>CM057339.1:111943114-116743114 GCA_030015575.1 Agapanthus africanus | reverse complement strand
CGGGGATGTTCCAGATCCTGTTGTAGAACTGAGTTTGTCGAGCAGTCTGTTTGAAGGGTACGCCTTGGCGTCTCAACAGCCTTTTTAATCCTTCTGTGTAGTATCTCGGCAGACGGATGGGCTGGAGCCTGTCAAGCGTAGAATCGGCACCATGCCAGATTTCTTTCTCCACTTTGGTTTCTGCGGATCGATAAAAGAGGATCGCCTTTTCATCTTTCCGCCTGGGAGGGATGTAGAATGTCTGCAGTTCTTTCACACTATAGGTATTAAGTGCGTCGAGATCTTTGTAGTGCTGCCGTGGAACCATAGCGATTTGCAAATTCTGATCATCTCCAGCGAAGGCCTGTGCTGATGGACGGACCGAGATTACTGCATTGATATCGTCTTCAGAGTCACTGCCAAAGACCAGAATAGGGGTAGACGGTCCCGGTTTGTTGCATTGGGGCAGTCCTGAATAGACTATCTCTTCCTCCTCCTCGGTATCGCTCCCGAAGACAGGAATAGTGGTGATAGCTTTTTGCTTATTCACCGATTTATGGCATCTTTCCGTGTCTTCAAAGTCTGGCAGGAAATACTTTGCATCCTCGTATTTGCGGACTTCATTCACGGAGAATGGGTTTAGCTCCCCCATTACGGTGTACTCAAGACCATCCTTGAAATACTTCATACACTGATGTTGCGTAGAAGGGATGATGTTGTACTCGTGTAATTAAGGCCTGCCGAGCAAAGCGTTGTAGCAGGTCTTGGCGTCAATGACATGAAATTTGATGTCAATGACGAGCAGCCCAAAACGTAGCATTAGTATCACAGACCTAAGCATCCGTGATGACTGGGAGTCGAACCCGGAGATAGTGATTTTATCGCGAGCGAAGTGATGGACGCTCATGCAGATTTCCTTTAGCACCCTCACATTTAGGAGATTGAAAGAGGATCCGTTGTCAACTAGGATCTTCCCTATCTTGATGTTATGACAGTATCCGGTGACATACAAGGGACGGTTGTGCTCGCATGTTCCGAGGAGGAGATCTTCATCGTCGAAAGTGACGTCAGCCGTGTGAACTTCTTCGAGCTCGTCCTTCATCTTTTCTTCGGTGAGAAAAGCTTGAAACTGTTCGGACTCTTGTAGTGCCTTGATCAGGGAATCTTGCGCCTCTTTAGACAATAGAAGGGCATCCAAGACGCTCAGCTGTGAGGGTATTGTAGGGTGTTTTTCGTCACCCCATTAAGATGGGAAAACGCACGCGCTTGTCAGGCGCATTACAGATTCCCCCTGCCTAGGTTAAGCTGGGGTTTATTGATTGTGGGGACCCGAATATCCGACAGTTGCGGACTAAGCTGCCGTTAATTACCCCTCGCATTTGGAGCGAGAGAACCTCCGATTGACGGGTTAAACTGGTCATGCGAACTCAATGTGCAGTGTTGTGTTTTGAAGGGGTTTGGGATATCTCGGGGGCCCCGCAGAGTTTTTTACGGGGGTCCCGCTACCCGGATAGCGGGCTGGGGGTCAAGGGGGCTAGCAGTCCCCTTACGGGGTGCGGGACAGCGCCCCGTTAGAAATTTTTTTCTAACAGGGATAGTGTCGTGGAGTATGAGTGTGTGTGTGTGTGTATATGTATATATATGTATATATACAAAAAAATGGGAAAGGGCATCCAAAGGATGCGTGGGAGAAAGCGCTCGGGCGCTAGCGTTTTGGGCGTTAGCGCTTTGAGCGCAAGAGCGCTAGCGCCCCACGTGCCAGGCACGTGGGCGCTCAGGCGCTAGCGCTCTGAGCGCTAGTGCCCCACGTGTCAGCACGTGGGTGCTCAGGCGCCAGCGCTTTGGGCGCTAGCGCTCTGAGCGTAAGAGCGCTAGTGCCCCACATGTCAGCACGTGGGCACTCGGGTGCTAGCGCTTTGGGCGCTACCGCTTTGAGCGCTAGCGCCCCATGTGTCAGCACGTGGGCGCTCGGACGCTAGTGCTTTGCACGCAATGGCGCTAGCATTTTGAGAGCTAGCGCCTCATGTGTCAGCACGTGGGCGCTTGGGCGGCAAAAGGGACTTGGTCCCTGCAATGGGAGTTGTACTCCCAGAAAGGAGCACTTATTATTTTGTGTGTGTGTGTGTGTGTGTGTGTATTTGAGGAGTTAAACTCCTAGGATGTTTTGAAGCTGATGAAGGGCTTCTCCCCTTGTGTCCTAGTTCTTTCCCAGAGTGGGGTTTCTGGCGATGGGTCTCCTTCTTCTTCCTTTGTTGGCCGGATCTTGAAGATCAAGAAGTATGAGATTTTAAAAATCTCTCCTTTCTGAGATCTGATGAAAGATCTGAGTTCCCCTTTGTGGGTTTTGTGGTGAAAAACTATTTTGTTTTTTTAAAAGGAAGAGTAAAACTCTTGATTTAATTCAAAAGAAAGAAGAAGGTTTTAGTGAGGAAGGAGAAAGATCTCAGATCTGGATTCTTTTGGGGGGAGAGAAAAAATTTGTTGGGATATTTTCATTATCCTTGCTTTTATAAGCTATACACTTTACATATAGCCCCTTGGGCTCTACAAAAATGGCATTTTGCTTATCCCATGGCTCATGTGCCATTTATTTTTGTACATAAGCCATGGGCTTTACAAAAATTCGGCTTTATGTCCATTTTTCTTACATTTATTCATAAAATAAAAGAAAAGAAAAGAAATACAACAAAATTATTTATTACAAAATTTTTATCCTGGCATGGGGGGAGGCCGGCCGCTTCATGTTCGGGCTCAACCCGGGCATGGGCCCACTCGACTTGGGGTTGACTTTGATTTTGACTTGGTCAACCGGGGTGTAAATTTTTACCCCAACAAATTGCCCCCATCAATAAATGCACAACACACATGTGGGTCGTGTACATGAAATTGATGGATCTTCTTTCACGTGGAGGCGACTTGATTTGGTTCCCGTTTTTGGGAAACTGGCACTGCCCTTTTTACGACATGGACAGTCGATTCTGCCCTTTTTGCGACTTGGGCAGTCGATGCTGCCCTTTTAGCGACTTGGACGGTCGATGTTGCCCTTTTAGCGACGTGGACGGTCGGTTGTTCCCTTTTTGCAACGTGGACGATCGGTGCTGCCCTTTTAGCGACTTAGACGGTCGGTTTTGCCCGTTTTGCGACGTGGACGATCGATGCTGCCCTTTTAGCGACTTGGACGGTCGGTTTTGCCCTTTTTGCGATGTGGACGGTCGGTGCTGCCTTTTTAGCGACTTGGACGATCGTTTCTGCCCTTTTTGCTACTTGGACGGTCGGTGCTGCCCTTTTTGCGACGTGGACGGTCGGTGCTGCCCTTTTAGCGACTTGGACGGTCGGTTCTGCCCTTTTTGCGACTTGGATGGTCGGTGCTGCCCTTTTTGCGACGTGGACGGTCGGTGCTGCACTTTTAGCGACTTGGACGGTCGGTGCTGCCCTTTTAGCGACTTGGACGGTCGGTGCTTGATTTGACTTGCTCTGCTTCTTGTGGTGTCAGGGTTGAAGTTGACTTGCTGATTCGATGTGATTTGAGTTGACATCAGCACCGCTGCACTGGAATATGGTACCAGGAGCGAATCATCATTTATCATGAGGCGATTTCCCTCATTCCCAGTTTAACGACTTAGGGGTCATCTGTTCCCAGTTTAATGACTTAGAGGTCATCTGTTCCCAGTTTAAAGACTTAGGGGTCTATTGGATTGGAATTTGGAATTTTGGGATTAGGGTAGGCATCAGCGTTGCTAACACTGAAGCACATGTGCCTGGAGCAATTCATCATTTGCCTTTTCCTGTTGGGGAGCGATGGCTTAGGAGACAGGTTTAGGTCCCCATCACTTAAGGATTTTCAATTTTATGAGCCGTAAGGGTCCCATAAAAGCATTTTCTCCCTACGAGTCGAAAGGATCTCGTAGGTGCACTTTCTCCTTAGGAGTCGTGGGGATTCCCAAGTGTGTTTTTCCTTTATGAGTCGTAAGGATCCCACAAAGGTTTGTTCTCCTCATGTATTGTGAGGACACATGAGTGGGTCTTCCCAAATGGAGCATAATTCCGAGGGCGGAGACCAGCCGCGTAACTGGTGATTGCGGTGGGGTATGGGTATGCTGAGAATTATTTGAGCCCGTGGATTGTATACGGCAATCAATTTGGGGACTAACCGTAGGGCCGGGAGAATTTTGAGAAATTGGATTTTGGTTGGCGTCTGCATCGCTACACTAGAATATGGTACCAGGAGCGACTCATCATTCGCCGTTTAGGGACTTGGAATTTGGATCTTGTTTGGCATTAGCATTGCTGCACTGGAACAATGCCAGGAGCAACTCATCATTTGTCTCGGAAGGACTTGGGATTTGGGTTTTGGTCGGCATCAGCACTGCTAACACTGAAGCGTAACGCCAGGAGCGACTTATTATTTGCCATTTCCCATTGGGGGAGCGGTGGCTTAGGAGACATGTTTAGGTCCCTGTCACCAAAGACTTTTCAATTTTATGAGCCGTAAGGCTCTCATAAAAGCATTTTCTCCCTACGAGTCGAGAGGATCTCGCAGGTGTATGTTCTCCTTAGGAACTGTGAGGATTCCTAAGTGTGTTGCTCCTTTGTGAGTCATAAGGATCTCACGCAGGGATTTTCTCCTCACAAGGTCGAGAGGACTTTGCAAGTATATTTCATCTCTTTTCACGAGTTTGCGCCCTTTCGGGTTTTCACAAACTCGCCGGTAGTCCTGCTGTTTTTACTCACGGAGCCCTTTCGGGCTTTCATCCGTGCCCGTTTTGCTTGTGGACATACCGTTTTTTTTTGCCGCTGGTAGGACTTTTAAAAGTAATCTCACCGGCAGGATTTGGGAGAGATAGGGGTCGTTTACGCCCGTGGATTGTACATGGTTTTGCAGGATGTATGATCCAGACCGTAGGGCTGATGTGCTCAATTCGCCTGCGACTTGGAGTATTCATGCGTAGTATTTCTTGAGATATCGGCCATTGATGGGTGGCATGAGCCTTTCTCCCTCGACACTTATTAGTTGGTAGGATCCTCCGTCGAACACTTTCTCGATGATGTATGGTTCTTCCCAGTTTGGCTCGAATTTTCCCTTGGCATGTCGATTGGGGATGATCGATCTTTTGAGGACCAACACCAATTCACCTTTCTTGAAAGCGCGGAGACGAGTTATCTTATCATAGGCCCGTGACATTTGAGATCGGTATAGCTCCAGATTTTGCTGCACAGTGAGCCTCTTTTCTTCGAGGGCGTCGATTTCTTCAAGCCGAAGGAGCACGTTTTCCTCCTCCGTCAACTCGTGCTGAACGGCTATTCTTAAGCTTGGAACTTCGACTTCGAGGGGGAGGACCGCCTCCACTCCGAAGAGCAATGAGTATGGAGTGGACTGAGTTGGAGTACGGTGCGTGGTACGATATGCCCACAACGCCTCGTGAAGTTTGTGATTCCAGTCTCTCTTGTTAGCTGAAACATTTTTCCTCAGGAGCTTGCATAGAGTCTTATTGAAGGCTTCGGCTAGCCCATTGGCTCTTAGATTATAGATGGAGGAATATCTCCAGTCTATCTTGTGCTGAGTAGCGAACCTTGAAACTTTAAAGCTCTTGAAAGAAGGCCCGTTGTCAGAAATGATTCTTTTTGGTGTACCGAAGCAGTATAGAATATTATGCTGGAAGAATGTCAGAATATCTTCTGTCTTGACTTCTTTTAGCGGGACAGGTTTAGCCCATCTGGAGAAGTAGTCTGTTGTAGCCAGCATGAACCGGTGGCTTTTGGATAACGGAGGATCAATTGGACCAACTATGTCGGTGCCCCCAAACTTCGAAGGGCCACGACGCCACCGTAGGATGCAACGGATTGGGATGCTTGTGAATGAAATTGCCGTGAATTTGGTAGATATAACATTTCTTTGCATGCTCTCCGCAATCCCGTATCATGGTGGGCCAGTAATACCCACGCCGTTTAATTTGAAGTCGCATCTTGGGACCATATTGGTGAGCACCGCAAACGCCCGAGTGAACTTCTTTCATGACCTTTTGGGCTTCGGCCAATGACAGACACCTGAGCCAGAGTTGGTCATATGACCTACGGTATAGCGTGTCATTTACAAACACATATCGGAGAGCTCTCTTCTTTAGCTGAATCCTTGCAGATTTTCCTTTGGGAAGCTTGTCGTATCGGAGGTACTCTATGAAGGGTTCTCTCCAATCGGGCTCGTCTTGGATGATCGAAGCTTCTTCGGCAGGACTGCCCTTCTGTTCCGCGCTTTCCTCTTCTCGTAGAGAGACTGGGGATAGAATTTGCCGCTGACTATGATCATAATTTTGTCCATGTCAGGATCAGCCAGCTCCTTGGCTAAGCGAGCGAGTACGTCAGCCTTTCCGTTCAACGCTCTGGGGACTCTCATTAGTTCAATGTGAGTGAACCGTTTCATGAGTTCCACCACCCGGCTTCTGTACCGAGCTCACTCGGGTTTGTATATCTTATAGTCACCGCTTACTTGGTTGACGACAAGCTGAGAGTCACCGTAAACACGTAGCCGAAGGATTTCCATTTCTGTGGCGAGCTCCAAACCAGTTATCAGAGCTTCATACTCGGCCTCATTGTTTGTGCGAGGCTCGGTGAGAGCAAAAGAACGCCGTAGGGTTCCCATTGATGGTGTGATGAACACCAATCCTATCCTGCTTTTATCTCCGGGATGCTTGATTTACTGGAGGTCCTTATCGATGAGGCCCCATCGAAGTAGAGCTCCCAACATAGCTCGTCATTCTCGAGATGCAATATTTGTTCATCGGGTAATTCGCAATTAAGTGGTGACCTTTCTGGTATGGGATGAGTAGCGAGAAAGTCTGCAAGAGCTTGCCCTTTTACTGCTTTCTGAGGAGTATAAACTATGTCAAACTCAAGTAGCATGACAGCCCATCTTGTCATTCTGCCAGCTAGGCTTGCTTTGGTCATCAAGTGTTTGAGCGGGTCGACCTTGGAGATCAGCATAACCCGATGAGCAAGCAGATAGTGCCGCAGCTTCTTCACAGCAACTATCAGAGCCAGGCATTGCTTTTCAATTGGGGAATAGTTGTGTTCCGTCCCGACTAGAGTTCGACTGAGGTAGTAGAGGGCATTTTCTTTTCCCTCCTCGTTATTCTGGGCAAGGAGTGCACCGAGTGACTCATCTATCATGGCAGTGTAGAGAATCAGCGGTTTATTTGGAATGGGAGCGGCCAGCACTGGAGGGTGCAACAAGTATTGTTTGATGCTTTTGAACGCTGCTTGACATTCGGCATCCCAGATAAAATGAGCTCCTTTCTTCATGAGCTTTGAGAAGGGCCTATATCTTCCCGATAAATTTGAGATAAACCTCCATATATAAGCAAACTTGCCTTGAAAAGATCTTAGCTGTGCCAGGCTCTTTGGAAGGGGTATCTCCATGATGGCCTTTATCTTTGATGGGTCAACTTCGATCCCTCGATGTCAGACTATGAAGCCGAGGAATTTTCCCGATGACACGCCAAAAGCGCACTTTAAAGGATTCATCTTCAGATTTTATTCCCTCAGTCTAGTGAGAACGGTCCTAAGATCTTGGAGGTGGTCGGCCTTGGCTTTAGTTTTGACGACCAGGTCATCAACATAGCATTCGACGACTTTATGGATTAGGTCATCAAATATACTAGTCATTGCCCTTTAATATGTAGCACATGCGTTCTTCAGTCCGAACGGCATCACCTTGTAGCAATATATTCCGATTGGGGTTCGAAATGCTGTGTGTTTCTCATCCTCAGGCAACATCTTGATCAGATTATATCCAGACGAGCCATCCATAAAAGTGAACAACTCGTAATTTGAGGTGTCATCGACCATCATTTCCATGACCGGTAGCGGGAATTCGTCTTTAGGACATGCCTTGTTGAGGTCCCTGAAATCAACACAAACTCGGATCTGCTCATTTTTCTTCTTCACTGGGACTATGCATGCGATCCAGTCCGCATATTTCTCTTCCCTGATGAAGCCGGCATCGATGAGCTTCCTGGTTTCCTCGATGACCTTTTCTTCTAGTTCCCTTCTCACTCTTCGAGGAGCTTGTTTGACTGGCTTAGCATCAGGAGATATAGCCAGCTTATGCACGGCCACTTCAGGGGAAAGGCCAGGCATTTCTTTGTATGTCCACGTGAAGCAGTCAACGAACTCATGCAGTAGGGCCATTATCTGCTCTTTCATTTCCTCCGACAAGAGTGAGCTGATGTAGGTCGGCCTTGGATTATCGGGCGTTCCTAACTCAATCTCGGTTACCTCGTCAAAAGTTGTTTGTCCGCCATCTTCGAGCTCTTGAGGAGCTTCTTTTGGCTCGGCTAGCTCGTCTTCATCATTTGACTCTTCGCTGGCCTCACCAACATTGATCATGTAGCACGCTTTGGAATCAGGTTGAATATAGCCTATTCCCCGTCTTTCTGGAATTCGTCCATCGATGAGCGCTCGGACCTGGGGCGGATGCCATAGCCCTTCATAAAACTTTGCTTCGGACTCCATTTGATATAACCGGCATCCGCACTTTTTGAAATATTCCAGCATCTCGGGTGCATAGTATCTAGGATTGAGGACGGCTCTTATGCCTCTCTCATAGGGAAGGCACGCGACAGACAAATCGTCCGGGTGCACAACAGGATTTGACCCATAAAACAGGATGCCCTTCTGTCCATTTTTCCTTCCGGGCATGTAGAAAGTTTTTAGCTGGTGCACGGTGGAGACCGACAATGCATCGAGCTCTTTGCACATCTTCTCCGGCACCCTAGTGACAGCTAGGGACCCTTCTGCAATTTCGAAGGTCTCTCGTAGTTTTTTTTGTTGTATAGGGGTCCAATTTGCACAACTGTTGCACGGCAGGTCCTCTTCCTCCGACTCTTCAGTGTCGCTGCTAAGATGAGGGCGGACTTTGCTGCTAGCTAGGGTTTCAGTAACAGATTCGTCTGTATCGCTACCGAAACAAGGGCGAGTTTTACGGAAGGACGGACTTCCAGCGTCGGACTCATCAGTGTCGCTACCGAAACGCGGGCGCACTTGGGCGTTTTTGCTTTTGAAAGTGACAGTCGGCTCAGATTTGCTTTTGGGTCTTGGGGCCGCTCTATCCTCAGTCAGTTGTGGCTTAGCATTTTGGTGGTTAATAAAATACCGGGAATCTTCATATCGGACTTCATGCACACCGAACGGCTGGATGTTTCCGTCAATGCGTCTTTCTTTGCCATTTTTAGTATACTTCATGCATTGATGGAGAGTTGACGGAACGATGCCATAATCATGGAGCCACGGCCGTCCCAAGAGAATCTTATAAGACATGTCGGCGTCGATCACATATATCTTAGCTTCAGTTTGCAGATCCCCGAATTTGATTGGCAAAGCTATGGACCCCAGAACTTGCTGGCAGTTTTGCTTGAAGCCTTGAATGACAATCCTTTCCCTTGACAGGTGTCGGGCGTCCATTGACAAACTCTTCAGTGTCCGAAAGTTCATGATGTTCACTGAAGACCCTGTATCAATCAATATGTGATTAATCCGATCTTTGTCGCTGTACCCGGTCACGTAAAGCGGCCGATTATGGTCAGTTGTTCCCAGTAGTAAGTCTTCATCCTTAAACGTCGCTGCGGCGGCTTGCAAAGTGTACTGAGCTTCTTTCATATTAATTTCCGCAAAGTGAGCCTGATACCGCTCAAGGTTTTGTAGAGCATGAATGAGAACATCTCTAAGCTCTTGAGATAGAACCAAAGCATCATAGATGCTAAGTAGAGACGAAAGCTTTCGGAGGTGAGCCAAGACATTATAGTCTACTAGGGAAGGACTCGAATCTTCATGAGCAAGTTCTCTGCCATCTTCTTCATTAGCGACTTATTTTTCCTTCCCTTCTGGGGCGTTTCCCTGATTTGGCGGTAGAGCCCTGCCGCTTCTGAGCTGGATTTGGTTGGCCTTTGTGGCGAGCTCCTCGTCCTATTCGGAAAAACAGAGCTCCTCCTTAGAGTCGCTGCCAAGATGAATGGCGTAGCAGGTCACTACTGGGATCTCTTCATTGAAGTCTTCTTCTAACTCCTCCAGAATTTCAGCCGCTCGTGCAGGGAGGAACTCCTTCAATTGAATCAGAGTTCTTTCCTTTTGGTCTTCGAGAGAATCGATATATTTTTGAATGGTCGATCTCTCTACAGACTCTTTTTCGCGCCGAGTTGCACTTTTCTTCTTCTTGAGCTTCTTGGATTTTGAGCCTGATGGAGCAGCATTAGCTGCTGGAATGGTAGGCTTCTTCTGTCTTTCCCATTCCGTCCTGGGCTCTTTCCGAAGTAGCTTTATCATCTTCTTCATCTTATTAGATATGTGCGTACTCCACGGAGGTCGAGGTGGGTCCGTTTCATTTCTCAGGGCAGCGGGTTCGGCTGTCTGCTCCCAGAAGGTTTCAGATTCTGTCTGTATAAAGTTGGTGGTTGCAATTTTATTGTTCACCAACACACTTTTGGACAGCTCGATCTCTCCAGCCTTGTACTGCTTCTCGACCCAGTCTTTGAAGATATAGCAATCCTCGATTGCATGGCTCACTACTCGGTGGTACGGGCAATACAGGGGATTGTCGGTCATTTTTCCTTCTTATGGTCTTTTCGACTCTGGCAATTGTAGACCGTTGTTCAAGGCATCTTTAAATATCTTTCGGATCTTGTACCTCTTGAAAGAGTAAACCTTGTTCTTTTTCTCCTCTAGGGAAGGTCCTTCTCCTCCTAGTACTGGTTTTCGAGACCGGTTGGTTTTGGATTCACCCGCCCTTCGCTTTTCTTCATTGTCGGACACATTGAAGACATTGGTACTGCTGGAACTCCCGCTTCTACGATTGTCTTCCCGCTTTCTTTTCCAAGTCTTGTCTCTCTGAGAGTCCGGGGTAGACTCTTGCTTCGAGCGTTCTAGCATTTGGACTTTCTTGGTTAGCTCTTGAAACGTCTTGAGACCTGCTGTACACAAGAATGGGACCATCCAATTACTGAGGTTCCCAATGAGAAGGCCGACGGACTGGTCCTGCTCCAGCGGCGGTTCGCACTTGACCGTGAGATTACGCCATCAGGCGATAAAGTCGGTGTTGCTTTCATTCTTCCCCGTCTTGGTCCTCACAAGGTCAGCAATGGAGATTTTATCACTGACACTCATGAACCTTTGCCAAAACAGACTCCATTTGGGTAAAGGTAATGACGGACCCGTCTGGTATACTCGCGTACCAGTCGAAGGCGACACCAGTCAGGCTGTTGACAAACTGACGAAGAAGGAGCGCATCATTGCCCCCAGTATTTTCGCACGATGCTTTGAAGTGGGCGACGTGCTGATTTGCGTTTCCCGTCCCGTCAAATCTTTTGAATTTAGGAATGACATAGCCGCTCGGGAACTCGATTAGATCATACTGTGCAGGATATGGCCACCCACTACTGCCAATTTCTTTCTGAGCTTCAGCTTCGGCCACCAATGTTTTAACTTTGCCGGTGACCAAATCCATTATCCGATCTTGTGTTAGCGGGATAGTGCTATTTGGGGCCAAGGCGTCCCCAGAAGCGGAATGTGGCCGGCTTTCGTACGGCTCGACCAGTCTTGGACCCAAAGGAACAGGCATTGGCTACTTCGGATTGTCATCACCCGGCTGATGAGTAGCGACTTGTGCTTGATTGGGAGGCGCTTGAGCAATTTGAGCCGTAAGCTGCATCACAACATTCATTAGGTCGTCAATTTTCGAATAGAGCTTGGCCATCTCTTTATCTTTGCTCTTGAGCTGTTTTCGAAGCTCTTGAAGCAGCTCTTGCTCTGCGGTCCTGGGGCGGAATGTCGGCTCTTCCTCACTATCCAAGCTTGACCCTTCCTGGACTGAAGAGTCTTTCTGCCTATCGTCCTCTTCGAGAGGGTTTTCATTATTCAGCGGAGGTGGCTGTTCTTGGGAAGCAGCAACCACATTCAAGCCAGATTGGGCTTGGGATGTGGTGGCCCCCTCCTTGCTTTTGCTGCGAAGGTTGTCGCTGGGGCACCCACCCACCATATAGACCGTATGGACAATATATCCAGCCGTCTTTTTATCATTGGCGGCTAATTTCATGGATTGCTGTCTTGACCCCCTTGTTTTAGTAACGGGCAGTCGATTGAAGGCGGATGGCCTGGCCGGATTCTTGAATGGTGCTGGCGCTTCTTTTTTAGATTTGCCCCGCTGCTTTCGCGCAGCGCAGAGCGCGTGATAGACTCTTGAAAAGACAGTGTCATACTTTTTCTGTTGGAGCCGGGACACGTCTCTTTGTAGCGACGTTCGAGCTGCCGTCTTCTTGATTCTGCCGGTCATGGCATTTTTCCGAACCCACTTCAGAGGTTCGAAGGAATTGCTGATTTTTATGGCTGATTCAGCTGTCATCGCAGGATGACTCTGCTCTTGGAATCTCACACGATTCCACCAGGCCGAAGTCCTGGCCCTCTTGTTGGCTCGATACCTGAGCCGCTTCTGCCTTAACCGCTCTCTTTTAAGCACTTGGCAGACTTCGGCCCTTCGGGAAAACGTCGTAGACCGATTGATAGAGAGGCCAGAGGAGACGCCCGATCGTGCATTTGTTGGAGTCATCGCCTGAGCTCGTCCACAACTTTTGATGTTGCCCTTTGTACCAGAAGTCTTGCCCCCAGCTGGAGCACCAGAGAGTCGTTCAGACACCGTCTTAAGTTTCGGTTGAGATGCCTTAGCGATCACAACATTCGGCCTCTTGCCCCTTGAGACCGGCTTGGCCACCTGCTTTGCCGGGATTTCTGCTAGATTAGCGCTTCCGGCAGGGTAGATGATGACGGAGCCAAATTGGTGGGGCAGTTCCTCCCACTGTCGACTGAGGCTTGCGGGGAGAACCACACGAGCATTGACCTTGACCACGTATGAGATCGGGGTCGCGTTGGAAGCTGAATTCGTCTTGGGAGACATTGTCGTCGAAAGTTGATTGCTGCACGGAAAAAAGAAAAAACAACATCATTTTAGTATAGGCAATCAATATGTATATTGATTGAGTTCGCATGAACGCTTAACCCGAAATATGGGAGGAGAGAAAGGTCCCACCGGGCGTGCCAGAATCTGTAGGGTGTTTTTCGTCACCCCATTGAGATAGGAATACGCACGCGCTTGTCAGGCGCATTACAGATTCCCCCTGCCTAGGTTAGGCTGGGGTTTATTGATTGTGGGGACCCGAATCTCCGGCAGCCGCGGACTAAGCTGTCGTTAATTACCCCTCGCATTTGGAGCGAGAGAACCTCCGATTGACGGGTTAAACTGGTCATGCGAACTCAATGTGCAGTGTTGTGTTTTGAAGGGGTTTGGGATATCTCGGGGGCCCCGCAAAGTCTTTTACGGGGGTCCCGCTATCCGGATAGCGGGCTGGGGGTCAAGGGGCTAGTAGCCCTCTTGCGGGGTGCGGGGCAGCGCCCCGTTAAAAAAAATTTCTAACAGGGATAGTTTCGTAGAGTATGTGTGTGTGTGTGTGTGTATGTATATATACATATATATACAAAAAAAAAGGGAAAGGGCATCCAAAGGATGCGTGGGAGAAAGCGCTTGGGCGCTAGCGCTTTAGGCGTTAGCGCTTTAAGCGCAAGAGCGCTAGCGCCCGACATGCCAGGCACGTGGGCGCTCGGGCGCTAGTGCTTTGGGCGCTAGCGCTCTTAGCACTAGCACCCCACGTGTCAGCACGTGGGCGCTCGGGCGCTAGCGCTCTGAGCGCTAGCGCCCCACGTGTCAGCACGTGAGCGCTCGGGCGCTAGCGCTTTGCGTGCAAGGGCGCTGGCGCTTTGAGGGCTAGCGCCTTAAGTGTCAGCACGTGGGCGCTCAGACGGCAAAAGGGACTTGGTCCCTTCAATGGGAGTTGTACTCCCAGAAAGGAGCACTTATTATTTTGTGTGTGTGTGTGTGTGTGTGTGTGTGTGTGTGAGGAGTTAAACTCCTAGGATGTTTTGAAGCTGATGAAGGGCATCTCCCCTTGAGCCTTAGTTCTTCCCCAAAGTGGGGTTTCTGGAGATGGGTCTCCTTCTTCTTCTTTTGTCGGCCGGATCTTGAAGATCAAGAAGTATGCGATTTTAAAAATCTCTCCTTTCTGAGATCTAATGGAAGATCTGAGTTCCCCTTTGTGGGTTTTGTGGTGAAAAACTATTTTGGTTTTTAAAAGGAAGAGTAAAACTCTTGAGTTAATTCAAAAGAAAGAAGAAGGTTTTAGAACCTTGAAGAAGGAAAAAGATCTCAAATCTGGATTCTTTTGGGGAGAGAGAAAAAAGTTGTTGGGATATTTTCATTATCCTTGCCTTTATAAGCTATACACTTTACATATAGCCCCTTGGGCTCTACAAAAATGGCATTTTGCCCATCCCATGGCTCATGTGCCATTTCTTTTTGCACATAAGCCATGGGCTTTACAAAAATTCGGCTTTATGCCCATTTTTCTTACATTTATTCATAAAATAAAATAAAAGAAATACAACAAAATTATTTATTACAAAATTTTTATCTTGGCATGGGGGGAGGCCGGCCGCTTCATGTTCGGGCTCGACCCGGGCATGGGCTCACTTGACTTGGGGTTGACTTTGATTTTGGCTTGGTCAACCGGGGTGTAAATTTTTACCCCAACAGGTATCTTCCTCAAGTGTGCTAGGACGTTATAATCCACTTTGCTTTTCTTGAGCGGGTTCTTGGCTACCAGCTTTTCGACGACTCGGTCATCGAGAGCGATATCCTCAGGGACTTTTTCCTTCCCTTTATCTTTTCTATTCGATCCCCTGTTTGCAGGTCCGAGATTCTTTTCGGGTAACGTACGGTTGTGCAGCTGAATATTCTCACAATTCTTCACCTCTTCCTCTTTTCCTGAGGTGGATTCTTTGAAGAGAGAGCCGAGAGCTATTTTTTCTTCAGAATCGCTCCCGAAGGTGAGAACTTGCGATCCCTCGGAATCAACCATGTGACAGTTGCCGGCAGTTCCTTTACGCTCATCTGTCGTGCTTCTTTGTTCCCGACGAGCGTTGTGCTTCAATCACCTGACGTGTTGTCGGTGGGTAACATATCCCTGCCACCAGTTTTTAAAGGCGTTGCACTCTTCGGTAGGGTGTGTGATCCTCCGATGGTATAAGCAATAATTTGGATGTGCATCCGCCTTGTCAAGGTGTATACTGCCAGGAGTATTTCCTTTAAAAGGCGGCAGCTTCATTCCCATCGATAGGGCTTTGGCGAATTGCTTCCTTGTCTTAAGCCAGCTTTTTTTTGCTATAGGCGTGCTTCGATCTGGTTGGGGTACTCTACGGTTTCTCAATACCGGAGCTTCTTCAACTTGACGCCGACGCTTGGCCCTCTCGTATATGGTTGTTTCCCGCTCTCTGTCAGCTTTGCTTTTCTGAAGAGCTTCGCTCAGCAGCCTATCAATCAATTCTTCTGATGGCTCCAGGGATTTTGGTTCCGGTTCTGGATCTGCCACCAGTTTCTCTGTATCAGGATCCTCTTTACCGTCTATTGACGAGTGAGAGATCACGCGGCTGCTTACCATATAATCCTCAGGCTCTTCTGAAGAATTGTCTCCTTCATCGGCGCCATCATCTTCATTTTCAAGAACATGCTTAAAGAATTCGTCTAATGTGATTGGGGTTCGTGCCCTCTGGTTATATTCTTCCAGTGCATCGATATATTTCTGCAGACCTGTACGGCTATCATCGGATTGGACGGGCTTTTTGACCTTCTTCTTTTTCTTTACAGACTTTGGAGGGTTGGCCTGAATGTTTTGTCCACCTTCACCAACTTTCAGCGTTGGTCGCAACTTCAGCATCCCCTCAATAATCTCGGGCTCCAGCGGGCTCTTCCACCTAATCGCCGGACATGCTTGGAGATCTTTCAGCATTCTTTTAGTTTTTGTCGAAAGAACAACTTCCCATGGAGCTTCCTTTATAAATGAGCATGATGCCCCCGGCGTGTCCATTTTTTTTCAAAGCGTGTGGTCGTGGCTGGTTTACCCTCTAATTTTCAGACAACGCGAATTTGCCTTGCCAGTACTGGTCCTTAATCCAGTTTTTGAAGACAAAGCAATCTTCAATTGGATGGCCCATTATTCAATGGTAGGGGCAATAGTTAGGATTGTTAACATCACTGGGCTGCAGTGGGCATTTCGGATCCGGCAGGGTGATAAGGCTGTTGCGCATCGCTAGCTCGAACAGTCTTCTCGTTTTATCCCGGGGAAACGAATAAGGGCGTTTTAGCTTCTTGTTGAAGAATCGCTATTTATCGTTTTGGTGATCAACTGGTTTTCGACCACTGGGCTGCTGCTGAGTATTGGCGACGAAGGTCGCTTTTCCTTTCCCTTTTCGTTTCGAGACTCCATTTTCGAGGAAGACGGTCTATGGCCCATCTGATTCATTTGGGTCAGCTTGTCAATCAAGTCCTGGAAGGTGGTTGGCTTGAAAAACAACATAAATTGGGATATGGTCGCCTGAGGATCGAGGGTTCCTATGAACATGCTCACAGCAGGAGCTTCCTCTATGCGCTGTTCGCACTTTGACCATAGGTTCCGCCACCGAATTGCATACTGAACCCATCTCTCCCGGCTTCACTCTGGGATTGATCAACGCCATGATTGGGGTATGTTTGCTGGCGCTTGCGAACCTTTGTGTAAATAGTAACTCCATTTCTGCAAATGTCTTGACAAAGTCATTCGGGAGTTCGGAGTACCATTCGAACGCTGTCTCTGACAAGCTGCCAACAAACTGGCGAAACAGCAGTTTGTTGTCACCCCCAGTATTACCGCACAAAGCCCTGAATTGAGCAACGTGCTGGTGTGGATTACTCGTCCCCTTATACACATAGAATTTAGGGATCGTATATCCTGGCGGGTACTTATTTGATCATACCAACCCGGATAGGGTCGTCTAGTCTTGACGATTTGGTCGGTTGCTTCACTCGCCTGATGAGCTCATATCTGTTGAGCTATATAGTCGTCAAGGGCGGCTTTGGAGATGGTCTCTTCCCTGGCTGCTGATAAAGCCGAAAGAGGGTTTGATGTCTCCTCTCTATCGTCTTCAATTATTACTGGAGGATCTTCGGCTGGGTGGTCTGGCTGGATCATCATGCCCACCATATCTTAGAACAATAGCGCCATTTGTTTTATGTTGGCCATTTGTTCTGCGGCCTCTTTGTCATTCTTCTCGAGCATTCTTCGGAGGAACTCGGCGTCGGTTTCTTATTCCCGGCGCTGCTTTGACGACATCTCCGGGCTTTCTTTCGACCCAGTGAGCGCGGCCATCTTCGTCAGCATTTCTTGGATCTTTTGCTGTTGTTGCTCCTGAGCCTTTGTTACAAACCGTGTAAGTGGTCAATGACCTGTGGAAATACGGCTATCCTCTTTTCCGGAAGCCATGTAAATGGTGTGCACTATCATGCCCCCAAACTTGGAGCGTCTGGGTTCAGCACCCTTGAGATTTGTCGCAGACACAGAGATCTTCTCCGACCTTCTCCTTTTATGCGTGGTAGAAGTTGCAGGGGCTGTTGCGGCTGATGCTTTCTGTGGTACGACGGCGGTGAGATTCTCTTCTTGTTGGATCTTCATTCTCTTCTGTCGGCGGGAGTAGTCTTGGTTGATCACAGAGTCTTGGACTCTTCGCCAAACCCAGTGGATTTTGGAGGAAAACCGCTGAAGGGGCTGCTCTGGCTTTGTTTCAGTAACATTCTCCACAGACGGAGGAGATCTTTTAAGCACGGCGGTTGGAGAGTTCTTGCGCACCCTCCAGAGTGGTTCAAAGTTGTTCCCAGCTGGAACAACAGCGTCAATTTCTACCATCGGAGCTGGTGGAGTCAATCCAGAAGGGGAACTGCCCCCAGCTTTCCTCACTCGGTGCCAGTGACGACGTCGAGCACGTCTTGTAGATGGGATCACCTCCGTTGTTGGGGTAGCTACATCGTGCTTCATGCTTTGATGAGAAACTGTTGTTGGTGTTAGCCTGTCAAAGACTGACATCCGTAGAGAGGGGATGGCCAACCTGTCGAAGGCACACTTCCGAGCAAGGGTAGCAGCCTTAGTGACTTTTCCTGGAGCGTGAGTTGGAACGGCCAGTCTTGTGAAGACCGACCCCTTAGTAGGAGAAATCTCTCTGATGACTTCATTTACTGGAGCAGGGATGGCTATCCGTTTCGGGATAGCCCCTTCAGGTAACGCGGGCTTCTTCACGAGCCCATTGGAGCTTTGGCCCAGTCTATTAAAGACCGAGGCGTTGGATTTGGGCGACCCGTTGAGAAGGGCCGCGGTAGTTGCAAGCCGATCAAAGACCGACTTCTTTGGAGTTTCTTGCAATGGCACCGGGGCGTTGAAGCTCATTAGTAGGAGCATGATCCCGAAGAACAGTCTAGTGGTGGTCTGAGTCACCTGTTCTCTGGCATGGCGAAGATGGAGGCCGCTTGGGGCCCATAGGTCACTTCTCCGGCGAGGACGGAGTGCGAGTTGTTGTTGCAGCTGGTGCAGTTGGAAGCCATTTTCTCTTTTGCACAAAACAAGACACCAAATCTTAGTACCTCGAATCCACATGCAATCATAGCAGACCGCGATTTGTTAACGAAACACGACACACGAAATGTGGAGTAGAAAGGAGAAAAGGTCCCACCGGGCGTGCCAGAATCTGTTCTCTACCGAAAAGACGCGACTGGGACATTGGGATGTCTGGCCTGAATTTTGGAGGCAGATGCTATTTGGTTTTATCCGTCCACCTCTCCGAAGATGCCAAATTGATTTATGGCACCGTGTATCGGAGGTTTAGACAGATGCGACCGTTGTAGCAGACTTCGTCAAATTCCCCCTCGTGTACGAGGGGTTTTTGATTGTGAGGACGCTCTTCCCTGCAGGCGCAAGCTCCTGCAGTTAATTACGCTACCGCATAGCGGTAACCACTTTCTCCTTCTCCATATGGTCACTTCGTGTCGTGTGTGTTTGTTTTATTTTTGGTTGCCCATGGATTGTATACGGAGACTAATTTGTGTTGTCGCCCGTAGGGCGTGGATTAGTCCAAATCCGTATTTTCTTAGATTTGGGTTTGGCTTAGTTTAAGGACCGTTAGTCTTATTTTAGACTAAGGTCAACTCAAACGTTTGTTTAGGATATGTTAGTCTCATTTTAGACTTAAGATCTACTCAACAGGATTTTGGGATCATTTAGATCCCGCGAAAGAGTATTTGGACTCTATCGTTTTAGTTTAGGAACATTGCGGTCCATTGGGTTTAAGGACATCGTAGTCCATGAAGTTTAAAGATATCATAGTCTGTGAAGTTTCTGGTTGTCGGGACCCGCCACCTCTCTGAAGACGTTGAAGAATTACAACGACACATATCAAAGGTGTGAAGAGATGTACCCTTGAACCAATGTTGGTTGAGAGATCTGTAGTCAAGGTTTCGGACTAAGATCAATTAAAGAGATTGTGAGCACATGGGCTCAGTTAATCTGAATTAAGGACTTATGGCCAACTTGGGCTCAGTCCACTCAGATTTGAATAAAATGTTGAATATTTGTTTGGGCTCAGTCCCTTTTGGCTCAATAATGCTGAGCATTAAATTGAGTTCTGAGACCCCTTTTTCTTTGTCTTTTACTGAGTGTTGAACACTTTTTATGGCACTGGGCTTTATTTAAAGAACACTTTGTGTTCTCTCAGTGCACACAAGAGGAGCACGTGGTGCGCTTGGCGCTGAGCGCCAGACCTGAAGCGCTAAGACGCTTCTTGTGAAATAGAGCACACATGAGGAGCACGTGGTGCGCTTGGCGCTGAGCGCCAGACCTGGAGCGCTAAGGCGCTTTTTGTGAAATAGCGCACACGTGAGGAGCACGTGATGCGCTTGGCGCTGAGCACCAGACTTAGAGCGCTGAAGCGCTTCTTTTGAAATAGCGCACATGTGAGGAGCACGTGGTGCGCTTAGCGCTGAGCGCCAGACTTGGAGCACTGAAGCGCTTCTTTGGCAGTTCTGGTCAGTTTTGTGCTCTGAGAATTAAATTCTCGTTTATAAAAGACTTTGTCTCACAGATCTAAGTTCTTCTTTATGAAGAGGTACTATGATCTCTTTTGTTTTTCTTTATAGGAGATTTTGTCTCATGGATCGAAGAACTAAGTTCTTCCTTTTTTATGAAGAGATGCTTTGATCTCTTCTGTTTTCTCTGAAAGACTTGGTCTTATAGATCTGTGATCTAAAAAAAAGAACTAGGTTCTTTTGATGTGAGGGTTAAACTCTCAAAAATCGAGGAGTTGTTATGATCTCACTTATTATCATTTACCTTGAAGAAAATTTCTTCTTCTTAGAGCTTGCTCTTCTTTTTTTCTTTTTGAAGTTTATGGGGGTTCCTCCTGTGCAAGACTTGAAATTTTGGGTCCTTTATATAGGGGAGGCAGATTTGTTGAATCAGTTAAGGAAATCTTTCTCTGATTGATTTGGGGATGTTTTCCCACCATTAGATCTTTGATCCTAGGGCTTCTATTTTACAGAAAACAATCTTCTTTTTGTAACAAGATTGGGAAAATATATCGCCATTAGATCTTTGATCCAACGGTGCTCCGATTTACAGAGCACAATCTTTCCTGTTTGGAAAGATTTGAGAAGTATTTCTTCGACAGAATTTTATTCTGGTAATTTGATGATTTTTTAATCATCTTCGTTAGATCTTTGATCCAATGGTGGAGAACGTTTAGTTCTAGCGCTGGCACTCTCATGCTTTGCACGTGAGTCGCTGCCTCAGAATCTTTGACTCTTGGCGCTAGCGCACTTAGCGCTAGCGCTCTCGTACTTTGCACGTGAGGCACTGCCTCAGAATCTTTGACTCTTGGCGCTAGCGCTCTCGTGCTTTGCACGTGAGGCGCTGCCTCAGAGTCTTTGACTCTTCAGCGCTGGCGCTCTTGGCACTAGTGCTCTCGTGCTTTGCACGTGAGCCCTGCCTCAGAGTCTTTGACTCCTAGCGCTGGTGCTCTTGGCACGAGCGCTCTTATGAGGCGCTGCCTCATTTCAAATTTCAAATTTTGAAATTTTAAATAGAGTTTTGCTCTCTGATTGGGGGAAACAAAATGATCTTGGTGTATGGTAATGGAAAACTCCAAATGGAGTCCTTTACCGATTCGAGCTTCCAGAGTGACAAGGATGACAGCAAGTCTATCTCGGGTTTTATCTTCACCCTCAATGGAGAGGCGATATGTTGGAAGAGTTCCAAGTAAGATACCGTTGCAAACTCGACGATGGAGACTGAATATGTCGCTGCTAATGATGCTGCCAAAGAGGCTGTCTGGATGAAGAAGTTCATCACTGAACTTGGTGTGGTTCCATCCATTGTTGATCCAATACCCTTGTATTATGATAACAATGGAGCTGTGGATTTGACCAAGGAACCCCAGTCCCACCAGCGATCCAGACATATTCTGAGGTGGTATCACCTGATTCGAGAGATAGTTGATCGCCGCAAAATCGAGGCCAGGAGAGTTGACATGAAGGAAAACACAGTGGATCCACTCATGAAGGCCCTTCCCCAGACACGGTTCAAGAGACTTTTTGGGATGTTGGGTATGTGATATTATAACAACAGGCCTTAGTGCAAGTGGGAGATTGTTAATGATATGTATGCCCTAAAGGCCATTATTGTAAATTATAATAGATGCTTGGACATATATATATGGAGGACATTCTTGCTCAATATGATAGTATTCTATCTGGTTTCTCTTTGTCTTACCATGTGCATTTAATCTAGTTTACTATTTCATTGATACATGTTGATAAAGCCTTTAGGATATCTGCTTGACTACCAGGAATATGATGTAGATCATACTACTAGGGCCTGAGTAGTCCACAAGCACATCCTTAAGTGTTCCTAGTCGAGGGAGTATCGAGACAGGGTATCGATATTCCAGAGTAAATTAGTGTGTACGTTTCTTGATCCTGCATGGGACGATGGTTGATCCCACAACCATTGGTGTTTAACACCAAAGATTGTACACATGTGCTCATTAGAGAATGAGTACACCAAACGGACTCGTCGAGAACTCCTAGATGGAACTATACCTATCGTTAGATAGCAATTCTCTAGTAACACTTGTACATGTTAGTTTGTAAACCCGAGATTGTCATAGTGTCTTGTGAGGTTCCCATTGTGCTTTGATTACCTCCCTACCATGGCTCTACTGAGTCGTGCAAACAAGTGGTAGTTGGGTACCGTCCCGAGTCACATGAAGATAGTGAGCAATAGGAGGAATTTCGTCTCTCCCGGTATAGGGAGTTGATATTGTGCAATGCTCGATAGGCTATAACCATAAGTCCTTGGTCAGGGCTGATGAGATGTACTGATAAGTGTTATCAGTAGTTTCTCGAATGGTTATAGGCCACACATCGGTATGATTTATCGAGTTATTGGGGTCTGACGATACCACCCCCAGACTCGATATACAACATATCATACGAAGAGACCGGACTATACGATAAGTGTTTCTTATAGGCTCTACAGGGAGTTTGGACAAGTTTACTTGTTGATCTTCTATTCGTTCAATACCTGGGTAGCCGTTATGTACAGTTAGTACCGCAGACATGCTTGTTGGTGTTTAATGTGATCATTACCTATTGCAAGCGTATTGACGAGACTTTAAAGTCCCACATAGAGGTTTCCTAACTCAAGCGAAACGAAGTAGAGCATGTATGGAGATATGTGCGGGAGCTTGATTAAATACGAATATATGATACCGTATTCTAATATAGAGTTATTTGATATTAGCCGGGTTATATATGATATAACTGGATTATTAAATCAAGTGTTGATTTAATAATTTGATATATATATATATATATATAAACTAATATTATGCTCACTTAAAATTTTCTTCTCTTTATATATTTATATATATGATATAAATATATTTTGTGTCATGGTTAATGATACACATATGATGGGAGTATGAGAATCATATTGAAAAAGGGATAAGAATGAAGAGGTTTATCTTTTTATCTTATAAAGATAAAAGAATGAGTCATTATTTTTAGACGAGTGTAGATCTCATGACTCATTTTTGTTTTATCTTGGTATATAACCATGGAAAAAACTCTTCATTCTCATGACAATTCTATGTTATTCTCATCTCCATCTTCGTCTTCTTCATTTTTCTCTCTTGGTTTTTATTTTAGAGAAAAAGTGAAGAAAAGAAAGAAAGTTAAGTGAGCTAAAACCCTACTTCAACTATCTAAACTAAACTAGCAAATTAGTTTAGATAATTATCTTCACTAAAACTTTGTTTAGTGAAGTGAGAGCTTGGGTGAGAGTTGCCTCAAGGTGGATCATCTTCGACATAGAAGACTGTTCAGTCAAAAATATTGCATTCTTAACACATCAATTTCCCTATTCTTTCTAATCATCTAAGAGTGTTTGGTATAAATATAGTACATATTAGCAATTCGTCTGTGAAATATCAAATAACATGTGTTATACATTATAACCGGCATTATGAGGGAAACTGTGTGTTTATTACTACACGCATGATCTTTTGTATATCAACACTTGTCTCGAGATTGTGTGCGGGAAATTCTCCAGGTTAAAGAGCCGGAATCATAAAAGTGCTGATAAAATATATCAAGTCCAAGACTTGAGATCTAGCAGTAAACTAGAAAGAAATATAAAATTCCAGACATCAGAAATGTGCCATAAAGCCAACACAAATCAGCACAGAGATTTTTATACAGCAACTCCACCAAACGGTCGTGGATCCGCGGCCGAGACAGGCCGATCCGCCGCGGATCCGCGGCCGATCCGGCTCATCGGCGGTTTGTAATTTCTCCCGAGGCTTCTTCTCGACTACAAAACTTCTTCAAGATGCTTCAGTTCCTCGAATTCTCCAGAAGCTTCCCTCCAACAGCAAGTCTTCTCTTGTAAGCTAGCTAACTACCTTAATCTAGAAACTTCCCTACAGCTACCTAGCTTCCAAAAGAAGATTGACCTAGCTTCTAAGGGAAGCTTGAGGGAAAACTATAAAAGGGCACCTAGGACTTCATTACAAGGTTGTTATTGGTTGTTCATTAATTGAGTTATGGAATATTGAGCCAAATTCCCACAAGTTGAGTGACACAACTTGTGATCCAAAACCCTAAGCCAAATCAGGATTCATGAGAAGCGTCCCAAGCAAGTCTTCAACAAGCCTTTGAAGCAACGCCGATCTTCATCCGAGCAAGAGATCCACGAAGATCCGCGATTCAAGAAGATCGATGCGAAGCTAATTTCAGCGGATCTAGTTACCTCCTCAAATCTTGTAATTTTTGAGCGAATTGTACCTAATCGTCGATTAATAAAGGTAAAAATTATAAATCTTGCTTTTCTTTACATTCTTGTATTATGAAAATTTATCGATTCTTGATTCTTCCATTTTTCATGATGTGTGAGTGAAATCTCCGCTTGTAGCAGAATCGAGAGAATAGGTAGATGATGATGATTAAATTCTTGTACGATTCTTAAGTCTTATGAGTTTTGTAAACTTTAGGAAAGTGAATCATCGAAGGCCTAATTTGAGCAAGATCGCTTTCTTGAATGTTTTCGCTCCAAATTAGAGATCAACGATCGGTGATTCAATTTACTAGAGGCTAGAATTTGAATGATAATCAATGAAAGGACAAGGGATGATGAAGGAGAAACCCTAGTTTCTTCAATAGATCCCTAAATCTCATTGATCATTATCGATCTAGCAACAAATCCTCAATAGATAAAAATTCGTAATCATTAGTATTCATCATCACTATCAATTTGATCGATTCCTACAAGCTATTTTACAAATCTTGATAATTCAATTGGTTTGGACATTTTCTTGATCTTTATCAATTATTGATCCTAGATCTATTTCTTATGTTTCTTGAAACTAAATTTCACAAATCTTAAATCATTTTCTTTTATCTTTTCTTTTCAACTCAACTAAAACAAATTCGAACAAATCACACTTTCTCAGTGGACGATCCGTTCTCATTGACGAAACTACAATAGACATCGTCAATTGATTGCGGTATAAATTTCTTTGGTTGTGAAACATTTCTAAACACACACAAAGGACGATCAATCAAATGGCGCCGTTGCCGGGGATCGTGTGCTAATTTGTTCGTTTTTGTTAATTGAGTTGAAAATTTTATTATTACATCAGAATTTTTAGATCAAAATTCACATCAAATGCTTAACGATATGTTGTGAATTGTTGCAAGGGAATCTGGAATCTCTGGAGCTAGAGGAAAAATTTTCAGAGCATCTCAGATAGTTCGGTGAGTCAACAGGAGTCTCTGTAGAAATTTTTGTGCAGGTATCTTCTCAAAGGACCATGCAACCGCGGCCATAGGTAGATTCTTGCGGCGGATCCACGGCGAGATAGCTGCTTCACTGCACCAAATTTTCTAAGTGAATCTCTGTCTTTCTTATCTCCTCCCTGCTCTGTCCAATAACCAATTTCTGCAGGATTCTTTGCAAAAATTCGCAGCGCCGCTAAAAAGAAAATTGTTGCGTGTTTGATCTTGGTTGTTTGCATTTTTTTAACACGGAAATTAAGGGGCAAAGACCAAATTCAGATTAGGTGGAGAGTTCATTACCCTTCCTTAGCCCCAAAAATCACAAACTTACATCCGCATCACCCTCATTAACTAAAAAATATCTAGACATGACTCTAAGGACCGTCGCGCTCACTTAGGACAGAAGGAGATCGTGGGTAATCTATTACTTATCCACGTTTCTTTTGTGGTGTCTAAGGCAAGTGTGTCTAAAGCAAGTGGTTACTTAATTAGGCCCACTACTTACGTAGTGGAGAACCTCCCACTTGCCTGGCACTTACCTGGCCACAGAAGGGGCAAAGAGGCAGTAGAGGATCTATCTGTCTTCTAGAAGTCTAGGAGCGGTCTAGAGACTTGACCTAGGTGACCACTAGATTTAGGGTTGCTTGTGCATTGGTTGTGTGAATTTTTCAAAAATCCGAAACTTTTTCAAAACAAACACCAAAACTACTTTTCTCTAATTATCACAACACCGCCACTTGTGCTAAACCATTTAGTGCATGCTCGGCTGGACATGGAATTCTAGTGCCCGTCTTGTCCGCGTTCCTCCTATCGACTCCGAAGTCGGTAATTCTACGTCTTCTTTTTCTTCATCCACTACCACACCCACTTCGATGGACGGTTCTCCATCGAACTTCTTTAACACTACTCTGCCACCGTCCGCAGGTGCGCAGAATCTGCCCCACATCTCTCTCCAAGAGAGATGTTACCCTATGCGAGGTCCTCTTTCAACCTGTCTCACCATTTCACCAGCCAATGGGGACAATTTTGAAATCAAACCACAATTCATCAATCTTCTACCAAAATATCACGGCCTTGAGTCTAAAAACGCATATATCTTTATTATAAAATTTGAAAATGTATGTGCTATGATGGGTAATTCACTGCTTTCTATGGATGCTATGAGATTACGTCTTCTCCCATTCACTCTATGCAATATAGCCGAGAAGTGGCTTTATAATACAGCCGCACATTCTATTTCGAACTGGGGAGAATTCGTAACAGCTTTCCTAAAAAAATTCTACCCTAATCATAAAACAGCTCGAGTCCTTAGCGAAATAAATCAATTTACCCAGCTTCCAAATGAACCATTCTCGAAGTGTTTTGAATGCTTCAAGAATCTGTTAGTTCAATGTCCTCATCATAGAATTCCTAGATGGGATCTGTGCAGAATCATGTATGAGGGCATTAATCCTACAACAAAACAGACCCTTGAATCCATGTGTCAAGGCACCTTCATGAATAAAGATGATGGTGAACTCTGGAGATTTTTAGAAGATTTCGCTGAAAAAACTTTACAGTGGGAGAGTGTAAACCAGTTATCGTCTAGGGGTGGTATTCATCAACTTGATGTTTCCATAGGAGTTAGAGCTGAAATGGCAGCAATGCAAAAGAAACTCGAAGCTATGGAACATAAATTTTAGCAGCCTCCCTAAATCAGATGTCACTTTCCAAAACTGTCTGTGGATGCTGTTCTGATCCATCTCATCTTACGGATGAATGTCCTTTAAATTCTCCGTTTCAAGGTCAATAGCATACCAATGCTGCTTTCCAACAAAGACCTAGAAACGATCAGTATTCTTCCACTTATAATCAGGATTGGAGGAATCACCCTAATTTTGCTTGGAACCAATCACAAACTCCAAACACGGTTCCAAATCAAAACAATTTCCAAAGGGGTCCTCCACCACAACAGCAACCATTACAATTGACTCAGCACCCCTATCAATCACAAAACTTTCAAAATTCGGTCAACACACCTGCACCATATAATCCTTTGCAGTTGACCGGTACTGATGAATCCTCTTCACTCGTACAAACCATGAATTTGATTCTAAAAAATTTCATGCAAGTTTCGGCTGAGGTTAAGTCTTCTGTCGATGATATAAAGAAAAACTCCGCCTCCCAAGCGGAGAGTATAAAATCGATGGAAGCACAAATTGCATAATTAAAAGCCGAGATGAGTGCTAGAGAGAAAGGGAAACTTCCGTCTCAACCCCTACCAAATCCTGGACATTCACAACACTACAATGTGAATGCAATTACAACGTTGAGATCAGGAAGAGTGCTGAATAATCAAGTTGGGGAAGAGATTGATAATCATGAAGAATTAATCAATAATACCCCGGCTTTCACTTCCACTTTTCCTTCCACATCCACTTCTACATCTAATCCTACTTTATCTACCCTACCATTTTCTTGCGATCCTATTCTTCGTTTTCCCCAAGGCTCGAATCCTCAGCATACCTCTTCTAGTCCACCAAAGACAATCCCTACTTCTATTCTGGGATCAGTTCCACACACACCACCTTCTCCAATGTTGGACCCAGCTTTTATTGCTAAAGCTCCTTATCCGAATCGGTTAAGGGGAAACAAATCGAGTCCAGATATGGAGAAGATTATGGAAATGTTTAAATAGGTTAACATCAATATCCCTCTCCTAGATGCTATTCAACAAGTCCCCGCTTATGCGAAAATTCTCAAAGACTTGTGCACTAGGAAGAGGAAGACTCAAGTGCCCAAAAAGGTCTTCATAACAAATAATGTTAGCACTGCTTTTACCCCACAGTTACCAAAGAAACGTAAGGACCCAGGATGTCCTACAATCTCGATTTCTATTGGGGGTAAAAATATTAACCATGTTTTACTTGACCTTGGCGCAAGTGTTAACCTGCTTCCATATTCAGTCTACGAGCAGTTAGGGATTAGAGAGTTAAAACCAACTCATTGCACTTTCCAAATGGCAGACCGATCAATCACCAAACCTAAGGGTGAACTGGAGGATGTGTTGATAAAAGTCGGGGAATTTTTATTCCCTGTGGACTTTATTGTTCTTGATATACAACCTGTAGCAAACCCACAGAACCAAATTCCGGTGATTTTGGGTCGACCATTCCTTGCCACTTCCAATGCTGTTATTAATTGTCGAAACGGTTCAATGAACCTATCTTTTGGAAAAATAACAATTGAACTGAACATCTATAAAATTAGAAGTCAGCCATCTGAACTCTCTGCTCACATACTTGATGCTTGTTCTGTCCACGAGATTGCTACCGAAAGCTGCGAAGTTGATGAACTTTGTTTTGAAAATCTTGACGACATTAGCACATCAATGTTTGATCTTGCACATCTTAGTGAAGACACTTTTTCCACTCCTGAGTCTGAAACTCTTGACTCTTCACCTTCCGAGTCTGTATCCTATGCAGACTACAACCTTCTTCGTAACTCCGAATATCATTCGCTGACCCCACCTTCTATAGTTTCTCCGCCAGCATTAGATCTTAAACTTTTACCTTCTTATCTTAAATATGCATATTTAGGTGAGAATGAATCTTTACCTGTGATCATATCAGCTTCTCTAGCCTCAGAGCAAGAGAATGCGCTTTTGACGGTATTGAGATCTAATAGGCAGGCTTTTGGTTGGGCTATGGCTGACATCAAAGGGATTAGTCCATTGATATTTGAACATCATAAACATCTGATGGATAAAGCCAAGCCAACCCGAGAACCACAGAGACGGTTAAACCCCGTCATGAAGGATGCGGTGAAGAAAGAAATCGTCAAAGGCCTTGACAGTGGTATCATTTACCCAATCTCCGATAGCTAATGGGTAAGTCCAATTCATGTAGTCCCTAAGAAATCTGGCATCACGGTCATAACAAATGAGGCAAATGAGTTAATCCAGACACGCACTCAAATTGGGTGGCGTGTATGTATTGATTATATAAAACTCAATGCCGCAACGAGGAAAGACCACATTCCTCTACCTTTTATTGACCAGATGCTGGAACGCTTAGCCGGACGTGAATATTACTGCTTCATAGACGGATACTTTGGCTATAACCAGATCCCTATTGCCGAAAAGTATCAAGACAAAACCACATTTACTTGTCCTTTTGGTACTTTTGCTTATAGACGCATGCCCTTTGGGTTATGCAATGCTCCCGCTACATTTCAGCGGTGTATGATGGAGATATTCTCGGACATAGTTAAGAATTTTCTGGAGATTTTCATGGACGATTTCTCGATATTCGGAGATTCTTTTGCTGACTGTCTATCTCACCTTGACGCAGTTCTTACTCATTGTAAAGAGAAGAACTTAACCTTGAATTAGGAAAAATGCCATTTCATGGTCCAAGAGGGAATTGTGCTTGGACATGTTATTTCACGAAAAGGCATTGAGGTTGACAAAGCCAAAATAGATGTCATTCAAAACCTTCATCATCCCAAATGCGTCAAGGATATACGATCCTTTCTTGGCCATGCAGGCTTTTACAGGAGATTCATTAAGGATTTTAGCAAAATTGCTAGACCTTTAACTCTTTTCTTGGCCAAGGACACAACGTTTCACTTTGAATTGGATTGTGAGGCTGCATTTGACTCACTTAAACACTCTCTCACTACAGCCCCCATTCTATCTTCTCCAGATTGGAACCACCCTTTTGAGCTTATGTGTGATGCATCAGATTTTGCAGTTGGTGCAGTCTTAGGACAGCACATTGAAAAGATGCCACATGTGATCTATTATGCAAGCAAGACCCTGAATGATACTCAAATTAATTATACAACTACCGAAAATGAACTTTTGGCAGTTGTATTTGCATTAGAAAAATTCAGGCCTTACTTAATTGGCTCACCAATTGTTGTGTACACTAACCACTCCGCCTTGAAACATCTTTTGGCGAAGAAGGATGCTAAAGGTAGGTTAATACGTTAGATCCTTCTATTACAAGAATTTGATCTTGTTATTCGAGATAAGAAAGGATGTAAAAACGTAGTAGCCGACCATCTTTTACGCATCTCTTCTTCACCTGTGACCCTGCCGATCAATGAATCTTTTCCAGACGAACAACTCTTGAATGTATCCATTGAACCTTGGTTCAGTGATATTGTGAATTATCTTGCCACGGGATTTATTCCCCGCGAATGGTCGAAACAGGACAAACATCGATTTCTATCCCAAGTAAAACACTTTTACTGGGATGAACCCTATCTGTTTAAATATTGTTCTGACCAGATCATTCGCAGATGTGTCCCTAATGATGAATTCAAGAATGTTCTATCTTTTTGTCATGATCAGGCATGTGGGGGTCATTTCGGTCCTCGAAAGACGGCGGAAAAGGTTTTGCAATACGGTTTTTATTGGCCGACTTTATTCAAAGATGCATTTGATCATTACAAAACCTGTGTACAGTGTCAACACACGGGTAGGATTTCCCGGAGAAATGAGATGCCACTTCGACCCATCTTAGTGGTTGAAATTTTTGACGTTTGGGGTATTGACTTTATGGGTCCTTTTCCCAACTCTTTCGGGAATCTGTACATATTGCTTGCAGTTGATTACGTCTCGAAATGGGTGGAAGCTATTCCTTGTCGTACTAATGACAAAAAGGTTATCATTAAGTTCTTAAAAGAAAACATCTTCTCGCGATTCGGACACCCACGTGCTATCATTAGCGATAACGGGACGCATTTCTGTAATCGGTCTTTCGAGACTTTGATGCGGAAATATGCAATCAACCACAAACTTTCTACACCCTATCATCCCCAAACGAGCGGGCAAGCTGAGATTTCAAACAGACAAATCAAACAAATTTTGGAGAAAACAGTTTCTAAAAATCAAAAAGATTGGTCAATCAAATTGACGGATGCTCTTTGGGCGTTCCGAACTGCATATAAAACCGATCTAGGTATGTCTCCTTACAGACTAGTGTTTGGAAAGGCTTGTCACATTCCGGTCGAGATTGAGCACAAAGCAATGTGGGCCATTAGAGAACTTAACTTTGACTTAAATCAAGCCTGCAACTTTCGGAAGCTGCAATTAAATGAGCTAAGCGAACTCCGTGATGAAGCTTACGATAATACTGTGATTGTAAAGAATCGGACTAAGGTATTTCACGATAAAAATATTTTGAGAAAAACTTTTACACCTGGTCAACAAGTCCTTCTTTATGATTCACGTCTCCATCTTCATGCGGGTAAGCTACGATCTCGGTGGAAAGGACCTCTTGTTGTGCGGTGTGTATACCCGCACGGGGCAGTTGAGATTGAAAATGTTGAAAACGGTACAATTTTTAAAGTAAATGGACATAGATTAAAACCGTATTTTTCCACTGACCCCTCAGAGGAGCTCCTGTTTTTACAGGAGCCGCTTTATAATGACTGATTTTCCTCCACCTCACCTCCATGATTTGGTAATTTTGTCACAACTTTAGAATGGAGGTGAGTCAACTTGTACATACATTTTATAAAAAATAGAAAAAAAATACAAAACAAAACAATAAAAATTCTTGTACATAAATAAAAGAATAAGTTTGGGGGAGATTTTTACGATCATATTTCATGTTCCCTGTAACAAATTTTTCCTCCCAAATTTACAGGTTTCTGAGCTTAAACAAATGATAACAGTGAGGACACTGTCGGAAACAAGTTTGGGGGAGGTTTGTGCTTATATGCGCATCATTTATGCATCATACTTTGCATAAGCACAAAACATATAAAACATATAAAAATTTAAAAAAAATAAATAAAATAAAATAAAAATATTTAATATTTAATTCTATAATAAAAGATTAGATAGTGAAAAAAATTATATCCAAAAGATTGGAAAATTTTAAGAAAACCAAGAAAATTAGAAGTTTTCTTAAACGAAACTAGTAATAAGTAGTTATGAGCCGTTGTCCCAAGGGTTAGTAAGATGAAGGAAGTCACTAATCTGAGGATAAAAATAAGTCTGAAAAATAGTTCCTATTCTGGAAGTCAAATATTTGAATGTTGATACCCTACTATACGCACTTACACACGTCTTGAAACTCGGGATAGTAGAGGATACCTTGAAATGCTCTTGTCTAAAAGCCAAAGTATCAAGAAAATTATAAATGAATAAAAAATAAAATGGTATAGAGAAATGAACACTAGTTTTGTAGTCACCAAGGCAGCAACAAAAAAATATAGCATGGGTGCTTCATCACCTAGTGCCTTAGAACAACTGGTTTGGGAGTCACTGCTAAGCCTTAGGTGTTGCAAGACGAGGAAAATACCAATACACCTAATCAGCAAGCATATGAGTAATCGGTCGGTTAGTACCTCAAGAAGTATTAACGGTCGCATGAAAACTGTGTGAGCAAATCTATCTTAATATTCATCGATTAAAAAGTACTGAGGTAGATGAACAAGAAGATGAAAGCTTGAATTGAATTCTCAGAATGTAGGGATGTTCTTTACACACACGTAGGATTATATGATCGATATTTGGAAGAAATGTAGGAATGAAGAATAAGACGATGTTTTATTGAGGGATGATCTGATTTCTAAAATCTTTTCATGACTATTAAGATAGGGCTCATAACAACTGAAAAGCTACTGTAATTGGAAACTCTAATTTTCAAAATCTTTCTTTTACAATTCTTATCTTTATATCTAATTTTCACAGTCTTCCTTTTATTATGGGATTTTGTGGATGCAATCCGCTGAAAACCCTCAAGAGACAACACTCCTCCTACTAGGGACACCTAGAGGTTTAAAGGTTTGTTGCACATGCTCAGTGCAATCGTGTTGCCTACGAAAGTGTGCTAGTTAGTTTTTCTTTTTCTTATATTTTCTCCTTCTCTTAAAATAAAAGATGTTTGCTCGAGACGACCAAAATTAAGTTTGGGGGAATTTGTTCAGTCGAAAATATTGCATTCTTAACACATCAATTTTTCTATTATTTCTAATCATCTAAGGGTGTTTGGTATAAATATAGCACATATTAGCAATTCGTCTGTGAAATATCAAATAACATGTGTTATACATTATAACCGGCATTATGAGGGAAATTGTGTGTTTATTACTACACGCATGATCTTTTGTATATCAACACTTGTCTCGAGATTGTGTGCAGGAAATTCTCCAGGTTAAAGACCCGGAATCATAAAAGTGCTGATAAAATACATCAAGTCCAAGACTTGAGATCTGGCAGTAAACTAGAAAGAAATATAAAATTCCAGACATCAGAAATGTGCCATAAAACTAACACAAATCAGCATAGAGATTTTTATGCAGTAACTCCACTCAGGCCGATCCGCCGCGGATCCGCGGCCGATCCGGCTCATCGGCGGTTGGTAATTTCCTTCGAGGCTTCTTCTCGACTACAAAACTTCTTCAAGATGCTTCAGTTTCTCAAATTCTCCAGAAGCTTCCCTCCAACAACAAGTCTTCTCTTGTAAGCTAGCTGACTACCTTAATCTAGAAACTTCCCTACAACTACCTAGCTTCCAAGGGGAGATTGACCTAGTTTCTAGGGGAAGCTTGAGGGAAAACTATAAAAGGGCACCTAGGGCTTCATTACAAGGTTGTTGTTGGTTGTTCATTAATTGAGTTGTGGAATATTGAGCCAAATTCCCACAAGTTGAGTGACACAACTTGTGATCCAAAACCCTAACCCAAATCCAAATCCAAAGCCAAATCAAGATTCATCGAGAAGCGTCTCAAGCAAGTCTTCAACAAGCCTTTGAAGCAACTCCGATCTTCATCCGAGCAAGAGATCCACGAAGATCCGCGACTCAAGAAGATCGATGCGAAGTTAATTTCGGCAAATCTAGTTACCTCCTCAAATCTTGTAATCTTTGAGTGAATTGTACCTAATCGTCGATTAATAAAGGTGAAAATTATAAATCTTGCTTTTTTTTGTATTCTTGCATTTTGAAAATTTATCGATTCTTGATTCTTCCATTTTTCATGATGTGTGAGTGAAATCTCCGCTTGTAGCGGAATCGAGAGAATAGGTAGATGATGATGATTAAATTCTTGTACGATTCTTAAGTCTTATAAGTTTTGTAAAATTTAGGAAAGTGAATCATCGAAAACCTAATTTGAGCGAGATCACTTTCTTGAATGTTTTCGCTCCAAATTAGAGATCAACGATCGGTGATTCAATTTACTAGAGGCTGGAATTTGAATGATAATCAATGAAAATACAAGGGATGATGGAGAAATCCTAGTTTCTTCAATAGATCCCTAAACCTCGTTGATCGTCATCGATCTAGCAACAAATCCTCAATAGATAAGAATTCGTAATCATTAGCATTCATCATCACTATCAATTTGATCGATTCCTACAAGCTATTTTACAAATCTTGATAATTCAATTGGTTTGGACATTTTCTTGATCTTTATCAATTCTTGATCCTAGATCTATTTCTTTATGTTTCTTAAAACTAAATTTCACAAATCTTAAATTATTTTCTTTTATCTTTTCTTTTCAACTCAACTAAAATAAATTCGAACAAATCACACTTTCTCAGTTGACAATCCGTTCTCATTGACGAAACTACAATAGACACCGTCAATTGATTGCGGTATAAATTTCTTTGGTTGTGAAACATTTCCAAACACACACGAAGGATGATCAATCAAAGACCTCAAGAAAGCTTGCTTAAGGAACTCCTATTTGGAGTTTTAGAAATGAAGGACTTGGCTACAAAGGTTGTAGCTTCTTCATCACTTAGTTTAATTCTAGTTTGATTTCTTTTAAAACTCTAAACCTTTAGTTTGATCCTAGCTAGTAGACTTAGCCCTATAGATTTTTTTAATTGCATACTTTCTCTTGTTAAAACCCTAGTAGAGATGTTAGGACCTACTTTCATGTGACTCACTATGGTGAGTCACAGGTCTACCCACTCTCACATTAAAGGAAGAAAAAAAAAAGAAAAGAGAAAGAATTATTTTTTTGTGAGCCATGCTTGAGTTTATCATCACCATCACCATTATCTTCCTCCTCCTCTCTTCTTGAATTTTCTTTAGTTGAGAAAGGAAAAGGAAAAGAAAGAAAAACATAGAGATTAGCCACTACTACATTCTATTGATCTATTCTTATCAAGTTTAGTTCATTAGTTGCTTCACTTGTTATTTTGTGTGAAGCTATAGCCTTTGCTAAGGTTCTCTCGGGTGGATCTTCTTCGACAAGGAAGACTGGCATCAAAGCTGTTCCCGAAGTCCCTAAGAGCGCAAGAAGTGGAAAGAAGACAAAGGACACGAATAGAAAGGTAACGAAACGTCTATCCAAGTAGTTAACTCCTTCTAGTTTAACTAGTTTAGTGTTTGGATTCGATTTTAAGTTGTAGAAGTTCGTGCTCTCGTTGTAGAAATTTTTGTTTTGTATTCTATCTTGGTCGCTAGTTAGCGGCACGAGCACGGGCGTCTGCTTACATGGCCATAACGTGTAACCCGCTTTGAATACCCAAATTTATGTTTCCATATTATATGTGTTTTTGACAAATGATCGATTAACAAGATGTAGTTTTGTAAGGTCATTTAATGACTATTATATTCTTATGTTCTGGAGTTTTCTATACAAAGTATAAGTTCAAGTCTTTATGACACTTACACCGATATACAATATTGTTAGATTTTCATCTCATAGTATTCATGGGCATTATAATTTGCATCAAAGTTTGAACTTTGTAGGAGAATTGTTGGAGCAAATGCACAAAATAAAGGAAAAGTCCAAACTTCTCAGGTGGGTTTTAGTCCTACATTGCCCACACCAAGGAATGAGAAAGTGTTTGTATAAAACTTCTATTCTTCATTTCATTGAATCCAATGAAAGAGAATATGGTGAAATCACACGTGCGTGCCGCTGCCGCCGTGCTGAGCGAGCGAGCGAGCGCAAATGCCACTCCAATTCCTGTTCACAAAGTCCTATGTATTCTTCTTGCAACAAATTAATTTAATATATATTTTTGTAAAAATATTTAAACTATATTTTGGAACATTTTTTATTTTCACGAATGGTTTTACGAACGGGTGTGCCCGTTCATAAACAATTATGACCGTTGTTGTTGCGATGATTGTGATTATGACAGTTGGCCGTGAACGGTTGCCATCATTCTAGCGGTTGCCGTCGTTCGAGCGGTTGCAACGGTCGGAAGAGTTCCAACCGTTTGTGAGGCTATATAAAGCCCTTCCCTGAAGGCAGAAAAGAACCAATAACAAGAAAACCAAGAGTGCATACAAAATTCTTTCTTCTTCTTCTTCATGCATTCATATCATCCGAGTATTTTACTTCGAAACAGAAAGGGTACTAACAATACTTTGGCAACTTGTGCAAATCGGAGTACCAAAATGGTTAGGGGAGTTGTATTTTGGGATTGAATCGCCGCTGTAAACCTGCCAAAAGGGAGGCAATACCTTTCTTAGATCAGTGCACTCAAGTGCATGTCTCTTTCCCATAAACTTCAATTTTCATATTTGTGATTCTCAAAGGTTAGAATTTTTTTATTTAACTTTTTCAAATATAAAATATATTAAACAACTAAAATTTCCAACACCTCTAAATGTCAATACATGAACGACACATCTATTATTGATCCAATACAACAACAAAAATTAACAAAATCAAGAAAAATACTTGAAAACCTTGCAACATAACCAACTTAGCCATGACTCAAATTAGTTAAGCAAATTATCTACATTTACCAGTATACCATTATAAACATGTATCCATAAATGTCAATATAGGAACGACACATATGTCTGTTGTGCTCTTTGTGCTTTACACACACGCGCGATGATTTCATATGGGAATTTATATTTATATTCATTTGTTGTTATTATTTTCTTGCTAAAAACCCGTTATCAAGCACACTTATCGCCCTACATGTTAAGGTTATTTGTTTTATTTAGATGCAGATGGTGTACTTGATGCAGCGTTATAATCTTATAGTTGTAATGTTATATATCGGTTCCAATATATGATACATCAATGTTTCAATATATATCACATGTATTAACAGTATTGATGGAGCTCAGGATCTCCCTCAGATGTCGTCCTCCAGTGATCCTGTGGCCAACAAGGCTGAAGGGCTGAGATTTGTTATGGAAAATTGAGTGTGTGGATCTCAATAGGTTTGCTGGTTAATATTGACGCTGAGCCACATGCAAAAAGAAGTCCCAGGATAGGAAACCACCGTAGGACCCTATGACGATCAAGTAAGTACCGGGAATATTTAGCAGAGTGTCAGCGTATTGAAATGAGTTCGAGTTACCTGAGTCGTCTGAAGGAGGGGTTTATATAGGGGTCGTTTGAGAGCGAGCCGATGTAAGATTCTCACCATCCGTTTCACCCCTGAGTCACGTGCGTATTCATGGTGAGATATGCTCACTAATGGTGAAATACGCTAGCGGGGACGCGGGACGTGGAGTGGCAGAGATCACGTCGTGGCGAGATACACGGAGTCGTTATGAGGACAATCGTGGTCCATGCTTTTGGCCAAACAGGGACGCTGAGGAATCTCAGCTATAGGATTGCTCGGAGACAATTAAGGGAGCTGAGAAATCTCAGCTCTATGATTGCGCAGAGAAGAGCCATTGGCTGGTGGTTGAGCGAAGGAGTAATGCACCAGGTGGAGGCATCGAGAGGTCGGAGCCTATTCGTCGGACTGAGCCTCAGAGGCGAGACTCTGAGGAATGTTCCCTTTGCATCATACTTATTCTAGTTTCGTAGCCCTTAGGAATCTAGTGGACTTATGTGGATAACTCATCATTTTCTACGTGCGTGATCTGGGTAATCCTACTTACGATTACCATCACTAGCCCCCCACTCTAGTTCCGGCCTATTTATGGGTCGAATCGAGAGTAATCTGCTCGGTCTTTTCTGGTCAACTTGGTTCGAGGAATCTTTATAGTAGATTGTTCGAGAATGACATGGCGTTTAGTGATTGTGTCTCTTTGATCTTCGAGTCCAAATGGCGTCCATCGTGTGCCTTAATTTTCACGCGTATCCTTGATGACGTCAGTGGGTCACTGAAAGGACCACGCCATCATGGCGAAGTCGTTTCGTTTGCTCGGGTCGATGGGTCGACCATAGATCTCGTTCCATGCGGCGGCATCTGGAGCGCAGATGTGAGACGTCACTTCGGCTATTCGGATCCGCGTAAGAGGGAGGTTGCCAATGATCGGTCGCGACATGGCGTCGCCTGGACCGTTGGATCATATCTACTGAGGGTATAAATAGAGGTGCCCTGCCTTTAGCAAATACTTCCGCTCCCTTGCATTTCCAATCTCCTGATTGCTCCGCGCTCCCGCTTTTATGACGGCTTTGCAGTTCAAAATCATTTTCAGCGCCCCCTCCTTTGAATCAGGTCAGATGTCTTCTTATGATCTCCTAGTTGATGTAGTTATGGTAGAGTTCGGTGATGAGGCCTTATCCTCTGATACCGAGTCTAGTGAGTCTTCCCCGTCTTCCTTGGATTTTAAAAGCCAAGGAAGCACTTCTTCTTCTGTGTTGGGTTCACCCCTAAGGGGTGGCAATTCCCCTATTCCCCAAAGCCAAGGGGCCAAGAAGGCCTCTAAGGTGCGCATCGAGAATGCTCGTGACGTTGCCTCGGTGTTGAACAAGTTGGGCAAGCTTTTCGACATACGAGCTCGCTTCTATATTCCCTCTGTCTACACACTTTGTTTGGCCAGGGAGGGTGAATGGTCAGACCAGGTACAGGGAAATGAGATTGCTCTGTACTTGGAAACGTTCCAAGCAGGGATGTATCTTCCTTTTTTGCCTGAGGTTTGTGCAGCCCTTCATTATTTCCAACTCGCCTCGGGCCAGCTAGTGAAGAATTCATGGAGAATTCTTCTCGGATTCCTAGTCCGACTCAAAATTGATCGAATCCCCATTAGTCTAGGGCTCCTCTTGGCCTTTCTCTACTACAAGAACCATCTAAACATCCGCAAGGACAAGCCGAGTTGGGTGTATTTTTCATTTAAGAAGCACAAGGGTAGGGCGGCCGAGTCAGGGGTAGTGGTCGTCCATTCTTCTATCCACGAGTGGAAGGAGAAGTTTATCTTCGTTGGTACTCCAAAGGAAGAGGACGGACCGGTGTCCACCGAATGGCATAGGGTGGATTGCCCGAAGGCCAAGATGTCGAATACCACGGAGGTAGGGATTGTGTCTCGGTAGCAGCCGATCCAGTGCACCGACACCTTGCTTTCCGAGCAAGCCCTGAGCTGGGCGAGACTCGGTCCCACGCTTCCTAGGTAAGTTAGGTCCTATCCGCTAAATTTAGACTTGATATATTTTATTGATTTCGTTACTAACCCATTCTTGTTTCTCCTCACAGAGCCTATGGACCGGTCAAAAATTATGGCCGCCTTGGCCACCGGCGCAGGGTAGGAAAGACGGCAGCGCCAGCTCGTCCAAGCCCGCGCTGAGCGGAACATCTCGTCAGGAGCCTCCTACAAAGACTGCCGTCCCCCCACCAGTCCCCGAGGAAAGCAGGGGAAGTGGGCCAAAACAAGCCCAGGATCAGACTCCCCAGGTGAGGTCGGAGGCGCCTTCCTTTGCCGACCCTCCTTCCAAGAGGCACAAGAAGGTGGTTTCCCGGACGGAGTCGGCCGAGGTACATATTCAGAAAAGCGATCTCCGCTTCAAGGTGCCGTCAGGACTGTCTATGGCCGACAGCCTCCTGGCGATATGGAAAAAGCGGCGGGGGACAAAATACCTCGGGGAACCATGAAAGCCCAGGTCGCCGCGATAGCCCAGGAGGCCGTCCAAGTTAATGAGTTCTTCATAAATTCCCTTCAAGTGATTTTTCCTCTTTTCAGTTCCTGATGGATACTATTTGCTTCCTTCTATAGGTTTTCCATCACTGCGCCCTCTTGGCTGCCATGGAAGTTGAAGAGCTTACCCCAGCGATAAAAAGGACGGGGGAGACCTCTTCGCATAAGGAAGAAATCCTTGCCAAGTTGAAGGAGGTCGAGAAAAACATTGCCTATCTCGAGTCGCGGTTGGTCTCGGATGAGCTGAAGGCTGCAAGGCTGACCGAGTCCAACCGGACTCTGGCCTTCTAGGCCCACGTCGGCGAAGTAAACGAGTTTTTTGATATGATGAAGAAGTAAAGAGACTCATTCAAGAAGGATGTACAGTTGGACAAGGAAGCAGCGAAACGGGTCATTTAGAGGGCGGAGAAGGCTGTGGAGGACTTTAAATCGTCCGACCAGTTCTACCTCGACCTAGCCAACTCTGCAGCCATTGAGTGGCACAATTCCCTTAATGCCGTCAAGGAAATTATGCCTGGGCTCGAAGACAAGGAGCTCCTACGAGGTACCCCTCCCTAAGGAAGAGCCCGAAGGCGGAAACGCTGGGCAGACAGGCGGACATGGGACCTCGGGCACCGCCGAAACTGCTACTGCTCCTCCTTTATATTCCAAGGTGGCCATTGCCCTGGAGGTCGTCTCGGTCGCTCCCGATCAGGCTCGGGAGGTCGGCGATGATGATTGGTGAGTGGGCCATCCTGAGGAAAGGCCCTGAAGCCGCCCTTTCTCTTTATTTTCCATTTTGTTTTCTTTTGTAAGCCTCCGGGCGATTTTGTAAAGCTGAGGAGGTCACAATACCTTGTACATCAATTTTGAAATTAATGAAGTATTTTTGCTCATCTGTAGAGTATATGAACTTTTTGCTTGTCTGTAATGTGTTTGCTTGAAAAATTCTGTTTCTGCTTTCCAAGTGTAGATAGACCGTTACCCCCTATTCACCCCGCAGACGAGGTAATGTGAGTTGAGCGAACATTAGGTCGGAGCACCCTCGGAGATGAGGTACCGCGGGGGAAGAGACACTTGGAAAACCTAAGATAAAATTTTTAAGTTTATATAGCCCGGTATCCCTTTGGAAACTCTAGAAACTTTGCATGGGTCGGTGATACCCTCAATTGTAGACGAGTTTTCTTTACTTGGGTTACGCAGAAGTCTGCCTACTTCAAGTATGTGTTCTGGGTAGGAGTCTACCCGCTGGTCTCATGTAAGGTTTTAGAATACACTGTTTAGGCCGAGCAGGAGTCTGTTCGCCTTGAATGGATTCGCCTGGCAGGAGCCTACTCGTCAGCCTCATGAGAGATCTTAGGATCCACCATTTAGGCCTGGCAGGAGTCTGTTCACCATGAATGGATTCATCGGGCAGGAGCCTACCCGTCAGCCTGATGGGAGGTCTTAGGATTCATAGTTCGGGCCGAGAAGGAATGTGCTCGCTATGAATAATGTGCCTCGGAGCCTATCAGGAGTCTACCCACGCAAGGACTTAGGTTTACGGTTTAGGCCAGGCAGGAATCTACTAGCTATAAATTGGCAGGGCAGGAACCTACCCGGCGGCTTCATGAGAGGACTTCAGATCCACAGTTCAGGCTGAACAAGAATCTGCTTGCTACGGATAGGTATGCCGAGCAGGAGTATACCGGCGCAAGGACTCGAGATTCACAGTTTTGGCCGAGCAGGAATTTACTCTCTATGAATTGGTTAGGCAGGAAGCTACCCAGCGGCCTCGTGAGAGGGCTTCAGATCCACAGTTCGGGCCAAGCGGGAATCTGCTCGCTATGGACGGGTGTGCCTCGGCGTCGAGTAGGAATCTACCCGCATGAGAACTCGGGATTCACAGTTTAAGCCGAGCAGGAATTTACTCATCGTAAATTGGCCAGACAGGAAGCTACCCGTGGTAAACCGTGTGGTGGGGAAGGTATCTTAGAATTTGCGCGTATCTTCTGGCGGAGTCTCTCTGCTTGGATCCACATGAAAGTGAGGTAGCCAATGGCCGGAGCTGCGTGGCGACACCTTATCCGCTGGATGTGATGCCCTATAATTCGCTCCTTGGCGGGAGAGAATCTTGGCCGTAAAGGAATTTTTGTTGAGACTATAAATAGAGGAGTCCCATTTCCCCTTTAGGCACATTCACCTATTTGCTTTTAGTTGTCTTCGGATTACTCGGCACTCCAACTTTGGTCAGCACTTGCCCTTTTCTTCCTCCGACTTTTGTAGTTGATCATTTTATTGATGTCGTTTTGCCTTGTGTGCTTTAGGTCCGATGGCCGTGTTAGTTATATGTATGCCCTAGAGTCCAGTATTGTACAGATGTTGTATATTATATTGGATGCTTGGACATATATAGAGATGACTTTCTTGCTCGATATGATGGTATGCTATCTGGTTACTCTTTATCTTAACATGTACACTAGTCTCTTTAAACTGTCTTATGGTTACATGTTGGTAAAGCCCTTAGGATGTGTACTTGACTACCTGGACTATGATGCAGATCATACTAGTGGGGACATGGTAGTCCATAAGTACATCCTTCAAGGTCCCTAGTCGTGGGTGTATCGAGACGGGGCATCGATATACCAGAGTAGACTAGCGTATACGCTTCTCGACCCATGTGATGGGCGATGGATGATCCCATATCCATTGGTGTTTGACATCAGAGATAGTATACGGGTGCTCAGTGGAGACTGGGTACACTGGACGGACTCGCCGAGAACTCCCAGATGGTATTATACCTCACGTCAGATGGCAGTTCTCAGGTGACACTTGTACAGGTTAGTCTGTAGACCCGAGATCGTCATAGAGTCTTGTGTGATTCCCACTGTGCTTTGATCTCCACCTTACCACGTCCATGAGGGCGTGCAAAACGGTGGTCTTTGGGTACAGTCCCGAGTCACATGGAGGCAATGAGCGATAGGAGGGGTTTCGTCTCTCCCGGTATTAGGGGTTGATGTTGCGCTGTGCTCGATTGGCCGTAACAGGGAAGTCCCTGGCCAGGGCTGATCAGAGATTTGCTGGTAAGTGTTACCAGTAGTTTCTCGACCCGTTATGAGCCTCACATCGGCACGACTTATCGGTTATTAGGGTCTGACGTTTACCACCCCTAGACTTGATATGTGACATATCAGACGAGGAGACCGGACTGTACGGGAAGTGTCGCCGATCGGCTCGACGGGAGTTGTAGCAGGTTCGCTTGTTCTCTTCTGATCGCTCAATACCCGGGTGGCCGTTACGTTTAGCTGACCGCTTGCGGCTTGGGGGTGCTTGATATGATCATCACCCACTGCCGGCGTATTGACGAGTCTCAGAGTCCCACAATGGAGTTTCCTAGTCCAGGCGAAACGTTGTGGTGCGCGTATGCGATATGCGCATGGACCCGATTAAAATGCGTGTATGGGATACCGTATATTGATCGGGCAGCTTGCTTTTGGTGGGGGTCATATGAGATATGGCCGGATTGGTAAATCAAGTGTTGATTTATCATTTAACCATTAGTTTCTCACTAGAAATCCTTTTCTTGTGTTGGATGGATGTATGAATGCATGTATGTTTTTCTTTCATTCTAGTTTCATGCACATATGGATATGTATACATACATACATGCATACATACATTTATCATGGTTGGATATATATGAAAATGGTGGCAATATAAGACTCACACCATGGTATTTTTGATGAATTATTATTGTATTTATATTTAAACATAAAAGGAAATAAAAGGTTCATTATTGTTTTCTTCCACACTCTTCTTTTGACTTAACCATTCTCACCCACCTTTTAACCTTTGGTTAATTTCCTTTTGTGCTTTAACTCTAGTACAATAATGATTCAACCATGGTTTGAGATGATAGATGGAAAAGATATATTGATATATTTTTCTATTTTTCAATAAGTGAGAGAGTTATCATCTTCTTCAATATTGCCATTATCTTCTTCCTCCTCCTTCATAGCTCTCTAGATTTTTGTAGTGAGCTATATAATCAACAAGTTAGGATTTTGAAGTGAGAAAGAGAACCACAACACCATTCTACACAAGTATAGCCCACTTGTTTAGGGTGTTAACTTGATTCCGTTCACTTGATCGGAGAAAGTCGCAAGCTTGGACAAAGCGGACTCCGGGTGGATCATCGGTGACGTCGAGGAGTTCAAGCGGAGTTTTTATAACCCCCAAGTAGCCGAGGAGTCTAGCGTAGGGAGCTACAAAGGTTGTAGTCTCTAAACCCTAGCTTATCTTTCATATGTTGATATGGAAAAATTTGAAACCCTAATCGATTCTAGGAACGATTCTATGTTCATTAGCTTAGCACCCTAAAGAATACATATTTGGTTCATATGATGCTTCCATACCCTTCATGAGGTGCTATGCTAACCCAACATTGGTATCAGAGACGACCTAGAACATTAGGCGACCTTTTTGCGAAGTAAAAAGTCCGATCGAAACAAAATACGACTTTTAAAGATGCTCTCTAGAAATTTTTTAAAAACTGACTTTTTCAGAATTAAAAATTCTCAAAAAATAGAGCAGGTAAAAATTAGACAATCTGAAAAATTCGTGGCCGTGAACAGTAACTTTGGCCGCAGAAGCGCGGCATAAGCAAGCTTAGGCCGCGCATCCACGGCCATATAAGGGGCTCTTTGACAATTTTTTGCATATTAATTTTCATTACCTGCTATATTATATTTTGAGTATGTTTAATCTGAATCTGCTGTTGAAAAATTCTGAAGATGTTTTTGGCCTCATGGTTTCGATCGGAATTTTCATTTCGTTTTCTTTTCCGAGTAAACTAGAAAGTATTGAAGTGTTTGAACGAATATCATTTACTCAATATTCACGGGGTTTAAATAGTTTGGAGATACGTGCAAGTCTTTTTGCGGTGGTCCCTCTAGAAGACAACAAACCTTAACTCGATTATGTGACCGTCTTGAACTGCCCTTTGAACCCTAGGGTTTGGGGCAATACGGCGTGCCACATGTGAGGCGTTGGCTTGACCCTTCTACGGCTGGACCGCCGCTACTGTGTCACACTGCAGATTTTTTTGAACCCTGCTCAAGTGTTGAGCTTTAGTGAATCTTGGGTGCTTGATTGTTCGTTCGAAAACTTTAATACTGTCTGTTTGTCTGGAATGTGATACAATATGTGGAATTCATATAGTGTAGGCATGAAATACGAAATATGTGATATTTCGCATTTATGATGTCTAAGGATAATGTGGATTCCAGATATTGCAGTTTTACACTTTCTTTTCTGTGACCGTAAGTGTAGTATGTCGATATCGCCGGTTTCGTTGCTATACATCAACGACAATTGGGGTACGCATACTTACTTACGTTGATGACATGTGATGTTATGTGTTGCTGGATATGTTATATTGGATCGTCGTGTTCGAATAGCCGGGGGGTTTTTTTATGTGAGATGAGTGTTTTTCATTTTCATTCATGTAAAAACTTGTATGTAATATTCTTTTATTTGGGGCACTTCCAGGTAGCGGAAGTTGTCACCCTTTGTATATTATTTACTTTTCCGCATTAGGATAGACCCGAGGAGGGGAGCACAAGTAACCGGGTTCTGGGGTTCAGTGGAAGACCAGCTCGAGGAGTCGAGTCCGGGTCTCCTAACCCTAGAATTGGTAGGGTTGCTTGCCGCTCTCGTAGGGGTCTAGGGGTATGGGATTGGCTATTCAACACGACCGTGGAATCCGTGTTTTATACTGGCTCGTATTGAAAACACGGACGTCCTAGTATATCCAATATTTCATATGTTTCTTCTGCTGCGCTATCTGAGATGTGTTCTGTGATGGACAGTATATAGTATATATGATATATTATATAGACGTTACTTATATTTTACACCCGCGCTAGCCCTGCCCTGCTCTGTCGTTAGTTACCTAACCTAATGGTGCACGAGGGGACATCGAGGCGAATGCGGATGGCATAAGTGTACGTCATATCTATCTGTGATGTTTAGGTATTTAAATGATGGGACTTCATTAATGCGATTAATGAAAGATAAGAAACCTTAGATGTTGTGGAATCGAATTTTAAAATAAAACAGGTAGCTACAGTTCTTGCTTTGCACAGCGGTATATATGATATACCCTGCACCTTATTCGATGAGGAAAGGACCGAGATCCCTTCACCGGGAGTGACTCCTTTAGCAATAACTGGCAGATGCTACACACTCGGTTTGCTTTTGACTGCTTTTAAGAGTTTTTGCTTTGCACAGTGATATATATGATATATCCCGCACCTCATTCGACGAGGAAAGGACCGAGATCCCTTCACCGGGAGTGACTCCTTTAGCAAAACTAGAAAAGCCTCAAAAACACTCCATTTCAAAATTCATTCGATCCTACAACGATATCAAGTTCATTACGCAATAGGTTTTCAGAAAAACTTGTCGTAGCCCTCCGTCATTTCAGATAAGTTGCATATAGTATTCGTGCTACATTTGTTGGCTTTCATCAAGGTGTAGTGTGCGGTAGCTATGTGCTGCTTATCTGCTGCATATGATGCGACTGGATTAGGGTAGTCGTACGGCTTTGTTGGCTTTCGTCAAGGGTCGTGCGGGTGGGTTTAATTCAGTCAAGAAATGTACGGGTTGAACTTGACTAGCGGGCTGTGGTTTGTTGGCTTTCGTCAAGGTCATATCACGCTAGGGGCAAAAACATTATCGGGAGTTTCAAGTGTTGAAATTTGCAATGAGATTGCATACTTTCTATGAGATAGTTGGATCCCGATACCCACTGCGAGTAAGAGTTACTCCTGGGAGAGTTTTACACATTGCAATTAGCTGATCAAGTAGGTGTCTAGAAAGGTGTCAACGAGGTTACGCCTCTGGGAAAACGAGGTTTACATTAATTAGGTTCGTGCGAAAGCATGAGGGACCTCCCTCAAAGTACCGACACTGGCCTGGCTGAAAGATTAGCAAACTTGTAGTGTGTAATTAATCCCGGCTAGTCTTTCCTTTTAGGGTTTGAAGGAAGATTTGATAAAAAAGCAGTGGGAGCCATCCTGATTAGATAAGATAATAACCAATCTGATCTTGCACGAGCATACGCTAAAGTGTTTTCTTCTCTCTCTCTCCAGGTAGCGACCATGTCATGCCCTAATAAAGATAATAAAATGGATGTATTGACCGAACCCGCATGTTATACTGTGCTGGGGAACGTTGGTTCCGTTCTTTCTTATAAGAGTTATAGGAATGAACAGGATATAGGGGAATACCAGGATTCCCATGCCACCCGTTTGAAGAAAGTACATGTTGATGCATTTTCTTCGGGTGTGTTCGTTACTGAGAACTGTTTCTCTATTTGCTCTACGTCCTGGGTATTAGATACCGGGTCAGGATCCCATATATGTAATCAGTTACATGGGCTAAGGAAAGGTAGAGAACTTGGAGAAGGTGATAAAGACATTAGAGTTGGAAATGGTGCAATTGTTGCAGCTAAGACTGTCGGGGAATATCACCTTGTATTACCAACTGGTAATACATTGGTTCTGAACGAATGCTATTACATGCCGAACCTGATATGCAACATTATATCGGTTTCTTTATTAAGTAAAGAGGGATATAATTTTGTATTACAGGACAATGTTATGAACATTTTCCGTAACCAAAAATTGGTTGGATCAGGCACGTTATGCAATGGCATTTATGTTCTAAATCAATCAACAGTTCTGAGCATAACAAACACACACAAGAGGAAGAGTTCTGAACTCAACGAATCCTTCTTGTGGCATTGTAGACTGGGTCACATCAATGTGACACGACTGGCTAAATTGCATAAGGATGGATATTTTAAACCTTTCAAACTTTCATCTTATGACACTTGCCAGTCATGTCTCAAAGGCAAGATGACCAAAACTCCGTTTACGGGACACGGAGAAAGAGTTACCGAACTCTTGGGACTAATACATAGTGATGTATGTGGTCCCATGTCTACACATGCCAGGGATGGTTCTTCGTACTTCATTACATTCACTGACGATCTCTCAAAATACGGACATGTGTACTTAATAAGACACAAGTCTGAAGCTTTTGAGAAATTTAGAGAATATAAACTAGAAGTCGAAAACCAAACCGGAAAGAGTATTAAAATCCTTCGATCTGATCGAGGAGGTGAATACTTGAGCAATGAATTCCTGGACTTCCTAAAAGAGAATGGGATTCTCTCTCAGCTGACTCCTCCATATACACCACAGCACAACGGTGTATCAGAACGGAGGAACCGCACCCTATTAGATATGGTGCGCTCTATGATGAGCACAGCTGAGTTACCTATTTCCTTCTGGGGGTATGCGCTTGAGACAGCCATACATCTATTGAATATGGTCCCCACCAAATCTGTGCCTACCACTCCATATGAGATATGGAAAGGGAAGAGACCATGTCTTAACTATGTTAAGATATGGGGTTGTCCAGCCTATGTCAAACGACAAAATCCGGACAAACTCGAGGCACGGTCTGTTCTATGCAAATTTGTAGGATATCCCAAGAATTCTCAAGGGTATATCTTCTACCACCCTGAGGACCAAAGAGTGTTTGTTTCTCGGCATGCCACCTTTTTAGAAAAGGAATTTCTTGAAAAAGAGATTAGTGGTCATGAGGTAGAACTGGAAGAGGTTCCAGCTGCAGAAGCTACAACAGAAGATATGGTGGAACCAGAGGATTCCGTAGTTCCCGATGAACCCCAGCCACTCCGCCGATCTAGTAGGGTTCCTCTCCAACCTGAGAGATACTACGGTTTTCTCATGGACGGTGGGAGCGAGGATTGCATCATGGAGGATGATGACCCAACTAGCTTCGAGCAGGCCATCACGAGTGGGGACTCAGTGAAATGGCTGGATGCTATGCGGTCTGAGATGGAATCCATGTACACCAACAAAGTATGGACTTTGGACGTTGCTCCTGAAGGGGTAAAACCCATTGGGAGCAAGTGGATCTTCAAGAAGAAACTTGGTGTAGATGGGAAAGTGGAGACTTTCAAAGCTAGACTTGTAGCAAAGGGTTTTCGTCAAAGACCAGGTGTGGACTATGACGAGACCTTTTCTCCAGTGGCTATGCTTAAATCCATCCGGATCATGCTTGCCATCGCTGCTTACCATGATTATGAAATCTGGCAAATGGATGTTAAGACCGCCTTTCTAAATGGTGATTTAGAAGAGTGCGTGTACATGACTCAGCCAGAGGGCTTCGTAGACAGTGGGAGCAGCGGGAAGGTGTGCAAGCTGCTTAAATCCATTTATGGATTAAAGCAAGCATCGCGGAGTTGGAACATCTGCTTTGACGTCGTTATCAAAGAGTTTGATTTCGTCAAAAATCCAGATGAACCTTGTATCTACAAGAAGGTGGCAGAGAGTAAGGTTGTCTTCCTCGTATTGTACGTGGACGACATACTCTTGATAGGAAATGATATTCCTATGCTGCAATCGGTCAAGCTCTTCTTATCACAAAGATTCTCAATGAAAGATCTTGGTGATGCCTCCTGCATATTGGGGATTAGGATCTATAGAGATAGATCCAAAAGGATTTTGGGATTGTCCCAATCCAGGTACATTGACACCATACTAAAGAGATTTAGTATGGAAGAGTCCAAGCGTGGGAACTTACCCACGATCTCTGGAGTCACTCTCTCCAAAGAGATGTCTCCCAAGACTGATTTGGAGAGAGCTCGCATGCAAGGGATACCCTATGCTTCGGCAGTAGGCTCTATCATGTATGCGATGCTATGTACCAGACCCGATGTAGCATACTCACTAAGTGTAGTGAGCAGGTATCAAGCTGATCCTGGAGAGAGTCACTGGACAGCTGTGAAGAGCATTCTCAAGTACTTACGAAGGACTAGAGATATGTTCTTGGTGTATGGTAACGGAGAGCTCCAAGTGGAGTCCTTTACCGATTCGAGCTTCCAGAGTGATAAGGACGACTCTAAGTCGCAGTCGGGCTTTGTCTTTACCCTTTACGGAGGGGCGGTTAGCTGGAAGAGTTCCAAGCAGGAAACCGTGGCAGACTCGACGATGGAGGCTGAATACATCGCTGCCAACGATGCTGCCAAAGAGGCTGTCTGGATCAAGAAGTTCATTACTGAACTTGGAGTGGTTCCATCCATTGAGCGTCCAATACCTTTGTATTGCGATAACAATGGAGCGGTGGCTTTGGCCAAGGAACCCAGGTCCCATCAGCGATCCAGGCATATTCTGAGGCGGTATCACCTGATCCGGGAGATAGTTGATCGCCGGGAGATCGAGGTCAGGAGAGTTGACACGAAGAACAACACGGCGGATCCACTCACGAAGGCCATTCCCCAGACACAGTTTGAGAGACTCTTCGGGATGCTCAGTATGCGATACTACAGCAGCTGGCCCTAGTGCAAGTGGGAGATTGTTAGTTGTATGTATGCCCTAGAGGCCAGTATTGTACAGATGTTGTATATTATATTGGATGCTTGGACATATATAGAGATGACTTTCTTGCTCGATATGATGGTATGCTATCTGGTTACTCTTTATCTTAACATGTACACTAGTCTCTTTAAACTGTCTTATGGTTACATGTTGGTAAAGCCCTTAGGATGTGTACTTGACTACCTGGACTATGATGCAGATCATACTAGTGGGGACATGGTAGTCCATAAGTACATCCTTCAAGGTCCCTAGTCGTGGGTGTATCGAGACGGGGCATCGATATACCAGAGTAGACTAGCGTATACGCTTCTCGACCCATGTGATGGGCGATGGATGATCCCATATCCATTGGTGTTTGACATCAGAGATAGTATACGGGTGCTCAGTGGAGACTGGGTACACTGGACGGACTCGCCGAGAACTCCCAGATGGTATTATACCTCACGTCAGATGGCAGTTCTCAGGTGACACTTGTACAGGTTAGTCTGTAGACCCGAGATCGTCATAGAGTCTTGTGTGATTCCCACTGTGCTTTGATCTCCACCTTACCACGTCCATGAGGGAGTGCAAAACGGTGGTCTTTGGGTACAGTCCCGAGTCACATGGAGGCAATGAGCGATAGGAGGGGTTTCGTCTCTCCCGGTATTGGGGGTTGATGTTGCGCTGTGCTCGATTGGCCGTAACAGGGAAGTCCCTGGCCAGGGCTGATCAGAGATTTGCTGGTAAGTGTTACCAGTAGTTTCTCGACCCGTTATGAGCCTCACATCGGCACGACTTATCGGTTATTAGGGTCTGACGTTTACCACCCCTAGACTTGATATGTGACATATCAGACGAGGAGACCGGACTGTACGGGAAGTGTCGCCGATCGGCTCGACGGGAGTTATAGCAGGTTCGCTTGTTCTCTTCTGATCGCTCAATACCAGGGTGGCCGTTACGTTTAGCTGACCGCTTGCGGCTTGGGGGTGCTTGATATGATCATCACCCACTGCCGGCGTATTGACGAGTCTCAGAGTCCCACAATGGAGTTTCCTAGTCCAGGCGAAACGTTGTGGTGCGCGTATGCGATATGCGCATGGACCCGATTAAAATGCGTGTATGGGATACCGTATATTGATCGGGCAGCTTGCTTTTGGTGGGGGTCATATGAGATATGGCCGGATTGGTAAATCAAGTGTTGATTTATCATTTAACCATTAGTTTCTCACTAGAAATCCTTTTCTTGTGTTGGATGGATGTATGAATGCATGTATGTTTTTCTTTCATTCTAGTTTCATGCACATATGGATATGTATACATACATACATGCATACATACATTTATCATGGTTGGATATATATGAAAATGGTGGCAATATAAGACTCACACCATGGTATTTTTGATGAATTATTATTGTATTTATATTTAAACATAAAAGGAAATAAAAGGTTCATTATTGTTTTCTTCCACACTCTTCTTTTGACTTAACCATTCTCACCCACCTTTTAACCTTTGGTTAATTTCCTTTTGTGCTTTAACTCTAGTACAATAATGATTCAACCATGGTTTGAGATGATAGATGGAAAAGATATATTGATATATTTTTCTATTTTTCAATAAGTGAGAGAGTTATCATCTTCTTCAATATTGCCATTATCTTCTTCCTCCTCCTTCATAGCTCTCTAGATTTTTGTAGTGAGCTATATAATCAACAAGTTAGGATTTTGAAGTGAGAAAGAGAACCACAACACCATTCTACACAAGTATAGCCCACTTGTTTAGGGTGTTAACTTGATTCCGTTCACTTGATCGGAGAAAGTCGCAAGCTTGGACAAAGCGGACTCCGGGTGGATCATCGGTGACGTCGAGGAGTTCAAGCGGAGTTTTTATAACCCCCAAGTAGCCGAGGAGTCTAGCGTAGGGAGCTACAAAGGTTGTAGTCTCTAAACCCTAGCTTATCTTTCATATGTTGATATGGAAAAATTTGAAACCCTAATCGATTCTAGGAACGATTCTATGTTCATTAGCTTAGCACCCTAAAGAATACATATTTGGTTCATATGATGCTTCCATACCCTTCATGAGGTACTATGCTAACCCAACAGGCCGGCAACACGTACAACATTTGAGAGATCGTCTCTGGCAATGAAGTCTATCATTACAACTTCGATGGCTTTGATGCCACATATGAGGCCATGATAGGTCACCTGCAAAACTATTATGGACAAATACTTCCACGCCGATCCTTTCTCTTGTACGTGCTAATCCACACAATCCGGAGGTCCTCCCCCGGCCTTTTTAGGGCATTTTCCCAACAAGCGCTAGATGAAGCCATCGATAAGATGCGCATGGCTTATGAGTTGGGCCTGATCTCAAAAAGCGGACGAGATCGTTCGATAGATCTCCTGTGCCGATCCTTCCAATAGAGATTGATCATAACTTCATGAGCGACGGTAGGAATCCCCGATGATACTCTGGCTGCTCGGGTCCATGGATGTAGGCAGAGGGAGTGAAAGGAAGCTGCTTGGGAAACCCTACAGGATCTTTGTTTTGAGTACCATCACCAATGTGTTCATGCTCCTCTTCCTCCTTTGTTGTAATTGTTAAGTGAAAGAACAATGTCTTCTCTTGTAAGTCCCCGGACATTTTTGTAAAGCTGAGGAGCCGAGAATACCTTATATCAATGAATTTCTCTTTGCTCGGAATTGAAATGAAAAAAATTCATTTCTTTTTTCCAAGTGTTTCCAAGTGTAGATAGACCGGTGCCCCCTTTTCACCCTGGAGATGATGTAATGTGAGTCGAGCGAACATTAGGTCGGCTACCTATTGGTACACCCGCACTTTATTTACGTGAGTAAAGGGCTGGTCTGGGATATTTTCCTTACTTTCGAGCTGGGCTGGAATCAGCCTATCGGTTCATGAGAGGGCTTTAGATCCACAGTTTAGGTCGGGCAGGAATCTACTCGCTGTGAATGGACGCGACGGGTAGGATGTTGCCCGCTGGCCTTGCACGGTGTCTTAGCTTGGAAACGAGAAAACCAGTCCAGATTGCAGAGAAGCAAGAATTTTCATTATTAAAGAGAATACAAGTTTAACAATACAATTTAAGCTTTTCTGCATTGTATGGTCGTGGAAGATTACGTCCTAAGGAATTTTGGAGCCGGTACGCTCCTCGGGGCAATACCTTGGTCACGAGGAAGGGCCGTCCCATTTCGGAAAGAATTTGTGCAGTTTTCCTTGTTCCTCGAATTCATTGTGTCGGAGGACTAAGTCTCCTGATTTGAACACTCGGTGTTTGACCCGAGCATTATAGTATCGGGCGGTCTGCTGCTGATACGCGACCATCTTTATTTATGCCCGGTCTATCTTCTCCAGCAGGATGTCCAAGTTGCTTTGGAGGGCCAAGACATTGGCTTCATCGTTGAAGTGTGTTAGTTATATGTATGCCCTAGAGGCCATTACTGTACATGGGATGTATATTGTAGTGAATGCTTGGACATATATAGGGAGGACTTTCTTGCTCGATATGATAATATGTTATCTGGTTGCTCTTTGTCTTAACATGTTGACTTGTATACGTGATGCTGTCTTGCTCTCATATGTTGACAAAGCCTTTTAGGATGTGTACTTGACACCCAGAACTATGATGGAGATCATACTAGTAGGGCCAGGGGTAGTCCACAAGTACACCCTATAATTGTTCCTAGTCGAGGGAGTATCGAGACAGGGCATCGATACTACAGAGTAGACTAGCGTATATACATCTTGATCCATATGATGGACGATGGATGGTTCCACATCCATTGGTGTTTGATATCAAAGATGGTGTATGGGTGCTCAGTAGAGACTGGGTACACTGAACGGACTCATCGAGAACTCCTAGATGGTATTATACCTATCGTCAGATAACAATTCTCTGGTGACACTGGTACATGTTAGTCCGTCGACCCGATCGCCATAGAGTCTTGTGTGATTCCTACTGTGCTTTGATTTCCACCTTACCACGGTCAAGAGATCGTGTAAAACGGTGGTTTTTGGGTACAGTCCCGAGTCACATGGAGGCAATGAGTGATAGGAGGGGATTTGTCTCTCCCGGTATTGGGAGTTGATATTGCGCTATGCTCGATTGACCATAACAGGAAATCCCTGGCTAGAGTTGCTGAGATTTACTGGTAAGTGTTATCAGTAGTTTCTCGAACCGTTATGGACCTTGCATCGGCATGACTTATCAGGCTATTGGGGGTTGATATTTTACCACCCCCAGGCGATGATATGAGACATATCAGACGAAGAGACCGGACTGTACAGTAGTGTTACTATCAGGCTTTTGCAGGAGTTAGAGCAGGCTTGCTTGTTGATCTTCTGATTGTTCAATACCCGGATAGCCCTTACGTCCAGCTAATACCGCTGACGGCTTGTGAGATCATCATCTACTGCCGGCGTATTGACGAGTTTTTAGAGCCCTATACGGAGGTTTCACTGGCTTAGGCAAAACGAAGTAGGAGCACATATGTGATATGTGCGGGACCGAGATTAATACGAGTATGTGATACCGTATTCTATTCTCGCGATATAAGGTATCGATCGGTTATATGTAATATAGCCGGGTTATCGAACCAAATGTTGATTCGATAAGTCGATACTGTATCGGTCAGTTATATGCGATATAGCCGGGTTATCGAATCAAGTGTTGATTCGATATGATGATACAAATAATATTAATCGGTCATATGAGATATAACCGGATTATTAAATCAAGTGTTGATTTATTGATTTAATGTATAATTATATATTTGATATATTAATTTACATTAACTAATATTAGCTCACTTAAACATTTATTTTTCTCACATGTGCACACTTAATATATATGTGATATATATTAATTGTGTTTTATTTTGTGTCATGGTTGATGATACAAGATACATGGGTGTATGAGACTTAATAAAGATAATGTAGGGTTTATTTATTTAGTGTAAATCAATTATTAGTTGGATAATGGTCACATGGCATGAAATTTTGAGAAGCTTGGAGACCCATTGACTAGTCCACTAGTTTTGTTTTATCACATACAACATTCTGCCGTTGTTTGGAAATTTTGCCTGTGTTCCAGTATCTGGGTTTTGATGTTTCAAGTGTTGTTTGTTTTTGCTAAATTTGCATGTGATGTTAACTTTCTGCAAAAGTAACTCGGAGTGTTTCGCAGTCGTAATTCTAACAAGTATTCGGGTTATTTAGACGATGTTAAAAAGTTTGAACAGATATTAATAACCCAGTTTTTCCCTGCTGGAAATTTTCTAAGTATTGGACTTTTTCCGAGTTTAAAATTTTCACAAAATCTTGCAAGCGATTCTGTGGACCCTCTAGAAGAACGAAACCTTAACTCGATTATGTGACCGTCACGACCGCCACCAAACCTTAAGGTTTGTGGTAGTTCAGCGATACTACATATGAGGCATTGGTTGACCCTTCTACGGCTGGTTCATAGGAGCTGTGGTGGTTTCTGGGTACCTTTTGAACTCCGCTCAAGTGTTGAGCTTATTGGGAAATTTTGGGTTCTTATTTATTCGATTGAAAAGTTTAATTTCGTCTAGCTATCTGTGATTGTGATACAATATTTGGAATCCACAATTAGTTATGAGATAACTAGTTTGAATTTTATAAATTTAGCAATTTAGTCTCAATTGATCGGTTGCCACGGGATTTTGATGTGATCAAAAGTCTGTCGCAATTACGTAGTGTACGCGGATACTCGCCGGCTAACCTTACTAGATAGCCACGCCCCATAGCCCCGACCAAGTGACTATAGGAGAACCCCGTCGCCAAAAGCATCCGTTCGGGTGCTCACGGCAGCGGTGTTCCGCCTTGGTGCACTTCGTCGACGACATCGGGGAGTGTGGCCGTCTATTAAAGTTTCCGACGAGCATTCGATCATGTTGTCAGGAATCTTGTTGAATTACCCGATAGGTTATTGAAAAGTGTTTTCAATATCGAGACTAAAATACGAGGTTTATAATTGTTAGGCATGTGATGTTTAAGGAATTCATTTGTTGGGCATGAAATCCAAAGTATGTGATACATTGGGTTTATGATGTCTAAGGTGGTTGCGGATTCTAACTGTTGTAGTTTTTCACTTTCTTTTATGCGACCGTAAGTGTAATATATGGTGTATCGCCCGTTTCGGTACTATATGTCAACGACAACCGGGATACGTATATTTACTTACGTTGATGACATGTGATGTTGTGTGTTGCTGTGATATGTTATATTGGATCGTCGTGCTTAAATAGCCGGGGGTTTTATGTGAGATGAGAGTTTTTTCATTTTCATTCATGTAAAAGCTTGTATGTAATATTCTTTTATTGGGGCACTTCCGGGTTGAGGATGATGTCACCATTGATGTATATTATTTACTTTTCCGTATTAGGATAGACCTAAGGAGGAGAGCACAAGTAACCTGGTTCTAGAGTCCAGTAGGAGACCATCTCGAGGAGTCGAACCGGGTCTCCTAACTCTAGAATTGGTAGGGTTGCTTGCCGCTCTCGTAGGAGTGTAGGGATGTGGGTTTGGCTATTCATCGCGACCGTGGAATCTGTGTTTTATACTGGTTTAAATTAAAACACGGAATTCCTGGTATATCCAATATTTCATATATGTTCTTTTGCTGCTGTTATTCTGTGATGTGATCACTAGATATTCTGAGACGAATGCTTATATTTTATATGATATATATGATATATAATAAATATTGATGCTTTCGTTTCTTATGTGATGCTTGGGAAGCATAAATTAATGGTACTTCATTAATGAGATTAATGAAATAAAAGAACCCTAAAGATATTGTAGAAACTTGTTTTAAAAACTGGTAGGTCTAGTTCTTGCTTTGCATAGCGGTATTTCTTGTAGAATATCCAGCACCTTATTCAATAAAGAAAGAGCCAAGATCCCTTCACCGGGAGTGACCTCTTTAGCGAAACAAGCATATGCTATAAACTCGGTTTGTCTTTTGGTTGCTTTTATAGTTTTTGCTTTGCACAGTGGTATTTGTGAAATATTCTGCACCTTATTCGATAAGGAAAGAGCCGAGATCCCTTCATCGGGAGTGACCTCTTTAGCAAAACTAGTAAAAACCTCAAAAACACTCCTTTTTTTCAAAATCACTCGATTCTACAACGATATCAAGTTCATTACGTAAAGGGTTTTCTTAAAAACCTGTCATAGCCCTCCGTCATTTCAGATAAGTACTACTTAGTATTCATGCTACGTTTGTTGGCATGCGTCAAGGCATAGTGTGCGGTAGCTAACTAGTGCTTATCTGCAGCATACGATGCGATTGGATTAGGATAGTCGTGCGACTTTGTTGGCCTGCGTCAAAGGTCGTGCGGGTGGGTTTAATTCAATCATGAAATGTACGGGTTGAACTTGACTAGCGGACTATGGTTTGTTGGCCTGCGTCAAGATCATAGGATGCTAGGGGCAAAACCATTATCGGGAATTTCAAGTATTTAAATTTGCAATGAGATTGCATACCTTCTATGAGATAGTTGGATCCCGATACCCACTGCGAGTAAGAGTTACTCCTGAGAGCGTTTTACACATTACAATTAGCCGATCAAGTAGGTGTCTAGAAAAGTGTTAACGGGGTTACGCTCCTGGGAAAATGAGGTTTATTTTAATTAGGTCCATGCGAAAGCACGGGGAACCTCCCTCAAAGTACCGACACTGGCCTGGCCGAAAGATTGGCGAACTTGTAGGGTGTAATTAATCCCGGCTAGTCTTACCTTTTAGGGTTTGAAGGAAGATTTGATAAAAATAGTGGAAGCCATCCAGATTAGATAAAATAATAACCAATCTAATCTTACAAAGAGCGCACGCTGAGTGTTTTCTTCTCTCTCTCCTGGTAGCAACCATGTCACGCCTTAATCAAGATAATAATATGGATGCATTGACCAAACCTGCTTATTATACTGTGCTAGGGAACGTTGGTTCCGCTCCATCTTATAATTGTTATAAGTCCGAGCAGGAAATAGGGGAATATCCGGATTCCCATGCCACCCAAACGAAGAAAGTGCATGTTGATGCATCTTTTTCGGGTGTGTTCATTACCAAGAACTGTTTCTCAGTATCTTCTACGTCCTGGGTATATGATACCGGATCAGGATTCCACATATGTAATATGTTACATGGGCTACTGAAAGGTAGAGAACTGAGATTGGGTGATATATCTCTAAGTGTTAGAGAATGGTGCAATTGTTGCAGCTAAGTCAGTTGGCAAATATCACCTTATATTTATACATTGATTCTGAACGAATGTTATTACATACCGAACCTGATATACAACATCACATCAGTTTCTTTATTCAGTTAAAGAAGGATATAATTTTGTATTAGAGGATAATGTTGTGAACATTCTCCTGAATCAAGAGTTGATTCAATCAGGCACGATATATAATAGCATATACGTTCTAAATCAAACCACAGTTCAAAATGTATAGAACACACACAAGAGGAGTAGTTCAGAAATGAAAGAATTCTTCTTGAGGCATTGTAGACTAGGTCATATCAATGCGACATGACTAGATAAGTTACATAAGGATGAATATTAGAATTCGTTCGAATTTTCATCTTATGATACTTTCCAGTCTTGTCTCAAAGGTAAAATGACCAATACTCCGTTTACTGGAAACAGAGAAAAAGTTAGTGAACTTTTGGGATAGATACATGATGATTTATACGGTCCTATGTCTATAAATGCCGGACTTGGTTCTTCGTACTTCATTATATTCATCGACTATCTCTCAGGATTCGGACATATGTTCCTGTTGAAACACAAGTCTGAAACTTTTGAGAAATTCAAGAAATATAAGCTTGAAGTTGAAGAACCAGACGGGTAGAAGTATTAAGTCCTTCGATGAGATCGAGGAGCAGAATATTTGGGCATGGAGTTCCTGGATTTTCTAAAAAGAGAATGTGATTCTCTCTCAGCTTACTTCGTTCGTATACACCACAGCACAACGGTGTATCGGGGCGGAGGTATCGCATCCTATAAGATATGGCGCGCTCTATGATGAGTACTACTGAGTTACTTATTTTCTTTTGGGGTTATGCACTTGAGAAGCTGCATACCTATTGAATGGGGTTCCATCCAAATCAGTGCCTACCACTCCATATGAGATATGAAATAGAAAGAGACCATGTCTTAAACGAGTTAAGATATGGAGTTGTCCGGCCTATGTTGAAAAGCAAAATCCGGACAAACTCGAGGCAAGGTCAGTTCTGTATAAGTTTATTAGGATATCCCAAACATTTGTGAGGGAATATCTTCTACCACTCTGAGGAGCAAAGGGTGTTTTGTTTCTCAGCATGCCACCTTTTTAGAAAAGGTATTTCTTGTGAAGAAATTAGTGGTCATGAGGTAGAACTGGAAGGAGTTCCAGCTACACAAACTAACAGCTGATAATTTGGTGAAACCAAAGGATTTAATAGTCTCCGATGAATCTCAGCCTCTCCGCGAATCTGGTAGGGTTCCTCATCCAGTTGAGAGATACTACGGTCTTCTCGGTGACAGTGGGAGCGAGGATTGCATCATGGTTGATAATGGCCCAACTAGATTCAGGCAGGCCGTCACGAGTGGGAACTCTGTGAAATGGCTGAATGCTATGCGATCAAAGATGGAATCCATGTACACCAACGAAGTATGACTTTGCATGTTGCACCTGAAGAGGTAAAACCCATTAGGAGCAAATGGATCTTGAGAAGATTCTTGGTGTAAATGGAAAAGTTGAGACTTTCAAAGCCATGCTTAAGTCCATCAGGATCAATGCAAGTATCGTGGAGTTGGAACATCTATTTTGATGTGGCAGTCAAAATGTTTGACTTCATCAAAAAGGTAGATAAACCTTGTATTTACAAGAAGGCTGTAGAGAGTGAGGTTGTCTTCCACGTATTGTACGTAGATGACATAGTGTTTCCTATGCTACACTCGGTCAAGCTCCTCTTATCATGAGGATTCTCAATATAAGATCTGGATGATACCTACTACATCTTATGGATTATGATCTATGGTGATAGATCTATGTGGATGTTGGGAGTGTCCTAAATCTAGGTACATTAACACCATACTAAAGGGGTTTAGTATGGAGGATTCTAAGCATGGTGTTTCACCCACTTACTCATGGATCACTCGCATGCAAGGGATACCCTATGCTTCAGCAGTAGGCTCTATCATGTATGCGATGTTATGTACCAGACCAGATGTAGATGACTCATTAGGTGTAGTGATCAGGAATCAATCGGATCTTGGGAGAATAACTGAAAAGCTGTGGAGGACATTCTTAAGTACTTGAGAAGCACTAAAAGAAAGTTCTTGGTTCCAGCTTCCAGAGTGATAAGTTCGACTGAAAATCAGTCACAGGCATTGTCTTTACCCTCAGTAGAGGGACGGTATGATTAGAAGAGTTCCAAGCTAGATACCGTGGCATACTAGACGATAAAGGCTGAATATATTGCTACCAAAGAGGTTGTCTGGACATTACTTGTTCATGAGATGAGCAGGATTCCTACCATTGAGCATCCAATAACTATTATTGTGACAACAATGGAGTTATGGCTTTCGACTAGGAACACCAGTCCTATCAGCGATCCGAATATATTCTGAAACTAGTATCACCTGATCAGGGAGATGGTTGATCTCCAACGGATCGAGATAAGGAGAGTAGATTTTGAGGTTAACACGGCGGAGCCACTCACCAAGGCCTGCTTTCCAAATACAATTTGAGAGATTTTGGGATGGTTGAGTATAGGATACTACAACCACTGCTATATTGTTAAGTATGTGATACTGCGACAAATGGCCTTAGTGCAAGTGGGAGATTGTTAGTTATATGTATGCCCTAGAGGCCATTACTGTACATGAGATGTATATTGTAGTGGATGCTTGAATATATATAGGGAGGAATTTCTTACTCGATATGATAGTATGCTATCTGGTTGCTCTTTATCTTAACATGCTGACTTGTATACGTGATGTTGTCTTACTCTCACATGTTGACAAAGCCCTTTAGGATGTATACTTGACACTCAGGACTATAATGGAGATCATACTAGTGGGGCCAGGGATAGTCCTTAAGTACACACTATAATTGTTCCTAGACGATGGAGTATCGAGACAGGGCATCGATGCTCTAGAGTAGACTAGCGTATACGCATCTTGACCCATATGATGGGCGATGGATGATCCCACATCCATTGATGTTTGACATCAAAGATGGTGTACGGGTGCTCAGTGGAGACTGGGTACACTGAACAGACTCGCCGAGAACTCCTAGATGGTATTATACCTATCGTCAGATAGCAGGTCTCTGGTGACACCGGTACAAGTTAGTCTGTCGACCCGAGATCGCCATAGAGTCTTAAGTGATTCCCACTGTGCTTTGATTTCCACCTTACCACGGTCAAGAGATCGTGCAAAACGGTGGTTTTTGGGTACAGTCCCGAGTCACATAGAGGCAATGAGCCATAGGAGGGGATTCATCTCTCCCGGTATTGGGAGTTGATGTTGCGCCATAACAGGAAATCCCTGGCCAGGGTTGCTGAGATTTACTGGTAAGTGTTATCAGTAGTTTCTCGAACCGTTATGGACCTTACATCGGCATAACTTATCAGGCTATTGGGGTCTAACATCTTACCACCCCCAGGAGATGATATGCGACATATCAGACGAAGAGACCGGACTGTACGGTAGTGTTACTGTCAGGCTTTTGCAGGAGTTACAGCGGGCTTGCTTGCTGATCTTCTGATCGTTCAATACCCAGGTAGCCGTTACGTCCAGCTAGTACCGCTGACGGATTGTGGGTGCTTGATGTGATCATCACCTACTGCCGGCGTATTGACAAGTCTTTAGAGTCCTACACAGAGGTTTCACTGGCTCAGGCAAAACGAAGTAAGAGCACATATGTGATATGTGCGGGACCGAGATTAATACGAGTATGTGATACCGTATTCTATTCTCGCGATATAAAGTATCGATTGGTTATATATGATATAGCCGAGTTATCGAACCAAATGTTGATTCGATAAGTCGATACTGTATCGTTCAGTTATATGCGATATAGCCGGGTTATCGAATCAAGTGTTGATTCGATATGATGATACAAATAATATTAGTCGGTCATATGAGATATAACCGGATTATTAAATCAAGTGTTGATTTAATGATTTAATGTATAATTATATATTTGATATATTAATTTACATTAACTAATATCAGCTCACTTAAACATTTATTTTTCTCACATGTGCACACTTAATATATATGTGATATATATTAATTGTGTTTTATTTTGTGTCATGGCTGATGATACAAGATATATGGGTGTATGAGACTTACACCATGATAAAGATAATGTAGGGTTTATTTATTTAGTGTAAATCAATTATTAGTTGGATAATGGTCACATGGCATGAAACTTTGAGAAGCTTGGAGACCCATTGACTAGTCCACTAGTTTTGTTTTATACTAGATATTTTGTTAACCCAACCATTATCTTAACTCATGGTTAAGTCTCTACATGAGACATATTAGATATTTTCTCATCCATGGTTGCCACTCTCTCTCACAACATTATCTCTCTTCATCTTTCTCTTCAAAGCTCAAGAGCTCTCTAGCTCTTGATCAAGTGAAAAACCCTAGTGAGAAAATTAATTCCAAAGTGAGCAAAAATCCTAGTTCATCATTCTCTACTAGATTAGCACTTTAGTATAGGGTGTTAGCTTCACTAATCCCACATTAGTGAAGAGGGTAGCTTGGATTAGTGTCTCCTCAACGTAGATCATCTTCGGCCTCGAAGACTTCAAGCAAGATCGTTGCTTTCTTCTCATGGAGCCATTCAAGAGTCCGCAAGATCATTTCATCGCAGCAAAGGGACTACTATACGGAGCTATTGAAGTGAAAGACCGGTCTAGAAATGTTGTATTCCCCATTCACTTAGATGTTAAGTTGTTAACATTGCTTGTTTGTTTAAATTTCTAATTAAAGATTCTTGGTTAGAGTTATTTAGAACGGCAAAAATTTAAAAACGGTATGGACGATGCCTCCCAAAACCTTACTGCCGTCCTAGGTAACCCTACAAAGTGTTCAACCCGGTAACTGGGTTAACCGATTTTCGTGGGGACCATTGCCTCGGTGCCATAACAGAGATTGAACGGGGTTTCTCCCGTGGGTGTTTTCCTCGACGTTCGCAATGCCTAGAGTACCCGGGGCAGTTCTTCAACCCATCTGCCTTTCCTTCCTTCCAGGCGGGCTCCGAGCCTCCGGATGACACCTTGGTTAGCACCTCGGCTTGCCCGTTGCACTGGAGATAAGCGATCACAGAGAACTTCGCTATGGAGGCGGCATCGGCTTCCTGATCGGCCACTTTGTAAAGTAATTTATGACGACGAGAATATACTAATGCCCCCTGTGCTTGTTTGGAGCAGGTCGATCATGTCCATTCCCCGCTGGGCGAATGACCAAGGGGAGCTCGGCAGTGTTAGCTCAGTGACTGGCAGCCGAGGAACACTGCCAAAGAGTTGACACACCTTGCATCTTCGTGCAAGTTTCTCTGCATCGGCATGGATCGTCAGCCAATAATAGCTCTATAGCAGCGTCTTTTGGATCAGATGCGAGCCTCATGATGTGCGTCGCCGACTCCTTCGTGTATCTCCTGAAGAACGTACTCAGTTTCGTCGGAATCGATGCATCTGAGTAAAGATTGGGTATATGAATTTTTATATAAGTTGCATTTCCTCCATAAGAAGTGATGAACTTTCATGCGAAGCCTGTGTGGTTCTGCTCGGTCCTCAAGGAACGTTCCATCCTTGAGAAATTCCACTATGGGTTTTCTCCAATCCGGGGTATCTCCCTGAGTGGCGTAGACCCTATGTATCACTTCTGTATTTTCGACGCTTGGTCACGATAGGACTTCGAAGAGGATGTTCCTCCTGTGGTTGTCCGAATAGGAGGGGGCGAACTTGCTCAGGGCGTCGGCTTCGACGTTCATACTCTGAGGAACCTGCTCTACTTGGACTTCGTCGAAATTTTTCCTTAGTCTTTTCACCCCGGCAAGATATTTCATTAAGAGGGGTTCTCGGGCTTCGAGTCGTCCGGTCACTTGGCCAATGACCAATGCGGAATCGCTGCGGACTCTGATTTTCTTTAGCCTCACCCCCCAGGCAATTCGTAGGCCGGCTAATAAGGCTGCATACTCCGCGGCGTTGTTCGAGGCCTCGAAGTCGAACTGCAGAGAATACTTCATCTCGGCTTCATTGGGACCACGGATGACTAATCCAGTTCCACTTCCTTCCTCTGTGGAGGACCCGTCCACATAAAGTACCCAGTCCAAAATCGGACCGAGCTTTTCTTCGACCGAGTTTTGTAGGCTTGGATCCCGTGCTGGCGCTTCTTCTCTGCTAGGAATGGTGCATTCGATCACAAAGTCGGCCAGGGCTTTGGCTTTGATAGCTTGCCTTGGTCGGTACTGGATGTCAAATTGTGACAACTCCTGTCTCCATTTCTCCAAGACTCGGAGGAACTGAAGATGTTCCCCAGAGGTCGTTCGGTGAGGACGATGATCGTATGAACCTGGAAATAGTGCCGAAACTTCCTAGAGGTGACAACGAGCTCCAGGACTATCTTTTTGATGTCCAGGTTTCTTGTCTCTGCGTCTTGAAAAACGTGGCTGACGTAGTAAACCGGCCTTTGTATTCCCTCGGATTCTTTGATGAGTACCGAGCTAGCTGCTTTGCCGGAAATGGCCAGGTATAGCAGTAGCTCATCTCCATCAGCTGGTCGGGTGAGTAATGGTTGCATCAATAGATGCGCGTTGTGCTGCTCAAATGCAACTTGGTACTCCTCAGACCACTCGAACCCTGGGATCTTCCTCAAAGTTTTGAAGAAAGGTAGGCAGTTCTCGCCAGATCTAGACATGAAACGACTCAGAGCAGCCGCTCTGCCTGTGAGTCGCATGATTTCCACGTTGTCTCTTGGCGTCGTCATGTCAATGATGGTTTTGATATTCTTCGGATTTGCTTCGATTCCTCAGTGGGTGACCATGAACCTGCAAAACTTTCCGCCCGTGACACCAAAAACACACTTAGCTGGATTCAGCTTCATTTTGTACTTTCGCAGGACCTCGAAGGTTTCGCCAAGGTCTGTGGTATACCCGGCTGACTGAGTGGACTTCATAAGCATGTCATCGACGTAGACTTCCATGTTCCGCCCAATCTATGGCTTGAACGGCTTGTTGACCAACCGTTGATAAGTTGCCCCAGCATTTTTGAGGCCAAAGGGTATTACCTTGTAACAATAGACCCCTTGATCAATGGTGAAAGCGGCATGCTCTTCGTCGGCCGGGTCCATCCAGATTTGATTGTAACCATAGAATGTGTCTATGAAGCTCAACAGCTATTGATCGGCCAAGCTATCCACCAGCTCATCTATCCGAGGAAGCGGATAGTTGTCTTTTGGGCAGACCTTGTTCAGATCGGTAAAGTCGACGCACATGCGCCACTTTCCGTCCGCTTTCTTGACCATGACTATGTTGTCCAGCCAACCCGAGCAATCTAGGTTTTTGATGAAGTTCGACACAAGCAGTCAGTCTACTTCCTCCTCAATCACCTTCTGCTTGACAGGCGCGAACCTCCTTTTCTTCTGTCGGACCGGCCGGGCTTTGGAATCAACTCCAAGCTTATGGGAGATCACCTTGGGGTGAATCCTCGGTATGTCCGCAGGAGTCCAAGCGAATACGTTAGAGTTGTCTCAAAGAAACTTGATAAGCCTGTCCTGAGTTTCCCCTGTCAAAAGGGAGCCAATCTGGATAGTTCGGCCGCTGTCTCCTTTTTTAAGGGAAACTTCGGACAAGGCTTCTACCAGGAAACCCCGGATCTCCTTCTTGACATCACGTGTATCCAGCGATTCCTGAGGATCACATGGTTCATTGGTCAGATTAACTTCTTTGTCCTCTAGAACTTTCGTGGTGATACATACTCTAGCGATTTGCTGATCTCCGTAAGCCTGACCTATCCCACCATCACTCAGAGGAAACTTGAGCGCAGGATGGTAGGTCGAGATCTGAGCTTGAAGGGCATTTAAAGTGGGATGACCCAAGAGGATGTTATAAGAGGAAGGAACCCGAGCTACGAGGAAACTCACCTACATTGTTCGGCTTCTCCCAGCCTCCCTAATATTGAAAGGGAGAGTAATCGTTCGCTCGGCTTGAACGGAGTGGTTAGTGAACCTGGAGAGAACATGTGAGATAGGCTAGAGATCGGACAGGTTTAATCCCATATGCTAGAAGCAGTCATAAAATAGGATGTCCGCCGAGCTTCCTGAGTCAACGAGAATTCTCCTGACTTCATACCCATTTACGCAGGCCAAGATCACTAGGGGATCATTGTGCGGGACAGATATTCCATGTAGGTCATCGTGGATGAAGGTGATGGGGGTAATCTTCTTGTACTTCTTGGAGGGGGAGCATCTAGGGTCATGATTAGCCGGACATGGCGAGTGTCTTCATTGCTCGGAGTTGAGCCAACGGAGACGACCATGATCTATCCGACTGTCAATTCTCCGGTAGGAAGTTGGTCGGCTTTCTCCCTATCTGCTTGACGTTTGTCTCGCAGGTATTTTGGCAAGTGACCAGAGCGGATCAGCTTCTCGATGTAATCGCGTAACTGTTTGCAGTTCTCGGTCGAGTGTCCCTGTGACCGATGAAAGGCACAATACGGGCCGCGGAGTTACTTGCCCAGCCTTTATATCATTGGTGGCAGGTTGAAGAATTTCTCGCTCTTCGCCTCCTCTAGCAGCTTGGCGAATAAGGTTTCGATCGATCAGAGGCGTGTACTCGTGAAATCTTGGAGAATAAGGTTTCGACCAATCAGCTTTCTTCTTCTCTTCCCGGTCTCTTTTCTTTCGGTCTGTCCGGTCTCCCGGGGGAAGATTAGCATTCACCTCAGACTCGAGTTGGATTTCCCGTTCGGTCTAGACTTTTACCTCGGTCATGGTCTTAGGTTGCGCCAATACAAAAGAGCGGAGCCACTCTTTGTGCCTAAGACCGGATCTCAGGGCGGTAACAACCGTCTCATCCTGGTGCTCGGGTATCCTCCAGGAGAGTATTGTAGAACCGGATAATATAACCCTTAAAAGACTCCCTGTCCACCCTCTTGATAGTAAACAGGTAGTCGACCGGTCTCTTCTGCCATCAGTTGTCGACAAAATGGCTAAGGAATTGAGTGGCCAATTTGTCGAAAGTTGAGATTGAGCGCGACGTCAGGCAGAACCAATCCTGCCCGGCCCGGATGAGAGTGGTAGGGAATGCTCGGCACTAAGCCACGTCCGAGTTATCTTGAAAGCTTATTCCCACGATGAACGCGTCCAAGTGGCCTTTTGGGTCGTACTTCCAGTCGAAAAGAGCCACTTTGGGCTGTTTGTTCCGGGAAGAGACCCGCTCTCTCAATAACTGCTCGGTGAAGGGCTTCATGAGAGAGTCAACGGAATACCTCGCCGGCCCGCCGGGCGAACGGGTGGCAAGATGCATGTCCTCGATCTTCTTCTCGAGAAGCTCGATTCGCTGCCTGTACCCCGAGGATTTTCTATAATCGGAGTTCCTGCTGTCTTTGTTTCGGGCTTGGACAACAGAACGGCTTCGTCTTCGCTATATCACGTTTCTCTGGTCCTCAAGATGAACCATTCGTGGCTCTTCCCGGCGAGTGCTATGTGCACGGCCTCTGTAGTTTACGGTGACGCCGATCTTCCCTGGAATCAGGAGACCTGACCGACGTCACCTCGGAGGACGAAGGAGCGTGGCGGGCGTTGAAGCAATAGTTCGGTTGGTCCTGAGACCTCGGTGTTGGACTGATCGGTGCCCAACAAGTCATGGAATTATTTCTCGTATGAGGTCGTGGCTGCCGGAATCGGTACGCCGGTGTTCCATGGTGTTAGGATTGACACGAGTGAGGCCGAGGACTTGAGCACGTCCGTTCGCCGTCTCATGCTCGCCACCATTCTGGGGAGCAGGGGTGGCGGTTTGCTGGGCATGGCCGGCAGTTTGAACACGAGCGAGCGCGTCCACCATTACTGCCAGTCGGTCGATCCATGTCATTAGGGCTTCGACGATATTGGGAGGAGGAGTGGAATCGCCCCTGCCTCCGCTGCGAAGCACGGGATAGCTCGTATTAGGATTTTCGTTGCGATGATCACTGGCCATCGAATCGAATGCGAAATATCAACTTTTTGGTAGAAAAAATTCCTAATTCCCACAGAAGACGCCAATTGATGGAGCTCGGGGTCTCCCTCAGATGTCGTTCTCCGTCGATCTTGTGGCCAGTGAGGCTGAAGGACTGAGATTTATTATGAAAAATTGAGCGTGTGGATCTTAATGGGTTTGCTGGTTGATATTGACGTCGAGCTTCCTGCAAAAGAAGTCCAGGGGTGGGAAATCACCGTAAGACCTTCTGACGATCAAGTAAGTACCAGGGAATATTTAGCAGAGTGGTGGTATATTGGAATGAGTTCGAGTTTCCTGAGTCGTCTGGAGAAGGGGTTTATATAGGGGTCGTCTGAGGGTGAGCTGATGCGAGATTTTCGCCGCCCGTTTCACCCCGCGTTACGTCCATATTCATGGCGAAATACGCTCATTAATGGCGAGATACGCTAGCGTGGAACGCGGGACGGGAAGTGGCGGAGATCTCATCGTAGCGAGATACGCGTAGCCGTTACGAGGATACTTGTGCTCCATACTTCCGGCCAAACAGGGACGCTAAGGATTCTCAGCTATAGGATAGCTCAGAGACGAACAAGAGAATTGAGGAAGCTCAACTCTATGATTGCTCGAAAACGAGCCATTGGCTTGATGGCTAGGCGAAAGAGGAATGCACCAGGTGGAGGCCCCAAGAGGTCGGAGCCTATTCCTCGGACTGAGCCTCGGAGGCCAGGCTCCCTTTGCATCATACTTATTCCAGTTCCATAGCCTCCAGAAATCTAGTGGACTTACATAAATGGCACGTCATCTGCTACGTGCCGTGATATGAGAAATCCGCAGTTACGAGTACCATTAAGTATTGCTGCAACTTTTTACTGCTATGAATGCAATATTCTTTATAGTTTTTATTTATCATTATGTCTTGTCTAGATGAATATCAAAGTGAATTGAAATATATCATTTTTTGTCCAGAGCGTTCAGTTCGCACGGCCCCACGCATCTACCATGGGGTATCTTGCTAGTTTTTTTAATATAAATGTTGGCATGCACCGAGGTTAAAGCAGTTGCTTTTTCTATTGATGTCATAAAATAAATTTTAAAAAATGCGAGTGCCTCGTGGTCAAGCCTATTTGCAATGGAGCAAAAGATGAATGCCTAAAATCGTTCATTTATATGTATACCATCCTGTAATCTACGTGTTTAAAAAAAAAGCCCTTTACCACAGTGGATGTATATTAATAAGACAAATTATAAATCAAAGTGGATGCATCTTGTAGTAACAAGACAAATTAGTATAATTGATGCTAAGTCTATTATGTAAACAATCACATCAAGAAAAAGACTATTATATTGGAAGCTCTCAAATTGTGATATGTATCGTATTTCGTTTTCTTATTTATCTTTTTATCGTAAGTGAAAAAATTCACCGAAGTGATTATGTATAGAACTAATTATAATTTTTAAAAACGATCAATTTAGCAAAATATAGCACCATACAAACTAAAACAAATTTCCGAATAACCACCGCGCACAAACTCATGCAGTTGCAAATAATACTGAAATGGTCCAAAATATTTTTCTACATGTCATAATTCATAAACATAAATATGATAGGTTTCATAATTCATAAGAATAATAACTAGGCACGGCCCAAATTGGCACGTAACTGGCGCTTAAATTGCGTGACATCTAAAAATATCGACACGATCCAAATAAGCCAGAAACCAAGATCTAAATCATTTTTAAAGAATAAAGAAGGTGAAGTTTTCAAAAAGGTATTTAATATGAAAACACCATTTTTAGTTACAAAGATTGTTTGTTTTAAAGCATAAGTCAAGTCTTTGAAATAGGTTTAAAATGTTTTCGTCATTTGAAATTTCGGCAGCACCTCCTTTGTAAATTTTGATAAAAACAAGTACATGATACATGATCATAAATAATAACGGCATCCCCATTTGGGAGCAATCTTAACGCCAATCGGCAGAATCAAATCAACGCAATGCATATACGACGCTCAAAAGCGAAGGCTCAAAATCACAATATAAGTAAAATGCATAAATCAAGATAACAAGCCGATTCTACTCAAGTCGACCAAAAATATACATAAGTCATAACTCGCAAGAAGTCAAACAACACAGACAGTCTGATAGAGTGACACTAGATACAAAGAATAATATATACAAAAGAGGCGGTTACTATGCATGTAATCCACCTACCAAAATCTATAGTGAACCCCAAAATATGTGTCAGCGATGCCGCTATGCGTCCGCACGGTCTATCCTGCAAGGAGTTAAAGCACAACGAAGATGAGTTGCCAACTCAGTGAATAAAACTAATATCATAAAGTGGAAATCACATGCATAACCGAAATAGCGACTAAACCTACGCACAATTTAGTCATAATGTATAATAGCATGCGTATGATAAATGTGAAACACGAGCATGTCACAATAATGTCAGTATAAAAGGAAACGGAAATCTCATCAAAATATCCCAATATCTCAAACATATTCATAACTATCATCAAATCTGGTGTCAAATATCGACACAAATCTTCAATTCTCGCAGGTACCGTTTCTCCGAACGGTCCTGATATCCAACAACACCGGTTGGTATCCTTCAGATATCCGCCGTGTTTACCAAACTATTTCCGGTGCCGAGTGTTCTTGTTAAGCTTCCCGCCTCAAATGCGGCTTTTCTGCCCCTCGGCCTCGACCGGGTCCACCATATATCCGACTGTATACCTCCCCCCACCCTACCACTCAGTTCGGATATCATAGGAATCTGCAACCGTATATCTCCCCCACTCGGTTCGGAATACAATCAAATCAGAAAAATATCAAGTTTATGGTGAACGTATCATCATATATCACAAGAAACCATAAAATTTATAAACGCAATCAAGTCTTATCAAATATATCATACAGTGTCTAATATCCTGTAACAACAAAAATCTCATAAAACAATATCGCATAATAAGACGTAGTAACAATGGCAATAAGGTAAAATATATCGAACATCACATGATGCTGAGTGATAAACAGAAATCTACGATACTAGTAGGGTGCAATAGAATGTAAGTGACATGGTAAGTCCTATGAGTGTATGGCATGTTAATTACCGATGGGATGTAGGTGTAGCATGCGGTATGTACAAGTGCAATACGAACGAAATGAATAGAAAATAGTTTATCAAAAGTTTTAGGTTTCGGGCGCTATACTCCATCCATACAATATCCCCGGTAGATATTTAGTCTACTCACTGAAACTAGTCTCGATCTACTCGAATCCAATCACTTTCTTTCTCTTTCTCGCCGCTTTCGAAGTTCCCGCAACCGATCCTAATATCGAAATAAAACTTTCGCATGTGTGAGGCTAGATTTCCGATACGATGAATATACAAATAAAAAATGAACCAAGCTCGCGTAACTTAAAACGTATGATTATCGGGTGCTAATCAAATGTGAAGCTATCTAGAACTATCCTGAATCGTCGTAATTAGAGAAAACACCAAAACTTGATATGAAATATTTGTATCATACGTTAACATATCACACTACATCTAGTAAACTGCTTTCAGATTTTTATATAGACAATCTGAAAGGGAAAAAAAAGTATACCAAAGACTCAATATAAGATACAGAGAAACCCCGACAAAAACCCAACTCCTAACTCCCCAACAAAACCGCCAAAGGCGGTCTTTTCGAATATTTCGGCGGTCGAACCATGAAGGAATGAGCTCGGGTTTCTAGGGTGTATTCTAGATTCTAAAACAAGCTTCCAGCAGTGTTTGTTTATTTTTGCGCTAGAAAGATAGCAGATAAATTTCAGATATCATACAAGGTATTTGAGATAAAAACTCTTAGGTAATATGAAAAGGATGGAATTTTACCTATTTTGATGAACTCCACAGAATTTCTAAGCTCAAGAAATACACATTTGAAGCTTCAAAGTTGTATAGGCCTAGCTTTGGCATTTGGGACAATTTTCATAAAGAACTCAAACTTTTCCCCTGAGAGATGGTGAAGAACTAGTATAACCGGATAGATTATTAATAATTTAATGTAGTTAAACAGGTTTTAAACACAAATACCCTACCCATTGTTATGATTTTTAATGGTTAAATAGCGTATAGCTTCATTCGTTTCATATAGTTTCATACGATACAAAATGTGTATCGACTGATACATTAGTAACCCAATACCTTTTGGAGAGGGGCTTTCTGTAAATTCCTTTCATGTATACATAATATTCTGAAGCCTTTTGTGACAACTGCCAATATTCTGCAAAACATCACATCGCCCAAATGCTTATATCAAATAGTAATTACCTTTACAAAAGCCGAACACCTTAAAAACATACCACAATGACCATTATCTACATTGCTTTCCAGATTATTATTATTATTATTTTTTTCTGAACAAATGAGATCGAAAACAAATTTTTCTTTTTTTTGATATATACATATCTAATGAGATGAATCCCCTATTCTACAACCAATATTTGTACATGTAGTCCTCGCGCATTGGTAATGAAGACAAAGTTCCGCTTCTGTCTTTACATAGAATTCGACTGATGATCAGATGCAACTGCTACAATCTGGAAATGAGAGAAGAATTTAGCAAAACAGCATGAAACTAATTAGAGCTGTCATTTTTACAACTAATTTATTATTCTATTGTAGCAAACAAAATTAAGGTAAGGCTGCAACAGGGGTATAGAGTAGTGTCAGATATGCAACCTACCCTTCATAATCACTAAATAGAAAATACCAATTATATTATATATTATATATAAAACTTTATGGGAAAATATTCCCACATCAAGTTTTTTTTTTGTTCCACTTGGCATACAAAATCAACTCCACTACCCATTCTTGCTTGAAGAGTTATCGAGATTGGAGGAAAGTCTGCTTGGAAAATTACAACCAAATCCCTATTTTGCGTGCAAAAAACAATAGACATTTTGTAAATTGAAAATAGAAAAGATAAGCCCGGTCCTTTTAAGAACTCGTCATTTACTTTCATATATTTACAGATAAAAACAAAAAAAAACCATAACATTTTTAATATTTTAAATCAATAAAACTCCGTATTCATGATTAAAAGGCACCATGGATGTTGTTGATATGTTATATATTCGTATTCATGATTAAAAGGCACCATGAATGTTGTTGATATGTTATATATTCCTTTTTTTTAAAAACCCCATCAAATAATATAGAAATATCAGTGTTTTGGAAGTGCAATAATGAAATACAAAGCTTTGAGTTTTGACAAAAATACGGAAATATAGAAATATTTAAGTTCTTGAGGTGAGGTCTAGAGGAGGCTTTAATATTTTTTTTATCTCCAAATTGTCATTATTTTTCATTACATTAGCAGCTTAATAGATGTCATTTGCAATGTTTTTAATCAAGCACAATCATCATCATCAACTACGATGTTTAAGCTAATTCTTATTGAAAAACCGTCCTGCGCATCATGCGCAGGGCCACTTGCTAGTTATACTGAGTATCAACCTACATTAGTATATAAAATTCTGAGATGACTTACGAGGCAGTTTCATAATCAGCATGCCCTGATAACATACGAAAAATAACATTGGTTAGAACCGCGGAGCTTTGTGTAGCATTTGAGATGCAGCTTCAGAAAGAGCAAGTTGTTCCGAACTGGGTGAAGGTTTCAATGGATGATTCGGGAATGATTTAGCACCGGTTGTATCTCTCTCAAATGCTTGAGACTCCATTGAAGCTCTTCTCTGAGATAATTTTTTAATACCATCTAGTGAGAAAGAAAAAAATAAACAAAACCCAAGGCAGAATCACGGCAAGAAATTATAATTACCGAGTCAAGCCCTTTGGTGTGCATATCCTTTAGTAACTGCATATAAAAGAAACACATCGGTAGGAAGCATATGAACCAAAATAAGGGGAAAACTGCGTGCGCGGGGGGTGGGGGGGGGGGGGAGGACAGATGGGAAAATGTCAGATCAACATTGGAGGCTTATCACACAAACTCCACATAGTGGAGTAGGTGAGACCGAGGTAGATTAATATTTACATTCTAGGCGCGATGGTTGGTAGAAAGCATGTTTACAAAGAGCTTTCAAGTAAACTTTATAACTTTAAAAGGATCAAATTAGAACTGAATCAATTGCAAATTTGTAAGGTTACTTCTACCCAGTTATTACCCGAAATGTCACGATAAGGTAGCTCGAGAGCAAAGTGAGTTCTTGACTGCATTACTCTTTTCATACCACACTGATGCTCTATGTCATTGAGGGTGCTGATATTGTGACCATGGACTGGTCTACACCTTTTCAGAGTGTAAATGCCTGGCTTGATTTCAAAACCCCGGGGCATTGGGTCTGCTTTCTATCGCTCAACCAAGAACTGTGTAAACCAGAAAACTAGAGTATTGCAATTCTGTACAATCAAAACTCTAGCTAAAATCTTCACTCATAATACATTTTCCCCCTCGTGTCTTCATTCTTTCTAAATAAATAAAACTAAAAACCACTGCATCTAAAAGTTTCCAGTTTGCAATTCACAGAGTTTCTAACATTAATGGAATGGATAAAGCATCACATCAAGTAAGAGCACCCGATAGAGCATGTGGATTGACCATAAATAGCATCACACCAGCATGACAAACTTCAAACCAGTTCAGTATTCTATTTTGAGTAATTCTCTGACTTCCATTTCATACAAACTTAATAGATATGTATGATTATCACAAACACAGAAGACTGAAGCAATAATAACATTTAGAAAATTAACAAATTTGCAGAAGAAAATTACAAGCAATCTAACAATTCATAATTAAAATTACGACCAGCGCTTTCTCCAAATTACATTACCATATAGGTTACAGAGAGAACTTACAGGATCTTTTTGGCATGTCTGCCTCTTCTTTGTAAACCCAGGAACTGTCAGGTGCAAATTCTTTTCTGCACAATATTTCATTTATTAGACCAAGGAGGAAAAAGTGGCGACATAATTCTACATGTGTATCAAAGTTCCTAGTCAAGTATACGAACAAAAAGAAAAAGTTGAAAATGTCGAAAGATTTACTGCTTTTTGCTTGACCGGCCGTGAGTTATGTCACAATGAAGATAAATGGTTTCAGAAAAGTAACATACCGAGGTGTAGCAACACATCCTTGGACTCCAAAGTTGAAGATTTGCGATGCTTAGCTAGGCTACAAGCAAATGTCGTAACCTGAAAGCAAAAGTCCTTGTTGTCAGAAGAAAAACAGCAGCAAGTAATTTATCATTAACAAATGGTAGAATAATTTAAGGTAGGTTTTTTTTAATTTTGCTCATCAACTTCTTCCATATTTTAAAAAAACACGCCAAATTCTTTGTATTTTCAAAAACACCAAATTCTTTGAAATTATCTAAAAAAGACGCCTCCGTCATCTTTCCATCCAGATCATGTTAATTTTATATTATTAGGGGATCGAAAGACGAAAATACCCCTTCCATCTCACCCCTCCTTCGTCCACGATCCTCAACCCCGAAACCCTAAGACCCGACAAGCTCCACATCCTCTCCTGCTCTCTCTCTCCTCCCTCGTCCTCTTTCCCGCCTTCTCCTCTCCTCCTCCTCCCCCATTTCCAAACCCTAACCCTCTGCCTCCTTGGATCTCCCTCTCCCCCCTCCTCTCCCCCTTCGCACCCTTCAAACTCACCTCTGGCAAACCCCTCCCCCCCAAATTCCTCCCCTCTTGGATCCCCCAATTCGCCGCCCTTGATCTCCCCGAGTAAATGGAAGAAGATTGTCGAGGCTTTCAGGAGCATTTTCCTCTTTTCAAGCTCCTAACAGTTAATATTGGATGGAAAGTTACCGGAAGTATCCTATACTTTGGTGGGTTTTTTGAAAATATCAAAGAATTTGGTGGCCAAAAAAAAAATTAGCTATAGGACCACATAAGGGAAATAAAAACCAGCGCATCTCTAACTATTAGAAAGATTTGATTGGCCACTTCGAAAGCAACGCAAAAAAATTTGGGAGAAACAAATACATGCAACACGCACATTCAAGCAAGAAAGTGATACTGATACGATGTAACAATATATAAATATGTACCAATGTAAGGTGCAGAACAGAGGCTATGCTCAATTTGCTTTAGAGATATATATACTATTCAAGCCAGGATAGGATTACAAAATTGTAAAAATTCACCATAACAACCAAGTATGAGACCAAGATGTCTCAAAAACAATATGTAATCATAACATCACTGGAAGTAACTTAATCAAGAGAAGCCAATTCCAAACTGATAAATGGGTGAACTAGTGAAGCATATAAAACAATCCACAATTTCTTTATATAATTTGTGCCAAGATATCAACTAGAGAAGTTAATTTTATCAGAAGTTTAAACTTTCCTTAAAATCATAGTGTGCGCGTAAGCAAGGATATTCAACAAGATAATTTCCTTCTTCGCTGAATTTTTGACACAGTACCTTAACTCAATTCCTCTATGTATATGATGAGATATGCATGTGTCCTGGGCAATAGTTTACAGCTCTCTACATAATAATAAATGCCACAATGGACTTGATAATATGACAAAGGGAAAAACATCATTGATGAAGTACGTATTTTCGAATGATTAAGCAGCTGTAGTGCCCATGCAAACGTGTGACAATGAATGAATGTGGACTGGTAAGAACCGTGAGAAGTAGTTCTCGGTGAACTTGATTGCAAGTATTGGTCACAATACAAATAGCTATCGGTCACCCATGACTATTTAGCCTTGCAAGGTGGTTCTTGCTGATTCACACGGGATTCCACGTGCCCCATGCTACTCGGGTCAGAGCGTAAGCTAGTGATGCTTTCAGCTACTGGACTCTCGCCATCTAGGGTGCAGCACTCCACTCTTCGCCTAGCAGCACAGCACGGCACTTGTATTGCTCTCCCACAACCCCATTTTCACGGTTTAGGCTGCTTCCGTTTCGCTCGCCGCTACTACGGGTATCGCTTTTGCTTTCTTTTCTTCAGGCTACTAATATAAAGCAACCTATAAAACCATATACCTCATAAAGCCTGTGGACCCAAACCAAGCTTTGGTAGTTTTTAATTCCCAGAGCAAAAAAAAAGATAAATCTTTACAAGGAGATCAAGCAAGGAACCCTTCATATAACGCTAAAATAAAAGAGGACTTGGTAGTGCATGATAATAATGTTGGGCTGAATAAACTATGAAAGGAACATAAAATATTTGCATCACCGAATCAATGAAGTGATCAGCTATCTCCAAAAGAAGGTCTTCAACTCCTGGATCCAGTTTACCAAGGGGATCCACCTACAACAAATTTGAATAAAGGAAGTAGGCAAACATAATCAAAGAACGAATAATGAACACTATACTTAAATGGAGAAAAGTTGACATTTCAGTCTCAACCCACTAGCTGACAAAATTAATCTGAATCGACATATATACAGAAAACTATTGAACTATTTTGTACATATAAGCATTAAAGAACTACCAAATAAATATGAAACTCTTGCAGACCGGTGGTTGTGTTGTGCCCACATAAATTTGTATGTTATGTACTCCTATAGTTATTCAATTTCTTATAACAATCTAATAAATTTATTTTTATTACTATATAAGCATCCCCTCTTCTATTAAGCATACAGATATGATGATAAGAAGAAAACAAACCCATTTCACATGAATGCCGGTAAGTATTCATCGCGTGATTTCATATCCATCTAATCACGGTCTACATTTGATATACTAAAATGATTCAGTCCTTGGTCCTACCACAAATCAATCACGATGACTACATCTCAAACCTATCAATATCATAATCTAAGAAATGACAATTATTTATAAGCGGGAAAAAAGACTAAAAAAGGCTCGTCTTAGTGTCCTACATAAATGTATTTTAAAATATTAAAGTACACTCAACCCACAGTGGCCGTGACTATAACAATGCAGAACAGTGGAGGCTGATAAGTTATACCTGTGAAACAAGATCCTGTATTTTTCTTTTCCCCAGAAGTTGATTGCCTGCTTCTGCACCTTCATTTGAATTTCCACCAGTATTTGTTGTTACAGATGCAGGTGTGCCTGGTTGTGATCCAGTCAAACTTAAAGTTTTTTGAAGTCCAGACCCCTGCATTCTCGGGGATTGCTGTTGTTGCTGAAATTGTTGGAACATTTGAAGCTGCAATTGATCTTGCTGCTGTTGCTGAAGCAACTGCTGCTGCTGTTGTAACGGAAGTTGTCGTGGGGACCTTACCTGCCCCTGGGTCTGTAGCAGTTGAGCGATCTGCTGCTGGGTCAGACCCATGGACTTAGATGGTTGTTGTGGCGAAAAGGCTTGCTGCTGCCTCTGCTGCTGCTGAAGATTGCCTGAAGGGGAAACTGGGGAAGAAATTGATTGCTGCATTTGCTTCAACCACGGCTGTTGAGCGAGAGTGTTTTGCATAGACGTCGATTGAACATTTTGAGTTAACCCAGAAAACTGGGGGTTCATTGCTGCGAGTGCTGAACCCCTTGATACGCTATGACCCGATAGTTTCTGTGAGAGAGATCAGGTGTCAATCTCTGAAATGTATCATGATAATTGAATAGAAAGTAGACATGGCTCCAAGAACATATTGCACATCATCAAGAACACAAATAAAATTGCGGCAATAAACCAAGTAACAATAAAAGTTAACAAACAAATGCAATCAAATATATACAGATGACACATTAGCATCTTGATCAGTTTATCAATACGTACACAGTTCATTAAGAAACTTACACTCAAGAACTTGTTTGACCATGAGACCTCTCTACCTATCAGTGCTTTAAAAAAGCAAGTTGTACTGAAGATCACTGTCATGTTGGGGTGTGACTGTGGTAATTTGTTTCGCAGCCTACAAACACACCTCTAAAAAAGGATTCCAATGTCGAATATCGGGTTTGGATCAGATTATTGGATAATGTTTAATAACATAAATATTGCACCAAAATATTATAATTGCTTATACTCAAATTACAGAGAATAATTTTAATTTTAAAATATTTAAACTCAAAAAAATCCTTACTGTAGACCAAAAGACTAATTCTATTTTCCTTAATTACTTCTATGAAGTAAGCCACTTTCATACAATCCTTCACACTCTACACATCCGAATTCAGAAAAATGACAGTGCAAAGCTGCGCCCTTTTTTCCCTCTTCCTTAATTATTATTAAAATGCACTTGAGATTGGGGACTTCAGGCATACCTGAGGATTCTGCATCAGCATCTGCTGCTGCCTCGCTTGACCATTGCTAAACCGTTGCCCATAAGTAAGCGGGCTATTTGCTCTCAGCTGTTGATTCATTCCGAGTGAACTCATCATCCCCAACGCCTGCATTCCTTGCATTCCCTGCGCTGATAAATTACCTGAGTTGAACTGCATGCCTTGGACTAGACCAGCCTTCTGCCTTGGCTGCTGCATTGATATTACATTATATTGAACAAACAATTTAAAGAAGGGGGGGAAACATTTCATCGATCAAATGAATCAATGCCGTATCGATTTGAAACCACAGATTATAATACTGCTATTTATATGTAAAAAAGACAAATTTTTAGCTAATCAATTCAATAGCAATCTAAATCTAAACCCAAATCAACACATCATTAATTTTAATAATTCAAATAATTCTAATAAAAAATTACCTGCAGGAGAATCTGGGCCTGCATGTTGTTGTACTGCGCAAACGACTGCCCGGGCAGCATCTGCATCTGCTGCCCGGCCTGCCCAAGCCTGGCCAACCCCTGCTGCCCGAAGCTCATCTGGGCCCCACCGCCGTACTGCCTCGCCGCGATCGCCGCGTTGATCTGCTGCTGCTGAAACGGCGTCAGCCTCGCCATCTGCCCCGACGCCGCCCGCTGGAGGTTCTGGAAGCTAGGGCTCGACGCCGACGACACCATTATGGGGCTAGGGCTGGGGCTAGGGTTAGGGTTAGGGTTTTGGGGGTGGAGAGGGGGCAGCTGAGGGGAGGAGATGGAAGGGGATTGAGGGACGCTGCTGCTAGGGTTAGGGTTTTGGGGGATTTGTGGGGATGAATCCGCCATTTTTCAATTTGAGTTTTTTTTTAGGGTTTTGTTATTGGTGACTATTAATTGATCATGGCGATGATTACTAAATTGCAGATAACCCCCTCTCTTTTCCTTAATTAGAGAGGAATATCATAGTTAAAATCAGGGAGTGACGCAGAGAGAATTAGCCAAAAATAGAATTTAATTTAAACTTAAATTTTAGTTATGGTTTTAGATTTTAGATTTATTTTATATGTTTTAAATTAATTTACTTAGTTTAGTAATATTAGGATAGATTTTATTTGCTTTCCTTTCTCTGGTGAATATTTTATCTAGACTGTTAGGAAAGATAATATTTAGTTTAGTTAGTTAAGATTTTTATGTTATTTGGGTATTATTGGAGAGGGAGTGAGGTTGCCCTTCATCATTTTACTTTCTACTCTTTGTTGATCTACAGAGAAGGATGAGTTCGGTTGGGTCGAGAAACCATTAATTTAGTCCTCAAAACTCTCATCGGCAAAGCAGAAAGTGGTGACAAATTTTCTATGCTCCTCAAACCTATGTCCGCATTAGTTATTTCTGAAACTCATGAGGAAGATGATGTTGCAGAGGTCACTACTGTAAGTCCAAAAATGGTGGATCCATCGGAGCACAAGGGTAAAAACTTAAAGTCTTCATTAAGGTACATCCCTAAGGGTTTGAATCTAGACGGAAGCAGCAAATGCAGAGAGGTATTCGATAGATTGCGTCGTCGTGAATTTACAAATTGTTTGTTACAAGAAAAAAAGTTTATACTGATTCTTGACTTAGATCTTACTCTACTCAATTCAGTCATGGTTTCATCTCTTCTGAAGAACAATATCTATTGCAAACGAATGGATTTGAGCAGGCTTATCTAGATAAAAGTTTATTTGAATGGGATAATTAGGTAACAAAGCTAAGATGTTCATACCTTTTTGCAAGAGGCTAACAAAATGTTTGATATGAATATATACACTGATGGGAACCCGTGATTATGCAAAGAAAATGTCTGAGTTTCTTGATCCAGGGAACCCGTGATTATGTAAAGAAAATGTCTGAGTTTCTGATGAGCTTGATCGCTCACCTTCGTATTTTTCTTAGGCATTTTTCCAATGTAGGGTTTGATTTGGGGAAAATTTAGGATACAATTGAAGAACAAGAACATAAAATGGAAAGAATTTTGTAATAGGAAAAACCTTTTTCTTACATCCAACCTCTCTTTTCAAGGATTTATACAAGAAAGATTACAAGTGAACCGAACCGAATCGAATTTTCTCTAACAACCTTCTGCCTGTTCTATTGAACCCGCTAAGAATCGTTATAACGTCCTCCATGTGGCTTCATTTAATTGGCAGAGCCTGCACACAACAACAACCTTCATCATTTCTTCCCCCCTTGAAACCTTGACCTTGTCTCAAGGTCAAAAGCTGGAAATCTCTTCACTAAATCCCAATATCCTTCCCAAGTAGCATCTGAGACGTCTCTTTGCTTCCATTTGATAAGAACCTGGCTTATAAGGTGCTTTCCCCGTTGAATTGTTCTTCTATCTAAGATTCTTTCAGGTTCATCAATGATTTCTTCATGATAAGTTGGTGGATGTAATTGAGTGATGACTCCCTCACCCAACTTCTTTTTGAATTGTGATACATGGAAAACAGGATGAATAGAGGATTCCGCAGGTAATTGCAGCTTATAAGCCACTGGACCAATCCTAGCAAGTACCTGATAAGGGCCAAAAAATCTTGGAGAGAGCTTGTTAGGTTTCTGCTGAGCCACAGACAATTGTCTATACGGTTGTAATTTTAAAAACACCCAATCTCCAACCTGAAACTCCCTCTCAGTTCTATTTTTATCTGCATATTTCTTCATTCTATCCTTGGCAGTATGTAGGCTATCCTTCAGGAACTTGAGTGCCACATCTCTTGAGAACAATTCCTCATCCGCTGACTGTACCTTAGCAGATTTGGGAATATATGATAAAAGAGAAGGGGGTGCTCTACCATACACAGCTTCAAAAGGAGTGCAATGTGTTGAACTTTTCCATGTTGTGTTAAACCAAAATTCTGCCATCGCCAACCATTTCACCCGCTCCTTTGGTTTATGGCAACAAAAACTCCTTAGATAGGATTCCAGACTCCGATTGGTCACTTCAGTCTGACCATCAGTTTGAGGGTGATATGCGGTGCTAAGAGCAAGAGTGCAACCCTGCAACATGAAAATTTCCTTCCAAAACAAACTGGTAAATATAGCATCCCTGTCACTCACTATAGATATAGGTAATCCATGTAATTTGAAGACACCTTCAAAGAATACCTGAGCCACCATCTCAGCTGTATATAGATGGCTTAGAGCAAAAAAATGAGCATACTTGGTCAACCTATCAACAACCACATAGATCACACTTTTACCTTGGCACTTAGGGAGACTTGTAATAAAATCCACAGAGATGTCCTCCCAAATTCTGTCCGGTACATCTAAGGGTCGTAACAATCCAGCTGGGTGAGTATTTTCATACTTATTCCTTTGACATACTTCACAAGTCGATACATAAGCTTGTACATCAGTTTTAAGGCCTGGCCAAAAAAAAAACTTTTTTAATTCTCAGTAAGGTTCTGTATACCCCAGAATGGCCAGCCATAGGAGAAGCATGAAATTCAGCAAGGAGCTTGGATTTGAGGTTGCTGGCTTGAGGATCCACCATTATTCTGCCATGATAATAGTATATACCACCAATCTTTTGATATATGTCAGGATCAAGATTTCCTTGCTGCCCTCTTTGTTCTAAGTTTCTAAAATATTCTTCAGAGCTCACCATTTCTTTAATCTCTTCCAACCAAGAGCTTTGAACTATTGAAATTGATTGCAACTCCCTGCCTTCCCTTTCACCATGCTCCTCAAATCTTCTGGACAGCTTATCGGCTACAATATTCTCTTTACTAGGCTTATATTCCACTCTATATTCGAACCCATGTAGCTTCGCCAACCATTTATTCTGAATTCCGGTATGGATTCTCTGATCTAACAAGTACTTTAAACTCTGGTGATCTGTCTTTATGATGAATTTGTAAGTCCGCGGCGGCGGCCCGGCCGTCGATTCGACGCCGGAAACGCGGAAACAAAAATTTTGCAAACTAGCAAACCGGCACCACCGCGCACTTTTCACCCGGATCGGGCCATTAACCTAGCTACTAGCAAACTAGAAAAGGGTAGAGAAGCTATACCAAGCGATCCGTGTCCTTCGGTCTTCGTCTCAACTCCGATCTCCCGCGGAATCTCCGTCCGTCACGTCCTCGTCGAAAAGGACACCACGTAGCTGGAATCTTTTACGGGCTCCCACCTCTTGACCGAGGCAACTCGGGCGTGAAGTTGGCTAGCCGACGCGTCCAAGATTTGCTGTAGGCAAGTGTAGAATACCATTGTCTCATTTGGGGTTTAGTTGCCATAAAGGATGAAGGAAGATCATGAACAAAAGAGATGAACTTTGGTGTATCAAGAATATGAGATGATGTTTCCCACTTCACCCCAAAAAATGAAATCACTCCTCTCCCCCTCAAAAATGGCCGGCCTCATCTATATAGAATGGTGGGGGGAAAAAAGAAAAATCCCCCATCCAAGAAAGGAAAATGAATAATCTAATATCAAAATGGTCACACCCATTTCACTTCTCATCTTATCAAATCCAATCTCAAAAAGGCAAAGGAAAAGACCATAAAAGAATCTCATGATGAAGAGGCCACAATTATGCAAGAAACCCCTCCACAAAATGTTATTTGCAAATGTGCAAATAACACCCTCCAACGGAAAGTCCGGCCGTGAAGGAATAAAAGAAAACCGGCCGGAACGGAATGCAAACTGGTAACTTCAGAAAACTGATCCCGTAATAAATTACAGGAAAACCACGCTACTGCATGTACATGCCCGCATTTGTATTCCCACTGAATATAAATGCAAAGAGACAATATCTACACTATCTAATACTAGGATCCGGCTTAAGCCAAAGCCGGCTAGTAAAAACCGTCCGATCACGATCCGTGCAATACCGCACGTATCTGATCGAACCCTGCCATATCTCCATACGGCCTCTACAGCGTTTCGCCCGAAACCTGAGTAACTGAGTGTGGTGGACTCTAAAGACTCGTCAATACTATGGTTGTGGATTTAACCACTAGCACGTCAGAGGTATCAACCATACGTGACGGGCCACCAGCTATTGACCAAAAGGGACGTCGATGAGCGAACTCATCCTGACACCCTACTGAGCCTGTCAGTGACAATATCCGTACAGTCCGGTCCGTTCGTCTATGAGCATCGCATGGCAGGTCTAAGGGGTTGGTAAAAGTCAGACCCCCAATAGCGGTACAAGTCGTGTCGGAGTGTAGCCCAGAACACCCTGAGATACTACTGGAATACCTACCAGCAAATCTCCTGCCTTGGCCAAGGACTTTTCATGTTCTGGCTCTCCTAGACACAGCGCGACCTCACCCCCAATACCGGGAGAGACGAACCCCTGCAGATCCGCTCACTGCCTCCATGTGGCTCGGGACTGCACCCAACTAAAACCTGTTTGCACGACTCCTTTGAGCCGTGGTAGGGTAGTAATCAAAGTACAGTGGGAACTCACACGAGACAAATGACGATCTCAGGTCGATGATCTAACCTGTACACATGTCACCAGGGAACTGCTATCTGACATCAGGTATAATCCCAACTAGCAGGTTCCCGGCGAGTCATGTCCAGTGTACTCATAACCCAATGAGCACCTGTATACATCTTAGGTGAACCAACTGACACCAGTGGCTTGTGAGACCGGCCACCGCCCCTCGTTGGGGTCTCGACTGTATACACTAGTCTACTCCGGAGTATCGATGCCCTGTCTCGAAACTCCCACGACTAGGGACCTTTTAAGGATGTGCTTATAGACTCCAGCTCTCACGTATATGATCGCCCTCATACTGCTGGTAGTCAAGCAAGAATCCTATGGGCTTTATCAACGTGTAATAGCGACTCGTAAGGTCACCTAAAGCAGTACACGATGATAGAGATAAACCAGATAGTATACTATCATCTCGAGTAAGACTGTCCTACCGGCATAGGTCCTCCTCAATCATTGCAATCACGTGCCTGTGATCCAATAATTGACTCTGAGGGCACTATATCCAACAATCTCCCACTTGCACTCAAGGCTAATTATTGCGATGTCGCATACTCACAGCCCGTGTGATACCGAACACCCAACTCCTCTACTAGTCAGTCTCATAAAGCTCGTTTGCGAAACTATTGCGTTCGAGGAATAGCCTCAGTGAGTGGATCCGCTGTGATGTTTCTTTCTATGTCTCTCTATATCCCATGTTCGCGGAGAAAGCCATCTCCCGAAATGAGCAATACCTGTCTTAGAATGTCTGGATGTCTGATGGGACCTAGCTCATAAATGAACTCTAAATCCAAACTTCTTAGACTGTATCGTCAACTGAACATAATCAGTATCCTGCGCCATCCTTCCCTCAGTATCCGCCTGGACCACCTGTCTAAAATACTGCCCCTCGTCAGAGGGAAAACTATAACTCTGACAGCCACTCTGCCATCCAGGTCACCTTGGAAGCCTGGAATGATAACTGTCTCCCGAAGGAGAATGCTGTTATCATATCCCTAGAACATCCACTTATGTTTTAAAACTGCTTCCGACTGTTTCCCTAGGATTGGATCAATATCAACTTATTGCATCTACTGCAAGAACAACATCTGGTGTGGTACTTGACATCTCATGATTGACTCAATTGCCTAAGCAAGTGATCTGCCAATCATGCACATCCCTCTCCCCTTTAGTCTGTAAGACACCTTTAGAGAGGGTGACTCCATCACCTGCAGGTACACCACCATGCCAGGAGTCGTCCATTCTAAATACTCATAGAATGCTGTCAAGATACCCAGATTAGGAAACCACCCAAATCTAGATTTAAAACCATAGATCTAGTAACCAGAATGTCTGATATAATATCCAAGTCCTGTGTGGAGAAACCACTGTGTGACGACCAACGTATAACCGATCGTAGTATAGGAATATCACTTCCTACTCTGTGTATGTCATCCAAATACCAGGATATCACACCCTACTTCCTTCTTAACAGATCAATCCCCTATTCTGATGAAGTCAAACCTATGACTGTCGCATCAGAAATAGATGATCTATCTCCGCTATATCTGCTTTAGTCTATAAATAGACATAAGCCTCCTGTCCACCAATGCTTCCGCTGCTCCCACTGACTACGACAACCCTCTGGCAAAATCATATAGACGTACACTTCTAAAGCTAGTTTAGAACGACGCTTTACTCATCCTCCTACCGGGTCTCACAGTCTGGAACAACAGCAATGGCAAGTCTGGATAAACAAGAACCTCCCTGCCACCGTCCCTGAGCATACCGAAGTACCTCTCGGGTGCCTGAGGTTACCCACTTTATCTGCGGAGTGGCCAATGGAATATCAAACCAGATTGAATCTTTAGGTTCTTTATCAAATCTTCAGTAATCGTTTGCGGTTCTGGAATCACTTCCAGTTCTACCATACTCCCACTACTGTTTTCTGAAAAAATCCATTTTTATTAAAACTGTGGCGAGTCAAGAACAATATCTCTATTGATCTTCCAGATGGTAGAAAGTCGACCCTCGTCATAGCCCGGGTCAACCCACAAACAGCCATTACAGAAACATGCTTTGAGTTTATCCGGAGTCTGGTTTTAAGCATAAGCCGGACAACTCCCCGTACCTTAACAATGTCAAGATATGAACTGTTCTATGTCCAATACAGGAACAGAGGCACTGATTTAATTGAACCAAATTCAAATCATGCAGCTGTCTCCAGTGCATGTCAACTAAATGGAAGAGAGGCCGATCAGCGTTACTCAACTTAGGAATACTTCCAATTATGAGTAACCTGAAGGAGAAGCAAGTTCTCATTACTATCAACTGAATACCATACACAAGTATCTACTTCTTCGATCACCTTGAAGAATCCCGATACTTGCAACACCTGGTTCTCTACTTTATTCATATACCTATAACTTCTCAAAACTTAAACCCTGTGTTTCTACGAAACACCTGTCTAAGAACTAGAGAAGTCACAAGTAAACAGAATATAGTACGAGTACCTACCCCTCTGTCCTAATGGACACTAGACAACATACAATACTCTGTATAAGTCCGCTGAGTCTAATAACTCATTCACTGTGTGTTGTAGGTTGAAAACTGTACTTATGGTTAAGAAGAATTACACCGCTGTTCAATACTCCTTACCTAACCATCCACTGATATAGGTAAATGTCGTAGACATAATCTCAAAAAAGTATATCTCACTCTATGAAAATAGACTTACAGATATATCAATTTCAAATTGGTGCATAACAACGGATATTCAAAACCAAATATTTGCCGACCGGCAAACAACCCAGGTGACTTCCTCAAATATCACCAATTACAACGAATTCCGATATAATGAGGATGATCACCTAATTCCCAATAACTTACCCTCACTCATCATCTGTAAAACCATACAGATGTGAGAATCATACCTGGTAAATACATACCCTGGAGCAAGTGTCTAATTGGGAAATCAGTTTTCTTTTAACAGTACACAGTGAAACTAAAACATTAAAATGTTTCAATGGGGTATCCTGGTATTCCTAGTAATTCCTCTTCCATTATCCAGATTCACAACTGTAACCGTATATCTCTTTGCCATCTCTCCAAATCGCTTTATATGTCTTTAGTCATTACCTTCTGTACACCCCTTTAGGCCAAATGGTTTTCTTCCTTCCCTACCGTTCGGCACCAGCCTATGGTTTGGAAGAAGACTATCCAATAAGCATAATGGGTGTACTGTCCTAATCCTAGGAGTACTCGCAATACGAGAGAAGGTGAAGATAAAAGACAACCGAATGAACCTTATTTCTATTTCTCCTGAATTAGGATCCATCCCCGAACTGGAACAAGTTCCTTTCGAGTTCGTATATAACCATACGATGGATTATCCAATAAACTTGGGATCTTCGTAGTGATACGGAATGTCCTGGAGAAATACAAAGGTGATTTAGGATTGGCGAAAAAATACTTGGTTTGGTCGTGAATAGCAGTCGCAATTTACTTTGCCCTCTTACTAATCCCTTTCTTTGTCTTTACTTAATACCTTCTGTACACCATCGTTATGCTAATTGGTTTTCTTCATTCCCCACCGTTCGGCACCAGCCTAAGGTTTGGAAGAAGACTATCCAATTTGCGTAATAGGTGTACTATCTCCTAAACCAAGGAGTACTCGCAATGAGAGAAGGTGAAAGGAAAAGACAACTGAATAGTCCTATTCATTTTCTTCAGAACCGGAAACCATCCTCGAATTTCATCGAGTTCGTATATAACCATACGATGGTTTTGTCCAATGGAAGTAGACGTTCGTAGTAATACGGGGTGTCCTAGAGAAAAGGGTAAAAGTAGGAGTGGCAATGAGGTCTGCAACTCTGACAATCCAAAAGCCAGTGTTAAGAAGGTTCGGTCAACTTGGTCACTGAGTCATAGTCTAAGGTCGGGTCAATGGTCGCTGCCAAAGAGAGAGAGAGAAAAGAAACACTCGGCGTGCACTCTAACCTAGATCAGAATGGTTATCACTTTATCTAATCTGGAAACCTCCCACTGTAACGTCAAATTCTTCCCCAAACCTGAAAGAAGAATTAGCCGGGATCACCCGAGGAGTAAACCAACTCATCAGTGGGAATCGGAATCCAACTATCATCGCATGATAACGTGACGGAATCCGCTCACGTTATCACACTCCAGAAGGTATGCGCATATCTGGCAAGTTTCAGTTTCTTTAGAAACTCCCGATGTGGATTTTTGCCCCATGTTCTTATGACCTTGACTTTGGCCAACATATCATAAGTCACATGTCAAGTTCTACCCGTCATTATCCAGGTTGATTTGAACCCACCCGTACAAGCCCTTGACTTTGGCCAACAAGGCTATACGACTGTCCCAAACCAACGCATCTATCTATGCTGCATATGAATACACAACAGCTACCAAACACTGTGCCTTGACTTTGGCCAACATACACAGCTTGAATACTATTGACCATCCATATGAAACGACGAAGGGCTACAAATGGTTTCTGGAGAAAACCTTTAACGTAATGAACTTGATATCGTTGAAGGAATGGATAGCTTTTTTAGAAAAATATAGTAACGAAAACCTTTGCTAAAGAGGTCACTCCCGGTGAAGGGATCTCGGCTCTTTCCCCGTAGGATGGGGTGCAGGATATTCCAACTGAATATCACGATGCAAAGCAAAAGTAATCGGCTATAATGAAGTTATTGCCCTGACGCAAACTTTTGTCCAAGGGGTCACTCCCGGTGAAGGGATCTCGGCCCTTGCCTCGTCGACTGAGGAGCAGGATATTCCAACTGAATACCACGATGCAAAACAAAAGTGAACATCCTTGCAATAACAGCCTTTTGAAAAGTGTTCCAACAATATCAGAATAGGTTTGTTTATCTTGCATTAATCCGAATCAACGCAGTCCCATCAATTGATCACACCACAAAGAACGAAAATAACGACGTACGTATATGCCATCCGCATTCGCCACTGGGTCCCGTCATCACCCGTTAGGTTAGCTTACTAACGACAGAGCGGGGACTGGACCAGCGCGGATGCAAAACATATACAATACCTACTAGTATATAAATAATACATAATTTTCTCTCAAGGCGTGATAAAAAGCAACATCACAGAAATGTACAGCATCACAGAACAATACAGATATCTGGGATCCCCGGGTTTCCCAGAGCCGCTGAAACCCGACGTTCCCCGGGTCATGTGGATAGCCTGTGCAATGAAAATCCTAGACCCCTACGGGCGCGGCAAGTTACCCGCCAAAACCTGAAGCGAGGCAACCCCCTTCAGCAACGTGAATGGACCACCCAGCATGTAACAACCCTAATTTTTATACACTTTTTCCTATACAATTTTTTTTTCAAAATATTTTTTTTAATCCACAAAGGGGTATTTAAGCCTGAGCACAAGATTTAGGTATTTTTGTTTTTAATTACAAACTACAAGAATGAAATAACTCTATTTTTAGTGTACAAGAAATTACTTTAAATTTAATGAATATTAGGAGTATTTATTCTTGCTGCTATCAGTTTAAGTAATTAAAAACCACAATAATTACAAGAAGGAGCTTGTAGCTCATTGGTAATACCTTGCACTGCTGAACCAAGCCACCGGAGTTCAAATCCCATGTCCCACATTATTTTTGTATTTATTTTGTTTTAATTTTTTTTGGAAGTCAACGGTAAAACGGCCATAACTCCCAAATTATGTACTGGACAACAAAAAGTAAATATACCAAATTGTACCCCTAGAAAATCCCCGGCCATTGGAACCCTGACTCGGCCCGACTCGGCGCCGCCGGCCGGCGAATCGGCCGACTCGGTCCGGCGTCGCCGGCCGGACTTGGCCGGACGGCCGAGTCACCAACTGAGAAAAGTTGGCTCTTGACTTGGTCAACCTTCTTGCACACTTATTATACCTGGATCGGTTTTGATTTGGCCAATAAATCCCTTTTACTCCTAGGTTTAATGATTTTTAATGAATTTTTACATTTTTAATATTTTTTTTAATCCAAACCCTAACCCTAGCCTAGCCCTATATAAACACCCCTACCCTCTACCATTTCACACTACAACTCTAAGTCCACTCTCTTAAATTCTCGAGAACTCGGTACAAAGAGCGAGAAGCGAAGCGCTGCCGAAACCGACGACGGATTCCGGCGATCGGACTAGAACCTTCGCGATGTTTTCGACGCATCGACAACCATCACTTTCTTAGCCTCCTTAGTTTGTCCAAACCCGTAAGTCCCATCCCTTCTATCTCTCTTTTCTATAAGTGTAAAAATACGACTTTTTGGAACCCGACGGAAATCGGACAAACCGATTTCCGATTCGGTTTTTCTATAAATTTCCACTTGTCGCCTAATACATAATATCTACCCATATTCATGTTGACTATTAATCACCCATAAACCAATTTAATCAAACTTTTTCACATGAAATGATAGCTTCTTTGCAAAACCGTATTCTTTTCATAAAAATACCATGAAGTTCATTTTTCTTAGTTTAATCAATTACCTGACTCCTAAATATGTTTATCTTGATCACAAAACTTGTAGAACTCAATTTGAATGAAATTTCACACATAAAATGATAACGTTTTCGAATACCGTATTCTTGCGCTATAATACCTTTAAGTTTAACATAGCATGTTTTACCTTTAAACTTCACCAAAACCTAAAATAAGTCACGAGGTAATGACCTACCTCTACACACACTCAATATAACCCTAATTGATAAATATCAAATCACAGAATACGAAATTACAGGACTTTTCACTAAAATACCCTAATCTTTATAATCTTTATTTAAAGCTTTAAGTTGTAAACATTTCTAAATAAATTTTTTTAATAAAACGAAAGCACGATTGGTCATGGACATCGATCGTTTATCTAAACTGTCTTGTGGTGCCTAGGCCAGTGTGTCTAAGGCTAGTGGTTTTTAATTAGGCCCATGACTGTGGTTCCTTCCCACTTATCTGGCACTTACCTGGCCGCAATTGACGGTGAAGAGGCTATTTGAGGCTTCTAATGACTCATCGTTTAGACCTTAGAAGTAGGCTAGTTGGCTTAGGAAACCCTAACAACTAAAATACGGAAAACTAAACTCTTTTGCAAATAAATACCTTATATTTATAAAACCGTTTTTTTTCTAAATGAATGATATTTGTTAAACCTATGCAAAGCGCCGCTACAACCCATCTTTGGGGAACCCGTTAGGGATAGTACGGTTCATCGTGCACCCGCGGGCTAGTAGTGCGAGATTCAGACCTCCGCAAGGAGCATTCGGTCTCGAAGGGTTAAAATATTTAAGAAAAATGTGATTTTGGAAAAATAAAATATTTATTTAAAAATTATTGTTGTATTAAAATATATTTAATTATCATTTAGACACCTATTTTATTATGATATAAAATTTCCACTTTTCCTAAAAATTACAAAATTAAAAGTTACATTAAAATACTATGAAATTTCAAATAAATCAATTAATACTTTCATTAGGATATATTCACTAGAATAACACAAATAAAATTCATACTCATTATAACTATAAAGACGAATAATAAATACTTGAGATGTATTTTGAAAACTATACAATAGTACTTTTTACATAAAACCCCTCAAGTTTTATAAATTACAATAAGGCCCCTAATAAATATAGAACTTCAAATTATCTTTCTTTTAGTCTGACTCGGGTTAGAGTCTGACTATTTCTGATCTGAATATGAATCAAGTCAATCTATATTCTTTATATTTCAACTCAAGATGAATACATGAATCCCAGAATTCAGTTCACAATCTATATAACTTGACTGAACCGAACCATGGATATTCCTTTTACATGTTTCCCAGTATTCCATTTACATGACTCCACGGTTATAACCGTTTCCTGATATCATGGTTTCGGTCAGTCGGTCAGTCAATCATGCAACCAATACAATTTTACAAGATAACAATACAAACAAGACATCGCGGGGTTTAAGGGATAGATTGGTATGGAAGGTGTTAAAGATGGCACGAGATGGTAAGATTAAGACACCTAACCTGAATCCAATTGCCGTTGTTCCGGGTTGTATAACGGAGCCTTGTACTTCCATTTGCCCTGGTCTCTAGCATACTGAGACCCCTCTCGTATACACTGGCATCCTTCTGTACCAAGCTACAACAACAGCGTTAACACCATACTACTATAATATGACAATACAATACAACATTAAAAAACTACTCTCTCTCTCTCTTTTACTCTCTGTCTATTTCTCCCTTATCTTTGGGGCTTACCGAGCGACCTGTTCGCTGACGACATTCTATTTCTTTCTTCTTTGAATGTCGTCAGGTGCGTTGGACCGAGCTGAGATCGAGCCCACCGGTGAAGATTTGGAGCAGTTCCACGAAGACCCCGAGCCCTAGATATTGTACCTTGTTCTTTCCAGTATTTCCATTTATTGTTATGCCACTGTTTAGGCATTGCTTTTCATTTCAGATGTATTTTCTTTTCATGCATTGTACAAAGAATGTTATTAATAATAGTTGTTGTTATTTCTATATCATTTGTCTCTTGTGATTTACTTTATGTTGCTTAGCTACGCTTAGCGTATGTACTTCTGAGTACATACGTAGCGGGCCTCGTCGCGTCCACTTCGCCGTACACTGGGAAGCGGGGCGTGACAGGTTTTGTTGGTGGCCCATGCAGGTCAGAGCTGTATGAATCCCTGTCATGCAGTTCTGGTCTGCGTGAACAACCTAAGTAATATAACACAAGAACCAGCAACTAAAACATTATTTACAATTCATGTTCTTTGAATCTTGCAAATCCCTATTCCTTGAATCTTATCATTTGCTGTATTTGAAACTGTCCTAACCCAAATTCTTCTTCAGGGTTATGGATTCCCCGAACAACACCAGCACCAACGTCAACCACACCCCTTCAGCACTACCTCTTACACCCGCTGTTCCTGCACCACCCACTGAGTAAGCGATGCTATTTGAGGCAATCCGCAGTCTTCTCGAGGGACAGCAACAACTTTTGAACCGTCCAGAGACCGATGCACCGGGAGTAAAGCAATTCAGGGCTTTGCACCCAAAGCAGTTCTCTGGTAAAGGAAGCCCTCTTGAAGCGGAAGAATGGGCACAAAGCATCGAAGACGATCTGGCAGCAGCTCAAGTGCCAGACCACGCTTGGGTCCGTGTAGCGAAACTACAGCTCACGGATAATGCTCGCAATTGGTGGAAGGCGGAAAAACCCGTCTAGCACAGCCGATTGAATGGAAGACATTTCGCGAGAAGTTTGACGCGAAATATTTCCCTGTGACTGCCAGGTTCGCTATGGAGCAGCAGTTTATTCATCTACAGCAAGGATCAATGTGGGAGAAATCGGTAGATGAATACGATACTGAGTTCACTATGTTGAGCCGATTCGCGGCACACTTGATACCGACGGACGAGATCAGAGCCCGTCGCTTTCAACATGGCTTGGACACAGAGATTAAGGCTGCTCTAGCCACAGGAAAGTTTTTGACTCATGAGGAAGCCCTAGAAGCTGCCCGTGGTTATGAGGCAGTGATAAAGGAAAGGGGCAGACCTCAGTCTGCAGGAGTCAAGCGCCCTGCCAACCAGATGGCAGGTGGAGCCTCTTCCAGGCCATTGTTCCCCTCCGAACGGCGGCCAAGACATGGACGTCTCGCCTGAGGTTCGGGGCAGATGCTAATTGGTGCTATCCGTCTACCTCTCCGAAGATGCCAAGTTGATTTATGGCACCATGTATCGAAGGTTTAAACGGATGCGTCCGATGTAGCAGACTTCGTCGGATTCCCCCTCGCTTGAGGGGTTTTTGATTGTGGGGACGCTCTTCCCTGCAGGCGCAAGCCCCTGCAGTTAATTACGCTACCGCATTGCGGTAACAACTTTCTCCTTCTCCAGATGGTCACTTCGTGTCGTATGTGTTTGTTTTATTTGTGGTTGCCCGTGGATTGTATACGGAGACCAATTTATGTCGTCGCCCGTAGGACGTGGATTAGTCCAAATCCGTATTTTCTTAGATTTGGTTTTGGGGTTTTGGTTTGAGGATACGTTAGCCATATTTGAGGCTAAGATCAACTCAAACGTTTGTTAAGGATACGTTAGTCTAATTTGAGACTAAGATCAACTTAACGGGATCGTTTAGATCCGACAAAAGAGCATTTGGGGGCTCTATTGTTCCAGTTTAGGGACATAGTGGTCCATTAAATGTATGGCCGTCGGGACCCATCACCTCTCTGACGACGTTGAAGGATTACAACGACAGATGTCAGAGGAGTTCAGAGATGTACCCTTGAGCCAGAGTTGATTAGGGGGTTTATAGTCCAATTTGGGACTAGAGTCTGTTTGAAAGTTTAAGGATACGTTAGCCATTTTTGAGGCTAAGATCAACTTAAACGGTTGTTAAGGATATGTTAGTCCAGTTTGGGACTAAGATCGACTTAACGGGATCGTTTTAGATCCGACAAAAGAGCAATTGGCTCTATTGTTCCAGTTTAGGGACATAGGGGTCCAATGCCAGTTTAGGGACATGGTGGTCCATTACCAGTTTAGGGACATGGTGGTCCACCGCCAGTTTAGGGACGTGGTGGTCCATTGGTAGTTTAAGGACGCATAAGTCCATGGGTTTAAGGACCCCACAGTCCATATGGGTGTGCTTAAGGACGCATTAGTCCGTTAGTTTAAGGACGCATAAGTCCGCGGGTTTAAGGACCCCGCAGTCCGTATCTTGGTTTAAGGACGCATAAGTCCATGAGTTTAAGGACCCCACAGTCCATGTTGATGTGTGGTTGTCGGGACCCGTCACCTCTCTGAAGACGTTGAAGGATTACAATGACAAATATCAGAGGAGTTCAGAGATGTACCCTAAACCAATGAGTTGGTTGAAAGAGCAGATGTGCTCAGTTCAAGATGATTTGAGGACTTATGGCCAGTTTGGGGCTAAGTCCAATTATGTTTGAAATATTGGCCCTCTGTTGGTCCATTGAAGGAGAGGCTTTGCCTCTAGAAACTTAGCCAATTGGGCTAAAGCTAGTGTTAAACACTAAAGACCAACAGTGTTGAACACCGGGAATAAGATTAGCAAGTTAGTGTTAAACACTAAAAGATAATCAGTGTTAAACACTAGGAACAGAGTTTTCAAATTAGTGTTAAACACTAAGCAAATCAGTGTTAAACACTGCAAATAGAGTTTTCCAAACTAGTGTTAAACACTAAGAAAATCAATGTTAAACACTGAGGACAAAGTCTTCAGATTAGTGTTAAACACTAAGGAGAGAGGGGTCACGTGTGGACACGTGAGAGCGCCCTGATTCCCCTTATTTTATTCTGCAGGTAAGTGTTTAACACTTTAGTTCTGACGGCCATCACGTGCGAGCACGTGATGAAAGCCCATGCTCTGTGCGTTATACTGCTCATTAGGGGTCACGTGATGACACGTGAGGGCGCCCCAGAGCTCTTTTCTATTCTTTGTGCTTTAGAGGTCACGTGGGGCACGTGAGGTGCCTGAGATTGGGCCGAAACTCCTTTCTTCGTTCTGCTATTAAGTGTTAAACACTTTCATTTTTATTTGAGAGCATCACGTGTTGGCACGTGATGGGGATCTATGCGCCAATTGTTAAAGCATTTGCTGAGGGGTCACGTGATAACACGTGAGAGCGCCCAAAGCTTTCATTCCCTTTGCTTTTTCTTTCTGCGTTTTGGGAGTCACGTGGGAGCACGTGATGGCATCAAAAAGTGGGGCCAGATCCACTTTATTTTGTTCTGCAAACAAGTGTTTAACACTTTTAATTTTCATAGCCATCACGTGTGGGCACGTGATGTATAATCATGCCCTGATTTATTAGAACATTTATTAGGGGTCACGTGGTAACACGTGAGAGCGCCCAGAATTGTTTCTGCCTTAAATTTGCTTTTGTTCCATATATAATGAGGGTCACGTGGGAGCACGTGAGGTATTGCCTCAAAGCTTTCCTCTTCTCATTTTTGGGGGATCTTTTCAAGGGCCACGTGGGGGCACGTGACCCTAGTTCTTTTCATGCACAGAGATCTTTTAAGTCTCCTTATCTTTAAGAATTAAATTCTTATTTAGAGTAAAACCCTAATTTTGATTCTCGAGGAATCAAATTCCTATTTTGAAAGAATTAAATTCTTGTTTAGGGTAAAACCCTAATTTCTTTTCAAAGGAATTAAATTCCCAGATATGTAAAAGAATTAAATTCTTGATTAGGGTTAAACCCTAGTTTTGTTTTAGGAGAATTAAATTCTCAAAACTCAATTCCCCTTCTAAGTTTAGGATCTGCATGGCAGGATCTCAACTCGATGAGAATTAAATTCTCATCCTATGGGGAGATGTGCTCTGTACAGATCTTCAACCAGAAGAAGAACTAAGTTCTTCTTCTTTTTTTTTATAAGAGTTAAACTCTTGAATTTTGAGAATTAAATTCTCTTTTTGAAGTTAATCTTTTCCCTTTTCTCACCTAGGGTTTTTCTTTTGCAGAGAATTAAATTCTCCTCTCTCTGTTTCTTCTCTCTCCAAGGTAGATCCCTTCTCTTCTCTTCTTGGCTCCTATTTATAGGAGAAGGAAGAGAATCAATTTGTTTAGTAAATCTCTCATTGAGAGATTTGATTTGTATGTTGAGAGATTTGATTTATATTTATCATTAATCTGGGCCTTTAGATCATTCAGTGAATTTTATTCACCGTGGATTTTAAATCCAAAAGATATTCTATTTGTTATCCTGGTGAGATTTTCAGGGAAATCTTTCCTTGTCCAAGGTTTTTCCATAAATTGGTGATTTTTAATCACCCTTGGATTTTTAATCCAACGGTTCCCCATGACCCTTTTCCATTTGGAAAGATTCAGAAACTTTTAGAATTTAATTCTATTAAATTATAATGCTTTTAAAACCAGTCACGTGCTGGCACGTGACCTTTGGTCACGTGTGAGCACGTGACCCCCAATTGGGTTCCTTTCTCAGCCGCTTATTTATGTTTCAGTTTTAACCATCACGTGTCAACACGTGACCATTGGTCACGTGTAAGCACGTGATACCTCGTTGAGGTATTTTCTGACTTTTAGAATTAAATTCTATTCATTATTTTAGAGGCTTTAAAAGCCCATCACGTGTCTGCACGTGACCCATGGTCACGTGTGAGCACGTGATGCCCCATTGGGGTCTTTTCTGAGTTTTTATTGTATCTTTTAACTCCTTCAGCGGGTTCTTAAAAGCCCATCACGTGTGGACACGTAATTCCTCATAACTTTTGATCCCGGATGAATTACGAGGCCCATAATATATCAAATCGAAGGGTTTTTCGAGCCGCTTTCGACACCATCAGAATTTATCTGTTTCTCATTTGGGAGTTTGTCAAAAAACAGCCCGGAAGATACTGGTTCCCATTTTCTTAAGCGTATCGCCGCCATTTGATACCTTGGGCTCTTTTGCGCAGAAATTTTTGGCGGAAACAAATGCCCCCCACTACTTTGCCCACGTAAGTATTTACGTGGGTGAAGTAGTGCAAAGTAATGCATAGCGTATGACCAGTTTCGGGTTGGTATATTACTTTCAGAATCTTGATCTGAGAAGATAACGAGCGGACACAAGCGTCGTCATTTATCATTGACTCAAATCTCGACTCTTAAGAGATATAGTTCCAAACCCTTAACTCCATGAGCCGCACCCTTCTATCTCTTTATATCTTACTCTGGAGTGAAGTAGTTTATATGCTCACGAGTAGCTTTTCCATTTCAGTGGCATGTAGCTTTGGCGAGTGTGGCTCATAGATGGTCCATCTTGACCTCTTTGCAGGGCAGTGATGGCTTAGGAGACAGGGTTAGGATCTGCCACCTAAGACTTTTCAACTTTATGAGCCGTGAGGGTCTCATAAAGACTTTTCTCCCTACGGATCGAGAGGATCTCGTAGGTGTATTTTCTCCTTAGGAGTCGTGAGGATTCCTAAGTGTGTTTTCTCTTATAAGTCGTAAGGATCTTATGAGAGAATTTTTCCCTCTTACGAGTCGAGAGGACCCGTAAGCGGTTGTTCCCCTCCTTGTCGAAATTCGACTTCGGAGAGTGAGACCCGTGGATAGTGTGCAAGAGACCATTTTGGGCCGACTTGCAGGATCCCAGTGCTTAGGAAACAGGTTTTTTAATCCCTACTGCCTAAGGCTTTATCTCACGAGTCGAGACAAATCGAGAAGTTCTCGCAAAGACATCATTTTCCTCACTAGTCGAAACGAATCGAGCAGATCTCGCAAGAATATCCTAACGTCACAGTTAACCTCTGCTCTTTACGACAGAAGTCCGTTAGGGTCTGTGGTACTTAGGGTTTTGGCCGTCGTACCGTCGTATGAGCTGATGTATTCCTCGATAGGCAATCGTGCTGTTCGAGTAGCCCTGCGACTGCCGTGTCTCGGATCCCTTCGGGGGCTGGACAAGACGTCTTCAAGCAATCCTCCTTGGCAGTTTGACCGTCGGAAGAGCAAGCGCTAGGAATTTGCCATGCCGCTTTTTACTTGAGGTTAGGCTCATTTTGGAGAGCCCCGATGAGTCATAACCACTCCGCGCTGGTGTGGGATGATCTCCGATAGTCTTTCAGGCTTTATATGACTTGCCGTTAAGACCCTGAAGCTAGGAATTTGGCCTTTGCTTCGTTTGCTGGCATTGCGTCCTCTGTATCGAGACGAATGTCGTGGTTGTCTCTAGGTTGCTGATGAACCGTCGAGATTTGGAACTAGGGATTTTGCCGTGGCTCCTTTTGGTGATGTTGCGTCTGCTGTATCGAGACGAACGTCGAGGTGGTGACCACTCCATGTGGCATGATCTCCGGTGGTCTTTCAGGCTTTATATGACTTGCCGTTAAGACCCTGAAGCTAGGAATTTGGCCTTCGCTTCGTTTGCTTTGTCATGTGCGAATCCTGTTGGAGGAAGAACGTTGTTGTGACATCTCGTCTGCTGTATCGAGACGAACGTCGAGGCGGTGACCACTCCATGTTGGTGTGAGATGATCTCTGATTGTCTTTCCGGTTTTATATGACTTACCGTTAAGACCCTGAAGCTAGGAATTTGGCCTTTGCTTCGTTTGCTGGCATCGCGTCCTCTGTATCGAGACGAATGTCATGGTTGTCTCTAGGTTGCTGGTGAACCGTCGAGCTCTGGAACCAGGGATTTTGCCGTGACTCCTTTTGGTGATGTTGCGTCTGATGTGTCGAGACGAACGTCGAGGTGGTGATCACTCCATGTTGGTATGAGATGATCTCTGATTGTCTTTCCGGTTTTATATGACTTACCGTTAAGACCCTGAAGCTAGGAATTTGGCCTTTGCTTCGTTTTCTTTGGTGTGTCCGGATCCTGTTGGAGGAAGGACGCTGTAGTGACATTTCGTCTGCTGTATCGAGACGAATGTCGTAGTGGTGACCACTCCATGTGGGATGATCTCTGTTTGTCTTTCCGGTTTTATATGACTTACCGTCAAGACGTTGAAGCTAGGAATTTGGCCTTTGCTTCGTTTGCTGGCATCGCGTCCTCTGTATCGAGATGAATGTCATGGTTGTCTCTAGGTTGCTGGTGAACCGTCGAGCTCTGGAACCAGGGATTTTGCCGTGACTCCTTTTGGTGATGTTGCGTCTGATGTGTCGAGACGAACGTCGAGGTGGTGATCACTCCATGTTGGTATGAGATGATCTCTGATTGTCTTTCCGGTTTTATATGACTTACCGTTAAGACCCTGAAGCTAGGAATTTGGCCTTCGCTTCGTTTTCTTTGGTGTGTCCGGATCCTGTTGGAAGAAGGATGCTGTAGTGACATTTTGTCTGCTGTATCGAGACGAATGTCGTGGTGGTGACCACTCCATGTGGGATGATCTCTGTTTGTCTTTCCGGTTTTATATGACTTACCGTCAAGACGTTGAAGCTAGGAATTTGGCCTTCGCTTCGTTTGCTTTGTCGCTTCCGAATCCTGCTGGGGGAAGAGCGCTGGGGTGACATTTCATTTGCTGTATCGAGACGATCGTCGAGGTGGTGACCACTCCGAGCCGGTGCGAGATGATCTCCGATTGTCTTTCAGGCTTTATATGACTTGCCATTAAGACGCATGAAGCTAGGAATTTGGCCTTCACTTCGTTTGCTTTTGCGTGTCCGAATCCTGCTAGGGGAAGAACGCTGGGGTGACATTTCATCTGCTGTATCGAGACGAACGTCGCGGTGGTGATCACTCCATGTTGGTGTGAGGACCAGGATCCGCTCTGGACGTTTCCCACGGGATCGAAGAGCGACGTTGTCCGCGTTCTACGTGACCAGGAATTTTGCTCTAGATGCTTCACACGGGTTCACTGCCGTGTTAGGCGAGGACTAGGCTCCGCTCTGGATGCTTCGTACGGGTTCACTGCCGTGCTCTGCGAGGACCAGGATCTGCTCTGGACGTTTTCCACGGGGTCAAAGAGTGACGTTATCCGCGTTCCACGTAACCAGGAATTTTGCACTAGATGCTTCACACGGTTTCATTGCCGCGTTAGGCGAGGACTAGGCTCCGCTCTGGATGCTTCACACGGGTTCACTGCCATGTTCTGCGAGGACCAGGATCCGCTCTGGACGTTTTCCACGGGGTCAAAGAGTGACGTTATCCGCGTTCCACGTGACCAGCAATTTAGCACTAGATGCTTCACACGGGTTCACTGCCGCGTTAGGCGAGGACTAGGCTCCGCTCTGGATACTTCGCACGGGTTCACTGCCGTGTTCTGCGAGGACCAGGATCCGCTCTGGACGTTTTCCACGGGGTCAAAGAGTGACGTTATCCGCGTTCCACGTAACCAGGAATTTTGCACTAGATGCTTCACACGGGTTCACTGCCGTGTTCGGTGAGGACTAGGCTCCGCTCTGGATGCTTTACACGGGTTCACTGCCGTGCTCTGCGAGGACCAGGATCCGCTCTGGACGTTTTCCACGGGGTCAAAGAGTGACGTTATCCGCGTTCCACGTGACCAGGAATTTTGCACTAGATGCTTCACACAGTTTCACTGCCGCGTTAGGCGAGGACTAGGCTCCGCTCTGGATGCTTTGCACGGGTTCACTGCCGTGTTCTGCGAGGACCAGGATCCGCTCTGGACGTTTTCCACGGGGTCAAAGAGTGACGTTATCCGCGTTCCACGTGACCAGGAATTTTGCACTAGATGCTTCACACGGTTTCACTGCCGCGTTAGGCGAGGACTAGGCTCCGCTCTGGATGCTTTGCACGGGTTCACTGCCGTGTTCTGCGAGGACCAGGATCCGCTCTGGACGTTTTCCATGGGGTCAAAGAGTGACGTTATCCGCGTTCCACGTGACCAGGAATTTTGCACTAGATGCTTCACACGGGTTCACTGCCGCGTTAGGCGAGGACTAGGCTCCGCTCTGGATGCTTCGCACGGGTTCACTGCCGTGTTCTGCGAGGACCAGGATCCGCTCTGGACGTTTTCCACGGGGTCAGAGAGTGACGTTATCCGCGTTCCACGTGACCAGGAATTTTGCACTAGATGCTTCACACGGTTTCACTGCCGCGTTAGGCGAGGACTAGGCTCCGCTCTGGATGCTTCGCACGGGTTCACTGCCGTGTTCTGCGAGGACCAGGATCCGCTCTGGACGTTTTCCACGGGGTCAAAGAGTGACGTTATCCGCGTTCCACGTGACCAGGAATTTTGCACTAGATGCTTCACACGGGTTCACTGCCGCGTTAGGCGAGGACTAGGCTCCGCTCTGGATGCTTCGCACGGGTTCACTGCCGTGTTCTGCGAGGACCAGGATCCGCTCTGGACGTTTTCCACGGGGTCAAAGAGTGACGTTATCCGCATTCCACGTGACCAGGAATTTTGCACTAGATGCTTCACACGGTTTCACTGCCGTGTTAGGCGAGGACTAGGCTCCGCTCTGGATGCTTCGCACGGGTTCACTGCCGTGTTCTGCGAGGACCAGGATCCGCTCTGGACGTTTTCCACGGGGTCAAAGAGTGACGTTATCCGCGTTCCACGTGACCAGGAATTTTGCACTAGATGCTTCACACGGGTTCACTGCCGCGTTAGGCGAGGACTAGGCTCCGCTCTGGATGCTTCTCACGGGTTCACTGCCGTGCTCTGCGAGGACCAGGATCCGCTCTGGACGTTTTCCACGGGGTCAAAGAGTGACGTTATCTGCGTTCCACGTGACCAGGAATTTTGCACTAGATGCTTCACACGGGTTCACTGCCGCGTTAGGCGAGGACTAGGCTCCGCTCTGGATGCTTCGCACGGGTTCACTGCCGTGTTAGGCGAGGACTAGGCTCCGCTCTGGACGTTTTCCACGGGGTCAAAGAGTGACATTATCCGCGTTCCACGTGACCAGGAATTTTGCACTAGATGCTTCACACGGGTTCACTGCCGCGTTAGGCGAGGACTAGGCTCCGCTCTGGACGTTTTCCACGGGGTCAAAGAGTGACATTATCCGCGTTCCACGTAACCAGGAATTTTGCTGAATATATCCGCATTTCACGGGATGGAGGTTTGACTATTGGCGATATGTATACCACCGAGCCATGGAACTGGGAGTTGCCGCTGTTCCGCTTAGCTTGAAGTTGTGTCCGTTGTTACGAGACGAATGTTGGGCTGATCTCTAGGTCGCTTGTGGCCCGTCGAGCTTTAGCTTCTTTCTTTGGTGAAACCTGGGGGAGGGAGGTATGTTCCCTTTTTGTTTCTGCCATTGGATTGTATACAGGGTGTGATGGAACATCACCTGTAAGGCATACATTTTATTTTTATTTTATTTCATTTTCCGTGATGCTCTATCGTTTCAGCTTTTATATCGCGAAGGTCGCGATTGCCCCATCATTTCGGCTATTTTTCGCGGTGCCCAATCATTTCGGCTATTTATTTATTTTTTACTCGCTGCTTCTTATTGCGAGTTGCCCCATCGTTTCGGCTATTTTTTACGCCTTCATTTTTACTTGCTGTTTTTTTTTATTGCAAGTTGCCCCATCATTTCGGCTATTTTGTAGGCATTGTGACTTGCTAGCTTTTTCGCCGCAGGCTTGGATTTTAGACACCGATTTCAGCATCAGCACCGCTACAACTGGGATGTTGCCAGGAGCGAATCATCATTTGCCTCTGTCAATATTGAACAAAGGTGGCTTAGTAAACAGGGTTAAGGGTCCTGTCGACCAAGGCTTTTGACTTCATGAGCCGTAAGGGTCTCACAAAGGTATTTCTCCCTACAAGTCGTGAGGATCTTGTAGGTGTATTTTCTCCTTAGGGATCGCGAGGATTCCTAAGTGTATGTTCCTCTGTAAGTCGTAAGGATCCTACAAGAGGGTTTTCTCCTTATGGGTCGAGAGGACCTACAAGGGTTGCCCATCATATGGACATGTCCCTAGTCACGGGTGTGACTTTGCTGGGGAAATGTTTTTTCGCGCCCGTGGATTGTATACAAGGGTCAGTATTGAGCCTCTTGTAGGGCAATATCGAAGGTTGTGGAGGATTTGCTTAAGAACAGGTTTAGGTTTCTGTAACTTAAGACTTTCAAATCTCATGAGCCGTGAGGGTCCCATAAGAGAATTCTCCTTACGAGTCGTGAGGATCTCGTAAGTGTATTTTCTCCTTAGGAATCGTGAGGATCCCTAAGTGTGTTGCTCCTTTGTGAGTCGTAAGGATCTCACGCAGGTGGTTTCTCCTTACAAGGTCGAGAGGACCCTACAAGTGTCTTTTAACGAGGTTGCGCCCTTTCGGGTTTTCACAAACACTCGCCGGTAGTCCTGCTGTTTTTACTCACGGAGCCCTTTCGGGTTTTCATCCGTGCCCATTTTGCTTATGGACATACCGTCTCTTTTTTTTTTTCCTTATATATATATTTTTTTATTTTTTTCTTTCTCTCTCCTTTTTTATCTCGTCAGCCTAAAGATGCTGCGGTAGTAGTTTTAGGGACGTTTCGGTCCGTCGTTAGTTTAAGGACGTTTCGGTCCGTCGATAGTTTAAGGACGTTTCGGTCCGTCGTTAGTTTAAGGACGTTTCGGTCCGTTGCCACGGGAAAGCCGGCTGCTGCTTATAAAGTTTGAGCCTAGGAAGATAGCGAGCGGACATAGTCGTCGTCATCTATCATTGACCCCGGCTGTGGCTTATTAAGCGTAGTATTTCTTTAAGAAGCGGCCATTTATTGGCCTGAAAGGCCTTTCACCGTGCATGTCCATGAGTAGGTAGGCTCCACCCTGGTAGACCTTGTCTATGATGTACGGGCCTTCATAGTTTGGCTCAAATTTTCCTCGCTTGGCACGATTGGGGATCATAGGTCTTTTGACCACTAGTACGAGTTCGCCTTGGCGGAATGTCCTCGTCCTGGTCAATCTTTCGTACGAGCGCGTCATCTTTGCTTTGTAGGCCTCTAGATGTTGTTGCGCTATGAGCCGGGTTTCGTCGAGGGCATCAAGCTCCTCAAGCCGAAGGTGAGCATTTTCTTCGTTCGTCAGCTCGTGGTGGACTGCTACTCGCAGAGAGGGTAACTCTATCTCGAGGGGGAGCACTGCTTCCGTCCCAAATACCAACGCGTACGGCGTTGTGTTCGTGGCCGTCTTGAATGTAGTTCGATAAGCCCCAAGGGCTTCTTGCAGCCTTTCGTGCCAGTCTCTCTTATTCCTGGAAACGGTCTTTTTTATGATCTTCGTCATGGTCTTATTGAAGGCCTCGGCCAGACCGTTAGCTCGTGGGTTGTAAACCGAAGAATATCTCCAGTCTATATTGTGCTGCTGTGCGAAGCGGCTAATCTTATGGCTTCGGTAGGCCGGCCCATTATCGGAGATAATCCGCCGTGGAGTTCCGATCCGATAGATGACGTGCGTCTTGAAGAAATGGAGGATATTCTCCGTCTTCACTTCCCTCAGTGGTACTGCTTCTGCCCATTTGGAGAAGTAATCAGTTGTCGCCAGGATAAAACGGTGTCCTCGGGATGATGCTGGCTCAATGGGGCCGACTATGTCAGTCCCCCACATTTCGAATGGCCAACTAGCCACCGTTGGATGTAGTGGATTCGGATGTTGGTGGATAAAGTCTCCATGAATCTGGCACGAGTGGCATTGCTTCGCATACTCAAGGCAGTCCTGGATCATCGTGGGCCAGTAGTAACCCATCCGTTTAATTTTTAACTTCATCTTTGGGCCTGCTTGGTGAGAACCGCAAAGTCCGTCATGCACTTCCTGAATGACTCTTTCTGCTTCGTCGGGTCCTAAGCATCTCAGCCATAGAGAATCAAACGATCTTTTGTATAGAATATCGTTGACGAGAGCGAAAGATAGAGCTCGTTTCATGAGCTGATGTCTTGAGGACGCTTCTTTGGGCGTTCGGTGGGACTTAAAGTAGTCTATGAAGACTTCCCTCCAGTCTTCGGCCTTCTCATGGTCTTTTATTTGTAGGGTCGTCTGCTCAGTCGCTCCCTTTTCTTCGCGTGATTCCGGAGATATTTCTGCCGGGGCGAGCACTCGACGGCTTTGTACCACGATTCTGACATCATCGAGATTCTCGTCAGCCAGTTCTTTAGCGAGTTTAGCCAACGCGTCTGCTTTGCTGTTTTCCGCACGCGGTATGTTCTCCAAAGTATAGGAGGGAATTCGGGTCAATAGTTGTTGCACCCTTTCGCCGTACTTCACCAACTCCGGCTTGCACGTTTGGTAGTCACCATTTACTTGACTGACGACCAGCTGAGAATCCCCGTATATAAGGAGGTCTTCAATTCCCATGTCGATGGCGATCTCGAGGCCTGCTATCAGAGCTTCGTATTCAGCTTCATTGTTTGTCCTCGGCTCTGTTAAGGAGAAGGCGAAGCGCATTATCCCTCCTTGTGGAGTTGCAAAGATGAGGCCTATCCCTGATTTGATCATTGGGATACCTTGTTTCTGTTTCTTTATGGAGGACGCTCCATCGAAATAGAGTTCCCATCGGGTGCTTCCGCCGCTAATCGCATCAAATGCATGCTCGTCCGGCAAATCACAGTTCAGAGGAGAATCGGCCGGTATCGGGTGTTCAGCGAGGAAGTCGGCAATGGCCTGGCCTTTCACTGCCTTGAGAGGTTGATACGTTATCGAGAACTCCATCAAGAGCAGGGCCCACTTAGCGAGTCGTCGCGGGAATATGGCTTTCGACATCAAATATTTAAAGGGATCTACTTTTGAAATGAGACGGACTTCATGTGCCAACGCATAGTGCCTGAGCTTTGTTATCGCGAAGATTAACGCCAAGCAATGTTTTTCAATGGGAGAGTAGTTGCTTGAGGGTCGAGAGTACCGACGAACATGCCTACCGCAGGTGCTTCTTCGATCCGCTGTTCGCATTTCGACCACAGATTCCGCCATCGTGTTGCGTATTGAACCCACGTTTCCCCTGGCCTTATCCTGGCGTTGATCAGTGCTGTTATCGGGGTGTGTCCACTAGCACTCGCGAATCTCTGTTTAAACAGCAGCTCCATCTCTGCAAATGTTTTGACAGAGTTGTTGGGAAGCTCCGAGTACCATTCAAAGGCTATTTCTGTTAAGCTGCCGACGAATTGGCGAAGCAACAGTTTGTCGTCGCCTCTAGTGTTGCCGCATAAGGCCCTGAATTGAGCGACATGCTGATGGGGATTCCCTGTCCCTTTATATACGTGAAACTTAGGGATCGTATATCCCGGCGGGAAACTGATTTGGTCATACCAGCTCGGATAGGGCCGTCCGGTTCTAACAATTTGCTCAGCCGCTCCACTTGCTTGATGAGCTCGTATTTGCTGAGCTATATATTCCTCCAGGGAAGCTTTGGAAATTGTCTCCTCCTTGGCTGTTGACAGAGCCGGTGGAGGATTAGATGTCTCCCCTCTATCGTCTTCAACAATGATTGGAGGGTCATCAGCTGGAGGCTCCAGCTGTAAGATCATCCCTACCATATCTTGGAAGAGAAGCACCATTTGTTTTATGTGAGCCGCTTGCTCTGCGGCTTCTTTGTCCTTCTTTTCGAGTACTCTGCGTAAGAAGTCAACGTCATTTTCTTGTTCATGACGCTGCTCTGATGATGCTTCCGGGCTTTCTTTTGGCCCGGTAAGTGCAGCCATTGCAATCATCATCTCCTGAAGCTTCTGTTGCTGCTCCTGGGTTTTCATCACGGATCGGGTGAGCGGTCGGTGACCCGTCGAAGCACGGCTTTCCTCCTTTCCAGAAGCCATATATACGGTGTGCACCACCATGCCCCCAGACTTGGGGCGTTTGGGCTTAGCGTCTTTGTGGTCCGCCACGTTTACTAGGGCTTTCTCTGGCCTCCTTCTTTTCTGAGTGGTTGACGTTGAGGGGGCCGCTGTCGTGAGCACCCAAGTAGTCGTCATCTTTTGTGGCTTAACAGGACGGTTTTCTTCCTGCCGGACCTTCAGCTTCTTTTGCTGGGGGGAGAAATTTTGATTAATCACCGAGTCTTGGACTTGGCGCCAGACCTTGTAGATTTTAGAGGACAGCCGCTGAGAGGACTGTTCTGGCTTGGCTTCCGTAACATTTCCCACCAGAGGAGGGGATCTTTTTAGTACGGCTGTAGGAGAGTTTCTGCGCACCGTGTTCAGCAATTCAAAGCTGTTCCCGGTTGGAACAGCAGCATCGATCCCCACCGTTGGAGCTGGCGGAGTTATCTCAGAGGGGGAGTTGCCCCCAGCCTTCCTCACTCGGCGCCAGTGGCGACGTCGAGCATGACGTGCGGATGAGATCACCTCCGTTATTGGATAAGCTTCTTCATGCCCCCTCTGAGCAGGGGAAGCAGCTTTGAGGACCTCGCCTGGAGCAGCAACCGGAATGGCCAGCCTTGTAAAAACTGACTTCTTGGGAGGAGGAGCCTTTCCAATGATTTCGTCCGCTTGAGCCGAGATAGCTATCCGCTTTGGGATGGCAGCTTCGGATATCGCGGGTTTGCAGACGTTCTGGCCCAGTCTGTTGAAAACTGAGGTATTGAAGTTGGGCGACCCGTTGAGAGGGGTCGCGGCAGTGGTAAGCCGATCAAAGACCAACTTCTTTGGGGCTTCTTGCAACGTCATTGTGGCATTGAAGCTCAACGGTGGGAGCATGGTCCCGAAGAATAATCCAGTGGTGGCCTGAGTTACCTGCTCCACTGGCATCTTGAAAAGGGAGGCCGCTTGGGGCCCATAAGTCACTCCTCCAGCAAGGACCGAGCGAGAGTTGCAGTTGCAGGCAGTGCAGTTTGAAGCCATTGATCTTCTGTTTTCTGCACGGAGCAAGACACCAAATCTTAGTACCTCGAATCCACAGGCAACCACAATAAACCGCGATTCATTCGCGAACACGACACACGAAGTGTGGAGTGGAAAGAGGAAAAGGTCTCACCGGGCGTGCCAGAATCTGTTCCCCTCCGAACGGCGGCCAAGACATGGACGTCTCGCCTGAGGTTCGAGGCAGATGCTAATTAGTGCTATCCGTCTACCTCTCCGAAGATGCCAAGTTGATTTATGGCACCATGTATCGAAGGTTTAAACGGATGCGTCCGATGTAGCAGACTTCGTCAGATTCCCCCTCGCTTGAGGGGTTTTTGATTGTGGGGACGCTCTTCCCTGCAGGCGCAAGCCCCTGCAGTTAATTACGCTACCGCATTGCGGTAACAACTTTCTCCTTCTCCAGATGGTCACTTCGTGTCGTGTGTGTTTGTTTTATTTGTGGTTGCCCGTGGATTGTATACGGAGACCAATTTATGTCGTCGCCCGTAGGACGTGGATTAGTCCAAATCCGTATTTTCTTAGATTTGGTTTTGGGGTTTTGGTTTGAGGATACGTTAGCCATATTTGAGGCTAAGATCAACTCAAACGTTTGTTAAGGATACGTTAGTCTAATTTGAGACTAAGATCAACTTAACGGGATCGTTTAGATCCGACAAAAGAGCATTTGGGGGCTCTATTGTTCCAGTTTAGGGACATAGTGGTCCATTAAATGTATGGCCGTCGGGACCCATCACCTCTCTGACGACGTTGAAGGATTACAACGACAGATGTCAGAGGAGTTCAGAGATGTACCCTTGAGCCAGAGTTGATTAGGGGGTTTATAGTCCAATTTGGGACTAGAGTCTGTTTGAAAGTTTAAGGATACGTTAGCCATTTTTGAGGCTAAGATCAACTTAAACGGTTGTTAAGGATATGTTAGTCCAGTTTGGGACTAAGATCGACTTAACGGGATCGTTTTAGATCCGACAAAAGAGCAATTGGCTCTATTGTTCCAGTTTAGGGACATAGGGGTCCAATGCCAGTTTAGGGACATGGTGGTCCATTACCAGTTTAGGGACATGGTGGTCCACCGCCAGTTTAGGGACGTGGTGGTCCATTGGTAGTTTAAGGACGCATAAGTCCATGGGTTTAAGGACCCCACAGTCCATATGGGTGTGCTTAAGGACGCATTAGTCCGTTAGTTTAAGGACGCATAAGTCCGCGGGTTTAAGGACCCCGCAGTCCGTATCTTGGTTTAAGGACGCATAAGTCCATGAGTTTAAGGACCCCACAGTCCATGTTGATGTGTGGTTGTCGGGACCCGTCACCTCTCTGAAGACGTTGAAGGATTACAACGACAAATATCAGAGGAGTTCAGAGATGTACCCTAAACCAATGAGTTGGTTGAAAGAGCAGATGTGCTCAGTTCAAGATGATTTGAGGACTTATGGCCAGTTTGGGGCTAAGTCCAATTATGTTTGAAATATTGGCCCTCTGTTGGTCCATTGAAGGAGAGGCTTTGCCTCTAGAAACTTAGCCAATTGGGCTAAAGCTAGTGTTAAACACTAAAGACCAACAGTGTTGAACACCGGGAATAAGATTAGCAAGTTAGTGTTAAACACTAAAAGATAATCAGTGTTAAACACTAGGAACAGAGTTTTCAAATTAGTGTTAAACACTAAGCAAATCAGTGTTAAACACTGCAAATAGAGTTTTCCAAACTAGTGTTAAACACTAAGAAAATCAATGTTAAACACTGAGGACAAAGTCTTCAGATTAGTGTTAAACACTAAGGAGAGAGGGGTCACGTCTGGACACGTGAGAGCACCCTGATTCCCCTTATTTTGTTCTGCAGGTAAGTGTTTAACACTTTAGTTCTGACGGCCATCACGTGCAAGCACGTGATGAAAGCCCATGCTCTGTGCGTTATACTGCTCATTAGGGGTCACGTGATGACACATGAGGGCGCCCCAGAGCTCTTTTCTATTCTTTGTGCTTTAGAGGTCACGTGGGGCACGTGAGGTGCCTGAGATTGGGCCGAAACTCCTTTCTTCGTTCTGCTATTAAGTGTTAAACACTTTCATTTTTATTTGAGAGCATCACGTGTTGGCACGTGATGGGGATCTATGCGCCAATTGTTAAAGCATTTGCTGAGGGGTCACGTGATAACACGTGAGAGCGCCCAAAGCTTTCATTCCCTTTGCTTTTTCTTTCTGCGTTTTGGGAGTCACGTGGGAGCACGTGATGGCATCAAAAAGTGGGGCCAGATCCACTTTATTTTGTTCTGCAAACAAGTGTTAACACTTTTAATTTTCATAGCCATCACGTGTGGGCACGTGATGTATAATCATGCCCTGATTTATTAGAACATTTATTAGGGGTCACGTGGTAACACGTGAGAGCGCCCAGAATTGTTTCTGCCTTAAATTTGCTTTTGTTCCATATATAATGAGGGTCACGTGGGAGCACGTGAGGTATTGCCTCAAAGCTTTCCTCTTCTCATTTTTGGGGGATCTTTTCAAGGGCCACGTGGGGGCACGTGACCCTAGTTCTTTTCATGCACAGAGATCTTTTAAGTCTCCTTATCTTTAAGAATTAAATTCTTATTTAGGGTAAAACCCTAATTTTGATTCTGGAGGAATTAAATTCCTATTTTGAAAGAATTAAATTCTTGTTTAGGGTAAAACCCTAATTTCTTTTCAAAGGAATTAAATTCCCAGATATGTAAAAGAATTAAATTCTTGATTAGGATTAAACCCTAGTTTTGTTTTAGGAGAATTAAATTCTCAAAACTCAATTCCCCTTCTAAGTTTAGGATCTGCATGGCAGGATCTCAACTCGATGAGAATTAAATTCTCATCCTATGGGGAGATGTGCTCTGTACAGATCTTCAACCAGAAGAAGAACTAAGTTCTTCTTTTTTTTTTTTATAAGAGTTAAACTCTTGAATTTTGAGAATTAAATTCTCTTTTTGAAGTTAATCTTTTCCCTTTTCTCACCTAGGGTTTTTCTTTTGCAGAGAATTAAATTCTCCTCTCTCTGTTTCTTCTCTCTCCAAGGTAGATCCCTTCTCTTCTCTTCTTGGCTCCTATTTATAGAAGAAGGAAGAGAATCAATTTGTTTAGTAAATCTCTCATTGAGAGATTTGATTTGTATGTTGAGAGATTTGATTTATATTTATCATTAATCTGGGCCTTTAGATCATTCAGTGAATTTTATTCACCGTGGATTTTAAATCCAAAAGATATTCTATTTGTTATCCTGGTGAGATTTTCAGGGAAATCTTTCATTGTCCAAGGTTTTTCCATAAATTGGTGATTTTTAATCACCCTTGGATTTTTAATCCAACGGTTCCCCATGACCCTTTTCCATTTGGAAAGATTCAGAAACTTTTAGAATTTAATTCTATTAAATTATAATGCTTTTAAAGCCAGTCACGTGCTGGCACGTGACCTTTGGTCACGTGTGAGCACGTAACCCCCAATTGGGGTCCTTTCTCAGCCGCTTATTTATGTTTCAGTTTTAACCATCACGTGTCAACACGTGACCATTGGTCACGTGTAAGCACGTGATATCTCGTTGAGGTATTTTCTGACTTTTAGAATTAAATTCTATTCATTATTTTAGAGGCTTTAAAAGCCCATCACGTGTCTGCACGTGACCCATGGTCACGTGTGAGCACGTGATGCCCCATTGGGGTCTTTTCTGAGTTTTTATTGTATCTTTTAACTCCTTCAGCGGGTTCTTAAAAGCCCATCACGTGTGGACACGTAATTCCTCATAACTTTTGATCCCGGATGAATTACGAGGCCCATAATATATCAAATCGAAGGGTTTTTCGAGCCGCTTTCGATACCATCAGAATTTATCTGTTTCTCATTTGGGAGTTTGTCAAAAAATAGCCCGAAAGATACTGGTTCCCATTTTCTTAAGCGTATCGCCGCCATTTAATACCTTGGGCTCTTTTGCGCAGAAATTTTTGGCGGAAACAAATGCCCCCCACTACTTTGCCCACGTAAGTATTTACGTGGGTGAAGTAGTGCAAAGTAATGCATAGCGTATGACCAGTTTCGGGTTGGTATATTACTTTCAGAATCTTGATCTGAGAAGATAACGAGCGGACACAAGCGTCGTCATTTATCATTGACTCAAATCTCGACTCTTAAGAGATATAGTTCCAAACCCTTAACTCCATGAGCTGCACCCTTCTATCTCTTTATAGCTTACTCTGGAGTGAAGTAGTTTATATGCTCACGAGTAGCTTTTCCATTTCAGTGGCATGTAGCTTTGGCGAGTGTGGCTCATAGATGGTCCATCTTGATCTCTTTGCAGGGCAGTGATGGCTTAGGAGACAGGGTTAGGATCTGCCACCTAAGACTTTTCAACTTTATGAGCCGTGAGGGTCTCATAAAGACTTTTCTCCCTACGGATCGAGAGGATCTCGTAGGTGTATTTTCTCCTTAGGAGTCGTGAGGATTCCTAAGTGTGTTTTCTCTTATAAGTCGTAAGGATCTTATGAGAGAATTTTTCCCTCTTACGAGTCGAGAGGACCCGTAAGCGGTTGTTCCCCTCCTTGTCGAAATTCGACTTCGGAGAGTGAGACCCGTGGATAGTGTGCAAGAGACCATTTTGGGCCGACTTGCAGGATCCCAGTGCTTAGGAAACAGGTTTTTTAATCCCTACTGCCTAAGGCTTTATCTCACGAGTCGAGACGAATCGAGAAGTTCTCGCAAAGACATCATTTTCCTCACGAGTCGAAACGAATCGAGCAGATCTCGCAAGAATATCCTAACATCACAGTTAACCTCTGCTCTTTACGACAGAAGTCCGTTAGGGTCTGTGGTACTTAGGGTTTTGGCCGTCGTACCGTCGCATGAGCTGATGTATTCCTCGATAGGCAATCGTGCTGTTCGAGTAGCCCTGCGACTGCCGTGTCTCTGATCCCTTCGGGGGCTGGACAAGACGTCTTCAAGCAATCCTCCTTGGCAGTTTGACCGTCGGAAGAGCAAGCGCTAGGAATTTGCCATGCCGCTTTTTACTTGAGGTTAGGCTCATTTTGGAGAGCCCCGATGAGTCATAACCACTCCGCGCTGGTGTGGGATGATCTCCGATAGTCTTTCAGGCTTTATATGACTTGCCGTTAAGACCCTGAAGCTAGGAATTTGGCCTTTGCTTCGTTTGCTGGCATTGCGTCCTCTGTATCGAGACGAATGTCGTGGTTGTCTCTAGGTTGCTGATGAACCGTCGAGATTTGGAACTAGGGATTTTGCCGTGGCTCCTTTTGGTGATGTTGCGTCTGCTGTATCGAGACGAACGTCGAGGTGGTGACCACTCCATGTGGCATGATCTCCGGTGGTCTTTCAGGCTTTATATGACTTGCCGTTAAGACCCTGAAGCTAGGAATTTGGCCTTCGCTTCGTTTGCTTTGTCATGTGCGAATCCTGTTGGAGGAAGAACGTTGTTGTGACATCTCGTCTGCTGTATCGAGACGAACGTCGAGGCGGTGACCACTCCATGTTGGTGTGAGATGATCTCTGATTGTCTTTCCGGTTTTATATGACTTACCGTTAAGACCCTGAAGCTAGGAATTTGGCCTTTGCTTCGTTTGCTGGCATCGCGTCCTCTGTATCGAGACGAATGTCATGGTTGTCTCTAGGTTGCTGGTGAACCGTCGAGCTCTGGAACCAGGGATTTTGCCGTGACTCCTTTTGGTGATGTTGCGTCTGATGTGTCGAGACGAACGTCGAGGTGGTGATCACTCCATGTTGGTATGAGATGATCTCTGATTGTCTTTCCGGTTTTATATGACTTACCGTTAAGACCCTGAAGCTAGGAATTTGGCCTTTGCTTCGTTTTCTTTGGTGTGTCCGGATCCTGTTGGAGGAAGGACGCTGTAGTGACATTTCGTCTGCTGTATCGAGACGAATGTCGTAGTGGTGACCACTCCATGTGGGATGATCTCTGTTTGTCTTTCCGGTTTTATATGACTTACCGTCAAGACGTTGAAGCTAGGAATTTGGCCTTTGCTTCGTTTGCTGGCATCGCGTCCTCTGTATCGAGATGAATGTCATGGTTGTCTCTAGGTTGCTGGTGAACCGTCGAGCTCTGGAACCAGGGATTTTGCCGTGACTCCTTTTGGTGATGTTGCGTCTGATGTGTCGAGACGAACGTCGAGGTGGTGATCACTCCATGTTGGTATGAGATGATCTCTGATTGTCTTTCCGGTTTTATATGACTTACCGTTAAGACCCTGAAGCTAGGAATTTGGCCTTCGCTTCGTTTTCTTTGGTGTGTCCGGATCCTGTTGGAAGAAGGATGCTGTAGTGACATTTTGTCTGCTGTATCGAGACGAATGTCGTGGTGGTGACCACTCCATGTGGGATGATCTCTGTTTGTCTTTCCGGTTTTATATGACTTACCGTCAAGACGTTGAAGCTAGGAATTTGGCCTTCGCTTCGTTTGCTTTGTCGCTTCCGAATCCTGCTGGGGGAAGAGCGCTGGGGTGACATTTCATTTGCTGTATCGAGACGATCGTCGAGGTGGTGACCACTCCGAGCCGGTGCGAGATGATCTCCGATTGTCTTTCAGGCTTTATATGACTTGCCATTAAGACGCATGAAGCTAGGAATTTGGCCTTCACTTCGTTTGCTTTTGCGTGTCCGAATCCTGCTAGGGGAAGAACGCTGGGGTGACATTTCATCTGCTGTATCGAGACGAACGTCGCGGTGGTGATCACTCCATGTTGGTGTGAGGACCAGGATCCGCTCTGGACGTTTCCCACGGGATCGAAGAGCGACGTTGTCCGCGTTCTACGTGACCAGGAATTTTGCTCTAGATGCTTCACACGGGTTCATTGCCGTGTTAGGCGAGGACTAGGCTCCGCTCTGGATGCTTCGTACGGGTTCACTGCCGTGCTCTGCGAGGACCAGGATCTGCTCTGGACGTTTTCCACGGGGTCAAAGAGTGACGTTATCCGCGTTCCACGTAACCAGGAATTTTGCACTAGATGCTTCACACGGTTTCATTGCCGCGTTAGGCGAGGACTAGGCTCCGCTCTGGATGCTTCACACGGGTTCACTGCCATGTTCTGCGAGGACCAGGATCCGCTCTGGACGTTTTCCACGGGGTCAAAGAGTGACGTTATCCGCGTTCCACGTGACCAGCAATTTTGCACTAGATGTTTCACACGGGTTCACTGCCGCGTTAGGCGAGGACTAGGCTCCGCTCTGGATACTTCGCACGGGTTCACTGCCGTGTTCTGCGAGGACCAGGATCCGCTCTGGACGTTTTCCACGGGGTCAAAGAGTGACGTTATCCGCGTTCCACGTAACCAGGAATTTTGCACTAGATGCTTCACACGGGTTCACTGCCGTGTTCGGTGAGGACTAGGCTCCGCTCTGGATGCTTTACACGGGTTCACTGCCGTGCTCTGCGAGGACCAGGATCCGCTCTGGACGTTTTCCACGGGGTCAAAGAGTGACGTTATCCGCGTTCCACGTGACCAGGAATTTTGCACTAGATGCTTCACACAGTTTCACTGCCGCGTTAGGCGAGGACTAGGCTCCGCTCTGGATGCTTTGCACGGGTTCACTGCCGTGTTCTGCGAGGACCAGGATCCGCTCTGGACGTTTTCCACGGGGTCAAAGAGTGACGTTATCCGCGTTCCACGTGACCAGGAATTTTGTACTAGATGCTTCATACGGTTTCACTGCCGCGTTAGGCGAGGACTAGGCTCCGCTCTGGATGCTTTGCACGGGTTCACTGCCGTGTTCTGCGAGGACCAGGATCCGCTCTGGACGTTTTCCACGGGGTCAAAGAGTGACGTTATCCGCGTTCCACGTGACCAGGAATTTTGCACTAGATGCTTCACACGGGTTCACTGCCGCGTTAGGCGAGGACTAGGCTCCGCTCTGGATGCTTCGCACGGGTTCACTGCCGTGTTCTGCGAGGACCAGGATCCGCTCTGGACGTTTTCCACGGGGTCAGAGAGTGACGTTATCCGCGTTCCACGTGACCAGGAATTTTGCACTAGATGCTTCACACGGTTTCACTGCCGCGTTAGGCGAGGACTAGGCTCCGCTCTGGATGCTTCGCACGGGTTCACTGCCGTGTTCTGCGAGGACCAGGATCCGCTCTGGACGTTTTCCACGGGGTCAAAGAGTGACGTTATCCGCGTTCCACGTGACCAGGAATTTTGCACTAGATGCTTCACACGGGTTCACTGCCGCGTTAGGCGAGGACTAGGCTCCGCTCTGGATGCTTCGCACGGGTTCACTGCCGTGTTCTGCGAGGACCAGGATCCGCTCTGGACGTTTTCCACGGGGTCAAAGAGTGACGTTATCCGCGTTCCACGTGACCAGGAATTTTGCACTAGATGCTTCACACGGTTTCACTGCCGCGTTAGGCGAGGACTAGGCTCCGCTCTGGATGCTTCGCACGGGTTCACTGCCGTGTTCTGCGAGGACCAGGATCCGCTCTGGACGTTTTCCACGGGGTCAAAGAGTGAAGTTATCCGCGTTCCACGTGACCAGGAATTTTGCACTAGATGCTTCACACGGGTTCACTGCCGCGTTAGGCGAGGACTAGGCTCCGCTCTGGATGCTTCGCACGGGTTCACTGCCGTGCTCTGCGAGGACCAGGATCCGCTCTGGACGTTTTCCACGGGGTCAAAGAGTGACGTTATCCGCGTTCCACGTGACCAGGAATTTTGCACTAGATGCTTCACACGGGTTCACTGCCGCGTTAGGCGAGGACTAGGCTCCGCTCTGGATGCTTCGCACGGGTTCACTGCCGTGTTAGGCGAGGACTAGGCTCCGCTCTGGACGTTTTCCACGGGGTCAAAGAGTGACATTATCCGCGTTCCACGTGACCAGGAATTTTGCACTAGATGCTTCACACGGGTTCACTGCCGCGTTAGGCGAGGACTAGGCTCCGCTCTGGACGTTTTCCACGGGGTCAAAGAGTGACATTATCCGCGTTCCACGTAACCAGGAATTTTGCTGAATATATCCGCATTTCATGGGATGGAGGTTTGACTATTGGCGATATGTATACCACCGAGCCATGGAACTGGGAGTTGCCGCTGTTCCGCTTAGCTTGAAGTTGTGTCCGTTGTTACGAGACGAATGTTGGGCTGATCTCTAGGTCGCTTGTGGCCCGTCGAGCTTTAGCTTCTTTCTTTGGTGAAACCTGGGGGGGGAGGTATGTTCCCTTTTTGTTTCTGCCATTGGATTGTATACAGGGTGTGATGGAACATCACCTGTAAGGCATACATTTTATTTTTATTTTATTTCATTTTCCGCGATGCTCTATCGTTTCAGCTTTTATATCGCGAAGGTCGCGATTGCCCCATCATTTCGGCTATTTTTCGCGGTGCCCAACCATTTCGGCTATTTATTTATTTTTTACTCGCTGCTTTTTATTGCGAGTTGCCCCATCGTTTCGGCTATTTTTTACGCCTTCATTTTTACTTGCTGTTTTTTTTTATTGCAAGTTGCCCCATCATTTCGGCTATTTTGTAGGCATGTGTGACTTGCTAGCTTTTTCGCCGCAGGCTTGGATTTTAGACACCGATTTCAGCATCAGCACCGCTACAACTGGGATGTTTCCAGGAGCGAATCATCATTTGCCTCTGTCGATATTGAACAAAGGTGGCTTAGTAAACAGGGTTAAGGGTCCTGTCGACCAAGGCTTTTGACTTCATGAGCCGTAAGGGTCTCACAAAGGTATTTCTCCCTACAAGTCGTGAGGATCTTGTAGGTGTATTTTCTCCTTAGGGATCACGAGGATTCCTAAGTGTATGTTCCTCTGTAAGTCGTAAGGATCCTACAAGAGGGTTTTCTCCTTATGGGTCGAGAGGACCTACAAGGGTTGCCCATCATATGGACATGTCCCTAGTCACGGGTGTGACTTTGCTGGGGAAATGTTTTTTCGCGCCCGTGGATTGTATACAAGGGTCAGTATTGAGCCTCTTGTAGGGCAATATCGAAGGTTGTGGAGGATTTGCTTAAGAACAGGTTTAGGTTTCTGTAACTTAAGACTTTCAAATCTCATGAGCCGTGAGGGTCCCATAAGAGAATTCTCCTTACGAGTCGTGAGGATCTCGTAAGTGTATTTTCTCCTTAGGAATCGTGAGGATCCCTAGGTGTGTTGCTCCTTTGTGAGTCGTAAGGATCTCACGCAGGTGGTTTCTCCTTACAAGGTCGAGAGGACCCTACAAGTGTCTTTTAACGAGGTTGCGCCCTTTCGGGTTTTCACAAACACTCGCCGGTAGTCCTGCTGTTTTTACTCACGGAGCCCTTTCGGGTTTTCATCCGTGCCCATTTTGCTTATGGACATACCGTCTCTTTTTTTTTCTTCTTATATATATATTTTTTTATTTTTTTCTTTCTCTCTCCTTTTTTTATCTCGTCAGCCTAAAGATGCTGCGGTAGTAGTTTTAGGGACGTTTCGGTCCGTCGTTAGTTTCAGGACGTTTCGGTCCGTCGATAGTTTAAGGACGTTTCGGTCCGTCGTTAGTTTAAGGACGTTTCGGTCCGTCGTTAGTTTAAAGACGTTTCGGTCCGTTGCCACGGGAAGGCCGGCTGCTGCTTGTAAAGTTTGAGCCTAGGAAGATAGCGAGCGGACATAGTCGTCGTCATCTATCATTGACCCCGGCTGTGGCTTATTAAGCGTAGTATTTCTTTAAGAAGCGGCCATTTATTGGCCTGAAAGGCCTTTCACCGTGCATGTCCATGAGTAGGTAGGCTCCACCCTGGTAGACCTTGTCTATGATGTACGGGCCTTTATAGTTTGGCTCAAATTTTTCTCGCTTGGCACGATTGGGGATCATAGGTCTTTTGACCACTAGTACGAGTTCGCCTTGGCGGAATGTCCTCGGCCTGGTCAATCTTTCGTACGAGCGCGTCATCTTTGCTTTGTAGGCCTCTAGATGTTGTTGCGCTATGAGCCGGGTTTCGTCGAGGGCATCAAGCTCCTCAAGCCGAAGGTGAGCATTTTCTTCGTTCGTCAGCTCGTGGTGGACTGCTACTCGTAGAGAGGGTAACTCTATCTCGAGGGGGAGCACTGCTTCCGTCCCAAATACCAACGCGTACGGCGTTGTGTTCGTGGCCGTCTTGAATGTAGTTCGATAAGCCCAAAGGGCTTCTTGCAGCCTTTCGTGCCAGTCTCTCTTATTCCTGGAAACGGTCTTTTTTATGATCTTCGTCAAGGTCTTATTGAAGGCCTCGGCCAGACCGTTAGCTCGTGGGTTGTAAACCGAAGAATATCTCCAGTCTATATTGTGCTGCTGTGCGAAGCGGCTAATCTTATGGCTTCGGTAGGCCGGCCCATTATCGGAGAAAATCCAAGCGGCCTCATTGAGAGATTTGATTTGTATGTTGAGAGATTTGATTTATATTTATCATTAATCTGGGCCTTTAGATCATTCAGTGAATTTTATTCACCGTGGATTTTAAATCCAAAAGATATTCTATTTGTTATCCTGGTGAGATTTTCAGGGAAATCTTTCCTTGTCCAAGGTTTTTCCATAAATTGGTGATTTTTAATCACCCTTGGATTTTTAATTCAACGGTTCCCCATGACCCTTTTCCATTTGGAAAGATTCAGAAACTTTTAGAATTTAATTCTATTAAATTATAATGCTTTTAAAGCCAGTCACGTGCTGGCACGTGACCTTTGGTCACGTGTGAGCACGTGACCCCCAATTGGGTTCCTTTCTCAGCCGCTTATTTATGTTTCAGTTTTAACCATCACGTGTCAACACGTGACCATTGGTCACGTGTAAGCACGTGATACCTCGTTGAGGTATTTTCTGACTTTTAGAATTAAATTCTATTCATTATTTTAGAGGCTTTAAAAGCCCATCACGTGTCTGCACGTGACCCATGGTCACGTGTGAGCACGTGATGCCCCATTGGGGTCTTTTCTGAGTTTTTATTGTATCTTTTAACTCCTTCAGCGGGTTCTTAAAAGCCCATCACGTGTGGACACGTAATTCCTCATAACTTTTGATCCCGGATGAATTACGAGGCCCATAATATATCAAATCGAAGGGTTTTTCGATCCGCTTTCGATACCATCAGAATTTATCTGTTTCTCATTTGGGAGTTTGTCAAAAAACAGCCCGGAAGATACTGGTTCCCATTTTCTTAAGCGTATCGCCGCCATTTGATACCTTGGGCTCTTTTGCGCAGAAATTTTTGGCGGAAACAGCCATTGTTTGAACCCAGGAGGACTGAAGAAATTTGCCATTACTGCCATAGAAAGGGACATTTGTGGAAGGACTGTAGGCGCGCAAAAGGCCTGTGTCTAATTTGTGGCACATCCAACCACGGAATTGGTAACTGTCCTTACAACAGCAACTCATCTCACATACACACCAACCGACCGCAGCGACCAACCATCCAGGCTTCTGCAACTCGTCCTGCACTACCTGCTCCACCACCTGCACAGCCTACTCGCCAATTCCAACAGGCAACGAGGGACATGTCTAGAGGGCAGAGAAACAGGCCCCAAAGGCAGAATGTGCCTCCAGCCAGAAGGAATGTACCACGGCGACAGACCTTCACATTGGAAGCCGTAGAAACCGAGACTGTAGGTCAAGGTAACACCGGTAAGCCTTTTTCACCCTTGTATCTCTTTGTTATTTATACACTATCTGTACCACAACCACCAAACTTCTTTGCACTGTTACACTTTCTTTTTACAAATTTCGAGGACGAAATTTTTATAAGGAGGGTAGAATGTAACAACCCTAATTTTTATACACTTTTTCCTATACAATTTTTTTTTCAAAATATTTTTTTAATCCACAAAAGGGTATTTAAGCCTGAGCACAAGATTTAGGTAATTATTTTTCTTTTTAATTACAAGCTACAAGAATGAAATAACTCTATTTTTAGTGTACAAGAAATTACTTTAAATTTAATGAATATTAGGAGTATTTATTCTTGCTGCTATCAGTTTAAGTAATTAAAAACCACAATAATTACAAGAAGGAGCTTGTAGCTCATTGGTAATACCTTGCACTGCTGAACCAAGCCACCGGAGTTCAAATCCCATACCCCACATTATTTTTGTATTTATTTTGTTTTAATTTTTTTTGGAAGTCAACAGTAAAACGGCCATAACTCCCAAATTATGTACTGGACAACAAAAGGTAAATATACCAAATTGTACCCCCAGAAAATCCCCGGCCACTGGAACCCTGACTCGGCCCGACTCGGCGCCGCCGGCCGGCGAATCGGCCGACTCGGTCCGGCGTCGCCGGCCGGACTTGGCCGGACGGCCGAGTCACCAACTGAGAAAAGTTGGCTCTTGACTTGGTCAACCCTCTTGCACACTTATTATACCTGGATCGGTTTTGATTTGGCCAATAAATCCCTTTTACTCCTAGGTTTAATGATTTTTAATGAATTTTTACATTTTTAATATTTTTTTTAATCCAAACCCTAACCCTAGCCTAGCCCTATATAAACACCCCTACCCTCTACCATTTCACACTACAACTCTAAGTCCACTCTCTCAAATTCTCGAGAACTCGGTACAAAGAGCGAGAAGCGAAGCGCTGCCGAAACCGACGACGGATTCCGGCGATCGGACTAGAACCTTCGCGACGTTTTCGACGCATCGACAACCATCACTTTCTTAGCCTCCTTAGTTTGTCCAAACCCGTAAGTCCCATCCCTTCTATCTCTCTTTTCTATAAGTGTAAAAATACGACTTTTTGGAACCCGACGGAAATCGGACAAACCGATTTCCGATTCGGTTTTTCTATAAATTTCCACTTGTCACCTAATACATAATATCTACCCATATTCATGTTGACTATTAATCACCCATAAACCAATTTAATCAAACTTTTTCACATGAAATGATAGCTTCTTTGCAAAACCGTATTCTTTTCATAAAAATACCATGAAGTTCATTTTTCTTAGTTTAATCAATTACCTGACTCCTAAATATGTTTATCTTGATCACAAAACTTGTAGAACTCAATTTGAATGAAATTTCACATATAAAATGATAACGTTTTCGAATACTGTATTCTTGCGCTATAATACCTTTAAGTTTAACATAGCATGTTTTACCTTTAAACTTCACCAAAACCTAAAATAAGTCACGAGGTAATGACCTACCTCTACACACACTCAATATAACCCTAATTGATAAATATCAAATCACAGAATACGAAATTACAGGACTTTTCACTAAAATACCCTAATCTTTATAATTTTTATTTAAAGCTTTAAGTTGTAAACATTTCTAAATAAAATCTTTTAATAAAACGAAAGCACGATTGGTCATGGACATCGATCGTTTATCTAAACTGTCTTGTGGTGCCTAGGCAAGTGTGTCTAAGGCTAGTGGTTTTTAATTAGGCCCACGACTGTGGTTCCTTCCCACTTACCTGGCACTTACCTGGCCGCAATTGACGGTGAAGAGACGATTTGAGGCTTCTAATGACTCATCATTTAGACCTTAGAAGTAGGCTAGTTGGCTTAGGAAACCCTAACAACTAAAATACGGAAAACTAAACTCTTTTGCAAATAAATACCTTATATTTATAAAACCGTTTTTTTTCTAAATGAATGGTATTTGTTAAACCTATGCAAAGCGCCGCTACAACCCACCTTTGGGGAACCCGTTAGGGATAGTACGGTTCATCGTGCACCCGCGGGCTAGTAGTGCGAGATTCAGACCTCCGTAAGGAGCATTCGGTCTCGAAGGGTTAAAATACGGCATTTAAGAAAAATGTGATTTTGGAAAAATAAAATATTTATTTAAAAATTATTGTTGTATTAAAATATATTTAATTATCATTTAGACACCTATTTTATTATGATATAAAGTTTCCACTTTTCCTAAAAATTACAAGATTAAAAGTTACATTAAAATACTATGAAATTTCAAATAAATCAATTAATACTTTCATTAGGATATATTCACTAGAATAACACAAATAAAATTCATACTCATTATAACTATAAAGACGAATAATAAATACTTGAGATGTATTTTGAAAACTATACAATAGTACTTTTTACATAAAACCCCCTCAAGTTTTATAAATTACAATAAGGCCCCTAATAAATATAGAACTTCAAATTATCTTTCTTTTAGTCTGACTCGGGTTAGAGTCTGACTATTTCTGATCTGAATATGAATCAAGTCAATCTATATTCTTTATATTTCAACTCAAGATGAATACATGAATCCCAGAATCCAGTTCACAATCTATATAACTTGACTGAACCGAACCATGGATATTCCTTTTACATGTTTCCCAGTATTCCATTTACATGACTCCACGGTTTTAACCGTTTCCTGATATCATGGTTTCGGTCAGTCGGTCAGTCAATCATGCAACCAATACAATTTTACAAGATAACAATACAAACAAGACATCGCGGGGTTTAAGGGGTAGATTGGTACGGAAGGTGTTAAAGGTGGCACGAGATGGTAAGATTAAGACACCTAACCTGAATCCAATTGCCGTTGTTCCGGGTTGTATAACGGAGCCTTGTACTTCCATTTGCCCTGGTCTCTAGCATACTGAGACCCCTCTCGTATACACCGGCATCCTTCTGTACCAAGCTACAACAACAGCGTTAACACCATACTACTATAATATGACAATACAATACAACATTAAAAAACTACTCTCTCTCTCTCTTTTACTCTCTGTCTATTTCTCCCTTATCTTTGGGACTTACCGAGCGACCTGTTCGCTGACGACATTCTATTTCTTTCTTCTTTGAATGTCGTCAGGTGCGTTGGACCGACCTGAGATCGAGCCCACCGGTGAAGATTTGGAGCAGTTCCACGAAGACCCCGAGCCCTAGATATTGTACCTTGTTCTTTCCAGTATTTCCATTTATTGTTATGCCACTGTTTAGGCATTGCTTTTCATTTCAGATGTATTTTCTTTTCATGCATTGTACAAAGAATGTTATTATAAAAGTTGCTGTTATTTCTATATCATTTGTCTCTTGTGATTTACTTTATGTTGCTTAGCTACGCTTAGCGTATGTACTTCTGAGTACATACGTAGCGGGCCTCGTCGCGTCCACTTCGCCGTACACTGGGAAGCGGGGCGTGACACAGCACTTCACGGAATCCGGTAACTTGGGCACCCCTCCTGGGTCAACCTGTACCCCCTACGAGTGCGGCGAATAGCCCGCTAATTCTAGAGTGAAGCCCCCCTCCGTCTCAATGCCATGAGATGCGGGCCCGTTGCCCTCCAGAACCCGGCTATCCGTGCACCCCTCCGCGGGGTAATCCTAGTACAGAAAGTAAAATATACATACAAAGGGTACATCGACCTCGACCCGGTCGTGCCCCAAAAGAATAATACAAACAGGCAGTGACGGCAGTCCACATGTCGGACGCTCGGCCCGCAATATCAAATGTACATATAAAACAGAACTGTACTAATATTGCATCCAGGCTATCCCTCACGACCGATCCGCAACAACACAGCAATACACAGAACATCAACGTGAATGTCACGTACGCAAATCCGTCTAAAAGGGCTATAGCAGTTAGACAGGATTTACCGATCAAGTGACATTCACGGTCGCAGATATAATGTAAATACTGAGAACTAGCATGTTTAAAATATCCGATCGAACAAATTTATCAAAGTGGGCCCCAAGCAGTACTGTAGCACTTACAGAAAATCTGGGCCCAAAAATAATATCCCAAAACCCCTATTTCCAAGTATAAGACAATCTGGAAAAATTTGGTGCAGTGAGGAGCCTAAGTGGCGGCGGAACCGCGGCCCAAGCATTGCTATGGCCGTGGTTCCGCGGTGGGATGATGGATTCAGGCGACCAAATTTTACCAGAATTCTTATACTTCCCTGCACATCATTCTGCAACTACCTGAAAAAATTTTGGAGCAGAAAAAATTTCGACAGAAACACGATGCATTGGAAAATACGGTTTTTGGGGATTTTTGTTCGATCGAGTTCTAAACATACTAGAGCAAGCTAGGCATGGTTAATGGCGTGGCTCTGATACCAATGTAAGTCCGCGGCGGCGCCCCGGCCGTCGATCCGACGCCGGAAACGCGGAAACAAAAATTTTGCAAACTAGCAAACCGGCACCACCGCGCACTTTTCACCCGGATCGGGCCATTAACCTTGATACTAGCAAACTAGAAAAGAGTAGAGAAGCTATACCAAGCGATCCGTGTCCTTCGGTCTTCGTCTCAACTCCGATCTCCCGCGGAATCTCCGTCCGTCACGTCCTCGTCGGAAAGGGCACCACGTAGCCGGAATCTTTTACGGGCTCCCACCTCTTGACCGAGGCAACTCGGGCACGAAGTTGGCTAGCCGACGCGTCCAAGATTTGCTGTAGGAAAGTGTAGAATACCATTGTCTCATTTGGGGTTTAGTTGCCATGGAGGATGGAGGAAGATCATGAACAAAAGAGATGAACTTTGGTGTATCAAGAATATGAGATGATGTTTCCCACTTCACCCCAAAAAATGAAATCACTCCTCTCCCCCTCAAAAATGGCCGGCCTCGTCTATATAGAATGGTGGGGGGAAAAAAGAAAAATTCCCCATCCAAGAAAGGAAAATGAATAATCTAATATCAAAATGGTCACACCCATTTCACTTCTCATCTTATCAAATCCAATCTCAAAAAGGCAAAGGAAAAGACCATAAAAGAATCTCATGATGAAGAGGCCACAATTATGCAAGAAACCCCTCCACAAAATGTTATTTGCAAATGTGCAAATAACACCCTCCAATGGAAAGTCCGGCCGTGAAGGAAAAAAAGAAAACCGGCCGGAACGGAATGCAAACTGACAACTTCAGAAAACTGATCCCGTAATAAATTACAGGAAAACCCCGCTACTGCATGTACATGCCCGCATTTGTATTCCCACTGAATATAAATGCAAAGAGACAATATCTATACTATCTAATACTAGGATCCGGCTTAAGCCAAAGCCGGCTAGTAAAAACCGTCCGATCACGATCCGTGCAATACCGCACGTATCTGATCGAACCCTGCCATATCTCCATACGGCCTCTACAACGTTTCGCCCGAAACCTGAGTAACTGAGTGTGGTGGACTCTAAAGACTCGTCAATACTATGGTTGTGGATTTAACCACTAGCACGTCAGAGGTATCAGCCATACGTGACGGGCCACCAGCTATTGACCAAAAGGGACGTCGATGAGCGAACTCATCCTGACACCCTACTGAGCCTGTCAGTGATAATATCCGTACAGTCCGGTCCGTTCGTCTATGAGCATCTCATGGCGGGCCTAGGGGGTTGGTAAAAGTCAGACCCCCAATAGCGGTACAAGTCGTGTCGGAGTGTAGCCCAGAATACCCTGAGATACTACTGGAATACCTACCAGCAAATCTCCTGCCTTGGCCAAGGACTTTTCATGTTCTGGCTCTCCTAGACACAGCGCGACCTCACCCCCAATACCGGGAGAGACGAACCCCTGCAGTTCCACTCACTGCCTCCATGTGGCTCGGGACTGCACCCAACTAAAACCTGTTTGCACGACTCCTTTGAGCCGTGGTAGGGTAGTAATCAAAGTACAGTGGGAACTCACACGAGACAAATGACGATCTCAGGTCGATGAACTAACCTGTACACATGTCACCAGGGAACTGCTATCTGACATCAGGTATAATCCCAACTAGCAGGTTCCCGGCGAGTCATGTCCGGTGTACTCATAACCCAATGAGCACCTGTATACATCTTAGGTGAACCAACTGACACCAGTGGCTTGTGAGACTGGCCACCGCCCCTCGTCGGGGTCTCGACTGTATACACTAGTCTACTCCGGAGTATCGATGCCCTGTCTCGAAACTCCCACGATTAGGGACCTTTTAAGGATGTGCTTATAGACTCCAGCTCTCACGTATATGATCGCCCTCATACTGCTGGTAGTCAAGCAAGAATCCTAGGGGCTCTATCAACGTGTAATAGCGACTCGTAAGGTCACCTAAAGCAGTACACGATGATAGAGATAAACCAGATAGCATACTATCATCTCGAGTAAGACTGTCCTACCGGCATAGGTCCTCCTCAATCATTGCAATCACGTGCCTGTGATCCAATAATTGACTCTGAGGGCACTATATCCAACAGAATTTTCTTCCCATTAAGTATTGGTTCCATTTCTTGGTTGCCAGGATAATGGCTAATAGTTCCTTCTCATAAGTGGAGAGCATCAGATTCCTGCCCTTCAAGGCTTGACTCAAATAAGCTATTGGCCTCCCTTCTTGTAACAACACAACTCCAATCCCAATACCTGAAGCATCACATTCCAGAATAAAGTCTTTGTTGAAATTAGGCATGGCCAATATAGGAGGGGAAGTGAGAGCTTGCTTCAGTTTCTCAAATGCAGATTGAGCTTCCTCTGACCATTTGAAAGAATTTTTCTTGAGTAAATCAGTCAGGGGTCTAGCAATGCACCCATAGTCCTTAACGAATTTCCTGTAATAGCCTGAAAGCCCCCAAAACCCCCTTAAGGTCTTCAAATTCTTTGGAATAGGCCAATCAGTCACAGCCTCAACTTTCTTTGGATCGACAGCAATACCATCTCGGGATACAATGTGGCCTAAATACTCAACTTGCGATTGGCCAAACCTGCACTTAGAGAGCTTAGCAACTAACTGATGAGATTTGAGGACTTCCAGAGTTAACTCCAAATGATGCAAGTGCTGTGACCATTCCCTGCTATAGATCAGGATGTCATCAAAGAACACTAGAATGAACTTTCTCAAATAGGGTTTAAAAATAGAATTCATGAGAGATTGGAAAGTGGATGGTGCATTAGTAAGGCCAAAAGGCATAACAAGAAATTCATAATGTCCTTGGTGAGTTCTAAAAGCAGTTTTATGAATATCTTCGTCATATACCCTAATCTGATGATATCCTGACCTCAAGTCTAGCTTAGAAAAGAATTTAGTACCATATAACTCATCTAATAGTTCATCAATGATAGGAATGGGGAACTTATCTTTGATGGTGTTCTGATTTAGGCTCCTGTAATCTACACAAAGTCTCCAGCTTCCATCAGACTTCTTTACCATGACAACTGGTGAAGAGTATGAGCTGGAACTTGGCCTAATCACCCCTGTCTACAACATCTCATCCACAAGCTTCTCTATCTCATTCTTCATATGGTATGCATACTTGTATGGCCTGATGCATACAGTCTTGGAATTATCAGTGAAAGGAATCCTGTGGTCACAGCTCCTTCTAGGGGGTAAGCCCTTGGGTTCTTTAAACACTGCAAGATTTTTGTTAAGGATATTCTGAATATCTGCATTTGTTTTTTCTGAATCATTAGTCTGTACTTTACAGCCAAGACTTTTGAATTGGAGCATAAAACACCAGCATATCTGTTTCACTTCTTTCTCTAAGCCTTGATTGTCCACCACCTTCAACTCTTCATGAGTTAACCCCTTCCATATGACCAATTTTCCTTCGTACTAGAATTTGAGCTGTAAGTTTTTAAAATTAAAGACCACATCATCGAGGTTCCACATCCACTAAGCCCCCAGCACTACTTGACTGCCCTCTATGGGTAGCAGCAGCAAATCAACCACCACATCTGTCCCTTGGCAACTCACTTTAACCCCTTTACAAACCCCAGAGCGTACCACTGTATCTCCATTGCCTACCAGAACTTCAAAGTTCTAAGAATTGCACACAGACAATCCCAATTGCTTGGCTAGCTTGTTATTTATGAAACTGTGTGTTGATCCTGAATCCACCAAAATATTAACAGGTCTACCCCTGATGTTTCCTAGTACCCTAATGGTATGTGTAGCTGGAGTACCACACATGGCTTGCAGAGAAATGGATGGAGAATTAACAGGTTGAGATTCTTCTTCATTCTGAATTTTTTTCCCAAGCAATTCATCCGATTCTTCATTTGGCAGGAATCCCTCCATTACAAAAATTTGCTTTGGTCCGTTCTTGCACTTATGTGAACCATTCCATGCTTCATCACAGTAATAACACAGTCCCAATTTCCTTTTTTGTGCTAACTCCTCAGCTGCTATTCTTCTTATACTATTATTGGAAGATACTTGCCTCTGTGAAGAATTTGGATTACTATCACCATTGCCTGAATCTTTATTTTTTTCAAACCTGTCACCCCACTTACTAGTCTTTTTTTTGCTTTGCATCTTTTCTTCAAACACCTTAGATAGCATGACAGTTTCCCTGAAATTTGCAGGCCTAGCAGCCATGACTTCGTATTTGATTTCATCTTTAAGACCCCTAACCCACTTATCAATCACATAAGGAGCAGGTAACTTATCAAGGAGACCTGACAACTGTTCAAATCTAGCTTGATATTCTCTCACTGAATTGTTTTGTTTTAGTTTAGCAAAGGAATCAAAAGGCCTAGCCAAATCAGCGGAGCTAAACCGCAACAACTCATCCTTGAACACCTCCCATTTAAAATAATGATCGACATTAACTTATTGCCAATTGTACCATTGCAAGGCTTCCCCCTTCAAATAAAAAGAACACACTTGCACCCATTCTCTAGGATTTATTTCATAGTATGAAAAAATTTGAGATACTTGTTGTATCCAAGCCAAAGCATCATCAGTACCATTAAAACTGGGAAAATCCAATTTTAGCGATTTGGGTTCCAATATCTTTTGATTGTTCAAAAAAGAACGATAATTTGTAGCATTAACCCCATCATTTGATAACCTCACAACTTCTTCTTGATCTCGAATCTGAGGGTTTAGAGGAATAGAGGAGTTACATGCTCCCAGATTAGGCTCTACAGCAGCTTTAGATCCCAATCCTTGCACTGCAGGAGATGCTATCCTCGCTCCCAACACGTGGCCCTGAGATGGTGAAACCCTAACGTCCGCATTTCTTGAATTCTTGAATTCAATCAAGATCGGATTAACTGAATTCTGTAACTGAAAAAGTTGTTGCTTGTAATCGGCATGCTGATGAACCATTTGAGCCTTAAACTCATTGAATCGATCCAATCTGGTACTGATTTGTTGAATTTGAGGACCCCAATCTTGAACCCTGGTTGATGAATCTGCATCAATTTCATCGACATCATGATCCTCTCCTTGAATCTCTGATATCAATTGATGAGCTTGATCGCTCATCGTATTTTTCTTAGGCATTTTTCCAATCTAGGGTTTGATTTGGGGAAAATTTGGGATACGATTGAAGAACAAGAATATAAAATGGAAAGAATTTTGTAATAGGAAAAACCTTTTTCTTACATCCAACCTCTCTTTTCAAGGATTTATACAAGAAAGATTACAAGTGAACCGAACCGAATCGAATTTTCTCTAACAACCTTCTGCCCGTTCTATTGAACCCGCTAAGAATCGTTATAACATCCTCCATGTAGCTTCATATAATTGGCAGAGCCTGCACACAACAACAACCTTCATCAGTTTCTTGATCCCACGGGCATTTACTTCAAGCACAAAGTAATATCTTAAGACGTTTCGATCAATTCAATAAGAAAGTCTTGATATCATGCTTGGAGAAGAATGAGTTGTGGTGATTCTTGATGACAATCGTAACGTCTGGAAAAGGAACAGAGCGAACCAAATTATGATGAAAGAGCACAATTTCTTTGCATTGAGCCATCGGTATTTCTCAAAGGGGAGTTCGTTGTCGGAGTTGAAGGAAGATGATCCGGAGTTTAACGGAGCGCTAGCGACCACTCTTATTGTTCTCATGCGAATTCATATGATGTTTTTTTGACATTTTCAAGAACGACGTAAGGCAAGTGCTACTAAAGATTATGTTGGAAATTGTGTTGTTTAATATGTTTTATATCTGAAAAAATTGAATAAACAAAATTCTAACTTTTACAGATCATAAATTTGAAAATTAAAATTTATGAGAAACATGCATGCACTTGAGTGTACTGACCTAAGAAAGATATCGCCTCTCTCTTTGCAGATTTACAGCGGTGATTCAATTTCAAGATACAACCCCCAAGCTCTTTTGGTACTTCGGTTTGCATAAGCCGCCAGAGTAATGTTAGTACCCTTTTTTGTTGCGCAGTTAGATACTCGAATGCTGTGAATGCAGTGAGAATGAAGAAGAAATTTGAAAGTGTGTTTTTGTTTTGGATTGTTTTCTGCCTTCAGGGAAGGCTTTAAATAGCTTCCCAAACAGTTGGAACTTTTCCAACTGTTGCAACCACTGGCGACCAACTGTTATAATCACAACCGTTGGCAACAGCAACGGTCATAGCTGTCCATAAACGGCATTCGTGAAAATAAAAATCGTTTCTAAGATATAGTTTAAATATTTTACAAGATATATATTAATATATTTTTCTGTAAAAAGAGAACTATGGACTTTCCAAAGCAGCTTTTGCTCAGCAAGGATCCGTGTGCATGTAGTTCCACCATATCTCCTTTATTGGACTTGATGTAATATAGGATAGAAGTGTTAAACACTTTCTCAGTCCTTGATGTGGGTAATGTGGAACTAAAACCCACCATGAGAAGTTCGGACTTTTATCTTATTTTATGTATTTGCTTCGACAGATTAAGCATGAAGGATTCATGGACCGGCATTGGAAACCGGACATTGTCTCAAGGAACATGGTATGATTTGACTATGTGGCATGCTAATTTTGTTTTAAAAAACTGAGTCTTTTTATTTGCTAAAAAGTTAGTTTTTCGAGGTTGATGGAAGGACATATAATAATTAGTGTTGTTATTTTCCTCCTTCAATGCTTATTTTTTTTTCCTATTCAAGTGATCAATCCTTTGTTATATTTTCCTCTTAAGAATATAGCCGTAGCTGTGCATATAAAAGACATGTTTGAAGTTGAGAAATTTGGCAATGTTTCTTTGCCTTTGTCTTTTTAATTTACAAAATTACAGTGGACAACTTTGTGAAACTATTTGATCTTGTGTTTGAGATAATTAATGTAATTGAAGAGCCTATGAGATTAACTAAAACTTAATTTTGATATTGTAATTTTCGTTACTTGGACAATATTCTATAGATAGATAATTAATTACCTGTGAAACAAAGGTAACCATTAGAAATTTAGCTTTAACATTATTATATATTTGTAATATTTCAAATCTATTTATAGTTCACTTGCATCGAATCAACCTTCGGCTCAAAGCATACAAAGAGATCGGAAAATGTAGCGGATTGCGCACAAGGAAGTCAAAAATGTTATGGCATGGCCTGGTTGTTGCTAAGATGGTTGGAATTGGAGTCGTAGATCACGTATCAAAATGAGGGTTATTATGTGGCACTGACTTGCGTTGTAGGTGTTCTAAATGGTGACAGCAGTGATCGATAAAATGGTGACATAGCAATGGTGGTTTAGGTTCGAAGGAATGGGAGATCGGGCCTCGGAAGGGAGATGGAGAGATATGAATGATGGAGAGAGTTCATGGTCAATCGGAAGTCTTAATAATCCGAGTTGACATCCCTTAAGATTAGTAAAGTGATTAACAACAAAATTTAATAATTAAAGTGTATCTATAGAAATAAGGTCTATTTTCATAATTAAAATCAGACCAGGTCTATTTCACTAATTAATTATTAAACAAACAATTAAAAAAAAATTGACCTTGATCTAGATGTGATAGTGTTGCTGGCTAACATTTCTTCTTATATATCATCGTCAGATATATTTTAATTAAATTTTCTAACTTTATTTATAGGAATATAAATGATGTAATTGTATCATGATATATATATAGGGCATGTTATAAAACGACTTTTAGTTTCATGATATAGGACATTATAATGGCTGAAGTTTTTAATACATAATTGTTATATATTGACATTAATATGACATTAATATTAGTAACATGTCTATGGGCTTAAGATCTATTACGTATTCTTTACCAAGAAAAAGATTTTAGTCCTATTAGAGAGCGAAGTGGGGGGTTTACGTACAATTAAGGAAACAAACAATTTTTCTACATAAAACTTCTATTGAAAAAACAACTCCATAATTTACCTCCATCTAAGATGATGTGTCAACTTAGTATGGCATGTGCAATGAACATAATTAAATTAACAAGATATAAAAAATTTAAAAAGATTTGTTAATCTTTTTAGAGTTGGCATAATTTGAGGATAAGAGTTCCGCGAAAGAATTTTTTCATTTTTTTACATTAGCTAATTGGAAAAAAGAGAGAAACATTTTGTCATGCCTCTATAAATTTTAGTTATAACAGTAAAAAATACATTTAATACCACTTTATTTTTTGTTTGAGAAAAATCTTAGTGAAGATGATAAATTTCTTAAAAAGTTTTGGCTAAAAAGTGGGAAATCCCCTCATTTAGAAAACATGCATGCGCTTTATCCAAAAATTTAACACCGTCAATAATTTTGTGTATATTTCCTAAAATGCCCCTCAGTCCTTTCTTCTCCAATTTCCCCTTTTCTCTTCTCCAAAATTTTCTTTTTTCCCTCAAAGCTTGTATTTCTCATTTCTTCTCAAAATCTGTGATTTAAATCATCACTTATATTAGAAAAAGAAAAGAAAATTTTAGTTTAGTCAATTAAATTTATTAGAGAAGTATTTTTGGAATTAAAAAGTTTAATGGATGGAAAAGTTAACAACATTTGGGTTTTGGGGGCAAAGCGCGTGTTTTTTGAGTTTATGGGGGTTTCCTGCTTTTCATGCAAAAGTGAAAGAGGTTTCCAGCATTTTAGCCAAAAGTTTTAGTTATGATAACTAGTATTTTGTACGTGCGATGCATATTTGTTTTAAAATAAAAGTAGCCATGATGTAAATATTTTCATTTGGATATTTTTGTTATTTTAACTAAAAGTATTTAAAGTATCATTTATTTTGACTAAAAGTCATTAAAAATCTTTTTAAATTTTATCTGTTTGATGCTAATATGTATCAACGTACATCATACGTGCAAAAAATGGATCACGTGGATCATTTTAGATTCGAGGATTTTTCTCATTTTTTCAAATTATTAATTTCAAATAAACGTGAGAGCACCACATGACGTCCCTGTTCTTTGCATTATAATAGTAAAGACCAGAGATAGAGAAGTAGAGATCAAGAATGTTAAACACATTTTAATATAGATTTTCATAGATTTGATAAAACTCGAAATCAATAAAAATTTATAAGATTTGAAAAGATTATTAATGACTTTTAGCTAAAGATAATAGATCTATTATGACTTCTAGTTAATTAAGACGATGAAGATACCGACATCAAATCTTTATTTTAATGCACATGTGCCACATGTGTAAAATACTAGTAATTTTTTGGGAAAAGAATGATACACTTAGGGTTTTTTTTACTAAAAAGCCCCCTCATATTTTGCTAATTACCAAAAAAACCTTCATATTTTGTGTTTACTTAAAAGAGTCTTTTACATTTAAATTGCACTAAAAAGCCCTCCTATCAGACCAAAAAGAAAATCTTTTTGATATCTGGTGGGCTAATGGTGAGTATCGGGACAGGATGTTAAAGCTCCTGGCCCCTTTCTTCTCCGAAGATTCCTAATTATTTTTCCTAAATTGGCTTTAGAGTTAAATTTTCGATCAAAGATATCTTAAATTGATCATGCAAACAAACTTGTCTTCCTCAACATTCTCCAACAGTGAGCTTGTCGAGTGTCGTTGTCACTTCAATTGCAAGATTTGAGTTAGTGGGTAAGCTCATTCGAAATGAAATTGATGCTTTAGTTATCTTAAATCGCAATCTTCAAATAAGCGAGGATGTTAGTTCTTTTTATGGAAGAAGACCTATTTAAATACCTAGAAGATAAGAGAGCGGCTCAAGCTCAAAATCCATCTCCCTAACCGGATGTTAACTTTGGCGAGAGTGGGTTTTTTAGTGTAATTTAAATGTATAGAGGCTCTTTTAAGTCAATATGAAGTATGGAGAGACTTTTTGGTAATTATCGAAGTACGGGGGGCTTTTTAGTGAAAATCCCTATACTTAAATTTGTTTTAAATTTAAACTAGAAATCCACCCCCATGCGTAACGCGTGAGATCAAACATGATTCAAAATATTTCTGGATAAATTAAAAAGTATATAGTAAAAAGCAATATACATCCTTTTTCTGAAGAAGAAATTAGTGCTCATTTTGACCGATAATAAAATAGAGAAATACTATTAGTTCCGAGAAATCCATAATATGATTATTTTTCTTTTGAAAGTATCCAATAAAATCTTAGACAATGATAATTATCTAAATAATGAAATTTGAGCATCAACTTTAGAGAAAGTATAATTTCTATAAGCAGACGCAAAAAATGAATTATCTAGTAAACATATTTTATTCTATTATGCTTGAATTTTTTTATAAATCTTTTATTAAGATAAAAATATTATTGGTTCTTTCGAAAAGGAATAAAAATAAAACAAAAAAATTACTTGTTATTTTTAATTAGTCTTTGAGAAAAGCTTTGCAGAAAAAAAGAAAAATAAAATAGAAAAGAAATAATTAAAAAAATAACCCACAAATAATCATTTTTGTTGTTAGGGTATATGAATGGGCTAATATCAAGGGATATGCAAATCATTATAATTAATACATCCAAGGGCGAGATGGGAAAGTTGAAAATTAGTGCTTAATGATCCAACTTTATCCTAGTATACACTGGATTTTAACATTGCACATGATGCGTATACGGTAGGTTTACAGAATAAAGTAATTGTTTATACCGAAACCAAAGTCAATATTTTGTCAATATTTTCTTATCGCTGTAGACATAAATGCTTAATGATTCATCTGAAATGAAATCTTTAATAACGATATGAAGTAAAAAAGAAAAGAAAAGAAATGACAAAACATACATATATGTATGGAAAGCAATATGTAAAATACGGAACGGAGAAAATATTTTTAAAAAATATTTATTTTCCAAATCCCATTGATATGTTTCTAATCTAACTCTAATTTCAACATGATTTTCTTATGCATTAATTTTTAATTTCTTAGATAGACTTTTTCTTTATTTGAATATCATATTATTTGTTTCATATAATCATTAAATTTCAGAATTGCTTCTATAATCATTAAATTTCATAATTGCTTCTTAATTTAACATTCCAGGATTGTGTATAGGCTAAATTTCACTAGATATCTAAATATTTTAGTAATTTTTTTTAAATACCAATATTTTATAATTACTAAGAACGTAACAACACCTCTTTTGGAATTTTTCAATTAAAATTTATACATATAAACATCTAGTTTACATCATGGTCATGAACCAATGCAAACAATAAACTATGTCAATATTTTAGCCTTTAATGCATTGTCCAATAAATTTCTAATCAATGATAACTATTTAAATCAAGAAATTTGAGCATCAATCTTAAAATAAGTATAGTTTCAATAAACAAATGCAGAGCATAAATTATCCATCAAATATTTTTTATTTTATTATGCTCGATTTTGACTATTAAGATAAAAATATTATTGATCCTCCTGAAAAAAAATACTATTTGGGACTCATATGAATGGAAAAAACTCGCAGCATCATTTTTTCTTGGGCATCATGTGAATGGGCTGATGGGATAAGTAAATGAGTTTAATAAAAAGCCAAGGGCAAAAGAAGAAAAGGGAAAATAATGTTTTGACCAAAAAAGGTGCACGACTTACAAAAGATTTCTAATCCAACTTTATACCAACTTTATAGTAGTTGTATTAGAAATCGAACTCACGCATGACGCGTGAAATCAAAATGATTCAAGATATTTTTTAAAAAATGAAAAAAACAAATAGAAAATATATATTCTTTCATTTTATAGCGAAGAGGAGCGGTTGTTGTGGACAGATGTCATAGAAGGTGTCATGCATGCGGTGATTAAGAAGGGAGTTATCATGGTAAATTATTAAGTCTGCTTATCATAACTTCCTTCTCATATATTCACTATCATTGTACGAACGTATTTATCATTCCTTTGGTTGATATAAATATAAGTTGATATATCATGTTATATGACGCATGACATAAACAACAAAATATTAGTCATAGTATATGAACCATGTGTTTTAAGGTTTTGAATGTGTGTGCTAATTAGGGGTTTTGGCTTAAATATCGGAGTTTGTGAAAAGAACACTCTACACAATCAAGTTTTGAATTAAAAAACCGCAAGTGCATGACTTGTTGATGCAAGTCGGCAAGAAAAAGTCGATCCATGGAGAGTGCGTATTTACTTAGAAAGTGTTGTTTTGAGTGGTGAAAGAAAGAATGGTTTTGAGTTTTGGTTCACGTTTTTAGTGAAAATACGAGATTATAGGAAAAATATGAGATTATAGGATAACTTGGGATTCGGGTTATGACGTGACCTGGATCACACCAAGATGTTACCTTCCGTTGATCTGCTGATGGCGGCGATAGACGACTGAGATTTGATCTGGAGGCAGGCTCCTGAAGCGTGTGGATCTCAATGGGTGTTGAGGTTGGTTGGGCCGAGCTACCTGCAAGGAAGTCCCGGGACGGTTGTACCACCGAGGACCCTCCGACGATTAAGTTAGAGAGGAAATCCGAGCAGAGTAACGGCTTAGTGGAGTAAAAATGGCTTACTTGAACCGTCTGAAGAAGGGGTTTATATAGCGGTGGCAGTAGGCAGGGCAGGCGTGAGAATCACGCCGGCCATTGCGCTCCCGACGTCACGCCCGCGTGATGGGTGGGATCTCCCATTAATGGCGAGACAAGCTCGTTAATGGGGGATCGTGATGGCGTGGAACGTGGGATGTGGCCGGCGGGTATCTTGCACATGGCGAGATTTGCGGGATGGCGGTTGCGTCTGTGAGCAGTGTCGTTGGTCGGTCGATGAGACCGAGGAAGATGATCTCGGCAGGAGAGCTCGCGGACGAGCGGGGGAGCCGAGGTATCTTGGTTCTGCGGTAGCCCGGAGACGAGCCGTGAGGCCGAGGAGGCCAATTGTGCAGGGGGCTCGGAGGTGAGCCGGCATTTGTTTGAAGGACGGGCATACAAGTAGAGATTCTTCCTTGCATGCTCTGGGACACGTCATCTGCTACGTGTCATGATCTGGGAGACCACCGATATCGAGCATCATCATTAGCCCCCCACTCTCGTCCCGACCAGCTGACGGGTCTGGTCGAGAGTGGTCTGCCGGGTCACCCGAGGTGAGCTCCTTTTCGAAGATATCGTTGGGCGTGTCCCCGGGTAATCTGTTGTATTTTCTGGATGATGCCAGCAAATCAGGATGAGATCTTTGCATTAAAGAGGGTGCGCCGGATCGTGTGTACTTTCGCCGAAGCGACAGACCACGTGTCGGGCGCTGGTTGGCTGACACGACGGGCCGCAGACCTCTGGCGTCTGATGGGATACGGCCAATGCGCGTGCGACAGGTGGAGCGATCGTGGTCGTCGAATGCGAAGAGTTTTTTTTGCGGGAGTCTACTGTCGCCGTTGGATGAGGACGCTAGCAGCTATAAACAGAGGCGGGGTCCACTTCAAGGCTCATATCTCTTCATATTTTCCTCGTTCTTAATCTTTGTAAGCTCGGCTCTCCTCTTTAGGTCGGATCTATGAGTTCCCTAGGACTTCTCTATCAGGTTAGATGTCTTCCTTTGAGGAGTCTGTAGATGTCGTCGGGGTAGATTCTAGGGATTCCTCCACTGAGTCGGGGTCTTCCCGGGAAGTTAGGGTCAGATCCTCTTCCCGGGGTCGCGCGCTAGGGGCGGATCCCAGAGCGGAGGGGGTGGATCCCAGAGTGTGCCGTCCTTGGTGAGGTACGAGGACTCGGGCTCATTTCCATATCCCTTCCGGATATACTCTACGCTTGGCCGAGGAAGGAGAGAGATCAGGTATGGGGTAAAGAGATTGCCTTGTACCTGAAATCCTTTTAGGCCGGAATTCACCTGCACTTCTCTGTCGAGATTGTTAGAGCGCTAAATTACTTTGGGTTAGCCCCGGGCCAGCTAGTGCCGAACTCTTGGAAGATTCTCCTTGGGTTCCTGGTCCGCTTGAAGTTGCAGATGATCCCCTTCGGTCTGTCCATCCTTACTTCCTATCTTATTTATAAAAGTCACCCCGGCACTCGCGCAGGCGACCCGAGGTGGGTTTACCTCTCCTTTAGGAAACGACGGGGGAGTGCAGTCGGGTCAGGAGTTGTCTTCTTGCCTTCTTCCATTCACGATTGGAAGAAGACATATTTCTTTGTTGGGCCGCCAGAAGGTGAGGACTGGCCTGTGCTCACCCAATGGTCTAGGGATAGGTGCTGGCGGGGAAGCCCGTTCAACGACCCTGACGCGATGAGAGTGGCGGAGTGGGAGCCCATTCCCCGGGCTGACGTGCTGCTTTCTGAGCGGGCCCTTAGTTGGGCTGGGCTCAGCCTCGCCCAGTTCGTCGGTAAGTTAGGAGCTTGTAGGCGTTCTGTTATGCTTGCATTTATTTTCATTTTTGTTTGTGTTGTTGACTCCATTGTATCTTGTCTTGTGCAGAACCCATGGACATGAGCCACCTTCGAGCGGCCATGCGCAAGCCGAAGAAGGGATCAAAGGCTAGAGGCGCCAGCTCTTCTCTTCCGACGTCGGTCCCGGCTCCCCCGGCAGCCGTCCCACCCGAGCGCTCGAGTGCGGATCGTGTCCCGGGGCCCAGCAAAGCGCCGAGCCGAAAGTAGGTTCGGGGACAGGAGGCTTAAGCTTCAGAAATGGAGGTCGGCTCTCCGCCGTCGCCTCTCAAGCGGTTCCCCCGAATAATCCCGCGGACCCCGGCCTCCCCGATCTTGGTGGACGAGGGGGAGCTCCGTTTCGAGGTGCCCTCGGGGCTTTCCGTCGCTGACAGCTTGCTGTCTGACATGGAGAGGTCAGGCGGGGCAAAGTCCCTCGGGGGACTCTGAAGGCGCAAATGGCGTCCATCGCCCAAAATGCCGTGCATGTTAGTGCTCGTACCTCACTCGATTTTTCACTCAGCGTCTTATCATTCGTGAGATTTGGCGACCCCTTTTTCTTTCTGACCCCCCCTGATTTCTTCAGGTCCTCCAGCACGTCGCCCTCGTCGTCCAGATGGAGTAGGAGGAAATAGCCCCTGCAATGAGAGCCGCGGGCGAGCTCTCCTCGCTGGAGGAGAGCTCAAAGCGGGAGCTGGAGGCGGCGATGGTGAGGGTCGTTGCCCTTGAGGGTGAGGTGGCAGCCGGAAAGCAGGAGGTTGCGGTCGGGAAGCAGGAGGTGGCGGCCTCGAAGCAGGAGGTGGTGGCCTCCGCGAGGCCGCCGAGGCCAAGCTTCAGGACTCCAAGGTACTCGTCGGCACCATGAAGAAGTCGGCGAGCACCCTCCGGAAGGAGTTGGAGGCAGCGATAGAGGCGGCGAAGCGAGCCGACCTCAGAGCGGCGAAGGCGGTGGAGAACTACCAGAAGTCGGAACATTTTTACACCGTCTTAGCCTCGGCCACTAGCGCCATCTGGCACGAGGCGCTCGACTCGGATGCCGGAGTTAGCTGACGAAGAGCTCCGAGCCGAATATCCTCTCGGGGATGACGAGCAGGGGAACGACCCCGAGGGCGAAGCCGTGGGAGAGATTCGCAGCGAGGGTGATACCGAGGCTGATGCGATGGGCGCTGAGCCCCCAGACGCCGACCGGGCCGTGGTAGACGCTGAACTTCCTGGGGTTGCGCCTGGCCCTGAGGCCTGAAGCCCCTTGTCTTCTTGTTTCTCTTTTTTTTGTTGCATCTGGAATTTTGTAGACCTCCGGGCATTTTGTAAGGCTGGGGAGCCCACAATACCCTTGTAAAAGCTTTGACTATGTAAATAAAGACTTTTTGCAGTCGTATTTGCACGCGTATTTTCCTTTGTCAGTAAGCACTTTTATTTGCACAGTACTGCCTTTGTATAATGTTGGTTCTTCGTCTAGCGATTACGCATCGAGTTGAATCTGTTCACTTGCCAAGTGTCCAAAGACTGGCGGTAAGACGGTATCTCCATGGCCCCGAAGTCGAGGTGGAGATCGCGCAGACGTAGATAGACCGGATGCCTCTTGGTGAGGTCATGTTCCTTAGTGTGGAAGGCTCGAAGAGGCATGCTAAGGATGGATCGAGCAGGGTAGCAGCTCGGTCGCCTTATGGCAAGGGCTTAGATCCCTGGCGTTGTAGGATAGAGAGCTACCAGCCAGGGATAACCGAGCAAGGGCGGGCCCGGTTTCCTCTTGCGAGGGCTTTTGATCCTTAGCGCGGGAGGGGCCGTAATGGGCCTACTAAGGACGGGGCCGAGCAGGGTAGCTGCTCGGTGCCTCTTGGCTAGGGCTTTGATCCCTGGTGTGTTGGAGTAGGGAGCTACCAGCCAGGGATAACCGAGTAAGGGCGGGCCCAGTTGCCTCTTGCAAGGGCTTTTGATCCTTAGCGCGGGAAGGGCCGTAAGTGGCGTACTAAGGATAGGGCCGAGCAGGGTAGCTGCTCGGTGCCTCTTAGCGAGGGCTTTGATCCTTGGTGTGTTGGGGTAGGGGGCTACCAGCCAGGGATAACCGAGCAAGGGAGGGCCCGGTTGCCTCTTGCGAGGGCTTTTGATCCTTAAGGACGGGCCGGGCAGGGTTGCTGCCCGGTGCCTCTTGGTGAGGTCTTTGATCCCTGGTGTGTTGGGGTAGGGAGCTACCAGCCAGGGATAACCGAGCAAGGGCGGGCCCGGTTGCCTCTTGCGAGGGCTTTTGATCCTTAGCGCAGGAGGGGCCGTAAGTGGCCTACTAAGGATGGGCCGAGCAGGGTTACTGCCCGGTGCCTCTTGGCGAGGGCTTTTGGTCCTTAAGGATGGCCGAGCAGGGTTGCTGCCTAGTGCCTCTTGGCGAGGGCTTTAATCCCTAGCGTTGTAGGGTAGGGCGCTACCAGCTAGGGATAGCCGAGCAGGGTAGCCGCTCGGCTGCCTCTTGGTGAGGGCTTTGATTCCTGGCGTTGTGGGGTAGGGAGCTACCAGCCAGGGATAGCCGAGCAGGGTAGCTGTTGGGCTGCCTCTTGGCGGGGGATTTGATCCCTGGCGTTGTGGGGTAGGGAGCTACCAGCCAGGGATAGCCGAGCAGGGTAGCCGCTCGGCTGCCTCTTGGTGAGGGCTTTGATCCCTGGCGTTGTGGGGTAGGGAGCTACCGGCCAGGGATAGCCGAGCAGGGTAGCCGCTCGGCTGCCTCTTGGTGAGGGCTTTGATCCCCGGCGTTGTGGGGTAGGGAGCTACCGGCCAGGGATAGCCGAACAGGGTAGCTGCTGGGCTGCCTCTTGGCGAGGGCTTTGATCCCTGGCGTTGTGGGGTAGGGAGCTACCAGCCAGGGATAGCCGAGCAGGGTACCTGCTGGGCTATCTCTTGGCGAGGGCTTAGATCCTTAGCACGGGAGGGGCCGTAAGTGGCCTACTATGGATGGACCGAGCAGTGAAGCTGCTCGGTTGCCTCTCGGCGAGGGCTTTGATCTCTGGCGTTGTGGGGTAGGAAGCTACCAGCCAGGGATAGCCGAGCAGGGTAGCCGCTCGGCTGCCTTTTGGTGAGGGCTTTGATCCCTAGTGTTGTGGGGTAGGGAGCTACCAGCCAGGGATAGCCGAGCAGGGTAGCTGCTCGGCTGCCTCTCGGCGTGGGCTTTGATCTCTGGCGTTGTGGGGTAGGAAGCTACCGGCCAGGGATAGCCGAGAAGGATAGCTGCTGGGCTACCTCTTGGCGGAGGCTTTGATCCCTGGCGTTGTGGGGTAGGGATCTACCAGCCAGGGATAGCCGAGCAGGGTAGCCGCTCGGCTGCCTCTTGGTGAGAGCTTTGATCCCTGGTGTTGTGGGGTAGGGAGCTACCGGCTAGGGATAGCCGAGCAGGGTAGTTGCTGGGTTGCCTCTTGGTGAGGGCTTAGATCCTTAGCGCTGGAGGGGCCGTGGGAGGCCTGCTAAGGATGGACCAAGCAGTGAAGCTACTCAGTCGTCTCTTGCGCGAGGTTCTGTCCATCCTCCTTGGTGTGAGTACCGGGAAGAAAGGATGTCGCTGGCGACATGTGTCATGATTGCGTGGCGAACGCGAAGCGCCGGAGTAGTGTCGTTTCGATTTTGCATCGAGCTGCGAAGAGGGACAGTTGCTGGCAACACGTGTCATGATCGCGTGGGGAACGCGAAGCGCCGGGGTAGTGCCGTTTCGATTTCGCATCGAGTGGCACGATGTCTGCCGCATGGCGGCACAGTCGCGGGTGAAATGGGCGACCGTTGAACTCCGGGGGCGTTGTGGGCTATAAAACAGAGGGAGTGTTGATTACTCCCTTCGTCACACCCGAAACATAAGAATGGATGACTTCCCTTTCACCATCCCTGACATCATAAACTTCGAGGACATGTACCTCTACGATCAGTACTGTACCGAGGACACGGTGCAGTTGGTGATAGGCCAGATCGAGGATCATTTTGGCCGATTGCTCCCCCGGCGTTCCCACCTCCTTCAGCTATTGATGTACTCCATCTGGAGGGCGTCCCCGGGACTCTACAACCCCTTATCCGAATAGCTGAAGGACGAGGCCGTTGGCAAGCTAAGGTCTCTGAGGCGCTTCGGCCTGATCTCTGTGAGTCAGTTAAACCGCTCGGAGGCGCTCGTCCTCAAGTGCTACCAGTTGAAGCACGATGCCGACGCTTGTGGGGGGAATTAAAGGCAGAGGTTAGATGCTGCGAGGGCTCGGCTGGCGGAAATATCGTCAGAGTACCCCGAGCAGTGCTCTCTGCATCCCATTCCCCCGCTATTATAATTTTTTTTATGTACGGCTGAGGAGCCTATAGTACCCTTTGAATGAATAAGATTCTTTTTCTTTCATTGCAATACTTTATTGATCCCTTTTATTATATAAACAAAAAGATCTCAAGAAAGGTGTACGTTGCTTAGAAAAGAAAATACATGCCAGTAGATGTTCTTATCCGTGCAGCTTAAGCCCCTCGGATGTCTGTTGGCATCAATGCCCGGCATAGGGTACCGAGCTTCGTGAGCACCAGACGTATCCTCCGCTGACACGACCATGATTTGGCCGATGGACAGCTCGGCGGGAGGGGGACACTGCTCTTGCTCGCGGTCAGCTTGCCGCTTGTCCCTCACGTACGCTGCGAGGTGTCCCGAATGGATGAGCTCCCCGATGTATTCTCGGAGCTGCTTACAGCTCTCCGTGGAGTGGCCTAGCGACCTGTGAAAACCGCAGTAGAGGCCCCGGGTTCGCTTTGAGGCCATGCGCGAGATCGGGGGAAGCTTGAAGAATCCCTCACCCTTAGCCTCTTCTAGTAGCACTATCTGGGAGACGTTGAGCGGGGTGTAATCCTAAAACTTTGGGAGATAGGGCTTTGGCCGCTCTGGTCCCCTTCTTTCTTCTCTTGCCCTCTTCTTTTGGTCGGTTTGCACTGCCCCGGGGAGGTTGGCGTTCACCTCGGACTCGAGCTGAACTTCGCTCTCGGTCCAGGCCTTTACCTCGGCCATGGTCTTAGGTTGCGCTAATGCAAAGGAGCGTAACCACTCCTTGTGCCTAAGACTAGACCTCAATGTTGTGATGACCGTCTCATCCCGCTGCTCTGGGACCTAGAGGAAGGCGTTGTAGAAGCGGGTGACGTATGCTTTGAACTTCTCTTTGTCCCCACTCTTGATCGTAAAGAGATGGTCAACTGTGCGTTTTTGCCGCCTGTTCCCGATGAAGTGGCCGAGGAATTGGGTGGCCACCTCGTCGAAAGTTGAGATCGAGCGAGACTCGAGTCCCCGGAACCAGTATCGTCCGGAGCGGATGAAAGTGGCCGGGAAAGCTCGGCACTGGGCGGCGTCGGAGTTGTCTTGGAAGCTCATTCCCGCGGTGAATGCATCCAATTGGTCCTTCGGGTCAGATTTGCTGTCGAAGAGGGAGAACTTTGGGGGCTTGTTGTGGGAGGAGATGTGGACGGCGAGGAACCCCTCGGTGAACGATTTGGTGAGCGAGTCGGCGGCGTATTTAGCCCCGTCGCTTGAGCGGTGACCATCCCGATGCATACCTTCGATCTTCTTCTCGAGGGCGTCGAGTCGGCTGTAGTACCCTTGTTAGTTATATGTATGCCCTAGAGGTCATTACTGTACATACGATGTATATTGTAGTGGATGCTTGGATATATATAGGGAGGACATTCTTGCTCGACATGATAGTATGCTATCTGATTGCTCTTTATCTTAACATGTACACTGATTGTCTCTATGTTACATGTTGGTAAAGCCTTTAGGATGAGTACTTGACTACCAGGATTATGATGCAGATCATACTAGTGGGGACAGTGTAGTCGCTAAGTACATCCTTCAAATGTTCCTAGTCGTGGGTGTATCGAGACAGGGCATCGATATACCAGTGTAGACTAGCGTATAGCTTCTCGACCCATGTAGATGGGCGATGGATGATCCATATCCGTTGGTGTTTGACATCAGAGACAGTATATGGGTGCTCAGTGGAGACTGGGTACACTGGACGGACTCGCCGAGAACTCCCAGATGGTATTATACCTAACGTCAGATGGCAGTTCTCTGGTGACACTGGTACAGGTTAGTCTGTAGACCCGAGATCGTCATAGAGTCTTGTGTGATTCCCACTGTGCTTTGATTTCCACCTTACCACGTTCAAGAGAACGTGCAAAACGGTGGCTTTTGGGTACAGTCCCGAATTACATGGAGGCAATGAGAGATATGAGGGGTTTCGTCTCTCCCGGTATTGGGAGTTGATGTTGTGCTGTGCTCGATTGGCTATAACAGGAAATCCTTGGCCAAGACTGCTTCAGAGATATACTGATAAGTGTTATCAGTAGTTTCTCGACCCATTATGAGCCTCATATTGACACGACTTATCGAATTTTTGGGGTCTGACGTTTACCACCCCTAGACGAGTTATGCGACATATCAGACGAAGAGACCGAACTGTACGGTAGTGTTACTGATTAGATTTGCAGGAGTGTGAGCAGGCTTGCTTGTTGATCTTCTGATCGCTCAATACCCGGATGGCCGTTACGTTTAGCAGACCGCTTGCGGTTTGTGGGTGTTTGATAAGATCATCACCTACTGCCGGCGTATTGACGAGTATTTAGAGTCCTACACAGGGATTTCCCGGCTCAAGCGAAACGGAGTAGGAGCACATATGTGATATGTGCGGGACCGAGATTGATACGATATGAGATACCGTATTCTATTCTCGCGATATGAGATATCGGTCGGTTATATATGATATAGTCGGGTTATCGAATCAAGTGTTGATTCGATAAGTTGATTCATATGATATTAGTCGGTTATAGGTGATATAGCCGGATTATTAAATCAAGAGTTGATTTGATAATCTAATATATAATTATATATTTAATATATTACATTACATTAATTAGTATTATCTCACTTATGATTTCTTTTCTCACTTTGCATACATTGATGTATATGTGATATATGTTAAATGTATCAAGCTAGGTTACAAATGCAACCAGGGTTATTAAGAGTTAAACCATGCTAGGGTTAAGATTAGGGTTTTATATTTATCATTAAGTTATTCAAAATTGTGGATTTTATCATGGTTGATATTTGTTGAAAGCTTGTAGAAGTTTGTAAGCGTCTTTGACTTTGTCCACTCTTTTGCCTAGCTTAGGATATTTATTTAACCCAACCCTTTAACCCATGGCCATGGTTAACTCTCTACAAGGGTTAAGCATGACATGCTTAACCCTTGGTTGCATTTCTAACCTTAACTATAATTCATTCTCACTTGATGAGTTCATTCTTCTTCCTCCTCCTAAAAAGCTTTCTAACTTCAATGGAGATATGAGATAAAATGTGAGAAAATGATTTCTAATGTGAGCAAACTTCCTATTTCATCATCCTCTACTACTTGTCATTTAGTATAGGGTGTTTGCTTCACTAAGTTCATTGTTAGTGAAGAAATAGCTTGGGTTAGTGTCTTCTCGAAGTAGATCATTTTCGGCTTCGAAGTCTTCGAAGCAAACATGTTCGTTTCTTCATAGGAGCCTCTCTAGAGTCCGGAGTTCACGATCGCAGCGAAGGGACGACTACACGGAGCTAATGAAGTGAAGGACTGGTCTACAAAGGTTGTATTCCTTGCTCTCTTTCACTTGCAAAGTGTTTGCATTTACATTTCCGTCGATTTCTAGCAAACGATTCTTAGTTAGGGTTAGCTAGAACGGAAAATTTTTGAAAATGGCATGGACGATGCCTCCCGAAACCTTGCTGCCGTGCTAGGCAAGCCTGCAGTGGTATCAGAGTCATGCTAGAAATTTATACGAATTTTGTTAAGATTACGAAACCGAAATACTCCGAAACTTGCAACAGAAAATTGAAGTTTCTGTCGATTTTAAAAAGTTGTCAAAATTTTTTTAAAATAAGTACAGAGTGATGTATGAGATATATCATGAACACTGTGAAAATTTCAGGAGAATTTAACATTTTTTGGCCAGCCACATAGCACATGATCTCGGCCAATACCGAGCAAAATCCCCTGAAATTTTTTGTGTGTTCCAGTGACTTGATTTTGATGTTTCAGGTATTGTTTGTTTTTGCTAATTTTGCATGTGATGTAATCTTACACTATAAACAATTCAGAGTGTTTCGTATTCGTAGCTTTAACAATGTTTTGGGTTATTCACATATTGTCCAGGCGAAGTTAAAAAGTTCGATCGAATGTAAAAAAACCCAATTTTCCAAGTTTAACGTATTCGGAAAAATATGCAAGTGAATCTGTGGACGCTCTAGAAGAACGAAACCTTAATTCAATTATGTGACCATCAGAACCGCCACTAAACTCTAGAGTTTGTGGTAGTTCAGCATTGTCACATGTGAGGCGTTGGTTTGACCCTTCTACGGCTGGTTCATAGGTACTATAGCATCTTCTGGGTATTATTGAACAGTGCTCAAGTGTTGAGCTGTCGGGAAATTATGGGACTTTGATGAATCGATCGAAAAGTTTAACGTCGTCCGGATATTATGTGATGGGATACAATATTTGGAATCCACATGTAGTTATGAGATAACTAATTTGAATGTTATAAATCTAGCAATTTAGTCTCATTTGATCGGTTGCCATGGGATTTTGATGTGATCAAAAGTCCGTCGCAATCACGTAGTGTACGCGAATACTCGCCGGGTAAACTTATAGATAGCCACGCCCCATAGCCCCGACCAAGTGACTGTAGGAGAACTCCGTCGCCAAAAGCATCCGTTCGGGTGCTCGCGGCAGCGGTGTTCCGCCTTAGTGCAGTTCATCGACGACATTGGGGGGTGCGACCGTCTACTAAAGTTTCCTACGAGTATTCGATCAGGTTATCGGGAATCTTGTTGAATTGCCCGACTTGTTATTGAAAAGTGTTTTCGGTATCGAGACTAAAATGCGGGGTTTATAATTGTTAGGCATGCGATGTCTAAGGAATTCATTTGGTTAGGCATGAAATCCGAATATGAGATATTTCGGATTTATGATGTTTAAGGTGCTTGCGGATTCCAACTGTTGTAGTTTTTCACTTTCTTTTCAGCGATCGTAAGTGTAATATATGGTGTATCGCCGGTTTCGGTGCTATACGTCAATGACAATTGGGATACGCATATATACTTAAGTTGATGACATGTGATGTTATGTGTTGCTGTGATATGTTATATTGGATCGTCGTGTTTTGAATAGCCGGGGGTTTTATGTGAGATGAGAGTTTTTCATTTTCATTTATGTAAAATTCATTATATGTAATTTTCTTTTATTGGGGCACTTCCTGGTTGAGGATGATGTCACCATTGTATATTATTTACTTTTCCACATTAGGATAGACCCAAGGCGGGGAGCACAAGTAACCGGGTTTTAGGATGCAGTGGGAGACCATCTCGAGGAGTCGAGACCGGGTCTCCTAACTCTAGAATTGGTAGGGTTGCTTGCCGCTCTCGTAGGGGTCTAGGGGTATGGGATTGGCTATTCATTACGACCGTGGAATCCGTGTTTTATACAGGCTTAATTTACAACACGGAAATCCTAGTATATCCAATATTTCATATGTTTTTATTCTGCTACGATATTCTGTGATGTGATCATTGATTATATTCTGAGACGAATGCCTATATTATATATATGAGATATAATTAATATTGCTGCTTTCGTTTCATATATGATGCTTGGGAAGCATAATAAAATGAGACTTCATTAATGAGATTAATGAAATAAAAGAAACCTAAAAATGTTGTAGAAACTTGTCTCGAAAAATGGTAGCTCTAGTTCTTCCTTTGCATAGCGGTATTCCTTGTAGAATATCCAGCACCTTATTCGATAAGGAAAGAGCCGAGATCCCTTCAGTGGGAGTGACCTCTTTAGAGAAACTAGCAGATGCTACAAACTCGGTTTGTCTTTTGATTGCTTTTATAGTTTTTGCTTTACATAGTGGTATTTGTGAAATATCCTGCACCTTATTCAATAAGGAAAGAGCCGAGATCCCTTCACCGGGAGTGACCTCTTTACAAAACTAGTAAAAGTCTCAAAAACACTCCTTTTCAAAATCACTCGATTCTACGACGATATCAAGTTCATTACACAAAAGGTTTTCTTAAAAACCTGTCGTAACCCTCCATCATTTCAGATAAATAATAGTTAGTATTCGTGCTGCGTTTGTTGACCTCTGTCAAGGCGTAGTGCACGGTAGCTGATTAGTGCTTATCTGCATAGCATATGATGTGATTGATTTAGGGTAGTCGTACGACCTTGTTGACCCCTGTCAAGGGTCGTGCGGGTAGGTTTACTTCAATCAGGAAATGACGGGTTGAACTTGACTAGCAGCCTATGGTTTGTTGACCTCTGTCAAGGTCATAGGACGCTTGGGGCAAAATATTATCGGGAATTTCAAGTGTTGAAATTTGCAATGAGATTGCATACCTTCTATGAGATAGTTGGATCCCGATACCCACTGCGAGTAAGAGTTACTCCTGGGAGAGTTTTATACATTACAATTAGCCGATCAAGTAGGTGTCTAGAAAGGTGTTAACGGGGTTACGCCCCTGGAAAAACGAGGTTTATTTTAATTAGGTCCGTGCGAAAGCACGGGGAACTTCCCTCAAAGTACCGGCACTGGCCTGACTGAAAGATTCATAAAATTGTAGGGTGTAATTAATCCCGGCTAGTCTTTCCTTTTAGGGTTTGAAGGAAGATTTGACTAAAACAGTGGGAGCCATCCTGATTAGATAAATTAATAACCAATCTAATCTTGCAAAAGCATACGCTGAGTGTTTTCTTCTTTCTCTCTCCAAGTAGCGACCATGTCACGCCTTAATCAAGATAAAAATACGGATGTATTGACCGAACCCGCTTGTTATACTGAGCTTAGGAACGTTTGTCCCGCTCCAACTTATAATTGTTATAAGACCGAGCAGGAAATAGGGGATTATCAGGATTCCCGTGCCGCCCAAATGAAGAAAGTGCATGATAATGCATCTTCTTCGGGTGTGTTCATTACAGAGAACTGTTTCTCAGTATCCTTTACGTTCTGGGTATGAGATACCGGATCAGGACCCCACATATATAATATGTTACATGGGCTACAGATAGGTAGAGAACTGAGAATGGGTGATAAGTTTCAAGAGATGGAAATTGTGCAAGTGTTGTAGCCAAGTTGTTGGCAGTTATCACCCTGTATTACCAAATACATTGATTCTGAATGAATGTTATTAGATACCGAACCTGATATATAACATCATATCAATCTCTTTATTAAGTAAAGAAGGATATAATTTTGTATTGTTGGATAATGTTTTGAACATTTCCTATATCAAGAGTTGATCGGTTCAGACGCGTTATTTAAAAGCATATACGTTCTAAATCAAACTACAGTTCTTAACGTACAGAACACACACAAGGGGAAGAGTTCAGAAATGAACGAATCCTTCTTGAGGTATTGTAGACTAGGTCATATCAATGCGACCCGACTAGCTGAAGTTACATAAAGATGCATATTTAAATCAGTTTGAATTTACATCTTGTGAAACTTGCCAGTCATATCACAAAGATAAGATGACCATAGCTCTATTTATTGGAAACAGAGAAAGAGTTAGTGAACTCTTGGGATTGATACATGATGATGTATGTAGGTCCCCTGTCTACACATGCCAGGACTGGTTCTTTGTACTTCATTACATTCACTGATGATCTCTCAAGATTCACACATATGTTCCTGTTGAAATACAAGTCTGAAACTTTTGAGAAATTCAAAGAATATAAGTTAGAAGTAGAGAACCAAAACGGGTAAAAGTATTATGTCCTCTGATGAGATCAGGGACGAGAATACTTGAGCACGGAATTCCTGGACTATTCTAAAGGAGAATGAGATTCTCTCTCAGCATTACTCCTCCGTATACACCACAACACAATGGTATATCGGGGCTGAGCTATTGCACCCTATGTGATAAGGTGTGCTCCATGATGAGTACTACTGAGTTGCCTATTTTCTTTTTGGGGCTTATGCACTTGAGAAGCTGCATACCTATTGAATAGGGTTCCAATCAAATCAGGTGCCTACTACTCCATATGTGATATGAAATGGGAAGAGCCCATCTCTTAAGTATGTTAAGATTTGGATTGTCCGACCTATGTTTAAAAGCAAAATCCGGATAAGCTCGAGGTAAGTTCAGTTCTGTGGAAGTTTGTTGGATATCCCAAGCATTTGTAAGGGAATATCTTCTACTACACTGAGGAGCAAACGATGTTTTGTTTCTCAACATGTCACCTTTCGGAAAGAGAATTTCTTGTGAATAAATTAGTGGTCATGAGGTAGAACTGAAAGGAGTTCCAGCTATACAAACTACAGCTGATGATTTGGTAGAACCGGAGGATTCAATAGCTCCCGACGAATCTCAGCCTCTCCGCCGATCTGGTAGGGTTCCTCATCCGCCTGAGAGATACTTCGATTTTCTCTATGAAAGTGGGAGCGAGGATTGCATCATGAGATGATGACCCGACTAGTTTCGAGCAGGCCATCAGGAGTGGTGACTCTGTGAGAATGGCTGGATGCTAAGCGATCTGAGATGGAATCCATATACACCAACAAAGTATGGACTTTGGTTGCTTTATTTGAAGGGTTAAATCCCCATCAGGAGCAAGTATATCTTGAGAAGATTACTTGGTGTACATGGAAAATTTGAGACTTTCAAAGCTAAGACTTGTTGCAAAAGGTTCTCGTCATCGACCATATGTGGATAATGATGAAACCTTTTCTAGTGCCTATGCTTAAGTCCATCCGGATCCTACTTGCCATTGCTACATACCATGACTACGATATCTGACGGTTGGGTGTCATGGCTGCTTTTCTAAATAGTGATTTAGAAGAGAGCGTCTATAAGTACACAGCCAGAGAGCTTCGTAGACAGTGGGAGCAGCGGAAACGTGTGCAAGTTGCTTTATGGGATAAAACATGCATTGCGGAGTTGGAACATCTGTTTTGATGTGGTAGTCAAAGCGTTTGACTTCATCAAAATGGTTGATGAACCTTGTATATACAAAAGGTAGTAGGGAGTATGGTGGTGATCCTCGTATTGTACGTAGATGACATACTCTTGATAGGAAAGGAGTTTCCTATGCTACACTCGGTCAATCTCCTCTTATCACAAGGATTCTCCATATATGATCAAGGTGATACCCCCTAAATCCTGGGTTTTGGATCTATGAGATAGATCTAAGTGGATGTTAGGATTCTCACTAGGTGTAGTGAGATAGTATCAATCGATCCTGGGGAGAATCACTGGATAGCTTCCAGGGTGGTAAGGTCGACTGAATGTCAGTCACAGGTATTTTCTTTACCCTCAGTGGAGGGACGGGATGTTGGAAGAGTTCCAAACTAGATACCGTAGTATACTAGACGATAAAGGCTGGATACATTGCTACCAAGGATACTACCAAAGAGGTAGTCTGGATGTATATAAGTTCATGAAATGAACTTCGTTCCTACCATTGTGTGACAATGAAGTTGTTGCTTTGGCCTAGGAACCCCTGTCCCATCAGTGATCCAGACATATTCTTAGGCAGTATCACCTGATCATGGAGATGGTTGATCTCCAGGGAGATCGAGGATAGGAGAGTAGACACAGAGGACAACAGCGCAGATCCACTCATAAAAGGCCTATTCCCAGGAGAGACTTTTATGGGATGGTTGTGTATGAGATACTTCAACCACTGCTGATTGTTGGGTATGAGATACTACAATAGATGGCCCTAGTGCAAGTGGGAGATTGTTAGTTATATGTATGCCGTAGAGGCCATTACTGTACATACGATGTATATTGTAGTGGATGCTTGGACATATATAGGGAGGACTTTCTTGCTCGACATGATAGTATGCTATCTGGTTGCTCTTTATCTTAACATGTACACTGATTGTCTCTATGTTACATGTTGGTAAAACCCTTAGGATGAGTACTTGACTATCAGGATTATGATGCAGATCATACTAGTGGGGACAGTGTAGTCGCTAAGTACATCCTTCAAATGTTCCTAGTCGTGGGTGTATCGAGACAAGGCATCGATATACCAGTGTAGACTAGCGTATAGCTTCTCGACCCATGTAGATGGGCGATGGATGATCCTATATCCGTTGGTGTTTGACATCAGAGACAGTATACGGGTGCTCAGTGGAGACTGGGTACACTGGAAGGACTCGCCGAGAACTCTCAGATGGTTTATACCTAACGTCAGATGGCAGTTCTCTGGTGACACTGGTACAGGTTAGTCTGTAGACCCGAGATCGTCATAGAGTCTTGTGTGATTCCTACTGTGCTTTGATTTCCAACTTACCACATTCAAGAGAACGTGCAAAACGGTGGCTTTTGGGTACAATCCCGAATCACATGGAGACAATGAGAGATAGGAGGGGTTTCGTTTCTCCCGGTATTGGGAGTTGATGTTGCGCTGTGCTCGATTGGCTATAACAGTAAGTACTTGGCCAAGACTGCTTCAGAGATATACTGGTAAGTGTTATCAGTAGTTTCTTGACCCGTTATGAGCCTCATATCGACACGACTTATCGAGTTATTGGGGTCTGACGTTTACCACCCCTAGACGAGATATGCGACATATCAGACGAAGAGACCGGACTGTACGGTAGTGTTACTGATTGGATTCACAGGAGTGTGAGCAGGCTTGCTTGTTGATCTTTTGATTGCTCAATACCCGGATGGCCATTACATTTAGCAGTCCGCTTGCGGCTTGTGGGTGTTTGATATGATCATCACCTACTGCCGGCGTATTGACGAGTCTTTAGAGTCCTATACAGGGGTTTCCTGGCTCAAGAGAAATGGAGTAGGAGCACATATGTGATATGTGCGGGACCGAGATTGATACGATATGAGATACCGTATTCTATTCTCGCGATATGAGATATCGGTCGATTATATATGATATAGCCGGGTTATCGGATCAAGTGTTGATTCGATAAATTGATTCATATGATATTAGTCGGTTATAGGCAATATAGCCAGATTATTAAATCAAGAGTTGATTTGATAATCTAATGTATAATTATATATTTGATATATTACATTACATTAATTAGTATTAGCTCACTTATGATTTCTTTTCTCACTTTGGATACATTAAAGTATATGTGATATATGTTAAATGTATCAAGCTAGGTTACAAATGCAACCAGGGTTATTAAGAGTTAAACCATGCTAGGGTTAAGATTAGGGTTTTATATTTATCATTAAGTTATTCAAAATTGTGGATTTTATCATGGTTGATATTTGTTGAAAGCTTGAAGAAGTTTGTAAGCGTCTTTGACTTTGTCCACTCTTTTGCCTAGCTTAGGATATTTATTTAACCCAACCCTTTAACCCATGGCCATGGTTAACTCTCTACAAGGGTTAAGCATGACATGCTTAACCCTTGGTTGTATTTCTAACCTTAACAATAATTCATTCTCACTTGATGAGTTCATTCTTCTTCTTCCTCCTAAAAAGCTTTCTAGCTTCAATGGAGATATGAGATAAAATATGAGAAAATGATTTCTAATATGAGCAAACTTCCTATTTCATCATCTTCTACTACTTGCCATTTAGTATAGATTGTTTGCTTCACTAATTCCATAGTTAGTGAAGAAATAGCTTGGGTTAGTGTCTCCTCGACGTAGATCGTCTTCGGCCTCGAAGTCTTCGAAGCAAGCATGTTCGTTTATTCATGGGAGCCTCTCTAGAGTCCGGAGTTCACGATTGTAGCGAAGGGACGACTACAAGGAGCTAATGAAGTGAAGGACCGGTTTATAAAGGTTGTATTCTTTGCTCTCTTTCGCTTTCAAAGTGTTTGCATTTACATTTCCTTCGATTTCTAGTAAACGATTCTTAGTTAGGGTTAGCTAGAACGGAAATTTTTTGAAAATAGCATGGAAGATGCCTTCTGAAACCTTGTTGTCGTGCTAGGCAACCCTGCAACCCCGACGATTGGGCGTATTCTGATCCCTGGGCTCTGCTGTTGGAGACCTGCGTCTGGCCGTAGCCCCGATTCCTCTCAATGAGGTTCCTTAGATCCCCCAGCGAGGCAGTCTTCGAGCCGCAGTGGCGAGTCCCGTCCGCACGACCCCGTCGAGGGAGGGGTGTCGGTCATGCCTGGGAACAGGCGAGCTGACCGACATCTCCTCGGGAGGGAAAGGGTCGCGAAGAGGCTCGGGGTGAGGCGCTCTGGCGACGGACCTCGGTGTTGAACTGTGAGGCGCCCAGCGGGTCTCAGAATGTATTGGCCTGGGAGATCTGCGGCCGTAGGAGATAGGGAGGCGGTGGTCGGCAGTACCGACGCGAGCGGAGTCCTCTCTCCCCCTGCAGGGGTCGTGATCCCGAGGCGGAGGAGCGGCGACCTAGGGATCTTGCCCTGCCGTTTAGACACGGATGAGCGCCTGCACGACGGACGCGAGTCGGTCTATCCGGCCGGCAAGGGCGTTGATGGCATTCGGCGGGGGAGGTTCGTCCGCGCCTCCGTTGAGGGGGAGGCGGCGGCTAGTGCTTGGATCATCGTGATGATCGCTCGCCATTTGATTGAGATCGAAAGATGAACTTTTGTTTTTGTGGAATCAAGGTGTTCCCACAGACGGCGCCAGCTGACGTGACTTGGATCACGCCAAGATGTTACCTTCCGTTAATCTGCTGATGGCGGCGATGGACAGCTGAGATTTGATCTGGAGGCAGGCTCCTGAAGCGTGTGGATCTCAATGGGTGTTGAGGTTGGTTGGGCCGAGCTACCTGCAAGGAAGTCCCGGGGTGGTTGTACCACCGATGACCCTCCGACGATTAAGTTAGAGAGGAAATCCGAGCAGAGTAACGACTTAGTGGAGTAAAAATGGCTTACATGAACCGTCTGAAGAAGGGGTTTATATAGCGATGGCAGCAGGCAGGGCAGGCGTGAGAATCACGCCGGCCGTTGCGCTCCCGACGTCACGCCCGCGTGATGGGCGGAATCTCCCATTAATGGCAAGACGTGCTCGTTAATGGGGGATCGTGATGGCGTAGAACATGGGATGTGGCTGGCGGGTATCTCGCGCATGGCGAGATTCACGGGATGATGGTTGCGCCTATGAGCGGTGCCGTCAGTCGGTCGATGAGACCGAGGAAGATGACCTCGGTGGGAGAGCTCACGGATGAGTGGGAGAGCCAAGATATCTTGGTTCTGCGGTAGCCTGGAGATGAGCTGTGAGGCCGAGGAGGCCAATTGTGCAGGGGGCTCGGAGGTGTGCCAACATTTGTTTGAAGGACGGGCATAGGAGTGGTCTGGTCGGCCACCGTAGGTCCTTCCTTACATGCTCTGGGACACGTCATCTGCCACGTGTCATGATCTGGAAGATCACCGATATCGAGCATCATCAGGTTAGTTGGATGAGAGTTAGTGATGCCATCATCTTCCTCAATCTTGACCAAGCAAATATTACTCATTTACACATGCCGAAGGAGTATGCCGTATAGAAGACAATCACAACAGCTAGCTAAGGATGCGACATCAACTTGTGACATGATGCAAATGAGCCAAGGAAAAAAATGGTCCTGGCCTTGCACTTGTTTAGTGATGTGGTGAAAGTGTAAGTCATATGTTAAAGAGGGGGGTTGACCACCAATTTATCAATATGACCTATCAATCACCCAACACTTGGCAAATTCAACTCCAAGGTTTTGCCTAACCATGGCATTATCTAGTATTTAAACTATGAAGAATAAGGTATATGCCATGAGGTGGATGAAACCTTCCCTACAAGCAATATACCACATAAACATTTTATCAAACACGAGTGCTATAATTTAGCAAAGAAGTTTAAGCAAGTTTAAAAGATAAAACTTGATTCCAAAATTGCAAGGGAAGGAAATGATATCATAGGCCTTATGCTAAGGTTTGCATTTAACCATTTAGTGCAACATGGCCAACGAAACATCATCAAACACCATGCACTCATAAATTCAAGTTTATAAGTTTTAGCATGAAAATTGATCAAGAAGAAGGAATGAATGGCAAAACTACCCATCATCCAACTTCCCCCATTCCCAAGCTATAAAAAACTACTCACAAATCCTAGTAAAACACACACACACACACACACATCATTATTAAATAAGATTTCATAAAAGAAAATAAAACAAGGAAGAAGAAGCACTATTAAAATGAAAAGATACTAATAACCATAACCAAAATGAGATTCAAGCTAGCAAATGAGTTCTTTATTGATCTTCTACTCCAAAATACAAGCAAAAGTGAGATTAAAGTTCCCAACGCAACCTTGCAAGCTCTCTAATGGAGGTTGCAAGATGAGAAGAGAATGAAAACACACAAAATAAAGTTTAATGCACAAAACTCTCTATCTTCATTACACAGAATTTTGTTGTATTTATAGAAAAGATTACAACCAATAGGGCAGAAGAACAGAGGGAACATGAAGTGACAATGAGCTACCCAAGTGCCGGGCTCCAGTGGGTCCCACTCTGCCGTCCACAACTGCACTTAAGCTTCTCTCGATGGCACTCCTGAGGAGTTGGCTCTTGGGGCTTTAGTAATATGTTTTCTTGATTTTTCACGCTCCAAATATATATCCTATTTTATGATTGCTTCAAATTGCTCTCTGTTGTTTTCGAGGTACAAAAGCGCATGCTTCGGCTTGAAATTCTGTATTCTTGTCCATTGTTGCATATGCCCTGAAACCTGTATTAGAAACACTTTACAACAGTTATTTTTTCATAAAGAATAGATAATCAAGGGTATATATATGCAAATAAACGTGTCTATCACTATAACATGAACAAGTTGATATGTCGTGATATATGCACCATGACATGAACAACTGATGGAGGCCTGGATCTCTTTCAGATGTTGTCCTCTGTCGGTCTGTCGCGAGCATTGATGAAGGGTTGAGATTGACGTTGATGATTGTCTTCTTGAGCGTGTGGATCTCAATGAGTTGATTTTGGGTTGAAGCCGAGCTACCTACAAAGAAGTCCCGGGGTGGTTGTACCACCGTGGACCCTCCGACGATCAAGTTAGCCGAGGAATTTGAGCAGAGTAGCAGCTTGTTGGATTGAAATTGCCTTACCTTAGTCGTTTGAGAGAGGGGTTTTTATAGTGGTCGCATGGAGCGAGCTGGCGCGAGATCTTCGCCGTCGGTTACGCTCCTGACGTTACGCCTGCGTGAATGATGGGATCCTCCCATTAATGACGAGATACGTTCATTAATGGGGGGATACGATGGCGTGGAACGCGGGATGTTGGGTGGCAGATATCTCGCTTCTGGCGAGATACGCGGAGCTGTGGCGGAGGCGCTTGGTCTTTGCGTCCTTAGTTGCTCGGTAGAACCGGGGAGACTTAGCTCGACGGGAGGCTCAGAGGCGAGCGGGAGGCTAAGGAAGCTCGGTTCTGTGATAGCCCGGATGCGAGCCGGGAGGGCCGAGGAAGCTCAGTGTGTAGGAGGGATCGGAGGAGAGTCGATGGTTATTTGTAAGGCGAGCATAGGAGTGTTCTGGGAGGCCATCGAAGGTCGGGTCAATCCTCGGGGCGAAGGCCCAGGGAATGCCTTCAATGTACCATGTTTGCTTCTGTCACTTAAGCCCTGAGACACGTCATCTACCACGTGTCATGATCTGGGGGATTCCCACTTATGAGTATCATAATTATCCCCCCACTCTCGTCCCGACCTATTTATGGGTCGGGTCGGGAGTGGTCTGATCGGTTTTCTGGATGCAGACTGTTGCCAAAAATTTATCGGTGCAGATTTCCAGGGCGACTCGGTGAAGGGAAGTTGTGTCGTTCGGATTTACGAGCCCGCGTGGCGTACCCCGGGCGCTTGGATCTTCACGCGCATCTTTGATGACGTCAGCGGATCAGGGAAAGGATCGTGCTTTAAAGAGGGGTGTCGATTCGCTTGTATGTTTGTTGAAGTGCATGCCCCGCGTCGGCAGCGGGTTGGCAGACGCGACAGACTGTCACTGTCGCCTGCGATCAAAGGGTCGTCCCCAATGGTCATTCGACACGTGGAGACTCGACGGCTGGCAGACGCAAAGCTTCGTGTTGGCGGGAATTAATCTGGACCGTTGGATGCCTTTCCTGGAGGGTATAAATAGAAGGAGACCGCCCATAGGGCCAGCACTTCCTTCATAATTTTCCTTCGTCGCCGAAGATTGCCCGGCGCTCCTACCTTTTAGATCGGATCGCCCGTGCTTTTTCCTCGGTCAGCCCCTTCTTTTGAATCAGGTTAGATGTTTCCATCTGAAAAGTCTGTAGAGGTAGTTAGGATAGAGTAGGGCGATGAGGTTCCAGTTGTTGGAGCCGAGTCCGGAGGATCTTCCTCCTCTTCGGCTTCAGATAGCCAAGAGGGTTAGTCTTCTTCTTCGTCCTCTGTGTCGGGGTCGCATCCGAGAGTCAGGGCCACCCGCGTCGCTCGTCGCCAGGCGACGGTAAGGACCCCTAAGGTGCGCATTCGGAACGCTCACGATACGCCATCCGTCTTGAGGGATGTGGACAAGCTTGCCGAGATTCGGGCTCATTTCCATATCCCCTCCAACTATTCGCTCCGTTTAGCTAGGGAGGGAGTACGGGCGGATCATGTGCAGGGCAAGGAAACTGCTTTGTATTTGGAAGCTTTCCGGGCAGGAATGCGTCTGCTCTTCTCAACCGAAGTATGCGGGGTGCATCGTTGTTTCCAACTTGCCCTGGGCCAGCTAGCGCCGAACTCATGGAGACTCCTCCTCGGGTCCTTGGTCCGGTTGAAACTTGAAAATATCCCTTTCAGTTTGACCCTCATAGTCTCCTTCCTTTGTTATAAGAATCATCCCGAAACCAGCAAGGATGAGCCGAGCTGGGTGTATTTTTCCTTCAAAAAATGAAAAGGTGGGATGGCCGAGTCGGGAGTAGTGGTCGTCCTTTCCTCCATTCACGACTGGAAGGAAAAGTATATATTCGTCGGGCCACGCGAGGGTGAGGATTGGCTTGTGCCTACACAGTGGCACATGGTCGATTACCCGAGGGCGAGACAGTCGTCCTCACCCGAGGCGAGGGCAGTATCCATATGGGAGCCGATCCAGCGAGCCGACGTTCTGCTTTCTGAGCAGGCCCTGAGCTGGGATGGGCTCATCCTGCACGCTTTCTGGGTAAGTTAGGGTCGTCGTAGACGATCTATTTAGACTTTGATGAATTTTTTTGCCTTTTTCAACCTCACTAACTCTCTTTGTGTATTCTCCTTTCTGCAAAGCAAATGGACCGATCCAAATTCTTAGCCGCCATAGCCGCGAAGGCAAGAAGGAAGACCAATGGCGCTAGCTCATCCCGACCTGGTTCGAGCTCGGCCCTGAAGCCAACTGCACCGGCGAAGCTTTCCGCTGCACCCCGAACCTCGGAAGTCAGCCGCGGGGAGAGCCAGAAGCACGCATGGGAACCGGAGCCCCGGGCGAGGGGGGTGGAGGATGAAGCCGACCTCACCGAGGCCCCCCTCAAGAGGCACAAAAGGACGGTCTCTCCGTCCTCCGTCCTCCGGGATTCCCGTGCAAGAGGGGGACGTCTGTTTTGAGGTGCATTTGGGGCTTTTTGTTGCCGATAGCCTGCTTTAGGACATGGAATGATCGGCCGGGAGCAAAATTCCTCGGGGAACCCTAAAGGCCTAAGCGGCCGCCATCGCTCAGGAGGCGGTCCAGGTCGGTATCTGTTTTCCTTTACGGATTTTGTCAAGTATTTTTCCTCGGATCGAACATTTTTAACCCCCTTTTGTTACTTTCCTTAGGTCCTCCAACACTGCGCCCTCATCGTCAATATAGAGTCCGAGGAGATTTCCCCGGCCATGAGGAAGGCGGGAGAATCGTCCTCGCGGGAGGAGGACCTGTGCATGGAGCTGCAACAGGTAAGGGAGAGGATAGCCATCGTTGAAACCCGGGTGGCCGCTGAAGAGTTGACGAACTCCAAGTGTAAGGAGTCCGTCCGACTTCTGAGTGAATCCAACAAGGCCATCTAGGCTAAGTTGGAGGAGGCTAAGGTGCTTAACGTCACGATGAAGAAGTCACGGGATGCCTGCAAGAGAGACACCCAGGCGGCGCTTGAAGTGGTGAAAATTGCCGATCTCCGGGCTTCGAAGTCTGTGGAGAGGTATAAGACATCGGACCAGTTCTACGCCGACCTCGCCGACGCCTCGGCCATTGTTTGGCACCAGGCCCTCGACGCTGTCAAGGCGTTGATGTCGGGGTTTGCTGACGGCGAGCTTCGGCTCCAGTACCCTCTCTCCGAGGATGCGCCGCAGGGGGAGACTACCGGGAGTGCCGCCGGGGGAAAGGCTGCCGGTAGAAGCACCGACCTAGAGGCCGCCATTACAGTTCCAGACGCTGGTGTTGAGCAGGGAGAGGTCCTCCCCGGTCCCGAGGCCTGACCTTTCCTTCCTTTTCCCTTTACTTTTTCAAATTTTGTAAGCCTCCGGGCACCTTTTGTAAGGCTGAAGAGCCCAGAATACCTTGTAAAGACTTTCAGAACATAAATAAAACTGGGTTTGTTTTCCTCTGCATGGCAATATGTTTCTTGCGTGAGTACTTGAGCTTGTCGGTCTTTTCCTCGATCAAAGTGTTAGGCCGTTGGTCAATGACCGGCCTTTTAGATGGCGATCACGCGTCGAGTGTAAGTCAGTTAATCGCCAAGTGCAGGAAGGTCAGAGCCCTCTTGCCCCCGGAGTCGAGGTGGCGATCGCTCACTTAGGATATATCGAAGGACCTCTCCATGTAGGGAGGTCGGTATCTGACCATTCCTTAGAGTCGGACCGACGACCGCGTCTCTTAACGTAAGTTGACCAACAGCCAAGTCAGAATTGGTCGGCATTATGCTGGTTCCCCTGTGATGTAGTTCCTAGACCTTCATCTCAAGAGGGTAGGAATTTATCACTCGGATTGACCGAGCTGGGAAGCTGCTCGGTAGCCTCTTGATGAGGGCTTTAGAGCCTTGGAGTCAGTAGGTAGGGGACTACTTGCCAGGGATTGACCGGGCAGGGAAGCTACTCGGTATCCTCTTGGTGAGGGCTTCGATCCTTAGTGCAGGTGGGTAGGAAGTTACCCGCTAAGGATTGACCGGGCTGGGAAGCTACTCGGTGGCCTCGTGAGGAGGGCTTTCTATCCTTGGTGAAGATGGGTAGGGATCTACCTGCCAGGGATTGACCGAGCAGGGAAGCTGCTCGGTGGCCTCTTGGTGAGGGCTTCGATCCTTAGCCCAGGTGGGTAGGAAGTTACCCGCTAAGGATTGACCGATCAGGGTAGCTGCTCGGTGGCCTCGTGAGGAGGGCTTTAGATCCTTGGCGAAGATGGGTAGGAATATACTCGTCAGAGATTGACTGAGCAGGGAAGCTGCTCGGTGGCCTCTTGGTGAGGGCTTCAATCCTTAGCGCAGGTGGGTAGGAAGTTACACGGTAAGGATTGACCGAGCATGGAAGTTGCTCGGTGGTCTCTTGGTGAGGGCTTTAGATCCTTGGCGAAGATGGGTAGGAATCTACCCGCCAGGGATTGACTGAGCAGGGAAGCTGCTCGGTGGCCTCTTGGTGATGGCTTTTGATCCTTGGCGAAGATGGGTAGGAATCTACCCGCCAGGAATTGACCGAGCAGGGAAGCTGCTCGGTGGCCTCTTAGTGAGGGCTTCGATCCTTAGCGCAGGTGGGTAGGGAGTTACCCGCTAAGGATTGACCGAGCAGGGAAGCTGCTCGGTGGCCTCTTGGTGAGGGCTTTAGATCCTTGGCGAAGATGGGTAGGAATCTACCCGCCAGGGATTGAACGAGCAGGGAAGCTTCTCGGTGGCCTCTTTTCTCCTTTATGGGGCGTCGGTCTGTCTCCCTTGACCCAGAAAATTTGGGAGAGTGACTGTCGCAGACAACACATGGCAGAAACGCACATGCGAGGTGCGACACTCCGTGGTTCGCGTCGTGAGGATTGGCATGGTCGCCACGTGGTAGCTCTGTATTGGGAAATTTGAAAATATCCCGTGATTCGTGTTGCTGCGCGCGCAAATTTCGGCCTTTAGGGATTTTGTTGGGGCTATAAATAGCGAAGGCATGTTGGTTTCTTTTAGCCTGCGTTTCTAAAAATGGCCGGACGTCCGTGCGTGCTCATCAGCGAGATGATTTCCCGGGACGATGTGTACCTTTACAACCTCGATCGGTCCGAACAGACGTACGAGACGGTGATTGACCGCGTGGAGGCCCATTTTGGACACCTTCTCCCCCGGCGATCTCCACTCCTCAAAGTGCTTTTTTATGCGATCTGGAGGAGGTCCCCGGGTCTGCACAACGTCTCGTCTCTGCAGTTGAGGGATGAGGTGATCGAGAAGTTGCACTTTCTTTACCACCTCGGCCTGATCTCGAAGAGCAGGCGGGACCGATCAGCGGGCCTTCTTCTGGAGTGTTTCCAGAAGAGGTTGATCGTTGATTTATGTCCGGCGGGTGGCGCTTCAAAGGCTGCCGAGGAAGCTAGGGCTCGGCCTGTGGAGATTTTGTCGGAGTATCATCAACATTACTTCCTCTATCCCCGGCCCCTTTTATTGTAATAATAATAATTATTTTTGTAAGGCCGAGGAGCCCATAATACCCCTCAATGAATAAAGTTCTTCTTTTCCGATGTTCTTTTGTCTCCTTAGTACTTTTGCATATTTTCTTAAAAACGAATCTAGGGATCTCGGAACCGAGAAAAAGAACAAAATTTGTGGAAGAAGTCCCCTTTAATTCAGGAGACTTAAGAAAATTTACATTGCTTTGAAAAGAAGAAAATACATTCATTTGTACAGTTTGAGTTTTTCAGCGTTGTAGGGCCGAAGAAACTTGCGTCCCCCGACGTCTTGTAAGCGATAGGCTCCACCAGGCAATACTTCGAAGACGAGGAAAGGGTCGTCCCACTTCGGGGAGAACTTGTGCAGTTTGCCCTGGTCTACGAATTCGTTCTTCCTTAAGACCAAATCTCCTGTCTTGAAGGCACGATGCTTAACCCGCGCGCTGTAGTAGCGAGTAGTTTGTTGCTGGTAAGAAGCCACTTTGATCTGTGCTCGGTCCCGCTTCTCTAGCAAGATGTCCAAATTAGTCCGGAGCGCTAAGGTGTTGGCTTCGTCTTCGAAGTGTTTGACTCTGTAACTGGGCAGTTCGATCTTTGCTGGGACCATTGCCTCAGTGCCGTAGCAGAGGCTGAAGGGGGTCTCTCCCGTGGGCGTTTTCTTTGATGTGCGTAAGTCCCACAGTAATCGTGGTAGTTCCTCGACCCAGCTGCCCTGCCTTCCTTCTAAACGAGCTCGAAGACCTCGGATGACGTCTCGGCCAGCTACTTCAGCCTGTCCGTTGCACTGAGGATGCGCGCCGCAGCAAACTTCATTAGTATATGGTATTCGTTGCAGAACTCTTTGACTTTTTCGTTTTCGAAATTCGTCCCGTGGTTGGTCATGATGCACCTTGGGATCCCGAATCGAGAGATTACGTTGCTCTGCAGGAATTTTATGGTAGTGACGGCATCCGGTCTTCTGATGGGGACGACCTTAATCCACTTCGTAAAATAGTCTACAGCGATGAGGATGTACTTATGCCCGCCCATACTAGTGGGGAGTTGACCTACCATGTCTATCCCTCACTGGAAAAACGGCCAAGGGGAGGTGGGGGCCATTAGCTCGGTAGCCGGAAGATGGGGTATGCTGCCGTAGAGTTGTCAGCTCCTGCATCTTCTGACGAGCTTCTGAGTGTCTTGGTGAACCATCGACCAATAATATCCTTGGAGCAGCGTCTTCTGGACCAATGTATGGGCCCCTTGATGCGCTCCACCGACCCCTTCATGTATCTCACGTAGGACGTAGTCAGTTTCGTGAGGGTCGACGCACCGGAGCAGAGGTTGTGTGTATGACTTCTTGTAAAGGTTTCCATTACTCTAGATGAAATGGCGGGCTTTGGCTCCGAGGCGGCGCGCTTCCCTTCGGTCTTCCGGAAGTATGCCATCCTTCAGGAACTCCACGAGGGGCTTCCTCCAATCTTGGCCTCCTCCTTGAGCAGTGTATAGCTGAAGTGTCACCTCTTTGTCTTCCACGCTGGGCTGTGGCAAGACTTCGAAGAGGATATTCCTCTTATTATTGGCAGTATAGGAAGAGGCAAGTTTGCTGAGGGCGTCGGTTTGGGCGTTCAGGTGCCACGGTATCTTCTCCACTTGGACTTCATCAAAACCTTTTCGTAGTCTTTTCACCTCGGCCAAGTACTTCACAATGAGTGGCTCTCGGGCCTCGAAGCGCCCGGTCACTTGGCCGATGACTAGGGCAAAGTTGCTGCGAATCCGAATCGTCTTCAGCCCTACCCCGCAAGTGATTCACAGCCCGGCCAGCAAGGCCTCGTATTCCGCGGCATTGTTTGATGCTCTGAACCCGAGCTTCAAAGAGTACTCTATTTCTGCCTCGTTCAGACCTCGAATGATAAGGCCGGTACCTCTCCCTTCCTCGGTAGAGGATCCATCCACGTAGAGGACCCAATCGGGGACGGAGTCGGGTATTTCCTCGACCGAGGGTCGGGACCCAGGGACGGGTGCCGACGCTGTTTCCTTGGTGGGGATAGTGCATTCGACAATGAAGTCTGCCAGGACTTGCGCTTTGATGGCTTTCCTGGGGCGGTATTTGATGTTGAATTGAGATAACTCCCACCTGAATTTCTCCAGACGACCAGAAGACTCAGGGGAGGCAAGAATTGCCCCTATAGGCCGCTCGTTGAGGATGAGGATGGTGTGTGCCTGGAAATAGTGCCGTAGCTTCCTTGAGGCGACGATAAGCGCCAAGACTATCTTTTCTATGGCCGGGTACTTGTTTTCGCGTCTTTGAAGACATAGCTCACGTAGTAGACCGGCTTCTGCACTCCTTCGACTTCTCGGACGAGCACCGAGCCAGCAGCATGACCAGAGAATGCAAAGTACATTGATAGCTCGTCTCTTTCGATTGGTCGGGGGAGCAGCGGGGGAGTTTCCAGGTGCGCTTTGAGCTGCTTGAAAGCGTTTTGACATTATTCCGACCATTTGAACTTTGGGATCTTTCTCAAGGCTTTGAAGAATGGGAGGCACTTTTCTCCGGATCTCGACATGAAGCGACTTAGAGCGGCCACTCTCCCCGTGAGTTGCATGATCTCAACGTTGCTCTTCGGTGTGGCCATGTTGAGAATGGCGCAGATCTTTTCCGGGTTAGCTTCGATTCCTCGGTGGGTAACCATAAACCCGAGGAATTTCCCGCTAATGACTCCGAACGCGCACTTGGCCTGATTCAGCTTCATTTTGTACTTGCGGAGGATGTCGAATGCCTCGCCAAGATCTTTGGTGTGCTCGTCCGATGAGGTAGATTTCACGAGCATGTCGTCGACGTAAACCTCCATGTTCTTCCCGATCTATGGTTTGAACATTTTATTAACTAGGCGCTGGTATGTAGCCCCAGCATTTTTGAGGCCGAAGGGCATCATCTTGCAGCAGTATACCCCCGGTCCGTGGTGAACTCGGTATGTTCTTCATCTGTCGAGTTCATACGGATCTGGTTTTAACCGGAGAAAGCGTCCATGAAGCTGAGCAATTCGTGGCTTGCCGACCTATCTACTAGCTGGTCTATCCGAGGGAAGGAATAGTTGTCTTTCGGGCAGGCCTTGTTCAGGTCTGTGAAGTCGACACACATGCGCCACTTCCCATTCGCTTTTTTAACCATGACTACATTTTCCAGTCAGTCCGAGTAATCAACATTTTGAATGAAGTTGGCTGCGAGCAATCTATCGACCTCGTTCTCAATCACCTTTTGCTTTATCGGCACGAAACTCCGCTTCTTTTGTCTGACGTGTCGGGCCTTCGGGTCGACCCCGGGCTTATGCGAGATTACTTTGGGGTCGATTCCGGGCATGTCAGCAGGCGCCCAGGCGAACACGTCCGGGCTCGCTCGGAGAAAGCGGATAAAGTCTTCGAGCCGAGCTCCCGTTAAAAGGGATCAGATCTGGACGGTTCGTCCCTCATTCCTTTCGACGAGGGGAATGAGTTTAGCGCCTCCACCTGGGCTCTTGGATTTCTTTTTGTTCATCGCGAGTGTCCAAGGACCCCTGGAAATCATTTGCCTCTTTGAGGTCGTCGCCCTGCTCCCGGTGGTGGATGTTGTGGTGAAGCAAATCTTGGCGATTCGCTGGTTCCCATATGCTTAGCCTATTCTCTCTTGATCTAGTGGAAATTTGATTGCAAGGTAGTAGGTCAAGATTTGAGCCCGAAGGGCATTTAATGTCGGGCGTTCCAGGAGGATGTTGTAGGTTGAGGGAATCCTAGCGATGATGAATTCCACCGGTACGGTCCTCGTATGGCCAGCTTCCCCAATGTTGAGGAGGAGGGTGACCACTCTCTCGGCCGGGATGGAGTGGTTGGTAAACCCCGATAGGACATGGGAGGTTGGCCATAGGTCGGACGGCCCCAGCCCCATACGCTTGAAGCAGTCATAGAAGAGGATATCTGCCGAGCTCCCGGAATCTACCAGTATCCTCTGGACCTCGTAACGGTGGACCCGTGCCGTAATCATGAGATGGGTCGTTGTGAGGCACGGATATACCGTGGAGGTCCTTATCAGTGAAGATGATAGGATCGGCGGTCCTGCACTTCTTCTAGGGCTGGTCGCTTGTTCCCTCGACGGGTAGGAGGCGGTGAGTCTCGCCGTCTCCACAGACAAACACCGAGGAAACAACCATGATTTGGCCGATCGTTAATTCGCCGGGAGGGGGCTGGTTCTCGTGCTCCTGTCTTCCTGTCGCTTGTCCCGCGGGTACTTCGCCAGGTGGCCAGAGCGGATCAACTCCTCGATGTAATTGCGGAGTTGTTTACAGTTCTTGGTCGGGTGGCCCTACGACCTATGGAAGGCGCAGTACGGACCACAGATGCGTTTAGCCGCTCTATGAGTGACTGGCGGGAGCTTGAAGAATCGCTCGCCCTTCGCCTCCTCTAACAGCTCAGTCTGGGAGACATTGAGAGGAGATACTCCAGGAACTTTGGGGAGTACAGTTTTGGCTGGTCGACCTTCTTCTTTTCTTCTTTGCCCTTCTTCTTTTGGTCGGCTTGGTCACTCCGGGGCAGGTTGGGGTTCACCTCAGACTCGAGTTGGATCTGTCGCTCGGTCCAAGCTTTTACCTCGGCCATGGTCTTAGGTTGTGCTAATGCAAAAGAGCGGAGCCATTCTTTGTGCCTAAGACCTGACCTTAGAGCGATGATGACAGTTTCATCTCGGTGATCGGGGACTTTGAGGAGAGCGTTGTAGAAGTGGGTGGCATATCCCTTAAAGGATTATTTGTCCCCGCTCTTTATGGTGAACAGGTGGTCGATTATTTTCTTCTGTCGTTTGTTGCCGACGAAGTGTCCGAGGAATTGGGTGACCAACTCGTCAAAGGTCGAGATAGGGTGTGGCGCCAATCCCCGAAACCAGTCCCGGCCTGCACGAATGAGGGTGGTCGGGAAAGCTCGGCACTGGGCTGCGTCCGAGTTATCCTGGAAGCTCATGCTCGCCGTGAACGCGTCCAGGTGGTCCTTCAGGTCGGACTTCCCATCGAAAAGGGCCACCTTGGACGGCTTGTTCCTGGACGAGATGTGTACGGCGAGCAACTCCTCGGTGAAGGGCTTCGTAAGTAAGTCGGCGGCGTACCTGTCCCCTTCACCGGACGGATGACCCTCCCGATGTATACCCCCGATTCTCTTTTCGAGGGCGTCGAGGCGGTTGTGATACCTCGAGGATTCGGCGCAGTCAGAGTTGTGGCCTATCCTGCTTGTGGTATGCGCCAGGCTGCGACTCCGATTCCGTTCTATCAAATTCCGTAGGTTCCCTGACGAGGTCCTTCTTGAGCCTTCACGGCGAGTGTCGTTCATGCGATCACGTCGAGGGAGGGGGTGTCGGTCATGCCTGGGTGCAGGCGATCTGACCAATTCCTCCTCGGGAGGGACGGGAACGCGACGAGCCTCAGGGTGATGGGCCCTTTCGTGAGACCACGGCGTAGGGCCATGTGGCACCCAACGGGTCATAGAATCGGTCGTCGTGGGGGAGCCGCGGTCGACGAAGTGAGCACGGTGTTGTTCAGTGGTGCCATTGTGGGCGGTGTCATCCTCCCCCTGCGGAGGTCATGATCCCTGGGAAGGGGAATGGCGACCTGGGGGGCTGGGCCCGCTGTTTAGACACGGACAAGGGCATCGACTATGGATGCAAGCCTATCAATCCTTGTCGAGAGGGCGTGGATGGCGTTCGGAGGGGGAGTAGATCCGTCCGCACCTCCGTTGTGGGGAGGGCGGCGGCTTGTGCTGGGATCGTCACGGTCTTCGCTCACCATGAAGTCGAGAGCGGAAGATCAACTTTCGATGGGTGGAGAAAATTGAAGATTCCCACAGACAGCGCCAACTAGTGGAGGCCTGGATCTCCTTCAGATGTTGTCCTCCGTCGGTCTGTCGCGAGCGTTGATGAAGGCTTGAGATTGACGTTGATGATTGTCTTCTTGAGCGTGTGGATCTCAATGGGTTGATTTTGGGTTGAAGCCGAGCTACCTGCAAAGAAGTCCCGGGATGGTTATACCACCGTGGACCCTCCGACGATCAAGTTAGCCAAGGAATTTGAGCAGAGTAGCGGCTTGTTGGATTGAAATTGCCTTACCTGAGTTTTCTGAGAGAGGGGTTTTTATAGTGGTCGCATGGAGCGAGCTGGCGCGAGATCTTCGCCGTCGGTTACGCCCCTGACGTTACGCTTGCGTGAATGACGGGATCCTCCCATTAATGACGAGATACGCTCGTTAATGGGGGGATACGATGGTGTGGAACGCGGGATGTTGGGTGGCGGATATCTCGCTTCTGGCGAGATACGCGGAGCCGTGGCGGAGGCGCTTGGGCTCTGCGTCCTTGGTTGCTCGGTAGAACCGAGGAGGCTTAGCTCGGCGGAAGGCTCGGAGGCGAGCGGGATGCCGAGGAAGCTTGGTTCTGTGATAGCCCGGAGGCAAGCTGGGAGGGCTGAGGAAGCTCAGTGTGTAGGAGGGCTCGGAGGCGAGCCGATGGTTATTTGTAAGGCGAGCATAGGAGTGTTCTGGGAGGCCATCGAAGGTCGGGTCAATTCTCGGGGCGAAGGCTCGTGGAATGCCTTCAATGTACCGTGTTTTCTCCTGTCCCTTGAGCCCCAGGATACGTCATCTACCACGTGTCATGATCTGGGGGATTCCCACTTATGAGTATCATCAACAACCAAAATATTAGTCATGCCATATGAGCAATGACATGAACAAGTTGATAAACCATGACACATGAGCCATGACATGATCAAGTTAATAGGCCATGGCACATAAGCCATGACATGAACAACCAAAATATTAGTCATGGTATATGAGCAATGCCATGAACAAGTTGATATGCCATGGCATAGGAGCCATGATATTAACAACAAAAATATTGCCAGGATTATATATGTATGATAGGCTTTATATATTAGATATGTGCAGATAAGATTGGATATCGAAGAACGATATATATAGAAGGTTGAAGGCATTTCAACCTTATATCGATATGATAGTTTTCTTAATTTTATGCACGTGTCATGCACATATAATATTAATAGTTATTTTATCACATATGATGTACATATAATATGGGTGTACGAGTGGTGTACATATATCAAAGAAGTATATGTATCTCCCTAATTTTGTATACTAAGCACGTATGATGCACGTACATATGGAAATATTGAACAAATTAGTAAAATATAAACTGTATCAAAATAGCTTATAGTTTCAACTAATTTGGCGTGTTTTGATTAAGATCCGGCCTTTGACTTGAACTATAAAGTTATTATTCATCGAGTTGCGAATCCAACGAATCCAAGATTATTAAATTTGGATTTTGTTTGCTATTATTTCAGCCTAAAATAAGTTTATTGTGCATATAATTTTTATGCAGTCTGAATTTATACGAGTAGACAATTTTGGTGTCTACAAATTGCCCCCCACTTGGGTTTCATGTGCGTAGAACATGAGACCCAAGTGAGAATAATATTTTTTATATCACTATTTTCTGATTAAAAAATCAGGAGTTACCTTAATGAGGTATCACGTGCTCACACGTGACCAATGGTCACGTGTTGACACGTGATGGTTAAATTCTCATCAAACAAAAATGAAAACAAACGGCTGATGGAGGACCCAATTGGGGGTCACGTGCTCATACGTGACCAAGGGTCACGTGCCAGCACGTGACAGGCTTTGAAAGCCTTATAACTTAATAGAATTTAATTCTAAATTTCTCTAAATCTTTCCAAACGAAAAAGGATTATGGGGAACCGTTGGATTAAAAATCTAAGGGTGATTAAAAGTCACCAATTTATGGAAAGATTTTAGACAAGAAAAGATTTTCCTAAATTTTACCAGAAATAACAAACAGAATATCTTTTGGATTGAAAATCCAATGGTGAATAAAATTCACTGTGTGATCTAAATGATCATATTAGTTATGAAAACAAAAAAAATCTTTCAATAAGAGATTTATTAAACAAATTGATTCTTTTCCTTCCCCTATAAATAGGAGCCAAGAGGAGAAGAGAGAGAGAGAATTTTGGGATCTTGAAATTTCTAAAGGCAAATAGCAGAGAGAAAAGAAAGGAGAATTTAATTCTCAAGAAATAAAACCCTAGGTGAGAAAAAGAAAAGGGATCAAAGCTTCACAAAACAAAAAAAAGAGAATTTAATTCTCAATCTAAGAGTTTAACTCTTCTACAAAAGAACTTAGTTCTTCCTCTGGTTGAAGATCTGCAGAAGCAAATCTTCCCATAGCTTGAGAATTTAATTTTCATCGGGTTGAGATTTTGCCATGCAGATACAAAAATTAGAATGGGAATTGAGTTTAGAGAATTTAATTCTCCCAAAACAAAACTAGGGTTTAACCCTATATGAGAATTTAATTCTCCCAATTTACAGGAATTTAATTCCTCCAAGATGAAACTAGGGTTTAACCCTATATGAGAATTCAATTCTCCTAAAATTACAGGAATTTAATTCCTTCAAGATGGACAAAACTAGGCTTTAACCCTAATTGAGAATTTAATTCTCTTAAATTTACAGGAACTTGATTCCTCCTAAAATGAAATTAGGGTTTCACCCTATACAAGAATTTAATTCTTTTACATATATGGGAATTTAATTCCCCTAAAAGGAAATTAGGGTTTAACCCTACATAAGAATTTAATTCTTTCACAATAGGAATTCAATTCCTTCAAAATCATAATTAGGGTTTAACCCTACAGAGAATTTAATTCTTAAAAATAAAGAGACTTAAAAGAGCTCCATGCATGCAAAGAACTAAGGTAATATGGCCCCACGTGACCCTTAAAAAGATCCCCAAAAATGAGAAGGAAAAAGCTTTGAGGCAATGCCTCACGTGCTCCCACGTGACCTCCAAAACAAAGAGAATAAAAGCAAAGGAAATGTGGGCTTTGGGCGCTCTCACGTGTTAACACGTGACCCCTAATAAATGCCTTAACAAATCAGTGCATGAGTGCCTATCACGTGCCCACACGTGATGGCTAAAAATTAAAAGTGTTTAACACTTATTTGCAGAACAAAGTAAAGGGAGATCTGGCCCCACCTTTAGGCATCCTCACGTGTCCCCACGTGACCCCTTCTTCTTTAGTATTTAACACTAATTCGAGAGCTTTATTTCCAGTGTTTAACACTGATTATCTTTTAGTGTTTAACACTAATTTGAGAATCTTATTTCCAGTATTTAAAACTGTTGTTTTTTAGTGTTTAACACTAATTCGGGAGCTTTATTTCCAGTGTTTAACACTGATTATCTTTTACTGTTTAACAGTAATTTGAGAATCCTATTTCCAGTGTTTAACACTGTTGTTTTCTAGTGTTTAAACACTAATTTGAGAGCTTTATTTCTAGTGTTTAACACTACTGTTCTCTAGTGTTTAACACTACTTTTAGCCAAATTGGCTAATTTTCCAGAGGCAAAAGACTCCCCCTCAACCGAATCTCAAAATTGAGTAAACTTCAGAGCTATAATGTTCAATACTCAGTCAAAGACCAAAAATGTTACCAAAGCCCTCAAACTCTTGTTTAGCATTGCTAAATAATGTGGGCTTGAACCCAGACAAGTGTTAATGGTCTAATAAAAGGCCAACTCTTCAAATTTAATTGGACTTAGCCCAAGTTGGCCATAAGTCCTCAATTCAGACTTAACTGAGCTAATGTGCTCATAATTTAATTAATTGATCTTAGTTCTAAATTAGACTACAGATCACTTAATCCACTTTGGTTTGAGGGTACATCTCTTCACTCCTCTGATATTTATCGTTGTAATCCTTCAACGTCTTCAGAGAGGTGATCGGTCCTGACAACCACACATTTCACAGACTATGACGTCTTTAAACTACGGATTGTGGGGTCCTTAAACCCATTGACTATGATGTCCTTAACCTCGACCGTGATGTCTTTAAACTAACATCGGACTGTGGGGTCCTTAAACCCATGGACTATGATGTCCTTAATCTCGACCGTGATGTCTTTAAACTAACATCGGACTGTGGGGTCCTTAAACCCATGGACTATGATATCCTTAACCTCGACCGCGATGTCTTTAAACTAACGTTGGACCGAGATGTCCTTAAACTAACGATGGACCGTAATGTCCTTAAACTAATCGACCGCAATGTCCTTGAACTAAACATTAGAGTCTAATTGCTCTCTTGTTGGATCTAAACGATCCCGTTAAGTCGATCTTAGTCTAAAATGAGATTAACGTATCCTTAACAAACGTTTAAGTTGATCTTAGTCTCAAATGAGGCTAACGTATCCTTAAACCCAACCCCCCAACCCAAATCTAAGAAAAGATACGGATTTGGACTAGTCTACGCCCTACTGGAGACAACATAAATTAGTCTCTATATACAATCCACGGGCAACCAAACATAAAACAAACACCCACGACATGAAGTGACCATATGGAGAAGGAGAAAGTTGTTACCGCGATGCGGTAGCGTAATTAACTGCAGGGGCTTGCGCCTGCAGGGAAGAGTGTCCCCACAATCAAAAAACCCCCTCAAGTGAGGGGGAATCTGACGAAGTCTGCTACATCGGCCGCATCCGTTTAAACCTTCGATACATGGTGCCATAAATCAACTTGGCATCTTCGGAGAGGTGGACGGATAGCACCAATTAGCATCTGCCCCGAAATTCAGGCAAGACGTTTACCGTGTCTTCATCGCGTCTTTCGGAGGGGAACAGATTCTGGCACGCCCGGAGGGACCTTTTCCTCTTTCCACTCCACACTTCGTGTGTCGTGTTCGTGAACGAATCGCGGTTTGCTAATGGTTGCCCTTGGGTTCGAGGTACTGAGATTTGGCGTTTTGCTTGGTGCAGAAAGCGAAGGATCAATGGCGTCCACTTGCGCGAAGTGTTCCAACTGCAACTGCAATTCACGTTCCGCCTCGTCTGGATGCATAGCTTAAGGGCCCCAAGCGGCCTCCTTGTTCACGATGCCGGTGGAATAGGTCACTCAGGCCACCACTGGATTGTTTTTCGGGATCATGCTCCCGCCAACGAGCTTCAGCGCTCCTATACCAACGCAAGAAGCTGCCAAGAAGTCGGTCTTTGATCGGCTTACCACTATAGCGGCCCCCTTCAACAGGTCGTCCAGCTCCAGTGCCTCAGTCTTCGCCAGATTGGGCCAGAGTTCATGTGGGCCCATGCTGAAGCCTGCAACTCAAGAAAAGGTTGTTCCGAAGAGAGTAACCAACCCTGCTCTCGAAGTCATCAAGGCGGCTTCTCCTGCCAAAGGGACGGTCTTCACAAGATTGACTGTCCCGGCTCCCACTCCGGCTCCCGTTCCTGCTCAAAAGTCTGTCTCTGCTGCTCGACGGACCTCGGTCTTCAAGAGGCTGGTGCCAGCAGCGCCTCACCTGAACAGGGGGCATGACGAAGTCACCCCTCAAGCTGAAACAATCCCAACGGCTCGACACGCTCGACGTCGCCATTGGCGCCGAGTAAGGAAGACTGGGTGCAACTCCCCCTCTGGGTTAACTCCACCGGCCCCAACGGTGGAAGTCAATGCTGCTGTTCCAACCGGGAACAGCTTTGAACTGCTGAACAAGATGCGCAGGAACTCTCCTACCGCCGTACTGAAAAGATATCCTCCACCGGTGGAGACTGTCACAGAAATAAAGCCGGAGCAACCCCCTCAACGGCCGTCCTCCAAAGTTTACAAAGTCTGGCGACGGGTCTAAGGATCGATGATTGATCAAGACTATCCCCATCGACAGAAGAAGCTGAAAGTCCAGCAGGAAGAGAACCGTCCTGGCAAGCCGCAATGGACGACAACCACACCGCTGCAACGGCCCCCTCAATGTCAAATGATCAAAAGAGAAGGAGGCCAGAGAAAGTCCCTGTGACTACGGCAGATCGCAAAGGCTCTGAGCCCAAACGCCCCAAGTCTGGGGGTATAATGGTGCATACTGTTTACATGGCTTCCGGAAAAGAGGAAAGCCGCACTTCGACGGGCCACCGACCGCTCACCCGATCAATAACAAGGGCTCAAGAGCAACAACAGCAGAAGCTTCAGGAGATGCTGAATGCAATGGCCGCACTCACCGGACCAAAAGAAAGCCCGGAGGCGTCATCGGAGCAGCGTCATGAACAAGAAACCGATGCTGACTTCCTTTGCAGAGTCCTCGAAAAGAAGGACAAAGAAGCCGCAGAACAAGCGGCTAATATAAAGAGAATTGCGCTTCTCTTCCAAGACATGGTCGGGATGATTTTACAGCCGGATCCCCCAGCTGAAGACCCTCCGATCACTATTGAAGATGACAGAGGGGAGACGTCGAATCCTCCTCCGGCTCTTTCAACAGCCAAAGAGGAAACTATTTCCAAGGCCGCTCTGGATGACTATATTGCTCAGCAAATACGAGCTCATCAGGAAAATGAAGCAGCTGGCCAAGTCGTTAAAACTGGACGACCATATCCAGGCTGGTATGACCAGATAAAGTACCCACCGGGATACAAAATCCCCAAATTCCATGTGTACAAGGGGACAGGCAATCCCCATCAACATGTCGCTCAGTTTAGGGCTCTGTGTGGTAATACCGGGGGTGATGACAAGCTTTTGCTCTGCCAGTTCGTCGGCAGGTTATCAGAGACGGCATTTGAGTGGTACTCTGAACTTCCAAATGACTCCGTCAAGACTTTCGCAGAAATAGAGTTGTTATTCACCCAGCGATTCGCGAGTACTAGTGAACGCACCCCAATAACGGCATTGATCAATGCAAGGGTGAAGCCAGGCGAAACTTGGGTTCAATACGCAATCCGATGGCGAAATCTGTGGTCAAAGTGCGAACAGCGCATCGAAGAAGCACCAGCGGTGGGCATGTTCGTGGGCACCCTAGACCCTCATGCAACTATTTCACAATTCATGATGTTCTTCAAATCGACCACGTTCCAAGCTTTAATCGACAAGCTGGCCCAAATGGACCAGATGGGTCATAGACCGTCTCCTCTGAAGCCAGAGCCGCGGAACGAAAAGGGTAAAGGGAAGGTGACCTTCGTTGCGAATACCCAACAACAGCCCAGTGCTCCAAAACTAACGGATCAACTGGAAGAGAGACGGCGGTACTACAATGAGAAGATGAAGCGTCTTTACTCGTTCCCTCGAGACAAAACGAAGAGACTGTTCGAACTAGCGGTGCGTAACAGGCTCATCAATTTGCTGAGTCCGAAACGACCACTGCAACCTGGCGAGGCTAATAGCCCCAATTATTGCCCTTACCACCAAATGGTAAGCCATCCAATCAAAGATTGTTTCGTCTTTAAGGGATGGATTGAGGATCAGTACCAACAAGGAAAGTTTGCGCTGTCTGAGAAGTGGAAAGTAAGCCCACCACAACCGCACACTCCTAAGAAGACAAACACACCGGGGGCATCATGCTCTTTTGTTGAAGAAGCTCCATGGGAGGTCGCTCTTTCAGCCAAAACGAAAAGAATGCTGAAGGATCTCCACACATGTCCGGCAATTAGGTGGAAGAATCCACTGGAACCTGAGATCATCGAGGGGATGCTAAGGCCACGCCCAACTCCAAAGATTGGTGGTGATAGCCAAAGTGTTCACACTCAGCCATCGAAATCTTCGAAAAAGAAGAAGAAGACCAAAAAGCCCGTAAAGCCTGGTGACAAGCGCACGGACCTGCAAAAACAGATTGACGCGCTGGAAGAGTATAACCAGAAGACGCGGACTCCAATCACACTTCAAGAATTTCTCAGTCATGTCCTTGAAGACGGAGATGGTGGAGAAGACTCATCAGATGAATCTGAAGATTACGTAGCAAGCTTCCATGTGATCTCCCATTCGTCGGTAAACGATGAAGAAGTTCCTTACTCAGAAAAACTGGGGGCAGGTTCGAAATTAAAATCGATTAGGTATGCTTTTTTTTTAACAGATTCGAAATTCAAGAAAGAATTATTTATTGTCAAATTCTTTCTTTATATGTGTGTGTGTGTGTAAAGGATTTATCGTATTTGTTTTCATCGAATTAAAAAAAAAACCATGATTGTATTAATGATAATCATACAGATTGTTTAGACATATTATATGAATTTTTTTATTGTATGCAACATATCCACTCCATCCAAAATATACCACATGTGAATATATATATTTCTCCTTTTAGAGAGAGAAGGATTTTTTTAAGAGGATAATTTTTCCTCATAAAAAACAGTTTATAAAATAGTAACTATCATACACATGTGCATTGCACGTACAATATATATAATTGTGTGTGTGTGTGTGTGTGTCATTTTATGATCAAATCAACGTAAGCATAAAAAAAATTTGGTAAATTTAATACTGCTCAAAATATGAGATCAATGTATGGTTTATGAAATTTAGTTAAAACATTGGCCTATGCATCATCCATGTTATATACCTAAATATGTACAGGTTATATTTCAATATAATTTTCTCCTAAGGCCAGATGCAAATATGGACAGCATATACATCCGAATACATCCCTTGTTTATGGAAGCGAGTAGGCATGCAACAAAATCATACCTAAATATACATAAGTCATAATTTATGATTATTTACATCTAAGATCGGATGCAAGTATGGACAACATGTGCGTCTTAAACCATCCCATGTCTATGGAGAGAAAAAACATATAACAAAATTATACCTTAAATATCCATAAGGCAAAATTTAATATCATTTTCTCCTAAGGACGGATGCTAATATGGACATCGTGTGCGTCCGAAATCATCCCTTATCTATGAATAAAAAATATAACAAAATTACACATAAGTATACATAAGGCATAATTTATATCATTTTCTTCTATGACCGGATGCAAGTATGGACATCCAAGTACGTCCGAAATCATCCCTTGTCTATGGAGAAAAAATTAACATATAACAAAATTACACCTAAATATACATAAGACATAATTTATATTATTTTCTCTTATGATCGGATGCGAGTATGGATAGCATATGCGTCTGAAATCATCCCTTGTCTATAGAGAAAAAAATAAACATATAAGAAAATTACACTTAAATATACATAATGCATAATTTACATTATTTTCTTTTATGACTGAATACAAGTATGGACGGTCACGTGCGTCTGAAAGCACCTCTTGTCATCGAAACAAATATGTATATAATATAAATACATCTAAATATGTAAGGCATATTTTTTTATTCTTATTTGCTCTTAAGACCGGATGGAAGTATGGACAGCTACATGCGTCCGAAAGCATCATTTGTCATCGGAGACAAATATGTTTGTAATATAAACACACCTAAATATATAAGGTATATTTTTTGATGTATGCACTGGGATTCTCCTGTTTACCGTCGGAAACCAGACTCAAGCACGAGGAAGTGCGTCTAGCCTGAATGCGGAGGTAGATGTTATATGGAACATATCATTCCACCTCTCCGAAGAAACCAAGTTGATTTATAGTATCGTATATCGGAGGTTTGGATGGATGCGACCGTTGTAGCAGACTTATCAGATTCCCCCTCAATGATGAGGGGTTTTTGGTTGTGGGGACGTTTTTTCCTGCAGGCGCAAGCCCATGCAGTTAATTACGTTATCGCCAAGCGATAACAAGTTTCTCTACTCCAAGTATATCACTTCGTGTCGTGTTATGGTTTATTTATTTTGGGCTGCTCTTGGATTGCATACGGAGACTAATTTATGTCGTCGTCCATAGGGCGCGGATTAGTCCAAATCCATACATATTAGATTTAGGGTTTAACTTAGGATGCATATCTCATATAAATGAGGTCCATCAGTTCACGGGATATTTGGATTTGATCTAAGGATTGTTAGTAGTATATGGGAGAAAGATCGACTTAAAATATTATTTAAAGATCGTTAATCTTATTTTAGATTAAAATCAACTTAAACATTCAGCTAAGGGTCATTAGTCGTATTTGGGACTAAGGTCAACTTAGGTATCATGAACATATGGGCTCAGTTTGATTTAAAATCAAAGAAGTTTAAAACTTCAAGACTTAGCCAATTTTGGTACTAAATATTGAGTTTTATCTCATCCAATTGTGCTAAGCACTTATTCATATGGCGCTCACGTGTATATCACATGAGGCGCTGCCCTCTTTTAGCTTCTGCGCTCACATGGACCGCCGAGTCATATGTCGCATGTCTTCTACTTCTTGCACTCACGTGGATATCACATGATACGCTGAGTCAGGCGCTCACGTATGCATCACGTGAGACGCTCGTCTTCTACTTCCTTTTGGGCGCACGCGATACGCATCCTTTTTCTTTTGGGCACTCACATAGATATCACGTGATGCGCACCCTATTTGGCTTCAGGAGCGCATGTGGATATCACGTGATGCGTTTCTCCTTTTTCTTCTTAGCGCACACATGCGTATCACGTGATGTGCATCCTCTTTGACTTCTGGCGCGCACGTGCATATCACATGAGGTATTCCATTCTTCTTTAGAGATTAATCTATGTTTTTTTAGAAAGCTTAAGTTTTCTGAAGCTTAAGCTTCTGTTAATGGTATTTTGACCATTAACGATTACCAAGATCAATATTTGATGATCAGATTCATAGAAAAACAGGTTCTTTAGAAACTTGAAGATCTTGTTCATGTAAGATTTATGTTCTTGATATATTTTAAGGAAAATAAGTTCCTGGAGATAGAAACTCCATCTTTCTTTCTTCTTTCTCTTTGTTCTTCTTTTTATCATATGGTGGACAGAACACCAAAGTTCTTCTCTGGATCTCAAGTTTAAGATCAAAATTTCTCTTTGAGAATTTAATTCTCTTTTTGTGAGAGTCTTGTCTTATGGATCTTAGATCTAGAGAGAGAACAAAGTTCTTATTAAGGGTTAAGCTCTGTTCATATATAAGATAGGTAAGAGGAGACATATTTCTCCATTATTTATCTAGGGTTTGAAATGAAGAAGATGATCTTCTTAGAGAATTAAGTTCTCGGTTTTTCAGAGCTTATGGGGGGTATTGTCTATATGAGATTTAATCTCATGGATCCTTTATATAGAGCACGAGAAAAATCAATTAGTTTGAGAGAATCTCTCATTTAAGAGATCACACACTTCATAATTAACTGGTGATTTTTAATTACCCTTCGATCTTTGATCTAAGAGTTCTCTGTTTAACAGAGTATATTTCTCTTGTTTTTAATAAGATTGGAGGAAATATTTTCCTTATATAGTATTAATTCTATCTCTTGATTTGAACGGTGATTTTTAATCACCATTGGATTTTTTAATCGAAAGATTCTCTGTTTAACAGGGCAAATCTTTCTCGTTTTAAAAAAAATTAGGGGAAATATTTCCGATATAGAATTTAATTCAATCTGAGACGATCCACTTCAAATATTGGCAGTGACGCTCACGTGCATTGCATGTGAGGTGCTGCCGTATACATAGCTGTGACACTCACATGCCTTGCACGTGGGACACTGCCATATTATATGGCCTTAGTGTTCACGTGCCTTGCAAGCGAATGCTGCCATATTATATGGACTTAGCGCTCATGTGTCTTGCACGCGGACGCTGCTCCCGTGCTTTGCATGTGAGGCGCTGTTATATATTTTTTTTAAGAGGGAACACCTCCAGAGATACGCTTTGATATCAGTCACCTTAGAAGTAAACTCTTCAAAAGAAATTGAAATTAATCCATAATAATTTATTTTAGACTCAAACTTCATATAGTTATTTAGAATACATCAAATCCTACTCAACTTAGAAATCATAACGGAACTCTAAATATTTATAATAAGTTAGAGCAAATATATCATCATCATTATAATTTGATAATGAACATTTTTTAATATTATACACCTAAATATAAAACGGATTTGATGTATCCACTGGGATGCTCCCGAGATATGTTTCAATATCAGTCGCCTTAGAAGGCAACTCTTCAAAATTCCTAGGACGAACCCCTTGCAAATGAACAACCATCTCTGGTCATAAGTTGTTCATGCACATTCTGACAACCTCGTTTTCTGTAAGAGGTTGTGGACAATGTAAGCTCCAGTTCCTCCATCAGTTTATAAAGTCTATTGCTTTTTCTTCACGACCTTGTTCAGTCCTTGTCATTTCAGTGATGCTCACAAATTCTTTGAGTACTATAGAAGCATTGTAAGAAGGCTTCTTGCATTTGTTTCCAATTATGAATGGAAGGTGGATGATTGATATACCATGTAAATGCAGGCCCACAAAGTGTTTGCACAAACTAATAAACCAATAAAGCTCCATTATGTGCAGTGTCTTCGCATGTAACAAGGAAATGGGCGCTGTGTTCATGAGGGGATCCATCCCTATTGAACTTAGCAAATTGAGGTTGCTTATAATTTAAAGGAAAGGGGACCATATCGATTTCTGCTGGATAAGGCTTCATGTACCTAGGCCTCATAGAATATTGGTTTTACATGAAATAGGCTCTGACACCTTCAAAAATTAGTCTTTAAGCAGTAGCAAGGGATACCATATTAGGATGATTATCTATACTCGGGTTATGATTCATTGGACCTTGACCTGATGGAGTTTTATTAGAAGAGTTTGAATGAACTTATGCCCTATGCGTTGCAAGTCCTTCTTCTTTCTATTGGAGATCTCTTTACAATTGCGATAATTGATCATCAAGAGAAATTTCATTTGTAGTCAAGACTTGTTCTATAAGAGAATCATGAGACTCTTGCTCTACACTAGTTGTATCATTATAGTGAGATGAAGAGTAAGATGAAATAGATATATTATCATTATCAATATCATTACATTCATTATATACATATAATGACTTTGAATGACTCCTAATTATAGGTTGACGACCATTAACACCCTTCTTTTTAAAATAAGTTTTGCCTTCATCGGGATCAGTTACACCCACAGGCATATACATCATATGTTGGACATTGAGGGTTCCATGCCTTTCCGTAGTAAATATACAATCTTTTGTTCCTCAGGAGAGAGTTGATATTCAGCATCATCATGCAGCAGGAGTCTAGACTGGTAAGCAGTGAGTTGTCGGGGCCAGAGGCGATTACGATGAGTACCAATATAGTAATTAGAATTTTGACGAGGTATCTTCTGTTTTGCATTGGATCTCGGGTTGATGTGAGAAGATACCACTTCAGATTGAGAATGTCCATATGTCATAGAAATTGCATATAAATATGGTTCATATCAACTTATTGATGTCTAATGAAATAGGACCATGCTCCCAATTAATAGCTGATATCTAAAGAAATATTATGCCTATATGAAAGGGCTAAGCCATATTTCTAATCAAAATGCCATGAATAAGGAACATGAACTCGACAATATTAACACTGTTTAAGGCATTCGTGCCAAACACTGAAAAATCTTCTAGCCCTTGAGATGTACTTTCAAATAAAAAGTACATATGAGTTGATTGTATTCTAGTTTATATCCATGCAGATAAGCCAAATAAATAAAATATTATCATGAAATTTTTTTTATTAAGGCCCCTGCTTTGAAAACATTAAACATGGATAGGTCTGAAATAAAAAATGAATGATAATTTCTGACCCATGTAGAACAGGGATAGGTCTGAAACCCAATAAATGTAGTTTCTGACCCCTACAAATATATTTCGGATTTGGATCAGACTTGAGATAGATTGGACATGCTCTAAGTGCTGGCCCACATGATTTATCTCCAGTCGCTATGGAAAGCCATTAAAAGCAGTACCAAAGATAAAACTGAGTACATCCCGAACGGATACTCACTAAAATGTTCATCTTTAGGTCTCATGGTAAAATATCCACATTACAGAAAAGCCTACGAAAGACAATACCGAAGAAGAGGATTGAATATAAACATAGAATGGTATTCAAAATTCCGCTTCATAAGGTCATGTAATGATATCCACAAAAAGTGCAGATAGGTCAAGCAAAACAGAGTGTTAGTATAAATGGAATACTCTACGTAAGGCCCTACTTTTAATAAGTGTAAAATCAAATGAATAATAATTTCTAAATCTCACACAAAGCTTCATATGAGTGTAAAACAGAGATAACAATGCAATTTTATTAATTTTCTTCAAAAGACTTTACATTGAAAAGAGATGAAACGCGAACAAAAGTCGAATGACTACAAAATTGATAAATAAGATTTCAAATAAGGGCTCTTGCCAAATTACGAAGAGCCTCTAAACGATGTGCAGCCTCGTCTTTCAAAGATTGAACGACCACCTTACGAAAGTCAATGAGCTCATGAGAACGCTTGTACTGATTATCTAAGTCAATTATTTGTGCTTCACGTTCTACCAAAAAAGTTTGGCATCTGTTAGATTTTTCCTGATAGTAACGAGATTGACCTTGGCATCTATCAGTCGCTTACTAATGATTTTTAGCTTAGCTTCGAACCTCTTTTTCTCATTCTGATATTCCATCTCAAGCTTTGCTCAGCGATCCCGAGCTTTGGTCAACTCTGGTATCTCATCAACCTCGTTTTCTTTCGCCTTGAACGCATTGGCTTTATCTTGAAGGAGTGTATCAAAATATCTTGATCATCCAAAAACTCAAATTGCTGAGTTACATCTCCCGCCTTATGTATCCAATAAAGATCCCTGCACATTTCTGCCATTTGCAGACTAAACGGTTTTGGATCAATACCAACAATGGCTAACACACCAGAGAGGCCGCTAACCGTCTCTTTAAGAGCGTTCGGGGAGATAGTAGGTGTTTGGCTCAAAACATTCTTTAAACTGTAACGCACAATCAATCTGGCGCCTTCTTGCGCTGCAACATGCAAATTAAGTGCATAAGAAGGGATCGATGGAAGCGCTAATGACGCATTCCATCCTTCCATATTGAGGGGGGTAATTTATTGCAAAATTTTCTAACCAATTTATCATTTTATTGTCATATATTATACTGTTCCGGGTATCTTTTATGAATTATTACAGATAACAGGGCTTGGATGCAAAAAGACGGAAAATTATGCTAAAATGAAAATTATGTGAGCACAATGAAGACTTAAGGGAGTTATTCAGAAAATCAAAAGAATAATTTGTAAATTTAGAACAAATTTGGGAATATCATTACAAATCAGCAAACGTTACAACAAATAGAGGTGAATCAATTATCACAACAACAAATCAGCTGGAGAAACCAAATCAAATAAAAAGTAACAAATCAACCTGCCTAATTATATGCCAAATTTGGGAACAATTCGGAAATCCACGCAACTACAGAAAGATAGCGATATATTCAAGATTTTATGAGCTCAAAAATCATCTAAATTGATGATAAAACCACAGATAAAATCTGGAGCCACGAACCCAAAATTCGGCGACGGACCAGCAGCGAATCAAGTCAATTAGGGGCGGATCAACGGTCGGTTTTGGGCCATTCGATGAGATTTTTTATGGTCACGATCGTCTTTCCACATAGATTAATATGAGATGTAGGGTTTCATCTTTCGAAAATTCTAAAGGCACATGACAGTATCCAACAGAGCAATTACATTAGATTTTCATAGTTGTTAGAAAGTTGATTCTCTTGAATCTTTTATTACTTGTTCTCCAAACTTTCTTAGCCTTATATAAGCATCTGTATAGCCCTAGGGTTTCATATCTCTTCTATAGGCTTAAAAAATTAGGGTTTGCAAAAGTGGGAGAGATCAAGAGTAATTGTAAGTTTTATAATGGATAAAATTTATAATTTCCTTTCTATGAGTAACTAATTATTTTTCTAGGGTATTGTATTGTCCTTCATTCTATGGTTGGATGTGTTTTATGATCTTCTTTTCTTTTACTTCATCATGAATTACTTTTGATATAATTCCTATCTTGTAGTTTTCATCATATAAACTAGATCTTATAGGGATAATTGACGCTTTGAATTAGATCTAGAGATTGATGATATGCCTAAAAACTAATTAGGATAATGAAGGTTTGAAAAACTAGAACCCTAATTAGGGACGGTAAAAGGTATGGTTTTTATTAAAATAAATTCAACCTAGATAGTTAAAGAGCTCTAGGTTAATCAACATGATAGTTTAGATTAGCTACCTATTACTATTAATCAAAAATTCAATCTTGGTCATTCTTAATTATGTAGAACTAAGTTTTTAATATAGTTTCTTTTATAATCAATATGCTATTTTTAATTAATTTAATATAACCTATGCTTTTATATTAAGTAATAGAAAACATATTAGAAATAGATAAAGAAAAGAAGTAGTATCTTTTAAACCAATCATAGAAAGATAAGCAATACAAAAACCCTAGAAAATTCTCTCTTATAAAAAACCCCACTTTTATTTACATTTAAAAATAACTCAACTTTAACTTAGTTTAAAAGTAGTTAACACATATCTCTGTGGGAACGATCTTCAAGTGCGACTGCGATAGGTTGTATACTTACGGTTAAATTTGGAGACTGATAAAATCCCTATCACATATAAACATCAAGTCCCTCTTCCACTACTTTTCTCAAATCAATATCTAAGTTATCTAAAAGAGAAAAAGAAATGAAATTTGCATCAAATATGATCAATAAAGGAAAGATAAAATCATACGTAATATCCTTGACAAAGAAATCATACCTATATCTTCAAGCGCATTAAGAAGATGAGATTTTCCTAAAGGCGATGCAGAGCTAGATGGAAGAATAGTTGAAGAGTCTGGCGTTTCTAATTCTATCTCCATTGGAGTAGTTGTTTCATGAATAGGGACGTGTGCCTCAGCAGTTTGTTTAGAATTTGTAGTATTGACAACATTAGGAATATCAGAAATGGTCTACATATCAGCAAGGTCGACCATCATATGAGGTTACGATAAAAGCGATTCGGTAGATGGCCCAACTCCCTTGGATTAGCTTCACCAGTAAACAAACCTGGATTTACAGAGGTGGTGTAGGGTTCCTAGGCACTCTAATGAAGTCTCACAAGGCATCAACCATGCCAATTTCAAAAATTATGGGTGCCGAGAAACCCTAATACGGATCGTTGACTAGAAGTTGAGGCGAAAAGATAATCTAGTTAACACTTTAACTAAAGGAAGAGAGCTACAACCTTTGTAGATCCGGTTATCCACTTCCTTAGCTCCACGTGAGTGTCCTCTCGCTGTCCATCATGAATCCCGAACTCATTCGTCGGCTTCATCGGAGAACCGGGCGAGCTTGGTCGTCGGCTTCGTGTCAAAGACGATCTACGTCGAGGCATCACAAGTTCAAGCTCCGACTTCACAAAGTTGTGAAACTTGTGAAGAAAACACCCAAAACAACTTGGCAAGAGGTAGAGGGTGAAGAAATAGGAGGTGGGTTCACTTTAGAATTGGATTTCTCTCACTTTAGCTCAAGTTGCCATTGATGGCATCAAGCTTTTTCTTGAAGATGAAGATGAAGAAGAAGAAAGAATATGATAAGTGTTGAGTTAAAAAAATAAATCAATACTTATCATAATGTGAACCATAGTTAAGTGTAGAGAATTAACTAAGGTTAGAATAATGGTTATGGTTTAGAGTGAAGACAAAATGGTCACAAAGTCAAAACTTCATGAAGCTTCAACAATGTTCAAGAATGAAAGCAACCATTTTGTATTCTTATCCCATTCTTTTTCAAAAATGAATAAATAAAAGAATGGATAAATAAAAACCCTAATCACTTTCTTAACCTAAGTTTAATTCTATACACTTAACCAAATGAGCATGCATCATCAAACATGATACAAACATGTGCACAAAAGTATATCACATATACAACTTGCACATCAAGTGAGAAAATCCGTATAAAGTGAACCAATACTAGTTAATGCAAAGTGATATATCAAATATATAATTATACATTAAATCATTAAATCAACATTTGATTCAATGATCCGGTCATGTCGCACATAACCGACTAGTATTCAATGTATCGATTTATCGAATCAATGATTCGATAACTAGGTCATATCGAATATAACCAATCGAAACATTTATCGCGAGAATGAAATGCGGTATCACATACACGCATTATTCTCGGTCCTGCACATATCTCATATGCACTCCTATTTCGTTTCGCTTGAGCCAGGAAACCTCTATGTAGGACTCTAAAGACTCGTCAATACGCCGGTTGCAGATGATGATCATATCAAGCATCCACAAGCCGCAAGCGGTCTGCTAAACGTAACGGCCATCCGGGTATTGAGCGATCAGAAGATCGACGAGCTAGCCCGCTCACACTCCTGTGAATCCAACCAGTAACACTTACCGTACAGTCCGGTCTGTTCGTCTGATATGTCGCATATCAAGTCTAGGGGTGGTATATGTCAGACCCCAATAACCGATAAGTCGTGCCGATGTGAGGCTCATAACGGGTCGAGAAACTACTGGTAACACTTACCAGCAAATCTCTGATCAGCCCTGGCCAGGGACTTCCCTGTTACGGCCAATCGAGCACAGCGCAACATCAACCCCCAATACTGGGAGAGACGAAACCCCTCCTATCGCTCATTGCCTCCATGTGACTCGGGACTGTACCCAAAGATCACCGTTTTGCACGCCCTCATGGACGTGGTAAGGTGGAGATCAAAGCACAGTGGGAATCACACAAGACTCTATGACGATCTCGGGTCTACAGACTAACCTGTACAAGTGTCACCTGAGAACTGCCATCTGACGTGAGGTATAAAACCATCTGGGAGTTCTCGGCGAGTCCGTCCAGTGTACCCAGTCTCCACTGAGCACCCGTATACCATCTCTGATGTCAAACACCAATGGATATGGGATCATCCATCGCCCATCTCATGGGTCGAGAAGCATATACGCTAGTCTACACTGGTATATCGATGCCCCGTCTCGATACATCCACGACTAGGGACCTTGAAGGATGTACTTATAGACTACCATGTCCCCACTAGTATGATCTGCATCATAGTCCAGGCAGTCAAGTACACATCCTAAGGGCTTTACCAACATGTAACTATAAGACAGTATAAAGAGACTAGTATACATGTTAAGATAAAGAGTAATCAGATAGCATACTATCATATCGAGCAAGAAAGTCATCTCTATATATGTGCAAGCATCCAATATAATATACATCATCTGTACAATACTGGCCTCTAGGGCATACATACAACTAACAATCTCCCATTTGCACTAGGGCCAGCTGCTGTAGTATCGCATACCGAGCATTCCGAAGAGTCTCTCAAACTGTATCTGGGGAGTGGCCTTCGTGAGTGGATCCGCCGTGTTGTTCTTCGTGTCAACCCTCCTGACCTCGATCTCCCGGCGATCAACTATCTCCCGGATCAGGTGATACCGCCTCAGAATATGCCTGGATCGCTGATGGGACCTGGGTTCCTTGGCCAAAGCCACCGCTCCATTGTTATCGCAATATAAAGGTATTGGATGCTCAATGGATGGAACCACTCCAAGTTCAGCAATGAACTTCGTGATCCAGACAGCCTCTTTGGCAGCATCGTTGGCAGCGATGTATTCAGCCTCCATCGTCGAGTCTGCCACGGTTTCCTGCTTGGAACTCTTCCAGCTAACCGCCCCTCCGTAAAGGGTAAAGACAAATCCCAACTGCGACTTAGAGTCGTCCTTATCACTCTGGAAGCTCGAATCGGTAAAGGACTCCACTTGGAGTTCTCCGTTACCATACACCAAGAACATATCTCTAGTCCTTCGCAAGTACTTGAGAATGTTCTTCACAGCTGTCCAGTGACTCTCTCCAGGATCTGCTTGATACCGACTCACTACACTTAGTGAGTATGCAACATCGGGTCTGGTACATAGCATCGCATACATGATAGAGCCTACTGCCGAAGCATAGGGTATCCCTTGCATGCGAGCTCTCTCCAAATCTGTCTTGGGAGACATCTCTTTGGAGAGAGTGAGTCCAGAGATCGTGGGCAAGTTCCCACGCTTGGATTCTTCCATACTAAACCTCTTTAGTATGCTGTCAATGTACCTGGATCGGGATAATCCCAATATCCGTTTGGATCTATCTCTATAGATCCTGATTCCCAATATGCAGGAGGCATCACCAAGATCTTTCATTGAGAATCTTTGTGATAAGAAGAGCTTGACCGCTTGCAGCATAGGAATATCATTTCCTATCAAGAGTATGTCGTCCACGTACAATACGAGGAATACAACCTTACTCTCTGCCACCTTCTTGTAGATACAAGGTTCATCTGGATTTTTGACGAAATCAAACTCTTTGATAACGACGTCAAAGCAGATGTTCCAACTCCGCGATGCTTGCTTTAATCCATAAATGGATTTAAGCAGCTTGCACACCTTCCCGCTGCTCCCACTGTCTACGAAGCCCTCTGGCTGAGTCATGTACACGCACTCTTCTAAATCACCGTTTAGAAATACGGTCTTAACATCCATTTGCCAGATTTCGTAATCATGATATGCAGCGATGGCAAGCATGATCCGGATGGATTTAAGCATAGCTACTGGAGAAAAGGTTTCGTCATAGTCCACACCTGGTCTTTGGCGAAAACCTTTTGCAACAAGTCTAGCTTTGAAAGTCTCCACTTTCCCATCTACACCAAGTTTCTTCTTGAAGATCCACTTGCTCCCAATGGGTTTTACCCCTTCAGGAGCAACTTCCAAAGTCCATACTTTGTTGGTGTACATGGATTCCATCTCAGACCGCATAGCATCCAGCCATTTCACTGAGTCCCTACTCGTGATGGCCTGCTCGAAGCTAGTTGGGTCATCATCCTCCATGATGCAATCCTCGCTTCCACCGTCAATGAGAAAACCGTAGTATCTCTCAGGTGGACGAGATACCCTACTAGATCGGCGAAGAGGATGGGGTTTGTCGAGTTCTACTGAATCCTCTGGTTCTACCAAGTCTTCTGTTGCAGTTTGTGTTGCTGGAACCTCTTCCAGTTCTACCTCAATGCCACTAATCTGTTTCATAAGAAAACATTTTTCTAAGAAAGTGGCATGTCGAGAAACAAACACCTTTTGTTCCTCGGGGTGGTAGAAGATATACCCTTGTGAATTTTTGGGATATCCTACAAACTTACATAAGACAGATCTTGCCTCGAGTTTGTCCGAATTTTGTCTTTTGACATAGGCTGGACAACCCCATATCTTAACATACTTAAGAGATGGTCTCTTCCCTTTCCATATCTCATATGGAGTGGTAGGCACTGATTTGGTAGGAACCATATTCAATAGGTGTATGGCTGTCTCAAGCGCATACCCCCAGAAGGAAATAGGTAACTCAGCTGTACTTATCATTGAACGCACCATATCTAATAGGGTGCGATTCCTTCGTTCCGATACACCGTTGTGCTGTGGTGTATAAGGTGGAGTAAGCTCAGAGAGAATCCCATTCTCTTTTAGATAATCTTGGAACTCATTGCTCAAGTATTCTCCTCCTCGATCAGATCGAAGGATCTTAATACTTTTGCCCGTTTGGTTCTCTACTTCTTGCTTATATTCTCTGAATTTCTCAAAAGCTTCAGACTTGTGTTTCAATAGGAACACATGCCCGTATCTAGAGAGATCGTCAGTGAATGTAATGAAGTAGGAAGAACCGTTCCTGGCAAGGGTAGACATGGGACCGCATACATCACTATGTACCAGTCCTAAGAGTTCAGTAACTCTTTCTCCGTGTCCACTAAACGGAGCTTTGGTCATTTTTCCTTTGAGACATGAATGGCAAGTATCATAAGATGATAATTCGAACGGATTCAAATAACCATCCTTATGTAACTTAGCCAGTCGTGTCGCATTGATATGACCAAGTCTACAATGCCACAAGAAGGTTTCGTTCATTTCTGAACTTTTCCTCTTGTGTGTGTTTTGTATATTGAGGACTGTATTTTGATTTAGAATGAATATGCCATTATGTAGCGAGCCTGATGCAATCAACTTTTGATCTAGGAATATGTTCATAACATTATCCTTTACTACAAAATTATATCCTTCTTTACTCAATAAAGAAACTGATATAATGTTGCACATCATGTTTGGTATATAATAGCACTCATTCAGAATTATAGTATCACCACTTGGTAATACTAGGTGATATTCGCCAACTGCTTTGGCTGCAACATTTGCACCGTTCCCTACTTGAACGGAATGATCACCTTTTCCCAGTTCTTTACCTTTTCGCAGCCCATGTAACATCTTACATATGTGGGATCCTGATCCGGTATCTAATACCCAGGACGTAGGGTGAACTGAGAAACAGTTCTCAATGACAAACACACCCGAAGATGATGCATCAACATGCATGTTCTCCGTTTGGGCGGTGTGAGAATCCAGATATTCTCCTGTTTCCTGTTCATTCTTATAACACTTATAAGATAGAACGGGTCCAACGTTCCCCTGCACAGTATAACATGCGGGTTCGGTCAATACATCCATATTATTATCTTGATTAAGGCATGAAATGGTCGCTACCTGGAGAGAGAGAGAAGAAAACACTTTAGCGTATGCTCGTGCAAGATCAGATTGGTTATTATCTTATCTAATCAGGATGGCTCCCACTGCTTTTTATCAAATCTTCCTTCAAACCCTAAAAGGAAAGACTAGCCGGGATTAATTACACACTACAAGTTCGCCAATCTTTCAGCCAGGCCAGTGTCGGTACTCTGAGGGAGGTCCCCCGTGCTTTCGCACGAACCTAATTAATGTAAACCTCGTTTTCCCAGAGGCGTAACCTCGTTAACACCTTTCTAGACACCTACTTGATCGGCTAATTGTAATGTGTAAAACTCTCCTAGGACTAACTCTTACTCGCAGTGGGTATCGGGATCCAACTATCTCATAGAAGGTATGCAATCTCATTGCAAATTTCAACACTTGAAATTCCCGATAATATTTTACCCCTAGTGTTCTATGACCTTGACGAATGCCAAACAACCCATAGTCCACTAGTCAAGTTCAACCCGTACATTTCTTGATTGAATTAAACCCACCCGCACGACCCTTGACGAATGCCAAACAACGCCGTACGAATACCCTAATCCAATCTGCATCATATGCATAAGCAGATAAATACTAGTTAGCTACCGTACACTACGCCTTGACGAATGCCAAACTACCGTAGCACGAATACTAAGTAGTACTTATCTGAAATGACGGAGGGCTACGCAGGTTTTCATAAAACCATGAGCGTAATGAACTTGATATCGTTGTAGAATCAAATGAAGTTTTGAAATGGAGTGATTTTGAGGCTTTTCCAGTTTTGCTAAAGGGGTCACTCCCGGTGAAGGGATCGTCGGCCCTTTCCTCGTCGAATGAGGTGCGGGATATATCATATATATCACTGTGCAAAGCAAAGCTCAAAAACAATCAAAAGCAAACCGAATGTGTAGCATCTGCCAGTTATTGCTAAAGGAGTCACTCCCGGTGAAGGGATCTCGGTCCTTTCCTCATCGAATAAGGTGCAGGGTATATCATATATACCGCTATGCAAAGCAAGAACTGTAGCTACCTGTTTTGTTTAAAATTTGATTCTACAACATCTTAGGTTTCTTTTCTTTTATTAATCACATTAATGAAGTCCCATCATTTAAGTACCTAAACATCACAGATAAATACGACGTACACTTATGCCATCCGCATTCGCCTCGATGTCCCCTCGTGCACCGTTAGGTTAGGTAACTAACGGCAGAGCGGGGCAGGGCTAGTACGGGTGTAAAACATAAGTAACGTCTATATAATATATCATATATACTATATACTGTATCCATCACAGAACATCACATGATCACATCACAGATATCGCAGCAGAAAAAACATACGAAACATTGGATATACTAGGACGTCCGTGTTTTCAATACGAGCCAGTATAAAACACGGATTCCACGGTCGTGATGAATAGCCAATCCCACACCCCTAGACCCCTACGAGAGCGGCAAGCAACCCTGCCAATTCTAGGGTTAGGAGACCCGGACTCGACTCCTCGAGTTGGTCTCCCACTGGACCCCAGAACCCGGTTACTTGTGCTCCCCTCCTTGGGTCTATCCTAGTGCAGAAAAGTAAATAATATACAAAAGGTGACAGCTTCCGCAACCTGGAAGTGCTCCAAATAAAAGAATATTACATACAAGTTTTTACATGAATGAAAATGAAAAAACACTCATCTCACATAAAAACCCCCGGCTATTCAAACACGACAATCCAATATAACATATCCAGCAACACATAACATCACATGTCATCAACGTAAGTAAATATGCGCATCCCAATTGTCGTTGACATATAGCAACGAAACCGGCGATATCACATATTACACTTACGGTCACAGAAAAGAAAGTGTAAAACTACAACAATTGGAATCCGCAACTTCTTTAGACATCGCATGCCTAATCAAATGAAATACTTAGACATCACATGCCTAACAGATATAAATCCCGCATTTTAGTCTCATTATCGAAAACTCTTTTCAATATCATGTGGGACTAAACTGCTAGATTTATAACATTCATTCAGTTATCTCATAACTGTTTGTGAATTCCAATTATCGTATCACATTCCAGATAAACAGAAAATGTTAAACTTTCCGATCGAACATTCGAACACCCAAGTTTTCCCGATACAGTCCAACACATGAAATAAGTCTAGCAACATTCAGTTCGTGCCTCAGTACCAACGGTCCAGCCGTAGAAGGGTCAAGCCAACGCCTCACATGTGGCACGCCGTACTGCTCCAAACCCGAAGGTTCAAAGGGCAGTTCAAGACGGTCACATAATCGAGTTAAGGTTTGTTGTCTTCTAGAGGGTCCATCGCGTTACTTGCACTACTTAGAACGTCGTTAAACTACGAAAAAATCCAACACTTGGAAGTTTCCCGACAGGTGAAAAATTGGGTATCTATATTCGGTCGAACTTTTTAACATATTCTAAAAATTATCCGGAAATACACAAAAGACGAAATTTGATAATCCGATCGAAATACCGAATCCCCAAAACAACCCTGAAAAAATAAAACTCTGTAAAAAACATTAAAAATTCCCAGGAAAATCACCACTGGAATCTAAGAGTTACTGTGCAAAAAACTTTACATACTGTGGCCGTATGGCCGCGGAACCGCCGCATGAGCTTTGCTCATGCCGCTGAACCGCGGTGAAAAAGTGGAATTAGGCTCACGAATTTCAGAGCAAACCTTAGAATTTCCTGCTGATTTTTCTGCATATTTTTAATATCGAAAAACTCCAGATTTTGGAAAAAGTCCAGAGAGCATGTTTGGTTTAGGGTTTCGGGTTCGTTCGGGCTTCAAATTGCGTCTAGACTTTGCCTAAGGCTCTAGCTAGGCTCTGATACCACTATAGGGTTCCTAGGCACTCTAATGAAGTCTCACAAGGCATCAACCATGCCAATTTCAAAAATTATGGGTGCCGAGAAACCCTAATACGGATCGTTGACTAGAAGTTTAGGCGAAAAGATAATCTAGTTAACACTTTAACTAAAGGAAGAGAGCTACAACCTTTGTAGATCCGGTTATCCACTTCCTTAGCTCCACCTGAGTGTCCTCTCGCTGTCCATCATGAATCCCGAACTCATTCGTCGGCTTCATCGGAGAACCGGGCGAGCTTGGTCGTCGGCTTCGTGTCAAAGACGATCTACGTCGAGGCATCACAAGTTCAAGCTCCGACTTCACAAAGTTGTGAAACTTGTGAAGAAAACACCCAAAACAACTTGGCAAGAGGTAGAGGGTGAAGAAATAGGAGGTGGGTTCACTTTAGAATTGGATTTCTCTCACTTTAGCTCAAGTTGCCATTGATGGCATCAAGCTTTTTCTTGAAGATGAAGATGAAGAAGAAGAAAGAATATGATAAGTGTTGAGTTAAAAAAATAAATCAATACTTATCATAATGTGAACCATAGTTAAGTGTAGAGAATTAACTAAGGTTAGAATAATGGTTAGGGTTTAGAGTGAAGACAAAATGGTCACAAAGTCAAAGCTTCATGAAGCTTCAACAATGTTCAAGAATGAAAGCAACCATTTTGTATTCTTATCCCATTCTTTTTCAAAAATGAATAAATAAAAGAATGGATAAATAAAAACCCTAATCACTTTCTTAACCTAAGTTTAATTCTATACACTTAACCAAATAAGCATGCATCATCAAACATGATACAAACATGTGCACAAAAGTATATCACATATACAACTTGCACATCAAGTGAGAAAATCCGTATAAAGTGAACCAATACTAGTTAATGCAAAGTGATATATCAAATATATAATTATACATTAAATCATTAAATCAACATTTGATTCAATGATCCGGTCATGTCGCACATAACCGACTAGTATTCAATGTATCGATTTATCGAATCAATGATTCGATAACTAGGTCATATCGAATATAACCAATCGAAACATTTATCGCGAGAATGAAATGCGGTATCACATACACGCATTATTCTCGGTCCTGCACATATCTCATATGCACTCCTATTTCGTTTCGCTTGAGCCAGGAAACCTCTGTGTAGGACTCTAAAGACTCGTCAATACGCCGGTAGCAGATGATGATCATATCAAGCATCCACAAGCCGCAAGCGGTAACGGCCATCCGGGTATTGAGCGATCAGAAGATCGACGAGCTAGCCCGCTCACTTACCGTACAGTCCGGTCTGTTCGTCTGATATGTCGCATATCAAGTCTAGGGGTGGTATACGTCAGACCCCAATAACCGATAAGTCGTGCCGATGTGAGGCTCATAACGGGTCGAGAAACTACTGGTAACACTTACCAGCAAATCTCTGATCAGCCCTGGCCAGGGACTTCCCTGTTACGGCCAATCGAGCACAGCGCAACATCAACCCCCAATACCGGGAGAGACGAAATCCCTCCTATCGCTCATTGCCTCCATGTGACTCGGGACTGTACCCAAAGACCACCGTTTTGCACGCCCTCATGGACGTGGTAAGGTGGAGATCAAAGCACAGTGGGAATCACACAAGACTCTATGACGATCTCGGGTCTACAGACTAACCTGTACAAGTGTCACCTGAGAACTGCCATCTGACGTGAGGTATAATACCATCTGGGAGTTCTCAGCGAGTCCGTCCAGTGTACCCAGTCTCCACTGAGCACCCGTATACCATCTCTGATGTCAAACACCAATGGATATGGGATCATCCATCGCCCATCTCATGGGTCGAGAAGCATATACGCTAGTCTACACTGGTATATCGATGCCCCGTCTCGATACACCCACGACTAGGGACCTTGAAGGATGTACTTATGGACTACCATGTCCCCACTAGTATGATCTGCATCATAGTCCAGGCAGTCAAGTACACATCCTAAGGGCTTTACCAACATGTAACTATAAGACAGTATAAAGAGACTAGTATACATGTTAAGATAAAGAGTAACCAGATAGCATACTATCATATCGAGCAAGAAAGTCATCTCTATATATGTCCAAGCATCCAATATAATATACATCATCTGTACAATACTGGCCTCTAGGGCATACATACAACTAACAGGTGGAGGAGTCAATCATTTCCTCATTTGAATGAGTTAAAGCTTCGGCTATAGATAATTCTGTTGCCCTGGCGGCTTGGGCTTCCTCCTCTGCTTGTATGCATGGAGCGGCAACCAGAGATAAAGGCATATAGAACGGAATGTCCACAGACACATCTTCTTTTAAGTCAGCAGAAAGTAACCCTGCTTGACATCGCACCACAATCTCATGATCCACGATGGTAGACTCTATCCTCGAGGAAATTAAAGCCTCAGGGGTGAAATTGGGATTAATAGAACTAGCCGATTGATGACCAGTTGCTCGAATATCACCCAAATTTAATTGTCTTTCCGTGACAGGTTGGCTAGAAGTCTTGGGTTTCTTCAATGCTTTACCAGTCGATAAAACCTTCCCTTTAGTCTACTCTATAACCAATACCGGTAGGGCTGCCTCACCAGTCTTTCCAGCTGTTCTATTGACCATTGTTGGGGTCGAAATGACAAAATCTGTTACATAAATGTCATCAATTAAAGGAACATCATCATAGGCTGCCTCCTCTTCAGCAATAACCTCATCTGCTTCGCCAATCATTTTGCTGCGATCTGCTAAATATGAAATAATATACATTCATACGCATATACTGAAATATGACATATGAAATTAATAAATACTTACGAGAAGCCATGCGCTTAGGCTTCTTTGATAAATATGGTAAAACTTGCATGTCCTCAGGAGAGATGTCAAATCGAGATCTTTTTGCTCGAGACCTTCCAGCTGTAGCAGTAGAAATGTTCTTCGAACCCAAGATAGAATCTATAGAAGGCTTAATAGCTTTCTTAGAAGATGAGCATTTTGAAACCTTAGATACTCGGGTTTTTGTTACCGCTTTAGGGCGTATTCTTCCAATGTGTTCCTTGCTCAGGGAGCTAGGCCGGAAGGATGGTGAAGTAAATCATGGCCGAGGATGTTCGGGCGCTAAACAAGGAAAATACGAAATCTGTTAAGATAGAAAGGATAAAAATGGAGCATGTGTACAAATTATGGAGAAAATGCTTACCAACATAAGATGATGAAGGCTCTACTCGAACGATTGTAGACATTAGTCTAGGACGGATGGTATTTAGACTTGGAGCTGCAGGGGTTGGAAGGAGTGAAGCTCCTATCCCTAAGAACATGTTCCGTCAATATTGCATAAACATAAAAATATTGATATATTTGCATGAAACAAATGAATACCATTAGTAGGTATGGGAAAAGTTCCAGTGGGATGTGGAGAAGATTTCGATTAAGATCGAGTGGTTCTCTGGCTCTGCGATACTGGAATAGAAGAGATGGGAAGTTCGGAAATTATATGTGAAAGGATCGTTAAAATATTTTAGAAATATATTGATACATAAACATGTGAATAGGATGTGACTGATCCTGATGAAGTAACGGGAGCCTTAGCCCGATCAACCGGAGAAGCTTGAGAAGGAGTTTGATCTTCAACTAGCGGTTCAAAAAACTCTGTGCCCTCTATGAAATATAAGACACATGAGTATGATTTTTACAAATTCTATATAAAAAGGAAACACTACATAAAGGAAAAATTAGCTACCAGAATCAAGTATTGGAGTATCTCTTTCATCAAATAAAGATTTTGAAGGAAGGATATCCTCTCTGCCCAACCATTTTTTTATTTTTATGAAGTCTTTGTTGTAGAATTCCTTCAGCTCCACTCACATGAATTGCTTTACACCAATTTCTACGTATTTAGGCTACCTCACGAGTTTTAACTTGATAAGCGTAGCCTCGGGTAGACATCATCCCGTAGCATACTTCTTGGTTTAGAGAATCAAAAAATGCTTGTCATATTTCGGGGTTTGTAATTGCAGGATTCAAACAACGTTGCATAGCAACGAAACCCTGAAGATGATCAAGCAGTGCTCAGGTCATATTGGTTATACCAACCGTTAGATCTTTTTCATTAAGGACATCGGCGATATCAGGTTCATCGATTAGATCTCTAAGAGTTTCCATGGTAAAGCCCGCCGATGTACCTGATCCTGTAGGAACAATTTTTTCGATGCCGGGAATCTTCAAAATATTTGCCTCGCGACGCTTGCGCACGAACGATTCACTATCTCCTCCAATAAGAAGATTTTGAAATGCCACCAATCCCCCATGTTGAAATATTTTACTTACTGCAGTTGATAAGTATGCTCCATAACGCTTAAGGAAAGGACGAAAATAGCCTTGAGAAGGTCGACCCACTCGAGAAATGGAGGGAATAGCAAATATCGAGCCATTGTTGCAATCTCTAAGTTCAAACCAGCACTGTCCTAGAAATCTTAAAGAAATAAGCCGGGTAGGTAATGCTAATTCCCCAGGGATATGCTGATCCAAACCTAACTGTCGGCCAAGACGATTTGGGCAATATGGTTCAATACTCAAAATGTTCTTGCATCAGTAAGGAATAATACGACACAGTAGAGAAACCAAATATTCTCTAAATCGAGCAGCTATGATGGGGTCTTTGGATGCAACTTCTGTAAACTAATCTCTAGTAGCATGATTCACATACTCCTTAAAATCCCTTCCGACTTATCTCTTCTATAAAATTAAAGAGGAATCAAGATTTCGAAATGCTAGTCTATCCCTATTACGAACATTAAGACTTGTATATGAGGTTGCAGAAGAAATCAGGAGCATCGGGGGCCACGAGTGATGTCGAAAGTGATCGGGTACGATGGGTGTATACATTCCTTGAATTTGAGTTCCCAAAACGACGTATATATACTGCATAGGGGGAACAACGGTTCTTGATCCCAGAAGGTTAGCTGCTAAGAATGTACATATGCTTCGATGAATATGAGCAAATACATGCAACCCTATGGCGTGCCTAACCTCCTGCGCTATACTTAAGGCCATCCAAAATACCTCTGGCCGTATCACCATTTCTGGATTATAAGGAATTGCAAAGTGACAAATCTATAGTGTTATAAAGGCGCTCAAGAGGGTATCTCAACTAGTGTTCTCTTGTTTACAAATTTGCCTAAATTTTGGTTCAAAGAAAGCCGATGCTTGTATAGTGTAATTATCTCGAGAACGTCAAGTACGCACTTCCCCTCTAACTTCAACAGAATCTGGTGGGGGAGTTACTTAGGAACTCTTAGCTTTCCCTCTTGGCCTGCAACCCTGTTTCGGCTGTGGCGAAGTGGTTGTAGAGTTATCTTTAGGGAAAGGATTCTTTATATTTAAAAAATCATCATACCTCTTGAACTCATCCAAATTTAAGAAATATGCGATCCATTGATCGAAACGCAAGTCTTTGGGTGTTGGTTGTGATTTGGCACAAGAAAGAACATAATAAGCATTATATAAGTCTACGCAGGATGGATGGACATAACATCGGCATCTGCCATTCTAACCGAATAACAATTCCTCGGGTGGATTACACTCATCATAAATTTCTCCTGAAATGGGTAATCCAAAACAGTCCTGGATATGTAGCAAAGTAATGCCAAATTTGTTAGGTCCTTAGTGCTCGCGCCGCAAGACTTGCGGCCAAGACAGAAGCGAAAACAAAATTTTGTATGCAAGCACTAGCGACCAAAAACCCTAGAATCAATTCCAAACACTAAACTAGAAAGCATGACATGCAAAGTTAGGGGACTAGCTACCTTTGTAGAGTGTCCGCCCAATTGCGGAAGACCCCTACACCACTTCAAGGACTCTAGCAAAGCTCCGAAGTCGTCGGAAACAAACTTGTATGCCGATCTTCCTTGCTGAAGATGATCCACCCAAGAGAATCCGATAACAAGCTTTAACTTCATACTAACAAGTCTAAGTGAAGCAACTCACAACCTAAGCTTGCTAGGAATAGGTTGTGAGGGATGTAGTGATTAATCTCATGGTTTCTCTCTTTACCAAATTTTCTTTTCTTATTTGGAAGCACACAAGAGAAGGGAGTAGAAAGGAAAATGTGTCGAGAAAAAAACTTAGCCTTTCCTTTCATTCCCTTTGCTCTTATCCTAGTTGTGGAGAGTTGGTGGAAGAGTGACTCATACCCATGACTCATGCTAATGACTTTTAAGCCCAAAACATTCATAAAGCTTCTCAATTAGAAAAGAAAAGAAGTGTACATACACACACATACACATACACACTAAAATGTAACAAATACATATATCCGTATTCGTACAAATACCGTATTCTATAAAAATACAAATATCGTATTCGTACAAATACCCGTATTCGAATCAATATATAAATACCCATATTCATACAAATAGCTGTATTCGTATAAATAGCCGTATTTGTATCAAAATACAAACACTGTATTCGTACAAAAATACGAATACTAAAAGAGAGAAAATGAGATATATAATACTAGCTCATATATAAATCCATCTATCTTTCAAACCCGCTAGTATTATCAAAACGCCCGATTAAAATATGTGTATCGAGTAGACGTATTTAATCGAACTCCTGTATGTATCAAAATACGCACACTACATCGTTTCGCTTGAACCGGGAAACCCTCTATGTGGGACTCTAAAGACTCGACAATATGCTGGCAGTGAATTTAACTATAAGTACATCAGCGGCACTAGCTGTACGTAACGGCTACCCAGGTTTTGAACGAAAGGAAGGTCGACAAGCAAGTTCATCAGTACCCCTACTGAGCCTGTGAGTGACAATCTCTGTACAGTCCGGTCTCTTCGTCTGAGAGTGTTACATACCGGGTCTAGAGGTGGATAACATCATACCCCTAATAACTTGATAAGTCATGCTGCTGTCAAGCAAATCATCCACTGAGAAACTACTGATCTACAATAAGTAGATCTCATCCACCCTGGCCAGTGATTTATGGTGATGGAAAACCGAACACAATGCAACATCAACTCCCTATACTGGGAGAGACGAATCCCTTCTGATCGCTCACTGCCTCCATATGGCTCGGGACTGTACCCAACTAAAACATGTTTGCACGACTCAATAGAGCCTTGGTAGGGTAGTAATTTAAGTACAGTGAGAACCCACACGAAAAAATGACGATCTCAAGTCAACAGACTACCTGTACTCATGTTACTAGAGAACTACTATCTGACGATAGGTATAGTACCATCTAGAAGTTCTCAGAGAGTCCGTTCGGTGTACTCACCTCAAGTAAGCCCCTATATACTATCTTAGGTGCCACACGCTAATGGCTATAGGACTTGCCACAGCCCCTTATCGGGGTTTAGTACACTAGTCTGCTCTAGAATATTGATGCCCAGTCTCGATAATCTTATGATCAGGGACATTTAAATATGTGCTTATGGACTACCCAGCTCTCACAAAATGATCGCCATCATAATGCTAGTATTCAAGCAAGAATCCTACGGGCTTTATCATTATGTATTAGCGACACGTATTAAAATGTATACACATACATGATAAAGACAAACCGGATAATATACTATCATCTCGAGCAAGACTGTTCTAACCGTATAGGTACTCCTTCAATTACCATAATTTCCTGCCTGCAATTACAATAATTTCCTTGAGGGCACTATATCCAACAATCTCCCACTTGCACTTAAGGTCAATTGTTGCAGTATCGCATACCCACAGCTCATGTGCTACCGAATAGCCAACTTCTCTACGAACAACTCGTGTGTTCGAGAAGTAGCCTCAGTGAGTGGATCTGCTATAATGTTTCTAATATTATCTCTTTATATCTCAATTTCGTGGAGATCAATTATCTTCCGAACCGAGCGATACCCTGCCTTAGAATTTGTCAATATACCTGATGGGAATGAGTTTATAAATGAACAAGTTTATCCAACAAACTTCTTGGGCTGTATCCTCCGGTGATCATAATCAGCAACCTGAGCCATGTCTACCTCAGTATTCCGCTTGGAATCCTTTTCAACATACCGCCCCTCAGAAAAGGGTAAACTCATAGCTCTGACAGTCACTTTGTCATTCAGGTCATCTTGAAAGCCAGAACCGGTAACCGCCTCCTGTAAGAGGCTGGCATTACCACACTCCAAGAACATCCTGAAATAGGTTCCTTTTATTTCTCCAGGATTAATATCTGCTTACTACACCAAGTGCAAAAGCAACATCTAGTCTGGTACATGAATCGCATGATTGACCCTTTTGAAACACGTCGAATGTAATTCATGTGATTCCCTATCCATATCAGTCTAAAAGACATCTTTGTAGAGAGAGTGACTCCATCACCTGCGGGTAAACTATCACGCCAGAAATCATCCATTCTAAATCCCTTTAGAATGGTGTGCAAGTACCCTGATTGGGACACTTCCTAAATCCAGATCTATCGACATAGATATAGTTACTAGAATTTTCTGATATATTATCCTGATCATATATGGAGAAATATTTGTGACAACCACAGTTTAATCGATTGCAGTATATGAACATCACTTCCTATTTGGAGTATATCATCCATGACAATACTCCATACATCCTTCTAACCCAGTTTATTTATTATTTTGATGAAGTCAAACACCTTGACTGTCACATCAAAACAGATGATTCATCTCCGCTATACTTGGTTTGGTCTATAAATTGACATAAGCAACTTGCACACCTTCCGCTGCTCTCACTGACTACGACAACCCTCTGACAGAATCATATACATGTGCACTTCTAAATTTCGATTTAGAAAGACGTTGTAGTCATCCACCTGCCAGATTTCATAATCATGAATAGCAACAGTGGCAAGTAGGGTCATCATCACTATAATGCTGACCTCCCTTTCGCCGTCTATGAAGAAATTGAAGTATCTCTCGGCTGGCTGAGATCACCTACTAAATCTGCGAAGCGGCTAATAGTTTGTCAGTCCAATTGAATTCTAGGTCCTACTAAATTTTCAGTAACCATTTGTGGTTTTGGAATCACTTCCAGTTCTACCATACTCCCACTAATTTCTTTTGTAAAGAAGTTCTTTTTATAAAAAAGGTAGTGAGTCAAGAACAATGTAACTATTGATCTTGAAAATTGTAGAAGTTAACCCTTTGCGAATGCTTGGGATAACCCACAAACTGCCATTACTGAAACGTGTCTTGAGTATATCCGGATTCTTCTTTTAAACAGAAATCGGACAACTCTATATCTTAATATCCTCAAGATAATATTCTCAAGATATGCAACCATTCTATATCCATATAGAATCTAAAGCACTAATTTAGATAGAACCAGATTCAAATATTATGCAGTTGTTTTCAGTGCATATCACCTAAATGGAAGAGTGCCATACAACATTACTCTTCAAGGAGCGCACCCACGGATGAGTAACCTGTGAGAGAATCAAATTCTCAATATTACTACAACGGAATACCTAGTATAAGTATCTACATCTTTGATCAGTTCGAAGAATCTTGATACTACCAACGTATGGTTTTCTACTTTATTCTAATACCTTATGAACTTTCGAAATCTTTGGACGTTGCATTTCAACAAATGCATGTCTAAAAACTAGAGAACTCATAGGCAGAACAGAATGAAGTGAGAGTACCATCCTCTTAACCTAAAGGACATCGGACAACATACATAATCATGTATAAGTCCCAATTGAGTTTACTAACTTAAGCTCCGTGTGTTGTAAATTGAGAACTATATTTTAGTTAAGAATGTCTATACCGTTATTCAATGCACCTTATCTTATCCTCAGCTGATAAGGTAAATGTCATATAACACAATTTTCAAAAATTATATCCCACTTTATAAAATAAAGATACAGATATATCGGTTTTGAAAAATGGTGCACAATAACGGTTATTTAAAACCAAATATTTGCCGTTAGGCAAAACCAGGTGATTTAATCCAATATCACCAATTGTTACGAATTCCGATATTGAGGATCAATTCACTCATTCCCAATAATCTACTCCATCTCAGCATCTGTAGCGCCATACAGATATGGGATTATAATCCGATATACATATACCCATGAGTCAGAATTAATTGGGAAACGGTTTTCAATTACAACCACACAGAAAAACTGAAAGATTAAAATGTTCCAAGGGGGTTGCCGGGTATTCCTGGTAATGCCTCTTCCACTTTCCAGATTCATGACACTCGTTACTATTTTCTTTGTCCTCACTTCAATCCCTTGATATATCTCTACATCTTAACTTCTGTACACCACACTTAGGCTAGTTGGTTTTTTTCCTTCCCTACCTTTCGGCACCAGCTCAAGGTTTGGAAGAAGACTATCCAACAAGCGTAACTGGTGTACTCTCCTTATACAAGAATCTCTCAACTTGAGAGAATGTGAAGAAGGGGTGACAACCGAATTATCCAATTTAATATTCTTCAGAACCTTTGGCCATCCTCGACGTAAGCAACTTTTTCGAGTTTGTATGTAACTATACGAGATGGCCATTCCGAGCAATATGGATCATCATAGTGATACAACGTATTCTGGAGAAGACAAAGGGTAAACTAGGAGTGGCAAGGATATATGCAACTTTGTCATGAATCATGACAATCCAAAGCTAAAGTTTGTAAAAAGGTTCGGTTAACTTGGTTTACGAGTTTTAGTTTAAGGTCAGTCATGGTCGCAACCAGAGAGAGAAAAGAAACACTCAGGGTGCACTCTATCAAAATTAGATTGGTTTATTAATATATCTAATCAGGATGGCTCCCACTGTTTTCTCGAATTCTCCTTCAAACCTTAAAAGGAGACCTAGTCAGGATCATTTACACCTTATAAGCTCGCTAACCGTTCAGCCAAACCAGTGTTGGTACTCCGAGAGAGGCTCCCGTGCTTTCGCACGGGCCTAATTAAATAATCCCGTTTCCGCAGAGGCATAACCCTGTTAAAACCTTTCTAGACACCTAATGGGTTAGCTAGTGGTGACGTGAAAATTTTCCGGGAGTAATACCTACTCATCATTGGGAATCGGGACCCAACTATCATCATGTGATAACCTTGATGGAAGCCAACCAAAGTCACCACACTCCAGAAGATATGCACAAACTTAGTAAGTTTCCCTTATATTTGAAACTTCCGATATGGTTTTTACCCCAAGCGGCTTATGACCTTAACTTGTCAGAAAATCATAAGTCACAAGTCAAGTTCAACCCGTCATTATCTTGATTACCCTAAACCCACTTGCACGACCCTTAACTTAGTCAACAAGGTCGTACGACTGTCCTACTTAATCGCATCACATGCTATAAATAAACACTACTTAGCTACCATACACTACGTCTTAACTTAGTCAACAAACGCAGTATAAATACTAAGTACTACTCGTAGGAAATGATGGGGGGCTACGGCTAGTTTTTGCGAAAAACCTTTAACGTAATGAACTTGATATTGTTGAAGGAACTCGAGTGGATTTGAAAAGGAGTGGTTTAGGCTCCGCTTTTAAAACGAGTGGTTTTGAAGAAAACCGAGTAGTTTTAAAATTTGGTTCAGACAACATCATTTACGTTTATTTTTCTTGCATTAAACACATAATGCAATCCCATCATTTAAGTTTCTAGCCACAACAGAAACAACCAAAATAACATATTCTATATGCCATCTGCATTCGCCACGGGACCTCGGGTCTTCACCGTAAGATTACTTAACTTACGGCAGGGTAGAGGCAGGGCTAGCGCGGATGCAAAATATATAACATATATATATATATATATCATTATCACAGGCAAGTAATAAACATCACAGACATACGATAAACAATAAACAAAATGTAATAGCAGATAAACTAGGAGTCCCGTGTTTCGTTTGAGCTGCAAACAAAAACTAACGTTCCCCGACCGTGTGGATTGCCCGTGCAACATTGAACCAAGACCCCTATGAATGCGGCAAGTTACTCGCCAATTCTAGAAATGAGGCAACCCACACTCAATATCATAAGTGGACCACCCGGCACTTCTGGGAATCCGGTAACTTGAGCACTCCTCCGTGGGTTAACCTAAACCTCTATAAGTGTGGCGAGAAACCTGCAAATTTTAGAGCGAGGCAGCTCAAACTCATCACCATGAAACGACCACCTAATGCACTCTAGAACCAGACGACTCGAGCACTTCTCCATAGGTTTATCCTAGTACAGAAAAGAAATACATAGAATGGCGACAACAACCTCAACCCGGACGTGTCCCAATAAAAAGAATACACATCAAGCGGAAAAGACGACCACAATCCTGCTGCTCATCCCGAATAAACGAATATACATTCAAACTGTACAAACACATCGCACGAGGGGTTATCCGTCATGACAATCTGGCTAAACCATCACAAGATATATATATCCAAACCCACATCATAAGTAACCAGTGTGCAATCCTGTCTAATCTAACATATAGCAATTAGATGAAGTTATCCAACACACAAACAAAAAAATGGATCATAAATGATGCTGTTGTTTTGATCGAAAAGTTTCCCGAACTTGCCCGAATATAAAGATAACACATATTGAAATCTGGGGCAAAAAGAATGGTCCTAAAAATCAAGTTTCAAAATTTCGAACCCACCAAAAAAATCCAGGGACCTAAAGCAAAGTTTGGGCCGAAAATAGCAGCCAAAATGAATTTATTGGTGACCAGGACTTTGACGTAGATCCTCGAGTTTCTCAAGTTTCGTGCCATGTTTTCATACCTCAACACATATCTATTGACATACTTTAAAAAATTTCAGAGACTATTTTAAAAGAGGACAGGAACTTGGAATTTCGAAACTCGATACGGTTAAAATTTCGGTTTCATAACGTAAGCATCGTCTACAACTAGTTAAAGTGTTTGGCACATCTCTGATACCACTGTTAGGTCCCTAGTTCTCGCACCACAAGACTTGAGGCAAAGGTGGAAGCGAAAACAAAAACTTTTATGCAAGCACAAGTGATCAAAAACCCTAGAATTGATTCCAAACACGAAACTAGAAAGCATAACATGCAAGGTCAGGGGGCTAACTGTGTTTGTAGCGTATCCGCACAATTGCGGAAGACCCTTTACACCACTTCAAGGACTCTAGCAAATCTCCGAAGTTATCGGGAACAAGCTTGTACGCCGATCTTTCTTGCCGAAGATGACCCACTCGAGAGAATCCGATAACAAGCTTTAGCTTTACACCAACAAGTCTAAGTGGAGAAACTCATAACCTAAGCTTGCTAGGAATAGGTTGTGAGGGATGTAATGATTAATCTCATGGTTTCTCTCTTTACCAAATTTTCTTTTCTTACTTGGAAGCACACAAGAGAAGAGAGTAGAGAGAAAAATGTGTAGAGAATAAAAACTTAGGCTTTCCTCTCATTCCCTTTGCTCTTATCCTAGTTGTAGAGAGTTAGTGGATGAGTGACTCACACTCATGAATCATACCAATGACTCATAAGCCCACAACATTCATAAAGATTTTCAATTAGAAAAGAAAATAAGTGTACATACATATATACATACATAAATACATACATATACATATACACATACACACTAAAATGTAACAAATATATATATATATGTGTGTGTGTGTGTGTGTGTGTGTGTGTATTCGTACAAATACTCGTATTCGTATAAAAATACAAATACCTATTCGTATAAATACCTATATTCGAATCAAGATATAAATACCCGTATTCATATAAATAGCCATACTCGTATAAATACCCGTATTCGTATCAAAATAAAAACACTGTATTCGTACAAAAATGCGAATACCAAAAGAGAGAACATGAGATATATAATACTAGCTCATATATATAATCCGGCTATCTTTCAAACCTGCTAGTATTATCAAAATGCCGGATTAAAGTACGTGTATCAAGTACACGTATTTAATCGAACTCCCGTATGTATCAAAATACGCACGCTACATATTTTTGCCTGAACCAGAAAACCCTCTGTAAAGTTCACTCCCGTTGACTAACCCAGACACCAACGTGGTCGTTGTCAAGCAAATTCTTGACCCAAATCATGAAATATATGTACGGATTTGGACTATTTCATGCCCTACGAGCAACGACAAAATTAGTCTCCATATACAATCCAAGGGCAACCCAAAATAAACAAATAAAAATACGACACACGAAGCAAAGAACCAAGAGTGCAGAAAGTTGTTTTCGTACGTGATAACGTAATTAACTACAAGGGCTTACGCCTATAGGAAAAATTCGTTTCCGCAATCAATAAACCTCTCATCCTAAGAGAGAATCTGAAGTCAGTTACATTGGTCGCATCCCTCCACGCCTCCGATATACGGTGTTATACATCAACTTAGAGTGTTCGAAGAGGTGGACGGATCATACCAATGCATCTCCCCTAAATTCAGGCTAGACTTTCTAACTCAGTACGTCTTCCAGTTTTCGTCGGTAAACAGATTCTGGCACCCCTGGTGGGACTTTTTCTCTCTTTCTATTCCACATTTTGTGTGTCATTTTTTCACGAACAAAATCGCGGTCTATTAAGTTTATGGTTGCTCTTGGATTTCGTTGTACTGAACTTAGTGTTGTCTTCCTTATGCAGGATCTCGATGGCATTCTGCGAAAACTGCAACTCTAAGACCACCGCGCCTCAGCTGATCATGTCCGGCCAGGTTATGGCCCCACTGCTCGGCATCCCTACAGCCCAACTGATGCAAGAATGGAACAGGCTCCAACTCGGAAAAATGCCCCCACCCTTAACTCTTGGTGCCTCGACACCAAAGGAGGAAGCTCCAAAAAATCTATCTTTGATAGGCTGACAACAAGTTCCATAAGCCCATCAAAGAAGCTTGGTCTTTAAGAGGCTGACACCAAGCTCCACAGGCCCATAAAAAAGGCTTGTGAATCTTAAGAAGTCGGTCTTCAAGAGGCTGGCACCTGTTGTTCCTGTCATCTCTGAAGTACTGAAAGATGCTTCACCTGCAAGAAAGTCTATCTTCCACAGGCTGGCACCTAACGTTCCTGCGCTGCTCAAGAAGTCAGTTTTCGAGCGGCTGACACTCTCGGAAGAACAAGCACCAAACAGGGGGTAGAATATAGAAGCTCCCAAAGCAAAAGAAGCTCCTACTTCAAGCTGCGCTCGATGCCGTTATTGGCGCCGAATAAAGCAGGCTGGGGGTAGCTCTCTCTGGACTAACCCCATGTACATCTGACTCAACCGTCAATGCAGTTGTTCCAACAGAGAATAGTTTCGAACTGCTGAGAAGGGTTAGGCGAAACTTGCCTACCGCTATTTTAAAGAAGTCTCCACCACCCGTAGAGGCGCCGAATGAGCAAGTGCCAGGGCTCTCACCACAGTGACTCTCTTCCAGAATCTACAAAGTTTGGAAGGAGGTCCGTAGCTACGTTGTCAGCAACAAGTCATCTCCAAAATCGGAGAAATTCAAGAATCAGCCAAAGGCTGATGATCAGCTCTCAAGTCTGAAATGGCCCTTCCTAAACGGCAACGGCCAGAAAGATCTCCCTCACCCAGGGTAAATCCCAAAAGGCGAAATATCTGAAGCTCCACTCACAAAGCTGAAGTAGTTCACACTGTGCGGATGATACATCTCAACAGAAGTGAAAATAATGCTTCCACCAGTCATAGAGTCCATACTTGGTCTTTGACTGTAGTCCAAAGGCAGCAAGAGCTGCAGGAATTAGCCGCTTAAGCAGCAGCGCTTGTCAGTCCTCAGCCCAAAGCTCGCCCGGAAAACGAACAAGAAGATCTTGCAGGTCAAGGCTCTGATTTTGACTCCTTGAAACGTGCTCTTGACAGGAAAGACAAAGAGGCGGCAGAAATGGCCGCCAACATGAGCAAAATGGCTCTCCTGATGCAGAAAATGTATGGGATGATGGCCCAACCGTCAGAACCGCCGGCAGAAGATGCTCCAATGGTCCTTGATAATGAGAAGGGGGATGCTACAAGTCCTCTGTAGGCCCCTTCAACCGTGAAAGATGAAACTATATCAAAGGCGCAGTTCAATGATGCCCAACAGGTCAAACTCCTCACCGCCAGTGAAGCAGCCGTTAAAATGGTCAAAACAGGTCGTCCATATCCAACACTGTATGACCAGAAGAAATATCCTCCGGGATATACGATCCCGAAGTTCAACTTCTTCAGGGGAACTAGCAATCCCCATCAACATATTGCACAATTCAAAGCAATGTATAGTAACACAGGAGGCGATGATAAACTCCTCCTCCGATAGTTTGTCAGCATTCTGGAGGATACTGCCTTTGAATGGTACTCAGAGCTCCCAAATGACTCCAAAGAAACCTTCGCAGATATGGAGCTTCTATTTACTCATAGGTTTTCCAGTGCGAGCGAAAACACTACCATCTCTGCTCTGATTAATGAAAAGAGGAAATAAAATGAAACACTGGTGAAATATGTCATACGGTGGAGGAACCTTGCCTCAAAATGTGAGCAGCTATCGCCGAAGCCCCAGTCGTCGGAATGTTCATACGCACCCTAGAACCGTGATCGAAGGTTTACCCATTCCTGTCTTTCGCCAAACCAAACACATATCAAGAGCTCATTAACAAGCAGGTTCAATTGGAGTGAATCGACCAGATCTCTTCCTCTGCAGAAAAGGAATCTTGGGGAAGTAAAGGCAAGAATAAGGTGGCGTTTGTCATCAATGCTCAATAGCAACAAAACAGTTCCAAAGCACCCAACCGTCCCAACAATAACCGTTCGGATCCTACTCTTGAAGAAAATATGGGGCGTGAATACTCCTTTGCATGTAAAAAGATGAAGAAGCTATTTGACCTTGCCATGAAGAATCGCATGTTGTCAATGCCTGAACCTCGATGGCCAGCCCAAGCAAATGCGGTCAATGACCCCAACTACTGCCCATATCATCGGGTTATAAGTCACAATTGAAGACTACTTCGTATTCAAGAACTAGGTCGAAAATCAGTATAAGAAGGAAAAATCATGCAGACAGGCAGCTGGAAGATGGATCCGCCACAGAGGCATGTTCCTAAAAAAAGCCGATACAACAGAGGCCTCTTGCTGGATGGTAGCAGAAAGCCCATAGGAGATGGTCCTTTCGTCAAAAACTAAGAGGATGCTAATATAGCTACGTGCTTGTCCCATGATCAAGTGGAAAAATTCGCTTGAACCGCAAATCATTGAAGGGATGTTGTCCTACGACAAAGGTCGATGACAAGGAGAAGAGCCTCTCAATCCCCTCTTCCAAGAAGAAGAAAAAGAAGGCCTCGTACAGCCTAACAAATATGTCAACAAGCGTACATACCTTCAGAAGTACATTGATGTGCTGAAAGAATATAATCAGAAAGCGTGCATTCCAATTATGCTCGAGGAATTCTTCCAGCATCTCTTCGAAAATAATAATGCTGAAGAAGAGGACCCAGCGGAAGAAGAGAAAGAGCGTGTGGAAAACTACCATATGGTCTCATACTCTTTTGTATCATATGAAGATGCTCCGCCAGCATCAAATGAAGATGCTTCGTTAGTAAACGACATGACTAAGAAGGGGGCAGGATCCGCACAAAATGCTCTAAATCTGCCACAAGTCGATCCTACCGATAAGCTGATAAAGGAAGCTGTTCAAGAAAGAGAGGATATTATAAGGCATGAAATGGCCATCTATGAAAAGATCAAGCAATTGCGCCTAAGAAAACAATTTGCAGAAGGGACGAGTCATGATGCTCCTCAGCTGAAGCAACCTCCGATTACAAAGAGGAGAAGCGAGGCCAAGATTGAGAAGCGATTTGCTAAGGCTCTGTCGATGGGGATGAAATTACTACCCCTCATGATGTACCTACCCAGAGTGCCATATCTCGACGGTGGGAAAAAGCACCCAAAGTATTGTCTCTACCACCGAAGGATCTCATACCCAATTGAAGAATGCAGCGTGTTTGGAAAGTGGTGGCGAGGTTATGTCACTCGTAAAAGGCAGATGAAGCGGGCCAAAAGGAAGGCAAAGAACTCACAGCCTCAAAATGAGCAGTGTTGCACCACCACCATCCCAGTCTTAAGAAGCGATTCCGAGAATGAGGAGGAGAAAATACTCCCGAGCCAGCCTCAGTCGGAAAACAACAGCAAGCAGCCATTGTTCCAGTCTTCGGGAGCGATTCAGAAGAAGATGTTGAGACAGAGTTCTCCACTCATCCCTCATCCAAAGCCCTTGACGAGGCATTCCGGACTATACACGTCACTATGGCTCCATCTCGATATTATAAAAAGCTCAATACAGTCAGCACCCACAATGTAGAGGAGTTGGTAACCTTCTACGTGCCTCCCAAACATAGTGGCGCAAAACCAATTATCTTCTACAAGTCTGAAGAAAATAAAATGGAAAAAGAAATCTGGCCGGAACTTGACCCGAATCTCGACAGGTTGCAGCCTATCCGCATGTCAAAGTACTTCTCAAAGGGCTTAAAGAAACTCCTGAGGCATCAAGGGGTACCCTTCGAACAAACCATTCGAAAGGCCCAGTTCTACAAAAGAATTTGGGAAGTGCCCGTAACTCATAGAGTCAACCCTAATGGGAAGGCAGATACTACCGGATTAGGATATGTCTGATCCAGGAGGTGGGAACGAACTCATACTTGCCACACAATAAGACCGTCAAATGAAAGAAAAGATGAAGAAATGTCTGGACTCTTTGAATGCTTCACAAATGAAGACGAAGAAATATCAAAAATGCCGCCAGCCCCAAAGAAGTTGGAAGATGGGATTCAAATCACTTGTGATTCCTCCCGACCCCTAAGTCGTTAAACTAGGATGAAAAAAGGGTTAGTCCATAAGCAAAAGAGGCACGGATGAAAACCCGAAAGGGCTTCGTGAGTAAAAACAGCAGAATTATCTGTGAGCTTGTGAAAACCTGAAAGGACGCAAACTTGTAAGAAAATGGTTGGTCTATAAGCAAAAGGGGCACGGATGAAAACCTGAAAGGGATCCATGAGTAAAAACAGCAGAACTACCCGCGAGCTTGTAAAAACCCGTGAGGGCGCAAACTCATAAAAGGAAACAAAGTTCGACAAAAAACCACCAGAGGCGAGCAATCATCCCTGAACGGCACTTGTGAGTCCTCTCGACTTGCAAGGAGAAAGTACTCTTGTGAGAGCCTTACGACTCACAAAGGGAAAAAGACATTTAGAGGTCCTCATGATTCGTAGGGAGAAAATACACCTATGAGACCCTCACGACTCATAGGGAGAAAACACATTTATGAGACCCTTACGGCTCATAAATTTGAAAAGCTTTAGATGACAGGGAGCTAAATCTGTTTCCTAAGCCATCACTGCCCTGCGGTTGGTCTTCAAATTGATCACCATATACAATCTATGGGCTACTTACAAAAGAGTTGCATCCCTAAGTCCCACTAGATGTGAGCAATCCTCCTAACGTGGTGAACAACACTTGCGAGATCCTCACGACTTGTAAGGAGAAAATACTCTTGTGAGATCCTTATGACTCACAAAGGGAAAAAGACACTTAGGGGTCCCTACGACTCCTAAGAAGAAAACGCATCTATGAGATCTTCTCGACTCATACGAAGAAAATACTTTTATGAGACCCTCACAGCTTATAAAATTGAAAAGCCTTAGGTGACAGGGACCTAAACCTGTTTCCTAAGCCATCGATGCCCTGCGGCCGGTCTTCAAATTGATTACCGTATACAATCCATGGGCCACCTGCAGCAAAGTCGCATCCTAAGTCCCCCCGAGTGAGCAGTGCTCCCTAAATATTCGTTGCCCTATGGCCGGTCTCCAAAATTGACTATCGTATACAATCCATAGGTGAATCGCAATAAAGTTGCATCTAAACATCCTACATTGGCTGACCAAGCTATCATCGTAGAAAAGACCCACTCATGTGTCCCTACGATATATGAGGAGAATGGCACTTGCGAGATCTTCTCGACTCGTAAGGAGAAAACACTTTTGTAAGATCCTTACGACTTACAAGGGCAAATACACTTAAGGGTCCTCACGACACCTAAAAAGAAAATACATCTATGAGATCCTCTCGACTCATAGAGAAAAAAATACTTTTATAAGACCCTCACGGCTCATAAAAATTGAAAATCCTTAAGTGACAGGGACCTAAACCTATCTTCTAAGCCATCACTCTCTAATGAGCAATAGCAAATGATGAGTCGCTCCTGGCACTGCGCTTCAATGTTAGCGGTGCTGATACCGTCCAAAAATCTAAATTCCAAGTTGTAACACCCTAGTTCATTTATACCATATTTGATTTGATTATTTTCTAATCCTGTGGCTATTTCTTGATTATTATCATTTTGGGTGATGATAGTGAATTTGGTATCTATGGATAGTATCCGACCCGACCCGCATGCTTGAAACCCATTATGGTTCAAGATTACGTTATATCTTTGCTAGTACAGAGAATCCGTGCACACATATGTGTTCTATATACATGTATCATATATCTAGTATCTGCATATATTTATAAATAATACAAATTATAACCAAATATATATTTTAACATCTAGCATAGCCTGTATCATACCCCATATCTTGTGAGTGCATCCAAATATCGTGTTCACTTCCTACTTGATGAAACGGACTCGTTTGGATCGCTACGTGTTTTTACGTGTATCCGTTCTTGGGGGAATGCATTTTATCTAACCATACATCGTATTAATATTTTAACTGACACGTATGGTATTCATATTTTAAAACTAGAATTTTAGAAATGACCCGGGTATTTTTCGGAGTAATTTTGCATTAGCTATAAATCCTATAAAATATATTATAATATATTTCTAAACCTAAAAGTAATATATACAGTACATAATATATATATTATTATTATACTAAATTATTGTTCCTATTCTACTCATCGTCTCTCTCTTCTCAATCTCCCTCCCCCTCCTTATATATATATAATATATATATATATATATATATATATATATATATATATATATATTATATTACTTAATATATGTAACAACACAGCTCTCTTTCACTCCGCTATCTCTGTCTTTCTTACTAATCTCACTCTCTCTCCTCTCTATATATATAAATATATACAACTCCCTCTCTCCTCCTCCTTCTTCCATCGCGACGAGAATCTACGACGAACCCCCGAGCAACCCAAGAAACACCCGAACCCAAACCTTAGCCTATGCCGCTCCATCGCCGCCGATCATCTCACCACCCCAACCTCACCCTCACCACTTCCTCCTCTTTCCTTCATCCCCGATAAGACCCCACAACTCCCGAGCACCCACCAACGCAACCCATCCATGCAACCAACACCCAAGAACCCAAGCACCCGCCTCCACCACCGATCACCTCGTCCCCCCGTCGACCCTACCTCACCTCCTCGTTCTCCTCCCATTTCTCTTCTCTCCACCAATACCACAACGCCACCACTGCAACTCCAGCAACTCACCCGAGAACCCATACCCACGAGCCTAAGAACCTCGACCCCGGCACCTCTCATCGCTAGAGACCTCCGACTTCGTCGTCGTCTCCCCTCTTTCTCTTCACTTCCCTGCAGACCCCCGACACCACTGCAAATCCCCGACACCATAAACCCGAGCACCCAACTAACCCAAGAAACCCCTCTGCCTTTGACGTCGACGGCTACCCTTCATCGCCGTCGTCACCCCTTCGTCTCCTCTGTCCCAGAAACCCCAAGCCAAGCTACACCCTACTCTCCTTCTCTTCTCTTCTTTCTTTCTTTTTTTTTTCTTTTCTTGAGTTCTTGGTTTTCCGGCCGTCGCTGGAGTCGTGCACGTCGCCGATGATCCGGGTGACCCAGTTGTCATCCTCATCCAGCATGGTCACGTCTGTGAGTAGCCAAGTCCTGTTACGTTGAACGTGGCGTACGTACCCCGATGTGAGATCCGATCAGGCAAGTATATCTTGCAACATGCTATATTATAATATATCTATTTATATGAATAAAAATAATACATGTATTATATTATACATCCAATGTTATATAATTACCGTTTTCCGATATCCGTTCGCATCCGTACTGAGAATTGCATATCTGGTTGCATGCCGGAACCTCATTATATCATTTATATTAGTGCAACATGCTGTCTAGTTGCATTACACGTAGTCATGGATACGTATACAGGTTATTATAGATAGACACATATGTATTCTGATATCCGCCGTGCTTATCGTGTTCAAATATTCGTTACAGTATTATATTTGGTATCTATCTGATACATATGCATCACATGACATGTGCACGATACACTACTTGACTCATTGCTTGGATCTAGTTATTAATGCCAACAATCCTGACCTGTTGTCCTGACGGACGTTACTTGTTGTCTGCATAGACGAAAACCTGTACCTGCTTGATCCTGTATTGGCAATAGATTTATATTGGCAATACCTGACTTGAACATAAACCTGGGGGTAAAGAGGAAATCAAGAATGTAACCGAAACGTAACTCAAAAGGCTATTATTACATGTTTGCCATTTTTCCGGGCGCTACGGAATAATCCTGTTTGCCATTTTTCCGGGCGTTACGGAATATCCTGTTTGCCATTTTTCCGGGAGTTACGGGATAATTACATGTTTGCTGTTTTCCGGGCATTACGGAATATCCTATTTGCCATTTTTTTGGGCGTTATGGAATAATCATGTTACCATGGTCCCATGGGGAATGAACGAGGCATAGACTGATGGGTTACGATGAGAATTACATTAATTGATTTTGAAGACTTTAGAATAGATAACCTAGAAGTCTATTTTAGGTTACACATCACATACACACACGTACCTCACTGTTTATATTTATGTTGTGATTTATATTCATGTTTACATATCTTGCTGCATCATGGTTATTACTGCTATTTTGGTATTATGACGCACTGACGGCTGGGTTTTGCATAACCCAGTTCCTCTATATCTATCACAGGTTGAACAGAAGCACTTCAGCAGCCAAGCCAAGCAGTGAGGGATTGATTATGTGTGGTTTAGAGATGTTTAGCTTTTAGACTCTTAGCTTATTTTTTCGCACTTTCATTTATTGATGTGATCCCATATTGGGATGTATTTTCATATGTTGTTTATTGAATATTTATTATCGTTTTCTCTTATACATTTTCTTGACTCTTTTATTTGGCAAATGGACATGTACTAGATAGATTTTATATTTTACTGTTCTTGATATCCTATAGACAACCGTAATGTGACTGTGGAGGGATGATTTCTATCCATAGGTAGCATGGTTGGCTCTGTCACGTGCCGTAGTTAGCGCACTATGGGAAGGGGGCATGACAGGGTTTGTTTGGTATCAGAGCCATAGGATTTATGATTAATCGGGTTTGATTCTTTTTTAGTTGGGTATTAAACCCAATATACTAATCAGAAAACCCGTAATTAAGAACATGTCCTGCTACATTACTACCCTGCAATTCTTGAATTTATAACTATCTTGTTTATTGAATCCTGTTTATCGTTGCTAATCCTATTCAATGTCTTGGCTTCAGAATCATGGCAGATAGAGATTTGCGATCGTAACAGAGACGAGTTGATAATGCCGCATTGCTTGGAGTTATACGTGGGATGCTGGAAAACCAAAAGCGGCAAACCGATCTAAATCAGCGGCAAGCTGAGGCTTTCCAGGAGGGTCTGTGGACAGTTCAGCAGTCCGTAGACGCAGTAGCGGCCAGGCCAGCACAGCGTGAAAGCACCGTGGCGGACTTCAGGAGACTTGGTCCGTCCACATTTACTGGATTAAAGGAGCTATTGCCAGCAGAGTAGTGGCTAGTTGATACGGAAAATCTGCTCGTCGCCGTGCAGATTCTAGATGACAAGAGGGTGGATGTTGTACGCATCCAACTGGTGGATTATGCTCGCGAGTGGTGGCTCGTGGAGGAGACCCGTCTGTCCAAGCCGATCAGTTGGGCAACGTTTTCGCGGAGTTTCTTGGAGAAGTTCTTTTCGCAAACTGCTCGAGAAGAAATGGAAGAAAGGTTTCTTAGCCTGAAGCAGAATGGCAGATCCGTTGATGCGCATGCGGTTGAGTGGACTCGGCTCAGTCGATTTGCGGGACCTTTGGTTGCCGACGATGCAGATAGGGCACAAAAGTTCATGCATAGCTTGGATGCGGAGATTCAGAGACATATTATATCTCTAGGATTGACTACCTTCTTCCAAGTTCTCAAAACAGCCAGGGAGCAGCAAAGTCTATCGGCGAAAGCAAATAGTAATCAACAACAAGCCGTCGTAGTACAAAAGCCGGCATTTACGCCGAACAAAGTTCCTGTACGTAGAGGCATCCCGGTGAACAGGCGAGGCATTGTACCTATGAAGAAGCCCGTTGTATCCAATCAGAAAAGGGGTGTGATTTTTGACTTTTGCCATCTACCCGGACACTTAAAGAAGGAATGTCGTAGGAGGCTTGGACTGTGTCTTGTTTGCGGATCGGCTAACCATACTGTCAATGCTTGCCCGTCAAAGCTACGATTGAGGGACGATACTCAGAAACCACAGCAGAAGCAGATTCAAGGGCAGAAGCAGATAATTCAGGGGCCTAATCAAGCGTAGGCCTTTACTTTGACGGCCAAGGATTCAGATGAAGTCGTTTCAGGTATCTTACTCGTTCATAATTTTCCCGCAATAGCATTATTCGATTCAGGTGCATCCCATTGATTTATGTCGTCCAAGTTTATTACTGCACACTCGATTCCACACGCGGCCCTGTCTAGTTGCTGGGACATACACACTGGGAATGTGAAAATTATATCTAGTAGCGAGTGCAAGGATTGTCCGATTGTTATTTGCGGATGAGAGTTATTCGCGGATTTCTTGGTGATTGACACTGGAATCTATGATGTCGTCTTGGGAATGGACTTTATTGGCACTTTCTACGCTCACATCGATTGCAGAGCAAAGAAAGTGATTTTCCAGATTCCTGGACATCCGGAGTTTATAGTTTCAGGAGGTAGCAGATCTGTCGGGCCATTCGAATTTAGGGCTAGACTGACAAGTGCCGTTCTTTCGTCAAAGGAAACAGATAAGGAGGAAGCGCGAGCAGTAGTTCGAGAGTTTATGGACATGTTCGAGGACATCTCGGGTTTACCGTCAAAATGAGATGTGGAGTTTGCGATTGATCTTGTTCCTGGAGCAGCGCCGATTTTCAAGGCGTATTATCCGATGGCACCGGTGGAGCTAGAAGAAGTCAAGAAACAGGTCACTGAATTACTAGAGAAGGGTTGGATTGCAGCAGCAATTCACCCTGGGGAGCTCCAATTCTTATAGTCAAGAAGAAAAATGGCACACGGAGGATGTGTATCGATTATCGAGAATTAAACCGGGTGACTATTAAGAATAAGTACCCAATCTCTTGCATCGGCGAATTATTCGATCAACTCAGTGGCACCAGGGTATTCTCGAAACTGGATTTGCGATCCGGATATCATAAAGTTCGGGTGAAATCAGAAGATATTTGCAAGACAGCGTTCCGAACTCGATATGGGCATTACGAGTACTTAGTGATGCCATTCGGAGTCACGAACGCACCAGCGATATTTATAGACTTGATGAACCGAATCTTTTCACCGTATTTGGACCAGTTCGTGGTGGGGTTTATCGATGATATTCTGGTCTATTCGAGAAGCCAAGAAGAGCATGCAGAACACTTGAAGATCGCATTGCAAACGTTGAGGCAAGAAAGGTTATATACTAAGATGAGCAAGTGCGAGTTTTGGCTCGAAGAAGTAAAGTTTTTGGGTTATGTTGTATCCGGAGATGGAATTGCCGTTAACCCTGAAAAAGATTGCAGCAGTTCATGATTAGCCGATTCCAAAGAATGTAGCAGAGATCCGAAGTTTTCTTAGGCTTGCCGGATATTATAGAAGATTCGTGGAGAATTTCGCTCGAATAGCTGAGCCATTGACCAGGCTAACACGAAACGAGGTACCGTTCATATGGACGGAGAAATGTGCGTCAGCTTTTAAAGCGTTGAAGTAAAGATTGACCACCGCTCCTATCTTGACAGTGCCAGACGGTTCCGAAAGGTTAGTTATTCACATCGACGCATCTAGGAAAGGCTTGGGATGTGTTCTAATGCAGCACAGGAAGGTTATAGCCTACACGCCGAGACAATTGAAGATTCATGAGAAGAACTACCCAACTCATGATTTAGAGCCAGCAGCAGTGATTTTCGCTTTGAAGATTTGGAGACACTAGTTATTGGGCGAAAGGATAGAAGTATTTACCGATCACAAAAGCCTAAAGTATGTGTTTACGCAGAAAGAGCTCAATATGAGGCAGAATAGATGGTTGGAGCTGATGGCTGACTATGATCTTAATCTAAAATAACATCCGGGGAAAGTTAATATAATGCCGGATGGGCTTAGTCGGTTACCAGCAATATGGATATTGACTGCATAGAAGGAGCTTATAGATGATTTTCAGAGATTCGAGTTGGAGATCGTATTACCGCATTTTCGGAACAGTTGATGCAATTGGAAGTACAATCGTCCTTGATTGATAATATTAAAACAGCGCAGTCGCACGATCCGATATTGCAGAAGTTTCGATGACAAGTTGAAGCGGGACTTCGAACGGACTTGTTGATTCATGAAGATGGTTCGTCATGATATGGAAGCCTTTTATATGTTCCAAAAGGAGATATTCGTGAAGAAGTTATGAAGAAGACTCATAGTTCCGCATATTCTGTACATCCGGGAGGCACAAAGATGTACCGAGATCTACGGCAGCATTTCTGGTGGGAAGGCATGAAAAGGGAGATTGCTCGCTATATGTCGAAGTGCTTGGTGTGTCAGCAAGTCAAGGCTGAATATCAAAAGGTAGCTGGTTTATTGCAACCACTTCCGATTTCTCAGTGGAAGTGGGAACATATAACCATAGATTTCATGACAGCTTTACCGCGGAGTCTAAAGGACAATAATGCAATTTGGGTTATTGTCGATTGATTGACCAAGGCAGCTTATTTTATACCATTTCGAGTTGGTCAGTCGACAGAAGCTTTAGCAGAGCGGTACATGCAGGAGATTGTGAGATTGCATGGAGTACCCAGGAGCATCATTTCCGATCATGATACCCGATTCTTATTGCACTTTTGGAGGAGTCTATAGGAAAGTTTAGGGACTCGATTGAAGTTCAGCACAGCCTATCATCCCCAGATAGATGTCCAGTCAGAAAGAACAATCCAAACTCTTGAAGATATGTTGAGGGCATGCATGTTAGACTTCAAGGGTTCATGGGAGGATCATTTGCACTTAGTGGAGTTTTTGTATAATAACAGTTTTCAGGCGACTATTCAGATGGCTCCATTCGAAGTATTATATGGTCGTAAGTGTCGCTCGCCCGTCTGTTGGGAAGATATTGGGGAAAGAAGATTATCGGGACTGGATTTTATCGTGCAAAATAGTGGAGAAAGTTAACGTGATCAGAAATCATATGAAGGCGGCACAAGACCGACAGAAAAGTTGGGCCGATACAGGACGAAGACCTCTGGAGTTCGCAGTTGGTGATCTTGTATTACTAAAGATATCACCGACCAGAGAAGTGATTCGATTTGGTAGTCAAGACAAGCTTAGTTCTCGATTCATGGGGCCTTTCGGTATCATCGAGCGTGTTGGAGAAGTAGCCTATCGATTGGCGTTACCACTATCCTTGGCGAGTGTTCATGACGTGTTTCATATATCTCAACTCCGCAAATATGTTCGAGATGAGACGCACGTCCTAGATCACTCGGAACTGACAGTAAGGGAGGACTTGACATATGAAGAACGACCGATGGCAATTGTAGATCGAATAGAAAAGGTCCTCAAGAACAAGGTTATCCCTCTAGTACTTGTTTCATGGGGGAATCGTTCGCACGGAGAATCAACTTGGGAACGTGAAGACGAGATTCGACAGAAGTTTCCACACTTATTTTCTTAGATTCATGTTTTCTTGTTTTGGGAATTTCGAAGACGAAATTCTTTTGTAGTTGGGTATAATGTAACACCCTAGTTCATTTATACCATATTTGATTTGAGTATTTTCTAATCCTGTGGCTATTTCTTGATTATTATCGTTTTGGGTGCGGATAGTGCATTTGGTATCTGTGGATAGTATCCGACCCGACCTGCATGCTTGAAACCCATTATAGTTTAAGATTACGTTATATTTTTGATAGTACAGAAGATCCGTGCACACATATGTGTTCAATATACATGTATCATATATCTAGTATCTGCATATATTTTTAAATAATACAAATTATAACTAAATATATATTTTAACATCTAGCATGGCCTGTATCATACCCCATATCTTGTGAGTGCATCCAGACATCGTGTTCACTTCCTGTTTGATGAAACAGACTCGTTTGGATCGCTACGTGTTTTTACGTGTATCCGTTGTTGGGGGTATGCATTTTATCTAACCGGACATCGCATTAATATTTTAACTGACACGTATGGTATTCATATTTTAAAACTAGAATTTTAGAAGTGACCCGAGTATTTTTCGGAGTAATTTTGTATTAGCTATAAATCCTATAAAATATATTATAATATATTTCTAAACCTAACAGTAATATATACTGTACATAATATATATATATTACTGTTATACTAAATTATTATTCCTATTCTACTCACCGTCTCTTTCTCTTCTCAATCTCTCCCTCCCCTTATATATAATATATATATTATATTACTTAATATATGTAACAACACAGCTCTCTCTCTCTCTCTCTCTCCCCGCTATCTCTCTCTCTCTCTCTCTCTCTCCCCCTCTCTATATATAAATATATATAACTCCCTCTCTCCTCCTTCTTCCATCGCGACGAGAACCCACGACCAACCTCCAAGCAACCCAAGAAACACCCAAACCCAAACCTTAGCCTACGCTGCTCCATCGCCGCCGATCATCTCAACACCCTGACCTCACCTTCACCACTTCCTCCTCTCTCCTTTCATCCCCGACGAGACCCCCATGACCCCCGAGCACCCCCCAACGCAATCCATCCCTGCAACCAACACCCAAGAACCCAAGCACTCGCCTCCGCCGCCGATCACCTCGTCCCCCCGTCGACCCTACCTCACCTCCTCCTTCTCCTCCCTTTTCTCTTCTCTCCACCGACACCACAACGCCACCACCACGACCCTAGCAACTCACCTGAGAACCCATACCCACGAGCCCAAGAACCCCGATGCCGGCACCTCTCATCGCCGGAGACCCCGACTTCGTCGTCGTCACCCCCTCCTTCTCCTCACTTACCTGCAAACCCCCGACACCACTGTAAACCCCCGACACCACAAACCCGAGCACCCAACCAACCCAAGAAACTCCTCTGCCTTTGATGTCGATGGCTGCCCTTCATCGCCGTCATCACCCCCTCGTCTCCTCTGTCCCAGAAACCCCAAGCCAAGCTACACCCACCTCCTTCTCTTCTTTCTTTCTTTTCTTTTCTTTTATTAAGTTCTTGGTTTTCCGGTCATCGCCGGAGTCGCGCACGTCACCGACGATCCAGACGACCCAGTCGTCATCCTCATCCAGCGTGGTCACGTCTGTGAGTAGCCAAGTCCAGTTCTGTACGCGCGTGTGTGCATCGCGACGTTTACCCGACGTCGAACGTGACGTACGTACCACGACGTGAGATCCGATCAGGCAAGTATATCTTGCAACATGATATGCTATAATATATCTATTTATATGAATAAAAATAATACATGTGTTATATTATACATCCGATGTTATATAATTACTATTTTTCGATATCCGTTCGCATCCGTACTGAGAATTGCATATCTGGTTGCATGCCGGAACCTCACTATATCATTTATATTATTGTAACATGCTGTCTAGTTGCATCACACGTAGTCATGGATACGTATACAGGTTATTACAGATAGACACATATGCATCTTGATATCTGTCGTGCTTACCGTGTCAGATATTCGTTACAGTGTTACATTTGGTATCTATCTGATACATATGCATCACATGACATGTGCACGACACACTACTTGACTCATTACTTGGATCTAGTTACTAATGCTAACAATCCTGACCCGTTGTCCTGACGGACGTTACTTGTTGTCTGCATAGATAAAAACCTGTACTTGCTTGATCCTGTGTTGGCATTAGATTTATATTGGCAATACCTGACTTGAACACAAACCTGGGGGTAAAGAGGAAATCATGAATGTAACCGAAATATAACTCAAAAGGCTATTATTATATATTTGTCGTTTTTCCGGGCGTTACGGAATAATCTTGTTTGCCGTTTTTCCGGGCATTATAGAATATCCCGTTTGCCGTTTTTCCGGGCGTTACGGAATAATTACATGTTTGCCATTTTTCTGGGCGTTACGGAATATCCTGTTTGCCGTTTTTCCAGGCGTTACGGAATAATCCTGTTACCATAGTCCCGTGGGGATTGAACGGGGCATAGACTGATGGGTTACGATGAGGATTACATTAATTGATTTCGAAGACTTTAGAATAGATAACCTAGAAGTATATTTTAGGTTATACATCACATACACACACATACCTCACTGTTTATATTTATGTTGTGATTTATATTCATGTTTACGTATCTTGCTACATCCTGATTATTACTGCTATTTTGGTATTATGACGCACTGACGTCTGGGTTTTGCATGGCCTAGTTCCTCTATATCTATCACAGGATGAACAGGAGCACTTCAACAACCAAGCCGAGCAGTGAGGGATTGATTATGTGTGGTTTAGAGATGTTTAGCTTTTAGACTCTTAGCTTATTTTTCCGCACTTTCATTTCTTGATGTGAGCCCATATTGGGATGTATTTTCAGACGTTGTTTATTTTATATTTATTATCGTTTCCGCTTATATATTTTCTTGACTCTTTTATTTGGAAAATGGACATGTACTAGATATATTTTATATTTTACTGTTCTTGATATCCTATAGACAACCGTAATGTGACTGTGGAGGGATGATTTCTATCCACAGGTAGTATGGTTGGCTCTGTCACGTGCCGTAGTTAGCGCATTCTAGGAAGCGGGGCGTGACACAAGTTTCCCCGGACAGATGATGAATTGCTCCTGGCATACGTGCTTCAGTGTTAGCAACGTTGATGCCAACCTGAAGTCCAAAATCTCGACCCCTAAGTCATTAAACTGTGAAAGAAATAAAAAAAATATATTGCTGAAATGACGGGGCAGCTCGCAATCAAATCAACGAGTAAAATGAAAATAAATAGCCGAAATGATGGAGCGACCATGAATAAATAGCAGAAATGATAGGGCAATCATGACATTTGCGATAAGAAAAGCTAAAATGATAGAGTAATCGCGGTAAAAAAAATAAAAAAAATTGCCCAACAAGCAGATCAATACTGACTCTTGTATACAATCCATAAGCACAAACAAATGAAAGTAGGCAACATGTTCTATCATGCTTTTCCAAACAAAGAATATAGTCTTGACGACAATGCATACAGCCTAGAGACTATCTCGACGTCCTTTATATTCCAGCAGAGTATAGACGTCGCATCGTCAAGACTCAAAGAGCTAAAATGAAAGCGCGGTGATGGCATTTTCTTAGCTCCAAGTCTTGATGGCAATGTATACAGCCTAAACCCTATCTTGACGTTCGTCCCATGCCAGCAAAGCACAGACGTGACGCTAGCAAAGCTCAAAGAACCAAAACAAAAGCAAAGTGATGGCAATTTCCTAGATTCGGGTCTTGATGGCAGTACATACATGCCTAAAGACCATTAGATGCCATCTCACCTCAGAAGGGTGCAGTCGTGACTTCTCTGGGACTCAAAGAGTATGACCCCAAGGTAAAGTGCCATGGCGGCGCCTAACACTGAATCTCTAATGGCCATGTATATATTCGCCTAGGAAGATTACTTGGGACGTTGTATCCCGCCTCAGAAGGGATTGGAGATACAGTAAGTGCGTGACTACTCGAACAACGTTTTGAAAGAATGCAAATCGAGAAGAAATAAGCTAACGCAATGGTGCGACGGACTACACCCAGTACCGCAATCTTGACATCCTCCTAAGTTAAAATGTCAGGATAGTTTATTCATACCTAAAAAGAGGATAAACTGAATGCTTCGGGACGAGTACATACACTATGCCAGGTCATTTTAGCACAAGCAAAAGTGCAATAGCTGACAACACTCTACCTACTTGCAATGCACATGGGCAAAGTGGTGGGGGCATTTGTTCCCGCCCAAATTTAGGCTCAAGAGTTTAAGCTCAACCGTGGCGCAGGCAGCGCCAAACGCCATCTCTGGCGCAAGCGGCGCCAATGCCAATCCTGGTGCAAGTAGTGCCAATGCCAAACCCTGGCGCCGGCACCACACATGCAATACACGTGGTGCCGACGCCAATCTTTATTGAAGTGCATGCTTCAGGTAGAGCTTAAGCTCTATTTAGGAAAATATTTCCCTGTATATTTCTAAAACAGAAAGATATCTCTTGTTAACAAGAAATTTTTCCTATATCTTTCTAAAATAAGAAAGATATTTACTCTGCTAATAGAGAGCCCTTGGATCAAAAATCCAACGATACTTAAGCATCACCGATTGTTCTTAAAATCAATTGAGATATCTCAAATAAGAGATTCTCTCAACTGGATTAATTTTCTCCTCACCTATAAATGGGAGTTTAGGAGATTAATCTCCACAAACACAGACCCCCCGACAAGGTCAAAAAACCAAGACTAAAGTCTCTGCAAGAAGAAAATTCTTCTTCATCCTCCTCAAACCCTAGATAAAGAACACAAAGAAAAATCTCTCATTTGCCTTCCTTGGAAGCTTAAGCTTCTTGAGAACCCTAGGTTCTTCCTTCGGATAAAAAATCCTTGAGTTATATTTCCTCTAAACGAGAAGTTAACCTCTCATGAGGGATCTAATCTCAAGATCTGAGATCTTAGAGGAAGAATTATAGCATTCTCCCTCATTAAGGATCACTAAGATCACCAAAAAGGTCAAAGTCTTAACTTCATGGGACATAGTTTTCCCCAAAAAATATTCATACACGAGAACTTAAGTTCTGAAGATCAAAAAAATGCGATTTTTATGAACTTGATCAAAAAATCATCTTGAAAGGTTAACCTTTCCATAAAAAGAGCTTAAGATCTCAAACCCTGGTTAGCGCCATATGCAAATACGTGCGCCAGCGCCAAAGAAAGGCCCACCAAGACCCGGGTTGTGCTACGTGCAAAGAACGTGTGCTGGCGCCAAGCCGACCCAAGTTGCGCCAAAGTCGTATGCCAGCGCCAAGCATACACTTTGTCCCACCAGGCGCCACGTGCAATGCACGTGAGAATGCCCCAAAGCCGTGTGCCAATCCCAAGCCGATCCGTGCTAACGCCAAAAGCATGGGTGCCAAACATGCCCCATACTTAGCCCAAACTGGCTAAGTCTTGAAGTTTTAGCTTCTTTAATCTCAAGATCAACTGAGAATAATATTCTTATGCCACCTAGGTTGACCTAGTTCCCAAATGAGACTGCGTGTCTCTAGGCAAAATCTATATGCTCAAACCCTCTAAATAGATCTTAGTTCTCAAATAAGACCAGCGTTTCCTTAAAAAAAGCTTAAGCTTTCCTATGAACACATGGACCTCATAAACGTGAGAATGAACCTTAGTTCACTTCCGTTGGAAATCCCAGACACCAACATGGACCTTGTAAAGGAAATACTTGACCCAAATCATGAAATGTATGTACGGATTTAGACTAATCTACGCCTTACGGGTGACGACAAAATTAATCTCCGTATACAATCTAAGGGCAACCCAAAATAAACAAATAAAAACACGACACATGAAGAAAAGAACCGGAAATGCAGAAAGTAGTTGTCGTACGCGACAACGTAATTAAATAAAGGTGCTTGCGCCTGTAGGAAAAATTCGTCCCCACAATCAATAAATCTGTCACCCTGAGAGGGAATCTGAAGTCGGTTACATTGGTCGCATCCCTCCATACCTCTGATATACGGCGCTATAAATCAACTTAGTGTCTTCGGAGAGGTGGACGGATCATACCAATGCATCTGCCCCCAAATTTAGGCTAGACATTCTAACACAGTCTGTCTTTCGGTTTTCGGCGGTAAACAGAGATAAGTATATTATTCAAGTAACGACCAAAAATAATGATGTAAAGAAGTGTTATGTACGACTAATTACTCAAATCAATCGAATTCGGAATATAAACGAAAAATATAACCATAAGTATTATGCAAACATAAGTTCAAGTCTCTCCTAAATAAGACTACTGGTGTAACGACTCTGTTTTAATGTACAAAATTTTTTAAAGTTAATGTACAAATAGAGTATTTGTAAATCCTGAGCACAAGTTATAAATATGATTTGTTTTTAAACAGCAAGAAAGCACTTGTAGCTCATTGGTAAAACCTTGCACTACTGTGACATATCTCCTGTGTTCAAAACCCCCCAACCACATATTAGTTTTGCTGATTTTTCTTTAAATTTTTTGGAAGCCCAAAAGTTTACACGTGCAACACACGTAAAAATGAAAAGTCGCTGAAAAATCAAACATGTGCAAAATACTATTAACTACGACTAGGACACATGGCATTCATCACAGCCCAAAACCAACCCTAGTGGCCGACAAAGATTGAATTTGGGCCGGCGCCGCCGGTGGAAACCGTGGCAAATGCTACAAAATTTTGCCCTAGCACCCCTTGGACCCCCCACTCCTCCTTTTTTGTTTCATTTTCCTGCACATTAACAGAGAATTAAAATGAGTTTTGAAATCAAATTTTAATGCATTTTAATTCTCATGTTTAATACCCTAAAATCTAATTCTACCCTATAAATACCACCCTACACCCTAGTCCTCCTCATTCTAAAATCTAGCATCAACTCTCAAAATTTTCTAAGTCCAAAAAGTTGTACAAGTGGAGTTAGCCCAAGGCCAAGTTCCAGCGATGTTTCGGGACAAATCCGGCGACACCGCGACTCCACGACACTTTCAAAATCTTCTTCCATCTCTTCTCTTTACCCTAATTCAGTAAGTCTCCTCTACTCTCTTCTTTACACCTCTCAAAATTTCTTCTTTTCAATGATGTCGGTAAGTGGAGTTATACCGACATCCATCTCTAAAACTTCTTAAACTAACAATTTTTCTTAAGAACTATTTATCTAAATCATTGTACTTAGTTTGTTAAACATTAAAATATAATTAGAAACAAATTCCAATTCAAAACTTCATATAAAAAATACTTTTATTGCACTTTTACGGTTAAATACCACAAACTTCTATTCGACATTACTTCTTCATATTACTCATATTACCTTTAGATAACTCACGAGGTAATGGCATACCTCATCACAACACTCACCATGACATAGAACGATTGCCTCTTTACAATATTTTTGGAACTAATAGAATTTTAAGATAATATATCCTAAATTATTAAAAACCGTATTCTTTAATATTGTTTTAATTAAATTCCACACAATTATGTCCTTACAACCCATTTTGGGGAATCCGATTTGATTGATGCGGGTTATCACACATCCATTGGACTAGTAGGGCGAGATGCAGACCTCCTTACGGAGCATACGATATTGATGGAATTTTTATTATAATTTCTAAGAAAATATGATTTCTATTAATAAATAAATTCTATTATTAATAATTATATATATAAATATTACCAAAATATCTATTTTAAATATATAATATATTCCATGTTTTCTAATCAAAAGAAAAGAATCACAAAAGTTCATGAAAATACTATCAAGAATCAATACAAGTCAAATTACATGAAAATACCCTATACTATTAAAATTAGGTTTATATCTACTAGAATATCTCATCACTTTTAAAATTACATCTATGAAAACCCTAAAGACGATAATTAAATACTTGAGCTTTATTTGAAAATATATACCAAAACTATTTTTCATAAAACTCCCTCAAGTTATATTAAATTACAATAAGGACCCTAGTAAATATAGGTTTAAGCGGGACCGGTTCTCTTGAGCCTCAGGGAGCCGGAGAATTTGGGTGCTTGCCTATTTAAGGTAGACAACTAAAACGGGTTAATCAATACGGTAATTGGTTTAGAAAAAGTCACAAATCCTGCCGTCCATATGTAGCAGTTACCGATAACTCCAAAACTAATTCAGGACTTCAATTCTGTTTAAGTGTCTGACTCAGTTGGAGTTTTAGTATAATCTGAAATCAATCCATTCATGTATACAATTCAATATAACTCCAATGCAACATGAATCCTTTATACCAGAATACAATCTATATTAACATGAATTTATTTGACCGTACCATGGATATACATTTGACATTGTTTACATGACTATCCATTTATATCCTTTCCGTTTACATGAACTACTGATATCATGGTTTCGGCAAGTCTTACATCTATTAAACAAAACAATACATATCAATACAAAATACATTACGGGGTTTTAAAGGGGTAGACTGGTACGGAATGTGTTAAAAGTGGCACGAGACGGTCACTTTAATACACCTAACTTGAACATTCGTTGCCGTTGTCCCGTGGGTTTTGACGGGGCCTTGTGATCTGTATACCATAGTCCACGGGGTAAGCTGGACTCCTCTCGTATACACTGGCATATTCTGTACTAAGTTACAAACAACTGCGTTAACATAACCATCAACATTATACCAGTTATATTCTCATTACCTGTTCAGTCTATTTCTATCTCTCTTTGGGACTTACTGAGCGATTGTTCGCTGACGATATTCATTTTCTATTCTTTCTTTGGAATGTTGTCAGGAGGACCTGATTCTCTGGAGATCGAGCCCGGCACAGACAACTTGGAGCAGTTCTCAGAAGACCCAGAGCTCTAGTCACTTTTATATACTTTACTTTCAGTTCATGCCATTATTTAGGCATTGCTTTTCAGTCTTGTATTTACTTTCCAGTATTGTATTGTAAAGAATGTTTAATAATAAACGTTGTAGTTCTTTTACATCTCATGTCTTACTTAGGTACTTTACCATAATGCTTATATACTCTTAGCATGTTTATTTCTGAGTAAATACGTCGTGTGACCCGTCATGTCCCCTTACCGTACTCTGGAAAGCGGGGCGTGACAGGTTTTGTTGGCGGCCCATGCAGGTCAGTGCTGCATGGAACCCTACCATGCAGGATCAGTTCTGCATGAAAACCTAAACAATATAACACAAGAATTACAAAACTCGGCAACTAAACATTCTTTATATTTCATAATCTTTGAATCTATCCTAACCCTATTTTTCTTTCAAGGTTATGGATTCTCCTAACAACACGGGTACAAACGTCAACAACACACCACTACCTCTTCCACTTACACCTACCGTTGTAGCTCCAATCAACGAGCAGACGGTACTGCTTGAGGCAATTAAGAGCCTCCTGGAAGGACAACAGCAACAGACTGCCATACTAATGAACTACCCAGAAGCGGAAGCACCCGAAGTGAAGCAATTCCGGGCACTGCATCCGAAGTAATTTTCTGGAAAAGAGAGCCCTTTGGAAGCTGAAGAATGGGCTTAATCAATTGAGGACGATTTGGCAGCAGCACAAGTCCTAGACATTGCTTGGGTAAGGGTTGTGAAGCTGCAACTTACAGATAACGCCCGAATATGGTGAAAGGCGGAAGAAAACCGTCTTGCCCAGCCAATCGAATGGAAGACTTTTCGCGACATGTTTGACGCGAAGTATTTTCTAGAGACTGCCCGATTTGACATGGAGCAGCAATTCATCCATTTACAACAAGGCTCTATGTGGAGCAAATCGGTAAATGAGTATGATGCCGAGTTCATCATGTTGAGCAGATAATATATGTCATAATATTCGAATTATATCACATACTATACAGCTAACACAAGACCGTAACAGATTTGCGGCCCATCTCATTCCGACTGCTGAGATCAGGGCCAGACAATTTCAGTAAGGGTTGGACCTGGAGATTCAAGCTGCTCTAGCTACAGGGTATTTCCCAACCCATGACCTAGCTCTGAAAGTTGCCCGTCGATACGAGGCAGTAGTGAAGAAGAAGGGCAGACCTCACCCTGCCGGTGTGAAGCGCCTTGCCACTCAGATGGAAGGAGGAGCCTCTTCAAGGCCACCTTTTGTACCCAGGAGACCGGGAGTACCTTTCAACCGGCCCAGTCCAGATTTCTGATTTTATTGCAAAAGGAATGGACACTTGGTGAAGGATTCTAGACGTGCTAATCGCCTTTGCTTAGTCTTTAGCTCATCCACACATGATATTAGGTCTTTCCTCAAAGACTCAATCAGTATCAGGCACCCAGACCAGCAATCACCTATCCGTAGCGGCCAGCTATTCAGGCACCTACACCACGTCTTGCTCTCACAGCTCCACCTCCTCGTGGACTGACTGCACCTCCTCCTTATCAGTTCCATCAAGCATAAAGGAACTTATCTCAAGGAAAGAGGAATGGACAGAGGAATGCTACTCCAGCAAGGAGGAATGTACCGAGTCGTTAGGCTTTCACAATGACCATGGAAGAAGCTGAAGCCACTGGCCAAGTCATCACCGGTAACTTTCCATCTTTCAAATCTGTTCAATACTTATTTACATCCATATATCTTTTCCTAAACCTAAAACATATCCCACATAACTTAGGTACGATCTTAGTAGCCTCACTTCCTACACTATCACTCTTCGATACTGAAGCATCTCATTGCTTTATGTCGCAACGGTTCGTCCGAACTCATGCGATTCCAGTCAAACCGCTCGTATCCAGCTGGAATGTTAGTTCACGGAACGACGTTCTAAAGGAAACTTTGGGATACGACCTGTGTCCAGTGGTCGTCTACAGCAGAGAATTTATGCTGACTTCAAGGTGCTAGACATACCGAACTTCGATGTAGTTTTGGGTATGGATTGGCTAAGAACTTTCTACGCTACCATCGACTGTCGTCAAAGGAGAGTAGTGTTCGAGATTCCAGAGCATCCGATCTTTTATTTCAAAAGTGGAGATTGTACCCTGAAGCCTAGCACATATAAAGTAAAACCGAAGAAGGCAGTGATTGCAACTCTACAGGCAGGAGAAGACAAGACAGAGGTAGTTAGAGAGTTCGGCGATGTATTTCCTGAATACATATCAGGTTTGCTTCTCGATCGAGCTCTTGAATTCAGAATTGATTTAGTACCTGGTGCACAACCGGTGATCAAAGCACCGTATCGGTTAAGCCCTGAAGGTTTGAAGGAGGTCCGTACTTAGCTGGACGAAATTCTGCAGAAAGGATGGATTCGTCCTAGCACTTCAAGTTAGGGATCTCCAGTTTTGCTTGTGAAGAAGAAGGAATGTTCTACAGAATGTGCATTTATTATAGAGCTTTGAACGAAGTCAAGATAAAGAACAAGTATCCACTACCACGAATCGATGATCCGTTCGATCAGCTAAGTGGGTCTTGCGTTTTCTCAAAGTTAGATTTTCGTTCGGGTTATCATCAGGTAAAGGTCAAAGAGACTGATATTCCGAAGACGACATTCAGGACTCGCTATGGACATTATGAGTTTCTTGTGATGCCATTTAGAGTGACCAATGCACCAGCCATATTCATGAATCTGATGAATCAAGTTTTCCGAGAGTACCTAGATAGCTTCGTTGTCATATTCATCGACGACATCCTGGTATATTCAAAGAATTAGAAAGAGCATGCTGAACATCTATGAATTGCCCTGGAGACCTTGTGATGGCATCAACTCTATGCCAAGTACAGTAAGTGAGAATTTTGGCTAGAACAAGTAGAATTTCTTGGACATATCGTTTCAGGCGATGGAATCTCCGTAAATCCAGCTAAAGTAGCAGCAGTAAGCGAATGGCCGACACCAAAGACAGTGAAGGACATTCGAAGTTTCTTGGGATTAGCGGGATACCGCCAAAGATTTATTGAAGGATTTTCGAAGATTGCAACACCCCTGACCAAGCTCATACGCAAAGATGAAGAATTCGTGTGGTCAGAAGCATGCGAATAAGCTTTCGTAGAACTCAAGTCAAGATTGACATCAGTACCTATTCTCGTAATACCGGACCAATCTGGAGGTTTCGTAGTACATTGCGATGCATCCGGTAAGGGATTAGGATGTGTTCTACATCAGCACGGTAAAGTTGTAGCTTATGCATCAAGACAGCTGAAGATTCATGAGCACAACTATCCAACGCATGATCTGGAGTTGGCAGCCATTATCTTTGCTCTCAAGATTTGGCGCCATTATCTTCTTGGAGAAATGGTAGATATCTACACAGACCACAAAAGTCTGAAGTATGTGTTTACTCAGAAAGAGTTGAATATGCGGAAAAGAAGATGGTTAGAACTCATGGCGGACTTCGACATCAACCTACAATATCATCCAGGGAAGGTGAATGTGGTACCTGATGCACTTAGTCGCTAACCACTATTAATGAATCTTACCGCACAGTGGAAGATATAACAAGATTTGCATCAGATGGAGATAGAAGTGATTATGCCAGGTAACACTTCAAGTTTGATGAACTTACAGGTCCAGTCTACAATTGTCAATCAGATCAAAGCAGCTCAAGAAAGTGATACCAAGTTGCAAAAGACCCGACAACAAGTAGAAAGTGGACTTCGAACAGACTTCATCATCCATGAAGACGGATCTTTGAGATATGGCAGTAGATTGTGTGTACCACAAGGCCATGTTCAGGAAGAGTTGATGAAAGAAGCTCACAGCTCCCCATACTCAGTACACCCTGGTGGTATAAAGATCTGCGGCAACATTACCGGTGGCATGGAATGAAGCGTGAAATAGCCAGAAGCATAGCTAAATGTTTGGTGTGTCAGCAAGTAAAAGCCGAACATCACAGGACTGCTGGTTTACTTCAACCGTTACCTATCCCGGAATGGAAGTGGCAACACATTACCATGGACTTCGTGACTGCACTTCCTCGCAGTATGAAAGGTAACGATGCTGTATGGGTTATTGTGGATCGACTCACAAAGTCGGCTCATTTTATTCCCTTTCGAGTTGGCCAATCTACCGAAACACTAGCAAAAAAGTACATGGAAGTAAGTATGAATCTAAGTAAGATTTAACTCTTCAATATGTACTATCTCTGATACCCATGAACTCATGCAGGAGATCGTAAGATTATATGGAGTACCGGTTTGCATTTTGTCCGATCGTGACACCAGATTTTGATCGCAATTTTGGCAGAGTCTGCAAGCTAGCTTGGGAACAAGTCTGGACTTCAGCACAGCTTATCATCCATAAACAGATGGTCAGTCTGAGCGAACGATTCAGATTCTTAAAGATATGCTAAGAGCTTGTATGCTTGACTTCGGAGGATCGTGAGAAGATCACCTATATCTTGTAGAGTTTTCATACAACAACAGCTACCAAGCGAGTATTGGAATGGCACCCTTTGCAGCTCTATATGGAAGGAAGTGTCATTCACCATTAAGTTGGGACGATATCGGAGATAGAGAACTTCTTGGACCTGAGATGATAGTGGCGACTGTAGATGTAGTTCACACTATCAGGAAATGAATGCGCATAGCCCAAGATTGACAGAAGCACTGGGCTGATACAAAGCGCCATCACTTGGAGTTCCAACCGGGAGATCATATCTTTCTGAAGATTTCTCCAAACCATGGAGTGATTCTCTTTGGAAAGCGGGGTAAGTTAAGCCCGAGATGCATTGGACCGTTCGACATACTCAAACGAGTCGGAGAAGTGGCATCCGCTTGGCACTTCTATCCTCATTGGAAGGAGTGCACAATGGGTTCCACATATCCCAACTCAGAAGGTATGTGAGTGACCCCAGACACATTCTTGATCACTCCGAGCTCACGGTACAGACAAACCTATCTTGTGAGCAACAACCCGTTGAAATCCTGGACAGAAAGGTGAAGTCACTTCGGAACAAAGAAGTAAACTTGGTTCGAGTGATGTGAAGAAAAGACTCACCAGGAGAATCAACGTGGGAAAGGGAAGACGACATGCGTGCAAGATACCCTCACTTGTTTGTAAATTAGCCTTTAAATAATTGTAAATTTCGAGGACGAAATTTTTATAAGGAGGGTAGAATGTAACGACCCTGTTTTAATGAACAGAAATTTTTAAAGTTAATGTACAAATGGAGTATTTGTAAATCCTGAGCACAAGTTATAAATTTGATTTGTTTTTAAACAGCAAGAAAGCACTTGTAGCTCATTGGTAAAGTCTTGCACTGCTGTGACATAGCCCTTGTGTTCAAATCCCCCCAGCCACATATTATTTTTGCTGATTTTTCTTTAAACTTTTTGGAAGCCCAAAAGTTCACACGTGCAACACACGTAAAAATGAAAAGTCGCTAAAAAATCAAACATGTGCAAAATACTATTAACTACGACTAGGACACGTGGCATTCATCCAAGCCCCAACCCAACCCTAGTGGCCGGTGAAGATTGAATTTGGGCCGGCGCCGCGGTGGAAACCATGGAAAATGCTACAAAATTTTGCCCTAGCACCCCTTGGACTCCCCCCACTACTCCTTTTCTGTTTGATTTTCCTGCACATTAACAAAGAATTAAAATATGCTTTAAAATCAAATTTTAATGCATTTTAATTCTCATGTTTAATACCCTAAACCCTAATTCTACTATATAAATACCACCCTACACCCCAGTCCTCCTCATTTTAAAATCTAGTATCAAAACTCTCAAAATTTTCTAAGTCCAAAAAGTTGTACAAGTGGAGTTAGCCCAAGGCCAAGTTCCGGCGACGTTTCGGAACAAATACGGCGACACCGCGACTCCATGACGCTTTCAAAATCTTTCTCCATCCCTTCTCTTTACCTTAATTCAGTAAGTCTCCTCTACTCTCTCTTTTTCACCTCTCAAAACTTCTTCTTTTCAATGATGTCGGTAAGTGGAGTTATACCGACATCCATCTCTAAAACTTCTTAAACTAACAATTTTTCTTAAGAACTATTTATCTAAATGTTAAACATTAAACTATAATTAGAAACAAATTTCAATTCAAAACTCCATATAAAAAACACTTATATTGCACTTTTACGATTAAATACCACAAACTTCTATTCGAAATTACTTCTTCATATTAATCATATTACCCTTAGATAACTCACGAGGTAATAACCTACCTCATCACAACATTCAACATGACATAACACGATTGTCTCTTTACAATATTTTTGGGACCAATACAATTTTACGATAAAATACCCTAAACTATTAAAAACCGTATTCTTTAAGATTGTTTTAATTAAATTCCAAACAATTATGTCCTTACAACCCATTTTGGGAAATCCGATTTGGTTGGTGTGGCTTATCGCACATCCATCGGACTGGTAGGGCGAGATGCAGACCTCCTTACTGAGCATACGATCTCGATGGAATTTTTATTATAATTTCTAAGAAAACGTGATTTCTATTAATAAATAAATTCTATTTTTAATATATATATATATATTACCAAAATATCTATTTTAAATATATAATATATTCCATGTTTTCTAATCAAAAGAAAAGAATCACAAAAGTTCATGTAAATACCATCAAGAATCAATACAAGTCAAATTACATTAAAATACCCTATACTATTAAAGTTAGATTTATATCCACTAGAATATCTCATCACTTTTAAAATCACATCTATGAAAACCCTAAAGACGATAATTAAATACTTGAAATTTATTTTGAAAATATATCAAAACTATTTTTCCTAAAACTTTCTTAACTTATATTAAATTACAATAAGGACCCTAGTAAATATAGGTTTAAGCGGGACCGGTCCTCTTGAGCCTCGGAGAGACGGAGAATTTGGGTGCTTGCCTATTTAAGATAGAAAACTAAAACGGGGTTATCAATACGGTAATTGGTTTGGAAAAAGTCACAAATCCTGCCGTCCATGTGCAGCAGTTACCGATAACTCCAAAACTAATTCAGGACTTCAATTCTGTTTAAGTGTCTGACTCAGTCGGAGTCTGAGTCTAATCTGAAATCAATCCATCCATGTATACAATTCAATATAACTCCAATGCAACATGAATCCTTTATACCAAAATACAATCTGTATCAACATGAATTGATTTGACCGAACCATGGATATACATTTGACATTGTTTATATGACTATCCGTTTATATCCTTTCCGTTTACATGAACTACTGATATCATTGTTTTGGCAAGTCTTACATCTATTAAAAAAAACAATACACATCAATACAAAATACATTACGGGGTTTTAAAGGGGTAGACTTGTACGGAATGTGTTAAAAGTGGTACGAGACGGTCACTTTAATACACCTAACCTGAACATCCATTGCCGTTGTCCCGTGGGTTTTGATGGGGCCTTGTGATCCGTATTCCATAGTCCATGGGGTAAGCTGGACTTCTCTCGTATACACTGGCATATTCTGTACCAAGTTACAAACAAATGCATTAACTTAAGTATCAACATTATACCAGTTATATTCTCATTACCTGTTCAGTCTATTTCTATCTCACTTTGGGACTTACCGAGCAATTGTTCGCTGACGACATTTCTTTTCTATTCTTTCTTTGGAATGTTGTCAGGAGGACCTGGTTCTCTGGAGATTGAGCCCAGCACAGACGACTTGGAGCAGTTCTCAGAAGACCCAGAGCTCTAGTCACTTGTATATACTTTACTTTCAGTTCATGCCATTGTTTAGGTATTGCTTTTCAGTCTTGTATTTACTTTCCAGCATTGTATTGTAAAGAATGTTTAATAAATAAAAGTTGTTATTCTTTTACATCTCATGTCTTACTTGTGTACTTTACTATATTGCTTATTTACACTTAGCGTGTTTACTTATGAGTAAATACGTTGCATGGCCCATCATGTCCCCTTACCGTACTCTGGAAAGCGGGACGTGACAACTGGTTTAGGAGATATGCCCGTTTTCGTATCGTCACGCAGAATAGATCAGAATCTGTTCAGTATCGTCGCACATTTTTAAAACACGGTTTGAGTTAATATCCGTCGATTTTCAGGTTTCAAAGTTTATTAGAAACTTGTAGGTATTTAGGTGTACTTATCTAAATAACTAAGTTCCGCGCGATTTGGATTCCTGACGCTCTAGTTATAGTCATTTTATCATCAGGGTTTAAAACAGAAATTCTGATTTCTGGACAACTATGGGTGTATTGCCGAGCATATATCGGGTCATTCTATGTATTTATGGGTCACCAAGTATATATTAAAGTTATAGGTATGTCAATTGTGCATCTATACATCTTCAATTTGTCCCGAACCGACATCAGAAGCTCAAGATATGTCGTATTTAAAACAGTGTGCGAATCAAAGCAGATTCTGTCCAGATTTGTCACTTAATTTTGTAACGCAGTTTTCTATAATTTACATCAATTTTTAGGAAAACCTTACAACTAAGAAAATCTAGATCTTTCGATTTATATCTCCAAAACACTTGAGTTTGCTCAAGTTGGATAACTTTAGACCGAGTTAGGCGTCCTCGAAAATGACCGATAAAAACAGTTTTCTGGGTTTAAAAACAGTTAATAAAAAGACGTCGTAAATCCTAAATCGTTATGTGATTCAATCTGAATTTTTTTTACTGTAGATCTAAAATTCTATCTAATATATTATATAATTTTCCTAGAATGTCCAGAAGTCAAGATTGATTTTCTAAAAATTATTTTGAAGGTAAAGATATTTCTTCAAGGTGATATTTGATATTGAAAAGATCATGGTATTTATTTGAAACTTCGTTGTCTTTTAAACTAAATATAAATGATAAATAACAGCGAGAAATTCAACTTGAAATGTCAACAAATTATAAGTAAGCATATATTTTTCATGTTAAATATTTCTGAATATAAATGAGATAATTATTTTTAACATGGGTTTACCGACATCGCAAGTTTTGGCATGACAGGGTTTAAAGAAGATATGAATATCAACAAGGTAAGCAGGGGAAACATATAAGGAAAAGATACAAGGAGGGTGAAGCGGGAAGGGAATAGGGACTTACAGGTTGTGTGAGTTTGTATAACAACCGGCTCATCGTTTTTTTATCCTAACGGCGGAAAGCAACTCTGGTGGCTACAAGACTCGCAAGAAGCAAAGTAGAAGAAAGAGGAGCTATGAGTTTTAGCTATTAATTTTCTGAATTGTGTGGAGAAATGAGAAAGAAGAAGGAGGAAGATGAAATATAAAGAGGGGTTTATTTTCACCAAAATTCTTCATAATAATCTAATTTATTATGAATCAAATTTTGGAATTAAAAAGAAGATGAAATGAAAGGGTTTTAAAAAAATGATAAAAATAATTATAGGACACAATGTTCGAACTTATAGCCTATGGACTAGCAATGCAATGACTTAATCAATAGGATACAAACTTACAATTGCATATAATTAAATAGAAACAAATATATACAAAAATTCAAAAGAGAATAACTTAAAAGATAAAATGAATAAATCATTTTCTTAAACTAATTAATTTTTTTTCTTTTAATAAAACAAATTCTCTTTTCAAAATTTTCCTTTTCAAACAAAATCAAATAAATTCTTTATATTAAAAGAAATCAAAATAAATATTTTAAAAAATTCTTTCAAAACCTTTCTTTTTACAAAACGAATCATTTCGGAACAATATATTTTTGTTTATTAAAAAGCATTATAGTAAAAACAGGGTTGTTACACTTTGTCAACATGTCGGCCGGATTATCTGTTGTACTAATCTTCTTTACGATAATCTCTTTCTCATCAATGATATCTTGAACAAACCAATACCGAACATCGATGTGCTTCATTCTGTCATGAGTCATCTGGTCTTTCGTCAAATGAATCGCACTTTGGCTATCATAATAGACTATTATTGTATACTTTTGGATACCAAGTTCCCAAAATAGTCCCTTCAACCAGATTGCTTCCTTAACGGCCCCAACAACGGCCATATGCTCTACCTCCTTCGTAGATAACGTTACCGTAGGCTGTAGTGAAGCACGCCAACTAATGGCACATCCTCTTAAAGAGAATATATAGCCGGTGATCGACCTTCGCCTGTCGAGATCATCTGCATAATCAGAATCGCTAAAACCAACCAAACTGTCACCGTTCCTTTCAAACTCCAATCCCACTTCAAAAGTACCTCATAGGTATCGTAAAATCCCTTTCACTGCTTGCCAATGGCCTACACTAGGAGATGCCATATAGCGACTAACAACACTAACCGCATATGAAATGTTGGATCGGATACAAACCATAGCATACATAATGCTACCCACCGTACTCGAATAAAGAACATGCGACATATACCAAACTTCATCCTCGGTTTGCGGTGATAAATGAATTGAAAATTTGAAATGGGCTGCCAACGGAGTACCTACAGATTTTGCGTCTGCCATGCCAAAACACACCAAAATTTTCTCAACGTATCACTATTGAGACAAGTAAAGTTTTCCTCCTTTGCGATCGCGCTTAATTTCCATACCGAGAATTTTCTTGGCCGCTCCTAAATCTTTGGTCTCGAACTTACCTTTCAATTGTTTCTTAAGCCTTTCAATATCAACCATATACCTTACTGCTATCAACATTTCATCAACATTAAGCTACAAATATATGAAAGAACCATCGGTGAGCTTCTTGCAATAAACGCAATTGTCGCCTTACTTCTCGTAAAGCCAATATCCTTCATGGAGGAGTCAAATTTCTTATACCAACGTCTAGGTGATTGCTTCAAAACATAGAGAGATTTCTTTAACAAACAAACTTGGTCTTCCTTACTTTCAATTTCAAAACTTTCGGGTTGTTGCATGTAAATCTTCTCTACCAAATCACCATGCAAGAATGTGGTCTTAATATCGCGCTGCTCGAGCTCCAAATCTTGCATAGCTACCAAACCGTGCAATACACTATAGAGGTGTATTTTACAACCGGAGAAAATACTTCATTGAAGTCCACTTCCCGAACTTGCGAATAGCCTTTAGTTACAGATCGTACCTTGTATCGTGTATCAGCAACCCCTTGGTCTCCTTTCTTCTTCTTAAAAGCCCACTTGTAGCCAACTACTTTTTTTTCCTCTTTCGAGCTTCATGAGCTTCCATGTTTGGTTCTTGTGAAGAGACTCAATCTCTTTATTCATAGCGACTAGCCAATGAGTTGAGTAATCGGACGAGATAACTTCTTGATAACTCGTTGGTTCTCTACTATCAACTTTCTTTACAACGAACAGTACATACGCCATTAGATCATCGTAGCCATATCTTTGTGGAGGTCTAATATCTCTTCGTTGTCGATCTCGAGCGAGTAAATACTGCTCATCTTGGGACTGATCTTCATCAGACGATACTGAAGGAGAGATCTCCTGCGAATCTGAGTTTTCACCAACTTCAATTTCAACGCTCGGCTCGGCCTTCCTTATATCGTCTCAAATTAGAGATTCTGCATTCTTCGGATTCAACATAGAAGACTCGTCAAACGCCACATCTCTGCTAATCATAAATTTTAGCAACTTCGGATCTGAACACCACAACCTATAATCTTTGACTCCGGTAGCATAGCCGAGAAAATGCATTTCTTCACTCGAGAATCCAACTTGCCTTCACAACAATGTGCATATGCGGAATAACCAAACACTTTAAGTGTAGAATATTCGGCGTGCTTCCCAGACCATACCTGCTCCTGTGTTTTACTACCAAGCGATGTATGAGGTGATCGATTCACAATGAAGCATGTTGTGTTCACTGCCTCTGCTCAAAACTCCTTGTCGAGCTCTGAATTAGATAACATGCACCGAGGTTTCTCCAAAAGAGTTCAATTCATGCACTCGGCGACTCCGTTTTGCTGTGATGTGTAGACAACGATATGATGCCGAGCAATACCTTCGTTTTTGCATAATTCATTAAAATCTCCATCACAAAATTCTAATTTGTTGTCCATCCTTAGTCTCTTAATCTGCTTCCCTGTTTATTTCTCAACCAATAGTTTCTATTGTTTGAACGTAAAAAACACATCATTTTTGTGCTTAACTGGACCCAAACTTTCCTCGAAAAATTATCAATGAAAATAAGCAGATACTTAGCACCGCTTCCTTTAGAAGCAACTTGATAGGGTCCCCAAAGATCTGAATGAATATAGTCAAGAGTACCCTTTTTGTTGTGCACCGCTAAACTGAAGCTAACTCGTTTCTGCTTCCCAAAAATGCAGTGCTCACAAAACTCCATTTTCGATGTACTTTTACCATATAATAAACCCTGCTTCGATAACTCGGCCATACCTCTCTCACTCATATGCCCGAGCCTCATGTGCCATAATCTGATAATATCTAAATCTGACATAGATTTAGATGATGAAACTGCCGCTAATCTGGTAGTTGTCGAACCCTGCAACACATATAAAGACTCAATTTTCAAGCTCTTCATAACTACGAGAGCACCTTTGGTTACTTTCAAAACTCCACCTTCAGCGGAGAACTTATAACCTTTAATATTGAGTGTACCCAATGAGATGAGATTCTTTTTCAAGTCAGGTACGTACCTAACTTCCGCTAATGTTCTCACAACTCCGTCAAATATCTTAATTTGAATCGTCCCCTTTCAAGTGGCTCGACACGAACTATTGTTGCCCATCAAAACCACTCTACCATCAACCGACTCATAGGTGGTGAACAACTCCCTATTGGGACATATGTGATAGGAACAATCCGAATCCATAATCCATTCGTCCTTAGATCGATATATGTTGTGAAGAACTACAAGTAGATCTCCTTCTTCTTCTGCTATACTAGTTTCAGCTGAAGACCCCTTCTTCTGTTTATTTTCAAACTTCTGCTTGTTCTACAATTTGTAACAATCGACTTTAAAGTGCTTCGGCTTCTTACAATAGTTGTAGGTCAAGTTCTTAATCTTGGATTTCGACCTTGACTTCTTCTTTTTATCTTATAAATCTCTCTTCTTCGCTCGCCCACGAACAAATAAGCCTGAAGATTAACCATCGCTTTCACTAGAAGTTAACTCCTTATCGATCTTCTTCTTGTTCATAAAATTTTCTTTGACATCCTTGATCGAGATAGTATCTCGTCCATAGATCACAATGTCATGAAAGAACTTATAATTGGATGGCAAAGAACATAAAAATAACAATACTTGATCTTCATTATCAATCTTAATATCGATCTTACCAAGATCTGTAACGATCAAATTAAACTCACAGATGAGAAATTTGATAGGAGAGTTTTCTGACATACTAAGCGTGTAGAGACGCTGCTTCAACAGGACTAGATTTATGATAGACTTCTTTAAATAGAACTCCTTTAATTTCAACCATAAACTAGCCGCCGTCTTCTCCATAAAAACTTCTTGCAAAACTTCATTTTTCAAACATAACTGGATAGCCGTGAGGGTCTTTTCATCCAACTCCTTCCATGCTTCCTCCATCATAATGGAAGGCCTTGAATCCTTTTCAAGAATCGTATTTCTCAAATTATTTTGTGTCAATACGGCAATCATACGAACTTGCCATAAACTAAAACTCATATTTCTATCAAACTTCTAAATGTCGAACTTCATAATCGTTAGGTATATGATATAGGATCAAAAAGACACCTTGAGTGCTTACAAATTCTAAAACTTCAAAGTCACAATCTAAGAAAATGGAAAGGAGGATACAAGTTTCGTTACCCATCGTAAACTTAGATTGTGAGATCGAAGACCTAATGGTTCAAACAAAAACACCAAATCTTTCAAATACAATATGGCTCTGATACCAGTTTGTTGCGACAAATACGATCTCAAAGTAATAACAAACGATAAAGAGAAGAGAACAAATATACCAAAGTAATGAAAATAAAAACACTAACCACAAAACACCAGATTTTATGTGGAAAACCCTTTCGAGAAAAACCACGGGCGAATGAGAAGCTTTATTAATCGACAAAATTATGAAGGATTAACATCAGTGGATAAATCTCTCAAATCCCTTTCAAAACCCCAACTCTCAAATTACAAAGGGTTTCTCTCAAAAATTATTTCAAAAGCTATTAAATCTAGAGTTACAAAATATTACAATATATAGTATACTAAAGATCTGACTGAATACTAATTTCCCAATTATCTCGAAACAGCTGATATTCGGCACAATCCGCTTTAGAGTTGGTTCAAGTATATCCTGAGCCGGCTCATACAAACAGAGAACTCTACATTAGTCGTGAACCGGCACAAGTATATCCTGAGCCGTCTCTTGCAAACAGAGAGCGGATGATTATTCCAAACGTCTTATAAGACAACTCAAGACAATCTTGAGCCGTCTCTTGTACCTAGAGAGTAAATGTCAATTCTGAACGACCTGTGAGCCGGCTCATTGAGACATTGAGCTGGCTCAACTTCAAATCTCTGTAAAACGCCGAATCGATGGGAAACTTTAGTAGGGATCAAGAATACGAGGCATACTCAACAAGAGCCCGAGATATAAAAAAAGGCGAAAATTGGAGGAGCCTCGGTTCGCAAAAGAGCAGGAAGATATATCAGGCAATAATCCAAGGAAGCTTGAAAGTAAAGCATCAAAGTCTTCATTAAGGTTCATCCTTTAGCATCTGAATCTGAACAGATGCAACAAAAACAACGAAATATTCAATATACTGCGTCGAGGGTCTACACGGAGGTTGCTGCAAGAAAAGAAATTGATACTGATCCTAGACTTGGACCATACTCTACTCAATTCGACCGTGGTTTTCTTCCGAGGAAAAATACTTATTGGAACTCAAAGAATCTGAAGAACACCATCCAAATCAAAGAATATGCAGATGGGAAGATATGTTTGATAAAGCTAAGGCCGTATGTTCGCAACTTCCTACAGCAAGCAAGCAAGATGTATGCCATGTATAAATACACGATGGGAGGCCGCATGTATGCAAAGAAAATGTCTGAGTTCCTCGATCCCCAGGGTGTTTACTTCAAGCACAAAGTAATATCTCGAGATGACTCAGCCGTCTCGAACAAGAAGGATCATGATATCGTGCTTGGAGAAGAAAGGGTTACAGTGATTCTTGATGACAACCGAAGCATGTGGGGAAGGCACAAGTCGAATGAAATCGTGATGGAAAAGAACAATTTCTTCGCATCGCTGTCGGTATTATTCCTCAAAGGGTAGTTCGGTCTCGGAGATGAAGAAAGATGAAAGGGAGTTTGATGGTGCGCTTGCAGCTACAATTGTTGCTCTCAGCGAATTCATCAAATGTTTTTTGATTTCCCGGAAAGCGATGTAAGGCAAGTGCTGATAAAGATGAGAGATGAAGTGCAACAACAAGGATGGTAGATGGATTTCAATGATAAGTTCATGGAACAGCATTGACTACTGGATATTGTTTGAAGTTTAGGAATTTGTAAAATTCTTGAAATTGTTGAAATTTTACTATTTTCCAGATGAAATAAGTCAAGTGTGTCTCGGGATGTTTAATGTTATATTCAGGACGCGAGGATGAATTATTTATGATGTCTATGCTATTGTTTTCTCCTTCAACACCAGTTTCTTCTACTTGAAATAATTGTTTCGTTATTATTATTATTCAATTAAAATTATATAATTGTGAGCATGTTTATTTAATAGTAGGTCGCTTTTTACAGTGTAGAAAATTAATGATTGGCTAATTCTCAAAATAATTGGTTGTGAATAATGTTACTGATCTTGTGTTTGAGATAAATTAGTGCATCGGCTTGCTGCTCAATTTTTGATTAAACCTTCACCAAAGAGAGAATGGAACCATTCATCTTTTTTCTGGGCAAGTATGGTTCTTTCAATTTAAATCGATCTGTATGTATTATTTGTTTTGGATCTGAACTATAATTTATGTTTCTCTCTTATTTAACACAGAATCTGAATCGGGACTTGTGTGTGCATATATAAGTACTGTTAGCAGTTTCCAAATGCAGGATCATCTAAAGATAGCATGGTTTCAAAGCAGCAAATGGGAGATCCCGGACTCGATCCGGGGTCTCCCCCCACAATTGTTGGTCATGTATTTGTGATAAATCAGAGCATCCGTGGAATGAAGGGCTAACGAACATGTATGTGTGCATGTGTTGTGCGAAACGATAAATGCATCAAACGACTAAAAGTCTTAAAAAAATCTATGGTCATAGGTAAAAGTCATTAAGAATCTTTTCAGATCTTATAAATGTTTATTGATCTTGAGTTTTATCAAATCTTTAAAAATCTATATTAAAAGTCTTTAACATCTTTTATTATCCTAACTAAAAATATTTAAGATATTTCTCAAATAAAAAATTAAAGTGATAAAACAATTATTTATGGGTTTTTTACAAAATGGTCTCTCAAAACTTGGATAATTACTAAAAAAACAATACTTAATAATTACAATTTACTCTTTCAAAATCCTTTTTTTTATATTTATATATTATATTAAAGGACGGTGGACATTAGAAGGGAATATTAGTGGAAAGGTACCTTAACCATATCATAGACAACCTTTAAAACATAATTACATCCTTTTCGTGTGATGTGCATGGTATGGTATCATATAAGGTGAAAAAAGCTAATTGCTCCTTATAAATTATTTTTCTAATGTTAATATTCTTACATAAAGGGTATTTTGGGAAGAACGGTAACTTTAATAGAAAAAAAATTTATAGGCATTAAAATGTATAGAGAATACATAGGCTTTAATGATAAAGGTGCCCAGTTTGATATTGGACCAAAAGTGAGGTGTATTGCTACCATTGCATAGCACCAAAGTCTTCTTTTTGGAGGCATTGATTAGTAAGCGGTAATCTATACACACGACGCATACAAACTGATCCACAATCATCGCACACAAGCATTTAAAATGCCATATTGAAAGAGCCAATTCATGACATTCTTCGTGAAAGCCCTGTGAAGTTGGAATCCCGCACTCTACCAAAAAAGGGCAACCGGCAAAATCTGTTGCTCTTGGTGTGAAGAGGTCTGGGTTGATATCATCCCTCTCACTCCTCTTTGCATTCCTTTACAAAGTGGATAGAATCTCTTTTCTTTCTCTTCTCCCTCTCTCATATTCTCCCCGTCCCCCTTTCTCCTTTCCTTTTTTCCTTGTTATTCTCTTGCAACTCAACCTTTAAGAGATGCCTTGTTCTAGGGCTGTTGATGATGCATTTCTCCCCATTATAATCCCCAGCTTTCTATCCACACCTCTCCTTTCTAATCTTCTCAGAATTCCCATTAATTCTTTTTCTTGGTTGGGTTTTTTCCCCAAGTCCAATTTCTCATGGATTCTTCTTCTTCTCCTTCTTCTACCAACATAACCCATTTCTCACGGCCCTGCATCTATGGTAATGCTCTTTACTTATTTTTATTGAAGAATGCTTCTGCTGTTGGGGTTTTTATTGTCGTTCTTGGCTTATTTTCTTTGGGGTTTGCTGATTCTTCATTTATGCATTTGATCATATGGGTTATGGATAGTTTAAATTGTTCTTTGATTGTGTTACTGATTCTAGTGGTATTGTGAAATATAGTATTTTTTTGTTTTTGTTTTTTTAAAGATAGTCACAAATAGTATTTCTCATTTTATATGTAGGAGGTGTAAGCCCTTACATCCAAAAGTAGGCATAATTTTAATTATAGTTTCCGAACTGGTAAGCATAATCAACATACCATGCAACATGATTAGATATTAGAGAAGAACACTTGAATGAAAATAAAACCGGTTCCAATTAAGGGATACGCCGATTTTTCCCTGAAAATTTATATTTGAGTTAACCACTATGGCTGAAAAGGGAGGTGTTTCGAATATCATAGAATGATCATATATATTTTAGGCAAATCAACTGTTATGAAACTGGAATACATTATTTTTGTGTGTGACATAAATGGTGTAGACAACTGAAATACAATTACAGTAATCCATTATTGCAATTGACAAAAGAAGGGAGAAGGTTGAACTAGATATATATCCCTATTACCAATATCCTGCCAATATTTTTGTTTTGTTGTTCTTGACTACTCATGTTACCAGGGCAAGTGGCTTCACCGTACGTTGAGAGAAAATCCAGGCTCATGAAGTGGCTAAGCAAATTATTTGGAGGATCATGCGGAGGAACATCTAATGGAAGACGTCCACAAATTTTGGGTGAAGAGAACATGTTTTGGCGTGAGCCAAGTCGATCATTGGTAAGACATTTACTTTCCCTATATTATGTCATTAGTTTGTAGACTTCCACATATGAGACTGTTTTGAAGAAGATTACATTTTTGTTGCACATCAACTATATTTCAGAGAAAATGTTGACTGAATGTCTGTTTTATGTTTGGAGACATCAAGTGTATTGTACTCTATTCGGAATCAATACGATAATTTGCACCGTGCTGTGATATTTTTTTTAACTTATAAGGTGCGGCCCATTTGGGCCCGACCCCTCCAATGTAACAAATAGAGCCTGTCTCCTCTCCCCCCCTTTTGTTGTTTGTATGCCATAAACTTCTGACACCATTGTCCATTTCTCTAAATAAATAGGGTTGTTCACCTCGCCCCTTGTGATGGTTGTGGGCCTTGAACTGGTGACATCGTTGTCACAATTCCCTTGCACGACTAACTCACCTCACCTCCGTCCCCATAATATACTGGTTAGGCTTCCATAGAACTATCAACAAATGGTGTAGACATGTAGCAGAAGTTGCATCCATCACATTGAGCTGACTTCAAAGACCAGACATTGTCAGAATATAAAATATAATTTTGGTGTGGTGTGGCAGGAACATCAAGATGATATTAAAAGCAACCAGGTTAAAAAAAAACTCATGCACGCATTGAAAATCTTGATTTTAAAGAAAATACCATTGTGCTTAGCCCAGGTTTCAAATTTAGCCTGCAGGGTGCTCAACCTCTAGAGGCCAGTTGAAAATAAAAATGTAACTTTCCAGTCTTCACCATAACTTTAGATTTTTGGTGCAGTGAGAGGAGGGGCATCAATGCATCCAACATCAGCTACCTATCACAAACATGATTTCTTAAATTTTTTTAAAATATATTTATACTAGGGATATTTACCAAAAACCACTGTGGTTTCACACTTCTATGAAAAACCACCATGTGGTTTATTTTTTGACGAAAAACACTCATATGGTTTGCTCCATTAGCGAAAAACCTCCATCTGGTTTCGGAAAAATATTGTTAATTTGGTGGGATATTCTTGAACCATACACATATATGACATGCATATGACTTGTAAAAGTATGTTTATACCCAAAATACCTTTCTCGCTCTCTTTATGACACAACCAAACAAAAAGGCAACTTTCCAAAACCGTAAAATGAGAAGGGTATTTTAGGTATAAAAACACTTTTACAAGTCATGTACATGTCATATATGGGTATGATTCAACAAGAATATCCCAAAAAATAAACAGTATTGGGTTTTTTCCGAAACCACATGAAGGTTTTTCACTAATGGAGCAAACCACATAGGGGGTTTTCGTCGAAAAATATACCACATGGGGGTTTTCGTAAAAGTGTGAAACCACATGGTGGTTTTTCATAAATATCGCTTTATACTATGACATTTTCATTGATTATTATTGGGGAATGAAATATCAGGATGATCAGTCCGGATCAGCGAATGAGGACTTAGACCGCGCAATTGCACTCTCTCTTGCCGAGGATGCCAAGAGAAGAAACGGTATGTTTGGATTTTGACGATTTCTTGACCTTGGATAAAATTTTCTGTATGCTTAAAGCATCCATAGGAGTTTCTTTTCTATTTATGGTGTAAATGAAAAAAAAAATGGATATCTGCAGGGCACAGAGGTCAAAGTGATGATGAGGATCTAGCTCGAGCCCTTCAAGAAAGCTTAAACGCACCTCCGTATCGCCCATCTAATACCCACTCACAATCTATACCAAGAACAAGAGGATATAGGTCCATTTCTTAAACTCTCTTTTATTTCATGTAAGGTTTCCTGATATAGCTTAACACAGCGATGCCAACACTTTAAACTATGCAGAGTTTGTGGAGGATGTAAGCGTGAAATAGGCTATGGGCATTACTTAAGTTGCATGGGGACCTTTTGGCACCCCCAGTGTTTTTGCTGCTATGCTTGTGGAAAACCAATCTGTGAGAGTGAGGTACTCTATATCTGCACTCAATTTCTCATTCGGTTTCTTTTCTCAGTTACTTATATTTGAAACTTTGAAATGTGTTCCATTTTTAGTTTTCTTTATCAGGCAGTAATCCATACCACAAAATATGCTATAGGGAGCTTCATCACCCCAAGTGCGATGTCTGCCATCAATTTGTAAGAACATCTTGTTTCCTTGCAGTACTTGTGCAAATTGACACCGATAATTTCTTCTCATATAATGTTTGATGACTATGATAATTGGTTACTTTTTCCGTAATTTCTCGTTTGTCATTTGCCACCTACAGATGTTGGCATCATATTGTTGTTTCTTTATGTCGGATATGATTTATATGGTTTTTTTAATTGCAGAAATCTACAACACTGTCATCATAAGCAATACTAATTTCTTGACTCTAAGCGTCTGAACTTATGTTAGACATTTTCAAAATTTGACCTTGGACATGGTGACTCAATTTGTTGCCAATAATATTCTTGCATTTTCATTTAGGCTTAATTCCAAAAAAAACTACTAAATTCTTTGCCTCGGTTACGGGAAACTACCAAATTCTCTCAAAATTACGAGATACTACCATACTTTGAAAGTTTTGTGGTAGTTTCCACCTTATTTACGGTAGTTTTTCATAGTTTTGTGGTAGTTTCTTGTGTATTTAACGAGAATTTGGTGGTTTCTCCTAATTAGACCAAAGTATGTAGTAGTTTTTTTGGCATTAAGCCTTTCATTTATTAGTGAAGAGATTTCATTCATCTAAATAAAGTAGATTACGGAAAAGCTGTTGTTGTTTCAAATGATTGCAAGAGACAACATTAATATATCGGTAGTTAATACCACAAAAAGATATTAAACTATATTTTTATTATTGTTGATTATTTCATTCTCTTTACAGATCCCTATAAACAGAGCAGGTTTAATTGAGTATAGAGCTCATCCATATTGGGGGCAGAAATACTGTCCTTCACATGAACTTGACAATACACCGCGTTGCTGCAGTTGTGAGAAAATGGAGGTAACTTCCTTTCTCTTTTAAATGTAAATTCCTTAAATTATTTTTTAGCTCGTCTCGGATGAAGTTTCTGGCCAACAGGCATATCAAGTCCTTATGTTTGAGCCTTGAGCATTTCTTTTCTATTCTATCCTATTCTATTTCTTATGAAAGTTGTGAAAGTAATAAACTCAAATATATATAGATTCCTATTTGAGCCAGTTCCAATACATAACAACTTGTTCCTGATTGCTTAGAGTGACAATTTGTTATATCTAGAAAACATCACTTTAAAGTATCAATATAGTTTTAGGATACCTTGGTCTGATTTCGTGCATTTTTTATTTCAAGTTAAGATGATGGATTCTGTTTATCTTTACCAAATAGACGACCAAGTTTCGCAGAAAAGTATTTTTACTGGTTGTCTGCCACACTCATTTTATTACTTTCTATTGAATTCTGATTTAGCTACTATAAAATCTTTTTGAGTATCAGCAGTAATCTTTAATTATGACGAGTGTACTGATATGTTTTTGGCCATGCTCGAGTTAATGTCCAAAATGGCTAGTGCTATCCTTTTATTTTTCCCATCTTGATATTTGTAAATGAACCATAGCTTGCTTTTGGGATGTTGACACTCTCACATTGTATGATCTTTAGGGATACCGCACCGCCTTACTATTTGTGTTTTTTTCTTGAGTTTGTGTTTGTGTGTCTGCACACTTGCATTCATTGATAACTAAAGAAAAGAGATAAGAACTTAATGACAATTCTTGTATATACAAGTGATTATGGATGCTTTATTTACTACTGTTTTATTAGAATGTGTATCTCAAACATCAACAACCCTATGAATCTTTATTCCAAACCAAACTTTTGCAACCGGCTAAATAAAAATATTATTCTTTCTTTCAACTCTGTTAAGGGCTGTCTCGATTAAACTGACTTGCTGACGATATTTGTAATGGTGTAGTCAAGAAAGACAGAGTACATGTCCTTGGGAGACGGCCGCAGCCTATGCGTAGAATGCTTGGACTCTGCCATCATGGATACGGGCGACTGCCAACCTCTTTATCATTCCATTAGAGATTTCTACGAAGGAATGAATATGCGAATAGATCAACAAATCCCCATGCTTTTAGTTAAAAGAGAAGCTCTTAATGAAGCTATTGAAGGAGAAAAAGATGTAAGAATTTCTTCGGTTCTTCTTGTTCACAAAAGTAATTAAAAATAAGGCTAATAGCAGGAAAACCCGTACCTTTGTTTGAATGGCAGGAAACCCCCTTTTACTTCACCTCCTCTGACCCTAACAATGCTATTATTTCCCTAATTTGTGCCCTAAAATACAGATGAACGTCTATCATTTTCTGCCATTTTTCCATTAACGGATTGTGTATAATATTTTTGCCGAGTGGGATTTCGGGAATAACAAATTATTAGCAACGGAAAAGGTAGCTGTTGTGTAGAACAAGGGGGCAAAGTGTAGGCTTTTTAACTGAGGGCGGTTTCTTGCTAACCAGGTGACAGCGAAGGGGGTTTCCTGCTATTTAGCTTAAAATTCTGGAAGTTCAAAATTCATCAATCTTTGTGAAAGCTTGCCATGTTCTGAAATTTTTGTGGTTTCAGGGGCATCACCACATGCCGGAAACAAGAGGTTTATGCTTATCCGAAGAACAAACTGTTAGCAGTGTATGAGCATTTTATCACATCCTTTAGTTGATTGTTTTCCCCTTTTTCCATAAAGTTTTTGCGCGTAATGAATGCTAAATCTTGAACCTTATGTTTTTTATTTAAATTTAGATAAATAAGAAACCAAGGATGGGGAAAAACAAAATCCTGGACATGAGAACTCATCCGCAAAAATTGACTCGCAAATGTGAAGTGACGGCCATTCTTGTTCTTTATGGTCTTCCCAGGTTATTCATTTCTTTTATGTTTGTAGTGTATGCTAAACTTTTTGCTTTATATGTATGAAAATATTATTGCTGGAAACTGACGAAATTTCATGATATACTGAAAAGCTGTTATGCATAATTTTTTGACTTTCGGATGCAGGTTATTAACTGGTTCAATCCTTGCGCATGAGTTGATGCACGGGTGGTTACGACTTAAAGGTATAATTTTGTCAATCAAGGTCTTATTGAAGTTTAAAATGTTGTTAGAAAAATATAGGGGTATTTACCAAAAATCATCATGTGGTTTGCACTATAGAGAGGATTTTCCATTAGCGGAATACAACCCTATTGTATTCTCCATTAGCGAAAAATCACCTCGTGGTTTCAAATAAACCCCTTGCTGTTAATTTTCTGTGAGATTCCTCTAATATTCCCTCGCATGGCAAGTCACATTACATGGCATTTTTTTCTTAAACTATTGCCTGCAATTTTTCTAATACCATGTCGATATCCCTCATTCCTCAAGATGATGATAACACATGATGTGTAACAAGTTTTTGGTTCTCTCTTAAACCCTGGATCTATTTGCTTAATACCATAAAGTTATCAATATTCCGAGAGCAAAATCCTCCAACAACTTGATCGAGCTCATATTTATAGAGGTTGATATGGATTTTACATTGATGATCATATAATTACATAAATATTTTGTTTATCTCTATTATGACCAAATTTACTCACATTTTAATCTAATTAGGCTATCGCAATCTAAGGCCCGAGGTAGAAGAAGGCATATGCCAAGTTCTCTCCCATATGTGGCTTGAATCCGAGGTCGTGCCAGGAACAAGTTCACATCCCTCGTCGAATTATGCTTCATCTTCATCCTCTTCAATTCCACACTCCAAAAAAGCAGGAACATGCGCGATCGAGAAGAAGCTCGGCGAGTTCTTCATGCATCAAATCGCTCACGACACTTCGCCTGCTTATGGGGAAGGTTTCAGAAGAGCGGTTGCGGCTGTTAATAAATACGGGCTTCGTAGCACACTTGATCATATTTACATGACTGAAAATTTTCCTCTATAAAAAAATTCATGCCAAAATGCCCCTTATTTTTTAGTAGGGTCCTTATGGCTAATTGTGTAATAAGGAAACTGTAATTTATCTTCATACTATATTAATAATGACGACCCCGAAAGTCTGGGATAAATTTGGGATGAACCCTTGTTATCCTGTTGATCAATATACTAATAATAATGGGATTTGGATATAAATGTTTATGTTGATGATCATGGATGTGAGATTTATTAATTAGTCTAACTGTAGTCCCAAATGGAATTCATCAATCTTAAAATCATAATCAATTATATTGATAAGTAGTCCAGCATAGATTTTCTATACTAGAATAGCAAATAATTAAATTCAACATCGACACTTGACTTCAAATTTAAAAATAGCACTGGCATGTAGAAACTAAATCTTAACATATGTTCTTAAACTTCAAACTATATCGATCAAGTTGCCAAAGCCGATCCATAAAATCCATCCTGTACTGTAAATTAATCCTTCTTGCACCCTTGTTCCACTTCATTTCTCATCTTTAAACGCACTTGCCTCACATCGCAACTTTAAATGCCACGTGGATTAAGAAACTTGGTAACGGAGGTCGGAATCTCCCTCAGATGTTGTCTTCCGTCGATCTTGTTGCCAGCGGGACTGAAGAGATTTGTTATGGAAAATTGAGTGTGTGGATCTCAATGGGTTGCCGACGCCGAGCTACCTGCAAAAGAAGTCCCGGGATGGAAAACCATCGTAGGACCTTCCGACGATCAAGTAAATACCGGGAAGTAATGAGGCAGAATAGCGGCGTATTGAATCGAGTTCGAGTTACCTGAATCGTCTGGAAGAGGGGGTTCATATAGCGGTCACATGGAACGAACCGGCACGAGATTCTCGCCGTCCGTTACGCCCCCGCCTCACGTTCGCATTGATAGCGGAGTACGTCCATTAATGTCGGGATACGTCTATTAATGGAGAGACACGTCAGCGTGGGATGCGAGATGTGGAGTGGCAGAGATCTCGTTTTGGCGAGATATACGGAGCCATTACAGAGGCGCTTGGGTTCCGTGCTCTCGGTTGGACAGGAAAGCCGAGGAAGCTCAGCTCGGTAACAGCTCGGAAACGAGTAAGGAGGTTGAGAAAGCTCGGCTGTAGGATTGCTCGGAGGCGAGCTGTTGGTTGGTTGCTAGGCAAATTGGGAAGGTACTCCGGAGAGGTCTCCAAAAGGTCGGATGTAATCTCGGAGACGAGGTGCATAGAAATGTCCCCATTACACCATACTTATTCCAGCTCTGCAACCCCCGGAATCTAGCGGGCTTAAGCGGTTGACGCATCATCCGCTGCGTGTCGCAACTTGGGGAATTCCCACTTACGAGTATCATCATTAATCCCCCACTCTCGTTCCGACCTATTTATGGATCGGATCGATAGTGATCTGCTCGGTTTTCTCCGTTCAGCTTGGTACCGAGGAATCTTCGCGGTGGATTGTCTAGGAACGATGTGGCGTTTGGCGGCTGTGTCTCTTCGATCTCTGGATCCACGCGGCGATTTACAGTACGCCTAAATTTCCGCACGTATCCTTGATGATGACAGCGGATCAATGAAATGATTACGCCATAAAGGAGACGTCACTTCGCTCACTCAGGCAGTTGATCTTCGTGCCGCATGGCCATCTTTGGGTGGCGGACTGCGAGGCTTCGCCAACCGGATCCGTGTGAGGAGGAAACGTCCAATGGTCGGTTGCCACGTGGCATCATCGGGGCCGTAGGGTGTGAATCTTCGTTTTGGCGAGAGTAGAATTGGATCGTCGTATGGATTTTGTTGGGCGTATAAATAGGTGAGTCCTTTCCTTAGGAAATACTTTTGCATTAGTTGCCTCCTGTTGTCTGAAGATTGCCCAGCGCCTCGTCACGTAGGTTGGATCTTCAGCTAAAATCTATCTTCAGTCGATCTTTCCTTAAATCAGGTTAGATGTTTTCTTCTGAAGTTTCCGTTGATATAGTTAGGGTTGAGTCGGGCAATGAGGCTTTAGCTTCTGAAGCCGAGTCCAGTGGGTCATCTTCTTCTTCCTCGGCTTTCGATAGCCGAGAAATTTCTTCTTCTTATTCTCCGTCGGGCTTTCCCCCAAAGGGTGGCGACGCCCTTGTTCTTCGTCGTCGGGTGGCAAAGAAGGCCCCTAAGATGCGCATCGAAAATACTCGCGATGCGCTTTCGATGTTGAATCGATTAAACGAGCTTTCCGATATCCGGGCTCGTTTCTATATCCCCTGGTTATTCACTTCGTCTGGCCAAGAAGGGTAAACGGGCAGACCAGGTACAGGGCAATGAGATTACTTTGTACCTGGAAGCGTTCCGAGCGGGGATGCGTCCGCCCTTCTCATCCGAGATTTGTGTTGTGCTCTATTGCTTCCGGCTTGCCCTGGGCCAGCTTGTGCCGAACTCGTGGAGAATTCTCCTCGAGTTCCTGGTTCGGTTGAAGATTGATCAGATCCCCTTTGACTTGAACCTCTTTCTTTCTTTCCATTGCTACACAAATCATCCTAGCACTCGTAAGGACGAGCCGAGCTGGGTTTACCTTTCTTTTAAAAAACATAAGGGTAGGATGGCCGAGTCAGGGATAGTTGTCGTCTCTTCTTCCATCCACGAGTGGAAAGAGAAGTTTGTTTTCGTTGGTCCTCCGGAGGGAAAGGATTGGCCAGTGCCCACCAAATGGCATAGGGCGGATTGCCCAAGGGTCAAGCAGTCAAACACCTCGGAGACAGGGGTAGTGTTACAGTGGGAGCCGATCCAACGGGCCGATGTCCTGCTTTCTGAGCAGGCTTTGAGCTGGGCGGGTCTCAGTTCCGCACGCTTCAAGGGTAAGTTAGGACTTTGCCGATTAATTTAGGTTTAGCATAATTTTGGAATTCCTGTTGCTGACCTTTTTTTTGTTTTCTTCCGTAGAGCCAATGGATCTATCGAAGATCATGGCCGTCAAGATGCAGGGAAGGAAGGGCGGCGGCGCTAGTTCGTCCAAGCCCGCACTCGGCGCGGTCCCCCGGCAAGCTCCTCCCGTCAATGCGGCCATTGCTCCTCCCGTCTCGGAGCAACGCCGGAGTGGAAGGCAAAAGCATGCCCAGGATCAAGCTCCCCGGACTAGGACGGAGACGCCGTCCTCCGCTGAGTCTCCAGCTAAGAGACTCAAGATAGTGGTTTTTCAGCCACCCTTGGCCGAGATACAGGTGCAGGAGAAGGTTTACACTAGCTCCTAGATCAAGTAAAACTCGGTTTATGACCTTGACATCTATAATGTAAGAAATGGTAGGATAGCCGGTGTCCTTATATTTTACGGGTATTGCATTACGGATGACATCACTAACATTGCCGGCTAGAAAAACCTTTTTAGACACTTGTGTTTACCTCTTTTTAGTGCATAGGTCTTGAAGAAATTTAGCATAGGAAGGAACTTGGTCAATCATGTCCAAAAGAGGGACGTTGACCTTGACTTGTTTAAACGTTTCCATCATCTTCACCACTTTAGCATCTTGCTTCTTGGCTTTTAAACATTTTAAATATGGTGCTCTAGGCTTAAGAAGGGTATCCATAAAAGATGGATGGAATATGGGTGTATCAATAGATACCGGCTGTGTAAGTGGGGTAGGAGACTGCTGCTCCTCATTATCCGGTATCTCTTCCGAATCTTCAAGCATCCTAACCTGATTATCAACATGTTTTCCCGATCGCAAAGTAATTATAGCATTTGCTTGGGCTGATTTGCACGTGGATCTTTTGGATTTGTTACAAGTTGGCTAGGTAAGGCACCATTTCGCGTCCTCCCAATACTGCAACTAGCTAGCCAATTTGCTTTTCAATATTTTCCAGCTGCTTTTCAACCCTATTAAGTCTAGTATTCTCGTCCCCATACCCTTGTTGCGTGTTGGGTTGAGATGGATTGGGTGGAGGACCTTGTCTTATGTTTTGGAATTGTTGGTTAGTGTTGTCTTGATTCCATTGTAAATTAGGATGGTTCCTCCATTTTTGGTTATAAGTTTGAGAATAAAGATTATTATTATTATTTTGATATGCAGCATTGGCGGTCTTTTGTTCTTGAGGACCACTTAGAAGGGGACATTCTTTAGAAAGGTGGAACGAGTCTTGACAGTTTAGGCAAGGAGAGAGTTTGCTAACTTTTTGGACGGGGACGGTTGTAGTTGATAGCTTTTCTGTTGATTTTCTTATTGTTGCTAACTCGGCTTGCATCTCTATAGTAGTTTCAACTGCGTGTAACCCTTCTCTAGATGCGTTCGAACCCCTCTCACTAGTACTCTCCCATTGCATGGTTTTATCAGATAATTCTTCTAGAAAGTTTCATGCGTCATCTTCCTTTTTCATCATAAAGTTGCCTTGATATATCGACTCTACCATAAATTTAGACTCCATACCATTATACACTATTAGGCATAATTCCTACTTAGCAATATTGTGATGTGGGCATTTAATGAGAAGGTCTTTAAAACGTTCAAAATATTTCCAAAAAGATTCTCCCGGTTTTTGTGAAAATGTCCTAATTTCATTTCTGAATTTAGCGTTTTAAAATGCAGGTAGAATTTTTTAAGGAAAGTTTTAGTAAATTCCTCCCGTGTGTGAATAATGTTATTCGGCACACTGTGCAGCCAATACTTAGTTTTATCAGTGAGGGCAAATGGTATTAGTATAAGTTTTACAGCATCTTGATTTAACTGCTTCAATTTGAACAATTGGCAATAGTCCTCAAATTCCCTTATAAAGACACAGGCGTCTTCCGATTCTAGAGCATGGAATTTAGGAAGTGGGTTTATGAAAGCAGGTTTAATTTCATAGTCACCGGGAGCAATCGGTAAGACTATTCAAGATGGGAGCGAAATATGTTTAGGATAACATCTATCCTACAGCGTAAGTGTAGCGGGGACAGTATCAGCCATAGTATCTATAAAATCAAGATGATTCAAATGGTTTGTTTTGTCTCGACCCCACACGTGCATACACCATACACAAAGTTTTTTTTATATGCAAGAACTAAGATGCAGAAACTAAACTAGAGATTCTAACAAATCACAATCAAAAATGCGCAAATAATCTATATCTAGGGTTACCTAGGTCAAGTTACTAGACCCGCTCCTAACCGCCAAGAGACAAACTGTGAGATAGATTCTCTAATGGCTTTTTAACAATCTTGAGGCCAGATTAGTGTCAGTTAAGTGGGAGGGTTCCGCTATACGAATCACCGAAATAGCGGGTCTTAATTAAATAAGCACAACTAATGACACGCCACTAGACACCTCAAGATTGAATCGGATAACCGTTAGATTACCTACAATCTCCTCTTGTCCTATTAAGCGCGATAAGTCTTTAGGGGTTGTAGTCTAGATATATATATATTTTTTATTTAATGTAGGTTAATGCGGATATTTAGTTGTGATTTGTAAGGCCTAGCAAGTGTGATGAAATCCCCACCTAATCTGGATTTGGGTTATTACCCCTTAGAACCTTCTTAAATATGCAATGCAATTTAAAACGATCAAAGTTCTAAAATCTAAACTAATTTTTTTTATATGGCGTAAAGAATCCTGCAAGCATCTGTTAGTTGGAATCAAATCGAGATTTTGGAAAGAACGAGATCTTATCTAAATTTGCCTCTGTTTGTCTTGATCTTCTCTTCCAGTAAGTTTGTCTCGATTCCTGAAATTTTAAATAAAATTTTTGCAGAATCAAATGCACTAAAAAAATCTAGTTTAATCTACAACTAAATTTTTAAATTTAAATTTAAATGTAATTAAACTAAACCTCCCTAGCAACGTTGCCAAAAACTTAATGTAGATTTTATTAGTTCTCCAATTTTTACCGCAAGTATACAATTTATCGCAGTTGTACTTGAGGATCGTTCCCATAGAGAGGTGTGTTAACTCTTTTGAATTAAGTTAAAATTGAGTTGTTTTTAAAATTTAAAGATTTAAATGCAAAATAAAATAAAATTTGGTTTTCAAAAAAGAGAAAAATCTAGGGCTTTTATTTGTTTTATTTCTACGGTTGGTTTAAAATATTCATCTTCTTTTCTAATCTAGTTCTAATATATTTCCATTGATTATAACTAAGCATAAGTTATATTTAAATTATAGACATAGCCTATCAAAATTATAACACCATCTAGATCATATTAAAACCCTAGTTCTAGTTAATTAGAAGTAACCTAGATTTAATCTTCCACAAGAAATATGTAGGTCATGAGTCTATAATTAATGTCTTATCGATTATTCTAGATCCCTTTTAACCACCTGGGTTGAATATCTTATGATTAATTATTTTCTTATCTTCCCTAATTAAGTTCCTAGTTTGTCAAACTTTCCTTAACATAATTAGATTATTGGTGTTATCACCCTTCCCTAACCTTATTTTAGACGTCAACTTTCATTATGAAATTAGTTTATTAAATAAAAAAACTATGAAGAGGATAATTAAATTATACGACATTCATCATAAAAATATAGAAAATAAGAGATAAAAGATTAACCAACCACAAAATAAATACAAACAAAACCGTAGAAAAGAATTAATTACTCATGTTTATAAAAGAAAAATAAATCTTATTCATAATCAAGAGTACTTAAAATAGACTCAATCTCTTCTTCTTGAAAACCCTAATGAGAAGCTTATGAGAGAGATGGGAGAGATATGAAACTCTAAGGCTATACAAGTGCTTATATAGGGCTAAAAAAGATTGGAGAACAAGTAATAGAAGATACAAGAGAATCACTTGCTAACAATTATGATAATCTAATCTAATTGCTCTGTTGGATACTGTTGCGAGCTTTTAGAATCTTCAAAAAATGAAGCTCTACATCTCATATTAATCTATGTGGAAATACGATCATGCCTATAGAAAATCTCATCGAACGACTCACAATCGACCGCTGATCTGCCGCTGTTTTTTGGCTTCATGGCTCCAGATTTTTTCTGTGGTTTTATCGTCAATTTAGATGATTTTGAGTACATAAAATCTTGAATATCTTACTGTATCTCTATAGTTGCGTAGATCTCCGAATTGTTATTGTGTCGCTCTGACGACCTGAGTATGCATGCTCAAAGTGAGAAGTGGACTTCGCTCGGATCAGGATCTGTCGTACCTCGAGAATTTTGCGGACATCTAGATTAGTCACGCCTGCGCTGTCTTTTCCTTGATTTCTAACTGGTTAGTTTTGTATCTATTTTGGTAGTATTTAGTGACTGCATTTCTCATTACCTGTGCATCGATTACTGATTACCACGTAATGCTAGAAGCCGAAATGTGACTACGACAGGATATTTCCTTGACCGTAGGTGTATGGCTGGCCTTGTCACCCCTCGTATTCCGTATTTTGGGAAGCGGGACGTGACAGTAAGACTATTCAAGATGGGAGCGAAGTATGTGCAGGATAGCATCTATCCTGCAGCGTAAGTGTAGCGGGGACAGTATCAGCCATAGTATCTATAAAATCAAGACGATTCAAGCGGGTTGTTTCGTCTCGACCCCACACGTGCATACACCGTACATAAAGTTTTTTTATATTCAAAAACTAAGATGCAAAAACTAAACTAAAGATTCTAACAAATCACAATCGAAAATGCGCAAACAATCTAGATTTATGGTTACCTAGGTCAAGTTACTAGACCCGCTCCTAACTGCTAAGAGACAAATTGCGGGATAGATCTTCTAACAGCTTTTTAACAACCTTGAGGCCAGATCAGTGCCAGTTAAGTGGGAAGGTTCCGCTATACGAATCACCGAAATAGCGGGCCTTAATTAAATAACCACAACTAAGTACACATCACTAGACACCTCAAGATTGAATCGGATAGCCGTTAGATTACTTACAATCTCCTTTTGTCCTATTGAGCGCGATAAGACCTTAGGGGCTGAAGTCCAGATATATATATTTTTTATTTAATGTAGGTTAATGCGGATATTCAATTGTGATTTGTGGGGTCTAGGAAGGGTGATGGAATCCCCACCTAATCTGGATTTGGTTGTTGCTCCTTAGAATCTTCTTAAATATGCAATGCAATTTAAAACGATCAAAAATCTAAAATCTAAACTAATTTTTTTATATGTCGCAAAGAATCCTGCAAATATCTGTTAGTTGGAATCAAATCGAGATTTTGGGAAGAACCAGATCTTACCTAGATTTGGCTCTGTTCGGCTTGATCTTCTCTTCCGGTAAGTTTGTCTCGATTCCTAAAATTTTAAATAGAAATTTTGCAGAATCAAATGCACTAAAAAATATATAATTTAATCTACAACTAAAATTTAAAACTTAAATTTAAATGTAATTAAACTAAACCTCTCCGGCAACGGGCCAAAAACTTGATGTGGATTTTATTGGTCCTCCAATTTTAACCGCAAGTATACAGCTTATCGCAGTTGTACTTGAGAATCATTCCCACAGAGAGGTGTGTTAAATACTTTTAAATTAAGTTAAAATTGTGTTGTTTTTAAAATCTAAAGATTTAAATGCAAAATAAAATAAAAGTTGGTTTTCAAGAGAGAGAGAAATCTAGGGTTTTTATTTGCTTTATTTCTATGGTTGGTTTAAAAGATTCATCTTCTTTTCTAATCTAGTTCTATGTTATATTTAAATTATAGACATAGCCTATCAAAATTATAACACCATCTAAATCATATTAAAACCTTAGTTCTAGTTAATTAGAAGTAACCTAGTTTTAATCTTCCATAAAAAATATATTAGTCATGAGTCTACAATTAATATTTTATCGATTAATTTAGATCCCTTTTAACTATCTGGGTTGAATATCTTGTGATTAAATTATTTTCTTACCTTCCCTAATTAAGTTTCTAGTCTGACAAACTTTCCTTAATTTAATTAGATTATTGGTGTTATCACCCTTCCCTAATCTTATTCTAGACGTTAACTTTAATTATGAGATTAGTTTATTAGATGAAAAACTATAAAGAGGATAATTAAATCATAAGATATTCATCATAAAAATATAGAAAAGAAAAGATAAAAGATTACCCAACCACAAAATAAATACAAACAAAACCCTAGAAAAGAATTAGTTACTCATGTTTATAAAAGAAAAATAAATTTTATTCATAATCAAGAGTACTTACAATATGCTTGATCTCTTCTCCTTAAAAATCCTAATGAGAAGCCAATGAGAAAGATGGGAGAGATATGAAATCCTAAGACTATACAAGTGTTTATATAAGGCTAAGGAAGATTGGAGAAGTATTAGAAGATACAAGAGAATCACTTGGTAACAACTATGATAATCTAATCTAATTGCTCTGTAGGATACTCTTACGAGCCTTTAGAATCTTCGAAAAACGAAGCTCTACATCTCATATTAATCTGTGTGGAAATACGATCATGCCCATAAAAAATCCCATCGAACGGCCCATAATCAACCGCCGATTCGCCGCTGTTTGGCTAGATTGGCCGTTGATCCGCCGCCTTTTTTTGTCTTCATGGCTCCAGATTTTTTCTATGGTTTTATCATCAATTTAGATGATTTTTGAGTACATAAAATCTTGAATATATTGTTGTATCTCTATAGTTGCGTAGATCTCCGAATTGTTCCTAAATTTGGTATATAATTAGACAGGTTGATTTTTTGTTTTTTAATTTGATTTGGTTTCTTCAACTGATTTGTTTTTGTGATGATTGATTCATATCTATTTATTGCAACCTTTACTGATTTATAATGATATTCCCAAATTTGTTCCAAATTTGCAAATTGCCTTTTAATTTTCTGAATAATTCCCTTAAATCTTCATTGTATGCACATAATCCTTCTTTTAGAACAATTTTCCGTTCTTTTGCATTCAAGCCTTGTTATATGTAATAATTCACAAAAGATACCCGGAACAGTATAATATATAACAATAAAATGATAAATGGGTTAGAAAAATATGCAATAAATTACACCTATCAATGTGCATGGCCATAATGTTTGCATCCTTATTTATTTCATAAGTGTGGATAGACCTGTGTCACCCTAGAGTCAAGGTGACGTAGAACGAGCGAACACCAAACATGAATACCTTGTAGATATAGACCGGTGTCCCTCCTCATCCCGGAGTCAAGGGGGCGTAGATCGAGCGAGTACCAAATATGAATACCAAGTAACAATAGACCTTAGTAGAGTTTAGCACGGTTGCTCTCTCGGATCCGAGTAGGATTGGAGTTGCGCCGGTTATCGACCGATTCCGAGCTTTATCTTCTTGGGTTGAGTTAGGATTTTTCTTACTTCGTGCCCGTGTAATGGTCGGCCTACTAACTTTGACGTATAGCCTCAGGTTCTGTCGTTAAGGACGAGCAGGAAGCCACCCGGCCGCCTCGTGACGAGGGCTTTGGATCCACAGCGTTGTCGGGCAGGAAGCTAAACGCTGCGGATGGGTCGAGCAGGAAGCTGCTTGGCCGCCTCATGATGAAGGCTTTGAATCCACAGCGTTGTTGGGCTAAAATCTACCCGCCGCGGACGGGCCGAGCAGGAAGCTGCTTGGCCGCCTCATGATGAGGGCTTTGAATCCACAGCGTTGTTGGGCTGGAAGCTACCCGCTGCGGACGGGCCAAGCAGGAAGCTGCTTGGCCGCCTCATGATGAGGGCTTTGGATCCACAACGTTGTTGGGCGGGAAGCTACCCACTGTGGACGGGCCGAGCAGGAAGCTGCTTGGCCGTCTCATGATGAGTGTTTTGGATTCACAGCGTTGTTGGGCAGGAAGCTGCCCACTACAGACAAACCAAGCAGGAAATTGCTTGGCCGCCTCATGATGAGGGCTTTGGATCTATAGCGTTGTTGGGCAGGAAGCTACCCTCTACGGATAGGCCGAGTAGGAAGCTGCTTGGCCGCCTCATGATGAGGGCTTAGAGATAGGAATCTGTTTGCATGGACTGGTCAACGGATAGTTGGATTGTCATGACTCCGGTATTTTGCACTTCCTTGATTCTCAGCCCTATGTGGTGCATGGCGGGCATCTTCAGATACGCGCAGATCTCCTGAAGATGTCGGTCAATCTTCCCTAATCCGCTTGAAAGGGAGGGAGCCAGTGACCAGATGCCATGTGGAGGTGCCTTATCGGGGAGATGCGATATTCCGTGATTTGCGTCGTGGCATGAGAAGATCTCGATCGTCTGGGGATTTCTGTTGAGGCTATAAATAGTGAATGTTTGTCCTCTTCTTAGGTACTCTCATTGCTTTGCCTCTTGCCATCTTCGTCTCCTCCTCTTTTTCTTTGACTGTTCTCCATAGTCCGTCGTTTCCTGATGGCCAGAAATACGTACAACATCCGAGATATCGTGATATGCAACGACGTCTACCATTAAAACTTTGACGGTTCCGAGGCGACATACGAGTCCGTGATAGGTCGCCTAGAGCGTCATTGAAGGCGTTTGCTCCCCCGCCGATCCTCTCTTCTGCAGGTCCTCATCTATGCGATCTGGAGGTCCTCCCCTTGCCTTTTCAGGGCTTTGTCCCACCAGGTGCTGGAGGAGTCCATCTACAAAATGCGTTCGGCCCATGAGTTAGGCCTGATCTCGAAGAGCAGGCGGGACTGCTCGACAGATATCCTTCGTCGAGCTTTCCGTCAGAGGCTGATTATAGCTTCATGCGCGGCGGCAGGAGTCCCTGATGGAACCTTAGCTGCCCGGGTCTAAAGGCGGCGGCAGAGAGAGCGATGGGAAGCCGCTTGGGCTCGGTTGGAAGATCTCTGCTTTGAATACCACGATCAATACTTTCTGGACCCCCTTCCCCCTTTACTGTAATGGTTTTTATTTTGCGAGCCCCTAAACATTTTTGTAAAGCTGAGGAGCCGAGAATACCCCTTATCAATAAAAGTCTTTCTTTTGCTTAAGGGATTTTTCATCTCCTTTTTGTTTTGTCCATTAATAAACTTTCCATTATTCATGAACTCCTTCTTCACCCCGGAGCCGAGGTAAGATTGTCGAAGTGAAGCTTATGTTAGCTGCCTACAGGTGCACCCGGGCTTTCATTCATCTAAGAAAGATACTGGCTGGGGGTACCTCCCTTCTCTCAGCTCGTGGGCTCGAGAGAAGGCTGTAGAACTTCTATTTGGTCGAGCGGGGAACTATCCGTCGTGAACGAAGCCAACGAACAAGGTGTTGTCCGCCGATCCTCGGAACCGAGCAGGAATCTACCTACGTAAGGGCTTAGCTCGGAAAATAAATTTTATTGACATAAAAAGAGAAATCTTATTATTTGAGAAGGTACAAGTTCATCTATACAATTTTAGTTTTTCGGCGTTTTATGGCCGTGGAAAATTATGCCCTAAGGAGTCCTGGAAATGGTAGGCTCCGCCGGGCAACACCTCGGTTACGAGGAAGGGACCGTCCCAATTCGGGAAGAATTTGTGTAGCTTTCCTTGATCCTCGAACTCATTTTGTCGCAAGACTAAATCTCCCTTCTTGAATGCTCGGTGTTTGACACGGGCATTGTAATATAGGACGGTCTATTGCCGATATGCGACCATTTTTATTTGCTTCCGGTCTCTCTTCTCCAATAAGACGTCCAAATTGCTTCGAAGGGCCAAGACATTGGCCTCATCGTCAAACTACTCAACTCGATAACTAGGAAGGCCGATTTCTGCGGGGACCACTGCCTCAGTGCCGTAACAGAGACTGAACGGGGTTTCCCCCGTAGGTGTCTTCTTTGATGTTCGCAATGCCCATAACACCAGTGGCAATTTCTCGACCCATCCACCTTGTCCTCCTTCCAGGTGGGCTCTGAGGCCCTGAATGGCATCTCAGTTTGCTATCTCGGCTTGCCTGTTGCATTGGGGATGTGCGACCACAAAGAACTTTATCAATATGTGATAGTCGCTGCAGAATTCTCTGACTTTGTCGTTTTCAAAGTTGGTTCCATGGTCGGCGATGATGCACCTCGGAATTCCAAATCGGGTGATTACATTGTTCTGCAGGAACTTCGCCGTAGAGGCAACATCCGGTTTCCTGATCGGCATAGTTTCGACCCATTTCGTAAAGTAGTCCATGGCGACAAGGATGTATTTGTGGTCACCCATGCCAGTTGGGAGTTGGCCAATCATTCCATCCCCCACTGCACGAATAGCCAAGGGGAACTCAGTGGTGTTAACTCGGTGGCTGTTAATCGAGAGGAGCTGCCGAAGAGTTGACATGTCTTACACCTTCTTACTAGCTTTTATGCGTCTTGGTGGATAGTTGGCCAGTAATACCCGTGTAAAAGTATCTTTTGAACTAGGTTTTAGGCTTCCTGATGCGCTCCTCCCACTCATTCGTGTATCTCTCAGAGAACGTACTCTGCTTCATTGGAATCGACGCATCTGAGTAGAGCTAGGGTGTATGACATTTTGTACAAGTTCTCTTTGCTCCATATAGAGTGGCGAGCTTTCATGCGGAGCCGGCGTGCTTCCTTTCAGTCCTCGAGGAGTGTTCCATCCTTTAGGAATTCTACTATGGGTTTTCTCCAATCGGGGATATTCCCCTGAGTGGTGTAAATTCGGTGTATTACTTACTTATCTTAGATGCTGGGTCGCGGTAGGACTTAAAAGAGGATGTTCCTCTTGTGATTGGATAAATAGGAGGAGATGGGTTTACTCAACGCATCTTCCTAGAAGTTCATGCTCCGGGGAATCTATTCCACTTAGACCTCATCAAAATTTCTCCGGAGCCTTTTCACCTCGGCTAAGTATTTCATCGTCAGGGGTTTCCGGGTTTCGAATCGTCCGGTCACCTGGCCAACGACTAACACGGAGTCACTGCAAATTCTAATTCTCTTTAGCCCTACTCCCGAGGTGATCCGTAGACAGGCCAATAAGGCATCGTATTCTGCGGCGTTGTTGGAGGCCTTGAAGTCGAGCCACAGAGAGTATTCTATCTCAGCTTCATCGGGGCCACGGATGACCAACCCAGCCTCACTCCTTTCCTCTGTAGAGAAACCGTCCACATAGAGTACCCAGTCCGGAATCAGACCGAGCTTTTCTTTGATTAAGTGTTGCGGGTTGGGATTTCGCGCCGGCGCTTCCTCTCTGTTAGGAATGGTTCACTCAACCACGAAATCAGAGAAGGGTTGGGCTTTGATGGCTTGCCTCGATCGATACCGGATATCAAACTGTGACAACTCCCATCTCCACTTCTCCAAGCGGCCCTACGACTCAGGGGAACCAAGAATGTTCCCTAGGGGTTGGTTGGTGAGAACGATGATGGTATGAGCCTGAAAATAATGCCGAAGTTTCCGGGATGTGACGACGAGTGATATGACTATCTTTTCAATGGCTGGGTACCTGGTATCCACGCCTTTGAAAACGTGGCTGACATAATAGACTGGTTTTTGTATCCCCTCGGATTCTCTGATGAGTACGGAGCTAGCGGCCTGGTCGGAAACGGCCAGGTACAACACCAGCTCATCTCCTACAGCTGGTCGGGTGAGAAGCGATGGCGTCGCAAGATGTGTCTTGAGCTGCTCGAAGCCTATCTGACATTCTTCGGACCACTTAAACTCGAGGATTTTTCTCAAGGCTTTGAAGAAAGGCATGCACTTTTTGCCAGACCTGGACATGAACCGACTCAAAACGGCCACCCTGCACGTGAGTCGCATGATTTCAACGTTGCTTTTGGGCGTCGCCATATTAATGATATTCCTGATCTTCTCCTGGTTTGCCTCAATACCTCGATGTGATACTATGATTCCAAGGAACTTTCCGCCCGTGACGTCGAAAGCATGCTTGGCTGGATTCAGTTTCATTTTGTACTTTCGCAGGACTTCAAAGGTCTCGCCGAGATCCGCAGTATGCCCGGCTGACAAGGTGGATTTCATGAGCATGTCATCAACGGAGACTTCTATATTTCTTTTGATTTGTGGTTTGAACAGCTTGTTGACCAGCCGCTGGTACGTTGCCCGGTGTTTTTGAGGCTGAAGGGCATTACCTTATAGCAATAGACTTCTCGATCGGTGGTAAAGGCGGTGAGATTTTCATCTGCCGGGTTCATCCGAATTTGATTATAACCGGAGAAGGCATCCATGAAACTCAGCAGCTCGTGACCAGCCGAGCTCTCTACTAACTAGTCTATCTGTAGGAGCAGGTAGTTATATTTAGGACAGGCCTTGTTCAGGTCGGTAAAATCGACGCACATGCGCCACTTCCCGTTTGCCTTCTTGACCATGACTACGTTGGCTAGCAAAGCCAAATAGTCTAGGTTCTTGATGAAGCCAGCCGCGAGTAGTCGGTCCACTCCTCCTCGATCGCCTTCTGTTTGACAGGCGTGAGGCTTCTTTTCTTTTGTCGGACCAGTCGAGCCTTTAAGTCAACACCAAGCTTGTAGGAGATCACCTTGGGGTCGATTCTCGGAATGTCCATAGGATTCCAAGCAAAACACGTCAGAATTGCTTCGGAGGAACTGGATAAGGTTGTCCCGAGTTTTCCCGGTCAAGAGGGAGCCGATCTGGACAGTTTGGATGTTGTCTCTCCCATTGAGTGGAACCTCGGACAAGGCCTCCGCTGGGGAACCCCGAATCTCTTTTTTATCATCATGTGTATCCTGAGATTCCCGAGGATCGCATGGGCCCTCGGAAACATCAACTTCTTTTCCTTCGAGAAGCGTTGAGGCGAGACAGACCCTGGCGGTTTGCTGATCTCCGTAGGCCCGACCTATCCCCCCATCGTCCAGATGGAACTTGAGAGCGAGTTGGTAGGTCGAGATATGAGTCTGGAGGACGTTTAAAGTGGGGCGACCCAAAAGGATGTTATAAGATGGAGGAACCCGGGCGATGAGGAAACTCACCGACATAGTTTGGGTTCTTCCAGCCTCCCCGATGTTAAAAGGGAGAGTGATCGTTCTCTCGGCTCGGACGGAGTGATTTGTAAACCCGGAAAGGACGTGCAAGGTTAGTTGGTGATCAGACGGGTTTAATCCCATATACTAGAAACAGTCGTAGAATAGGATGTCCGCCGAGATCCCCGAATCAACTAGGATTCTCCGAACTTCGTACTAATTTACCTGAGCCGTGATCACCAGGGGATCGTTGTGCGGGAGGGATATGCTATGAAGATCTTCATCGATGAAGGTGATGGGAGCAACCTTCTTGTATTTCTTTGAGGGGGGATCATCTAACGTCATGACCGGCCGGATACGACGGGTGTCCTCATTGCTCGGAGCCGAGTCAATAGAGACGGCCATGATCTGCCCGACCATCAACTCTCCAGGTGGAGACTAGTCTGTTTGCTCCCGATCTACTTGACATTTATCTCGTATGTACTTTGCTAGGTGACCGAAGCGGATCAGCTCCTCAATATAATCACAGAGTTGTTTGCAGTTCTCGGTCGGGTGCCCCTGCGACCGATGAAAGGCGCAATATGGGCCGTGGAGTCGCTTACCCAGCCTTTGTATCATTGGCTGGAGTTTGAAGAATCTCGCTCTTTGCTTCCTCTAGCAGCTCGATCTGAGAGACCTTTAGAGGGGTGTACTCGTAAAATCTCGGGGAATACGGTTTCGGACGATCGGTCTTTTTCTTCTCCTCCCGGTCCCATTTCTTTCGGTCCGTCCGGTCCCCGCGGGGTAGGTTGGCCTTCACTTCAGACTCGAGCTGGATCTCCCGCTCGGTTTAGACTTTTACCTTGGCCATGGTCTTAGATTGCGCTAATACAAAAGAACGGAGCCACTCTTTATGCCTAAGACCCGATCTCAAGACGGTGATGACCGTTTCATCACGGTGCTCGGGCACTTCCAGAAGAGCATTATAGAACCGGATGACGTAACCTTTGAAAGATTTCCTGTCCTCGCTCTTGATGGTGAACAGGTAGTCGACTGTCCTTTTCTGTCGTCGGTTGACAACGAAATGACTGAGAAACTGAGTGTCCATCTCGTTAAAGGTCGAGATTGAACGTGGAGTAAGGCCGCGGAACCAATCTCGCCCGGCCCGGATAAGGGTGGTGGGAAAGGCTCGGCACTGAGCCGCGTCCGAGTTGTCCTGAAAGCTCATGCCCGCTGTGAATGCGTCTAGGTGGTCCTTTAGGTCAGACTTCCCATTGAAGAAGGCCACCTTGGGCGGCTTGTTTCGAGACGAGATGCGCTCACGTAGTAACTGTTCTATGAAGGGTCTCGTGAGAGAATCCGCGGAATATTTCGCCGACCCTCCAGGCGAGCGGGTGGTGAGACGGATGTTCTCAATCTTCTTCTCGAGAACCTCGATTCACTGTTGGTACCCCGAGAATTCTCCATAGTCGGAGTGCCTGCTATCTCTGCTCTGGGCTTGCGTGATGGAGCGGTTTCAGCTTCGTTCTATCACGTTCCTCAGATCTTCGGGGTGGACCCTTCATAGTTGGCCCCGACGTTCGTCGTGTGCGTGGTCTCGTTGAGTGTGGATAAAATTGCGGGGTATGTCCATTAATGGCGATGTACGCCCATTAATGAAGAGACACGCCAGCGTGGGATGCGGAACGTGGAGCGGCGAAGATCTCGTTTTGCCGAGATACACGGAGCCGTTACGGGAGCGTTTGGGCTCCGTGCTCTAGGTTGGACAGGGAAACCGAGGAAGCTCAGCTTGGTAACAGCTCGGAGACAAGCAAGGAGGTTAAGAAAGCCCGGCTGTAGGATTGCTCAGAGGTGAGCTGTTGGCTGTTTGCTAGACGAATTAGGAATGTACTCCGAAGAGGTCTCCAAAAGGTCGGATGCAATATTGGAGATGAGGTGCCGAGGAATGTCCCCAATGTATCGTACTTATTCCAGATCTATAACCCTCAGAAATCTAGCGGGCCTGAGCGGTTGACACGTCATCCGCTACGTGTCGCGATATGGGGAATTCCCACTTACGAGTATCATCACTTGGCCTTCCCATCGTGTATATGTACATCTCAAACATCTTGCTTGCTTCTTGCAGAAAGTTATGGACAGAAGGTCTTAGCTTTGTTACCTTACCTCGCAATATGAACATCACGCAATATTTAGATAGGCTTGCAAGTAATAGGTATCGTTCTTCATAAAAGAGACTAGCAACCTTGAGTCTACGATCAATATCAGCTTCTTTTCTTGCAGCTTGTACCACGTAAATTGCCAGCGGATTATATCTTCTATTTCACTTGTACCCTCATACCAGTATTTAGATCCGTACCCTCAGGGACATTTCTTAACCAAAAAATTGCAGACAGCCAAGGAACCTTAATTGCATCATCATCTTTCTCAATTGTTTGGACGGCAGACTCGCCACTGCTTCTCGTTTCGTCAACCAGAGGTTTGACGGTCAAATTCATTGTTTCTTGGTTCAACCGTGTCATCTTTCTGGCTTGTTGATCGATCGACAAAGATGACAAGGGATGGCCTCTCTCTCTCTTACTCTTTTGATTATATATTTCTCTTTGATTTTTCTAATTATAAAATCTCTCTATCAGACCTCCACGGATTCAGATCCTTTCATGGAGCCCTAGAGAGGCCAAGGCTTTAATGTGAACCATCCATTTATTTTATTTTGTATGGTGGAGTTGCCTCTAGTTTTGATGACGATCTATTAGAAAGATATAAGAAAGATATTAATGACCCCTTAATCATAGAGAATAGTTGCCACCAAATATTATTCTAGATTCTATAAAATATTTTCTAAATATTAGTTTGCTAAATATTTAGACCATCCATTATTAAACTTTATTTATAATTAAAAATATGCAAATAATCCGTGTATTTTTAAAATATTGTTCACAGCCAAGAAATTTCATTATATGTCTCAAAAATCAACCAAAAAAGGGTAAACTTAATCATTTATAATAATTTTTTTGTTTATAAGAAGATTAATCTTATTTCCAAAATTCATTATATTTTAAAATTTTAGTAAATGGGAAATGATGAAACAGTATGTTTATCTCCAAGATTATCGTACCTTTAAAACATTGATAGCATACACAATAGAGCCTTGCTCCACTGACATAATATAAAAAATAATTGACATTTTAAAATTTGCTTGATTTTTGACTGAATGTTCAACTAAAAAGATTTATTTATTTTTATTTTTTATTCTGAAAAGTCAATATACTAAAATTAATTAATTAAACATAAGTTTATAAATTGATACGAAATAATTAATTAAAAATACATAGATTAGATTCGATTTTATTAGTATAAATAAAGTTTAATAATGAATGGACTAAATATTTAGCAGACAAATATCTGATAAATATTTTATAGAATCTAGAACAATATTTAGTTGCAACCATTCTCTCATTAATATACATTAAAATATCTTCCTTATATCTTTCAGATTGATGGCAACAAAACTAGATGCATCCCTACCATCCAAAATAAATGGACGGTTCACATTAATGCCTTGGCCTCTACAAGACTTGGAGTGTGTGTGTGTATATATATATAATGAAGGAAAGAGGCCTCCATTTCCTCCTATGGCGTCAAAAAAATACGCCCTCCATCGTGTACTCCGACGATCGGAATCTATCATCTTCATCGTTATCATCAAAGATGTGGGCACGCCAAATTCCATATGATTCTACAATTTTTTCACCGTTTATTTAGCAATGTAAAAAGTTCTATTGTCGGTAAACCGTTAATTTTGAACCCACTAATTCAACGGTGAAAAAGTTGTAGAATAATATGAAATTTAGTGTACCCATATCTTATATGATAACGATGAAGATGATGGGTGCCAATCGTCGGAAAAAACGATAGAAATTGTATTTTTTCAACGCCATAAATGGAAATTCCCTCCTATGGCATCTTTCCTCCATTATTCTCATATATAGATAGAGAGAGGATCTTTCCTCCATTATTCTCATATATATAGAGAGAGGGGGATCTGTTAGGGAGGATTCATGTTTTTAAATTCACGGGGCTAAATAACAGCCGTTGGATCTAGTCCTTGTTTTCGGCTCTCAGATTAAAATGACTTTAAAAATCCCTTAAATAATAACCTAAATATTCTCTTTCTTAAATTTTAGGGATCCATACCTATTATTTACATATTTTGGATAATAATGTTTCAAATCATAAAGATTTGTTGGATGTTCTGATTTTTCATTTGCGGATTCAAGGAATTTGAACTTTTTGTTGTATTTTTAATTTGAATCATGTAATTATGGATCTCTAAAATTCGGAAAGAGAATATTATTTCTTATTTAAGGGATTTTTAAAGTATGGATCCTTGAAATTTTGGAAAGAGAATATTTACTTTGAAAATCCCTTAAATAAGAAATAATATTCTTTCTAGAGATCCATAATTATATGATTCAAATTAAAAGGATAACAAAAAAATTCAAATTCCTTGAACCTGCAAATGAAAAATCAGAACATCCAGCAAATCTTTATGATTTGAAACAGTGCTACCCAAGATATGCAAACAATAGTTATGGATCCCTAAAATTTAGGAAACAAAATATTTACTTTATTATTTAAGGGATTTTTAAAATCATTTTAATCTGAGCCGTTGAAAACAAAAACTAGATCTAACGACTGTTATTTAGATTTGTGAATTTAAAAGTACGAACCTGTCCTAATGGATCTGTAACGATCCTGAATTTCGTGTACTCTTTTGTATTATTTGTCATTAATAAATTGCCGTTTTTTTTCAAGTATTGAATTATATTTAAATTCTTGAAAACTTGGTGTGAGACGGCTCACAATAATGTGAGCCGGCTCATGGATCGTTTCAAATGATCTTTGCTTCTCTGCCTTCTTGAGATGGCTCATAAGCATTTTGAGCCATCTCAACACTCATTTGGAAGGTCATCTTCTTTATTGTCTATATGAGACGGCTCAAGCAATTTTGAATCGTCCCATGCCCTCGTTCAAAACTGAAACGTTCTAGACACCCTTTAGACGAATTGCTTGGCCTCGTAACCTTTCCTTTCTTTAATTAAACCGTCCCTACATTTCATTAAACATCCTAATTAATTCAGAAAGCCTCTCGGCCTTTGAATTCCCATTAAACTCTCTTTTAATGCCCTTAAGTTTTTTTAATTTATCAACCCTTTTAATTTCCATTCCATTTCATTCTTCTTCTTTATTTTCTTTGGCTGTCCAAAATTCAATTCTTCTCTGAAAACCTTTGAAAAATACTTTCTGAAATCCTATCCCAAGAATCTCCACAACCCAATCGAATATTCCTTCATCCAGATGTCGTGGCTCCGATCAACTCCTTCTTCTTCTCCTTTGTAAGCGTTGGTTCAGTTGTTAGACTGAATCGCAATGTGAATAAGTCCGCATCCCCTTCTTAATCCCTCTTTTCTTCTTCTCCTCTCTTTTTTCTTGTCTTGTCTCCTCCACTAAATGCTCTATTCTTGTTTCAAAGGGATCTCCAATGAAATATAATTTTAAATGTATGAAGTAGTTACATATGGATTGTTACAAATGTAGTTGTTATTTTTGTTTAAATCGATGCTCACATATTGTTTCTATATTATTAACAATCCTGAAATACTGTTGATATACATAACACAAATTATGAACACTTCGATATGATCTCAAACCCAAACTGTATCATGCCATGTGTAAATAACTGAACTTCAAAACCCGATCGTCTGAATGAACAGTTTTTGAGCCGGCTCAAAAGAACATGAGTCGTCTCATACACACAGGGAGGTAAAACCCATATTTTTGGCACGATATGAGCCAGCTCAATTTGAATTGAACCGCCTCAAAACTAGTGTCAAGCCGGCTCAAAATAACTTGAGCCGTCTCAAGGAAACAGAAAGAAAATTATGGCTTCTCAAACATTATTTGAGCCATCTCAATAAATATTGAGCTATCTCATATAGAGAGTCGAGTCGTCTCAACAACTTTTGAGCTGTCTTTTACACCCAGAGAACCAAATCATGATTGTAGAGAACTTATGAGCCAGCTCAAGTAAGCTTGAGCCGTCTCAAACTGAATCAATATCTGACATATGATTTTAATCTGATATACATCTACATTACTTGTTTTACTACACCATACATGTCTCAGCTCATGCTATGTATTCTTTATATCTGAACATACATGTCTTATGTGAACAAATCTAGTACATGCTCCACTGGACTCAACTCGAATCATGAATATCATTTGATATGAATACTTGAACTTGACATGAATACCTGAACCCGACATGAATATTTGACACTCGACATGAACTCAATTTGAAACATGAACTTGTACTCCCTTTTATGTATTCATGGTTTCGAGTTAGGTTTGTGACATTAATTATAGTCTAATATACGCGGGGAGTTGGGGTAGTTTGAGTATGAATCCAACAAAATCTCAGAAGTCTCTCTTATACATGAATCCACGAATGGTAACACAATTTAAAATCATGAGGGCCCTTATTTCCTTACTCCTAGATTATAGCATATGGGTTTGTGAATACTTCAATGACGATTGAAGTCCTGTTACTAACACATTTGATTCGGGGCTGTGATTCCTTGCCTCTGGATTACAGCCTTATGTTCGAAAATACTCTTGAGATTGGTTGATATTCATACTTGAACCGTCGTTAATTAGATTACCCTTGTAGATCATTTTAAGACACATTGACATTCCCTTCATATTGTAGGGGCAGATCCATTTTTCAGGTATGAAATATACACTTAATACATGCTAATGTTGTCCAATACATGCTACACTATATTGTTATGCTCATGTATCATATAGTTACCATGTACATTGACATGTTACACTTGTTCACATATTCATGATTTCCATTCATGCAATATTATATGTCGTCTTTTACTTCTTTTATATATTCACACCTTTTTGGGGACTTACCGAACACAAGTTCGCTGACGGACATTCCATCCTGTTTATTTTTTTTTCTTAAAATGTTCGTCAGGTGAAGTTGAAACAGAGGAGAAAGAACCTACGGAAGAGGAGTACTCTCAACTTGTATCGCAACCGGACGACTAATTTTTTTCAGCTTTTCTATTTTATGTATGCCACTTGTTTAAGGCTTATCATTATTATCGTATTTGTCTCAGACATTGTATCTTTGTTTTGAATTTTGTGGAACTTGAATGTAATGGAAAATTGTTTAGGTCCAAGTCCAGGTTCGTGTTATGGAAAATTGTTTCCAGGTCCCATTTTGATAAATGGCTTATATCATTTTAGCTTTTATCTATTGTTAATTCTTAAATCCTCTTTTTAGTTTTAATTTTGGGATTTTTAAATCTTGTAAATATTTTTTTTATTTTTGGATTTGTAAATCTAACAAATCTTTTTAGATTTTATATTTTTCGAAATCCTTTAGTAAATCTTATAATTTTTTAATTTTGAATTTCGTCTTCCTTAAATTCTTGAAGTATTTAATTTTTGCCTTTAATTTTTGGACTTTGCAATCTACACAATTGTTGTTTATGTAGGAAGAAAGAGTTCTATTTGTAAAAATAATTTTAGAGAGATATATTCTCCTAATTATTTATAAAAATAAGATCTTTTTAAAAAATTGTCCTTAAATCTTTGCTTATTAAATACAAAAAGGTAAATAAAAAAGTTTCCCATCTTGCAAATCTTCTTAGATTTTATATTTTTCAAATCTTTGCATATTCTTATACTTATTATTTTTGAATTATAAATCCTTAAAAATCTTGAAATTTTTTCATTTATTTTCGGATTTACAAATCTTCTTCATACTTTTTATATTTCTGGTTTTTTGATGTCTTAAAATAAAAACAAAGTTTGTAAAAATATTTTTTGATTTTAAATTTTAACAATATTTTAGCTTTTTATTTGTTATTGGACTTAATAATTTCTTCAAGTGCCTGTAAATCTTCTTATTTTTTATTTTTGGATGTATTTAAACTAAAAGATAAATCGATTTCAAATCATTTTAGCCTTTAATTTATTATTATTTTCTAAATTTGTCTCTTTTTAATTTTTAGTTTTTGATTTTAATTCTGTAGAAATCTTTTCAGATATTTATACCTTTTAAATATTTGTGAATATTTTTTGCTTCTATCCTTGTATTTACTTTTTGTTAAAAATTTAAAATTATTTTAATTTTTTGTATTATTTTTGGTCTTTGCCACAAACACAATTGTTGACAATGTAGCGAAAAGAGACGTACACTTTCATTAATAAATTTCAGAGATATCTATTCTCCTAATTGTTCATTTTTAAAAAATTGTCCTTAAATCTTTGTTTATATATTATATATAGTTTACGGAAAAAATTTAAAAAATATCATACATTGTCGTTTTAGAATTTAATACTTTTCAAATCTGTATAAATACTTTTAGTTTCCTTTTGGAATTTTAGCAAAACGTGGATTAATTTGCGCGATTTGAACTCTTCAATCCCAAAATTTATATGTTTTGAACAATAATTTAAAGAGGAGATTTATAAAACAAAATAGCTTAAACATATCTATATTTTTTATTTAGGAGATCAAAATATTAACAAACTTGATATAATGGACCAAAACCAAACTATCAATTTGCTTTTAAGAATTTTATAGATAGATTATAGATTATAGATAAAAATACATTATATATTATAAATTATAGATAGAGAGATCATAGATAGATTTGGTAACAATCATGAATATTGTTATTTATAAATTAATTTGAAGATAGTCAGAAAGGGTTTCAATTAGGCAGGGTATTTGAAATGTTTATAAAGAGGGAAAGGCAATGAAAAAAAGTTAGGGACTTGCAGTGTTTCTGAATGTTAGATCGACTTATGTTTGCAATTTTCAATTGATGGTGGGCTATTAGAATCTAAAAATATGTTGTTCAATCATTGATTTAAGAGTTTGGTTCAATTGTAGAAATTTAAAATGGTACAAAGAAAGGGGGCGAAATATCTTGATCCATGTAGAGATAAATTAATGGCTAAATTTTAACTTGCTATTCATGAATGGTATTCTCAACTTTTAAAATGATGGATTGCTACCATGAACTTTCAGGGTATTACAAATCCACAATTACGGCGTTAATGAAAAATTAGAAAATTACCATACTGTCATTTTATATAAATTAACAAAAATAAAGAATTAACTTTTTTCTGAGAATTTAATTCCTTTTTTGGTAAATACATACTACTCATTTATAAATAAATAAAAGAAATGCAAAAGACAAAAAGAAAAGTCAATTCCTTATTTTTATATTTATTTAAAAGGGCAGTATAGTCATTTTCTAATTTTCCGTTAACTCCGTTATGATAGTTTTGTGATACTCTGAAAGTTCATCTCGTTATGATAGTTTTGTGATATTCTGATAGTTCATAGTAGTAATCCATCATTTTAAAAGTTCAGAATATCGTTCGTGAAAAATACCCAAAGTTCATAATAACAACTTAAAATTTAGCCTAAATTAATTAATGGCTGCCACATGATCCATCTAGATATATGGGTTGGTATAATTTTCAAGTGGATGGAGTAAATATCCGTAATTTATGCAATATAAAACTTTACCAAGAAATAAATCAATATTGAAAATTCACAATGGAGTGTGTCAATTAATACAAAATTTCTGGCTATGTACTTCTGTTGGTTGAATGTGTGATATTTATTCGCTTATAATTATCTAGGCAAATAACAAAAGTTATACAGAATTATTTTATGCAGAATTATTTTTATTAAAATAATAATGCAAAGCAATTGGCAAAAAGAGTACACCAAGTTCTTGAACTTCATTAAATCTTCAACAAGTTACCAAATATAACAACAAAAATATCAAATAAAAACACAAATTCCCAGGGTATCGCACTACACATTCTTCAAAGTTACTGAATATGAAATAATTCGTAAATAATGTTTACAAAACCCGGATTCTAAAGAAGCTATTACAGCATATGATCCTTCCAACAAAAAGAAAAAAATGTACCCAAATATTAGGAATTACAACCTATTCTTTTCTTCAAACTAAACCAATGAATATGAAAAAAACTTGGCTAATTTGATCCTCATTAAAGAACTGCACCCTTGATCATTTCTTCCAAAAAAATCATGAAACAATTAACCTAATCACCAAACCGCCTTGGTTAACTTAATCCTCATCAAAGATCTACACACCTCATCGCTTTTCGAAGATCAAAACTCAAGAACCCTCACTTTTTTCCTTCGAACAAACTTAAACTAATCAACTTAATCACCGAAACCCTTGGGTTAACTTAACTTTGATAAAAGAATTATCAAGATAAATCAAGAACAACACCCCCACCCCAAATCAACTAAGTTCTTAGCAAGAACACACTGAGCTCCTGGGCCTCATTGCTCCCCTCAGGGTTAATCAAATGGTACGAAACTGAGTCCCTCGACCCCACAACTCTCTCGTAACACGCCCTCATATACAACACCTCCCCTTCTTCCTCCTCATCATCAAGATTTAAAACTCCGGCGCCCGCTGTCATCGACCTCACAATCTGGAGGATTTTCTTATCCCAATCGGTGGGCTTTCGCCTGACAGCATACCCGACCTTGCGCCCGTTGCAGTAGGCCTTCCATGATGATGTGGTGGTGCTGACGTGGCGGTGGTGCGGGGCCCGGGGGCACTCAAGGGAAATGCGGAGAAGGCCGGAGTGCATCTCTTTGGCGAGGGCAGCGGTGGGGACGGAGAGCTCAAAGAGGAAGGGGGGAGGAGCAGTGGGCTCTGCTTGGACGGAGAAGGCGACGTGGCCGCGGCGGCGGCCGTAGATGGTGCCGGTGATGGTGGAGCGGCCATGGTGGTGGTGATGGTTGTGGAGGGGGCGGTGGTTGAGGGAGGCGGCGGGGTCGATGAGGCTGCTTTCTTCTTGGTTGTCTTCTTGGTTATTGTGGGGGTCTTTGAAGAGATCGGCTAGGGTGGAGCTCAGGCGGTTCTTGATGGTGGCGGCGATGGGGGTGGATGTGGAGGTGGAGGTGGTTGGCGTTGTGGAGAAGCAACAGGTGAAGGGGCGGCGGAGGTTGTCGAAGATTTTCATTGTTTCTTGATTGTTGTAGTAGTAGAGAAAGAGGGGTGGATGATTGTTTTGTATAGAATGGGAGATTGGGAGTTTGAAGCTATGTTGAGAGGGAATAAAATTGGATATATACTGTGTTCAGGGATCTGGTGAAGTGAGAATTTATAAGAGCCGAGGGTTATCTGGATATTGGGCTTTGAGCCTTAGGTGCTGGGATTTACTATGGGCCAGTGAAACTCAATTAGGGAACTCTTCCTCATTAGAGTTCAGGATTAAGGACAATTTCGTGTAGGCCTAAAAAGATTGAAATCGGCCGGCAAAAAGACCTGTCAAAACCACTTCACCAAGCTTAACGATGTATATCAAGCTAATATACTATTTGCTACTCCCCAAGCTGTGTTGAAAGGCCTCAAGAGGAATATATAGATTATAAAGTCAGAATAAAATGGCGATTAGCAAGTATATTTTAATTTGATACCGTTGAGGTTTGAACCCAGGGCCTAATAATACTGGTACCATTTCCACGTTGCTAGTTCTTGATTATAACTATCTATCATGTTACATTCATGTCCTTATTACTACCATACTATTTTCGACGCTCTGACGTCTGGATTTTGTATCGCCCAAATCCATTACCAGTAGAACCACAGGATCAAGGATTTTTCGAGGAGGTAGCCAATCTTTGAGGCGTATCTTCACTTATCTAAGTTATTAGTTTGTTTTAGTTATTCATGTACTGAACTTTATTTATTTAGATTTCTTTTGTGAGCCCATAAGAGATTAAGACTTGTGTACCCTTTACTTATTTATTATTTGGACCGGTCTAAGTTTTTAGATTTGGTTATTCCAGCATTTGCTTTCATTATCGTTATTTGTTGTGGTAATGAACATGTATTAGAATTGTTATTTATTTCTGTGTCGCTTGATATACTGTAAGAAGCTTTATTGTAACTATGGGAGGATAATTCCATACCATAGGTAGTATGGCTGGCCGAATTACGTTCTCGTGTTTCCATATTTTGGGAAGCAGGGCGTGACACAAAGGTTCTAGTGTAAGGAATTAGAGATGAGAAGCCGTGAATTCAGACTCAGGAGGAGCTAGTTTAGCAGGTGGAGCCAGGGCCTTCAGCAGGTACAACACAAGCCACAACGAGATAAGCGTCCACCAAATTGGTATATACATTGGTCGACTTACGGTTTTGAAGTCATGACTGCATATGCCCTGACTATTGAAAATGAAGAAGCAATCTCTTACAAAGAGGCTACCCAGTCACAAAACTTTGTAAAATGGAGACTCGCTGTAGAGAAGGAGAGGAAATCTCTTCAAAGGAACAACACATGGGATCTAGTATTATTGCCAGAAAGAAAACACGCCATAGGATGCAAGTGAGCCTTCAAGCTAAAGAAGGGTTCTTCAGAAGAGAGCTGTGTCTGATACAATGCAAGACTTGTGATTAAGGGATACGCTCAAAAGGAAGGAGTGGATTTTAATGAGATCTTAATCCCAGTTGTAAGACACGCCTCAATACATATTCTCTTAGTTATGGTAGTCATCTACGACATGGAGTTAGAGCAGCTCGATGTCAAGACTATGTTCTTGCATGAAGATCTGGAAGAAGATATCTATATGCACCGGCATAAAGAATTTGGAGTCGAAAGCAAAGAGGGTCATGTATACAAACTTAAGAATTTGTTTTACTGATTGAAGCAATTCCCAAGGCAATGGTACAAACGATTTTACTGTTTCATGGTGATGATCGGTTTCAGTAAGAGTTTGCGAGACCAGTGCGTATACTTCAAGACGCTTGATGATGGAACGTGGTATATATCCTCCTCTATGTCAACGACATGTTGATCGCCTCCAAAAGCAAATCAGAAGTTAACAAATTGGAGCAACAGCTGAGTTAAGAGTTCAAGATGAAAGATTTATGAGCTACGAAGAAGATTCTTGGCATAGAGATTGTCAGGGATAGAAAGAGAAGAGAAACTGTGCCTTTTGTGGAAGAAATATATTGAGAAAGCCCTCGCTTGATTCAGGATGGAGAAAGCTAAGCATGTGGCCCTTCCGTTGGCAGCCAAACTGTCGGTGAAACAGTCACCCAGTACAGAAGCAGAAAAAGAATATATGTCTCGAGTATCGTATGCGAGTGCGGTCGGAAGTCTCATATATGCGATGATAGTGTGTACTCGCCCGGATCTAGCTCATGCGGTTGGGGGCGTGAATCGATATATGTTAACCTCGGTAAAGAGCATTGGCAAGCGATGAAGTGGATCCTGTGATAGTATCAGTTTAAAGTATGGAGGAGACTATGTGGAAGACTGCGTCCTACTAGAATATGTGGATGCCAACTTCGCGGATGACTTGGACAGACGATGTTGAAGACTGCGTCCTAGCAGGCACAGGCATAGTGTCTTGGAGGTCGATACTTCAGACTGTCACTGTATTATCAACGACTGAGGCTGAGTATATAGCTGCAATTGAAGCAGTTAAAGATGTGATCTAGATACAGGGATTACTTGAAGATTTACGCATGAGTCGAGAGATCACGAAGGTCTATTGTGATAGTTCGAGCGCAATTTGCATGTCCAAGAACTAGAATTTCTGCGGGAGAACGGGACACTTTGGTGTAAAATACTGCTTCATTGACACAATAGAAGAAAACAAGGTGATCATCCTATCGAAAATTGATACCAAAGAGAACTCGGCCGACGCATTGACCAAGGTCATTTCACGGGACAAGTTTAAACTCTGTTTGTACAAGGTCCATATTGTTGATTGCAGAGATGGTGCCATAAGACGCACCGGAGAAAAAGAAAGTTTTGAAGATTTGACGATTTTGCATCAAAAAGGAAAATATTGTTTTTGTGATGCAAAATGACATAAGTCCAAGCCCAAAATTTTTAGCCCAAGCCCAAATTCGAAAGTGCTTCTAGAAGAAATCTAGAAGTTCTGGCTCTAGATTTCTTCTAGAAGACTTTCTAGAAATAGTCTAAAAATTCTACAGAGTTTCTAGAAGCTTCTTAGAACCATTTATTTATTTTGGCACTGACCCGTACCCCCTAGGGGTATTGGATCTCTATAAGTCATTTGAGATGGGCTATCAAGCAAACACAAACACTTGTAACCAATGGTGAGCTTTTATGAGAGATTGAGAGTTTGAGAGCTCTTCTAAAATTTAGTAGTCCTCAAATTCCCATCTAAAATAGCTTTCTTTTCATTAGTGCAAATTATTCTTTCGCCGATAAAATCTTGTTCTCATTTCTCTCTTGGTTACTGTATTACATCCAAAACCGGGCGATTCCGCCAAAAATATATATTATTAAAACTTGCTTTAAGATATAAATTAAAAATTCGAAGCATTATACCCCTAAATTGATTGACACTAGGGTGGAATAAAGATGATGAAAAATTTCATATTTAAATTATTGACATTGGAAGAAGATTCCCCCTCCAGAGAAGAGACCACCGGGAGTCGGCGGTCCAGTTCACTCCTCTTATCGTTTTTACCCAGCTGCAGGACGTTTAGTTTGGCGGAAAAGGAATTTTTCCATCCCGGAAGTTTAAGGATCATTGTAGACTGATTAACGTATTTTGAACAGGTGTCTGTTAGGCTTGGGTTAAATGCAAGTACCGAGAGGCTAACTGTTTTTCCATTTTTCTAAGAAAGTAAAACTCATATGTACTATTCTATAATGCAAATGATATTGGTTAGAGTCCAGCTTCTCCATTTTAGAAAAAAATAAAGAAAAAAGGAGAAAAATTCTTAAATCTTAGATACTCCACATTATGAAAGAAAAAGACAAAAATAATTAACTCCATATTCTCTAAAACTTGAGACAGAAAAGAACTTTATTGAAATTAGTTTGAATTCCAAATTCAATCTATATTATACTCAAATTTAAGACAAAAAGAACTTTCTAGAATTTATTTTAATCTTATTATTTTCCAACTTCTACTTTCATTTACTTAAATTACATTCTTTTACTTAAATATGATAAATAACATATTATAGTATCTTCAAGAACACTGGTGATCCAACTTACTAAAATGACTATTCTCTTCATTTATTAACATTCAAAATAATTTTAAGCCAAAAGGCTCCCATTTTATACTCAAACTATATAGTTAATTCAGATTTATATGAGTATAAATTGTAGTCCAATTTTAATTACAATAATACGTAATATCCCGAACGTGTTCAGGACCAGTTAAATGAAGGAAAGTGCATACGGATTTCCTCAATGGAGAAGTATTCCATGATTATGTTAATTTGCTAGTTTACAAGTCAACTAGCTGAGTTTCCTACTAAAAACATAATTAGAGAATTGAACCGTTCTTTACTGGGGCTGTGATGTGAGGCTTCACCAACAACTAGTATATAACTACAAGTAAATAAACTAACCTTACTTCTTCAAGCTCCTAAAAGGAAAAGAAGAAGAAGAAACAAGTAGAAGAAAAAGGAGCCATGGCTAGGGTACCACCAAGAGAGCTCCATTTCTCCTACAACAACACCCAATTCAAAGCCATCTTCGTCGACAACCGCCACGGCTGCTCCGTCTCGAATGAGCCGTGCTGCATTTGCGGCGCTGAACTAAACAATCTCGCCTTTTACGCCATCGAGCCTCGCCTTTTCTATGCTCATGTTGCTTGTGCTCTCAATCCTCCCCATGAGCTCCCTAGTATTTTATCACATCTCCCTTCGAGCATTGATCATGAGGTTCAAGTTCGTGGCATTTTCCCTTCTTCTTTTTCCAACAATTTTTATTCTTCTAGTAATTATTATGCTCCTAATTATGCTCACCATGCTTATTATTTTCCAAATAATAATGATCACTATCACCATCACCAAGCAAGTTCTCATGGGGGTTGCGGAAGTGGAGTTTCCATGCAAAATGTGCTTGGAGCTGTGGCTAAGTGTGTGTTAGGGGCATTTCTTCAAGTGTTGTTTGCAGCTATCTTGTTGTAGAATTTGAGTAATTAATAGCTTGGAATGAACTTGATTTTTATTTTATTTTTATTTTTTTCTTGTAGAGGAAAAATAATGAGGCTGTGAATGTCACGGTTAATTTAGTTGTGTGAACAGGTAACACAATTTAATTAGCGGTGAACGAATTCACAGCCGCATTAACCTCTTTAATTTGTCAATGTCAAGTTAACATTGATATCAATTTGTAAGGAGGCATGTAAGCTGATGGTTGTGTTGGGACAATGGTGCTATTAAAGAAATGTTTTTGTTGTTGAAACTTTTTCTTTTTTGGCCGTGAGAAGCTTATTTGATATGTCAATTGGTTTAATTGTGTTTGTGTGATCAAAATAGCTTTGTACATCTATACATTTTCTTAGTTCACTATATATCGTTTTTAATTGATTCTACCGAATATTGTTTAACTCTACCCTATTCCAGCTTATGTCATTAAGTACAATTGTTTCCTTTCTTCTTATTAGGATATTTACTGATCACGAACCATTTCATTTTCAATCGTTTCTCTCATATTTTTATTTCTATTATGATACATTTTCAACTTGTTACGAATACACTCATTCGTTATCCTATGTTTTAGTGTATCATCAATCATCCGTTTTAACAATCTTATTTCAACCACAAATGAACATGTTGTTTCTTAATTATCCGATATTCCAATCCATAAAGAAATACCGGCCTTTTAGCCACCATACAGAATTTTCATTCAATTTCGAAAAATTCCTAGGGTCACACAACATTCCTAGAGCTATTCTACACTTCAACCACTTAATTTGATCATATAAGCTACAACCATCTTCTTCTTCTTCTTCTTCTCAGTCTCTCCATCATGATTAGTTGTAAGTCCTAATTAATTTCTATATCCTAATTAACATTGTTTTACAGGAATAGATAAAGATGGTTTACAAAGAGAAACAAAAGTCACCGAAAGTATCTCTCACTTCAACAAGATAGAGCCATCATGTTCACATCATAGCAAATTATGAAAAATAGGACACAAGTTTTTGCATTCATTCATCTTTTGATACCAAGATCAGTAGGTATGAATAAAAAGCCATCATGCCATAAGGTAAATTAATTCCATTGTGGGGACGAATTAATTTTGCATGTTAAACAAAGTTAATTGAAACAAGATAACCAATGGACCGAACGAAGAAAAAATAAATCAATGTAAAAAGGACATTATGTACACATTTATGCATGAATTTGTAAATTGGAAATCATATTAACTCCATGTATCTAAGAATCAATGCAAATGTGCCCCTACATCAAATGGACCTTTCTTTCCATATGAATTACAAGATATGGATTCATATCGAAATTGAACTTCCAAGAATAATAATTTTCTTCTTTTTTATATCTCACCAGCCCTCGCCTCTCTCATCATATGAACCAGATCCGTCCACTTGAATCACATCTCATCTGCCTTCGTCTCTCATACCATATGAACCGGATCCGTCCACCTGTATCACATCTAAACCATTAATTAATAAGGTTGTTAGGCGTATAAGCGTATATTCAAAATATATAAGTAATAATCAAATAACAATTTGTTTCTATATTTCTGAATTACATCTATACCATAACTCATAAGGGAAAAGGGTGGCAGTTGATATGAATATGAACTACTCCACTGTATATAAATTTCAAAATGCAACAAGTTTCTAATTTCTATTTGTCTCTGATCTCAAATGCCTAGTACATCCCACACCCAGAAAAAGAATACTAAAGCACCAACTAGTTTCTATTGTTAATATCACCCCCTCCGCTGACTTTGTTTAGCTCATTAGTTAATAATACCCTTGACTTTGTTTAGCACATTGGATTACATTGATACCAATACAGTTGCAATGTCAAATCATATCTTATTTTTTCTTCCTACCCTTTAGGTATACCAAATGATCTATATCGATTCTTAGCAATAGAAACCAGCCATCCATTATCTGTATTGTTTTATTCCTTTGAATCCTTCAAATACAACAATGTGTGTGCCCAGTAATGTAGAGGTGCAACTGGGTAGGGTTAGGCAGATTTTGCACCCGATCCAAACAGTAAGCTCTGAAAACAACGACCGTTCAAACCCGACAGGTAAACCATGTAACGGAATTTTTATTAGGTTTGTTTGGGTAAAACATTATAGACCTGTCAAACACCAGACCGGCTTTCTGAACAAGCAACCTGCACGAACATGATCAAAACCCGCATTTAAGGGGTTGAGTACAAAATATAGTGTACCTGTGTGTGTGTGTGTGTGAACGTGAGCGCGTGCAGTTTTGGGATAGCATCATCCTAAGTCAACTATCTAATTATGTATATTTTCCATTAAACTAGTTTGCTTACCTAAACAATCTGACATTCATCGCTTAAGTTAAGACTATCTGATCTCATCGATCCTATATAAAATCCAAAGCTTCATAGATCAAACTCATACATCTCATTCTACAAGGAGTGATGAATAAGTTACCGAGAGAGTTTCCCTTCTCGCATAGCAATGTCCAATTCCGAGCCATTCTTGTCGAAGGAGCAACCTCATCCGAGTTTTGCTGCATTTGTAGCCAACCCCTAAATAACTTCGTGTTATACAAAAGCAACCCACCTCTATTCTATGCACATGTTCATTGTGCGCTTGGCCGTTATTCAAATCGAGGTCTCTTCTCAAATTTATCTTCTTCTTCTCAATCTTTCAACCATATCAACTCTTTAGATCCACAAGCCTACCTGAACTCTATTGCTGCTGCTTCTCATGCAGCTTACATTCATTCTTATAATTCGTACTACATTCATTATTATAATTCGTACTTTGCACCGCCTTTGTATCCATTTTCGATGAACTTTAATAATGTGCATGGAAGCGGGGCACAACCGAGCATTGGTACAGGAGCTACTCGTAGAGTACTAGGAGCGATGGGGAAGAGCGCGTTGAGCGCTTTTGTGCAAGCATTGTTTTCATGCATCACGTCATAGAACTCGAAAAAAATGCTAAGAGCAAACTGGAAGTTGCCATGGACTATAATAAGTTGTGTCGGTTTCATCTTCTTCTTCCTCTTTTTCCATTATATGAAGTATGTGAGATTGATTTGTTTTTCCCTTGTTGATCGCTTGTTCTTCGGGTTTAATTTTCTGGTGTTTATTGTGTTTAGTATGTAAACTTAAAATTGAAATGATTGAATAAGGCATGCTAGTTTAATGCTAGCTAGTTCAAAATTGTAATATATTCACTTCTTAGTATTGACAAGTCTTCGCAATAGGGATGTAAACGGATTGGATACGGATCGGATATAGCCATTACCATATCATTATCCGGCACCTATTTCCGGATGCGAATGCGGATACGAATAGTTGTCGGTAACAATAATTTACTATCCGTATCCACTACAAATCGAATATGGATACGGATATGGATCGGATATTGTAAAAACCATATCCGCTAAAATCAAATACGGATACTATTCGAATAAACATAAAATGTCATGATTCATACCTACAACTAATAGAATATTTAAATAAGTTAACCAATTTGTTTAGATTCAAACACTCATATCAAATGCACAAGTCTCAATGGTTTCAAATTAAGGTCTTTACTTGTAAAATCAAGTCTACATGACATCTATAGGTCTAGCTATAACTAATAGTAATTAGTAGTTGAATAGTGGGTACCATTAGTTTGGATATCCAGATTCGGATTCGAATAGGAAATTTGTATCCAAGTCGGATCCGGATCCGGATACTAACAAAATCCGTTTGGATATGGATTTTTCGTATCCATGTTCGCAAGTTGTCGGATTTGAAAATGGATCCGGATCGGATTACCCGGGTATGTTTATATCCCTACTTTGCAAGGACTATACATGTCAATCAATTGGGCAGCTTTCAATCAGGATGGGCTTGGCCTCAGGCTTATCTATACTATTATAAACTACAAAACTTGAGGGTTTCCAAATTGATTTTAATTTGATGGTCTAACGTAGCCTCAAATAGTGCCACATCAGCAGTAAAAAAAATTAAATATAGAATTTCTGTAACAAATATTTAATAAATATAAACTGAATCAATTATAACTATACAATCATCTCTACCAATCTTAAATAACTACTAGAATCATTGTGAAACATTTTGAAAAAAAATTAAATACTCCCACCATGTAAGTTTTAATATTCTCTAATTTTTTTTTGAATTCAAATTAAAAAAATTAAACATAATTTTTATTTGAACATGTGCATCGCACGTGCAATATCCTTATTTTAATAACTGGAACACATAGTATGATGCATGGGACAATATAAGTTGATGCCCATTTGGTAGGAATCAAGGACATCATATTCGCACATATGACATGATATTATTTCATGTGACGTAAATGCAGTTAAAGCATCTAAAGAGTATATGCAAGTCTCATGGGCATCGCTTGCTCTCAAATCATGAAAAATCTAATTCATTCATTGGAGTCATAAAAATCATTGTTCTGCTTTCTATTTCCCATCATTTTTTTACCTTCGCCCTTTTACGTCATGTCCGTCACTATTTTCATAACCACGTTCATCACCACCATGGCACTATACCAGTCACCACCATCGTTATTGCTTCTTTCCCTTTAACTCCATTCTCACTGCATAAACAATCCACATAGTTAGCTTGAGAGACTATTCTTCAGGATATCACATCCTTCAAAATGTTCTTTAACATATATCATATAGAGATATAATATAGTACCGGGTATATGTTAGAAATTAAACTTGTTTTCGGTTACAAAGAATTGAAGAGACATCGGTTATAAAAGGAAGGGATACCAATTCATGAATAGGTTTAATGAAAGGATATGTAACGGTTATTGTAATCAATTGGTATTATGAAGAGTCATAATGAAGGGGCATGTAAACTCCTATATAAGGAGATGTTTTGTAAAGTTTTAAAAGAGCAAGGAAAATATAAGAATAGTTTATTGATACTTTCTCCATTCTCTATCCATTCTCTCCTCCAAACACATTCGGCTACATCGTAGACCGAACATAAAGTTGTGAAGATCCTAACAAAGTGGTATCAGAGACAAGGTTCGAAGAAAATGTCGAAGACAACACTCTCGTACAACGCCCCTCGCCTCACCAAAGATAACTATGAAAATTGGAGCATCAAAATGAAGACTGTTTTGGGAGCAGTAGGCGCTTGGGATGTGGTGGTCCGAGGCTATGATCGGCCTCAAGATGAAGCTGCACTGACGGCAGCTCAGAGAACGACCCACGAAAAATTATTCGAGAAAGATTGTACCGCAAGATACTTTATCGAGCAAGGTGTCGATGATTCGACTTTCGAGAAGATTTCGGCTGCCACTAATGCAAAGCAACAATGGGAGATACTTGAGAAAACCTTCCAAGGAGTCGAGAAGGTTAAAAAGGTACGCTTACAATCACTAAGGAGGGAGTTTGAATTGTTAAAAATGGAGAAGAATGAATCGGTGACTGACTATAATGCCCGAGTGCTTACGGTGGTCAACCAAATGAAGAGGAACGGAGAAAAAATGGAGGATGTAAGGGTGATAGAGAAAATTCTTCGGTCACTACCACCGAAGTTTGACTTCATTGTGTGTTCAATTGAAGAGTCAAAGAATCTTGAAGAAATGACGATAGATGAGTTGATGGGTTCACTAAAAGCCCACGAAGAACGGTTCGTGAAAAAGCAAAAACCGATTGAAAAATTACTACAAACACAAGTTAATTTGAAAGGTGATTCGGTTGAAAATGGTCAAAATGACCGAAATCGAGGAAATACACGCGGCCGAGGAAGAGGCCGTGGCCGAGGTCAATTCGGTCGAGGACAAGGTGGTCGAGGAGGTCAAAACAATGACGATAGAAGCCAAAGCCAAAATTTCGGCCGAGGTCGAGACCGAGGTCGATCGACTGGTGGAATAGGGAGACCGAATGTTCAATGCTATAATTGCAAGAAATTCGGTCACTACGCAGCAGACTGTTGGGGAAAAACAGTCGAGGAAAAATCAAACTTTGTGGAGAAAGAAGATTACAATGACAATGTACTTCTGCTGGCTTTTAAAGGTGACGAAGAAAGTGCCGACACTTGGTATCTCGATACTGGTGCAAGTAATCATATGTGTGGCAAGCGAAACATGTTCGTAGACTTGGACGAATCGGTGAGTGGCCAAGTCACATTCGGTGATTGTTCGAAGGTACCAGTAAAAGGCAAAGGTAAAATTTTAATTCGACTGAAAGATGGATCACAAAAATATATCGAAAATGTGTATTATGTGCCGAATATGAAAAACAACATCTTGAGTTTGGGACAACTCTTAGAAAAGAATTTCGATATTCATTTAAAGGATCGAACTCTTTTCTTAAGAGATAACCGAATGAAGTTGATAGCAAAAGTGCAGATGACAAAGAATCGGCTATTTCTATTGGATATCAAATATGGTGAAGCAAAGTGTCTAAAATCATCGGTGAAAGATTCGGCTCGGTTATGGCATATGAGGTATGGACATCTCAATTTCGGCGGACTAAACTTGTTGGCGAGGAAGAACATGGTCAAAGGTTTGCCGATTATGAATGAACCGAAAGAGTTATGTGAAGGGTGTTTACTTGGTAAACATCACCGAGCAAGTTTTCCAAAAGAAGCCGAGTTTAAAGCCAAGGAGCCATTACAACTTGTCCACACCGATATATGTGGACCAATTACTCCAAATTCATTTGGTGGAAAAAGGTACATTCTAACATTTATTGATGATTTCACAAGGAAAACATGGGTATATTTTCTAAAAAATAAATCGGAAGTTTTTGAAAATTTTAAAAGATTCAAAATGAATGTGGAAAAAGAAAGTGGGTTTTATTTGAAATCGGTCAGGTCAGACCGAGGTGGAGAATTCACTTCAAATGAGTTTGAAAATTTTTGCAAAGAAAATGGGATTCGGCATTTCTTAACGGTCTCCTATTCACCACAACAAAATGGAGTGGCCGAACGAAAAAATAGAACCATATTAGACATGGTGAGATGTATGTTGAGTAGTAAAAATATGCCGAAGGAATTTTGGGCAGAAGCGGTTGCATGTGCTGTGTACATTCTAAACCGATGCCCAACCCAGAGTCTACAAAATGTAACACCGCAGGAGATGTGGCATGGTTATAAGCCGAATGTAAGTCACTTTAAAATTTTCGGGAGCATAGCATATGCTCATGTCCCCGAACAAAAGAGAGTAAAACTTGATGACCGAAGTTCTCGGTTGATTTTTATCGGTTATGATCTAAGAACCAAAGGCTACAAGCTGTTTGATCCAGTCAATAAGAAGGTCATTGTTAGCCGAGATGTCGAATTTGATGAAGAAAGCTCATGGAGTTGGAGCGATGAAGCCGAAAGCAGCAGACCGAATGAAGTACTCGGTCAAGAAGAAAAGAAAAGAAATGAAGTCGAAGTTGATGTTCCATCGCCTGCAACAACACCTCAGTTCAATTCGCCTCAAGTCGGTTCTCCACAAACCGAAGCGTCGTCAAGTTCAACTCCACCAAGAAATCCAAGGACGAGGACTATGACCGAGTTATATGAGGTAACCGAAATGCAAAATAATCTAACATTATTTTGTTTGTTTGCCGAATGCGAGCCAATGAATTTTGAAGAAGCGGTCAAAGACCGAAGGTGGAAAGAAGCAATGGACGAAGAAATCAGTGCTATTGAGAGAAATGGAACTTGGGAGATCACCGAACTTCCCAAAGGCAAGAAACCCATAGGAGTGAAATGGGTGTACAAGGAAAAAAAGAACGCTAAGGGAGAAATCGAGCGATACAAGGCAAGTTGGAAGATATATCAATTGGATGTTAAATCGGCATTCCTCAATGGATATCTTGAAGAAGAAGTCTACATCGAGCAACCACTCGGTTATGAGAAGAAAGGACATGAGTCGAAAGTACTGAAGCTAAAGAAGGCTTTATATGGCCTGAAGTAGGCACCGAGAGCATGGAATAGTCGAATCGACATATACTTCCAAGCACACGGTTTCATGAAGTGTCCTTATGAGCATGCATTATACATAAAGAAGTCTGAAAAAGGTGATATTTTTATAGTATGTTTATATGTGGATGATCTCATCTTCACAGGAAACAATCCACGTATGTTCGATGACTTCAAAAGCTCGATGGTTAAAGAATTTGAAATGACCGACATCGGTCAGATGGCATATTATTTGGGAATAGAGGTAAAGCAAAGACTGAATGGGATTTTCTTATCCCAAGAAGGATATGCTCGGTCGATTTTGAGAAAGTTCAATATGGAGCAAAGCAATTCGGTCAATACCCCAGTAGACTGCGGAACAAAATTATCAAAGTTCGATGAAGGGAGCAATGTGGACTCGACGCATTTTAAAAGCTTGGTAGGCAGTCTTCGGTATCTTACATGCACAAGACCGGATATTCTATATGGAGTCGGCTTGATCAGCCGATACATGGAAGAACCGAAATTGACACATTTATCAGCGGCGAAAAGGATATTGAGATATATCAAAGGTACACCAAATTTCGGTTTGTTCTATTCGAAATCTAACAATTTTGAATTATATGCATATACCGATAGCGATTGGGGAGGAGATATAGATGACCGGAAAAGTACGACAGGGTATATTTTCTTCATCGGTGAATCAGCATTTACTTGGTGTTCCAAGAAGCAACCGATAGTGACACTATCAACTTGTGAAGCCGAATACGTTGCTATATCGGCTGGAGTTTGCCATGCTATATGGCTAAGAAATCTGCTGAAAGATCTAAAGGTTGAACAGGAAGGACCTACGAAGATGTATGTGGACAACCAATCTGCTATAGCACTGGCGAAGAATCCAGTGTTTCATGAACGAAGCAAGCACATTGATACTCGGTATCACTCTATCAGAGAACATGTGAGGAAGAAAGAGGTCGAACTCGTTCATGTCAAATCACAAGATCAACTGGCCGACATTTTTACAAAGCCCCTAAAATTTGAAGTGTTCGCAAAATTGCGAGGAAAGATCGGCATGGTAAAACAAGTTTAAGGGAGCATGTTAGAAATTAAACTTGTTTTCGGTTACAAAGAATTGAAGAGACATCGGTTATAAAAGGAAGGGATACCAATTCATGAATAGGTTTAATGAAAGGATATGTAACGGTTATTGTAATCAATTGGTATTATGAAGAGTCATAATGAAGGGGCATGTAAACTCCTATATAAGGAGATGTTTTGTAAAGTTTTAAAAGAGCAAGGAAAATATAAGAATAGTTTATTGATACTTTCTCCATTCTCTATCCATTCTCTCCTCCAAACACATTCGGCTACATCGTAGACCGAACATAAAGTTGTGAAGATCCTAACAGTATAATCATATTACATCAAACATGATAATATTTTTAAGATTTTGATGCTTGAAAAATACATTGTTGAAATTGTATATATGAATTTACAGGTTGCATACCAAACATAGCACTGACCTCCTGCGAATGATTATCATGGAGGAATCAATTATGATGGCGATAGAAATACTAGCATATATTTTACTCCTCTTGAATCAACCTGTTAAAATCACACACACACACACACACACACACATATATAGGGCTTAAGGGTCCTGAGCTCGGGCCTCAAGAATTTTTCCTGAGCCCGCATATCCCAAGACTCCTATCTGCCCAATTTCTCTGTGTTTCTACGCATTTTAAACGTGCTTATCTCGTTACTCTCTCATCCTCCTCTCTTCATGGTTAAAAAAAAGGAAGAAAAAAAAGAGAAGAAGCCTTCAGCTGCGGTTTCTCTCCTTCGATTACTCCTCCATCCATCACCATGGCTCTCGATCGAGAGATCTCGTGCACCCGTGGCGATCTCCTCTCTCTCGCTTAACCTTGGATCTCTCGCTTCTTTCTCGCTCGACTCACCTAGGGTTTCTCCTCAATCTCTGTCCCAATCTCAACCTTAAAATCTTTCTCTCTCGATCGGTCGCGACTCTCTTACTTCAATTTCGAAATCAATTTGATTTTGATTTTTGTTTTTTCATATCGCAGCCTAGAGTTTCTTGGGCGTGGTGATATTTCATCATCTTCAGGTTTTTTAGGAAATTATATAAGTTTTGATTTTTTTCCCCTAAAATTTTGTTGAATTCCATCTTGATTTTACTTCAGATTATGTGGTTTGGTCTGTTTGGCTTTGAAATTTAGGAATTTTACAAATTTGCTTTAAAATTTATTCACTTGGCTTGGCTTTTCAATTGTGGGATTATGTTGTCGACATGGTTGTTGCTTTGGCACATCAGGTTGAATGAGGATTATGCTAATTCATAATGCAATAAAAAAAAGTGTTTCCAAATGCCCTTCATTGATTTTGCATATGGCACATCAGATTGAATGAGGAAGTACATCTATGTTCCTTGCAATACTCATATGGTGAGAAGTTTGATGAGGATTAAGACTGAGAAAGAAAAGAATGAGGCGAAAACTTGGAAGTGGTTGCAAAGCATGTACAACCAACATCATCACTGGGTCAAAGCGTATCTGGAAAACACCTTTTTTGCAGGTATGCGATCTAGCCAAAGGAGTGAGAGTATAAATGCATTTTTCGATGGTTTTATTAATTCCATGACTCCTTTATCTGAGTTGTTTCAACAATATGATAAGGCATTAGTATCTCGTCGGGTAAAGGAAGAGCAAGAAGACTCTTGGTGCTTAAGGACATCACTGGATTCTCAACACATGCATGAATTAGAAGCACATGCCGGAAAGTTATTGTCACGCCCCGCTTCCCGGTGTGCGGCGAAGGGGACGCGACGAGGTCCGCTACGTATATACTTAGAAGTACATACGCTAAGCGTATCTAAGCAATATAAAAGTAAATCACAAGAGACAAGAGATATAGAAATAACAGCAACTTTATTAATAACATTCTTTTGTACAATGCATGAAAAGTAAATACAACTGAAATGAAAAGCGATGCCTAAACAATAGCATAACAGGAAATGAAAATACTGAATAGAACAAGGTACAATATCTAGAGCTCGGGGTCTTCGTGAAACTGATCCAAGTCTTCACCGGTGGGCTCGGTCTCTGCTGGGTCCAAAGCACCTGACGACATTCAAAGAAGAAAGAAATAGAATGTCGTCAGCGAACGGGTCGCTCGGTAAGTCCCAAAGATAAAGAAGAATTAGAAAAGACAGAATAAGAGGTATTTTCTAAAGAGATTGTAAAATATTGTAGAATATTGTGTTAACGCTGTTGTTTGTAGCTTGGTACAGAAGGATACCAGTGTATACGAGAGGGGTCTCTATATGCTAGAGACCAGGGCAAACGGAAAATAGAGTACAAGACTCCGTTATACAACCCGGAACAACGGCAATTGGATTCATGTTATGTGTCTTAATCTTACCGTCTCGTGCCACCTTTAACACTTTCCGTACCAATCTACCCCTTAAACCCCGTAGTGTTTTGATTGTATTGTAGTATTGTATTGTGTAAGTTGGATGACCTACCAAAACCATGATATCAGTAAACAGAATGTAACTGCATAATCAGATAAATGGAATAACGGAATAATGGATGTATATCCATGGTTTGGTTCGGTCAAGATGTATAGATTGTTAACTGGATTCTGGGATTCATGTGTTCATATTGAGTTGGAATATTAAAGAATATAGATTGACTTGAATCATATTCAAGTCAGAAATAATCAGACTCAAACCCGAGTCAGACTAAAAGAAATGTAAGTTGAAGTTCTATATTTGTTAGGGTCATTATTGTAATTTATAAAACTTGAGGGGGTTTTATGTAAAAATACTTTTGTATAGTTTTCAAGATACACCTCAAGTATTTATTATTCGTCTTTATTGTTATAATAAGTGTGATTTTATTTTATGATATTTCTAGTGAAAATATCCTAATTTCATAAATAAATGTATTAATTTGTAATATTGATTTAGTTGAAATTCATGGTATTTTAATGTAACTTTTAATCTTGTAATTTTTAGGAAAACGTGGAAACTTTATCTTATAATAAAATAGGTGTCTAAATGATAAATATACATATGTTTATACAAAAATAATTTTTAATAAATATTTTATTTTCCAAAAATCTCATTTTTCTTAAATGTCGTATTTTAAACCTTTCGAGACCGAATGCTCCTTGCGGAGGTCTGAATCTCGCACTACTAAGTCCGAGGGTGCACGATAAACCGTACTATCCCTAACGAGTTCCCCAAAGTTGGGTTGTAGTGGCGCTTTGCAAAGATTTTATAAATACTAATCATTTAGAAAACGGTTTTATAAAGATAAGGTATTTATTTGTAAAAGGTGTAAATTTCCGTATTTTAGATTCTAGGGTTTCCTAAGCCAACTAGTCTATTTCTAAATGGTCTAAACGACAAGTCATTAGAAACCTCAAATCGCCTCTTCACCGCCAATTGCGGCCAGGTAAGTACAAGTGAGGAAAGAGGGATCCGCTCACGAATCGTGAGGCGGGCCTTTTAAAGTTACTTTTGCTCACTTGCCTAGCCTAGACACCACAAAATCAGGTTTAGATAAACGATCGATGTCCACGACTTATCGTATTTCCTATTAAAAGATATTGTTTTAAAATTGTATAAAACCTAGAACTTTTAGAAAAGGTTTATAAAGAAAATGGTATTTTAATGAAAAATCTTGTTTTATCGTATTCTAACTTTTCAAGGCAGTATATTATGATTACATATGAGTGTGTGTGGAGGTAGGTTATTACCTCGTGATCTACTTTAAGGTATAGTAAAGTTTAGGGGTTAACTGTGATAAACTAAACATGATGGTATTAAAATGAAAGAATACGATATATTGCAAAAGCTATCATTTCATGTGTGAAAACTTGTTCAAATTAATTTTTAAGTGATTAGTAGTCAACATGAAGATATTTAAGCATTATGGAATTAGTGATAAATGAGATTTGATAGAAAACCGATTCGGAAATCGGTTTGTTCCGATTTCCGTCGGGTTTGAAAAGTCGTATTTTAATGGAAGAAAAGAAAGGTAGAAAAGGGGGACTTACGGGTTTGGACAATATTAGAGAGTGAGAGGGAGGTAGAGGGTTTGCCGGTGCGTCGAATCGTCGTTGAGAGGTCCTAGCACGATCGTCGAAATGTCGCCGTCGATTTCGTCAGCGCTTCGCCTTTCGCTCGTTTTCCGACATACCAAGTTCTCTTGGAATTTTGGGAGAGTGGACTTAGAAAAAGTGATGAGAGGGTAGAGGGTATGGGGGGTTTATATAGGGTCAGGCTAGGGTTAGGGTTTTTAATAAAAAAAAATACAAAAATCATTAAAAATCATTAAACCTAGGATTAAAAGGGATTTATTGAACAAATGATAACCGATCCAAGCAATTAAAGTGTGCAGGGGGGTGGACCAAGTCAAGAGGAGACTTTTCTCTGTTGGTGACTCGGCCGTCCGGCCAAGTCCGGCCGGCGGCGTCGGACCGAGTCGGCCGAGTCGCCGGCCGGCGGCGCCGAGTCGGGCCGAGTCAGGCCAAGTCAGGGCTCCAATGGCCGGGGGTTCTTTGAGGGTACAATTTGGTATATTTACCTTTTCATGTCCAATACATATTTTGTGAGTTATGGCTTTTTTACTGTTGACTTCCAAAAAAAATTAAAACAAAATAAATACAAAAATAATGTGGGGCATGGGATTTGAACTTTGGTGGCTTGGTTCAGCAATACAAGGTATTACCAATGAGCTACAAGCTCCTTCTTATAATTATGGTGTTATTTAATTACTTAAAATGATAGCAGCAAGAGTAAATACTCCAAGTATACATTAAATTTAAAGTAATTTCTTGTACACTAAAAATGGAGTTATTACATTCTTGTAGCCTGTAATTAAAAACAAAATAATTATCTATATCTTGTGCTCAGGCTAAAATACCCCTTTGTGGATTTTGAAAAATTTAAAAAAAATTTGAATAGAAAAAGTGTATAAGAAAATTAGAGTTGTTACAGTTATACACAAGAAACACATTTCATATATTTCAAAATGAGTTTAAAAATGCATTATTTTGTCGTCATGATAATGTGCTTATAGAAGGTCCAATTGCTACATATAATGTGACAATTATAGTCAATGGAAAATCGAGTAGTTGTTGTCTGAAGTATAATATGGAAGACCATACTTTCTTATGTTCTTGTGAAAAGTTTGAGACGGAAGGATTGATTTGCAAGCATATATTGCATATTATGATGCAAAAGTTCGATATACAAAAGATTCCTAAACACTATTTTCTTTCAAGATGGATTCTAAACGCTAGACATAGCACAACATGTAGTATGGTTAGTTCAAGAGATGTATGCAATAATGTTACCGATGACTTTAATATTACTCCACTTGAAGCTTGGAGATTTCGTACGGTACTAAACAAAGTTGTTGAGAAGGTGTCACAAGATTGAAAATTATATAACATTGCTATTGGATGGTTGGATAATTTTTGGAAAGAATGTGACAATATTTGTATAGCATGTTCAAATCCAGATGGCGTATCATCTACGTCAGTGGGTTCTAATGCTTCTTTGTCTGCTCATATAACTGTTAAAGATCCTAAACTAGTGAACCGCAGAGGGCGTCCACCAAAGGCATCGAGAATTCCATCCAGAATTCATGTATCACATGCACAAACACAATCAACATCACGAACTTATAGCACATGCCATGAAAAAGGTCATGATAGGAAAACTTACTTGAAAAATATAGTTAGTAGTTTAGTTTCATTATAAAGAATTATATCTATATTTATTCTATCTTATATTTATTGACTTCTTTAATTTTGTTGTAGGATAACTCTATTTCAGATGTTATATAGTAGAAGTCATCAAGATTAGAAAGAAAAATTGTTATTGCTCATAAGGTATTCGGGATTTCATTGGCTTAAAACTTGATTCATTACCGTCTTTCTAATACATTTTTTAATCTTTTGATTGCTATTTGTTTCAGGGATCGCAGCATGAGGGGATGAATCAATTCAAGCGGAAAGCTTAATCACCAGATTACTACTTAATTTTTTAAATGCTTTTGTTGTTGATCGCTACTGAAAGTATTATGTTGGATTTTATATTAAAAGAGTCAGATTTTGTATGACTTCTGAGGGATGCTTGTAATTTATGTTATAGAACAAGAATTTATAAGATGGTATTAATTTTATCTTTCGGTTGGTATTATACATTCATATATTGATATTTCGATATTTCATATATTTATCATCAATAATGCACTAAAAGCTTCTTTTCAGGTCCATGTCCAAGGTTTTATTTCATGCTCAGATTTAAAGTTTTAGTCTTAAGAGTTTAAGTTTAGGTTTTAGTTTCAGGTTTAGTATTAAGGGGATATTTCGGGTTCGGGTTTAGTTTTAAGAGCAAGGTTCGATTTTAGGTTAAAGTTTTGAAGTCAGTATATAGGTTTTAGGTTTATGTTCAAGGACAGGGATAATGTTCAAGTTTCAGGAGCCATCTACATACAAATAACTTATTCTTTTGCACGACTTTTATGTATGTCTATATGAATCACAATCTACAAAAACATTTACTAAATGCTGATAATAATCTTTTGCAATCACATAGAGAACGAATAGAAAACTGATCAAAGAAAAAACTGCACAATATGATCCAAACAACCTAATACATTAATTTTCGTATTACACTCAAATTGCTTACGTTCATTTCATACATACAACATTTATCTAACAATACTTTCATCATACAATTTCTGTAAAAACTGTTGCTAGCTGCCTGCTGCTGCTGCTGCTCTTGCATGCAAACAAAATTGCAAGAAACAAATTCTTATGAGCAAAGAAATGCATGCTCAAAAAGAAGAAAATGGACTGAACTCTAAGCTTCTAAAAGTAATTGAATGAGAATGCTCTTCATCATCTGGCACAAATAGTTGTTTCTTGATAAATGGAGTGACAACGGATTTTCTACGCTCAAAAAGATGGATATCCACAAAAACAAAAGGAATATCACTTTGCTTAGTGCTTGTTGGTTCTTGATTGATAGTGCTGGTGCTTGTTGCTTGCTGCTGATGCCGCTGCCATTGCTTGCTGATGCTTCTAATTCCTGAAGAGAAAAATACATTGAAGATGATGCTCAAAATATATCAACCCCAAATTGCGTATGGCCGATGATATAGGATAAATAAAAGCCTCTAATCCAATTTGAAGCCAAAAATCAAACCCAGCATATATCCAATAAAAGCCTCTAATGCGCAAGATCATACACCAAATCTTTTAGGGAATTGAGCTGGTCTGTTTATACAAAAACTGATATTGAAATATAGGTTAGAATTCTAACTGATGTATTTGATTACAAACTTATAGAATGAAAATTTTGAAAGTGCCATTATGAAGTAAAGTCCCAATGAATTTTTTTTTTTCAAAATACAAAAAAACTGATACATGCATGGGTTTAACATAAAAATAAACCGGTATAAATGAGAAAATAGTTATCCACAATCAATCATAGTATCATCATAATAACAAGATCATCAAAGAGAAAACACGAGCATATATCATTACAATCCAAGTCATCAACTTACCAAAAAGATACAAACTAATGACATTATATTTCAGCAGCAAACTTCACTCTATTTTGGAAAAAAGTTAAATCTAGACTACATGCCTCAATTCTGAAACAAAGGTGTCATAATCTCTCATCACTTGGGATTTCTGAGAACAATAATAACTGCCCAATAACTAAGATTTGTGCTTAGGAGAAATATGGATTCGTTCGATAATCGAAATGATATGCACATTTTCCTTCCATGGCCTGAAAAAGCAACATATATGCGAGAACAAAATCATGGAAAAAATGATATGCAAGCAATAGTGGCTCAGAATAACCTATACAAAAAAAATGATTTATGGATGCAACAAACTTGCCATGCCGGTTGAATCAAATTTTTTTCTATGAATACAATTATATCTCATCACATCAAATATAGTTACATGACCCTCCATCTACTCACAGAAAATGGTTGCTAATTACTAAGTGTGAAGCTCAAAATTGTATTCTATATAGGTTATATTATCATCATCCCCAATAAATATTATTCTGACAAAATTGGAGGCCGAACCATTATTTTCCCAATTTAATAGTCAAAGCAATAAACTTGGCTCAACCATCTAATTTGAAGCAAAAACGAAGCCAAACCAGCGTTTTCCCAATGAGTTATAGAAAGTTTCATTCCTTCGATGCCAAATCCAATCAAAATCAGAGCCAACCCAACTATTTCTCATGAATTCTCAACAATTGTAGCCAAAAAAAACCCACCATAAACCTGTATTTTCATAGCCAAAGCAACAACCATGTCGACAACATAATCCCACAATTGAAAAGCCAAGCCAAGTGAATAAATTTTAAAGTAAATTTATAAAATTCCTAAATTTCAAAGCCAAACAGACCAAACCACATAATCTGAAGTAAAATCAAGATGGAATTCAACAAAATTTTAGAGGAAAAAATCAAAATTTATATAATTTCCTAAAAAACCTGAAGATGATGAAATATCACCACCCCCAAGAAACCCTAGGCTGCGATATGGAAAAACAAAAATCGAAATCAAATTGATTTCGAAATTGAAGTAAGAGAGTCGCGATCGATCGAGAGAGAAAGGTTTTAAGGTTGAGATTGGGGCAGAGATTGAGGAGAAACCCTAGGTGAGTCGAGCGAGAAAGAAGCGAGAGATCCAAGGTTAAGCGAGAGAGAGGAGATCGCCACGGGTGCATGAGATCTCTCGATCGAGAGCCATGGAGATGGACGGAGGAGTAATCGAAGGAGAGGAACTACAGCTGAAGGCTTCTTCTCTTTTTTTCCTTTTTTTTAACCATGAAGAGAGGTGAAGAAAGGAGGATGAGAGAGTAACGAGATAAGCACGTTTAAAACACGTAGAAACACAGAGAAATTGGGCAGATAGGGGTCTTGGGATATGCGGGCTCAGGAAAAATTCTTGAGGCCTCAGCTCAGGACCCTTAAGCCCATATATATATAATCCTTCATTATTATATTCTCAAAATTATTAATATCAACAATTTATTGACAGTTGGGAAAGAAAAAAATATCCAGCAAGCAAGCAATAGAGGTCAAGGAAATGAACTATGCTTGATGATGTAATATAGTAAAACACCACCCACAGCCTGTTATTTCTGTACTTTGAATTCTTAAAATATAACAAATTAAGTCATCATACTTCTAAAATTGGGAATTGCAGTGAAGTATTCTTCCTGTAACTATAGAAAGGACAAACCTTAGGTTTGGTAAGACAAAGCCGATACATGATTCGGTCATGATTCGTAATGCAAGAGGAAGCAGAGATGGAGCAAGCACCAAGCTTAGCTTTTCTGATGGAAAAATCAAATTTCGTGTGATTGTCGTTGATGGCCCCATCGGAGCCTTCTCCTCTCAAGAGGCTTGCTCCTTTTGCCGCCTTCCATTGAACAATTTTGCCTTCTATGCCACAGATCCATCTCTATTCTATGTGCATGTCTATTGTGTGCTTCTTCTTTCGCTGTGATAATCATGACAACCACAGTATTTTTCCGAATTCTTCTTCCTCCTCCTCTTCTAGCTCTTTCAATACTTATGTGAACCCTTACAATAATGTTCTTAACTATTTTAATTATGAGAAATTTTATGTTTATAATTTTCATTATCATGTTTCTAATAATACAACTAACCATTATTCTAACCACTATCCTCAACATTTATATGTTCCATACTATGCACTCCATGCACCGGCACCACCACCACCCATCAAATTTTCCGCCCAACTTCCACCATGCACCGCCGCCGCCTTCATACAATTTTCCGGTTGACTTCCAACATGGAAATGGGAGTTGGGCTCAGCAGAGTGGTGCTGGTAGTGACTGTATTAGGCATGGTAAGGAAGAATGTGTTTGGAGCATTTTTTGCAAGCATTGTTTTTAGATGTTATGGCATAAAATTACCAAAAAGAACATAGTTTCACAGTAAAAGCATTAATCTTCAATGTGAGAGTATACTGGTTTGATTCATGCAAGTGTGACTAAAGACTCCAAAAAGGAAAAATAATCAAATGGGGGATGTTGGAATAGCATTTTGAAGGAAAAGCAATAATGAGCTGTCAATTAGGAAAGCTAATTGAGTTGTATTGCATGTGAGTTTGTAGGCATTACAGCAGCATAGGTAAATTGTATGGCAACAGGTATTGTAAGGAAAAGGAAAAGAAACACGAATGTACGCTCCTTTTGGTTGAAAAAAGGCATGTACAGCATAAATTTTTATAGACTACTGCAGAGTGGAGTTTTGCCGATGCTACTTGTACAAGGGGGCCCAGTTGCTAATAAAAAAGCTGTTGTCATTGATAACCACATCTATGAATCGTCGAATGTTCTGTTAGTGTCGATGATACTTTTGGTTGAAAAGAAAAGAAAAGAAAATACGAACACCAGGAACACTGCAGAACCGACTTTAAAAAGAGAATGCAATATCAAGAACTTTCACAACATTCCAGCTTCACGAAACCTCCAGATAGTAAACAAACAATTCAGATCTGCAGGACCAACCAAAAAAAGGGCGAAAAAGGAAGAAACAAAAACAGGGTGAAAAGAATGAGAGACTTACTTGACTTAGCTTGCAAAGATATACAGAGACTACACCTAGCTGAGTTGATTTTGCGGCTATAGGAAGCCAAGCCAGCGAAATGAAATTTGAATGTATTCCTAGAATAGCCGAAGGATTAAGGAAAAAAGAAAAATTAATATTATACAAAATAGAATCAAATGTTGGGTGAGGCAAACCATCAAACAGAGCACTGAAACAGTATTCATGTGAAATCAATGAAACAGTATTCATGTGAAACAGTATTATACCAATTGTAGAAAAATGTCGCAGACTATCCACAAAAAAATCAATGAAAAATCCAAACTTGTTACATAGATGCCGAGTGAAAGATAGAATCAATGAAAAAAACTGAACTGATTCGGATCGACATAAAACTAAATCTAAACTAAGTTATCAACGATGGGGTCCTATTGACCATTCATGGGCAATACCTCTTATTATAAAAGTGACAATATTCCCTTACACCTTTATTATACACTTTGATGCAGGAGAACATGAATTTTTCAAGGCAAAATTGATGATACAATAGTTTTCCAATATCAAAAAATCAAGGTGACACAACCATGATCTCATTTGCATTAATTTAAGCTTGAAATTGAAACACCTGAATAAGTAATACTGGTTTTCACAGTAGTTTATGAGTTTGTGTTTAGTATCTGTTATTGTATGACGAAAAGGTACAAATTGCTGCTTCCTTTAAAGGAATTATGTTATTGTCCCGACAACTCCCAAGCGAAAATATTATTTTCTGCTCCAACATAAATATTAGGCTAAATTACACTAAAATATCCTTAACTATCATTTTTTATAACTAAACTACCTTATAGTCTTTATATTAAATACGCTCCCTTAAAGTGCTCCACTTAAGGGTATATTAGTTATTCTTCAAATAAAAGGTATATTTGATATTAAAAAAATCCCTGAAACCAAAATTTAAGGGACTTTGCTGTAATAAAAATAAATAAAGGTAGATTAGTGAGCAACAATGATAGTTAAGGGTACCTCAGTGTAAGTCAGCCTAAATGTAAGAAATACTAAATGAAAAAACCAGTAACACGGTTGTGACGATTAATTGAAGAGGCCAAGGCAAAGAAGTCCTGGTTGATGATGATCTCTGAATCCTTCAAATAGTTAAGCTCCTCGATAAAAACCACAAGCTACTTTCTTAAGACAAATCCATTCACCTTCTATTCAACATTTTATGCCAGATGAAGATGGGTAAGGTGCCTAAAGAGCTTCGTTTCTCCCATGGTGACACCAATTTCCATGCTATTCTCTTCGATGATGATGATGATGATGAAGTCATCAAAGCTTGTGCATCTCAAGAAGCCTGCTGCATTTGCGGCCATCAATTGAATAACCTCGCCTTTTATGTCCTTGAGCCATCCCTATTCTACACACATGTTTCCTGCGTTTTTAGTATCTTCTCAAATATTTCTTCTTCCTCCTTCACCAACCCTTTAAATCCTTATGTGAACCCTTATAATGTGTTTAAGAATCATTACACATACCCTAATAATGAAGTCAATAATCATTATGCCTAACCTAACCATTTTAACTATTATCCTCCCTATGTTCCGAACTATGGTCCACATTCATATAATTCTCCAACAACCTTTGGCACTGGATCTGCAAGACGCATACTGGGAATGACCGGGATGGCCGCACTGGAGGCATTTCTGGAGACTTTGTTTTCGAGCCTCATCTAGTTTTAAACTAAAATAGTTAAAACTGGAATATCTAGAAATTCTGAAGAAATAATCGGTCAAATATACTTATATTGCTACAAGCAAATTGGCAGCTGCCATAACATGGTAAACAGAGAATTGAGCAGGGATTCAGAGTCCTAAAATAACTGTGAGAGAATGTAATTTTACATATGATCTGTGAGTTTTCATCTATTTGTATTATCCTTTAATTCATTTGCATAAGAGTGTGTATTTTTACATACGATCTGTGAATTGTTATCCATTTGCATTGTCTTTTAATATATTTACTTGCAGGATTTTGCTGCATTTTTTCAAGATCATTTGCTGATAAGCCCCCTTTGAACCAATAATAGTTGAATATAGAAGGTAACTCGTGCATTATGTGCACAAGTGAGATTGTAGATTTAAAGCTAATGGAGCTAAAGCTTAATGTATAGTAATTTCAAGTGTTGTTTGGGTCCTTTGGGACTTCGATTTGGAAGATAACAGGTAATTGCATGGAGATTGAAATAGACTACCAATAAAGCTATTGTTGCATTTGAGATATGCAGGGATTCTACAGCTGTCTTATGATTGTATAGTGGAGATGGGTTTCGAATTTTATTTTTCAAGAATTGCTAGAGTTTTACACGTGAATATGAAAATTGATAGAAAAGTCATAAGAACACAGCCACGCAGGAAGGGTCGTCTCCCCCTGCCCCCAACACACACAAGGAACGAGTGAGATGGTCCGAGATTTTTGGAAGAGTTCAAGGAAGTATATATCTAAGAAACTGTGCTGATGAAAGTGATATGAACCAGCACGTTGGCCGCATATAAGGTGCGGCATCTTAAAAAATTCAGAAAGTTTGAAAATAAAAGAAAACCAAAGAAAAAAAGGAAACAAAGTTACAGGTCTAAAGTGGGTATCATGATATGTAGTTTGTCTACAGCGTCCACATAATTCATATTAAATAATCAATTACTATGTTATCTAGTTATCAATTTAAGGAAGAAGAATTAACAATATCATATGGCAATAAATAACTAGTTATCAAACAAATAAAATATTAACACAATTTTAGTGCTAGCGTGAAGAGAGTACCTCAATTGTATGGCCAAATCCATGGTGTAAGTCATCTCACGCCGGCAAATCGGTAATATAGCATCCATATATTAATATATGAGAATCATAACCAAGATTACAAAATACTTTAGATAGCACATGATGATATAATCATATTAAAAATCTAAATCACATCTATGTTATGACATAATAAAATAAAATTAAAAGCTCAAAAAATAGAACATTGGATAAAGTTTTTAAGAAAAGCTAAAGAGGCAAAAATGTAATTCATCATCATGAGTCATGAAATCATGTCATCATGAAGAATACCAAATTTTCTGTTATCAAGATAATACCAATCATGATGGTATAAGTAAATAATTATATAGACAAGTTAATAATCATATAGGCTAGTGCTGACACGCACCAATCGCAATGAAAGAAGCCAATATCAAGAACACTCAGCCAATAGTGAATAACATATTGCTATAATAGCAAGAGGAAAGATCCCTCCGCTGCCTATTGGTTCCCTCCTCTGAATCCCTCTAGGGCACTGAAGTCACCATGACCAATGAGTTCACTTAGAAATTGTCCAACAAATGTAGGACAATTTTCAGGATGGTATTAGCTATGCTTGATCTATTTTCAGAGGAGGAACGTTTATATCTACAGAATGACATCGCCTTCACATAAAATTAATGAAAATAATGAAGAAGCACGTAAACTTCAGTTCCTTACTTTCTTCTTCAATCCATATAAAATGGAAAGGTTGGATACATCAAAGTCATCAAACAAGAAGACGAAGATATAGATCATGACATCATGTACGAAGAGAGCTTCCCTACTCTACCGGCAACACACCTCATCTCTTGCCATTCTGGTCGAAAACATAACAGGAGGCCTCGCCTCAGAGTAAGCATGTGCGTATGCAGCCACCAACTGCGCAACTTGGCCTTCTACATGACCGTGCCTCCCCTGCTCTATGCTCCCATGTGCACTTCGCCCCCACCGAGCCTTCTGATTATCTCAGAGCTCAAGAGATTTTGGTCTGGATGCACTCCAGCTATGTCGGTGCTCATAGCTGTATGAGCTTCTTAAATCCTTATTGTTATGGGAACTCTCCTTATTTTTCTGCTACCTTTGTTCCCGATCCCAATTATATGACTTTTCAAACCAATAACTTTAAACCAGATGCTAGTAATGGAACCACAGGAAATATAATGGACTTAGTGGGGACGAGCACGCTGTTTTCAGAAATGATGTGATACGAACCGCATAAACGAAAATCCTGCAAGTTTGTTTCACCTTATGTTGTTATCCTTAACTTTCAATTTTGTGGTTATTAGGTGCTTTTGAGAATAAAATAGTTCAATTGCGTGAATATAGTTCTAGTTTTATTAGCAATTGTTGAAAATAATTGAGAGAAGAATTATCTTAGTGGCTTAAGAGAATAGTGGTTCATACAATTAAATATAGCGAGTTATAGATCAACTCTTCTAACAAACATATAACTAATCAAACTGATAACTAAATATAATAACAAAAATATGTTTCTATAACAATATTCATAACACTCCCCGCAAGCTGGAGCGTAGATGTCAATCATGTCAAGTTTGGACAGAAAACAAGCAAAAATCGATAAGAATATCTGTTAATTGAGTTGCAGAGGAAACATGCTGTAGTGCAACCACCTTATCTGTCACTTTGTCACGAATGAAATGACAATCTATCTTGATATTTTTGATCCGCTCATGAAAAACTGGGTTCTCAGCAATGTGAATTGCGGTATTGTTATCACAGAAGAGTGTAATCGGAAGAGAAGATGGAACTCCAAGATTTGTCAGAGGGGAGATAAACTATACCAACTCAGCAACTGTATGCGCCATATATCTATATTCAGCCTCTGCAGAAGAACGAACCACTACATTTTGTTTCTTACTCCTCCACGTAACCAAGTTTTCTCCCAAGAAGACACAATAGCCACTTAAGCAACAACGATCATCAAAGGATCCCGCAAACTCAGCATCCGCAAAAGCTGTGAACGACAACATAGATGATGGTTTGTAAAGAAGACCATGTCCTAAAAAACCTTTGATGCATCTGAGAATATGCTCAACTCGCTTAAGGTGAGAGATCAAAAGATTCTGCATATACTAACTCATTATGCTAACGGTAAAGGCAATGTCTGACCGAATGACAATGAGATAAATAAGTTTCCCAACTAGACGTCGATATCGTCCTGGGTTAGGTAGTGGAGGATCTGAGGGAGAGCTTAATCGAAATAACTTGACTGAGGAATCCATAGGGGTGTTTGATGGCTGGCATCCCAGAAATCATGTCTCGGATAGAAGATCAAGTACATACTTGCGCTGAGAAAGCTGCAATCTACCGGAATTTCATGATACTTCAATTCCAAGGAAATATTTAAATGGCCCAAGTCCTTAGTATGAAAGTGTGAAGCCAAATGTTCTTCCATCTTGGAAATGCCAGCAGAATCATCTCCAGTGATGATATCATCAATATACACTAATACAATTACCCACAAAATGTGTAAAAAGAGATGTGTCGGTGCGACTACGTTTGAAGCCAATCTGTCGTAAAATCATACTAAATTTTTCAAACCAGGCACGTGGGGCTGCTTCAGTCCATATAACGATTTGTGTAGAAGACAAACTATACTCCTCCGGTTGCTCAAAATCAAGAGGCTGTTGCATATAAAGTCTCTGATAGGTCGCCATTAAGAAAGGCAATTTTAATATCAAACTGATGAAGAGGCCATGCCTTAGAAATAACCAAGGAAATAAGAACACGAACCGATGGTAATTTGGCACCCGGTGAGAAAGTCTTAAAATAATCCAAACCATACTGCTGGATAAATCCTTTGGCTACCGATTGAGCTTTGAGACGGCCAGTCGTCCCATCTGGATTTTGCTTGACAGGAAAGACCCATCGAAAGTCGACAACCTTCATATCTGAAGACGGAGATACCAATTTCCATGTCTGATTGGAGCACAGTGCAACAATCCTCTCTAACATAGCCGCATGCCAACATGGGTCTTAAAGTGCTTCCCGGACAGATAAAGGAAGAGTGATGGCAGATAAAAAAGAAACAAACTAACGAGCAAATAGGGTCAGTTTATGATAGGAAACAAAGTTAGAAATCGAATGAGCAGTACTATAAGAACGCTTACCCTTGGTAAGGCAATAGGAAAAGAGATCTTTGGAAGGCAGCGGTGGTGGAGAATCAGGAACAGTGGACTATATTAGAGTACCTGCAGAAAAATTGTTAGAAGAATCATTGGTGGGAAGTGGCGTGACAGCTTTCTTACGACGGTGGTGTTGGGGTTCATAGCACCCTGGTTGCCAACCGCTGCCGAAAAACTGACTTTTTAAAAACTTGGCGCTAGAAACCATTACTTAGAATCTAACAAAACATGAAACTGGTAAACTAAAGAGAAGTTCTAGCTACTCTGAAAAAGGGTTATACCGAAAGATTCGTGTCCTTCAGTCTTCTACCCTCTTCCTTAGATCCATAGGGTCTCCGTGATCGAGCTTGATCTCCGGTCTTCCTCCGTCGATGATGATCCACCCGAGAGATGTGGTTAATGGCTCTAGCTCCACTCAAAAACCTAGTAGAGCAACTAAAAACTCTAGGTTGCTAATCTAGAGTGTCTAGTGATATAGTGTATGGTTCTAGCATTTTTTCTACCTCTCTTCATCCTTGATTCTCAACTCATGAGAGGGTAGGGTGAAGAGGATGAAGGGACTCAAGAATGGAGAGAGTGTAGTTTAGTGAAAAATCTCATCACAAAATAAAATGCAAGCATGGTTTTTATCAGATGAATTTTGCAAATATAAAAATCCAACCATACTTGAATAGTGTAGACAAATGAATTATACCCTATTCAACCATGCTTCACTCCATTCTTCTTTCCACCTCACCCCTCCACCTCATTTCAATTTTCAATACAAGAAAAACCATGGAAATAAGGTGTCCTCCTTCTAGAATATTTTCCGTATAAATACGGAATACACTCTACCGTATATACATACCCGTATTTGTATCAAAATACGAACACCCAAAGAGCTGAAATAATACGCAGAATATAATACTAGAATATACATATCGAAATGTGTATATCTAAATTATTAAATCAATATCTTATTTAATAATCTGGCTTAATCCTAAGCTGGTTAGTATAATCAGCCATCCGGTCGAAAACCAGGATAATACTATAATATACATATCGAAATATGTATATGTAAATTATTAAATCAATACCTGATTTAATAATCCGGCTTAATCCTAAGCTGGCTAGTATTATCATTCGATCGGAATCCTGCACGTATCGAAATACGGCTAATGCATTATTTCGCCTGAACCGGGAAAACCCTCTATGTGGGACTCTAAAGACTCGACAGTACGCTGGCAGTGGGTTTAACCACAAGCATGTCAGCGGCACTAGCTGTACGTAACGGCTACCCAGGTACCCATCGAAAAGGAAGGCCGACGAGCAAGCTCATCCGGACCCCTACTGGGCTTACCCGTGACAATCTCCGTACAGTCCGGTCTCTTTGTCTGAGAGTATCGTATATCAAGTCTAGGGGATGGTAAATATCAGACCCCTAATAACCTAATAAGTCGTGTCGATTTGGCTCAGGACCGATCTGAGAAACTACTAATCTAATCATCAATAAATCTCAACTGTCTTGACCAAGGTCTTATGGTTCTGGCTAACAGGACACAGTGCGATATCAACTCCCAATACCGAAATAGACGAATCCCTGACAATCACTCACTGCCTCCATGTGGCTCGGCACTGTACCCAACTAAATCCTGTTTGCACGACTCAGTAGAGCCGTGGTAAGGTAGTGATCAAAACACAGTGGGAACTCACACAAGACAAATGATCTCAGCTTTAAAGACTAACCTATACTCATGTCATCTGAGAACCGCTATCTGATGATAGGTATAATACCATCTAGAGGTTCTCGGAAAGTCCGTCCAGTGTACTCATCCCTAGTGAGCACTTGTATACAATCTTGGGTGATCACACCAATGGCTGTGGGACCCACCACCGCCCCTCGTCGGGGTCTAGAAACGTATACACAAGTCTACTCTGGAATATCGATGCCCGGTCTCGATACTCCTGCGACTTGGGACCTTTAAAGATGTGCTTATAGACTACCCAGCTCTCACAAATATGATCGCCATCATAACGCTGGTGGTCAAGCATAATCTTACGGGTTTTATCAACATGTATCCGCCATATGTGATATCGAGTATAATATATGCATATGCTAAGATAAAGACAAACCAAAATAGTATACTTCTGTAACGGGTCTTTATCATCATGTATAAGCAATACAAAGCAGTAAGAAAAACAAATACACATGTTCGGATAAAGACAACCTAAATAGTATATTATATAACTGAACAAGATTGTCCTGTACATACATATTCCTAACATCCTATACAATACAGGCCTCTAGGGCATACATATCCAACAGATGGTATGCTTGTGGATAAGAGACTACAAGCTGATCACTAAGGAGCACAGGTTGAATAGACGAATTAAGCTCCGAGGAAGGTAAGAGTGCAGCAGGAAAAAATAGAAGTGGAGCCCTTAGCAGATGGTGGAAAATAGGCTTGGTCTTCTAAGAAAGTCACATCTCGAGACATGTGATGTGAGGCGCCATAATCAACAACTTACGAATTAGAATAAGAAAGGAACGATATACCTGATAGAATAGAAAGGTTGGCAAGAGCTACAGAGAGAAGACAGCACGTCTCACTCAGCACTGGATAAAGGTAAATTGCCGGCAGAAGAGGAAGATAGAGCAGTAGCAACTGGTGTGGATATCTGGCGAGCTGTAAGTGAATCATCAGGGTAGCCATACTTCTCCCAACACCAGTTTATACAATGATTAGCGCCGCCGCAATAAGAACAATAAAGGCCAGCATAGCCACGACCACGAGTACGGGATCCACGAGCATAAGCAGTAATAGGGGAACAATCATGGGCAGTAATTGAGACCAAATCAGAATCCATGATGGATGGTGCAAAAGTAAATCACGAAAGAGCGAGAATAAGATACACAATCAACAAAATCCAAACGGAGGCGGTGGTGCACAATCCACTCTCAAATCAATATCAGTCGAGCCAAAAGAACACCAATCAATGGAATCCGATCTTCGAGAGCACAAGCACTTCAATAGAACAATCAACCAAGTAACTCATCTTTCCGCAAACAAAGAAATATCAAGAATTCGCTATAATCGAGCTCAAACCAGCAAAAAAACAGCCAACAACAGGAATTAAATCGATCACCAGATCCCAAACTGAACAGAAAATCACCAAGAACTCTAAAAAAATCAACAAAATACCTTCAAATCAACATCATCATAGAGATTCATCCTCAAATCTCGCAGATCTAAAGGAAAGCGTGATCGATTTAGGGCATCGAAGGTGCTGGAGGTACTAGGATTGCTCGAATTGACCTTTTTATGGTCGGCGAGGTGTTGTCGAGGTGTTGGAAGAAGGATCGACGGGGTGCTAGAGGTGCTGGAGGGAGGTCGACGAGGTGCGAGAGGCGCTGGAGGGAGGTTGACGAGGTGCTGGAGAGAGGATCGAAGGTAATGCAATGGCGCAGAGGGGTGGTCAAGTGGATGAGTCGACGGCTGAAGGAAAAGGAGGGAAAATTAGGGGGGTTCTCCTTTTCTCAATTATTTTCAAGCACTGAAACCATGAAAATAATTGAGAGAAGAATTATTTTATTGGCTTAAGAGAAAAGTAGTGGTCCATACAATTATATATAGAGAGTTATAGATCAGCTCTCCAAACAAACATATAACAACTAATCAAACTAATCAAACTGATAACTAAATATAATAACAAAAATATATTTCCATAACAATATTCATAACAATTGTGACTATGGTATCTAAACGTTGGCAAGCTAAGGAGGTTTGTATCTGAGGTATGAAGGGATTGCAGGTTTTCTGTTGTTTCTTGTAATACCGCCAATGAATTCATGACAAATTGATCGTTTGCTCCGAACTTTTTATAAGTCGTGTGATATATTATGTGCACATAGGCTCCATAGCTTAAAATAAATAAATAAAAATATTTTTTAAAAAAGGAAAGCACCATGTTAAAGATTAAGTACGCTTGATGCAAATAAGTTTTCCTGTATCGATTGCAGTTCCTTTCATCTCATTAACAGGATGGCTGCCTCTAAGAAAGGTTTGTTATACACTAAGAAAAACTGCAGGTAATTCTCTATAATACATGTTTTTAAAAAATACTTCAAATCCACAGAACTAAAGGCTGCAACTTGAGATTCAAAGTTCCTTACCATAGAACTAGAGCATGTTAAGTAATCTCTTTGATATCAAACTTGGTGTGTTCAATTTGAGAGTTATGGTATTCACTTGCAAAGAAATGCCTAATTTTGTGGATATACCCCAGATTCCTAATATAATAGGCAACTTGAAAAACAAAAGCAGAATCAACGAATCAGGGTTGTTTGGTGTGCTGTAAGGAAAATACAACATTTGTTACCATTAAATCATTGCATGACGTACTTGCTGCAAGAAATGATCTCCAAATCCATGGTCATATTTGTTTTATGTAGAACACTAGCATACGTTGCTTTTGATTAACTAAGTTGTTGTGTTTAAGTGGCATCAAATCATAGTTTGGAAATTAAATTAAGGGACACTTTAGATAATTAAAATACTTATTACACGGAATTAACGCCTATTTTTAGAAAAGAAAAGTTGAATAATTTGCTATAGCAAAACTAGCTACAGTTTTTTAATACATTTTAATCCTTTTAGAAATGAGTTACCCTTCTTATGTTATGGTGTAACCCAATTCATTAGTAAGTTTAATCCTCTAGAAATAAACTCTAGCGCATTTTATCATTTCCCTTTATACCCTAGCCAGATACGTTGATCTTAATTATCCTAAGCAGCAAAAACCTGGGTAAATTATTGCGAAATTTTCGAAATAAGTATCAAACAAAATATTTGTAAAATCAAGAGTATCGTCATACCTATATAATGTTTTCCGGTGTCCAAGTCATACTATCCGGCACTGTGGAAAAATTAGATGCCCACCAAGTCATACTATTCAGCACTGTAGAAAAATTAGATACCATTTCACAATAATGAGAACGCAGTGGAGACCAAAACCATTTGCAAGTAAACAGTAAAAAAATTCAGGATATGATGTATAAGCTTATAAGAATCATTTGATCAAGGTTTTATATTTCAGTAATACACTTCAGCATAACATATATAAACTATCTGACTGTCTAGTTCCAGGGTAACATTCTAACAAGAATACTAAGTACGATGAAATAGGCTCCACTTTTGTATTGATAAAAATTCCCAAACCTTATTACTTCTCAATGAACCGTCTTAAACTCTTCAGCCATAATAAGCACTCACGGTTGTCTTTCTTAATCATATACTCATACAAAAGGTTGGTTGTGAATGGTGAGATGTCTCTGTTCTCTAAATACTTGTGGAGAGCTTTCTGAAGGTTCTTGTTCACATGGCTGCAACACCGATAAGTAAAGATATTCATGATTCTTCGAAAAATAGAAAAATACAAAGCACCTATAAACCAGTAATAAGATAAATTTGCACCAAGACCTGATGGAATATATCATTAGCATATGCCACCAAATACAAGGCATGTAACACACACACACACACACACAAAAATTGTGTGTGTGTGAGAGAGAGAGAGAATAATGAAGAAAAGAGGCCCACGGAATAATGGAGAAAAGGTGTCATACAAGGAATTTCCTCCTATGGCGTCGAAAAAGTACGCCATATAATGTTTTCCAGTGTCCAAGTCATACTATTCGGCACTGTATAAAAATTAGATGCCCATTTCACAACAATGAGAACGTAGGGGAGACCAAAACCATTTGCAAGTAAACAGTAAAAAATTTCAGGATATGATGTATAAGCTTATAAGAATCATTTGATCTAGGTTTTATATTTCAGTAATACACTTCAGCATAACATATATAAACTATCTGATTGTCTAGTTCAGGGTAACATTCTAACAAGAATACTAAGTATGAAGAAATAGGCTCCACTTTTGTATTGATAAAAATTCCCAAACCTTATTACTTCTCAATGAACCATCTTAAACTCTTCAGCCATAATAAGTACTAACGGTTGTCTTTCTTAATCATATACTCATACAAAAGGTTGGTTGTGAATGGTGAGATGTCTCTGTTCTCTAAATACTTGTGGAGAGCTTTCGGAAGGTTCTTGTTCACATGGCTGCAACACCGATAAGTAAAGGTATTCATGGTTCTTCGAAAAATAGAAAAATACAAAGCACCTATAAACCAGTAATAAGATAAATTTGCACCAAGACCTGATGGAATATATCATTAGCATATGCCACCAAATACAAGGCATGTAACACACACACACACACACACACACACACACACACACACACGTTGTGTGTGTGTGTGAGAGAGAGAGAATAATGAAGAAAAGAAGCCCACGGAATAATGGAGAAAAGGTGTCATACGAGGAATTTCCTCCTATGGCGTCAAAAAAGTACGCCACATAATGTTTTCCGGTGTCCAAGTCATACTATTCGGCACTGTAGAAAAATTAGATGCCCATTTCACAATAATGAGAACGTAGTGGAGACCAAAACCATTTGCAAGTAAACAGTATAAAATTTCAGGATATGACGTATAAGCTTATAAGAATCATTTGATCATGGTTTTATATTTCAGTAATACACATCAGCATAACATATATAAACTATCTGATTGTCTAGTTCCAGGGTAACATTCTAACAAGAATACCAAGTATGAAGAAATAGGCTCCACTTTTGTATTGATAAAAATTTCCAAACCTTATTACTTCTCAATGAACTGTCTTAAACTCTTCAGCCATAATAAGTACTCACGGTTGTCTTTCTTAATCATATACTCATACAAAAGGTTGGTTGTGAATGGTGAGATGTCTCTGTTCTCTAAATACTTGTGGAGAGCTTTCTGAAGGTTCTTGTTCACATGGCTGCAACGCCGATAAGTAAAGATATTCATGGTTCTTCGAAAAATAGAAAAATACAAAGCACCTATAAACCAGTAATAAGATAAATTTGCACCAAGACCTGATGGAATATATCATTAGCATATGCCGCCAAATACAAGGCATGTAACACACACACACACACACACACAAATTGTGTGTGTGTGAGAGAGAGAGAATAATGAAGAAAAGAGGCCCACGGAATAATGGAGAAAAGGTGTCATACGAGGAATTTCCTCCTATGGCGTCGAAAAAGTACGCCATATAATGTTTTCCGGTGTCCAAGTCATACTATTCGGCACTGTAGAAAAATTAGATGCCCATTTCACAATAATGAGAACGTAGTGGAGACCAAAACCATTTGCAAGGAAACAGTAAAAAATTTCAGGATATGATGTATAAGCTTATAAGAATCATTTGATCAAGGTTTTATATTTCAGTAATACAATTAAGCATAACATATATAAACTATCTGATTGTCTAGTTCCAGGGTAACATTCTAACAAGAATACCAAGTACGATGAAAAAGGCTCCACTTTTGTATTGATAAAAATTCCCAAACCTTATTTTCAGCCATAATAAGTACTCACGGTTGTCTTTCTTAGTCATATACTCATACAAAAGGTTGGTTGTGAATGGTGAGATGTCTCTGTTCTCTAAATACTTGTGGAGAGCTTTCTGAAGGTTCTTGTTCACATGGCTGCAACACCGATAAGTAAAGATATTCATGGTTCTTCGAAAAATAGAAAAATACAAAGCACCTATAAACCAGTAATAAGATAAATTTGCACCAAGACCTGATGGAATATATCATTAGCATATGCCGCCAAATACAAGGCATGTAACACACACACACACACACACACACACACACACACAAACAAATTGTGTGTGTGAGAGAGAGAGAGAATAATGAAGAAAAGAGGCCCACGGAATAATGGAGAAAAGGTGTCATACGAGGAATTTCCTCCTATGGCGTCGAAAAAGTACGTCATATAATGTTTTCCGGTGTCCAAGTCATACTATTCGGCATTGTAGAAAAATTAGATGCCCATTTCACAATAATGAGAACGTAGTGGAGACCAAAACCATTTGCAAGTAAACAGTAAAAAATTTCAGGATATGATGTATAAGCTTATAAGAATCATTTGATCAAGGTTTTATATTTCAGTAATACACTTCAGCATAACATATATAAACTATCTGATTGTCTAGTTCCAGGGTAACATTCTAACAAGAATACTAAGTATGAAGAAATAGGCTCCACTTTTGTATTGATAAAAATTCCCAAACCTTATTGCTTCTCAATGAACCGTCTTAAACTCTTCAGCCATAATAAGTACTCACGGTTGTCTTTCTTAATCATATACTCATACAAAAGGTTGGTTGTGAATGGTGAGATGTCTCTGTTCTCTAAATACTTGTGGAGAGCTTTCTGAAGGTTCTTGTTCACATGGCTGCAACACCGATAAGTAAAGATATTCATGGTTCTTCGAAAAATAGAAAAATACAAAGCACCTATAAACCAGTAATAAGATAAATTTGCACCAAGACCTGATGGAATATATCATTAGCATATGCCACCAAATACAAGGCATGTAACACACACACACACACACGCGCGCGCGTTGTGTGTGTTTGAGAGAGAGAGAGAATAATGAAGAAAAGAAGCCCACAGAATAATGGAGAAAAGGTGTCATACGAGGAATTTCCTCCTATGGCGTCGAAAAAGTACGCCATATAATGTTTTCCGGTGTCCAAGTCATACTATTCGGCACTGTAGAAAAATTAGATGCCCATTTCACAATAATGAGAACATAGTGGAGACCAAAACCATCTGCAGGTAAACAGTAAAAAATTTCAGGATATAATGTATAAGCTTATAAGAATCATTTGATCATGGTTTTATATTTCAGTAATACACTTCACCATAACATATATAAACTATCTGATTGTCTAGTTCCAGGGTAACATTCTAACAAGAATACCAAGTATGAAGAAATAGGCTCCACTTTTGTATTGATAAAAATTCCCAAACCTTATTACTTCTCAATGAACCGTCTTAAACTCTTCAGCCATAATAAGTACTCACGGTTGTCTTTCTTAATCATATACTCATACAAAAGGTTGGTTGTGAATGGTGAGATGTCTCTGTACTCTAAATACTTGTGGAGAGCTTTCTGAAGGTTCTTGTTCACATGGCTGCAACACCAATAAGTAAAGATATTCATGGTTCTTCGAAAAATAGAAAAATACAAAGCACCTATAAACCAGTAATAAGATAAATTTGCACCAAGACCTGATGGAATATATCATTAGCATATGCCGCCAAATACAAGGCATGTAACACACACACACACACACACACAGACACACACACACACACACACAGACACACACACACAAATTGTGTGTGTGTGTGAGAGAGAGAGAATAATGAAGAAAAGAGGCCCGTGGAATAATGGAGAAAAGGTGTCATACGAGGAATTTCCTCCTATGGCGTCAAAAAAGTACGCCATATAATGTTTTCCGGTGTCCAAGTCATACTATTCGGCACTGTAGAAAAATTAGATGCCCATTTCACAATAATGAGAACGTAGTGGAGACCAAAACCATTTCCAAGTAAACAGTAAAAAATTTCAGGATATGATGTATAAGCTTATAAGAATCATTTGATCAAGGTTTTATATTTCAGTAATACACTTCAGCATAACATATATAAACTATCTGATTGTCTAGTTCCAGGGTAACATTCTAACAAGAATACTAAGTATGAAGAAATAGGCTCCACTTTTGTATTGATAAAAATTCCCAAACCTTATTACTTCTCAATGAACCGTCTTAAACTCTTCAGCCATATTAAGTACTCACGGTTGTCTTTCTTAATCATATACTCATACAAAAGGTTGGTTGTGAATGGTGAGATGTCTCTGTTCTCTAAATACTTGTGGAGAGCTTTCTGAAGGTTCTTGTTCACATGGCTGCAACACCGATAAGTAAAGATATTCATGGTTCTTCGAAAAATAGAAAAATACAAAGCACCTATAAACCAGTAATAAGATAAATTTGCACCAAGACCTGATGGAATATATCATTAGCATATGCCACCAAATACAAGGCATGTAACACACGCACGCACACACGTTGTGTGTGTGTGTGAGAGAGAGAATAATGAAGTAAAGAGGCCCACGGAATAATGGAGAAAAGGTGTCATACGAGGAATTTCCTCCTATGGCGTCAAAAAAGTACGCCATATAATGTTTTCCAGTGTCCAAGTCATACTATTCGGCACTGTAGAAAAATTAGATGCCCATTTCACAATAATGAGAACGTAGTGGAGACCAAAACCATTTGCAGGTAAACAGTAAAAAATTTCAGGATATGATGTATAAGCTTATAAGAATCATTTGATCAAGGTTTTATATTTCAGTAATACAATTCAGCATAACATATATAAACTATCTGATTGTCTAGTTCCAGGGTAACATTCTAACAAGAATACCAAGTACGATGAAAAAGGCTCCACTTTTGTATTGATAAAAATTCCTAAACCTTATTACTTCTCAATGAACCGTCTTAAACTCTTCAGCCATAATAAGTACTCACGGTTGTCTTTATTAGTCATATACTCATACAAAAGGTTGGTTGTGAATGGTGAGATGTCTCTGTTCTCTAAATACTTGTGGAGAGCTTTCTGAAGGTTCTTGTTCACATGGCTGCAACACCGATAAGTAAAGATATTCATGGTTCTTCGAAAAATAGAAAAATACAAAGCACCTATAAACCAGTAATAAGATAAATTTGCACCAAGACCTGATGGAATATATCATTAGCATATGCCACCAAATACAAGGCATGTAACACACACACACACACACACACACACACACACACACACACACACGTTGTGTGTGTGTGAGAGAGAGAGAGAATAATGAAGAAAAGAAGCCCACGGAATAATGGAGAAAAGGTGTCATACGAGGAATTTCCTCCTATGGCGTCGAAAAAGTACGCCATATAATGTTTTCCGGTGTCCAAGTCATACTATTCGGCACTGTAGAAAAATTAGATGCCCATTTCACAATAATGAGAACGTAGTGGAGACCAAAACCATTTGCAAGTAAACAGTAAAAAATTTCAGGATATGATGTATAAGCTTATAAGAATCATTTGATCAAGGTTTTATATTTCAGTATTACACTTCAGCATAACATATATAAACTATCTGATTGTCTAGTTCCAGGGTAACATTCTAACAAGAATACCAAGTATGAAGAAATAGGCTCCACTTTTGTATTGATAAACATTCCCAAACCTTATTACTTCTCAATGAACCGTCTTAAACTCTTCAGCCATAATAAGTACTCACGGTTGTCTTTCTTAATCATATACTCATACAAAAGGTTGGTTGTGAATGGTGAGATGTCTCTGTTCTCTAAATACTTGTGGAGAGCTTTCTGAAGGTTCTTGTTCACATGGCTGCAACACCGATAAGTAAAGATATTCATGGTTCTTCGAAAAATAGAAAAATACAAAGCACCTATAAACCAGTAATAAGATAAATTTGCACCAAGACCTGATGGAATATATCATTAGCATATGCCACCAAATACAAGGCATGTAACACACACACACGCTGTGTGTGTGTGTGAGAGAGAGAGAGAGAGTAATGAAGAAAAGAGGCCCACGGAATAATGGAGAAAAGGTGTCATACGAGGAATTTCCTCTGGCGTCGAAAAAGTATGCCCTCCACGATTTTTATCGGCGATCGGCACCCACCATCATCATCTTTACCATGTAAGAAATGGATACACCAAATTTCATGTGATTCCATCACTTTTTCACCGTTGATTTAGTGGGTGCAAAATGAACGGTTTGCCGACAATAAAACTTTTTACATTGCTAATTCAACGGTGAAAAAGTGGTGGAATCACGTGAAATTTGATGTATCCACATCTTACATGACAAAGATGATGATGATGGGTTCCGATCGTCGAAAAAATGGTGGAGAGTGTAGTTTTTTGATGCCACATGACGAAAAATCCTCCTAAGGCCTCTTTTCTACATTATTCTAATATATATAGAGAGGGGGGATAATAGAGGAAAGGTGCCATAAAAGGGAATTTCCTCTTATGGCGTTGAAAAAATACACCCTCCATGATTTTTTTTTACTATCGCCTCCCATCATCATCATTATCATGTATGATGTGGATACACCAAATTTCATGTGAATCCATCACTTTTTCACCGTTGATTTAGTGGGTGCAAAATTAACGGTTTACCAACAATAGAACTTTTTACATTGCTAATCCAACGGTGAAAACGTGGTGGAATCAAATGAAATTTGGTGTATCCACATCTTACATGATAAAAATGATGATAATGGGTGCCAATCATCGAAAAAATCGTGAAGTATATAGATATTTGACGCCACCTAACGAAAAAGCCTCGCAGGGCCTCTTTTCTTCATTATTGTCATATATATATGTATATATGACAATAATGAAGAAAAGAGGCTCTGGGAGGCTTTTTCGTTAGGTGGCATCAAATTATATATATGTGAGAATAATGAACAAAAGAGGCCCTATGAGGCTTTTTCGTTAGGTGGCGTCAAATTATATATATAAATATATGGGAATAATGAAGAAAAGAGGTCTTAAGAGGCTTTTTCGTTAGGTGGCGTCAAAAATCTATATCCTCCACAATTTTTTTCGATGATCAGTACCCATCATCATCTTTATCATGTAATATGTGGATACACCAAATTTCATGTGTATCCATCACCTTTTCACCTTTGATTTAGTGGGTGAAAAATAAACGGTTTACCAACAATAGAACTTTTTACATTGCTAATCTAACGGTGAAAAAGTGGTGGAATCAAATAAAATTTGGTGTATCCACATCTTACATAATAAAGATGATGATGGATACCGATTGTCGAAAAAAATTATGGGGTATATAGATATTTGACCCCACCTAACGAAAAAGCCTCGTAAGGCCTCTTTTCTTCATTACATCTTACGTAATAAAGATGATGATGATGGGTACCGATTATCGAAAAAAATTGTGGAGTATATAGATATTTGACCCCACCTAACGAAAAAGCCTCGTATGTGTGAATAATGAAGAAAAGCGACCCTATGAGGCTTTTTCATTAGGTGGCGTCAAATTATATATATGACAATAATGAACAAAAGATGCCCTAGGAGGCTTTTTCATTAGGTGACATCAAATTATATATATGTGTGAATAATGAAGAAAAGCGACCCTATGAGGCTTTTTCGTTAGGTGGCGTCAAAAATCTATATTCTCCACGATTTTTTCGACAATCGGCAACCATCATCTTTATCATGTAAGATGTGGATACACTAAATTTCATGTAATTCCACCACTTTTTCACCGTTGGATAAGCAATGTAAAAAGTTCTATTGTCGGTAAATCATTAATTTTACACCCAATAAATCAATGGTGAAAAAGTGATGGAATCACATGAAATTTGGTGTATCCACATCTTACATGATAAAGATGATGATGATGGATGCCGGTCGTCGAAAAAAATTGAGGGCGTACTTTTTCGACGCCATAGGAGAAAATTCCCTTCTATGACATCTTTCCTCCATTGTCCTCTACACACACACATAAGGGAGTGATCCATTGCAAACCGGTCCGCGTATTTTAGAAATGGGAACTCCCGATCTATGACATATTTTAATGATCCGATCCGTTCAAGTTTATCACCCCACCCTGAAATATATGTGTATGAAAAATCAAAGAATTTGAAAACCTCTAGCCTATACATCGGATGAAGTTTATGTTGCGTTATCGAAATATGTTCATTTTTGCGCCCATCGATGCATATACCAGAAGTCTTCAAATCCTTTGATTTTTTATACACGTACGTTTGAGGGTAGGGTGGTCAACTTGAACGGTTCAAATCGTTGAAATATGTCGTAGATTGGGAGTTTCCGTTTTTTAAAAACGTGGACAGATTTGCTATGGAGCACTCCCCCAATATATATATATATATATATATATATATATATATATATATATATATATATATATATATATATATTCTGACCCCAAAATAACAATTCCATTGAATGTTAGAACCCACTAAATATCTCCTTCCTGCAATGAATCTGAAAATGAAATATCAAATCACCAATGACAACGTCAAAAGGATGTCATTCCATTTGTGAATAGAATGTTCCATTTTATCTATCATAGACATGGAGGCAGTTCTCCTTTGTCAATCATAGGTAAGACAGCCTTCTTTTGATGAAGAAATCTCTATACCAAGCGATTAGTTGGTAAACACAAGATTTATTGTATTGCTTAGATGATAGTTTAATGGAATGGATTGGGGACATTATTAATAGAGACATGGAATTTGAGATAGAGTGGTAAAGATAAAGTTAAGGATAGGGTCAGGAAATGCTCAAGTGCTACTGTGTATCAGTAAAGAAACGGATTATATTTAGGATGGGAAAGAAGTTCGAGGAGAAAACTTAAGTTTATTTGAAAGCATGGTTAGGTAAGAAGTGCCCTAGTAAGAATAAAGATCACATTGTCATGAATGGAAGGGCAGAAGAGTCATTTTCATGAGTTATATATTTAGAATCACAATGGAAAATCTACACAAAGAATCAAATGATATGAATATAATAAATAGTAGGAAATATATATAATAATAAAAAGTAAGCCTATCAAAAGAGGGAGAGAAGTTTTGGATTTTAAAAGATTTAGAATGAACATGACCAAACCAAAATACATTAAATGTAAGTTTAGTATGACTGTGAAAAGCAATGAGGGCATAACAAATATTGTCAAGAAATACCTAGGAGTGACCATATAATTTGAATTACTCCATATGATGTTCATACTAGAGATATGCTACATTAAATCAAAACAAGTAACCTTGAAGTGGAGAATTAATTTTGAAGCATTATGTGATCATAGAATACCTAATGGAAAAAATAAAGAAAGTAGGTTTATTTATGTGGCCCATCTATTAGGGATGAAATTTTTTGTGTTATTATGCTGTATGTCTTCCTACAAATTTCCAAATCGGGGCTATGCTAACGGCGTTCCCCCAAAACATTCCTACAAGTTATCCAGTCGATCTTGTCGTTTCAAGTATAGGTGATAATATACTGATAACTGATAATATACTTGGGGGGAAACGACGGTTGGGAAGAAAATCGCTTACTTGAATTGAGATCCCAAATAAGCCAGCATTCCCTCATCAGGTTCTTTGTCGCGTCTAATAGAGACTTGATCGATCTCGATCTCATCGGGATAAGCAGAGCAGCAAAATTCCAAACTTTCCCCTCCTCCTTTACTAATATTCACCGTAAACGGAATGCTAAATTTTCCACCTCCATCGTCATCCTTGTTTCCATCACCCAACTCATCATCAGCCGTCATCAGCGTCGTCGTCATTGGGATCCTCTTCATTCACAGGATTGGGCATGGAAGCTACAACTTCAATCTTCTCATTCTGATAATTTCTCCTTAGAACAATCACATTAGTTCTCTTCTCATCCTCGATCTCGAAAGGAAACCCTTTTGGCAACATTTCCATCGGCTCATAATCATCGAAAAAGACTAAACCCTGATTTTAAGAAAGCAGTGAAGAGCTAGCTGAACTGGGAACTCACCAGTTTGAAATCTTCAGATGCGAACTTGATCTCGCCGTCCAAAACCTCGAGGATCGGCTTTAGAGAGAGAGAGGAGCGTTGATGATTTACTTTGGGCGTTAAGTGTGTGCATCTCCATGAGATGTTGTCCTCCAACAATTTAGTGCGAACGGTTTTGTGCGGTTGAGATTTACTTTGGGCCTTAAATGTGTGGATCTTAGTGGGTTTGATGCCGAGCTATCTGCAAAGAAAATCCCGGGATGAATGACCACCGTAGAACCCTCCGACGATCAAATTAGTACCGTGGAATAAGAGAAGAGTAGCGGCGTATTGGAATCAATTCGAGTTATCTGAGTCGTCTGAAAGAGGGGTTTATGTAGTGGTCGCATAGAGCGAGCCAGCACGAGATTCTCGCCGTCAGTTACGCCCCCTCGTTACACCCGCGTTGATGACGGGATCCGCTCATTAATGGGGGAACGCGCCCGCGTAGGACACGGAATGTGGGACGGCGGATATCTCGATTTGGCGAGATATGCGGAGCCGTTGCAGGGACGCTGGGGCTCCGCGCTCTTGGTTGATCGGGAAAGCCGAGAAAGCTCGGCATCCTAGATGGCTCGGAGACGAGCCGGGAGGCCGAGAAAGCTCGGCCTGTCAGATGGCTCGAAGACGAGCCGGGAGACCGAGGAAGTTCGGCCCTAGTAATAGCTCGGAGACGAGCAAGGAGGCTATGGAAGCCCGGTTGTAGGATTGCTCGAAGGTGAGCTGATGCCCCATCGCTAGGCAAATATGGAAGGTATTCCGGAGAGAACTCCAAAAGGTTGGATGCAACCTCGGAGGCGAGAAGCCGAGGAACGTCTCCGATGCATCAGGCTCATTCCAGCTCCGTGGCCCTCGAGACACGTCATCCGCTACGTATCGTGATCTGGGGAATTCCTACTTGTGAGCATCATCATTAGCCCCTCACTCGTGATCTGAGAAATTCCCACTTGTGAGCATCATCATTAGCCCCCCACTCTCATTTCGACCTATTTATAGGTCGGGTCGAGAGTGGTCTGCTTGGTTTTCTCTTCTCATTTCGGCGTCGAGATTTCTTCGTGGCGGATTGTTCGGGGATGATAGAGCGTTTAGTAGTTGCATCTTTTCGATCTTTGAGTCTACGTGAATTTTCGCGCGTATCCCCGATGACGTCAGTGGATCGGTGAAATGATTGCGTTTTAAAGAGGGGACGCCGTTTCACTCGATCGTCAGTTGACCTACAGGCCACGTGTCCGACGTTGGTTGGCGGACGCAACAGGATGTCTCTGACTCTTGCCACAAAGAGACGTCTCCAATGGTCGATCGCCACGTGGAGCCTTGACGGCCGCTGGGTGCGACGCTTCGCTTTGGCGGGAATCGATTTGGGCTGTAGAATGTTCTCTTTAGAATGTATAGATAAGAGGGGAACATCCTAAGGCCGACACTTTGCCCTAATTGTCTGTTATCATTTGAAAATTGCCCGGCGCACCTCTTGGATTTTCCTCGGCAAACCCTTTCCTTGAATCATGTTGGATGTCTTCCTCCAAGGTGTCTGTAGATGTAGTAAGGGTAGAGTCGGGCGATGAGGCTCCAGTTTCTGGGGCCAAGTCAAGCGGGTCTTCCTCCTCCTCGGCTTCAGATAGCTAAGAGGGTTCTTCTTCTACTACATCTTCTGTGTCGGGCTCGCCCCCCGAGTTAGGGCCGCCCTTGTCACTCGCCGTCGGGCGGCGACGAAGGCACCCAAGGTGCGCATCGGGAATACCCATGATGCGCCCTCCGTCTTGAATCGTATAGTCGAGCTTTCCGACATCCGGACTCGATTCCATATCCCCTCTGGCTATTCACTCCGTTTGGCCAGAGAGGGTGAGCGGGCAGACCAGGTGCGGGACAAAGAGATTGCCCTGTATCTGGAAGCATTCCGGGCAGAGATGCGTCTGCCCTTCTCATCCGAGATTTGTGCGGTGCTCCATTGTTTTCGTCTTGCCCTGGGCCAGCCAGCGCCGAACTCGTGGAGGATCCTCCTCGGGTTTCTGGTCTGGTTAAAATTTGATTGGATCCCCTTCGATTTGAGTCTCCTCCTGTCTTTTCTTTGTTACAAAAATCATCCTATGACTAGTAAGGAAGAGCCGAGTTGGGTGTATCTGTCGTTTAAAAACGTAAGGGTAGGACGGTTGGGTCTGGGGTAATGGTCGCCCCTACTTCCATCCATGGGTGGAAGTAGAAGTTCGTCTTTGTCGGTCCTCCTGAAGGTGAGGATTGGCCTGTGTCCACCCAGTGGCACAGGGCCGACTGCCCGAGGGTGAGGCAGTCGAACGCATCTGAGGCGAAGGTGGTGTCCCAGTGGGAACCGATTCAGCGGGCTGATGTCCTGCTCTCCGAGCATGTACTGAGTTGGGCCGGGCTCAGTTCTGCGCATTTTTTGGGTAAGTTAGGGTTCTTGACGACCTGTTTAAACTACGCCAAAATTCTTTTGTCGTTTCAGTGTTGCTGATCTTTTTCTCATTTTTGCAGGGCCCATGGATCGATAAAAAATCATGGCTGCCATGGCCGCCAAGGCCCGGGGAAGAAAGACTGGTGGTGCCAGCTCGTCCCGACCAGGTTCGAGCGTTACTCCTAGGCAGACTCCTCCGACCAAGACTCTGGCAGCGCCCCCAGTCTCGGAGGAACGCCGCAGGGGGGACAGAAACAAGCGCGGGACCCGCTGCTTCGAGTCAGGGCAGAGGTGACTCCCCCCGTCGAATCCCCCCTTAAAAGACAAAAGCGGGTGGTTTCTCGGCCACCCCCCACCGGGATTCAAGTGCAGGAGAGAGGCTTCTGCATCGAGGTGCCCTCGAGGCTATCCGTGGCCGACAGCTTGCTGGCGGACATGGAGAAGACGGTTGGGGCCAAGATCCCCCGGGGCACCATGAAGGCCCAAGTGGCCGCCATTGCTCAGGAGGCGGTTCAGGTTGGTAGCTTTCTTTGAAAATTTCTTAAGTTTTATTTCCTCGGTTTCAGTTCTTTAACACGTTTGTTATTTTTCTCAGGTCCTTCAGCACTATGCTCTCCTTGTCGCGAAGGAGTCCGAGAAGATCGCCCCGGCAATAAAGAAGGCGGGCGAATCCTCCTCGTAAGAGGAAGAGCTTCTCCTTCCGGATTGGTCGCTGAGGGGCTGGTGGTCTCCAAGCTGAAGGAGTCCCAACGGGTTCTAAACGAATCTAATCGGGCTATCCAAGCCCAGATGGAGGAGACGAACGACCTTTTCAACACCAGGAAAAGGCCGAGGGACGCTGTTCCCTTATTAAAATATCAGGAAAAAGTTTCAGAGGAAGCATCACGTGCACACACGTGATCAGTGATCACGTGTTGGCACGTGATGGTTAAGCAGCGGCAAAGAGCAGAGCGCAGAAGAGGAGTCCCTTCAGGAGGTCACGTGCTCACACGTGACCGGGGGGCACGTGGCAACACGTGACTGGCTTTAAAAGCCCTGCTGTTCAACAGAATTAAATTCTGAATAAGATCATTTAAATCTTTCCAAAATGGAGAAGAATTGTGTAAAACCGTTGGATTAAGAATCCGAGGGTGATTAAATATCACCAATTTATGGAAAAATCTTGGACATGGAAAGATTTCCCCTAAATCTCACCGAAATAACAGAAAGAATATCTTTGGATTTAAAATCCAACGGTGAATAAAATTCACCTAATAATCTAAAGGCCCGGATCAATGATGAAAACAAATCAAATCTTTCAATGAAAGATTTACCAAACAGATTGATTCTTTTCCTTCTCCTATAAATAGGAGCCAAAGGAGATAGTTGAAGAGATATAGAGCCTTGGAATCTGTTCACGCCAGAATATTGCATTATTATATTCTCCATTCTTATTCTTTTTATAAATAAACAGGTGCTTTTGACGCATGTCTGCTAAATGTTACAGGTTACAGGTTCTTGGACAGAAAACGGTGAAAACGATGTATAGACGATGAAAAAGTGGACTTTGACCAACAAATAGAAGGATCTTAGTCAAGCCTAAATGAAGAACAGTTCACAATTGACAAGGCAACGCAAGGTCCAAGTTTACAAAGCGAAAGGTTAAAGTTCACTACAAGTGTTCACTGGAAATCTGAAAGAAACCTAGAAGCCAACCTGAGAAAAGAACCATAGAAACAAGAATAAAAAGTCAAGAAGGAACAGCACAGGAAAAACCAAGCTTCAATGCCTTACTTTGGCCGCGGAACCGCGGCTGGGTTAAGCCCGTATCGGCGAAAAATTCTGTGGCAGTGCAAGGCTTGTAGACTAGGTCTTTTCTTAGGGGTACTTTCGTAAAAGCACATATGCGAATCAAATGTAACCTAGGGTTTCTATTCCCTATTAATAGAACTCTAAATCATTGTATTCTTTTTATGCCTCCGTTTAATAATAAATTCCAGAATTCTTTTGAAGAGCATCGGTGTTTCTTTTCAATTCATGAATTCAGATCTGACAACCCTGCGTTGATGATTGGAGAGATGCATCTGTAAGCAGATTTAATTCCTTGCTCTAGTTTAGATTTCAATTCTTTGCCCGAGGTAGATTTAATTTCTTGCCGTAGATAAATTGTTTAGAGTTAGCTTTGGGGAAGGATTTTGAGAGATGAGATCTCTCATCCCTTTCTTACCCATAATATATTTTCAATAGGACTCCATGCATACACGCACACACCGCGCCCTACGGCACCCTATCTCTCGAGGTAGCGGTGATACCGTAGTATAAAAGCCCGGTTGCGCGCGTTTTCCATGGAGGCTAGGGTAAGGATCTCTAAAGGAAGGACAAGAACCTAGAGGAAGGAACACCTTCCCGAATGGATCTAATCCCCTTTATTGATAATTACCATAACTCCTCATAAATCTTCATTCGGGTATAGAAAGCGTTGAGATTTACCTGCATTTCCAAACCATCCCTAAACCTAACCCTAGCAAGACTAAATCTAGATAATCGTAGTATAGAATAATTAGGTTTTTAGATTTAATAATCAATCTGAACACCCTTCGGAATTAACTCGTTAGCGCGACTAGGAGATTCACAACATCCCTGTGGACCGACCCGTACTCACTGGCTAGCTTCAAGCGACGCCGTTCTTGATTGCGGTAATAGATAGTTTTTGAGAAAAATCAGAATCTTAAAAATTCAAAAAGAAAAGAAAGAAGAATTTGATTTTCTACAAAGAAAAACCCTAGGTAAGAAAAAATGGGGTAAAGGCTTCAAAAAGAGAATTTAATTCTCAATCTAAGAGTTTAACTCTTATATAAAAAGAAAAGAACTTAGTTCTTTCTCTGGTGGAAGACCTGCAAAGTGCACATCTCCCCATAGATTGAGAATTTAATTCTCATCGGGTCGAGATCCTGTCATGCAGATCTAAAACATAGAGGAGGAATTGAGTTTTGAGAATTTAATTCTCACAAGATTATAGGAATTTAATTCCTCCAAGATAAAATTAGGGTTTAACCCTATATGAGAATTTAATTCTCCAAAATTATAGGAATTTAATTCCTTCAAAATGGACAGAGCTAGGGTTTAACCCTAATTGAGAATTTGATTCTCTCAAACTCACAGGGATTTAATTCCCCTTAAAATAAAATTAGGGTTTCACCCTATATCAGAACTTGTTCCTTTACATATATGAGAATCTAATTCTTACAGAAAGAAAATTAGGGTTTAACCCTACCTAAGAATATAATTCTTCGAAAATAGGAATTTAATTCCTCCAAAGTTAAAACTAGGGTTTAACCCTATGAAGAACTTAATTCTTAAAAGGACAAACAAATCTTTAAACAGGAAAGAACCAGGGTCACGTGTCTCCACATGACCCCTGTAAAAGATCCACAGAACAGAAACTCAGGGGTGCCCTCACGTGTCACCACGTGACCCCTAATAAGTATTCTAATAAACCAGGGCATGAGCACCCATCACGTGCCCACACGTGATGGCTGTCAGATTTAAAAGTGTTAAACATTTACCTATAGAACAAACTGAAGGGGATCTGGCCCCATCTTTTGGATGCCATCACGTGCTCCCACGTGATCTCCCCCCTTAGTGTTTAACACTAATCTGATAATTTCGCTGCCAGTGTTTAACACTGTTATCTGTTAGTGTTTAACACTAATTTGAGAATCATAATTTTTAGTGTTTAACACTAATCTTATTTCCAGTGTTCAACACTGTTGGTCTTTAGTGTTTAACACTAGCTGTAGCCCAATCGGCTAATTTTCTAGAGGCAAAGCCTCCCCTTCAATGGACCAACAGAGGGCCAATATTCCAAACATGATTGGACTTAGCCTAAGAAGGCTATTAGTCCTCAATTCAGACTTAACTGAGCCAATGGGCTTATAATATAATTAATTGATCTTGGTTCCAAACTGGGCTTCGGATCATTTAATCTACCTTGGTTCAAGGGTACATCTCTTCACTCCTTTGATATCTGTTGTTGTAATTCCTTAACGTCTTCAAAGAGGTGACGGGTCCCAACAACCATATATTTCACAGACTGTGGGGTCCTTAAACTCATGGACTATGATGTCCTTAACCTTAACAGGGATGTCTTAAAACTAACGACGGACTATGATGTCCTTAACCTTGACCGTGATGTCTTAAAACTAACAACGGACTGTGGGGTCCTTAAACTCATGGACTATGATGTCCTTAACCTTGACCGGGTTGTCTTAAAACTAACGACGGACTATGATGTCCTTAACCTTGACCGTGATGTCTTAAAACTAACAACGGACTGTGGGGTCCTTAAACTCATGGACTATGATGTCCTTAACCTTGACCGGGATGTCTTAAAACTAACGACGGACTATGATGTCCTTAACCTTGACCGGGATGTCTTAAAACTAACAACGGAATGTGGGGTCCTTAAACTCATGGACTATGATGTCCTTAACCTTGATCGGGATGTTTTAAAACTAACAACGGACTATGACGTTCTTAACCTTGACCGTGATGTCTTAAAATTAATGCCGGACTGTGGAGTCCTTAAACCCATGGACTATGATGTCCTTAACCTTGACCGCGATGTCTTAAAACTAACATTGGACCGCAATGTCCTTAAACTACCTATCGACCGCAATGTCACTAAACTAAACAATAGAGCCCCCCAATTGCTCTCTTGTCGGATCTAAATGATCCCGTTAAGTCGATCTTAGTCTAAAATGAGACTAACGTATCCTTAACAAACGTTTAAGTTGATCTTAGTCTCAAATGAGGCTAATGTATCCTTAAACCCAAACCCCCAAACCCAAATCTAAGATAATACGGATTTGGACTAGTCCACGCCCTACGGGCGACAACATAACCTAGTCTCCGTATACAATCCACGGGTAACCAAACACAAAACAAACACCCACGACACGGAGTGACCATTTGGAGAAGGAGAAAGTTGTTACCGTGATGTGGTAGCGTAATTAACTGCAGGGGCTTGCGCCTGCAGGGAAGAGCGTCCCCACAATCAAAAACCCTTCAAGCGAAGGGGAATCTGACGAAGTCTGCTACATCGGACGCATCCGTTTAAACCTTCGATACATGGTGCCATAAATCAACTTGGCATTTTCGGAGTGGTGGACGGATAGCACCAATTAGCATCTGTCCCGAATCTCAGGCAAGACGTCCGTCTTGCGTGTCTTTCGGAGGGGAACAGATTCTGGCATGTCCGGTGGGACCTTTTCCTCTTTCCACTCCACACTTCGTGTGTCGTCTTCGCGAACGAATCGCGGTTTGTTAATGGTTCCCCTTGGGTTTCAAGTTACTAAGATTTGGTCTCTTGCATGGCGCAGAAATCAAATAGCAATGGCGTTCAACGGCTCAAACCGCTCCAACTGCAAGTGCAACCGACGCTCCGCCACATCTGGAGGTGTAGCCTATGGACCGCAGGCTGTTTCCCTGTTCACTATGCATGTGGAACAAGTTACTCAGGCTACCACCGGTCTGTTCTTTGGGATCATGCTCCCGCCGGTGAACATTAACATCCCAATGCCCGTACCGGAAGCTTCAAAGAAGTCGGTCTTCGATCGACTTGCTACTCCCACGGCCCCTCTCAACGGGTCGTCCAATCCCAACTCCTCGGTCTTCACCAGACTGAGCCTGAACTTTGATGGGCCCGCCAAGAAGCCCATAATACCTGAAGTGGCCATCCAAAAAAAATAGCTGCTCCTGAAGTCGTCAAGGCGGCTTCTCCTCCCAGAGGGTCAGTCTTCGCGAGACTGGCTGCTCCCGTTCCCGCTCCCGCTCAGAAATCTGTTTTTGACCGGTTGGACGTAGCTTCTCAACGAACGTCAGTCTTCAGGAGGCTGACTCCGGCAGCAGCCCCTTACCTGAACAGGGGGCAAGACGAAGCCGTCGCTGAACCAATCCCAACAACCCGTCATGCCCGACGTCGCCACTCGCGCCGGATAAGGAAGACCGGGGGCAACTCCCCCTCTGGGCAAACCCCACCAGCTCCAACGGTGGAAGTTAATGCTGTTGTTCCAACTGGGAACAGTTTTGAGCTGCTGAACATGGTACGCAGGGATTCACCAACTGCGGTGCTCAAAAGATCTTCTCCACCGGTAGAGACCGTCGTAGAAGCAAAATCAGAAAAGCCGGAGCAGTCTCCTCAACGGCTGTCTTCCAGGATCTACAAGACTTGGCGACGAGTCCGAGAATCGGTGATTGATCCGAATTTCTCTCACTAGCATAAGAAGTCGAAGGTCCGACAGGAGGAAGACCGTCCCGTTAAGCAACAGAAGACGACGGCCACCTGGGTGCCCAAAGCAACGGCCCCCTCAGCTTCGACGGCTCACAGGAGAAGAAGGCCGGAGAAAGTCCCTACGCCTACGGCGAATGTCAAAGGTAGTGAGCCCAAACGCCCTAAGTCTGGGGGCATGGTGGTGCATACCGTCTACATGGCATCCGGGAAAGAGGACAGCCGTATATCCACAGGTCATCAACCGCTTACGCGATCGGTGACTAAAGCTCAGGAGCAGCAACAGAAGCTCCAAGAAATGATGAATGCGATGGCCGCACTCACAGGACCAAAAGAAAGCCCTGAAGCGTCCTCGGATCAACGCCAGGAGCAAGAAACCGACGCCGAATTTCTTCAGAGAATATTGGAAAAGAAGGACAAAGAGGCTGCGGAACAAGCAGCCAATATAAAACGAATGGCCCTTCTGTTTCAGGACATGGTGGGTATGATGATCCAGCAAGATCCCCCAGCCGAAGATCCTCCGATTGTCCTTGAAGATGACAGAGGAGAAACGTCGAATCCACTACCGGCGCTGTCAACAGCCAAGGAGGAGACAATTTCTAAAGCTGACCTGGACGAATATATAGCTCAGCAGATACGGGTTCACCAGGCAACTGAGGCAGCCAGTCAAGTCGTTAAAACGGGACGACCGTATCCGAGCTGGTATGATCAGATCAAGTACCCGCCGGGCTATACAATACCGAAATTCCATGTCTATAAGGGGACTGGCAATCCCCATCAACATGTTGCCCAGTTCAGGGCTCTTTGTAGCAATACCGGTGGCGATGATAAGCTCCTGCTCCGCCAGTTCGTCGGCAGCCTGTCAGAGACGGCGTTCGAATGGTACTCCGAGCTTCCGAACGACTCCGTCAAGACATTTGCTGAAATGGAATTGTTGTTTACCCAACGTTTCGCAAGCGCCAGCGAGCGTACTCCAATAACGGCTCTGATCAATGCAAGAGTGAAGCCGGGTGAAACTTGGGTCCAATATGCAATCCGATGGCGAAATCTGTGGTCGAAGTGCGAACAGCGCATCGAAGAAGCACCAGTGGTGGGCATGTTCATGGTCACCCTAGACCCTCATGCAACTATTTCACGGTTCATGATGTTCTTCAAACCAACCACGTTCCAGGTTTTGATCGACAAGCTTGCTCAGATGGACCAAATGGGACACAGACCGTCTCCCCTGAAACCGGAACCTCAGAACGACAAGGGTAAAGGGAAGGTGACCTTCGTTGCGAACGCTCAACAGCAACCCAGTGCTCCAAGAATGGCGGATCAATTGGAGGAGAGACGGCGTTATTACAATGAGAAAATGAAACGCCCTTACTCATTCCCGCAGGATAAAACGAAGAGGCTGTTCGAGCTAGCGGTACGCAACAGGCTTATCAACTTACCAAATCCAAGGCGACCCCCGCAACCCAGCGAGGTGAGTAACCCCAGTTACTGCCCTTACCATCAAACGGTAAGCCATCCGATCGAGGATTGCTTCGTCTTTAAAGGATGGATCGAAGATCAGTACCTTCAAGGCAAGTTTGCGCTGTCCGAGAAGTGGAAGGTAAACCCACCACAACCGCACGCTCCTAAGAAGACAGACACACCGGGGGCAACTTGTTCTTTTATTGAAGAAGCTCCATGGGAGGTGGCTCTTTCGGCCAAGACCAAAAGGATGCTGAATGATCTCCAGACATGCCCAGCGATCAGGTGGAAGAACCCGCTGGAACCTCAGATCATCGAAAGGATGCTGAAGCCACACCCAACTCCGAAGATTGGCGGTGATGGCCCAAGCACTCACACCCAGCCGTTAAAATCTTCAAAGAAAAACAAGAAGAGATCCAAAAAGCCCGTGAAGTCTGGTGACAAGCGCACAGACTTACAGAAACAGATCGACGCGCTGGAAGAGTACAATCAAAAGGCACGGACTCCCATCACACTCCTAGAGTTCCTCACCCACGTCTTTCAGGAGGAAGATGATGGAGAGAGCTCGTCGGATGAATCCGAAGGATACGTAGCGAGTTGTCATGCGATCTGTCACGCCCCGCTTCCCAGAGTACGCAAGATTGGGCACGTGACATAGCCAACCATGCTACCTGTGGGTAGGAAGTATCCATCCACAGTCACATTACGGCTGTAGAGATATCAAGAACAAGATAAATAAACTATCTAACACATGTCCAAATCCATAATAACCAGAGTCAATGATAAATAAGTGCGGAAGCAAATGATCCAATACAATAATAGAAAGGTACGTCCCATAATGCGGGATCACACCTGGAAATAAAATGCAATAAATGAACTAACCACTACAGAACTCACAATTCAGCCTGCTGGCTGAAGTACTCCTGCTCGGTCGGCGACAGTGGGAAAGAATCTGGGCCATGCAAAACCCAGACGTCAGCGCGTCATGTCAACCAATAATATAATATGAATATGGTAATAAGCAATGTAGGGATAAACATGAATAAAGCAATAATATGAAACAACAGTGCAGGGTCATGTGCAGTGGGTAACTAAACTGTTCTATCAGGTTTTCTATTCTAAAGTCTTTGAAATCAATTGATGACTCGTCGATGTAACTCAATAGTATCCCGTGCATGCCCGGGACCACGGTCAAGACCCTCGGGGCTGAATCCGAGACGTGCCGCTAGGCAGTAACAGGTAGCAGGATGGGCGAGTGATGTCAGCATCATCACTCCGGAGCTGGCCAAGCCCGTAAGACTGATCAGAACAGGTATCGAACTGTTGAGTTACAAGTCGGTTTCACCTTTGATTTCCCCATACCCCCAAGTTATGTATGTCAGGTCAGGTATTCAGTAATCAAGAACTAATGCCAACACAGGATCAGGTAAAAGCAGGTTTGTCTGGATAGACAACAGGAATGGTCCATGAGGACCCCAAGTCAGGTTTGTTGGCATTAGGCATGAGATCAGGTAACAGGTCGGGTCATGGTACAACAGGTTGAGTTGATAGTAAAGGGTACCATGTCCGGTGCATCGGTATGTATATATGTCATGTGTATCAAGGTCAGGTCAATATATGACGCAATCGAGGGTGTGCTCACAACAGGTATATAATCGAATAAGGAATCACAGCAGGAAATAAAGTAAACAACAATAACAGTTCATCTAATCACAATGGTGCATTAATATGGTGCAGTTGTATTATCATATTAACAGGTTCGAGCACCCTTGGGGTGCAATAATCACAAGGTAGTGCAATATCAATAACAGAAAGTAATGAAGCTATATGCGTACGATTATCGTCCTTTAAATAGCAAAATGATTAACTGGTAGTTTTGTTATTAGGGTTACAGTGGCAAAATACGGTTTAGGTTACAGTATCATGATATATATCATATTTCGTCCAAATGAGAAAAGTAACAACACTAGTTAATCTCTGCAGGTTTTATGAGTCAAGCACACTTAATTAGTATAACATAGCATGTAGCAAGTAATACTTGCCTCGACGGTTTCGCAAACCGGAAAACACGAACGTAACGTCGGCGGAAAACACGCGACGCGCGCACGGTACACGGAACGGATCCAAACAACGCATAAGGTGATCAAACGGGTCAGGCACACTCGCTGGGTCGTCGGGATCGTCGACGTCGAGCCCGGCTCCGGCGAACTATGAAATACAAAAATCAAGATCTAAAGAAAAGAAAAGAAAAGAAAGAAGAAGAAGAAAGGGGAATGAGGCTTACTGTTGTGGTGTTCTGTGGCAGAGACGAGGCGAGGGATGACGACGGGGTCGACGGAACTCCGGCAAGGAGAGGTTGGATGCTAGGGTTCCGGTTAGGGTTTGGGCTTGGGTTCGGCTCGGGTGTAATGGGTGCAGGGATGAAGGTGGTGGTGATGGTGTCAGGAGTCGAAGGTGGTGATGAGGACGACAGGGGTCGGAGCTCAGGTGAGGGTTCAGACGAGGTTTTCCGGCGAAGCAAGGTGTGTGCAGGTTCTTGAATTGGTGTGCTGGGAAGGATGGGGTTCTTGCAAGGAAAAGGAGAGCTCGGGAAAGGAGAGAGTGGAGAGGAAGAGGGAATAGGTCGAGGTGATGAAGGCACGTCGGCGAGGTCGGAGCTCCGGCGAAGAGAGTGCAGGGGAGGGGTTCCGTGGTCAGGTATGGGTTCCAGAGGAGGGGTGCTGCGTGCTCAGGTGTAGAGAGGAGGGAGGTGATGGAGGTGGCGTCGTTGAGGGTTGAGGTCGAGAACAACGGCGGCGGCAAGGCGAAGATGGACGAGGTGGTGGTGCCGGGTTAGGGTGCAGTGGTGTTCGGGTAAGGGAGGAGATGGCGAGGAGAGGGAAGCCCTGTTGAGGTGAGGAGGAAGGAGAAAGAGCGATGGAGAAAGGGCGTCGGCGTTGAGGCTGCGGCGGCTAGGGTTGCAGGCGACGTGGGTTGGGTTCTCGCGATCGTTTCTGAAGGAAGGAGACGAAATATATATAGGGGTTAGAGAGAGAGAGAGAGTTAGAGAGAGAGAGAGATTAGAGACAGAGAGAGAAAGAGATAGGGAAACGGAGAGAGAAAGATATAGAGAGACGGAGAGAGAAAGAGAGAGTGTGAGGCGGGGCCCACGAGGGATTAAGTCCCTCGTGATTGGCTGGGGGATTTTGAAAAGGAGATAAAAAGATTTAAAAGATTTAAATTCGTTAATCAAGTAACAGTGTTACTTTGAGATTTATATATATATATTATGGTTTTAGTATATTTAATTAAATGGGGATTTTGGCGCTAAATGAAACATTTCCAAATCGCGCCCGGATTGCGCCCAAATATTTGAAATTCAAATAATAGGATTTTAAGCGGGTTTCAAATTTTAAAATGAGATGTCTTATGATTAAAATGCGTGCCCCAAGTCGGACACTTGCACGTGCGCGTAGCGGTCCAAACTCGCCCGTTTCACCGAACGGGATGAAATCTCGATGCGCGGACGCTACCATGCGGCTAGTGGCGACGAGTAGGCCAATATGGATATTTTTAATTTCATTTTAGGTGTTAAAATTTGTTATATGCAAAAAATGACTTAGCCGGTTAAAATTTTGCAACAAGAACCAAACAAGCAAGATAATTGAAATGAGCAATGTCTAACACTCAACTAGTAACAGAAATAGTATTATTGGGCTCGGGTGTTACATCATACCCAACTACAAAAAGAATTTCGTCCTCGAAATTCCAAGAATACAAGATAGCTAACTACAGAAAAAGGTGAGGAAACTTCTGCCGGATCTCGTCTTCTCGCTCCCAAGTGGATTCTCCATGCGATCGATTACCCCAAGAAACTAGCACAAGAGGGATAACCTTGTTCTTAAGAACCTTTTCTCTTCGATCCTTGATTTCAACCGGTCGCTCCTCAAAAGTTAGGTCCTCCCGTACAGTCAACTCCGAATGATCCAAGACGTGGGTTTCATCTCGAACATACCTCCGTAGTTGAGATACATGAAACACATCGTGCACACCTGCCAAGGACTGTGGTAACGCCAAACGGTACGCTACCTCTCCAACACGCTCCAATATCTCGAAGGGTCCAACGAATCGAGGACTAAGCTTTCCCCGACTCCCAAAGCGAATCACCCCTCTAGTCAGTGATATCTTCAAGAATACCAAATCGCCCACGGCGAACTCTAGAGGTCTTCTTGACGTGTCAGCCCAACTTTTCTGTCTGTCTTGAGCTGCCTTCATAAGCTTCCTGATTGTATTCACCTTCTCGACTGTCTGTATTACCAAATCTGGTCCTAGTAACCTTCGTTCACCAACATCATCCCAACAAACAGGTGAACGGCACATACGACCATACAACGCTTCAAACGGAGCCATCTGAATAGTCGCTTGGAAGCTATTGTTGTACGAAAACTCCACCAAGTGTAGGTGATCCTCCCAAGAACCTTTGAAGTCCAATATGCATGCCCTCAACATATCTTCAAGAGTTTGGATCGTTCTCTCCGACTGCCCATCAGTTTGAGGATGATAAGCTGTGCTAAACTTCAATCGAGTCCCCAAACTTTCTTGTAAACTCCTCCAGAAGTGCGACAAGAACCGAGTGTCCGGATCGGACACGATGCTCACCGGTACTCCATGCAATCTTACAATCTCCTGCATGTACCGCTCTGCCAAAGTCTCCGTTGATTGACCAACCCGAAAAGGAATAAAGTGAGCTGCCTTGGTCAACCGATCGACAATCACCCATACTGCATTGTTGCCCTTTGGACTCCGCGGTAAAGCCGTCACGAAATCCATGGTTATATGTTCCCACTTCCACTGAGGAATCGGAAGCGGTTGCAGCAAACCAGCAACCCTTTGGTGTTCAGCCTTGACTTGCTGACATACCAAGCACTTAGCCACGAAACGAGCAATCTCTCATTTCATGCCTTCCCACCAGAAATGCTGTCGAATATCTCGGTACATCTTTGTACCTCCCGGATGTACAGAGTAAGCTGAACTGTGTGCCTCCTTCATAAGCTCTTCACGCACATCCCCTTTTGGCACACACACACGGCTACCATACCTCGACGAACCATCTTCGTGGACCAGTAAATCGGTTTGTAGTCCGGCTTCAACCTGCTCTCGAACCCTTGCAGTCTAGGATCCTGCGATTGTGCCGCTTTAATCTTCTCAACTAAGGACGACTGTACTTGCAACTGCATCAACTGTCCCGTAGAGTGTGGTAGCACAACCTCCAAGTCAAATCTTCGAAAATCTGCAATGATCTCCCTCTGTGTAGTCAATATCTGAATCGCTGGTAACCGACTAAGCGCATCCGGCACGACGTTAACCTTTCCCGGATGGTACTTAAGATCAAGGTCGTAGTCGGCCATCAGCTCCAACCATCTGCGTTGCCTCATGTTCAACTCCTTCTGAGTGAACACATATTTCAAACTCTTGTGATCTGTAAAAACTTCGACTTTCTCGCCCAAAAGGTAGTGTCTCCAAATTTTTAAGGCGAAGATCACGGCCGCAAGCTCCAAGTCATGAGTCGGGTAATTCTTCTCATGAGTCTTCAGTTGTCTTGATGCGTAAGCTACGACCTTCCCATTCTGCATCAAAACACATCCCAATCCTTTTCCAGATGCGTCGCTGTGAATCACCAGTCCTCCTGAATTATCTGGTACGGTCAGGATAGGGGCGGTTATCAACTTCTGCTTCAACGTCTCGAAGGCCAATGCACATCCATCCGTCCAAATAAAAGGTATTTCCTTGCGCGTAAGCTTGGTCAACGGTTCTGCCAAACGAGCGAAGTTTTCCACAAATCTCCTATAGTATCCGGCGAGTCCAAGAAAACTTCTTATCTCCGCAATATTTCTTGGAATAGGCCAATCTCGAACCGCTGCAATCTTTTCGGGATCGACGGCGATTCCATCGCCCGACACAACATGCCCCAGAAACTTCACTTCTTCCAGCCAAAATTCGCACTTACTCATCTTCGCATACAATTTCTCCTGTCTCAGCGTCTGCAGTGCGATCTTTAAATGCTCAGCACGCTCCTCCGGACTCTTCGAGTACACCAGAATATCGTCAATGAATACCACAATAAACTGGTCCAAGAATGGTGAAAAGATTCTGTTCATCAAATCCATGAATATTGCCGGCGCATTCGTTACTCCGAAGGGCATCACCAGATACTCGAAATGTCCATATCGAGTTCGAAACGCCGTCTTGCAAATGTCTTCTGCTTTCACTCGGACCTGATGATATCCGGATCGCAAATCCAGTTTCGAGAATACTCTCGCGCCGCTAAGCTGCTCAAAAAGTTCTCCAATGCGAGGGATCGGGCACTTGTTCTTAATAGTCACCCGGTTCAATTCTCGATAATCAATGCACATCCTTCTCGTGCCATCCTTCTTCTTTACTAAAAGAACTGGAGCTCCCCAAGGCGAGTTGCTGCTTCGAATCCAACCCTTCTCAAGTAATTCACCAACTTGTTTCTTAACTTCTTCCAATTCCACTGGTGCCATCGGATAATAAGCTTCAGATACTGGCGCTGCACCAGGAATAAGGTCAATTGCGAACTCCACGTCTCGCTTCGGCGGTAAGCCCGATTTATCTTCAAATACGTCCATAAAATCGCGAACAACCGCCGGCTCTTCACTACTATCAACTTCCATAGATGCAATAACGTTGTTTGTCGGCTTAGCCCTAAACTTGACTGGCCCGACAGAACTGCCTCCTTACCGCCACTGCTGTCTGCATCGTTGGCCGCGAAAGGTCCAGCGAAACTTCTGAGTCTCGTCCATTCTGCTGCATGCGCGTCCACGGCGCTCCATTCTGCCTTAGTCCGAAGAACTTCTCTTCCCTTTCCTCCGCGCAGTCTGCGGGAAGAATTTCTCCAGGGACTCTTAGAAAACTCCGCCCAACTGATCGGCTTGGGCAAACGGGTCTCCTTCACAAGCCACCACTCTCGGGCGTAATCCACTAGCTGAATGCGCACCACATCAACTCTTTTGTCCTCTGGGACCTGTGCCGCAATCAGCAGATTCTCCGTGTCATTAGCCACTGCTCGACTGGCAACGGCTCCTCCAGACCAGTGAAAGTAGTAGGACCCAAACGTCTGAAATCTGCCACGGTCCCTACCCGGTCAACTGGTCTCGCTCCAGCGTTGTTTACAGACTGCCGAACAATCTGCAAACCTTCCTGAAACGAGTCCGCTTGCTGCTGGATCAGCTCGGTCTGTTTCTTTGATTTCCAGCATTCCTCTTATCACTCCAAGCATGGCGGCTTCGTTCACAGGCCTCTGGTACGTCTTCAACTTCTTACCTGTCATAATCCTGAACTCAAAACACCCAACATTAGTATGATGATAGATTCTGAATATGGATCAAGGCTAGAACTCCAAGATACTTAAATAGAGTACCGCATTGTAGCTATGCCGCGGTATCATAGCCACAATTACTTAACTCCACTCAAGTCGCCCATGTCCTAGGGATAACAAGAAATCAGGTTTTCGAGTCGACATGCAAAGTAAGTTTGCACGTCGTAAAAGATATAATCAGGAAGAATGTGATTCAAGAATGGTAAAACGGTCAAGGTGGCAGGACATGTTTCCTAAACACGGGTATTCTGATTCGTGTATTGGGTACAATACCCAACTACAAAGAATCAACCCAACTAACCTATGGCTCTGATACCAAAAACCATGTCACGCCCCGCTTCCCAGAGTACGCAAGATTGGGCACGTGACATAGCCAACCATGCTACCTGTGGGTAGGAAGTATCTATCCACAGTCACATTATGGCTGTAGAGATATCAAGAACAAGATAAATAAACTATCTAACACATGTCCAAATCCATAATAACCAGAGTCAATGATAAATAAGTGCGGAAGCAAATGATCCAATACAATAATAGAAAGGTACGTCCCATATTGCGGGATCACACCTGGAAATAAAATGCAATAAATGAACTAACCACTACAGAACTCACAATTCAGCCTGCTGGCTGAAGTACTCCTGCTCGGTCGGCGACAGTGGGAAAGAATCTGGGCCATGCAAAACCCAGACGTTAGCGCGTCATGTCAACCAATAATATAATATGAACATGGTAATAAGCAATGCAGGGATAAACATGAATAAAGCAATAATATGAAACAACAGTGCAGGGTCATGTGCAGTGGGTAACTAAACTGTTCTATCAGGTTTTCTATTCTAAAGTCTTTGAAATCAATTGATGACTCGTCGATGTAACTCAATAGTATCCCGTGCATGCCCGGGACCACGGTCAAGACCCTCGGGGCTGAATCCGAGACGTGCCGCTAGGCAGTAACAGGTAGCAGGATGGGCGAGTGATGTCAGCATCATCACTCCGGGGCTGGCCAAGCCCGTAAGACTGATCAGAACAGGTATCGAACTGTTGAGTTACAAGTCGGTTTCACCTTTGATTTCCCCATACCCCCAAGTTATGTATGTCAGGTCAGGTATTCAGTAATCAAGAACTAATGCCAACACAGGATCAGGTAAAAGCAGGTTTGTCTGGATAGACAACAGGAATGGTCCATGAGGACCCCAAGTCAGGTTTGTTGGCATTAGGCATGAGATCAGGTAACAGGTCGGGTCATGGTACAACAGGTTGAGTTGATAGTAAAGGGTATCATGTCCGGTGCATCGGTATGTATATATGTCATGTGTATCAAGGTCAGGTCAATATATGACGCAATCGAGGGTGTGCTCACAACAGGTATATAATCGAATAAGGAATCACAGCAGGAAATAAAGTAAACAACAATAACAGTTCATCTAATCACAATGGTGCATTAATATGGTGCATTTGTATTATCATATTAACAGGTTCGAGCACCCTTGGGGTGCAATAATCACAAGGTAGTGCAATATCAATAACAGAAAGTAATGAAGCTATATGTGTACGATTATCGTCCTTTAAATAGCAAAATGATTAACTGGTAGTTTTGTTATTAGGGTTACAGTGGCAAAATACGGTTTAGGTTACAGTATCATGATATATATCATATTTCGTCCAAATGAGAAAAGTAACAACACTAGTTAATCTCTGCAGGTTTTATGAGTCAAGCACACTTAATTAGTATAACATAGCATGTAGCAAGTAATACTTGCCTCGACGGTTTCGCAAACCAGAAAACACGAACGTAACGTCGGCGGAAAACACGCGACGCGCGCACGGTACACGGAACGGATCCAAACAACGCACAAGGTGATCAAACGGGTCAGGCACACTCGCTGGGTCGTCGGGATCGTCGACGTCGAGCCCGGCTCCGGCGAACTATGAAATACAAAAATCAAGATCTAAAGAAAAGAAAAGAAAGAAGAAGAAGAAAGGGGAATGAGGCTTACTGTTGTGGTGTTCTGTGGCAGAGACGAGGCGAGGGATGACGACGGGGTCGACGGAACTCCGGCAAGGAGAGGTTGGATGCTAGGGTTCCGGTTAGGGTTTGGGCTTGGGTTCGGCTCGGGTGTAATGGGTGCAGGGATGAAGGTGGTGGTGATGGTGTCAGGAGTCGAAGGTGGTGATGAGGACGACAGGGGTCGGAGCTCAGGTGAGGGTTCAGACGAGGTTTTCCGGCGAAGCAAGGTGTGTGCAGGTTCTTGAATTGGTGTGCTGGGAAGGATGGGGTTCTTGCAAGGAAAAGGAGAGCTCGGGAAAGGAGAGAGTGGAGAGGAAGAGGGAGTAGGTCGAGGTGATGAAGGCACGTCGGCGAGGTCGGAGCTCCGGCGAAGAGAGTGCAGGGGAGGGGTTCCGTGGTCAGGTATGGGTTCCAGAGGAGGGGTGCTGCGTGCTCGGGTGTAGAGAGGAGGGAGGTGATGGAGGTGGCATCGTTGAGGGTTGAGGTCGAGAACAACGGCGGCGGCGAGGCGACGATGGACGAGGTGGTGGTGCCGGGTTATGGTGCAGTGGTGTTCGGGTAAGGGAGGAGATGGCGAGGAGAAGGAAGCCCTGTTGAGGTGAGGAGGAAGGAGAAAGAGCGATGGAGAAAGGGCGTCGGCGTTGAGGCTGCGGCGGCTAGGGTTGCAGGCGACGTGGGTTGGGTTCTCGCGATCGTTTCTGAAGGAAGGAGACGAAATATATATAGGGGTTAGAGAGAGAGAGAGAGTTAGAGAGAGAGAGATTAGAGACAGAGAGAGAAAGAGATAGGGAAACAGAGAGAGAAAGATATAGAGAGACGGAGAGAGAAAGAGAGAGTGTGAGGCGGGGCCCACGAGGGATTAAGTCCCTCGTGATTGGCTGGGGGATTTTGAAAAGGAGATAAAAAGATTTAAAAGATTTAAATTCGTTGATCAAGTAACAGTTTGAGATTTATATATATATATTATGGTTTTAGTATATTTAATTAAATGGGGATTTTGGCGCTAAATGAAACATTTCCAAATCGCGCCCGGGTTGCGCCCAAATATTTGAAATTCAAATAATAGGATTTTAAGCGGGTTTCAAATTTTAAAATGAGATGTCTTATGATTAAAATGCGTGCCCCAAGTCGGACACTTGCACGTGCGCGTAGCCGTCCAAACTCGCCCGTTTCACCGAACGGGATGAAATCTCGATGCGCGGACGCTACCACGCGGCTAGTGGCGACGAGTAGGCCAATATGGATATTTTTAATTTCATTTTAGGTGTTAAAATTTGTTATATGCAAAAAATGACTTAGCCGGTTAAAATTTTGCAACAAGAACCAAACAAGCAAGATAATTGAAATGAGCAATGTCTAACACTCAACTAGTAACAGAAATAGTATTATTGGGCTCGGGTGTTACACGATCTCTCACTCGTTTATGGACGATGAAAAAACTCCTTGCACTGAGAAACCGGGGGCAGAACCTGAGCCGGAACTTGTGTGGCCGTCGGACGAAATGATCGACGACTTTCTGGATGAGATTCGTCTGAAAAGTAAAGCCGATCGGGAGCATGGGATGACCATATTGGAAGGAGCCAAATGCCGGCGACTAGACGAAAGAGTCGAGGCACTCCCGTCAAATCAAAAGACATCCGGTGCGGATAAAAACAAATTCAGGGCGAGAAAAAGGTTTGCTAAAGCCATGTCAATGGGAATGAAGCTACCACACTCGGAAGAAAATACTCTTGATGGAGCAGAAATGCATCCTAATTACTGCTCATATCATCAGAAGATTTCGCACCCCACCGACGACTGCGACGCTTTTAAAAGATGGTGGAAGGGATATGTTGCTCACCGGCAACATTTTAAACGGATGAAACGCAAAACTCGTCGGTAGCAACCGAGGAGCATAAGAGAACTACCGGTAGCTGTCACACGGTCAACGCCGAAGGATCACAGGTTCTCACCTTTGGGAGCGACTCTGACGAAGAAATGACTCTTGGCCCTCTCTTTAAAGAAGCCATCTCAGGGAAAGAGGAAGAACCAAAGGCCTGCGAAAACATTCAGCTGTACAATCGCACTCTTTCAGAAAAGAATCTCAGACCCGCGACTAGAAAAGATAAGGGAAAGGAAAAGGTTGCTGAGGGTATCGCTTTAGATGACCAAGTCATGAAAGAGCTGACTGCCAAGGACCCGCCCAAGAAGAGTAAGGTGGACTACAACATTCTGGCGCACTTGAGGAAGCTACCCTCTCAGCTCAGCATTCTCGACGCCCTCTTATTATCAAAAGAAGCGAGAGATTCGTTAATCAAGGCGCTGCAAGAGCCCGAGCAATTCCAGGCCTTCCTAGCCGAAGGAAGGATGAAGGATGAACTGGAAGAAGTGCACACAGCCGATGTCACTTTCGGTGATGAGGACCTTCTCCTTGGCATGTGCGACCACAACCGTCCCCTATATGTTTCTGGATACTGCCATGATATCAAGATAGGAAAAATCCTGGTCGACAATGGATCCCCAGTCAATCTCCTTAATGTTCGGGTGTTGAAAGAAATCTGCATGAGCGTTCAGCACCTCGCTCGTGATAAAATTACCATCTCCGGTTTCGATTCTCAGTCATCACGGACCCTCGGATCGGTGATACTCACATTACGCTTGGGGCTACTCGTCACGGATATTAAGTTTCACATCATTGACGCCAAGACCTGCTACAATGCTCTGCTCGGTCGTCCTTTGTTACACGAGTACAACATCATCCCTTCTACGCAACATCAGTGTATGAAGTATTTCAAGGATGGTCTCGAGTATACCGTAACAGGAGAGCTGAACCCGTTCTCCGTGAACGAAGTCCGTAAGTACGAAGATGCAAAATAATTTTTGCCAAATTTCGAGGACACAGAGAGGTGCCGCAAACCGGAGAACAAATCCGCCACCATTCTTGTTTTCGGGAGTGATACCGAAGAAGAAGAAGAGATAGTTTATGTTGGGCCGTCTCGACGCAACAACCCAAGGCCGTCCGCCCCCATATTGATCTTCGGAAGCGACTCAGAAGATGAGGTTAATGCTGTGTTCTCCAGTCGGACGTCAATACAAGCATTCCCTGGTGATGATCAGAGTTTGCAAATTACCATGATTCCGCGGGAGCACTACAAAGACCTTGACCCACTTGAAGCTTACAATGTGCAGGACCTGCAAACATTTTACGTCCCTCCCAGGCGAAAAGGCGAAAAGGCGATCCTGTTCTATCGGTCCACGGAAACAAGAGTGGAGAAAGAAATCTGGCACGGCGCAGATTCTACGCTTGACAGGCTCCAACCCATCCGTTTGCCCAGATACTACACGAACGGACTAAAAAGGCTATTGAAACGCCAAGGGGTACCTTTAAAACAGACTATTCGACAAGCTCGGTTCTACAACAGGATTTGGGATGTCCCTGGGATTCAGCGCAAGTTGCCCAACGGGAGAATGGAAACGCTTGGGCTTGGATATGTGAGATCCGGGAAACGGGAACGAGTCCATAGTAGCTACGCCATATATAACTTCGATGAAGAAGAGGATGCCTTGTCAGAAAACGCCGACCCCGTACCAAAACAAGATCCTGCAATCAAAATGCCGAGTCCGTCATTTGAAGAACGAATGGACAAGCTTATCAGGAAAGCGGGTCAAAAAGCTCGAGACGACCATAGCCGCGAAATGGCTATCTACGAGAAAGCCAGGCCGCAACGCCTTCTTCAACAGGCTACGAAAGATGAAAATGCTCCTCCCTGTCAACCTGTTGTGCAAAAGGCCCGACGCAGAGGCAAAAATAAGTCAAAGAGCGGAAAAGGCATTCGACAGCGACAAAGCGGGACTAAAAAGTCACGCTGTCGAGAATCAAGCGGTCTGGATTCGTCCCTTATGAAGAAGATGAGTCGAGCATACACCTTTCCGCAAGATAAGACAAAGAAGATACTTGATCTCGCCATAAGGCATCAAATGCTTACACTGCCGGAGTCTAAACACCCTGAGCAAGCAGGCGAAGTCTCACACCCGAACTATTGCTCTTATCACAGGGTAATAGGGCATCCTCTCGAATACTGCTTCACCTTTAAGAACTGGGTCGAAGATCAGTATCAGCTCGGCAAGTTTGCTCTATCTGACAGCTGGAGGGTAACGCCGCCACAGAAGCATGAACCCAAAGCCACGAGAGCAGAACCAGATCCACATCGGTCTTGGAAGTGGGCTCATACTTGTCATATGATAACAATATCAAAAGAAGAACCTGAGAATGTGGATGACCTCCCTTGGTGGTTCGAAAACAATGGTGATGAGGTGATCTCAGAGTTTCCACCGACGCCCAAAGAGCTGGAAGATGGAATACACACTACTGCAGATAACCTCAAGAAGATTGATTTGGGAACGACGAGCGACTCAAGGCCTACGTTTGTCAGCAAGCTGCTGTCCGGAGAACAGGTGGCGACACTCAAGGACGTGCTCATACAGTACAAGGACTGCTTCGCATGGAACTACTCCGAGATGCCAGGATTAGATCCAGAGATTGCTGTGCACAAGTTGGCAGTATCCCCGGACATCAAGCCAATCAAACAAGCACCGAGAAGAATGCGGCTTGAGCTTGAGATGAGAATTAACGCTGAGGTCAAAAAGCTAATCGACTCCGGCTTTATCCAAGAGGTTCAATATCCTGATTGGATCGCCAACATCGTCCCAGTGATGAAGAAGAATGGGACGGTGCGCATATGTGTAGACTTCCGGGATCTCAATAAAGCCTGCCCGAAGGACGATTTTCCGGTGCCAGTCACCGAGCTGATGATCGATAACACATCCACTCACGAGGTTTTCTCATTCATGGACGGCTCATCAGGATACAATCAGATAAAGATGCATCCCGAAGACCAGAAGCACACCGCTTTCCGGACCCCTTTGGGTATATTCTGCTACAAGGTTATGCCCTTCGGTCTAAAGAACGCCGGTGACACCTATCAAAGGGCCATGACAAAGATCTTCGATGACCTTATACACAAAATCGTCGAATGCTATATCGACGACCTCGTGGTTAAGAGCAAATCATACGAGGAGCATTTAGAGCATCTGAAGACCGTATTTCAACGCCTTCGGCAATACAACCTGAAGATGAACCCTCTCAAGTGCGCATTCGGAGTTTCCTCGGGCAAATTCCTAGGATTCATCGTCCGACACCGAGGTATCGAGATAGATCCATCAAAAATCAAAGCGATCATGGAAATTCCCCCACCGAGGACTCTCAAACAATTGCGGTCTCTCCAAGGGAAGCTCACGTATATCCGGCGATTTATAGCCAATCTCGCCCTTATAGTCATCTGATGAAGAAGGGAACCCCGTTCGTCTAGGATCACAAATGCCAAGGCGCGCTGGACGAGATCAAGCAGTATCTACAGAACCCGCCAGTACTGGCCGCTCGGTCAGGGGAAAACCTTTCATTCTGTATACAACCGCCCTTGAAGGTTCCTTAGGCGCATTGTGGGCATAGGAGAACGACCAAGCGCTCTACTATCTGAGTCGAGTCCTACTAGGGGCAGAAAGCAATTATTCTCCCATCGAAAAACACTGCCTGGCGTTGATCTTCGCAATAACGAAGCTCAGGCACTATGCGTTGGCGCATGAAGTCCATCTCATTTCGAAGGTGGACCCCCTTAAATATTTAATGTCGAAGGCCATATTGACAAGGAGACTCGCTAAATGGGCATTGCTCTTAATGGAATTTTCGATAACCTATCAGCCTCTTAAGGCGGTGAAAGGCCAGGCCATCGCCGACTTCCTCGCTGAGCATCCGATACCTGCCGATTCCCCTTTGAATGGCGAATTGCCAGACGAACATGCGTTTGATGCGATCGACGGTAGTGATACCCAATGGGAGCTCTACTTTGATGGAGCGTCCTCCATGAAGAAGCGCAAACAGAACACCCTTGTAATCAAATCATGGATAGGCCTCATCTTCGTGACCCTATAAGGAGGGATAATGCGCTTCGCCTTCTCCTTGACAGAGCCGAGGACGAACAATGATGCTGAGTACGAAGCCTTGATAGCAGGCCTCGAGATCGCCATCGATATGGGAATTGAAAACCTCCTTATATACGGAGATTCTCAACTGGTCGTCAGTCAAGTAAATGGCGACTACCAAACGTGCAAACCCGAACTGGTGAAATATGGTGAGAGAGTACAGCAACTGTTGACTCAAATTCCCTCCTATATGCTGGAAAGCATACCGCGTGCGGAAAATAGCAAGGCAGATGCACTAGCTAAGCTCGCTAAAGAATTGGCCGACGAGAACCTGATGACGTAAGAATCGTGGTACAAAGCCGTCGGGTACTTGCCCCAGCAGAAATATCTCCAGAATCATCCGAAGAAAAGGGAGTGACTGAGCAAATGGCTATGCAAATAAAAGACCAGGAAAAGGCTGAGGATTGGAGAGAAGTCTTTATAGACTACTTCAAATCCCGTCGAACGATTGAAGATGCGTCCTCAAAACATCAGCTTATGAAACGAGCTCTGTCTTTCGCCTTCGTCAATGATACTCTGTACAAGAGGTCATTTGATTCTCTGTGGTTGAGATGCCTGGGACCTGAAGAAGCAAAGAGAGTCGTTCGGGAAGTTTACGACGGACTCTGCGGTTCTCACCAAGCAGGCCCGAAGATGAAGTTGAAGATTAAACGGATGGGCTATTACTGGCCCACGATGATTCAGGACTGCCTCGAGTATGCGAAGCAATGCCACTCGTGCCAGATTCATGGGGAATTTATCCATCAACACCCAAATCCTCTACATCCAACAGTGGCCAGCAGGCCGTTCGAAATGTGGGGAACTGATGTAATCGGCCCCATCGAACTAGGGTCGTCCAGGGGACATCGATTCATTTTGGCGACAACTGACTATTTCTCTAAATGGGCAGAAGCAATACCGTTGAGGGAAGTGAAGACGTAGAATATCCTCCATTTCTTCAAAACGCATGTCATCTATCGGTTTGGAACTCCATGACGGATCATCTCCGATAACGGGCCAGCCTACAGAAGCCACAAGATCAGTCGTTTCGCGCAACAACACAACATAGACTGGAGATATTCCTCAGTTTATAATCCCCGAGCTAACGGTCTAGCTGAGGCTTTCAACAAGACCTTGATGAAGATCGTGAAAAAGACGGTGTCCCGAAATAAGAAGGACTGGCACGAGAGACTGCATGAAGCTCTCTGGACGTATCGAACTACGTTCAAAATGGCCATGAACACAACGCCATACGTGTTAGTATTCGGTACAAAAGCAGTATTTCCCCTCGAGATAGAGTTACCCTCTCTACGAGTGGCAGTCCATTATGAGCTAACGGACGAAGAGAACGCTCACCTTCGGCTTGAAGAGCTTGATGCCCCTGATGAAACCCGCCTCATAGCGCAACAAAATCTGGAGGCTTATAAAGCAAAGATGACGCGCTCATATGAAAGATTGACCAGGCCGAGGACATTCCGCCAAGGCGAACTCGTGCTAGTGGTCAAAAGACCTATGATCCCCAATCGCGCCAAGCGGGGAAAATTCGAGCCGAACTATGAAGGCCCGTACGTCATAGACAAGGTCTACCAGGGTGGGGCCTATCTACTCATAGATATGCACGGTGAAAGACCTTTCAGGCCAATAAACGGTCGCTTCCTGAAGAAATACTACTCCTAACGAGTCATGGCCCGGTTCAATGATAGATGACGACGGCTATGTCCGCTCGCTATCTTCCTAAGCCTAAAGTAGTGACAGGCCTTCTTCAACAACGGACCGAGACGTCCTTAAACTAACGACGGACCGAAACGTCCTTAAAATAACGACGGACCGAAACGTCCTTAAACTAACGACGGACCGAAACGTCCTTAAACTAATGACGGACCACTACGTCCTAAAACTAGCTGTTGACCAAGATGTCGTCAAACTACGATGGATCGCGGCATCCCAAAACCGATACAAAAAAAAGAAGAAAAAAAAATTAAAAAAAAACGGTATGTCCATAAGCAAAATGGGCACGGAGGAAAACCCGAAAGGGCTCCGTGAGTAAAAACAGCAGGGCTACCGGTGAGTGTTTGTGAAAACCCAAAAGGGCGCAACCTCGTTAAAAGACACTTGCAGGGTCCTCTCGACCTTGTAAGGAGAAACCACCGGCGTGAGATCCTTACGACTCACAAGGGAGCAACACACTTAGGAATCCTCATGATTCTTAAGGAGAAATTACACTTGCAAGATCTCCACGACTCGTAAGGAGAACTCTCTTATGGGACCCTCACGGCTCATAAGACTTGAAAGTCTTAAGTTACAGAGACCTGAACCTGTTCTTAAGCAACCCCCACAAACTTCGATATTGCCCTACAAGCGGCTCATACCGACCCTTGTATACAATCCACGGGCACAAATAAACATTTTCCTAGCAAAGTCCAATCCGTGACTAGAGATATGTCTATATGGTTAACGACCCTTATGAGTCCTCTCGACTTATAAGGAGAAAATCCTTTTGTAAGATCCTTACGGCTTACAGGGGAACACGCACTTAGGAATCCTCACGATTCCCAAGGAGAAAACACACCTACGAGATCCTTACGACTTATAGGGAGAGATACCTTTGTGAGACCCTTACGGCTCATGAAGTCAAAAGCCTTAGTCGATAGGACCCTAACCCTGTTTACTAAGCCATCTTTGTTCGACATCGACAGAGGCAAATGATGATTCGCTCCTGGCCATATTCCAGTTGTAGTGATGCTGATGCTGAGATTGGCACCAGATTCCAAGTTCTACACTACGATAAAAAAATCAGGGAGCTAAAAATGCATATGAAATAGCCGAAATGATGGGGCAACTTGCAATAAAAAGCAGCAAGTTAAAATGTATGCATGAGAAATAGCCGAAATGATTGGGCAACTCGCAATAAAAAGCAGCGAGTAAAAATAAAAAAATATATAGCCGAAATGATTGGGCGCCGCGAAAAATAGCCGAAATGATGGGGCAATCGCGACCTTCGCGATGTAAAAGCTGAAATGATAAAGTATCGCGGAAAAAGAAATAAAACAAAAAGGGAAATTTATGCCCTACAGGTGATATTACATCAATCCCTGTATAAAATCCAGGGGCGCAAACAAAGAAGGAATCGCATTCCTCCTCTCCCAGGTTTCATCAGAAGAAGAAGCCAAATCTCGATGAGTCACAGATAGCCTAGAGATCATCTCGACGTTCGTCTCATTGCAGCAGACACAATATTAAACAAAGCGAAACAGCGGCAATTCCCAGTTCCACGACTCGGCGGTGTACAAATCACTGAGAGTCAAATCCCAACTCCGTGAAATGCGGATATAATCAACAAAATTCTTGGTCACGTAGAACGCGGATAACGTCACTCTTTGACCCCGTGGAAAACGTCCAGAGCGGAGCCTGGTTCTCGCAGAACACGGCAGTGAACCCGTGGAAAGCATTCAGAGCAAAATTCCTGGTCACGTGGAACGCGGATAACGTCACTCTTTGACCCCGTGGAAAACGTCCAGAGTAGAGCCCGGTCCTCCCAGAACACGGCAGTGAACCCGTGGAAAGCATCCAGAGCAAAATTCCTGGTCACATGGAACGCGGATAACGTCACTCTTTGACCCCATAGAAAACGTCCAGAGCGGAGCCTGGTCCTCGCAGAACACGGCAGTGAACCCGTGGGAAGCATCCAGAGCAAAATTCCTGATCACGTGGAACGCTGATAACGTCACTCTTTGACCCCGTGGAAAACGTCCAGAGCGGAGCCTGGTCCTCGCAGAACACGACAGTGAACCCGTGGGAAGCATCCAGAGCAAAATTCCTGGTCACGTGGAACGCGGATAACGTCACTCTTTGACCCCGTGGAAAACGTCCAGAGCGGAGCCTGGTCCTCGCAGAACACGACAGTGAACCCGTGGAAAGCATCCAGAGCAAAATTCCTGGTCACGTGGAACGCGAATAACGTCACTCTTTGACCCTGTGGAAAACGTCTAGAGCGGATCCTGGTCCTCGCAGAGCACGGCAGTGAACCCGTGTGAAGCATCCAGAGCGGAGCCTAGTCCTCGCCGAACACGGCAGTGAACCCGTGTGAAGTATCTAGTGCAAAATTCCTGGTCACGTGGAACGCGGATAACGTCACTCTTTGACCCAGCGGAAAACACCCAGAGCGGAGCCTGGTCTTCGCAGAGCACGGCAGTGAACCCGTGCGAAGCATCCAGAGCAAACATCGGACTGTGGAGTCCTTAAAATCCACGGACTATGATGTCCTTAACCTCGACCGTAATGTCTTAAAACTAACGATCAACCATGATGACTCTAGACCGATTTTACCTTGGTTCAAGGGTACATCTCGTCACTCCTTCGATATTTGTCGTTGTAATTCCTCAATGTCTTCAAAGAGGTGACGGGTCCCAGTAACCACACATCGGATTGTGGAGTCCTTAAATCCACGGACTATGATGTCCTTAACCTTGACCGTGATGTCTTAAAACTAACATTGGACTGTGGAGTCCTTAAATCCACGGACTATGATGTCCTTAACCTTGACCGTGATGTCTTAAAACTAACATTGGACTGTGGAGTCCTTAAATCCACGGACTATGATGTCCTTAACCTTGACCGTGATATCTTAAAACTAATATCGGAATGTGGAGTCGTTAAATCCACGGACTATGACGTCCTTAACTTTGACCGTGATGTCTTAAAACTAGCATTGGACTGTGGAGTCCTTAAACCCACGGACTATGATGTCCTTAACCTCGACCGCAATGTCTTTAAACTACGGTACCCTGGAAAACACCCCAAAGCAACCCCTGATCCCGTGAGATACGGATAAGGGCGACCGCACCCAGCACTTGCGGGTCCTCACGACCTATAGAGAAGAAAACTCGCTTGCGAGATCCTTACGACTCCCAAGGGAAAACCCGCTTAAGAATCCTCTCGATTCTTAAGAAGAACTTACACCTACGGGATCTTCTCGATCTGTAGGGAGAAAAACTCTTTATGAGACCCTCACGGCTCATAAAGCTCGAAAGTCTTAGGAGGCAGATCTTAACCCTGAATCCTAAACCATCGCCGTCCTGCAAGGAGGCCAAGATAAATTGTCCGCAGAACACATTCAATAAAAAGAGACACACCACTGAGAAGAAAAATATGTCTTTATTCATGAACCAAAATGGATACAAAGTACAATTCATGAAAAAACGAAAAGAATATACTCTCATTCAGGAGTATGTACAAAAAGAAAGAAAGAGATACAAGTCTTCATGACGGCGGGTGATTTAGTAGCTTGGTCAGCTCATCCCTTTTCCACTGGGCCTCGCCTTCATGGTTCAATATCGCCAGAAGACGGGCTTCCGCCTGAGCCTGCTGGGCCTGATACGAGGCAAGCCGGCCTTCGAGCTCTTTCTCGGTAGCCTTGTAAGCCCCAACCCTTTCACGAGTGAACGCGGCAGCTTTATCAATGGCCACTACCTCCTTGATGGCCTCTTGAAGCACTCGCCAGAGTTCATACGCTTTGTTGGCCTTGGCGGTAAGATTGGCTTGAAGCTCGTTTAGTGCCTTAGAAGCCAATTCCCTCTCCGAGAACTTGTGGCCGAGCCTCTTCTCGCACGACACCATGTTCGCCGCGCACCGCTCAATCAAACCTCGCAAGCCCGCTTTCGCAGCCACAGCCTCCGAGGAAAGGCGGGTACACTCAAGCACGTGCATACAAGCCTCCACCTGACGGCAAAACTCAACCCAGACTTGCACCACGGCCTCGCTATGATAGACAGCAAGAAAGGGAAGAGAACCGTTAGCTTCGGCAGCAAACGCTTCGGCTGTGATTACACTGCCCGCACGAAGCTCCTCGATCAGGGATGACAAGGAGTCAAGGCTTAATTTCGCCAGACGGTCTGAGGCTCGCAAAGCATAAGGACCGGGCGGCATGGCGATGCGCGACTCCAGCATTGTGAGAACTGGCAGGGCTGCTCAGATTTATAAAAGATCAGTGAAACTCTTAAGCAAAGGAACAAGTGGGACCATATTGAGACATCACTTACAACCAGTCATGCAAGAAGGTGCTGAAGGCTCCCCTGATCCCTTGAGAATCTCAACCTCGTCATCGGCCTCCAGAACTGTAAAGGACGTCAATGTCATTCCGCAAAATAATAACAATGATATGAAAAGATGGTGAACGACACTTACCTTGCCCAGACGAGAGGACGATGCGTTGAAAAGATATCGCCTGCGAAGCGGCCATCTCCAGTAGACGCTGAAAGGATTGCCGGGGAGACAGATCGGCAATAGAGGCCGCCAGTCCGCGCAATTCTGAAAAGACAAAAGAGTTCAGGTAACAGAAAGATTACTAGCTTAAAATGTGGAGGGTTACCTTCGACACTCCTCCCATTCTGAGTTGGGGGAATAGCAGCTTCAACGGCCTCCGCTGTAACCTCGGACTCCAACAAAGGGAGGGTGGTCCTGACTACCTCCATCCCATCCTCTGGGCAGGAAGAGTTGTTGAGGCGGCGACCACTAAGGGAGCCTCTCCCAAAGGAGCGAGTGCTCTGGAATCAAGAACCGCCACCGGTGGTTCTATTGTGAGAGAAGCAGCATCGTCAGCCCCCTCCACATCGAGCAATGTGTCATTGGGAACATCAACAGGCTCTATCTTCAACAAGCCCGTAGGAAACCCCCCCCCCATCGCCGAAGTCTCTGCATAATTCACACAAGAATAAGAATACATATATATAAGAGCAGGAAACATGAAGTACCGCAAAGAAATATAGAAACATACCAATGCGTAGGGAAGCCTTCAATATGGCTTCTTCAAGGCGATGCTCCTTCTCAAGGAGATGTGCTCGCCGGGGTTTAAGAGTGGACTCGTGGCCGCCCGTCCATAAGGAGAGCGCGTCTGCGGCATCCTCCGAAGCAGTCTGCTTAAGGGCCCTTTCTCCCCACTCCTCCAAAGGGCCGATGAACCGCCGCCATATCCACGAAGGATTTTCATAGAAGATGACGGCAGGATCAGGCCTCTTCGGGATCCTTACCTTCTCAGCTTCAAGCTGCGAGCGTCTTATAGCCTCAGCCAATTGAGCGGCTTCCTCGGCAGATGAACCTGGGAAAAGAAGACCATCGTCCAGCGATATCATGGATATGGGTTCATCTTGAACGACAGGTTCGGATCCTTCTGAAAGATCGAGCAGACGGGCGACCGTTTTCTTCCTCCTCTTTGGCCCAGAACTAATGCCAGAAGACGCTCGCTTCTTTTCCAGTGGAGCCTTGGCACGACGCCGACCCACCTCACCTTCAACACCCTCGTTACCGGCACCCTCGTTTGGCGGAGCTACCGAGGACGACACCGCCATTGTCTACGCCGCGGGTGGTGGTGCTGCTACCGGAGCCCGATTAGCTCGCGACCGGGTGCTCAATGGCATACCAACTGTGGGAGTGAGGTCTACTCCCGACTCTCCCGGAATAAGTGCAACACCGGTAACCGTTAGGGGAAAACGAACCGGGGTGCGCGGTTGCAGCGTAGCTCCTGTGGCCGGAACCTGAGTAGGAGCACCATGGCCATGGAGTACCCTTCTCTCCTCAACAATAACCGGGTTGACCCGATGAAAGTACCAACCCGTAAACGACCCCACGCACCGGGGAAGATGGTCAGCTTCAGGGACCATGAAGTGTGAGCCGGTGTTCAACCTCACGAAATGATGAGCGGCATCGCGAACGGCGTCGAGTGAAGGGACCGGCGCAACTATGAAAGCCTCGAAAGGGACGCCCTGGTCGTATCCAAGCTGCCGGGCGAAGCGATGCGGGTTGTACCGCATGAAAAGAGCCGCATTATCCTGGCAAAATACCAAGTAGCCTGGTCTAATTGCATACAAGTGCGCGGCCTCCCGAGGCCTCAAAGAAGGTACGTTGTCTTTTGACCGGTCCCAGAGTTGTTGAGCTGGACCTGAGGGAGAAGATAAAACCCGGTCGGTAAACACCAATCCGCCAACAGTAGCATAAGGGGCAATCAACGCCCGAATGGCCCCAAATTGAGTCGGATCGGAGGTAGAAGCATTCACTAATTGCATAAGTCGCGGGAAGGTGTAGGCGTCTGTTCCCCTCCGAACGGCGGCCTGCGACGTTGGGACGTCACGTGCCTGAGGTTCGGGGCAGATGCTATTTGGTTTTTATCCGTCCATCTCTTCGAAGATGCCAAGTTGATTTATGGCACCGTGTATCGAAGGTTTAGACGGATGCGGCCGATGTAGCAGACTTTGTCAGATTCCCCCTCGCTTGAGGGGTTTTTGATTGTGGGGACGCTCTTCCCTGCAGGCGCAAGCCCCTGCAGTTAATTACGCTACCGCTTTGCGGTAACAACTTTCTCCTTCTCCAGAATTTCACTTCGTGTCATGTGTGTTTGTTTTATTTGTGGTTGCCCGTGGATTGTATACGGAGACTGAGTAATGCCGTCGCCCGTAGGACGTGGATTAATCCAAATCCTTATTTAGTTAGATTTGGGTTCGGTGTTTTTAGTTTAAGGATGCATTAGTCACGTTGCGACTAAGATCAACTTAAACGTTCGTCAAGGATACATTAGTCCTGTTTTGGGCTAAGATCGACTTGACGTAGTGATTGATTTAATTATCCGGCCGTCGGGACTCGTCACCTCTCTGACGTCGTTGAGGGATTACAACGACGGATGTCAAAGGAGTTCGGAGATGTACCCTTGAACCAGAGTTGATTTGGGATTTTATTACTTATTTGAATATCTAAGGACACATTAACCATATTTGGGGCTAAGATCAACTTAGACGGGACCGTTTAGATCCGACAAAAGAGCGTTTGGGCCCTATTGTGTCAGTTTAGGGACGTGGCGGTCCATTGCCAGTTTTAGGGACGTGATGGTCCATTATTAGTTTAGGGACGTTTCGGTCCGTCGCCAGTTTAAGGACGTAGTGGTCCATATTCCAGTTTAGAGACGTGGTGGTCCATCACCAGTTTAGGAACGTGGTGGTCCGATATTAGTTTAAGGACGTTTCGGTCCGATTTTTAGTTTAGGGACATTTCGGTCCAATATTAGTTTAGGGACGTTTCGGTCCGATATTAGTTTAAGGACGTTTCGGTCCGATTTTTAGTTTAGGGACATTTCGGTCCGATATTAGTTTAGGGACGTTTCGGTCCGATGTTAGTTTATGGACATTTCGGTCCGATATTAGTTTATGGACATTTCGGTCCAATGTTAGTTTATGGACATTTCGGTCCAATGTTAGTTTATGGACATTTCGGTCCGATATTAGTTTATGGACATTTCGGTCCACGAGTTTAAAGACCCCGCAGTCCATATCGATGTGTGGTCGTTGGGACCCGTCACCTCTTTGACGTCGTTGAGGAATTACAACGACGGATGTCAAAGGAGTTCGGAGATGTACCCTCGAACCGGATGTAAATTGATTTAGGAAAGCCATTTTATTCAGTCAATTTAATTTAAGGACTTATGGCCGCGATTGGGCTAAGTCCAGTTCAACATCTTTGTTAAGTACTGCATTGCATTTGGGCTCTGCAGGGCATCAATTTATTCTGAGCTCTGCTCATTTATGAATGATGCCATGCATCCGTTTTGATTTGGGCTCTGCCCCTTGAAAAATGCATAGCATTCTGGAGATTCTGTTTGGACTCAACCCATTTATAAATGATGCAAAGCATCTGTTTTGATTTGGGCTCAGCCCCTTAAAATAATGCATTTGCGCTTTATTGAGCCTGTTAGGCCTTCTTTTAATTGGGCTTGGCCCTTTTTAATGCATCTGCGCTCTGCGCTAAGCAATGAGCGCAAGTCCATATGGTGATGACACGTGTCGTGCTCTTGATGAATGCAAGCGCACTAGCGCAGCGCGTTGCGTTTTTGCGCTGCGCTGTTGCGCTGCTGACACGTGGCGCGCTCTCAGCGAGTTGCACTAATTCCAGAGAGCAAAGCTCTATCTTGAGAGCGCTTAGCGCAAGTGGTCTTATAGCTGACACGTGGCGCTCTGTTAAGGGCGCAACGGCGCAACTTTGAAGTGCAAAGCACTAAGAATCTTTTAGATTCAAGAAGGGAAGTGCAAAGCACTGTTTAATTTCTTCGTCTAAATTAGATCAAAGAAAAATAAATTTTTCTTTATTCGAAGAACCAGAGGTTCTTAAAAGTGCAAAGCACTATTCTTTTATTCTTTTATTATTTTTATTGTTTTTACAGAACCGAAGGTTCACAAGAAGTGCAAAGCACTGTTTTTTTTTATATAAAGATCATTGATCTTATTTTTAGATCAATGATCTATTAGAAGGCCTTTTTTCTACCTTATAAAGGTTCTTTACCTTTTTTCTTCTCGGAGTTTTCTCTGTTTAGACTTCTTGATTTTTCGAGAAAATTCTTCCTTCCTCTTTCTTTTTGAGGCTTAGGGTCCTATTTATAGCGACCACAAATCTGTTGAATTTGTTAACGGGATCTTTCCTGAATGATTTTTGGGAGTTTTCCCACCGTCGGATCTTTGATCCAAAGGCCGAAGAAAGTCTTATAGTTCTGGAAAGAACAGAAAAGATTTCATAAAAATCTTAATTCAGTTTGGCGCAGATGCCCCAGCGCATGACACGTGTCGCGCAGCGTAGAGCACAGCGCAAGTGCGCTAGCGCATCTGCGCTGACACGTGTCGCGCAGCGCAGAGCGCAGCGCAACTGCGCTGACACGTGTCTGCAGCGCAGGGCGCAGCGCAGCTGAAGCTTTGCTTCCTTTAAACAGAGCTTTGCTCTGATTGGGTGCGCTTTCTTGGGCGCTGCGCGCGGGACTTGAAGCTTTGCTTCAAAAATTTGAATTTTGAATTCAAACAGAGCTTTGCTCTGATTGGGCGAAACAAATGCCCCCCCACCGTTGCGCTCACGTGGCGCACACGTGAGTGCAGCGGTGGCAACCCCCCTGACCGTTGGATCAAGGGGGAAACTCAAGAGGCGTAGGCGCCTTATAAATAGGGCGTTTGACCCTTAGAAAATCTCACCATTAGGTTTTGATTTTCCAGAGCTTTGCTCTTGCTCAGGACTTCAGAGCTTTGCTCTTGCTTCCCAAAGTTTTTTAGAAAACTTTTAGGTAATGTTTAATTTAAAACCAAGTTAAATTAATTTAAGTCAATCTTAACCCACAGAGCTTTTCTCTCATAGATCTTTTGATCCAAAGAAGTTCCCTTCGGGGTTTCATCCACAGAGCTTTGCTCTCACGAATTCATAGATCTACAGAGATCTTGTTCATGGGTTCTAACCCATGAACAGAGCTTTGCTCCTGAATTAAATGTAGATCTTTTAGACTTAAAAAAAAAATGAAGAATTTTCTCTGTAAGCTTTTATGGATCCTTTGTCAGGATTCCAGAAATTTTAATTTTAAATTTTCTTTTTTCAAAACTTTCCCTTTGGTGGGGGTATTATAGAGCTAGGATCCTTTTTAAGGAATTTTATTCTTTTGAGACCAGAACTTGACAAGTGTCATTCTGTGATAGAGCTTTGCTCTAAAAGAGGAGATTTTCTCCTTGTCTCTAGTGATTCTTTCCCCTTTTTTTTATATTATGGGAATGTTCCCCCCAAGGGCTAACTGACAATCTCATCCAATGATGAGTTTGTCCCCTTAACTGACGTATTGTCATTTAGATTTCATGGGTCCCTCTTTGGTCTCCTATTCACTGCACTGTGGTGCGGTGTATTTAATTAATTTTGATTTTAGTTTAATTAATGCATTTCCTTTTTCCGACGTCAAGCGTTAGGATTACAACACTGACAGCTACATTGCTCTTTTTGCAGCGATTATGTCTGAAGACACTTCCTTTCCGTTTGTCCGCTCAGAGGAAGGATTCCCAGAGGCGCCTTTGGATCGCGAGGTCCTGGCCATGATCAAAGCATACGACCCGGAGTATAAGAGCCTCCACCTTTGGGGGTCGTGGTACAATCAGATTATTATGGGTCGGCGCAGCTTTACATGTGCGGTGCCGTCGGAGCCCATAACGGCGATTCATTACGCCAGCCCACCTCCGGTGCGGTATGCCGAGGAGATGGCGGATTGGACATCGAAGGGTTTTCTTCATCCGGCCATAGATGCCATCCCGGTCCAGCGTCCGATGGTTTTGGACATCCTAGGACGCCGTATTTGTCAGGGCGAGGCGAGACCCTGGGGGCAATCATATAATATTGGTCTGATCCTCCGCCACCCGGTTGGCTATCTGCCATGGGCCCGGTATATTCTGTCGACGAGGAAGTCACAGTTGATAAGACTAGGACTGTACACCGCAGTCTATGTTTCTCTTTTCCAGTATCCTACGCTTCCTACTTGGTGGTTTAAGGCCTTCCTGGAGCAGTGGAACATTCCTACTCATACTTTCCTCGCCATGGATCGGGAAGTGTCCATTTCGCTGGAAGAATTTACGGAGGTGTCTGGCCTACCGGCTATGGGGGAACATTATGAGGAATTGCTCCCGCCGGACGAGTACATCTATGGGGCTAAGCCGAGGGTAAAGGAGCTCACGCCGGAGAACGCTGTTCAACATCAGTTTCCAAGTCTGATTAAGGTGTTGAACATCTATGAGAATCTTTTCGTTGAGCATGGGAGCCGTGGAGTTAATTTTGAGGATTTTATTGCTCGGTTCCTTCATCCAAACGTCCTTTCGGCGAAGACTGCCAAGTTTGCTTACCTTGAGGATCCTTTCGGCTTAGGTTTGGATAACCTGCCAGCGAGAGACATAGATCAGAAGGACTTTTTTCTTCCCAGCTCTTCAACCATGTCTTTTGCGGAAGTTGCAGCCCCCGAGATGGACGAGGAGGCCTTCTTTTTGGGATTTCTTGGGCTTTGGTTGAGTTGGTTTGCACTTCCAATGCATTCTCACCGCATGCGGCCCTCTGTTTTTTACCCGACTCACCGGATGGTTATCGGGGTAAAGGTGGCCGTCGGGATCGCCGGCTTGGCACATTTATATCATGGCCTTAGCCGAGCGGCAGATGCCAATGAGCCTGGGGCGTTGCATGTGGTTTTCGCAATGCACTACTTCATGTCGTGGCTTGAATTACATACAGCAGGTGTTTTCGGCATGCACAAAAGGCCCTCATTCTACGAAAGGTGTATTTTTCCCCGCCTTCTACAGTTGATCGGCGCATCAATCGTAAATCCATCGCCGCGAGATGCCAGGAGTTTACTCCTTCGTTCCCACACCGTTGGAGCCGGTGTGTCTTTTATTGACAAGGTGCTGACCATTGGAAAAACATCCGCTACTGCAGTGCGGCCATTGCAAGACACTTTCAAGGACGGCGCTTCGATTTTAACGGCCCGGGAGACCCTTCACTTATACTCTATCAGACCGGGCTTTTTGGTGTTTAGGCAAGACGGGGGAGCGATCTTCATGAGATACAACCCGCATCGTTTCGCCCAACAGCTGAGTTATAACCAAGGGGTACCGCTGGAGGCCTTTTTATCGGAACCTGCCGCTAACGAAGAAGGGATAGAGAGGGCGCTGCATCACTTCATGCGTTTAAACACGGGCTCTTACTTCTTTATCAGTGAGCCGGCTTGTGCTCCCCGTCTCCTTAGGGTATACACCGAATGGTATAGTCATTCGACGGGAGCGGTCATAAAGGAGGAAAGGCGGTTGCTGATCGACCGTAAGGGTGCACCTCCAGGTAGCGATCGCAGCGCTCCTCTGGTGCCAAGGACTCCAATAGTCGCTCCCTTAAAAGATGCTGGGAACAGACCATCACGCGCGCAAAGTCCTCCACATGAATTACCGCTCCCCGATATCGCGGAGGCATCTCCTGCACCCCGCGCTCAGGCGGAAACAGTGGTTGTACCCTCGCCGGAGTCTGGCGCGGGTGCGGACATCGGGACCCGTCGTCCCAAAGCGGCTGCCAAGCGTAAGTCGCTTCCCCGTGAGCCTAGGGCTGGAGGGAAAAAGAAAAAGAAATCACTCTTCGCCGCGGACGTTGCGTTCGGCCAGGAACCCCATGCTCCTTATTCCGAGGGTTTGCTCGAATATGGGACTAACGCGGGATTAGTGATGCCGCCGCCGGACGATACAGACTTGGAAGCTGCTCTCAGAGCTTCAGCATGGCTGGTGAGGCGTGATGCGTGGCTGGCTAAGCTTGTGCAATCAGGTAACTACTAGTTACTCTTTCTTTACTGTAACGTATTTCCTTCCTTATTTCATTATTTTTGATTAACGCTTTTCTTTCTTTTCTTTTAACAGGCGTCACTGATGAAGAAGCCATTGCCGCTTCTCTGAAGACCTTTCAGGAGGAGGAACGTGCCAGGGCATCTGTCGGCCTTAGTAAGTTTCGACTTCATCGAATTTTTCATTTTTCTTGCGTTATGGTCGATCTAACCTTTCCATTTTAATTGCAGGGACCTCAATGCCGCTCCCTCCTAGCGACGCAGATGTTCTACCAGCGGCCGATGTTCCTGTTCCCTCTGGGACACCGCAGGGGGCTCGTCTTGAAAAGCCGATGAGAGATGCCTTAAAGGCTCTGGAGGCTTCCCTGAATGAAGATGATGATGCCTTGAGGGAGGCGTCACAGAGGTCCCTCATGACCGCTCGGGAGGAGAGAAAGCGGTTGAGGCGTGAGGCGAAGGCGCGCAGGGCTGCCTTGGCCATGGGAGCGGGACCCAGCACCGCCCCTCGAGCTGATACTCCCTCCGAAGAGGCCCCTATCACCCTATCTACCGCCCGTAGAGAGGTGGCGCGAGCAATTCGGAGTGCAAACGGCAAATCCGTTTCAGGTAATATTTCTCTCAGAGTTTTTGTTATAAGGATTTTAATGTCATTGATCCTTATATCTCTTATCTTTACAGGGCCAAGTCTGATCGAGGGAGAGGCGGAAGCCGTTGACCCGAGGAGAACGGAGGAGGCGACGCCTGCCGAACTCGAGCCGACAGTAGGTAACATTGTTGAGGCCACGGAGCTTGGAGTGGAGGTTGAGGGGCCTACCACTGAGAAGGTCATTGATGCCGAACCTGAAGCGGGGGCAGATGATATGATCATTATAGCTGAGCCCAGGGTGGTGGCGAGTGAAGCGCTCAAGGTCGGCGATCCCCTGGCGATGGCGGACGATACGACCGCCATTATTGAACCTGAGAAAGTAGTGGGCGAGGCGGCCATGATTCCCGAGGACGAACCAAACACTCCTTCTCTGGAATCTGGCAATACTCCAGTTATTGCCCTCCCCCTCTATGGCCCTCCACCGTCTCCAAGTCTCGCGAGCACGACAACGGTCCCCATCGAGTCGGGCGATGAGGCTACAGGTGGTGGTCTCATGTCGATAGAGGAGGGAGTCGCCTCCATTTCAGCCGGGAGCTCCTCAGGTAAACCCTAAATGGCTGCTTTTCTTTACTTTACAACCATTTCTGACAAGTCCGCCTTTTCGTGATGCAGGTGCAGCTAGTGCCGATGCCCCACCGCTCGAGGGAACGCCTTCGATGACCGCTTTGGCGGTGGTCACCTCTCAACCTTCTCTCATACCCTCGAAGATGTTGGAAGGTGTATGCTTACACTTTATTAATCTTGTTTTCTAGATATTTAATTCGCGTACTAAAGTCATCCTGTTGTGTTCTCAGGAGCGCTTTTTGATCATGTTCATCAGATGTTGCTCCCATATTTCTCCTTCCCATCTGAGCTTGCTTCTTCCCCTGGTGGCGTCGGTAAGTATAATTTCTGTCAGTATTTTTCCTCTTTCTCTTTTCCCCCTTTTTTTTTATTGATGGAATTGTCTCTAAACTCTTTTTCTCATCTCAACTGCAGTGCTACAGATTGAAGAAGGGGATAAAAGCTTAGCTGTGCCACCAGCTCTTCCGACCTTGCCACCTGTCTTAACTGGTACAAAGACCATCATATTGGTAACTTTTCCTCTCTCTATTTTCTGTACTGTTATCTGATCGCATCCCGTCTCTTTCAGCTGCCGCTCTGGCTTCGGCATCCTTCGAACCTCGCGTCACAATGCCGGCGGGTCCTTATCTGAGGAGTCTGTCTTCAAAGGGCGCTGCAAATAGTCTGCGCATGTTAAGTGATTATGTCGAGGAACTCGATGTTGAAGCTCCTACACCTGCTGCGGACTTCGCTCTGGTGGTTAACCCGATGCTAGCAGTACTCGTGAACTTCCATAACGAGAGCACCATTGCATCTTGGGTTAACCATTGTAAGGAGATCGAGGGTTGCCTATTCCAATTGGAATCGTTGCGTCCCACTCCTGAGACTGTGGCTGCCAATACTCAAAGGACTGCGTGGATCGAGCAGAGCGCTTCTTACTTCCGCCATCTCGAACAAGAGGTTATTTCAAGGCGCAAAGAGCGTGATGATGTTTCAAGTAGGTCTGCTCAACTGCATGCTCGGGTGGAGGCCAACGCTGTACGGCTGAAGGTTATCTTTGAGGACCTCCTGCAATGTCTCTCCGAAGGATTATCATTGAGGCATAACCTTCACGTTGTCGAGCGAGCTTCAGCCAGCCAGGAAGCAGTCCAGAAGGCGGTAGAGGAGCAACTTTCATCTTCTTTACAACAGCGGGCTCAGGTGGAGGCGGAAGTGGCCGCGGCTGTCACTCGAGAGGAAGTGCTGAAGGAAGTGCGAGAGCAGCTTGTGAACTTACTAAAGACACTTCCTCCTCAGTAGCTATCCATTTTTATATCATTCGTACTTATAGATAAAAGAATGTATATGTATATGTTTTTTTTTTTTTTATCCTTTGACATAATGTATCCTGTATTTGATCAAGTTTATGAATAGAGGATACACCTTTTTGTAATGTCTTGTGTCACTTCTTCGCTTTTTCTTTCTTTTTAGCATGACATCCTTAATGCGCCTCATTGGCGAGTAAATTTATTTCTCCCAGAAATAAAGATGGTCTAGACTGCAGGTTCAGATCTGCCGCCTAGGACTTTTCAACTCCATGAGCCGTGAGGGTCTCATAGAGGCTTTTCTCCCTACGGATCGAGAGGATCTCGCAGGTGGGTTTTCTCCTTAGGAATCATGAGGATTTCTAAGTGTGGTTTGCTCTTATAAGTCGGAAGGATCCTATAAGAGAATTTTCCCTCTTACGAGTCGAGGGGATTCGCAAGTGGTTGTTTTCCTCTTTGTCGAGAATCGACTTCAAAGAGTGAGACCAGTGAATAGTATGCAAGAGACCATTTAGGATTGACTTGCAGGGTCCCATTGCCCTCTTATGAGTCGAGAAAGCTCGTAAGCGGTTGTTTCCCTCTTTATCGAAAATCGACTTCAGAGAGTGAGACCCGTGAATAGTATGCAAGAGACCATTTAGGATTGACTTGCAGGGTCCCATTGCCCCTCTTACGAGTCGAAAAGGCTCGTAAGCGGTTGTTTCCCTCTTTGTCGAAAATCGACTTCAGAGAGTGAGACCCGTGAATAGTATGCAAGAGACCATTTAGGATTGACTTGCAGGGTCCCATTGCCCCTCTTACGAGTCGAAAAGGCTCGTAAGCGGTTGTTTCCCTCTTTGTCGAAAATCGACTTCAGAGAGTGAGACCCGTGAATAGTATGCAAGAGACCATTTAGGATTGACTTGCAGGGTCCCATTGTTCAGGAAGCAAGTTTTGAATACTTACTGCCCAAGATGTGAGTCATAGAAGCTCTGGTCACGGAGTGTTTGTATCCGTGAGTTGAGAAGTTTTGCGATGGATTATTTGTTGCCCAGGCGCCAAGGATTATTTGTGTCCTTGGGGTTTGAAAACGAGTCGAGGGTTCCCACGGGGGCACTGGAGGCTCTGCGGGTCGACGCGGATCAGGAAGCTCTCGTCAAGGAGTGTTTGTATCCGTGAGTCGAGGAGTTTGCGAGGGATTATTTGTTTCCCAAGCGCCAAGGATTATTTGTGTCCTTGGGGTTTGAAACGAGTCGAGGATTCCCACGGGGGCGCTGGTGGCTCTGCGGGTCGACGCGGATCAGGAGGCTCTCGTCAAGGAGTGTTTGTATCCGTGAGTCGAGGAGTTTGCGAGGGATTATTTGTTTCCCAAGCGCCAAGGATTATTTGTGTCCTTGGGGTTTGAAACGAGTCGAGGGTTCCCACGGGGGCGCTGGTGGCTCTGCGGGTCGACGCGGATCAGGAGGCTCTCGTCAAGGAGTGTTTGTATCCGTGAGTCGAGGAGTTTGCGAGGGATTATTTGTTTCCCAAGCGCCAAGGATTATTTGTGTCCTTGGGGTTTGAAACGAGTCGAGGGTTCCCACGGGGGCGCTGGTGGCTCTGCGGGTCGACGCGGATCAGGAGGCTCTCGTCAAGGAGTGTTTGTATCCGTGAGTCGAGGAGTTTGCGAGGGATTATTTGTTTCCCAAGCGCCAAGGATTATTTGTGTCCTTGGGGTTTGAAACGAGTCGAGGGTTCCCACGGGGGCGCTGGAGGCTCTGCGGGTCGACGCGGATCAGGAGGCTCTCGTCAAGGAGTGTTTGTATCCGTGAGTCGAGGAGTTTGCGAGGGATTATTTGTTTCCCAAGCGCCAAGGATTATTTGTGTCCTTGGGGTTTGAAACGAGTCGAGGGTTCCCACGGGGGCGCTGGTGGCTCTGCGGGTCGACGCGGATCAGGAGGCTCTCGTCAAGGAGTGTTTGTATCCGTGAGTCGAGGAGTTTGCGAGGGATTATTTGTTTCCCAAGCGCCAAGGATTATTTGTGTCCTTGGGGTTTGAAACGAGTCGAGGGTTCCTACGGGGGCGCTGGAGGCTCTGCGGGTCGACGCGGATCAGGAGGCTCTCGTCAAGGAGTGTTTGTATCCGTGAGTTGAGAAGTTTTCTGGCTTCTTCGGTTGAAATGAACCGTTGAGATTTGGCTTCGTCGTTCGACGGAATCAGCTGGGGAAGTATGGTTTCTTCTTTGTTTGCGCCCTTGGATTGTATACAGGGATCGATGTGATCTTAACTGTAGAGCCGAAGTTTCATCATTTCTTATTTTTGTTTTATTTTATTTCCGCGATGCTCTATCATTTCAGCTTTTATATCGCGAAGGTCGCGACTGCCCAATCATTTCGGCTATTTTTCGCGGTGCCCAATCATTTCGGCTATTTATTTTATTTTTACTCGCTGCTTTTTATTGCGAGCTGCCCAATCATTTCGGCTATTTTCCATGCATACATTTTCTTTACTTGCTTATTGCAAGTTGCCCCATCATTTCGGCTGTTTCGTATGCATGTGCGGCCTATCGGCTTTTCGCCGTAAACCTGAAATTGGACACCGACTTCGGCATCAGCACCGCTGCAACTGGGATATTACCAGGAGGGAATCATCATCTGCCTCTGTCAATGTCGAACAAAGGTGGCTTAGCGAACTGGGTTAAGGCGCTGTCGACTAGGGCTCTTAACTTCATGAACCGTAAGGGTCTCACAAAGGTATTTCTCCCCACAAGTCGTGAGGATCTTGTAGGCGTGTTTTCTCCTTAGGAATCGTGAGGATTCCTAAGTGCATGTTCCTCTGTAAGTCGTAAGGATCCTACAGGAGGGTTTTCTCCTTGTAAATCGAGAGGACCTACAAGGGTCTTGTGAACATATCCCCAGCCATGGACGGGACTTGGTTAGGGAAATGTTTATTCGCGCCCGTGGATTGTATACAAGGGTCAATATTGAATCACTTGTAGGGCTACATTGGAAGTTTGTGGGGGTTTGCTTAAGCACAGGTTTAGGTCTCTGTGACTTAAGACTTTCAAATCCTATGAGCCGTGAGGGTCCCATAAGAGAGTTCTCCTTACGAGTCGTGAGGATCTCGCAAGCGTATTTTCTCCTTAGGAATCGTGGGGATTCCTAAGTGTGTCGTTCCCTTGTGAGTCGTAAGGATCTCACGCGGGTGGTTTCTTCTTACAGGGTCGAGAGGACTCTGTAAGGGTTCTTTAACGAAGTTGCGCCCTTTCGGGTTTTCACAAACATTCGCCGGTAGTCCTGCTGTTTTTACTCACGGAGCCCTTTCGGGTTTTCATCCGTGCCCATCTTGCTTATGGACATACCGTTTTTGTTTTTTTTTCTTTTTTTTTTTTCTCTCTTTTTTTTTTTTACGAGGTCGCGCCCTTTCGGGTTTTCACGAACACTCGCCGGTCGCCCTGCTGTTTTTACTCGCGGAGCCCTTTCGGGTTTTCATCCGTGCCCTTCTTGCTTATGGACATACCGTTTTTTTTTTTTTTTTTTTTTTATCTATCTATCTTGTTAGTCTGAAGATGCAGCGGTAGTAGTTTAAAGACGTTTCGGTCTGATATTAGTTTAAGGACATTTCGGTCCACCGTTGAGAGGGTTGGCTACTACTTACAAAGCCTGAGCTTAGGAAGATAGCGAGCGGACATAGTCGTCGTCATCTACCATTGACCTAGGCTGTGGCTCATTAAGCGTAGTATTTCTTGAGGAAGCGTCCGTTTATTGGCCTGAAAGGCCTTTCACCGTGCATGTCCATGAGTAGATAAGCCCCGCCTTGGTAGACTTTATCAATGATGTACGGTCCTTCATAGTTTGGCTCAAACTTTCCCCGCTTGGCGCGATTGGGGATCATGGGCCTTTTGACTACTAGCACGAGTTCGCCTTGGTGGAACGTTCTCGGGCGGCTCAATCTTTCATATGAGCGCGTCATCTTTGCTTTATAGGCTTCCAGATTTTGTTGTGCTAGAAGCCGGATTTCATCAAGGGCGTCAAGCTCTTCGAACCGAAGGTGAGCATTTTCCTCGTCTGTCAGCTCGTAGTGGACTGCCACTCGTAGAGAGGGTAATTCTATCCGAGAGGTAGTACTGCTTCCGTCCCAAATACCAACGCGTATGGCGTTGTGTTTGTGGCCGTTTTAAACGTAGTCCGATACGCCCAAAGAGCCTCTTGCAATCTTTCGTGCCAATCTTTCTTATTTCGTGACACTGTTTTCTTTATGATCTTCGTCAAGGTCTTGTTGAAGGCTTTAGCTAGACCGTTAGCTCGCGGGTTATAAACTGAGGAATATCTCCAGTCTATATTGTGCTGTTGTGCGAAGCGGCTAATTCTATGACTTCGGTAGGCTGGCCCATTATCAGAGATGATCCTTCTTGGGGTTCCAAACCGGTATATGACATGCGTTTTGAAGAAATGGAGAATGTTCTCTGTCTTCACTTCCCTCAACGGTACCGCCTCTGCCCATTTGGAGAAGTAATCAGTCGTCGCCAAGATGAAACGATGTCCCTTTGACGATGCTGGTTCGATGGGGCCGACTATGTCAGTTCCCCACATTTCGAATGGCCAACTAGCCACTGTTGGATGCAGTGGATTGGGATGCTGATGGATGAAGTCCCCATGAATTTGGCATGAGTGGCATTGCTTCGCATATTCGATGCAGTCCTGAATCATCGTGGGCCAATAGTAGCCCATCCGTTTTATCTTCAACTTCATCTTAGGGCCTGCTTGGTGGGAACCACAGAGTCCGTCGTGAACTTCTTGGACGACCCTTCTCGCTTCGTCAGGTCCTAGTCATCTCAGCCACAGAGAATCGAATGACCTCTTGTATAGAGTATCATTGACGAAGGCGAAAGACAGAGCTCGTTTCACGAGCTGATGTCTTAAGGACGCTTCTTCAGGCATTCGGCGGAACTTGAAGTAATCTATGAAGACTTCTCTCCAGTCCTCGGTATTTTCCCAGTCTTTTATTTGCAGGGTTGTCTCCTCTTTCGCTCCTTTTTCTTCAGACGATTCCGGAGATACTTCTGCTGGGGCAAGCACTCGACGGCTTTGTACCACGATTCTAACGTTGTCGAGGTTCTCGTCAGCCAGTTCTTTAGCAAGTTTGGCTAGTGCGTCTGCTTTGCTGTTTTCCGCACGCGGTATGCTCTCCAAAGTATAGGAGGGAATTTGGGTTAGCAGTTGTTGCACTTTTTCACCGTATTTTACCAATTCCGGTTTGCATGTCTGGTAATCGCCGTTCACTTGACTGACGACTAGTTGGGAGTCCCCATATATGAGGAGGCTTTCAATTCCCATATCAATGGCGATCTCGAGGCCTGCTATCAAAGCTTCATATTCAGCTTCATTATTCGTCCTCGGCTCTGTTAAGGAGAAGGCGAAGCGCATTATTCCTCCTTGTGGAGTTACAAAGATGAGTCCTACCCCCGATTTAATTATAGGGGTACTTTGTTTACGTTTCTTCATGGAAGATGCTCCATCGAAATAAAGCTCCCATCGGATATCATCACCGTCGATCGCATCGAACGCATGTTCGTCTGGAAGATCGCAATTCAGAGGAGAATCGGCGGGTATCGGATGCTCAGCGAGGAAGTCGGCGATGGCCTGGCCTTTCACTGCCTTGAGAGGTTGATACATTATCGAGAATTCCATCAAGAGCAGGGCCCATTTAGCGAGTCGTCCTGTCAATATGGCTTTTGACATTAGATATTTAAGAGGGTCCACTTTTGAAATCAGACGGACCTCGTGCGCCAACGCGTAGTGCCTAAGCTTTGTTATTGCGAAGATCAACGCCAGGCAGTGTTTTTCAATGGGAGAGTAGTTGCTTTCTGCCCCCAGCAGGACTCGACTTAAGTAGTAGAGCGCTCTTTCTTTCCCCTGATCGTTCTCTTGTGCCCATAATGCGCCTAAGGAACCTTCGAGGGCGGTTGTATAAAGGATAAGAGGCTTTCCCTTAACCGGAGCAGCCAACACCGGTGGGTTCTGCAGGTACTGCTTGATTTCGTCTAGTGCGCCCTGGCATTTTTGATCCCAAACGAATGGGGTTCCTTTCTTCATCAGGTGACTATATGGCCGGCATTTTCCTGAGAGGTTGGCTATAAATCGCCGTATGTATGCGAGTTTCCCTTGGAGAGACCGCAGCTGTTTGAGAGTCCTCGGCGGAGGCATTTCCATGATTGCTTTAATCTTTGACGGATCTATTTCAATACCTCGGTGTCGAACAACGAATCCCAGGAATTTGCCCGAGGAGACTCCGAACGCACACTTAAGAGGATTCATCTTCAGGTTGTACTGCCGAAGGCGTTGAAATACAGTCTTCAGATGCTCGAGATGTTCCCCGTATGATTTGCTTTTAACCACGAGATCGTCGATATAGCATTCAACGATTTCGTGGATAAGGTCGTCGAAGATCTTTGTCATGGCCCTCTGATAAGTAGCACCGGCGTTCTTCAAACCGAAGGGCATCACTTTATAACAGAATATACCAAGAGGAGTCCTGAAGGCTGTGTGCTTCTGATCTTCCGGGTGCATTTTTATTTGATTATACCCCGATGAGCCATCCATGAAGGAGAAAATCTCATGAGTGGATGTGTTGTCTATCATCAGTTCGGTGACTGGCACTGGAAAATCATCTTTTGGGCAGGCTTTATTGAGATCCCGGAAGTCTACGCATATGCGCACTGTCCCATTTTTCTTCATCACCGGGACAATGTTGGCGATCCATTCAGGGTATTGGACTTCTTGGATGAAGCCTGAATCTATCAGCTTTTTGACTTCGGCGTTGATGCTCATCTCAAGCTCGAGTCGCATTCTTCTCGGCGCTTGTTTGACTGGCTTAATGTCCGGGGATATCGCCAACTTATGTACTGCAATTTCTGGATCTAGTCCCGGCATTTCGGAATAGTTCCACGCGAAGCAATCTTTGTGCTGCAGAAGCACATCCTTTAACGCAGCCACCCTTTCTTCAGATAGCAGTTCGCTGATGAATGTCGGTCGCGGGTCATTTTCCGTCCCCAACTCAATTTTCTTGAGATTATCTGCAGTGGTATGGATTCCATCCTCCAGTTCTTTCGGAGCTGGGGGAAATTCTGAGATTACCTCATCGCTGCCGCTTTCAAAGCACCAAGGGAGGTTGTTCATGTCCTCGGACCCTTCTTTTAATATTGTTATCACATGGCAGGTGCGAATTTTCTGCCTATCCCAATGCGGAGTTGGTTTTATCCTTGTGTTTTCGGGTTCGTGCTTTTGCGGCGGCGCTACCCTCCAACTGTCAGACAACGCGAATTTGCCAAGCTGGTATTGGTCCTCAACCCAATTCTTAAAGGTGAAGCAATCTTCAAGCGGATGCCCTACTACTCGATGGTAAAAGCAATACTTTGGGTTGGAGACTTCGCCTGCTTGCTCAGGGTGTTTAGACTCTGGCAACGTAAGCATTTGATGTTTTAGAGCGAGATCGAATATTTTCCTTGTTTTGTTCCGAGAAAAAGAGTATGCTCGACCCATTTTCTTCCCGAGGGCTAAGTCAATAACGCTCGATTCTCGGATGCGCGGCTTCTTAGCTCTGATTTGTAGTTGTCGAGCGCCTCTCTTGCCTTTCGACTTGTTTTTGTTCTCGCGTCGAACCTTTTTTGTAGCAGGTTGACAAGGAGCGGCACCTTCGTTCTTTACTGCCCGTTGGAGGAGGCGCTGTGTCTTAGCTTTCTCATAGATTGCCATTTCACGATCATGATCATCTCGGGCTTTTTGACTCGCATCCCTTATAAGTTTGCTCATCTGGTCTTCGGACGATGGATTGGGCGGTTTTGCATCAGGAACTTTTGTTGGCTCAGGAATAGCATCCTCCCATTGAGCGTCCGCCTCTTCATCGAAGTCATACATGGCATAACAGCTGTTTACTAGCTCCCGTTTCTTTGGCCGGATGTACCCAAGCCCTTTTGTTTCCGTTCTCCCGTTAGGCAGTTTGCATTGAGTCCCGGGAACGTTCCAGACCTTGTCATAGAATTTGGCTTTTCTAACGGTCTGTGTGAAGGACATCCCCTGGCGCTTCAGTAGTTTCTTCAAACCTTCGGTATAATATCTGGGAAGACGGATAGGCTGAAGCCTGTCGAGCGTGGGATCTGCGCCATGCCAAATTTCTTTTTCCACCTTGTTTTCTTCAGAACGGTAGAATAGGATTGCCTTCTCGCCTTTTCGTCCGGGAGGGATATAGAATGTATGCAATTCCTCTATGCTGTTGGCGTCGAGTGCATCCAGTTCTTTGTAATGTTCAAGTGGCACCATGGTTACCTGCAGACTTCGCTCTTCATCCGCGGAGATCCGTATCGAAAGCCGAGCAGGGAATACAGCATGAACTTCATCCTCTGAATCACTACCGAAGATCAACGAAGGAACGGATGGTCCTGGCCTGGTAGATTGGGATGGACCTGAATAAATTATATCCTCTTCCTCGGTGTCACTGCCGAAGACAGGGATGGTGGCATTAGTTTTGTTCTCCGGTTTGTGACACCTTTCCGTGTCTTCGAAGCTCGGCAAGAAGTATTTGGCATCTTCATACTTGCGAACTTCGTTCACGGAAAACGGATTCAACTCTCCGGCCACAGTGTACTCGAGGCCATCCCTGGAATACTTCATGCACTGATGCTGTGTAGAAGGGATGATATTGTACTCGTGTAGCCATGGTCGGCCGAGCAGAGCATTGTAGCACGTCTTGGCCTCTATAACATGGAATTTGATGTCTGTGACGAGCAACCCGAAGCGTAACGTCAATATCACAGATCCGAGAGTCTTTGAGGATTGAGAGTCGAAACCGGAGATAGTGATCTTGTCTCGGGCGAGGTGTTGGACACTCATGCAAATCTCCTTTAACACTCGTACGTTGAGTAAATTGACGGACGATCCGTTATCAACCAAGATTTTACCTATCTTTATATCATGGCAGTATCCTGAGACATAAAGAGGGCGATTGTGTTCACACGTCCCGAGAAGAAGGTCCTCATCACCAAAAGCAACGTCGGCTGTGTGCACCTCTTCCAATTCATCCTTCATCTTTTGTTCGGCTAAGAAGGCCTGGAACTGGTCCGGATCTTGTAGGGCCTTAATCAAGGAATCCCTCGCTTCTTTCGATAGCAATAGGGCATCGAGAATGCTGAGTTGTGAGGGTAGCTTTCTCAGGTGCGCCAAGACATTGTAATCTACTTTATTCCTTTTTGGGGGATTCTTGGCGGTTAACTCCTCCGCAACTTGGTCATCCAAAGCGATGTCTTCAGAGACCTTCTCTTTCCCTTTGTTTTTCTTATTCAAGGGTCCGAGGTTCTTTTCGGGTAATGTTCGATTGCGCAGCTGTATATTCTCGCAGGCCTTCGGTTCTTTTTCTTTTCCCGAAGTGGATTCTTCGAAGAGGGGGCCAAGCTCTAGCTCTTCATCGGAGTCGCTCCCAAATGTAGGCACTTGTGACCCGGTAGTGTTAACCATGTGACAATTGCCGGCAGCTCTTTCAAGTTCTTTAGTCGTATTTCTTTGCTTTCGGCGAACTTTACGTTTTTCTCGTTTAAATCGTTGTCGATTAGCGACGTATCCTTGCCACCATCCATTGAAAGCTTTGCAATCTTGGGTGGAATGTGAGACCTTCTGATGGTATAAGCAATAAGAGGGATGCATTTCTACCGTGCCAGTAATTTTTCCTTCAGAGGGTGGTAGCTTCATGCCCATCGATACGGCCTTAGCAAATTTCTTTTTTATCTTGAATTGGCTTTTGTCAGCGGTGGAGGCATTTTGCTCCAGCGGGATCACCTCAGCTCTTTCCTCAAGTCGCTGACGCTTGGCCCTTTCGAATATAGCCGTCTCGCGTTCTCGATCAGCCTTGCTTTTCAACCGAGCTTCATTAAGAAATGCGCTGATCATTTCAACCGGTAACCCTGGGGTTCCTGATTCGGCATTTGCCCCCAGCGTTTCAGTGCCAGAAGTTTCTTCATCGTTCGTGGTCGAATGGGAGATCATATGACAGCTTGCCACATATTCGTCAGATTCATCCGATGAACTTTCTCCTTCGTCTTCTTTTTGGAAGACGTGATCAAGGAAATCTTGGAGCGTAATGGGAGTTCGCGCCTTTTGGTTATATTCATCCAGCGCGTCGATTTGCTTTTGTAAGTCCGTGCGCTTGTCACCAGGTTTCACGGGCTTTTTAGATTTCTTCTTCTTCTTTTTCGAAGATTTTGACGGCTGGCTATGAATGTTTGAACTACCACCATCGGTCTTCGGAGTCGGTCGTGGCTTCAACATCCCCTCAATAACCTGCGGTTCCAAGGGGTTCTTCCACTTGACCGCTGGGCAGGTTTGAAGATCATTTAGCATTCTCCTCGTTTTGGCCGATAATACAACCTCCCAGGGAGCCTCTTCAATGACGGAGCATGTTGCCCCCGGCGCATTCGTTCCCTTATAGGTGTGAGGCTGCGGAGGGTTCACCTTCCATTTGTCAGATAGCGCAAATTTGCCCTGACGGTACTGATTCTCCAGCCAATTTTTGAAGACGTAACAGTCTTCGATTGGATGTCCCAACACTCTATGATAAGGGCAGTAATTAGGATCGTTAACGTCACTTGGTTGCGACGGACGTTTTGGATCTGGCAGATTTATGAGCCTGTTACGCAATGCCAGCTCGAATAACCTCCTTGTTTTATCACGGGGGAAGGAGTAAGCCCGTCCCATCCTGTCCTCAAGGGGTACGTACGGGCGTGTATTATTTGGACGAGCAACCGGCTTCAAATCGTTCGGTTGTTGTTGGGCATTAGCGACGACGATCGCTTTTCCCTTTCCTTTGTCGTTTCGGGAATCCGGCTTCGGGAGAGGAGGTTTATGGCCCATCTGGTCCATCTGCGCCAATTTGTCGATCAAGGCCTGGAAGGAAGTCGGCTTGAAGAACATCATAAATTGTGAAATAGTTGCTTGTGGATCAAGGGTTCCAACAAACATTCCCACCGCAGGGGCTTCTTCTATGCGCTGTTCACATTTAGACCATAGATTACGCCACCGTATAGCGTACTGAACCCACGTCTCGCCGGGTTTTACCCTGGCGTTAATCAGCGCCGTCATCGGAGTACGCTCGCTGGCGCTTGCAAAACGTTGGGTGAAGAGCAGCTCCATCTCCGCAAAGGTTTTAATAGAGTCGTTGGGGAGCTCAGAATACCACTCGAAAGCCGTGTCTGATAAGCTTCCAACGAATTGGCGCAGCAAGAGTTTGTCGTCGCCTCCAGTGTTACCACACAGCGCCCTGAACTGGGCAACATGTTGATGGGGGTTGCCGGTCCCCTTGTAGACATGAAATTTAGGAATCGTGTAACCTGGCGGGTACTTGATTTGGTCGTACCATCCCGGATATGGGCGCCCCGTTTTCACGATCTGACCGGCTGCTTCAACCGCCTGATGCACTCGTATTTGTTGAGCAATATATTCATCCAAATCAGCTTTTGATATGGTATCCTCTTTAGCTGCGGACAGAGCCGGTAGAGGATTCGATGTCTCTCCCCTATCATCTTCAAGAATGATTGGGGGATCTCCAGCAGGTGGATCTGGTTGAATCATCATACCCACCACATCCTGGAACAGGAGGGCCATTTTCTTTATGTTGGCCGCCTGTTCCGCAGCCTCTTTGTCTCTCTTTTCCAGTATTCGGCGGAGGAACTCAGCGTCGGTCTCCTCCTCTTGGCGTTCATCTAAGGACGTCTCAGGATTCTCTTTTGGCCCCGTGAGTGCAGCCATTGTAGTCATCATCTCCTGGAGCTTTTGTTGCTGCTCCTGAGACCTGGTCACTGACCGGGTAAGCGGTCGGTGACCCGTAGAAGTACGACTTTCTTCTTTTCCTGAAGCCATATAGATCGTATGAACTGCTATGCCCCCTGACTTGGGGCGTTTAGGTTCACCATTATTAACTCTTGCTGCTGTTGCGGGAGCTTTCTCTGGCCTCCTTTTATGGACCTTTGAGGTTGAAGGAGCCGTTGAAGTGGGCCTCCTAGCATTTGTTGCCCCCTGCCGTTTAATGGGATGGTTCTTGTCTTTTTCCACCTTCGCCCTTTTCTGGCGACGGAAGTGGTCTGAGTCAATCACGGAGTCTTGAACTCTCCGCCAGACTTTATAAATTTTGGACGACAGCCGTTGAGAGGGCTGTTCTTGTTTTGCTTCCGGAGCTTTCTCCACGGGCGGAGGAGATCTTTTCAATACGGCGGTTGGGGAGTTCTTTCTCACTTTCCTCAGTAATTCAAAGCTGTTCCCAGTTGGAACAGCAGCATTGACCTCCGCCACTGGAGCAGGCGGGGTTAGCCCTGAAGGGGAGTTGCCTCCTGCTTTCCTTATTCGTTGCCAGTGACGACGTCGCGCACGACGAGCCATTGGGACTGGCTCGGAAATCGGGATAGTTTCTTGTTGCCCCCTGTTTGGGTGTGGGGTAACTTCCGGTGTCAGCCTGTCAAAGACTGATGCTTTTTGACCAGCTGAAGGAGGAGTAGGAACCGTCAATCTTGTGAAGACTGACTTTCTGATAGGAGAAGCCGCTTCAACGACTTCCGAAGCTGTGGCCGTTGCCCTCTTTGGGACAGCCACTTTATGATCCTGACCTAGCCTGGTGAAAACAGAGGCTATCAGCTTAGTAGCGGGCGACCCGTTGACAGGGGTCGTGGTAGCAGTGAGCCGATCGAATACCGACTTCTTGTTCGCTTCTGGTGCGGATATCGGCATAGAGAAGCTTGCAGGGGGGACCATGGTCCCGAAAAACAGGCCGGTGGTGGCCTGGGTCACCTGGCCTACCGGCAGAGTAAGGAAAGACGCTGCTTGGGGCCCATACGTCACCCCTCCTGGTGAAGTGGAGCGTTTGTTGCAGTGGCATCTCGAGCAGCTGGTGCAATTGGAGGCCATTGAATCTCGAATTCTGCGCCAGATAAAAGACCAAATCTTAGCAACTTGAAATCCGAGGACAACCATTTAACAAACCGCGATTGATTAGCGAAGACGACACACGAAGTGTGGAGTGGAAAGAGGAAAAGGTCCCACCGGGCGTGCCAGAATATGTTCCCCTCCGAACGGCGGCCTGCGACGTTGGGACGTCACGTGCCTGAGGTTCGGGGCAGATGCTATTTGGTTTTTATCCGTCCATCTCTTCGAAGATGCCAAGTTGATTTATGGCACCGTGTATCGAAGGTTTAGACGGATGCGGCCGATGTAGCAGACGTTGTCAGATTCCCCCTCGCTTGAGGGGTTTTTGATTGTGGGGACGCTCTTCCCTGCAGGCGCAAGCCCCTGCAGTTAATTACGCTACCGCTTTGCGGTAACAACTTTCTCCTTCTCCAGAATTTCACTTCGTGTCGTGTGTGTTTGTTTTATTTGTGGTTGCCCGTGGATTGTATACGGAGACTGAGTAATGCCGTCGCCCGTAGGACGTGGATTAATCCAAATCCTTATTTAGTTAGATTTGGGTTCGGTGTTTTTAGTTTAAGGATGCATTAGTCACGTTGCGACTAAGATCAACTTAAACGTTCGTCAAGGATACATTAGTCCTGTTTTGGGCTAAGATCGACTTGACGTAGTGATTGATTTAATTATCCGGCCGTCGGGACTCGTCACCTCTCTGACGTCGTTGAGGGATTACAACGACGGATGTCAAAGGAGTTCGGAGATGTACCCTTGAACCAGAGTTGATTTGGGATTTTATTACTTATTTGAATATCTATGGACACATTAACCATATTTGGGGCTAAGATCAACTTAGACGGGACCGTTTAGATCCGACAAAAGAGCGTTTGGGCCCTATTGTGTCAGTTTAGGGACGTGGCGGTCCATTGCCAGTTTTAGGGACGTGATGGTCCATTATTAGTTTAGGGACGTTTCGGTCCGTCGCCAGTTTAAGGACGTAGTGGTCCATATTCCAGTTTAGAGACGTGGTGGTCCATCACCAGTTTAGGAACGTGGTGGTCCGATATTAGTTTAAGGACGTTTCGGTCCGATTTTTAGTTTAGGGACATTTCGGTCCAATATTAGTTTAAGGACGTTTCGGTCCGATATTAGTTTAAGGACGTTTCGGTCCGATTTTTAGTTTAGGGACATTTCGGTCCAATATTAGTTTAGGGACGTTTCGGTCCGATATTAGTTTAGGGACGTTTCGGTCCGATGTTAGTTTATGGACATTTCGGTCCGATATTAGTTTATGGACATTTCGGTCCAATGTTAGTTTATGGACATTTCGGTCCAATGTTAGTTTATGGACATTTCGGTCCGATATTAGTTTATGGACATTTCGGTCCACGAGTTTAAAGACCCCGCAGTCCATATCGATGTGTGGTCGTTGGGACCCGTCACCTCTTTGACGTCGTTGAGGAATTACAACGACGGATGTCAAAGGAGTTCGGAGATGTACCCTCGAACCGGATGTAAATTGATTTAGGAAAGCCATTTTATTCAGTCAATTTAATTTAAGGACTTATGGCCGCGATTGGGCTAAGTCCAGTTCAACATCTTTGTTAAGTACTGCATTGCATTTGGGCTCTGCAGGGCATCAATTTATTCTGAGCTCTGCTCATTTATGAATGATGCCATGCATCCGTTTTGATTTGGGCTCTGCCCCTTGAAAAATGCATAGCATTCTGGAGATTCTGTTTGGACTCAACCCATTTATAAATGATGCAAAGCATCTGTTTTGATTTGGGCTCAGCCCCTTAAAATAATGCATTTGCGCTTTATTGAGCCTGTTAGGCCTTCTTTTAATTGGGCTTGGCCCTTTTTAATGCATCTGCGCTCTGCGCTAAGCAATGAGCGCAAGTCCATATGGTGATGACACGTGTCGTGCTCTTGATGAGTGCAAGCGCACTAGCGCAGCGCGTTGCGTTTTTGCGCTGCGCTGTTGCGCTGCTGACACGTGGCGCGCTCTCAGCGAGTTGCACTAATTCCAGAGAGCAAAGCTCTATCTTGAGAGCGCTTAGCGCAAGTGGTCTTATAGCTGACACGTGGCGCTCTGTTAAGGACGCAACGGCGCAACTTTGAAGTGCAAAGCACTAAGAATCTTTTAGATTCAAGAAGGGAAGTGCAAAGCACTGTTTAATTTCTTCGTCTAAATTAGATCAAAGAAAAATAAATTTTTCTTTATTCGAAGAACCAGAGGTTCTTAAAAGTGCAAAGCACTATTCTTTTATTCTTTTATTATTTTTATTGTTTTTACAGAACCGAAGGTTCACAAGAAGTGCAAAACACTGTTTTTTTTTTATATAAAGATCATTGATCTTATTTTTAGATCAATGATCTATTAGAAGGCCTTTTTTCTACCTTATAAAGGTTCTTTACCTTTTTTCTTCTCGGAGTTTTCTCTGTTTAGACTTCTTGATTTTTCGAGAAAATTCTTCCTTCCTCTTTCTTTTTGAGGCTTAGGGTCCTATTTATAGCGACCACAAATCTGTTGAATTTGTTAACGGGATCTTTCCTGAATGATTTTTGGGAGTTTTCCCACCGTCGGATCTTTGATCCAAAGGCCGAAGAAAGTCTTATAGTTCTGGAAAGAACAGAAAAGATTTCATAAAAATCTTAATTCAGTTTGGCGCAGATGCCCCAGCGCATGACACGTGTCGCGCAGCGTAGAGCGCAGCGCAACTGCGCTAGCGCATCTGCGCTGACACGTGTCGCGCAGCGCAGAGCGCAGCGCAACTGCGCTAGCGCATCTGCGCTGACACGTGTCTGCAGCGCAGGGCGCAGCGCAGCTGAAGCTTTGCTTCCTTTAAACAGAGCTTTGCTCTGATTGGGTGCGCTTTCTTGGGCGCTGCGCGCGGGACTTGAAGCTTTGCTTCAAAATTTTGAATTTTGAATTCAAACAGAGCTTTGCTCTGATTGGGCGAAACAGCGTCGTAAAATGCGGGCCTCTGATGCATAGCGAAAGCACCCAACACATGTATTTCAATCCAAGACGTGAAGTAATGGAGCAAAAAGTTTACTACTTCTATGCCAGGAGTAGAGGTATTAGCCGCAGCGCCCAACCCGTGATAGAGATGTGCCAAAGCCGGGATGCCGACAGCCAGCCGCGTTCCCTCAGCGATGCGATGAACCGGATAGATAACCGAAACCCTCATAAAGCGGCGATGCATGGGGATGACAAACCAGCTGAGCCGGACACTGACAAACCCCACGAAGAACGTCTTCTCATCCATGCCGGGAGCTGCAATGGATTCGAAAGACATCGGCGACATTATGGGAATGTAGTACTGTGGTAGATCCGATTCATTGGTCGGCAGCCTCTTCGGACCAAACCCGAAGGGGTCATTAATATTCGTGAACTTGGGAGCCGTCTTCGACAGAACATCCTCGCGAAGGAAGCAAGCGATGAAGCTCTTAAAAGTGACGCCTTGCTCCTCGGATTCGATGAACAGTCGGTCAAAGATACCCAACGCCTTGATCAGACTCGGACGCTTGTGGCGCACGGCATTATCGCTCGACAAGCCGTCAGGGATTGCGGGCTCGACCTCAAAGAAGTACTCATCGGGAGGCAGCAACTCCTCGTAAAGTGCCCCTCGAATTGGCAGCCCCGAGATTTCATGAAATTCTTCCAGAGAGATCGAAACCTCGCGGTCCCCTAAAAGAAAAGTGTTGGTGGGGAGATTCCACTGGTTCAAGAACGTCTTAACTTACCAGACATGCGGGGATTGGTAGTGGAAGAGCGATGCATACATCGCCTGGTATAGCCCGACCTTCTGCAGACGCGCGCGATAGGCGGACAGGATGTAACGAGCCCAGAGGAGGTAGCCCGTAGGGTGTCGAGGGGTGAGCCCTATCTTGTAGATTTGTCCCCATGGTTGGGCCTCACCCTGACAAATATGCCGTCCCAGAATATCTATAGCTAGGATCGGATGGTTCGGGATACCAGTCGTCGAAGGCTCGAGCAGCCCCATCGGAGTCCAATTCGGCATCACCACGGCAAAAACTGTCCTTGGTGGGTCCATTGGCAGAAACGGAAAGGTGGGCTCCGTTGGTACTTCGCAAAGGAAGCTTCGGCGCCCCCGGATGATATGACCGTACCAGGTCCCCGACAAAAGTAAGTTGGCGCAGTTCGGGTCATGAGCCCTGATCATCGCCATCGCTTCCTCATCAGATGGTGACTGGGGAAAAGCGGCCTCCGAGCTAGTAAAAGGGAAATACGGAACGGAAGTCATCGCACCTGAAATAAAAGTAAGGGGAACTATTAAAGCGAGGCCGACAATGTGTATATATATATATATATGGTTATGAATGCGTATACATAAAAAGACAGTGGAAGAAAGCGACAGAGGACTTGTTTGGTGGGACCATTAGTTACAAAACATGAGGGTCCCACGAAATCAAGATGGCGGCTGGCTAACGATAAGGCACAGCAATTATAATGAAACAAAGGGAATATTCTCATTAAATAGACAATGGATTTCAAGTGACCCTACACATTCCCCTAAAAGACAGATCCATCTTGGACTCTGTGATAAATCAAACAGAATCAGGGGAATTAAATTCCCAAAGACCAACAGTGCAAACTTCTTCTGGAATGTGAAGAAGATGACTCAGAGCAAGAAAACCCATGAAGTTCTCTAGGAAGAACTTAGTTCTTCATAGGAATTAAATTCCTTTTTGAAAAAGGGAATTAAATTCCCAGAAAATTTTGTTCCAGAGCCAGAGCTCCTTGGGGATGGAATTAAATTCCAGTGAAAACAACCGACATCATCATCTCCCTGAAAGATCAGATGAACCCTAAGAGATCTACGGTTAAATGGTTTTATATTTCTGTTGAAGAACTTGAAGAAAAAATGGATTCATGTTAAAAGGGTGAAACCCTTGATGTGGATTTAAAATCCAGAGAGTTTTTTTTAAAAAAAAAATAGAGGTTCTGCGATCGTTCAACATCATAACCTGAAGGAAAGAGTCTTTCTTAAACAGAGTTAAACTCTGAAAAATTTTCAAGGCAGAAAACTAAGCTCTGGAAAAAGAGAATTAAATTCTCAAAAGAAAAAGTTCTCAAAGGAGGAAGATGAGCAAAGTGGAGGTTCTTCTGAAAGGACATTGGCATTTATAGAATGGGATGGAAAACGTTTCATCTACCCTACTCCCAAGATAGATCCGATGGTCATAAAAGTGACAGCGTTGCACTCACGTGCAGACACGTGAGAGCAACGCTGTGGGGGAATTTGTTCCCTGATTAAAAAATCAGGAAAAAGTTTCAGAGGAAGCATCACGTGCACACACGTGATCAGTTATCATGTGTTGGCACGTGATGGTAAAGCAGCGGCAAAGAGCAAAGCGCAGAAGGGGAGTCCCTTCCGGGGGTCACGTGCTCACACGTGACCGGGGGCACGTACTCACACGTGACATGGTCACGTGGCAACACGTGACTGGCTTTAAAAGCCCTGCTGTTCAACAGAATTAAATTCTGAATAAGATCATTTAAATCTTTCCAAAATGGAGAAGAATTGTGTAAAATCGTTGGATTAAGAATCTGAGGGTGATTAAATATCACCAATTTATGGAAAAAATTTGGACATGGAAAGATTTCCCCTAAATCTCACCGAAATAACAGAAAGAATATCTTTGGATTTAAAATCCAACGGTGAATAAAATTCATCTAATAATCTAAAGGTCCGGATCAATGATGAAAACAAATCAAATCTTTCAATAAAAAATTTACCAAACACATTGATTCTTTTCCTTCTCCTATAAATAGGAGCCAAAGGAGATAGTTGAAGAGATATAGAGCCTTGGAATCTTAAAAATTCAAAAAGAAAAGAAAGAAGAATTTGATTCTCTACAAAGAAAAACTCTAGGTAAGAAAAAGGGGGTAAAGGCTTCAAAAAGAGAATTTAATTCTCAATCCAAGAGTTTAACTCTTATATAAAAAGAAAAGAACTTAGTTATTTCTCTGGTGGAAGACCTGCAAAGTGCACATCTCCCCATAGGTTGAGAATTTAATTCTCATCGGGTCGAGATCCTGCCATGCAGATCTAAAACATAGAGGAGGAATTGAGTTTTGAGAATTTAATTCTCACAAAATTATAGGAATTTAATTCCTCCAAGATAAAATTAGGGTTTAACCCTATATGAGAATTTAATTCTCCAAAATTATAGAAATTTAATTCCTTCAAAATGAACAGAGCTAGGGTTTAACCCTAATTGAGAATTTGATTCTCTCAAACTCACAGGAATTTAATTCCCCTTAAAATAAAATTAGGGTTTCACCCTATATCAGAACTTGTTCCTTTACATATATGAGAATCTAATTCTTACAGAAAGAAAATTAGGGTTTGACCCTACCTAAGAATATAATTCTTCGAAAATAGGAATTTAATTCCTCCAAAGTTAAAACTAGGGTTTAACCTTATGAAGAATTTAATTCTTAAAAAGATAAACAAATCTTTAAACAGGAAAGAACCAGGGTCACGTGTCCCCACGTGACCCCTGTAAAAGATCCACAGAACAGAAACTCAGGGGCACCCTCACGTGTCACCACGTGACCCCTAATAAGTATTCTAATAAACCAAGGCATGAGCACCCATCACGTGCCCACACGTGATGGCTGTCAGATTTAAAAGTGTTAAACACTTACCTATAGAACAAACTGAAGGGGATCTGGCCCCACCTTTTGGATGCCATCACGTGCTCCCACGTGATCTCCCCTCCTTAGTGTTTAACACTAATCTGATAATTTCGCTGCCAGTGTTTAACACTGTTATCTGTTAGTGTTTAACACTAATTTGAGAATCATAATTTTTAGTGTTTAACACTAATCTTATTTCCAGTGTTCAATACTGTTGGTCTTTAGTGTTTAACACTAGCTGTAGCCCAATCGGTTAATTTTCTAGAGCCAAAGCCTCCCCTTCAATGGACCAACAGAGGGCCAATATTCCAAACATGATTGGACTTAGCCAAAGAAGGCCATAAGTCCTCAATTCAGACTTAACTGAGCCAATGGGCTCATAATATAATTAATTGATCTTGGTTCCAAATTGGGATACGGATCATTTAATCTACCTTGGTTCAAGGGTACATCTCTTCACTCCTTTGATATCTGTCGTTGTAATTCCTCAACGTCTTCAAAGAGGTGACGGGTCCCAACAACCATACATTTCACGGACTGTGGGGTCCTTAAACTCATGGACTATGATGTCCTTAACCTTGACCGGGATGTTGTTCATATCAGAAAATTGCATTCTAATACCGTTCATTCATTATCTAATTGTTGTATTTATCGGTATTATTGACCAGTGTCTGCTCAGTATTACAGATTACAGGTATCCATGACAAAATACTGGAAATGCATCCAACAGCACGGATATATCACTTGAGGGAAGACACTGCGACCAGAAACGCTAACCGACCGATACTTCAGGAGTTCCTTTATGCAACAAGTTGTGTACACATTTTTTTCTAAATGGTCCAACACAACAAGTGTGTACACAAGACTTTTAAGCACATGTGGATATGATTCTATATGCAATCAAGGATATGATTCTATATGCAATCAAGGATATGATTCTATATGCAATCAAGGATATGATTTTATATGTAATCATCAAGGATATGATTTTATATGAAATCAAGGATATGATTTTATATGCATATGATATTATATGCATTCAAGACTAAAAAGCATGTGTTCAAATCAAAGGCAATCAAACAAATCAGCATGAGCCATAATGAGGCAGATATGAATATTTCTTTCTGAGCCTATAAATAGAGACCAGAGGGAAGAGGAAAGGGTAGCTTTTTCTTTAGTTCTATCTTAGAATTCTTGTAATTTTTCTTTTCATTCTTGAGCTCTTGCCCCTTTGTCTTGACCTTGCAACTTCTCATTTAGAACTTGCAAGCTTAAGGCTTAGGTTCTTGACTTCAAGATCTCTTGTAACAAGTTTGTTCTTCAATAAAAGTTCGTATTTTTATTACATGTCTTGTTCCACTTTACATGATTTCAATTGTAAAATTCATGCCTTGCTTTGATCTTGCAACCTCTTAAGTGAGCTTGCAACCTTAAAGCTTGGTGTTTGGATCTCACACATTGCCGGGGATTGAACACTGGGAGATAAAACGCTTGAACTCATCGGTTCTCTTTTCCTCTTTATTTCATTGCATGTTTTTATGTATCTTCTCTTTTCTTTCTTGTTAATTTGTAAATATGTGTGAGTAATCTTTTCACTTGTTAAGGGTGTAATATGTTAGATCGTATTCGAAGATTTTCTTTGTCCAAACTTTAAAACCTAAAACTTGCCTATTGAAACTTCGTGCAAATCACCCGCAACTCCGCTCACTAGGCATCCTATCCTACCCCGATAGTGATGATTCCTAATCATGACCGGATTGCCCGTGGTTTGCCGAAGGCTAAAATCAAGAGATAACAACGGAAGGACAAGGGACAAGGAAAACGGATTTAGCGAAATACCGCAAATACCGTATTTCAAGTTCCCTAATCCGCGTTGTTACCTATTGCTTTAGTATCAATACCAAGTCGGGGCTATAAGGAATTGGCAAACATCACCTTCATACAATCTAACTTATTACTACCCTTAACAAGCCCTTTTTATTCATATCTTTGTTACGACAATTAGTTAACCAACAAATCAAAACACGGAATTAACTCGTTAAAACAAGCAATAAGAAACTTACCATCTCCCTGCGGACGACCCGTATTCATCGCGGCTCGCTACAAGCGACACCGTTTTGATTGCGGTAATTTCAGAATTCTTTTTAAACACGACACAGTTAGATCGTGACAATCAAATGGCGCCGTTGTCGGGGAGACGGTAACGCTTTTTATACTTGTAGTTTCGGGTTAAATTTGTGCATATTCTGTATAAAACTAACTTCTAACACATTCAAACAAATAACCATTCTTTTTGAAACCAACCACAAACACAAATAAAATTCTTTTCTTCTCTGGATTTGAATTCTGCTAACACTCTGATTTTCTTAATTATTTGTGTTCAGAATTGTGGTTGTTAATATTGCTTTTTGGCTCAAATATCCGTATTTTTCCAACATATGCAGATTTGACGGATTTTGAGCAGCGATCATACGGAACAAAGGGGCATTTTCAAGTGCAAAGGAGGGTGAACACTCAGTGCCAAAGATCCGGGTAGTTAGACCCGCGCAAGCGAACCATTCGACTACTCGGAGGCAATATCAACACGAGTTTCTGAAACTCGTGCTTTTTGGTACGTATTTTTCTAAACTTCCCCTCTCAAACCCGACGCTCCAATATTCTTGTCTTTGCAGGATTCTTAGCAAAAATCGCCGCAAAAAGCCAAAAAAAAAAAACTAACCGTATTTGTTGCAGCGCCGCATTAAAAGTAAAAAACGATAACTGATTGCTTGAAAACAAAACTTGGTTGAATTTTGCGCATTGCATCATTTAATACGTACTTAAGGGGCTCTAACACCAATCCAGATTGGGTGGGGATTTCATCACCCTTCCCAGGACCCCAAAAATCACTAAAGCATATGCATTGTCCATTGTAAATTAAAAAATACTAGACTTCAGCCCTAAGGACTTCGCGCTCATTAGGAGAAGATAAACCGTGTTTAGAACCTCGCTTAACGGTATATTGTTTACGGGGTGTCTAGGAAAGTGTTAAAGGCGCAACCGCCGAAAGAGAAAGGGTTACTTAATTAAGGAACTTCGCGAAAGCGTTGGACAACCTCCCCTTATCTCTGCACTTACCTGGCCTTGTGATCAGTGTATTTTTAAGCCCGTTTCTCGACACTGTTTAACTTCGACAATCAAGTTCAGGAGCAGGTCTAGTAGACCTAGGTTACCCTAGATCTAGGTGTGATTGTGCATATCTTGTTTGTGATTGCTTAAGCCGTATATCCGTACATATTTCTGTAAATCTCCTTCTAAAAAAAAAAAAAGGAAAAATCAAAAACTTTTATAAAAAAAAACTTGCCCTTTGTCGCCAAATCCATTTTTCACCCATCGCCTTTCTCCATTGACGTTTTCTTACCCTCACCTTCTCCGCTTTGACTATACTAAACTCGTTTAGTATATGTCCGCTTGGACTCGGGACACTAGCGCCCGTCTAGTCCGCGTTACGTTAGTCGCTACCGACTACGCGATCGACTCCGAAGTCGATACTCCTTCCACTCCTCTTTCACCCCTACCTTTGCCGGCCAACTCCGACGTTGACCGGAATTCTGTTCATACTTCTTCACTTTCACCTTCGCTTTCACTAACCTCTTCTTCCGCGATGTCGGGATTCAATCCGAACATCTCTTTGACCACCCCTGGATTGGCTCCACCTCCTACGGAGACCAATATCCCACCACCTCCGCCTGTTGTAGCGCCGCAGCGAATCGCGCTCCAGGATCGTTTCTACCCCACCCGTTCTGCACTTCCCACCTGCCTTTCTCTTCCTCCGGCCAATGGGGACAACTTTGAAATTAAGCCCCATTTCATCAACATGCTTCCACGTTTTCATGGGCTTGAATCTGAAGATGCCTATATCTTCATCAACAAATTTCAAAACGTCTGTGCCATGATGAAAACCACCCAGCTGTCGGACGATGCTATACGTCTACGGGTCATTCCGTTCACTCTATGCGATCTCGCTGAAAAATGGCTGTATAGCACCGCTTCCCATTCCATAACCAGTTGGGATGAGTTTGTTAAAGCGTTTCTCAAAAAGTTTTATCCAAATAACAAAACTGCAAGGATTCGCAATGAAATCAATCAATTCTCCTAGCTTCCTTCTGAACCCTTCTGGAAGTGCTTTGACCGGTACAAAGACTTTCTTGTTCAGTGTCCTCACCACGGTATAGAGAAATGGCAACTTTGCCAAACCTTATACGAGGGCCTGAACCCAGCAACGAAGCAGTTGTTGGAAACCATCTGTCAGGGCCACTTCCTATCCAAATCTGACGAAGAAGCATGGCAATTCTTTGACGACCTTGCGGAGCAAACGCTACAGTGGGAGAGCATGAGACCGACGACTTCTTCTTCTTCTACCTCCACTTCTACCGGTCAGTCTAGGGTAGGAATTCATCAACTTGACATCTCTATTGCAATGAAAGCTGAAATGGCTGCAATAACTAGAAAGCTTGAAGCGATAGAGAGCAAATTTTCTTCTCCTGCTCCTAGCCCTGTTCTTCCACTTCGTACCATCTGCGCTTGTTGTTCCGATCCCTCTCATTTAACCGAAGAGTGTCCTTACAATTCTCCATCTCAAGGACAGGATCAGGTTAATGCTGCATTTCAGCAAAGACCAAGGAATGATCCGTACTCTTCCACGTACAATCCCGGTTGGAGGAACCACCCCAATTTCGCCTAGAATCAGAATCAGAATCAATTCCAAGGCAACCACTTCCTAAGGCCCCCTCCACCGCAACAACAAGCGCAACAACAAACTCAACATCAATATCAGCAGCCCTTCCAACCCCAGCCTTTCCAAAACCAGACGAACAACTTTGCACCCAACAACTCTTTTCCACCAAACAACTTTATTCCGTCAAACAACGATAAGGTTTCCTCGCTCGAGCGAAGTCTGGAGGCGTTTGTTAAACAATCGACTCAATCCACCGCCAACATCCAGTCTTCGATTCAATCTTTAGTGCAACACACTGCCGCACACGGGCAAAGCATCAAGACCATCGAGGCCCAGATTGCACAGCTGAACGCGGCCTTAAGCGAGCGAGAGAAGGGGAAGCTCCCGTCCCAGCCACTTCCAAATCCCGGTCACCCACATAATGCACATGTTGCTCTTGAACAACAAAACCATAATGTGAGTGTCGTGACTACACTGAGATCGGGGAGGATGCTGCAAAACAACATTGGCACACGGATCAACGATGACACCCCGGCCGCTTCTTCTTCTTCTTCTTCTTCTCCTTCTTCTTCTTCATCTTCTGAGCCTATTCTCCGTTCTTCACAAGGCTCTCCTTCCTCTTCTTCTATGAACGGACCCACTTCTCACTCCACGAAAACACCTATTTTGGGATCCGGTCCAACTCCACAATCTCCTCCTCCAGCATTAGACTCAACCAATTTTCAAAATGTTCCATTTCCAAACCGGTTGAGATCTAATAAACAAAATCCTCAAATGGAGAAGATTCTGGAGTTATTTAAGCAAGTTAACATTAACATTCCTCTTTTAGATGCTGTCCAACAAGTCCCGTCTTACGCGAAAATCTTAAAGGACTTGTGCACGAAAAAGAGGAAATCTCAGGTACCCAAGAAAGTTTTCTTGGCTAGTGCTGTGAGTGATGCCCTTACCCAATCTTTACCATAAAAACGGAAGGACCCTGGCTGTCCTACGATTTCAATTACCATTGGGGATAAGAACATCAACCGCGCACTATTAGATCTTGGTGCCAGTGTTAACTTGCTTCCGTATTCAGTATACGAGCAATTAGGCGTCGGAGAGCTGAAACCCACGCACTGCACTCTCCAAATGGCCGACCGATCGATCACCCATCCTAGGGGTGAGCTAGAGGATGTGTTGATAAGAGTCGGGGACTTCATATTCCCCGTTGACTTCATTGTATTAGATACACAGCCTGTAGCTAATCCCCGGAATCAAATTCCGGTGATACTCGGTCGCCCATTTCTCGCAACCTCAAATGCTGTGATCAATTGTCGCAATGGTTCGATGAACCTCTCTTTTGGAAATATGATGATTGAACTCAACATTTTTAGGTTGGGGAATCAGCCCACCGAACCTAATGCTCATATACTGGACGTCTGCTCGATCCAGGAGATCACCCCGGAAGAGTGTGAATTCGAGGAGTTTCTGTTTGAACGCGATAACCTTGACGCCACTAGTGCGTTTCTCTTCGAACCTGCTGCTGCTTCCGCGCCCGACTACGACTACGAGTGTTTTACGTTCTCATACGATCTTAGCCGCTCACAACCCGAGTTTGAATCTTTTGACTTTCCGGATGAGTTACCTGAACCATCCAACTCGGTAGCTTACGCTCGTTTTGAACCTTTGATGGAATCCTTTGAGTTCGAGACCTTTTCTCCAATCCAGCCTTCAATCATTTCACCTCCAATTCTCGAACTCAAGCCTTTGCCGTCTCACCTTAAGTACGCTTACTTAGGTGAGAACGAGACCCTCCCGGTTATCATTTCGGCTTCTCTTGCTCCCGAGCAAGAGAAAGCCCTTCTTTCGGTCTTACACGGCAATAGGCAAGCTTTTGGCTGGTCCATGGCGGACATCAAGGGGATTAGTCCCCTGATCGTTGAGCATCATATTCATCTGATGGATGATGCCAAACCAGCCCGGGATCCACAAAGACGTCTCAATCCAGTCATGAAGGAGGCTGTGAAGAAGGAGATCGTCAAATGTCTGGATAGTGGTATCATTTACCCTATCTCCGATAGCCAGTGGGTTAGCCCCATTCATGTTGTCCCCAAGAAGTCGGGCATCACGGTTATAACCAACGAGGCGAACGAGTTAATCCCTACTCGCACCCAAACTGGGTGGCGAGTATGCATTGATTATCGAAAACTCAACGCCGCAACGCGGAAAGACCACTTTCCGCTACCTTTTATTGACCAGATGCTCGAACGATTGGCCGGACATGAGTACTATTGCTTTCTTGATGGCTACTCTGGCTATAATCAAATTCCCATCGCCGAAAAAGACCAGGACAAGACTACTTTCACTTGTCCTTTCGGCACGTTTGCATATCGTCGCATGCCCTTTGGGTTATGCAATGCGCCCGCTACCTTCCAGCGGTGTATGATGGGAATATTCTCAGACATGGTGGAGAAATTCTTGGAGATCTTCATGGACGACTTCTCCATCTTTGGCGATTCCTTTGACGAGTGTCTGCTGCATCTCGACGCTGTCCTTACCAGATGTAAGGACAAGAATCTCACTTTGAACTGGGAGAAATGCCACTTCATGGTGCGCGAAGGTATTGTCTTAGGACATATCATCTCGCAGAAAGGCATTGAGGTAGACAAAGCAAAGATTGAGGTCATTTCCAATCTTCCTCCTCCCCGATGCGTCCGAGATATCCGAGCCTTCCTTGGCCACGCCGGTTTCTATAGACGGTTTATCAAGGACTTTAGCAAGATTGCTAGGCCCTTGACTCTTCTACTGGCCAAGGACACGCCATTCGACTTCAGCCCGAGCTGTGTGGCTGCTTTTGAATCATTGAAACACTCACTCACTTCTGCTCCCGTTCTCTCTTCCCCTGACTGGACGCACCCATTCGAGATTATGTGCGATGCATCCGACTCTGCCATCGGTGCTGTCCTTGGACAACACATCAACAAGATGCCGCACGTAATCTATTACGCTAGCCGAACCCTGAACGACGCCCAACTCAATTATACAACAACTGAGAAGGAATTCTTGGCTGTTGTATTTGCTTTAGAGAAGTTCAGGCCCTACCTCATCGGCTCTCCAGTCATTGTTTACACTGATCATTCTGCTCTGCGCCATCTTTTTGCGAAGAAAGATGCCAAATCTCGGCTTATACGTTGGATCCTCTTACTTCAAGAGTTTGACCTTGTCATTAAGGGCAAACGAGGATGTGAAAACGTCGTTGCCGACCATCTCTCACGACTTCCTTCTTCGCCGTCGCTTCAAATCCCGATCAATGACGTTTTCCCGGATGAACAACTCTTGACAATATCTCACGAACCTTGGTTCGCAGATATTGTGAACTATTTGGCCACAGGGTTACTACCAACCGAATGGTCAAGTCAGGACAGACTTCGCTTTTTATCCCAAGTAAAACATTTTTACTGGGACGAACCCTATCTGTTCAAGTACTGTCCTGACCAGATTATTTGTAGGTGTGTCCCTGATGAGGAATTCAAGAGTGTGCTGTCATTTTGCCACGATCAAGCGTGTGGCGGGCATTTTGGCCCCAGAAAGACAGCTGAGAAGATCTTGCAATGTGGTTTCTACTGGCCACAACTCTTCAAAGACGCTCATGACTATTGCAAGACTTGCTCCCGGTGCCAACATATGGGCCGGATATCCCGGAGAAACGAGATGCCGCTCCAACCAATCTTGGTTGTGGAGATTTTCGACGTGTGGGGGATAGATTTCATGGGGCCGTTTCCCAGCTCTTTCGGGAACTTGTACATCCTTCTAGCTGTTGATTACGTCTCTAAGTGGGTCGAGGCTGTGCCCAGCCGGACTAACGACAACAAGGTTGTCGTTAGGTTCCTTAAAGAAAACATTTTCTCCCGTTTTGGGCACCCCCGAGCGATCATTAGCGACAATGGAAGTCATTTCTGCAATAAGACTTTCGAGGCCTTAATGCGGAAGTATTCCATTAATCATAAGCTATCCACGCCCTATCACCCCCAAACCTGTGGTCAAGCCGAAGTCTCAAATCGGCAGATCAAGCAGATACTGGAGAAGACGGTTTCCAAGAACCGTAAGGATTGGTCGCTGAAACTAACTGATGCCCTTTGGGCTTTTCGCACTGCTTATAAGACCAACCTTGGCATGTCTCCCTATCGGCTTGTATACGGAAAAGCTTGCCATCTCCCTGTCGAAATAGAGCATCGCGCATTTTGGGCGATAAAAGAGCTGAATCTGTCTCTAGAAGATGCGGGCAGCCATTGGAAGTTGCAGTTGAACGAACTGAGCGAGCTTAGGGATGAGGCTTACGACAACGCGGTTGTCGTTAAGAATCGAACGAAGGTGTTTCACGATAAACACCTTTTGCGCAAAACCTTCGTACCTGGTCAGCAGGTACTGCTTTACGACACCCGACTTCATTTCCATCCAGGAAAGCTCCGATCTCGCTGGAAAGGGCCGTATTTTGTGCGGAATGTGTATCCGCAGGGCGCTGTGGATTTGGAAAATCCAAAGGACGGTTCATTTTTCAAAATGAACGGACACCGACTAAAACCGTACCTTAGCGCCAAACCAACAGAGGAGCTCCTATTCTTACAGGAGCCGGTTTACCCTGCCTGATCTTCCTCTGCCCACCTCCAAACTTCGGTTATCCAGCTAAGAACAGTGGACACTGTTCCAAATAAGTTTGGGGGTATGTATAAAGCCTTTTGTATATATTTGTGAATATTCTTTTCCATTCTTTTTCTTTTTCTTTTCTTTACAAACAAAAACAAATAAAAATTGTGTATCGCTAACCGACAATTTTTGACCCTTCAAATGATCTCTTCATGCAATGACAGTGAGGACACTGTTCAGTTTAAGTTTGGGGGTACGCTCGGTACGCATTTCTTACCTTCGCATTCATATGTATATTTTGCATCTGCATATTAAAATCCATAAAATCCATAAAAATCTGAAAATTTTCTAAAAACATAAAAACTTTTCTGTCAAGTTAGCTAGTGGGAGGACTCTGATTCAACATTTCGACGGTTTTGTTTGATAAAATAAGAATAACTAAATCTTATGTTTAGATTTTGAAAACCTGAAAAATAACTCTCCTTTGAAGTTAACTATAGCTGATATACGTCTTTACATCACACTACACGTGTCGTGAGTTTTTGGGAATTAGATGATAAGTCTTTTATGTCGAAAAACTTTTAAATGGATCAATGATTTTCTGATGATCAAATAGGTTTGTTCTGAAATAAGTAGTGTCAAGAATAGTTTATGAAGTAAAGCGAATATGAAGGAATGTTATTGATGCCGTAATTGGAACTAAGTCTGAAAAATAACCCATCTGAAACTTGATTGGAATGATTACACACCAAACCCACTAAACACGTCTTTTATCCAAAAAATAATTGAACTGCCGGTTATATCTCCGTTCGTATTAAATCATCTGATTTTCACGCCAAACTGTCTTTTGTTTTTGGACCTGGGTAACTTGAGTAATTAAGTCCGCCGGGGTGTTTCTACACCTAATGCCCTAAAACCAACTGGTGTGGGTGCATTGGCCCAAAGCTCGCTAAGAAGCCTAGAAAGTCCAGATTAAAACAAAGTCAAGCAAGTGTTCTCTCCGAGTTAAAATTCCTAACGGTTCTTTGTGTGAGAATAATCTTGATAAAAGACAGGCTTTTTAAAAAAAATTTAGCGGAGATATGAAGGTTTTATTATATGATAAAGACTATTGCACGATTCACAGAGGTGTGTATGAAATGAAAACAAGGAAAGGGTGGAGTGAAAAATAAGACCTAGTTTCCTGTTAAGGAAGATAGAAATTCTGAAGTTGAAACTTTTTACTGGAAAACGAAGCTTGAAAAAATTGCTTAACTCTTTATAAAACTTATGTGATCCTTTTAAAATTTTTATCCGGGCTTAATTGTGTGATATGATGACTTTATTCTACCTTTCGGGAACTTAACGACACTATTTGCACTGCACGTGAAGACATATAAAAGCTGTAGTTAAACAAGAAGCGAGGTGTGAAAAATAAAGGGTCGATAGTCTAGACCTAGGATAATAGAATTGTTATTTTCTGAAACAAAACTTTAGGGTTTGAATCTTAGTTATTTTACAAAACTAGCTTGACCGGATTTTGTGGGTAGTATCCGCTGAAAACCCTCAGGAGACAACACTCCTCCTACTAGGGACACCTAGAGGTTTAACGGCTTGTTGCACTTGCTCAGTGCAATCGCGTTCCCTGCGAAAGTGAGGTTAGGAAATTTTTTGTGAATAAATTGGTTTTGCTCGGGACGAGCAATAGATAAGTTTGGGGGTATTTGTTCATATCAGAAAATTGCATTCTAATACCGTTCATTCATTATCTAATTGTTGTATTTATCGGTATTATTGACCAGTGTCTGCTCAGTATTACAGATTACAGGTATCCATGACAAAATACTGGAAATGCATCCAACAGCACGGATATATCACTTGAGGGAAGACACTGCGACCAGAAACGCTAACCGACCGATACTTCAGGAGTTCCTTTATGCAACAAGTTGTGTACACATTTTTTTCTAAATGGTCCAACACAACAAGTGTGTACACAAGACTTTTAAGCACATGTGGATATGATTCTATATGCAATCAAGGATATGATTCTATATGCAATCAAGGATATGATTTTATATGCAATCATCAAGGATATGATTCTATATGCAATCAAGGATATGATTTTATATGTAATCATCAAGGATATGATTTTATATGAAATCAAGGATATGATTTTATATGCATATGATATTATATGCATTCAAGACTAAAAAGCATGTGTTCAAATTAAAGGCAATCAAACAAATCAGCATGAGCCATAATGGGGCAGATATGAATATTTCTTTCTGAGCCTATAAATAGAGACCAGAGGGAAGAGGAAAGGGTAGCTTTTTCTTTAGTTCTATCTTAGAATTCTTGTAATTTTTCTTTTCATTCTTGAGCTCTTGCCCCTTTGTCTTGACCTTGCAACTTCTCATTTAGAACTTGCAAGTTTAAGGCTTAGGTTCTTGACTTCAAGATCTCTTGTAACAAGTTTGTTCTTCAATAAAAGTTCGTATTTTTATTACATGTCTTGTTCCACTTTACATGATTTCAATTGTGAAATTCATGCCTTGCTTTGATCTTGCAACCTCTTAAGTGAGCTTGCAACCTTAAAGCTTGGTGTTTGGATCTCACACATTGCCGGGGATTGAACACTGGGAGATAAAACGCTTGAACTCATCGGTTCTCTTTTCCTCTTTATTTCATTGCATGTTTTTATGTATCTTCTCTTTTCTTTCTTGTTAATTTGTAAATATGTGTGAGTAATCTTTTCACTTGTTAAGGGTGTAATATGTTAGATCATATTCGAAGATTTTCTTTGTCCAAACTTTAAAACCTAAAACTTGCCTATTGAAACTTCGTGCAAATCACCCGCAACTCCGCTCACTAGGCATCCTATCCTACCCCGATAGTGATGATTCCTAATCATGACCGGATTGCCCGTGGTTTGCCGAAGGCTAAAATCAAGAGATAACAACGGAAGGACAAGGGACAAGGAAAACGGATTTAGCGAAATACCGCAAATACCGTATTTCAAGTTCCCTAATCCGCGTTGTTACCTATTGCTTTAGTATCAATACCAAGTCGGGGCTATAAGGAATTGGCAAACATCACCTTCATACAATCTAACTTATTACTACCCTTAACAAGCCCTTTTTATTCATATCTTTGTTACGACAATTGGTTAACCAACAAATCAAAACACGGAATTAACTCGTTAAAACAAGCAATAAGAAACTTACCATCTCCCTGCGGACGACCCGTATTCATCGCGGCTCGCTACAAGCGACACCGTTTTGATTGCGGTAATTTCAGAATTCTTTTTAAACACGACACAGTTAGATCGTGACAATCAGATGTCTTAAAACTAATGACGGACTATGATGTCCTTAACCTTGACCGTGATGTCTTAAAACTAACAATGGACTGTGGGGTCCTTAAACTCATGGACTATGATGTCCTTAACCTTGACCGAGATGTCTTAAAACTAACGACAGACTATGATGTCCTTAACCTTGACCGTGATGTCTTAAAACTAACAACGGACTGTGGGGTCCTTAAACTCATGGACTATGATGTCCTTAATCTTGACCGGGATGTCTTAAAACTAACGACGGACTATGATGTCCTTAACCTTGTCCGGGATGTCTTAAAACTAACAACGGACTGTGGGGTCCTTAAACTCATGGACTATGATGTCCTTAACCTTGACCAGGATGTCTTAAAACTAACAACGGACTATGACGTCCTTAACCTTGACCGTGATGTCTTAAAACTAACACCGGACTGTGGAGTCCTTAAACCCATGGACTATGATGTCCTTAACCTTGACCGCGATATCTTAAAACTAACATTGGACCGCAATGTCCTTAAACTACCTATCGACTGCAATGTCACTAAACTAAACAATAGAGCCTCCCAATTGCTCTCTTGTCGTATCTAAATGATCCCATTAAGTCGATCTTAGTCTAAAATGAGACTAACGTATCCTTAACAAACGTTTAAGTTGATCTTAGTCTCAAATGAGGCTAATGTATCCTTAAACCTAAACCCCCAAACCCAAATCTAAGATAATATGGATTTGGACTAGTCCACGCCCTACGGGCGACAACATAACTTAGTCTCCGTATACAATCCACGGGCAACCAAACACAAAACAAACACCCAAGATACGGAGTGAGCATTTGGAGAAGGAGAAAGTTGTCACCGCGATGCGGTAGCGTAATTAACTGCAGGGGCTTGCGCCTGTAGGGAAGAGCGTCCCCACAATCAAAAACCCCTCAAGCGAGGGGGAATCTGAAGAAGTCTGCTACATCGGACGCATCCATTTAAACCTTCGATACACGGTGCCATAAATCAACTTGGCATTTTCGGAGAGGTGGACGGATAGCACCAATTAGCATCTGCCCCGAATCTCAGGCAAGACGTCCGTCTTGCGCGTCTTTCGGAGGGGAACATACGCCATCAAGAAGAATGCCCGGGCGGCTTTAGATGCGGCGAAGCTCGCTGAGAGCAGGGCGGAGAGGGCCATAGAGGAGTACAAGGCGTCTGATCAGTTTTACCTCGATCTCGCTGACTCCGCGGCCGTCGGGTGGCACAATGCCCGCGACGCCGTCAAAGAGGCTATGTCCGAGTTCGTCGACCGTGAGCTCCGAGCAAAGTTTCCCCTCGCCGAAGAAGCGCCGCAAGGCTGCACCGAGCAGGTCGTAAAAGCCGTAGTGGCCGGCGGAAGCGCCGAGCCCGAGGTCGCCGTTGTGGCCCTTGATGGAGGCGCAGAGCCAAGAAAGGAGGCGGCCGAGCGGGCGGCCTGAGCTATTCCCCCTTCTTCTTTTTCTCTTTTTATAATTTTTGTAGGCCTTCGGGTATTTTTGTAAGGCTGAGGAGCCTACAATACCTTTTGTATAATTTTGATCGTAAATAAAGTACATATATTTTTCTTTACACAACTGTCTTCATTCTGCAAGTGCTTTTAGCTCGTAAGTCTTTTTATCTTGCTAGTGTTAGGCTGGTGTCCACCCTTTCTAGGCGACGATCGCGCATCGAGTATGAGTCGAATGATAGCCAAGTGTAGGAAGGTCGGTATCTTCCCTTTCCCTGGAGTCGTGGTGACAATAACGCATGTAGTATGAATCGAACGATAGCCAAGAGTAGAAAGGTCGGTATCCTCCCTTTCCACGGAGTCGGGGTGACGATCGTGCGTTAGCCAAGTCTGGATAGGTCGGCGTCCCTCGACTCTTTTCTTGGTGCCGGTCTTTATCACGCCCCGCTTCCCGGTGTACGGCGAAGGGGACGCGGCTGGCCACTACGTATTTACTCAGAAGTAAATACGCTAAGCGTAACTAAGCAATATAAAAGAAATATACACAAGAGACAAAATGTAAAGAACGACAACTTTATTTATTAACATTCTTTTACAGTACATGGAAAAGTAAATACATCGGAATGAAAGCAATGCCTAAACAGTGGTATAACAGAAATGTAAAGTACTGAAATGAAATGTGTGCAATGAATCTAAAGCTCTGGGTCGTAGGCTAGCTGATCTAAGTCTTCGCTGGTGGGCTCGATCTCCTGAAGATCCGAATCACCTGACAACATTCCAAAGAAGAAAAAGAAGGAATGTCGTCAACGAACAATCGCTCGGTAAGTCCCAAAGATGAGGGAGAAATAGAATAGACAGACAGAGAGAGAGAGAGAGTGTGTTTTTATAATATTGTATTTAGTATTAACGCTGTTATTTGTAGCTTGGTACAGAAGAGACCAGTGTATACGAGAGGAGTCTCTATATGCCAGAGACTAAAAGCAAATGGAATACAAGACTCCGTCGATAATACCACGGAACAACGACATGGATGTAATTACGTCTTAAGTGACCACCTCGTACCACTTTTAACATATTCTGTACAAGTCTACCCCTTTATAAACCCCGTGATGTCTTGTTTGTATTGTTGTATTGTTTGAATTATATATTGTATATATATGGATGACTTGTGTTGTAAATGGAAGACTTGCCGAAACCATGATATCGTATAAATGAAAATGGATGTACTGGATAATCATGTAGATGGATGTATATCCATGGTTCGGTTCGGTCAAGTTGTATAGATTGAACAGATTGAGTATATGGATTCATGGATTCATATTGAATTTTAGTTTGTACTTGAATCATATTCAAGTCAGATTATTTATAATGAGACTCGGTCTAAGTCAGACAATTAGAAAAGAAATTGAAATCCTGAATTAGGTTTTGGTGTTATCAGTAACCGCTGCACATGGGCGGCAGGATTTGTGTCTTTTTCAAAGACGATTACCGTATTGATAACACCGTTTGTTAAGCTGTCTACCTTAAATAGGCAAGCACCCACTTCTCCGGCTCTCTGAGGCTCAAGAGATTGGTCCCGCTTAATCCTATATTTACTAGGGTTCTTAGGGTAATTTATAGAATTTGAGGGGGTTATATGTAAAAATACTTTTGTATAATTTTGAAAATACACCCCAAGTATTTAATTATCGTCTTTAAAGTTTTCATAGATATATATTTTATATATGTGACATTTCTAGTGAATAAAACATAATTTCATAATATTTGGTATTAAATTGTAATATTGAACTTGTATGGAATTGCATGGTATTTTCATGTGAAGTGATTCTTTTAATTTAGAAAAGTTGGAATATTTATATGATATCAAAAATTAGATATTTGATGACACACACATACACACACACACACACATATATATATATATAATAATTTTAATTTATTATATTTCTAGAAATCTCATTTTCTTAAGATATTTGTATTTTTAAATCTCTCAAGACCGAATGCTCCTTGCGGAGGTCTGCATCTCGCACTATTAAGCCCGAGGATGTGCGATAATCCGCACCATCCCGAACGGGTTCCCCAAATCGGTTGTAGCGACGCTTTATAAAGACTTGTTTTAAATACATAATCTTTTGAAAATGGTTTTTATAAGTTAAAAGTAGTATTTTCCCGAATCTATATTTCCCAAAAGATATCGTGCTATGTTGCATATGAGGGTTGTGAAGAGGTATGTCATTATCTCGTGATCTATTTAAAGGTATAGCAAGAAATATGATGTTTAATATCTAAACTAAACTATGTGGTATTTTACTGAAAAGGTACGATAAAAATTGCAATATGAAATATTTTGCAATGGAACTTGTTCAACATGTTTTGTTAATGATTAATAGTCAAGATGTAAGAGTTTGGTATGGTTGTATTTGAGGAAATTGAACTTTATAAGAAAAACCGAATCGGAAGTCGGATTAACTCCGTTTCCGTCGGGTTTTAGTTTTACAAATTTTTAGAATAGAATAGAGAAGGGGTGTCACGCCCCGCTTCCCAGAGTACGCTAAGGTAGGCACATGACATAGCCAACTATGCTACCTGTGGATAGGAAAAATCCTTCCACAGTCACATTACGGCTGTAGAGATATCAAGAACAGGAAAGTAAACTAAACTATCTAGTACATGTCCATGAGCCAGAATAAATGAGTCAAGGAATGATAATGTGCGGAAGCAAAGGATACAATAAATGAAACACATGGAAAGTAAAACTGCATACCAACAGGATCTTCACCGCTCGGTCTAACAGCGGCAATACCCCTGATCAGTCTGCGACAAAGGTAAAAGGATCTGGGCCATGCAAAACCCAGACGTCAGCGCGTCATAACATCAAGCAATAATATATAAACAAGGTAGCAAGACATGCAAGTATAATCATAAATGGTAAAGCAGGTGTAACAGCAATATAAATCAGGGCAATGAAAGGTAGTGTACAGTGGGTAATCTAGACTGATCTATTGGGTTAACTACTCTCAAGTTTTTGAAATCAATTTGATGAATCATCGATATAACTCAATAGTATCCCGTGCGTGCCTGGGACCACGGTCAAGATTCTCAGGCTCAATCCGAGACGTGCCGCTAGGCAGTAAAAGGGTAGTATGTAAAGATGAGTGATGTCAGCATCATCACTCCGGGGCTGGCCTAGCCCGTAAGACTGATCAGAAAAGGTGTCGAACTGTCGAGTTACAAGTTAGGTTTCATTATTGATTTCCCCATACCCCCCAAGTTATAAGTGTTCAAGTCAGGTATTAAAAAACATCTAGAGCTAATGCCAACACAGGATCAGGCAGATACAGGTTTGTCTGGATAGACAACAGGAACGGTCCGTAAGGACAACAGGTAAAGTATGTTGGCATTAGTAACCAGATCAGGTAACAGGTAAAGCCATGGTACATCAGGTCAAGTCGAGTATTGTATACAAGTGTCATGTCATGTCAAGAGTTGCACGGTACCATGTCGTGTCAAGTAGTAGGTGTAACAAGTCATGTCAGGGTGTATAAGATATCATGTGGGTGCTCATAATCAACTAGCATAAGCATGGGTATACAGAACAAGCATGGATACTAAAAGAACAATAAACTGGAACATGTAATATGATATGCGAATAGGTACAGATTAAACTATATGGATATACGGTTAACGATTGGAATCAGGGTTATGGTTCCAACATTAAGTATCTTATACTTAAATGAATATGGAATATTAAAATCACACTAACATGTATTTATGGCCTAGAGATGCAATTATATATATACAACAGGCTAGATGCACACGGGTGTCCAATAGGGTAAAACTATAAAAGGGTACCATCGACTATGCAAATAGTTATTATGTGATTTAAAATATAGGTGTGGTTACTAGGTATAATAAGACAGAATACAATTTGATAGGGTTCAGTCGTGAATCTAAATGATATAACCGGACATCGAAATGTAATATAGGCACTAGATTCAAACTTCATGATTACTATGCATCTAAATGAATATAAAATAGCATGTAGCAAATTTTACTTGCCTCGGGAACGATGAATATGCGAACAGAACAACAACGGAGCACGATGCAACACAACATCTCGACGTCGGATAAACGTCGCCAACCACACGCGCGCACAGGACGGGTCCAGGAAACGCAAAAGCACGACCACGCTGGTTGGGGTGGTTCACTGGGTTGTCGGCAACGGCACGGCTCCGGCGATGACCGGAAACTAAGAAATCAAGAAAGCGAAATAGTGAAGAAGAAGTATAAGAAGAGGGAGAAGGCTGTTCAGCGGGGTTTGGTGCTCCGGGGACAGAGACGGGGCAAGGAAGACGTCGACGATGGATCGATGATGTGAGATCGACGGTAAGGCAGTGGGTAACCGGGGTTTTTTGATGTCGGGTCAGGGTTCTGTGCTGGGATGAGCTTGAGATATTTGGGGAGGAGAGAGGAGAGAGGGGGAGAAGTCGTCGACGGTGAGGGATGGTCGACGACGACGATGGGACGAAGACGACGACGGGGTCGAGGCTACGGGATTGGGTGATGGTCACAGTGGGTTTAGTGGTTGCAGGAGAGAGGGTGCAGGCTTCGGGGAAAGAAGAAGCGGAGGTGAGGTCAGAGAGGAGATGAAGTGAAGAGGCGGCGAGGGGTCGCCGGCGGTGGAGCGGGTGTGCAGGCGAGGGAAGGTTATGGGTTTGCAGGCGGGGTTCGGGTGTGGGGTTGCAATTGGAGGTGGTAGTTGTGGTGTTTGGAAGAGGTAGGGAGGTGAGAAGACGGAGGGGATGAGGTCGAAGTGGCCGGCCGTGAGGGAACGACAACGAAGGTGAGACGGGGGCGAGTGTGGGTTGGGTTCTCGGGAGGCGAAGAAACAATAGAGAAGGAGAAGAGAGGAGAGGTGAGTTGAAGAAGAAGAAGATGACGACGGGGTTGAGGAGAGGACGGAAACGAGATCGGGTGAAGCGTGACGGCGACGGCGAAGTCGTCGGCTGCAAGAATGACGACGATCGATGGGTGTCGTGGAAAGAGAGAGCGAGAATATATGCAGGGAGAGATTTCTGAGAGGGAGAAGGAGAGGAGAGAGACAGAGAGGGAGGAGAGAGATCGAGAAGAGAGAGGGGGAGGAGAGAGATAGAGAGAATGAGAGAGATCGAGAGGAGTGAGAGAGAGGGGAGGAGAGAGAAATTTGGATTTTATGCGGGAGAGAGAAAGAGAGAACAGAGAGAAGAGAGAGAGAAAGAGAAGGGGAAAGAAAGAGCGTGGGTAGAGAGTGGGGTCGGCGCAGTAAAAAGAGGAATTTTGATTGGCTGTGGGAAAAATATGGGGAAGGGCTTTGGAAATTTTAAAAAGATTTTACATGTTACAAATATTGTTTATTAGTTGTATAAGAATCTTTCAGATGTTTAAAAATATATATACGGGAAAGAATTTTTAAAGAAATTTAAAAACAATTAGAATTTGGCAGAATACAAAATAATTCAGAAAAACGCCCGGGTCGGGTCCAAAAGTTTGGATTTGAAATACGAAAATTATTAGTAAGCTCCAAAATTTAAAATGAAAGATTATGTAATAGAAATGCCTACCCCCAAGAACGGACGCACGTACGTGCGCGTAGCCATCCAAACACGTCCGTTTCATTGAACGGGACGGGAACACGATGCAAGGACGCTACCACAGGGTTAGGGGTAACATGCAGGTTATAAAATGTAATTTTAAATTATTTTCTGTGATCTAAAATGTTATATGATAAAAAATGCGATACTAGATAAAATACCAGTATATACTAAATTATGAGATGCACTAGTCCATGCAACAAGTCAAGATAATCTATAAATAAGAGTCAAACAGGTTCAAGCAAGCGGGTTGGGTCGAATGCAAAGTAATATGCAAAATACCATTCGCACCCAAACACGCTAAATCAAGAAAAGACCACGGATAAGTAAATACGGAAACTGGAATTGGTATAAATGAACTCGGGTGTTACAAGGGGGGAGGGAATTACTGGCTTTTGATTTAGAGGAGAGGAAGAGGGAGGAGAAGTAGGTTCTGGTGCGTCGTTTCGTCGCCGGGAGCTCCTAGGGTCGTCGTCGGAAGTTCGCCGGAGTTTCGCCCTTCGCTAACTCCACTTGTACACAAAAATTCTAGAGAGTTTTCTTGAGAGTTTTGGACAGAATTTATGAGTGAGGGTTGTGTGTTTAGGTGTGGTATTTATAGGAAAAGATTAGGGTTAGGGTAGTGTTCATATCAGATTTTTGGATTTTTATATCGCCCATTCTTAATCATATTGCATAGAAGTAGGTGCTTTTGATCAATGTCTGCTAAATAGTTGCAGGTTACAGGTTCTCAGATCGTTACAGTGAAATTCATGAAAAGTCGCTACAAATGTGAGACTACGACCAACAATAGATGAATCCGTATGATACCGGCTACCAGTTCAAGGAACAAATGAAAATCATTAGACAGTTCAATGTACAAAGCACAAGGGCAGCACAAGATTCAAGACTTCAACGCGAAGCTCAAGGCAAAAGTCCACATCATTCTGCACTGTTGGAAATCTGGAAGAAAATAGAAGAGATTCCGAGGAACCAAGTGACGAAAACAGAAGGTAAAAGCAACATGAAGCAACCGTGAAGAATTGAGCCCAAGATCCCACCAAATGGCCGCGGAACCGCGGCCAAACAGGCCTTTCTGTCACGGAACCGCGGCCGTATGGTGCACGTGTCGGTGGAGGTGACGGTGCTTTGACCCGGTTTTCTTAGGGTAGTTTTGTAAATTCATGTGTGGATCAGAATGTAAACCTAGGGTTTTTCCTATTTATAAATAGGAGAGCTCAAAGCCAAATTAAGGGTCCCTCTTAGAAGGTGCCTTTCTTAGATGCCTCTCTTTACTTTTATGCCTCTTTTTAATTTCTAGATCTAAATTTTAATTCCATTGTAATGCGTTTTTGAGAGGTCATCAATAAAGTAAGTTTTTATTTTTTTATCTCGCATTCTTTTTTTTATCGTATTTTAAATACCTGCAATTTTAGTTTGTTAAATTTAGTGATAGAAATTTATCCGCTTTTTCCTTATAATGAATTTTATTGTTATCTCTCTAATGAGTGAGTAATTCCTTACTTGTTAGGGAAGGAGAGGGAAGGTTTGAGAGAAAAAAATCTCTCTCACTCCTTTTTTTGCCCAAATAATTTTAATTAAGAACTCTCTTTAAATCAACCATAATCCGCTCACTACGGCACCTTATCCTACATGATAATGGTGATTCCTTAGTTAGACCAGTTGTGGTTGAATTACCCGGAGGTTAGGGCTAAGAGCCAAGAACGGACGGACAAGGACCAAAAGGAAGAAACTAAGTTTCTTCCAAGTCGTGCTAATCCCCGTTGTTGACTATTACCCTAACACCTGTATTCTTAATTAGGGCATTGAAAGAAGTGAGAAGAATCCCTATTTCGAACTAACCTAATCCTAACCCTAACAAGGTTTTATATCAATTTATTCTCATTCTTAGATTTTAAAACAAAATCCAACTTAACTGGATTTAACTCGTTAGAACATAAAGAAAAGGATTCTATCTCCCTGTGAATCGATCCGTACTCAACCGGCTAGCTACCAAGCGACACCGTCTTGATTGCGGTAAATTTAAACACAGAAAAACCCTCCAATCAAATGGCGCCGTTGCCGGGGAGACGGTAGTCTCTTTCTTTGTGTAATTTCGGGTTAAAAAATATATTTAAAAAAAATTTTAAAAATTGAAAAATTTTAAAAACAAAAAAAACAAACAAATAAATAAAAATCATCTTGTTATTTTTGAAAGGTTTTTATGCAAGTGTGCAGGCTTGGAGCAAACTCTGGTTCAGATCTGGAGCAACTCAGTGAACAAATCCAGAAACAGGGGATCTAAACAGAAAAAGGAGAACCAACTCAGCACAGGGAACAAATTTGACGACGTCAACCTTCAGAACGGCCGCGAAACCACGGCACAAGTACACGTTTGACCGTGGAACCGCGGTCAACTGCTGACGTCAGCGACCCACTTTTCTCTGTAAGCATCCCATTTCTCATCTCCTCTCCTCTGCATTCCACCGAAAAAAATTCCTGCAGGATTCTTTGCACAGCAACCTCTTCTCCCTCTCCAATAACTTGTTTTTGTGCAGGATTCTTTGCGCTGCCAAAAAAAAATTTTTGCAAGTGTTTTAGATTTTTTGTGTGTTAACTGCTTTGCATAATTAATACGGAATTTAAGCGGCTATAACACCAACTCAGATTGGATGGGGATTTCATTATCCTTCCTAAGACCCCAAAAATCACTAAAAGCATATGCATCACTCTTGAGTTAATTAAAAAAAATATTTAGACTCGGCCAACTAAGGACTGTCATGCTCATTAGAACAGAGAAAGGTTGTGGGCATTCAATCGTTTATCTAAACTTGACTTTGTGGTGTCTTGGCTAGACAAGTGAGAAATGTAATTTTAAAAGGCCCGTCTCACGGTGATTCGTGAGCGGAACCCTCCTTTCTTCATTTGTGCTTACCCGGCCACAATTGGCAGTGAAGAGACGATTTGAGGGCTATCTCACAACTTGTCACTTTGGAACAATTAGGAGCAGTTTAGTTGACTTAGAAGACCGTAGCTCTAGTTTTGATTGTGCATGTTTTAAACTGTGATTGTTTGAAGTAAGTCCGTACACATTCTTGCAAAAACTCTTTCTTAAAAAAAACACTTTCAAAAATAAATAAATAAATAAATAAATTCTAAACTCTTAAAACAAAAAAAAAGAATTTTTACAAAAACAAAAAAATAAAATAAAATAAAAATAAAAATCACATTCTTTTTCTTCTTCTTTCTCTCATTACATCATGGGTACCCCACCTCGCAAAACTCTTGCCGAACTTTGGTACCCACAATCAGACATTACTTCCTACGGTTCTTATTTTGGTCGAATTTCGAATGACCCCTTCATACTCAAAATTTCTTTGAAAGATCGGATAGACGCGTTTAGGACAAACAATTGGACTCGGCAATCCACTTCGTATCAACCGTTTCAAACATTCACCCCTTCTCATATTGATACCCCTTTTGAGAGTGCAGTTGTAACCCCAAAACCTATGTCTATTACTGAACATATTAAACAATCTCGTTACCGATCTTTCACTCCTTTCACCACTGCGAATTCTTTGGATCAACAATTCCATTCATTTTTTTATCCAAATGTTGATCCTACCCCTGTCCAACCATTCTATTCCTATCCATCCTACCCAACTTTTACACCTTCCCTGGACATTGTTTCTACACAGCCATTTGGGAGTTTCTAGTATCCAAACAAATTTGAATCTTTTACTGAAACTCCTTCACAACCTATGTCTAGTATGGAACAGGCGTTGGAAGACTTTAGAATAGCGTCATGCCAACAGATGATGGATTTGAATGCGTCCATGGCCGCCCTCATACAACCTAGTGACCCGGTAGCCAGTTTCCAACCAGCTCCACATTTCCCAATGTATTATGAGGCGGTTGGACAGATTGAGAATTAGAGTGGTGAGAGTGAGATGCACACCCTTCCAAATCAAACCTACCCATCTCCAATTGAATCCCACAACTTCGGTTTTGAATGTCTATCGAGTGTCCCACGTGATTCATTAATCGAAGATAGAATGAGTAATGAGTTGTGCAACTTCATAGTGTTTGATTTACCTGATTGTGAAGGGTCCCTTTCGAGTGAAACTATCACCAATCCCTTTGACCTCTACACCTCCACTCTAGAACCTGAATTGATTAATATCCATGCTTTTGATGAGGTGTCTAAAAAATTGATTTTCACTTGATTAAGGATATTGACGCTGGGAATATTTTGGATGATTAACCCGCAGATTTGACTGAATTTTCCTTTCCAATTCATCATCCCGGGTCATTAAATGTTTCTCCCGAACTTCATATGCATCTTTATTTTGATGAGAATTGCATGGATAAGCTAAATTTTGAGGAGAGTATTGAAGAAATTATTGAGGATGAAGCAGTTTTACTTGAGGAGTCGGATTTTCCAATTCATTCTATCCCTTTCATTGACTGTGCACACCCTCCTGAACCTTTAACCGATACCCTTCCTCAATCACTTCCCTCCATACTCGTTCCGACCTTGCAAGAAACCGTTACACTTTCATTTTCAATATCTGGTTTACCAAGTTCGACGTATCCATGTTTTCTCACGAATCTTGAGGGATTTGACCTCCTTTCTCAGTGGGTTGATAGATTAGCACAATCGCTTTCTACACATCGGTCATTACAAATTGTGCTAATTTATACACTCCATCTCCACCCTCAAGTTCATATTCAACTTCTTTCTCCCGCTTTCTTTAATTCTTCTTCTAATCTTCCTTTACTGATAGCGAGTGTTAATGAATCACAATCCGATATTTTGAGTTCGATAATTCTAGAAAAACAACTTGATTTAGACTCTTTTGAGAATAAGGTAGATGAGCATTACGAGTCTCCTACCTCCGTAATTTTTGAAAAATCAAGTGTGTTGAATTCTGGCGCAACACTTATTGACATTGAAACGTTCAATCGGACCATCGATGAAAGTTTCGAAGATATTTTCGCCGACGAACTCGCATTCCTAAACGATACGGATTTTGTGATTAATCTACCTCCACCTGAAGAAGTCGAACCACCACCATTTCTTTTTATCCCATACGAGAATGTGACCATTCTTCCCATTCCTAATCATCCACATTCTCGTTTCCGTTCACCATTATTGTTTCGTCTCTACAAATCGAGACGTAAACTTTTTTCATTACACCACTTATTTTTACCTCATTTCTTCCTGACTCTATACAACATGTTCTTTCACCGACCGCCGCTTTATAACGATAATTTTTTTGAATGGTTGGTGCTAACCTTTGGCCTGTGTAAGGCCTTGTATAGCTTGATACTGTGTTTTTCTCCTCTCTAACTTTGAACTTTAACGTTTAAACAGTGGAAACATTGTTTCACTTAAGTTTGGGGGAGACCTTTTTGTGTATATATATTTTGTTTTCTTTTTCTGTTAACAATAATAAAATAAAATAAACAGGGGAGTGTCGACAATTTTGACCCTCTTGGTGTAGCCTGACAGTGAGGGCGCTGTCAAGTTTAAGTTTGGGGGTGTGCTCGGTAAGCTTTCTTCCTTCGCATTCATATGTATATTTTTGCATTTGCATTATTTATTTTAAAACCCATAAAAATCAAAAATTAAAAATTAAAAATTTCAATTTTGGTCATATTTAACTTAAGTTCAACATGACGGTTGACTAGTTAGGAAAAACTAAATCCTAAATTTAGTAAATTAAAACCCCTAATAATAGCCTTTCTTAAAATTTAACTGTAGAAAATATACGTCCTTATAGTTTATTTAGAAATAGGCAAATTTTGAGTTCAGTTCTTGGGCTAAATCAAAATAAGGAAAGAGTATTGAAAGCTCTAATTGAAATATAAGTCTGAAAAATAATTCTGAACCTTAAGTCCAAATTCTGAAAGTATATGCCCTACTTTACGCACTCACACACATCTTGAAACTTGGGATAGTAGAAGATATCTTGAAATGCTCTTGTCTAAAATCCTTAATATGAAGGAAAATAAAATAAAAGTATAAGTGTGAATAAAGAGATAAAAAAATGAACACTGGTTTTGTAATTACTTAAGGCTGCATAAATAAAAAAAAAATATAGCGAGGGTGCTTTATCATCTACTGTCTTAGACCAACTGGTTTGGGAGTCACTGCTAAGTCTTAGGTGTTGCAAGACGAGAAATTACGCCTAAATGCGCAAGCACATTTTGTAATCGGTCGTTTAGTATCTCAAGAAGTATTAACGGTTGCATGAAGGATGTGTGAGCAATTTCATCTAAAATTCACCAACTAAAAGTATTTTGGAAGATGGACAAGAGTATGATAGCTTGAATTGAATTTCCAAGTGTAGGGATGATAATTACACACATGTAGGGGTATATAATTGGAGTTTGGAGGAGAGATAGGAATAAAAGATAAGGCTTATATCTTCAGAAGAGATGATAAAAATTTCTGAGTTAAGATTGCACCTTAGAAGGAAAACTTAGGAGATGCTAAAAGCTTTATAAACTTGCAAAACGTATATGATCTTAAGTTAAATGAAAAGGAAGCGTGAAAAATACGGATTGATGATTTCTAAGTTGAAGATAATAGAATTTCTTGCTAGAATACTGAATTAAAGAATTATAGTCAACGGCCAAATTGATCGGATTTTGTGGATAGTATCAGGAGACAACACTCCTCCTACTAGGGACACCTAGAGCTTTAACGGCTTGTTGCACGAGCTCAGTGCAATCGCGTTCCTTGCGAAAGTGAGGTTAGGAATTTTTGAGAATAAAATTGGCTTTACTCGGGACGAGCAAAAGATAAGTTTGGGGGTATTTGTTCATATCAGATTTTTACATTTTTATATCGCCTATTCTTAATCATATTACATATAAATAGGTGCTTTTGATCCATGTCTGCTAAATAGTTGCAGGTTACAGGTTCTCAGATCGTTATAGTGAAATTCATGAAAAGTCGCTACAAATGTGAGACTACGACCAACAATAGATGAATCCGTATGATGCCGCCTACCAGTTCAAGGAACAAATGAAAATCATTAGACGGTTCAATGCACAAAGCACAAGGGCAGCACAAGATTCAAGACTTCAACGCGAAGCTCAAGGCAAAAGTCCACATCATTCTGCACTGTTGAAAATCTGGTAGAAAATAGAAGAGATTTTGAGGAACCAAGTGAAGAAAACAGAAGGTAAAAGCAACATGAAGCAACCCTGAAGAATTGAGCCCAAGATCCCACCAAATGGCCGCGGAACCGCGGCCGTATGGTGCACGTGTCGGTGCACGTGTCGGTGGAGGTGACAGTGCTTTGACCCGATTTTCTTAGAGTAGTTTTGTAAATTCATGTGTGGATCAGAATATAAACCTAGGATTTTCCTATCTATAAATAGGAGAGATCAAAGCCAAATTAATGGTGCCTTTCTTAGATACCTCTCTTTACTTTTATGCCTATTTTTAATTTCTAGATCTAAATTTCAATTCCATTGTAATGCGTTTTTAAGAGGTCATCAATAAAGTAAGTTTTTATTTTTTTTTTATCTCGCATTCTTTTTTTATCGTATTTTAAATACCTGTAATTTTAATTTGTTAAATTTAGTGATAGAAATTTATCTGCTTTTTCCTTATAATGAATTTTATTGTTATCTCTCTAATGAGTGAGTAATTCCTCACTTGTTAGGGAAGGAGAGGGAAGGTTTGAGAAAAGGAAATCTCTCTCACACCTTTCTTTGCCCAAATAATTTTAATTAAGGAGTCACTTTAAATCAACCATAATTCGCTCATTATGGCACCCTATCCTACATGATAGCGATGATTCCCTAGTTAGACCAGTTGTGATTGAATTAACCAGAGGTTAGGGCTAAGAGCCAAGAACGGACGGACAAGGACCAAAAGGAAGAAACTAAGTTTCTTCCCAGTTGTGCTAATCCCCGTTATTGACTATTATCCTAACACCTGTATTCTTAACTAGGGCATTGAAAGAAGTGAGAAGAATCCCTATTTCGAACTAACCTAATCCTAACCCTAACAAGCCTTTATATCAATTTATTCTCATTCTTAGATCTTAAAACAAACCCCAATTTAATTGGATTTAACTCGTTAGAACATAAAGAAAATGATTCCATCTCCCTGTGGATCGACCCGTACTCAACCGGCTAGCTATCAAGCGACACCGTCTTGATTGCAGTAAATTTAAACACAGAAAACCCTAACAATCAAGTAGGTGAAAGGGTGTGAGAAAAAGTTTTTAATTTTGTATTAAAAAACGATTAATGGGATTTTATTGACTCTATAAACGTGCAGGTGAATTAAATTATACAGGAGTTACAAGGAGGCAAAAAGACAGAGGGTTCAAGAAGAGAACTCAGCGATCCGACCGAGTCAAACCGGCCTCGCCGGCCGATCCAGCCGCGCCGCAGGAGTCACGGCGAGTCGGGCGCCATCTTGTTGCCACGTGTCCGTCGTCATTTGGTTTACCTCCTGAGACAGTTTGTTTTATATGTGACTTTTGGTTTTATGTGTTTAGCACGTGTAGACTCTTGGGATTCTAAAAATTTAAAAAAAAATCAATATTAAAAATAATGTGGGTGATGGGATTTAAACTCCGGTGCTTTGGTTCAGCAGTGTAAGCTCTTACCAATGAGCTACGAGCTCTTTCTTGCTATTAAAAAGCAAAACAAACTTATAACTTGTGCTCAGGAAAAAGTAACTCTTTTTGTATTTTTTTTTGAAAAATTGTACAGAAAGTTGTACAGAAAGTTTATGGTTGTTACAGTCTTGGTCCTGTGCCTTCGTAGGGCAGGAAGATGCTCGGCGGCCACGTAACGAGAGCTTTAAATCCACTTCTTTATAGGACAGGAAGCTACCCATTATGGATGGACCGAGCAGGAATCAGCTCGGTGGCCTCACGATGAGGGCTTTGGATCCACTTCTTTGTAGGGCAGGAAGCTACCCATTGTGGATGGACCGAGCAGGAATCTGCTCGGTGGCCTCGCGATGAGGGATTTGGATCCACACCTTTGTAAGGCAGGAAGCTACCCGTTGTGGATGGACCGAGCAGGAATATGCTGGTGGCCTCGCGATGAGGCCTTTAGATCCACAACTTCGTAGGGCAGGAAGCTACCCGTTGTGGATGGACCGAGCAGGAATCTGCTCGGTGGCCTCACGATGAGGGATTTGGATCCACACCTTTGTAGGGAAGGAAGCTACCCGTTGTGGATGGACCGAGCAGGAATCTGCTCGATGGTCTCGCGATGAGGGATTTAGATCCACACCTTTATAAGGCAGGAAGCTACCCGTTGTGGATGGACCGAACAAGAATCTACTCGGTGGCCTCACGATGAGGGCTTTGGATCCATTTCTTTGTAGGGCAGGAAGCTACCCATTATGGATGGACCGAGCAGGAATCTGCTCGGTGGCCTCGCGATGAGAGCTTTGGATCCACACCTTTGTAGGGCAGGTGTCACGCCCTGCTTCCCGGTAAACGGACAGAGGGCGCGACGAGGTCCGCTACACATTTACTCAGAAGTAAACACACTAGGCGTATCTAAGCAATATAAAATAAAGTACACAAGAGACAAAATGTAAATGAACAGCAACTTTATTTATTAACATTCTTTTTACAATACAATGAAAAGTAAATATATGGAATGAAAGCAATGCCTAAACAATAGTATAACAGAAATAAAAATATGTACAAGTAAACTAGATCTCTGGGTCGAAGGCTATCTGATCCAAGTCCTCGCTGGTGGGCTCTGTCCCCAGAAGGTCCGATCCACCTGACAACATTCCAAAGAAAGAAGAGAAGGAATGTCGTCAGTGAACAATCGCTCGGTAAGTCCCAAAGGTAAGTAGAGACAGAATAGATAGAAGGAAAATGTAACTTTTAAAGCTGTATTATATTGTTAACGCTGTTATTTGTAGCTTGGTACCGAAAATGCCAGTGTAAACGAGAGGAGTCTCACTATTCCAGAGACTAAGGTATACGTAGCACAAGGAACCGTTCAGCCACGGTACAACAGCAATGGAGATTCAGGTTAGGTGTATTATGGTTACAGTCTCGTGCCACTTTTAACACCTTCCGTACCATTCTACCCCTTATAAACCCCGCAATGTCTTGATTGTATTGTTTGTATTGTTTTGTCCTGTATTGTAAATTGTATATGAATGACTTGCTGAAACCATGATATTAGAAATGGAACGGATATAATGGATGGACATGTAAATGGAGTATATCCATGGTTTAGTTTAGTCAAGTTGTATAGATTGAATAAATTGAATATATGGATTCATATTGAATTGTAGTTTATACATGAATCATATTCAAGTCAGATTGATTAGATTGAGACTCAGTCTGAGTCAGATACTTAGAAAAGAAATTAAAGTCCTGAATTAGGTTTTGGTGTTATCGGTAACTGCTGCTGCAGATGGACGGCAGAATTTGTGTCTTTTTCCAAGATAATTACCGTGTTGATAACACCATTTGTTAGATTGTCTACCTTAAATAGGCAAGCACCCATATCTCCGGCTCCCTGAGGCTCAAGAGACTGGTCCCGCTCAAGAGACTGGTCCTCATTATGGATAGACCGAGCAAGAATTTGCTCGGTGGCCTCGCGATGAGGGCTTTTGATCCACTTCTTCATAGGGCAGGAAGCTACCCGTTGTGGATGGACTGAGCAGGAATCTACTCGATAGCCTCGTGATGAGGGCTTTCTGAACTCCCTAGTGCCTCCTTGGGGCGTCGTTCAACCTTCCGTGATCTATATAGGTGGAAATGGTGACCGGCATGGATGACACGTAGCAGCACTATATCGAGAAATTGAGATATTCCATGATTTGCGTCGCTGCGCGAGTAGATCTCGGCCGTTGGAAGATATTTGTTGAGGCTATAAATACCGGAGGCGTATCGTTTTCTCCCTAGTCTTACATTCCACGAAGATGACCGGGCACGTGTATACCATCAGGGAGATCGTTTCTCATAACGACGTGTATTTTTATAACCTTGATCATTCTGAGGAGACGTACGAGGCGGTGATAAGCCGCTTGGATGGCCACTGTGGACGCTTACTTCCCCGGCGATCTCCTTTCCTCCAAGTGCTAATTTACGCGATGGAGGACTTCCCCGGGTCTGTACAACACTCTATCTCCGCAGTTGATAGACGAAGTATTTGACAAGATGCATATGGCCCACGATCTTGGTTTGATCTCGAAGAGCAGGTGGGACCGCTAGGCGGACCTTATTCTTGAGAGTTTTCAGCAAAGGTTGGTCATTGCATCTTTCTCGGCGGATGGGGTCCCCGGCGATTCCGTGGTTTCTAGGGTCCACGGGCACCGTCAGACGGAGTGGGGCGAGGCTGCTTGGGCTCGGCTGGAGGAGATTTCTTCTGAGTATCACCGACAATGTTTTCTTAATTCTCGTCCTCCTCTGCTGTAATCGTTGTAAGGGTGGGGAGCCCCTAATACATCTGAAATAAATAAATTTGTCTTTGGTTGTAGTGTATCTAAAGATTCCTGGAAGTCGTGTGTGTCTCCAAAATTGCTGCCCTGCTCTTCGGCGAGGCCCGTCGAGGCTAGGCAAATCTTGGCGGTTTACTGGTCCCCATAGACCCGGCCTATCCCTCCTTGATCCAAAGGGAATTTGAGCGCGAGGTGATAGGTCAAGATCTGAGCCCGGAGGGCATTCATGGTAGGATGTCTCAGGAGTATGTTATAGAACGACGGGACCTTAGCAACGAGGAAGTTCACCGGTATAGTCCGCCTATTGCCCGCTTCCCCAATGTTGAGGAGGAGGGTGATCGATCCTTCTGCCGGGATGGAATGGTTGGTGAACCCGGAGAGGACATGGGAGGTCAGTTGAAGGTCGGATGAATCCAACCCCATATGCCGGAAACAGTCGTAGAATATGATGTCCGCCGAGCTCCCGGAATCGATCAATATTCTCCGGACCTCGTAATGGTGGACTCGAGCCGCTATCATAAGGGGTCATTATGAGGAAGTGATATGCCGCGAAGGCCTTCGTCGGTGAAATGATTAGATCATCCTTCCTACATTTCTTATGGGGAGGATCGTATACTCCCTCGATTGGTAGGAGGCAGTGGCTTCCCCCACTTTCCCAAGCTGGATTCTTAGTAACGACCATGATTTGCCCGATCGTTAATTCTCTGGGAGGGGTTTGGTCCTTTCTCCCGCACCACCTGCCGCTTGTCTCGTAGGTACTTCGCCAGGTGGCCGGAGCGGATCAACTCCTCTATGTAGTCACAGAGTTGTTTGCAGCTCTCAGTCGGATGACCCTGCGACCTATGATAGGCGCAGTACGAGCCGCGGAGACGCTTACCCGTCTTTTGGGTAGCCAGAGGGAACTCGAAGTACCTCTCGCCCTTAGTTTCCTCCAACAGCTCGGTTTGGGAAATGTTCAGAGGGGTGTACTCCTGGGACCTCGGGGAATAAGGTTTTGGGCGATAGACTTTCTTTTTCTCTTCCCTGTCCCTCTTTTTTCAGTCTACTTGGTCGCCTTGGGGCAGGTTGGAGTTCACCTCTGACTCGAGTTGGATCTCTCTCTCGGTCCATGCCTTCACTTCGGCCAGGTCTTAGGTTGCGCCAATGCAAAAGAGCGGAGCCACTCTTTGTGCCTAAGACCCGATCTCAGCGCGGTGATAACCATTTCTTCGCGATGCTCAGGAACCTTCAAGAGGGCATTGTATAAGCGAGTGGCATACCCTTTGAAAGATTCCTTGTCTTCGCTCTTGACGATGAACAGGTAATCGACTGTCTTCTTCTGCCGTCGGTTTCCGACGAAATGACCAAGGAATTGGGTAGCCAGCTCATCGAAGGTCAAGATGGAGCGCGACGCAATCCCTCGGAACCAGCCCGGATCAGGGTAGTGAGAAAAGCTCGGCATTGAGCCGCGTCCGAGTTATCTTGGAAGCTCATGCCCGCCGTAAATGCGTCCAAGTGGTCCTTCGGGTTGAACTTCCCATCGAAGAGGGCCACTTTAGGCGGTTTGTTCCTAGACGAGACGCGCTCGGTCAGTAGCCTTTCTGTAAAGGTGTTTGTAAGCGAATCAGTGGAGTACTTAGCCCCTTCGCCGGACATATGTCCATCTCGTCGTATGCCTTGAATTTCCTTTTCAAGGGCTTGGATCCGGTGGTGGTATCCCGAGGATTCCACACAGTCGAAGCGGCGGCTATCCCCGCTCCGGGACTGCGCGAGGGTGCAGCTTCGATTCCGCTCTATCGTGTTTCTTAAATTCTCGGGCGAGGCCCTTCTCGAGTAGTCCCGACATTCACCGTTCGCGCAGCCAAGGCGGGGGTGGGGGCATCAGTCGCGCCTGGAAGCAGGCGAACTGACCGACACCTCCTCTAGAGGAGTGAGCGTGCGGCGGGCATTTGAACGACGACACGGTCTTCCGTGAGATCGGGGTGTCGAGCTGTCCGGCACCCAGCGGGTCATGGAATCATTCACCGCATGCGGGTCGTGGTTGCCGGATTTGGCACTGTTCACCGCCGAAAACCGGGAAAACAGAACGTCATGCCTGAATTTAGGGGCAGATGCTATTTGGTTTTATCCGTCCACCTCTCCGAAGATACCAAGTTGATTTATGACACTGTGTATCGGAGGTTTAGACGGACGCGGCCGTTGTAGCAGACTTCGTCAGATTCCCCCTCATTGTGAGGGGTTTTTGATTGTGGGGACGCTCTTCCCTGCAGGCGCAAGCCCCTGCAGTTAATTACGCTACTGTATCGCGGTAACCACTTTCTCCTTCTCTATATGGTCACTTCGTGTCGTGTGCGTTTGTTTTATTTTTGGTTGCCCATGGATTATATACGGAGACTAATTTATGTTGTCGCCCGTAGGGCGTGGATTAGTCCAAATCCGTATTTTCTTAGATTTGGGTTTGGGTTGGTTTAAGGACCGTTAATCTTGTTTTAGACTAAGATCAACTCAAACGTTTGTTGAGGATACGTTAGTCTAATTTTAGATTAAGATCTACTCAACAGGATTTTGGGGTCATTTAGATCCAACGAAAGAGTATTTGGACTCTATCGTTTTAGTTTAGGGATATTGCGGTCCATAAATTTAAGGACATCATAGTCCATGGAGTTTAAAGACATCATAATCTGTGGGGTTTAGTTTAGGGACGTTGCGGTCCATAAGTTTAAGGACATCATAGTCCATAGAGTTTAGTTTAGGGACGTTGCAGTCCATAGTTAGTTTAAGGACATTACAGTCCATAGTTAGTTTTAGGACGTTGCGGTCCGTAGAGTATCTGGTTGTCAGGACCCGCCACCTCTCTGAAGACATTAAAGAATTACAACGACACCTATCAGAGGTGTGAAGAGATATACCCTTGAACCAATGTTGGTTGGGAGATCTATAGTCAACTTTGGGACCAAGATCAATTAAAAGATTGTGAGCACATGGGCTCAGTTAATCTGAATTGGGGATTTATGGCCAACTTGGGCTCAACCCACTCAATTTTGAATAGAATGTTGAACATTTATTTGGGCTCAGTCCCTTTTTTTAAACAATGCTGAGTATTGATTTGGGTTTTGACACCCTTTTTCTTTTTGTCTTTTGCTGAATGTTGGACACTTTTTATAGTACTGAGGATTTATTTAAAGAACACTTTATTGGAGATAGTGCCCTCAGAGTCAATTATTGGATCACAGGCACGTGGTTGCAATGATTGAGGGAGGACCTATACCGGTAGGACAGTCTTACTCAAGATGATAGTATGCTATCTGGTTTATCTTTATCATCGTGTACTGCTTTAGGTGACCTTACAGATCACTATTGCACTTTGATAGAGCCCCTAGGATTCTTGCTTGACTTCCAGCAGTATGAGGGCGCTCATATACGTAGGAGCTGGGGTCTATAAGCACATCCTTAAAAGGTCCCTAGTCGTGGGAGTTTCGAGACAGGGCATCGATACTCCAGAGTAGACTAGTGTATACAGTCGAGACCCCGACGAGGGGCGGTGGCCGGTCTCATAAGCCACTGGTGTCAGTTGGTTCACCTAAGATGTATACAGGTGCTCATTGGGTTATGAGTACACCGGACAGGACTCGCCGGGAACATGCTAGTTGGTCTTATACATGACGTCAGATAGCAGTTCCCTGGTGACATATGTACAGGTTAGTTCATCGACCTGAGATCGTCATTTGTCTCGTGTGAGTTCCCACTGTGCTTTGATTACTACCTACCACGCTCAAAGGAGTTATGCAAACAGGTTTTAGTTGGGTACAGTCCCGAGCCACATGGAGGCAGTGAGCGGATCTGCAGGGGTTCGTCTATCCCGGTATTGGGGGTGAGGTCGCGCTGTGTGTAGGAGAGCCATTACACAAAGTCCTTGGCCAAGGCAGGAGATTTACTGGTAGGTATTCCAGTAGTATCTCAGGGTGTTCTGGGCTACACTCCGACACGACTTATACCGCTTTTGGGGGTCTGACTTTTACCAACCCCCTAGGCCCGCCATGCGATGCTCATAGACGAACGGACCGGACTGTACGGATATTGTCACTGACAGGCTCAGTAGGGTGTCAGGATGCGTTCGCTTATCGACGTCCCTTTTGCTCAATACCTGGTAGCCCGTCACGTATAGGCTAATACATCTGACGTGCTAGTGGTTAAATCCACAGCCAAGGTATTGACGAGTCTTTAGAGTCCCCCACACACCGTTTTCTCAAGTTTCGGGCGAAACGCTGTAGAGACCGTATGGAGATATGGTAGGGTTCGATCAGATACGTGCGGTATTGCACGGATCATGATCGGACAGATAATACTAGCGGGCTTTGGTTTAAGCCGGATCCTAGTATTGTGCAGTGTAGATTTTGTCTCTTTACAGTTGTATTCAATGGGAATACAAATGCGGGCATGTATATGAAGTCGCGGGGTTTTCCTGTAATTTATTACGGGATCAGTTTTCTGAAGTTGCCAGTTTGCATTCCGTCCCGGCCAGTTTTCCTTTGTTCCTTCACGGCCGGACTTATCTGATGGAGGGGCTAATTTGCAAATGTGCAAATTAGTATTTGTGGAGGGGTTATTTGTATATGTGGCTTCATAATGGTTCTTTGCATCATGAGATTCTTTTTAGGTCTTTTCCTTTGCATTTATTGGATGGGAATTGATTGGGATTTGATTAGAAATTGGTGTGACCATTTTCTTCTCATATTCATTCATTTTCTTCTCTTGCATTTGATTCCTTTTTTTTTCCTCCACCATTTTTGAAGAGGGGCCGGCCACTTTGAGGAGTGAGAGAGAGGTTCTTTTTGGTGGTGGCAAAATGTTCATCTCATTCATTTTTGCATCAAAATTCATAGCTCCATTTTCTAGCCTCTCTAAAAGCTTCATTCTTTCCTCCACACTATCATGGCAACTTCACAAACCCTTTTGAGACAAGCTACTACATTTAGCCTACAGCAATTCTTGGGCACGTCGGCTCGCCAACTTCGTGCGCAAGTTGCCTCGGTCCAGAGGTGCAAGCCCGTAAAAGAACCCGGCGATGTGGTGCCCGTTCCGACGAGGAGATGAAGACCGGAGATTCCGCGAGGAGATCGGAGTGGAGGCCGAAGACCGAAGGATACGGATCGCTCGGTATAGCTTCCTTCCCTTTTTCTAGTTTGCTAGAGTTAGGTTAATGGCCCGATCCGGGATTTTAGTGCGCGGTGGTGCCGGTTTCTAGTTTTTAGAAAAGTTTCGTTTCCGCATTCCGGTATCGGATTGACGCCCGGGGCGCCGCCGTGCACTTACACTGGTATCAGAGCCATGCCATTAACCTAGTCTAGCTTGCTCTAATGTGTTTACAAGTTCGATCGAACGGATTTTCCGAAAATCCGATTTCAAAAGTGCACTTTCTGTCGAAATTTTTCTGTGCTCTAAAAAATATTTGGCACATTGTAAAATTACGAGCAGGGTTTTTTGAGCATTCTGTAAAAATTTGGTCGCGTGACGTCATTGTTCCACCGCGGAACCGCGGCCAAACCCACGCATTGGCCGCTGTTCCGCCGCCACTTTAACTGTTCATTGGACCAAAATTTTACAGAGAGCTTCTGAGTTGAAAATGGGGTTTTTGGAATGTTCTGTTTGGGCCCAGATTTTCTTTGAGTGCTACAGTTGTGCTTGGGACCCACTTCGGTAAATTTGATCGATCGAAAATTTTAAACATGTTAGTTCACAGTATTTACATTATATCTGCGACCGTGAATGTCATTTGATCGGTAAATCCTGTCTAACTGTTATAGCCCTTTTAGACGGATTTGCGAACGTGACATTCACGTTGATATTCTGTGTTGTGCTGTGATGTTGCGGATTGGTCGTGGAGGATAGCCTGGATGCAATGTTAGTACAGTTTCGTTTTATATGTACATTTGATATTGCGGGGCGAGCGTCCGACATGTGGACTGCCGTCACTGCCTGTTTGTATATTATTCTTTTGGGGCACGACCGGGCTGAGGTCGATGTACCCGTTGTATGTATATTTTACTTTCTGTACTAGCACGGATAGCCGGGTTCTAGAGGGCAACGAGCCCGCATCTCATGGCATTGAGACGGAGGGGCTTTACTCTAGAATTGGCGGGCTATTCGCCGCACTCGTAGAGGGTACAGGTTGACCCAGGAGGGGTGCCCAAGTTACCGGATTCCGTGAAGTGCTGGGTGGTCCCTTCACGTTGCTGAAGGGGGCTACTTCGCTTCAGATTTTGACGGGTAACTTGCCGCGCCCGTAGGGGTCTAGGATTTCATTGCACAGGCTATCCACACGACCAGGGGAATGTTGGGTTTCAGTAGCGGCTCTGTGAAACCCGGGGATCCCAGATATCTGTATTGTTCTGTGATGCTTATTACATTTCTGTGATATTACATTTTATCACGCCTTGAGCGAATATTATATATTGATATATATACTAGTAGAAGTTGTATATGTTTTGCATCCGCGCTAGTCCAGTCCCCGCTCTGTCGTTAGTTAAGTAACCTAACGGGTGATGACGGGACCCAGTGGCGAATGCGGATGGCATATACGTACATCATTATTTTCGTTCTTTATTGGTGCGATCAATTGATGGGACTGCATTGATTCGGATCAATGCAAGCTAAACAAACCTATTCTGATGTTGTTGGAACAATTTTTCAAAAATCTGTTATTGCAAGGGCGTTCTCTTTTGTTTTGCACAGTGGTATTCGGTTATGAATATCCAGCACCTCAGTCGATGAGGCAAGGGCCGAGATCCCTTCACCGGGAGTGACCTCTTGGACAGAAGTTTGCGTCAGGGCAATAACTTCACTATAGTCGATTACTTTTGCTTTGCATCGTGGTATTCAGTTGGAATATCCTGCACCTCATTCTACAGGGAAAAAGCCGAGATCCTTTCACCGGGAGTGACCTCTTTAACAAAGGTTTTCGTCACTATATTTTTAAAAAACTATCCCGTTCCTTCAACGATATCAAGTTCATTACGTTAAAGGTTTTCGCCAGAAACCATTCGTAGCCCTCCGTCATTTCATATGGATAGTCAATAAGTATTCAAGCTGTGTTTGTTGGCCAAAATCAAGGCACAGTGATTGGTAGCTATTGGGTATTCATATGCGGCATAGATAGATGCGTTGGTTTGGGACAGTCGTATTGCCTTGTTGGCCAAAGTCAAGGGTAGGTACGGGTGGGTTCAAATCAACCTGGAGAATGATGGGTAGAACTTGACATGTGACTTATGATTTGTTGGCCAAAATCAAGGTCATAAGAGCATGGGGTAAAAATCACATCGGGAGTTTCTAAAGAAACTGAAACTTGCCAGATATGCGCATACCTTCTGGAGTGTGATAACGTGAGCGGATTCCGTCACGTTATCATGCGATGATAGTTGGATCCCGATTCCCACTGATGAGTTGGTTTACTCCTCGGGTGATCCTGACTAATTCTTCTTTCAGGTTTGGAGGAGAATTTGACGTTACAGTGGGAGGTTTCCTGATTAGATAAAGTGATAACCATTCTGATCTAGGTTAGAGTGCACGCTGAGTGTTTCTTTTCTCTCTCTCTTTGGCAGCGACCATGACCCGACCCTAGACTATGACTCAGTGACCAAGTTGACCGAACCTTCTTAAACACTGGCTTTTGGATTGTCAGAGTTGCAAACCTCATTGCCACTCCTACTTTTACCCTTCTCTCCAGAGCACCCCGTATTACTACGAACGTCCACTTCCATTGGACAAAACCATCGTATGGTTATATACGAACTCGAACGAATTTATTCGAGGATGGTTTCCCGTTCTGAAGAAAACAAATAGGACTATTCAGTTGTCTTTTCCTTATACCTTCTCTCAGCTTGCGAGTACTCCTTGGTTTAGGAGATAGTACACCTATTATGCAAATTGGATAGTCTTCTTCCAAACCTTAGACGGTGGGGAATGAAGAAAACCAATTAGCATAACGATGGTGTACAGAAGGTATTAAGTAAAGACATATCAAGGGATTAGTAAGAGGGCAAAGTAAATTGTGACTGCTATTCACAACCAAACCAAGTATTTCTTCGCCAATCCTAAATCACCTTTGTATTTCTCCAGGACACTCCGCATCACTATGAAGATCCACAGTTTATTGGATACTCCATCGTATGGTTATATACGAACTCGAAAGGAACTTTTTCCAGTTCGGGGATGGATTCTGGTTCAGGAGAAATAGGAATAAGGTTTATTCAGTTGTCTTTTATCTTCACCTTCTCTCGCATTACGAGTGCTCCTAGGATTAGGACAGTACACCCATTATGCTTATTGGATAGTCTTCTTCCAAACCATAGGCCGATGCCGAACGGTAGGGAAGGAAGAAAACCATTTAGCCTAAGAGGGTGTACAGAAGGTAATGACTAAAGACATATAAAGGGATTTGGAGAGATGACAAAGAATTATACGGTTACAGTTGTGAATCTGGATAATGGAAGAGGCATTACTAGGAATACCAAGATACCCCTACGAAACATTTCAATGTTTCAGTTTCACTGTGTACTGTTAAAAGAAAACTGATTTCCCAATTAGACACTTGCTCCAGGGTATGTATTTACCAGGTATGATTCTCACATCTGTATGGTTTTACAGATGATGAGTGGGAGTAAGTTATTGGGAATTTGGTGATCATCCTCATTATATCGGAATTCGTAGTAATTGGTGATATTTGAGGAAATCACCTGGGTTGTTTGCCGGACGGCAAATATTTGGTTTTGAATATCCGTTGTTATGCACCAATTTCAAATTGATATATCTGTACGTCTATTTTTATAGAGTGAGATGTACCTTTTTGAAATTATGTCTATGAAATTTACCTATATCAGTGAATGGTTAGGTAAGGAGTATTGAACAGCGGTGTAATTCTTCTTAACCATAAGTACAGTTTTCAACCTACGACACACAGTGAATGAGTCACTAGACTCAGGGGACTTATACAGAGTATTGTATATTGTCCAGTGTCCATTAGGACAGAGGGGTTGGTCCTCGCACTATATTCTGTTTACTTGTGACTTCTCTAGTTCTTAGACATGTGTTCCGTGGAAACACAAGGTCTGAGTTTTGAGAAGTTATAAGTATATAAATAAAGTAGAGAACCGGATGTTGCAAGTATCGGGATTCTTCAAGGTGATCGAAGATGTAGATACTTGTATATGGTATTCAGTTAATAGTAATGATTAAGGGAACTTGCTTCTCTTTCAGGTTACTCATAATTGGAAGCATTCCTAAGTTGAGTAACGCTGATCGGCCTCCTTTCATTTAGTTGACATGCACTGGAGACAGCTGCATGATTTGAATCTGGTTCAATTAAATCAGTGCCTCGGTTTCTATATTGGATATAGAATAGTTCGTATCTTAACGATGTTAAGGTGCGGGGAGTTGTTCGGCTTATACTTAAAACCAGACTCTGGATAACTCAAGGCACGTTTCTGTAATGGCTGTTTGTGGGTTGACCCAGGCTATGACGAGGGTTGACTTTCTACTATCTGGAAGATCAATAGTGATATTGTTCTTGACTCGCCACAGTTTTAACAAAAATGGATTTTTTCATAAAACAGTAGTGGGAGTATGGTAGAACTGGAAGTGATTTCAGAACCGCAGACGATTACTGAAAATTTGATAAGAACCTAAAGATTCAATTTGGTTTGACATTCCATTGGCCACTCCGCAGATACGGTGGATAACCTCAGGCACCCGAGAGGTACTCCGGTAGCCTCAAGGACGGTGACTGGGAGGTTCTTGTTTACCCAGACTTGCCATTGCTGTTGTTCCAGACTGTGAGACCCGGCAGGAGGATGAATATAGCGTCGTTCTGAACTGGCTTTAGAAGTGTACGTGTATATGACTCTGCCAGAGGGTTGTCGTAGTCAGTGGGAGCAGCGGAAGTATGGTGGACAAGTGGCTTATGTTTATTAATGGACTAAAGCAGATATAATGGAGATAGATCATCTATTTCTGATGTGACAGTCATAGGTTTGACTTCATCAGAATAGGGGATGGATCTGTTAAGAAGGTAGTAGGGTATGATGTCCTGGTATTTGGATGACACACACAGAGTAGGAAGTGAAGTTCCTATACTACGATCGGTTATACTTTGGTTGTCACACAGTGGTTTCTCCACATAAGACTTGGATATAATATCAAGACATTCTGGTTACTAGATCTATAGATCTAGATTTGGGTGGTTTCCCAATCTGGGTACTTAGACAGCATTCTAAAGGTGTTTTAGAATGGACGACTCCTGGCACGGTAGTGTACCTGCAGGTGATGGAGTCGCCCTCTCTAAAGGTGTCTTACAGACTAAATGGGAGAGGGATATGCATGATTGGCAGATCACTTGCTTAGGCAATTGAGTCAATCATGAGATGTCAATTACCACACCAGATGTTGTTTTTTCACGAGATGCAGTAAGTTGATATTAATCCAATCCTGGAGAAACGATGGGAAGCAGTTTTAGAACATAAGTAGATGTTCTAGGGATATGATAACGACAGCCTCATTCGGGTGACAGTTATCATTCCAAGCTTCCAAGGTGACCTGAATGACAGAGTGACTGTCAGAGTTATAGTTCTCCCTCTGACGAGGGGCAGTATTTTGGACAGGTGGTCCAGGCGGATACTGAGGGAGGCATGGCGCAGGATACTGATTAAGTTCAGTTGACGATACAGTCTAAGAAGTTTGGATTTGGAGTTCACTTATGAACTAGGTCCCATCAGACATCCAAACATATTCTAAGACAGGTATTGCTCTTTTCGGGAGATGGGTTTCTCCATGAATTTGAGATAAAGAGAGACATAGAAAGAACATCACAGCAGATCCACTCACCGAGGCTATTCCTCGAACGCAATAGTTTCGCAAACGAGCTTTGTGAGACTGACTAGTAGAGGAGTTGGGTGTTCGGTATCACACGGGCTGTGAGTATGCAACATCGCAATAATTAGCCTTGAGTGCAAGTAGGAGATTGTTGGAGATAGTGCCCTCAGAGTCAATTATTGAATCACAGGCACGTGATTGCAATGATTGAGGGAGGACCTATACCGGTAGGACAGTCTTACTCAAGATGATAGTATGCTATCTGGTTTATCTTTATCATCGTGTACTGTTTTAGGTGACCTTACAGGTCACTATTGCATGTTGATAGAGCCCCTAGGATTCTTGCTTGACTGCCAGCAGTATGAGGGCGATCATATACGTGGGAGCTAGGGTCTATAAGCACATCCTTAAAAGGTCCCTAGTCGTGGGAGTTTTGAGACAGGGCATCGATACTCCAGAGTAGACTAGTGTATACAGTCAAGACCCCGACGAGGGGCGGTGGCCGGTCTCACAAGCCACTGGTGTCAGTTGGTTCACCTAAGATATATACAGGTGCTCATTGGGTTATGAGTACACCGGACAGGACTCGCCGGGAACATACTAGTTGGTCTTATACCTGACGTCAGATAGCAGTTCCCTGGTGACATGTGTACAGGTTAGTTCATCGACCTGAGATCGTCATTTGTCTCGTGTGAGTTTCCACTGTGCTTTGATTACTACCCTACCACGCTCAAAGGAGTTATGCAAACAGATTTTAGTTGGGTACAGTCCCGAGCCACATGGAGGCAGTGAGCGGATCTGCAGGGGTTCGTCTATCCCGGTATTGGGGGTGAGGTCGCGCTGTGTCTAGGAGAGCCATTACACGAAGTCCTTGGCCAAGGCAGGAGATTTACTGGTAGGTATTCCAGTAGTATCTCAGGTTGTTCTGGGCTACACTCTGACACGACTTGTACTGCTTTTGGGGGTCTGACTTTTACCAACCCCCTAGGCCCGCCATGCGATGCTCATAGACGAACGGACCGGACTGTATGGATATTATCACTGACAGGCTCAGTAGGGTGTCAGGATGAGTTCGCTCATCGACGTCCCTTTTGCTCAATACCTGGTAGCCCGTCACGTATAGGGTAATACCTCTGACGTGCTAGTGGTTAAATCCACAGCCAAGGTGTTGACGAGTCTTTAGAGTCCCCCACAGACCGTTTTCTTAAGTTTCGGGCGAAACGCTGTAGAGGCCGTATGGAGATGTGGCAGGGTTCGATTAGATACGTGCGGTATTGCACGGATCATGATCGGACAGATAATACTAGCGGGCTTTGGTTTAAGCCGGATCCTAGTATTGTGCAGTGTAAATTTTGTCTCTTTGCAGTTGTATTCAGTGGGAATACAAATGCAGGCATGTATATGCAGTCGCAGGGTTTTCCTGTAATTTATTACGGGATCAGTTTTCTGAAGTTGTCAGTTTGCATTCCGTCCCGGCCAGTTTTCCTTTGTTCCTTCACTGCCGGACTTATCTGATGGAGGGGCTAATTTGAAAATGTGCAAATTAGTATTTGTGGAGGGGGTTATTTGTATATGTGGCTTCATGATGGTTCTTTGCATCATGAGATTCTTTTTGGGTCTTTTCCTTTGCATTTATCTGATGGGAATTGATTGGGATTTGATTAGAAATTGGTATGACCATTTTCTTCTCATATTCATTCATTTTCTTCTCTTTCATTTGATTCCTTTTTTTTTCCTCCACCATTTTTGAAGAGGGGCCGGCCACTTTGAGGAGTGAGAGAAAGGTTCTTTTTGGAGGTGGCAAAATGTTCATCTCATTCATTTTTGCATCAAAGTTCATAGCTCCATTTTCAAGCCTCTCTAAAAGCTTCATTCTTTCCTCCACACTATCATGACAACTTCACAAACCCTTTTGAGACAAGCTACTACATTTAGCCTACAGCAATTCTTGGGCACGTCGGCTCGCCAACTTCGTGCACGAGTTGCCTCGGTCCAGAGGTGCGAGCCCGTAAAAGAACCCGGCGATGTGGTGCCCGTTCCGACGAGGAGATGAAAACCGGAGATTCCGCGAGGAGATCAGAGTGGAGGCCGAAGACCGAAGGACACGGATCGCTCGGTATAGTTTCCTTCCCTTTTTCTAGTTTGCTAGAGTTAGGTTAATGGCCCGATCCGGGATTTTAGTGCGCGGTGGTGCTGGTTTCTAGTTTTTAGAAAAGTTTCATTTCCGCATTCCGGCGTCGGATTGACGCCAGGGGTGCCGCCGTGCACTTGCACACTTTGTGTTCCTTCAGCGCCCACATGAGGAGCACGGGGTGCGCTTGGCGCTGAGCGCCAGCCTTGAAGCGCTGAAGGTGTTTCTTTTGAAATAGCGCACACGTGAGAAGCACGTGGTGCGCTTGGCGCTGAGCGCCGGACTTGGAGCGTTAAAGCGCTTCTTATGAAATAGCGCACACGTGGAGAGCATGTGGTGCGCTTAGCACTGAGTGCCAAATTTGGAGCGCTAAAGCGCTTCTTATAAAATAGCGCTTGTAGTGCTGAGGCGCTCCTTTTAACATAGTGCTTGGAGCGCTGGGCGTTGAGCGCCAGACTTGGAGCGCTAAGGCGCTCCTTCTTAAATTGAAGCGCTAAGGCTCTTCTTTATTAGTTCTGATTAACTTTGTGCTCTGAGAATTAAATTCTCGTTCATAAGAGACTTTGTCTCATAGATCTAAGAACTAAGTTCTTCTCATTTTGATGAGATGCTATGATCTCTTTGTTTTTTGTGAAAGACCTAGTCTTATGGATTTGTGATCTATATAAAGAACCGAGTTCTTATGATGTGAGAGTTAAACACTCAAAAATTCAGGAGACGTTATGATCTCTCTTTTTTACCTTGAAGAAAATTTCTTTTTCCGAAAGCTTACTCTTCTCTTTGAAATTTCTTAAAGTTTGTGGGGGGTTCCTCTATGCAAGACTTGAAGTCTTGGGTCCTTTATATAGGGGAGGCTGATTTGTTGAATCAGTTAAGGAAATCTTTCTCTGAATGGTTTGGGGATATTTCCCTACCATTGGATCTTTGATCCTAGGGCTTCTGTTTTACAGAAGACAATTTTCTTGTTTTTTAACAAGATTGGAAAATATTTTCCCATACAGAATTTATTCTGTACCTTGGTAATTTTTAATCACCATTGGATCTTTGATCCAACGGTGCTCTGATTTACAGAGCACAATCTTTCCTGTTTGGAAAAATTTGAGGAGTATTCCCTCAACAGAATTTTATTCTGGTAATTTGATGATTTATCATCTTCGTTGGATTTTTAATCCAACGGTGGAAAATATTTAGTTCTAGCGCTTGGCGCTCTCGTGCCTTGCACGTGAGCGCTGCTTCAGAGTCTTTGAATCTTAGCGCTGACACACTTGGCGCTAGCGCTCTTGTGCTTTGCATGTGAGCGTTGCCTCAGAATCTTTGACTCTTAGCGCTGGCGCTCTTTGCGTTAACGCTCTCGTGCTTTGCACGTGAGTGCTCCCTCGGAGTCTTTGACTCTTAGCGCTGGCGCTCTTGGCGCCAGTGCTTTTATGAAGCGCTGCTTCATTTCAAATTTCAAAATTTGAACAGAGCTTTGCTCTGATTGGGGGAAACAGGCACGCTGGCGTTCAGTGACGCTGGGATGAGCTTGAGCGAGATCGAGGGCCTGGGTATGCCCCTCTGTCCTTCTGCGGGCGTCGTTATCCCGGGAATGGGGAACTGCGGCTTGATGGGTAGGGCCCGCTGCTTGAACGCGGACGAGCGTATCCACCATAGCTATGAATCTGTCGATCCGAGCGGATAAGGCGCCGATGATGTTAGGAGGGAGAGTAGAACCGCTCCCGCCTCTGTTATGTAGGGTGGGGCGGTTCGCATTGGGATCGTCGCGGTTGTCGCTTGCCATCGGGTCGAGGACGGAAGATCAACTTTATGGGTGTTGAAGCTTTTGGAGTTTTCCACAGACGGCGTCAACTGATGGAGGTTGTGATCTCCCTCAGATGTTGTCCTCCATCGATCTGGTGCGAGCGGTTTTGTGCGGTTGAGATTTACTTTGAGGGTTAAGTGTGTGGATCTCAGTGGGTTGGTATTGACGCCGAGCTATCTGCAAAGGAAGTCCCGGGTGGGTGACCACCGTAGGACCCTTCGACGATCAAGTTAGTATCTTGGAATAAGAGCAGAGTAGCGGCGTATTGGAATCAATTCGAGTTACCTGAGTCGTCTTAAAGAGGGATTTATATAGTGGTCGCGTGGAGCGAGCCGACACAAGATTCTCGCCGTCAGTTACGCCCCCTCGTTACGCCCGCATTGATGACGGGATCTGCTCATTAATGGGGGAACGCGCCCGCGTAGGATGCGGAACGTGGGGCGGCGGATATCTCACTTTGGCGAGATACGCGGAACCGTTGCAGGGGCACTGGGGCTCCACGCTCTCGATTGATCGGGGAAGCCGAAGAAGCTCGGCTTTCCAGATGGCTCGAAGACGATCCAGGAAGTCGAGGAAGCTCGACTGTTAGATGGCTCGGAGATGAGCCGGGAGGCCGAGGAAGTTCGGCCTAGCAACAGCTCGGAGACGAGCAAGGAGGTTGTGGAAGCTCGGTTGTAGGATTGCTCGAAAGCGAGCTGATGACCCATTGCTAGGAGAATATGGAAGGTATTCCGGGAAGGTCTCCGAAATTTCGGATGCAATCTCGGAGCCGAGGAACGTCTCCGATGCATCAGGCTCGGGCGAGGAGCCGAAGAACGTCTCCAATGCATCAGGCTCATTCCAGCTCCGTAGCCCCCGAGACACGTTATCCGATACGTGTCGTGTCTGGGGAATTCCCACTTATGAGCATCATCAGATGATGAGCGAGAGAGGTTCTTGCTGATGATCTTGAAGGAGATGAGAGGCAGCGCAAGGGTAGAGAACGAAGGAGAGAGGAGAGGTGGTGCTGGGGTCTCGGTAATTCCCTAACTGCAAGGGTGGCGAGCGCGGTAGCACTCGAGGCGGATCGCCGGAGAATCATGGCCATCGCCGCCGCCGTTGTAAACTGACGGCTACAATTGAAAGCTGGGGTTTGAGCCAGGGGCTCGTTCGTTTGGGGTTTAGCTCTTCTTCTTTTTTCCTTCTGGTTGGCTGTAGGGCTGCTCAACCACCCAAACAATCAGCTCTTGGTTATTCGGGTTGGCTGGTTCCCCTAAAAGGTTACGCTTGGTACATACCCGTAATCCTCCTATTTCCGAGAATATGATGACCGGCATCCATTTTCCAGGATCTTTGCGGTATGTTTTAATCAACCCCGGTAATATATGTATGTGCAGCTGTCAATCGACGGTGGACAGCAGGCCGCAGCTGACGGATTACGGGCGGCGAGGCCGGGGGTGAACAATCGAACGACGGCGGACGAACGATTGATTGGCGACAAGACCAGCCAACAATGGGGGGTGGGGCCGACCGGCGGAAAACGACAAACCGACGGCGGGTGGTCGATCGGCAAAGGAGGCCGGCGGCGAACAACCGACCAGCGGTGAACGGTCGGCCGATCGGCAAAGGAGGCCGGCGGCGAACAACCGACCAACGGTGGGTGCCCGATCGGTGGCGAACGGTCGGTTTGCGGTGGGGGCCGGCCGGCAGGAGATGGCAGACGGTAATGACACATCTCCTGTTATGTGGGATTATTTGATGGTAATCTAGGTTAGACACCTGTTCCGGGGAATAAGATTTCCATGAAAAGGGGTCATATGATTACCATCGCAATCCTGTATTTCCAGGAATATTTTTTACTCCTAAACAGCTGTGGTAATATTTTATGGGAATTTAGAATTACCACCTAAATAACCTCCTATCAAGTGCACCCGAAGGGTCATCTCTACAAACGTTGGCTTGTTTATTTAAACGGGCTTAAAACTTGTTCACGTTCGACTTGTTTATTTGTTGAACAAGCCCAAGCAAGCTTATCGAGCCCGATTCGAGCATTGAGCTTTATCAAACCTGTTTAAAATCTAAAAAATAGCTACATAGGTGGGAAAAAATATCGATGCTCGATACTATTCTTGACAACCTGAGTAGAAAATATTGTTGTTATTACTAAACGAAAGACCAAGTTCTTGTTCAAGACCTTGTCGAAATCTAGATTCTTCAACATTGTAGTAAAACAATATTTGACTAAATATTTATAACGTTCTAAATTTCGAGTTAATATTGACGAGTTGATAAATATTATATGGATTTTAAGTATACATAACTATTTTATTAGAATAAACGGGCCATGGAGTGTCTCTGTAAGGTGCAGTGGAGCATATATGGCATCCATGCATTGGACTTTGTATGATACTTTTGCGCTTAAGTATTTTCACCTTTGTATTGGGTCTTGCATTTAAATGCAAAAGCACCATGCAAAACCCAGTTGATGCATACGACACATGCTCCACAGTAGGGTGCGCCCTAAAGATACGCTGTAGGCCCCTTTTATCCAATTACTACTAAATAGTAATTAATCTATAAACTATTTGAGCTTACATGAGACATAAACGAACCGAGTCTAAACACGAACCGAGCTTGAACAGGCTAATTTTATGTTTGTTCATTTAACATATCGATCTTTGGTTTATGTTCAAGCTCGGCTTGTTTAACTATCCATGAAGGAGCTTTTGTCAAGCCAATCCAGGCCAGCTTCAAGCTTTTTTAACATCCCTGCCAAAATGATTTCTTTAAAAAAATAATTCCCCCTTCTGTTTTCTTTTATTTTAATGGAGGGGAAAAAGAGAAGTGAAAATAGCGTGATCATTATTGTGATCTATATTGCAATAATCATAATCATGGCAAAACCTGCTTTCACATTTAAAGGCTAAACAAGGATTGGTTTTTACAAAACAACCGTTTTGTTTAAATTAAAACAAAATTGCGGCAAAGTTTACGGTACTTTGGCAACATAACTTAAAATCAAGCTTTCGTTTAAAAACTGAGTTTAAAAAATGAACGGATTGAAACTTTCCGAAACTCTAGCCATTTTTAAGTTTTAAAAAGATGGGTTCGAGCTCTCGGAACTTTTCTAAAACGTGGTTTGGGAAACTATTTTGGTTGGCAAACGAGCCTTGGCTGCAATTCTAGGGCTTAGCCTCGAAACGAAACCATCATTTCAAAACTGTAACAAGTTGCCAAACGAGGCCTAATCAGAAGATTAATTCATCTTCAAATCAAGGTCCAATGCACTTTGAGACCGTTAAGTCACAAAAGTCCTTATACTGACGAGTAACGAAAAATCCTATGCAATGTCTTAACTCAGAATTATCACTGTAGTCAATAATCAACATCCATCACGAAACATGGGTATATCTGCGAAATGCACATAGCATCAGCACACCCAACAATTTATTATTACATGCTGGTATCCATTTACAATGCAGCAAAACTTATATTAAGTTTATACATTGAATTTGAGTACAGATTAGTGTCTCTTAAATTTATATGGCAGCATGCTTGTCCCGAGGAGTGTTCGCCTTCAAACTTTCGCAGATGCTTAAATGGCAGAAAAGGAAAACTGGAGAGAATCTGTATGCAAAAATTGATTGCTTATTCTCCATATCTCTCTCCCCACATAACTCCATGTCCAGGTATTACAGCGGATATAAATATCCTGTCGACAAAGAATTTTATAAGCATTTGTGTGTATAGTTATGACATCATGTCGAAATTGCATATAACCAAAAAACATCAAGTGTATTAGATTAAATAATAAAATGTGTGAGCACTCAGGAATGTGACAGACATGCAATGCCGATAGTGAACACTTCAATTTTAAAGGATCATCGCAATAACAAATGCATGTGAAAATTTGCTATCTGGATATATATAAGAAACTTGCTCATTTCTTTCCTCTATAAAGATTTTTAAAAATTACAACAAATTATAGATACATTTCCTAGTTTGCTAGATTCTCAGTTGTGGATCCTCAACAAAATGTTACATGCTTCAGCACTGTACATAGTTAAAAGCATGTGAGCATCAACTTACGATGTGTTACCTCTAACGTGAATTCTTTGGAGGTGGCATTTTAATCAACAGGAAACATTGAAAATAATGATAAATCAAAGAAGGCGTATGATCAATAAACCCACCTTCAAAATGATGCCTAATCAAATTTATTCATCCCAAAGCTCCTCCAAACTTTTGTAAACCCCATTTGGATGAACTGCAAACTCGCCTGCAACAAGCCTTACCTGTTCATGTCACAGTGCTTGTATTAGATAAAGTGTCTTACTACTTTACCGTGTATCTTTTCATTATTTAACTAATTTTTGGAAAAAGTATCCATTTTGCAGCTGTATGGCAGAAAGCATCGCTTGCCTGCTTAATTTCAGAGAACATTGGTAGCATACCCTCAGGAACGCTCCAATCAAACAGATCAATATTTTCCTTAATCCTTGCTTCATTAGTGCTCTTAGGCAGTACACTGTGGCCCATTTTAATTCCCCAACGTAAAGCAATTTGTGCAGGAGATTTCCCCAATCTCTCTGCAACCGGATTTAAGGCCGGGTTTGTAAGGACTAGATTTAAGGCCGGGTTTGTAAGGACATTGATCGATTTTGTTCCAGGTGAGCCCAGTGGGCGATATGCCTGCAAAAAGGACCAAGCATGACCTAATTTTACACATGGGAAATATAAGGAAATACGGGGAAGATATATTGATGTCAAGAAAATTTAACTCATAAAACTCCCGTCTCCCCCTTGCATGAGACTTTGAGCCATAAGTAAAGCCTCCAACAAAACAAATCTCTTGAAATGGTAAGCAAATATTTTGTAATGCCGATTATTAGTTTGATTCGTTTGAATGCAAGACCTCTTGAAATCTTGTACACTCAGGAACCATTTATTCTTACACCTTTGAGTCATGGATAATAATGTCATAAAGCAAATAACTCTCAAAAATTAAGAAAAAGAAAGTTTTAAATTGTCTATAACAAGGTTTGAAACCTAGGACCTCCTGCACCGATATCGTGTCCATAACCACTTCACCCAAAAGGTTAAGCTTTTGGGTTTTGGGGTAAGAAAATATGCGAGTATATGAACTTTTAAACAGGTAAACAGAAGTTAAGACTTTATTATTGCCTACTTACAGAGAGGTAAATGCCTTTTTCTTGACAGAATGCGTGAAGCTTGGTCTGCTGCCAAGCAGGGTGGCACTCCGCTTGGTTGACAGCTGGCGGCACATGTGCAATAGCAAGCAAATCCCCCAGCTTCTTGATAGAGAAATTACTGGCCCCGACGACACGAACTTTTCCCAAATCATACAAATTTTCCATTGCTCCCCATGTCCCAGGCAAATCGAGTGGGATAAGTTTTCAGGCTTGAGACCACTGCCTTTCCCAACCCAAATTGGCCAATGAATCTTCAAGAAGAACACAACAAGGTAGGTTATGGAAATAACTTTAAGGCATAATAAACCATTACCAAAACCTATCAAGTTAAGGGAAATTGCATAGAACACCCTTCAATTATACTCCATCAATCACATATGGCCCTTCCAAAGATTAATAGGCAACCAATAGTCAGCGCTGAATGAGGTAAAGGAGAAGGGTGTTATTTGCAATAAACCGTTAAATTATATACAAGTAAACCACGCAATGCGACTAACCCTAAAATTAAATGCTAGTAAACGACTCAGGAGGATAAGCCACATAGTCCATGCACCCCGCAATTGAAATACTTGCAAGCATTACTGAAATGTTAAGAACAGCAGCAGGACATATAGATGTAAATATAATAAATAGAGAGTTTTTTGGAGTGTTATTACAAATTATACAGCTCTTGCAATAAAAATGTCAGCAAGTTCACCCACAAAAAAAAAGGGTCTGCAAGCAGCAGCATGAAACCAAACATTCTCTATTGAAACTAAAGCATGTATGAGGAATATAAAGGAAAAACTTTGTATAGATTCAATGCATGAAAGGGGTAGAGATTCTAGGGATCATGAGCACCGAACAAACTATACACAAATTGAAAGATAAATATGTCATATAAGTCCTTAATCGACTTGTAATTCTTGCTATTATTAACAATGAGAAATGATAGACCAAGTCAAGTACAGAGCTTACAAGATAAATATGCACGTAGTCAATCTCCAACTCCTTAAGAGTCTTGTCTAGCGCCAATGGCACATCTTCAGGAGCATGATCATCGCACCTGCAGAATTAAATGCAAAATAAACTAACTTGAGAAAAATCACAAACTCTAAAGTCGTAACAAGAGTACCCAAAACAACAATTTTAACTGTAATGCAACTGAGATTTATTAATAATAATTAAATTTGAAGGTATATGGATTTTATAAAGCGAAAACCAACCATAGCTTGGAGGTGATGAACAAATCGCCATGCTTTACTATGCCCAGTTCAAACAGCTTTTTCAGAGTCAAACCAACCTGCAAATCAAAAGTCATCCCAACATCACAGATTCCAATAGAACGTAATCAAAATGCAAGGTTGGTGCAACAAATGGGAAGATAATTGCATTAACAGTTACTTCTCATCAAATTTATTCTCGCCTCTCACATGATCATCCGGCGAAGAAATGAATAATCATGCACGTGTATTGCATGCAGTTTAGATGTATCTTGATAAATAAAAAAGGAAGAAATGGAATTGAACGGTTATACCCCTAGACCCCACCACTGTTGTAAAAAGCCCCGTAAAGCTCCGCTAAAGCCCCGCTTTAGCGGAAAGCGGTCATGAAGTGCTTCGCTTTCGTATCAAGCGGTAGTATAAAGCCTCTGTGCTTCTTTAGAGGCCAGAAATCCTGCTTCGGTATGCTTTTATGCGCTTGCAACCCCGCTTAAACCCGCTTTTTAATCGGTTATAATACAACTAAGTCCTTATTCTATTAAAATTTTCAAATTATCATATTAAATAATAGAACCAGTGAGTCTTATTGTTGTCTCTAATCTATACCAATATTTTTTAGACCTTATATGACATGTTTATAAATGTTGTCTTAAAATTATTCAATATATTTTTATTATTGGATATAAACTTTATCGAATACGAAAAAAAGAAAAACATCTCTTTCTTTTTTTATCTTTTGTTTATAAATCTTTGTATCTATCTAACTTTTCCATCATATAATCTTGTTTAATATTAAAAAAAACGTCTATGTGCTTTTTGCCGCTAAAGCCCTGAAAAAGCCTAAGCCTTATCATTCTGCTTCGTTATGCTTTACGCATTCCACAACAATGCACCCTACTGAACAGTCATGAATGGTAGTTGATTCCAGCCATTTAATTCTGATATTACCGAATGCTTCGTGTTGAGCTCAAATGTGGGAGTCTTAGTCCCGAGCCACATATCTATCTACCAATGTGGATAAATGCAGCGGTAATGAAGAGGCACATCATCATGACATAACCAAAATAGCTAAAAATGTGTCTCGGCTTCATGAATTGAATGGCTAAGGGATACATCTTATATATGCGACTTCAAGATTTTCTTTGTCATATTTCCTTACTGAGATATGCAAGTGCCCTTCACATTCTTTGACGTTGAAAGAATCTCATTTCCTAAGTTCATAGATAGTTAGACACCCATCATAGACATCTAATTAGATACCAAACCTCTTTAAATAATTGATTCAATTCATAGCATAACATCAAGGTTGAATTCATAGCATAACAAATATATCCATCTCCTTTTTGATTTATATGAAATTAACATCAACCGCATAAACAACAAGAATGATGGTATGAAATATGAAAGAAACTTTTGTGTAGTTTTAGAACCGTATGACTTTACTTTTGTTATTTAGCGAGGTTCAGAGCCGTGTGGGCTTCACTTTCTCTTGGAATATTTTTTGTTTCAGAGCCAGATGCGGCTTTACTTTTGTGAACCTTTTAGCATCTGTAGTTGATTATCGATCCTTGTATTTGCTTGCGAGCTGTGGTCCCTTGTATTAAAATCACTTTAATGAAAACCACGGGAGGGTCTTTATTCCCAACCGATCTTATATGTGCTGGGAAAAGATGGTATGAATTACGAAAGAATCAGCATCAACGAAATTGAATGTGCAAATTACCTCTTTCTAATTGTTGTACAATGAAGCACAATCGATGTGCCTGTATCCAATCTGCACAATCATCAATCATAATAAGCACATATCAATCGATGAATCTAAACAAGTGCGCTTACAGTGTCAAGAATTTATTTTGCATGTGATGCAAGTATATTACTCCAGGGTGTATGCAATAAATAAAGAAATTCAAAGGGACTTACGTGAAAATAGCCACTCTATATGGAGAGAATGGGATTATGCTGGAAATGTCATGAAGTTTGTTCTTCTTAATTTCGAGTTTTTTTTTCAATCCCCGCTAGAGTTTGGGAATCTCATCAAAATCCTTTTCATTTTTAATTCAATTTGATGTCTTCAAATATTCCTTAGTTGCATTTTATATTGGATAGGAGTAGATAATGTTAGAATTTGGCAAGATTCCTCAAGATGGAGATGGACCTCCAGCTCCATCTTCATCAGCATGAGAAAGAATCTATTTAAATATCAAAACTGTGAGCGGAAAAACAAAACCCTAGGGGAAAAAAGAGACCTTGGCCGCGGCAATGAGGGCGTCTTGGGCGGCGGCGGGCGCTGCCTTATACGTACCCATCCCTACCGAGGGGATTTTGGCACCGGTGTTGAGTTCGAAAACCCTAGCCATTTTTAGAGAGAGAAAGAGAGAGGCGTTTGGCCTCACAAAATTGAGAGAGAGGGGTGCAAATGTCGATACGTTTGGCTTCAAAAAATGCTTCACGCACCTGCATTTTCTTCCTCCTTTTTTGTACACATTTGTTTTTGGGAGGCAATCTCTTCCATCTTTATGCTGTAAGAGTGGATTTGACATGACCATGTTTTCAGAAGATTTATTGCAGGAGTAGTTGGTTCAGAATTGTTTTTCCTTTTTTTTGTCATATAAGCGTTTTTACAAGGAAAATGATTTTTTATTGAAACCCGGTGCTTTCCATGTAACCCACCAAGTATTTACCTGGACATAAAGTGAGACATGTTCTCCACTGTCAAGGTATTTATACCACGTATCTCATCTTGTATCCAATAAGAGATTTAACAACCTACATTAATTCTACCACTCCGGTAGGAAAAGCATTACTCTTTTTATAAACACACACACGAAAAATTATTACATGTGCCGGCTGTATACATCCAGGCAAGAGAAAGAAGTAATAAAAGTGTGGGTCCACAAGCTATTCAAAGCTGCTAGAAACCCTCTTTTTCTAACCCCTGCCCGTATGTATCACACCCGGCACACCGAATAATTCCTCCACACACGAAAATTGCCTTAAAAGCTAGAAAAATATTTTTCCTATCAGGATAGTGGAATCCATGTAAGTTGCATGAATTCTCATTAGATAAAAAGTGTGCATGATATCTATTATATAAGGAATTGCACCTTCTACTCCACCTTGCAAGCAATAAGTGTCCTTATGGATGACTTATGGATGACGTGGATTCTATAATCCTGATAGGAAAGGTATTTCTCTAAAAGCCAAGTCCAATTGATTTGGTTTGTATATGATGCGGCAAGATTATATTACATTTAGTTTGTCATACCAAGGTATTTCTCTGAAAGCCGAGTCCAAGTGATTTGGTATGTACATGATGCGGCAAGATTATATTAACGTTTAGTTTGTCATATTAATCAGCCAACAATTTAAAGTAATACTTTATCTACCAGCTTGAAATCCTATCACAATCTACCCAAGAGACAAATATCATGTACTCAATTATTTGGCACCAGTATCTAGGTGTTATGGGCCCATGGTGTTTTTTCTCTTGAATGGATTGTGGCATGATTTGAAAACCGGTAGATTAAGCATTTTTCAACAATTAATACCATACGAAAATATCCGTATACTGTTTTTTTTTTCCATTCCAACAACATTGTTAACGAGGCCATGGGGTTTTGCCAAAATGATAATTATTTAACCTAAATTTGGTTGAACAAAATTAAGTTTGTTTATTCTCCTGATTTTTATAAAAAATATTATTAATTTGTAGAATATTCTCTTCGTGACATCAAAAACGGAGCAAGAAATTAAAAGTATGGGGCCATCATTAGATGTTAAAGGCTGAAGCACACAGCAAACTTTTATTCAAGATTACGAACCTATCCAATTGAGCATAACTCATGCGTCAAGAATTCTCCCCATGGCCGGTTCAATTGCCAAGGAGGTCGCATTGGGCAAGTGATGATGCTCGATATCGGTAATCTCCCAGATCATGACACGTGGCAGATGGCGTATCCCAAAGCTCATAAGAAAGGACCTACAGTGGACGACCGGACCACTCCAGTGCCCGTCCCACAAACAGGCGCTGGCTCACCTTTGAGCCCCCAGCACAATCGGCCTCCTCGGCCTCACAGCTCGTCTCCGGGCTACCACGGAACGAAGATACCTCGGCTCTTCCGCTCGTTCGTGAGCTCTCCCACCGAGGTCATCTTCCTCGGTCTCATCGACCGACCAACGGCACCGCTCACAGGCGCAACCGCCATCCCGCGAATCTCGTCATGCGCGAGATATCCACCGACCACATCCCACGTTCTACACCATCACGATCCCCCATTAACGAGCATGTCTCGCCATTAACGGGGATCACGCTCATCACGCGAGCGTGACGTCGGGAGCATAACGGCCGGCGTGATTCTCGCGCCTGCCCTGCCTGCTGCCACCGCTATATAAACCCCTCTTCCAGACGGTTCAAGTAAGCCATTTTTACTCCACCAAGCCGTTACTCTACTCGGATTCCCTCTCTAACTTGACCGTCGGAAGGTTCTCGGTGGTACAACCACCCCAGGACTTCCTTGCAGGTAGCTCGGCGCCAACAACCTCAAACCCATTAAGATCCACATGCTTCAGGAGCCTGCCTCCAGATCAAATATCAGCCGTCCATCGCCGCCATCAGCAGATCAACGGAAGGTAACATCTTGGCGTGATTTAGGTCACGTCAGCTGGTGCCATCCGTGGGAAACCTTGATTCCACAAAAACAAAAGTTCATCTTTCAATCTTGCTCTAATGGCGAGCGATCATCACAACGATCCCAGTACCAGCCGCCACCTCTCCCTCAACGGAGGCACGGAAGAAGCTCCTCCGCCGAATGCCATCAACGCCCTTGCCAGCCGGATAGACCCACTCGTGTCTATCGTGGAGGTGCTCATCCGTGTCGAAACGGCAGGGCAAGTCCCCCAGGTCGCCGCTCCTCCACCTCGAGACCGGGACCCCTACAGGGGGAGAGAAGACTCTTCGCGCGTCGGCATGGCCGACCGCCGCCTCGCTACCTCCCATGGCCGCAGATCTCCCGGGATAATACCTTCTGCGACTCGCTGGGCACCCCACAGTTCAACACCGAAGTCTGTCGCCAGTGCACCTCGCCCCGAGATCCTTCGCGCACCTGTCCCTCCCGAGGAGATGTCGGTCAGCTCGCCTGTTACCATGCATGATCGACACCCCCTCCCTCGACTGGGTCGTGCGGACGGGACTCGCCACGACGGCTCAAAAACTACCTCGCCGGGGGATCTAAGGAACCTCATTGAGAGAAACCGGGGCCGCGGCCAGACACAGGCCTCCAACAGCAGAGCCCAGGGATCAGAATGTGCCGAGTCGTCGGGGTACCACGTTCGAATCGACGCCCTCGAGAAGAAGATCGAGGGTATGCATCGGGAAGGCCACCGATCGAGCGACGGGGCTAAGTACGCCGCCGACTCGCTCACCAAACCATTCACCAAGGAGCTGCTCGCTGTCCACGTCTCCTCTCGTAACAAGCTCCTGAAAGTCTCCCTCTTCGATGGTAAATCTGACTCGAAGGACCATTTAGACGCGTTCACCACGGGAATGAGCTTCCAGGATAACTCCGACGCCATCCAACGCTGAGCTTTCCCGGCCACTCTCATCCGCGCCGGACGGGACTGGTTCCGAGGGCTCTGTTCATATCAAAATTTTGCATTATTATATCGCCCATTCTTAATCATATTGCAAATAAATATGTGCTTTTGATCCATGTCTGCTAAATAGTTGCAGGTTATAGGTTCTCGGAACAATACAGTGAAAATGGTGAAAAAACGGTACAAAAATGAGACTATGACCAACAAATAGAAGAATCTTTATGATACCGCCTACAGTTGAAGGAACAAATGAAGATCAATGAACAGTTCGATTTCACAAAGCACGAAGGAAGCACAAGATTCAAGATTTCAACACGAAGTAAACGGTAAAAGTCCACAACATTCTGCACTGTGGAAATCTGGAAGAAACTAGAAAATATTCTGAAGAACCAAGTGAAGAAAACAGAAGCAAATAGCAACATGAAGCAACCCAGAGAAAAAGAACCAAAGAGCCCATCAAACGGCCGCGGAACCGTGGATAAACAAGGCTTATGGCCGCGGATCCACGGCCGTGCTGTGCATGTGTCGGCGCGTGTCGGTGCGTGTCGGTGGAGTCGGTGTATTGACCCGATTTTCTTAGGGTAGTTTTGTAATTTTAGATGTGGATCAGATGTAAACCCTAGGGTTTCTCCTATTTATAAATAGGAAACCTACAGCTCTTTTTGGAGCATGCATCTTTTTAATTCCAGATCTTAGATTTTCAATTCCTTGTAATCGTCAAAGAGTGCATTAATAAAGTAAGTTGTTTCTTTTTATCGTGTTTTTTTTTCTTAGTTGCAATTTTATTTCTCTGCAATTTTTATCTGTCGTTTATTTTCCGCACGTTAATTAGGTTATTAAAAGAAAAATTATAAAAAATAAATTCCATTGTTAATTCCCTAATGAGCGAGTAGTTCCTCACTTGTTAGGGTTAGGTTTGGGGAATGCTTGGAGATGAAAATCTCTCTCCTTTCTTGCCCGCATAACTTTATAATTAGGGCTCTATATAAAACAATCACCCACCGCTCACTACGGCACCCTATTCTACGAGATAGCGATGATTCCCTAGTTAGACCGATCGTGGTTGATTTAGATAGAGCTTAAGGGTAAGAATTAAGAAAGGACGGACAAGGACCAAAGGGAAGAAACTATGTTTCTTCCTAGTCGTGCTAATCCCCTTTGTTAATTATTCTCCTAACACATATGTTCTTAATCAGGGCAAAGAAAGCGGCGAGTAGAATTAACTTTCCAAACTAACCTAATTCTAACCCTAGCAAAGTTTTAATCCAAATCAAATTCAATTTCAGTTCTTATAGAAATCAAAACCTACCACAAATATGAATTGACTCGTTAGAACAATAAGAAAAGGCAAGTTTTCCCTGTGGACCGACCCGTACTCAACCGGCTAGCTACCAAGCGACACCGTTATTGATTGCGGTATTCTTAACTTTGATTTCAAAAACGCATACGCACAAAAAATCTTCCATCAATCAAATGGCGCCGTTGCCGGGGATAACGGTAGTTATTTTCTTTTTATAATTTCGGGTTAATTAAAAATTAAAAAAATCATAAAAACTGAAAAATATAAAAAAAATTATCATCTTGTTATTTTTTGAAGGGTTTTCGTGCGAATTGTGCAGGAACGGAAAGACGAACATTTTCAGATCTGGAGCAAGCTTGGTGAACAAATCCAAAAACAGAAGATCTGAACAGACAGAGGAGAATCAAAACAGCAAACAGAAAGATTTTGGAGATCTGAAGCAACCATCACACCGCGGAACCGCGGTCATAGGCAGCATTTGACGGCGGATCCGCGTCCTTTTGTTGACGCCAGCAATCCAATTTTTTATGTAAGTATTCCTTACCTCCTCTGTAACCCCCTGTGCTCCTCTGAAAAATCTTCATGCAGGGTTCTTTGCGCAAAACTTCTTCCCCCTTCTCCAATAATCAATCTTGTGCAGGATTCTTTGCGCCGCAAATAAAAAGAAAATTTTTGGCAAGTGTTTTGGATTTTTTTTATGTTTGCTGCTTTGCATTTTTTAAAACGGACTTTTAAGGGGCTTTAACACCAATCCAGATTGGATGGGGATTTCATTACCCTTTCTAGGACCCCAAAAATCACAAAAAGCATTTGCATCAACCCTTCGAGTTAAACAAAAAATATTAGACTCAGCCAATAAGGACTGTCGTGCTCATTAGGACAAAGGAAAGGTTGTAGGTATCGGTCGTTTATCTAAACCTGACTTTGTGGTGCATAGGCTAGACAAATGGGAAAGGTAATTTTAAAAGGCCCGTCTCACGGTGATTGGTGAGCGGATCCCTCCTTTCTTTACTTGTGCTTACCTGGCCACAATTGTCGGTGAAGAGACGATTCGAGGATCTCACAACTTACCCTTTGGAACAGTTAGGAGCAGTCTAGTTGACTTAGGAGACCCTAGCTCTAGACTTGATTGTGCATATTGTGATTGCTTGAAAGTGTGTCTAGCTCCTTATAAAAAATCGTTTGCAAAAACTTCTTATAAAAATAAAAATAAAACCACAAAACAAAATTTTTTACAAAAACTTGCCATTTTGTCGCTAGAAATCCATTGCACCCCACTTGCAACCACTTTCTCTCATTGACGTTTTCTTACCACCACCTTCTATTTTTACCTTTTTGACTACACTACACCTCGTTAGTGTATGTCCAGTTGGACTAGGGACACTAGCGCTCGTTTAGTCCGTGTCTCGTTAGTGTCTATTGACGACGCGTTCGAATCCGAAGTCGAAATTCCCTCCACTTCTTTACCTTCATCTTCAAATTCATCATCTTTTAAGGAGATGTCGGGATTCAATCCTAACAACCTCTTACCTACGGGACTGATTCCACCTCAACTGGGTGCGAATAACCCACCACACCCTCCTGTCGAAGCACCCTAACGAATCGCGCTCCAGGATATTTTCTATCCCATCCGCACCGCACTTCCCACTTGTCTTTCACTTCCACCGGCTAATGGAGATAACTTCGAAATTAAACCCCACTTCATCAATATGTTACCTAAATTTCACGAACTGGAATCCGAAGATGCCTACATCTTCATTAACAAATTCCAGAATGTTTGCGCAATGATGAAGACCACCCAACTTTCTGATGATGCTATAAGGCTACGTGTCATTCCATTCACTTTATGTGACCTAACTGAAAAATGGTTATATAGCACAGCATCACATTCCATAAAAAATTGGGAAAAGTTTGTTAAGGCTTTTCTAAGAAAATTTTACCCACACCACAAGACAGCGAGCATTCGCAATGAAATTATTCAATTTTCCCAGGTTCCTTCCGAACCTTTTTGGAAGTGTTTCGAAAGATTTAAGGACCTTCTTGTTCAGTGCCCTCACTACGGTATCGAGAAATGGCAAATTTGCCAAACTTTATACGAAGGACTGAACCCAGCAACTAAGCAGTTGTTGGGAACCATTTGTCAAGGTCACTTTCTTACAAAATCGAGTGAGGAAGCTTGGCAATTTCTCGACGTTCTTGCTGAACAGACACTTCAGTGGGAAAGCACTAAGACCACTTCATCTACTTCATCAGGTCAGTCTAGGACAGGTATACATCAATTTGATATGTCAATTGCAATGAAGGCCGAAATGGCTGCACTCACGAAAAAACTAGAAGCAATTGAGAGCAAATTCTCATCAACTTCTCCTGCCTCAGCTTTACCCCCACGCACTATTTGCGCTTGTTGTTCGGATCCATCCCATCTAACCGAAGAGTATCCTTACAACCCGCCTGTTCAAGGACAAGATCAAGTCAATGCTGCCTTTCAGCAAAGACAAAGAAATGATCCATACTCTTCAACTTATAATCCTGATTAGAGGAGCCACCCAAATTTTGTTTGGAATCAAAAACAACAATTCCAAGGCAATATCAACTTTCAGAGGCCTCCTCCACAACAACAAGCCCCTCAACAAACTCAATATCAGCAACCTTTCCAACCCCAACCTTACCAAAACCAAATGAACAATTTTGTACCAAACAACTCTTATCCTCAAAACAATTTTGTTCAACCGAATAACGATAAGGTTTCCTCGCTAGAACGAAGTCTGGATGCGTTTTTAAAACAATCTATGCAATTTTCAGCCAGCATCCAATCGTCCATTCAGTCTTTGGTGCAACACAGTGCTTCACATGATCAGAGCATCAAAACAATTGAAACCCAAATTGCACAACTGAATGCTGCGTTAAGCAAGAGAGAAAAGGGAAAACTTCCATCTCAACCACTGCCAAATCCCGGTCACACACAAAATACATATGTTGCTCATGAATAACAAAATCATAATATGAGTGCCACGACTACATTGAGATCTGGAAAGGTATTGCATAACAATGTTGGCAATAATGATGAAACCCCGGCCGCCGCTTCTTCATCTTCTTCATCATCATCTTCTTCTTCATCTTCTTCAGAGTCTGTTCTTCATTCTTCACAAGGCTCTACTTCTTCTAATTCGAACGGACCCACATCTCACTCCACGAAAACACCAACACCGGGATCCGTTCCAACTCCGCAATCTACTCCACAAACATTGGACTCAACAAATTTTCAAAATATTCCATTTCCAAACAGGTTGAGATCCAATAAACCTAATCCACAAATGGAGAAGATTGTGGAGTTTTTCAAATAGGTTAGCATTAACATACCTCTCTTGGATGCAATCCAACAAATCCCTTCTTATGCTAAAATCTTAAAGGACTTATGCACCAAGAAGAGGAAATCACAGGTACCCAAGAAAGTTTTCGTGGCTAGTGCGGTAAGTGATGCTCTCACCCAACCTTTACTCCAAAAACGCAAGGACCCTGGCTGTCCTACAATTTCAATAACAATTGGGGATAAGAACATCAATCGCGTACTTTTAGATCTTGGTGCTAGTGTTAATTTACTTCCCTATTCAGTATATGAACAATTAGGCGTTGGAGAGCTGAAACCCACACATTGTACTCTCCAAATGGCCGATCGATCCATCACCCATCATAGGGGAGAGTTAGAGGATGTGTTAATTAAAGTAGGGGACTTTATTTTCCCCGTTGATTTCATTGTTATGGACACACAGCCTGTAGCTAACCCCGGAGTCAAATTCCGGTGATACTTGGTCGACCATTCCTTGCGATTTCTAATGCGGTGATCAATTGTCGAAATGGTTCGATGAACCTATCTTTTGGAAACATGACAATTGAGCTCAACATTTTTAAGTTGGGGAATCAGCCCACCGAACCTAATGTTAATATACTTGATGTTTGCTCGATCCAAGAGATCACTCAGGAGGACTGTGAGCTCGAAAAATTTCTGTTCGATCACAGCAATTTTGACGCCACTAGTGCGTTCCTCCTTGAATCGGACACAGTTTTCACACCCGATAACGATTACGAGTGTTTCACTTTTTCGAACGATTTTGAAGAATCACCACCCGAGTTTGAGTCCTTTGAATTTTCGGATGAGTTAACTGAACCATCCGACTCGGTTGCTTACACTCGCTTCGAACCATTGTTGGAATCCTTCGAGTTCAAGACAGTTTCACCAATTTTACCTTCAATTGTTTCACCTCCAAAACTCGAACTCAAGCTATTGCCGTCTCACCTTAAATACGCCTACTTAGGTGAAAATGAGACCCTTCCTGTTATCATCTCGGCCTCTCTAGCCCACGAGCAAGAGACAACCCTTTTAATGGTCTTATAAAATAATCGGCAAGCTTTTGGCTGGACTATGGCAGACATCAAGGGGATTAGTCCCCTCATAGTTGAACATCATATACATATGATGGATGATGCCAAGCCAGTAAGGGATCCATAGAGACGCCTCAACCCTATAATGAAGGAGGCTGTTAAAAAGGAGATTGTAAAATGTCTAGATAGTGGTATCATTTACGCTATCTCTGATAGCCAGTGGGTTAGCCCCATTCACGTTGTCCTAAAGAAATCGGGCATAACGATCATAACTAATGAGGCGAATGAGTTAATACCTACTCGCACCCAAACTGGGTAGCGAGTTTGCATTGGTTATAGAAAACTTAATGCCGCGACACGGAAAGATCACTTTCCACTACCTTTCATTGACCAAATGCTAGAACGATTGGCGGGGCATGAATTTTACTGCTTTTTGGATGGCTACTCCGGCTATAATCAAGTTCCTATCGCCGAAAAGGATCAAGACAAGACCACATTTACTTTTCCTTTCGGTACATTCGCTTACAGTCGCATGCCCTTTGGGTTATGCAATGCACCCGTTACTTTCCAGCGGTGTATGATGGGCATTTTTTCAAACATGGTGGAAAAATTCTTGGAGATTTTTATGGATGATTTCTCCATTTTTGGCGACTCCTTTGATGAGTGTTTGCTACATTTAGACGCAGTTCTTACCCGGTGTAGGGATAAGAATCTCACTTTAAATTGGGAGAAATGCCACTCTATGGTACGAGAGGGTATTGTCTTAGGACATATCATCTCACAAAATGGCATTAAGGTTGATAAAGCTAAAATTGAGGTCATTTCCAATCTTCCTCCTCCCAAGTGCGTCAAAGAAATCCGAGCCTTCCATGGCCATGCCAGTTTTTATAGACGGTTCATCAAGGATTTTAGCAAGATAGCTAGACCCTTGACTCTTTTGTTGGCCAAGAACACAACTTTTGATTTCGACTCAACCAGCATGAAGGCGTTCGAGTCATTGAAAAACTCACTCATTTCCGCTCCATTCTTTCATCTCCCGACTAGACGCATCCATTTGAAATTATGTGCGATGCATCTGATTTCGCCGTTGGTGCTGTCCTTGGACAGCACATAAATAAGATGCCACACGTAATTTATTACGCTAGCCGAATATTAAACGAGGCCCAATTAAATTATACAACAACTGAAAAAGAATTCTTAGCTGTTGTGTTTGCACTAAAAAAATTCAGGCCCTATTTAATCGGCTCTCCAGTCATCGTTTACACGGACCGCTCAGCTTTTCGCCATCTTTTCGTGAAGAAAGATGCTAAATCTCGGCCGATACGTTGGATTCTCTTGCTACAAGAGTTTGACATTGTCATAAGAGACAAGAGAGGATGCGAAAACGTAGTCGCCGACCACCTTTCACGACTCCCTTTTTCGCCTACACTTCAAATTTCTATTAAAGACGTTTTTCCAGATGAGCAGCTCTTAACCGTGTCATGTGAACCTTGGTTCGCAGATATCGTAAATTATTTGGCCACCAGACTGATACCAAACGAATGGTCGAAATAGGATAGACTCAGATTTCTATCTCAAGGAAAACATTTTTACTGGGATGAACCGTATCTCTTCAAATACTGTTCTGACCAAATCATTCGTCGGTGTGTCCCCGACAACGAGTTTAAGAGCGTGCTGTCATTCTGCCACGATCAAGCACGTGGCGGGGATTTTGGCCCCAAAAAGACAGCAGAAAAAATCTTGCAGTGTGGCTTCTACTGGCCACGACTTTTTAAAGATGCATACGAATACTACAAGATATGCTCCCGGTGCCAACACTTGGGCAAGATATCTCGGAGAAATGAAATGCCGCTAGAACCAATTTTGGTTGTTGAAATTTTTGATGTTTGGGGGATAGACTTTATGGGACCATTTCCCAATTTCTTTGGGAACATGTATATTCTACTCGCTGTTGACTATGTTTCAAAATGGGTCGAGGCTGTGCCCAGCCAAACTAATGACAACAAGGTTGTTGTTAGATTTCTCAAAGAAAACATTTTTCACGGTTTGGGCATCCTCGCGCGATTATCAGTGATGATGGATCTTACTTTTGTAATAGGACTTTCGAGTCCTTAATGCGAAAATACTCCATTACTCACAAAATGTTAACGCCCTATCATCCCCAAACTTGTGGGTAAGCCAAGATTTTGAATCGGCAGATTAAATAGATATTGGAGAAAACGGTTTTCAAAAACCGTAAAGATTGGTCATCAAAACTGATTGATGCCCTTTAGGCATTCCGTACCGCCTATAAGATCGATCTTGGCATGTCTCCATATAGGCTTGTTTATGGAAAGGCTTGCCACCTTCGAGTTGAAATAGAGCATAAGGCATTTTGGGCAATTAAAGAGTTGAACCTATCTTTGGGAGATGCGGATAGCAATAGAAAGCTGCAGTTGAACGAACTAGACGAGCTGCGGGATAAAACCTACGAGAACGCAGTAGTTGTTAAAAACTGAACGAAAGTGTTCCACGATAAACAGCTTATGCGCAAGACTTTCAAACCTGGTCAACAGGTTTTACTTTACGACACTCGGTTACATTTCCATCCCGGCAAGCTCAGATCTCGATGGAAAGAGCCATTTTTGGTACGCACCGTTGTTTCCCCCAATCAGAGCAAAGCTCTGTTTGAATTTAAAAAATTCAAAAATTGAAGCAACGCTTCAGATCTCTTGCGCTGCGCGCAACGCGCCACGTGTCAAAAGCAGACACGCCAGCGCAGCGCCCAAGGCAGCGCACCCAATCAGAGCAAGGCTCTATTTAAAATAAAAATAAAAGAAGCAACGCTTCAGATGATTTGCGCTCTGCGCTGCGCGACACGTGGCAGCGCAGTTGCGCTGCGCTCTGCGCTGCGCGAGTGGCGCTAGCGCAGTTGCGCTGCGCGACACGTGGCAGCGCAGTTGCGCTGCGCTCTGCGCTGCGCGATACGTGTCAAGCGCAGGTGCGCTTGCGCCAACTGTGCCAGCACTAAAACAGAATTAAAATTCTGGAAAGATCTTTCTGATCTTATTAAAACAATAAGATTATCTTCTGTAAAACAGAAGCCCTTGGATCAAAGATCCAACGGTGGGGAAAATCCTTAAATCACTTAGAGAAAGATTTCTTTAACTGATTTAACAAATCAATTGGCACTATAAAAAGGCCCCTAGACTCCAAGTCTAAAAGGAGATTAACACACAGAGAATTCACAGAGCTCTTCTAAGAACTTTGAGAAGAATTCAGAAAGAAAGAAAGAAAAAGGTAAAACCTTTAGAAAAAGAAGAATTTTCTTCTAAAAAGATCAATGATCTAAGAACAAGATCAAAGATCTTCAATAAAAAATGATAATATTAATGAAAAGAAGTAATTTACTTCTTTACTAGATCATTTGATCTACATAAAGGCATTGCCTTTTGATGAACCATTGGTTCTGCAATCTTAAAAGATTCTCTTCTTTGATCCAAAATTGGATCAAGATATTGAACAGTGCCCTGCACTTGTAAAATTTGCACTGTTGCGCTCTTGGGTTAGCGCAAGCCACCAGAGAGCGCCACGTGTCAGCCCCAGAGCAAACTGCGTCTTGCGCTTTAAAAAATGAGCATTGCGCTCTTGGGTTGGCGCAACTCACCAGAGCGCGCCACGTGTCAGCAGCGCACTGTCGCAGCGCACTGCGCTTGCATGACACGTGTCACCATCACATGAGTTTGCGCCTTGCGCTCTTCAATTGGCGCAGAGCGTCTGACAAGCCACGTGGGGCGTTGTCAGAGCATTTAATGCAATGCATTATCAAGGGCAGAGCCCAATAAAGAAAGGTCTATCAGACCAAACAAATGTGCTATGCACTATTAAAAGGGGCAGAGCCCAATTAAAAGAAAAAAGTCTAAAACAGACCAAAATAAAATACTTTGCATTATTTTAAAAGAGGGCAGAGCCCAAATAAAGGCCTAACAGGCCAAATGCAAATAAAATGTTGAACATTTTCAACTGGACTTAGCCCAATCATGGCCGTAAGTCCTCAAATTAAATTGGACTGAGCACGACTGCTCTCTTAATCAATTTACACCCGGTTCAAGGGTATATCTCCGAACTCCTCTGATATTTGTCGTTGTAATCCTTCAACGTCTTCAGAGAGGTGACGGGTCCCGACAACCACATATTGATACAGACTGCGGGGTTCTTAAACTCGTGGACCGAAACGTCCTTAAACTAATATTCGTCCCAAAATGGGAACGTTGGACCGAAACGTCCTTAAACTAATATTCGTCCCAAAATGGGAACGTTGGACCGAAATGTCCTTAAACTAATGTTTGTCCCCAAATGGGAATGATGGACCACCATGTCCCTAAACTGGAAATCGACCGCAATGTCATTAAACTAAACAATAGAGCCAACTGCTCTCTTGTTGGATCCAAACGATCCCGTTAAGTTGATCTTAGTCTGGAGATTAGGCTAACGTATCCTTAACAAAAGTTTAAGTTGATCTTAGCCTTAAATAGGGCTAACGTATTCTTAAACCAAAACACCAAACCTAAATCTAAGAAAATACGGATTTGGACTAATCCACGTCCTACGGGCGACGACATAAATTAGTCTCCGTATACAATCCATGGGCAACCACAAACAAAACAAACACCCATGACACGAAGTGAAATTCTAGAGAATGAGAAAGTTGTTACCGCGACGCGGTAGCGTAATTAACTGTAGGGGCTTGCGCCAGCAGGGAAGAGCGTCCCTACAATCAAAAACCCCTCAAGCGAGGGGGAATCTGACGAAGTCTGCTACATCAGCCGCATCCGTCTAAACCTTTGATACACGGTGCCATAAATCAACTTGGCATTTTCGGAGAGGTGGACGGATAAAACCAAATAGTATCTGTCCCGAATCTCAGGCTAGACGTCTCTACGTCGTCTTGGCCGTCTTTCGGAGGGGAACAGATTCTGGCACGCCCGGTGGGACCTTTTCCTCTTTCCACTCCACACTTCGTGTGTTGTCTTCACGAACGAATCGCGGTTTGTTAATGGTTGCCCTAGGGTTTCAAGTTACTAAGATTTGGTCTCTTGCTTGGCGCAGAAATCAAACAGCAATGCCGTCCAACTGCTCAAGTTGCTCCAAATGCAAATGCAACCGACGCTCCGCCTCACCTAGAGGTGTAGCCTATGGGCCTCAAGCGGCCTCCATCCTTGCTATGCCGGTGGAACAAGTGACTCAGGCTACCACCGGTCTGTTCTTCGGGACCATGCTCCTGCCGGTAAGCTTCACCATTCCAGTGCCCGTACCGGAAGCGCAAAAGAAGTCGGTCTTCGATCGGCTCACTACTACCACAGCCCCTCTCAACGGGTCGTCTAATGTCAAGCCGGCAGACTCGGTCTTTACCAGGCCAAACCTGAACTCTGATGGGCATGCCAAGAAGCCCATAACCCCTGAAGTGGCCATCCCGAGGAAGGTATCCACCTCTGCTCCCGAAGTCGTCAAGGCGGCTTCTCCTGCTAAAGAGTCGGTCTTTACAAGACTGACTATTCCGACTCCCGTTCCTGCTCGAAGGTCTGTCTTTGACATATTGGATACCGCTACCCAAAAGACATCAGTTTTCAAGAGGCTGACACCAGCGGTGCCTCATCTGGACAGGGAGCAGGATAAAACCATCCCCATCGTCGAACCAGTCCCAACAGCTCGACACGCTCGACGTCGCCATTGGCGCCGAGTACGGAAGGCCGGGGGCAACTCCCTCTCTGGGATGACCCCACCAGCTCCAACGGTGGAAATCAATACTGCTGTTCCGACTGCGAACAGCTTTGAACTGCTCAACAAGGTGCGCAGGAACTCTCCGACTGCCGCGCTGAAAAGATCTCCTCCACCCGTGGAGAATGTTACAAAAACAAAGCCAGAGCATCCCCCTCAATGGCTGTCCTCCAAAATTTATAAAGTCTGGCGACGGGTTCAAGACTCAGTAGTCATTCAAGAGCCCTCTCACCGGCAGAAGAAGGTGAAAGTTCAAGAAGAAAAGAACTGTCCTGTCAAACCGCAAAGGACGACAACCACTTGGGTGCCCACTGCAACGGCTCCCTCAACTTCAACGGCCCACAAGAGAAGAAGGCCGGAGAAAATCCCCACGCCTGCGGCAAACGTCAAGGGCAGTGAACCCAAACGCCCTAAGTCTGGGGGCATTGGGGTACATACCATTTACATGGCGTCCGGGAAAAAGGATAGCCGTACATCTACAGGTCATAGACCGCTTACGCGATCAGTGACTAAAGCTCAGGAGCAGCAGCAGAAGCTCCACGAAATGATGAATGCGATGGCCGCACTCACTGGGCCAAAAGAAAGCCCCGAAGCGTCCTCGGATCAACGCCAGGAGCAAGAAACCGACGCCGAATTCCTTCGCAGGATACTGGAAAAGAAAGACAAAGAGGCTGCAGAACAAGCAGCCAATATAAAACAAATGGCCCTTCTGTTTCAGGACATGGTGGGTATGATGATCCAGCAAGATTCTCCTGCTGAAGATCCTCCGATCATTCTTGAAGATGACAGAGGGGAAACGTCAAATCCTCCACCGGTTCTTTCAATAGCCAAGGAGGAGACAATTTCCAAAACTGACTTGGACGAATATATAGCTCAACAGATACGGGTTCACCAGGCAACTGAGGCAGCCGGTCAAATCGTTAGAACGGGACGACCGTATCCGAGCTGGTATGATCAGATCAAGTACCTGCCGGGCTATACAATACCGAAATTCCATGTCTATAAGGGGACCGGCAATCCCCATCAGCATAATGCCAAGTTCAGGGCTCTTTGTGGTAACACCGGCGGTGACGATAAACTCCTGCTTCGCCAGTTCGTCGGCAGCTTATCGGAGACGGCGTTTGAATGGTACTCCGAGCTTCCGAACGACTCCGTCAAGAACTTTGCTGAAATGGAGTTGTTGTTCACCCAGCGTTTCGCAAGCGCCAGTGAGCGTACTCCAATAACAGCTTTGATTAATGCGAGAGTAAAGCCGGGCGAGACTTGGGTTCAATATGCAATCCGATGGCGGAACTTGTGGTCAAAGTGCGAACAACGCATTGAAGAAGAGCCGGCGGTGGGCATGTTCGTGGGCACCTTAGATCCTCATGCAACTATTTCACAGTTCATGATGTTCTTTAAACCAACCACATTCCAGGCCCTGATCGACAAGCTGGCTCAAATGGACCAGATAGGCCATAGGCCGTCTCCTCTAAAACCGGACTCTCGAAATGAGAAGGGGAAAGGAAAAGCGATCGTCATCGCCAATGCTCAACAACAGCCGAGCAACTTGAAGCCGATTGTCCGTCAAAACAGTATGCGTCCACACCTATCCCTCGCGGAGAGGCTGGGACATCCTTACTTGTTTCCTCAAAATAAAACGAGAAGACTGTTTGAACTGGCATTGCGTAACAGACTCATTAATCTGCCGGAGTCAAGACGTCCGTCGCAGCCAAACGACGTCAATGATCCCAATTACTGTCCCTATCAACGAGTATTAGGTCATCCGATTGAAGATTGCTACGTCTTCAAAAACTGAATTGAAGATCAATATCAGCAAGGCAAGTTCGCGTTATCCGAAAGATGGAAGGTGAACCCGCCGCAACCTCATACCTCTAAAAAGGTGAATACGCCGGGGGCAACGTGCTCCCTTGTTGAAGAAGCTCCATAGGAGTTTGTGTTATGGGCCAAAACCAAAAGGATGCTGAATGATCACAAGACATGCCCGGCGGTCAAGTGGAAGAACCCGTTAGAACCCCAGATCATTGAAGGGATGCTGAAGCCGCGCCCAATTCCAAGGACCGGTGGTGATGGCCCAAGCATTCGTACCCATCCGTCGAAATCTTCAAAGAAGAAGAAGAAGAGATCCAAAAAGCCCGTGAAGCCTGGCGACAAGCGCACGGACTTACAGAAACAAATTGACGCGCTGGAAGAATACAATCAAAAGGCACAGACTCCCATCACACTCCAGGAGTTCTTCAACCACGTCTTTCAAGAGGAAGATGAGGGAGAGAGCTCGTCGGATGAATCCGAGGAATACGTGGCGAGTTGTCATGTGATCTCTCACTCGTTCACGGACGATGAGAAAACTCCTTGCACTGAGAAGCTGGGGGCAGATCCTGAATCGGAACTTCTGGGGCCATCAAATGAAACAATTGATGCATTCCTCAATGAAGCTCTGTTGAAAAGTAAAGCTGATCGAGAACGCGAGACGGTCATATTTGAAAAAGCTAAACGTCAGCGACTAGACGAAAGGGTTGAGGCACTCCCGTCAAATCAAAGTACATCCATTGCGGACAAAATCAAATTCAAGACGAGGAAAAGGTTTGCTAAAGCCATATCGATGGGAATGAAGCTACTACCCTCTGAAGGAAACATTGCCGGCAAAGCAGAAATGCATCCCTCCTATTGCTTATATCATCTAAAGGTTTCGCACCCCACCGAAGAGTGCAAAGCTTTGAATAAATGGTGGCAAGGATATGTCGCTCACCGGCAACATTTTAAGCGGGAGAAGCGCAAAACTCGTCGGGAGCGGAAAGGTACGACCGAGGAGCCTAGAAGAACTACCGGCGATTGTTGCATGGTTAACGTCGGGAAAGCGCAAGTTCTCACATTCGGGAGCGACTCTGATGAGGAAATGGAGCTTAGCCCTCTCTTTAAAGAGTCCACCTCGGGAAAAGAGGAAACGCCAAAGGCTTGCGAAAATATCCGGTTGCGTAATCGTACGCTACCCGAAAAGAATCTTGGACCCTCAAATAAAAGAGATAAGGGAAAAGAGAAGGTCTCTGAGGATATCGCCTTAGATGACCAAGTCATGGAAGAGTCAACCGCCAAAGACCCGCCAAAGAAAAATAAGATGGACTACAACGTTCTGGCACACTTGAGGAAGCTACCTTCGCAGCTCAGCATTCTTGACGCCCTCTTATTATCAAAAGAAGCAAGGGATTCACTGATCAAAGCGCTACAGGACCCAGAGCAATTCCAAGCTTTTCTCGCCGAAGAAAAGATGAAGGACGAGCTGGAAGAAGTGCACACAGCTGATGTCACTTTCGGTGATGAAGACCTCCTCCTTGGGACGTGCGAACACAATCGTCCCCTCTATGTCTCAGGATACTGCCATGATATAAAGATAGGCAAAATCTTGGTTGACAATGGGTCCTCCATCAATCTCCTCAATGTACGGGTATTGAAGGAAATCTGAGCGTCCAGAACCTCGCTCGGGACAAGATCACCATCTTCGGGTTCGACTCTCAATCATCACGGACTCTCGGGTCTGTGATACTGACGTTGCGCTTCGAGCTACTCGTCACGGACATTAAATTCCACGTCATAGACGCCAAGACATGCTATAATGCATTGCTTGGCCGACCCTAGTTACACGAGTACAACATCATCCCTTCTACACAGTATCAGTGTATGAAATATTTTAAGGATGGTTTCGAGTATACCGTAACAGGAAAGCTGAACCCATTCTCCGTGAACGAAGTCCGCAAATATGAAGATGCAAAATACTTCTTACCGGATTTCGAAGACACGGAGAGGTGTCACAAGCCAGAGAATAAAGCTAACGCCACCATCCCGGTCTTCAGGGGCGATACCGAGGAGGACGAAGAGATAATCTATTCCGGGCCACCCCAACACACAAGCCGGGACCGTCCGCTCTCATGTTGATCTTTGGCAGTGATTCGGAAGATGAAGTCCACGCTATATTTTCCACTCGACCTTCCATACAAACTTTCGTTGACGAAGAGCAAAGTCTGCAAGTCGCCATGGTTCCGCCAAAACATCAAAAAGAGCTGGACGCGCTTGACACCTACAGTGTAGAAGAGCTGCGCGCGTTCTATGTCCCTCCCAGGCGAGAGGGTGAAAGGGCGCTTCTATTCTACCGCTCCGGGGAAACCAGAGTGGAAAAGGAAATCTGGCATGGTGCAGACCCTACGCTTGACAGGCTTCAACCCATCCGTCTGCCTAGGTATTATACGGAAGGCTTGAAAAGGCTATTGAAGCGCCAAGGGATACCCTTCAAACAGACCGCTCGAAAAGCTAAATTCTATGATAGGATCTGGAACGTTCCCGGAACTCAACACAAGTTGTCCAACGGGAGAATGGAAGCAATTAGGCTTGTATATGTTCGGTCCAAGAAACGGGAGCTACTCCGTGACTGCTATGTCGTGCATAACTTTGATGAAGAAAGAGATGCTCAATGGGAAGATGCTAATCCTGAGCCAGAAAAAGTCCCCGATGCAAAAATGCCCAGTCCTTCATTCGAAGAACAAATGAACAAGCTTATAAGGGAAGCTGGTCAAAAAGTTCGAGACGACCACGACCGCGAAATGGCCATTTACGAGAAAGATGAAAATGTCGCTCCCTGTCAACCTGTTGCAACGCCTCCTTCAACAGGCTGAGAAAGCCATTTACGAGAAAGCCAGGATGCAATGCCTCCTTCAACAGGCTGAGAAAGATGAAAATGTCGCTCCCTGTCAACCTGTTGCAAAAAAGGCTCGACGCAGAGGCAGAAACAAGTCGAAAAGCGGAAAAGGCATTCAACAGCAACAAAGCGGGACAAGAAGTCACGCAGTCAGGAATCGAGCGGTCCGGATTTATCCCTTATGAAGAAGATGGGTCGAGCATACTCTTTTCCTCAAGACAAGACGAAGAAGATACTTGACCTAGCTATAAAGCACCAAATGCTTACACTCCCGGAGTCCAAGCATCCCGAACAAGTGGGCAAAGTCTCACACCCGAATTATTGCTCTTATCACAGGGTAATAGAGCACCCTCTGGAAGATTGCTTCACTTTCAAGAACTGGGTCGAAGATCAGTATCAGCTCGGCAAGTTCGCTCTATCTGACAGCTGGAGGATAACGCCGCCACAGAAGCATGAACCCAAAGCCACGAGAGCAGAACCAGATCCACATCGGTCTTGGAAGCGAGTGCGTACCTGTCATATGATAACAATATCAAAAGAAGAGCCCGAGAATATGGACAACCTTCCCTGGTGCTTCGAAAACAGCGATGACGGGGTGATCTCGGAATTTCCACCAGCGCCGAAAGAGCTGGAAGATGGGATACACACCACTGTGGATAACCTCAAGAAAATTGAGTTGGGGATGGCAAACGACCCGCGACCGACGTTCGTTAGTGAGCTGCTATCTGAAGAAAGGGTGGCTTCATTAAAAGACGTGCTTATGCAGTATAGAGATTGCTTCGCATGGAACTATTCGAAATGCCAGGACTAGATCCAGAAATCGCTGTGCATAAATTGGTGATATCCCCGGACGTTAAACCAATCAAACAAGCACCGAGAAGAATGCGGCTCGAGCTTGAGATGAGCATTAATGCCGAAGTCAAGAAGCTGATCGACTCTGGGTTCATTCAAGAAGTTCAGTATCCTGATTGGATCGACAACATCGTCCCGGTGATGAAGAAAAATGGGACGGTGCGCATATGCGTAGACTTTCGGGATCTCAATAAAGCCTGCCCGAAGGACGATTTCCCAGAGCCAGTCACCGAGCTGATGATAGATAACACGTCTACTCATGAAGTTTTCTCTTTCATGGACGGCTCATCAGGATATAATCAGATAAAGATGCATCCCGAGGACCAGAAGCACACCGCTTTCCGGACCCCTTTGGGTATATTCTGCTACAAGGTGATGCCCTTCGGTCTAAAGAACGCCGGTGCCACCTATCAAAGGGCCATGACGAAGATCTTCGATGACCTTATACATGAAATCGTCGAATGCTATATCGATGACCTCGTGGTAAAAAGCAAATCATACGAGGAACATTTAGAGCATCTGAAGACTGTATTTCAACGTCTTCGGCAATACAACTTAAAGATGAACCCTCTCAAGTGCGCATTCGGAGTTTCCTCAGGCAAATTCCTAGGATTCATCGTCCGACACCGAGGTATCGAGATAGATCCGTCAAAGATCAAGGCGATCATGGAAATGCCTCTGCCAAGGACTCTCAAGCAATTGCGGTCTCTTCAAGGAAAGCTCGCATATATCCGGCGATTTATAGCCAACCTTTCAGGCAAGTGTCGCCCTTACAGTCACCTGATGAAGAAGGGAACCCCTTTCGTTTGGGATCACAAATGCCAGAGTGCGCTGGACGAAATCAAGCAATATCTGCAGAATCCGCCAGTGTTGGCTGCTCCGGTCAAGGGAAAGCCTCTCATTCTTTATACAACCGCCCTCGAAGGTTCCTTAGGCGCATTATGTGCACAAGAGAACGACCAAGGGAAAGAAAGAGCTCTTTATAACTTAAGTCGAGTTCTCCTGCGGGCAGAAAGCAACTACCCCCCCATCGAAAAACATTGCCTGGCGTTGATCTTCGCGATAACAAAGCTCAGGCACTATGCGTTGGCGCATGAAGTCCGTCTCATTTCAAAGGTGGACCCCCTTAAATATTTAATGTCGAAAGCCATATTGACAGGGAGACTCGCTAAATGGGCCTTGCTCTTAATGGAGTTTTCGATAACCTATCAGCCTCTTAAGGCAGTGAAAGGCCAGGATATCGCCGATTTCCTCGCTGAGCATCCGATACCTGCTGATTCCCCTCTGAATTGCGAATTGCCAGACGAACATGCGTTTGATGCGATCGACGGTAGTGATACCTGATGGGAACTCTATTTTGATAGAGCGTCTTCCACGAAGAAGCGCAAACAAAACACCCCTATAATCAAATCGGGGGTGGGCCTCATCTTCGTAACTCCACAAGGAGGGATAATGCACTTTGCTTTCTCATTAACAGAGCCGAGGACGAACAATGAAGCCGAATACGAAGCTTTGATAGCAGGCCTCGAGATCGCCATCGACATGGGAATTGAAAACCTCCTCATATACGGAGACTCCCAACTGGTCGTTAGTCAAGTAAACGGCGACTACCAGACGTGCAAACCAAAACTGGTAAAGTATGGCGAGAGAGTACAACAATTGTTGACTCAAATCCCCTCCTACATGCTGGAGAGCATACCGCGTGCAGAAAATAGCAAGGCGGACGTGTTAGCCAAGCTCGCCAAAGAATTGGCCAACGAAAACCTCGATGACGTAAGAATCGTGGTACAAAGCCGTCGAGTACTTGCCCCAGCAGAAATATCTCCGGAATCATCCGAAGAAAAGGGAGCGACTGAGCAAATGGCTATGCAAATAAAAAACCAGGAAAAGGCTGAGAATTGGAGAGAAGTCTTTATAGACTACTTCAAATCCAGTCGATCGCCTGAAGATGCGTCCTCAAGACATCAGCTTATGAAACGAGCTGTCTTTCGCCTTCGTCAATGATACTCTGTACAAGAGGTCGTTTGATTCTCTGTGGTTAAGATTTTTAGGACTTGAAGAGGCGAAAAGAGTCGTTCAGGAAGTTCACGACGGACTCTGCGGTTCTCACCAAGCAGGCCCGAAGATGAAGTTGAAAATTAAACGGATGGGCTATTATTAGCCAACGATGATTCAGGACTGCCTCAAATATGCGAAGCAATGCCACTCATGCCAGATTCATGGGGACTTCATCCATCAGCATCCAAATCTTCTACATCCAACAGTGGCTAGCTGGCCGTTCGAAATGTGGGGGACTGATGTAATCGGCCCCATTGAACTAGCATCGTCTAGAGGACATCGATTCATCTTGGCGACGACTGACTACTTCTCCAAATGGGCAGAAGCAATACCGTTGAGGGAAGTGAAGACGGAGAATATCCTCCATTTCTTCAAGATGCACGTCATTTATCGGTTTGGAACTCCGCGACGGATCATCTCCGATAACGGGCAAGCCTACAGAAGCCACAGGATCAGCCGCTTCGCACAACAACACCACATAGACTGGAGATATTCTTTAGTTTATAATCCCCGAGCTAACGGTCTAGCTGAGGCTTTCAACAAGACCTTGACGAAGATCGTGAAGAAGACGGTGGCCCGAAATAAGAAGGACTGGCATGAGAGACTGCAAGAAGCTCTCTGGGCGTATCAAACTACGTTCAAGACAGCCACGAACACAACGCCGTACGCGTTGGTATTCGGTACAGAAGCAGTATTCCCTTCGAGATAGAGTTACCCTCTCTATGAGTGGCAGTCCACTATGAGCTGACGCACGAAGAAAATGCTCACCTTCGGCTTGAGGAGCTCGATGCCCTTGATGAAACCCGGCTCATAGCGCAACAAAATCTGGAGGCTTATAGAGCAAAGATGACGCGCTCATATGAAAGTTTGACAAGGCCGAGGACATTCCGCCAAGGCAAACTTGTGCTAGTGGTCAAAAGACCTATGATCCCCAATCGCGCCAAGCGAGGAAAATTCGAGCCGAACTATGAAGGCCCATACATCATAGACAAGGTCTATCAGGGTGGAGCCTATCTACTCATGGATATGTACGGTGAAAGGCCTTTCAGGCCAATAAACGGTCGCTTCAATACTACGCTTAATGAGTCACAGCCTAGGTCAATGATAGATGACGACGACTATATCCGCTCGCTATCTTCCTAAGCTCAAAACTCTATAAGTAGTAGCTGGCCTTATTCAAGGCCGGACCGAAACGTCCTTAAACTAATGACGGACCATTACGTCCTAAAACTAGCTGATGACCGAAACGTCCTTAAACTACTACCGCAGCATCCTCAGGCTGACGAAATGAATATAAAAAAAATAATAAATAAATAAATATATATATATATAAAAGAAAAAACGGTATGTCCATAAGAAAAATGGGCACGGATGAAAACCCGAAAGGGCTCCGTGAGTAAAAACAGCAGGGCTACCGGCGAGTGTTCGTGAAAACCCGAAAGGCCACAACCTCGTTAGAAAAAAGAAAAAAAGAAAAAAAGAAAAATAAAAAAGAGAGATGGTATGTCTATAAGCGAAATGGGCACGGATGAAAACCCGAAAGGGCTCCGTGAGTAAAAACAGCAAGACTACCGGCGAGTGTTTGTGAAAACCCGAAAGGGCACAACCTCGTTAAAAGACACTTGCAGGGTCCTCTAGACCGTGTAAGGAGAAACCACCCGCGTGAGGTCCTTACGACTCACAGGGAAGCAACACACTTAGGGATCCTCACGATTCCTAAGGAGAAATTACACTTGCGAGATCTTCACGACTCGTAAGGAGAATTCTCTTATGGGACCCTCACGGTTCATAAGATTTGAAAGTCTTAAGTTACAGAGACCTGAACCTGTTCTTAAGAAACCCCCACAACCTTCGATAGTGCCCTACAAGAGGCTCAATACTGACCCTTGTATACAATCCACGGGCGCGAATAAATATTTCCCTAACCAAGTCTCACCCGTGACTGAGGATATGTCCATACGATGAACGACCCTTGTAAGTCCTCTCGACTTATAAGGAGAAAACCTTTTTGTAAGATCCTTATGACTTACAGGGGAACATACACTTAGGAATCCTCACGATCCCTAAGGAGAAAATACACCTACGAGATCCTCACGACTTGTAGGGAGATATACCTTTGTGAGACCCTTACGGCTCATGAAGTTAAAAGCCTTAGTCAACAGGTTCTTAACCCTGTTTACTAAGCCATCTTGTTCGACATCGACAGAGGCAAATGATGATTCGCTCCTGGCAACATCCCAGTTGTAGCGGTGCTGATGCCGAAATCGGTGCCTAATCCCAAGCTTGTGGGGAAAAGGCAGCAAGCCATACATGCATACGAAATAGCCGAAATGATTGGGCAACTCGCAATAAAAAAGCAGCGAGTAAAAACAAAATAAATAGCCGAAATGATTGGGCACCGCGAAAAATAGCCGAAATGATTGGACAATCGCGACCTTCGCGATATAAAAGCTGAAATGATAGAGCATCGCGGAAAAGAAAAATATATATATATATATATAATGAGATTTATGCCCTACAGGCGATATCACAGCAATCCCTGTATACAATCCAGGGGCGCAAACAAAGAAGGAATCACACCTTTCCTCCCCATGCTCCATCAGAAAACGGAGCCAAGTCTTGACGGTAACTCATATAAAACCCGAAAGACACACCTCCTCGACTCAGGGAAACCAGTATCCTTGACGAGAGCATCTCGATTCACGTCGACCCGCAGAGAAACCAGTGTCTTTGCAGGAGCACCTCGATTCATTTCAATCCGAGGGAAATCATTGTCCTTGGCAAATACCTCAACTCAGGGGAACCAACGTCCTTGATGAGAGCTTCTTGATTCGCATCGGCCCGCAGAGAAACCAGTGTCTTTGCAGGAATACCCCGATTCGTTTCAACCTCGAGGAAACCAGTGTCCTCGGCAAAATACTTCGACTCAGGGAAACCAGTGTCCTTGACGAGAACATCTTGATTCGCGTCGACCTGCAGAGAAATCAATGTCTTTGCAGGAGCACCTCGATTCGTTTCAATCCCAGGGAAATTAGTGTCCTTGGCAAATACCTCAACTCAGGGAAACCAGCGTCCTTGATGGGAGCTTCTTGATTCGCGTCGGCCCGCAGAGAAACCAGTGTCTTTGCAGGAATACCCCGATTCGTTTCAACCTCGAGAAAACCAGTGTCCTCGGCAAAATACTTCGACTCAGGGAAACCAGTGTCCTTGATGAGAACATCTTGATTCGCGTCGACCCGCAGAGAAATCAGTGTCTTTACAGGAATACCTCGATTCGTTTCAACCCCAGGGAAATCAGTGTCCTTGGCAAATACCTCAATTCAGGAAAACTAGCGTCCTTGATGAGAGCTTCTTGATTCGCGTCGGCCCGCAGAGAAACCAGTGTCTTTGCAGGAACACCCCGGTTCGTTTCAACCTCGAGGAAACCAGTGTCCTCGGCAAAATACTTCGACTAAGGGAAACTAGCGTCCTTGATAAGAGCTTTTTGATTCGCGTCGACCCGCAGAGAAACTAGCGTCTTTGCAGGAAAACCTCGATTCGTTTCAACCTCGAGGAAACCAGTGTCCTCGGCAAAATACGTCGACTCAGGGAAACTAGCGTCCTTGATAAGAGCGTTTTGATTCGCGTCGACCCGCAGAGAAACTAGCGTCTTTGCAGGAAAACCTCGATTCGTTTCAACCTCGAGGAAACCAGTGTCCTCGGCAAAATACCCCAACTCAGGGAAATTAGTGTCCTTGACGAAAGCTGCTCGATTCGTCTCGACTTGTGAGGAAATTAGTGTCTTCGTGAGGACTTCCCGATTCGTCTCGACTTGCAAGATAAAGCCTTAGGCAGCAGGGATTAAAAAACTTGTTTCCTAAGCACTGGGACCCTGCAAGTTGGTCTAAAATGGTCTCTTGCATACTATCCACGGGTCTCACTCTCCAAAGTCGAGTCTCGACAAGGAGGGAAACAACCGCTTACAAGTTCTCTCGACTCGTAAGAGGGAAAATTCTCTTGTGAGATCCTTACGACTTATAAGAGAAAACACACTTAGGAATCCTCACGATTCCTAAGGAGAAAATACACCTACGAGATCCTCTCGATCCATAGGGAGAAAAGTCTTTGTGAGACCCTCACGGTTCATAAAGTTGAAAAGTCTTAGGCAGCAAATCTGAACCTGCGGCCTAAGCCATCATTACCTCTTGAAGAAGCCAAGACAGGATGCTTGATCAGTCGAAAATACTGCATTTCTAACACGGCAATTTCCCTACCTTTTGCAGTCAAGTAAAGCTATCCGGTATTCATATCACTCATATTTGCAAAACACATGTAAAATATTGGATTACTTGTACTGTACACTAAAACCAGCACTTTTAGGGAAATTGTGTGTGTTTCATGGCATCGCATCACCCTTGTATTGCGCAACTCTTGTCTCGGTGAAATTGTGCAGGAAATTCCAGAAGCAGGGCCTAATTGGGAAATGAACTAATAAAAGACACACCAATTCAAAGGCTAAAGATCTGGAGCAATACAGAAGACCAAATAAAAATCCATATATCAGAAAAAGGCCCACAAGACAATCCAAGAATTACCACAAAATTTGAAGCATCAATGCCACCAAAGGGCCGCGGATCCGCGGCCCAAGCCCCCTTGACGCGGCGGATCCGCGGCCATATGAGGAGATCGTGGCTCCAAATTTCATCACATGCTTATTTATAATGGCCATAGCTTCCAGAAGACCCCAGAAGCTCCACATGGCATTTCTAGAAGATTCGGCGTAACAACTCTTGGAGGGAAATTCAAATTTAGGCTTAACTAACTTTTTGGAGGGAAATTTAAATCTTTTGGTTAACTAACTTGTGGAGGGAATTCAAATTTTAATCCTAGATCTAGAGGTCTATAAAAAGGAGCCTAGAGCTAGGGTGGAAAAATGTTCAAGAATCATCACCATCTTCAACCCACAAGTTTAGTGACAAAAGCTTGTGCCAAATTCAATCCCCATCCCCAATTCAAAATCAAGATCAAGATCCCGAGAGCAATTTGAGCAAGAGAGCCTTCAACCTTTAGAAGCGACGCCGGATTCCAACGGAGCAAGAGATCCATGCCGATCCGCGACTCAAGGAGCCAAGCGAAGCCGAAATCGACGATCTAGTTCCTTCCTTTTGTAAATTCAAGAGAGTTGTAACGAAATTTGTTGATAAATAAAGGTGAATTTTCTATACTATTGCTTATCTTTTAATTCAAGCATAATGATTAGAATTCAATTTGTGATTGTGTTTGTGATCATGATGTTTGAGTAATCTCCGCTCGTGTAGGAGTTGTGACGATCTTTAGATGATGATGATTTAGATATTTTTACAATTCTTAAATCCTATAATGTTTGGAAATTCTAGTTAATCAAATGATTAATAATCTAGTTTCGAGATGATGCTTTCTTGATCGTGTTCACTCGAAACTAGGGAACAACTATTAAACATTTGATTAATTAGAAGCTAGAATTTGAATGCGATCCATCGAAAGGACAAAGGATGAGTTGCGGAATCCCTAATTTTCTCGCAAAGATCCTTAAACCTCGATGAATTTGCATCGATCTAGTATCAATTCATTAATGGATAAGAATTAGTAATCTTTAGATCTCATCACATCTATAGATCCGATTTACTCCTACGAGCCATACTTCTAATCTTGATTGTTGGTTGGAAATTATCACACATCTTAATTCTTGCTTTTAATGTCTTTTCTAGATCTAGATTTTTCTTATTTCTTGATCTTTAAATGCAAATCATGAATTGTTTTCTTTTCTTTTCATTAAATTTTCAACTCATCTAATTCAAGAATTGAACGGAACTCACTTTCCCTGTGGACGATCCGCACTCACTTACAATCTACATCCGACACCGTTATTGATTGCGGTCAAATAATTTTTGGTTGTGATATCTTTACCATTTCATTCTACACAATCGGAAAAGCGTATCAATCAATGCTCGCTCTATCATCTGTCAACCATGTTTATTAAGATAGCATGCTGATAATAAAAGAAGGGAGAAAGCGCAGAGATGACACAAGACATTGGAAAAAAAATGTATATCTTTATTCATGAATTCAATCAAGTACAAGGTGAATCGTATAAAAGAATAAAGAATGGATACATCTTATTCAAAAAAAAAATTACAAGTGTATAACTGATACAAAGGTAGCTACTGAGAAGGAAGTGTCTTTAACAAATCCGCGAGCTGCTCTTGCATTTCCTTCAGCGCCTCCTCCTGAGCGGCCGCCGCGGCCGCTTCCGCTTCCACCTGGGCCCGCTGCTGCAAGTAGGATGAAAGTTGCTCTTCAGCTGCCTGCTGGGCTGCCTCCTGATTAGGTGCATCCCGTTCGACGACGTCAAGTTGTTGCATCAGTGTTAACCCTTCGGAGAGGCATCGAAGAAAGCCTTCAAAGATAACCTTCAGCTGTGCAGCGTTTGCCTCCACCTGAGCATGCAGTTGGGCAGATTTGCTCGAAGTCTCGCCGCGCTCCTTACGCCTCGAAGCAACTTCTTGTTCGAGATGGCGGAAGTAAGGAGCACTCTGCTCGATCCATGCCGCCCGTTGAGTGCTTGCGGCCAAGATCTCGGGGGCAGGACGCATCGACTCCAGCTGATACAGGCAGGCCTCGATTTCCCTGCAGTGATTAACCCAAAACCGACGATGCCTTCATTATGAAAATTTACAAGCGTCGCCAGTATCGGATTAACCTCCGCAGCGAAATCTGCGGCAGATGGGGGAACGTTCGCGTCAAGCTCTTCAACGTATCCGCTCAGCATTCCCAAACTCATCGCAGCATTCTTTGAAGACAGACGTCTCAAGAAGGGGCCTGGCGGCATTATGATGCGGGACTCAAGAGGGACCGGAACCGGAACGATAGCTGCAAAACAAAACATAGTCAAATGACGGTTCAAGAAATATAGAAGAGTCATCAATAAGGGAATTTACTATACCAGCTGCAGCAGACGGCAAAGCCGGGAGGACCGGTGGCGCAACCGATCTTTCATCTCCTCCCTCGATTTGTAGCACTGCAGTCAGGGCAAGGAAGAATCAAAAATAATTCCATTACTGAAAAAAGGAAGGATATTAATTGAAAACCATGCTCACCGGCGCCACTGGAGGAAGCACGCTCTGACGGGAAGGAGAAGTGTGGGTGCAGCACCCGGTAAAGGTGATCAAAAATCACTCCTGCAAAGATGCAGTAGTACAACATCAGTACATGAATTATGCAGCCTAAAGATGAAACTAATGAGTTATAAATCCGTACCTTCCAACATTGGCGATGGTGCGAGAGAAGGTATAGAGGTGGCCATCGTCGAGACAGTAGTTGACGGCACTCCCTCGAGCAGTGGAGCATCAGCACTGGCCGCACCTGCGTTAGAAACAAGATAAACCATGTTAGGAAAGGTTGCAGAATAAAAAAAAGACGGTGACCCGAAATTTACTTGATGATGAGCCGGCCGAAAAGGCGGCGTCTCCCTCCATTGACATGAGACCACCTCCCGACGCCTCATCGCCCGACTCTACGGGAGCCGTCGTCGTGCTCGCGAGACCAGGAGACGGTGGAGGACCGTAGACGGGGAGAGCAATGATTGGAGCATTGCCGGACTCTTGGGAAAGAGCGACTGGCTTGTCCTCGGGAGTCATGCCCGTCTCACCCACTACTCCCTCGGGCTCAGCGGTCGCTGCTATCTCGTCCGCCGTCACCATGGGGTCGCCAGTCTCAGGTGCTCCGTCTGCTGCTGCCTCAAACTCGGCCGTAGCAGCTGTCTCATCTGCCGCTACCTTGGGCTCGGCGTCGGCTGCCTTCTCCGGAATGGTTTCCTCAGCCCCTACCTCGGGTTTATCAACCTCGGCGACGTCACCCACCGTCGGCTCGGGTTTAGCCAGTACCTCCCCCAATGTCCCCTTAGGCTCGACGGTTTCCGCCGGTCCCTCGGTTGGACTTGGCCCTGCAAAACAAGATGTATCAGAAACGATAGTTTTACAACTCTTACAATAAAGCCTTGAAAAACACGTTACCTGAGGTGGATCGATCGTTGGCCTCCCGAACCGCACACGCCGCCTGTCTATGAGCGGTAGACAAGGTGACCGGGGGATCTTCGGAAGGAGAAGCAGCGGGAATAATGGTGCTTGGGCCCGCTTCCACGGCCAAAGCAGCTCTGCGCTCCTTCGCCTCGCGCCTCAACCGCTTCCTCTCTTCCCGGGCCGTCACGACGAATCTCTTCGACGCTTCTTTCATTAAGGCGTCTTCGTCCTCGTATGGAGTTGCCTCCAGAGCCTTCAAGGCATCTCTCATCGGCGTCTCAAGTCGGGTTTCTCGCGGCGGCCCTGATGAGGCCGGGACTTCAATAGTTGGCCCGGGGAGAGTCCCCGCATCGGCTTGCACGGCCCCTGCAAAGAGATAAAGAGAAGATTAGATAGGCTATAAAAAAGAAAGAAAGAAAGAAAATAAAGACTCAGCGAGCCGAGACATACCAACGCCCAACAGAGCGCGTTTCCTCTCCTCCTCCTGGAAAGTTTTGAGGGAAGCGGCGATAGCTTCTTCAATGGTGATGCCTGTTAAAAAGGGGGGAAAGCATTAGTCAGAAATAATGATAAAAGTGCGATAAAATGACGAAGAATGCAACTAATGATTACCTGATTGAGCGAGTTTAGCCAACAACGCTTCGAGTCTGGCTGTTCGCTCAGAAGCCGCAATGGCGGCCGCCAGATCGGTGTCTGCTGGATCTACCGAGAAGCCCTCATTGCTGCCGTACTCGCTTATGCCTTCGGTGAGAGGAGCTTGAGGCTCTAAGCCAAGGACGACATCGAGAGAGAGGAGCAACTTCTTCTTCCTCTTCTGCACGCGAGCCCCGGGTGCACCCAAGATCAACTTGCGCTTTGCAGGCACCTTAGAGTGGCGGGTCCCGATATCCGCGCCAACGCCGGACTCCGGCGAAACCACATTTACCGTCTCCACTGGAGCACGGGGCGTTGGTGGCACGTCCGCGGTAACACGAGGTAATCCGCACGGATGGCTCAACACGCGCGGTGGTCCAGCTCCAGCATCTTTCAACGGAGCAATGACAGGGGTCCTTGGCTTCAGAGGAGCCTTGCGGTCGCCGCCGGGAGGCGCACCCTTGCGGTCAACCAACATGTGCTTCTCCTCACGGATAACTGGACCCATTACGTGTGCGTACCAAGCCACGTACGCATGGAGGACCCGGGGGACGCAGCTCGGCTCGCTGATGAAGAAGTGGGAGCCCGTATTCAGCCGCATAAAATGGTGCATCGCGCTCCGTATCCCCTCCATGCTGGCCGCGGGCTCTTCCAAAAACGCCTCCAGCGGGACCCCCTGGTTACAAGCTACGTACGCGTAGAAGACCCGGGGGATGCAGCTTGGCTCGCTGATGAAGAAGCGGGAGCCCGTATTCAGCCGCATAAAATGGTGCATCACGCTCCGTATCCCCTCCATGCTGGCCGCGGGCTCTTCCAAAAACGCCTCCAGCGGGATCCCCTGGTTATAGCTGGATTGTTGGACGAACCGATGGGGGTTGTAGCTCATGAAAAGCGCCGTCTCGTTCTGCCTGAACACCAGGTAGCCCGGCCGAATGGAGTAGAGGTGAAGAATCTCCCGGGCTTTCAGTACGGAGGCCCCGTCCTTAAAGCCGTCACGCAGCGCCACCACCGCCTTGGAGGTTTCTGAGCCGATAGTTATGACTTTATCCATAAAAGAAATCCTCGCTCCGACCAGGTGTGGACGAATGAGCAACCCCCTAGCCTCCCGCAGAGGCGCATTCACGATCGAGGCGCCGATCAGCCGCATGACTCTTGGGAGTCTGCATCTTTCAAAAAACGAAGAGCTCTTATGGATGCCGAATACCCCGTGCACATGCATTTCCATCCACGAAGTGAAGTAGTACATCGGGAAATTGGCAGGCTGCACCCCAGGTTCATTAGCGTCCGCCGCCACGCTGAGTCCGTTGTATAGGTGAGCCAACCCGGCGATTCCTATTGACAACTGCAGGCCAGCCACCATCCGATGCGCTGGGTAGAAAACGGATGGCCGCATGTAGCGCGGGTGCATAGGGAGCGCGAAGCTGCACAGCCACAATCCCAAGAACCCTAAAAAGAAGGTCTCCTCATCAATGCCCGGGGCGGCGATTTCTGACAAGGGCATGATGGCGGCGTCGGGGAGATAGAAATCCTTTTGATCGTCTTCCGATATTGGTCGACGATCTAAGCCGAAGCCGAAAGGGTCATCGAGCTTGGCGAACTTTTCACTCCACTCCGATAGAATCTCCGGTCGAAGGAAGCGGGCGATAAAATTTGTGAAAATGACTCCCCGGACTCCTGATTCCAGATAAAGACCTTCGTATATGTTCAGCACCTTCACCAAGCCCGGAAACTGGTGCTGAATAGCATTCTCCGGCGTCAAATCAAATACCGGCGGCTTGGTGGAGAAGACGTACTCATCATGAGGAAGCAGCTCCTCGTAATGCCCCCCTCACCGGCAAGCCCGAGATCTCGACGAACTCTTCTAGGGAGATGGAGACTTCCCTGTCCGTCATAAGGAAGGTGTGGGTGGGGATGTTCCATTGTTCGATGAAGGCCTTAACCTACCACGTTGGAGGAGCGGGGTACTCAAAAAGCGAGACGTAGATTGCCAAGTACAGACCAATCTTCATCAGATGAGTCCTCTTCGCCGATAGGATATACTTGGCCCACTGCAAATATCCGGCCGGTTGTCGCGGGGTCAATCCAATATTGTATGCCTGTCCCCAAGGGCGTGCCTCACCCTGACATATGCGCCGCCCCAAAATGTCCACGGCAGGCGGCGGCTGCACGGGAATGGCACCGATCGAAGGCTGGAGAAGATCATCCGAATTCCAGTTCTTGACCTCTACGGCATACTTCACCGGGGGTTCATCCGCATAGGGGATCGACGAGATGGGCTCAGACGGTGTCGCGGAACCAAAGCTTCGGTGACCCTGGATGATTTCATTATACCACCTACCCCACAGGTGAAGGTTCTTGTGCTCGGGGTCATGATCCTTAATGAGAGCAAGCACCTCTCGGTCCACCGGCGCCTCGGGAAACCCTTCCTCTGAGCGAACAAACGGGAAAGACAGATCAGCAGACATGATTGCCTGCAAAGAAAAACGAAATTCAACCGTCAGTGTCATAATTTAATTTTAAAAAGCCTGACGTTTGATACTACACTGCAATGCAGTGTGGGGGGGACCAAAGGGGGACCCACAAAATCTAGATGACAATGCATCAGTTATTAAGACAGCCCCATCATTGGATGGGACTGTCAATTAATGAGGAGACCCCCAAAAAAGAATATTTTCATTAATGATAAATTCCTAGAGACAAGGAGGAAATCTCCTCTTTCAGAGCAAAGCTCTGTCACAGAGTGACACTTGTCAAACTCTGGTCTCAGGGGGAATAAAAAAAAATTCTCCAAAGATTAAAAGAGCTTAGCTCTGTGATAATGATGGAAAAATCTATCAAAGGAAAATTAATTCCTGAAAAATTAAAAAAAAATTAAAAAAAATTGGGATCTTGAAGATCCAAGAAAACTCTTAAAAGTTCATCATCTTTGGATCAAAATATCTTTATTTTTTGTCCATGAACAAAGCTCTGTTCATGGGTTAAAAATCCTGGAACAAGATCTCTTTAGATCTATGGATTCTTGAGAGCAAGGCTCTGTTGGTGAAACCCCAAAGGGGTTTTCTTGAGATCAAAGATCTATGAGAGCAAGTCTCTGTCAATTAAAATTAATTTAATTTAATTAAAAAAATTTACCTAAAAGTTTTAAGAGTTTAAATCTCTTGGAGTTCTTGAAAATAAAGAGCAAGGCTCTGAGATTCTGAAAGTAAAAATCTTGAAGATGATAATTATCTGTTGAGGACCAAGGGTCCTATTTATAGGCGCTTGCGTCCCTTCAACTCCTGAGTTGATCCGACGGTTGGGATCTTGCCACCGCTGCACTCACGTGTGCGCCACGTGAGTGCAACGGTGGGGGGGCATTTATTTCCCCCAATCAGAGCAAAGCTCTGTTTGAATTTCAAAAATTCAAAAATTGAAGCAACGCTTCAGATCTCTTGCGCTGCGCGCAACGCGCCACGTGTCAAAAGCAGACACGCCAGCGCAGCGCCCAAGGCAGCGCACCCAATCAGAGCAAGGCTCTATTTTAAATAAAAATAAAAGAAGCAACGCTTCAGATGATTTGCGCTCTGCGCTGCTCGACACGTGGCAGCGCAGTTGCGCTGCGCTCTGCGCTGCGCGACACGTGGCAGCGCAGTTGCGCTGCGCGACACGTGTCAAGCGCAGGTGCGCTTGCACCAACTGTGCCAGCACTAAAACAGAATTAAAATTCTGAAAAGATTTTTCTGATCTTATTAAAACAATAAGATTATCTTCTATAAAACAGAAGCCCTTGGATCAAAGATCCAACGTTAGGGAAAATCCCTAAATCACTCAGAGAAAGATCCCTTTAACTGATTTAACAAATCAATTGGCACTATAAAAAGGCCCCTAGACTCCAAGTCTAAAAGGAGATTAACACATAGAGAATTCACAGAGCTCTTCTAAGAACTTTGAGAAGAATTCAGAAAGAAAGAAAGAAAAAGGTAAAATCTTTAGAAAAAGAAGAATTTTCTTCTAAAAAGATCAATGATCTAAGAACAAGATCAAAGATCTTTAATAAAAAATGATAATATTAATGAAAAGAAGTAATTTACTTCTTTACTAGATCATTTGATCTACATAAAGGCATTGCCTTTTGATGAACCATTGGTTCTGCAATCTTAAAAGATTCTCTTCTTTGATCCAAAATTGGATCAAGATATTGAACAGTGCCCTGCACTTGTAAAATTTGCACTGTTGCGCTCTTGGGTTGGCGCAAGCCACCAGAGAGCGCCACGTGTCAGCCCCAGAGCAAACTGCGCCTTGCACTTTAAAAAATGAGAATTGCGCTCTTGGGTTGGCGCAACTCATCAGAGCGCGCCACGTGTCAGCAGCGCAACAGCGCAGCGCACTATCGCAGCGCACTGCGCTTGCGTGACACGTGTCACCATCACATGAGTTTACGCCTTGCGCTCCTCAATTGGCGCAGAGCGCCTGACAAGCCACGTGGGGCGTTATCAGAGCATTTAATGCAATGCATTATCAAGGGCAGAGCTCAATAAAGAAAGGTCTATCAGACCAAACAAAAGTGCTATGCACTATTAAAAGGGGTAGAGCCCAATTAAAAGAAAAAAGTCTAAAACAGACCAAAATAAAATGCTTTGCATTATTTTAAAAGAGGGCAGAGCCCAAATAAAGGCCTAACAGGCCAAATGCAAATAAAATGTTGAACATTTTCAATTGGACTTAGCCCAATCGTGGCCGTAAGTCCTCAAATTAAATTGGACTGAGCACGACTGCTCTCTTAATCAATTTACACCCGGTTCAAGGGTACATCTCCGAACTCCTCTGATATTTGTCATTGTAATCCTTCAACGTCTTCAGAGAGGTGACGGGTCCCGACAACCATATATTGATACAGACTGCGGGGTCCTTAAACTCGTGGACCGAAACGTCCTTAAACTAATATTCGTCTCAAAATGGGAACGTTGGACCGAAACGTCCTTAAACTAATATTCGTCCCAAAATGGGAACGTTGGACCAAAATGTCCTTAAACTAATGTTCGTCCCCAAATGGGAATGATGGACCACCATGTCCCTAAACTGAAAATCGACCGCAATGCCATTAAACTAAACAATAGAGCCAATTTCTCTCTTGTTGAATCCAAACGATCCCGTTAAGTTGATCTTAGTTTGGAGATTAGACTAACGTATCCTTAACAAAAGTTTAAATTGATCTTAGCCTTAAATAGGGCTAACGTATCCTTAAACCAAAACACTAAACCCAAATCTAAGAAAATACGGGTTTGGACTAATCCACATCCTACGGGCGACGGCATAAATTAGTCTCCGTATACAATCCACGGGCAACCACAAATAAAACAAACACCCACGACACGAAGTGAAATTCTGGAGAATGAGAAAGTTGTTACCGCGATGCGGTAGCGTAATTAACTGCAGGGGCTTGCGCCTGCAGGGAAGAGCGTCCCCACAATCAAAAACCCCTCAAGCTAGGGGGAATCTGACGAAGTCTGCTATATCGGCCGCATCCGTCTAAACCTCCGATACACGGTGCCATAAATCAACTTGGTATTTTCGGAGAGATGGACGGATAAAACCAAATAGCATCTGCCCCGAATCTCAGGCTAGACGTCTCTACGTCGTCTTGGCCGTCTTTCGGAGGGGAACAACCGTATATCCGCACGGTGCGGTCGATCTAGAAAACCCGGAGGACGGTTCACTGTTTAAAGTGAACGGACAATGACTTAAACTATTCCTCACTGCGGACCCTTCAAAGGAGCTCCTGCTTTTGTAGGAGCCGATCTACATTGACTAATTTTCCTCCATCTACCCCTAAATTTCAATTATCTAGCCAAAACACTGTTTCAAACAAGTTTGGGGTTATGTATCATTTGTAATTATATAAAAACAAAATAAAAAATGAAAATAAAAAATTTTTGGGGTATTTTTTTGTAAATTTCCAGTTTTAATAAAATAAAAATAAAAAAAATAAACAGGAGAGTGCCGACAATTTTGACCCTCTTGGTGTAGCCTGACAGTGAGGACACTGTCAAGTTTAAGTTTGGGGGTGTGCTCGGTAAGGTTTCTTCCTTCGCATTCATGTGTATAATTTTGCATTTGCATACTTATTTTTAAACCCATAAAAATTGAAAATTTTTAAAAATTATAAAAATTGAAAAGTTCAACTTTGGCCATATTTGACTTAAATTCAACATGATGGTTGAATAGTAGGGAAAAACTAGATCTTAAATTTAGTAAATTAAAAACCCTAAAAAATAACCTTTCTTAAAGTTTTAACTGTAGAAAATATATGTCCTTATAGTTTACTTAGAAATAGGCAAATTTTGAGTTCACTTCTTGGGCTAAGTCAAAATAAGAGAAGAGTATTGAAATTTTTATTGAAATGTAAGTCTAAAAAATAATTCCGAACCTCAAGTCTAAATTCTGAAAATATATACCCTACAACTTGCACAAACACGCACCTTAAAACTTGGAATAGTAGAGGAGACTTTGAAATGCTCTTGTCTAAAATCCTTTCTATGAAGGAAAATAAAATTATAAGTGTGAATAAAGAGATATAAAAAAAATGAACACTGGTTTTATAATTACTTAAGGCTGCGTAAAATAAAAAATATATAGCGAGGGTGCTTTATCACCTAGTGCCTTAGACCAACTTGTTTGGGAGTCACTGCTAAAACCCTTAGGTATTACAAGACGAGGAATTACGCCTTAATGTGCAAACACGTTTTGTAATCGGTCTTTAGTACCTCAAGAAGTATTAACGGTCGTATGAAGAATGTGTGAGCAATTTCATCTAAAATTCACCAAGTAAAAGTACTTTGGATGATGGACAAGAGTATGATAGTTTGAATTGAATTTCCAAGTGTAGGGGTGATACATACACACACGTAGGGGTATATGATTGGGGTTTGGATGAGAGATAGGAATGAAAGATAGGGCTTATACCTTCAGTAGAGATGATAAAAATTCCTAAGTTGAGACAAAATCTTAGAAGGAAAACTCAAGAAATGCTAAGAGCTAAATAAATTTTGTAATACCCAGCCTCTCTTATACCAAATTTGTATTTTTACTTCAGAATTCTATTTATTTTTATCATGGATTTGGGTTTTAAAGGGTTTAACTTTCAAATAAAAGAAATACGGGAGTTGGGCTGGGTTTAAATCTTAATGAATAAACGAAATAATAATGGAGAGATGTAATACCCAGCCTCTCTTATACCAAATTTGTATTTTTACTTCAGAATTCTATTTATTTTTATTTATAATCTCATTTATTTTATTTAGAAATTTAATTCTTCAAAACCCTATTTTTCTTTTACCAATAAAACCCAAACTTATATTCTTCAGCCAACTTTTTTCATTAATAAGCCCCAGGCCCCTCTCCATTATTATTTCGTCTATTCATTAAGATTTAAACCCAGCCCAACTCCCGTATTTCTTTTATTTGAAAGTTAAACCCTTTAAAACCCAAATCCATGATAAAAATAAATCACAATTTTCTCTTCCAAATTCCAAACTCTTTCTTTATCAGAAAACATCGGCCCATTTTCTTTTCTTCTCGAATTTGTCCCATACATTTTTCCCCTGGCCCAAAATCTCCGGCCTACTATTTTTCCTTACATCAACTAATCTCTTTTCTCTCTTTGCAGCCCGAGCCCAGGAAATTTATTAAACCATTTTCTTTTCTCCTTTTTCTCTTGGCCCGGCCCAGTCTCCCCAAGCCCGCTCACCACTGCTCCGACCCGACCCGTTGCCTCATCTTCCCCAACGGCTCCTTCTTTCCCGCGCGCGTTTCCTTCGCCGTCGCCCCCGCCCCCGCTCGCGCTGCCGTTACCCCCTCGACGCGCGACCCCGTCTCCACTACCTCTCCTCTCTACACACCTACACCCCCTTTTTCCTCATCTCGTTTCCTTTCTCCCTCATTCTCCTTCCTCCTCGACCTCGCCTGCACCCTACTCCGCCGTCGACGACAACGACTTCGACCCTATTCATCTTCTCTCGCTCACCACTCCACCACCGACACCGACTCCTCTGGCCAACGGCAACCCCTTCTCTCCTCATCCCTGCACCGTCGTTTCAACCCCCACGGCGAGCTTTCCCCTGCACCCATCACCGGCCACCCTGCACCCATCTAGACGACCACCTACACACCCAACCCACAACCTCCATCGACCGAACACCTCCTCACCATCTCCCCCGCTTCGACTCCCTCGCCCGACCTTCATCCCTCTCTGTTTCTCTCTCTTTCTCTCTATCTCACAGTTTTCCTGCACTCTCTCTCTCTCTCACTTCCCTCTCCCTCTCCCTCTGTGCCTTCTCTCTGTTTCTCTCTCTCTAACTCCCTGCTTCTCTCTCTTTCACTCTGCCTACTCTCTCTCTGTCTCTAACTCTGTCTCTCTCTCCATCACCCTCTCTCCTTCTCTACAACTCTCTCTCCCTCTCTGTATCCCTCTCACATTCTATCTCTACAATTCTCACTCTCTCTTTTCCCTGCTCTCTCTCAATTCTTTTTCTCTCTCTAACTCTCTCTCTCTCTCTCTCACGATATCTCTCCCCCTCTGAAACCCCTCCACCAGCCGACCCTCACAACTCCATAGATGATCGCTACACCACCCCTTCGTCACTCGCTGCCAAGCCGTCAAGACCGTGCCAGGTTGAGCCGAGACTCGAATTTGAGCCAAGTCGAGTTGCCATGCCGCGTGTGCGTCGTGTGTTCGTGACGTTACAATCACCGTGCATCCCCGGGACTGCTCCAGGCAAGTTCTTTACTTGCTTACATGCTATTTTACCTAAGTTACAATCGCTAAGTTTATAGATTATAAGTTACAGTTTAAACTATTTATGTGCCATAACCTGCACGACGCGTGTTCCCAAAGGAAATATTTTTCTAAATTGGCGGAACTGGATTAATTACTTTGGCCCTTGCTATGACGAATACTTTGTCCAAGTTTCGCTGGAAATTATGACCATTAAAGATTAAAACGACTACCCCCAAGTTTAATCGTAAAACTGAAATTTTATTGTACCTGAAAATCGTTAAATTCACCATAAATCATATACACACTAGAATGGTGCGTTCGAGGGCTCAAATCGAATCCAACTCGACGAACTTTAACCCTATACTAGTTTCCAGATATTCCTGTACTTAAACCATGATGATATTTGGATCGGGGTGCGACTCTGGACTGCAGTCCAGAGCGACTCCAATCGTTGGTTGCTGTTCCGTATTGGGTGCCACAAGATTTCCATGACTCGTAGATTGCGTAACTCTACTGATTATTATAGGTAACTCTGTTAGATAGACAACACAATTGATTTCATCCTGTTTCGTTACCGTTTGATATTTATTCTGTAATTTAAAAGATCGGGACACATAACAGTCCCAACAGAATCAGAATTGACATATTAGGGTTAAACATTGTATATCTCCTGACGTGTAGATGCGATTGAAGATCCATCTGTTACGCTGAAAACCTTACTGAAAACCCTAGAATTCATCCAACTGTAGCGTCGCTAAAATCTGATCCCAACTGGGATTAAAATGCGTTGCGAAACGGACTTCTGATTCTGAAACCGTATTTCCAGCCGCCAGCGCTTAAAATGAAATGGTTATAACTAATGATCCTGGAACCCGATTGGCTTGAAACTAAATTAGATGGATAGATAACTGAACATACTAATTATCACCTGTTTATCGTTTCACTAAACTATACACGTACGTTTCATGATAAATCGTGCAAGTGATAAAATACTGTTTCATAACATCCTAATCATGCTTATATACTCGTTCACGCATCATATCATACCCATATCATTGTATTGATAACCTAGTGATATCGTGCATTTACCCAGTGTTAGATTTTAGTGATGATTGTGGCAAGTACGTCAGTGTTCGTGTATCCGTGATTAAGTGAAAGTGATACGTACTTGTGCACAATCAGTGTCCCTATTATTCTATTGCATTGTCAACGTCTGTGGGATGCGTGTACGTGTGACTATAAGTGGTATGGGACACTTATGGAAGCGCTTGCACGGGTGTCACAGATAAGGCATCCGACTTTGCCATTTATCTTAGGTATTAGTCGGGACGTGCTTGATGGAGGTCCTGCCTCCAATTCTCGCGCAGACTTGTCACGGATCGATTAGTATTTAGGGTTATGGTTAGCGTTTGATGTAGACCACGGGGTGTGGGGTAGTTTAAGTGTGAATTCAACAGAATCTCGGGAGTCCCATACCGGCTTATATATTTAGGGAGTTATATGGAGATTTACAGGGTATGTGATATACACCGTGATATACATGTTACATGTTGGGCCCGTGGTCCCTTGCCCTTGGGTTCTACCCTTGGATGGAGGACACTCACGAGTGGTTGACTCTCACACTTAGACTGACGATAGGCTTAGTGACCTGTACAGTAAGACTTAGAGACTGATAGGGATACTGGCATTTATATTCCTTATATACTGTATTGACATACGTGACATATCGTTCTACTGCTTTACTACTCCGCTGCATTGATTACTGCACATTTATATTCATACGGTCATTGATTTTACTGCTTCACATATCTGTTACCACTGTTAGAATTGTCGCTTGATTATATATATATATATTATTTTGCTATTGTGTCGCTCTGACGACCTGAGTATGCATGCTCAGTGTGAGGAGAAGATTTAGTCTGGACCAGGACTAGACGCACTTCACGGACATCTTGTTTAGCTATCCAGAGTTATATCTTTTGATTCCCATCAGGTCAGTTCATTTTACTGTTTTATTCCAGTTACTGCATTTCTCATTACCTGCGCATTATTTACTATTTACCATGATAAACTAGAAGCCGAAGTGTGACTACGGTGGGACATTTCCTTGACCGTAGGAGCATGGCTGGCCTTGTCTACCCGTCGTATTCCGTATTTTGGGAAGCGGGGCATGACATGGTTTAGTTGGTATCAGAGACAGGTTTTGTTTCAATTGGGATTGCAGTTTTCCGTGTAGAGCTTGACTGTCACGACCCGAAGGTACGTAACGTGACTGGCACTTAGATTACGAGACGTCTAAAGGCGTGCCGTAACCTAAGTCAGCCAAAGCCCAGAAAAACCTAAACCAAAATCAAAAGAGAGTGAAGGAAAACCTTTAATGAAGACGATTTTCAAATCAATTAAGTTGCAAAGAATCCCTTTTTAAAACATCAAAAATTTCCGAAAATTTCGGCAGAGTCTCCCCTGTATTTTCTATCCCCCAAAATGGGTACAACAAGATAATAAACCTGTAATCATAAAAATGGCATCCCCAAGCGGGAGCTAGCTCTTCGCCCAAGGCGGATCACAACCACATGCAATATAATAGAAATATCAAGAAAAAGAGCATAAAAGAAATGCAAAATACCAGAAAACACACGTCGGCTCAAGTGAGCTCGACCCAAAAGAAACCACAAATATACATATCTCTCATTCTCATCACTAGGTCGCATATACAATACAAGTGGTAGATGGAGAATACTAGATACAATGATAAAGCAAAAGAAATAAAGTATACTCGCAACCCACCTACGGGCGATGTCGCGAGTCTGAGCAAAAGGAATGATGACAAGATAGCCCGCCGCTACAAGACTGACGGGTCCGACCTGCAAGACACTGTGGCACAACGGGGGTGAGTTGCCAGCTCGTGAGTAAATATAACATCTAATAAGGCAATCGTAAGAATGCACGCAATGCACCACAACATGCATGTCCATATGTGATATAATATCTCTAGTATGCATGCACAGGTATGCAATGTCATTATTAAGTCTTTAAGTGTTTTAAATACTAAGGGTATTGAATTCTTAACTTTAGAACATGATATCTATATAATAGCTAAATACCATCAAGAAATCATCTGAAAACCCGTGTCAAGCATCGACACCAAATAGGAATCATATCTGTCTCAATATCGGGCTCCGTCAGTCCGGATCGGCCCATATCATAAATCTCACGACAACGGTCGGTATCCTCCGGATATCCGCCGCGCCAGACATCACCGGTAGGTAGTCTTCCCCTGCCAGGCTCATCGTCTACAACTCGATCTTCTTACCCCGGGGTACCATACCGGGCCCACCATGTACCCGAGACGGTTCATCCACTCCTCGAATCGGGTCTCGAAATCCAACAGAAAACATGAAAACTCATGGTGGACGACACATACATCACGAGAAAACCGCAACTTTGTTTTGAAAATGATAAATATAAGGTTTTGTTAAATTCTTGCGGTTTTCCCCAAAAATCCAGAAATCTCAGCAATACTGAAATCATCAAGAAAATCATAATGTCCACATGTTATATATGATAAATGTCTATGATATCAATGCATACGATATGAATTTTGGCTAGAGTTCTATGTAAATATGATGATGATGCGAGATATATGCATGCGATGCAGTTTCATATATCAAGTATGAATGCAGGTGACGATATTAAGATAAACAGGTTCTATCGTGCACGTGGCATGTCAATTACCAAAGGCGTGTGTGTCACATGAATAGTGCGCGTGCAACAGATGCCAATGGTAATGGTGTTCGTGCCCCACGAAGTGTTATCGCATATGTGCATATGAATATCCATGCAATCTAGCATATTATTAACTATAAGGGTATGCAATGTCAATGAAGGGGGTAAGCCAACTAACAACATGAATCTTACAAGAGATAAGGAAATCCTAACTAGGGGGCGCATCGCGCCATCCAGACGATTCCCCCATAGATGAATACATCTACTCACCTGAAATCCCCGCTAATCCGATCCGGCCACCGCCTTGCCTTTTCGCGCCGTATCTGAAGTTTTCCCGACCGATCCTATATTTGCACAATATCAAGCATAAGATTACAAAACCTAACACAATGCAAGTCACAACATACAATTATCCACGCTCTCAAATTAGTCGTAGCATGCACTCAGTGCGCGGAAAAACGCACGAAAATCGCAATCCTTTGACTAAAATCGTCATTTCGGGGAAATCGACAAAACTACAACCCGACTAGACGAAACCCCGCGTTCGCGCATTCTAATAATCCTATACGAAGCTAATAATATTGCTAACCTAACGCAAATTGAACGCATTCTATTTTTCGTAAAAAATCTAGAAAGCAAATTCAACGCCGATTCAATGCAAACATCGATATTTTGTCGATTTAGCTAGCATATAAATACACCATTAACCACTACAACCAATTAGAAACCCAAAGCCCTAATTTAATCCTAACAACTATGCTTCAAACCCTAGTTTTAAAATCAATCCTTCTCTTGATTTTTCCTAAACAACATTTACCACTAAACTAATATTTAGAATTTCAATTCTAGCATAATTAAACCACAAGTTAACAAAAAGATTAGAATTTTCACCTCTCATGCTTGAACCCTAGCTTGATCAAGTCACCAAGAAGCCTCCTTTCATCTAGTTTTTGAACCAATTTGGGTAGAAGAGAGAGTGGTTTAGGGTTTGGGTTTGAATGGAGATGGAAATTTATGAATTTAAATGGATTTTTAGCAAAGAAAAGAAGCAAAATGAAGTGAAGAAATGGGGAGAGCTGCTGGAATGGGGGTCGGCTGCAGCAAGGAAGGGAGATGAGGGAATTTTGGGGAAGTTTCTAGTTCAATACAACATCATATGTTATCATTAAATGCATTTCAAATCAACTTTTTTCAAAAAAAACCCTTTTTCATCATTTTTTTCATAATTTTCTCACCAAAAAGCTAAAAGTTTGCAAGCCATGTTATAATTTTATTAACACCATATTTTAGCTTATAAAGATTCCTAATTATGAAATTTACCTAATTAAATTTGTATTTATCTCTAATTTAATGTATTTTAAAAAGGCTTAAAATAATAAAAAAATAATTAATTACGAATTTTTTTTATTTAACTAGATAATTATAAGTGACATTTTAGTGACAAAATTATAGTAATATCTTATCTAAATTTTGTATAATTAGGTCTACAATGAAAAATACCTAATTTGACTTTTTACGGAAAAAGCCGAAAAATTAGCCGATTACCGAAAAACTGCCTAAACGATTTTCGAAGGGTTACATTGACAGTCTAAGACATCCCTCAGTCTAGATTGTAAACTTGATATCCTTGATCCATATTCTCTTTGAGTGTTCTGCTATCCATTCACTAAGGTTTCAGGTGACTTGGCAAAGTTACGTGGTTGTAATTGTGAGCTACCTCACAGTTACACTACCATACTCTGTTTAAGTGACTTAAAATCATACAGTTGATTCTCCACTAGTAATAACTTCATCACCTCTGATATTCTTGAATCTTTGTCCTATCCGTACTATATTCTGATTCGTTTAGCTTGTGACTTATATCATTCTCAAAATTGTTGTCTCAGGATCATGTCTTTCAACGACTCTTCATCTATATCCGCTCCCCAGAATCAGACCGTTGAGATTCTGAGTGTACTGCAAGGTCTAAAGGAAGCCCAGGAGCAAACAAACGACTTGTTGGCTGAAGGACTGAGAAGGCAGGTGAATCAGACACCAGCGGGAGTCTCCAATCATAAAGGAATCCCCGTTAGACGAGAAAAGAAGAAGAAGATGAAGCGTCGATTTGTTTCCCCGCGACAGAAACAGCAGAAGACCCCATGTTGTGAGTATTGTAAGAGACCGGGACATCTTCAGAGGGATTGTCGCCGCGCCCAAGGGAAATGTCTGATTTGTGGATCCGGCGAACATCTCATTAACGGTTGCCCAGAAAGGAAGGAACTACAAGGAGGAAACTCGTCCACACTCCCCACTTCTGCAAAGTGAGGATTATCGCATAGTTCGAACTTCGACGATAAGACGGACCTAATGCAAGATTCAACTCACGCGACGAGAATGCAACGTTATAGTAGTCGAAGAAGAATTTTCATGTTATCTACTTTCAATAATAATGTTGTTATCTTTTTATGAATATTTCTTTCCGTTTGAAATCTTGTATCCGCTGAACTTTTGATTGAATGCAATAAAACCTTGAATCGTAATATATGTATCATTCTCTTGCTTTCTCCTTATTTATAATATTCATCATCACAGCATTGTTATCCCGATATCTTTCAGTTCCTGCAACCGCATATTTTCCTATACTTCGTACCCTGAGCTTTTTTCTTGATGTGTTTCGTTGTCTAATCATGACTCTTTTCTTTCAGACCATGGCCCACCCTGGAGCTGCGCCGCATCTGGATGAGGATACACAGTCATGCGTTTCCTTAGATCGCACACTGATGAGTTCTGATGATGAGGTCAACGGTCCCCAGGTCAACTTCGGAAACAACGATTCAGAGGACGAAGGAGTAGCCGCCCCAGAGTTTAACATGATAGCTGATTCCGACGAAGAAGAAGGAGATCCTGAAGAGAACCCTATAGCGGAAGACCCGATAAAGAAAGATCCCGATGAAGACCCGATAGAAGGAAATCCAGTTGAGGAAAATCCCATGGAAGAAAATCCAGAAGAAGAGAATCATATGGAATCGGACCTCGATGAAGAAGCTCCGTCCGAGGAAGAAGGACCAGAAGATCAAGACCCTGCTGTGAAAGAACTTCCAAGGGCGATGCCCGCGAAGCGATATGGAAATGGACGCCCCTACCAGAGTGCGCGTGCTTACCGCAACCTACTGAACCTCCACAACCGCGACTGACGGAATATCTTTTGATGTTTTCTTTCTGGCCAAATAAAATGTGTATAGTTTAGGGCTACTTTTCGCCTTTGGGAATGCCTTGTTTCAAATTTTCTTGAATGGAATAAATCTTCTGAATTCGTAAACCTTTTGATTATTAGTTCGGTTAATACTTGTTTATTGCCCATATCCATTTATTTTTCTGCTGAGATTCCTGACTGTCCACCCCTACTCATTGTATAGTTTTCACCCTCGACTCGACTAGAAAGTACCGCACCCTGATCCTTGGAATGAGCCACCATTCATCCTTCGGCTGTACCCTGTTTGAGATCCTTCTGAGAGGAGGACCTTCCTTATGAATTACCGAGTTCTTTAACTTTTCAAATTCTTGATTCATAGGATTTACCGATCGTTAGTCTCCCCCATATTTTTACCTTGTAGTCCTTTTGTTGCTCACCATTACTTTCTATGCTGACCCGATCCAAGTCTCCTTAATCTTCAGCTTAAAGCCGACACACTTCGACCTTTTGTATCAGCCACATTCCATTGTAATCCCTACCCTACCTAGGCCTAGACATACTTGTGCTTTTCCCCGTTACCCCAACTATATTTAGGGGCACTATTATTCTAAAATGTAGTTTTAGTATTTTGCATTTATCAAAGAGTACGTATTATTGATTACTCCGTTTTATGTATCTTAAGTGCATTATTATTATTCTCATTTTAGTAGCGCAACCTTACGCCGCGCATACTTTTAGTCTATGCTCCTTAATTTCACTATACCAATTTTCTAAAATATTTTAACCCTATTTTATCGATACCTTATCCTAAACTGTTTTAACTTACCGACTGATTTTTCACCGCTTTATTGTCGTTACTTTATTTTTGGGTTTGTGCCTATGATTATTATTATAAATGGTTGAACCTTACACCAATTTTTCTGCTAGCTTTTGATAGGCTTAGATGTGCATACTTGAGTTTCGACTTTTATCGAACACACTTGATTATTATTGTTCGTTATTGTTACCTATATTCTCGTATACTTGTAGTTGCTCTTATAGTGTTCCTGCATTATACTTATTAGACCTATCTTTCGTATATGGTTCTTACATATATATAAGTACCTTCAGATTTTGCCTAACCGTTTTAAGTAAATCCACATGTATTAGTGTTCGTTATGATAACTCTTCGCTTATTATTTTATAGCTTGTTGTTTCTTTTAAATTTCGAGGACGAAATTTTTGTAAGGGTGGTATAATGTAATACCCAGCCTCTCTTATACCAAATTTGTATTTTTACTTCAGAATTCTATTTATTTTTATTTATAATCTCATTTATTTTATTTAGAAATTTAATTCTTCAAAACCCTATTTTTCTTTTACCAATAAAACCCAAACTTATATTCTTCAGCCTACCTTTTTCATTAATAAGCCCCGGGCCCCTCTCCATTATTATTTCGTCTATTCATTAAGATTTAAACCCAGCCCAACTCCCGTATTTCTTTTATTTGAAAGTTAAACCCTTTAAAACCCAAAACCATGATAAAAATAAATCACAATTTTCTCTTCCAAATTCCAAACTCTTTCTTTATCAGAAAACATCGGCCCATTTTCTTTTCTTCTCGAATTTGTCCCATACATTTTTCCCCTGGCCCAAAATCTCCGGCCTACTATTTTTCCTTACATCAACTAATCTCTTTTCTCTCTTTGCAGCCCGAGCCCAGGAAATTTATTAAACCATTTTCTTTTCTCCTTTTTCTCTTGGCCCGGCCCAGTCTCCCCAAGCCCGCTCACCACTGCTCCGACCCGACCCGTTGCCTCATCTTCCCCAACGGCTTCTTCTTTCCCGCGCGCGTTTCCTTCGCCGTCGCCCCCGCCCCCGCTCGCGCTGCCGTTACCCCCTCGACGCGCGACCCCGTCTCCACTACCTCTCCTCTCTACACACCTACACCCCCTTTTTCCTCATCTCGTTTCCTTTCTCCCTCATTCTCCTTCCTCCTTGACCTCGCCTGCACCCTACTCCGCCGTCGACGACGACGACTTCGACCCCATTCATCTTCTCTCGCTCACCACTCCACCACCGACACCGACTCCTCTGGCCAACGGCGACCCCTTCTCTCCTCATCCCCGCACCGTCGTTTCAACCCCTACGGCGAGCTTTCCCCTGCACCCATCACCGGCCACCCTGCACCCATCTAGACGACCACCTACACACCCAACCCACAACCTCCATCGACCGAACACCTCCTCACTATCTCCCCTGCTTCGACTCCCTCGCCCGACCTTCATCCCTCTCTGTTTCTCTCTCTTTCTCTCTATCTCACAGTTTTCCTGCACACTCTCTCTCTCTCACTTCCCTCTCCCTCTCCCTCTGTGCCTTCTCTCTGTTCCTCTCTCTCTAACTCCCTGCTTCTCTCTCTTTCACTCTGCCTACTCTCTCTCTGTCTCTAACTCTGTCTCTTTCTCCATCACCCTCTCTCCTTCTCTACAACTCTCTCTCCCTCTCTGTATCCCTCTCACATTCTATCTCTACAATTCTCACTCTCTCTTTTCCCTGCTCTCTCTCAATTCTTTTTCTCTCTCTAACTCTCTCTCTCTCACGATATCTCTCCCCCTCTGAAACCCCTCCACCAGCCGACCCTCACAACTCCATAGACGACCGCTACACCACCCCATCGCCACCCGCTGCCAAGCCGTCAAGACCGTGCCAGGTTGAGCCGAGACTCGAATTCGAGCCAAGTCGAGTTGCCGTGCCGCGTGTGCGTCGTGCGTTCGTGACGTTACAATCACCGTGCATCCCCGGGACTACTCCAGGCAAGTTCTTTACTTGCTTACATGCTATTTTACCTAAGTTACAATCGCTAAGTTTATAGATTATAAGTTACAGTTTAAACTATTTATGTGCCATAACCTGCTCGACGCGTGTTCCCAAAGGAAATATTTTTCTAAATTGGCGGAACTAGATTAATTACTTTGGCCCTTGCTATGACGAATACTTTGTGCAAGTTTCGCTGGAAATTATGACCATTAAAGATTAAAACGACTACCCCCAAGTTTAATCGTAAAACTGAAATTTTATTGTACCTGAAAATCGTTAAATTCACCATAAATCATATACACACTAGAATGGTGCGTTCGAGGGCTCAAATTGAAGCCAACTCGACGAAATTTAACCCTATACTAGTTTCCAGATATTCCTGTACTTAAACCATGATGATATTTGGATCGGGGTGCGACTCTGGACTGCAGTCCAGAGCGACTCCAATCGTTGGTTTCTGTTCCGTATTGGGTGCCACAAGATTTCCATGACTCGTAGATTGCGGAACTCTGCTGCTTATTATAGGTAACTCTGTTATCTATACAACACAATTGATTTCATCCTGTTTCGTTACCGTTTGATATTTATTCTGTAATTTAAAAGATCGGGACGCATAACAGTCCCAACAGAATCAGAATTGACATATTAGGGTTAAACATTGTATATCTCCTGACGTGTAGATGCGATTGAAGATCCGTCTGTTACTTTGAAAATATTACTGAAAACCCTAGAATTCATCCAACTGTAGCGTCGCTAAAATCTGATCCCAACTGGGATTAAAATGCGTTGCGAAACGGACTTCTGATTCTGAAACCGGATTTCTAGCCGCGAGCGCTTAAAATGAAATGGTTATAACTAATGATCCTGGAACCCGATTGGCTTGAAACTAAATTAGATGGATAGATAACTGAACATACTAATTATCACCTGTTTATCGTTTCACTAAACTATACACGTACGTTTCATGATAAATCGTGCAAGTGATAAAATACTGTTTCATAACATCCTAATCATGCTTATATACTCGTTCACGCATCATATCATACCCATATCATTGTATTGATAACCTAGTGATATCGTGCATTTACCCAGTGTTAGATTTTAGTGATGATTGTGGCAAGTACGTCAGTGTTCGTGTATCCGTGATTAAGTGAAAGTGATACGTACTTGTGCACAATCAGTGTCCCTATTATTCTATTGCATTGTCGACGTCTGTGGGATGCGTATACGTGTGACTATAAGTGGTATGGGACACTTATGGAAGCGCTTGCACGGGTGTCACAGATAAGGCATCCGACTTTGCCATTTATCTTAGATATTAGTCGGGACGTGCTTGATGGAGGTCCTGCCTCCAATTCTCGCGCAGACTTATCACGGATCGATTAGTATTTAGGGTTATGGTTAGCGTTTGATGTAGACCACGAGGTGTGGGGTAGTTTAAGTGTGAATTCAACAGAATCTCGGGAGTCCCATGCCGGCTTATATATTTAGGGAGTTATATGGAGATTTACAGGGTATGTGATATACACCGTGATATACATGTTACATGTTGGGCCCGTGGTCCCTTGCCCTTGGGTTCTACCCTTGGGTGGAGGACACTCACGAGTGGTTGACTCTCACACTTAGACTGACGATAGGCTTAGTGACCTGTACAGTGAGATTTAGAGACTGATAGGAATACTGGCATTTATATTCCTTATATACTGTATTGGCATACGTGACATATCGTTCTACTGCTTTACTACTCCGCTGCATTGATTACTGCACATTTATATTCATACGGTCATTGATTTTACTGCTTCACATATCTGTTACCACTGTTAGAATTGTCGCTTGATTTTATATATATATATTATTTTGCTATTGTGTCGCTCTGACGACCTGAGTATGCATGCTCAGTATGAGGAGAAGATTTAGTCTGGACCAGGACTAGACGCACTTCACGGACATCTTGTTTAGCTATCCAGAGTTATATCTTTTGATTCCCATCAGGTCAGTTCATTTTACTGTTTTATTCCAGTTACTGCATTTCTCATTACCTGCGCATTATTTACTGTTTACCATGATAAACTAGAAGCCGAAGTATGACTACGGTGGGACATTTTCTTGACCGTAGGAGCATGGCTGGCCTTGTCTACCCCTCGTATTCCGTATTTTGGGAAGCGGGGCGTGACAAATTTACAGAATATATACAATCTTAAGTTAAATGATAAGTGAGTGTGAAAAATACGGGTTGATGATTTCTGAGTTATTTTGTGGGTAGTATCCGCTGAAAACCCTCAAGAGACAACACTCCTCCTACTAGGAACACCTAGAGGTTTAACGGCTTGTTGCATGAGCTCAGTGCAATCGCGATTCCCTGTGAAAGTGAGGTTAGTTTTTTTCGAGAATAAATTGGTTTTGCTCGGGACGAGCAAAAGATAAGTTTGGGGGTATTTGTTCATATCAGAATTTTGCATTATTATATCGCCCATTCTTAATCATATTGCAAATAAATAGGTGCTTTTGATCCATGTCTGCTAAATAGTTGCAGGTTACAGGTTCTCGGAACAATACGGTGAAGATGGTGAAAAAAACGCTACAAAAGTGAGACAATGACCAACAAATAGAAGAATCTTTATGATACCGCCTACAGTTGAAGGAACAAATGAAGATCAATGAACAGTTCGATTTCACAAAGCACGAAGGCAGTACAAGATTCAAGATTTCAACACGAAGCGAACGGTAAAAGTCCACAACATTCTGCACTGTGGAAATCTGGAAGAAATTAGAAAATATTCTGAAGAACCAAGTGAAGAAAACAGAAGCAAATAGCAACATGAAGCAACCCAGAGAAAAAGAGCCCAAGAGCCCATCAAACGGCCGCGGAACCGCGGCCAAACAAGGCTTATGGCTGAGGATCCTCGGCCGTGCTGTGCACGTGTCGGCGCGTGTCGGTGCGTGTTGGTGGAGTCGGTGCATTGACCCGGTTTTCTTAGAGTAGTTTTGTAATTTTAGATGTGAATCAGATGTAAACCCTAGGGTTTCTCCTATCTATAAATAGGAAGTCTACAACTCTTTTTGGAGCATGCCTCTTTTTAATTTCAGATCTTAGATTTTCAATTCCTTGTAATCGTCAAAGAGTGCGTCAATAAAGTAAGTTGTTTCTTTTTATCGTGTGTTTTTTTCTTAGTTGCAATTTTATTTCTCTGTAATTTTTATCTGTCGTTTATTTTCCGCACGTTAATTAGGTTATTAAAAGAAAAATTATAAAAAATAAATTCCATTGTTAATTCCCTAATGAGTGAGTAGTTCCTCACTTGTTAGGGTTAGGTTTGGGGAAGGTTTGAGAGATGGAAATCTCTCACTCCTTTCTTGCACGCATAACTTTATAATTAGGGCTTTATGTAAAACAACCACCCATCGCTCACTACGGCACCCTAACCTACGAGATAGCGGTGATTCCCTAGTTAGACCGGTCGTGGTTGATTTAGATAGAGGTTAAGGCTAAGAATTAAGAAAGGACGGATAAGGACCAAAGGGAAGAAACTATGTTTCTTCCTAGTCGTGCTAATCCCCTTTGTTAATTATTACCCTAACACCTATGTTCTTAATCAGGGCAAAGAAAGCGGTGAGTAGAATTAACTTTCCAAACTAACTTAATCCTAACCCTAGCAAGATTTTAATCCAAATCAAATTCAATTTCAGTTTTTATAGAAATCAAAACCTACCACAAATAGGAATTGACTCGTTAGAACAATAAGAAAAGACACGTTTTCCCTGTGGACCGCCCCACTCAACAGGCTAGCTACCAAGCGACACCGTTATTGATTGCGGTATTCTTAACTTTGATTTCAAAAACGCATACGCACAACAACTCTTCCATCAATCAGGCTCGAACCTCGCTCGATCTCAAATTTCGACGAGCTGGCCACTCAATTCCTCGGCCGCTTCGTCGGGAACAGGCGGCAAAAACGCATAGTTGACCACCTCTTCACGATCAAGAGCAGGGACAAGGAAACGTTCAAAGCATACGTCACCTCCTTCTAAAATGCCCTTCTCGAGGTCCCAGAGCATCGGGACGAGACCGTATCACAGCACTTAGGTTTGGTCTTAGGCACAAGGAGTGGTTACGTTCCTTTGCATTTGCGCAACCTAAGACCATGGTCGAGGTAAAAGCCTGGACCGAGCGCGAGGTCCAGCTCGAATCCGAGGTGAATGAAAATCTCCCCCGGGCAGAGCAAGACGACCAAAAGAAAAGGGCAAGGGAAGAGAGAAGGGGACCTGAGCGGGCAAAGCCCTATCTCCCGAAGTTTCAGGAATACACCCCGCTCAACGTCTCCCAGACAGTGCTACTAGAGGAGGCTAAGGGCGAGGGATTTTTCAAGCTTCCCCCGATCTCGCGAATGGCCTCAAAATGAACCCGGGGCCCCTACTGCGGTTTCCACAGGTCGCTAGGCCACTCCACGGAGAGCTGCAAGCAGCTCCGTGACTACATTGAGGAGCTCATTCGTTCGGGGCATCTCGTAGCGAACTTGAGGGACAAACGGCAAGCTGACCGTGAGTAGGAGCAGCGTCCCCCTTCCGCCAAGCTGACCATCGGCCAAATCATGGTTGTGTCAGCGGAGGATACGTCTGGCACCAAAGAAGCTTGGGACCCTCTGCCGGGCATATGTGCCAACAGACATCCGAGGGGCTCAAGCTGCACGAATAAGAACATCTAAGAGCATGTATCTTCTTTCCAAAACAATGTACACCTTTCTTGAGATCTTTTGTTTATATAATAAAGGGATCAATAAAGCATTGTAGAAAAGAAAAAGAATCTTATTCATTCAAAAGGTACTATAGGCTCCTCAGCCGTACATAAAAAAATATTATTACAACAGCGAGGGAATGAGATGCAGAGAGCACTGCTCGTGGTACTCTGAGGATATTTCCGCCAACCTAGCCCTCGCGGCGTCTAACCTCTGCCTTCGATGCCCCCAGCTAGCATCGACATCGAGCCTCAATTGGTAGCACTCAAGGACGAGCGCCTCCCAGCGATTTAGCCGGCTCGCAGAGATCAGGACAAAGCGCCTCAGAGACCTTAGCTTGCCAACGGCCTCGTCTTTCAGCTGCCCGGATAAGGGGTTGTACAGCCCCGGCGATGCCCTCCAGATGGAGTACATCAACAGCTGAAGTAGGGAGGAGCGCCGGGGGAGCAATCGGCCGAAATGATCCTCAATCCGGCCTATCACCAACTGCACTGTGTCATCAGTACAGTTCTGATCGTAGAGGTACACGCCCTCGAAGTTTATGATATCTTGGATGGTGAAAGGGAAGTCCTCTATTCTTGCGTTTAGAGTGTGAGGAAGGGAGTAATCAACACCCTCTCCGTTTTATAGCCCACAACGCCCCCGGAATTCAACGGTTGCCTTTTTCACCCACAACTGTGCCTCCACGCGGCGGACATCGCACCACTCGATGCAAAATTGAAACGACACGGCTCTGGCGCTTCGCCTCCTCCACATGTTCCTGGCACGCATCATTCGCGACTGTCCATCTTCCCAAAGCCCTCACAAAGAGGCAGCCGAGCGGCTACCCTGCTCGGCTATCCCTGGCCGGTAGCTCCCTACCACGCAACGCCAGAGATCTAAGCCCTTACAAAGAGGCAGCCGAGTGGCTATCCTATAAGTGCACGGCGGCGCCCCGGCCGTCAATCCGACGCCGGAAAGCGGAAACGAAACTTTTACTGAACTTGTAAACCGGCACCACCGCACACTAAAATCCCGAATCGGGCCATTAACCTACTCCTAGCTAACTAGAGAATGGGAAGGAAGCTATACCGAGCGATCCGTGTCCTTCGGTCTTCGGCCTCCACTCCGATCTCCTCGCGGAATCTCCGGTCTTCAGCTCCTCGTCGGAATGGGCACCACATCGCCGGGTTCTTTTACGGGCTCCCACCTCTGGACCGAGGCAACTTGGGCACGAAGTTGGGGAGCCGACGTGCCCAAGAAAAGCTGTAGATGAGTGTAGAATCCATTGTCTCAATTGGGGTTGTGAAGTTGCCTCTTTGATGGAGAAGGAAAAATGAACTTTGGAGAGGTGTTAGGAATTTTGCAAGCATGCAAAAATGAGATGAATGATTTTTCCCTCTCTCAAAAATGAACCTCTCTCTTCTATCCTCTCAAGTGGCCGGCCCCTCTAAGGAAAAATGGGTGGAGCCAAAAATTGCAATAATGCAAGAAGGAATTTGTATGATAAAATGAGAAGAAAAAAAAAGTCACACCATTTTCCAAATCAATCCTAATCTCATTTAATGCAAAAGAGTTGATTCAAAAGGAATCAAATAATGCTAGTCATATCATAATCTCTCCTTTCACAAGAAACCCCCTCCACAATACTAATTTGCACAATTGCAAATTAGCCCCTCCATCATAAAAGTCCGGCCGTGAAGGAACAAAGGAAAACTGGCCGAAACGGAATACAAACTGGCAACTTCAGAAAACTGATCCCGTAATAAATTATAGGAAAACCCCGCGACTGTATATACATACCCGCATTTGTATTCCCACCGAATACAAATGCAAAGAGACAAAATCTACACTGTACAATACTAGGATCCGGCTTAAACCAAAGCCCGCTAGTATTATCCGTCCGATCACGATCCGTGCAATACTGCACGTATAAGATCGAACCCTGCCATATCTCCATACGGCCTCTACAGCGTTTTGCCCGAAACTTGAGAAAACGGTCTGTGGGGGACTCTAAAGACTCGTCAATATTTTGGCTGTCGATTTAACCACTAGCACGTCAGAGGTATTAGCCATACGTGACGGGCTACCAGGTATTGACCAAAAGGGACGTCGATGAGCGAACTCATTCTGACACCCTACTGAGCCTGTCAGTGACAATATCCGTACAGTCCGGTCCGTTCGTCTATGAGCATCGCATGACGGGCCTAGGGGGTTGGTAAAAGTCAGACCCCTAAAAGCGGTACAAGTCGTGTCGGAGTGTAGCCCAGAACATCCTGAGGTACTACTGGAATACCTACCAGTAAATCTCCTGCCTTGGCCAAGGACTTTGTGTAATCGCTCTCCTAGACACAGCGCGACCTCACCCCCAATACCGGGAGAGACGAACCCCTGCAGATCCGCTCACTGCCTCCATGTGGCTCGGGACTGTACCCAACTAAAACCTGTTTTCACGTCTCCTTTGAGCGTGGTAGGGTAGTAATCAAAGTACAGTGGGAACTCATACGAGACAAATGACGATCTCAGGTCGATGAACTAACCTGTACACATGTCACCAGGGAACTGCTATCTGACGTCAGGTATAAAACCAACTAGCAGGTTCCCGGCGAGTCCTGTCCGGTGTACTCATAACCCAATGAGCACATGTATACATCTTAGGTGAACCAACTGACACCAGTAGCTTGTGAGACCGGCCACCGCCCCTCGTCGGGGTTTCGACTGTATACACTAGTCTACTCTGGAGTATCGATACCCTGTCTCGAAACTCTCTCGACTAGGGACCTTTTAAGGATGTGCTTATAGACCCCAGCTCCCACGTATATGATCGCCCTCATACTGCTGGTAGTCAAGCAAGAATCCTAGGGGCTCTATCAACGTGCAATAATGACTTGTAAGGTCACCTAAAGCAGTAAACGATGATAAAGATAAACCAGATAGCATACTATCATCTTGAGTAAGACTGTCCTACCGGTATAGGTTCTCCCTCAATCATTGCAATCACGTGCCTGTGATCCAATAATTGACTCTGAGGGCACTATATACAACAATCTCCCACTAGCACTCAAGGCTAATTATTGCGATGTCGCATACTCACAGCCCGTGTGATACCGAACACCCAACTCCTCTACTAATCAGTCTCAAAAAGTTCGTTTGCGAAACTATTGCGTTCGAGGAATAGCCTCAGTGAGTGGATCTGCTCAAATGTTTCTTTCTATGTCTCTCTTTATCTCAAGTTCGCGGAGAAAGCCATCTCCCGAAATGAGCAATACCTGTCTTAGAGTATGTCTGTATATCTGATGGGACCTAGTTCATAAATGAACTCCAAATCCAAACTTCTCAGACTGTACGTCAACTGAACTTAATCAGTATCCTGCGCCATGCCTCCCTCAGTATCCGCTTGGACCACCTGTCCAAAATACTGCCCCTCGTCAGAGGGAAAACTATAACTCTGACAGCCACTCTGTCATCCAGGTCACCTTGGAAGCCTGGAATGATAACCGTCACCTGAATGAGGCTGACGTTATCATATCCCTAGAACATCAACTTATGTTCTAAAACTGCTTCCGAATGTTTCTCTAGGACTGGATTAATATCCTATCTGGAGAAACCACTGTGTGACAACCAAAGTATAACCGATCGTAGTATAGGAATTTCACTTCCTACTCTATGTATGTCATCCAAATACCAGGACATCACACCCTACTACCTTCTTAACAGATCCATACCCTATTCTGATGAAGTCAAACCTATGACTGTCACATCAGAAATAGATGATCTATCTCCGCTATATCCGCTTAAGTCTATAAATAGACATAAGCCACTTGTCCACTATGCTTCCGCTGCTCTCATTGACTACGACAACCCTCTGGCAGAGTCATATAGACGTACACTTCTAAAGCTAGTTCAGAACGACGCTATACTCATCCTCCTGCCGGGTCTCATAAGCCACTTGTCCACTATGCTTCCGCTGCTCCCATTGACTACGACAACCCTCTGGCAGAGTCATATAGACGTACACTTCTAAAGCTAGTTCAGAACGACGCTATACTCATCCTCCTGCCGGGTCTCACAGCCTGGAACAACAGCAATGGCAAGTCTGGGTAAACAAGAACCTCCCTGTCACCGTCCTTGAGGCTACCGGAGTACCTCTCGGGTGCCTGAGGTTACCCACCATATCTGTGGAGTGGCTAATGGAATGTCAAACCAGATTGAATCTTTAGGTTCTTATCAAATCTTTAGTAATCGTTTGCGGTTCTGGAATCACTTCCAGTTCTACCATACTCCCACTACTGTTTTCTGAAAAATCCATTTTTATTAAAACTGTGGCGAGTTAAGAACAATATCACTATTGATCTTCCAGATGGTAGAAAGTCAACCCTCGTCATTGCCTGGGTCAACCCATAAACAGCCATTACAGAAACGTGCCTTGAGTTATCCAGAGTCTGGTTTTAAGCATAAGCCGGACAACTCCCCGTACCTTAACATCGTCAAGATACGAATTTTTCTATATCCAATACAGAAACAGAGGCACTGATTTAATTGAACCAGATTCAAATCATGCAGCTGTCTCCAGTGCATGTCAAGTAAATGGAGAGAGGCCGATCAGCGTTACTCAACTTAGGAATGCTTCCAATTATGAGTAACCTGAAAGAGAAGCAAGTTCTCTTAATCATTACTATCAACTGAATTCCATGCACAAGTATCTACATCTTCGATCACTTTGAAGAATCCTGATACTTGCAATGCCTGGTTCTCTACTTTATTCATATACCTGTAACTTCTCAAAACCCAGAACCTGCATTTCTACGAAACACATGTCTAAGAACTAGAGAAGTCATAAGTAAACAGAATATAGTACGAGTACCAACCCCTCTGTCCTAATGGAAACATACTCTGTATAAGTCCCCTGAGTCTAATAACTCATTCCCTGTGTGTCGTAGTTTGAAAACTGTACTTATGGTTAAGAAGAATTACACCGCTGTTTAATGCTCCTTACCTAACCATCCACTGATATAGGTAAATGTCATAAACATAATTTCAAAAAGGTATATCTCACTCTATAAAAATAGACGTACAGATATATCAATTTGAAATTGGTGCATAACGACGGATATTCAAAACCAAATATTTGTCGTCCGGCAAACAACCCAGGCGATTTCCTCAAATATCACCAATTACAATGAATTCCGATATAATGAGGATGATCACCTAATTCCCAATAACTTACTCCCACTCATCATCTGTCAGACCATACAGATGTGAGAATTTAAACCTAGTAAATACATACTCTGGAGCAAGTGTCTAATTGGGAAATCACTTTTCTTTTAACAGTACACAGTTAAACTGAAACATTGAAATGTTTCGTAGGGGTATCCGGGTATTCTTAGTAATACCTCTTCCATTATCCAGATTCACAACAGTAACCGTATATTTCTTTGTCATCTCTCCAAATCCCTTTATATGTCTTTAGTCATTACCTTCTGTACACCCCTTTAGGCCAAATGGTTTTCTTCCTTCCCAACCGTTCGGCACCAGCCTATGGTTTGGAAGAAGACTATCCAATAAGCATAATGGGTGTACTGTCCTAATCCTAGGAGCACTCGTAATGCGAGAGAAGGTGAAGATAAAAGACAACCGAATAAATCTTATTCCTATTTCTCCTGAACCAGAATCCATCCCCGAACTGGAACAAGTTCCTTCGAGTTCGTATATAACCATACGATGGAGTATCCAATAAACTGTGGATCTTCGTAGTGATACGGAGTGTTCTGGAGAAATACAAAGATGATGTAGGATTGGCGAAGAAATACCTGGTTTGGTCGTGAATAGCAGTCGCAATTTACTTTGCCCTCTTACTAATCCCTTTATATGTCTTTACTTAATACCTTCTGTACACCTTTTAGGCTAAATGGTTTTCTTCATTCCCTATCGGTCGGCACCTGCCTATGGTTTGGAAGAAGACTATCCAATTTGCGTAATAGGTGTACTGTCCTAATCCAAGGAGTACTCGCAACCTGAGAGAAGGTAAAAGGAAAAGACAACTGAACAGTCCTATTCGTTTTCTCCAGAACCGGAAACCATCCTCGAATAAATTCCTTCGAGTTCGTATATAACCATACGATGGTTTTATCCAATGGAGTGGACGTTCGTAGTAATACGGGGTGTCCTGGAGAAAAAGGGTAAAAGTAGGAGTGGCAATGAGGTATGCAACTCTGACAATCCAAAATCCAGTGTTTAAGAAGGTTCGGTCAACTTGGTCACTGAGTCATAGTGTAGGGACGGGCCATGGTCGCTACCAAAGAGAGAGAGAAAAGAAACACTCAGCGTGCACTCTAACCTAGATCAGAATGGTTATCACTTTATCTAATCTGGAAACCTCCCACTGTAACGTCAAATTCTTCCCTAAACCTGAAAGAAGAATTAGTCAGGATTACCCGAGGAGTAAACCAACTCATCAGTGGGAATCGGGATCCAACTATCATCGTATGATAACGTGACGGAATCCGCTCACGTTATCACACTTCAGAAGGTATGCGCATATCTGGCAAGTTTCAGTTTCTTTAGAAACTCTCGATGTGATTTTTACCCCATGCTCTTATGACCTTGACTTTGGCCAACAAATCATAAGTCACATGTCAAGTTCTACCCGTCATTCTCCAGGTTAATTTGAACCCACCCGTACCTACCTTTGACTTTGGCCAACAAGGCAGTACGACTGTCCCAAACCAACGCATCTATCTATGCTGCATATGAATATCCAATAGCTACCAATCACTGTGCCGTGACTTTGGCCAACAAACACAGCTTGAATACTATTGACTATCCATATGAAATGACGGAGGGCTACGAATGGTTTTTGGCGAAAAACCTTTAACGTAATGAACTTGATATCGTTGAAGGAACCGGATAGCTTTTATAAAAATATAGCGACGAAAACCTTTTCTAAAGAGGTCACTCCCGGTGAAGAGATCTCGGCTCTTTCCCCGAAGAATGAGGTGCAGGATATTCCAACTGAATACCACGATGCAAAGCAAAAGTAAACGACTATAGTGAAATTATTGCCCTGACGCAAACTCCTGTCCAAGGGGTCACTCCCGGTGAAGGGATCTCGGCCCTTGCCTCGTCGACTGAGGTGCTGGATATTCATAACCGAATACCATTGTGCAAAACAAAAGAGAGTGCCCTTGCAATAACAGCTTTTTGAAAAATGTTCCAACAACATCAGAATAGGTTTGTTTAGCTTGTATTGATCTGAATCAACGCAGTCCCATCAATTGATCACACAAATAAAGAACGAAAATAATGATGTACGTATATGCCATCCGCATTCGCCACTGGGTCCCGTCATCACCCGTTAGGTTACTTAACTAACGACAGAGCGGGGACTGGACTAGCGCGGATGCAAAACATATACAACATCTACTAGTATATATATCAATATATAATATTCACTCAAGGCGTGATAAAATGCAACATCACAGAAATGTAATAAGCATCACAGAACAATAAAGATATCTGGGATCCCCGGGTTTCATAGAGCCGCTACTGAAACCCGACGTTCCCCTGGTCGTGTGGATAGCCTGTGCAATGAAATCCTAGACCCCTACGGGCGCGGCAAGTTACCCGCCAAAACCTGAAGCGAGGCAGCCCCCTTCAACAACGTGAATGGACCACCCATCACTTCACGGAATCCGGTAACTTGGGCACCGCTCCTGGGTCAACCTGTACCCCCTACGAGTGCGGCGAATAGCCCGCCAATTCTAAAGTGAAGCCCCCTCCATCTCAACGCCATGAGATGCGGGCCCGTTGCCCTCCAGAACCCGGCTATCCGTGCACCCCTCTGCGGGGTAATCTTAGTACAGAAAGTAAAATATACATACAACGGGTACATCGACCTCAGCCCGGTCATGCCCCAAAAGAATAATATACAAACAGGCAGTGACGGCAGTCCACATGTCGGACGCTCGCCCCGTAATATCAAATGTACATAATAAACCAAACTGTACTACCATTGCATTCAGGCTATCCCCACGACAATCCGCAACATCACAGCACAACACAGAACATCAACGTGAATGTCACGTTCGCAAATCCGTCTAAAAGGGCTATAGCAGTTAGACATGATTTACCGATCAAATGACATTCACGGTCGCAGATATAATGTAAATACTGTGAACTAACATGTTTAAAATTTTCGATCGATCAAATTTACCGAAGTGGGCCCCAAGCACTACTGTAGCACTCAAAGAAAATCTGGGCCCAAACAGAACATTTCAAAAACCCCATTTTCAACTCAGAAGCCCACTATAAAAATTTGGTCCAATGAACAGTCGAGGTGGCGGCGGAACCGCGGCCCAAGCATGGGTTTGGCCGCGGTTCCGTGGTGGAAAAGTGACGTCACGCGACCAAATTTTCACAGAATGCTTAGAATTTCCTGCACGTATTTCTGCAATGTACTGAAAATTTTTTTGACAACTATAAAATTTCGACAGAAACTGTGCATTAGAAATCGGGTTTTCGGAAAATCCGTTCGATCGAACTTGTAAACACGTTAGAGCAAGCTAGACTAGGTTAATGGCGTGGCTCTGATACCAATGTAAGTGCACGGCGGCGCCCCGGCCTTTCATCCGACGCCAGAAAGCGGAAACGAAACTTTTACTGAACTTGTAAACCGGCACCACTGCGTACTAAAATCCCGGATCGGGCCATTAACCTACTCCTGGCTAACTAGAGAATGGGAAGGAAGCTATACCGAGCGATCCATGTCCTTCGGTCTTCGGCCTCCACTCCGATCTCCACGCGGAATCTCCGGTCTTCAGCTCCTCGTCAGAACGGGCACCACATCGCCGGGTTCTTTTATGGGCTCTCACCTCTGGACCAAGGCAACTCGGGCACGAAGTTGGCGAGCCGACGTGCCCAAAAAAAGCTGTAGATGAGTGTAGAATCCATTGTCTCAATTGGGATTGTGAAGTTGCCTCTTTGATGGAGAAGGAAAAATGAACTTTGGAGAGGTGTTAGGAATTTTGCAAGCAAGCAAAAATGAGATGAATGATTTTTCACTCTCTAAAAAATGAACCTCTCACTTCTCTCCTCTCAAGTGGCCGGCCCCTCTAAGGAAAAATTGGTGGAGCCAAAAATTGCAATAATGCAAGAAGGAATTTGTATGATAAAATGAGAAGAAAAAAAAAGTCACACCATTTTCCAAATCAATCCTAATCTCATTTAATGCAAAAGAGTTGATTCAAAAGGAATCAAATGATGCTAGTCATATCATAATCTCTCCTTTCACAAGAAACCCCCTTCACAATACTAATTTGCACAATTGAAAATTAGCCCCTCCATCATAAAAGTCCGGCCGTGAAGGAACAAAGGAAAACTGGCCGAAACGGAATACAAACTGGCAACTTCAGAAAACTGATCCCGTAATAAATTACAGGAAAATCCCGCGACTGTATATACATACCCGCATTTGTATTCCCACTGAATACAAATGCAAAGAGACAAAATCTACACTGTACAATACTAGGATCCGGCTTAAACCAAAGCCCGCTAGTATTATCCGTCCGATCACGATCCGTGCAATACCGCACGTATAAGATCGAACCCTGCCATATCTCCATACGGCCTCTACAGCGTTTTGCCCGAAACTTGAGAAAACGGTCTGTGGGGGACTCTAAAGACTCGTCAATACTTTGGCTGTGGATTTAACCACTAGCACATCAGAGGTATTAGCCATACGTGACGGACTACCAGGTATTGACCAAAAGGGACGTCGATGAGCGAACTCATCCTGACACCCTACTGAGCCTGTCAGTAACAATATCCGTACAGTCCGGTCCGTTCATCTATGAGCATCGCATGGCGGGCCTAGGGGGTTGGTAAAAGTCAGACCCCCAAAAGCGGTACAAGTCGTGTCGGAGTGTAGCCCAGAACACCCTGAGGTACTACTGGAATACCTACCAGTAAATCTCCTGCCTTGGCCAAGGACTTCGTGTAATGGCTCTCCTAGACACAGCGTGACGTCACCCCCAATACCGGGAGAGATGAACCCCTGCAGATCCGCTCACTGCCTCCATATGGCTCGGGACTGTACCTAACTAAAACCTATTTGCACGTCTCCTTTGAGCGTGGTAGGGTAGTAATCAAAGTACAGTGGGAACTCACACGAGACAAATGACGATCTCAGGTCGATGAACTAACCTGTACACATGTCATCCGGGAACTGCTATCTGACGTCAGGTATAAGACCAACTAACAGGTTCCCGGCGAGTCCTGTCCGGTGTACTCATAACCCAACGAGCACCTGTATACATCTTAGGCGAACCAACTGACACCAGTAGCTTGTGAGACCGGCCACCGCCCCTCGTCGGGGTCTCGACTGTATACACTAGTCTACTCTGGAGTATCGATGCCCTGTCTCAAAACTCCCTCGACTAGGGACCTTTTAAGGATGTGCTTATAGACCCCAGCTCCCACGTATATGATCGCCCTCATACTGCTGGTAGTCAAGCAAGAATCCTAAGGGCTCTATCAATGTGTAATAGTGACTTGTAAGGTCACCTAAAGCGGTACACGATGATAAAGATAAACCAGATAGCATACTATCATCTTGAGTAAGACTGTCCTACCGGTATAGGCCCCCCTCAATCATTGCGCAATCACGTGCCTGTGATCCAATAATTGACTCTAAGGGCACTATATCCAACATACCCTGCTCGGCTATCCCTGGCCGGTAGCTCCCTACCACGCAACGCCAGGGATCAAAGCCCTCACCAAGAGGCAGCCGAGCGGCTACCCTACTTGGCTATCCCTGGCCGGTAGCTCCCTACCACGCAACGCCAGGGATCTAAGACCTCACAAAGAGGCAGCCGAGCGGTTACCCTGCTCGGCTATCCCTGGCCGGTAGCTCCCTACCACGCAACGCCTGGGATCAAAGCCCTCACCAAGAGGCAGCCGAGCGGCTACCCTGCTCGGCTATCACTGGCTGGTAGCTCCCTACCACGCAACGCCAGGGATCTAAGCCCTCACAAAGAGGCAGCCGAGCTGCTACCCTGCTCGGCTATCCCTGGCCGGTAGCTCCTTACTACGCAACACCAGGGATCAAAGCCCTCATCAAGAGGCAGCCGAGCGGCTACCCTGCTCGGCTATCACTGGCCAGTAGCTCCCTACCACGCAACGCCAGGGATCTAAGCCCACACAAAGAGGCAGCTGAGCTGCTACCCTGCTCGGCTATCCCTGGCCGGTAGCTCCCTACTACGCAACTCCAGGGATCAAAGCCCTCACCAAGAGGCAGCCGAGCGGCAACCCTGCTCGGCTATCACTGGCCGGTAGCTCCCTACCATGCAACGCCAGGGATCTAAGCCCTCACAAAGAGGCAGCCGAGCGGCTACCCTGCTCGGCTATCCCTGGCCGGTAGCTCCGTACCACACAACGCCAGGGATCAAAGCCCCCACCAAGAGGCAGCCGAGTGGCTACCCTGCTCGGCTATCCCTGGCCGGTAGCTCCCTACCACGCAACGCCAGGGATCTAAGCCCTCACAAAGAGGCAGCCGAGCGGCTACCCTGCTCGGCTATCCCTGGCCGGTATCTCCCTACCATGCAATGCCAGGGATCAAAGCCTTCACCAAGAGGCAGCCGAGCGGCTACCCTGCACGGCTATATCTAGCCGGTAGCTCCCTACCACGCAACACCAGGGATCTAAGCCCTCACTAAGAGGCAGCCGAGCGGCTACCCTGCTCAGCTATCCCTGGCTGGTAGCTCCCCTACCCCACAACGCCAGGGATCAAAGCCCTCACTAAGAGGCAGCCGAGTGGCTACCCCGCTCGGCTATCCCTGGCTGGTAGCTCCCCTACCTCACAACGCCAAGGATCGAAGCCCTCACCAAGAGGCAGCCGAGTGGCTACCCTGCTCGGCTATCCCTGGCTGGTAGCTCCCCTACCTCACAACGCCAGGGATCAAAGCCCTTGCCAAGAGACACCGGGCAGCAGCCCTGCTCGGCCATCCTTAAGGATCAAAGCCCTCGCTAAGAGGCACCAGGCAGAAACCCTGCTCGGCCATCCTTAGTAGGCCTCTTATAGCCCCTCCCACGCTAAGGATAAAAAGCCCTCGCAAGAGGCAACCGGGCCCGCCCTTGCTCGGTTATCCCTGGCTGGTAGCTCCCTACCCAAACACATCAGGGATAAAAGCCCTCGCCAAGAGGCACCGGGCAGCAACCCTGCCCGGACCATCCTTAAGGATCAAAGCCCTCGCCAAGAGGCACCGGGAAGCAACCCTGCTCGGCCATCCTTAGTAGGCCTCTTACGGCCCCTCCCGCGCTAAGGATAAAAAGCCCTCGAAAGAGCCAACCGGGCCCACCCTTGTTCGGTTATCCCTGGCTGGTAGCTCCCTACCCCAACACACCAGGGATCAAAGCCCTTACCATGAGGCACCGAGCAGCTACCCTGCTCGGCCCGTTCTTGGTAGGCCACTTACGGCCCCTCTCGCGCTAAGGATCAAAGCCCTCACCAAGAGGCACCGAGCAGCTACCCTGCTCGGCCCCATCCTCAGCATGCCTCTCCGGGCCTCCTATGCTAAGGAACATGATCTCACCACGAGGCATACGGTCTGTCTACGTCTGAGCGATCTCTACCTCGACTTCGGGGCCATGGAGATACCGTCTTTGTACACTGGGCAAATGAACAGATTCAACTCGGTGCGTAATTGCTAGACGAAGAACCGACATAACACAAAGGCAGTACTATGCAACTACAAGTGTTTACCGACAAAGGAAAATACGCGCGCAAATACTACTGCAAAAAGTCTTTATTCTTAAAGTCAAAGCTTTTACAAGGGTATTGTGGGCTCCCCAGCCCTACAAAATGCCGGAGGCCTACAAAATTCCCGATACAATAAAGAAATAAAACAAGAAGATGAGGGGCTTCAGGCCTCAGGGCCAGGCGCATCCTCTGGAAGCTCAGTGCCCATCACAGGAGCCTCGGCGTCGCCCTCACCGGGAATCTCTTCCTCGATCTCGCCCCCGGGGCCGTCCCCCTGCTCGTCATCCCCGCGAGGATACTCAGCTCGGAGCTCGTCGTCAACGAACTCCGGCATCCGAGCCTTGACAACATCAAGGGCCTCGTGCCAGATGGCGGTAGTGGCCGAGGCTAGGACGGTGTAAAAATGTTTTGACTTCTGGAAGTTTTCCATCGCTTTCGCCGTTCTGAGGTTGGCTCGCTTCACCCCCTCTACCGCCGCCTCTATCTCCTTCCGGAAGGTGCTCATCGACTTCTTCAAGGTGCCGACGAGCACCTTAGAGTCTTGAAGCTTGGCCTCGGCGGCCTGGACGGCCTCGCGACACCTGGCAGCCTCCTGCTTCACTGCCGCCACCTCCTGCTTCGCGGCCGCCATCTCCTTCTTCCCGGCCGCCACCTCGCCATCGCCGCCTCCAGCTCCCGCTTTGAGCTCTCCTCCAGCGAGGAGAGCTCTCCCGCAGCTCGGATCGCCGGGGTAATCTCCTCGTCCTCCATATGAATGACGAGGGCGACGTGCTGGAGAACCTGAAGAAATCATAGGGGGGTCAGGAAGAAAGGAGAGGCACCAAATCTCATGAATGGTAAGAACCAGAAGCAAAAGTCAAGTAAAGTACGGGCATTAACCTGCACGGCCTCTTGGGCGATTGACGCCACCTGTGCCCTGAGAGTCCCCCGAGGGATCTTGCTCCCGGCCGACCTCTCCATGTCCGACAGCAAGCTGTCAGCGACGGAAAGCCCCGAGGGCACCTTAAAGCGGAGGGCCCCCCCGTCCACCAAGATCGGGGAGGCCGGGGTCCGTGGAACTGTTCGGGGGAACCTCTTGAGGGGCGACGGCGGAGAGCCGGTCTCCATCTCCGAAGCCTGGGCATCCTTTCCCCGAACCCGTTTTCTGCTCGGCGCCTGGCTGGGCTCCAGGGCTCGGCCCACAGTCAACCGCTGGGGTGGGACGGCTGCCGGGGGAACCGGGACAGACGTCGGACGAGAAGAGCTGGCACTTCCAGCCTTCGATCCCTTCTTCGGCTTGCGCATGGCTGCTCGGAGGTGGCTCAAGTTCATGGGTTCTGCACAAGATAAAATACAATAGAATTAGCAACACAAACAGAAATGAAGACAAACGCAAGCTCCTAACTTACAGACGAACTGGACGGGGTTGAACCCAGCCCAACTAAGGGCCCGCTCAGAAAGCAGCACGTCGGCCCGAGGAATAGGCTCCCACTCCGCCACTCTCGCTGCGTCGGGATCGTTGGACGAACTTCCCTTCCAGCACCTATCCCTAGACTACTGGGTGGGCACGGGCCAGTCCTCACCCTCTGGCGGCCCAACAAAGAAAAACTTATTCTTCCAACCATGGATAGAAGAAGGCAAGAAGACGACACCCGACCCGGCCGCACTCCCCCGTTGTTTCCTAAAAGAGAGGTAAACTCATCTCGGGTCGCCCGCACGAGTGCCGGGGTGACTTTTGTAAATGAGGGAGGAGGCAAGGATGGACAAATTGAAGGGGATCATCTGCAATTTCAAGCGAACCAGGAACCCGAGGAGAATCCTCCAGGAGTTTGGCACTATCTGGCCCGGGGCTAGCCCAAAGTAATTTAGCGCTCCAACAACCTCGGGAGAGAAAGGCAGGCGCATTCCGGCCCAAAAGGCCTCCAAGTACAGGGCAATCTCCTTGCCCCGTACCTGATCTGCCCTCTCCCCCTCCCCGGCCAAACGCAACGTGTAGCCGGGAGGAATATGTAAACGAGTCCGAGCATTAACAAGCTCTTCCTCATGCCTCACCGTAGATGACACGCCAGGCGCATCCGCGACCTCCACCCAGGGGGCCGCCCCCGTCGCACGACCCTGAGAAGGAGACCTAACCCTAGCTCCCTGGAAGGACTCCGGTCCAGAAGAAGAAGAAGAAGAAGAAGAAGAAGAAGAAGGGGAAGAAGAGGAAGACTATACAGAGGGCTCCACAGACTCTACACTAACTACATTTACAGACTCCTCAGAGAAAGACATCTAACCTGATGAAGAGGAATCCTCGGAAAAGCAAACGCGGAAATGTCGACCTAAAGAGGAGAACGCCGAGTTAACAAGACCAAAGACGAGGATATTATGAAGAGAAATGGGCCCTCACGTGGACTCCACCTCTACTTATTGCCACCGGCGTTCTCATCCAACGGCGACAGTCATCTCCCGCCGAAACGGTTCAGTACACTCGACGGCCACAATCGCTCCACCTGTCGCATGCACATTGACATATCCCCTCAGACGCCAGAGGTCTGCGGCCCGTCGCGTCAGCCAGCCAGCGCCCGACACGTGGACTGTCGCTTCAGTAAGCGTACACACGATTCGGCGCACCCTTTTTAATGCAGAGATCTCCCCCGTGATCCGCTGGCGTCATCCAGAAAATGCAGCAGGTTACCCGGGGACACGCCCGACGATATCTTCAAAAGGAGCTCACCTCGGGTGACCCGGCAAACCACTCTCGACCCGACCCGTCAGCTGGTCGGGACGAGAGTGGAGGGCTAATGATGATGCTCGATATCGGTGATCTCTCAGATCATGACACGTGGCAGATGGCGTGTTCCAAAGCTCACAAGAAAGGACCTACAATGGCCGACCAGACCACTCCTGTGCCCGTCCCATAAACAAGCACTGGCTCACCTCTGAGCCCCCAGCACAATCGGCCTCCTTGGCCTCACAGCTCATCTCCGGGCTACCACGGAACGAAGATACCTCGGCTCTCCCGCTCGTCCACGAGCTCTCCCGCCGAGGTCATCTTCCTCGGTCTCATCGACCGACCGACTGCACCGCTCACAGACACAACCACCATCCCGCGAATCTCGCCATACGCAAGATATCCGCCGGTCACATCTCACGTACCACGCCATCACGATCCCCCATTAACGAGCCTGTCTCGCCATTAATGGGGATCCCGCTCATCACGCGGGCGTGACGTCGGGAGCGTACGGCCGGCGTGATTCTCGCGCCTGCCCTGCCTGCTGCCACCGCTATATAAACCCCTCTTCCAGACGGTTCAAGTAAGCCATTTTTACTCCACTAAACCGTTACTCTGCTCGGATCCCCTCTCTAAGTTGACCGTCGAAGGGTTCTCGGTGGTACAACCACCCCGGGGTTTCTTTGCAAGAAGCTCGGCGCCAACAGCCTCAAATCCATTGAGATCCACACGCTTCAGGAGCCTGCTTCCAGATCAAACATCAGCCGTGCATCGCCGTCATCAGCAGATCAACGGAAGGTATCATCTTGGCGTGATCTAGATCACGTAAGCAAGATAACTTATTTAATCAAAACTATGTTTTTTCTCTTTCATATGATATGATGGCATATATCAAATGTATAACTCAGATGGGCCCAGCTTTACACATGAGCTATCATGTAAAATAATAAAGCAAAAACAAAAGAGAAAAAGAAAAAGGCTAGAGTATAACAAAGGCGAAACTTCTCATCGAAGGCTGTGACATTTGAGTCATTCTTCCATTATAATTTGTTGTTATTATTAATGTTTTTTAAGGGTAAATCCTCAAGGGGAAAAAAACCGACAAAGTTTTCCTGCTTAAAAAACTTTGATCAAAAGTATCTCATCAAAAAATCCCGGAAAAACTTTCCACTGAGAAAACCCTCTTGCCTGCGATATCTATAAAGTTGCTTGCAATATTTAATTAGAGCATATATATATCATAGGAAACTGTATAAATATGTTAGTTAATTGCATACAAATCACAGAAAACTAGATATTATAGACAATTATATAGATATTGCATGCAGCTCGAGAACCAAAACCTTTTCAAAGGTTTTTTACGAGATTGTTTGGGTGAGGGGTTTTTTGACAGCCGGTAACTTTGTGAGAGGGATTTTGACAATTTTCCACAATTCTTGCAGCTACCCACCAAACACGACCGTGCCATCACAAGAAATCAAAATCCCCTCGACAAAATATTTCTAGGGTTTCACCAAATCAACTCGTTCTCGCTCGAAATAGATCTCCCCCAAATCTGAGATAAATTAAACGGTCCCTGAGGGGACTTGAAGGCGAGATGAAGGTGCTACTGGGGAGTCCAGGGACTGTGAGCGGGTTGCTGCTGAGATTGGGGCAATGTCTCTTTGCCGCTGCTTCGATTGGTGTCATGGTTTCAGCTCTAGGATTTTCAAACTACACTGCCTTTTGGTAAGTGAAATTATCAACCCTTACACTTTGAATCTGTTATATGCTGAAAGTTCTGAGATTTTTAGATGTTTGATAGCCTATGACAAGGTTAGGATCTCAAATCAAGGTTTCATGCTAAAGGCGTTGGACAAACTTCGATAATACATGCTTATTGGGTTGTCGGGTGTGTTTGTGTCCATCTACATGATGAATGTAGGAAAAAAAATCGGTAATTAGCAAGCAAGATTTCGAAACAAAATGTCATCTTGAAGATATGCTTATTGGCTTGTAAGGCATGTGTCCGAGTGGTACGATATAATATTTAAATGATGAATGTAGGAGATTTTGAACACGAACCTAATAAACAATGAAACCGTTGCCTTAGGGTTGAACATAATTCCTTGCAGCTAATCTATCATATTTGGAGGATACACGCTGGTTAATCAAGAGCAAATTGTCCCTAGTTTCTTCGGTAAACAATTTGACAATAATTGATAGAAGATCTTAAATCGTCCAGTCATAGAATTTCGTCCAAATTTTTGTGTAGTCTTGCTTCATAGCCGACCCATTTCGAATGGATATTTCATTGACAATGACAATGGTAGTTGAGAACAAAAAGGCATTTGGAGAGGATCTTTTTTACCCTATTTCATGTGTACGGTATGGTTAGGAAGAATAATTTGAGGTGTCCTTTTAGCTGAGTCAAAGCTGATGCTGTAAAATCCATGCTAGGTGCTGTAGTAGTTTTTACTGATCAAGATTAGCTTGTGCCCCGATCTACGAAGGAAGGGGCGGGTGATCTTTGTTGATGGTTGTGTCAAGGTGTGCAATTGACCCAACCATCTTCAAAGGGCTGGTTTGGGTCGGTTTAAAGTGTGTTCCAGATCCAATTCCAAAATATTTAGAAAGTAAAGCTTAGTTTGCTTAGATGTTAGGAAATTAATTTGCCTAAATGCAAACTCGATATAGTGTATATGCTTCATGTTCTTAAAGGTAAGGATCACAAAGACTCTAGACAGGAGATGGATATGTGCTTCATTGTCAATAAGGTATATGAGCATTAAATTTAAGGAATGCAAAGAAGACCTATGATTCTTGTCTTGCATGACCACAACATGATTTCCTACAGCTTACAGTCTTAAGACCTTTTTTCTAGAATTATGGTCAAGCATGCATTTGTTGGGGATTCCAACCCCTCACCTCATCAAACACATCAAGCGCACAAGATAGCATATCATAATCACACCATGAATAAGATCAACATACACCGATATAACGTGGTTCGACCACTTTGGCTTACACCCACGGGGCTAAAAACGAGTATCTCATTATCACACAAAAGAGATTACAAGCACTCGCACCACTCAACAATCTCTCTGATCCCCCTCTCTTGCTCTCACACCACAAGAGGGGGGGGGGAGGCACAAAATTTCCTCACACAATTACATCTCACAAGCCAACCAATCTCTTCCCAAAAAAGACACACACACACACACACAACTAAAACCCTAGCATCTATTGGTAGCCCATCCACACCAATAGATGACCCGGCCCAAATGGTTCATAAATGCATAAACGGATACGAGACACAATCCCACAACGTTTACTTAATTATGGTCAAGCATGTGCTTGTTTAATTTTTGTAAATATTTTCTAAATGGATTGAACTGTGTTTGTTAATACCTTTCTTAATTTCAATATTTATGTTTTAAAGAAAGTTTGAGGAAACAATTGAGTTTTCTTGTTTGTATACATGATTAAGTCAAGTGGTATGGTTTCATATTATCGTATGCATGATATAAGTCAAGTGGTAAGGAAACAATTCGGTTCTTTTCCGTATACATGATCGAGTCAAGACTATATTCTACAACCTTCCCTCTGGTTATGATCTTATTTTGTTGATTATTTATCAAGCGAACTTGGTCAATAACCTCAGCTTACTTTTTTCATTTTAATATATGGTTTATTGTTGTGTGCTTTAACCCTATCCTCTACATACAGCTACTTGATTGCTTCCATGGGACTACAGGTTTTGTGGAGCCTTGGTCTTGCCTGCCTTGATGTCTATGCGTTAAGAATAAAAAGAGATCTTCACAATCCTGTTCTAGTGAGCTTGTTCGTGGTCGGCGACTGGGTAACTGAGTTTTATCTTTTCCTTTATGGTTTTATGCAATGAGTCAAGTGACTTTTTTTATTGCCTGGACACATGTATACCTAAAATTAGATCTTGTATGGAATTTTCTGCATTGTTGGCTGAATTCATCTGTGACAATAAGATCTTATGTCTATGATTTGTTTTTAGTTTTACTCCTTCTCTGCATTTAAAATATTTGTTGCTCCCGTTAGAAATTTGATCCTGACTTCAGTACCTCCTTGTAAAGTGTAATTTCAATCTATTGGCTGCAGGTACAGTTGAACTAACCAGGACCACCCTATTTAATATTAATGATTATTCTGTTTCTTTCTCAAATGTGACATACCATATAATCCCATATCATTATTCTTAAACTATTGCCATCCCATATTGTTGACCTTTTCTCCAGTTTAGAAAATTCTGGGTCGAGTCGCAAGCCCCTCTCTTGTCCGTAGTTTCCTTGGTTAGGGATTAGGCACTAATTAAGATAGGGTTGATGTCGTTAGGTTGACACATTGGGTAAACTTTGCCAAATTTGATGGGAAAGGGCTCATATGGTTAAAACCACGTCAACCATGATTATGATGGTTATGCTTAATAATCATCTAAATTCTTTCAGTTTTAAAGCTTTTATCCACATCTTTTTGGGTTAGACATATCATTTTGTAGTCTCGTCAACTATAACAATGTCAAATTGGCAACTATGCACCATTTATCGTAGAACAATCTTCAAAATAGCCTAATATAAGTTCATGTATAACCAACTCAATGAGAATCAAGTACTTTTAACCTATTCTTGGCACTGAAGCAAATATGATGAAACCACATTATATTTGATTATGATTCTCTCCTTTGTTCTGGCACTGAATCCAGCACTTTAACCTGTTCCAGGTAACAGCGACTTTGTCGTATGCTGCAGCATGCTCTTCTGCGGGCGTGACCGTTCTATTTGCAAAGGACGTAGACTTTTGCAGGAAATTTTCTCAGTTTGCATGCAGCAGGTATGAGATCTCCGTAGCGCTCGCTTTCATTACGTGGCTGCTGATTGCGATGTCCTCGGTTATCATGTTTTGGCTTCTCGCTTCAGTCTGAATCTGATTTATTTATTCTATGTTGTTGTATTGTTGCTATCTCACTGGAAACAAACTGTGTTCGCTAAATGTTTTGGGGATTGCACTCCAGATTCTGTTAATAGTAAAAAATGATCCCTGTGTTGTTTAATGTTCATTACAATGATGTTATTGAATGTATAAGCGATAATAGACTGTACCTTTTGGAGAGATCATTGTATTTTTAGTTTTGCCTCTTTCCGATAAGTCTTATTGTGTAATATCCGATATAATTGGCTAGATTACACTAAATACCCTTAATTATTTGTGTTTTTAACCACATTGTAGTTTTTTTTCAATTACAGTAAGGTCTCTTAAAATGCCACATCTAAAGGTATTTTAGTGGAAGAAGACTCCCTTGAAACCAAAGTTTAACAGAGTTTGTTGCGATCTTAAAAAAACTTTAACGTAGTTAAGTGAAAATAGTGATATAGTTAAGGGTATTTTAGTGTAACTAGCCTTATAATTAGAAGCTCCCTTTATTTAATAATTGCACCCTGATAGAAAGTATATTTTCTAATATTATTAAATCGGCTAGAAAGTTCTTGATTGCTACAATTAAAATTGGTCGACAGCCCCAATTCCATCAAACTAATGACTCTATTGCATGCTCCGACTCATCAAACAAACTTTGGCATGAAATTTGTGACAAGGAAGCTAGAATTTCAAAACATGCAACTAACAAAATCGAACCGCGGATCTGATGATACATTGCATATGATCGAAGTGTATATAAGAAATTGTTTGGCTAGAATTCAAAAACCAGATATATAGATTATTGATTAAGAAAATGAACAACATAAATAAACATGGATTGCTGCTTATCTAGCTATCATGGGATTTTCTGTTGGCGGTATTTAAAATTCTTATTTATCTTAATTAATAGTGCTAAAAGAATATTTCAAATCTTTTGTCTATGTTAACAAACTAGCATGTGCATGTTGTAGAACTCGAGTAAACCATAACCTATAAAATATTAAGGAAGTTAACACGGCATGAGATGCACTTACAGTTTTTCCAGATAAACAAAACTAAATCCATTTGATTTTGATTTTGATTTTGATTTTTTTAATCTCTTTTCTTTTCCAATTTAATTCTAATTAAACCACCAAATTTCAAAAATATAAAACATGATAAACATCTCAAAAGCATTTATAAAAAATTATAGGTCAAACAAAATAATCTAACGCACAATCTCGGTCATATGGGTTCTGATCCTTCAGGTCTATTTTCTTCTTTGATCTCTTGAAGCACCCGTCTTACATCATTATCCGATATTGCAAAAAACTTTCGAAGGAGTCAATTGAGAACGACCAAGGCCTTTTCGAGTGAAGAATCTAGTTCTTCATCCTTCAACTCTGGTGACGAATATCTATGTATGTAGAAATTGTATTGTTTTTTATATCGTGATTAGGTTCCCGTTATGCCTTGGCCACATGTCTGGAGAGTTGCCAAGAATCACTAACGCTCTTTCATCCCCCAACACCACTTAAAGTAAATGTCCTTGGGATCAAGAAATGTAGCCATTTCCAATGCATATTCTTGACTTCCCATAGTGTATATGTTGAACATATGGCCTTAGGCGTGTCACTTTTAAAATATGTTCTTTTGCCGAAGGAAGCATTGGAATGTGGATAGTTTCGAGGAGCGTATTATCTAAGTCTAAAATTAGTATTGGCCTTTTCTTGTGCAACAAGTTCTGCGTATTTTCTTGACGCAATGTTTCGATTGTTACACTTCTTAGATTCGTACCCGAAGGAACAACTCTTAATTCATACCTTGATATGTGACCATTGGGCTCCGATTGAATGATGATTTTTTTTTGTTTTTCTGGAAACTATGAGCCTTTGATTTTGCGCCTTACAACCGAGTATTCTTCAACTTCATCTTTCGAGGTTTTGTGCTTTTCATCCATGTATTCCTTAACTTCTTCTTTCGAAGTTTTGTGCTTTTCATCGTTATTTTTTTCAATTTCGTCTTTCGAAATCTTACATTTTTCGTCGGTGTTCTCTTCAACTTCCTCTTTCGAAGGTGTGTGCTTTTCGTCGGTGTACTCTGTCGATATCGTGGAGTTTTCTTCCTCAGAGGTCTGAAGAAGAAAGGTTCAGACGTCTGACCAAGTCTCATGGCAATCCTGAACCGGCTCGACCCTTTCTTGAGCCCGCTCGACCCCATCTTGAGACGACTCAATAAATTCTGAGACGGCTCACAACATATTTAATTGCAATTATCTATTCTCCTCTGCTCATATGAGACGGCCCATAATTATGTTGTGCCGGCTCAAAAGTTTTTCGTGACGAACAGAGTATTTCGTAATACCGTATAATCCTAATTCAAGTGGGATTTAGGGTTGGCTATAAATAAGGTTTTTTTTATTAGAGAAAGAAAGCGCTTCTATTGACAATAGAGAGGATGACGGCTAAGAAAGATTAGAGAGATTTGAAAGAATCTTCTAGAGTTTGCTCTTGATGTAATCTTGACAAAAAGATTTAGTGGAAGTTTTGCAGATTCCGCTCTGCCAGGGACTGACTATATTGGGTGAATCTCGTAAACAAATATTGTGTCTCTCTCTGATTTGATTATCTTATTCTTGCATTGTTTTATCTATCGCTGTATATTGAGTTTTGCGTGATTGGTCGTTTAGCATGGTTCTTGATTCTTTCGTTTTCTCAACAAGTGGTATCAGAGCGTCGAGAACCGAAAGGTCTTCAGTTCTATGGTCTAAGTTTACGATGGGTGACGACGTTTGTGTCCACTCCCCATCTTCTTAGATTGTAATTTCAAAGGTGTTGGTTCAAAAATCCGAGAGAGAAGGTTAAGTTTGCTACGGCGATAAACGAAATATGGTTGATAATAAGATCAGAATCGAGAAGTTTAATAGTCATAACTATGTCGGTGGCATATGCAGATGGAGTACTACTTGTATCAGAAAGATTTGTATCTTCCGTTATTAGGCGACAAGCCCGAGAAGATGTCTGATGAGACATGGAATTTACTGGATAGGAAAGCCCTGACGACGATTAGGCTATCGTTAACTCCGCAAGTAGCTTTTAATATTTCGAAGGAGAAAACAACCATGGGGCTAATGACGACATTAGCAAAGTTGTATGAGAAGCCTTTAATGTCAAATGAGATATTTCTGATGAAAAAACTTTTTAACATGAAGATGGCAGAAAACGATTCAGTGATAGAGCGTTTAAATGAGTTCAACAGTGTGACAAGCCAACTCGAATTAGTCTTAATCATATTAGAATATGAGATTCGAGCCATATTGTTTCTATGTTCGTTGCCAGAGAGTTGGGAAAACCTGGTTTTGGCGGTCAACAACTCGATCTTAGGGACTCTCACATTTAATGATGCGGTGAACTGCATATTAAATGATGAGACGAGGAGAAAAGTCGTAAGTGGAAGTTCGGGAACTTCTGCACTCTCAGTTCGTGGCAGGAAAATGGAAAAAGGGAAAATGGAAGAAGGGCAATTCAAAGAGCCAAGAAAAGTCAAAAGGAAAGATCCAAGGTGATTGTTGAAACTGCGGAAAAAAGGGCCACAAGAAGAAGAATCGCAGACTCTTGAAGAAAGAAAAAAGCTTAGATGAAAAGTCAGATGATAAGAAATCCAATGTGGTGTCTACACATGAACAAGAGGAACATGGACTTTGTTTTTCGGCGAGCGAGATCACAAAGATGGATATCTGGTTTCTAGATTCGGGGGCATCTTTTCATTGCACTTCAAGTCAGCATCATTTTAGCGATTATGGTTAAGAGGGTCTTGGGCATGTGATGGTGGGAAAAGATCAACTGTGCAAAATCGTTGGAAAATGGACGATTATATAGCATCTGAGGATGTCATATAAAACTGAAGAACGCTACACACATACCAGATCTGAAGAAAAGTCTAATATCTACAAGTTAGCTGGACAATGAAGAGCACGTTATGGTATGTAGGGTTTCTAGGCACTCTCAAGAGGTCTCACAAGGCATCAACCATGCAAATTTCTAATTTTACAAGTGCCGAGAAAACCTAATACGGATCGTTAACTAGAGTTTAGGCGAATCTATGAGCTAGTTAACAACTTAACTAAAGTGTAAACGGAAATACAACCTTTGTAGATCCAGTGCTCCACCTCCAAAGCTCCGTGATGATGTCTCCTCGCTGTCCAAAACGGATCTTGGGCTCTAGCGTCGGCTTCATCAGAGAAAAAGCGGGCTAGGTCATCGACGACGATGCCGAAAATGATCTACATCGAGGCATCACTAGATCAAGCTCCACCTTCACCAAGCCATGAAAACTTGTGAAGGAAACACCCTATACTACTTGGCAAGAGGTAGAGGATGAAGAAATAGGAGATGGGTTCACTTTAGAATTGGATTTCTCACTCTTTTTCATCAATCACCATTGATGAAGTCAAGGTTTCTTCAAGTAGAAGATGAAAAAGAAGAAGAAGATAATATGATAAGTATTTTCAAAATAGAAAATAATATGAATACTTATCATATCCTAACCCTAGTTAAGTGTAGAGAGTAGACCATGGTTTGTTTAAATGGTTAGGGTTAAGCATGAGACAAAATTGTCATGTAGTCAAAGCTTCATGAAGTTTCAACTACAAACAAAGAAAGCCACCATTTTTCCTCTTTTATCTTTTCCAAAATGAAAAATAAATAAATAAATAAATAAGCAAATAAACAAAACCCTAATCATAAACTTAACCATGGTTTAATCTTTACACTTAACCAAGTTAGCATGTATCATCAAACATGATACAATCAAGTGCACAAAAGTATATCATATATACAACTTGTGAACTTCAAGTGAGAAAATCCATTTAAAGTGAACCAATATTAGTTAATGCAAAGTAATATATCAAACATATAATTATACATTAAATCATTAAATCAACACTTGATTTAACGACCCGGTCATATCGCATATAACCGACTAATATCAATAGTAACAACTTATCGAATCAACACTTGATCCGATAACCCGGCTATAATGCATATAACCGATCAATGTTACAAATCGCGAGAATCGAATACAATATCACATACTGGTATCATTCTCGGTCCCGCACATATCTCATATGCGCTCCTATTTCGTTTCGCTTGAGCCAGGAAACCTCTGTGTAGGACTCTAAAGACTCGTCAATACGCCGGCAGCAGGTGATGATCATATCAAGCACCCACAAGCCGCAAGCGGTCTGCTAAACGTAACGGCCACCCGGGTATTGAGCGATCAGAAGATCGACGAGCAAGCCCGCTCACACTCCTGTGAATCCAACCAGTAACACTTACCGTACAGTCCGGTCTGATCGTCTGATATGTCGCATATCTCGCCTAGGGGTGGTAAACGTCAGACCCCAATAGCTCGATAAGTCGTGTCGATATGAGGTCTATAACTATTCGAGAAACTACTGGTAACACTTACCAGTAAATCTCAGCAACCCTGACCAGGGATTTCCTGTTATAGCCAATCGAACACAGCGCAACATCAGCCCCCTATACCGGGAGAGACGAATTCCCTCCTATCGCTCATTGCCTCCATGTGATTCGGGACTGTACCCAAAAGCCACCGTTTTGCACGCCCTCTTGGACGTGGTAAGGTGGAAATCAAAGCACAGTGGGAACCACACAAGACTCTATGACGATCTCGGGTCAACAGACTACTCTGTACCAGTGTCACCAGAGAACTGCCATCTGACGTAAGGTATAATACCATCTGGGAGTTCTCGGCGAGTCCGTCCAGTGTACCCAGTCTCCACTGAGCACCCGTATATCATCTCCGATGTCAAACACCAATGGATATGGGATCATCCATCGCCCATCTATATGGGTCGAGAAGGTATACGCTAGTCTAATCTGGTATATCGATGTCCCGTCTCGATACACCCACGACTAGGAACTTTGAAGGATGTACTTATGGACTACCATGTCCCCACTAGTATGATCCGCATCATAGTTCAGGTAGTCAAGTACACATCCTAAGGGCTTTACCAACATGTAACAGAGAGACAATCAGTGTACACGTTAAGGTAAAGATCAACCAGATAGCATACTATCATGTCGAGCAAGAAAGTCCTCCCTATATATGTCCCAGCATCCACTACAATATACAACCTATGTACAGTAATGGCCTCTAGGGCATACATATAACTAACAATCTCCCACTTGCACTAGGGCCATCTGTAGCAGTGGTTGCAGTATCTCATACTCAACCATCCCATAAAAATCTCTCTCTGGGAATAGGCCTTCGTGAGTGGATCCACCGTGTTGTCCTCTGAGTCTACTCTCCTAACCTCGATCACCCTGGAGATCAACCATCTCCATGATCAGGTGATACTGCCTTAGAATATGTCTGGATCACTGATGGGACAGACGTTCCTTGGCATAAGCCACAACTCCATTGTCACACAATGGGAGGAACTAAGTTCATCTCATGAACAAATATACATCCAGACTGCCTCTTTGGTAGCATCTTAAGTAGCGATGTATCCAGCCTTTATCGTCTAGTATGCCACGGTATCTAGCTTGGAACTCTTCCAACATACCGCCCCTTTACTGAGGGTAAAGACAATGCCTGTGACTGACTTTCAGTCGTCCTTATCACCCTGGAACCCTTCCAGTGATTCTCCCCAGGATCGATTGATACCATCTCACTACAACTAGTGAGAATCCTAACATCCAGTTAGATATATCTCATAGATCCAAAACCCAGGATTTAGGAGGTATCACCTTGATCCTATATGGAGAATCATTGTGATAAGCGGAGATTGATCGAGCGTAGCATAGGAAACTCCTTCCCTATCAAGAGTATGTCGTCCACGTACTCTACGAGGATCACCACCATACTCCCTACTATCCATTTGTATATACAAGGTTCATCTACCCTTTTGATGAAGTCAAACTATTTGACTACCTCATCAAAACAGATGTTCCAACTCCGCGATACCTACTTTATCTTATAAAGCATCTTGTGCACGTTTCCGCTGCTCCCACTGTCTACGAAGCCCTCTGGCTGTGTACTTATAGACTCTCTCTTCTAAAACATCATTTAGAAAAGCAGTCATGACACCCAACCGCCAGATATTGTAGTCATGGTATGTAGCTGTGGTAAGTAGGATCTGGATGGACTTAAGCATAGCTACTTGAAAAGGTTTCATCATTATCCACTCCTGGTCGATGACGAAAACCTTTAACAAGTCTAGCTTTGAAAGTCTCAACTTTTCCATCTACACCAAGTAATCTTCTCAAGATATACTTGCTCCTGATGGGGATTTAACCCTTCGGATATAGCAATCAAAGTCCATACTTTGTTGGTGTACATGGATTCCATCTCAGATCGCTAAGCATCCAGCCATTCTTACAGAGTCCTACTCCTGATGGCCAGTTCGAAACTAGTTGGGTCATCATCTCATGATGCAATCCTCGCTCCCACTGTCATAGAGAAACCGAAGTATCTCTCAGGTGGGTGAGGAACCCTACTAGATCGGCGGAGAGGCCGAGGTTCGTTAGTCACTATTGAATCTTTTGGTTCTGTCAAATCATCAGCTGCAGTTTGTATAGCTGGAACATTTCCAGTTCTATATAACTGACCTTGCCTCGAGCTTGTCCGGATTTTGCTTTTCAGACATAGGCCGGACAACCCCAAATCTTAACTAGCTTAAGACATGGGCTCTTCCCATACCATATCTCATATGGAGTGGTAGGCAACTGATTTGATTTGAACCCTATTCAATAGGTATGCAGCTTCTCAAGCGCATAATTCCCAAAAGGAAATAGGAAGCTCAGTAGTACTCATCATAGAGCACACCATATCACATAGGGTGCTATTGCTCCGCCCCGATATACCATCGTGCTATGGTGTATTCAGAGGAGTAATGCTGAGAGAGAATCTCATTTTCCTTTAGAAAAGTCCAAGAATTCCGTGCTCAGGTATTCTCCTCCCTGATCGCATCAAAGGACATAATACTTATACCCGTATTTTGGTTCTCTACTTCTAACTTATATTTTGTGAATATCTCAAAAGGTTCGGACTTGTGTTTCAACAGGAACATAGGTCTGAATCTCGAAAAATCATCAGAGAATGTAATGAAGTACAAAGTACCAATCCTGGCATATGTAGACAGGGGACCTTACATACATCAACATGTATCATCCCAAGAGTTTACTAACTCTTTCTCTGTTTCCAGTAAACAGAGCTATGGTCATCTCATCTCTGTGACATGACTGGCAAGTTTCACAAGATGTAAATTCAAACTGATTTAAATATGCATCTATATGTAACTTCAGCTAGTCGGGTCGCATTGATATGACCTAGTCTACAATACCTCAAGAAGGATTCGTTCAGTTCTGAACTCTTCCTCTTGTGTGTGTTCTGTATACTAAAGAACTGTAGTTTGATTTAGAACATCAATGCTTTTAGATAACGTGCCTGAACCGATCAACTTTTGATATAGGAAATGTTCAAAACATTATCCAACAATACAAAATTTTATCATTTCTTTACTAATAAAGAGAATGATATGATTTTGTATATCAGGTTCGGTATCTAATAACATTCGTTCAGAATCAATGTATTTGTAATACAGGGTGACAGTGACCAACAGATTTGGCTGCAACACTTGCCCCGCTTTCTGTCTAATGAAACTTATCACCCGTTCTCAGTTCTCTACCTAGCTGTAGCCCTATGTAACAGATTACATATCTAGGATCCTGATCTGGTATCACATACCCAGGACGTAGAGGATACAAAGAAACAGTTCTTTGTAACGAACACACCCGAAGATGATGCATCGGCATGCACTCTCTTCGTTTGGACGGTACGGGAATTCTGGTAATCTCCAATTTCCTGCTCTGTCTTATAACAATTATAAGTTGGAGCGGGACCAACGTTCCCCAGCTCAGTATAACAAGCTGGTTCGGTCAATATTCCGTATTATTATCTTGATTAAGGCGTGACATGGTCGCTACCTGGAGAGAGAGAGAAGAAAACACTCAGCGTGCGCTCTTGCAAGATCAGATTGGTTATTATTTTATCTAATCAGGATGGCTCCCACTGTTTTTTATCAAATCTTCCTTCAAATCCTAAAAGGAAAGACTAGCCGGGATTAATTACACACTACAAGTTCGCCAATCTTTCAGCCAGGCCAGTGTCGGTACTTTGAGGGAGGTCCCCCGTGCTTTCGCACGAACCTAATTAATGTAAACCTCGTTTTCCCAGAGGCGTAACCCCGTTGACACCTTTCTAGACACCTACTTGATCGGCTAATTGTAATGTGTAAAACTCTCTCAGGAGTAACAATTACTCGCAGCGGGTATCGGGATCCAACTATCTCATAGAAGGTATGCAATCTCATTGCAAATTTCAACACTTGAAATTCCCGATAATATTTTGCCCCAAACGATCTATGACCTTGACAAGGTCAACAAACCATAAGCCGCAAGTCAAGTTCAACCCGTCATTTCTTGATTGAATCAAACCCACCCGCACGACCCTTGACAAGGTCAACAAGGCCGTACGACTACCCTAACCCAATCTGCATCATATGCATAAGCAGATAAATACTGGTTAGCTACCGCACACTGCGCCTTGACAAGGTCAACAAACGCAGCATGAATACTAAACATGACTTATCTGAAATGACGGAGGGCTACGACAGGTTTTTCTTAAAACCTATTGCGTAATGAACTTGATATCGTTGTAGAATCAAATGATTTTAAAAATGGAGTGCTTTTGAGGCTTTTCTAGTTTTGCTAAAGGAGTCACTCCCGGTGAAGGGATCGTCGGTCCTTTCCTCGTCGAATGAGGTGCGGGATATATCATATATATCACTGTGCAGAGCAAAAACTCTTAAAAGCAATCAGAAAACAAACCGAGTGTGTAGCATCTGCCAGTTATTGCTAAAGGAGTCACTCCCGGTGAAGGGATCTTTGTCCTTTCCTCATCGAATAAGGTGCAGGATATATCACATATACCGCTGTGCAAAGCAAGAACTGTAGCTACCTGTTTTATTTTGAAATTCAATTCTACAACATCTTAGGTTTTTTTTTACTTTCATTAATCACATTAATGAAGTCCCATCATTTAAGTACCTAAACATCACAGATAAATACGACGTACACTTATGCCATCCGCATTCGCCTCGATGTCCCCTCGTACACCGTTAGGTTAGGTAACTAACGGCAGAGCGGGGCAGGGCTAGCGCGGGTGTAAAACATAAGTAACGTCTATATAATATATCATATATACTATATAAAGTATCCATCATAGAACATCACATGATCACATCACAGATATCGCAGCAGAAGAATCATATGAAATATTGGATATACTAGGACGTCCGTGTTTTCAATACGAGCCAGTATAAAACACGGATTCCACGGTCGTGATGAATAGCCAAACCCACACCCCTAGACCCCTACGAGAGCGGCAAGCAACCCTACCAATTCTAGAGTTAGGAGACCCGGACTCGACTCCTCGAGTTGGTCTCCCACTGGACTCCAGAACCCGGTTACTTGTGCCCTCCTCCTTGGGTCTATCCTAGTGCGGAAAAGTAAATAATATACAAAGGGTGACATCTTCCGCAACCTGGAAGTGCCCCAATAAAAGAATATTACATACAAGTTTTTACATGAATGAAAATGAAAACACTCATCTCACATAAAAACCCCCGGCTATTCAAACACGACGATCCAATATAACATATCCAGCAACACATAACATCACATGTCATCAACGTAAGTAAATATGCGCATCCCAATTGTCGTTGACATATAGCAACGAAACCGGCGATATCACATATTACACTTACGGTCACAGAAAAGAAAGTGTAAAACTACAACAGTTGGAATCCGCAATCTGCATAGACATCGCATGCCTAATCAAATGAATTCCTTAGACATCGCATGCCTAACAATTATAAACCCCGCATTTTAGTCTCAAAATCGAAAACATTTTTCAATACCAAGTCGGGCAATTCAACAGGATTCCCGACAATTTGATCGAATGCTCGTCGCAAACTTCAGTAGGCGGCCGTACCCCCGATGCCGTCGACGAAGTGCACCAAGGCGGAACACCGCTACCGCGAGCACCCGGACGGATGCTTTCAGCGACGGGGTTCTCCTACAGTTACTTGGTCGGGGCTATGGAGTGAGGCTGTCTATTAAGTTTACCCGGCGAGTATCCGCGTACGCTACGTGATTGCAACGGACTTTTGATCGCATCAAAATTCCGTAGCAACCGATCAAGTTGAGACTAAAGTGCTATATTTATAACATTCATTCAGTTATCTCATAACTACTTATGAATTCCAATTATTGTAGCACATTCCAGATAATTAGAAAATGTTAAACTTTCCGATCGAATATTCAAACACCCAAGTTTTCTCGATACAAATCAACTCATGAAATAAGTTCAAAGACATTCACTTCGTGCCTCAGTACCAACGGTCCAGCCGTAGAAGGGTCAAGCCAACGCCTCACATGTGGCACGCCGTACTGCCCCAAACCTGAAGGTTCAAAGGGCAGTTCAAGACGGTCACATAATCGAGTTAAGGTTTGTTGTCTTCTAGAGGGTCCATCGCGTTACTTGCACTACTTAGAACGTCTTTAAACCACGGAAAAATCCAACACTTGGAAATTTTCCGGCAGGGGAAAAATTGGGTATTTATATCCGGTCGAACTTTTTAACATATTCAAAAATCATCCGGAAAAACACATAGACAGAGTTTGACAATCCGATCGAATAAACGAATCCCCAAAACAACCCCAGAAAATTCAACTCTTGAAAAAATATTAAAAATTCCCAGGAAAACCAGCACTGCAAAGTAAGAATTACTGTGCAAAATTGAACGCAAGAAGAGACCACATGGCCGCGGAACCGCCGCATTAGCCATGCTAATGCCGCGGTTCCGCCGCACTTTGGTGGATTCATGGGTACGGGCTTCACAGTAATTCTTACAATTCCCTGCTGATTTTTCTGCATATTTTTAATATCGAAAAACTCCAGATTTTGGAAAAAGTCCAGAGAGCATGTTTGTGTTAGGGTTTCGGGTTCGTTCGGGTTTCAAACTTCGTCTACGCATCGCCTAAGGCTCTAGTTAGGCTCTGATACCACTGTAGGGTTCCTAGGCACTCTCAAGAGGTCTCACAAGGCATCAACCATGCCAATTTCTAATTTTACAAGTGCCGAGAAAACCTAATACGGATCGTTAACTAGAGTTTAGGCGAATCTACGAGCTAGTTAACAACTTAACTAAAGTGTAAACGGAAATACAACTTTTGTAGATCCGGTGCTCCACCTCCAAAGCTCCGTGATGATGTCTCCTCGCTGTCCAAAACGGATCTTGGGCTCTAGCGTCGGCTTCATCGGAGAAAAAGCGGGCTAGGTCATCGACGACGATACCGAAGATTGTTAGTTATATGTATGCCCTAGAGGCCATTACTGTACATAGGATGTATATTGTAGTGGATGCTGGGACATATATAGGGAGGACTTTCTTGCTCGACATGATAGTATGCTATCTGGTTGAACTTTACCTTAACGTGTATACTGATTGTCTCTCTGTTACATGTTGGTAAAGCCCTTAGGATCTGTACTTGACTACCTGGACTATGATGCGGATCATACTAGTGGGGACATGGTAGTCCATAAGTACATCCTTCTCAGTCCCTAGTCGTGGGTGTATCGAGACGGGGCATCGATATACCAGAGTAGACTAGCGTGTACCTTCTCGACCCATACAGATGGGCGATGGATGATCCCATATCCATTGGTGTTTGACATCAGAGGAGATATACGGGTGCTCAGTAGAGACTGGGTACACTGGACGGACTCGCCGAGAACTCCCAGATGGTATTATACCTCACGTCAGATGACAGTTCTCTGGTGACACTGGTACAGAGTAGTCTGTTGACCCGAGATCGTCATAGAGTCTTGTGTGGTTCCCACTGTGCTTTGATTTCCATCTTACCACGTCCAAGAGGGCGTGCAAAACGGTGGTTTTTGGGTACAGTCCCGAGTCACATGGAGGCAATGAGCGATAGGAGGGGATTCGTCTCTCCCGGTATAGGGGGTTGATGTTGCGCTGTGTTCGATTGGCTATAACAGGAAATCCCTGGCCAGGGTTGCTGAGATTTACTGGTAAGTGTTACCAGTAGTTTCTCGAATAGTTATAGACCTCATATCGACACGACTTATTGAGCTATTGGGGTCTGACGTTTACCACCCCTAGGCGAGATATGCGACATATCAGACGATCAGACCGGACTGTACGGTAGTGTTACTGGTCGGATTCACTGGAGTGTGAGCGGGCTTGCTCGTCGATCTTCAGATCGCTCAATACCCGGGTGGCCGTTACGTTTAGCAGACCGCTTACGGCTTGTGGATGCTTGATATGATCATCATCTGCTGCCGGCGTATTGACGAGTCTTTAGAGTCCTACACAGAGGTTTCCTGGCTCAAGCGAAACGAAATAGGAGCGCATATGAGATATGTGCGGGACCGAGAATAATGCGTGTATGTGATACCGTATTCTATTCTCGCGATAAATATATCGAATGGTTGTATGCGATATAACCTAGTTATCGATTCAAGCGTTGATTCGATAAGCCGATATATTGTATACTAGTCGGTTGTGTGCGACATAACCGGGTCATTGAATCAAGTGTTGATTTAATGATTTAATGCATATTTATATATTTGATATATTACTTTGCATCAACTAGTATCGGTTTACTTAAGATGGATTTTCTCACTCGGATGTGCGCATTATATATGTGATATGATTTTGTGCACTTGCTTGTATCATGTTTGATGATACATGCTTTTTGGTTAAGTGTAAAGTATTAAACCTTGGTTAATGAAATGGTTAGGGTTTATTATTTAGTTATTCATTTATCTTATTTAGTTATCCATTTATTTTTGATAAATGAATAATAGAATGAGAAAAGGATGGTGGCTTCTTTTGTTGTTTAGTTAAAGCTTCATGAAGCTTTGACTTAGTCCACTATTCTTATCTCATCCTTAACCCTAACCATACCACTCAACCATGATTAATTCTCTACACTAAACCATGGTTCTAAGATGATAAACTTATCATAATTTTTCTTCTTCTTCTTCCTTGCTTCAAGTGAAGAAAAGCTTACCTCATCAATGGTGATTGATGTTTTTGAGTGAGAAATCCAATTCTAAAGTTAACTCACTTCCTATTTCTTCATCATCTACCTCTTGCCAAGTAGTAGAGTGTGTTTACTTCACAAGTTTCTTGACTTGGTGAAGTCGGAGCTTGATTTAGCGATGCCTCGACGTAGATCATCTTCGGCATGGACATCGACGACCTAGCTTGCCCATTCTCCGACGAAGCCGATCCTAGAGCCCGGATTTGACTTGGACAGCGGAGAGGACTTCGTTGCGGAGCTATGGAGGTGGAGCACCGGATCTACAAAGGTTGTATTTCCGTTTTCTCATTAGTTAAGTGTTAACTAGTTCTGTGTTCGCCTAGACATCTAGCAAACGATCCGTAGTTTAGGGTTTGTAGGCACCATAATTTTTGAAATTGCCATGGTTGATGGCTTGGGAGACCTCTTGGGAGTGCCTAGAAACCCTACAGTGGTATCAGAGCCTAGCTAGAGCCTTAGGCGAAGTCTAGACGGAATTTGAAGTCCGATCGAACCCGAAAGTCCAAAACAAACATGCTCTCTGTCCAATTTTTAAAATCTGGGATTTTTCAACATTAAAAATATTCAGAAAAATCAGCAGGCAATTCTATGAGAAACTGTAAAATTCGGTTGCCTAATTCCAACAGTGCGCCGCGTTTCCGCGGCACGAGCATGGCTCGTGCGGCGGAAGCGCGGCCAATTTGTCGTTTTTCGCATCCAAATTTCTACAGTAATTCATATTGTGCTGTGCTGGTTTTCCTGGGTATTTTTGATATTTTTTCAAGAGTTGATTTTTCTGCAGTTGTTTTGAGGATTCGGTGTTTCGATCGGGGTATCAAATTTTGTCTATTTGGCTTTCCGGATAAATTTTAGAATATGTTAAAAAGTTCGACCGGATTTAAATACCCAATTTTTCCCCTGTCGGGAAATTTTCAAGTGTTGGATTTTTCCGTAGTTTGACGACGTTCTAAGTAGTGCAAGTAACGCGATGGTCCCTCTAGAAGACACAAACCTTAACTCGATTATGTGACCGTCTTGAACTGCCCTTTGAACCTTCGGGTTTGGGGCAGTACGGCGTGCCACATGTGAGGCGTTGGCTTGACCCTTCTACGGCTGGACCGTTGGTACTGAGGCACGAACGGAATGTTGTTAGACTTATTTCATATGTTGAGCTGTATCGGGAAAACTTGGGTGTTCGATTGTTCGATCGAAAAGTTTAACATTTTCTATTTATCTGGAATGGGATACAATAATTGGAATTCACAAGAAGTTATGAGATAACTAAATGAATGTTATAAACATAGCAGTTTAGTCTCACTTGATCGGTTGCCACGGAATTTTGATGTGATCAAAAGTTCGTCGCAATCACGTAGCGTACGCGGATACTCGCCGGGTAAACTTAATAGACAGCCTCACTCCATAGCCCCGACCAAGTGACTGTAGGAGAACCCCGTCGCCGAAAGCATCCGTCCGGGTGCTCGCGGTAGCGGTGTTCCGCCTTGGTGCACTTCGTCGACGGTATCGGGGGTGCGACCGTCTACTGAAGTTTGCGACGAGTATTCGATCAGGATGTCGGGAATCTTGTTGAATTGCCCGACTTGATATTGAAAAGTGTTTTCGATTTTGAGACTAAAATGCGGGGTTTATAATTGTTAAGCATGCGATGTCTAAGTAATTCATTTGGTCAGGCATGTGATGTCTGAGGAGGTTGCGGATTCCAACTGTTGTAGTTTTACACTTTCTTTTCTGTGACCGTAAGTGTAATATGTGATATCGCCGGTTTCGTTGCTATATGTCAACGACAATTGGGATGGACATATTTACTTACGTTGATGACATGTGATGTTATGTGTTGCTGGATATGCTATATTGGATCGTCGTGTTTGAATAGCCGGGGGTTTTTATGTGAGATGAGTGTTTTTCATTTTCATTCATGTAAAAACTTGTATGTAATATTCTTTTATTGGGGCGCTTCCAGGTTGCGGAAGTAGTCACCTCTTGTATATTATTTACTTTTCCGCACTAGGATAGACCCAAGGAGGAGGGCACAAGTAACCGGGTTCTGGAGTCCAGTGGGAGACCAACTCGAGGAGTCGAGTCCGGGTCTCCTAACTCCAGAATTGGTAGGGTTTCTTGCCGCTCTCGTAGGGGTCTAGGGGTGTGGGTTTGGCTATTCATCACGACCGTGGAATCCGTGTTTTATACTGGCTCGTATTGAAAACACGGACGTCCTAGTATATCCAATATTTCATATGATTCTTCTGCTGCGATATCTGTGATGTGATCATGAGATGTTCTGTGATAGATACAGTATATAGTATATATGATATATTATATAGGCGTTACTTATGTTTTACACCCGCGCTAGCCCTGCCCTGCTCTGCCGTTAGTTACCTAACCTAACGGTGCACGAGGGGACATCGAGGCGAATGCGGATGGCATAAGTGTACGTCGTATTTATCTGTGATGATTAGGTACTTAAATGATGGGACTTCATTAATGTGATTAATGAAATAAAAGAAACCTAAGATGTTGTAGAATCGAATTTCAAAATAAAACAGGTAGCTACAGTTTTTGCTTTGCACAGCGGTATATATGATATATCCTGCACCTTATTCGATGAGGAAAGGACCGAGATCCCTTCACCGGGAGTGACTCCTTTAGCAATAACTGGCAGATGCTACACACTCGGTTTGTCTTTTGATTGCTTTTAAGTGTTTTGCTTTGCACAGTGATATATATGATATATCCCACACCTCATTCGACGAGGAAAGGACCGACGATCCCTTCACCGGGAGTGACTCCTTTAGCAAAACTAGAAAAGCCTCAAAAACACTCCATTTCAAAATTCATTCGATCCTACAACGATATCAAGTTCATTACGCAATAGGTTTTCAGAAAAACCTGTCGTAGCCCTCCGTCATTTCAGATAAGTAGTAGTTAGTATTCGTGCTGCGTTTGTTGGCCTTTGTCAAGGCGCAGTGTGCGGTAGCTAACTGGTGCTTATCTGCTTATGCATATGATGCAGATTGAGTTAGGGTAGTCGTGCGACCTTGTTGGCCTTTGTCAAGGGCCGTGCGGGTGGGTTTAATTCAATCAGGAAATGACGGGTTGAACTTGACTAGCATCCTATGGTTTGTTGGCCTTTGTCAAGGTCATAGGAGGTTAGGGGCAAAATATTATCGGGAATTTCAAGTGTTGAGATTTGCAATGAGATTGCATACCTTCTATGAGATAGTTGGATCCCGATACCCGCTGCGAGTAAGAGTTACTCCTGGGAGAGTTTTATACATTACAATTAGCCGATCAAGTAGGTGTCTAGAAAGGTGTTAACGGGGTTACGCCTCTGGGAAAACGAGGTTTACATTAATTAGGTTCGTGCGAAAGCACGGGGGACCTCCCTCAAAGTACCGACACTGGCCTGGCTGAAAGATTGGCGAACTTGTAGTGTGTAATTAATCCCGGCTAGTCTTTCCTTTTAGGGTTTGAAGGAAGATTTGATAAAAAGCAGTGGGAGCCATCCTGATTAGATAAAATAATAACCAATCTATTCTTGACAGAGCGCACGCTGAGTGTTTTCTTCTCTCTCTCTCCAGGTAGCGACCATATCACGCCTTAATCAAGATAATAATACGGAATATTGACCGAACCCGCTTGTTATACTGAGCTGGGGAACGTTGGTCCCGCTCCAACTTATAATTGTTATAAGACAGAGCAGGAATTTGGGGAATACCAGATTTCCCATGCCGCCCAAACGAAGAAAGTGCATGCTGATGCATCATCTTCGGGTGTGTTCATTATACAGAACTGTTTCTCAGTATCCTTTACGTCCTGGGTATGTGATACCAGATCAGGATCCCAGATATGTAATCTGTTACATAGGGTTACAGACAGGTAGAGAACTGAGAACGGGTGATAAGTTTCATGAGACAGAAAACGGGGCAAGAGTTGCAGCCAAGTCTGTCGGTCACTGTCACCCTGTATTACAAATACATTGATTCTGAACGAATGTTATTAGATACCGAACCTGATATACCAAATCATATCACTCTCTTTGTTAGAAAAGAAAGGATATAATTTTGTATTGTTGGATAATGTTTTGAACATTTCCTATATCAAAAGTTGATCGGTTCAGGCACGTTATCTAAAAGCGTTGATGTTCTAAATCAAACTACAGTTCTTAGTATACTGAACACACACAAGAGGAAGAGTTCAGAAATGAACGAATCCTACTTGAGGCATTGTAGACTAGGTCGGATCAAAGTGACCCGACTAGCTAGAGTTACATATAGATGCATATTTAAATAAATTTGAATTTACATCTTGTGAAACTCGCCAGTCATGTCACAAAGATAAGATGACCATAGCTCCGTTTACTGGTAACAGAGAAAGAGTTAATGAACTCTTGGGATGATACATGTTGATGTATGTAAGGTCCCCTGTCTACACATGCCAGGACTGGTTCTTTGTACTTCATTACATTCTCTGATAATCTCTCAAGATTCAGACATATGTTCCTGTTGAAACATGAGTCCGAGCCTTTTGAGATATTCACAGAATATAAGCGAGAAGTAGAGAACCAGATATAAGGGTATAAGTATTATGTCCTATGATGAGATCAAGGAGGAGAATACTTGAGCACGAAAATCCTGGATTATTCTAAAGGAGAATGAGATTCTCTTTCGGCTTTACTCCTCCGTATACACCATAGCACGATGGTATGTCGGGACGGAGCAGATACACCCTATTTGATATGGTGTGCTCTATGATGAGTAATACTGAGTTACCTTTTTCCTTTTTGGGAGTTATGCACTTATGAAGTTGCATACCTATTGAATAGGGTTCAAATCAAATCAGTTGCCTACCATTTCATATGTGATATGATAAGGGAAGAGCCCATATCTTAAGTTGGTTAAGATTTGGGGTTGTCCGGGCTATGTCTAAAAGCAAAATCCGGACAAGCTCGAGGCAAAGACTGTAATGTAGAACTGGAAATGTTCCAGCTATACGAACTACAGCAGATGATTTGATAGAACCAAAGGATTCAGTAGATTCCAACGAACCTCAGCCTCTCCGCCGATCTAGTAGGGTTCCTCACCCACTTGAGAGATACTTCGGTTTCTCTATGAAAGTGGGAGCGAGGATTGCATCATGAGATGATGACCCAACTAGTTTCGAGCTGGCCATCGAGAGTAAGACTCTGTAAGAATGGCTGGATGCTTAGTGATCTGAGATGGAATCCTTATACACCAGCAAAGTATGGACTTTAGCTGCTAGATCTGAAGGGTTAAATCCCCATCAGGAGCAAGTATATCTTGAGAAGATTACTTGGTGTAGATGGAAAAGTTGAGACTTTCAAAGCTAGACTTGATAAAGCTTTTCGTCATCGACCAGGCGTGGATTATGATGAAACCTTTTCAAGTGACTATGCTTAAGTCCATCCAGATCCTACTTACCACGGCTACATACCATGACTGCGATATCTGGTGGTTGGGTGTCTTGACTGCTTTTCTAAATGATGATTTAGAAGAGAGCGTCTATAAGTACACAGCCAGAGGGCTTCGTAGACAGTGGGAGCAGCGGAAACGTGTGCAAGATACTTTATAGGATAAAGCAGGCATCGTGGAGTTGGAACATCTGTTTTGATGAAGCGGTCAAAGAGTTTGACATCATCAAAATGGTAGATGAACCTTGTATATACAAAAAGGTAGTAGGGAGTATGGTGACGATCTTCGTAGAGTACGTGGATGACATACTCTTGATAGGAAAGGAGTTTCCTATGCTACGCTCGGTCAATCTCCGCTTATCACCATAATTCTCCATATAGGATTAAAGTGATACCTACTAAATCCTGGATTTTGGATCTATGAGATAGATCTAATTGGATGTTAGGACTCTCACTAGTTGTAGTGAGACGGTATCAACCGATCCTGGGGAGAATCACTGGAAGGGCTCCAGGGTGATAAGGACGACTGAATGTCAGTCGCAGGCATTGTCTTTACCCTCAGTAAAGGGACGGTATGTTGGAAGAGTTCCAAGCTAGATACCGTGGCATACTAGACGATAAAGGCTGGATACATCGCTACTTAAGATGCTACCCTAGAAGCTGTTTGGGTGTATAGTGGTTCATGAGATGAACTATGTTCCTACCATTGTGAGACAATGGAGTTGTGGCTTATGCCAAGGAACGCCGGTCCCATCAGTGATCCAGACTTATTCTAAGGCAGTAACACCTGATCATGGAGATGGTTGATCTCCAGGGTGATCGAGGTTTGGAGAGTAGACTAAGAGGACAACACAGCGGATCCACTCACGAAAGGCCTTTTCCCAGAGAGAGACTTTTATGGGATGGTTGAGTATGAGATACTGCAACCACTGCTACAGATGGCCCTAGTGCAAGTGGGAGATTGTTAGTTATATGTATGCCCTAGAGGCCATTACTGTACATAGGATGTATATTGTAGTGGATGCTGGGACATATATAGGGAGGACTTTCTTGCTCGACATGATAGTATGCTATCTGGTTGAACTTTACCTTAACGTGTATACTGATTGTCTCTCTGTTACATGTTGGTAAAGCCCTTAGGATCTGTACTTGACTACCTGGACTATGATGCGGATCATACTAGTGGGGACATGGTAGTCCATAAGTACATCCTTCTCAGTCTCTAGTCGTGGGTGTATCGAGACGGGGCATCGATATACCAGAGTAGACTAGCGTGTACCTTCTCGACCCATACAGATGGGCGATGGATGATCCCATATCCATTGGTGTTTGACATCAGAGGAGATATACGGGTGCTCAGTAGAGACTGGGTACACTGGACGGACTCGCCGAGAACTCCCAGATGGTATTATACCTCACGTCAGATGGCAGTTCTCTGGTGACACTGGTACAGAGTAGTCTGTTGACCCGAGATCGTCATAGAGTCTTGTGTGGTTCCCACTGTGCTTTGATTTCCATCTTACCACGTCCAAGAGGGCGTGCAAAACGGTGGTTTTTGGGTACAGTCCCGAGTCACATGGAGGCAATGAGCGATAGGAGGGGATTCGTCTCTCCCGGTATAGGGGGTTGATGTTGCGCTGTGTTCGATTGGCTATAACAGGAAATCCCTGGCCAGGGTTGCTGAGATTTACTGGTAAGTGTTACCAGTAGTTTCTCGAATAGTTATAGACCTCATATCGACACGACTTATTGAGCTATTGGGGTCTGACGTTTACCACCCCTAGGCGAGATATGCGACATATCAGACGATCAGACCGGACTGTACGGTAGTGTTACTGGTCGGATTCACTGGAGTGTGAGCGGGCTTGCTCGTCGATCTTCAGATCGCTCAATACCCGGGTGGCCGTTACGTTTAGCAGACCGCTTGCGGCTTGTGGATGCTTGATATGATCATCATCTGCTGCCGGCGTATTGACGAGTCTTTAGAGTCCTACACAGAGGTTTCCTGGCTCAAGCGAAACGAAATAGGAGCGCATATGAGATATGTGCGGGACCGAGAATAATGCGTGTATGTGATACCGTATTCTATTCTCGCGATAAATATATCGAATGGTTGTATGCGATATAACCTAGTTATCGATTCAAGCGTTGATTCGATAAGCCGATATATTGTATACTAGTCGGTTGTGTGCGACATAACCGGGTCATTGAATCAAGTGTTGATTTAATGATTTAATGCATATTTATATATTTGATATATTACTTTGCATCAACTAGTATCGGTTTACTTAAGATGGATTTTCTCACTCGGATGTGCGCATTATATATGTGATATGATTTTGTGCACTTGCTTGTATCATGTTTGATGATACATGCTTTTTGGTTAAGTGTAAAGTATTAAACCTTGGTTAATGAAATGGTTAGGGTTTATTATTTAGTTATTCATTTATCTTATTTAGTTATCCATTTATTTTTGATAAATGAATAATAGAATGAGAAAAGGATGGTGGCTTCTTTTGTTGTTTAGTTAAAGCTTCATGAAGCTTTGACTTAGTCCACTATTCTTATCTCATCCTTAACCCTAACCATACCACTCAACCATGATTAATTCTCTACACTAAACCATGGTTCTAAGATGATAAGAATGTATTATTCTTTTCATTTTAGAATTAACTTATCATAATTTTTCTTCTTCTTCTTCCTTGCTTCAAGTGAAGAAAAGCTTACCTCATCAATGGTGATTGATGTTTTTGAGTGAGAAATCCAATTCTAAAGTTAACCCACTTCCTATTTCTTCATCATCTACCTCTTGCCAAGTAGTAGAGTGTGTTTACTTCACAAGTTTCTTGACTTGGTGAAGTCGGAGCTTGATTTAGCGATGCCTCGACGTAGATCATCTTCGGCATGGACATCGACGACCTAGCTTGCCCATTCTCCGACGAAGCCGATCCTAGAGCCCGGATTTGACTTGGACAGCGGAGAGGACTTCGTTGCGGAGCTATGGAGGTGGAGCACCGGATCTACAAAGGTTGTATTTCCGTTTTCTCATTAGTTAAGTGTTAACTAGTTCTGTGTTCGCCTAGACATCTAGCAAACGATCCGTAGTTTAGGGTTTGTAGGCACCATAATTTTTGAAATTGCCATGGTTGATGGCTTGGGAGACCTCTTGGGAGTGCCTAGGAACCCTACAAAGATGATCTACGTCGAGACATCAGTAGATCAAGCTCCACCTTCACCAAGCCATGAAAACTTGTAAAGGAAACACCCTATACTACTTGGCAAGAGGTAGAGGATAAAGAAATAGGAGGTGGGTTCACTTTAGAATTGGATTTCTCACTCTTTTTCATCAATCACCATTGATGAAGTCAAGGTTTCTTCAAGTAGAAGATGAAGAAGAAGAAGAAGATAATATGATAAGTATTTTCAAAATAGAAAATAATATGAATACTTATCATATCCTAACCCTAGTTAAGTGTAGAGAGTAGACCATGGTTTGTTTAAATGGTTAGGGTTAAGCATGAGACAAAATGGTCATGTAGTCAAAGCTTCATGAAGTTTCAACTACAAACAAAGAAAGCCATCATTTTTCCTCTTTTATCTTTTCCAAAATGAAAAATAAATAAATAAATAAATAAGCAAATAAACAAAACCCTAATCATAAACTTAACCATGGTTTAATCTTTACACTTAACCAAGTTAGCATGTATCATCAAATATGATACAATCAAGTGCACAAAAGTATATCATATATACAACTTGTGAACTTCAAGTGAGAAAATCCATTTAAAGTGAACCAATACAAGTTAATGCAAAGTAATATATCAAATATATAATTATACATTAAATCATTAAATCAACACTTGATTTAACGACCCGGTCATATCGCATATAACCGACTAATATCAATAGTAACAACTTATCGAATCAACACTAGATCCGATAACCCGGCTATAACGCATATAACCGATCAATGTTACAAATCGCGAGAATCGAATACAATATCACATACTGGTATCATTCTCGGTCCCGCACATATCTCATATGCGCTCCTATTTCGTTTCGCTTGAGCCAGGAAATCTCTGTGTAGGACTCTAAAGACTCGTCAATATGCCGGCAGCAGGTGATGATCATATCAAGCACCCACAAGCCGCAAGCGGTCTGCTAAACGTAACGGCCACCCGGGTATTGAGCGATCAGAAGATCGACGAGCAAGCCCGCTCACACTCCTGTGAATCCAACCAGTAACACTTACCGTACAGTCCGGTCTGATCGTCTGATATGTCGCATATCTCGCCTAGGGGTGGTAAACATCAGACCCCAATAGCTCGATAAGTCGTGTCGATATGAGGTCTATAACTATTCGAGAAACTACTGGTAACACTTACCAGTAAATCTCAGCAACCCTGGCCAGGGATTTCCTGTTATAGCCAATCGAACACAGCGCAACATCAGCCCCCTATACCGGGAGAGACGAATTCCCTCCTATCGCTCATTGCCTCCATGTGATTCGGGACTGTACCCAAAAGCCACCGTTTTGCACGTCCTCTTGGACGTGGTAAGGTGGAAATCAAAGCACAGTGGGAACCACACAAGACTCTATGACGATCTCGGGTCAACAGACTACTCTGTACCAGTGTCACCAGAGAACTGCCATCTGACGTAAGGTATAATACCATCTGGGAGTTCTCGGCGAGTCCGTCCAGTGTACCCAGTCTCCACTGAGCACCCGTATATCATCTCCGATGTCAAACACCAATGGATATGGGATCATCCATCGCCCATCTATATGGGTCGAGAAGGTATACGCTAGTCTACTCTGGTATATCGATGTCCCGTCTCGATACACCCACGACTAGGGACTTTGAAGGATGTACTTATGGACTACCATGTCCCCACTAGTATGATCCGCATCATAGTTTAGGTAGTCAAGTATACATCCTAAGGGCTTTACCAACATGTAACAGAGAGACAATCAGTGTACACGTTAAGGTAAAGATCAACCAGATAGCATACTATCATGTCGAGCAAGAAAGTCCTCCCTATATATGTCCCAGCATCCACTACAATATACAACCTATGTACAGTAATGGCCTCTAGGGCATACATATAACTAACATGGTATTTGCGAATTCTCAGTGGAAAATTTCTAAAGGATCGTTGGTAGTCGCAAGGGGTAAATTGATCGGTACATTGTATTCCTTCAGTAGGAGCAGTGGCGTTTCGATTGCATTGATAACATGTTTAGATGCAAATTCTGAGATTTCGTTGTGGCACAAGAGATTGGGGCCCCTTAGCGAGAAGAATATAAAAATTCTTCAGGCCAAGAGGCTTTTATTTGGGCTGAAGAAGGTAAAGTTGGGACTCTGTTTGAGCCGTGTTTGTGAAAATCAAAGCACACTCAGGTTTCAGATTGGCGGTGTAGTAAAGAAGACTAAGAAACTAGAGTTGGTGTCTACGGATCTATGGGGACCGGTATCTGTAGAGTCTTATGGTGGAAATCGATACGTTGTTACGTTCATTGATGATGCAAGCAGGATGACCTGGGTTTATACAATGAAAAAGAAGCCTGATATGTTTGGTCACTTCAAACATTGGATTACATAGGTGGAGAACCAAACATGGATGAAGGTCAAGTGCCTAAAGCCCGACAATAGCGGGGATATTGCACACAAGAGTTCAAGGGGTTTTGCTCACAGAAAAGTATACGTTGGTTAAAGACGGTACCGGGGACACCACAACAAAACGACATTGCTGAAATGATGAAAATGGCCTTGGATGCATATATGCTTAAATTCCTATGGGCATTTGCTGTCGATATTGCTATGTATATGATCAATCGAAGTTCAACAAGTGCACTCGATAGAGGATTCCGGAAGAAATTTGGTCAAGTAAACCAGTAAATTACTCGCACCTTAAAGTTTTGGGTTGCATTGCTTATTCACTGATAGATAAGATAGAAAAGAGTAAGCTTGACTCCAAGTCAAGAAAGTGTGTATTCATTGGTTATGGAGGAGATGCGTTTGGATATCGGCTATAGGATTACTTAAGTAAGAAGATAATACAGAGCCGGAGCGTCGTATTTGATGAGCAACACTTGTATAAGGAAGCAAAGCAAGCCAATGTTAAGAATGGTGCAACATCTGAGTTCGTTGAGTTAGATGAAACTCAGGAGAATAGTCAGGTGCCTACAGATGTAGATCAGAATATGGATGAGACAAGTACTACAGTGTAGGATCAGGATCAAAAACCGGTTGAAGACTAGGTTCGGCAACCAAATGTCCCAATTCTGAGGAGATTTACACGAGAAAGGAGACCACCTGAAAAATTAGTTACCGACTTCATATTGTACATTGATTCGGGAGAGCCTGAATCCCTCACAGAAGCGACGTGGGACAGTGGAAGCAAGCCATGGATGAAGAGATGGATTCATTGAAAAAGAATCGTACATGGAATCTAATGAAGCTACCCAAGGGTCGAAAGGTGTTGTTGAATAGGTGGGTGTACAGAATTAAGAATGAGGTCGATAGTATGAAGCGGTACAAAGTTCGCTTGATAGTGAAGGGATATGTGCAACAACATAGAATAAACAGTCAGGAAATATATTTCCCCGTGGTGAAGATGGCATCAATTCGGGTTATACTTAGATGTGAAAACAATGTTCCCTCATGGAGATTTGGAGGAGAAAATTTATATGATGCAGCCACCAAGATACGAGGATAAAGGGAATGAAAGTTTGGTTTGTAGACCGCGAAAGAGTTTGTATGGTCTTAAGCAAGTACCAAGTCAGTGGTATCTTAAGTTTGATCGATTCATGGAGTCAGGATTTATGCGATGTGATTCAGATCACTGTGTTTACACTCAGAAATTTAAGGATGGCGACTACATTATTTTATCATTCTACGTGGATGATATGTTGGTGACATGTCCGAATTTCAAGAAAATTCAAAATTTGAAGAAGCTGATGGCTGAACAATTCTCCATGAAGGATTTGGGAGCAGCCAAGAAAATTTTGGACATGAAGATCATTAAAGATAGGCAGCAAAGAAAGCTATGACTGTCGCGAGAGGACTACGTGAAGAAGGTTTTGAAGCGGTTTAATATGGACAAAACAAAACTGGTAAGTACGCCTTTATCGAAGCACTTCAAACTCAGTAAAGAGTTGTGCCCGACAACTCAAGAGCAGAAGGATGACATGGTACAGGTGGCATATGCATCATCGATTGGGAGTTTCATGTATGCAATGGTGAGTACACGATCGGATATTGCACAAGCAGTAGGAGTTGTAAGTAGGTATATGCAAAACCTAGGGAAAGAGCATTGGAATGCAGTGAAGTGGATGTTGAGACATCTCAGAGGAATATCTACTCATTGCTTATGTTTCGGGGGTAATACACTCGATGTACAAGGTTATGTTGATGCAGACCATTCAGACGATCGAGATAGTGGGAGAAGCACGACAGAGTATGTATTCACGGTTGGGGGAACAACAGTCAGTTGGATTTCCCAGTTGCAAAAAATTGTTGCGTTGTCAACGAGAGAGTGCGAATATGTGGCCATCATGGAAGCCAACAAAGAGATGATATGGTTATAAGGGTTATTTGAAGAATTGGGTGAGAAACAGGAATGCAATACCTTGCGGAGCGATAGTCAAAGTACAATATATTTGGCCAAGAATGCTGCACATCACTTTTGGACAAAACGTATTAAGGTGCGGTATCATTTCATACGTATAGCATTGGAGGATGGTGAGTTGATATTGCAGAAGATCGCGGGAAAAAAGAATCCTACAGATATGTTCGCTAAGGTTGTAGTCAAAGATAAACTGGATCTCTATTGCAGGTTGGTGAACCTCTTTGAGAAGATTTGATGAAGAGAGAGTAGACAGCAGAATCGTGTGAAATTACTAGTTTTTTGGGAGTCAATATGGAAGAATCTCCAAGTGGGAGAATGTTGATATCATGGAGTTTTCTTCCTCAGACGTCTGAAGAAGAAAGGTTCAGACGTCTGACTAAAGCTCATGGCAATCCTGAGCCGGCTCGATCCTATCTTGATCCTGTTCGACCCTATCTTGAGATGGCTCAGTAAATTCTGTGACGGCTCACAACATGTCTAGAATTACCTATTCTCCTATGTTCATATGAAACGGTCCGTAGTTATGTTGAGCCGGCTCAAAAGTTTTTCGTGACGGACATGGTATTTTCGTAGTACCGTGTAATCCTAATTCAAGTGGGATTTAGGATGGCCTATAAATATGTTTTTTTTTCAATTAGAGAAAGAAAGTGCTACTATTGACAATAGAGAGGGTGACGGCTAAGAGAGATTATAGGGATTTGAAAGAAATCTCACAGGGTTTGCTCTTGGTGTAATATTGATAAAAAGATTTAGTGAAAGTTTTGCAGATTCCGCTTTACCGGGGACTTGCCATATTGGGTGAACCTCGTAAACAAATGTCGTGTCTCTCTCTGATTTGATTATCTTATTATTGCATTGTTTTTACTATCGTTGTATATTGCGTTTTGCATGGTTGGTCGTTTAACATAGTACTTGATTCTCTCGTTTTCTCAACATACTCTTCAACTCTATCCATTGAAGTTGTGCTCTTCAACTCCGTCTTTTGAAGTTTGCCAAAAAAGTAGTTTGATGGTGCAAAAAAACAGCATCATGATCCAAAAAATTAAGATGATGATCCAAGAAAGCAGCATGATGATCCAAGAATAGAAATCTATCATCTTCATTTTTTTGTCTATGATGTTTCTAGGATCTCTCCTTAAATATTTATAACAACATTCATTTTTTTGTCTCTACGATGTTTCTAAGATCTCTCCTTAAATTATGCAATTGTATTTATAACAACATTGAGTCGCAGCCTATATAATTTCATTTTCGTTTCTTAAATTTGTTATTCTTATGTTATTTAAATTGTTCTGTTTGGATTTTTTTATTTGGTTGTGTAGGGGTTGTTGGGCATAGGTTCTAAACAACAACATATCTCAAATCTTCTACTATTTTTCTTTTTATTTCATCTTAATTTTATTTTGATGTAAAATTATTATAATTTAAGTATTTAATACACATCATCCTCGTTTAGTTGACAGCAAATTGGAAATTTGAATTTTTTTTTATCAAATCCCTACCTCTTCCTTCTGCCATTAAATCAGTAGACGTATAATATATATAGGCTACATGGATTCTCGGTAAAAAATAGACATGATATCCATTACATAGGGAATTGCACGCTTTACCCTATCTTATTGTGAATAAGTGTCCTTGTAGATGATGTGGACTCTACCACATGGATAGAAAAAGTATCTCTTTTTAAAATGCAACCATACCCATCTTAATTATTTATAATTTAATGATTTTGCTCTGGTACTAGAGGCTATACACATCTCTCCATTTATCAAATCTTTAACACTTGATCCTTCTAATTTGTGGCCACAATTTAATGCTTTTAGAGCAAATTCATGGATTTCCTGGGTGCGTATGTGTTGTATGCCTGTGTATGCCGTGTGTGTGGGTGTGTTGTGTGTGTGGATGTCGCTTACGGGCTGGTTCAAAAGAAGAACACTTGATCCTTCTAATTTTGCTGTACTACTAGAACAGGGCAACAAAACTAGGGGTGGAAATAAAATATCAAAACATACATAATGCACAATAAGGTTAAGTGATGAACTAAATAACAGGATATAATTCTTATAAGATAACTTTCATAATGATGTTTATCTCAAGAAAAAAACTCAATAATGATGTTGGTGTTTTTTGGGTGCAACATAATCACATGGTATTTACCTGTAATAAATAAAGATCATATGGTATTTATCTAAGAAAGATAAAATGCTTAAGAGGGCATCAAGAGTTGGCAATGCATGATAGTTTGTAAGAAATTCACACATTCAAAGCATGCAACCACCAACAAAACTTGAATCTAGCAGTGCTTGCAAAACATAGTTGTCAAAGCTAGCCAGGGGGAGTTTTTTCAATAATTCTTATTTGATATTATAACATATAAATTAGTTATGCATCGTCCATACTTCAATACACACAAACCATTGAAATTGGGCAAGACAAAAATAAAGAGTCCTAAAAATGGAAGCTGATTCTTTTCTCAATCTCAACAATTTGTGTATCACACTAAAAACGATCTATAACCCGTGTCATTCATAAGGAAAATGGGGATTCGCCATAAGTTTTGCCTGCCAACGCCTTCGTTGACATCATATGAATATCGATCCTTCCTTCATATTCATGTCTCCTTTCGATCTTTTGCAGCACTTGTCTTGCATCTGGTAAATCAAAAAGCATTCGATGTAGCCGCTTGACAACATCAATAGCCCTTTTAAGCGAACCATCAAATCTCTCTTTCTTCAACCCTGACAGGGAATATCCATATAACCCGAAATGATACGCTGAGATCTTGATCAGGTTGTATTGTGTTTCGTCCATACATTTGCACAGTCGCCGAGAATCACCACCATCCTCTCTTCTCCTAAAACAACATCGAGCCCTTTCTCATTTGGATTTGTCGAATCCTCTCTGGATATTACTTTTGACTTGAAGTAGATATCTTGAGGATCAAGAAACTTGACCATCTTCAATGCATACCAGCCTTCTGCAGCAGCGTATATGTACATATCGAACATCTTGCTTGCTTCTGGCAGAAAGGAACGAACCTGGCGTCTTTGCCTCGTCACTATACTACAGTTCTGCCATATGAGTATTCTTTTTTTTTTGTGTGTGACCTACTTCATGTTGTGCCAATTTTAACATTTGTTGTTTTTTCAAAGAAGGCTCAGCGATGTTGACAGTATTCAGGAGAGTATGATCCAAATCTAAAATCAGTATCAACTTTTTTTAAGCATGTTTTGCGTATTTTCTTGGCGCAATCTTTGGACTGTTTCACTACTCAGATTCATGCCCTTTCGAATAACTTTTAATTCATACCTTGGATTGTCGATAATTTCTTGCTTTTTAGACTGTGCGCCTCTGAATTTGCACTTTCCGCGGCGACGTCTTTGCGGTTTTCTATATTATGCTCTACAACCCCATCTTTCGGAGCTTTGCACTTTCCTATTATGTGCTCTACAACTCCATGTTTTGAAGCTTTGTGCTTTTCTATATTGTGCTCTTCAACTCCATCTTTCAAAGCTTTGCGCCTTTTTATATTGTGCTTTTCAACTCCCATCTTTCAAAGTTTTACAAGAAAGTAGCTTGATAATTTTAGAACAGAATTTAATCATCTCTTCTTCTTTCTCTCTCTCTCTCTCTCTCTCCCCTCTTTCTCCGAGTTATAAAAATAGTATTTACAAGAACTACATTGAGTCTTACCTTGGATTAAGAGTACGAAACGATACAGGTTGTATAAATTTTTATTTCAAAATATTTCAAATTGGTAGCTACCATATAATGTTACTTTTTATTAGGGATATGTATCCTTATATTTTCAAACTGATGAATTAGCTTTTGGGTTATACCCTGTATCTATCTTAGCATTATATATACTGAATATTATTTAACTTTCAAAACTTTACTAGTTTAACTCAAAATGGAAATTAAAGGGTGCTAAATTTTGAAATCCTAATGTGATTATTACCATGATATAAGGCAAGAAAAATCTTCGTGATTTAAAAATAAATTTAATATTTCATTCCTAACTTTTTAAATCTTTAAATTCTCTACTAAAAAACTTTCTTAAAGTCTACTTGGAAACTATTGAGACCTCTACTATATATATATATATATATATATATATATATAAACTTTTTTCTCCCACAACAAGTCTAACATATGTTTGCACATGTACAGTACCGCACTAACATTTAACAATGCAGGGAAATCCAAATTTTTTTATTTAATGGGTTCTTTTAATTTGTATATAACCTCCTACAATCTCGTGTGTTTCTATGTACCTCTAACTTTTGTATTTGTATATACTCCTACCAATTCTTATAAGTTGTTTCAAAAAACCCTTTTGTCATTAGAGTATATGAAGAGGATATTGGCTTATTTAATACTAAGTATATTATATTTATATCATAATTTTAAATTTAATCCTTTATTTTCATTGATAAACCCTGTCACTTTTGTTTAACCAAATTTAATCTTTAAATTCGCCACTCAATTCTCAAACCTTCATAATTAAGGTCATATTTAGGCGAAATGTAAAGGATATATGAAATAGTTGATATAAAGGATGATTTGATAGAAATTAAAACAATTTAATAAAAGTTTGAAAAAGAATATATTGATTTCTTAAATATAATAATTAAAAAATGAAAAAAAAACTAATTGAAAATTAAATTATTACCCTTTTTGTAATGAATAAGGAAAAAAAGATATCTCATTCTAATTTAAAAGTTTTAAGCAAATTTTAATGAAAATGTGTTAGGCATGAATGATACATTTTGCCCCCCGCTTTGAGGAGTATGGTTGTAGGCAATCAGCCTCAACATACAAAAATTGCCTAAAATTGATTTTCAGACAACCTTCGAAATTAAAAAAATCGTTTTAAGTGCTCAATCAAAACTATAAATAATATACCATGAGTATAGCTCGGTTGATCATAACACTCCCTCTCCTGGGGTTGTGCGGTGATAGATTCCCAGGAGGGAAAATGCTCACAATTTAACTCGTTCGGCGCAAATCTATAGGACCCCTAGGTAAGTGTATGTGATGTGTGCTTGGGTTAGGTTTACAGACCAGCTCTAAAAAAATATAAATAATAGACCCCAAGTTAAGTGAATGTGATGTGTGCGTGGGTTAGGTTTACCGACCAGTTCTAATAAAAACTATAAATAATATATATTAAAATCCCATCGAGCCATGTTGGACCCAAAATAAAAAATAAAAATAAAACTTAATAATATATGTATGTATAAAAAAAGAAATGGGTGAGTAATTATTCTCTCCCTCACGGAGGGACTACCCTCACTCCCTTACCCATATATATACCTCTTAAAAGAAAGAGGAGGAGAGAGAAATAAGAGATCATCATTTTCCAAAAAAGAGAAGAAGTTCAATTGCTCTTGGTTTCAAAAAGAAGAAGAAGAAGAAGGTAGGAAATTATAGAAATGGAATCCCCGTTTCTCTCAGCACCTTTCTTCTCTCTCCTTCTATGGGAATGGAATTCCCATTCCTCTTAACAACTCTCTTCTCTCTTTATCTCTTTATATGGGAACGGTGTCACTACTTCTCTCAATACCTTTTTCTCTTTCTTCAACAAAATAAGAATTTGGAATATGGAAAACTTCATGTTTCCAAGAATTAAGGACGAATTTAGAACATGACTTCATCTCATATTCTCTACAAATTGGACTCATTTAGAACATGTGTTTCATTGTATGTTCTGCATAAAATGAAATAGATCATCCTATTTCTCTTGAATAAATTGGAAATAGAACACCTTATATCCCCAAAAATATGGATATGAATCAAAAAACCCATGTGCATTAACGAAATATAAGAATAAGAAAACCCTATTCACTTTTTTAAGACATGAAAATCATGTATTTGAACTTGGAATATGGTGCCAAAATACTGTATTCTTTCCATAGAACATGGCCTAAAAGCGATGTTCTCTTTTTGAACACAACTCATGTGTTCATCTCATACAAGACTATTGAAAATGATATTATAGATCATTTTAGATCATTTTCTTTTTGTGCGGAAAGTTTGACTAAATGGACTTTTCTTTTAAATCGATGTTCATGTCAAAATTGAATAATGACCAAATTGATACAAATAAAGTATCCATTATCACACAAGTATAAAAAGAATGTAAGCCCATGCATTCATTCAAGTCGGGACCCCTCCTCCCGATGTTGGGAAGCCCTAAAAAGGAACGTCTCGATCTGCCAAAACACGAGCAGTTAGGACTCCCCTCCCGATGTCGGGAAGCCCTAAAAAAAGTGTCCCGATCTGTCAAAACATGCATAGTGGGGATCTCTCTCCCAACATGTCGGGAAGCTTCAAAATAGGCTTCCCGCAATTAGAAACTTCTTTGTTTCTTTATAAAAATCGTGTGGGTCCCATTTAAAGCGATCCACACTTGTTTAAAATGAAATAATGTGGTCCCCACATAGGGTAGTGCCCATCTATTTTTATAATAATGTCAATTTGACATTAAAATATTCCTAAGTATTAAAATTAGCCCCAAAATAGGGTTTTCTTACAGTTTTGTGTATTTTGTAATATTGATGCAATTTGTATTCAAATTGTACACAAGATGAATGAAATACAATAAAACTTCTTTTTTTTCTTGTCTTATTTTCTGTTTTGCAAGTATATTGTATACCCTTTTGATGTGATCTCTATGTTGTTATTTGAGCAACCTAACGAGATATTCTGTCTTGGTAATTCTTTAGACACTAGGGTGTAATTAAACATAGATGTTTACGCTTATGGGAAGTCTCGAACTCAGAACCTCTTGGTCAAATTTTAAAACTCAAATCTGTTTGGTTTAAAGTCTATCTATTTTAAATGTTCACGCGTTAGAGGTACTCAAGAGGATAAACAACGTCTACTTGATTTATGAGCCACTTGGTCTAACTTATAACATATTGGATAGAAACTAATATATATTCTTAGACATTATTCTCTCCATCATGCCTATTTATTTACCAGATAACACTCAAAACAATACTACAAACCACCAAGACTATAAGATTTGGATAATTCTATGATTAAAGGTTAAAATTGTTAATTTTGTATTATACATATCGTTTCTCAGACTGTATTTTAAATTTCATGATACAAACTTGCGATTATATGTCTTCATGGCGATGTACTTGGTAAAAGCTAGAGCAACAAATAAAATTGTAGTTCATCTCTAGCTTAGTTGATAGATAAGTGCAATGGTTGAAAAGTTGTTACCAAACGACGATGACGACGACAACAATTCTTTATCCCAATATTTTTGGGGCCGGTTATATGAATCATTTTCTTCCACTCAGCTGTCTTGTTAAGGATCGTCTCCACGGTTAAATTAACAATTAACATATCGTTTTTAATTGCTTCTAACAATATCCGTTTAGGATTAGTTGCTCCATTAACTACAATTTTGTCAAGGACTTGGAGCAGCCTATTGGTGAGGCTTGAACTGGCCCATGGAGGAGACTCGAACCTGGGGTATCCTATTAATGAGGGATGGCTAATTTATCCCAAACCATCTTAATCGGTTCTCTCCTATTTTATCCTCTATTGAAGCTGCTTCTAATTTGTGTTCTCTCCTATCTTATCTTCTATTGAAGCCATCTCTAATTTGTTACGGATGCACTCATTCTTTATTGGCTAAATTTCAACTTGATATCATGAGCGCTGGTCACTTTCACTTAAAACTACTACGAACTTCTAAAATGATGCAAAGCTACCATAAATTTTTCTTTATATCAGAAACTCTCTAATGTAGTTAACATGTGATTAAGCAAAAAGATAAAATGACTAAAATATTCAACATATAGCAATTAAAAAAACTAATTTCTCCTGAGAATTAATATGCATAAGTTTCTCTTTTTTGTAAATCAAATGTTAGCTCCATTACGGAGTTTTCCGATAAAAGGATAGTACATGTAACTTTGCATCCTTTTAAAAATTTATGGTAGTTTTGGGGGAAAATGACTAAATTTCATGGTATCAACTTGAAATTTATCCTTCATTATTCTATCTTTTAGTATATTACTATTTATTCATCTTAATATTCTCATTTCAATGGTACTTATTTTCTGAACACGTTTTTTCTTAATTGCCTAACATTCGGATCTATAAAAAAGTATCGACCTTATCACATGTTGGAATAATAGTCCCACATGGGAAAACCAAAGAGAGTTGCATTGGTATAAGATATAGTTAGGTGCTTCACTAATAGGTTTAAGTTTTTTGAATGAATCCTCGTTATAGTGAAAGCTCAATACTTTTCCTTCCGGTGCAACTATTCAAACTTTAATAACCATTTATAAAATTTTACTTTCAATTTCAAAGTTACCCTACGATCACATAGCACACCTGAAATACTTCTCCATTTCAACCATCCCGTTTCGATCCTATCTCAATTTCATCATCATGATTAACTATAGAATCCAATTAACGAAAAATGGTTACCAAGTTTAAATTTTTTAAATGCACACAAAACACATTAAACATAGAGAACTTCTTAATTTAGAGTATAAATAGTTTGCTAAATGAAGAGCAAACTTCTTAATTTAAAGTTTAAATAAGTTTGCTAAATGAAGAGGAAAATGTTCTCATCCCTTCTTTTTAACAATAGCGTAAGTCCACGTTATCCGTCCCGGTTCTTACGGGAATACGGAAACGGTAAAAAACGATTTTTGACACAAGGTAACGTGGACTAGAAAACAGGATCTTTGCTAAACAAAAACCTAGCAAACTAACTAGAAATTTAACTACTATGTTAGAAGGTTATACCTAGGTCTTGAATTCCTTCTCTTCTTACTTCTTGGAGTGGTTGGAATGGCTCCACCTCGTAGTCTCCTTGTTGTCGAAAAAGGATCCACCCGAAAGCCTCTACCTTGAGCTCCTACCTCAACCGAGAGGCAACTAAAGTGCTTGGCTTGCTAGACCTAGAACTCTAGAGTGAGTAAAGAAGAGTTTTTAGGGTTTTATCTCAATAGCTCATGCTTCTCAACACATGAGACATGAGAGCTTTGAGAGAGAGGAAGAGGGTGAGCTTTGGATGAGAGAGAGTGATCATGTGAGAATGAATCCAATAATTTACAACCATGCTCACAAAAGAAAGAATAATGATGATAATAATAATAATTAAGAATTGTGATGGTTAATTTCAATGACCATTATCATTTCATGCATTTAATACATTTTGTAAAGAACAACAAGTAAACAAAAGTCATAGAAATGAAATGATGATGGTCAACAAGTCCACAATGGTCAACCGGTCAACAAAGTCAACAAGTCAACAAAAGTCAAATGTTCAACTCAACCATGGCACAATAATACTTAATTAATATTATTAATCATATTTCTTATTCTCATTAGGGTTTAGGAAAAAGTCAACGGTCAACAACCCTAATGAGAATCCTCTGCCTCTGCCTCTGTCAACTGTGCATACACACCCGCATCCGTGTTCCGAGGAACACGAATACAATGGGATAAAACCAATCCCAAAACATATACTAGGATCTGGCTTAAATCAAAGCCCGCTAGTAATAACTACCCGGACACCAAACGTGCACAAGTGCGCGGATGTGAACGAACCCTGTCGCAAAACCATGCGACCTCTACTCTGTTTTGCCCAAAGGCGAATAGCTCTCTGTGTGGGACTCTAAAGACTCGACACTACGCTGGCAGTGGGTTTAACCACAGGCCGCAAGCGGTACTAGCTGTATGTAACGGTCCCCAGGTAGATGCCGATAAGAAGACTGATGAGGTGAACCCATCCGAACTCCTACTGAGCCTGAACGTGACAATCTCCGTACAGTCCGGTCTGTTCGTCTGAGAATACCGCATGTCGGGCCTAGGGGTGGTAAACGTCAGTCCCCTAATAGCGGTACAAGTCGTGTCGGAGTGTAGCCCAGAACACCCTAAGATAACACTGGAAAACCTACCAGTATATCTCGCATGCCCTGGCCAGGGACGACTATGTGTAATGGCTCTCCTAGACACAGCGCGATATCAACCCCCAATACCGAGAGAGACAAATCATGTCTAACCGTCACTGCCTCCAAGTGCTTCGGGACTTCACCCAAGTACTACATGTTTGCACGACTCCTTTGAGCCGTGGTAGGGTAGTAATCAAAGAACAGTGGGAACACACTCGAGGCGAAGTGACTGTGTCAAGTCAGCGGACTAAGCTGTACTCATGTTACCTGGGAACTGATAACTGACGATAGGTATAGTACCAATCAACAGTTCCCGACGAGTCCTGTCCAGTGTACTCGTAACCTAACGAGCACCCGCGTACTATCTCAAGTACGACGTACTAATGGCTGTGGGACAGACCATCTCCCCTGCTGGGATGAGAAGCGCATACGCTAGTCTACTCCGGAGTATCGATGCCCCGTCTCGATAATCCAACGACTAGGGACCTGTATAAGGATGTACTTGTACATTACCCAGCCCCCACTAGTGTGACTGCCATCACAACGCTGGTAATCAAGCAAAGATCCTAAGGGCTCTACTAATGTGTATAGGCGATATGCTAAAAGAAACACATGCACACATTAAAGTAGAAACAAACCAAGTAGCATACTACCATTTCGAGCAAGATTGTCTATACAACTGTGAATATCCTAAGCTTCCATCAAGTAATATACAAACTAGTATGATACAGTAATAGCCTCTAGGGCATATACACTAACAATCTCCCACTTGCACTAAGGCCATGTACTGGCGTATCGAAGACCTATCATCTCGATCAGCCGCTCGAACTGAGTCTGGGGTATGGCCTTCGTGAATGGATCTGCAGTGTTATTCTCCGAATTTACTCTCTTCACCTCGATCTCCCGGCGATCTACGATCTCCCTGATCAGGTGGTATCGCCTTAAAATGTGCCTGGATTTCTGATGGGACCTGGATTCCTTCGCTAAAACTATAGCGCCGTTGTTGTCACAATACAGCGGTATTGGATCAACAATGGTAGGAACCACCTGAAGTTCCGTGAGAAACTTCTTCATCCAGACAGCTTCCTTTGCGGCATAGCAAGCAGCTATGTACTCCGCTTCCATAGTTGAGTCAGCAACGGTTTCCTGCTTGGAGCTCTTCCAGCAAACCGCCCCTCCATTGAGGGTAAAGACATAACCCGACATGGACTTGAAGTCATCCTTGTCACTCTGGAAGCTGGAGTCAGCAAAGGCTTCGATCTGGAGGTCTTTTCCGCCATACACCGAGAACATCTCCTTAGTCCTTCTCAGGTACTTGAGAATGTTCTTTACTGCTATCCAATGTTTCTCCCCTGGGTCCGACTGATACCGGCTTACAACGCTCAATGCTATGCTACATCTGGTCTGGTACACAACATCGCATACATTATAGAGCCTACCGCAGATGCGTAGGGTATAGATGACATGCGAGCCCTTTTCAAATCAGTCTTGAGAGACATCTCTTTGGAGAGGATGATTCCGTGACAAGCCGGTAGATTACCGCACTTTGAATTTTCCATACTGAATCGTTTCAGTATGGTGTCGATGTATCTGGACTGCGAAAGTCCCAACATCCTCTTAGATCTATCACGATAGATCTGGATCCCCAGAATGTAGTTAGCATCGCTCAGGTCCTTCATGGAGAACCTCTGTGACAAAAATCCTTTGACTGACTGTAGCATAGGAATATCATTTCCTATTAGGAGAATGTCATCTACGTACAAGACGAGGAATACTACAGTTCTCCCTACAATCTTACTGTAAATGTATGGTTCATCTGGGTTTTTGATAAAGTCGAATTCTTTGACAGTATCATCAAAACATATGTTCCAACTCCGCGATGCCTGCTTCAGTCCATAGATGGACTTAAGCAACTTGCACACTTTACCGCTGCTCCCACTCTGAATGAATCCCTCCGGCTGATCCATATAGACGCACTCTTCCAAATTTCCATTTAGGAAAGCCGTCTTTACGTCCATCTGCCAGATCTCATAATCGTGGAAGGCAGTAATGGCAAGAAGGATCCGAATGGATTTGAGCATATCCACTGGAGAAAAGGTCTCGTCATAGTCCAAACCAGGTCTTTCACGAAAACCCTTTGCAACAAGTCTAGCTTTATAGGTTTCAACCTGCCCATCTACACCAATCTTCTTTCTGAAGATCCATTTGCAGCCTACGGGTTTTACCCCTTCTGGAGCAAAGTCCAAAGTCCAAACTTTGTTGGTGTACATGGACTCCATCTCGGTCCGCATTGCATCCAGCCATTTTACTGAGTCACTGCTCTGAATGGCTTGCTGGAAGCTAGTAGGCTCATCATAATCAATAGTGCAATTCTCTCTATCCCCGTCTATGAGAAAACCGTAGTATCTCTCGGGCGGATGAGACTGCCTACTACTCCTGCGGAGTGGCGCTGGGATATCCGGTTCTCCTAAAACTTCTGGTTCTTCCAAACTTTCAGTAATAGCTTGTGGTTCTGGAATTTCTTCCAGCTCTATTGCGCTCCCACTTATCTGACTTTCTAAAAATTCAGTTTCCAAGAAGTGGGCATGCTGAGAAACAAAAACCTTTTGTTCCTCTGCGGAATAGAAAAGATACCCTCTGGAGTTCTTGGGGTATCCCACAAACTTACACAGTACTGAGCGTGCCTCGAGCTTGTCCGCATGCTGCTTCTTTACAAAAGCTGGACATCCCCATGTCTTAAGATACTTAAGACAGGGTTTCTTCCCACTCCACATCTGATATGGGGTGGTAGGCAGTCTTGGTTGGAGCCTTGTTCAAAAGATATGCAGCCGTTTCTAGTGCATAACCCCAGAAAGATCGCGGCAACTCAGCCTTACTCATCATGGAACGAACCATATCCAATAGGGTTCGATTCCGCCTTTCAGATACACCGTTGTGTTGTGGTGTGTATGGAGGAGTAAGCTGAGAGAGAATTCCATTCTCTTTTAAGTAGTCCAGAAACTCGGCACTCAAGTATTCACCACCTCGATCAGATCTCAGTGTCTTGATACTTTTGCCTGTTTGTTTTTCAACTTCATTCTTGTATTCCCGAAATTTCTCAAAGGCCTCGGATTTATACTTCATCAGGAAGACATGTTCATACCTAGAGAAATCATCCGTAAAAGTAATGAAGTATGAATAACCACTTTGCGCATGTGTAGACATTGGACCACATACGTCACTGTGTATGAGTCCCAAGAGCTCGCTCGCTCTTACTCCGTGTCCAGTGAACGGAGTTTTTGTCATCTTTCCCATGAGACAAGATTCACAAGTAGTATAAGACTGATGCTCGAACGTGTAGGGTGTTTTTCGTCACCCCATTGAGATGGGAATATGCGCGTGCTTGTCAGGCGTACTACAGATTACCCCTGCCTAGGGCAGACCGGGGTTTAATGATTGTGGGGATCCGAATCTCCGGCAGCCGCGGACTAAGCTGCCGTTAATTACCCATCGCCTTTGGGGCGAGGGAACCTCCGATTAACGGGTTAAACTGGTCATGCGAACTCAATGTGCAGTGTACGTGTGTTGTGTTTTGAAAGGGGGGTTTGGATATATCGGGAGCCACGCAGAGTTTTTACGGGGGTCCCGCTACCCGGATAGCGGGCTGGGGGTCAAGGGGGCTAGCAGCCCCCTTGCGGGGTGCGGGGCAGCGTCCCGTTAGAAATTTTTTCTAACAGGGACAGTGTCGCGGAGTATGTGTGTGTGTAAATATGTGTACATACATATATATATATATATATGTATATATGTATATATATATAAAAGAAAGAGGGGGAAAAGGCATCCAAAAGATGCGTGAGGCCAGCGCCTTGAGCGTTGTGCGCTTAGGTGCTGTGCGCTCAGGCGCAAGCGCGCCACGTGTCGGCACGTGGGCGTTTTGCGTTTGAGCGCAGTGCGCTTGAACGCAAGCGCACCACGTGTCGGCACGTGGGCACTTTGCGCTCAAGCGCAGTGCGTCTGAGCGTAGCACGCCACGTGGGCGCTTTGCGCTCGAGCGCAGTGCGCCTGAGCGCAAGTGCGCCATGTATCGGTACGTGGGCACTTTGCGCTCGAGCGCAAGCGCGCCACGTGTCGGCATATGGGCGCTTTGCGCTCGAGCGCAGTGCGCCTGAGCGCAAGCGCGCCACGGGTCGGCACGTGGGCGCTTTGCGCTCGAGCGCAGTGCGCCTGAGCGCAAGCGCGCCACGTGTCGGCACGTGGGCGTTTTGCGCTCGAGCGCTGGGCGCTGGCGAGACAAAGGGACTTTTAGTCCCAGAACCAGAAGCTATGCTTCAGAAAGGAAATATTTATTATATATATATATATATATATATATATATATATATGGAGTTAAACTCCTAAAATGTTTTGGTTGATGAAAGGGATTCTTCCTCTTCCTCCTCTGTTGGCTGGATCTTGATGATCAAGAGATGTGAGATCTGAAAATCTCTCCTTTCTGAGATCTAATGGTAGATCCAAGTTCCCCTTTGTGGGTTTTGTGGTGGAAGACTTCTTAGTTTTTGAAAAGAAAGAGTAAAACTCTTGATTTAATTCAAAAGAAATGAGAAGGTTTAGAACCTTGGAAAAGGAGCAGGAGGCACAAAAGATCTCAGATCTAAATTTTTTGTGGAAAGAATGAAAAGTGTTTTTAATTCATCATCATGTTGCCTTTTATAGGCTTACATATTTACATATAGCCCCTTGGGCTTCACAAAAATGGCATTTTGCCTATCCCATGACTCATGTGCCATTTCATTTTTGCACATAAGTCATGGGCTTACAAAATATTGGCTTTATGCCCATTTTGCATACATTCATGTATATAAAAAAATTACATAAAAAATATTTATTACATGATTTTGTTGTTGGCATGGGGAGGCTGGCCGCGGGCTCGACTTGGGCATGGGCCCGCTTGACCTGCGCTTCGGCCCACCTAGCTTGGGGGTTGACCTTGACTTTGACTCGGTCAACCGGGGTGTAAATTTTTACCCCCACAGAACGGATTCAAGTATCCCTCTTTATGTAAGTTTGTTAACCGTGTCTCATTAATGTGACCCAGTCTACAATGCCATAAGAAAGCCTGATTTGTTTCCGGAGACTTTCTTTTAAGTGTGTTCTGGACACTGAAAATCTGAGCTTGATTCAATACGTATATCCCATTTTCTAATGTACCTGACCCAATCAGAACTTGATTTAGGTGGATGTGGACCACATCGCTTACAAAAGTAAAATCATATCCTTCCTTAGAAAGTAAGGATACAGATATGATATTACAAGTCGCATTAGGTACATACAAACAGTTACGCAGAATCAATATCTGCCCAGTTGTCAGTCCAAGATGATATTCCCCTACGGATTCAGCATCCATGCTCATTCCGTTGGCAACCCTGAGAGTCATATCATCTATCCTGATAACCCTACGGTTTCTCAAAACCTGTAATGAATTACAGATATGAGATCCTGATCCGGTATCTGTTCCCGCCAAAAATTTCTGCGCAAAAGAGTCCAAGGTATTAAATGGCAGCGATACGCTTAAGGAAATGCGAACCAGTATCTTCAGGCCTGTATTTGTTAGTGTATATGCCCTAGGGGCCATTATTGTATCATACTAGTTTGTATATTACTTAATGGAAGCTTGGGATATTCACATGTATTTAACAGTCTTGCTAAATATGGTAGTATGCTACTTGGTTTTTTCTATCTTAATATGTGAGTATACGTATTGATAGAGCTCTTAGGATCTTGCTTGACTACCAGCGTTGTGATGGCAGTCACACTAGTGGGGGCTGGGTAGTCTACAAGCACATCCTTATTCAGGTCCCTAGTCGTTGGATTATCGAGACAGGACATCGATACTCCGGAGTAGACTAGTGTGTACGCTTCTCATCCCAGTTGGGGAGATGGTCTGTCCCACAGCCGTCAGTACGTCGTACTGGAGATAGTATGCAGGTGCTCGTTAGGTTACGGGTACACCGGACAGGACTCACAGGGAACTGTTGGTTGGTTTTATACCAGTCGTCAGTGAACAGTTCCCAGGTGACATGAGTACAGCATAGTCCGCAGACTTGACACTGCTACTTCGCCTCGAGTGTGTCCCACTGTTCTTAGATTGCTACCCTACCACGGCTTAAAGGAGTCGTGCAAACAGGTAGCAGTTGGGTGCAGTCCCGAGCACTTGGAGGCAGTGGCGGTTAGACAGGATTCGTCTCTCCCGGTATTTGGGGTTGATATCGCGCTGTGTCAGAGAGCCATTACGCAAAGTCCCTGGCCAGGGCAAGCGAGATTTGCTGGTAGGTTCCAGTAGTTTCTCAGGGTGTAATGGGCTTCGCTCCGACACGACTTATACCGCTATTAGGGGACTGACGCTTGCCGCCCCCCTAGGCCCGATATGCGATAGTCTTAGACGAACGGACCGGACTGTATGGAGATTGTCACATCAGACTCAGTAGGAGTTCGGATGGGTTTCCTCATCGGCCTTCTTATCGACATCTACCTGGGGACCGTTACGTACAGCTAGTACCGCTTGCGGTCTGTGGTTAAACCCACTGCCAGCGTAGTAGTCGAGTCTCTAGAGTCCCACACAGAGAGTTTCCCTACTCTAGGCGAAAAGATATAGAGGTCGTATGGTTTTACGACAAGGGTTCGGACGCATACGTGTGTTTACGCACGTACGACTTTCGGACAGTTTTTACCAGTCGGCTTTGGTTTAAGCCAGTTACTGGTATCCGGTTATTGGATTTATACAGTCTAAAGTTTTTCCGTATTTTTGCGGAAAGGAGGGGCGTTCTCGTAATTGCGCGAGAAGCTTCTAGAAGGTGGTGACTAAGGAGGTTTAGGTGGCATATACAATGAATGTGATTAGTGAGTCATATGGATGATTCATCCATGTCATTAATGCTTCATAATTGCTTAATGACTCATGGAGATGAATCACCACTAGATATTTATCAAGCATGGTTGTAAATCATTTTCTTTTCTTTTCTTGATAAAAAGAAATGCTTGATATATATTATGATAACTCATTATTCTCAATTCATTATTATCTTCACCTTCTCTCTCCTCAAGCTCTCCCTCTTCAAACCCTAATTCTCCCCTCTCATGTGTTGAGTACAAGGATTAGTTAGACTTATTAAACCATAACCCTCACTCTATTTCACCTAGCTTCTTTGATTAGCACTTAAAGAAGTTTAGTTGCCTCAAGTTTAGAGGCTAAGCTTGGAGTAAAGCTCTCGGGTGGATCGTCTACTACTTCGAGAAGGCCGAGGAGGAGGTGGAGTTCGTAAAGACGAAGGACACGGTTCTTTAGGTATAATCCCTTTACATAGTAGTTGTTAACTTCTATGTTTGATGTTAGTTATCGTTTAGCTTCGATTCATGCGGTTAGTCGATGTTTAGCATAAGAACAAGATCGTTTTTCATATTTCCGCCTCCCCGCAAGTCGTGGGGTGTTGTACATCGACTTACAGTGGTATCAGAGCCTCGCTAAACAATAAATAACTTACTTGCAAATTTGTATGAATTTCGAACGGAAAAAACGAAACCGGAAAAGCCCGAAATCATGGTTTTCTGTCGAATTTTAAATGAAGTCCTAAAATTTTTCAGGGAGGTTCAGAAAGCTTAAAAAGACAGTAGAAGAACACCCAAGAAATTTGGGCCCCTGAATCGCCTAAAGCGCCGCGGAACCGCAGCGGATCGCACCGATCCGCCGCGCTTCCGCCGCCGAGTTGGCGATTCAGGAACCCAATTTTCCTGTGTTGCTTCTCTGTGATATTTGGTATTTTCTGGAAGTTTTTATTTTTGCTCAGGTTTCAGTTTTACAGAGAAGTATTGGAGCAAAATTTAAAGTGTTTAATCGATCGAAATCATACAGTATTTGCTTGTTGGATTATATCTGTGTTTGTATAATGTGTTCGTAAACCTTCCCTAACTGCTAGTATGTCGGTTGGCAGGGGGTTGCACATTTCTGTAATGGTTTTTACTGTTTGTGGATATGAACTGTGTTGGACTGTTGTGATGTTTAGCCGGGGTTATGTGATGGGTTATTATTTAATTCATTTGATGTAAATGTAATTTGTTGTAATATTATTTTGCGGGGCACATCCAGGTTGCGGTTGTAGCCACCATTGTATTATTTCATTTTACTGTTTTTGCTCCTAGGACAGACCCAAAGTGGGGTGCACAAACTGCCGGGTGGGTAGTTTGCCGTACCCGTTGGGGTCTTGGGTGGGGTAATGGCTATTCATCACAACTGTGTAATCCGTCTTTTGTTGCAGGCTCAAAACAAACATGGATTGCTTGCAAATCCAATAAAGTTCATCTGTGATCTGGAATGCCTATTATTGCGTCTGACGAATGTACAATATCTATATATGATAGCTATTTAGACGTCACTTATGTTTTACACCCGCATTAGCCCAGCCCCCGCTCTGTCGTTAGTTAAGTAACCTAACGGGTGATGACGGGACCCCGAGACGAATGCGGATGGCATAAGAGGACGTTGTATTTTCGTTGTTTTCTGCAATGATAGGTTAATGATGGGACGCATTATTTATAATGTAAAGAAAATAAACTAAAAGTTTAATCGTTGGAACAATTTAAAAGAAACCACTCGGTTAATTTTAAAAACAGATATTTTAAATGCGGAGCTTTAACCACTCCTTTTAAAAGCTATCAGGTTCCTTCGGTTATATCAAGTTCACTACGTTCACGGTTTCGCCAAAACCATTCGTAGCCCTCCGTCATTTCATCTGGGTATTCAGTAGTATTCAAGCTATGTATTTTGACCAACGCCAAGGCATAGTGTTTGGTAGCTGCTGGGTATTCATTTGTTGCATAGATAGATGAGTTAGTTTGGGACAGTCGTATGATCATTTTGGCCAACGTCAAGGATATGTACGGATGGGTTCAAATTAACAAGATAATGATGGGTAGAACTTGACATGTGACTTATGATATTTTGACCAACGCCAAGGTCATAAGAGCATGGGGCAAAAATATATATCGGGAATTTCTAAAGAAACTGAAATTTGCAAAGAGATGCATACCATTTGGAGTTTGATGAATGTTGGTAGGATTCCTTCAACATTATCATACGATGATATTTGGATCCCGATCCTACTGTGAGTATATGCTACTTATCAGGAGATTCGTCGCTTAACGATCAATGCTATAAACCAAGTAGGTGTCAAGAAAGGTGTCAGCGGGGTTACGCCCCCAGAGAAAAGAGGTTATTTAATTAAGGAACTTCGCGAAAGCGTTGGAAAACCTCCCTCGAAGTATCGACACTAGCCTGGCTGAACGGTTAAGCAAGTATTGTACAGTGAGAATAGTCCTGGCTAATTCTTCTTTTATGGTTTGAGGAAGGATTCGAGAAACAGTGAGAGCCATCCAGTTTAGATAAACTAAAAACCACTCTAAACTTGCAAGAGCATCATGCTAAAGAGTTTTCTTCTCTCTCTCCTAATTGCAGCGACCCTGAAAATGACTGGACTTAAGTTACTTTTAGAGAAAAATATACTGACAGGGCCAAACTATAAAGATTGGCTGCGGAATGTCAAAATGGCTTTGACCTATGACAAACTGGGGTACGTCCTCACCGCTACGGCACCTGCTGTCCCTGGTCCCAAATCCAGCAATGCGGATAAGGAAATCCGCAAAACCTGGGATTTAGATTGCGCGAAAGCCAAGTGCATCGTGCTTGCCTCAATGAACAATGAACATCAGAGGAGGCACGAGGATATGAACCTAGATGGCATATTTCTCCATACAAAGGAACTTTATGGAGAACAATCTCGTATAGCAAGATACGAGACCTCTAAGAACTTGTTTCGAGCGAGGTTGGCTGTCGGGTCATCGGTAGGAGAACATGTCCTAAAGATGATCGGCTATATTGAAGAGCTCGCAGACCTTGGGACGACTTTGGATAATGAGCTCTATACAGACCTTATTCTCCAGTCCCTTCCTCACACCTACGCCCAGTTTATCCTGAACTTCAACCTTCAAAGAAAAGAAGTTGAACTTCCGGAACTCCTGAACATGTTAAGGAGTGCAGAGGGCACCTTGCAGAAAGCAAGGGAAACACCCGCTATGTTTGTTAGCGGTGCATCTTCTTCCGGGTCCAAGGCTAGGGCCAAAGGAAGGAAGAAGAAAGCCGCCACCAAACCTAGAGGAGGTGTTAGTAAGGTGGGAGGGAAGGGAAAGAAAAAGTTTGCGGTACCGGTAGTTGGCCAGGATGAGTGCTTCCATTGTCACAGGAAAGGGCACTGGAAGAAGGATTGCAAGGCATGGAACGCCAAGAACCAGGAACCGAAGCAAGCTGTGGCTTCGACTTCAGGTGTGTTTGTAATTGAGAATTGTCTGTCGATCAACTCTACTTCCTGGGTATTGGATACCGGATCAGGATCTCATATTTGCAATTCATTGCAGGCACTGAGAAACCGTAGAGTGCTGAAGAAAGGTGATATGACCCTAAAGGTTGCTAACGGAGCTAGCGTGGGAGCTGCGTCCGTCGGGGATTATCACCTAGGATTGACAAGTGGACACATTTTGGTTTTACATAACTGCTTTTTTGTACCAAGCTTAACGTGTAATATCATATCAGTTTCCTTGTTATCAAATAAAGGTTATGATTTCACGTTTGTAAGAGATGTTGTTAACATCCACCTTAATCATGGTTTGATTGGGTCCGGTACACTAAATAACGGTATATATGTTTTAAACCAACTCCAAATTTTCAACGTCCAGAACACACTAAAAAGAAAGTCTCCAGATTTAAATAAAGTTTTCTTATGGCATTGTAGACTGGGTCACATCAATGAGAGAAGGTTGACTAAGTTGCATAGAGAAGGATATTTGGACTCGTTCGAATATCAAACTTATGACACTTGTCAATCTTGTCTCAAATGAAAGATGACAAAGACTCCATTTACTGGACATGGAGTAAGAGCAAGCGAGCTCTTAGGACTCATACACAGCGATGTATGCGGTCCAATGTCTACACATGCAAGAGGTGGTTTTTCCTATTTCATTACTTTCACGGATGATTACTCAAGGTACGGATTCATTTATCTGATGAAACATAAATCCGAGGCTTTTGAGAAATTCCAAGAGTATAAGAATGAAGTAGAAAACCAAACCGGCAAAAGTATCAAGACACTAAGATCTGATCGAGGTGGTGAATACTTGAGTGTCGAGTTCCTAGGTTACCTAAAAGAGAAAGGAATTCTCTCTCAGCTTACTCCTCCATACACTCCACAGCATAATGGTGTATCGGAGAGACGGAATCGAACCCTATTGGATATGGTACGATCCATGATGAGTAATGCTGAGTTACCGCGATCTTTCTGGGGTTATGCGTTAGAATCAGCGGCATATCTTTTGAACATGGTTCCTACCAAGACTGTGCCTACCACGCCATATCAGATGTGGAGTGGGAAGAAACCCTATTTTCAGTATCTGAAAATATGGGGATATCCAGCTTTTGTTAAAAAGCAGCATGTGGACAAGCTCGAGGCACGATCAGTAAAGTGTCAGTTTGTGGGATATCCAAAGAACTCCAAAGGGTATCTATTCTATTACGCAGAGGAACAAAAGGTGTTTGTTTCTCGTAATGCCCATTTTCTAGAATATCAGTTTTTAGAAAAGGAAATAAGTGGGAGAGAAATAGAACTGGAAGAAATTCCAGAACCACAAACTGCTACTGAAAGTTTGGTAGAACCGGTAGTTCAAAAAGAACAAGACATTCCCGCACCCCTCCGCAGGAGTAGTAGGCCGTCTCATCCGCCTGAGAGATACTACGGTTTTCTCATAGATGGGGATAGAGAGGATTGCATCATAGATGATGATGAATCTACCGACTTCCAGCAGGCCATCCAGAGCGGCGACTCGGTACGATGGCTAGATGCAATGCGGACCGAAATGGAGTCCATGTACACCAACAAAGTATGGACTTTGGACTTTGCTCCAGATGGGGTAAAACCCATAGGATGCAAATGGATCTTCAAGAAAAAGATTGGTGTAGATGGACAGGTGGAAACCTATAAGGCTAGACTTGTTGCAAAGGGTTTTCGTCAAAGACCTGGTTTGGACTATGACGAAACTTTTTCTCCAGTGGCTATGCTCAAATCCATTCGGGTCCTTCTTGCTATTGCTGCCTTCCATGATTATGAAATCTGGCAGATGGACGTAAAGACGGCTTTTCTGAATGGAAATTTAGAAGAGTGCGTTTATATGGATCAGCCAGAGGGTTTCAATCAGAGTGGGAGCAGCGGGAAAGTATGCAAGCTGCTTAAGTCCATTTATGGACTAAAGCAGGCATCGCGGAGTTGGAACATCTGTTTTGATGAAACAGTCAAAGAATATGACTTTATCAAAAATCCAGATGAACCGTGCATATATAGTAAAGTTGTAGCCAGAAGTGTCGTATTCCTCGTCTTGTACGTGGATGCCATTCTATTAATAGGAAATGACATTCCTATGCTACAATCTGTCAAAGGATTCTTATCACACAGGTTCTCCATGAAAGACCTGGGTGATGCCTCTTACATTCTGGGGATCCGGATCTATCGTGATAGATCCAAGAGGATGTTGGGACTTTCGCAGTCCAGGTATATCGACACTGTACTGAAAAGATTCAGTATGGAAGATTCTAAGCGCGGTAATCTACCGGCTTGTCACGGAATCACCCTCTCCAAAGAGATGTCTCCCAAGACTGATTTGGAAAGGGAACGCATGTCTATTATACCCTACGCTTCTGCGGTAGGCTCTATAATGTATGCGATGTTGTGCACCAGACCAAATGTAGCTTACGCACTGAGCGTGGTAAGCCGGTATCAGTCAGACCCAGGGAAGAAGCACTGGATAGCAGTAAAGAACATTCTCAAGTACCTGAGAAGGACTAAGGAGATGTTCTTGGTTTACGGCGGAAAAGACCTCAGGTTGGAGGCCTTTGCTGATTCCGGCTTTCAGAGTGATAAGGACGATTCCAAGTCCATGTCGGGTTATGTCTTTACCCTCAATGGAGGGGCGGTGTGCTGGAAGAGCTCCAAGCAGGACACCGTTGCTGACTCAACGATGGAAGCGGAGTATATAGCTGCTTGCGATGCCGCAAAAGAAGCAGTCTGGATGAAGAAGTTCCTAACAGAACTTCAGGTGGTTCCTACCATAGTTGATCCAATACCTCTGTATTGCGATAACAACGGAGCTATAGCTTTAGCGAAGGAACCAAGGTCCCATCAGAAGTCCAGACACATCTTAAGGCGGTATCACCTGATCAGGGAGATCATTGATCGTCAGGAGATCGAGATTCGGAGAGTTGCTTCTGAAGAGAACATTGCTGATCCATTCACAAAGGCCCTACCTCAGATTCAGTTCGAGAGGCTACTTGAGATCATCGGTCTTCGATATGCCAGTACATGGCCCTAGTGCAAGTGGGAGATTGTTAGTGTATATACCCTAGGGGCCATTATTGTATCATACTAGTTTGTATATTACTTAATGGAAGCTTGGGATATTCACATGTATTTAACAGTCTTGCTAAACATGGTAGTATGCTACTTGGTTTTTTCTATCTTAATATGTGAGTATACGTATTGATAGAGCTCTTAGGATCTTGCTTGACTACCAGCGTTGTGATGGCAGTCACACTAGTGGAGGCTGGGTAGTCCACAAGCACATCCTTATTCAGGTCCCTAGTCGTTGGATTATCGAGACAGGGCATCGATACTCCGGAGTAGACTAGTGTGTACGCTTCTCATCCCAGTTGGGGAGATGGTCTGTCCCACAGCCGTCAGTACGTCGTACTGGAGATAGTATGCAGGTGCTCGTTAGGTTACGGGTACACCGGACAGGACTCACAGGGAACTGTTGGTTGGTTTTATACCAGTCGTCAGTGAACAGTTCCCAGGTGACATGAGTACAGCATAGTCCGCAGACTTGACACTGCTACTTCGCCTCGAGTGTGTCCTACTGTTCTTAGATTGCTACCCTACCACGGCTCAAAGGAGTCGTACAAACAGGTAGCAGTTGGGTACAGTCCCGAGCACTTGGAGGCAGTGGCGGTTAGACAGGATTCGTCTCTCCCGGTATTGGGGGTTGATATCGCGCTGTGTCAGAGAGCCATTACGCAAAGTCCCTGGCCAGGGCAAGCGAGATTTGCTGGTAGGTTCTAGTAGTTTCTCAGGGTGTAATGGGCTTCGCTCCGACATGACTTATACCGCTATTAGGGGACTGACGCTTGCCGCCCCCTAGGCCCGATATGCGATAGTCTTAGACGAACGGACCGGACTGTATGGAGATTGTCACATCAGACTCAGTAGGAGTTCGGATGGGTTTCCTCATCGGCCTTCTTATCGACATCTACCTGGGGACCGTTACGTACAGCTAGTACCACTTGCGGTCTGTGGTTAAACCCACTGCCAGCGTAGTAGTCGAGTCTCTAGAGTCCCACACAGAGAGTTTCCCTACTCCAGGCGAAAAGATATAGAGGTCGTATGGTTTTACGACGACGCATACGTGTGTTTACGCACGTACGACTTTCGGACAGTTTTTACCAGTCGGCTTTGGTTTAAGCCAGTTACTGGTATCCGGTTATTGGATTTATACAGTCTAAAGTTTTTCCGTATTTTTGCGGAAAGGAGGGGCGTTCTCGTAATTGCGCGAGAAGCTTCTAGAAGGTGGTGACTAAGGACGTTTAGGTGGCATATACAATGAATATGATTAGTGAGTCATATGGATGATTCATCCATGTTATTAATGCTTCATAATTGCTTAATGACTCATGGAGATGAATCACCACTAGATATTTATCAAGCATGGTTGTAAATCATTTTCTTTTCTTTTCTTGATAAAAAGAAATGCTTGATATATATTATGATAACTCATTATTCTCAATTCATTATTATCTTCACCTTCTCTCTCCTCAAGCTCTCCCTCTTCAAACCCTAATCCTCCCCTCTCATGTGTTGAGTACAAGGATTAGTTAGACTTATTAAACCATAACCCTCACTCTATTTCACCTAGCTTCTTTGATTAGCACTTAAAGAAGTTTAGTTGCCTCAAGTTTATAGGCTAAGCTTGGAGTAAAACTCTCGGGTGGATCGTCTACTACTTCGAGAAGGCCGAGAAGGAGGTGGAGTTCGTAAAGACGAAGAACACGGTTCTTTAGGTATAATCCCTTTACATAGTAGTTGTTAACTTCTATGTTTGATGTTAGTTATCGTTTAGCTTCGATTCATGCGGTTAGTCGATGTTTAGCATAAGAACAAGATCGTTTTTCATATTTCCGCCCCCGCAAGTCGTGGGGTGTTGTACATCGACTTACAGTATTTTGATAAACTCCGGAACGAGAAACTGTTAAATTCCGATGGTATTGAAAGCATCTTGAAAAAACCTTCGATTTGATATATTATGGGCCTCATAATTCATCCGGGATCAAAAGTTATGAGCAAATGTCTATGCACGTGTGATCTAAGGAAGAAGATGCGAACCAGTATTTTCCGAGCTGTATTTTGACAAACTCCGGAATGAGAAACAGCTAAATTTTGATGGTATCGAAAGTATCTCGAAAAATCCTTCGATTTGATATATTATGGGTCTCATAATTCATCCGAGATCAAAAGTTATGAGCAAATGTGCTATGCACGTGTAATCTAAAGTAATTCTCTACTACATGGGGAATGCATTTTTAGTCCCACATCGGGAAAAGGAAAGATGGCTTCTCTACCACTCCCATATAAATAAGAGGGGATAGCTCTTAGAAAGGGTAGAGTTCAATCCTCAAAGGATTCAATACTCAAAAGAGCTTAGTTCTCCATATATAGAATCCCTGCTTCTCCTCATAATGCGCATGTGCGCTACGTGCAACGCACGTGTGCCCACCACGCGCGCACCACGTGCAACTCACATGTGTCCGCCACACGCGCACCACGTGCAATGCACATGCACCACATGAGAACATTTAATAATATTAAAAGGAGCTTAGTTCTCCATATATAAAAGCCATGCTTCTCCTCATAATGCGCAAGCTCCATGTGCGCTACGTGCAAATATGAGCGCCCAACACGTGCGACGCACGTGCGCCCAACACGTGTGACGCACGTGCGCGAATGCAAAGAAGCCTTTTTCAACGGCGAGAAGCTTAAGCTCTAGCTTGTTCTTCCCCCTAACGAGTGAGACATGGTTCAAAGGGTACATCCCTCCACACCTTTGATATATGGCACTGTAATCTCTCGGTGTCGTCGGAGAGGTGGTGGGTCCCGACGACCAATGATCCTTCTTTCTAAAATAAAAAAAAAGAAGAAGAGAGAAAAGATACAGAGGAGACAGAGAAAAGCACAGAACTCCTCTAAAGAAAATTTTGAGAAGAGCTCAGAGAAAGAAAAGGTAAAAACCTTTGAATAAAAAGAAGAATTTTTTTCTAAAAGAGATCAATGATCTAAGAACAAGATCAAGATCTTCAATTAAAAAAGAAAAAAAGATCAAAAAGATCCAATCATAAAAAGATAAAAAGAAGTATTACTTCACAGATCATTTGATCTATATAAAGGCATTGCCTTTTGATGAACCGTTGGTTCTGGAATCTTAAAAGATTCTTTTCTTTAATCCAAAATTGGATCAAGATATTAAACAGTGCCTTGCACTTTTGAGTTTGCACTGTTGTGCTTTTGGGTTGGCGCAAGCCACCAGAGAGCGCCACGTGTCAGCCCCAGAACAAACTGCACCTTGCGCTTTAAAAACAGAGCACTGCTCTCTTAAATTGGCGCAAGCCACCAGAAAGCGCCACGTGTCAGCAGTGCAATAGCGCAGCGCACTGCGCTTGCGCTCACTAGAGCGTGACACGTGTCACCTCCACATACGCTTGCGCCTTGCGCTGGCGCAAAGCGCCTGACAAGCCACGTGGCGCTCTGTCAGACTAGTTAATGCTCTGCATTATAAAAAAGAGGGACAGAGCCCAATTAAAAAGGCATAACAGGCCTAATAAAAAAATGCAATGCATTATTAAAAAGGGGCAGAGCCCAAATAAAGGTCTGTCAGACTAAAACAGATGCTGTGCATCATTTTAAAAAAAGGGCAGCACCCAAATAAAGGTCTAATAGACCAAACAAAATGCCATGCACTATTAAACAGGGGCAGAGCCCTAGTAAAGGCCTAACATGCCAAATGCAAATAAAATGTTAAACATTCTCAACTGGACTTAGCCCAATTCTTGCCGTAAGTTCTCAAATTAAATTGACTGAGCACGACTGCTCTCTTAAATCAATTTACACCCGGTTCAAGGGTACATCTCCGAACTCCTCTGATATTTGTCGTTGTAATCCTTCAACGTCGTCAGAGAGGTGACGGGTCCCGACAACCACACATTGACACGGACTATTGCGTCCTTAAACTCATGGACTTATGCGTCCTTAAACTCACGGACTTATGCGTCCTTAAACTCACGGACTAATGCGTCCTTAAACTCACGGACTAATGCATCCCAATCAAAATGGGAACGATAAACCTCCCAACCAACTTTGGTTCAAGGGTACATCTCTGAACTTCTCTGACATCTGTCGTTGTAATCCTTCAACGTCGTCAGAGAGGTGACGGATCCCGACGGCCATACATTCAATGGACCACTATGTCCCTAAACTGGAACAATAGAGCCCAAATGCTCTTTTGTCGGATCTAAACGATCCCGTTAAGTTGATCTTAGTCTCAAATTAGACTAACATATTCTTAACAAACGTTTAAGTTGATCTTAGCCTCAAATATGGCTAACGTATCCTTAAACCAAAATTTCAAACCCAAATCTAAGAAAATACGGATTTGGACTAATCCACGTCCTACGGGCGATGACATAAATTAGTCTCCGTATACAATCCACGGGCAACCACAAACAAAACAAACACCCACGACACGAAGTGAAATTATGGAGAAAGAGAAAGTTGTTACCGCGATGCGGTAGCGTAATTAACTGTAAGGGCTTGCGCCTGCAGGGAAGAGCGTCCCCACAATCAAAAACCCCTCAAGCGAGGGGGAATCTGACGAAGTCTGCTACATCGGCCGCATCCGTCTAAACCTCCGATACACGGTGCCATAAATCAACTTGGCATCTTCGGAGAGGTGGACGGATAAAACCAAATAGCATCTGCCCCGAATCTCAGGCAAGACGCCCATGTCTTGGCCGCCGTTCGGAGGGGAACAGTATCCAATACCCAGGAAGTAGGGTTAACTGACATACAGTTTTCTACTACAAACATACCCGAAGCCGAAGCCACAACTTGCTTCGAATCCTGCCTACTGGCTTTGCTAGCCCTGCAATCCTTCTGCCAATGTTCATTCCCGTAACAATAGGAACGTCCCTCCTTTACTACATCCAGTCCCGAAACTTTTGCCCTTCCCTTTCCTTCTACTTCCCTGGTTTCCTTCAGGGTATAAGTAGAGGGAAGAGACTGTAGAATCAAGTCAGTATTTGACCCGTTCTTCAACGTGGTCTTCAGGTCCGTGAGCTCATCAAAATAGCTGGTCTCTGTAAGGACGTTGCCCCCTACAGATGACCCAATAGCCAACCTCGCTTGAAGCAATTCGTTCGAGGTCTCATATCTTGCGATACGAGATTGCTCTCCATATAAATCTTTGTTATGGAGGAAGATAGAAACTAAGTCCATCTTCTCGTGCTGCCTCTGGTATGCACCATCAACTGAGGCCAACACGAGGCACCTGGCATTCGCACAGTCTTTTTCCAATATCTTACGGATATCAATATCCGTGACGGGGGAAACTGGTCCTGAGACGGCAGGGGTTTGATTAGTTAAGACGTGTCCTAGCTTGTCATGGGTAATGGACATCTGGACAGACCTTTGCCAATCATAACAGTCAATTCAGTCATTTTATTATCTAGATGTAACCTCTGTGTGGTCACTGGGTCGCTGCAATTAAGAGAGAGAGAAGAAAACACTCAGCATGATGCTCTTGCAAGTTTAGATTGGTTTTTAGTTTATCTAAACAGGATGGCTCTCACTGTTTCTCGAATCCTTCCTCAAACCAAAAAGGAATAATTAGTCGGGATCAATCTCACCGTACAATACTTGCTTAACCGTTCAGCCAGGCCAGTGTTGGTACTTCGAGGGAGGTTTTCCAACGCTTTCGCGAAGTTCCTTAATTAAATAACCTCTTTTCCCTATGGGCGTAGCCCCGCTAACACCTTTCTAGACACATACTTGGTTTATAGCATTGATCGTTAAGTGAGAAAGTTCCCGAGAAGTAGCATATACTCATAGTAGGATCGGGATCCAAATATCATCGTGTGATAAAACTGAAGGAATCCTACCAGAATCATCACACTCCAAATGGTATGCAGCGCTAGCAAGTTTCAGTTTCTTAAGAAACTCCCGATGTGGATTTTTGCCCCATGGTCTTATGATCTTGACGAAGGTCAACAAATCATAAGTCACATGTCAAGTTCTACCCGTCATTGTCCAGGTTAATTTGAACCCACCCGTATATATCTTTGACGAAGGTCAACAAGGTAATACGACTGTCCCAAACCAACGCATCTATCTATGCTACATATGAACACCCAACAGCTACCAATCACTATGCCTTGACGAAGGTCAACAAACATAGCTTGAATACTATTGAATATTCATATGAAATGACGGATGGATACGAATGGTTTTGGCGAAACCGTGAACGTAGTGAACTCGATATAATCGAAGGAACCTTGATAGCTTTTAAAAAGAGTGGTGTAAGCTCCGCATTTTTAAAAGTTTTCTGTTTTGAAAAGAAACCGAGTGGTTTTGAAATTGTTCCAACGACTTTAACTTTGGTTTATTTTCTTGCATTAATTTAATGTGTCCCATCATTTAATCCTACCATTGCAGAAAACAACGAAAATATGACGTACGCTTATACCATCCGCATTCGCCACGGGGCCCCGTCATTACCCGTTAGGTTACTTAACTAACGACAGAGCGGGGGCTGGACTAGCGCGGATGCAAAACATAAGCAACGCCTACTAGATATCATATATAGATATATACATTCGTCAGATGCAATGATAGCCATTCCAGATCACAGATGAACACATTGGATATACTAGGAATCCGCGTTTCGTTCGAGCCTGCAACGAAAAACGGATTACACGGTCGTGATGAATAGCCAAACCCCACCCTAGACCCCTACGGGTGCGGCAAACTACCCGCCAAGTACCCGAAGTGAAGCAACCCCCCTCAACAACATGAGTAGGCCACTCGGCACTTCGAGCTACCCGGTAGTTTGTGCACCCCACCTTGGGTCTATCCTAGGAGCAAAAACAGTAAAAAAAATAATATACAATGGCGGCTACAACCTCATCCCGGATGTGCGGCCATAAAAATAATATTACATCAATTTACATATTACATCAAATGAAAGATAAAGAAAACTCTCATCTCACAACCCCCGGCTATTCATCCGCGACAATCCAGCGAGTTCATATACACAATCCATCAACATTACAGATCACAGATATGCACAACCCCCACTAATCGATGTATAGCGATTAGTTGACGTTCAGTGCATATATCACATCACAGATATAACCCATTAGCTAAAGTCTACAGAACCTCGATAAAAAATACGGATTTGTAACTACTCCAAACACAACTTTGTTCTCTAGAAAATCTGGGTAGAAACAAAATACTTTAAAAATCCCAAAACAGAACACTGAACACACTACAGCAAATCCGAGTCGCGGCCGAGTCAACTCGGCCGCGGATCCGCGGCCAAACGCATGGTTTGGCCGCGGTTCCGCGGTGAGTTGACCGAGTCACTGGCTCGTTTTTACTGTGTGTTCTTAGAAAACCCTGAGCCGATTTTTAAGGTATGTCAAATTATTTTTAGAGCAGTTTAAAAAATCGGCAGAAACATGAGGATTTTGACGTGTTTTGCGATTTTTTCTCGGATCGAAATTCTAAATACTTTGCTAACATGCTAGTTGTTATTTAGCTAGGCTCTGATACCACTGTAAGTCCACGTTACCCGTCCCGGTTCTTACGGGGATGCGGAAACGGTAAAAAACGATTTTTGACACAAGGTAACATGGACTAGAAAACAGGATCTTTGCTAAACAAAAACCTAGCAAACTAACTAGAAGTTTAACTACTATATTAGAGGGTTATACCTAGGTCTTGAACTCCTTCTCTTCTTGCTCCTTGGAGTGGTTAGAACGGCTCCACCTCGTAGTCTCCTTGTTGTCGAAGAAGGATCCACCCGAAAGCCTCTACCTTGAGCTTCTAGCTCAACCGAGAGGCAACTAAAGTGCTTGGCTTGCTAGACCTAGAACTCTAGAGTGAGTAGAGAAGAGTTTTTAGGGTTTTATCTTAATAGCTCATGCTTCTCAACACATGAGACATGAGAGCTTTGAGAGAGAGAAAGAGGGTGAGCTTTGGATGAGAGAGAGTGATCATGTGAGAATGAATCCAATAATTTACAACCATGCTCACAAAAGAAAGAATAATGATGATAATAATAATTAAGAATTGTGATGGTTAGTTTCAATGACCATTATCATTTCATGTATTTAATACATTTTGTAAAGAACAACAAGTAAACAAAAGTCATAGAAATGAAATGATGATGGTCAACAAGTCCACAATGGTCAACCGGTCAACAAAGTCAACAAGTCAACAAAAGTCAAATGTTCAACTCAACCATGGCACAATAATACTTAATTAATATTATTAATCATATTTTTTATTCTCATTAGGGTTTAGGAAAAAGTCAACGGTCAACAACCCTAATGAGAATCCTCTGCCTCTGCCTCTGTCAACTGTGCATACACACCCGCATCCGTATTCCGAGGAACACGAATACAATGAGATAAAACCAATCCCAAAACATATACTAGGATCTGGCTTAAATCAAAGCCCGCTAGTAATAACTGCCCGGACACCAAACGTGCACAAGTGCGCGGATGTAAACGAACCCTATCGCAAAACCATGCGACTTCTACTCTGTTTTGCCCAAAGGCGAATAGCTCTCTGTGTGAAACTCTAAAGACTCGACACTATGCTGGCAGTGGGTTTAACCACAGGCCGCAAGCGGTACTAACTGTATGTAACGGTCCCCAGGTAGATGCCGATAAGAAGACTGATGAGGTGAACCCATCCGAACTCCTACTGAGCCTGAATGTGACAATCTCCGTACAGTAGGTCTGTTCGTCTGAGAATATCGCATGTCGGGTCTAGGGGGTGGTAAACGTTAGTCCCCTAATAGCGGTACAAGTCGTGTCGGAGTGTAGCCCAGAACACCCTGAGATAACACTGGAAAACCTACCAGTATATCTCGCTTGCCCTGGCCAGAGACGACTATGTGTAATGGCTCTCCTAGACACAGCGCGATATCAACTCCTAATACCGGGAGAGACGAATCATGTCTAACCGTCACTGCCTCCAAGTGCTTCGGGACTGCACCCAACTAATACTTGTTTGCACGACTCCTTTGAGCCGTGGTAGGGTAGTAATCAAAGAACGGTGGGAACACACTCAAGGCGAAGTGACGGTGTCAAGTCAGCGGACTAAGCTGTATTCATGTCACCTGAGAACTGATAACTGACAATAGGTATAGTACCAACCAACAGTTCCCGACGAGTCCTGTCCAGTGTACTCGTAACCTAACGAGCACCCGCATACTATCTCAAGTACGACGTACTAATGGCTGTGGGACAGACCATCTCCTTTGCTGGGATGAAAAGCGCATACGCTAGTCTACTCCGGAGTATCGATGCCCCGTCTCGATAATCCAACGACTAGGGACCTGTATAAGGATGTGCTTGTAGATTATCCAGCCCCCACTAGTGTGACTGCCATCACAACGCTGGTAATCAAGTAAAGATCCTAAGGGCTCCACTAATGTGTATATGCGATATGCTAAAAGAAACACATGCACACATTAAAGTAGAAACAAATCAAGTAGCATACTATCATTTCGAGTAAGATTGTCTATACAACTGTGAATATCCCAAGCTTCCATCAAGTAATATACAAACTAGTATGATACAGTAATGGCCTCTAGGGCATATACACTAACAAATAGGCTAAATTTCAACTTGCTATCATGAACTATAAGTATTTTCTCCAAATGATACCGTGAACTTTTAAAATGATAGATTGATACCATGGACTTTCAAAGGTATACAAAAACTCTTAGGAAAATTAAAAAATTACCAAAATAACCTTCTCATATAATAAAAAAGAATGTATTTGGAAAAAAAGGAGTTATTTTGGCAATTTTGTAATTTTCATCGGGTTTATTTTTTGATACGTTTGAAAGCTCATGGTATCAATTTAACATTTTGAAAGTTCAAGATATCATTTAGGAAAAGTGCATATAGTCCATTCTAGCAGGTTGAAATTTATCCTTAACAATTTGGGAAAAAAAACTATTTTTTTTTACACTGTCCACTTGTTCTATCACTAAAGTGAATTATTTTATCCATATTTTGTGAAATCTGTCATCATCACTCCTTTGTCCAAGGACATTCTTTTGCAGATTAAAATCATGAATAATGCTAGTTTCTAACATATCAACTATAATCGATCCACAAAAAAGGACTATAATTACAAAACTCAGGCTGCATAACTCTCATCACCCATATGTTTCCTAGTCCAACCAAAGCATGCCATACAGTACATTAGAAAACATTAATATATGAAATATGATACGAATACAGCACACGAAACATATTTATGCTTCTAATATGGTGGCTTCGGATGCTGCTTGTCCCATGTTTTAAGATCTACGGTGTGATGGCTCTGCGTTCCGGTTCCTTGATAACCTGGACTCTCTGATTGCACGGTGCCATTATCATCGTCTGCTTTATTATCTGTAAATACCCCCAAAATAAAAATATAAAACATATGATATATAATAATCTCTATGAGAGCTTAAAAAATAATCACAGGCGGTATTTTTCACCATAGGGGAGCTCTGTAGTTAAGCGTGCTTGGGTTGGAGCAGTACTGGGATGGGCAAACTCCTGGGAGATCCTCGCTCGTGGCGTTCGAGCAAAGGTAGTTTCGGGCAATTTGAGAACAATTAGCAAAAGGAGGAAGAAAATGACTGGCTTCATACCTGTGAAAACTTTGCAATTTAGCTAAAGAGTTTTGCCCTTTTTTATAATGAACTTCCGATGGAAGTAAGAATAGTAAGTGGATTAACATGTTGGAAAAATTAAGGGTTAAAAAATTAGAAAGTGCAGGGTGTAATATCAGAAGCAGTGCATTCACGAAGTGAGGATTAAGTGAAGTGGCCGCAATAATTCAACCACTAAATGATTTGATTAGCAAGTAAATAGGGAGTCCACTTGGTTAATGGCCTGTTTTTTAATCTTATCTGATCTTTCTTTTAAATGGCAGACTGTCTATCATTGAAATTAACTTTTAAACCACAAGTTACTCTGATCCTGGCAATTTAAGGGCCAGATTTAGGACAAAAACGAAACGGTTAATGGTTGATGGAGCAATGAGAACTAAGAATTAACCAAATGGATGTGCACACAGGCGGTAAGAAATTATACGGTTCACAGTTGATGGAGCAATGAGAACCAAGAATTAACCAAATGGATGTGCACACGGGCAGTAAGAAATTATAAGAAAATGCCCGATTTAATCATTAAAATGATATTCATAAGCTAAATTTAAGAAAGTGGTTTTGAAAGTAATCCCAAAAAATAAAAAATGCTCTAAAGATAACACCTAGAGTAGATATCAGATGAGAATGTTGAGCAGAATGATTTCTTTCCACCATAATGATAAGGGAAAAATATAGAAATGTTGGCCATAAGCTCGTTTCAGCACTTATCACTTCTAGAAAAGCATTTAAAATTAATATATAATGATGACACTGCAATGAAAACAACTTCCACAATATTCACAGATCAGAGGCATCTCACACCGCCTGTACAAATAAAATACTAAGAAGCAAGAAGGAAAATTCTTTACACTGATTAATCTGGTATGATTCAACACAAACTTCTTAGAGACTTCAACTTGCATGATATTTGGCTTGTTTCCATCAGAATCAGAAAGGGGAATACAATTGATCATTTCCATGACTAAACAAAAAATGAATAAAAGTTACAGGGTTACGAATATAGTTTGAGGTTTCATGCATCTATACAAGAAATGCCAACATATTAACAGAGATTGCAAAACCTGTCAACAGTATATACTCCTTGATACGATGCTGCAAATCTCTACTACTTCTGTATCTATCAGCAACCCAATAATTTGGTAGATTTCTGAAAATTTCTGAAATGCCGAGAAAAATCTTGCTGCATTTCATAAGCTTGAGAGGAATGACTTCAATGAATCATATGTCATGAAAACGATGCCCACACTTGGGACCACTTTGCAAAATTCGGGCAAGATACCACGGTACAAGCCAGTGAAGCCTTCGGAGCGGATAATGTGCCTGAATGTCCCGAACAAACCTGATTTGTACACACGATGTCTGCCCCCTGCTCCTTCCAATTGCATCCGCCGCCTCACGAGATCTAATGGGAAAGTCACTGCAATGCTTGTCGAAGGCAAGTCAGCACTGCTATCTAGATGTTCATGAGACACTTACATTTAAGTTAAATTTAACTAGGTTTGCAAAGAATATTGATGTTTAAATGTTTAAACTGTCATCAATTTTGAAAATTACAGCAAGCTATCGTAAGCTTTATCATGATTGTTGTAAGATCTACCTTCTATTGCATTGTCAAGTGACCTGCAGGTGATAAATATAGAAAAGGCTCTTTCTTTTCTACATAAACAGTTTTTAGTACACAAATACCAACTTAAGAACAACTTCAGAGCATGCAAAAAGTCAACTATTCCTAACATTAATCTAGCCGCGGTGTTAAATAATGATTTCCAAAGAATAATGTATTCTTTTTGCCTTTCTATTGGATCTGGACCAATTCAACCACCCATTCACCCTCGCCATAACTTGGGACTTTCTGGTGCAGTGAAAGTGGAACTATAAGATGGTACAAGACCCAAGTTCAAATCCCGTTGGGCACTGATTTAAAGCATATTAATTTGAAAAGTACGGCTGCACAAAAGCCAGGTTTCAGCCCATAAAGAAGCGCTCCACCTGTGGGGTGTGTTGGAATATAAAAGTACAACTCTCATCGTTCACAACTTTGGGCATTTGTTCAGTGGAAGGGACTGTTAAGAAAGATGTCGACGATGAGAAGAGACGAGTAAGATGATAGAAAAAGATGCCATGGTTCGAGTTAGGGTGTGAGGAGGAGAAGCAGATGAGTAAGATGATAGAAAAAGATGCCATGGTTCGAATTAGGCCCATTAGGGTGTGAGGAGGGAGAAGCAGATGAGTAAGATGATAGAAAAAGATGTCATCCTTCACCACTTTGTGTCTTTGTTGGTGGGTGGGTGTGCCGGGGGGGGGGGGGGGATGGGGGAAAAAAGGAGAAAGAAGATGAAGAAGAGAGCAATTTGGTATTCCGACACTTTTAGCTGTCTAGAGATCAATGCAACGGTGGAATAATTTGGCCTCTTATTTTGCATTTAACGGCCCTCCTCTATCTCCTAAAGTCCTTCCTGATAAAAGTTTCACATGTGTTGCATCGGATCCCATTTTCAAACATGTAAAGGATCTAAAATTATGAGAGACTTTCCCTGCTAAGATGTACATGACTGCAAAATATAATATGAAAACTAAAGCTAAACATCATTAAGTTAAACGGTAAAGTCAAAAGAACAAACAGATTTAAAACACAGAAACAAAGAATTTACATCTTAGCACAAATCTGGGGCCCAAAATTTTACTGCCAAAAATTGCTTGTTCTTATAATCTAAGCATAAGCATATGTATATGATGAAAATTCCCCCTCCAATAAATTAATCAATATTCAAGTTCATTAAGAAATCATTTTTTAAAAGGACTTTTCTCATAAAGTGTAACTATGGCATTATCCACTTACATGTCGATGATGCTATGCCAGATATGCTTCCACAAGCCAAGCTAACCAAAGCAGCAGAATCTGAAGGCCTGATGTCCACAAATTTGAATTTGATCAATTAATGGTAACTCCTTGTAGAGACAAAGCACATGAGCTCAAATTAATTCAAAGATACATGAAGTCGTTACCTTCTCATTCGCCAATGTAATCTTACAGTCTCGTAAACAGAAAAGCTGATCGCTATGCTAGGTCCAACACCCTGCAGTTTACCAATGATCAATACAATAATGATGCAAACAATTGCAGATGGCTGCCAAAGCTTTAACAAACAGTAAAATTTACCAATAACGTAGGTCCAAGTCCTTTATATAACCCTCTGATTCCTTCATCTTTGCAAATGGAACTAAGTGCATGAGAAATGCCTTTGTAGTATATGTAATTTGTCTGCATAGATTCACATGACTCCATTACAAAAATATCTTTTAACAACGTAACTGCCGTAATGGGCCAGAGAATATGAGAAACACAGGGCATGGTCTTCATCTGTAAAAATAAATGTTTCTATTGTTGCTGTTCAATGGAGGGATTTAACATACACCCAGTCCTACACCCAGTCCCAGTGGTCATGAACAGTAAAGAAAAATAAAATTCTAATGCAAGCTCATCTCTAAGTAGCTCTCTTGCTATATATATATATATATATATATATATATATATATATATATATATATATGGGAGTGATCCATTGCAAACCGGTCCGCGTTTTTAAAAAACGGAAACTCCCGATCTACGACATATTTTAACGATCCGATCCATTCAACCCTCAAATATGTGTATGAAAAATCAAAGAATTTGAAAAGCTCTAGCCTATGCATCCGATAAAGTTTATGTTGCATTATCGAAAGACGTCCATTTTTGCACCCATCGATGCATAGGCCGGAGGTTTTCAAGTTCTTTGATTTTTTTTCATTCACATATATTTAAGGGTAGGGGTGATCAACTTGAACAAATCGGATCGCTAAAATATGTCGTAGATAGGGAGTTCCCATTTTTTTAAAACGCGAACTGGTTTGCAATAGAGCACACCCATATGTGTGTGTGTATGAGGTTAATTTAGTCTCAGGGCATAACCAGCTTAGTTATACCCTGTGGATAATTACACCACTCATCCTTAATGAATGAAATAAGTAGGGGTATGTTTTGTCATTTTCAAGAAGAAAGAGAAGGTAAAAGATATTGGAATTAATGAGGCAATTGATTAATATAAGGGGAGAGAAAATATCATAGTATTTTTTATAAGATTCTCCACTTTTTCTCTCCTTATAAATGATAAAAACTATCCTTACTTTTTCCATGCATGAAGGATAAGTTGTGTAATTATCTACATGGCATAACTAAGCCGGTTTTGCCCTGAGAGTAAATTAGCCTAACCCTATATGTGTGTGTGGAGAGGGGGTTGATGATTAAATTAAAGCCCTAAGTCTACAGTTTAATCTACAAAGCACGTTTTCTTTTGGCGGCAATCAAGTCTGTTGAAAAAAAACAGAGAGAAAGAGAGGTTGTAAAGAGATTGTATTTTGGGTTTGATTGAGAGGGGCAAATTCTTCTGTAATTCTTTCGTTGAATAGTGGAAGCGATTCATTGTCGGTTTGCAGGATTAGGTGCAAGATTGCACCAAACCTGGGTAATATCTTGTGTCCTTTTATTTAGTGTGTTTACCTTTTATTACTTATTATTTTTGCATAGTTGCTGCCTATTGTTCTTTTTCATTAGTTCCGATTCATGCATTATGATCGTTCGCTGCATATTTTGGTGCTATTTTCATAACAAATGACATCAAAGCTTTTGTTACGGTGTTTCGGATTATTAGGAAGATGGCTTCTACACAATATAAGATCGATAAGTTTGACGGAAGGAACAATTTCAGTTTATGAAGATTGAAAATGACGACGAGTCTGAATCAACAAGGAGTTCATAAGATAGTCTTTACTAAAGAGAAAATCCCTTCGACAACAGATAATCAGAAAGAAGAGGATAAGGCTTTCAGTTAGATACAGCTCTGCTTGGCTGACAAGGTTCTATGCGAGGTCGGGCAAGAGACAACGGCATCAGGTTTATAGAACATACTAGAATCCTTGTACATGAAGAAATATCTGACAAATCGTCTTTATCTTAAATAGCGGTTGTACACGTTGAAGATGAAGGAGGGTATACTAGTCAAAACCCATCAGAACGAACTCAACCAGATTACAATGGACTTGCTCAACGTGGATGTGAAGATTGAAGACGGGGACCAAACTATGATCTTGCTTTCCTCTTTAACTTCTGATTATAGCCAGTTCATGAAATCGATGGTGTACGGTCAAGATAAAATTTCTTTAGAAGATGTTAAAACGGGTCTACACAGTGAGGTGATGAGGGAGAAGGTATCAGGAGTTAGGGGTGGTCAGGACGATGCGTTGGTTTCTAGAGACTGTTCTGAGAAACGGTCATGTGGTGGTTCCAAGAATAAAGCGAGGTCCAGGTCGAGGAATCGCATTAACACAAGTATAACTATTACAAGATGAAAGGCCATTGGAAAAGGAACTATCAGAGATTCAAGGAGTCTTCTAGTATTGCAGTTGTCATAGATGATTTAGATGATGGCAGCGATTGTTCCGTATTATCAGTTTGTATAGTCGGCGGCATGCATGATCTATGGATGTTGGATTCGGAGAGCTTTTTCCACGTGACTCCATATCGAAGTTGGTTTGCGACGTTTCATTCTCTTGATAAAGATTCAGTCTTGATGAGGAATAACACGGCGTGCAAGATCGTTGGGATTAGAACTGTTCAGATACACATGTTTGATGGGGTAATGTGGACTTTGATGGATATCAGATATGTGCCAGATCTGAAGAAGAGTTTGATTTCTGTATGAGCTTTGGCGGGGATCGGCTGTGTTATGAATATAATGGATTGTTAGATATAGTTATTAGATCAGTTAAGATATAAAAAGTTGTTAGATCAGTTAAGATAAAAGATGTGGTCTATGACTCTATATATTTGCATGTAGAACTCATTAATGATTAAGCCAATAAAATATTTTTTCTTGATTATTTTCATGGTATTAGAGCTCTGAAAATAATCAAGAAAAAAACTAATTTCCCAAATTACCTCCTCCCCATTTGTCGCCGCGGCTTCCCTACTCCTCCCTCACCTTTAATTCTTTCCCCCAGCCGCCGCCTCTTCCTTCCAGCCCACTCAAACCCCTTCAGCCCCCTCGCCGACCCCACCAACCACCTCGTCAACCCCTCCAGCCTCACACGGCCCTCACCACCACCTTTAGACCCCTCATCGACCATTGAAGACCCTTCACGACCCCTGCAGCCCTCGCCAACATCTCCAGAACCCTCGACGACCCTCTCGACAGAGCATTTGAGCTTCTTCAACGTCGATCGAGCCTTCTGGTTCCAGATCGAAGCGTCCTTCCTCGTCTGAAGCCTTCGCAGAGCATCGATCGAGCCTCGATCCAACTCGAATCACCTCAATCCACTCCATCTCAAGTCGACGGCCTCGCCTTGACCCAGATCAACGCCTATCGAGTCCTCTGGTGGCAGATCAAAGCTCCTTAGTCGACGTCCTCTCAGCTCTGCAAAACATAAAGAAATAAGGCCTCGATTTGATCCCTGATGCTTCGATTGGGTTAGTTTTTCTCTCAGATCTAGTTACTTGGCTGCCGATCTCAATATTGGAGCTTGAATCCATATGGTTTTTGGTAAGAGTTTGGTCTGTTCTTGATTTGTTGGGTTCATGCTGCGTATTGAGCTCTGGAGATTTGATATTTGGTAGTTTTGGTGGAGTTATTCCCTGCTCTGGAATTTGTTGATTGATATAAGATTTGATTGCACAAGTTCAGGATTTTGTTGATTGCCTAATGGTCTCTAGCTATGGATCAACCATATTTGAGAGTGGATTGTGAACTGCCGCCTCCGTCTGGATTTTGTTGATTGTGTACCTTATTCTTGCTCTCTCGTAATTTACCTCTGCGGCATTCATCATGGATTCTGATTCGGTTTCAATTACTGCTCGTGGTCATTCCCCTATTATTGCTCGTGGTCCCCGTACTCATGGTCGTGGTTGTGCTGGCCTTTATTGTTCTTATTGGAATTAATCATGTAAACTGGTGTTGGAAGAAGTATGGCTACCCTGATGATACACCTACAGCTCGCCAGACATCCACACCTCTTGCTACTGCCCGATCTTTCTCTTCTGCCGGCAATTTACTTTTATTCAGTACTGAGTGGGACCAATTGTGTCGTCTCCTCTTCTCTGTAGCTCCTACCAACCTTTCTACTCCATCGGGTATATCGTTCTTTTCTCATTCTAATTCGTGGGTCGCTGATTCCGGCGCCTTACATCACATGTCTCGTGATGGGCCGTCTGATCTTACATCTAGTCCGTACAAATTGATTTCCATGACTGATGGTAATATCACATGTTTCTGGCTTTGCTGATTTATCACCTTATCTTTACACCTGAAAAATACTTTAATTGTGTTATCTTTAAAACAAAACTTGCTTTCTATTCGTCGGTTTACAAATGATTCTAACTGCTCTGTAATATTTTATCCATCTCACTTTGTGATACAGGATATTCTAACGAAGCAGCAGATTGGTGGGGGCCATGAACAAAATGGATTGTACTACGTTGATCATATTTCCAGTACGTCTGCAGCTGTTTCTACTATCTAGTGTCATCGGAGACCTGGTCATCCTCCTCTTTCTTCTTTACGTAATATGTTGTATTCTCTTGATTTATCAGAGTTCAGTTGTGAATCCTGTATTCTTGATAAATATCGCTCCTCTTTTCCTTCCGTTAATAAAACACGGGATTTCCCTTTGCGTTAGTTCACTCCGATATTTGGAGTCCCTTTAAAATTCATAGTGTGTTTGGTTATAGATATTTTATGACTTTTATCGATGATCATTCATGTATGACTTGGTTGTATCTTCTGCGTAATAGGTCTGAACTTTTGTCTACCTTTAAAATCTTCGTAGCTGAGATTATTAATCAATTTGGTGTTCCGGTAAAGGTTCTTCATTCAGATAGTTCTAAGGAGTATATTAGCACATGGTTTACTGTATTTTGTCAAACCCATGATATATTGCATCAAACTTCATGTTTTTAAACTCCACGGCAAAATGGAATTGCTGAACGGAAGAACCGAAATTTGCTTGAGGTGGTTCGTTCTCTTGTTTTGCATATGCATGTTCCTAAAAGACTGGAATTTTGCGGTCTTCGCTGCCTATTTTTATATCAATCGCATGCCTTCTTTGGTCCTAGGTAACCAGTCCCTTTTCTCTATTTGTTTCTACAGAGCAACCTTTTTTCTGTTTCTCCTAAAGCGTTTGGCTGTCCATGTTTATATTTGGTCCTTATGTAAACAAGCTAGATTCTCGAACTACCCATACAGTGTTTGTAGATTACTCACGATCCCAGAAAGGGTATGTTTGGTTTGACCCTGCCTCATATAAAATGTGTACTTCATATGATGTGACCTTCTTAGAAGATCAAGCCTATTTTTCACAAACTGCTAAGGACCCCACTCATAGTATTTATGTTCGTCACCTACCTTTCTCAGAACTTGATTCGTCTGTTCAAACTGTGCATCCTGTTTTTAAGCTTGTAGCCCTTTATCCACAGGTGTATCACCATCGTAATAAAGTTGTCCCACCACCTCCCACGGATATTTCTTGTAACGATTCTTCTGCAGGTACTTCAATACAGTCCACCACTCATGGTTCTCCACCGCTGTTGCCTTCAGAACAAAATATTTCTCTTCTTATTGCCTTACGTAAGGGTAAACGTTCTTGTAATACTGCATATAAAATTTCTAATTTTGTTTTCTATCATAGACTGACACCATCTGCTCGTCAGTTTGTTTCTTCCTTGTCTGCTATCACTCTTCCTTCCTCTGTTCAGGAGGCTCTTCATTATCCAGGTTGGCATGCAGCTATGTTAGATGAGATTGTCGCACTGCGCTCTAATCAAACTTGGAAATTGATACTTACGCCCTTATATAAGAAAGTTGTTGGTTGTCGATGGGTCTATGCTATCAAACATACTCCCGATGGGACGATTGACAGCCTCAAAGCTCGTTTAGTGGCCAAAGGATTTACTCAGCAGTATGGTTTGGATTACGTTGAGACTTTTTCGCCAATTGCCAAATTGACATCAGTTCGTGTCTTGGTTATTTCTAAGACATGACTACTTCATCAACTTGAAAAGAAGAATATCTTAATGACGACTTTTCGAGATTATTTATATGCAGCAGCCTCCTGGATTTGAGCGACCGGGAGAGTCTATGGTTTGTCTTCTACAAAAATCGTTATACGGATTGAAAAACTCACCGCGTGCCTGATTTTAAAAGTTTAGTACAGTTCTACGACAGATTGGCTTCAAACGCAGTCGCGCCAACACATCTCTCTTTACACATAATCCTCCTCGGAGCAAGGTAATTGTGTTGGTGTATGTTGATGATATTATCATTACTGGAGATGATTCTGCTGGCATTTCTAAGATGAAAGAACATTTGTCTTCACACTTCCATACCAAGGACCTTGGACCACTTAGATATTTTCTTGGAATTGAACCATCATGGAATTCCGGTAGATTACAACTCTTTCGGCGCAATATGAGACAGGATTTCTGGGATGTAAACCATCAAACACTCCTATGGATTTCTCAGTCAAGTTATCTCGATTGAGCTCTTTCTCGAATCCTCCACTACTTGACCCAGGACGATATCGACGTCTAGTTAGGAAGCTTATTTACCGCACTGTCACTCATCCTGACATCGTTTTTGTCGTTAGCATAATGAATCAGTATATGCAGAATCTTTTGACCTCTCACCTTAAGGCAGTTGAGCATATTCTCATATATATCAAAGGCTCCCCGGGACAGGGCCATCTCTATAAACCATAATCTACGTTGTCGCTCACAGCTTTGCAGATGTTGACTTTGCTGGATCTATTGATGATCGTCGTTCCATTAGTGGCTTCTGTTTATTCTTAGGAGAAAACTTGGTTACGCGGAGTAAGAAGCAAAATGTAGTGGTTCGTTCTTCTACCGAGACTGGGTATAAATCTATGGCTCATACAGTTGCTGAGTTGGTATGGTTTACCTTCTTTTTGACAGATCTTGAGGTTCCTTCTTCTCTTCCGACTACACTCTTCTGTGATAACAAGATCGCGATCCACATTGCCGAGAATCCAGTTTTTCATGAGCGGATTAAGCATATCGAAATAGATTGTCACTTCATTCGTGACAAGGTGACAGATAAGATGGTTGCACTCCAACATGTTTTCTCTTCGACTCAACTAACAGATATTCTCACCAAACCTCTTCCTCGATCGGTTTTCGCTCGTTTTCTGTCCAAGTATGGCATATTTGATATCTACACTCCAGCTTACGGGGAGTGTTATGAATATAATGGATTGTTCGATATTGGTTGTTATATCAGTTAAGATATGAAAAGTTGTTACTTGTTAGATCGGTTAAGATACGAGAGGTAGTCTGTGACTCTATATATTTGCATGTAGAACTCATTAATGATTAAGCCAATAAAACATTTTCTCTTGATTATTTTCAAGCTGCAACTGCGCAGTCGATGAGTGTTCCATGAAAATTTCTAAGGGGTCTCTCATTGTTATGAAAGGAAAGAAGATAAGGAACTTATACTTTCTAGAGGGGCAGGCAGTTGTAGATGATGTTGCTGCGGTATCTACCCGTTCAGGTGATTCAGATTCGGCTAGATCGTGGCACTTGTGTTTGGGACATATAGGAGAGTCGGATTTGAAGGTGCTTCGCAAGAGACGGTTATTTGGAGATGGAGATTTTGTCAGCCTTGATTTCTATAAGGAGTGCTTCCTAAGAAAGCAAACAAAGGTGAAGTTCGGGATACCAATATATGATACGACGGGTATTCTTGATTATGTCCACAATGATGATTGGGGTCCAACGCCAGTTCTTTCACGAGGTGGAGCCAGATACTTGTTCCCTTTATTGATGATTTTTCAAGAAAAGTCTGGATGTGCGTTCTTAAGTCTAAGGCTGAGACCTTTGAGAAGTTCAAGACGTGTAAGGAAAGGGTGGAGAAGCATAACGTACAGGTCCTTCGGTCCGATAAAAACAGAGTATATTTCGCATGCGTTTGTTGAGTTCTGAAAGTTAGAGGGGATTATGCGCCATTACACCACTCCGAGAGACCGCCAATCAAATGGCGTTGCAGAACGGATAAATCAGACACTATTAGAGAAGACCAGATGTTTGCGGCTTACAGTTGGGCTTCCAAAGAAGTTTTGGGCTGAAGCCCTATCTATCGCCATATACCTTATCAATAGATCACTACCGCCAGTGATATATAAGAAATTTCCTGAAAAAGTGTGGATCGGGAAGGCTGGAGATTATAGACGGCTTCGTATATTTAGGTGCCCAGCTTATGTTCAGCTGAGGATCGATAGGCTAAAGCCGAGGTCTAGGAAGTGTGTCCTACTCGGTTATGGAAGTGAAGCAAAGGGGTACAGGCTTTGGTGTCCCGAGACCCAGAAGATAGTAATCAGCCGGCATGTTACATTCGATAAGTCTGCGATACTTTGTAGAAAACAGACTCAATCAGATGGTGAAGAGAGAACTGTTGCGCCACCAAGCGAGGTGGAGATCGAAGTTCCGGTTCAGAATATTAGGAGAGATGAGGTGATTGATACCCAGATTCAAACGGAGGGTCCGATAGAGCCAGATGGTCCAGTACAAACAGAGGGGCGGAGATTTACGCGAGTGAAGCGTCTGCCGGTTAGACTTGGTTTTGAGGACATGACCGTAGTTGGTTTTGACAACGTAACGTCATATGCGCTGACTATTGAGCACGAGGAACCGTCCAGTTACAGAGAGGCTGTGAAGTCTATTGATTTTCCTAGTTGAAGGATTGCGATGGAGGTGGAGATAGAGTCTCTTCATCAAAACGATATGTGGAACTTAGTTGCACTGCTGGAGGGTAAGCACGTTATCGGCTGCAAGTGGATCTTTAAAGTCAAGGACGGTTCGTAAAAAGCTGAGGGCATTAGATACAAGACGAGATTGGTGCCTAAGGGATTTGCACAGAGGATGGGTAAAGACTACAATGAGATCTTTTCTCCGGTGGATGGACACACTTGGATTCGTGTTTTGTTAGCCATGATTACGGTTTATGCTATAGAGTTAGAGCAGCTTGATGACAAGACTGCTTTCTTGCATAGTGATCTAAAGTAGGATATTTATATGCATCAGCCAGAGGGGTTCGTAGTCGAGGGAAAGTATGGCTATGTTTGTAAACTGAATAAGTCGCTTTATGGTTTGAAGCAGTCTCCGAGACAGTGGTACAAGCGATTTGGTCAGTTCATGTTAGCGATTGGATACACGAGGAATATCAAGAATCAGTGCGTTTATGTGAGGTTATGAGACGATGTGACCAGGATTTATCTCCTATTGTATGTGGACGGTATGTTGGTGGCATCACGCAGCATGTCAGAGGTCAACAGGTTGAAACGACAGTTGAGTCAAGAATTCGAGATGAAACATTTAGGGTATGCGAAGAAAATACTTGGCATGGAGACTGTTAGGAAGAGAGCGTGAGAAGTTGTGTCTGCGGCAGAAACAGTATATCGAGAAAGTTGTCAATCGGTATGGGATGGAGAAGGCAAAGCCCATGTCTACTCATTTAGGGGCGCACTTCAAGCTTTCAGCGAAATTATCACCAGCGACGGATACGGAAAGAGAGTACATGTCTAGAGTGGCATATGCGAGTGCAGTAGGCAATTTGATGTATGTGATGGTTTGCACACGTCCAGATATTGCACATGCAATAGGGATAATCAGCCGATACATGGCTAATCCAGGCAAAGGAGCACTAGCAGGCTGTGAAGTGGATTCTGATATACTTGAGAGGTGTCATGGGGTTTGGCTTGTTATTTAGCAGATGTAGTACAAACGATTGTATCGTGACAAAGTATTATGACTCGGATTTTGCTGGTGATAAGGACAGACGGAGATCTACGATAGGTTGCGTATTCAAGTTGGGCACTAGCGTACTGTCATGAAAATCGACGTTACAGTCTATTGTCGCGTTATCGACGACAGAGGCAGAGTTGATAGCTGCTACGGAGGCAGTCAAGAAGGCCATACATTTACGAGGATTGATGGGTGGGATATGGATGTTCCGCAGGATTTCACGGAAGTGTTTTACGACAATCGTAGCACGATTCACTTTGCGGAGCATCAGCCTTACAGTTCGAGGATTAAGCATATCGAGATGAAAGATTTTTTTTGGAGAGTGAAAAGGAGTTTATTTCTCTTACGAAGATCGATACCCATGAAAATCAGTGGACGCATTTACGAAGGTGGTCTCAGTTTCCAAGTTCAATCTTTGCTTAGACTTGATTTGCCTAGGTTCTTGATAAAGGCTAGAGACGACGAATTGCAGGATTCTAAGTTTTTTTACGGAAGTATGGAGATTGTTGCGGAAATTTTAATCATGGTGGAAATTATTGATTTTGATTATAAAATCCAATGCCCAAATTACACCCAAGACAAGCCACCTAAGACCCGACCCAAGGAGTTGAAGCCCAGCAGCAGCAGCACAAGAGCCTATGAGAGCCAATCTCGTGGTCACGAGCAGCAAGGCGTGGGAGAAGACACGTGTCATCTCGCGGGAGGGCATCTCGTGGTGGTTTCTGGGCTGTGATAGGATTAATTAATTGATATTCTAATTGATCCTTGAGATTCAAAGGCAACCTTATCTCTACGAAGCTCTTTTGTTCCATGTGTGTGTGAGAGATGATTAAATTAAAACCCTAAGCCTAAAATTTAATCCCCAGGGCATGTTTTCTTTTGGCGCCAATCAAGTCCGCTGAGAAAAAAATAGTGAGAAAGAGAGGTTGTAGAAAGAGATTGTATTTTGGGTTTGATCGAGAGGGCAAATTCTTTTGTAATTCATTCATTGGATAGTGGAAGCGAATCGTCGTCGATTCGAAAGATTAGGTATGAGATTGCACCGAACCTGGGTAATATCTTGTGTCTTTTTGCTTGGTGTGTTTTCCTTTTATTATTTATTGCTTTTGCGTCTTTGTTGCCTTGTTCTTTTTCATGCATTCCGATCCACATGTTCCGATCGTTTGTTGTGTACTTTGGTGCTATTTTCATAACATAAACATATTGAATTGTGAAGTCTTCGTGTATATAAATTATTAGCATATTCATCAACAGTGTGCCCCTAATATATCTAGATTAAGATATAACTTAAAGAAGTATCTGACAAGTATTCGACATGCCATGTATAGGAGTATTCAATGTGAATATGGGCATGTCTCAACATGTGACTTAAACGAATGCAGATGGATAGAGACTGTGAGTTATAACGAATGTGCAATACGGTAGTTGCTGACTTAATCGAGAAGATGGCCCTTAAAGTTGCTGGCTAAATCGAGAAATGGAGGAAAGTAATTCATGTAGCCTACCCTTAAAATTTGGGATTAAGATTTTGCTACTGTTGATGTAGTCAGCACTTAAAATATATTCCAAATGTGGGACATATATGCATGGATACCTAATATACTTAAGGCTATGATTATGAGTAACATGCTGGTTGTAGAAATTACTAATAGAGGAGGATCCTACGGAATATGGTTACAAATCCCGATTGCCCCTACATAGCTATACCTCCAAGGCTCACATTGTAAATATGGAATTGGAAATAAATGCTGTACGATAGGTGTCAAAATGCCCAATACAGAAGAGCTATAGCTGCCTGAAATGACCTCCAATACTGATGTTTTCTGTGCAACTGTATAAGGTGCACTATAGCTGCCTGAAACGACCACCATTATCAAGAGCAAGCATGCCAAGAAAAAAACATCCACCATAATCGCAAAGCACAAAAGAGACAATATTGGTATGGGACCTATTTACAGTTTTGAAAGTTCAATCAACAAATACCTTAGTTGGAGTTAATCTGTCTTCATAGTAATGTAAGTTTCTTTTTGTTTGTTCGGAATTTGCCATTTACGTATGTTTTTACTTTGCATCATTATTCTTCTAGTGTAATTTCATATAGTTTTACTTAATTTATTGATTGTTCATTAATCGTTACCTTATTTTAATTTTTTAGGCTTATCTCCAAAAAACCCCCATTAAGTTTCAGCTTTTAGCAGAAAACTCCCTAAAGGTTTAAAAACTCAAAAAAAAACTACCACGACTAATTGTCAACATTTAATGGTGTTAAAATGAATATTAAATAACCTTTTTACCCTTTTAATAATTACAGTTAATAAAATTAAATGATTATTAATATAAATAATTGTTAATTAAACCATAAGGGCTATGTGGCAGTGGAGATCGCCGGCAGCAACGATGGAAGAGGGGGAAGATGGTGGAGGAGGAAGTATTGGGTAAGGGTTAGTTAAAGAATAAAAGAAGAAGATGAAGAACAAGGAGGAAATAGATGAGGGTTTGATTAGTGAAGGGAGGAAGATGGAGTGGAGGTGATAGAGGTAATAAAAAGGGGGTAAAAGGGACTTCGGGTGGAGTTGGAAGGAGGTGGTGGAAGTTGGGGTTAGGTTCGTTAGGAAAGGAGGAGAAGGAATGTGGCGGTGGTGAAGGAGGAAGGAGATGGTGGAGATTGGGGTTGGGATTGCTAGGGAAGGAGGGAGAAGAAGGGCAGGGGAAGGTGGTGGAGGTGGAGAGAGACGTGAAAGTTATGGTTGGGTTTGGGTTTGTTAGGGTAGGAGAAGGAAGAAGGCGAGAACTGAGGTGGAGGAGGAAGAGGAGAGAGATGGTGCAAATTGAGGTTAAGGAAGAAGAGGAGGGAGATGAAGGTTGAAGTTGGGTTTGTTAGGGAGGAAGAAAAGAAAGAGGGAGGTGGATGACGGCGACGTCGCTACTCCATCGATGGCGATGGGTGGGGGGGAGGTTAGGTTAGGGTTAGAATTAGAGAAGAAGAGGGGTATTTTGGGAAGTTTTGAATTTTTTGATGACGTGGCAACTTAAATAATGTGGCAATGGCGTGGCACCGATAATGCTGGCATGGCATCGCCAGTCATGGTGGTTTTTGAGAGTTTTCAAACCTTTTGGGAGTTCCCTTCCAAACGCTAAAACTTGCTGATAAGCCTATTTTTTATTCCGTTAGTGTGTGGGCAGGTTTTTTTTGGGGGGGAGTGTTTGTGGGGGCGGGGGTTGGTTGGTGGTGGTAGGGGGTGTTGGCTTGACTTGCTTCTTAAGTTCTGCTTGGGACTTGGGTTAACTTACCCGTTAAACCAAAAGGTAATGAGGAGGAGCTTATATGCACTATATGACCATGCATCACCATCATTTACAAAAACTACCACATACAAGTTTATCATACATTAGAAAACTCAAAGCAATATGTTAGAAATCAACTCTTCTCTTCTTATTTGTGATTTAGCATATACACTCTCATGAGTTTATGGAATTACATATTTCACCTTGCCTTTTGAATATTTTCCTACACAACCTTGTGGTTTTGTTCTTTAAGTTACAACCTTGTGTTTGCAGAAGCAAGCAAAAAAAAAAAACAGGTGACAATTTTTAACGGATCACATAATTTCTTTTTAGCTTTATAGAATAAAATTATCCTTAATTTAACCATCTCAGCATTCTATCAACAAGTATGTACCCATATTACCTGCTTAAACATGCTGCACATGAGGATAGGATGACATCCACCGATTGACATGGCTTTGAGATGGATAAATTGAAGATATTATTGTCCTATATATCGAATTTACATTTTTTCATGGTGGGTGTATCTGTAAAATAATTGAAAATTGAGATCAGATATGCAAAAAGGCAAGGCGTAATATGCAATTTCTCAAATATATAAGGTATCTATGGGAAATCCCTTTTTTCATTTTCAAGAGTTAGCATGCATGATATGAAGAGTTTTTTATTATTATAAAAAGTTACAGCATGCATGATATGAAGAGCTTTTTTTTATTTAAAAAAAAGGTTGCAGCATGCATGATTTGTAGAGTTGAAAGTAAGTGCAGAACTGCATACTAAATTACAGAAGAGGGAGAGACAATTTGAAGCAATCGCTAGTTGGTCAGTGCACCAAAATGGATGATGGCTAAGACAAAGTTCCAAACATGTTAATCAACTCTAGAAAAACAAAAATGATATGAAGTTAACTACTAAGTACTGAATCCTTGAGCATAAATGGCCAATTACCTGAGCTGCAAGACGTGTACGCACAAGATCTAATGGATATGTAATGGATGCAGCTGTTATTCCAGCCATACCACCGCCTAACAATCGCACACAGACATCCGCACTCACATAATCTCTATTGTCTAGCCCAGGAACAAGTTGAAGAAACTACATGCAGATAAAGGCACAGATTTTTAACATAGAGAATAGTAAAGTACTTCATAGATATGAAAAATGACTTGTGGAATGAAACAGAGGTATTCAGAATTCTTACTTACGGTTTTATATCGTTCATAAGCATAGAAGCTGATAGAGGAATAAGGTAGCCGATGCACAATTGTGACCAAGTTTCCTTTCCAGAATGCTCTGAAACCTTCTTCAGAAACAATACGGGAAGCTTCATGCCATATGCTAGCTTTTCTTAGAGTTCTAGCATCTGAGTGCATGCCTTGAACCTACAAATATAATCATTGGTCATGAGCCTAGCAACTGAACCTTCGTAAAAAGAACACAAAAAATGAGATAATAAATGCTAACATAAGTAATGAAAGGCGATGAGCCAATGGAATGCATAAAAAAATGAATAACGAAGTTGCTGCCAGTACATCTTAGAAAGGTTCCAATTTAGCAACTCCATTATCCAAACGATTCTAGAACCCTAATCCTTGCGTAGAATAACCCACATTAATGCAGAAGAGCAATAATCGAGCAAAGTAATCAGATTCCAGGAAAAAATCCAATAACATGCAACTCTCGCTAAAATAAAGAATCGTGTGAATGTAATAACAGATTTCCTTATTTAAAGTCGAAGGCAAGAAGCTAAGTTTTTTTTTTTAAGATAAGGGCTCTACTGATATAGGTCTAGATAGGGAAAAAAATAACTAAAATTAAGCTTAAATCTGCAAAAAGGTTGTAGCAAGGGACAATGGAAATTCAAATGGATTAGAAAGAAAAAAATCAAATTGACACAGGAATAATCGATGTAGCTTATAGGACTTCTACGGCCGACTGTCAAATGCTGTGGAGAATATTGTTGGTAAGTAAGCTATAAGTAACAATTCCCATCCCAATATCCAAAGTGCAAACAAGAATGGATGGCATTTAAATTTCATGGATAGAAAGTTATAAAAATATCTATGACTACAAAGGACCCTAGTTATAGGAAATGAACAATAAAACAAAGGCAATGGCAACAAGCTATGTTACACAGATTCGTCAATGAGGAGACATATTTGTGCATGTCTCTTTCATATTCGTCGATAACATATATGGAGCTCTTTTTAGAATGTTTTGAAATCTTATATTGCATCCTACATGTATAGAACATGTATCAATGGCTGAAACACCAACAATTTGCGCACCAAGCCACCAACACTAACAAAATGGTTGTATTCTTAGTTTAGATTTGCTAAAATGATGACTATTTGCATGAACATACATATATTTAAAAAACAAAAGATCAGCTTATCTAAACAAATTGTATCCCAACCAAATATTTAAATTTTTTGTATCCATGAATCCGAATCCGAATCGTTCCCCATAGCTGTATTTGTATATGAATCCATGCTGCTTAGTCAACAATCTTAAGATTCAATATGTAGGTTCAAATTACCAATCCATTTAACATATTGGCTTTATAAGAAGAGGTCCACGAAGATTTCCCTTTTTAGGGGGCAATGTATCAAATGCCACAAATTTTCTCTGAGACAGATACAATGGCAGCCATATGAACAACTACAACTATATGGCATAGAGAACCCAGAACCCCGACACAACAATTTCATATTTATGACTCTGCTATTACTCTTTGATCAAAATTTCCAATGCGAAGGCTCAGCAAGCTAAACTAAAGATCAAAACTTTAACTATGATCAAAACTTTAACTATCAATTTAGATTACCTTGTTATTCAATCATGCTCCATAATTGAGAGAAACCAACACAACTTATAAAAAAAAATCTTCAACTACACTCAACTCTTGATCCCTAAACTCAAGATCAAATCAAGAAAGGGACTTGCCTGTAACAGAATCGTGAGGCGAGAAAGCGGCGCCGTGCAGGTCTTGCTCACAGCGCCGGCGACTCCTCCCGCCACGAGATGCGAAACGGCCCCCAACTGCTGCTGCTGCTGGTGGCTGCGGCGATGGCTTTGGGTCGAGTACTTGCGGGCCCCACCGTCGACGGCGAGATCGCCGTCGCCGACTCTCGCTTCCGTCTGCATCCTCTTGCTCTTCCTCTTCTCTAATCGAAGCAGAAATGGAAACCTCGCCTAAACCCTAGCAACATGAAAGGGAAAAAAATATTTCGGCCATTCTTTAAACTTTTCGTCAAAAAATCGAGATTTTTTTGAAGCCAGAGTTAGGAGGAGCCTTGATTCTTTGATTCTGACCTTTTTTGGTAATATTTAATTATTTTATTATTAAATTATTTTCAGAAGGCTTGTGGAGAAAGAAAAAGCGTATTATGCACGTGTGGAAACAAGTCGCACCACAAAACTATCAAACCGACATTGTGCCCAAATTTAATAAATACATAAATTTCATTAAACCATGCTCAACATTGAGTATTTCTCAGTTAAACCGTCCTTAGCTAGAAATTTTTGCACAGCTAGATGCACGTCGTGTATGTTAAGAGTGAATTGTGTGTCACTGTTTTTCATAGATATGTTAATTATTGGAGTTTTTTTTTTGAAAAAAATTTTTGGTTGTTTTGACCAACTATTATTGCATTAGTATTTTGCATGTGTGATGCACGTGTGTTTATTTTGAGCAATATGTATGCTGAAGATGTGCGTAATTATTTTTATCCTGAACATTACACGAAAATTTATATAAGTATCTATAGTTTTTCTAAATTTAAATTAAATGAATGCGGTTAACGGTAATATTAGAATTAAGAAATTAATGGGTTATACAAAATATCTAAGATATAAAAGATTATGTATAAATTTGTAAAACTTATCTCTTTTTAGACTTTTGGGCATAAGAAAGAATGTATAATGAATGAGAGAGAGGGAGATAAATGGTTGTTGACTTTTTTTTTCTTTTTTGATGGGTGGGGTGGCATCTCCAATGCTCACGTTTAGCTATTGAAATTTTGTCAATTTTTTTATTTTTTAATTTGTTGACAAAATTAAAAATTAAAATTAAAAATTAAAATTAAACAGAGACAAATTATAAAAGTAAAGATTTGGATGGTGAAAGGGTAAAATGGTAAACTCACAAGCTTGAAGGTATGAGTTGGCATGCAAGAGTTCCATGAGGGATTTTTCTCGTTTTTTGAACTATTTTATGAGAAAATTGAGAGGTTTTTTATCCTACCTGATGGAGGTTAGGATACCCTTCAGATGCTGTCCTACGTCGGTCTGTTGCGAGCGTTGATGAACGGCTGAGATTGGTGTTGAGAGTTGTCTCCTTAAGTATATGGATCTCAGTGTGCTTGTTTTGAGGTGAAGCCGAGCTATCTGCAAAAGAAGTCCCAGGGTGGTTGTGTAAGTGCACGGCGGCGCCCCGGCCGTCAATCCGACGGCCAAATGCGGAAGCGGTGATAAACTTTAATTTTTCTTGAACTGGCAAACCGCCGCTCACTAATACCCGGATCGAACCATTAATTAGTCCTAGCTAACTACAAGATGGGGAAGAGAGATATACCGACTGATCCAAGTCCTCCGGTCTTCTCGTCGTCGTCCCGATCTCCTGCGGAAGCTCCGGTCTCCACCTCGTCGCCGGAAGTGCACCACATCGCCTACTTCTTTTACGGGCTCCCACCTCAATACCGAGGCAACTCGGACACGAAGCTGGCTAGTCGACGTGCCCAAGATTTGCTGTAGAATATGTAGTACTCAAGTCTCATATGGGGTTTTGGAGCTTTGCCATTTTGGTGGAAGAAAAGAGAGCAACTTTAGGAAATGAACTAGAGGGCTTTTCTAGCAAGCATGAGAAACAAAATGCCACACATAAAATGAATCCATCCCATCCCTTAAGGGAATGGCCGGCCAAAACAAAGAGAGAGTGAGAATGGAGAGAGAGAGTGTGGTGTATGGATGATTAAACCACTATCATAATCATGAGAGAAAAAGAATGGTGAAAAGAAACAATCATCACAACCAAATCCATACTCTACCAACCAATCAACAACAACCATGATGACATCCAAAGTCAAGCTATCATGAAAAAGGAAAGTCAAGTGATGGTGCTCATCATGAAAAACCATCATGATACAAATATATGCAAAGACCCCCTCCACAAATACTTATTTGCAACAATGCAAACAAGCCCTCCTCCACCAATCTTCGGCCAATAAACGATACAAAGGAAATCGGCCGAAACGAAAAGCAAACTGGCAACTCCATAAAACTGGTCCCGTAATAAATTACAGGAAAACCCCGATACTGTGCATACACATCCGCATTTGTATTCCGACCGAAATACAAATGCAATGAGACAAAATCTACACTGTACTATACTAGGATCGGGCTTAAACCAAAGCCGGCTAGTAATATCCGTTCGATCCTGATCCGTGCAATACCGTACGTATCTGATCGAACCCTGCCATATAACCATACGGCCTATAGTACAAACTGTCCGATCCTGATCCGTGCAATACCGCACGTATCTGATCGGACATTGCCATATCTCCATACGGCCTCTACAACCTTTCGCCCGAAAGCTGAGTAACAGAATGTGGGGGACTCTAAAGACTCGTCAACACCTTGGTTGTGGATTTAACCACTAGCACGTCAGAGGTATAAGCCAATACGTAACGGGCTACCAGGTATTGACTAAAAGGGACGTCTGTGAGCGAACTCAGCCTGACAACCCTACTGAGCCTGTCAGTGACAATATCCGTACAGTCCGGTCCGTTCGTCTATGAGTATCGCATGGCGGGCCTAGGGGGTTGGTAAAAGTCAGACCCCCAAAAGCGGTACAAGTCGTGTCGGAGTGTAGCCCAGAACACCCTGAGATACTACTGGAATACCTACCAGTAAATCTCCTGCCTTGTCCAAGGACTTCGTGTAATGGCTCTCCTAGACACAGCGCGACCTCACCCCCAATACCGGGAGAGACGAACCCCTGAAGATACGCTCACTGCCTCCATGTGGCTCGGGACTGCACCCAACTAAAACCTGTTTGCACGACTCCTTTGAGCCGTGGTAGGGTAGTAATCAAAGTACAGTGGGAGCTCACACGAGACAAATGACGATCCCCAGGTCGATGAACTAACCTGCACACATGTCACCAGGGAACTGCCATCTGACGTCTGGTATATGACCAACTAGCATGTTCCCGACGAGTCCTGTCCGGTGTACTCATAACCCAATGAGCACCTGTATACATCTTAGGTGATCCAACTGACACCAGTGGCTTGTGAGACCGGCCACCGCCCCTCGTCGGGGTCTCGACTGTATACACTAGTCTACTCTGGAGTATCGATGCCCTGTCTCGAAACTCACACGACTAGGGACCATTTAAGGATATGCTTATAGACCCCAGCTCCCACTTATATGATCGCCCTCATACTGCTGGTGGTCAAGCAAGAATCCTAGGGGCTCTATCAACGTGTAATAGCAACTTGTCAGGTCACCTTAAACAGTACACGATGATAAAGGTAAACCAGATAGCATACTATCATCTCGAGTAAGATTGTCCTACCAGGATAGGTCCTCCATCAATTATTGCAATCACGTGCCTGTGACCCAATAATTGACTCTGAGGGCACTATCTCCAACAATCTCCCACTTGCACTCAAGGCTAATTATTGCGATGTCGCATACTCACAGCCCGTGTGATACCGAACACCCAACTCCTCTACTAGTCAGTCTCACAAAGCTCGTTTGCGAAACTATTGCGTTCGAGGAATAGCCTTAGTGAGTGGATCCGCTTTGTTGTTTCTTTCTATGTCTCTCTATATCTCAAGTTCGCGGAGAAAACCCATCTCCCGAAATGAGCAATACCTGTCTTATAATGTGTCTGGATGTCTGATGGGACCTAGCTCATAAATGAACTCCAAATCCAAACTTCTTAGACTGTATCGTCAACTGAACTTAATCAGTATCCTGCGCCATGCCACCCTCAGTATTGCCTTGGACCACCTGTCCAAAATACTGCCCTTCGTCAGAAGGAGAACTATAACTCTGACAACCTCCTTGTCGTCCATGTCACCTTGGAAGCCTGGAATGATAACTGTCTCCCGAATGAGGCTGTCGTTATCATATCCCTAGAACATCCACTTATGTTCTAAAACTGCTTCCAACTGTTTCTCCAGGATTGGATCAATATCAACTTATTGCATCTAGTGCAAGAACAACATCTGGTGTGGTACTTGACATCTCATGATTGACTCAATTGCCTAAGCAAGTGATCTGCCAATCATGCACATCCCTCTCTACTTTAGTCTGTAAGACACCTTTAGAGAGGGTGACTCCATTACCTGCAGGTACACCACCGTGCCAGGAGTCGTCCATTCTAAATACCCTTAGAATGCTGTCTAAGTACCCAGATTGGGAAACCACCCAAATCTAGATCTAAAACCATAGATCTAGTAACCAGTATGTCTGATATAAAATCCATTTCCTTTGTGGAGAAACCACTGTGTGACGACCAAAGTACAACCGATTGTAGTATAGGAGTTTCTTTTCCTACTCTGTGTATGTCATCCAAATACCAGGATATCACACCCTACTACCTTCTCAACAGATCCATCCCCTATTCTGATGAAGTCAAACCTATGACTGTCACGTCAGAAATAGATGATCTATCTCCGCTACATCTGCTTTAGTCTATAAATAGACATAAGCTACCTGTCCACCAATGCTTCCGTTGCTCCCACTGACTACGACAACCCTCTGGCAGAGTCATATACACATACACTTCTAAAGCGAGTTCAGAACGACGCTATACTCATCCTCCCGCCGGGTCTCGCAGCCTGGAACAACAGCAATGGTAATTGTGGGTAAACAAGAACTTCCCTGTCACCGTCCTTGAGGCTACCGTAGTACCTCTCGGGTGCCTGAAGTTACCCACCGTATCTGCGGAGTGGCCAATGGAATGTCAATCCAGATTGAATCTTTAGGTTCCCTATCAAATCTTCAGTAATCGTTTGTGGTTCTGGAATCACTTCCAGTTCTACCATACTCCCACTACTGTTTTCTGAAAAAATCCATTTTTAATAAAACTGTGGCGAGTCTAGAACAATATTGCTATTGTTCATCCAGATGGTAGAAAGTCAACCCTCGTCATAGCCTGGGTCAACCCACAAACAGCCATTACAGAAACGTGCCTTGAGTTATCCAGAGTCTGGTTTTAATCATAAGCCGGAAAACTCCCCGTACCTTAACAATGTTAAGATATGAACTGTACTATATCCAATATAGAACCAGAGGCACTGATTTAATTGAACCAGATTCAAATCATGCAGCTATCTCCAGTGCATGTCAACTAAATGGGAGGAGGCCGATCAGCGTTACTCAACTTCGGAACGCTTCCAATTATGAGTAACCTGAAAGAGAAGCAATTTCTCTTTATCATTACTATCAACTGAATACCATACACAAGTATCTACATCTTCGATCACTTTGAAGAATCCCGATACTTGCTACACCTGGTTCTCTACTCTATTCAAATACCTATAACTTCTCAACATTCAGACCCTGTATTTCCGCGAAACACCTGTCTAAAAACTAGAGAAGTCATAAGTAAACCGAATATAGTACGAGGACCAACCCCTCTGTCCTGATGGACCCTGGACAACATACAATCCTCTGTATAAGTCCCTTGAGTCTGATAACTCATTCACTGTGTGTCGTAGGTTGAAAACTGTACTTATGGTGAAGAAGAATTACACCGCTGTTTAATGCTCCTTACCTAACCATCCACTGATATAGGTAAATGTCATCGACATAATATCAAAAAGGTATATCTCACTCTATAAAAATAGACGTACAGATATATCAATTTGAAATTGGTGCATAACAGCGGATATTCAAAACCAAATATTTGCCGACCGGCAAACAACCCAGGTGACTTCCTCAAATATCACCGATTACAACGAATCCCGATATAAGGAGGATGATCACCCAATTCCCAATAACTTACTCCCACTCATCATCTGTAAAATCATACAGATGTGAGAATCATACCTGGTAAATACATACCCTGGAGTAAGTATCTAATCGGGAAATCAGTTTTCTTTTAACATTACACAGTGAAACTGAAACATCGAAATGTTTCGATGGGGTATCCTGGTATTCCTAGTAATGCCTCTTCCAGATTCACGACTGTAACCGTATAATTCTTTGCCACCTCTCCAAATCCCTTCATATGTCTTTAGTCATTACCTTCTGCACACCCCTCAGGCCAAATGGTTTTCTTCCTTCCCTACCGTTCGGCACCAGCCTATGGTTTGGAAGAAGACTATCCAATAAGCATAATGGGTGTATTGTCCTAATCCTAGGAGCACTCGCAAAGCGAGAGAAGGTGAAGATAAAAGACAACCGAATAAACCTTATTCCTATTTCTCCTGTACCAGAATCCATCCCCGAACTGGAACAAGTTCCTTTCGAGTTCGTATATAACCATACGATGGATTATCCAAACAAACTGTGGATCTTCGTAGTGATACGGAGTGTCCTGGAGAAATACAAAGGTGATTTAGGATTGACGAAGGAATACTTGGTTTGGTCGTGAATATCTGTTGCAATTTACTTTGCCCTCTTACTAATCCCTTGCTTTGTCTTAACCTAATACCTTCTGCACACCATCGTTATGCTAATTGGTTTTCTTCATTCCCTACCGGTCGGCACCTGCCTATGGTTTGGAAGAAGACTATCCAATTTGCGTAATAGGTGTACTATCTCCTAAACCAAGGAGTACTCGCAACTTGAGAGAAGGTAAAAAGGAAAAGACAACTGAATAATCCTATCCGTTTTCTCCAGAACCGGAAACCATCCTCGAATAAATTCCTTCAAGTTCGTATCTAACCATACGATGGTTTTGTCCAATGGAAGTGGACGTTCGTAATGATACGGGGTGTCCTGGAGAAAAGGGTAAAAGTGGGAGTGGCAATGAGGTCTGCAACTCTGACAATCCAAAAGCCAGTGTTAAGAAGGTTCGGTCAACTTGGTCACTGAGTCATAGTCTTAGGGTCGGGTCAATGGTCGCTGCCAAAGAGAGAGAGAAAAGAAACACTCAGCGTGCACTCTAACCTAGATCAGAATGGTTACCAATTTATCTAATCTGGAAACCTCCCACTGTACCGTCAAATTCTCCTCCAAACCTGAAAGAAGAATTAGTCGGGATCACCCGAGGAGTAAACTAACTCATCAGTGGGAATCGGGATCCAACTATCATCGCATGATAACGTGACGGAATCCGCTCACGGTGTCACACTCCAGAAGGTATGCGCATATCTGGCAAGTTTCAGTTCTTTTGAAACTCCCGATGTGATTTTTACCCCATGCTCTTATGACCTTGGCGTGAGGTCAAAATATCATAAGTCACATGTCAAGTTCTACCCATCATTGTCCAGGTTAATTTGAATCCACCCGTACATACCCTTGACGTAGGCCAAAATAGTAGTACGACTGTCCCAAACCAACGCATCTATCTATGCAACAGATAAATACCCGGCAGCTACCAAACACTATGCTTTGGCGTGAGGTCAAAATACATAGCTTGAATACTACCGAATATTTAACTGAAATGATGGAGGGCTACGAATGGTTTCTGGCAAAAACCTTTAACGTAATGAACTTGATATCGTTGAAGGAACTGATAGCTTTAAAAAATACAGTGACGAAAACCTTTGCTAAAGAGGTCACTCCCGGTGAAGGGATCTCGGCTCTTTCCCCGTAGAATGAGGTGCAGGATATTCCAACTGAATACCACGATGCAAAGCAAAAGTAATCGGCTATAGTGAAGTTAATGCCCTGACGCAAACTTTTGTCCAAAGGGTCACTCCCGGTGAAGGGATCTCGGCCCTTGCCTCGTCGACTGAGGAGCAGGATATTCCAACTGAATACCACGATGCAAAACAAAAGTGAACGTCCTTGCAATAACAGCTTTTTGAAAAGTGTTCCAACAACATCAGATTAGGTTTGTTTTTAACTTGCATTGATCCGAATCAACGCAGTCCCATCAATTGATCACACCACAAAGAACGAAAATATACTGATGTACGTATATGCCATCCGCATTCGCCACTGGGTCCCGTCATTACCCGTTAGGTTAGCTAACTAACGACAGAGCGGGGACTGGACTAGCGCGGGTGCAAAACATATACAACATCTACTAATATATATACCAATATATTATATTCGCTCAAGGCGTGATAAAAAATGCAACATCACAGAAATGAACAGCATCACAGAAACAATACAGATATCTGGGATCCCCGGGTTTCACAGAGCCACTACTGAAACCCGACGTTCCCCTGGTCGTGTGGATAGCCTGTGCAATGAGAACCTAGACCCCTACGGGCGCGGCAAGTCACCCGTCAAAACCTGAAGCGAGGCAGCCCCTTTCAGCACCGTGAATGGACCACCCAGCACTTCACGGAATCCGGTAACTTGGGCACCCCTCCTGGGTCAACCTGTACCCCCTACGAGTGCGGCGAATAGCCCGCCAATCCTAGAGTGATGCCTCCTCCGTCTCAATTCCATGAGATGCGGGCTCGTTGCCCTCTAGAACCCGGCTATCCGTGCACCCCTCCGCGGGGTAATCCTAGTACAGAAAGTAAAATATACATACAACGGGTACATCGACCGCAACCTGGTCGTGCCCCAAAATAATAATACAAACAGGCAGTGACGGCAGTCCACATGTCGGACGCTCGCCCCGCAATATCAAATGTACATAATACAACCACAACTGTACTAGCATTGCATCCAGGCTATCCCCACGACCGATCCGCAACATCACAGCAAAAACAGAACATCAACGTGAAAGTCACGTTCGCAAATCCGTCTAACCGGGCTATAGCAGTTAGACCGGATTTACCGATCAAGTGACATTCACGGTTGCAGATATAATGTAAATACTGTGAAATAATGTGTTTAAAATATCCGATCAATCAAATTTTAACAAGTGGGCCCCAAGCATTACTGTAGCAGATCAAGAAATTCTGGGCCCAATGTTATTATTCCAAAACCCATAAAATCACCACAGAAAGCCTCTGTAAAAAATTGGTGCAGCGAATCCAAAGTAGCGCGGCGGAACCGCGGCGAGAAGGGGGTGTTTGCGGCGGTTCCGCGCTCCCACAGTGAAGTCACATCATCGAATTTTTACAGAGCTCTTAGATTGTCCAGTACATCAATGTTTTACAACCTGAAAAATTTTTCGAGACCAAAACTTTTCAACAGAAACTGATGCTAGTGAAAATGTAGATTTTGGAATTTTGATCGATCGGAAATGCAAAACACATTAAGGCAAGCTAGACTAAGTTAATGGCGAGGCTCTGATACCACTGTAAGTGCACGGCGGCGCCCCGGCCGTCAATCCGACGGCCAAATGCGGAAGCGGTGATAAACTTTAATTTTTCTTGAACTGGCAAACCGCCGCGCACTAATACCCGGATCGAACCATTAATTAGTCCTAGCTAACTACAAGATGGGGAAGAGAGATATACCGACTGATCCAAGTCCTCCGGTCTTCTCGTCGTCGTCCCGATCTCCTGCGGAAGCTCCGGTCTCCACCTCGTCGCCGGAAGTGCACCACATCGCCTACTTCTTTTACGGGCTCCCACCTCAATGCCGAGGCAACTCGGGCACGAAGCTGGCTAGTCGACGTGCCCAAGATTTGCTGTAGAATATGTAGTACTCAAGTCTCATATGGGGTTTTGGAGCTTTGCCATTTTGGTGGAAGAAAAGAGAGCAACTTTAGGAAATGAACTAGAGGGCTTTTCTAGCAAGCATGAGAAACAAAATGCCACACATAAAATGAATCCATCCCATCCCTTAAGGGAATGGCCGGCCAAAACAAAGAGAGAGTGAGAATGGAGAGAGAGTGTGTGGTGTATGGATGATTGAACCACTATCATAATCATGAGAGAAAAAGAATGGTGAAAAGAAACAATCATCACAACCAAATCCATACTCCACCAACCAATCAACAACAACCATGATGACATCCAAAGTCAAGCTATCATGAAAAAGGAAAGTCAAGTGATGGTGCTCATCATGAAAAACCATCATGATACAAATATATGCAAAGACCCCCTCCACAAATACTTATTTGCAACAATGCAAACAAGCCCTCCTCCACCAATCTTCGGCCAATGAACGATACAAAGGAAATCGGCCGAAACGAAAAGCAAACTGGCAACTCCATAAAACTGGTCCCGTAATAAATTACAGGAAAACCCCGATACTGTGCATACACATCCGCATTTGTATTCCGACCGAAATACAAATGCAATGAGACAAAATCTACACTGTACTATACTAGGATCCGGCTTAAACCAAAGCCGGCTAGTAATATCCGTTCGATCCTGATCCGTGCAATACCGCACGTATCTGATCGAACCCTGCCATATAACCATACGGCCTATAGTACAAACTGTCCGATCCTGATCCGTGCAATACCGCACGTATCTGATCGGACCTTACCATATCTCCATACGGCCTCTACAACCTTTCGCCCGAAAGCTGAGTAACAGAATGTGGGGGACTCTAAAGACTCGTCAACACCTTGGTTGTGGATTTAACCACTAGCACGTCAGAGGTATAAGCCAATACGTAACGGGCTACCAGGTATTGACTAAAAGGGACGTCTGTGAGCGAACTCAGCCTGACAACCCTACTGAGCCTGTCAGTGACAATATCCGTACAGTCCGGTCCGTTCGTCTATGAGTATCGCATGGCGGGCCTAGGGGGTTGGTAAAAGTCAGACCCCCAAAAGCGGTACAAGTCGTGTCGGAGTGTAGCCCAGAACACCCTGAGATACTACTGGAATACCTACCAGTAAATCTCCTGCCTTGGCCAAGGACTTCGTGTAATGGCTCTCCTAGACACAGCGCGACCTCACCCCCAATACCGGGAGAGACGAACCCCTGAAGATACGCTCACTGCCTCCATGTGGCTCGGGACTGCACCCAACTAAAACCTGTTTGCACGACTCCTTTGAGCCGTGGTAGGATAGTAATCAAAGTACAGTGGGAACTCACACAAGACAAATGACGATCCCCAGGTCGATGAACTAACCTGCACACATGTCACCAGGGAACTGCCATCCGACGTCTGGTATATGACCAACTAGCATGTTCCCGGCGAGTCCTGTCCGGTGTACTCATAACCCAATGAGCACCTGTATACATCTTAGGTGATCCAACTGACACCAGTGGCTTGTGAGACCGGCCACCGCCCCTCGTCGGGGTCTCGACTGTATACACTAGTCTACTCTGGAGTATCGATGCCCTGTCTCGAAACTCACACGACTAGGGACCATTTAAGGATATGCTTATAGACCCCAGCTCCCACTTATATGATCGCCCTCATACTGCTGGTGGTCAAGCAAGAATCCTAGGGGCTCTATCAACGTGTAATAGCAACTTGTCAGGTGATCGCACGCCGATGGCGTGTCGGATGAAAGAATTAAAGTTTACCGCGATCATGACGGTGTCGCTATGCAGCTAGCCGGTGAGCACGGGTCGGTCCACAGGGAGATGGTGTTATCTTACCTTCTTGCTTTAGACGAGTCAATAAAGAATCTTGTATGTTTGTTTGTTCTAACCTATGTGTTTATCTGCAAGTATAAAGTTGTTAAGAAAATACGAAATTATAAGCTAAGAAATCCGTACTCAAAACCTTTGAGCCGAGTCTTGACCAATTGAAGCTAAGCAATCGGCAACAACGTGGATTAGGGGATTTAAGCGCGGTATTCGAGGAATCCGGCTTATTTACCCTTGTCCTTCCGTTCTTGTCTCTTGCCTTCGCCTCCGGCCAAACCGAACGCAACCGGTCGTGGTTAGGAATCACCGTTACCTTGTCAGGGTACGGTGCCTAACGGAGCGCTTGCGTATGGTTTGGACGGAGTTCAAAAGGAAAATAACGGGAAAAGGAAATGAGAAGGAAATGTTAACTTATAAAACCGTATTAATTCTTAACAACAACAATAATTACAACATTCACAAAATGAACAAAAAAGAGAACAAAAAGAAAAGAACAAAGAAAAGAAAAGATACAAGTATTAAAGTGCATGAATAAAATTGCAAGTAATAAAAGCAAGTAATAAAAGTGCATGGAAATAAAAAGCGAGCAATGAAAAGAACACGGAAGTAGAACCCAAGCCAAGCATGTGCTCAATAGCCAACCCTTAAACTTGCAAGCTCAATGAAGAGGTTGCAAGATCAAGGGAAGGGTAGAGAACGCATGTGAAGAGAAGAACTAGTCCCGTAAGAAAATACGACCTTTGAGATCAATAACTAACCCTTACCCATTCAAGCTCAATGAAGAGGTTGAATGAGCAAGAGAAAGCAAAAATCTCAAAGGGGAAGAAGAAACACAAGAGAATGATACAAAGCCTTCATCTTTATTCACATCCACAAAAAAGCTTCTCACTTACAATTTCATGGAAGAGGAATGAAGAGGAAGAAGAAGAACTATACAAAATCCTAACAAAAGAGGCTACAAAATGAATCAAAAGAATGACCCTTGGCTTTGGCAAGTTCTGCTGTATTTATAGGCAGGGAAATGGGGTTCTAGGGCAACCAGCAGACCAGAGATGAAGTCCCAAGAATACCCCCAAAAACCGTCGGCAAGTGGGCCCCACATGGCCGCGGAAGGGCGGCCAAAACCTCCCTTTGGCCGCGCTTCCGCGGCCGTTTAGAGGAATTGGGCCTGGGGATTTCTGGTGTTTTCCTGGTTTGGTGTCCCCTGTTGTCTGGTACATGTAGTTTCTGAAATTACTTTCACAATTCTTCCAGAATTTCTGTTGAGGAAAGGTGGACTTTTTGTGGATATCTTTTGTCATGATTGCCTCGAGCTCCGCGTAGATCTCTTGGATCTTGTGCTACCATTGAGCCTTGTGCATGAAAGCGACATTGATTTGACATTTTGTCTCTTAACTGATATCTGGTAACATACGGATGAAGAGCGGAGACCGTGTTTTATCAGTGGTTGGCAGGAACCCGGATATTGTCGTGTTTTCCATGAATTTCACCGTTTTAGAACCGAGAACCTGTATTCTGCAAATATGTGATAAACACGGATAAAAAGCACCTACCTATAAACACACGAGCGTAAGAATGGGCGGTATAAAATGCAGTATTCTGTTATGAACATCAGGTCACCTTAAACAGTACACGATGATAAAGGTAAACCAGATAGCAAACTATCATCTCGAGTAAGATTGTCCTACCAGGATAGGTCCTCCATCAATTATTGCAATCATGTGCCTGTGACCCAATAATTGACTCTGAGGGCACTATCTCCAACAGGTTGTACCGCCGTGGACCCTCCGACGGTCAAGTTAGCCGAGAAATTTGGGTAGGGTAGCGTCTTATTGGAATGAAATTGCGTTACCCGAGTCGTCTGGAAGAGGGTTTTTTATAGTGGTCGCATGGAGCGAGCTGGCGCGAGATCTTCGCTGTCCGTTACGCCTGCATGAATGACGGGATCCCCCCGTTAATGATGAGATACGTTCGTTAAGGGGGGATACGATGGCGTGGAATGCGCGATCGTGGGGTGGCGGATATCTCGCGCATGGCGAGATCCGCGGAGCCATGGCGGAGGCGCTCGCGATCTGCGTTCTAGGTTGCTCGGTAGAACCGGGGATGCTTAGTTCGGCGGGAGGCTCAAGGTGAGCGGGAGGCCGAGGAAGCTCAGTGTGTATGAGGGCTCGGAGGAGAGCCCATAGTTATTCGTAAGGCGTGCATAGGAGTGTTCAGGGATCCATCGAAGGTCGGGTCATACCTCGGGACGATAGCCCGGGGAATGCCTCCAATATATAGTGCTTTGCCCTATTTCCGTGAGCCCCGGGACACGTCATCTGCCACGTGTCGTGATCTGGGGAGTTCCCACTTATGAGTATCATCATTAGCCCCCCACTCTCGTCCCAACCTATTTATGGGTCGGGTCGAGAGTGGTTTGGATCGGTTTCCCGGGCTTAACCTGTTGTCAAGAATTTGTCAGCACGGATTTCCGGGGCGACTCGGCATAGGGCAGTTGCGGCGTTCAGATCTTTGAGCCCGCGTGTCGTATCCCGGACGCTTGGATATTTGCGCGTATCTTGGATGACGTCAGCGGATCAGGGGAAAGGATCGTGCATTTAAAGAGAGGCGCCGATTCGCTTGTACATCAGTTGAGGCGCAGGCCACGCGTCCGACACGGATTGGCGGACGTGATAGGCTGTCGCTGTCGCCTGCGCCCGAAAGGACGTCTCCAATGGTCGTTCGACAGGTGGGGGCTTCGACGGCTGGCAGACGCGAAGCTTCGTTTTGATGGGAAATGATCTGAGCCGTCGGATGCTTCCCTCAAGCAGTATAAATAGGAGTGGGATCCCCCTAGGGTTCATACTTTCGCCACTATTTTCCTTTGCTGCGAGAGATTGCTCGGCGCTCCATCCTTTAGATCGGATCCATCGCGCTCTTTCCTCGGAGAACTCCTTCCTTTGAATCAGGTTAGATGTCTTCTCCCGAGGAGTCTATTGAAATAATTAGGGTAGAGTCTAGGGAGTCTTCCACCTCTTCGGCTGCTGACGGCCAAGAGGGTTCCCTTGTTGCTTCCTCATTGTCGGGCCCGCCCCATAGAGTCAGGGCTACCCGCACCGCTAGCCCCCCGGCTGCGACGAGGGTCCCTAAGGTGTGCATCGGGAACGCCCGCGATGCGCCCTCCGTCTTGAGGGATCTGGATGAGCTTGCCGAGATTCGGTCTCGTTTTCATATCCCCTCTAACCATTCACTCCGTTTGGCAAAGGGGGGAGAACAGGCGGACCAGGTGCAGGGGAAGGAGATTGCCCTGTATTTGGAGGCGTTCCGAGCGGGAATGCGTCTGCCCTTTCCAACCGAGATATGCGGGATATTTCGTTGTTTCCAGCTCTCGTCGGGCCAGTTTGCGCCGAACTCGTGGAGAATCCTTCTTGGGTTTCTGGTCCAGTTGAAGCTTGAGGACATCCCCTTCAGCTTGACCCTTCTTACTTCCTTTCTCTGCTATAAAAATCACCCCGGCACCAGCAAGAACGAGCCGAGCTGGGTGTATTTTTCCTTTAAAAAATGCAAGGGGGGGTGGCCGGGTCGGGTGTGGTGGTCGTTCCTTCTTCCATCCATGACTGGAAGGAGAAGTTTGTATTCGTCGGGCCACCCGAGAGTGAGGACTGGCCTGTGCATGTACAGTGGCACAGGGCCGACTGCCCGCGGGCGAAGCAGTCGTCCTCTCCCGAGGCGAGGGTGGTGTCCATGTGGGAGCCGATCCAGCGGGCCGACGTCTTGCTTTTCGAGCAGGTCCTTAGCTGGGCTGGGCTCAGCCCCGCGCTCTTTGTGGGTAAGTTAAGAGATTGGACGACCTGTTTAGACTTGAGTAATTTACTTTTTGCCCTTCTTGCTTCACTAACTTCTCTGTGCTTTCTCCCTTTGCAGGACACATGGACCGGTCCAAGATTCTAGATGCCATATCTTCCACGACCCAGAAGAAGGCTGGGGGCGTGGTCTTGTCCCGAGCAGACCCGAGCTTGGCCCTGAAACTGTCCCCACCGGCGAAGTCCTCCGCAGCGCCCCGGGACCCCGATGACGTCGCGGGCAGCCAGAAGCACGTACGAGACCTAGAGCCCCAGGAGAAAGAGGAGGAGGTGACCGAGGCCCCCCTCAAGAGGAAAAGGATGGTCTCCCGCACGCCGTCGACTGATATCCCCGAGGGGATTCCTGTGCAGGAGGGGGATGTCTGCTTCGTGGTCCCCTCGGGGCTTTCCGTCGCTGACAGCTTGCTCGTAGACATGGAGCAGTCGGCCGAGGGGAAGATTCCGCGGGGGACCCTGAAGGCCCAAGTGGCCGCCATCGCTCAGGAGGAAGTTCAGGTTAGTATTCGTTTAAGCGTTATCTTGTTGCCCTCTCTTAGCCCGAACACCTCTAAATCCGTCCGTTGCTTCCCTTAGGTCCTCCAACATTGCGCCCTCATCGTCAACATGGAAGCCGAGGAGATCGCCCCGGTCATGAGGAAGGCGGGGGAATCGTCTTCGGAGGTGGAGGTGTAGGGTGTTTTTCGTCACCCCATTGAGATGGGAATACGCGCACGCTTCTCAGGCGTACTACAGATTCCCCCTGCCTAGGGTAGGCCGGGGTTTAATGATTGTGGGGATCCGAATCTCCGGCAGCCGCGGACTAAGCTGCCGTTAATTACCCCTCGCCTTTGGGGCGAGGGAACCTCCGATTAACGGGTTAAACTGGTCATGCGAACTCAATGTGCAGTGTACGTGTGTTTTGTTTTGAAAGGGGGTTTTGGATATATCGGGAGCCACGCAGAGTTTTTACGGGGGTCCCGCTACCCGGATAGCGGGCTGGGGTCAAAGGGGCTAGCAGCCCCCTTGCGGGGTGCGGGGCAGCGCCCCGTTAGAAATTTTTTTCTAACAGGGACAGTGTCGTGGAGTATGTGTGTATGTAAATATGTATATATATGTACAGATATACATGTGTATATATAAAAAGGGGAAAAGACATCCAAAGGATGCGTAGGGACAGCACCTTGGGCGCTGTGCGCCTAGGTGCTGTGCGCTCAGACGCTAGAGTGCCACGTGTCGGTACGTGGGCGCTCTGCGCTTGAGCGCTGGGCGCTGGAGCGCAAGCGCGCCACGTGTCGGCACGGGGCAGACTTGCGCTCGAGCACTTGCGCTCGAGCGCAAGCGCACCACGTTGCGCTCACCACGTGTCGGCACGGGGGCGACTTGCGCTCGAGCGCTTGCGCTTGAGCGCAAGCGCTCCATGTGTTGGCACGGGGGCGACTTGCGCTCGGGCACTTGCGCCTGAGCGCAAGCGCGCCACGTGTCGGCATGGGGACGCTCTGCGCTTGAGCGCCGGCGAGAAAAAGAGGCTTTTAGCCTAAAAAAATTTCTCAGAAGAGAAATCAGAGAGGAGTTGGACTCCTGAGTGTGTGTGTTTCTTTTTTTTTGGTTTAGTGAACGATGTTCTTCTTCCTCCTCCTCTGTTAGCTGGATCTTGAAGATCAAGAGATATGGGATTTCTAAAAATCTTTTCTTTTTAAGATCTAATGGAAGATCTGAGTTCCCCTTTATGGGTTTTGTGGTGAAAAGCTAATTTGTTTTATAAAAAGAAGAGTAAAACTCTTGGTTTAATTCAAGAGAAAAAGGAAGGTTTTGGAACCTTGAAGAAGGAGAAAAGATCTCAGATCTGAAGAAAATTTTTGAGAGAGAGAAAAAAAGTTGTTGAGATATTTCATTATCTTTGCCTTTATAGGCTATACACTTTACACATAGCCCCTTGGGCTTCACAAAATGACATTTTGCCCATCCCATGGCTCATGTGCCACTTCTTTTTGCACATAAGCCATGGGCTTTTACAAAAATTTGGCTTTATGCCTATTTTTCTTACATTTATCCATAAAATAAAATAAAAGAAATACAACAAAATTGTTTATTCCAAAATTTTTATCTTGGCGTGGGGGAGGCCGGCCGCTTCATGTTCGGGCTCGACCCGGGCATGGGCCCACTGGATCTGGGCTTGGGCCCACTTAGCTTGGAGTTGACTTGGATTTTGACTCGGTCAACCGGGGTGTAAATTTTTACCCCAACAAATTGCCCCCCATCAATAAATGCACACAACATATGTGGGTCGTGTGCATGAAATTGATGGATCTTCTTTCACGTGGAGGCGACCTGATTTGGTTCCCGCTTTTTGGGAAGCTGGCACTGCCCTTTTTACGACATGGACGGTCGTTGCTTGATATGTCTCCGAGACGGAGTGTCCGTGATAGACATTTTCCCTGGCCCGGAGTGATCTGGTTCCCGCTTTGTAGGAATCCTGCGCTGCCCTTTTTGCGACTTGGATGGTCGATGCTGCCCTTTTTGCGACTTGGACGGTCGGTTCTGCCCTTTTTTGCGACGTGGATGGTCGGTGCTGCCATTTTAGCGACGTGGACGGTCGGTGCTGCCCTTTTCGCGACTTGGACGGTCGGTGCTGCCATTTTAGCGACGTGGACGGTCGGTGCTGCCCTTTTCGCGACTTGGACGGTCGGCGCTGCCATTTTAGCGACGTGGACGGTCGGTTCTGCCATTTTAGTGACGTGGACGGTCGGTGCTGCCATTTTAGCGACGTGGACGGTCGATGCTGCCCTTTTTGCGACTTGGACGGTCGATGCTGCCATTATAGCGACGTGGACGGTCGGTTCTGCCATTTTAGCGACGTGGACGGTCGGTGCTGCCATTTTAGCGACGTGGACGGTCGATGCTGCCCTTTTTGCGACTTGGACGGTCGATGCTGCCATTTTAGCGACGTGGACGGTCGGTTCTGCCATTTTAGCGACGTGGACGGTCGGTGCTGCCATTTTAGCGACGTGGACGGTCGATGCTGCCCTTTTTGCGACTTGGACGGTCGATACTGCCATTTTAGCGACGTGGACGGTCGGTTCTGCCATTTTAGCGACGTGGACGGTCGGTTCTGCCCTTTTAGCGACTTGGACGGTCGGTTCTGCCCTTTTAGCGACTTGGACGGTCGGTGCTTGATTTGACTTGCTCTGCTTCTTGCAGTGTCAGGGGTAGACTTGACTTGCCCCGCCTCTTGCGGTGTCGAGATTGGATTCTGACTTGCTCCGCTTCATGCGGTGTCGGAGTGGAAGTTGACTTGTTGATTTTGATTTGGGTTGACATCAGTATCGCTATACTGAAATATGGTACCAGGAGCGAATCATTATCTGTCATTGAGAGGATTTTGGGATTTTGGTTTTTGTTTGGCATCTGCATTGCTGCACTGGAATAATGCCAGGAGCAACTCATCATTTGCCCCGGGAGCATTTGGGAATTGGTTTTTTTTTGTTTTTTTTTTTGTTTTTTGAGGACTTTGAATGTGGTCTCACCGGTAGGACTTGGGAGAGGTTGGGATTGTTTTACGCCCGTGGATTGTATACGGTTTTGCAGGATGTATGATCCAGACTGTAGGGTCGGAAAAATTTCGGAACTTGGTCGGCGTCTGCATCGCTGCACGGGAATATGGTACCAGGAGCGACTCATCATTCGCCGTTGGGGTATGGGATTTAGAATTTGGTTGGCGTCTGCATCGCTGCACTGGAGTATGGTGCCAGGAGCGACTCATCATTCGCCATTTGGGGATTGGGGAGCGATGGCTTAGGAGACAGGTTTAGATCCCTATCGCCTAAGGCTTTTCAATTTTATGGGCTGTGAGGGTCCCATAAAAGCATTTTCTCCCTACGAGTCGTAAGGATCCCGCAGGTGTATTTTCTCCTTAGGAATCCTGAGGATTCTTAAGTGTGTTGCTCCTTTGTGAGTCGTAAGGATCTCACGCAGGGGTTTTCTCCTCATAAGGTCGAGAGGACTTTGCGAGTGCATTTCATCTCTTTTCACGAGTTTGCGCCCTTTCGGGTTTTCACAGACTCGCCGGTAGTCCTGCTTGTGGACATACCGTTTATTTATTATTTTTTATTATTTCTTTCCCCTTTTTTTTTCTTTTCTTCTCTTTTGTTGCCGCTGGTGGGACTTTAAAAGTAGTCTCACCGGCAAGATTTGGGAGAGATAGGGGTCATTTACGCCCGTGGATTGTATACGGTTTTGCAGGATGTATGATCCAGACCGTAGGGCTAATGTGCTCAATTCGCCTGCGACTTGGAGCATTCACGTGTAGTATTTCTTAAGATATCGGCCATTGATGGGTGGCATGGGCCTTTCTCCTTCGGCACTTATCAGTTGGTAGGATCCTCCGTCGAACACTTTCTCAATGACGTATGGTCCTTCCCAGTTTGGCTCGAATTTTCCCTTGGCATGTCGATTGGGGATGATCGGTCTTTTGAGGACCAACACCAATTCACCTTTCTTGAAAGCGCGGAGACGAGTTATCTTGTCATAGGCCCGTGACATTTGGGCTCGGTATAGCTCCAGATTTTGCTGCACCGCGAGCCTCTTTTCTTCGAGGGCATCGAGCTCTTCAAGTCGAAGGAGCACGTTTTCCTCCTCCGTCAACTCGTGCTGAACGGCCATTCTTAAGCTTGGAACTTCGACTTCGAGGGGGAGGACCGCCTCCACTCCGAAGAGCAATGAGTATGGAGTGGACTGAGTTGGAGTACGGTGCGTGGTACGATATGCCCACAACGCCTCGTGAAGTTTGAGATTCCAGTCTCTCTTGTTGGCTGAAGCATTTTTCCTCAGGAGCTTGCATAGAGTCTTATTGAAGGCTTCGGCTAGCCCGTTGGCTCTTGGATTATAGTTGGAGGAATATCTCCAGTCTATCTTGTGCTGAGTAGCGAACCTTGAGACATTGAAGCTCTTGAAAGAAGGCCCGTTGTCAGAAATGATTCTTCTTGGTGTACCGAAGTGGTATAGAATATTATGCTGGAAGAATGTCAGAATATCTTTTTTCTTGACTTCTTTTAGCGGGACAGCTTCAGCCCATCTGGAGAAGTAGTCTGTCGCGGCCAGTATGAACCGATGGCCTTTGGATGACGGAGGATCAATTGGGCCAACAATGTGGGTGCCCCAGACTTCGAAGGGCCACGACGCCACCGTAGGATGCAATGGATTGGGATGCTTGTGAATAAAATCACCGTGAATTTGGCAGATATAACATTTCTTTGCATGCTCTCCGCAATCTCGTATCATGGTGGGCCAGTAATACCCAAGCCGTTTAATCTGCAGTCGCATCTTGGGGCCAGATTGGTGAGCACCGCAAACGCCTGAGTGAACTTCTTTCATGACTTTTTGGGCTTCGGCCGATGACAGGCACCTGAGCCAGAGTTGGTCATATGACCTGCGGTATAACGTATCATTTACAAACACGTATCGGAGAGCTCTCTTCTTCAGCTGAATCCTCGCAGATTTTTCTTCGGGCAGCCTGTCGTATCGGAGGTACTCTATGAAGGGTTCTCTCCAATCGGGCTCATCTTGGATGATCGAAGCTTCTCCGGCAGGACTGCTCTTCTGTTCCGCGCTTTCCTCTTCTCGTAGAGAGACTGGGGGTAGAATTTGTCGGCTCCTGACTGTGATCAGAATTTCGTCCATGTCAGGATCAGCCAGCTCCTTGGCTAAGCGAGCGAGTACGTCAGCCTTTCCATTCAACGCTCTAGGGACTCTCATTAGTTCAATGTGAGTGAACCGTTTCATGAGTTCCACCACTCGGCCTCTGTACCGAGCTAACTCGGGTTTGTATATTTTATAATCACCGTTTACTTGGTTGACGATGAGCTGGGAGTCACCGTAAACTCGTAGCCGACGGATTTCCATTTCTATGGCGAGCTCCAAACCAGCTATCAGAGCTTCATACTCAGCTTCATTGTTTGTCCGAGGCTCGGTGAGAGCGAAAGAACGCCGTAGGGTTCCCATTGATGGTGTGATGAACACCAATCCTATCCCTGCTTTTATCTCCGGGACGCTTGATTTACTGGAGGTCCTTATCGATGAGGCCCCATCGAAGTAGAGCTCCCAACATGGCTCATCTCCCTCGAGGTGCAGCACTTGTTCGTCGGGTAACTCACAAATTAGCGGCGACCCTTCTGTTATAGGATGAGCGGCGAGGAAGTCTGCAAGAGCTTGCCCTTTCACTGCTTTCTGAGGAGTATAAACTATGTCAAACTCAAGTAACATGACAGCCCATCTTGCCATTCTGCCGGCTAGGCTTGCTTTGGTCATCAAGTGTTTGAGTGGGTCGACCTTAGAGATCAGCATAACCCGATGAGCGAGCAGATAGTGCCTCAGCTTCTTCACAGCAAATATCAGAGCCAGGCATTGCTTTTCGATTGGGGAATAGTTGTGTTCCGCCCCGACTAAAGTTCGACTGAGATAGCAGAGGGCATTTTCTTTTCCCTCCTCGTTATTCTGGGCAAGGAGCGCACCGAGTGACTCATCTAGCGCGGCAGTATAGAGAATTAACGGTTTATTTGGAATGGGAGCGGCCAGTACTGGAGGGTGCAACAAGTATTGTTTGATGCTTTCGAACGCTGCTTGACATTCGGCATCCCAGATAAAAGGAGCTCCTTTCTTCATGAGCTTTGAGAAGGGCCTACATTTCCCCGATAAATTTGAGATAAACCTCCTTATATAAGCAAGCTTGCCTTGAAAAGATCTTAGCTGCGTCAGACTTTTCAGAGGGGGCATCTCCATGATGGCCTTTATCTTTGATGGGTCAACTTCGATCCCTCGATGTCGAACTATGAAGCCCAGGAATTTTCCCGATGACATGCTGTTCATATCAGAAAATTGCATTCTAATACCGTTCATTCATTATCTAATTGTTGTATTTATCGGTATTATTGACCGGTGTCTGCTCAGTATTACAGATTACAGGTATCCATGACAAAATACTGGAAATGCATCCAACAGCGCGGATATATCACTTGAGGGAAGACACTGCGACCAGAAACGCTAACCGACCGATACTTCAGGAGTTCCTTTATGCAACAAGTTGTGTACACATTTTTTTCTAAATGGTCCAACACAACAAGTGTGTACACAAGACTTTTAAGCACATGTGGATATGATTTTATATGCAATCAAGGATATGATTCTATATGCAATCAAGGATATGATTCTATATGCAATCATCAAGGATATGATTCTATATGCAATCAAGGATATGATTTTATATGCAATCATCAAGGATATGATTTTATATGAAATCAAGGATATGATTTTATATGCATATGATATTATATGCATTCAAGACTACAAAGCATGTGTTCAAATCAAAGGCAATCAAACAAATCAGCATGAGCCATAATGGGGCAGATATGAATATTTCTTTCTGAGCCTATAAATAGAGACCAGAGGGAAGAGGAAAGGGTAGCTTTTTCTTTAGTTCTATCTTAGAATTCTTGTAATTTTTCTTTTCATTCTTGAGCTCTTGCCCCTTTGTCTTGACCTTGCAACTTCTCATTTAGAACTTGCAAGCTTAAGGCTTAGGTTCTTGACTTCAAGATCTCTTGTAACAAGTTTGTTCTTCAATAAAAGTTCGTATTTTTATTACATGTCTTGTTCCACTTTACATGATTTCAATTGTGAAATTCATGCCTTACTTTGATCTTGCAACCTCTTAAGTGAGCTTGCAACCTTAAAGCTTGGTATTTGGATCTCACACGTTGCCGGGGATTGAACACTGGGAGTTAAAACGCTTGAACTCATCGATTCTCTTTTCCTCTTTATTTCATTGCATGTTTTTATGTATCTTCTCTTTTCTTTCTTGTTAATTTGTAAATATGTGTGAGTAATCTTTTCACTTGTTAAGGGTGTAATATGTTAGATCGTATTCGAAGATTTTCTTTGTCCAAACTTTAAAACCTAAAACTTGCCTATTGAAACTTCGTGCAAATCACCCGCAACTCCGCTCACTAGGCATCCTATCCTACCCCGATAGTGATGATTCCTAATCATGACCGGATTGCCCGTGGTTTGCCGAAGGCTAAAATCAAGAGATAACAACGGAAGGACAAGGGACAAGGAAAACGGATTTAGCGAAATACCGCAAATACCGTATTTCAAGTTCCCTAATCCGCGTTGTTACCTATTGCTTTAGTATCAATACCAAGTCGGGGCTATAAGGAATTGGCAAACATCACCTTCATACAATCTAACTTATTACTACCCTTAACAAGCCATTTTTATTCATATCTTTGTTACGACAATTAGTTAACCAACAAATCAAAACACGGAATTAACTCGTTAAAACAAGCAATAAGAAACTTACCATCTCCCTGCGGACGACCCGTATTCATCGCGGCTCGCTACAAGCGACACCGTTTTGATTGCGGTAATTTCAGAATTCTTTTTAAACACGACACAGTTAGAGCGTGACAATCAAATGGCGCCGTTTCCGGGGAGATGGTAACGCTTTTTATACTTGTAGTTTCGGGTTAAATTTGTGCATATTCTGTATAAAACTAACTTCTAACACATTCAAACAAATAACCATTCTTTTTGAAACCAACCACAAACACAAATAAAATTCTTTTCTTCTCTGGATTTGAATTCTGCTAACACTCTGATTTTCTTAATTATTTGTGTTCAGAATTGTGGTTGTTAATATTGCTTTTTGGCTCAAATATCCGTATTTTTCCAACATATGCAGATTTGACGGATTTTGAGCAGCGATCATACGGAACAAAGGGGCATTTTCAAATGCAAAGGAGGGTGAACACTCAGTGCCAAAGATCCGGGTAGTTAGACCCGCGCAAGCGAACCATTCGACCACTCGGAGGCAATATCAACACGAGTTTCTGAAACTCGTGCTTTTTGGTACGTATTTTTCTAAACTTCCCCTCTCAAACCCGACGCTCCAATATTCTTGTCTTTGCAGGATTCTTAGCAAAAATCGCCGCAAAAAGCCAAAAAAAAAACTAACCGTATTTGTTGCAGCGCCGCATTAAAAGTAAAAAACGATAACTGATTGCTTGAAAATAAAACTTGGTTGAATTTTGCGCATTGCATCATTTAATACGGACTTAAGGGGCTCTAACACCAATCCAGATTGGGTGGGGATTTCATCACCCTTTCCAGGACCCCAAAAAAATCACTAAAGCATATGCATTGTCCATTGTAAATTAAAAAATACTAGACTTCAGCCCTAAGGACTTCGCGCTCATTATGAGAAGATAAACCGTGTTTAGAACCTCGCTTAACGGTATATTGTTTACGGGGTGTCTAGGAAAGTGTTAAAGGCGCAACCGCCGAAAGAGAAAGGGTTACTTAATTAAGGAACTTCGCGAAAGCGTTGGACAACCTCCCCTTATCTCTGCACTTACCTGGCCTTGTGATCAGTGTATTTTTAAGCCCGTTTCTCGACACTGTTTAACTTCGACAATCAAGTTCTGGAGCAGGTCTAGTAGACCTAGGTTACCCTAGATCTAGGTGTGATTGTGCATATCTTGTTTGTGATTGCTTAAGCCGTATATCCGTACATATTTCTGTAAATCTCCTTCTAAAAAAAAAAGGAAAAATCAAAAACTTTTATAAAAAAAAACTTGCCCTTTGTCGCCAAATCCATTTTTCACCCATCGCCTTTCTCCATTGACGTTTTCTTACCCTCACCTTCTCCGCTTTGACTATACTAAACTCGTTTAGTGTATGTCCGCTTGGACTCGGGACACTAGCGCCCGTCTAGTCCGCGTTACGTTAGTCGCTACCGACTACGCGATTGACTCCGAAGTCGATACTCCTTCCACTCCTCTTTCAGCCCTACCTTTGCCGGCCAACTCCGACGTTGACCGGAATTCTGTTCATACTTCTTCACCTTCACCTTCGCTTTCACCAACCTCTTCTTCCGCGATGTCGGGATTCAATCCGAACATCTCTTTGACCACCCCTGGATTGGCTCCACCTCCTACGGAGACCAATATCTCACCACCTCCGCCTGTTGTAGCGCCGCAGCGAATCGCGCTCCATGATCGTTTCTATCCCACCCGTTCTGTACTTCCCACCTGCCTTTCTCTTCCTCCGGCTAATGGGGACAACTTTGAAATTAAGCCCCATTTCATCAACATGCTTCCACGTTTTCATGGGGTTGAATCTGAAGATGCCTATATCTTCATCAACAAATTTCAAAACGTCTGTGCCATGATGAAAACCACCCAGCTGTCGGACGATGCTATACGTCTACGGGTCATTCCGTTCACTCTATGCGATCTCGCTGAAAAATGGCTGTATAGCACCGCTTCGCATTCCATAACCAGTTGGGATGAGTTTGTTAAAGCGTTTCTCAAAAAGTTTTATCCAAATCACAAAACTGCAAGGATTCGCAATGAAATCAATCAATTCTCCCAGCTTCCTTCTGAACCCTTCTGGAAGTGCTTTGACCGGTACAAAGACCTTCTTGTTCAGTGTCCTCACCACGGTATAGAGAAATGGCAACTTTGCCAAACCTTATACGAGGGCCTGAACCCAGCAACGAAGCAGTTGTTGGAAACCATCTGTCAGGGCCACTTCCTATCCAAATCTGACGAGGAAGCATGGCAATTCTTTGACGACCTTGCGGAGCAAACGCTACAGTGGGAGAGCACGAGACCGACGACTTCTTCTTCTTCTACCTCCACTTCCACCGGTCAGTCTAGGGTAGGAATTCATCAACTTGACGTCTCTATTGCAATGAAAGCTGAAATGGCTGCAATAACTAGAAAGCTTGAAGCGATGGAGAGCAAATTTTCTTCTCCTGCTCCTAGCCCTGTTCTTCCACTTCGTACCATCTGCGCTTGTTGTTCCGATCCCTCTCATTTAACCGAAGAGTGTCCTTACAATTCTCCATCTCAAGGACAGGATCAGGTTAATGCTGCATTTCAGCAAAGACCAAGGAATGATCTGTACTCTTCCACGTATAATCCCGGTTGGAGGAACCACCCCAATTTCGCCTGGAATCAGAATCAAAATCAATTCCAAGGCAACCACTTCCAAAGGCCCCCTCCACCGCAACAACAAGCGCAACAACAAACTCAACATCAATATCAGCAGCCCTTCCAACCCCAGCCTTTCCAAAACCAGACGAACAACTTTGCACCCAACAACTCTTTTCCACCAAACAACTTTGTTCCGTCAAACAACGATAAGGTTTCCTCGCTCGAGCGAAGTCTGGAGGCGTTTGTTAAACAATCGACTCAATCCACCGCCAACATCCAGTCTTCGATTCAATCTTTAGTGCAACACACTGCCGCACACGGGCAAAGCATCAAGACCATCGAGGCCCAGATTGCACAGCTGAACGCGGCCTTAAGCGAGCGAGAGAAGGAGAAGCTCCCGTCCCAGCCACTTCCAAATCCCGGTCACCCACATAATTCACATGTTGCTCTTGAACAACAAAACCATAATGTGAGTGCCGTGACTACACTGAGATCGGGGAGGATGCTGCAAAACAACATTGGCACACGGATCAACGATGACACCCCGGCCGCTTCTTCTTCTTCTTCTTCTTCTTCTCCTTCTTCTTCTTCATCTTCTGAGCCTATTCTCCGTTCTTCACAAGGCTCTCCTTCCTCTTCTTCTATGAACGGACCCACTTCTCACTCCACGAAAACACCTATTCTGGGATCCGGTCCAACTCCACAATCTCCTCCTCCAGCATTAGACTCAACCAATTTTCAAAATGTTCCATTTCCAAACCGGTTGAGATCTAATAAACAAAATCCTCAAATGGAGAAGATTCTGGAGTTATTTAAGCAAGTTAACATTAACATTCCTCTTTTAGATGCTGTCCAACAAGTCCCGTCTTACGCGAAAATCTTAAAGGACTTGTGCACGAAAAAGAGGAAATCTCAGGTACCCAAGAAAGTTTTCTTGGCTAGTGCTGTGAGTGATGCCCTTACCCAATCTTTACCACAAAAACGGAAGGACCCTGGCTGTCCTACGATTTCAATTACCATTGGGGATAAGAACATCAACCGCGCACTATTAGATCTTGGTGCCAGTGTTAACTTGCTTCCGTATTCAGTATACGAGCAATTAGGCGTCGGAGAGCTGAAACCCACGCACTGCACTCTCCAAATGGCCGACCGATCGATCACCCATCCTAGGGGTGAGCTAGAGGATGTGTTGATAAGAGTCGGGGACTTCATATTCCCCGTTGACTTCATTGTATTAGATACACAGCCTGTAGCTAACCCCCGGAATCAAATTCCGGTGATACTCGGTCGCCCATTTCTCGCAACCTCAAATGCTGTGATCAATTGTCGCAATGGTTCGATGAACCTCTCTTTTGGAAATATGACGATTGAACTCAACATTTTTAGGTTGGGGAATCAGCCCGCCGAACCTAATGCTCATATACTGGACGTCTGCTCGATCCAGGAGATCACCCCGGAAGAGTGTGAATTCGAGGAGTTTCTGTTTGAACGCGATAACCTTGACGCCACTAGTGCGTTTCTCTTCGAACCTGCTGCTGCTTCCGCGCCCGACTATGACTACGAGTGTTTTACGTTCTCACACGATCTTAGCCGCTCACAACCCGAGTTTGAATCTTTTGACTTTCCGGATGAGTTACCTGAACCATCCAACTCGGTAGCTTACGCTCGTTTTGAACCTTTGATGGAATCCTTTGAGTTCGAGACCTTTTCTCCAATCCAGCCTTCAATCATTTCACCTCCAATTCTCGAACTCAAGCCTTTGCCGTCTCACCTTAAGTACGCTTACTTAGGTGAGAACGAGACCCTCCCGGTTATCATTTCGGCTTCTCTTGCTCCCGAGCAAGAGAAAGCCCTTCTTTCGGTCTTACACGGCAATAGGCAAGCTTTTGGCTGGTCCATGGCGGACATCAAGGGGATTAGTCCCCTGATCGTTGAGCATCATATTCATCTGATGGATGATGCCAAACCAACCCGGGATCCACAAAGACGTCTCAATCCAGTCATGAAGGAGGCTGTGAAGAAGGAGATCGTCAAATGTCTGGATAGTGGTATCATTTACCCTATCTCCGATAGCCAGTGGGTTAGCCCCATTCATGTTGTCCCCAAGAAGTCGGGCATCACGGTCATAACCAACGAGGCGAACGAGTTAATCCCTACTCGCACCCAAACTGGGTGGCGAGTATGCATTGATTACCGAAAACTCAACGCCGCAACGCGAAAAGACCACTTTCCGCTACCTTTTATTGACCAGATGCTCGAACGATTGGCCGGACATGAGTACTATTGCTTTCTTGATGGCTACTCTGGCTATAATCAAATTCCCATCGCCGAAAAAGACCAGGACAAGACTACTTTCACTTGTCCTTTCGGCACGTTTGCATATCGTCGCATGCCCTTTGGGTTATGCAATGCGCCCGCTACCTTCCAGCGGTGTATGATGTGAATATTCTCATACATGGTGGAGAAATTCTTGGAGATCTTCATGGACGACTTCTCCATCTTTGGCGATTCCTTTGACGAGTGTCTGCTGCATCTCGACGCTGTCCTTACCAGATGTAAGGACAAGAATCTCACTTTGAACTGGGAGAAATGCCACTTCATGGTGCGCGAAGGTATTGTCTTAGGACATATCATCTCGCAGAAAGGCATTGAGGTAGACAAAGCAAAGATTGAGGTCATTTCCAATCTTCCTCCTCCCCGATGCGTCCGAGATATCCGAGCCTTCCTTGGCCACGCTGGTTTCTATAGACGGTTTATCAAGGACTTTAGCAAGATTGCTAGGCCCTTGACTCTTCTACTGGCCAAGGACACGCCATTCGACTTCAGCCCGAGCTGTGTGGCTGCTTTTGAATCATTGAAACACTCACTCACTTCTGCTCCCGTTCTCTCTTCCCCTGACTGGACGCACCCATTCGAGATTATGTGCGATGCATCCGACTCTGCCATCGGTGCTGTCCTTGGACAACACATCAACAAGATGCCGCACGTAATCTATTACGCTAGCCGAACCCTGAACGACGCCCAACTCAATTATACAACAACTGAGAAGGAATTCTTGGCTGTTGTATTTGCTTTAGAGAAGTTCAGGCCCTACCTCATCGGCTCTCCAGTCATTGTTTACACTGATCATTCTGCTCTGCGCCATCTTTTTGTGAAGAAAGATGCCAAATCTCGGCTTATACGTTGGATCCTCTTGCTTCAAGAGTTTGACCTTGTCATTAAGGACAAACGAGGATGTGAAAACGTCGTTGCCGACCATCTCTCACGACTTCCTTCTTCGCCGTCGCTTCAAATCCCGATCAATGACGTTTTCCCGGATGAACAACTCTTGACAATATCTCGCGAACCTTGGTTCGCAGATATTGTGAACTATTTGGCCACAGGGTTACTACCAACCGAATGGTCAAGTCAGGACAGACTTCGCTTTTTATCCCAAGTAAAACATTTTTACTGGGACGAACCCTATCTGTTCAAGTACTGTCCTGACCAGATTATTCGTAGGTGTGTCCCTGATGAGGAATTCAAGAGTGTGCTGTCATTTTGCCACGATCAAGCGTGTGGCGGGCATTTTGGCCCCAGAAAGACAGCTGAGAAGATCTTGCAATGTGGTTTCTACTGGCCACAACTCTTCAAAGACGCTCATGACTATTGCAAGACTTGCTCCCGGTGCCAACATATGGGCCGGATATCCCGGAGAAACGAGATGCCGCTCCAACCAATCTTGGTTGTGGAGATTTTCGACGTGTGGGGGATAGATTTCATGGGGCCGTTTCCCAGCTCTTTCGGGAACTTGTACATCCTTCTAGCTGTTGATTACGTCTCTAAATGGGTCGAGGCTGTGCCCAGCCGGACTAACGACAACAAGGTTGTCGTTAGGTTCCTTAAAGAAAACATTTTCTCCCGTTTTGGGCACCCCCGAGCGATCATTAGCGACAATGGAAGTCATTTCTGCAATAAGACTTTCGAGGCCTTAATGCGGAAGTATTCCATTAATCATAAGCTATCCACGCCCTATCACCCCCAAACCTGTGGTCAAGCCGAAGTCTCAAATCGGCAGATCAAGCAGATACTGGAGAAGACGGTTTCCAAGAACCGTAAGGATTGGTCGCTGAAACTAACTGATGCCCTTTGGGCTTTTCGCACTGCTTATAAGACCGACCTTGGCATGTCTCCCTATCGGCTTGTATACGGAAAAGCTTGCCACCTCCCTGTCGAAATAGAGCATCGCGCATTTTGGGCGATAAAAGAGCTGAATCTATCTCTCGAAGATGCGGGCAGCCATCGGAAGCTGCAACTGAACGAACTGAGCGAGCTTAGGGATGAGGCTTACGATAACGCGGTTGTCGTTAAGAATAGAACGAAGGTGTTTCACGATAAACACCTTTTGCGCAAAACCTTCGTACCTGATCAGCAGGTACTGCTTTACGACACCAGACTTCATTTCCATCCAGGAAAGCTCCGATCTCGCTGGAAAGGGCCGTATTTTGTGCGGAATGTGTATCCGCAGGGCGCTGTGGATTTGGAAAATCCAAAGGACGGTTCATTTTTCAAAGTGAACGGACACCGACTAAAACCGTACCTTAGCGCCGAACCAACAGAGGAGCTCCTATTCTTACAGGAGCCGGTTTACCCTGCCTGATCTTCCTCTGCCCACCTCCAAACTTCGGTTATCCAGCCAAGAACAGTGGACACTGTTCCAAATAAGTTTGGGGGTATGTATAAAGCCTTTTGTATATATTTGTGAATATTCTTTTCCATTCTTTTTCTTTTTCTTTTCTTTACAAACAAAAACAAATAAAAATTGTGTATCGCTAACCGACAATTTTTGACCCTTCAAATGATCTCTTCATGCAATGACAGTGAGGACACTGTTCAGTTTAAGTTTGGGGGTACGCTCGGTACGCATTTCTTACCTTCGCATTCATATGTATATTTTGCATCTGCATATTAAAATCCATAAAATCCATAAAAATCTGAAAATTTTCTAAAAACATAAAAACATTTCTGTCAAGTTAGCTAGTGGGAGGACTCTGATTCAACATTTCGACGGTTTTGTTTGATAAAATAAGAATAACTAAATCTTATGTTTAGATTTTGAAAACCTGAAAAATAACTCTCCTTTGAAGTTAACTATAGCTGATATACGTCTTTACATCACACTACACGTGTCGTGAGTTTTTGGGAATTAGATGATAAGTCTTTTATGTCGAAAAACTTTTAAATGGATCAATGATTTTCTGAGGATCAAATAGGTTTGTTCTGAAATAAGTAGTGTCAAGAATAGTTTATGAAGTAAAGCGAATATGAAGGAATGTTATTGATGCCGTAATTGGAACTAAGTCTGAAAAATAACCCATCTGAAACTTGATTGGAATGATTACACACCAAACCCACTAAACACGTCTTTTATCCAAAAAATAATTGAACTGCCGGTTATATCTCCGTTCGTATTAAATCATCTGATTTTCACGCCAAACTGTCTTTTGTTTTTGGACCTGGGTAACTTGAGTAATTAAGTCTGCCGGGGTGTTTCTACACCTAATGCCCTAAAACCAACTGGTGTGGGTGCATTGGCCCAAAGCTCGCTAAGAAGCCTAGAAAGTCCAGATTAAAACAAAGTCAAGTAAGTGTTCTCTCCGAGTTAAAATTCCTAACGGTTCTTTGTGTGAGAATAATCTTGATAAAAGACAGGCTTTTTTTTAAAAATTTAGCGGAGATATGAAGGTTTTATTCTATGATAAAGACTATTGCACGATTCACAGAGGTGTGTATGAAATGAAAACAAGGAAAGGGTGGAGTGAAAAATAAGACCTAGTTTCCTGTTAAGGAAGATAGAAATTCTGAAGTTGAAACTTTTTACTGGAAAACGAAGCTTGAAAAAAATTGCTTAACTCTTTATAAAACTTATGTGATCCTTTTAAAATTTTTATCCGGGCTTAATTGTGTGATATGATGACTTTATTCGACCTTTCGGGAACTTAACGACACTATTTGCACTGCACGTGAAGACATATAAAAGCTGTAGTTAAACAAGAAGCGAGGTGTGAAAAATAAAGGGTCGATAGTCTAGACCTAGGATAATAGAATTGTTATTTTCTGAAACAAAACTTTAGGGTTTGAATCTTAGTTATTTTACAAAACTAGCTTGACCGGATTTTGTGGGTAGTATCCGCTGAAAACCCTCAGGAGACAACACTCCTCCTACTAGGGACACCTAGAGGTTTAACGGCTTGTTGCACTTGCTCAGTGCAATCGCGTTCCCTGCGAAAGTGAGGTTAGGAAATTTTTTGTGAATAAATTGGTTTTGCTCGGGACGAGCAATAGATAAGTTTGGGGGTATTTGTTCATATCATAAAATTGCATTCTAATACCGTTCATTCATTATCTAATTGTTGTATTTATCGGTATTATTGACCAGTGTCTGCTCAGTATTACAGATTACAGGTATCCATGACAAAATACTGGAAATGCATCCAACAGCGCGGATATATCACTTGAGGGAAGACACTGCGACCAGAAACGCTAACCGACCGATACTTCAGGAGTTCCTTTATGCAACAAGTTGTGTACACATTTTTTTCTAAATGGTCCAACACAACAAGTGTGTACACAAGACTTTTAAGCACATGTGGATATGATTTTATATGCAATCAAGGATATGATTCTATATGCAATCAAGGATATGATTTTATATGCAATCAAGGATATGATTCTATATGCAATCAAGGATATGATTCTATATGCAATCATCAAGGATATGATTCTATATGCAATCAAGGATATGATTTTATATGCAATCATCAAGGATATGATTTTATATGAAATCAAGGATATGATTTTATATGCATATGATATTATATGCATTCAAGACTAAAAAGCATGTGTTCAAATCAAAGGCAATCAAACAAATCAGCATGAGCCATAATGGGGCAGATATGAATATTTCTTTCTGAGCCTATAAATAGAGACCAGAGGGAAGAGGAAAGGGTAGCTTTTTCTTTAGTTCTATCTTAGAATTCTTGTAATTTTTCTTTTCATTCTTGAGCTCTTACCCCTTTGTCTTGACCTTGCAACTTCTCATTTAGAACTTGCAAGCTTAAGGCTTAGGTTCTTGACTTCAAGATCTCTTGTAACAAGTTTGTTCTTCAATAAAAGTTCGTATTTTTATTACATGTCTTGTTCCACTTTACATGATTTCAATTGTGAAATTCATGCCTTACTTTGATCTTGCAACCTCTTAAGTGAGCTTGCAACCTTAAAGCTTGGTATTTGGATCTCACACGTTGCCGGGGATTGAACACTGGGAGATAAAACGCTTGAACTCATCGGTTCTCTTTTCCTCTTTATTTCATTGCATGTTTTTATGTATCTTCTCTTTTCTTTCTTGTTAATTTGTAAATATGTGTGAGTAATCTTTTCACTTGTTAAGGGTGTAATATGTTAGATCGTATTCGAAGATTTTCTTTGTCCAAACTTTAAAACCTAAAACTTGCCTATTGAAACTTCTTGCAAATCACCCGCAACTCCGCTCACTAGGCATCCTATCCTACCCCGATAGTGATGATTCCTAATCATGACCGGATTGCCCGCGGTTTGCCGAAGGCTAAAATCAAGAGATAACAACGGAAGGACAAGGGACAAGGAAAACGGATTTAGCGAAATACCGCAAATACCGTATTTCAAGTTCCCTAATCCGCGTTGTTACCTATTGCTTTAGTATCAATACCAAGTCGGGGCTATAAGGAATTGGCAAACATCACCATCATACAATCTAACTTATTACTACCCTTAACAAGCCATTTTTATTCATATCTTTGTTACGACAATTAGTTAACCAACAAATCAAAACACGGAATTAACTCGTTAAAACAAGCAATAAGAAACTTACCATCTCCCTGCGGACGACCCGTATTCATCGCGGCTCGCTACAAGCGACACCGTTTTGATTGCGGTAATTTCAGAATTCTTTTTAAACACGACACAGTTAGAGCGTGACAATCACACGCCAAAAGCGCATTTCAGAGGATTCATCTTCAGGTCAAATTCCCTCAGTCTGGTGAGAACGGTCCTAAGATCCTGGATATGATCGGCCTTGGTTTCAGTCTTAACGACCAGATCATCAACATAACATTCGTCGACTTTATGAATTAGGTCATCGAAGATATTGGTCATTACCCTTTGATATGTAGCACCTGCGTTCTTCAGTCCGAATGGCATTACCTTGTAGCAATATATTCCGATCGGGGTTCGAAATGCTGTGTGTTTCTCATCCTCAGGCGACATCTTGATCTGATTATATCCAGACGAGCCATCCATAAAGGTGAACAGTTCATAATTTGAGGTGTCATCGACCATCATTTCCATGACCGGTAGCGGGAAGTCGTCTTTAGGACATGCCTTGTTGAGGTCCCTGAAGTCGACACAAACTCGGATCTGCCTATTTTTCTTCTTCACTGGGACTATGCATGCGATCCAGTCCGCATATTTCTCTTCCCTGATGAAGCCGGCATCGATGAGCTTCTTGGTTTCCTCGATGACTTTTTCTTCTAGTTCCCTTCTCATTCTTCGAGGAGCTTGTTTGACTGGCTTAGCATCAGGAGATATAGCTAACATATGTACGGCCACTTCAGGGGAAAGGCCAGGCATTTCTTTGTATGTCCACACGAAGCAGTCGACAAACTCATGCAGCAGGGCAATTATCTGCGCTTTCATTTCCTCTGACAAGAGCGAGCTGATGTAGGTCGGCCTTGGATTATCGGGCGTTCCTAAGTCAATCTCGGTTAGCTCGTCAAAGGTTGCTTGTCCGCCATCTTCGAGCTCTTGAGGAGCTTCTTCTGGCTCGGCTATCTCGTCGTCATCATTTGATCTTTCGCTGGCCTCACCAACATGGATCATGTAGCACGCTTTAGAATCAGGTTGAATGTAGCCTATGCCCCGTCTATCTGGAATTCGTCCATCGATGAGTGCTCGGACCTGGGGCGGATGCCATAGCCCTTCGTAAGACTTTGCTTCGGACTCCGTTTGATATAACCGGCATCCGCACTTCTTAAAGTATTCCCGCATCTCGGGCGCATAGTATCTGGGATTGAGGACGGTTCCTATGCCTCTCTCATATGGAAGGCACGCGACAGACAAATCGTCCGGGTGCGCAACGGGGTTTGACCCATAAAACAAGATGCCCTTCTGTCCACTTTTCCTTCTGGGAACGTAGAAAGTTTTCAGCTGGTCCACGGTGGAGATTGATAATGCATCGAGCTCTTTGCACATTTGCTCTGGTACCCTTGTAACGGCTAGGGATCCTTCTGCAACTTCGAAGGTCTCTCGTAGTTTCGCTTGTTGCGTGGGGGTCCAATCTGCACCACTATTGCACGACAGGTCCTCCTCCTCTGACTCTTCTGTGTCGCTGCCAAGATGAGGGCGGACTTTACTCCTAGATGGGGCTTCAGTGACGGATTCATCCGTATCGCTGCCGAAACGAGGGCGAGTTTTATGGAAGGACGGGCTTCCAGCGTCGGACTCATCAGTATCGCTACCGAAATGCGGGCGCACTTGGGCATTTTTGCTTTTGAAAGTGACAGCCGGCGCAGATTTGCTTTTGAGCCTTGGGGCTGGTCTATCCTCAGTCAGTTGTGGCTTAGCATTTTGGTGGTTCATAAAGTACCGAGAATCTTCATATCGGACTTCATGCACACCGAACGGTTGGATGTCTCCGTCAATGCGTCTTTCTTCGCCATTTTAGTATACTTCATGCATTGATGGAGAGTTGACGGAATGATGCCGTAATCGTGGAGTCACGGCCGCCCCAAGAGAATCTTATAAGACGTGTCGGTGTCGATCACGTATATCTTAGCTTCAGTTTGCAGATCCCCGAATTTGATTGGCAGAGCTATGGACCCCAGAACTTGCTGGCAATTTTGGTTGAAGCCTTGAATGACAATCCTTTCCCTTGACAGGTGTCGGACGTCCATTGATAAACTCTTCAGAGTTCGCAAGTTCATGATGTTCACTGAGGACCCCGGATCAATCAATATGCGATTAATTCGATCTCCGTCGCTGTACCTGGTCACGTAAAGCGGCCGATTATGCTCATCCGTTCCCAGTAGCAAGTCTTCATCCTTAAATGTGACTGCGGCGGCATGCAAAGCATGCTGGGCTTCTTTCATATTAATTTCCGCAAAGTGAGCCTGATACCGCTCGGGGTTTTGTAGAGCGTGAATGAGAACATCTCTAAGCTCCTTAGATAGGACCAAGGCGTCGTAGATGCTCAGGAGAGACGGAAGCTTCCGGAGATGTGCCAAGACATTATAGTCCACCGAGGAAGGACTTATGTTTTCATCAGCCGGTTCTCTGCCATCTTCTTCATTAGCGACTTGTTTTTCCTTCCCTTTTGGGGCGTTGCCCTGATTTTGCGGTAGAGCCCTGCCGCTTCTGAGCTGGATTTGATTGGCCTTTGTGGTGAGCTCCTCGTCCTCTTCGGGAAAACAGAGCTCATCCTCGGAGTCGCTGCCAAGATGGATGGCATAGCAGGTCACTACTGGGATCTCTTCATTGGAGTCTTCTTCTAACTCCTCCAGAATTTCAGCCGCTTGTATAGGGAAGAACTCCTTCAATTGAATCAATGTTCTTTCCTTTTGTTCATATTCTTCGAGGGAATCGATATATTTTTGAATGGTTGATCTCCCTGCAGACTCTTTTTTGCGCCGAGCTGCACTTTTCTTCTTCTTGAGCTTCTTGGATTTTGAGCCTGATGGAGCCGCATTGGCAGCTGGACTGGTAGGCTTCTTCTGCCCTTCCCATTTCGTCCTGGGTTCTTTCCGAAGTAGCTTTATCATCTTCTTCGTCTTATTAGATATGTGCGTACTCCACGGAGGCCGCGATGAGTCCGTTTCATTTCTCAGGGCAGCGGGTTCGGCTGTCTGCTCCCAGAAGGCTTCAGTTTCTGTCTGTATAAAGTTGGTGGTTGCAACTTGATTGTTCACCAACACGCTTTTGGACAGCTCGATCTCTCCAGCCTTGTACTGCTTCTCGACCCAGTCTTTGAAGATATAGCAATCCTCAATCGCATGGCTCACTACTCGGTGGTACGGGCAATACAGAGGATTGTCGGTCATTTTTGCTTCTTGGGGTCTTTTCGACTCCGGCAATTGTAGGCCGTTGTTCAAGGCATCTTTAAATATCTTGCGGACCTTGTCCCTTCTGAAAGAGTAAACCTTGTTCTTTTTCTCCTCTAGGGAAGGCCCATCTCCTCCCAGCAATGGCTTTCGAGACCGGTTGGTTTTGGATTCGCCTGCCCTTCGCTTTTCTTCACCGTCGGACGCATTGAAGACATTGGTACTGCTGGAACTCCCGCTTCTACGGTTGTCGTCCCGCTTGCTTTTCCAAGTTTTGTCTCTCTGAGAATCCGGCGGGGACTCTTGCTTCGAGCGTTCCAGCATTTGGACTTTCTTGGTTAGCTCCTGAAATGTCTTGAGGCCTGCCGTACACAAAAATGGGACCATCCAATTGCTGAGGTTCCCAATGAGAAGGCTGACGGACTGGTCCTGCTCCAGCGGCGGTTCGCACTTGACTGTGAGATTACGCCATCGAGCGATAAAGTCGGTGTTGCTTTCATTCCTCCCCGGCTTGGTCCTCACAAGGTCGGCAATGGAGATTTTATCACTGACACTCATGAACCTTTGCCGAAACAGGGACTCCATTTGGGCAAAGGTAATGACGGACCCGTCCGGTATACTCGTATACCAGTCGAAGGCGACGCCGGTCAGGCTGTTGACAAACTGACGAAGAAGGAGCGCATCATTGCCCCCTGTATTTCCGCACGATGCTTTGAAGTGGGCGACGTGCTGATTTGCATTCCCTGTTCCATCAAATCTTCCGAACTTAGGAATGACATAGCCGCTTGGGAACTCAATCAGATCGTACTGCGCGGGATATGGCCGCCCACTACTGCCGATTTCTTTCTGAGCTTCAGTTTCGGCCACCAATGTTTTAACCTTGCTGGTGACCAAATCCATTATCCGATCCTGTGTTAGCGGGATGGTGTTATCTGGGGCCAAGGCGTCCCCAGAAGCGGAATGTGGCCGGCTTTCATGTGGCTCGACCAGTCTGGGACCCGAAGGAACAGGCATTGGCTGCCTCGGATTGTCATCACCCGGCTGATTACCAGCGGCTTATGCTTGATTGGGAGGCGCTCGAGCAATTTGAGCCGTAAGCTGCATCACCACGTTCGTTAATTCGTCAATCTTCGAATAGAGCTTGGCCATCTCTTTATCTTTGCTCCTGAGCTGTTTTCGAAGCTCTTGAAGCAGCTCTTGCTCCGCAGTCCTGGGGCGGAAAGTCGGCTCTTCCTCGCTGTCCGAGCTTGACTCTGCATGGACCAAGGGGTCTTTCTGCCTATCATCCTCATCGAGAGGGTTTTCTTCATCTAGCGGGGGCGGCTGTTCTTGGACAGCGGCAACCACATTCAGGCTAGATTGGGCCTGGGATGTGGTAGCCCCATCCTTGCTTTTGCTGCGAAGGTTGTCGCTGGGACGCCCGCCCGCCATATAGACCGTATGGATGATATATCCGGCCGTCTTTCTATCATTGGCGGCTGATTTCACGGATCGTTGTCTTGACCCCCTTGTTTCGGTAGCTGGTAGTCGATTGAAGGCGGCTGACCTAACCAGGTTCTTGAATGGTGCTGGAGCATCTTTTCTAGGTTTGCCCCACTGCTTTCGTGCGGCACAGAGTGCTTGATAGACTCTTGAAGAGACAGTGTCATACCTTTTCTGTTGGGGCTGGGACACGTCTCTTTATGGCACTGTTCGGACCGCTGTCTTCTTGATTCTGGCGGTCATGGCATTTTTCTGAACCCACTTCAGAGGCTCGAAGGAATTGTTGATACTTACGTCCGACTCAGCCGTCGTCACGGGACAACCCTGCACTTGGAACTTCACACGATTCCATTTAGCCAAAGCCTTGGCCCTTTTGTTGGCTCGATACCTGAGCCGCTTCTGCCTTAACTTTTCTGTTCTAAGCATCTGGCAGACTTTGGCTCTTTGGGAAGACGCCGCAGACCGGTCGATGGAGGGCCTTGGAGATACGCTCGATTGTGCATTTGTTGGAGTCATCGCCTGAGCTCGTCCGCAACATTTGATGTTTCCCTTTATACCGAAGTTCTTGCCCCCAGCTAGAGCGCCAGGGAGTCGTTCAGACACCATCTTAAGTTTCGGTTGTGGTGTCTTGGTGATCACGACATTCGGCCTCTTACCCCTTGAGACCGGCTTGGCCACCTGTTCCGCCGGGACTTCCGCCAGATGAGCGCTTTCGGCAGGGTAGATGACGACGGAGCCAAACTGGCGGGGCGGTTCCTCCCACTGTCGACTGAGGCTTGCAGGGAGAACCACACGAGCGTTGATCTTGACCACGTACGGAATCAGGGTCACGTTGGAAGCTGAATTCGTCTGGGGAGACATTGTCGTCGAAGGTTGATTGCTGCACGGAAAAAGGAACATCATTTCAGTGTAGGCAATCGATATGTATATTGATTGAGTTCGCATGAACGTTTAACCCGAAATATGGGAGGAGAGATTGGTCCCACCGGGCGTGCCAGAATCTGTAGGGTGTTTTTCGTCACCCCATTGAGATGGGAATACGCGCACGCTTCTCAGGCGTACTACAGATTTCCCCTGCCTAGGGTAGGCCGGGGTTTAATGATTGTGGGGATCCGAATCTCCGGCAGCCGCGGACTAAGCTGCCGTTAATTACCCCTCGCCTTTGGGGCGAGGGAACCTCCGATTAACGGGTTAAACTGGTCATGCGAACTCAATGTGCAGTGTACGTGTGTTTTGTTTTGAAAGGGGGTTTTGGATATATCGGGAGCCACGCAGAGTTTTTACGGGGGTCCCGCTACCCGGATAGCGGGCTGGGGGTCAAAGGGGCTAGCAGCCCCCTTGCGGGGTGCGGGGCAGCGCCCCGTTAGAAATTTTTTTCTAACAGGGACAGTGTCGTGGAGTATGTGTGTATGTAAATATGTATACATATGTACAGATATACATGTGTATATATAAAAAGGGGAAAATACATCCAAAGGATGCGCGGGGACAGCACCTTGGGCGCTGTGTGCCTAGGTGCTGTACGCTCAGACGCTAGAGTGCCACGTGTCGGTACGTGGACGCTCTGCGCTTGAGCGCTGGGCGCTGGAGCGCAAGCGCGCCACGTGTCGGCACGGGGGCGACTTGCGCTCGAGCACTTGCGCTTGAGCGCAAGCGCACCACGTTGCGCTCACCACGTGTCGGCACGGGGGCAACTTGCGCTCGAGCGCTTGCGCTGGAGCGCAAGCGCGCCACGTGTCGGCACGGGGGCGACTTGCGCTCGAGCACTTGCGCCTGAGCGCAAGCGCGCCACGTGTCGGCACGGGGGCGCTTTGCGCTTGAGCGCCGGCGAGAAAAAGAGGCTTTTAGCCTAAAAAAATTTCTCAGAAGAGAAATCAGAGAGGAGTTGGACTCCTGAGTGTGTGTGTGTTTTTTTTTTTTGGTTTAGTGAACGATGTTCTTTTTCCTCCTCCTCTGTTAGCTGGATCTTGAAGATCAAGAGATATGGGATTTCTAAAAATCTCTTCTTTTTGAGATCTAGTGGAAGATCTGAGTTCCCCTTTATGGGTTTTGTGGTGAAAAACTAATTTGTTTTATAAAAAGAAGAGTAAAACTCTTGGTTTAATTCAAGAGAAAAAGGAAGGTTTTGGAACCTTGAAGAAGGAGAAAAGATCTCAGATCTGAAGAAATTTTTTGAGAGAGAGAAAAAAAGTTGTTGAGATATTTCATTATCTTTGCCTTTATAGGCTATACACTTTACACATAGCCCCTTGGGCTTCACAAAATGGCATTTTGCCCATCCCATGGCTCATGTGCCACTTCTTTTTGCACATAAGCCATGGGCTTTTACAAAAATTTGGCTTTATGCCTATTTTTCTTACATTTATCCATAAAATAAAATAAAAGAAATACAACAAAGTTGTTTATTACAAAATTTTTATCTTGGCGTGGGGGGAGGCCGGCCGCTTCATGTTCGGGCTCGACCCGGGCATGGGCCCACTGGATCTGGGCTTGGGCCCACTTAGCTTGGAGTTGACTTGGATTTTGACTCGGTCAACCGGGGTGTAAATTTTTACCCCAACAGGAGGATCTGTGCCTTCAGCTGCGGCAGTAGAAGGAGAAGACGGCCGCCCTTGAGACCCGGTTGGCCGCCGGGGAGCTCACGATCTCCAAGTGCCAAGAGTCCTACCGACTCATGAGCGAGTCGTACCAAGCCGTGGAGGGCAAGTTGGAGGAGCTGTGTAAGCGTTACACCTTAATGAAGAAGGCGAGGGACGCCGGCAAGAGGGAGACCGAGGCTGTGTTTGAGGCGGTAATGATCGCCGAGCTTCAGGCCCGCAAGTCGGTGGACGCGTACAAGGCGTCAAACCAGTTCTACACCGACCTCGGCGAAGCCTCCGCTATCGTTTGGCATGCAGCCCTTGATGCTGTCAAGGAGTTGATGCCGGAGTTTGCCGACGGTGAGCTCTGTGCTGGGGTCCCTCTCTCGGTGGAAGCGCCACAGGCGGCTGGCGCCGGAGGCGGGGCGGCTACGGAAGCAGAAACCCCGACCTCTGAGGGCGGTGCCGAACAGGGCAAGGTCCCGGTGAAGCCTGCTGCCTGAGCTCCTATTTTCTTTTCTTTTAGATCCGAAAGATTTTGTAAGCCTCCGAGCAATTTTTGTAAGGTTGAGGAGCCCCGAATACCCTGTAAAGGCTTTTAGAACATAAATAAAACTAAGTTTATCTTCCTCTGCATGGCAATCTTTTTCTTATGTGAGTACTTGAGTTCGTCGGTCTCTTCCTCGATGCAAATGTTAGGCCGTAGGTCAATGACCGACATTTTAGATAACGATCGCGCGTCGAGTGTAAGCCAATTATTTTTCAAGTACAGGAAGGCCGGTGTCTTCCCGTCCCCGAAGTCGAAGTGACGATCATTCACTTAGGATACATCGGGAGACTCCTCCAAGTAGGAAGGTCTGTATCCGACCATTCCTTAGAGTCAGTTCTTAGCGTTAGGTGAACAACAGCCAAGTTAGAGTTGGTCGGCGTCGGCGGGTTCTCCCTTGACGCGGTTCCCAGACCTCCATCTTGGGATGTTAAGAATTCACCACTCGGAGGTTAGCCGAGCAGGGATCTGCGCGGTTGCTACTTGGTGGGGCGTTGATCCTTGGCATTGGTGGGTAGGAGTATACCCGCCAAGGATCGACCGAGCAGGAAAGCTGCTCAGTGGCTTCTTGATGAGGGCTTCGATCCTTAGCGTAGGTGGACAGGATGTGCCCGCTAAGGATTGACCGAGCAGGGAAGCTGCTCGGTGGCCTCGTGTGGAGGGCTTCGATCCTTAGCGTAGGTGGGCAGGATGTACCCGCTAAGGATTGACCGAGCAGGGAAACTTCTCGGTGGCCTCGTGAGGAGGGCTTCGATCCTTAGCACAGGTGGGCAGGATGTGCCCGCGAAGGACTGACCGAGTAGGGAAGCTGCTCGGTGGCCTCGTGAGGAGGGCTTTGATCCTTAGCGCAGGTGGGTAGGAATGTACACGCTAAGGATTGATTAAGCAGGGAAGCTGCTCGGTGGTCTCGTGAGGAGGGCTTCGATCCTTAGCGTAGGTGGGCAGGATGTGCCCGCTGAGGATTGACCGAGCAGGGAAGCTGCTCGGTGGCCTCGTGTGGAGGGCTTCGATCCTTAGCGTAGGTGGGCAGGATGTGCCCGCTGAGGATTGACCGAGCAGGGAAGCTGCTCGGTGGCCTCGTGGGGAGGGCTTCGATTCTTAGCGTAGGTGGGCAGGATGTGCCCGCTGAGGATTGACCGAGCAGGGAAGCTACTTGGTGGCCTCGTGAGGAGGGCTTCGATCCTTAGCGTAGGTGGGCAGGATGTGCTCGCTAAGGATTGACCGAGCAGGGAAGTTGCTCTGTGGCCTCGTGAGGAGGCCTTTGATCCTTAGCGCAGGTGGGCAGGATGTGCCCGCTAAGGATTGACCGAGCAGGGAAGCTGCTCGGTGGCCTCGTGAGGAGGGCTTTGATCCTTAGCGCAGGTGGGCAGGATGTGCCCGCTAAGGATTGACTGATCAGGGAAGCTGCTCGGTGGCCTCGTGAGGAGGGCTTCGATCCTCAGCGTAGGTGGGCAGGATGTGCCCGCTAAGGATTGACCGAGCAGGGAAGCTGCTCGGTGGCCTCGTGGGGCGTCATTCAGTCTCCCTTGACTCATAAACCCTGGAAGAGAGACCGTCGCGGACAACACGTGGCATAAGCGTACAGGCGAGGCGCGTCACTCCGTAGTGCGCGTCGTTCCAACTCTTATTGACCGCAAGGGGCCCGTGAGGGACGGCATGGTCGCCACGCGGCAGCTCTGTATTTGGAAATTTGTAAATATCCCGTGATTCACGTTGTTGCGCGTGAAAACTTCGTCCTTTAGGGATTCGCTTGGGGCTTATAAATAGCGAAGGCATTTTGGTCAAATAAACCCATCCTTTGCAGGCTACGAGCTTCTTTGTGAATCTGAATGTCATTCTTTTACCCTACCTTCTATTGTTTCTCCGCTGACATTAGATCTCAAACTATTACCTTCTCATCTTAAATATGCATATTTATGTGAAAATGAGTATTTACCTGTGATCATATCCGCTTCTCTAGCCTCAGAGCAAGAGAATGCGCTTTTGACGGTATTGAGATCTAATAGTCAGGCCTTTGGTTGGACTATAGCTGACATCAAAGGGATTAGTCCCTTAATTGTTGAACATCATATACATCTGATGGATGAAGCCAAGCCAACCCGAGAACCACAGAAACGGTTGAACCCCGTCATGAAGGATGCGGTAAAGAAAGAAATCGTCAAATGCCTTGACAGTGGTATCATTTACCCAAATTTCTGATAGCCAATGGGTAAGTCCAATTCATGTAGTCCCTGAGAAATCTGGCATCACGGTCATAACAAATGAGGCTAATGAGTTAATCCAAACACGCGCTCAAATTGGGTGGCATGTGTGTATTGATTATAGAAAACTCAATGCCGCAACGAGGAAAGACCACTTTCCTCTACCCTTTATTGACCAGATGTTAGAATGCTTAGCTGGACGGGAATATTATTTCTTCATGGACGGATACTCTGGCTAAAACCAGGTCCCTATTACCAAAAAGGATCAAGATAAAACCACATTTACTTGTCCTTTTGGTACTTTTGCTTATAGACGCATGCCCTTTGGGTTATGCAATACTCCCGCTACATTTCAGCGGTGTATGATGGGGATATTCTCGGACATGGTCGAGAATTTTCTGGAGATTTTCATGGACGATTTCTCGATATTCGGAGATTCTTTTGATGACTGCCTATCACATCTTGACGCAGTTCTTACTCGTTATAAAAAGAAGAACTTAACCTTGAATTGGGAAAAATGCCATTTCATGGTCCAAGAAGGAATTGTGCTTGGACATGTTATTTCACGGAAAGGCATTGAGATTGAAAAAACTAAAATAGTTGTCATTCATAACCTTCCTCATCCCAAATGCGTTAAAGATATACGATCTTGTCTTGGCCATGCAGGATTTTATCGGAGATTCATTAAGGATTTTAGCAAAATTGCTAGACCCTTAACTCTTCTCTTGGCCAAGGACACAACATTTTACTTTGACTCGGATTGTGAAGCTGCATTTGACTCACTTAAACACTATCTCACTACAGCCCCCGTTCTATGATCTCCAGATTGGAACCACCCGTTTGAGCTTATGTGTGATACATAAGATTTTGCAGTTGGTGCAGTCTTAGGACAACACATTGAAAAGATTCCACGCGTGATTTATTATGCAAGCAAGACCCTGAATGATTCTCAAATTAATTATACAACTACCTAGAAAGAACTTTTGGCAGTTGTATTTGCATTAGAAAAATTCAGGCCTTGCTTGATTGGCTCACAAATTGTTGTGTACACTGATCACTCCGCCTTGAAACATCTTTTGGCGAAAAAGGATGCTAAAGGTAGGTTAATACGTTGGATCCTTCTATTACAAGAATTTGATCTTGTTATTCGGGATAAGAAAGGATGTGAAAACGTAGTAACCGACCATCTTTCGCGCATCTCTTCTTCACCTGTGACCCTGTCAATTAATGACTCTTTTCCAGACGAACGACTCTTGAAAGTATCCGACGAACCATAGTTCGGGGATACTGTGAATTATCTTGCTACGGGACTTATTCCCCACGAATGGTCAAAACATGACAAACATCGATTTCTATCCCAAGTAAAACATTTTTATTGGGATGAACCTTATTTGTTTAAATATTGTCCTGATCAGATCATTCGCCGATGTGTCCCCAATGATGAATTCAAGAGTGTTCTATCTTTTTGTCATGATCAGGCATGTGGGGGTCACTTTGGTCCTCGAAAAACGACGGAGAAGGTTTTGCAATGCGGTTTTTATTGGCCGACTTTATTCAAAGATGCATTTGATCATTGCAAAACCTGTACACAATGTCAACACACGAGTAGGATTTCTCGAAGAAATGAGATGCCACTTCAACCGATCTTGGTGGTTGAAATTTTTGACGTTTGGGGTATTGATTTTATGGGTCCTTTTTCCAACTCTTTCGGGAATTTGTATATATTGCTTGCGGTTGATTACGTCTCGAAGTGGATTGAAGCTATTCCTTGTCGCACTAATGACAAAAAGGTTGTCATTAAGTTCTTAAAAGAAAACATCTTTTCGCGATTTGGACACCCACGCGCTATCATTAGCGATAACGGGACGCATTTCTGTAATCGGTCTTTCGAGACCTTGATGCGGAAATATGCAATCAACCACAAACTTTCCACACCTTATCATCCCAAATGAGCGAGCAAGTTGAGGTCTCAAACAGAAAAATCAAACAAATTCTAGAGAAAACAGTTTCTAAAAATTGAAAAGATTGGTCAACCAAATTGACGGATGCTCTTTGGGCATTTCGTACCGCATATAAAACCGATCTAGGTATGTCTCCATATCGTCTAGTGTTTGGTAAGGCTTTCCACCTTCCGATCGAGATTGAACACAAAGCAATGTGGGCCATTAAAGAACTTAACTTTGACTTAAATCAAGCCTGCAACTTTCGGAAGCTGCAATTAAACGAGCTAAGCGAACTCCGCGATGAAGCTTATGATAATGCTGTAATTGTATAGAACTGGACTAAGGTATTTCACGATAAAAACATTTTGAGAAAAACTTTTACACCTGGTCAACAAGTCCTTCTTTATGATTCACGTCTCCATCTTCATGCGGGTAAACTAAAATCTCGGTGGAAAGGACCTTTTGTTGTACGGTATGTATACCCGCACGGGGCAGTTGAGGTTAAAAATGTTGAAAACGGTACAATTTTTAAAGTGAATGGATATAGATTAAAACCGTATTTTTCAACTGACCCCACGGAGGAGCTCCTGTTTTTACAGGAGCCACTTTATTTTGACTAAAATTCCTCCGTCTCACCTCCATCTCTTGAAAAATACTGTATCATCTTTAGAATGGAGGTGAGTGAAAAGAATAAGTTTGGGGGAGATTTTCATGTTCATATATTATTGCCCCCGTTAATAAATTTCCTCCTAAGTCTACAGGTTTCTGAGATTAACAGATGGGAACAGTAAGGACACTGTTGTAAACAGGTTTGGGGGAGGTTTGTGCTTATTTACGCATCACTTTGCATATCACTTTGCATAAGCACAAAACATTAAAAAAACTTTTAATATTTAATTTTATAATAAAAGATTAGAAAGTGAAAAATTACATCCAAAAGATTGGAAAAATTTAAGAAAACCAAGAAAGTTAGAAGTTTTCTTAAACAAACTAGTAATAAGTAGTTATGAGCCGTTGTCCCAAGAGTTAGTAAGATGAAAGAAGTCACTTATTTACTGATAAAAATAAGTCTGAAAAATAGTTCTTATTCAGGAAGCCAAACATTTGAATGTTGATACCCTACTATACGCACTTACACACGTCTTGAAACTCGGGATAATAGAGGATACCTTGAAATGCTCTTGTCTAAAAGCCAAAATATGAAGGAAAGAATAAAATATAAAATGGTGTAGAAAAATGAACACTGGTTTTGTAATCTCCAAGGCAGCATAAAAAAAATATAGCAAGGGTGCTTCATCACCTAAAACCTTAGACCAACTGGTTTGGGAGTCACTGCTAAGCCTTAGGTGTTGCAAGATGAGGAAAATACTAAATACGCCTAATCTGCAAGCACATGAGTAATCGGTTGGTTAGTACCTCAAGAAGTATTAACAGTCGCATGAAAAATGTGTGAGTAATTTAATCTAAATATTCACCGACTAAAAAGTATTTAGGTAGATGGACAAGAGTATGATAGCTTGAATTGAATTCTCCGGGTGTAGGGATGTTCTTTACACACACGTAGAGGTATATGATCGGTATTTGGATGAAAGATAGGAATGAAGAATAAAGACGATGTTTTATTGAGAGATGATGTGATTTCTAATATCTTTTCATGACTATTAAGATAGGGCTCATGAAAACTGAAAAGGTAGTGTAGTTGAAAACTCTAATTTTCAAAGTCTTTCTTTTACAATTCTTATCTTTATATGTAACTTTCACAGTCTTCCTTTTATTATGGGATTTTGTGGGTGCAATCCGCTGAAAACTCTCAGGAGACAACACTCCTCCTACTAGGGACACCTAGAGGTTTAAAGGCATGTTGCACGTGCTCAGTGCAATCGTATTGCCTACGAAAGTGTGCTACTTAGTTTTTATTTTTCTTAAATAAAATTTTTTCTTTCTCTTGAATAAAAGATGTTTGCTCGAGACGGTCAAAATTAAGTTTGGGGGAATTTGATCAATCGAAAATATTGCATTCTTAACACATCAATTTCCCTAATCTTTCCAATCATTAAAGGTGTTTGGTATAAATATAGCACATATTAGCAATTCGTCTGCAAAATATCAAATAACATGTATTATACATTATAACCGGAATTATGAGGGAAATTGTGTGTTTATTACTACATACATGATTTTGTATATCTCAACGTACTTTATCGAGATTGTGTGCAGAAAATTCTTCAGGTCAAAGAACCGGAATCACAAAAGTGCCGATAAAATGCATCAAGTCAAAGACATGAAATCTGGCAGCAACCAAGAAACAATAGTAAGATTCCAGGTATCAGAGAAGAACCCTAAAGCCAACATCAAGAGACACAGAGAAAACCAGCCATCAAACTCATCATATGGCTGCGGAACCGCGGCCGATCCAGGCTGATCCGCCGCGGATCCGCGGCTGATCTGACTCGTCGGCGGTTGGTACTTTTTCCACAAGCCTCCTTTCAACTGCCAAGCTTCCTCAAGACGCTTCAAAAACCCTAGATTTCTCCAGAAGCTTCCTTCCAACAACTAAGCTTCTTGTGTAAGCTTGGTACCTACCTAACTTCCTATGCAAGCTTCATAACAACCTAGCTTCTAGGGGAAGATGGAGGAAAAAGTATAAAAGGATACCTAAGGATTCATTCAAAGTGTTGTTCATTATTTGTTGAACATTGAACCAATTCACTACACAAGTTGAGTGACATAACTTGTGATCCAAACCCCAACCCAAATCCAAATCCAAATCCAAAGAAAAAATCAAGATCCATTGAGAAGTAAATTAAACAAGTAATCACGATCCTTTATTTGCAAAGCCAATCTTCATCAAGAGCGCGAGATCCATGACTATCCAAGTCTCACGGAGATCAAGCGGAGTGAACTTCGATGGATCTAGTTACCTCTTCAAGGGAGCGATCGAGAGCAACTCTTGTAACCTCGAATTGAGGGATTGTGTAATTAGTCATCGATTTAATAAAGGTGATAATTGTAATTCTCGCTTTCTATACATTCTCGCATTATGAAATTCTTCATTCTTGATCGTTTCATTATGATGCGTGAGTAAATTCTCCGCTTGTGGAGGATTCGAGAGAATTGATAGATCTAATGATGAACAAATTTTAATACTAATTTTAAATCTTATGAGATTTGTGAACCTTAGTAAAAAGAATCGTTGATGACCTAATTTGGAGCGAGATCACTTCTTGATTATTTTGTTACAAATTAGGGATCAAACAATTGATGATTTCCTGTGTTAGAGGCTAGATCCGAATGATTATGATTGAAAAGACAAGGGATAGTGAAGGAGAAACCCTAGTTTCTTCAATTGATCCCTAATCTTCAATCATCATCATCGATCTAGCTGCAAATTATCAATTGATAAGATTAGGAATTTTTAGATTCATCATTAGCTATCAACTCAATCGAATCCTACAAGCTATTCTTCATTATCTTGATAAATCAATTTGATATTGGATAAATTCATAAATTCTCGATTCTTGAATGTTTTCTAGATGTTTCTTGAAAATCAATTTCACAAATCTTGAATCATTTTCTTTTATATTTTCTTTTCGACTCAACTAAAACAAATTCAAACAAGTACACACATCTCAGTGGACTATCCGCTCTCGCTAATGAAACTACAATTGATACCGTTAATTGATTGCGGTTTACAAATTTCTTTGATTGTGAACACTTTATATTTCTTAACACGACATCGAGAATTTGGAATCAATCAAATGGCGTCGTTGCCGGGGATCGTGTGCTAATTTGTTCGTTTTTGTTATTTGAGTTGAAAATTTTATTATTCCATCAGAATTTCTTAGATCAAAATCGTATCAAGTGCTTAACGATTTGTTGTGATTTTTATAAGGGAATCTGGAATCATTGGAGCAAGAGGAAAAATATTCAGATCATCTCAGGAAGTCCAGTGAGGTAACATGAGCATTTGCACAAAATTTTGTGCAGAGATCACATCATCAGATCGCGGAACCGCGGCATTGTTCAGGTTTGCGCGGCAGATCCACAGTGATATTGAGGAATCAGAGCTCCATTTCTCTGTAGTAACTTCTATATTTTCTTATCTCTTCCCTGCTCTTGCCCATTAACCAATTTATGCAGGATTCTTTGCGAAAATTCGTAGCGCCGCGAAAGAAAAATTGTTGTGTGTTTGATCTTGGTTGTTTGCATATTTTAACACGGAAATTAAGGGGCAAAAACCAAATTCAGATTAGGTGGGGATTTCATTACCCTTCCTAAGCCCCAAAAATCACGAAACTTGCATTTGCATTACCCTCATTAACTAAAAAATATCTAGACATGACTCTAAGAACCGTCGCGCTCACTTAGGACAGAAGGAGGCTGTGGGTAATCTACTGTTTATCCGCGTTTCTTTTGTGGTGTCTAAGGCAAGTGTGTCTAAGGCAAGTAGTTATTTAATTAGGCCCACTACTTACGTAGTGGAGAACCTCCCACTTACCTGGCCACAGAAGGGATAAAGAGGCAGTAGAGGATCTATCCTGCAATTTGTCTTCTGGAAATGTAGGAGCGGTCTAGAGACTTGACCTAGGTGACCATTAGATCTAGGGTTGCTTGTGCATATTTTGTGTGATTTTTCAGAAATCCGTCATTTTTCAAAACCAAACACCAAATCCATCTCTTCTCTAATTATCACTAACGCTGACACTTGTGCTAAACCATTTAGTGCATGCTCGGCTGGACACGGGATTCTAGTGCCCGACTTGTCCGCGTTCCTTCTATCGATTCCGAAGTCGGTATTTCTACATCTTCTTTTTCTTCACCCACTACCACATCCACTTCGATGGACGGTTCTCCATCGAACTTCTTTAATACTACTCTGCCACCGTCTGCAGGTGCGCAGAATCCGTCCCGCATCTCTCTCCAGGAGAGATGCTACCCTATTCGAGGTCCTCTTTCTACCTGTCTTTCCATTCCACCAGCCAATGGGGACAGTTTCAAAATCAAACCTCAATACATTAATCTTTTACCCAAATTTCACGGTCTCGAGTCTGAAGACGCATACGTTTTTATTACCAAATTTGAAAATGTATGCGCTATGATGGGTACTTCACAGCTTTCTGTGGATGCTATGCGTCTACGTCTTCTCCCGTTCACTTTGTGCAATTTAGCCGAAAAGTGGCTTTATAACACAGCCGCACATTCTATTTCAAACTGGGATGAATTCGTCGTAGCTTTCCTAAAGAAATTTTATCCCAATCATAAGACAGCTCGAGTCCGTAGCGAAATAAATCAATTTACCCAGCTTCCCAATGAACCATTTTCGAAGTGTTTTGAACGCTTCAAGGATCTGTTAGTTCAATGTCCTCATCACGGAATCTACCGATGGAATCTGTGCAGAATCATATATGAGGGCATTAATCCTACAACAAAATAGAACCTTGAATCCATGTGTCAAGGCAACTTCATGTCTAAAGACGATGGTGAAGCTTGAAGATTTTTAGAAGATTTCGCTGAAAAATCTTTACTGTGGGAGAGTGTAAGTCAACCATCATCTAGGGGTGGTATCCATCAACTGGATGTTTCCATAGGAATTAGAGCTGAAATGCCAGCAATGCAAAAGAAACTCGAAACTATGGAACACAAATTTTTATTAGCCTCCCTAAATCCGACGACACTCCCCAAAACTGTCTGTGGATGTTGTTCTGATCCATCACATCTTACGGAAGAATTTCCATTGAATTCTCCGTTTCAAGGTCAAGAGCACACAAATGCTGCTTTTCAGCAAAGTCCTAGAAACGATCCGTATTCTTCCACTTATAATCAGGGTTGGAGGAATCACCCTAATTTTGCTTGGAACCAACACCAAACTCAATACACGGTTCCAAACCAAAACAACTTTCAAAGGGTCCCTCCACAACAACAGCAACCACAACAATTGACTCAGCACCCCTATCAATCACAAAACTTTCAAAATCCGGTCAACACTTCTGCACCGTATAACAATTCTTTGCAATTGACCGGTACTGATGACTCCTCTTCACTCGCACAAACTATGAATTTGATTCTGAAAAATTTCATGTAAGTTTCGGCTGAGGTTAAGTCTTCTTTCGATGATATAAAGAAAAACTCCGCCTCCCAAGCTGAGAGTATAAAATCGATGGATGCACAAATTGCATGAATAAATGCCGAAATGAGTGCTAGAGAGAAAGGGAAACTTCCGTCTCAACCTCTACCGAATCCTGGACATTCATAACACTACAATGTGAATGCAATTACAACGTTGAGATCCGGAAGAGTACTGAATAATCAAGTCAGTGAAGAGATTGATAATCATGATGAATTAATCAATAACACCCCGGCTGAGTCATTCACTTCCACTTTTCCTTCCACTTCTACTTCTATTTCTGACCCTTGTTCGACTACCCCACCACCTTCTTGCGAGCCTATTCTTGGTTTTCCTCAAGGCTCAAACCCTCAGCATACCTCTTCTAGTCCACCAAAGACGATCCCCACTTCTATTCTGGGATCAGTTCCACACACACCATCTTCTCCAATGTTGGACACAGCTATTATTGCTAAAGCTCCTTATCCGAATCGGTTAAGGGGAAACAAATCAAGTCCACATATGGAGAAAATTATGGAAATGTTTAAACAGGTTAACATCAACATCTCTCTCCTAGATGCTATCCAACAAGTCCCGTCTTATGCGAAAATTTTTAAGGACTTGTGCACTAGGAAGAGGAAGACTCAAGTGCCCAAAAAGATATTCATGATAAATAATGTTAGCACTGCTTTTACCCCACAGTTACCAAAGAAACGTAAGGACCCTGGATGTCCTACAATATCGATTTCTATTGGGGGTAAAAACATCAACCGTGCTTTACTTGACATTGGCGCAAGTGTTAACCTGCTTACATATTTGGTCTACGAGCAGTTAGGGATTGGAGAGTTGAAACCAGCTCATTGCACTCTCCAAATGGCAGACCGATCGATCACCAAATCTAGAGGTGAACTTAAGAATGTGTTGATTAAAGTCGAGGAATTTATATTCCCTGTGGACTTTATTGTTCTTTATAGACAACCTGTAGCGAACCCACGGAACCAAATTCCAGTGATTCTGGGTCGACCATTCCTTGCCACTTCCAATGCTGTCATTAACTGTCGAAACAGTTCCATGAACCTATCTTTTGGAAAAATGACAATCGAACTGAACATTTACAAAATTGGAAGTCAGTCGTCTGAACCCTCTGCTCACATTCTTGATGTCTGTTCTGTCCACGAGATAGCTCCCGAAAGATGTGAAGTTGATGAACTTTGCTTTGATAATCTCGACGACATTAGCACATCAATGTTTGATCTTACACATCTTAGTGAGGACACCTTTGAAGAGTCCACTCCTGAGTCTGAACCTTTTGACCCTTCACTTTCCGAGTCTGTATCCTTTGCAGGCTACGAGCTTCTTCGTGAATTTGAATGTCATTCTTTTACCCCACCTTCTATTGTTTTTCCGCCGACATTAGATCTTAAACTATTACCTTCTCATCTTAAATATGCATATTTAGATGAGAATGAGTCTTTACTTGTGATCATATCCGCTTCTCTAGCCTCAGAGCAAGAGAATGCGCTTTTGACGGTATTGAGATCTAATAGTCAGGCTTTTGGTTGGACTATGGCTGACATCAAAGGGATTAGTCTCTTGATTGTTGAATATCATATACATCTGATGGATGAAGCCAAGCTAACCCAAGAACCACAGAGACGGTTGAACCCCGTCATGAAGGATGCGGTAAAGAAAGAAATCGTCAAATGCCTTGACAGTGGTATCATTTACCCAATCTCTGATAGCCAATGGATAAGTCGAATTCATGTAGTCCCTAAGAAATCTATCATCACAGTCATAACAAATGAGGCTAATGAGTTAATCCAGACACGCGCTCAAACTGGGTGGCGTGTGTGTATTGATTATAGAAAACTCAATGCCGCAACGAGGAAAGACCACTTTCCTCTACCCTTTATTGACCAAATGTTAGAACGCTTAGCTGGAAGGGAATATTATTGCTTCATGGACGGATACTCTGGCTAAAACCAGGTCCCTATTTCCAAAAAGGATCAAGACAAAACCACATTTACTTGTCCTTTTGGTACTTTTGCTTATAGACGCATGCCCTTTGGGTTATGCAATGCTCCCGCTACATTTCAGCGGTGTATGATGGGGATATTCTCGGACATGGTCGAGGATTTTCTGGAGATTTTCATGGACGATTTCTTGATATTCGGAGATTCTTTTGATGACTGCCTATCACATCTTGACACAGTTCTTACTCGTTGTAAAGAGAAGAACTTAACCTTGAATTGGGAAAAATGCCATTTCATGGTCCAAGAAGGAATTGTGCTTGGACATGTTATTTCACGGAAAGGCATTGAGGTTGACAAAGCTAAAATAGATGTCATTCATAACCTTCCTCATCCCAAATGCGTCAAAGATATACGATCTTTTCTTGGCCATGCAGGATTTTATCGGAGATTCATTAAGGATTTTAGCAAAATTGCTAGACCCTTAACTCTTCTCTTGGCCAAGGACACAACCTTTCACTTTGACGCGGATTGTGAGGCTGCATTTGACTCACTTAAGCACTCTCTCACTACAGCCCCCGTTCTATCATCTCCAGATTGGAACCACCCGTTTAAGCTTATGTGTGATGCATCAGATTTTGCAGTTGGTGCAGTCTTAGGACAACACATTGAAAAGATGCCACAAGTGATTTATTATGCAAGCAAGGCCCTGAATGATACTCAAATTAATTATACAACTACCGAGAAAGAACTTTTGGCAGTTGTATTTGCATTAGAAAAATTCAGGCCTTATTTGATTGGCTTACCAATTATTGTGTACACTGACCACTCCGCCTTGAAATATCTTTTGGCGAAGAAGGATGCTAAAGGTTGGTTAATACGTTGGATCCTTCTATTACAAGAATTTGATCTTGTTATTCGAGATAAGAAAGGATGTGAAAACGTAGTAGCCGACCATCTTTCGCGCATCTCTTCTTCACCTGTGACCCTGCCAATTAATGACTCTTTTCCAGACGAACAACTCTTGAAAAATCCAACGAACCATGGTTCGGGGATACTGTGAATTATCTTACTACGGGACTTTTTCCCCACGAATGGTCGAAACAGGACAAACATCGATTTCTATCCCAAGTAAAACATTTTTATTGGGATGAACCTTATTTGTTTAAATATTGTCCTGATCAGATCATTCGCGGATGTGTCCCCAATGATGAATTCAAGAGTGTTCTATTTTTTTGTCATGATCAGGCATGTGGGGGTCACTTTGGTCCTCGAAAAACGGCGGAGAAGGTTTTGCAATGCGGTTTTTATTGGCCGACTTTATTCAAAGATGCATTTGATCATTGCAAAACCTGTATACAATGTCAACACACGGGTAGGATTTCTCGAAGAAATGAGATGCCACTTCAACCGATCTTGGTGGTTGAAATTTTCGACGTTTGGGGTATTAATTTTATGGGTCCTTTTCCCAACTCTTTCGGGAATTTGTACATATTGCTTGCAGTTGATTACGTCTCGAAGTGGGTTGAAGGTATTCCTTGTCGCACTAATGACAAAAAGATTGTCATTAAGTTCTTAAAAGAAAACATCTTTTCGCGATTTGGACACCCACGCGCTATCATTAGCGATAACGGGACGCATTTCTGTAATCGGTCTTTCGAGACCTTGATGCGGAAATATGCAATCAACCACAAACTTTCCACACCCTATCATCCCCAAATGAGCGGGCAAGCTGAGGTCTCAAACAGACAAATCAAACAAATTTTGGAGAAAACAGTTTCTAAAAATCGAATTATAATGAGACTCAAACTGAGTCAGACAATTAGAAAAGTAAATTGAAGTCCTGATTGTTTTGATGTTATCGGTAACCGCTGCACATGGGCGGCAGGATTTGTGTCTTTTTCAAAGACGATTACCGTATTGATAACACCGTTGTTAAGTTGTCTACCTTAGATAGGCAAGCACCCACTTCTCCGGCTCCCTGAGGCTCAAGAGATTGGTCCTGCTTAAACCTATATTTACTAGGGTCCTTAGAGTAATTTATAGAACTTGAGGGGTTTTATGTAAAAATACTTTTATATACTTTTCAAAATACACCCCAAGTATTTATTATTCGTCTTTAGAGTTGTAATAAATGTAGATTTTATATTGTGATATTTCTAGTGAAAATATCCTAATTTCATAAATAAAGGTATTTATTTGTAATATTGATTTGTATGGAATTCATGGTATTTTAGTGTAAAATGATTCTTGTGACATTTTTAGAAAAAGTGGAATATTTGTAATAATTCAAAATAGATATTTTTATGTTACATATACATATATTTATATGAAAATAATTTTTGTATATATCTATAATATTCTAGAAACCTCGTTTTCTTAAGATGTCGTATTTTAAATCTTTCGAGACCGAATGCTCCTTGCGGAGGTCTGCATCTCGCACTACTAAGCCCGAAGATGTGCGATAATCCGCACCATCCCGAACGGGTTCTCCAAATGGGTTGTAGCGGCGCTTTGCAAAGATTTGTGTAAAATACTAATCTTTTAGAAAAACGGTTTTATTAGTAAATGGTATTTATTTGCAATGTTTCGTTTTCCCGTATTCTATATTCCCGAGGGTATTGTGCTATGTTGCATATGAGTGTGTGAGGAGGTAGGTCATTACCTCGTGATCTACTTAAAGGTATAGCAAGTTTTGTGATGTTATATGTAGAATTGAAACTATGTGGTATTTAAATGAAAATACAGTAAAATGAAATAGCAATTACTTTTGATTTGAAACTTGATTAATATGGTTGATTAGTGTTTAATAATCAACATGAATTGGTTTAAGCATGATTGTATTAAAGAAAAGTGAGGTTTTATAAATAAACCGAATCGGAAATCGGTTTTGTTCCGATTCCGTCGGGTTTTGTAATTCCATATTTCTAGAACAGAATAGAGAGATAGAATTCGGGGACTTACGGTTTTAGGACAACAAGGAGAGGGAGATGGATCGGGAGGAGTCGCCGGTGCGTCGTTTCGTCGCCGGGAGCTTCTAGGATGGTCGTCGGAAGTTCGCCGGGAAATTCGCCGTAGCTTCGCTTCTCGCTCGTTTTCAAAGTACGGAAGGTTTCTAATGATTTCTTGAGAGTTGGCTCAGAGTTTTGGGGTGAGAGGGTAGTGTGTAGGGTTGTTATTTATATGGTTAGGCTAGAGTTAGGGTAGATGAAGAGTTTTAATTAAAAAAATGTAAAAAAATACATTAAAATTTCATTAAAATAGAGTAAATAGGGTATTAAGAGGTCCCGATCTAATTAAATGGAGTGTGCAGGGGGTATGAGAATGTGAAAAGACCCAACTTTCATTTGGGGGACTTGGCGGTCCGGCCGAGTCCGGCCGGCGGCGCCGGCCCGAGTCGGGCCGCCGAACTCCTCGCCGTCGATCTACCTTCTCACTGGCGCTTTAACATTTGTGGGTATAGTGGGGTTTTTGGGAATTAGCACGTGTTGACTCTTGAACTTCTAAAAATTTCAAAATAAAACAATATTAAAAATAATGTGGGGTATAGGATTTGAACTCAGGTGGCTTGGTTCAGCAGTGCAAGATATTATCAATGAGCTACAAGCTCCTTCTTGTAATTAAATAGCTAATTAATTAATTATGTCTTGTGCTCAGGCAATAAATACCCCTTCATGGATTTTTGAATTTTTTTTGTAAAAACTTGTATAGGAAATTTAGGGTTGTTACATTCTACCCTCCTAATAAAAATTTCGTTCTCGAAATTTGTAAAAGGAAAGTGTAACAGATTCAAGAAAGTTTAGTGACTGAAGTACTGACAGTGTGTGAAAAAAATAACAAGGTGGTGCAAGGGTTTGAGAATGTGAAAGTGAATTACTAGTGTTACCTTGGTCAACCGTTGTTTCCTGATTTAAAATCAGGAAAGCTTCTGGGAAAAGCTTCAGAAGAGGGTCACGTGCTTACACGTGACTAGCGGTCACGTGTTGGCACGTGACACCTAAAAACATCATCAAGGCAAGTTCAGTTTCCTGACTACGTTGAAGAAAAGGGGGCTTCAGAAAGAGTCACGTGCTCCCACGTGACCCTGGTCACGTGGCGACACGTGACATTTAAATGCAAGAGTCAAAAGGCACACCAGTTCCCTGATCAAGTCAAGGAAAAGGCTTCAAAAGAGGTCACGTGCTCCCACGTGACCAGGGGTCACGTGTTGGCACGTGACGCTCAAAACATCAGAATTGTTCTCCAGTTGAATCAAGGAAAGAGAGAGTTCAAACAAGGGTCACGTGCTCACACGTGACCAGGGGTCACGTGGCAGCACGTGACGTTTAAGAAGCAATAAGAAGACAGAGTGCAAAAGAAAGGAAAAGGCTCATTCCAAAGGGGGTCACGTGCCCACACGTGACCATGAGTCACGTGGTCGCACGTGACCGGCTTTCAAAGCCCACTGTGTTAACAGAATTAAATTCTGAGAGAAATTCAAATCTTTCCAAAGGAAAGCAACTATCTGGAACCAATCGAATTAAAGATTCAGAGGTGATCTATCTATGGGAAAATCTCGGGTTTGGAAAGATTTCCCCTTTAAATCTAACCAAAATAACAAAGGAGAATCTCTGGATTTAAAATCCAATGGTGAATAAAATTCACCTAATAATCCAAAGGTCCAAAATGAATGATGGATGCAAATCAAATCTTTCACAAAGATTCGTCAAAAACTGATTGATTCGGCTGCTTCTCCTATAAATAGGAGCCAAGAGACATACATACATATACATACGCAGAGAAAAAAAAGAGAAAAGAAAGAGAGCTTCGATACTTGGAGAACTTGGATCTTCTGCAAAAACCCTAGGTAAGAAAGGGAAAAGCTCCTTGAAAGAAGAAGAGAATTTAATTCTCAACAGAGTTTAACTCTGATACATAAAAACAGAAGAATATATTTCTTCTCTCTTTGATAGAGGATCTGCAAAGTGCACATCTCCCGTTAAGGTTGAGAATTTAATTCTCAATGGGTCGAGATCCTGCCATGCAGATCCAAAACATAGAGAGGGAATGCAAGCTGAGAATTTAATTCTCACAGAACTATAGGAATTTAATTCCTTTAAAATAAAATTAGGGCTTGACCCTGTATCATGGGAATTTAATTCCTTCAGAATAAAAAGAAACAGGGTTTAACCCTAATTAAGAACTTAGTTCTGTTGAAACAACGGGAATTTAATTCCCTTAATCATTATTTAACAGGGAATGGGAATTCAATTCCTTAAAAACTTTTGTTAGGGTTTAACCCTATTCAGCCCTTCACATATATGAGGAATGTAATTCCTACAGAAAATTCAGAGTTAAACTCTATTCCAGAATATAAGTCCTCGAAAGGAAGTAGGAATTTAATTCCTCTGAAATTTACAGCTCGAGGAATTTAATTCCTGAAAAAAAAGATTAACAAAGCCTCTAAACAAAATACATAGAGGCAGGGTCATGTGTCATCACGTGACCCCCCAAAAGGTCTACAGAAAGCCCCTTTGAGGCAGCACCCCACGTGATCCACGTGACCCTTGGCAGAAGCTCTAATACATAGGCATTTGAATGCCCATCACGTGATGGCACGTGACGCTCTGAAAGACACGATAATCTCAGAATAAATGAAGGGAGGGCGCTCTCACGTGCTGCCACGTGACCCCTCTTGTCTTAGTGTTTAACACTAAATTGAAACTCTCGAACCCAGTGTTAAAATACTGTTGGGCCTTAGTGTTCAACACTAATTAAAAAGCTTTATCTGCAGTGTTCAACACTGATTGCCTTAGTGTTTAACACTAATCTGAGATCTTCATTTGCAGTGTTCAACACTGATCTGTTTTAGTGTTTAACACTAATTTGAAAAGCCTTGTTGCTGGTGTTTAACACCAATTATCTCTTAGTGTTAAACACTAACTTGTCAACCTCATTCCCAGTGTTCAACACTGATTGCTCTGTAGTGTTTAACACTAGGCTTTGACCCAATTGACTAAATGGATGGAGGCAAAGCCTCTCCTGATTGGACTTAGCCCAAGATGGCCATAAGTCCTCAATTTGTGATTAACTGGGCCAATAGACTCATAACACAATTAATTCGTCTTGACCCCAAATTGGGCCAAGGACTATTTAATCCACTCCGGTTCTAGGGTACATCTCTTCACTCCTTTGATACTTGGCATTGTAATCCCTCAATGTCTTCAAAGAGGTGACGGGTCCCGACGACCACACATTGATACGGACCGCGGGGCCCTTAAACCCATGTTTAATGCAAATTCCTGGTTACGTGGAACGCGTATAATGTCACTCTTTGACCCCGTGGAAAACGTCCAGAGCGGAGCCTGGCCCTCGCCAAGCACGGCAGTGAACCCGTGTGAAGCATCCAGAGCACATAACGGACTGTGGGGTCCTTAAACCCATGGACTACGATGTCCTTAACCTTGACCGGGATGTCTTAAAACTAACAACGGACTGTGGGGTCCTTAAACCCATGGACTACGACGTCCTTAACCTTGACCGAGATGTCTTAAAACTAACAGTGGACCGCAATGTCCTTAAACTACCCATGGACCGCAATGTCCTTAAAACTACCCATGGACCGCAATGTCCTTAAACTACCCATGGACCGCAATGTCCTTAAACTAGAACAATAGAGCCCCGCATGCTCTTTTGTCGGATCTAAACGGTCCCGTTTAAGTTGATCTTAGCCTCAAAGATGGCTAACGTATCCTTAAACCTTCAAACAGAGTGGACTATAAATCCCCCCAATTAACTCTGGCTCAAGGGTACATCTCTGAACTCCTCTGACATCCGTCGTTGTAATTCTTCAACGTCGTCAGAGAGGTGACGGGTCCTGACGGCCATACATACGTTGGACCTCTAGGTCCCTAAACTGGAACAATGGAGTTCAAACACTCCTTTATCGGATCTAAACGATCCCGTTAAGTTGATCTTAGTCACAAAGTTAGACTAACGCATCCTTAACAAACGTTTGAGTTGATCTTAGCCTCAAGTATGGCTGACGTATCCTCAAACCAAACCCCCAAACCCAAATCTAAGATAATACGGATTTGGACTAGTCCACGCCCTACGGGCGACGACATAACTCAGTCTCCGTAAACAATCCACGGGCAACAAAACACAAAACAAACACCCACGACACGAAGTGACCAGCTGGAGAAGGAGAAAGTTGCTACCGCAATGCGGTAGCGTAATTAACTGCAGGGGATTGCGCCTGCAGGGAAGAGCGTCCCCACAATCAAAAACCCCTCAAGCGAGGGGGAATCTGACGAAGTCTGCTACATCGGACGCATCCGTTTAAACCTTCGATACATGGTGCCATAAATCAACTTGGCATCTTCGGAGAGGTGAACGGATAGCACCAATTAGCATTTGCCCCGAATCTCAGTGCCAAGACACCGCAGTCCTGTGCGCCGTCTTTCGGAGGGGAACAGATTCTGGCACGCCCGGTGGGACCTTTTCCTCTTTCCACTCCACACTTCGTGTGTCGTGACTCGCGAACCAATCGCGGTTCGCCAATGGTTGCCCTTGGGTTTCAAGATACTAAGAATTGGCGTCTTGCTTATTGCAGAAAGCAAAGGATCGATGGCTTCTACTTCCATGAAATTCTCCAACTGCTCAGGCTGCAATTGCAGCCAACGCTCTGCCTCGCCAGGAGGTATAGCCTACGGACCCCAAGCTGCTTCGCTATTCACAATGCTCGTGGAACAGGTCACTCGCGCCACCACAGGATTGTTCTTTGGGACCATGCTCCCACCTACAAACTTCACCGCTCCAGCGCTGACAACGGAAGCTCTCAAGAAGTCGGTCTTTGATCGTCTTACCCCTGCCGCGGCTCCTCTCAACGAGTCGCCCAACGTCAACGCCTCGGTCTTCTCTAGATTGGGCCAAAAATCCTGCGAACCCATCATGGGACCTACAATCTCAGAGAAGGCTGCTTCTAAGAAGGTGCCCGCTCCTGCCCCCGAAGTCGTCAAGGCAGCTTCTCCGGCCAAAAGGTCGGTCTTTACGAGATTAACGGCTTCAGCTCCCGCTCCTACTGCCCAAAGGACATCGGTCTTTGACAGGCTAATGCCAACTGCGACCCCCCACCCAGACAGGGGGCAAGACGAAACCATTCTTACCGCTGACCCTACACCGTCCGCTCGACACGCTCGACGTCGCCATTGGCGCCGAGTAAGGAAGGCTGGGGGCAACTCCCCCTCCGGGTTGACTCCATCGGCCCCGATGGCAGAGGTTAATGCTGCTGTTCCAACTGGGAACAACTTTGAAATGCTAAATAAGGTGCGAAGGAATTCTCCTACGGCAGTGCTGAAGAGGTCTCCTCCCTCATTAAAAAAGGTTGTCGAAATAAAACCCGAACAACCCCGTTCTCCTCAACGGCTGTCTTCCAAAATCTATAAGGTTTGGCGGCAGGCACGGGACTCGATCATCGATCCAAACTTCTCTCGCCAACACAAGAAGCTGAAAATCCAACCGGAAGCTGGTCACCAGGCTAAACCCCAAAAGGCTGTCTGGACGCCCACCTCAACGGCCCCCTCAACCTCCATGGCTCATAAAAGGAGGAGGCCACAGAAAACCCCACAGCATGCAACGACGGCTAAAAGCACTGAGCCCAGACGCCCTAAGTCTGGGAGCATGGTGGTCCACACTGTTTACATGGCCTCTGGAAAAGAGGAAAGCCGCACGTCTACGGGCCACCGACCGCTAACCCGATCCGTGACGAAGGCTCAAGAGCAGCAACAAAAGCTTCAAGAAATGATGAATGCTATGGCCGCGCTCACCGGGCCAAAAGAAAACCCAGAAACATCCTCAGACGCACGCCGGGAGGAAGAAACCGATGCTGAATTCCTTCGCCGGACACTGGAGAAAAGGGATAAAGAGGCTGCTGAACAAGCGGCCAATATACAACGGATGGGCCTCCTCTTCCAAGATGTGATAGGAATGATGATCCAGCAGGACTTACCCGCCGAGGATCCCCCAATCGTTCTTGAAGACGACCGAGGAGAAACGTCAAATCCACCACCAGCCCTCTCAACGGCCAAGGAGGAGGCAATCTCTAAGGCTGACTTGGCTGACTACATAGCCCAGCAGATCCGGGTTCATCACGCGACTGAGGCAGCTGGTCAAGTCGTGAAAACGGGGCGGCCGTATCCGAGCTGGTACGACCAAATCAAATACCCGCAAGGCTATACGATACCAAAATTCCACGTGTATAAGGGGACCGACAATCCCCATCAACATGTCGCCCAGTTCCGGGCCCTCTGCGGTAACACCGGCGGTGATGATAAACTGTTGCTCCGCCAGTTCGTGGGCAGCTTATCAGAAACTGCGTTCGAATGGTATTCGGAACTCCCGAACGATTCTATCAAAACGTTCGCTGAAATGGAGCTGTTGTTCACTCAGCGATTCGCAAGTGCCAGCGAACGCACTCCAATAACTGCACTGATTAACGCTAGGGTAAAACCGGGCGAAACCTGGGTCCAGTACGCTATACGCTGGCGGAACTTGTGGTCGAGATGCGAGCAACGCATTGAGGAAGCACCTGCGGTGGGCATGTTCGTGGGAACTCTAGACCCTCACGCAACTATCTCCCAGTTTATGATGTTCTTTAAGCCAACCACATTCCAGGCTTTGATCGACAAGTTGGCTCAGATGGACCAGATGGGTCATAGACCACCTGCCCCGAAGTCGGAATCTCGGAATGACAAGGGTAAAGGGAGGGCAACCTTTGTTGCGAATGCCCAGCAGCAACCTAACGCCCCGAAACCGGCAGATCAACTCGAGGAAAGGCGTCGGTATTATAATGAGAAGATGAAGCGTCCCTACTCGTTCCCACGGGACAAGACGAAACGGCTATTCGAGCTGGCAATACGCAACAGACTTATAAACCTGCCAAATCCAAGGCGACCGCCGCAACCCACCGAAGTGAATAACCCTAACTATTGCCCTTACCATCAAACGGTAGGCCATCCGATTGAAGATTGCTTCGTCTTCAAAGGATGGATTGAAGACCAGTACCTCCAGGGGAGGTTTGTACTGTCCGAAAAGTGGAAGGTGAACCCCCCACAGCCGCATGCTCCTAGGAAAGCGGATACACCGGGGGCAACATGTTCTTTTATTGAAGAAGCTCCATGGGAGGTCGTGCTATCAACTAAAACCAGAAGAATGCTGAGAGACCTTCATGCGTGCCCTGCGATCGAATGGTGTTGGAGATAGTGCCCTCAGAGTCAATTATTAGGTCACAGGTACGTGATTGTAATGATTGAGGGAGGACCTATCCCGGTAGGACAGTCTTACTCGAGATGATAGTATGCCATCTGGTTTACCTTTATCATCGTGTACTGCTTTAGGTGACATGACACGTCGCTATTACACGTTGATAGAGCCCCTAGGATTCTTGCTTGACCACCAGCAGTATGAGGGCGATCATATAAGTGGGAGCTGGGGGTCTATAAGCTTATCCTTAAAAGGTCCCTAGTCGTGGGAGTTTCGAGACTGGGCATCGATACTCCATTAGTAGACTAGTGTATACAGTCGAGACCCCGACGAGGGGCGGTGGCCGGTCTCACAAGCCACTGGTGTCAGTTGGATCACCTAAGATGTATACAGGTGCTCATTGGGTTATGAGTACACCGGACAGGACTCGCCGGGAACATGCTAGTTGGTCATATACCAGACGTCAGATGGCAGTTCCCTGGTGACATGTGTGCAGGTTAGTTCATCGACCTGGGGATCGTCATTTGTCTCGTGTGAGTTCCCACTGTACTTTGATTACTACCCTACCACGGCTTAAAGGAGTCGTGCAAACAGGTTTTAGTTGGGTACAGTCCCGAGCCACATGGAGGCAGTGAGCGTATCTTCAGGGGTTCGTCTCTCCCGGTATTGGGGGTGAGGTCGTGCTGTGTCTAGGAGAGCCATTACACAAAGTCCTTGGCCAAGGCAAGGAGATTTACTGGTAGGTATTCCAGTAGTATCTCAGGGTGTTCTGGGCTACACTCCGACACGACTTGTACCGCTTTTGGGGGTCTGACTTTTACCAACCCCCTAGGCCCGCCATGCGATGCTCATAGACGAACGGACCGGACTGCACGGATATTGTCACTGACAGGCTCAGTTGGGTGTCGGGGTGAGCTTCCTCATCGACGTCCCATTTGGTCAGTACCTGGTAGCCCGTCACGTATTGGCTTATACCTCTGACGTGCTAGTGGTTAAATCCACAACCAAGGTGTTGACGAGTCTTTAGAGTCCCCCACATTCAGTTACTCAGCTTTCGGGCGAAAGGTTGTAGAGGCCGTATGGAGATATGGCAGGGTCCGATCAGATACGTGCGGTATTGCACGGATCAGGATCGGACAGTTTGTACTATAGGCCGTATGGTTATATGGCAGGGTTTGATCAGATACATGCGGTATTGCACGGATCAGGATCGAACAGATATTACTAGCCGGTTTTGGTATAAGCCGGATCCTAGTATAGTACAGTGTAGATTTTGTCTCATTGCATTTGTATTTCGGTCGAAATACAGATGCGGGTGTGTATGCACAGTATCGGGGTTTTCCTGTAATTTATTACAGGACCAGTTTTTGGAGTTGCCAGTTTGCTTTCCGTTTCGGCCAATTTCGATTGTTCCGTTCATTGGCCGAAGTTTGGTGGAGGAGGGTTTATTTGCATTGTTGCAAATAGGCATTTGTGGAGGGGGTTCTTTGCATCTTGTTGCATCATGATGGTTTTCATGATGAGCACCATCATTGACTTCTCCTTCTCATGATGGATTGACTTTGGTTTTGTTGATGGTTGTTTTGAGTGTTGGACTTACCTAGCTATCATTCCTTCACATCATAACTTCACACTCCCTTGTATGATGGTTCAACCACTCCCCCTTGACCTTGTTCACTCTCTCTCTCCAATCACAAAAGAGAAATGTGTGGCCGGCCATTCAAAGAGGAATGGGATTGATTTTCATTTTGAGTGTGGAAAAATGTTACTCTCATTTTTCTTTGTATGCTACATTTTTCCACTTCTCTTCAAGCTCTCTTTTCCTTCACCAATGGCAATTCCACAAACCCCAAAAATGAGACTTGCTCACTACATATTCTACAACGAACCTTGGGCACGTCGAGTAGCCGGCTTCGTGCCCGAGTTGCCTCGGCATTGAGGTGGGAGCCCGTAAACGAAGAAGGCGATGTGGTGCACTTCCGGCGACGAGGAGGAGACGGGACTTTTCCGCAGGAGATCGGGACCATGACGAGAAGACCGGAGGACTTGGATCGTCGGTATATCTCTATTCCCTTTCTTGTAGTTAGCTTAGACTAGTTAATGGTAACGATCCGGGTGATAGTGCGCGGTGGTGCCGGTTTGCTAAGTCCGCAAATTTTAAGTTATTCACCGCTTCCGCATTCCGGCGTCGGATTGACGGCCGGGGCGCCGCCGTGCACTTACAGTGGTATCAGAGCCTCGCCATTAACTTAGTCTAGCTTTGTGTAATGTGTTTGCATTTCCGATCGATCAAAAAGTCCAAAAACCCGTATTTTGTCGCATCAGTTTTCTGTTGAAAATTTTTGGTCTCGAAATTTTTTTCAGGTTGTAAAATATTAATGTACTGGAGATTTCAAGGCTACTGAGAAAATTCGAGAGTGTCAGTCAACAGTACAAGCGCGGAAGCGCGGCCTGACCTTCCTTAAGCGCCGCCCTTCCGCCGCTTACTGTTCTGATCCCTGCATCAAATTTCTTCAGTAGTTTTCTGGGCTTAAAGTATGGGTTTTGGAATATTAAAATTGGGCCAATTATTTCTGTGAGTGCTGCAGTATTGGTTTGGGGCCCACTTGTTAATTGTTTGATCAATCGGAAAATTTTAAACACATTTTTCACAGTATTTACATTATGTCTGCGACCGTGAATGTCACTCGATCGGTAAATCCGGTCTAACTGCTATAGCCCGGTTAGACGGATTTGCGAACGTGACTTTCACGTTGATGTTCTATGTATTTGCTGTGATCTTGCGGATAGGTCGTGGGGGATAGCCTGGATGCAATGCTAGTACTGTGCTGTTGTATTATGTACATTTGTTATTGCGGGGCGAGCGTCCGACATGTGGACTGCCGTCACTGCCTGATTGTATTATTATTTTGGGGCACGACCTGGTTGCGGTCGATGTACCCGGTGTATGTATATTTTACTTTCTGTACTAGGATTACCCCGCGGAGGGGTGCACGGATAGCCGGGTTCTAGAGGGCAGCAAGCCCGCATCTCATGGCATTGGGACGGAGGGGGCTTCACTCTAGGATTGGCGGGCTATTCGCCGCACTCGTAGGGGGTACAGGTTGACCCAGGAGGGGTGCCCAAGTTACCGGATTCCGTGAAGTGCTGGGTGGTCCATTCACGGCGCTGAAGGGGGCTGCCTCGCTTCAGGTTTTGGCGGGTAACTTGCCGCACCCGTAGGGGTCTAGGATTTCATTGCACAGGCTATCCACACGACCAGGGGAACGTCGGGTTTCAGTAGTGGCTCTGTGAAACCCGGGGATCCCAGATATCTGTATTGTTTCTGTGATGCTGTTCATTCTCTGTGATGTTGCATTTCTTTCACGCCTTGAGCGAAATATAATATATTGGTATATATATTAGTAGATGTTGTATATGTTTTACATCCGCGCTAGTCCAGTCCCCGCTCTGTCGTTAGTTAGCTAACCTAACGGGTAATGACGGGACCCAGTGGCGAATGCGGATGGCATATACGTACATCAGTATATTTTCGTTCTTTTTGGTGTGATCAATTGATGGGACTGCATTGATTCGGATCAATGCAAGTTAAAAACAAACCTAATCTGATGTTGTTGGAACACTTTTTCAAAAAGCTGTTATTGCAAGGACGTTTACTTTTGTTTTGCATCGTGGTATTCATTAGAATATCCTGCTCCTCAGTCGACGAGGCAAGGGCCGAGATCCCTTCACCGGGAGTGACCCCTTGGACAATAAGTTTGCGTCAGGGCATTAACTTCACTATAGCCGATTACTTTTGCTTTGCACCGTGGTATTCATTTGGAATATCCTGCACCCCATTCTATGGGGAAAGAGCCGAGATCCCTTCACCGGGAGTGACCTCTTTAGCAACGGTTTTCGTCACTATATTTTCAAAAAGCTATCCGTTCCTTCAACGATATCAAGTTCATTACGTTAAAGGTTTTCGCCAGAAACCATTCGTAGCCCTCCGTCGTTTCAGACGGGTAGCACGTAGTATTCATGCTATGTTTGTTGACCTTCGTCAAGGCATAGTGTATGGTAGCTGCTTGTTACCTTTCTGCTGCATAGATAGATGCGTTGGTTTGGGGACAGTCGTATAGCCTTGTTGACCTTCGTCAAGGGCTTGTACGGGTGGATTCAAATTAACTTGGATAATGACGGGTAGAACTTGACATGTGACTTATGATTTGTTGACCTTCGCCAAGGTCATAAGAGCATGGGGCAGAAATCACATCGGGAGTTTCAAAAGAACTGAGACTTGCCAGATATGCGCTTACCTTCTGGAGTGTGATACCGTGAGCGGATTCCGTCACGTTATCATGCGATGAGAGTTGGATCCCGATTCCCACTGATGAGTTGGTATACTCCTCGGGTAACCCCGACTAATTCTTCTTTCAGGTTTGGAGGAGAATTTGAGGTACAGTGGGAGGATTCCAGATTAGATAAATTGGTAACCATTCTGATCTAGGTTAGAGTGCACGCTGAGTGTTTCTTTTCTCTCTCTCTTTGGCAGCGACCATTGACCCGACCCTAAGACTTTGACTCAGTGACCAAGTTGACCGAACCTTCTTAAACACCGGCTTTTGGATTGTCAGAGTTGCAGACCTCATTGCCACTCCTACTTTTACCCTTTTTCTCCAGGACACCCCGTATTACTACGAACGTCCACTTCCATTGGACAAAACCATCGTATGGTTAGATACGAACTCGAAAGAATTTATTCGAGGATGGTTTCCGGTTCTGGAGAAAACGGATAGGATTATTCAGTTGTCTTTTCCTTTTACCCTCTCTCAGGTTACGAGTACTCCTTGGTTTAGGGGTAGTACACCTATTACGCAAATTGGATTGTCTTCTTCCAAACCTTAGGCTGGTGCCGACCGGTAGGGAATGAAGAAAACCAATTAGCATAACGATGGTGTGCAGAAGGTATTAAGTTCAGACAAAGCAAGGGATTAGTAAGAGGGCAAAGTAAATTGCAACAGATATTCACGACCAAACCAAATATTTCGTTACCACTCCCACATCACCTTTGTATTTCTCCAGGACACTCCGTATCACTACGAAGATCCACAGTTTATTTGGATACTCCATCGTATGGTTATATACGAACTCGAATGGAACTTGTTCCAGTTCGGGGATGGATTCTGGTTTAGGAGAAATAGGAATAAGGTTTATTCGGTTGTCTTTTATCTTCACCCTCTCTCATTGCGAGTGTTCCTAGGATGCGGACAGTACACCCATTATGCTTATTGGATAGTCTTCTTCCAAACCATAGGCTGGTGCCGAACGGTAGGGAAGGTAGAAAACCAATTGGCCTAAAGGGGTGTACAGAAGGTAAAGACTAAAGACATATGAAGGGATTTGGAGAGGTGGCAAAGAACTATACGGTTACAGTCGTGAATCTGGAAGAGGCATTACTAGGAATACCAGAATACCCCATCGGAACATTTCAATGTTTCAGTTTCACTGTGTAATGTTAAAGGAAAACTGATTTCCCGATTAGATACTTACTCCAGGGTATGTATTTACCAGGTACGATTCTCACATCTGTATGGTTTTACAGATGATGAGGGGGAGTAAGTTATTGGGAATTGGGTGATTATCCTCATTATATCGGGATTCGTTGTAATCGGTGATATTTGAGGAAATCACCTGGGCTGTTTGCCGGTCGGCAAATATTTGGTTTTGAATATCCACTGTTATGCACCAATTTCAAATTGATATATCTGTACGTCTATTTTCATAGAGTGAGATATACCTTTCTGAAATTATGTCTACGACATTTACCTATATCAGTGGATGGTTAGGTAAGGAGCATTAAACAGCGGTGTAATTCTTCTTAACCATAAGTACAGTTTTCAACCTACGACACACAGTGAATGAGTTATCAGACTCAAGGGACTTATACAGAGTATTGTATGTTGTCCAGTGTCCATTAGGACAGAGGGGTTGGTCCTCGTACTATATTCGGTTTACTTATGACTTCTCTAGTTTTTAGACAAGTGTTTCGTGGAAACACAGGGTCCGAATTTTGAGAAGTTATAGGTATTTGAATAGAGTAGAGAACCAGGTGTAGCAAGTATCGGGATTCTTCAAAGAGATCGAAGATGTAGATACTTGTGTATGGTATTCAGTTGATAGTAATGATAAAGAGATCTTGCTTCTCTTTCAGGTTACTCATAATTGGAAGTATTCCTAAGTTGAGTAACGTTGATCGGCCTCCTTCCATTTAGTTGACATGCGCTGGGGACAGCTGCATGATTTGAATCTAGTTCAATTAAATCAGTGCCTCTGTTTCTATATTGGATATAGAACAGTTCATATCTTAACGATGTTAAGGTACGGGGAGTTGTCCGGTTTATGATTAAAACCAGACACTGGACAACTCAAGGCACGTTCTGTAATGGCTGTTTGTGGGTTGACCCAGGCTATGACGCGGGTTGACTTTCTACCATCTGGATGAACAATAGCAATATTGTTCTAGACTCGCCACAGTTTTATTAAAAAATGGATTTTTTTCAGAAAAACAGTAGTGGAGTATGGTAGAACTGGAAGTGATTCCAGAACCACAAACGATTACTGAAGATTTGATAAGGAACCTAAAGATTCAATCTGAATTGACATTCCATTGTCCACTCCGCAGATATGGTGGGTAACTTCAGGCACCCGAGAGGCACTACGGTAGCCTCAAGGACGGTGACAGGGAAGTTCTTGTTTACTCACAATTGCCATTGCTGTTGTTCCAGGTTACGAGACCCGGCGGGAGGATGAGTATAGCGTCGTTCTAAACCAGTTTTAGAAGTGTACGTCTATATGACTCTGCCAGAGGGTTGTCGTAGTCAGTGGGAGCAGCGGAAGCATTGGTGGACAGGTTGCTTATGTCTATTTATAGACTAGAGCAGATGTAGCGGAGATAGATCATCTATTTCTGACGTGACAGTCATGGGTTTGACTTCATCAGAATAGGGGATGGATCTGTTGAGAAGGTAGTAGGGTGTGATATCCTGGTATTTGGATGATATACACAGAGTAGGAAAAGAAACTCCTACACTACGATCGGTTATACTTTGGTCGTCACACAGTTGTTTCTCCACAAAGGAAATGGATTTTATATCAGACATACTGGTTACTAGATCTATGGTCTTAGATCTAGATTTGGGTGGTTTCCCAATCAGGGTACTTGACAGCATTCTAAGAGTATTTAGGATGGACGACTCCTGGCACGGTAGTGTACCTGCAGGTAATGGAGTCACCCTCTCCAAAGGTGTCTTACAGACTAAAAGGGAGAGGGACGGGCATGATTGGCAGATCACTTGCTCAGGCAATTGAGTCAATCGTGAGATGTCAAGTACCACACCAGATGTTGTTCTTGCACTAGATGCAATAAGTTGACATTAATCCAATCCTGGAGAAACAGTTGGAAGCAGTTTTAGAACATAAGTGGATGTTCTAGGGATATGATAACGACAGCCTCATTCAGGAGACAGTTATCATTCCAGGCTTCCAAGATGACATGGACGACAAGGAGTTGTCAGAGTTATAGTTTTCCTTCTGATGAGGGGCAGTATTTTAGACAGGTGGTCCAAGGCAATACTGAGGGAGGCATGGCGCGCAGGATACTGATTAAGTTCAGTTGACGATACAGTCTAAGAATTTTGGATTTGGAGTTCATTTATGAGCTATGTCCCTTCAGACATCCAGACACATTCTAAGACAGGTATTGCTCATTTCGGGAGATAGGTTTCTCCGCGAACTTGAGATATAGAGAGACATAGAAAGAAACAACTAAGCGGATCCACTCACTGAGGCTATTCCTCGAACGCAATAGTTCCGCAAACGAGCTTTGTGAGACTGACTAGTAGAGGAGTTGGGTGTTCGGTATCACACGGGCTGTGAGTATGCGACATCGCAATAATTAGCCTTGAGTGCAAGTGGGAGATTGTTGGAGATAGTGCCCTCAGAGTCAATTATTAGGTCACAGGTACGTGATTGTAATGATTGAGGGAGGACCTATCCCGGTAGGACAGTCTTACTCGAGATGATAGTATGCCATCTGGTTTACCTTTATCATCGTGTACTGCTTTAGGTGACATGACACGTCGCTATTACACGTTGATAGAGCCCCTAGGATTCTTGCTTGACCACCAGCAGTATGAGGGCGATCATATAAGTGGGAGCTGGGGGTCTATAAGCTTATCCTTAAAAGGTCCCTAGTCGTGGGAGTTTCGAGACTGGGCATCGATACTCATTAGTAGACTAGTGTATACAGTCGAGACCCCGACGAGGGGCGGTGGCCGGTCTCACAAGCCACTGGTGTCAGTTGGATCACCTAAGATGTATACAGGTGCTCATTGGGTTATGAGTACACCGGACAGGACTCGCCGGGAACATGCTAGTTGGTCATATACCAGACGTCAGATGGCAGTTCCCTGGTGACATGTGTGCAGGTTAGTTCATCGACCTGGGGATCGTCATTTGTCTCGTGTGAGTTCCCACTGTACTTTGATTACTACCCTACCACGGCTCAAAGGAGTCGTGCAAACAGGTTTTAGTTGGGTACAGTCCCGAGCCACATGGAGGCAGTGAGCGTATCTTCAGGGGTTCGTCTCTCCCGGTATTGGGGGTGAGGTCGTGCTGTGTCTAGGAGAGCCATTACACAAAGTCCTTGGCCAAGGCAAGGAGATTTACTGGTAGGTATTCCAGTAGTATCTCAGGGTGTTCTGGGCTACACTCGACACGACTTTACCGCTTTTGGGGGTCTGACTTTTACCAACCCCCTAGGCCCGCCATGCGATGCTCATAGACGAACGGACCGGACTGCACGGATATTGTCACTGACAGGCTCAGTTGGGTGTCGGGGTGAGCTTCCTCATCGACGTCCCATTTGGTCAGTACCTGGTAGCCCGTCACGTATTGGCTTATACCTCTGACGTGCTAGTGGTTAAATCCACAACCAAGGTGTTGACGAGTCTTTAGAGTCCCCCACATTCAGTTACTCAGCTTTCGGGCGAAAGGTTGTAGAGGCCGTATGGAGATATGGCAGGGTCCGATCAGATACGTGCGGTATTGCACGGATCAGGATCGGACAGTTTGTACTATAGGCCGTATGGTTATATGGCAGGGTTTGATCAGATACGTGCGGTATTGCACGGATCAGGATTGAACAGATATTACTAGCCGGTTTTGGTATAAGCCGGATCCTAGTATAGTACAGTGTAGATTTTGTCTCATTGCATTTGTATTTCGGTCGAAATACAGATGCGGGTGTGTATGCACAGTATCGGGGTTTTCCTGTAATTTATTACAGGACCAGTTTTTGGAGTTGCCAGTTTGCTTTCCGTTTCGGCCAATTTCGATTGTTCCGTTCATTGGCCGAAGTTTGGTGGAGGAGGGTTTATTTGCATTGTTGCAAATAGGCATTTGTGGAGGGGGTTCTTTGCATCTTGTTGCATCATGATGGTTTTCATGATGAGCACCATCATTGACTTCTCCTTCTCATGATGGATTGACTTTGGTTTTGTTGATGGTTGTTTTGAGTGTTGGACTTACCTAGCTATCATTCCTTCACATCATAACTTCACACTCCCTTGTATGATGGTTCAACCACTCCCCCTTGACCTTGTTCACTCTCTCTCTCCAATCACAAAAGAGAAATGTGTGGCCGGCCATTCAAAGAGGAATGGGATTGATTTTCATTTTGAGTGTGGAAAAATGTTACTCTCATTTTTCTTTGTATGCTACATTTTTCCACTTCTCTTCAAGCTCTCTTTTCCTTCACCAATGGCAATTCCACAAACCCCAAAAATGAGACTTGCTCACTACATATTCTACAACGAACCTTGGGCACGTCGAGTAGCCGGCTTCGTGCCCGAGTTGCCTCGGCATTGAGGTGGGAGCCCGTAAACGAAGAAGGCGATGTGGTGCACTTCCGGCGACGAGGAGGAGACGGGACTTTTCCGCAGGAGATCGGGACCATGACGAGAAGACCGGAGGACTTGGATCGTCGGTATATCTCTATTCCCTTTCTTGTAGTTAGCTTAGACTAGTTAATGGTAACGATCCGGGTGATAGTGCGCGGTGGTGCTGGTTTGCTAAGTCCGCAAATTTTAAGTTATTCACCGCTTCCGCATTCCGGCGTCGGATTGACGGCCGGGGCGCCGCCGTGCACTTACAAATGGAAGGACCCTCTTGAACCTCAAATTATCGAAGGGATGCTAAGGCGCCGCCCGACTACAACGACTCACGATAAGAGCCCAGATACTCACGCCCAATCGTTAAAATCTTCGAAGAAAAAGAAGAAGAAATCCAAGAAGTCCGTGAAGCCTGGAAAAGAGCACACGAACTTGCAGAAGCAAATCGACGTACTGGAAGAGTACAATCAAAAGGCGCGAACCCCTGTCACACTGCAAGAGTTCCTCAACCACATCTTTCAAGAAGAAGATGATGGAGAAAGCTCGTCGGATGAATCCGAAGGATATGTGGCGAGTTGTAACGTAATCTCCCATTCGTTTACCGATGATGGGAAAACTCCTGGCATTGAAAAGCTGGAGACAGAGCCTGTACCAGAGCGTGCATGGCCAACAGATGAAATGATCGACGCTTTTCTAGACGAGATTCGTCTAAAATGTAAAGCGGACCAGGAGCGTGAGATGACCACGTCGGAAGGAGCCAAATGCGGGCAACTGAACGAAAGAGTTGAACTACCCCTGCCAGAGCGTAAGGCATCCGAAGTAGACAAGAAGATATTCAAGACGAGGAAAAGGTTTGCCAAAGCCATGTCAATGGGAATGAAGCTACCACCCTCGGAAGGAAACACACACGATGGGGTAGAGACGCACCCTGACTATTGCACATATCATCGGAGAATATCACATCCCACGGAGGAGTGCGACGCCTTTAAGATATGGTGGCAAGGATATGTCACTCGTCGGCAACATGTTAAGCGCATGAAATGCAAGAGCCGTCGGGAGCGAAGAAGTACTGTCGATGGGCACAACAGAACGACTGGCAACTGTTACATGGTTAACGCCAGGGGGTCACAAGTTCTCACCTTTGGGAGCGACTCTGACGAAGAAATGGCTCTGGGCCCTCTCTTTAAAAAATCCGTTTTGGGGAAAGAAGAAGAATCGGAGGCCTGCGAGAACATTCAGCTGCGCAATCGCACACTCCCAGAAAAGAATCTCGGGCCCGGGAATAGAAGGGATAAGGGAAAGGAAAAGGTCACTGAAGATATCACTTTAGATGACCAAGTCATGAGGGAGCTGGCTGTCAAAGACCCTCCCAGGAAGAGTAAAGTGGACTATAACATCCTCGCGCACCTAAGGAAGCTGCCTTCTCAGCTTAGCATTCTCGATGCCCTCCTACTATCAAAAGAAGCGCGAGACTCACTAATTAAGGCGTTACAAGAACCTGAGCAATTCCAAGCCTTCCTCGCCACTGAAAAGATGAAGGATGAACTGGAGGAAGTGCATACAGCCGACATCACTTTCGGTGATGAAGACCTCCTTCTCGGGACATGCGACCATAACCGTCCCCTATATGTCTCCGGATACTGCCATGATATCAAGATAGGCAAGATCCTGGTGGATAATGGATCCTCCGTCAACCTCCTTAATGTTCGGGTGTTGAAGGAAATCTGCATGAGTGTGCAACACCTCGCTCGTGACAAAATTACTATCTCCGGTTTCGATTCACAATCGTCACGGACTCTCGGATCTGTGATACTAACATTACGCTTTGGACTTCTCGTCACAGACATCAAATTCCATGTCATTGACACCAAGACCTGCTACAACGCCTTGCTCGGTCGTCCTTGGCTACACGAGTACAACATCATCCCTTCTACACAACATCAGTGTATGAAGTACTTTAAGGACGGTTTCGAGTATACCGTAACAGGCGAGCTGAACCCATTTTCCGTGAACGAAGTCCGCAAATACGAAGATGCGAAATACTTTTTGCCAGATTTCGAGGATACAGAAAGGTGTCGCAATCCGGAGAACAAAACCGCCGCCACCATCCCGATTTTCGGGAGCGATACCGAAGAAGAGGAAGAGATAGTTTATGCAGGGCCATCTCGACGCAACAACCTGGGGACTCCCGCCCCCGTGTTGGTCTTCGGAAGTGATTCAGAAGATGAAGTTAATGCTGTGTTCTCCAATCGGTTGTCAATACAAGCACCCCCTGGCGATGACCATAGTTTGCAAATCACCATGGTACCCGCGAGAACACTACAAGGATCTCGACGCGCTTCAGGCTCACAATGTACAGGACCTGCAAACATTTTACGTCCCTCCCAGGCGAAGGGGCGAGAAGGTGATCCTATTCTACCGATCCTCAGAGTCGAAAATAGAGAAAGAGATCTGGCATAGCGCGGATGCTACACTTGACAGGCTCCAACCCATCCGTCTGCCTAGATACTATACAAATGGATTAAAGAAGCTATTGAAGCGCCAAGGAGTATCTTTAGAACAGACCGTTCGGCAGGCGCGGTTCTACAACAGGATTTGGGATGTCCCCGGGACTCAACGCAAATTGCCCAACGGGAAGATGGAAACACTCGGGCTTGGATACGCAAGAGCCGGAAAACGGGAACGGGCCCACAGTAGCTACGCCATATATACCTTTGATGAAGAGGAGGACGCCCTGTCAGGAGATGCCAACCACCCATCAAAACTAGACCCCGCAATTAAAGCGCCGAGTCCGTCGTTTGAAGAGCGAGTGGGCAAGCCTATCAGGAAAATGGGTCAGGAAGCTCGGGAAGACCACAACCGCGAAATGGCCATCTACGAGAAGGCCAGGACGCAACGTCTATCTCAACGTGCTGCAAAAGACAAAGACGCTTATCCTCGTCAATCCGTTGTACGAAAGGCCCGACGCAGAGACGGAAATAAATCAAGAAGCGGCTCGGGTTTGTCCCTCATGAAGAAGATGAGTCGAGCGTACTCCTTCCCCCGAGACAAAACGGGGAGGTTACTTAACCTCGCCATAAAACATCAAATGATCACGCTTCCAGAGTCTAGACATCCTGAGCAAGCTAGTAAGGCTTCTCATCCGAGTTATTGCTCTTATCACCGAGCCATAGGACATCCTACCGAAGACTGCTTCACCTTCAAGAACTGGGTCGAGGACCAGTACCGACGGGGCAGATTCGCTTTATCCGACGGCTGGAATGTGACGCCACCGCAAAAGCATGAGCCCAAGGCCGCAAGAGCAGAACCGGGTCTACCTCAGTCCACGGAGCGAGTTCGCACTTGTTATACGATTACGATATTAGGAGAAGAGCCCGAGAACGTAGATGACCTTTACCGGTGCTTTGAGAACAGCGATGATGAGGTGATCTCGGAATTTCCGCCCGCTCCGAAAGAACTGGAAGATGGTATACATACTACTGCAGATAACCTCAAGAAGATTGAGTTGGGATCGGCAGACGACCCGCGACCGACATTTGTCAGCGAGCTGTTATCCGAAGAAAAGGTGGCTGCGTTAAAGAACGTGCTTCTACGGCATAAAGATTGCTTCGCGTGGAACTACTCCGAGATGCCAGGATTGGACCCGGAGATTGCTGTGCATAGATTAGCAATATCCCCAGATATCAAGCCAGTCAAGCAGGCGCCAAGGAGGATGCGACTCGAGCTTGAAATGAGCATCAACGCCGAAGTCAAGAAGTTGATCGATTCTGGATTTATCCAAGAAGTCCAATACCCCGACTGGATCGCCAATATCGTCCCGGTAATGAAGAAGAATGGGATGGTACGCATATGCGTGGATTTCAGGGATCTCAATAAAGCCTGTCCAAAGGACGATTTCCCGGTGCCGGTAACCGAGCTAATGATAGATAACACGTCCACTCACGAGGTTTTCTCCTTTATGGACGGTTCATCAGGATACAATCAGATAAAAATGCCAAGTTGATTTATGGCACACCACTTTCCGGACCCCTTTGGGTATATTTTGCTACAGGGTTATGCCCTTTGGTCTTAAGAACGCTGGCGCTACCTATCAAAGGGCCATGACAAAGATCTTTGATGACCTCATACACGACGTCGTCGAGTGCTATATCGACGACCTCGTAGTAAAGAGCATGTCATACGAAGATCATTTAAAGCATCTGGAGACTGTATTTCGACGCCTTCGGCAATATAATTTGAAAATGAATCCCCTCAAATGCGCGTTTGGAGTCTCCTCGGGCAAATTTCTGGGATTCATCGTTCGACACCGAGGTATTGAAATAGATCCGTCAAAGATTAAGGCGATCATGGAAATGCCTCCGCCAAGAACCCTCAAGCAGTTGCGGTCTCTCCAAGGGAAGCTCGCATACATCCGGCGGTTTATCGCTAATCTTTCGGGCAAATGCCGTCCTTACAGCCACCTGATGAAAAAGGGAACTCCATTCGTTTGGGATCACAAATGTCAAGGTGCACTAGACGAGATCAAGCAGTACCTGCAGAACCCTCCAGTGTTGGCTGCTCCAGTGAAGGGAAAGCCTCTCATTCTTTACACGGCCGCCCTCGAAGGTTCTTTGGGCGCATTATGGGCACAAGAGAACGATCAGGGGAAAGAAAGAGCACTTTACTACTTAAGTCAAGTGCTGCTGGGGGCAGAAAGCAACTATTCCCCCATTGAAAAGCACTGCCTGGCGTTGATCTTCGCAATAACAAAGCTTAGACATTACGCATTAGCACATGAAGTCCGTCTTATTTCGAAGGTGGACCCTCTCAAATATCTGATGTCGAAAGCCATATTGACGGGACGACTTGCTAAGTGGGCCCTGCTCTTGATGGAGTTCTCGATAACATATCAACCTCTCAAGGCAGTGAAAGGCCAGGCCATTGCCGACTTCCTCGCCGAGCACCCGATACCGGCCGATTCTCCTCTGAACTGTGATTTGCCGGACGAGCATGCATTTGATGCGATTAGCGGCGGAAGCGCCCAATGGGAACTCTATTTCGATGGAGCATCCTCCATAAAGAAATAGAAACAAGGTGTCCCAATGGTCAAATCAGGGATAGGCCTCATCTTTGCAACTCCACAAGGAGGGATAATGCGCTTCGCCTTCTCCTTAACAGAACCGAGGACAAACAATGAAGCCGAATACGAAGCTCTGATAGCAGGCCTCGAAATCGCCATCGACATGGGAATTGAAGACCTCCTTATATACGGGGATTCTCAGCTGGTCGTTAGTCAAGTAAATGGTGACTACCAAACGTGCAAACCGGAGTTGGTGAAGTACGGCGAAAAGGTGCAACAACTATTGACCCAAATTCCCTCCTATACTTTGGAGAACTTACCGCGCGCGGAAAACAGCAAAGCAGACGCGTTGGCTAAACTTGCTAAAGAACTGGCTGACGAGAACCTCGACGACGTCAGAATCGTGGTACAAAGCCGCCGAGTGCTCGCCCCGGCAGAAATATCTCCGGAATCATGCGAAGAAAAGGGAACGACTGAGCAGACGACCCTACAAGTAAAAGACCATGAGAAGGCCGAAGACTGGAGGGAAGTCTTCATAGACTACTTTAAGTCCCACCGAATGCCCGAAGAAGCGTCCTCAAGACATCAGCTCATGAAACGAGCTCTATCTTTCGCTTTCGTCAACGATATTCTATACAAGAGATCATTTGATTCTCTATGGCTGAGATGCTTAGGACCTGACGAAGCAGAAAGAGTCATTCAAGAAGTTCATGACGGACTTTGCGGTTCTCACCAAGCAGGCCCAAAGATGAAGTTAAAAATTAAACGGATGGGTTACTACTGGCCCACGATGATCCAGGACTGCCTCGAGTATGCGAAGCAATGCCACTCATGCCAGATTCATGGAGACTTCATCCACCAACATCCGAATCCACTGCATCCAACGGTGGCTAGTTGGCCATTCGAAATGTGGGGGATTGACATAGTAGGCCCCATTGAGCCAGCATCATCCCGGGGACACCGTTTTATTCTGGCAACAACTGATTACTTCTCCAAATGGGCAGAAGCAGTACCACTGAGGGAAGTAAAGACGGAGAATATTCTCCATTTCTTCAAGACACACGTCATCTATCGGTTCGGGACTCCACGGCGGATTATCTCCGATAACGGGCCGGCCTACCGAAGCCATAAGATTAGCCGCTTCGCACAGCAGCACAATATAGACTGGAGATATTCTTCGGTTTACAATCCACGAGCTAACGGTCTAGCCGAGGCCTTCAATAAGACCTTGACGAAGATCATAAAAAAGACCGTTTCCAGGAATAAGAGAGACTGGCACAAAAGGCTGCAAGAAGCCCTTTGGGCTTATCGAACCACATTCAAGACGGCCACGAACACAACGCCGTACGCGTTGGTATTTGGGACTGAAGCAGTGCTCCCCCTCGAGATAGAGTTACCCTCTCTACGAGTAGCAGTCCACCACGAGCTGACGAATGAAGAAAATGCTCACCTTCGTCTTGAGGAGCTTGATGCTCTCGACGAAACCCGGCTCATAGCGCAACAACATCTAGAGCCTACAAAGCAAAGATGACGCGCTCATACGAAAGATTGACCAGGCCGAGGACATTCCGCCAAGGCGAACTTGTATTAGTGGTCAAAAGACCTATGATCCCCAATCGTGCCAAGCGAGGAAAATTTGAGCCAAACTATGAAGGCCCGTACATCATAGACAAGGTCTACCAGGGTGGAGCCTACCTACTCATGGACATGCACGGTGAAAGGCCTTTCAGGCCAATAAACGGCCGCTTCTTAAAGAAGTACTATGCTTAATGAGCCGCAGCCGGGGTCAATGATAGATGACGACAACTATGTCCGCTCACTATCTTCCTAGGCTCAGACTTTACATGCAGCAGCCGGCCTTCCCATAACGACGGACCGAAACGTCCTTAAACTAACGACGGACCGAAACGTCCTTAAACTAACGACGGACCGAAACGTCCTTAAACTATCGACGGACCGAAACGTTCTTAAACTAACGACGGACCGAAACGTCCCTAAAACTACTACCGCAGCATCTTTAGGCTGACGAGATAAAAAAGAGGAGAAAAAAAATAAAAATATATGAAAAAGAATAAAAAAAACAAAAACGGTACGTCCATAAGCAAAATGGGCACGGATGAAAACCCGAAAGGGCTCCGTGAGTAAAAACAACAGGGCTGCCGGCAAGCGTTCGTGAAAACCCGAAAGGGCGCGACCTTGTAAAAAAAGGTGAAAAAGTAAAAAAAAAAGGGGGGGGGTATGTCCGTAAGCAAAATGGGCACGGATGAAAACCCGAAAGGGCTCCGTGAGTAAAAACAGCAGGACTACCGGCGAGTGTTTGTGAAAACCCGAAAGGGCGCAACCTCGTTAAAAGACACTTGTAGGGTCCTCTCGACCTTGTAAGGAGAAACCACCTGCGTGAGATCCTTACGACTCACAAAAGAGCAACACACTTAGGGATCCTCACGATTCCTAAGGAGAAAATACACTTACGAGATCCTCACGACTCGTAAGGAGAATTCTCTTATGGGACCCTTACGGCTCATGAGATTTGAAAGTCTTAAGATACAGAAACCTGAACCTGTTCTTAAGCAAATCCTCCACAACCTTCGATATTGCCCTACAAGAGGCTCAATACTGACCCTTGTATACAATCCACGGGCGCGAATAAACATTTCCCCAGCAAAGTCCAACCCTTGTAGGTCCTCCGACCCATAAGGAGAAAACCCTCTTGTAGGATCCTTACGACTTACAGAGGGACATACACTTAGGAATCCTCACGATCCCTAAGGAGAAAATACACCTGCAAGATCCTCACGACTTGTAGGGAGAAATACCTTTGTGAGACCCTTACGGCTCATGAAGTCGAAAGCCTTAGTCGACAGGACCTTAACCCTGTTTGCTAAGCCACCTTTGTTCAACATCGACAGAGGCAAATGATGATTCGCTCCAGGCAATATTCCAGTTGCAGCGATGCTGATGCCTAAACCGGTATCAAATCCCAAGTTCTTTCATGGCAAATGATGATTCGCTCCTGGCAACATCCCAGTTGCAGCGATGCTGATGCCGAAATCGGTGTCCAAAATCCGAGCTTGCGGCGAAAAAGCTAGCAAGCCACACATGCCTACAAAATAGCCGAAATGATGGGGCAACTTGCAATAAAAAGCAGCAAGTGAGAATGAAGGCATAAAAAATAGCCGAAATGATTGGGCAGCTCGCAATAAAAAGCAGCGAGTTAAAAAAAAAAAACAGCCGAAATGATTGGGCACCGCGAAAAATAGCCGAAATGATTGGGCAATCGCGATTTTCGCGATATAAAAAGCTGAAATGATAGAGCATCGCGGAGAGAAAAAAAAATGACGAAAGAATGAAATCTTTGCCCTACAGGTAATGTTACATCTATCCCTGTATACAATCCAGGGGCGCAAACAAAGAAGGAGTCGTACTCCTCCCCCAGGTTTCATCATGAGAGGAAGCCAAATCTCGACGGTTCACAAATAACCTGGAGATCATCTCGACGCAGCAGACACAACTTCAAGCTAAGCGGAACAGCGGCAACTCCCAGTTCCATGGCTCGGTGGTACACATATCGCCAACAGTCAAACCTCCATTCCGTGAAATGCGGATACAATCGATAAAATTCCTGGTCACGTGGAACGCGGATAATGTCACTCTTTGACCCCGTGGAAAACGTCCAGAGCGGATCCTGGTCCTCGCAGAGCATGGCAGTGAACCCGTGCGAAGCATCCAGAGCGGAGCCTAGTCCTCGCCTAACGCGGCAGTGAACCCGTGTGAAGCATCTAGTGCAAAATTCCTGGTCACGTGGAACGTGGATAATGTCACTCTTTGACCCCGTGGAAAACGTCCAGAGCGGATCCTGGTCCTCGCAGAGCATGGCAGTGAACCCGTGCGAAGCATCCAGAGCGGAGCCTAGTCCTCGCCTAACGCGGCAGTGAACCCGTGTGAAGCATCTAGTGCAAAATTCCTGGTTACGTGGAACGCGGATAATGTCACTCTTTGACCCCGTGGAAAACGTCCAGAGCGGATCCTGGTCCTCGCAGAGCATGGCAGTGAACCCGTGCAAAGCATCCAGAGCGGAGCCTAGTCCTCGCCTAACGCGGCAGTGAACCCGTGTGAAGCATCTAGTGCAAAATTCCTGGTTACGTGGAACGCGGATAATGTCACTCTTTGACCCCGTGGAAAACGTCCAGAGCGGATCCTGGTCCTCGCAGAGCATGGCAGTGAACCCGTGCAAAGCATCCAGAGCGGAGCCTAGTCCTCGCCTAACGCGGCAGTGAACCCGTGTGAAGCATCTAGTGCAAAATTCCTGGTTACGTGGAACGCGGATAATGTCACTCTTTGACCCCGTGGAAAACGTCCAGAGCGGATCCTGGTCCTCGCAGAGCATGGCAATGAACCCGTGCAAAGCATCCAGAGCGGAGCCTAGTCCTCGCCTAACGCGGCAGTGAACCCGTGTGAAGCATCTAGTGCAAAATTCCTGGTCACGTGGAACGCGGATAATGTCACTCTTTGACCCCGTGGAAAACGTCCAGAGCGGATCCTGGTCCTCGCAGAGCATGGCAGTGAACCCATGCGAAGCATCCAGAGCGGTGCCTAGTCCTCGCCTAACGCGGCAGTGAACCCGTGTGAGGCACCTAATGCAAAATTCCTGGTTACTTGGAACGCGGATAATGTCACTCTTTGACCCCGTGGAAAACGTCCAGAGCGGAGCCTGGTCCTCGCCAAGCACGGCAGTGAACCCGTGTGAAGCATCCAGAGCAAATACCGGACTGTGGAGTCCTTAAAATCCACGGACTATGACGTCATTAACCTTGACCGTGATGTCTTAAAACTAACGATCAACCACCCCGATTCCCTACAAATTTTGCCTTGGTTTAAGGGTACATCTCTTCACTCCTTTGATGCCCGGCGTTGTAATTCCTCAACGTCTTCAAAGAGGTGACGGGTCCCTGCAACCAAACACCGGACTGTGGAGTCCCTAAATCCACGGACTATGAGGTCCTTAACCTTGACCGTGATGTCTTAAAACTAACAGCGGACTGTGGAGTCCCTAAATCCACGGACTATGAGGTCCTTAACCTTGACCGTGATGTCTTAAAACTAACATCGGACTGTGGAGTCCTTAAATCCACGGACTATGAGGTCCTTAACCTTGACCGTGATGTCTTTAAACTACGATACCTTGAGAAACTCCCGACTCCGTAAAACACGGACAAGGATGACCGCATCCAACACTTGCAGGCCCTCACGACCTGTAAGGAAGAAAAAACTCTCTTGCGAGATCTTTACGACTCTCAAGGGAAGACCCGCTTAAGGATCCTCACGATCTTTAAGAAGAACTTACACCTATGGGATCCTTTCGACCTGTGGGGAGAAAAACTCTTTATAAGATCCTCGTGGCTCGTGAAATGCAAAAGTCTTAGGAAGCAGATCTTAACCCTGAGTCCTGAGCCATTGCTGTCCTGCAAGGAAATCGAGATAGAATATCCGCAGAACATATTCGATGAAAAGGAGACACACCATTGAGAAGAAAAATGTATCTTTTATTCATAAACCAAAATGGGTGCAAAGTACAATTCATGAAAGAAACAAAAACAAAATACTCTCATCCATGAGTATGTACAAAAGGGAAGAAAAAGATACAAATGTTTCAGGCCGGCGGGCGATTCAGCAGCTTGGTCAGCTCATCCTGCTTTTGCTGAGCCACGGCTTCATGACGCAAGATCTCCAGAAGACGAGCCTCCGCTTGAGCTTGCTGAGCCTGATACGAAGCGAGCCGAGCTTCGAGCTCTTTCTCGGTGGCTTTATGAGCCTCGACCCTCTCACGAGTGAACGTGGCAGCTTTGTCGAGAGCCACCACCTCTTTGATGGACTCCTGAAGCACTCGCCAGAGTTCATACGCTTTGTTGGCCCTGGCTGTGAGATTGGCTTGAAGCTCGCTCAGCGCCTTGGAAGCTAACTCCCTTTCCGAGAACTTGCGACCGAGCCTCTTCTCACATGACGTCATGTTGGCCGCGCACCGTGCTATCAGCCCTCGTAACTCCGCCTTTGCAGCCACGGCCTCCGAGGAAAGGCGAGAACACTCGAGAGTGTGCAGGCAAGCCTCCACTCGCCGGCAGAACTCCACCCAGACTCGCACCACCTCTTCGCTGTGGTAGGTGGCAAGAAAAGGAAGAGAACCGTTAGCCTCGGCAGCGAATGCTTCAACCGTGGTCGTGCTGCCAGCACGAAGCTCCTCGATCAGAGACGACAAGGAGACGAGGCTTAATTGGGCCAAGCGTTCTGAAGCCCGCAAGGCATAAGGGCCGGGTGGCATCACGATGCGCGACTCCAACGCCGTGGAGATTGGCAGAGCTGTTCAAATTTAGAAGACGTCAACAAAATTCTTAAGCAAAGAACGAGTGAGAGTGCAATGAAATGTCACTCACCGACAGTCGTGCAAGTAGGAGCTGAAGGCTCCCCTGGCCCTTCGAGAATCTCGACCTCGTCATCGGCTTCCAGAACTGCAGAAAACGTCAATGTCAGTACGCAAAAATAACGACGATGCTATGAGAAGGAATGGACGACACCAACCTTGCCCAGACGAAAGGACAATGCGCTGAGGGGAGATCGCCTGCGGAGCTGCCATCTTCAATAAACGCTGAAATGACTGTCGAGGCGACAGATCCGCGATCGTGGCCGCCAAACCGCGCAATTCTGAGAAAGATAAAAGAGTTCAGACTATGAAGGGGTTGCTAAATTAAAACGCAGAGGGATACCTTCAACACTCCTCCCATTCTGAGCCGGGGGGATAGCAGCTTCAACGGTTTCCGCCGTAACCTCAGGCTCCAACAAAGGGAGAGTAGTCCCGACTACCTCGCTCCCAGCCTTTGGGCCGCTCTCATTAAGAGTCATTGGGGCGGCGGCCTCCAAAGGAGCCTCCCCCTCTGGGGGAGGCATTCCCTGGTCAAGAACCGCCGCTGGAAGTTCCACCGTGAGAGGAGCAGCCTCGTCAGCCCCCTCCACATCCAGCAGGGCTTCATTGAGAATTTCGGCGGGCTTTAGCTTTAATGGGCCCGTAGGGAGCTCCCCCAGCGTCGAAGATTCTGCACGATTCAAATAAGAATAATGATACAGATGCACAGGCATAAATAATCGGAAAGACTACAAAGGAAGCACAACGTACCTATACACAAAGAAGCCCTCAATATGGCTTCTTCAAGCCGCTGCTCCTTCTCAAGGAGGTGGGCTCGCCGGGGTTCAAGGGTAGACTCATGACCGCCGGTCCAAAAAGAGAGTGCATCAGCTGCGTCTTCTGAAGCGGCCTGCTTCAGAGCCCTTTCCCCCCATTCCTCCAAAGGGCCGATAAATCGCCGCCGAATCCACGAAGGGTCTTCGTAGAAAATTACAGCGGGATAAGACTTCTTCGGAACCTTGGCGTTATGAGACGCGTCTTTTGAGCGCCGTATGGCCTCGGCCAACTGCGCAGCCTCCTCATCAGCTGAACCCGGGAAGAGAAGTCCAGCGTCTGACCCTTGCAGGGCCAATGGTTCGTCTTCAAGGATAGGCTCAGACTCCACCACAGAATCAAGCGGGGCAGTAGCCGCTTTCTTCCGCCGTTTAGACCCAGAGCCGGTCGCTGAGGATGACCGCTTCCTCCCTCGCGAAGCCTTAGGGCGGCGCTGGCCCACATCGCCCTCATTCCTGTTACTCTCGCTCGGTGCCACAACCGAGGGTGACATAGCCATTGTCAACGCCACAGGAGGCGGCGCCGCCACCGACAGGGGTGCTACTACTGGGGCCCGTTTACCCCGTGATCGGGAACCCAAGGGCATACCAGCCGTTGGAGTAAGGTCTACCCCTGACTCCCCCGGGATGAGCGCGGTGCCGACTTCCCTCAAAGGGAAGCGGACCGGAGCCCTCGGCCGTAGCTTAGCCCCAGGAACCAAAGGAGGAGCATCGTGGCCAAGAAGCACCCTCCTTTCCTTGAGAATGATTGGGCTGACCCGATGAAGATACCAACCCGTAAACGCGCCCACGCATCGGGGCATGTACTCAGCTTCAGGGACCATGAAATAAGAGCCGGTGTTCAGCTTCATGAAATGATGAGCGGCATCGCGAACAGCATCAAGCGAAGGGATCGGGGCGACTATAAAAGCCTCAAAAGGAACACCCTGGTCATATCCAAGCTGCCGGGCAAATCGATGCGGATTGTACCGCATAAAAAGAGCCGCACTGTCTTGGAGAAACACCAAGTAGCCCGGTCTAATTGCATACAAATGCGTGGCCTCCCGGGGCTTCAGAGAAGGTGCGTTGTCTTTCGACTGGTCCCAGAGTTGTTGAACGGGACCCGAAGGAGTAGACAAAACCCGATCATTAAAAACCAACCCGCCAGCGGTGGCATGAGGAGAAATCAGCACCCGAATGGCCCCAAATTGAGTCGGGTCGGCAGCAGAAGCACCCACCAGCCGCATAAGTCATGGGAAGGGATAGGCGTCGTAAAAGGCGGGCCTCTGATGCATAGCAAAAGACCCCAGCACATGCATTTCGATCCACGACGTGAAATAATGAAGCGAAAAGTTCACTACGTCCACGCCAGGAGTAGAGGTATTAGCCGCGGTGCCCAATCCATTATAGAGGTGCGCCAAGGCCGGGATGCCGATGGCCAACCGCATCCCCTCAGCGATACGATGAGCCGGGTAGATGACCGAGGCTCTCATGAAGCGGCGATGCATGGGGATAACGAACCAACTAAGCCAGACGCTAACAAACCCCACAAAGAACGTCTCCTCGTCCATGCCTGGGACAGCAATGGATTCAAAAGATATCGGCGATATAATAGGGATGTAATATTGAGGTAAATCTGACTCGTTGGTCGGCAACCTCTTCGGACCGAACCCAAAGGGGTCCCCAATGTTGGCAAATTTCGGGGCTGTCTTCGATAAGGCGTCCTTACGAAGGAAACAAGCAATGAAGCTCTTGAAAGTGACACCCTGCTCCTCGGACTCGGTGAATAATCGGTCGAAGATGCCTAGGGCTTTAATTAAACTGGGGCGCTTATGGCGAACAGCATTCTCAGCGGACAGGCCGTCAACCGGTGCAGACTCAGGCTCGAAGACATACTCGTCAGGAGGCAATAACTCCTCATACAGTGCGCCCCTGATTGGCAATCCCGAGATTTCATAAAATTCTGCAAGAGAGATCGAGACCTCACGATCTCCTAGAATGAAAGTGTTGGTGGGAAGATTCCATTGGTTCAAAAACGCCTTAACCCACCAGGCATGCGGGGACTTATAGTGGAATAGTGACGCGTATATGGCCTGATAAAGCCCGACTTTCTGCAACCGTGCACGATGGGCAGAAATGATGTAGCGAGCCCAGAGAAGATAGCCCGTAGGATGCCGGGGAGTGAGCCCTATCTTATAAATTTGCCCCCACGGGTGGGCCTCACCCTGGCAGATACGCCGCCCCAAGATGTCTATGGCCGGAATCGGATGGTTCGGAATACCGGTCGTCGAAGGCTCAAGCCTCCCCGTTGGAGTCCAGTTGGGCATTTCCACAGCAAAAGCTGTCCTTGGAGGATCCATCGGTAAAAAGGGGAAAGTGGGCTCCGTTGGCACCGCGCAGAGAAAACTCCGACGACCCTGAATAATCTGACTATACCAAGACCCCCACTGAAGAAGGTTGGTGCAGTTCGGGTCATGGGCCCGAATCATCGCCATCGCTTCCTCATCAGACGGTGACTGAGGAAAAGCCGCCTCCGAGCGAGAAAAGGGAAAGCGTGGAGCAGAAGCCATCGCACCTGAAATCCAATAAAAGAAGACCGTTAAAAGGAAAGTCAGCGATATATATTCATGCATGAACATGAAGACTAGTGGGAGAAAGCAACAGCAAAGTTTCCTGGGACCATTGGCTACAAAACACATGGGCCCCACAGAATCCGGATGACGGCTCATTAATAATGAGGCCAAACAGTTACAATAAAACAAAAGGGAATATCCTCATTTAATAAAAAATGATGGCCATGCACATTCCCCCAACGGGATCTGTCTCGGGCTCTACAGTGGATCCAATAAAATCAAAGGAATTAAATTCACACAAAAAGACATCATTACAAAGCCCCCATTGCATTAATTGCAGAAGAACAACCTCGGGCCAAGAGACCCCAGGAAGCCTCTGTATGAAGAAATCGAGTTCTTCGTTGGAATTAAATTCCTTATTGAGAAAAGGGAATTAAATTCCCAGAAGCATTTTGGATGGAATTAAATTCCATGGATTTGAACCGCCATCATCATCTCCCCAAAGATCATCTAAACCCTAAGAGATCTACAGTTGAAAGATTAAACAGTTTCATGTTCTTATGGAAAATATGAAGAAAAAAGGGTAAAAACCCTTGTTTTGGATTTAAAATCCAGAGAAATGTGAAGGTCCATCGTTGTCCAAGAACATTACCCGAGGAAAAAGGATTCCTTTCGAACAGAGTTAAACTCTGAAGATTGTTTCAAGACAGAGAACTAAGCTCTGAAAGCGAGAATTAAATTCTCAAAGAAGAAGTTCTCAGAAGAAGAAGATGAACAAAGTGAAGGCTCCTATGAAGAGACAGAGGTATTTATAGAAGACAATGAAAACGTTTCGTCTCCCCAGATCCCTAGAGGAATCCAACGGTCACAAGAGGTGACAGCGTTGCACTCACGTGCAGACACGTGAGAACAACGCTGTGGGGGCATTTGTTTCCTGATTTAAAATCAGGAAAGCTTCTGGGAAAAGCTTCAGAAGAGGGTCACGTGCTTACACGTGACTAGCGGTCACGTGTTGGCACGTGACACCTAAAAACATCATCAAGGCAAGTTCAGTTTCCTGACTACGTTGAAGAAAAGGGGGCTTCAGAAAGAGTCGCGTGCTCCCACGTGACCCTGGTCACGTGGCGACACGTGACATTTAAATGCAAGAGTCAAAAGGCACACCAGTTCCCTGATCAAGTCAAGGAAAAGGCTTCAAAAGAGGTCACGTGCTCCCACGTGACCAGGGGTCACGTGTTGGCACGTGACGCTCAAAACATCAGAATTGTTCTCCAGTTGAACCAAGGAAAGAGAGAGTTCAAACAAGGGTCACGTGCTCACACGTGACCAGGGGTCACGTGGCAGCACGTGACGTTTAAGCAGCAATAAGAAGACAGAGCGCAAAAGAAAGGAAAAGGCTCATTCCAAAGGGGGTCACGTGCCCACACGTGACCATGAGTCACGTGGTCGCACGTGACCGGCTTTCAAAGCCCACTGTGTTAACAGAATTAAATTCTGAGAGAAATTCAAATCTTTCCAAAGGAAAGCAACTATCTGGAACCAATCGAATTAAAGATTCAGAGGTGATCTATCTATGGGAAAATCTCGGGTTTGGAAAGATTTCCCCTTTAAATCTAACCAAAATAACAAAGGAGAATCTCTGGATTTAAAATCCAATGGTGAATAAAAGTCACCTAATAATCCAAAGGTCCAAAATGAATGATGGATGCAAATCAAATCTTTCACAAAGATTCGTCAAAAACTGATTGATTCGGCTGCTTCTCCTATAAATAGGAGCCAAGAGACATACATACATATACATACGCAGAGAAAAAAAAGACAAAAGAAAGAGAGCTTCGATACTTGGAGAACTTGGATCTTCTGCAAAAACCCTAGGTAAGAAAGGGAAAAGCTCCTTGAAAGAAGAAGAGAATTTAATTCTCAACAGAGTTTAACTCTGATACATAAAAACAGAAGAATATATTTCTTCTCTCTTTGATAGAGGATCTGCAAAGTGCACATCTCCCCTTAAGGTTGAGAATTTAATTCTCAATGGGTCGAGATCCTGCCATGCAGATCCAAAACATAGAGAGGGAATGCAAGCATGAGAATTTAATTCTCACAGAACTATAGGAATTTAATTCCTTTAAAATAAAATTAGGGCTTGACCCTGTATCATGGGAATTTAATTCCTTCAGAATAAAAAGAAACAGGATTTAACCCTAATTAAGAACTTAGTTCTGTTGAAACAACGGGAATTTAATTCCCTTAATCATCATTTAACAGGGAATGGGAATTCAATTCCTTAAAAACTTTTGTTAGGGTTTAACCCTATTCAGCCCTTCACATATATGAGGAATGTAATTCCTACAGAAAATTCAGAGTTAAACTCTATTCCAGAATATAAGTCCTCGAAAGGAAGTAGGAATTTAATTCCTCTGAAATTTACAGCTCGAGGAATTTAATTCCTGAAAAAAAAGATTAACAAAGCCTCTAAACAAAATACATAGAGGCAGGGTCACGTGTCATCACGTGACCGCCCAAAAGGTCTACAGAAAGCCCCTTTGAGGCAGCACCCCACGTGATCCACGTGACCCTTGGCAGAAGCTCTAATACATAGGCATTTGAATGCCCATCACGTGATGGCACGTGACGCTCTGAAAGACACGATAATCTCAGAATAAATGAAGGGAGGGCGCTCTCACGTGCTGCCACGTGACCCCTCTTGTCTTAGTGTTTAACACTAAATTGAAACTCTCGAACCCAGTGTTAAAATACTGTTGGGCCTTAGTGTTCAACACTAATTAAAAAGCTTTATCTGCAGTGTTCAACACTGATTGCCTTAGTGTTTAACACTAATCTGAGATCTTCATTTGCAGTGTTCAACACTGATCTGTTTTAGTGTTTAACACTAATTTGAAAAGCCTTGTTGCTGGTGTTTAACACCAATTATCTCTTAGTGTTAAACACTAACTTGTCAACCTCATTCCCAGTGTTCAACACTGATTGCTCTGTAGTGTTTAACACTAGGCTTTGACCCAATTGACTAAATGGATGGAGGCAAAGCCTCTCCTGATTGGACTTAGCCCAAGATGGCCATAAGTCCTCAATTTGTGATTAACTGGGCCAATAGACTCATAACACAATTAATTCGTCTTGACCCCAAATTGGGCCAAGGACTATTTAATCCACTCCGGTTCTAGGGTACATCTCTTCACTCCTTTGATACTTGGCATTGTAATCCCTCAATGTCTTCAAAGAGGTGACGGGTCCCGACGACCACACATTGATACGGACTGCGGGGCCCTTAAACCCATGTTTAATGCAAATTCCTGGTTACGTGGAACGCGGATAATGTCACTCTTTGACCCTGTGGAAAACGTCCAGAGCGGAGCCTGGTCCTCGCCAAGCACGGCAGTGAACCCGTGTGAAGCATCCAGAGCACATAACGGACTGTGGGGTCCTTAAACCCATGGACTACGACGTCCTTAACCTTGACCGGGATGTCTTAAAACTAACAACGGACTGTGGGGTCCTTAAACCCATGGACTACGACGTCCTTAACCTTGACCGAGATGTCTTAAAACTAACAGTGGACCGCAATGTCCTTAAACTACCCATGGACCGCAATGTCCTTAAAACTACCCATGGACCGCAATGTCCTTAAACTACCCATGGACCGCAATGTCCTTAAACTAGAACAATAGAGCCCCGCATGCTCTTTTGTCGGATCTAAACGGTCCCGTTTAAGTTGATCTTAGCCTCAAAGATGGCTAACGTATCCTTAAACCTTCAAACAGAGTGGACTATAAATCCCCCCAATTAACTCTGGCTCAAGGGTACATCTCTGAACTCCTCTGACATCCGTCGTTGTAATTCTTCAACGTCGTCAGAGAGGTGACGGGTCCTGACGGCCATACATACGTTGGACCTCTAGGTCCCTAAACTGGAACAATGGAGTTCAAACACTCCTTTATCGGATCTAAACGATCCCGTTAAGTTGATCTTAGTCACAAAGTTAGACTAACGCATCCTTAACAAACGTTTGAGTTGATCTTAGCCTCAAGTATGGCTGACGTATCCTCAAACCAAACCCCCAAACCCAAATCTAAGATAATACGGATTTGGACTAGTCCACGCCCTACGGGCGACGACATAACTCAGTCTCCGTAAACAATCCACGGGCAACAAAACACAAAACAAACACCCACGACACGAAGTGACCAGCTGGAGAAGGAGAAAGTTGCTACCGCAATGCGGTAGCGTAATTAACTGCAGGGGATTGCGCCTGCAGGGAAGAGCGTCCCCACAATCAAAAACCCCTCAAGCGAGGGGGAATCTGACGAAGTCTGCTACATCGGACGCATCCGTTTAAACCTTCGATACATGGTGCCATAAATCAACTTGGCATCTTCGGAGAGGTGAACGGATGTCACCAATTAGCATTTGCCCCGAATCTCAGTGCCAAGACACCGCAGTCCTGTGCGCCGTCTTTCGGAGGGGAACAGATTCTGGCACGCCCGGTGGGACCTTTTCCTCTTTCCACTCCACACTTCGTGTGTCGTGACTCGCGAACCAATCGCGGTTCGCCAATGGTTGCCCTTGGGTTTCAAGATACTAAGAATTGGCGTCTTGCTTATTGCAGAAAGCAAAGGATCGATGGCTTCTACTTCCATGAAATTCTCCAACTGCTCAGGCTGCAATTGCAGCCAACGCTCTGCCTCGCCAGGAGGTATAGCCTACGGACCCCAAGCTGCTTCGCTATTCACAATGCTCGTGGAACAGGTCACTCGCGCCACCACAGGATTGTTCTTTGGGACCATGCTCCCACCTACAAACTTCACCGCTCCAGCGCTGACAACGGAAGCTCTCAAGAAGTCGGTCTTTGATCGTCTTACCCCTGCCGCGGCTCCTCTCAACGAGTCGCCCAACGTCAACGCCTCGGTCTTCTCTAGATTGGGCCAAAAATCCTGCGAACCCATCATGGGACCTACAATCTCAGAGAAGGCTGCTTCTAAGAAGGTGCCCGCTCCTGCCCCCGAAGTCGTCAAGGCAGCTTCTCCGGCCAAAAGGTCGGTCTTTACGAGATTAACGGCTTCAGCTCCCGCTCCTACTGCCCAAAGGACATCGGTCTTTGACAGGCTAATGCCAACTGCGACCCCCCACCCAGACAGGGGGCAAGACGAAACCATTCTTACCGCTGACCCTACACCGTCCGCTCGACACGCTCGACGTCGCCATTGGCGCCGAGTAAGGAAGGCTGGGGGCAACTCCCCCTCCGGGTTGACTCCATCGGCCCCGATGGCAGAGGTTAATGCTGCTGTTCCAACTGGGAACAGCTTTGAAATGCTAAATAAGGTGCGAAGGAATTCTCCTACGGCAGTGCTGAAGAGGTCTCCTCCCTCATTAAAAAAGGTTGTCGAAATAAAACCCGAACAACCCCGTTCTCCTCAATGGCTGTCTTCCAAAATCTATAAGGTTTGGCGGCAGGCACGGGACTCGATCATCGATCCAAACTTCTCTCGCCAACACAAGAAGCTGAAAATCCAACCGGAAGCTGGTCACCAGGCTAAACCCCAAAAGGCTGTCTGGACGCCCACCTCAACGGCCCCCTCAACCTCCATGGCTCATAAAAGGAGGAGGCCACAGAAAACCCCACAGCATGCAACGACGGCTAAAAGCACTGAGCCCAGACGCCCTAAGTCTGGGAGCATGGTGGTCCACACTGTTTACATGGCCTCTGGAAAAGAGGAAAGCCGCACGTCTACGGGCCACCGACCGCTAACCCGATCCGTGACGAAGGCTCAAGAGCAGCAACAAAAGCTTCAAGAAATGATGAATGCTATGGCCGCGCTCACCGGGCCAAAAGAAAACCCAGAAACATCCTCAGACGCACGCCGGGAGGAAGAAACCGATGCTGAATTCCTTCGCCGGACACTGGAGAAAAGGGATAAAGAGGCTGCTGAACAAGCGGCCAATATACAACGGATGGGCCTCCTCTTCCAAGATGTGATAGGAATGATGATCCAGCAGGACTTACCCGCCGAGGATCCCCCAATCGTTCTTGAAGACGACCGAGGAGAAACGTCAAATCCACCACCAGCCCTCTCAACGGCCAAGGAGGAGGCAATCTCTAAGGCTGACTTGGCTGACTACATAGCCCAGCAGATCCGGGTTCATCACGCGACTGAGGCAGCTGGTCAAGTCGTGAAAACGGGGCGGCCGTATCCGAGCTGGTACGACCAAATCAAATACCCGCAAGGCTATACGATACCAAAATTCCACGTGTATAAGGGGACCGGCAATCCCCATCAACATGTCGCCCAGTTCCGGGCCCTCTGCGGTAACACCGGCGGTGATGATAAACTGTTGCTCCGCCAGTTCGTGGGCAGCTTATCAGAAACTGCGTTCGAATGGTATTCGGAACTCCCGAACGATTCTATCAAAACGTTCGCTGAAATGGAGCTGTTGTTCACTCAGCGATTCGCAAGTGCCAGCGAACGCACTCCAATAACTGCACTGATTAACGCCAGGGTAAAACCGGGCGAAACCTGGGTCCAGTACGCTATACGCTGGCGGAACTTGTGGTCGAGATGCGAGCAACGCATTGAGGAAGCACCTGCGGTGGGCATGTTCGTGGGAACTCTAGACCCTCACGCAACTATCTCCCAGTTTATGATGTTCTTTAAGCCAACCACATTCCAGGCTTTGATCGACAAGTTGGCTCAGATGGACCAGATGGGTCATAGACCACCTGCCCCGAAGTCGGAATCTCGGAATGACAAGGGTAAAGGGAGGGCAACCTTTGTTGCGAATGCCCAGCAGCAACCTAACGCCCCGAAACCGGCAGATCAACTCGAGGAAATGCGTCGGTATTATAATGAGAAGATGAAGCGTCCCTACTCGTTCCCACGGGACAAGACGAAACGGCTATTCGAGCTGGCAATACGCAACAGACTTATAAACCTGCCAAATCCAAGGCGACCGCCGCAACCCACCGAAGTGAATAACCCTAACTATTGCCCTTACCATCAAACGGTAGGCCATCCGATTGAAGATTGCTTCGTCTTCAAAGGATGGATTGAAGACCAGTACCTCCAGGGGAGGTTTGTACTGTCCGAAAAGTGGAAGGTGAACCCCCCACAGCCGCATGCTCCTAGGAAAGCGGATACACCGGGGGCAACATGTTCTTTTATTGAAGAAGCTCCATGGGAGGTCGTGCTATCAACTAAAACCAGAAGAATGCTGAGAGACCTTCATGCGTGCCCTGCGATCGAATGGAAGGACCCTCTTGAACCTCAAATTATCGAAGGGATGCTAAGGCGCCGCCCGACTACAACGACTCACGATAAGAGCCCAGATACTCACGCCCAATCGTTAAAATCTTCGAAGAAAAAGAAGAAGAAATCCAAGAAGTCCGTGAAGCCTGGAAAAGAGCACACGAACTTGCAGAAGCAAATCGACGCACTGGAAGAGTACAATCAAAAGGCGCGAACCCCTGTCACACTGCAAGAGTTCCTCAACCACATCTTTCAAGAAGAAGATGATGGAGAAAGCTCGTCGGATGAATCCGAAGGATATGTGGCGAGTTGTAACGTAATCTCCCATTCGTTTACCGATGATGGGAAAACTCCTGGCATTGAAAAGCTGGAGACAGAGCCTGTACCAGAGCGTGCATGGCCAACAGATGAAATGATCGACGCTTTTCTAGACGAGATTCGTCTAAAATGTAAAGCGGACCAGGAGCGTGAGATGACCACGTCGGAAGGAGCCAAATGCGGGCAACTGAACGAAAGAGTTGAACTACCCCTGCCAGAGCGTAAGGCATCCGAAGTAGACAAGAAGATATTCAAGACGAGGAAAAGGTTTGCCAAAGCCATGTCAATGGGAATGAAGCTACCACCCTCGGAAGGAAACACACACGATGGGGTAGAGACGCACCCTGACTATTGCACATATCATCGGAGAATATCACATCCCACGGAGGAGTGCGACGCCTTTAAGATATGGTGGCAAGGATATGTCACTCGTCGGCAACATGTTAAGCGCATGAAATGCAAGAGCCGTCGGGAGCGAAGAAGTACTGTCGATGGGCACAACAGAACGACTGGCAACTGTTACATGGTTAACGCCAGGGGGTCACAAGTTCTCACCTTTGGGAGCGACTCTGACGAAGAAATGGCTCTGGGCCCTCTCTTTAAAAAATCCGTTTTGGGGAAAGAAGAAGAATCGGAGGCCTGCGAGAACATTCAGCTGCGCAATCGCACACTCCCAGAAAAGAATCTCGGGCCCGGGAATAGAAGGGATAAGGGAAAGGAAAAGGTCACTGAAGATATCACTTTAGATGACCAAGTCATGAGGGAGCTGGCTGTCAAAGACCCTCCCAGGAAGAGTAAAGTGGACTATAACATCCTCGCACACCTAAGGAAGCTGCCTTCTCAGCTTAGCATTCTCGATGCCCTCCTACTATCAAAAGAAGCGCGAGACTCACTAATTAAGGCGTTATAAGAACTTGAGCAATTCCAAGCCTTCCTCGCCACTGAAAAGATGAAGGATGAACTGGAGGAAGTGCATACAGCCGACATCACTTTCGGTGATGAAGACCTCCTTCTCGGGACATGCGACCATAACCGTCCCCTATATGTCTCCGGATACTGCCATGATATCAAGATAGGCAAGATCCTGGTGGATAATGGATCCTCCGTCAACCTCCTTAATGTTCGGGTGTTGAAGGAAATCTGCATGAGTGTGCAACACCTCGCTCGTGACAAAATTACTATCTCCGGTTTCGATTCACAATCGTCACGGACTCTCGGATCTGTGATACTAACATTACGCTTTGGACTTCTCGTCACAGACATCAAATTCCATGTCATTGACACCAAGACCTGCTACAACGCCTTGCTCGGTCGTCCTTGGCTACACGAGTACAACATCATCCCTTCTACACAACATCAGTGTATGAAGTACTTTAAGGACGGTTTCGAGTATACCGTAACAGGAGAGCTGAACCCATTTTCCGTGAACGAAGTCCGCAAATACGAAGATGCGAAATACTTTTTGCCAGATTTCGAGGATACAGAAAGGTGTCGCAATCCGGAGAACAAAACCGCCGCCACCATCCCGATTTTCGGGAGCGATACCGAAGAAGAGGAAGAGATAGTTTATGCAGGGCCATCTCGACGCAACAACCTGGGGACTCCCGCCCCCGTATTGGTCTTCGGAAGTGATTCAGAAGATGAAGTTAATGCTGTGTTCTCCAATCGGTTGTCAATACAAGCACCCCCTGGCGATGACCATAGTTTGCAAATCACCATGGTACCGCGAGAACACTACAAGGATCTCGACGCGCTTCAGGCTCACAATGTACAGGACCTGCAAACATTTTACGTCCCTCCCAGGCGAAGGGGCGAGAAGGTGATCCTATTCTACCGATCCTCAGAGTCGAAAATAGAGAAAGAGATCTGGCATGGCGCGGATGCTACACTTGACAGGCTCCAACCCATCCGTCTGCCTAGATACTATACAAATGGATTAAAGAAGCTATTGAAGCGCCAAGGAGTATCTTTAGAACAGACCGTTCGGCAGGCGCGGTTCTACAACAGGATTTGGGATGTCCCCGGGACTCAACGCAAATTGCCCAACGGGAAGATGGAAACACTCGGGCTTGGATACGCAAGAGCCGGAAAACGGGAACGGGCCCACAGTAGCTACGCCATATATACCTTTGATGAAGAGGAGGACGCCCTGTCAGGAGATGCCAACCACCCATCAAAACTAGACCCCGCAATTAAAGCGCCGAGTCCGTCGTTTGAAGAGCGAGTGGGCAAGCCTATCAGGAAAATGGGTCAGGAAGCTCGGGAAGACCACAACCGCGAAATGGCCATCTACGAGAAGGCCAGGACGCAACGTCTATCTCAACGTGCTGCAAAAGACAAAGACGCTTATCCTCGTCAATCCGTTGTACGAAAGGCCCGACGCAGAGACGGAAATAAATCAAGAAGCGGCTCGGGTTTGTCCCTCATGAAGAAGATGAGTCGAGCGTACTCCTTCCCCCGAGACAAAACGGGGAGGTTACTTAACCTCGCCATAAAACATCAAATGATCACGCTTCCAGAGTCTAGACATCCTGAGCAAGCTAGTAAGGCTTCTCATCCGAGTTATTGCTCTTATCACCGAGCCATAGGACATCCTACCGAAGACTGCTTCACCTTCAAGAACTGGGTCGAGGACCAGTACCGACGGGGCAGATTCGCTTTATCCGACGGCTGGAATGTGACGCCACCGCAAAAGCATGAGCCCAAGGCCGCAAGAGCAGAACCGGGTCCACCTCAGTCCAGGGAGCGGGTTCGCACTTGTTATACGATTACGATATTAGGAGAAGAGCCCGAGAACGTAGATGACCTTTACCGGTGCTTTGAGAACAGCGATGATGAGGTGATCTCAGAATTTCCGCCCGCTCCGAAAGAACTGGAAGATGGTATACATACTACTGCAGATAACCTCAAGAAGATTGAGTTGGGATCGGCAGACGACCCGCGACCGACATTTGTCAGCGAGCTGTTATCCGAAGAAAAGGTGGCTGCGTTAAAGAACGTGCTTCTACGGCATAAAGATTGCTTCGCGTGGAACTACTCCGAGATGCCAGGATTGGACCCGGAGATTGCTGTGCATAGATTAGCAATATCCCCAGATATCAAGCCAGTCAAGCAGGCGCCAAGGAGGATGCGACTCGAGCTTGAAATGAGCATCAACGCCGAAGTCAAGAAGTTGATCGATTCTGGATTTATCCAAGAAGTCCAATACCCCGACTGGATCGCCAATATCGTCCCGGTAATGAAGAAGAATGGGATGGTACGCATATGCATGGATTTCAGGGATCTCAATAAAGCCTGTCCAAAGGACGATTTCCCGGTGCCGGTAACCGAGCTAATGATACATAACACGTCCACTCACGAGGTTTTCTCCTTTATGGACGGTTCATCAGGATACAATCAGATAAAAATGCCAAGTTGATTTATGGCACACCGCTTTCCGGACCCCTTTGGGTATATTTTGCTACAGGGTTATGCCCTTTGGTCTTAAGAACGCTGGCGCTACCTATCAAAGGGCCATGACAAAGATCTTTGATGACCTCATACACGACGTCGTCGAGTGCTATATCGACGACCTCGTAGTAAAGAGCATGTCATACGAAGATCATTTAAAGCATCTGGAGACTGTATTTCGACGCCTTCGGCAATATAATTTAAAAATGAATCCCCTCAAATGCGCGTTTGGAGTCTCCTCGGGCAAATTTCTGGGATTCATCGTTCGACACCGAGGTATTGAAATAGATCCGTCAAAGATTAAGGCGATCATGGAAATGCCTCCGCCAAGAACCCTCAAGCAGTTGCGGTCTCTCCAAGGGAAGCTCGCATACATCCGGCGGTTTATCGCTAATCTTTCGGGCAAATGCCGTCCTTACAGCCACCTGATGAAAAAGGGAACTCCATTCGTTTGGGATCACAAATGTCAAGGTGCACTAGACGAGATCAAGCAGTACCTGCAGAACCCTCCAGTGTTGGCTGCTCCAGTGAAGGGAAAGCCTCTCATTCTTTACACGGCCGCCCTCGAAGGTTCTTTGGGCGCATTATGGGCACAAGAGAACGATCAGGGGAAAGAAAGAGCACTTTACTACTTAAGTCAAGTGCTGCTGGGGGCAGAAAGCAACTATTCCCCCATTGAAAAGCACTGCCTGGCGTTGATCTTCGCAATAACAAAGCTTAGACATTACGCATTAGCACATGAAGTCCGTCTTATTTCGAAGGTGGACCCTCTCAAATATCTGATGTCGAAAGCCATATTGACGGGACGACTTGCTAAGTGGACCCTGCTCTTGATGGAGTTCTCGATAACATATCAACCTCTCAAGGCAGTGAAAGGCCAGGCCATTGCCGACTTCCTCGCCGAGCACCCGATACCGGCCGATTCTCCTCTGAACTGTGATTTGCCGGACGAGCATGCATTTGATGCGATTAGCGGCGGAAGCGCCCAATGGGAACTCTATTTCGATGGAGCATCCTCCATAAAGAAATAGAAACAAGGTGTCCCAATGGTCAAATCAGGGATAGGCCTCATCTTTGCAACTCCACAAGGAGGGATAATGCGCTTCGCCTTCTCCTTAACAGAACCGAGGACAAACAATGAAGCCGAATACGAAGCTCTGATAGCAGGCCTCGAAATCGCCATCGACATGGGAATTGAAGACCTCCTTATATACGGGGATTCTCAGCTGGTCGTTAGTCAAGTAAATGGTGACTACCAAACGTGCAAACCGGAGTTGGTGAAGTACGGCGAAAAGGTGCAACAACTATTGACCCAAATTCCCTCCTATACTTTGGAGAACTTACCGTGTGCGGAAAACAGCAAAGCAGACGCGTTGGCTAAACTTGCTAAAGAACTGGCTGACGAGAACCTCGACGACTTCAGAATCGTGGTACAAAGCCGCCGAGTGCTCGCCCCGGCAGAAATATCTCCGGAATCATGCGAAGAAAAGGGAACGACTGAGCAGACGACCCTACAAATAAAAGACCATGAGAAGGCCGAAGACTGGAGGGAAGTCTTCATAGACTACTTTAAGTCCCACCGAATGCCCGAAGAAGCGTCCTCAAGACATCAGCTCATGAAACGAGCTCTATCTTTCGCTTTCGTCAACGATATTCTATACAAGAGATCATTTGATTCTCTATGGCTGAGATGCTTAGGACCTGACGAAGCAGAAAGAGTCATTCAAGAAGTTCATGACGGACTTTGCGGTTCTCACCAAGCAGGCCCAAAGATGAAGTTAAAAATTAAACGGATGGGTTACTACTGGCCCACGATGATCCAGGACTGCCTCGAGTATGCGAAGCAATGCCACTCATGCCAGATTCATGGAGACTTCATCCACCAACATCCGAATCCACTGCATCCAACGGTGGCTAGTTGGCCATTCGAAATGTGGGGGACTGACATAGTAGGCCCCATTGAGCCAGCATCATCCCGGGGACACCGTTTTATTCTGGCAACAACTGATTACTTCTCCAAATGGGCAGAAGCAGTACCACTGAGGGAAGTAAAGACGGAGAATATCCTCCATTTCTTCAAGACGCACGTCATCTATCGGTTCGGGACTCCACGGCGGATTATCTCCGATAACGGGCCGGCCTACCGAAGCCATAAGATTAGCCGCTTCGCACAGCAGCACAATATAGACTGGAGATATTCTTCGGTTTACAATCCACGAGCTAACGGTCTAGCCGAGGCCTTCAATAAGACCTTGACGAAGATCATAAAAAAGACCGTTTCCAGGAATAAGAGAGACTGGCACAAAAGGCTGCAAGAAGCCCTTTGGGCTTATCGAACCACATTCAAGACGGCCACGAACACAACGCCGTACGCGTTGGTATTTGGGACTGAAGCAGTGCTCCCCCTCGAGATAGAGTTACCCTCTCTACGAGTAGCAGTCCACCACGAGCTGACGAATGAAGAAAATGCTCACCTTCGTCTTGAGGAGCTTGATGCTCTCGACGAAACCCGGCTCATAGCGCAACAACATCTAGAGGCCTACAAAGCAAAGATGACGCGCTCATACGAAAGATTGACCAGGCCGAGGACATTCCGCCAAGGCGAACTTGTATTAGTGGTCAAAAGACCTATGATCCCCAATCGTGCCAAGCGAGGAAAATTTGAGCCAAACTATGAAGGCCCGTACATCATAGACAAGGTCTACCAGGGTGGAGCCTACCTACTCATGGACATGCACGGTGAAAGGCCTTTCAGGCCAATAAACGGCCGCTTCTTAAAGAAGTACTATGCTTAATGAGCCGCAGCCGGGGTCAATGATAGATGACAACGACATCTCTGAACTCCTCTGACATCCGTCGTTGTAATTCTTCAACGTCGTCAGAGAGGTGACGGGTCCTGACGGCCATACATACGTTGGACCTCTAGGTCCCTAAACTGGAACAATGGAGTTCAAACACTCCTTTATCGGATCTAAACGATCCTGTTAAGTTGATCTTAGTCACAAAGTTAGACTAACGCATCCTTAACAAACGTTTGAGTTGATCTTAGCCTCAAGTATGGCTGACGTATCCTCAAACCAAACCCCCAAACCCAAATCTAAGATAATACGGATTTGGACTAGTCCACGCCCTACGAGCGACGACATAACTCAGTCTCCGTAAACAATCCACGGGCAACAAAACACAAAACAAACACCCACGACACGAAGTGACCAGCTGGAGAAGGAGAAAGTTGTTACCGCAATGCGGTAGCGTAATTAACTGCAGGGGCTTGCGCCTGCAGGGAAGAGCGTCCCCACAATCAAAAACCCCTCAAGCGAGGGGGAATCTGACGAAGTCTGCTACATCGGACGCATCCGTTTAAACCTTCGATACATGGTGCCATAAATCAACTTGGCATCTTCGGAGAGGTGAACGGATGTCACCAATTAGCATCTGCCCCGAATCTCAGTGCCAAGACACCGCAGTCCTGTGCGCCGTCTTTCGGAGGGGAACAACCGTCTTGGCTTCTATGCCTGCTAAGGTGTTACAAGGTGTTAGAAGTACTTGATAGTGTATGAAAAATGTGTGAAGGAATGAAAGGATGCGAAGGTTTTGGTAAGATTGTAAAAGAGATGAAGGAATTATGGGTTAGGACAGATTCAAAGTATATGATTCAAAGAATATGAAATGATAAGATTCAAGGAATATGATTGTGAAGAATGTTTTAGTTGCTGGTTCTTGTAATATATTGCTTAGGTTTCCATACAGCTCTGACCTGCATGAGCCACCAACAAAACCTGTCACGCCCCGCTTCCCAGTATACGGGTAGAGGACGCGACGAGGCCGCTACGTATTTACTGTGAAGTAAATACGCTAAGCGTATATAAGCAATATAAAAGTAAATGCACAAGAGACAAGATATAATAAAACAGCAACTTTATTTATTAATATTCTTTTGTACAATGCATGGAAATGTAAATACTACTGAGATAAAGCAATGCCTAAACAATGACATAACAGAAATGGAAAGGTACTGAAATAAAAGTGTACAATGAACTAAAATTCTGGGTCTTCAACGAAATGGTCCAAGTCTTCAGCGCTGGGCTCGATCTCTGACGTGTCCAGATCACCTGACGACATTCAAAGAAGAAAGAAGAGAATGTCGTCAGCGAACAGATCGCTCGGTAAGTCCCAAAGATAAGGGAGAAATAGAATAGACAGAATAAGAAGGTAGCTTTTAAAGTTGTATTATCTTGTTATAATGTGGTGTTAACACTGTTGTTTGTAGCTTGGTACAGAAGGATACCGGTGTATACGAGAGGAGTCTCTATATACTAGAGACTAGGGCAAACAGAATGTATAAGGCTCCACCACGGAACAATGGCATGGAAGTAATTACGTCTTAATCTTGCAGTCTCGTGCCACTTTTAACACCTTCGGTACCAATCTACCCCTTTATAACCCCGTAGTGTTTATTGTATTGAATGTATTGATTGTACGGAATGTATTGTGTTGTATTGTCTGGTATTGTAAATTGTATTGCAACTTGTATTGTCTTGTAATATAGATTGTATAATTGGATGACTTGCCGAAACCATGATATCAGTAAATGGATGTAACTGAAGAATCATGTAAATGGATGTAACTGTAGAATCATGTAAGTGAACGTATATCCATGGTTCGGTTCAGTCAAGTTGTATAGATTGAATATGGATTCATGGATTCATGTTGAACTGTAATATTGTAGATTGTAGATTGTAGATTGTACTCGAATCATATTCAAGTCAGATTATAATGAGACTCAAACTGAGTCAGACAATTAGAAAAGTAAATTGAAGTCCTGATTGTTTTGATGTTATCGGTAACCGCTGCACATGGGCGGCAGGATTTGTGTCTTTTTCAAAGACGATTACCGTATTGATAACACCGTTGTTAAGTTGTCTACCTTAGATAGGCAAGCACCCACTTCTCCGGCTCCCTGAGGCTCAAGAGATTGGTCCTGCTTAAACCTATATTTACTAGGGTCCTTAGAGTAATTTATAGAACTTGAGGGGTTTTATGTAAAAATACTTTTATATACTTTTCAAAATACACCCCAAGTATTTATTATTCGTCTTTAGAGTTGTAATAAATGTAGATTTTATATTGTGATATTTCTAGTGAAAATATCCTAATTTCATAAATAAAGGTATTTATTTGTAATATTGATTTGTATGGAATTCATGGTATTTTAGTGTAAAATGATTCTTATGACATTTTTAGAAAAAGTGGAATATTTGTAATAATTCAAAATAGATATTTTTATGTTACATATACATATATTTATATAAAAATAATTTTTGTATATATCTATAATATTCTAGAAACCTCGTTTTCTTAAGATGTCGTATTTTAAATCTCTCGAGACCGAATGCTCCTTGCGGAGGTCTGCATCTCGCACTACTAAACCCGAGGATGTGCGATAATCCGTACCATCCCGAACGGGTTCCCCAAATGGGTTGTAGCGGCGCTTTGCAAAGATTTGTGTAAAATACTAATCTTTTAGAAAAAATGGTTTTATTAGTAAATGGTATTTATTTGCAATGTTTCGTTTTCCCGTATTCTATGTTCCCGAGGGTATTGTGCTATGTTGCATATGAGTGTGTGAGGATGTAGGTCATTACCTCGTGATCTACTTAAAGGTATAGCGAGTTTTGTGATATTATATGTAGAATTGGAACTATGTGGTATTTAAATGAAAATACGGTAAAATGAAATAGCAATTACTTTTGATTTGAAACTTGATTAATATAGTTGATTAGTGTTTAATAATCAACATGAATTGGTTTAAGCATGATTGTATTCAAGAAAAGTGAGGTTTTATAAAGAAACCGAATCGGAAATCGATTTTGTTCCGATTCCGTCGGGTTTTGTAATTCCGTATTTCTAGAAAAGAATAGAGAGATAGAATTCGGGGACTTACGGGTTTAGGACAACAAGGAGAGGGAGATGGATCGGAAGGAGTCGCCGGTGCGTTGTTTCGTCGCCGGGTACTCCTAGGATGGTCGTCGGAAGTTCGCTGGGAAATTCGTCGTAGCTTCGCTTCTCGCTCGTTTTCAAAGTACACAAGGTTTCTAATAATTTCTTGAGAGTTGGCTCAGAGTTTTGGGGTGAGGGGGTAGTGTGTAGAATTGGTATTTATAGGGTTAGGATAGATGAAGGGTTTTAATTAAAAAAATGTAAAAAATACATTAAAAATAGAGTAAATGGGGTATTAAGAGATCTCTGAAACCGATCTAATTAAATGGAGTGTGCAGGGGGTATGAGAATATGAAAAGACCCAACTTTCATTTGGGGGACTCGGCGGTCCGGCTGAGTCCGGCCGGCGGCGCCGGCCTGAGTCGGCCGGTCCGCCGACCGATCCCGGCCGAGTCCGGCTGCCGAACTCCTCGCCGTCAGTCCACCTTCTCACCGGCACTTTAACATTTGTGGGTGTAGTGGGGTTTTTGGGAATTAGCACGTGTTGACTCTTGAACTTCTAAAAATTTCAAAATAAAACAATATCAAGAGATCTCTGGAACCGATCTAATTAAATGGAGTGTGCAGGGGGTATGAGAATGTGAAAAGACCCAACTTTCATTTGGGGGACTCGGCGGTCCGGCCGAGTCGGCCGGTCCGCCGGCCGGTCCCGGCCAAGTCCGGCTGCCGAACTCCTCGCCGTCGGTCCACCTTCTCACTGGCACTTTAACATTTGTGGGTGTCGTGGGGTTTTTGGGAATTAGCACGTGTTGACTCTTGAACTTCTAAAAATTTCAAAATAAAACAATATTAAAAATAATATGGGGTATAGGATTTGAACTCAGGTGGCTTGGTTCAGCAGTGCAAGGTATTACCAATAAGCTACAAGATCCTTCTTGTAATTAAATAGCTAATTAATTACTTATGTCTTGTGCTCGGGCAATAAATACCCCTTTATGGATTTTAGAATTTTTTTGTAAAAACTTGTATAGGAAATTTAGGGTTGTTACAGAATCTGCAATTAAACGAGCTAAGCGAACTCCGCGATGAAGCTTATGATAATGTTGTAATTGTAAAGAACCGGACTAAGGTATTTCACGATAAAAACATTTTGAGAAAAACTTTTACACCTGGTCAACAAGTCCTTCTTTATGATTCACGTCTCCATCTTCATGCGGGTAAGCTAAAATCTCGGTGGAAAGGACCTTTTGTTGTGCGGTATGTATACCCGCACGGGACAGTTGAGGTTGAAAATGTTGAAAACGGTACAATTTTTAAAGTGAATGGACATAGATTAAAATCGTATTTTTCTACTGACCCCACGGATGAGCTCCTGTTTTTACAGGAGTGATTGATGAAAGATGTTTCGCGTGTGTTTTGAATCAAAGATTAAGAATTACCGCAATCAATAATGGTGTCGCTTGGTAGCTAACCGGTTGAGTACGGGTCGGTCCACAGGGAAATCGTGTTCTTTTCTTATTGTTCTTACGAGTTATGTCCTATTTGTGGTAGGTTTCGATTTTTATAAAAACTGAAATTGAATTTGATTTGGATTAAAAACTTGCCAGGATTAGGATTAGGTTAGTTTAGAAAGGTAATTCTACTCACCGTTTCCTTTGCCCTAATTAAGAACATAGGTGTTAGGGTAATAATTAATAAAGGGGATTAGCACGATTAGGAAGAAATTTCGTTTCTTCCTTTTGGTCCTTGTCCGTCCTTTCTTAATTCTTAGCCCTAACCTCTATCTAAATCAACCACAACCGGTCTAACCAGGGAATCACCGCTATCTCATGGGATAGGGTGCCGTAGTGAGCGGTGGGTGATTGATTTACATAGAGTCCTAATTTAAAATATTAAACGGGTAAGAAAGGAGTGAGAGATTTCCATCTCTCAAACCTACCCAATCCTAACCCTCACAAGTGAGGAACTACTCACTCATTAAGGATGTTATGATGAAATTCATTTTTATAAATTTTCTTTTTAATTAACTAATGAACTTGCAGATAAATAAAGACAGGTAAAAAAATGCAGAGAAATAAAATTGCAAGTACGAAGAACACAAGATAAAAAAAATAACTTACTTTATTGATGCACTCTTGACGATTATAAAGGAATTGAAATTTAATCTAGAATTAAAAAGAGGCATCTCAAAAGAGGCACCCAAAAGAGGCACACAAACTAAAGAGAGGCATCCTTCCTATTTATAGATAGGAAAAACCCTAGGTTACATTCTGATCCATACATGAAATTACAAAACAACCCCAAAGACCGAGTCAAAGCACCGACACCCCACCGACACGTGCATTGCACGGCCGCGGAACCGCGGCAGAAAGGCCTGTTTGGCCGTGGATCCGCGGCCATTTGGTGGGCTCATAGGCCCATCTCTTTAGGGTTTCTCTGTGTTGCTTTTATCTTCTGTTTTCTTTACTTGGTTTCTCGGAATTTTTTCTACCTTCTTCCAGATTTCCAACAGTGCGGAATTTGTGGATTTTTACCGTAAGCTTCGCTTTGAAGTCTTATATCTTGTGCTGCCCTTGAACTGTCTTGTGCATGGAACTGTTTACTGATCTTCATTTGTTCTTGAACTGTTAGGCGACATCATACGGATTCATCTTTTGTTGGTCACAGTCTCATTTTTGTAACGTCTTTTCATGAATTTCACTGTATTGTTCTGAGAACCTGTAACCTGCAACTATTTAGCAGACATGGATCAAAATCACCTATTTATTTGAAATATGATTAAGAATGGGTGATATAATAATGCAAAATTCTGATATGAAAAAATACCCCCAAACTTATCTTTTGCTCGTCCCGAGCAAAACCAATTTATTCTCGAAAAAATCCTAACTTCACTTTCGCAGGGAATCGCGATTGCACTGAGCTCGTGCAACAAGCCGTTAAACCTCTAGGTGTCCCTAGTAGGAGGAGTGTTGTCTCCTGAGGGTTTTCAGCGGATACTACCCACAAAATCCGATCAATTTGGCCCGTTGACTTTAATTCTTCAATTCAGTATTCTAGCAAGAAATTCTATTATCTTCAACTTAGAAATCATCAACCCATATTTTTCACACTCACTTATTATTTAACTTAAGATCGTATATGTTCTGCAAATTTATTAAGCTTTCAGCATCATTTGAATTTTCCTTCTAAGCTTCCATCTCAACTTAGGAATTTTTATCATCTTTACTGAAGGTATAAGCCCTATTTTTCATTCCTATCTCTCATCCAAACCCCAATCATATACCCCTACGTGTGTGTAATTTTTTTTACCCCTACACTTGGAAATTCAATTCAAGCTATCATACTCTTGTCCATCTTCCAAAATACTTTTAGTTGGTGAATTTTTTATGAAATTTGCTCACACACCCTTCATGCGACCGTTAATACTTCTTGAGGTACTAACGACCGATTACAAAATATGTTCGCGCATTAAGTCGTAATTCCTCGTCTTGCAATACCTAAGGCTTTAGCAGTGACTCCCAAACCAGTTGGTCTAAGACACTAGGTGATAAAGCACCCTCGCTATATAATGTTTTATTTCTGCAGTCTGAAGTAATTACAAAACCAGTGTTCATTTTTTGTTATATCTCTTTATTCACACTTGTACTTTTATTTTATTTTCTTTCATACTAAGGATTTTAGACAAGAGCATTTCAAGGTATCATCTACTATCCCAAGTTTCAAGATGTGTGTGAGTGCGTAAAGTAGGGTATAAATTTTCAGAATTTAGACTTAAGATTCGGAAATATTTTTCAGACTTACATTTCAATAAAAATTCAATACTCTTCCCTTATTTTGACTTAGCCCAAGAACTGAACTCAAAATTTGCCTATTTCTAAATAAACTATAAGGACATATATTTTCTACAGTTAAACTTTAAGAAAGGTTATTTTTAGGGTTTTTAATTTACTAAGTTTAGGACCTAGTTTTTCTTAACCAGTCATCCGTCATGTTGAACTTAAGTCAAATCTGCCAAAATTGAACTTTTCAATTTTTATAATTTTTAAATTTTTTTTTATTTTTATGGGTTTTAAAATAAGTATGCAAATGCAAAAATATACACATGAATGCGAAGGAAGAAAGCTTACCGAGCACACCCCCAAACTTAAACTTGACAGTGCCCTCACTGTCAGGCTACACCAAGAGGGTCAAAATTGTCGGCACTCCCCTGTTTGTTTATTTATAATTTTTTTATTATTAACAAAAAAAGAAAACAAAATATATACACAAAAGGTCCCCCCAAACTTGAGTGAAACAGTGTTTCCACTGTTTAAACGTTAAAGTTCAGAGTTAGGGAGGAGAAAAATACAGTATCAAGCTATACAAGGCCTTACACAGGCCAAAGGTTAGCACCAACCATTCAAAAAATTTATCGTTATAATGGTGTGGTTGGTGAAAGAATGGAGTGTAGAGAAAAGAAATGAGAAACACACGAGACCGTGTTGAGATAGAAGCAGTATACGGTCTCGGTGGAGGAGAATAATGGCGGAAAGGAAAAAGAAATGGTGGTGGTTCGACTTCTTCAGGTGGAGATTGATTAATCACAAAATCCATGTTGTTTAGGAATGCAAGTTCATCAGCAAAAAGTTCTTCAAAACTTTCATCGATGTAATTGAACATTTTGCTGTCAGTAAGTTTCGCGCCAGAATTCAACATACTTGATTTTTCAAAAATTATGAAGGTAGGATAGTCGTGAGGCTCATTAACCTTATTTTCAAAAGAGTCTAAATCAAGTTGTTTTTCTAGAATTATCGAACTCAAAATATCGGATTGTGATTCATTAATACTCGCTATCATCAAAGGAAGATTAGAAGAAGAACCAGAGAAAATGGGAGAAAGAAGTGGAATACGAACTTGGGGGTGAAGATGGAGTGTATAAATTAGCACAATTTGTAATGACCGATGTGTAGAAAGCGATTGTGCTAATCTATTAACCCACTGAGAAATGAGGTCAAATCCCTCAAGATTCGTGAGAAAACATGGGTACGTTGAACTTGGTAAACCAGACATTGAAAATGAAAGTGTGACGGTTTCTTGCAAAGTCGGAACAAGGATGGAGGGAATTGATTGAGGAAGGGTATCGGTTAAACGTTCATGAGGGTGTGCGCAGTCAGTGAAAGGGATAGAATGAATTGGAAAATCCAACTCCTCAAGTAAAACTGCTTCATCCTTAATAATTTCCTCAATACTCTCATCAAATTTTAGCTTATCCATGCAATTCTCATCAAAATCAAGACGCATATGAAGTTCGGGAAAACACTTAATGACTCGGGATGATGAATTGGAGAGAAAAATTCAGTCAAATCTGCAGGTTCATCATCCAAAATATTCCCAGCGTTGATATCCTCAATCAAGTGAAAATCAATTTTTTCAGACACCTCATCAAAAGTATGGATATTTATCAATTCAGGTTCTAGAGTGGAGGTGTAGAGGTCAAAAGGATTGGTGATGGTTTCACTCGAAAGGGACCCTTCACAATCTGGCAAATCAAACACTACAAAGTCGCACAACTCATTAAACGTTTTATCTTCAACTGGTGAATCATTTGGAACACTTGATAGACATTCAAAACCGGAATTGTGGGATTCAATTGGGGATGGGTAGGTTTGATTTGGAAGGGTGTACAACTCACTCTCTCCACTCAAATTCTCAATCTGTCATACCGCCTCATTATACATTGGAAAATTTGGAGCTAGTTGGAAACTAGCTACCGGGTCACTAGGTTGTATAAGGGCAGCCATGGATGCATTCAAATCCATCATCTGTTGTCTTGACACTACCATACAATCTTCCAATGACTGTTCCAGACTAGACTTAGGTTGTGAAGGGGTTTCAGTAAAAAATCAAAGTTGTTTGGATACTGGAAACTCCCAAATGGCTGTGTAGAAGCAATGTCTAGAAAAGGTGCGAAAGTCGGGTAAGACTGGTAGGAATTGAATGGTTGGACAGAAGTAGGATCAACATTTGGATAAGAAGGTGAATGGAATTGTTGATCCAAAGAATTCGCAGTGGTGAAAAGAGTGAAAGATCGGTTACGAGATTGTTCAATATATTCAGCAATAGACATGCGTTTCGGAGTTACAACAGGACTCGAAAAAGGAGTATCAACGTAAGAAGGTGGTGAAGGTTGAAATGGTTGATATAAGGTGGATTGCGGAGTCCAACTGGATGCCCTAGACGCGTCTATTCGATCTTTCAAAGAAATTTTGGGCATGGAGGGGTCGTCCGAAATTCGACCAAAACAATGAGCGTAGGAAGTAATGTCTGGTTGAGGGTACCAAAGTTCGGCAAGAGTTTTGCGAGGTGGGGTACCCATGATGTGATGAGAGAAAGGAGAAGAAAAAGAATGAGATTTTTTTATTTTAAATTATATATATATATATATATATATTTTTATTTTTTTAAAAAAAATTGTTTGTTTTTGGAGTTTTTGAAATTTTTGAAAGTGTTTTTTTTTAGAAAGAGTTTTGCAAAAATTTATAAGGAACTACAGCACAATTTCAAACAATCACAATTTAAGCATGCACAATCAAGCCTATAGCTAGGGTCTCCTAAGTCAACTAGACTGCTCCTAACTGTTCCAAAGCGACAAGTTGTGAGATATCCCTCAAATCGCCTCTTCACCGCCAATTGTGGCCAGGTAAGCACAAATGAAGAAAGGAGGGTTCTGCTCACGAATCATTGTGAGACGGGCCTTTTAAAGTTACCTTTCTCACTTGTCTAGCCTAGGCACCACAAAGTCAGGTTTAGATAAACGACTGAATGCCCACAACCTTTCTCTGTCCTAATGAGCACGACAGTCCTTAGTTGGCTGAGTCCAGATATTTTTTATTAACTCAAGGGTGATGCATATGCTTTTAGTGATTTTTGGGGTCTTACGAAGGGTAATGAAATCCCCACCCAATCTTGATTGGTGTTATAGCCCCTTAGATGTCCGTATTAATTATGCAAAGCAGTTAACATACCAAAAATCTAAAACACTTGCAATTTTTTTTTTATTTGGCAGCGCAAAGAATCCTGCACAAAAACAATTTATTGGATGGGAGAAAGAGATTGCTGTGCAAAGAATCCTGCAGGAAATTTTTTTCAGTGGAGTTCAGGGGGTGGGAGAGAAGAAAAAAAATACTCACAGAGAAAATAGGGTGCTGATGTCAGCAAACGGCCACGGATCCGCGGCCAAATGCTTGCTTATGCCCCGTTTCCGCGGCGGTTCTGTAGGTTTGAATCTCCAAAATATTTCTCTGTTCTGTTGTGGTTCTCCTCTGTCTGTTCAGATCCTCTGTTTGTTTGTTCGCTTTGCTTGCTCCAGATCTGAATCAGTCCGTCTTCCTTTCCTGCATAATTCGCACAAAAACCCTTCAAAAATAACAAGATGATTTTTATTTTTATTATTATTTTTTGTTTAAATTTTTTCAATTTTTATAATTTTTAATTTTTTTTATTAACCTGAAATTACACAAAGAAAGAGACTACCGTCTCCCCGGCAACGACACCATTTGATTGATGAAAGATGTTTCGCGTGTGTTTTGAATCAAAGATTAAGAATTACCGCAATCAATAACGATGTCGCTTGGTAGCTAACCGGTTGAGTACGGGTCGGTCCACAGGGAAAACGTGTTCTTTTCTAATTATTCTAACGAGTCAATTCCTATTTGTGGTAGGTTTTGATTTTTATAAAAACTGAAATTGAATTTGATTTGGATTAAAAACTTGCTAGGATTAGGTTAGTTTGGAAAGATAATTCTACTCACCGCTTCCTTTGCCCTAATTAAGAACATAGGTGTTAGGGTAATAATTAACAAAGGGGATTAGCACGATTAGGAAGAAATTTCGTTTCTTCCTTTTGGTCCTTGTACGTCCTTTCTTAATTCTTAGCCCTAACCTCTATCTAAATCAACCACAACCGGTCTAACTAGGGAATCACCGCTATCTCGTGGGATAGTGTGCCGTAGTGAGCGGTGGTTGATTGATTTACATAGATTCCTAATTTAAAATATTAAACGGGTAAGAAAAGAGTGAGAGATTTCCATCTCTCAAACCTACCCAATCCTAATCCTAACAAGTGAGGAACTACTTACTCATTAAGAATGTTATGATGAAATTCATTTTTATAAATTTTCTTTTTAATTAACTAATGAACTTGCAGATAAATAAAGACAGGTAAAAAAATGCAGAGAAATAAAATTGCAATTACGAAGAACACAAGATAAAAAAAATAACTTACTTTATTGATGCACTCTTGACGATTACAAAGGAATTGAAATTTAATCTAGAATTAAAAAGAGGCATCTCAAAAGAGGCACCCAAAAGAGGCACACAAACTAAAGAGAGGCATCCTTCCTATTTATAGATAGGAAAACCCTAGGTTACATTCTGATCCATACATGAAATTACAAAATAACCCCAAAGACCGAGTCAAAGCACCGACACCCCACCGACACGTGCATTGCACGGCCGCGGAACCGCGGCAGAAAGGCCTGTTTGGCCGTGGATCCAGGCCATTTGGTGGGCTCATAGGCCCATCTCTTTAGGGTTTCTCTGTGTTGCTTTTATCTTCTGTTTTCTTTACTTGGTTTCTCAGAATTTTTTCTACTTTCTTCCAGATTTCCAACAGTGCAGAATTTGTGGACTTTTACCGTAAGCTTCGCTTTGAAGTCTTGTATCTTGTGCTACCCTTGAACTGTTTTATGCATGGAACTGTTTACTGATCTTCATTTGTTTCTTGAACTATTAGGCGGCATCATACGGATTCATCTTTTGTTGGTCACAGTCTCACTTTTGTAACGTCTTTTCATGAATTTCACTGTATTGTTCTGAGAACCTGTAACCTGCAGCTATTTAGCAGACATGGATCAAAAGCACCTATTTATTTGAAATATGATTATGAATGGGTGATATAATAATGCAAAATTCTGATATGAACAAGGAGCCACTTTATTTTGACTAAAATTCCTCCGTCTCACCTCCATGTCTTGAAAAATACTGTATCATCTTTAGAATGGAGGTGAGTGAAAAGAATAAGTTTGGGGGAGATTTTCATGTTCATATATTATTGCCCCCGTTAATAAATTTCCTCCCAAATCTACAGGTTTCTGAGATTTAACAGATGGCAACAGTGAGAACACTGTTGTAAACAGGTTTGGGGGAGGTTTGTGCTTATTTACGCATCATTTTGCATATCACATTGCATAAGTACAAAACATTTTTAAAAAAACATTTTAATATTTAATTTTATAATAAAAGATTAGAAAGTAAAAAATTACATCCCAAAGATTGGAAAAATTTAAGAAAACTAAGAAAGTTAGAAGTTTTCTTAAACAAACTAGTGATAAGTAGTTATAAGCCGTTGTCCCAAGGGTTAGTAAGATGAAAGAAGTCACCAATCTGCGGATAAAAATAAGTCTGAAAAATAGTTCATATTCTGGAAGCCAAACATTTTAATGTTGATACCCTACTATACGCACTTACACACGTCTTGAAACTCGGGATAGTAGAGGTTACCTTGAAATGCTCTTGTCTAAAAGCCAAAATATGAAGGAAAGAATAAAATATAAAATGGTGTAGAAAAATGAACACTGGTTTTGTAATCACTAAGGCAGCATAAAAAAAATATAGCAAGGGTGCTTCATCACCTAGTGCCTTAGACCAACTGGTTTGGGAGTCACTGCTATGCCTTAGGTGTTGCAAGACGAGGAAAATACTAAATACGCATAATCTGCAAGCACATGAGTAATCGGTCGGTTAGTACCTCAAGAAGTATTAACGGTCGCTTGAAAAATGTGTGAGTAATTTCATCTAAATATTCACCGACTAAAAAGTATTTAGGTAGATGGACAAGAGTATGATAGCTTGAATTGAATTCTCCGAGTGTAAGGATGTTCTTTACACACACGTAGAGGTATATGATCGGTATTTGGATGAAAGATAGGAATGAAGAATAAAGACGATGTTTTATTGAGGGATGATGTGATTTCTAATATCTTTTCATGACTATTAAGATAGGGCTCATGAAAACTGAAAAGGTAGTGTAGTTGGAAACTCTAATTTTCAAAGTCTTTCTTTTACAATTCTTATCTTTATATGTAACTTTCACAGTCTTCCTTTTATTATGCGATTTTGTGGGTGCAATCCGCTGAAAACCCTCAGGAGACAACACTCCTCCTACTAGGAACACCTAGAGGTTTAAAGGCATGTTGCACGTGCTCAGTGCAATCGTATTGCCTACGAAAGTGTGCTACTTAGTTTTTCTTTTTCTTAAATAAAATTTTCTCTTTCTCTTGAATAAAAGATGTTTGCTCGAGACGGTCAAAATTAAGTTTGGGAGAATTTGATCAGTCGAAAATATTGTATTCTCAACACATCAATTTCCCTAATTTTTCTAATCATTTAAAGGTGTTTGGTATAAATATAGCACATATTAGCAATTCGTCTGCAAAACATCAAATAACATGTGTTATACATTATAACCGGAATTATGAGGGAAATTGTGTGTTTATTACTACATGCATGATTTTGTATATCTCAACATACTTTATCGAGATTGTGTGCAGAAAATTCTTCAGGTCAAAGAACCGGAATCACAAAAGTGCCGATAAAATGCATCAAGTCAAAGACATGAAATCTGGCAGCAACCAAGAAACAATAGTAAGATTCCAGGTATCAGAGAAGAACCCTAAAGCCAACATCAAGAGACACAGAGAAAACCGGCCATCAAACTCATCATATGGCTGCGGAACCGCGGCCGATCCAGGCTGATCCGCCGCGGATCTACGGCTGATCTGACTCGTCGGCGGCTGGTACTTTTTCCACAAGCCTCCTTTCAACTGCCAAGCTTCCTCAAGACGCTTCAAAAACCCTAGATTTCTCCAGAAGCTTCCTTCCAACAACTAAGTTTCTTGTGTAAGCTTGGTACCTACCTAGCTTCCTATGCAAGCTTCATAACAACCTAGCTTCTAGAAGAAGATGGAGGAAAAAGTATAAAAGGATACCTAAGGCTTCATTCAAAGGGTTGTTCATTAGTTGTTGAACATTGAACCAATTCACTACACAAGTTGAGTGACACAACTTGTGATCCAAACCCCAACCCAAATCCAAATCCAAAGCAAAAATCAAGATCCATTGAGAAGCAAATCAAGCAAGCAATCACGATCCTTTATTCGCAAAGCCAATCTTCATCAAGAGCACGAAATCCACGACGATCCAAGTCTCACGGAGATCAAGCGGAGCGAACTTCGACGGATCTAGTTATCTCTTCAAGGGAGCGATCGAGAGCAACTCTTGTAACCTCGAATTGAGGGATTGTGTAATTAGTCGTCGATTTAATAAAGGTGATAATTGCAATTCTCGCTTTCTATACATTCTCGCATTATGAAATTCTTCATTCTTGATTGTTTCATTATGATGCGTGAGTAAATTCTCCGCTTGTGGAGAATTCGAGAGAATTGATAGATCTAATGATGAACAAATTTTAATACTAATTTTAAATCTTATGAGATTTGTGAACCTTAGCAAAAAGAATCGTTGATGACCTAGTTTGGAGCGAGATCACTTCTTGATTATTTCGTTGCAAATTAGAGATCAAATAATTGATGATTTCCTGTGCTAGAGGCTAGATCCGAATGATTATGATTGAAAAGACAAGGGATAGTGAAGGAGAAACCCTAGTTTCTTCAATTGATCCCTAATCTTCAATCATCATCATCGATCTAGATATAAATTATCAATTGATAAGATTAGGAATTTTTAGATTCATCATTAGCTATCAACTCAATCGAATCCTACAAGCTATTCTTCATTATCTTGATAAATCAATTTGATATTGGATAAATTCATAAATTCTTGATTCTTGAATGTTTTCTAGATGTTTCTTGAAAATCAATTTCACAAATCTTGAATCATTTTCTTTTATATTTTCTTTTCGACTCAACTAAAACAAATTCAAACAAGTAAACACATCTCAGTGGACGATCCGCTCTCGCTAACGAAACTACAATTGATACCGTTAATTGATTGCGGTTTACAAATTTCTTTGATTGTGAACACTTTATATTTCTTAACACGACATCGAGAACTTGGAATCAATCAGGCCTCGCAGAGTTTACGGGGTCCCGCTGCCCGGATAGCGGGCTGGGGGTCAAAAGGGCTAGTAGCACCCCGCAAGCCCTTTTACGGGGTGCGGGGCAGCGCCCCGTTAGAATTTTTTTTTAACGGGGGAAGTGTTGTGGAGTGTGTGTGTGTGTGTGTATAAAAGGAAAATAGCGTCCAAAGGAGGCGTGAGCGCCAGCGCCTCACGTTCCGAGCACGCGGGCGATGGGCATCTCACGTGCCCGGCACGTGGGCGCCGGTGGAAAGAAGGGGATTTTAGCCCCGGAAAAAAGAGTTAAACTCCGAAAGATGATTTTTTATTTATGGAGTTAAAACTCCGAAAGATATTGATTGGAGTTAAACTCCTATATAAAAAAGGGTTTGGTTTATGGAGTTAAACTCTAACAGATCTTGAATGAAGTTAAACTCCTAGAAATCTTTGGAAATGATCAAAGGGGACCCCTTTCTTGTCCCCTTTGGCCTTAGATATTCTTTTAGGCCTTGGATATTCCCAAGGTGGGATTTTTGGAGATGGGTCTCCTTCTTCTTCCTCTCGGTCGGCCGAATCTTGGAGAAAAAGGACGGTGAGATTTAAAAATCTCCCATTTTTGAGATCTGATGGAAGATCTGAGTTCCCTTTCAAAGGTTTGATGGTGAAAAACTGTTTATTTTTGGAAAAGGAAGAGTTAAACTCTTGATTTAATTCAAATAGGGGAAGAAGGTTTTAGAACCTTGTGGAAGGGGAAGGAGGCACAGAAACCCTAGATTTTTAGGGGAATGAAAAATTATCCTTTATTTCATTATCATGTTGCCTTATATAGGCTTACAAATTTACATATAACCTCTTGGGCTTTACAGAATGGCATTTTGCCCATCCCATGCCTCATGTGCTCATTTCTTTTGCACATGAGCCATGAGCTTTACAAAAATTTGCCTTTATACCCATTTTTATTACATTCATGCATAAAAAATTACATCAAAATTATGTATTACATGATTTCATTTTGGCATGGGGGAGGCCGGCCGTGGGGCTCGACTTGGGCATAGGCCCACTTGATCTGAGCTTGAGCCCGCTTACTTGGGGTTGACTTTGACTTGGTCAACCGGGTGTAATTTTTGACCCCAACAAGCATCAAGGAGATCATTTCCTTCTACAACGTGTACCTTTATGACCCGGAGTGTACCGAGGAGACATACCAAGGGGTGATAGAGCACGTAGAGAGCCACTTCGGCCGCCTACTCCATCGGCGATCTCCTCTCCTCCAATTGTTCATGTACGCGATTTGGAGGATGTCCCCGGGCCTGAACAATGCCTTGTCCGAGCAGCTGCAGGACGAGGCGATTGACAAGTTGCACATGCTCCATCACTTCGGCCTGATCTCGAAGAGCAGGCGGGATCGCTCGGTGGTTCTTCTTCTGGAGTGTTTCCAAAAGAGGCCGATCGCCGACTCCTGCCCGGCAGGTGCTGTCTCTGGCCCATCCGTAGCGTCTCGGGTCCGCGGGCATCATGACATGGAGCAGGCCGCAGAAACTAGGGCTCAGCTGGCGGAAATCTCCTTAGAGTACCACCAGCAGTGCTTTCTTAACCCCCGGCCCCCTTTACTGTAATATTTTTATTTTTTGTATATATTTTTTGTAAGGGTGAGGAGCCCATAATACCCCTCAATGAATGAAGTTCTTCTTTTCCGATGTGCCTTTGTCTCATTTTTATCCCTTTAGTATTTTTGCGTATTTTCTCAAAAACGAATCTAGGGATCTCGGAACCGTGAAAGAGAACAAATTTATGGAAGAAGTCTCTTATAACTTGGGAGACTTAATAAAAATTACATTGCTTCGAAAAGAAGAAAATACATTCATTTATATAGTTTGAGTTTCTCAGCGTTGTAAGGCCGAAGAAACTTGCATCTTCCCGCATGTTGTAAGCGATAGGCTCCGCCGGGCAATATTTCGGAGACGAGGAATGGGCCATCCCACTTCAGGGAGAACTTGTGCAGCTTGCCTTGATCTACAAATTCGTTCCACCTTAGGACCAAATCTCCCGTCTTGAAGGCGCGATGCTAACTCGTGTGATGTAGTAGCGAGCAGTTTGTTGTTGATAAGCAGCGGCTTTGATCTGTGCCCGGTCCCGCTTCTATAGCAAGATGTCCAAATTAGTCCAGAGCGCCGAGGTGTTTGCTTCATCATCGAAGTGTTCAACTCTGTAATTGGGCAGTCCGATCTCCGCTGGGACCATTGCCTCTGTACCGTAGCAGAGGCTGAAGGGAGTCTCTCCCGTGGGCGTCTACTTCGATGTGCGTAAGGACCATAAAACCCGTGGTAGTTCCTCGACCCAGCTACCCCGCCTTCCTTCTAAACGAGTTCGAAGATCTTGGATGACGTTTCGGTTAGCAACCTCGGCCTGCCCGTTGCATTGAGGATGCGCGACCGTGGCAAACTTCATTAGTATGTGGTATTCGTTGCAGAACTCTTTGACTTTGTCGTTTTCGAAATTCATCCCGTGGTCGGTAACGATGCACCTCGGGATCCCGAATTGGGAGATTCCATTGTTCTGCAGGAATTTTACGGTCGTGGTGGCGTCCGGTTTTCTGATGGGGACGGCCTCAATCCACTTCGTGAAATAGTCTACCGCGACGAGGATGTATTTGTGCCCGCCCGTACCTGTGGGGAGTTGGCCCACCATGTCCATCCCCCATTGGGCAAACGGCCAGGGGGAGGTGAGGGCCGTTAGCTGGTAGCCGGAAGACGGGGTATGCTGCCATGGAGTTGACGGCTTTTGCATCTTCTGACGAGCTTTTAAGCATCTTGGTGAATCGTCGGCCAATAGTACCCTTGGAGCAGGGTCTTTTGTACTAAGGTATGGGTCCCTTGATGCGCTCTACCGACCCCTTCGTGTATTACACGCAGGACGTAGTCGGCTTCGTGGGGGTCGACGCACCGGAGCAGAGGCTGTGTGTATGACTTCTTGTAAAGATTTCCATTGCTCCAGATGAAATGGCGGGCTTTAGCTCGAAGGCGACGCGCTTCCCCTCGGTCCTCTGGAAGTGTACCCTCCTTCAGGAACTTTACGAGGGGCTTCTTCCAATCCCGGCCTTCTTCCTGAGTAGTGTATACTTGAAGCGTTGCCTCTCTGTTTTCCACGCTGGGTCGTGGCAAGACTTCGAAGAGGATATTCCTCTTATTTTGTCCGTATAGGAAGAAGCTAGCTTGCTCAGGGCGTCGGCCTGGGCATTCAGGTGCCGAGGAATCTGCTCCACTTGAACTTCGTCAAAATTTTTTCGTGGTCTCTTTACCTCGGCTAAGTACTTCACCATGAGCGGCTGTCGGGCCTCGAAGTGCCCGGTCACTTGGCCGACGACTAGGGCAGAGTCGCTGCAAATTCGGATCGTCTTCAGCCCCACTCCGGAAGCGATTTGCAACCCGGCGAGCAAGGCCTCGTATTCCGCGGCGTTGTTTGACGCTCTGAACCCGAGCTTCAAAGAGTACTCCATTTCTGCCTCGTTCGGGCCTCGAATGATAAGGTCGGCACCGCTCCCCTCCTCGATAGAGGATCCATCGACGTATAGAACCCAATCAGGGACAGAGTCGGGCACTTCCTCGACCGAGGGTTGGGACCTAAGGACGGGCGCCTGCTTCCTTGTTGGGGATAGTACACTCGACAACGGAGTCTGCCAGGACTTGTGCTTTGATGGCTTGCCTAGGGCGGTATTTGATGTATAATTGGGATAACTCCCACATCCATTTCTCCAGACGACCAGACGACTTGTGGGAGGTGAGAATAGCCCCTATGGGCCGCTCGGTGAGGACGAGGATGGTGTGTGCCTGGAAATAGTGTCGTAGCTTCCTTGAGGCGACGATAAGCGCCAAGACAATCTTTTCTATGGCCAGGTATCTCGTTTCCGCATCTTTAAAGACATGGCTCATGTAGTAGACCGGCTTCTGTACTTCTTCGACTTCTCGGACGAGCACCGAGCCAGCAGCATGATCGGATATCGCAAGGTACAGTAACAGCCCGTCTCCTTCGATTGGCCGGGTGAGCAGTGGGGGAGTTGCCAGGTGCACTTTGAGTTGCTTGAAAGCGTTTTGACACTCTTCTGACCATTCGAACCTTGGGATCTTTCTCAAGGCTTTGAAGAATGGGAGGCACTTTTCTCCGGATCTCGACATGAAGCGACTAAGAGTGGCCACTCTCCCCGTGAGTCGCATGATCTCCACGTTGCTCTTTGGCGTGGCCATGTTGAGAATGGCGTTGATCTTCTCCGGGTTAGCTTCAATTCCTCGGTGGGTAACTATGAACCCGAGGAATTTTCCGCTAGTGACTCCGAACGCGCACTTGGATGGATTCAGCTTCATTTTGTACTTGCGGAGGATGTCGAATGTCTCGCCAAGATCCTTGGCGTGCTCGTCTGATGGGGTTGATTTCACGAGTATGTCATCGATGTAAACCTCCATGTTCCTCCCGATCTGCGGTTTGAACATTTTGTTAACCAGGAGCTAGTATGTAGCCCCGGCGTTTTTGAGGCCGAAGGGCATCACTTTGTAGCAATATACCCCCCGGTCCGTGGTGAACGCGGTTAGTTCTTCATCTGCCGGGTTCATACGGACCTGGTTGTAGCCGGAGAAAGCGTCCATGAAACTGAGCAATTCGTGGTCTGTAGAGCTGTCCACAAGCTGGTCCATCCCAAGGAAGGGATAGTTGTCTTTCGGGCAGGCCTTGTTCAAATCTGTGAAGTCGACGCACATGCGCCACTTCCCGCTCACCTTTATAACCATGACCACATTCACCAGCCATTCCGAGTAGGCCACATTTCGAATGAAGTTGGCTGCAAGCAACCTATCGACCTCGTCCTCGATCGCCTTTTGTTTGATCAGAGCGAAACTTCGCTTCTTTTGTCTGACGGGTCGGGCCATCGGGTCGACCCCGAGCTTGTGCGAGATTACCTTGGGGTCGATCCTGGGCATGTCAGCAGGCGCCCAGGCGAACACGTTCGAGTTTCCTCAGAGAAAGTGGATCAAGTTTTCGCACCGGGCTCCCGTTAAAAGGGATCCGATCTGGACAGTTCGTTCCTTGTTCCCCTCGACGAGGGGGACCTCTGTTAGTGCTTCCACCGAGGCCCCTCAGATTTCCTTTTGTTCGTCATGAGTATCCAAGGACTCCTGGAAATCTTTTGCGCTTCCGAGGTCGTCGCTTTGCTCTTCAGTGGTGGATGTCTATGTGAAGCAAATCTTGGCGATTTGCTGGTTTCCGTAGGCCCGGCCTATCCCACCTTGATCCAATGGAAACTTGATCACGAGGTGGTAGGTCGAGATTTGATCCTGAAGAGAGTTTAGCGTTGAGCGTCCTAGGAGGATGTTGTAGGACGAGGGGATCCTGGTGACGATGAATTCCACCGGTACGGTCTTCGTACGGCCCGCTTCCCCAATGTTAAGGAGGAGGGTAACCACCCCCTCGGTCAGGATGGAGTGGTTGGTAAACCTCGACAGGATGTAGGTGGTTGGCCGTAGGTTTGATGGGCCGAGCCCTATACGTTGGAAGCATTCATAGAAAAGGATATCTGCCGAACTTCCTGAGTCGACCAATATCCTTTGAAGCTCATAGCGGTGGACCCGTGCCGTAATCACGAGGGGGTCGTTGTGAGGTAAGGATATACCGTGGAGGTCTTCATCAGTGAATATGATGGGCTCGGCGGTCTTGCATTTCTTCCGGGGCTGGTCACTTGTTCCTTTGACGGGTAGGAGGCGGTGAATCTCGCCAGCCCCATGTGCACACCCCGAAGAAACGACCATGATTTGGCCGATCGTTAATTCGCCAGGAGGGGGATGGTTGTCGTGCTCCCTGTCTGCCTATCATTTTTCCCATAGGTATTTCGCTAGGTGGCCCGAGCGGATCAAGTCCTCAATGTAGTCGCGGAGTTGTTTACAGTTCTCGGTCGGGTGCCCCTGCGACCTATGGAAGGCACAGTATAGGCCCAAGATTCGTTTAGCCGCTCTATTAGTGACCGGAGGGAGCTTGAAGAATCGCTCGCCCTTCGCCTCCTCTAACAGCTCGGTTTGAGAGATGTTGAGTGGAGTATACTCCTGAAATTTCGGAGAGTATGGATTTGGCCGGTCGACCTTCTTCTTATCTTCTCTGCCCCTCTTCTTTTGGTCGGCCCGGTCGCCCCGAGGTAGTTTTGCGTTTACCTCAGACTCGAGTTGGATTTCTCGCTCGGTCCAAGCTTTTACCTCGGCCATGGTCTTAGGTTGCGCTAATGCAAAGGAGCGTTGCCACTCCTTCTGTCTAAGACTCGACCTCAGAGCGGTGATGACAGTTTCATCCTGGTGCTCGGGAACCTCAAGAAGAGCGTTGTAGAAGCGAGTGACGTATCTTTTAAAGGATTCCTTGTCCTCGCTCTTTATGGTAAAGAGGTAATCGACGGTCCGCTTCTGTCGTCTGTTCCCGACGAAATGTCCGAGGAACTGGGCGGCCAGCTCATCAAAGGTAGAGATGGAGCGTAGCGTGAATCCTCGGAACCAGTCTCCTCCAGCCCGGATGAGAGTGGCGGGAAATGCTCGGCATTGGGCAGCGTCGGAGTTATCTTGAAAGCTCATGCCCGCCGTAAATGCGTCCAGATGGTTCTTTGGGTAGGACTTCCCGTCGAAGAGGGCTACCTTGGGAGGTTTGTTTCTGGACGAGACGCGTGCAACGAGCAGCTCTTCATTGAAGGGCTTTGTAAGCGAGTCGGTGACATACCTGGCCCCCTCGCTCGATGGATGACCCTCCCGATGTATACCCTCGATTTTCTTTTCGAGGGTGTCGAGACGGTTATGGTACCCCGAGGACTCGGCGTAGTCGGAGTAGTGGCCCTTCCCTCTTGGGGCCTGCGCCTGGCTGCGACTCTGGCTTTATTCTATCAAATTCCTCATGTCCCCTAGCGAGGTTATTCTTGATTCTTCTCAGCGAGTGCCGTCCGCGCGACCCCGTCGAGGGAGAGGGTACCGGCCATGCCTGGGAGCAGGCGAGCTAACCGACACCTCCTCGAGAGGGACGGGAACGCGGTGGGCCTCGGGGTGATGGTCTCTTTCATGAGACCTTGGCGTAGAGCTGTGTGGCGCCCAGCGGGTCATTGGATCGGTCGCCGCGGGGGACCTGTTGTCACCGGAGTGAGCAAGACGTTGTTCAGTGGTGTCAGCGTGGGCGGCGTCATCTCCCCCTTTATGGTGGTCGTGATCCCCGGACGGGGGAACAACGACTTAGTGGGCTGGGCCTGCCGTCTGGACGCGGACAAGGGCATCCACTATGGACGCAAGACGGTCGATCCATGCCGAGAGGGCGTGGATGGCGTTCGGGGGAGGAGTGGATCCGTCCGCACCTCCGTTGTGGGGAAGGCGGCGGCTTGTGCTCGGATCGTCACGGTGTTCGCTCGCCATGAAGTCGAGAGCGGAAGATCAACTTTCGATGAGTGGAAGGAACAAGGTCAGCTTCCCATGGACGGCGCCAACTGATGGAGGTTAGGATCTCTTTCAGATGTTGTCCTCCGTCAGTCTGTCGCGAGCGTTGATGAACGATTGAGATTGGTGTTGAGGTTTGTCTCCTTGAGCATGTGGATCTCAGTGAGCTTGTTTTGAGGTGAAGCCGAGCTATCTGCAAAAAAAGTCCCAGGATGGTTGTACCGCCGTGAACCCTCCGACGGTCAAGTTAGCCAAGGAATTTGGGCAGAGTAGCGGCTTATTGGAATGAAATTGCGTTACCTGAGTCGTCTGGGAGAGGGTTTTTTATAGTGGTTGCATGGAGCGAGCTGGCTTGAGATCTTCGCCGTCGGTTACGCCCCTGGCGTTACGCTTGTGTGAATGACGGGATCCCCCCGTTAATGACGAGATACGCTCGTTAATGGGGGGATACGACGGCGTGGAATGCGGGATCGTGGGGTGGTGGATATCTCGCGCTTGGCGAGATCCGCGGAGCCGTGGCAGAGGCACTCGCGATCTGCGTTCTAGGTTGCTCGGTAGAACCGGAGATGCTTAGCTCGGCGGGAGGCTCAAGGTGAGCAGGAGGCCGAGGAAGCTCGGATCTGTGATAGCTCGGGGGCGAGCCGGGAGGGCTAAGGAAGCTCAGCGTGTAGGAGGGCTCGAAGGCGAGCCCATGGTTATTCGTAAGGCGTGCATAGGAGTGTTCAGGGATCCATCGAAGGTCGGGTCATACCTCAGGAAGATAGCTCAGGGAATGCCTCCAATGTATAGTGCTTGCCCTGTTTCCGTGAGCTCCGAGACACATCATCTGTCACGTGTCATGATCTGGGGAGTTTCCACTTATGAGTATCATCACTACTCCTGTGAGTTCTAATTATAATGGTAGAGATAATTTTATTATTATATGTATAACTTTAACTAACTCCCTATTGGCCCGTTGATTCTAATTGTAAATGTCAATTATACCGTTAAATAATACAACATTTCAAACTCAATAATTTTTTTTTAATAGTAAATGAATTAGAAGAAACCAAATTATATAAAACTTGAGAGAGAAAATCCATACGATCATTTAAAATCATGGAGAAACTAACTTGACAAAAGCAAAGTTGGTATGAGGAATAATTTTAGTTGCTTAGGGTATTTAAATTAATGGTTCACATGTAATATTATCTTTAATGGTGAATTAGTGGCGTGGGGTCTTCTGAAAAACATGAGAAAGTTCGAGATGGTTATGAATAATATACAGGTTAAGAGGAAATTACTGGAAACTTCGAAAGATTAGGATAGTTTAGTGAAATTTACCATGAACAAAACAACAAGAAGTGCATGTACGAGTCGGGTCAAAATTAAGGAAACCCGTTTCGCCCAAATCCAAAATCTTGAAACATGTCCCGGGCTGAAATGGGCTGGTTTTGGAGTGAATTCCTTTAAAAGCATGTTTGTTTGCCATGAAGCAGCAAGGAAGTACCGAAAGTAAGCTTACTTTCGGTACTTCAGCTGTTTGTTTTGACAAAAAAAGGCATATGAAGTTACTTCCAAACACTAAGGTGGATCCGACGTGGCCCCTCTACTTCCAGATTTTACTTCACGTCATTTTGGCTCCAAAGCAGCACATGAGCACGCAGAAATAGAAATTATACTAATATTTTATTCACCACAATAATTGCTTTCCATTCTCTCTCATCTTTTTTCAAGACCCCGTTCCCATCACCCTCTTTATCCCTTCCAAGGCTTCCAAATCCAAGCATTTGGTTTTCGAGAGCGTTGTTGGCACCCAGTGGAAAAAAGCACCAGCTTTGATAGATCTAAACTAAGATCCTCTTTAACGGATAACAACTAGAACAAACACAAAATCAAATAACACACAAGTGATTCGAGGAAAAGGGGAAAACACTTTATTAGAATTTTAGAGGAAAAAACCTTACAAGAGTTACAAACTCTCTCCTTATAGATTTCCAATAAGATCTCTTTCTTCTTCTTTCTAGATTCTCCTTAAAGACGTCTTGATCCCTTATGGAGCCGTCGTTTCGCCTCCTTTAAACCTTATGATCAAGATTGCACACTTTAAACTTTAACCCCAGCATCCTATTTATACCCTAAATACAATCTGAATTATAATAGGATCCTTAATTACGAAACTGCCCTCCAAATTCTGAAAATTTTGAAATAAACTCGAAATTGGATTTTCGCTTATCTCTACGACAGACGTCTGGCCCTTTATGGGGTAGACGTCTACACTTGCTCTGCTTGTAAAGCAGAGCGTCGCTGGACGTCTGACCTTGTATGGGTCAGATGTCTGACACCCTTCAGTGCGTCTGTCCAGAGAGTCGCCAGATGTCTGAAGCATATACGCTAAGACTTCTGCGCCTCCTCTGGATATCTGGGACTTTATTCATTAGACGTCTGAAGCACATTGCTTCAGGTGTCTGATGCTCTTCTGGAACCGTATGCAGTCTCGTGATATAGAAGACACCTTCACAACAATATCCACCTTGGATTGTATATTCTTATAGCCACCTTGAAAATTTGTTGCCTTCGTCTTGTATCCTTTAGGGTTGTCTTATAGTTCTTCCCGTTTCCCCTGCCGACACAACTCCAAAACTTGAAATTGCGAACTGTCATAATTTTTGCTCAGAACTGCGAAACTAATTCCGTCACAATTTTTCACCAGAACCGCGAAACTGATTTTAGCACCAGAACTGTGAAACTTTAACGACCCTCCTACCGAGGTCGTGTTCCTTCCTCACATTTGAGTACCTGAATAGAAGCCAATATTGACTTGAACTTCTCCATAAGAATAACCTTCGTTAGAATGTCTGCAGAATTCACCTTAGTATCGATTTTGATCAAATCGATCTCCTTTTCGGCCTACTCCCTTTTCTTGTGATACTCTACGTCGATATGCTTCGTTCGACTATGGTATACCTGATTCTTTGCCAGGCGAATGAAGCTTTGACTGTCACAAAACGAAGGAACCAACCCCTTATCGAATCCGAACTCGCCAACTAAATCTTTTAACCATAAGACTCCCTTCGATACTTCCACTGTTGCCATGTATTCTACCTCCGTCGTTGATAGAGCCACGGTGTCCTGAAATGTCGACTTCCAACTAATTGGAGATTCTGTAACTGTATATACATAGCCCGTAGTTGATCTTCTCTTATCCAAGTCATCAGCGTAATCCACAAATACGTATCCTTGCATTTTGCTCAATTTATCTTCCGACTTGTAAAAGAGTAAACCGAGATCTTTAGTTCCTTTTAGATACCGAAATCCACTTTATAGCTTCCCAATAGAGCTTTCCTGGGTTTAACATGTACTGGTTGACCAAACTTACCGCATAAGATCTGTCTGGACGTGTGCATACTATAGCGTACATCAGCGATCCCACCGCAGTCGCATATGGTACTCGATACATCTTTTTCTTTTTCTCCACTGATTTCGGACACTCCTTGGAGGATAGCTTGAAATGACCGGCGACAGGGGTACTTACATGTCTTGAGTCTTTCATGTTGAATCTCTTCAACACCTCCTCAATATACCTTCTTTGGGATAGCCAAAGCTTTCCAGCTTTCTTGTCTAAAAAAATCTCCATCCCAAAATTTTCTTTGCTTCAGTTAAATCCTTCATATCAAATTTTGCACTCAATGAAGATTTGAGCGCCTTTATTTCCGCCATGCTCTTTGCAGCAATCAACATGTCATCGACATATATGTGTTGATATATCGACGAGCCATCCTTAAGCCGCTTCGAGTACACGCGGCTGTCGTACTCACATCGAGAGTAGTTGGTCTTCTTCATAAAAGAATCGAAGCACTTGTACCACTGCTGGGAGACTGCTTCAACCCATATAGAGACCGCTTGAGTTCACATATGTACACCTCCTGCCGGGCTTCATAAATCCTTCAGGTTGCCTCATGAAGATCGTCTCTTCCAACTCACCATACAGAAAGATTGTTTTCACGTCCATTTGCTTCAACTCTAAATCCTGAGCAGCTATCTTTACCAACAAAACTCGAATAGATGTAAGCTTGACTACATGCGAGAAAATCTCATTGTAGTCAACCCCCTCCTTTTGAGCCAAATCTTTTGCAACTAACTGTGTCTTGTATTGCTCATTATCCTTTTTCCTGAATACCGACTTGCAGCCAAAGACCCTTTTTCCTTTCGGTAGCTCAATCATCTTCCACGTTCCGTTTTTTCAAAGTGACTCTATCTTCTCTGTCATCGCAACAATCTATCGATCCCTATCCTCTTGCCCAATGACCTCCTGATAAGAACTGGGATCTCCGCTTTCGGTGACTAGAGCAAATGAGACCATATCTTCAAAACCGTACATGACTGGTGCCTTATATATACGTGTCGATCTCCTTAATGCCATTGTTTGTAGGTCTTGTTGGGGTTGGTTCTCACTGTATGTCTCCGTATTCCGCCTGTCCACCTCCGCATCAATATGCTAAAATTGTGCTTCAGTGTCCGTGTCCTTATGAGTGCTAGAAAACTCTACCTCTATCGGATCATTGTAACATGATGCTCCATCTGCCGCTTTATTGTCTTCACCCACGTCTTAACATGGATTCCTCATCGAAAATCACATCTCGGCTAGTGAACGCCCTTCCATTTTCCGGATCCCATAACTTGTAACTTTTAACTCAAAGTTTGAATCCCAAGAAAACACACCTTTTTGACTTTGAATCCAGCTTGGTCCTATCCTTCTGATTCACAAGTGAGTAAGCTGAGCACCCAAACACTCGTAACGAATTATAACTGACTGGCTCTCCTCTCCATACTTCTTCTTGGATCTGAAGATTTATAGCTGTAGATGGAGACCTGTTAACCAAATAACACACATGATTCACCGCCTCTGCACAGAAGGCATCTGAAAGACCAGATTGCAACCGTATACTTCAGGCTCTTTCTAGTAGTGTCCTATTCATGCGCCCCGCTACTCCATTTTGCTTTGGACGTCCTAAAACTATCCATTGCCTCTGTGTTGAGACTTGGCCTGCGCACACTTTCAATTGAAAGAATAGTTTAAGTCAGAAATCGGCACACACGAACTAGGTCTCGTTTTAAAATATTTATAACCGCAAGTGCACGGCTCGTTTGTAGCGAGCTGGCAAGTACGGTGTTACGACCCGAAACGGCACGTGACTGGCACTTGAATCATATGAAGTTTATAGGACCCCATCTAATTCAAGTAAGCCAAAATCCCAGAAATCTAAACCATTTAAAGAAGAAAGTGAAGGAAAACTTTAGTTTTAAAGCGAGTGGTTTAACAAAATAAGCCGAAGTATGTATTTTTAAAATCTCAAGTCTTTTCTGAAAATTTCAGCAGAGTTTCCTTTGTAAATACTGGCCCCAAACGGGTACAACACATAAAATATATATAAAGGCATCCCCAAGCGGGAGCTAGCTCTTCGCCAATTGGCGATCACAACCACGCAAGCAATATAATATACAACGTCGAAGGGTGAGGATCAAAACTCAAAAGGAAACCAATATCATCTAGAAAACCATAGTAATACAAGCGCGACTCTAAGGTCGAAAGAATATACACTGGTCTTCTAAGTCTATAAATTATACAAGTCTGGTTGATGGAGTTACTAGATACAACTGAAATAATAAATGTACAATGGTGGTCACGATACGAGTGGACCCACCTACCAAAGCAATCACCCGGAATGAAGTAGTGTGCCTGCAAAGCCGCCAAGGAAACCTGTACGGCAAAAACCTGCAAGAACTGTGGCACAACGGGGGTGAGTTGTCAACTCGTGAGTAGAAAACACCACCGAGCAGAAATCGCATGTATGACTCAATCCTAGGTCATACGATAATAAAATCCTCAATATAATAAAGCTTGAAGCATAATATAATGGCAAGGTAAACATCTATACCTAAGTGTAATACCAAGTGCTCGTGTCAGTGCCTCAGGTAGCAACATATCATAAATATGAGGTATGAATGCAATATAATGAAAACAGAGTACATCATAATTGTGAAAACTATTTTCTTACTTTAGTGAGATTTCTGTATATATAAATCGAGGTATCATCAATGAAATCAACATGAAATCAGTGTCAAGTATCGACACAAAACATAAATCCCAATATCTCAATATCTCAGGCTCCGGCAATCCGGACTGGTCTGTAATCTCGAATCTCAATATCTACGGCTCCGGCTATCCGGACTGGCCCATATCATCAAATCTCAAAACCTCAGGCTCCGGCTATCCGGACTGGCCTATACTCCGATCGGTATCCTCCGGATATCCGTCGAGTCACAATAAAATCACCGGTCGGTAGTGCTCCCCTGCCAGGCTCAACGCCATCATCTGCGACCATCTTGCCCCGGGGTACCACACCGGGTCCACCATGCACCCACAGACGGTTCCTTCTCCTCCTCGAATTGGGTGTATGATATCGCTCAAGAGCCGAGAAAACTCATGGTGGACATATCTAAAATCATATCATGAGAAAACCGCAACTTTCATTTTAAAATGATAATCAGTTAATAAAATCCTTGCGGTTTCTCCAAATCCAGAAATCTCATGGAAATCCGAAATCCAAATCTCAAGGGTAAATAAACAATGAATTTCATAATATTGGGCTCCGGCAATCCGGACTGGCCCATAATGTCATGGAAAATGAATATATAAATAAACATGAAAATCACAGTAATAAATGCAATGTCTAAGCTATCATATAAAAGCAAGCTCACTAGTACCATGTCGAAACTATCAGCTAACATTTTATACTAATGAAGTAGTATTTTCTAATGTGTACGTGACATGGCAATTACCGATGATGATGTGTGTGAGCCGGCAAACAGGTGTACGTGGAGCATACGCATCATCGGTAATGGTGCTGGTATCCTGACAGCATGGGTTTCATAATAATTACTAAAGCACAAATAAGCATGCAATGCGATGCGAATAATAGAATATGTGGAAAATGAATGGTAAACGCAGCAATAAGGAATATACATTACTATATATGAGTCATACAGTTTTGACACTTGAAATAACACGAATCGTGGTGTTTAGTAAATAGGGACTACGGTGTTTTTAAGAAAAGGTACGTCCTTTGAAATATCTGTAGAAACCCTTGTCCTGTCTTTAAAATACTCACGATTCGTTAGTTTTGAAATAGGTATGACTCGAGTCTAGTCTAACATCTACAAGTAAACTACAGGACTAAACTAACAAGCTAATCGAAAAGGTAAGGAAACCACCTAAATCTGAGTCGATATATATAAATATAATAGTCGGTGATCCCGCCTCAATAGTATCACATACGATACAATATATAATATGATATTCTCGAGTCAAGAGTGTGGATCTATCATCATAATATAGCTCATACGGTATCCATCGTACAACATCCCAATCTGGGTACGGGTCGAATATCACATTTATCTCATCATTTATCTAGTATCCTTATCATCATATCCTGTATTAGGGGTACTGATCTAAATCTAGTATATACTGATACCATCTACATATATATATGCGTGTGTATGAAAACACATCGCCTAAAGACCCGCTATAACATCATGTCATATCTTATAATACGAACCAAATCACATCACCGATCTCATGGCATCACGCCCAATCTCATCGACTCATCTCCAAATATCATATACTATTCTCATATCCAAGTATGTATATATATATATATATACATACATACATACATACATACATATTCACATACCTATATGTATATATATATATATATATATATATATATATATCCCCATATACGCACAAGTAAAACAATGTAAGTGTGTGTGCGCGCGTGTGGGTGTAAACCTTATTCTAGGGTTTCGCGACTAACACTAAAGTATAGCATTAACTACCAAATACACTTACACTAGCCCAAAGCCCTCTAAAGCATTTCTAGCTAAGTATACACATTTTATAATGACATATAAGTATATATATCTATATATATCATAACGCATTCGCGTTCTATACTACGAAACTGCGGGGGTGCTATACGCCATCCACCCGACTTCCCCCGTAGATATATATCTACTCACCTGGACGCCTCGGTTACTCCGATCCGATTCCATCTCCGCCATCTCCGCGCCACATCCGACGCCTCTGCACCCGATCTAAGAATGTACACAAGGAAAACAAGAGAATAAATATAAATAGTCGCGGACACAAACAATAAAAGTCAACCACGCGCATTAACTTGACGCGCACACACTCAGTGCACGAAACGCGCCGCGATAATTCCACAAATTATAACTAGGGTCACAATACGTGACAACATCAAACCAAAAACCCCATCGCACTAATCGCGCGTTCACAATACCCAAAATATAATATGAAATAGGTTGAAATCAACAAAACCACAACTTAATTAAAATCGATTTAATTCCGAGAACCTAGTAAGCACCAATTTCCGTTTTAGTTCAAAACTCGATGTTTTAACAAACTAGTGGCCACAATACTCACTAGACATCTTAATTAAGCCACACACATATTCATTACATTTTAATCTCACTTCTTTATATGAATTCTAAAATTCCAGTTTTGCAATATTTTACAATTTGGGCAAATTAATTGTAACAATTTACAATTTAACAACTAAACTAGGTTTTGCATATTTTAAGATGTTAAACTATACATTGCATCCTTAATGATGTAATAAAAACCCTAACTAGATTTTAATTTCATCTAATTATGCAATAACTAAAAACCTAGTAAGCAAAATAGCTTAAATTGGACAATTTAAAAGTGGCAATTTATAATATAGCAACTAGCTTAGATTTGTACATGTCATAACATGTTAATCTATCCATCACAACCATAATCCAATGATCAAATCCTAATCTTAATTCAAAACCTTCCACTTGAGATTTTAAACTTGAATTTAAAATCCTATTTAAACATCACAATAACTTAAATTGGAGGAATTTATCAACACATGACCATAGGGTTAATATGTTATACCTAACAATTTGTAGATCCCACTTGCAAACTAGCCTCCCAAATTAGCTTCCAAGCTCCAAGATCCATGCTTGAATGACCAAGGAAAAATGGATAAGGGTTGGATTTGAAGTTTGGGCGAGTTTTAACTTGATTTTTGATGCATTTTTGTGAGGTTTTGGAGATGAGATGAAGTGGGAACTTAGGAGAAATGAGGTGCTGCTGCAGAATATTGGGGTCGGCCACATGGGGAGGGAGAGGTGAGAGAGAGAGAGAGAGAGATGTGGGTTTCAAAGTCAACACAAGTCCATACCATAATTATCTAATTCCATACTTTATTTCTTTATTGTTTTCTTTTTAAGCTTTCATTTCATTCCCAATTTGGAGTGTGAGGTGGGGGCGGGGGGGGGGGGGGGGGGCAGCATAGGCTCGGCCAGCAAGGTTGGGGATGGGTGTGTATGTGTTTATGGAAAATTTTTCAAGTAAGGAAAACCCAATTCAAGTCACAAGCCCACCTCATTTCTATTTAACTTAATTTTCGCAAAATAAGCCTTTTTCCTTGGTATTTTCTAAAACCGTCTTGACAATTTCTTTTCATTTCAAAAACAACATATTATATTTTAGTTTAATGTGTCATGATTCACTAAACTTGTATTAACCCATTCTAATTTGTAATTATCACTAATTAAATGTATTAGTGAAGGCTTAAAATAATATTTAAAATAATTAATTGCGGAAAAATATTTTAGTAAACTGGAAATTTACAAGTGACCAATTAAATACCAAATACTAGCCATTACATAGCTAGAATAGGTATATTTAATTTTATGTGGAAAAAAATTATTTCATGATTTTTTTTACGGAAAACACCCGTATTTTACCGATTATCCGAAATCTCACCTAAACGATTTTCAAAACGTTACATACGGGTAGATCCACAGGGAATTGGTGATTAAGTGTTGTTATGGCAGGTTCAAAGAAAAGAATATTGGTTTGGTTTGTCACGAAAATATGAAAATATGAAACAAAGGCCTTGGCTCCGGTTTGGTCGAATGAATCGCAACTACACCTTTAATTCTCTCTCTCATGATCAACGAATCCGTGACATTCTCACTTACCATTTGAGTGTCCAAGCATATAGAATCAAAGCAACTCACTAAGGATCACAAAGCATACAATATTAACAAACACCAATTAGCACATAAGAAGTCTATCAAGTTGCTTAACATTAAACTTGCTAAGTGAGTGATGATAGTATATGACATATGCTTAAGGAAGGGTGTCAAACAACCATCAAGCAACATACCCCATCTAAATAACTTAGCAAGCTTATTACTAAATCATCAACAAATATGATAAATCTCAATTTTAATATTGTAAAGATAGTGTTTCAATTATAAGGCATATGTTAAGGACGTAGAATCATCACATGCAAGCTACATGCCTTATCAAGAATTTTCCTTTGCAGTCCTAAACTTGACATTTAGCTTTAAGCACACAATAAATTAAGAGATAAGGATAAAAGGATTTGCCATTCATCATTTTACCTTACCTTCACCTTGGCAAGAAGAACTACTCAATCATTACAAGAAAATAATATGCCAAGTGCATGAAATGAAGCATGAAAATATATTATAAGAAGTAAAGATCAAAAATACAAACAAGAATCAAAAGAACACACAAGAAATGAAAAGAAATGAAGTTTTATTAACAATGGAGGGATTAGAGCACAAAGTAAGCCCATAACTTGAACCTCCACTTTCTAAGCTCTCCAAATGAGAGCTTGCAAGAGGAAGAAGAAGAAGTAGGCAACAAAATAAACCCCAAAATCCCCAATGTCATCCACTGATCTGCTATATATAGGAGTTTCAACAGGTAAAAAGATATATCCAAGTGGCTTGATTTGACAATGATGGAGACATGGTGTGAACAACAGTGCAATTAGGGAAGATTGGGCCAACCTGAGGGGAGTTTGAGCGGCCCCACTGAGGAATTTGGACTCCATCTTCATACACTGATCTTCTGATATCCCAACTTGATTATTGGCATCTATCTTTTCTTCTAAATAGCTCTAGGTTGCACTCTGGTGTTTGAAATTTAAAAGATGACGACTTTTTCATTTTTTAAAAAGTTGTATCCATCACCCCCTTTTCAATTGATCATTGCACCTACTCAAGACTTGTGCACTCACTTGGATACTTGTTCCATGTTGCACATCATGAAATTTTAGTTGCAAAATCTCGTTTTTTGATCATTTGTCTATCCGATTGCAGTTTTGGCCTGAATTCATCGCTACTGTGCAAAATGAACCTTATTTTCAACTTAGTTACCCTGAGTATCTGAAATCTGTATTTATGTAGCAGTTATGTATTAATAGCACTTGTTTATTAACAAAATGATACATAATGGTTGGTATTAAATCCAATTATACGTGATGAACACTCTGTATGCCTAATTCTTTACAGTAGTCTGTAAACTCCTTCGAGGTGTATTCATCTCCATTATCGGTCTGCAAATACTTCACCGATCGCCCCTTTTGCATTTCTACGGCCGTTTTCCATTTCTTAAATCTGGCAAACACCTCTGACTTGTGTTTGAGGAAATATACCTATACCTTCCGCGAGAAGTCGTCAATGAAAGTGATATAGTATATGTCACCTCCCTTTGATGGAACCGGTGATGCCCCCATACGTCTGAGTGTATATAATCGAGAAGTTCTTCGGTCTTGTGCACGGATTGCTTGAAGCCGTCCTTATGTTACTTCCCCATCGTGTAATATTTGCAAAAAGTTCAGCTTGTACGAGGTAATACCTTTCAACAACTCCCTTCTGTGCAACTCACGAAGCCTCCACTCACTCATGTGGCCAAGACGCATATGCCACAGCTTTGCAGTATCCTCCACCTGTTTCTCTGTAGCCACGGCTACACCACCAGTCACTATGCTGCCGTCCAAACGATACAAATTCTTTGGTCGTTGTCCCTTCATGACTACTAGGGCACCCTTGACAACCTTTAGCATTTCATCTTGACCTACGAACTTGCATCTTGCTGCATCCAATGCTCCTAGAGAAATCGGATTTTTCTTTGATTCCGGAACATGTTGCACGTTCACAAGTGTTCGTACCACACCATCAAACATGCGGACTTTGATGTTCTCTATGCCAATGACCTTACCCGCTACATTGTTCCTTATGAGGACACTGCTGCCATTGAACTCCTTATAGGTGTCGAACAACTCCTTTTTAAGACATATATGATAAGAACATCCGGAGTTAAGTATCCAAGCATCAGAATTTTCTTCCTTCCCGGTATGTACTGTGAGTACAGAACACGTATCTTCTTCTTCTGCTTCGATTGCAACACTAGTTTGATCCGAACTCTTTGTACTGGCACCTTTACCCCTCTTCTCCAACCACTGTCTATACTTTTGGCATTGCTTCTTCATCTGCCTTGGCTGTTTGCAAAAGAAGCATGGTTTGCCCTCTCGCCCGGACGATTTGGATTTTCCTCTTATGCTCTTGCCTCCGTCTCTAGTCTTTGACTTTCCCCTTTCACCGGCAAACAACCCTGATGATTTCTCTGATGGATTTGATTTTTTCATGATCTCATTGTTGAGAAGCGTAGTTGTAATCTCCTCCATCTCGAGAGTCTCCTTCCTATAGAGAATTATTGTCACCAAGTGTTCATAAGAATTTGGAAGCGAAGAAAGGAGCAAAAACATTTGTCATCCTCCTCTAACTTTACTTCAAAATATAGAAGATCGCTAACTATCTTGTTGAAGCTATTTAAGTGGTCGTGAATTGGAGTACCTTCCTTCATGTGTATACCGTAAAATTGCTTCTTTAAATACAGCTTGTTAGACAAAGACTTTGTCATATACAAGCCCTCTAGTTTCAACTATAAACTTGCCGTAGAAGTTTCTTTCATGACGTTGTACATCACGTTATCTGCCAGACAAAGCTCTATCGAGCACTGTGCCCTTTGATCCATGTCTTACCATGCATCATCTGTCATGTCGGTAGGTTTCTTACTGACAAGAGCTTTAAACAGCCTTTCTTTTATAATAAGTGTCTTAACCCTTCTCTGCCCCATCGAGAAGTTCTGTTTTCCATTAAATTTCTGCATCTCGAACTTGGTGCTATTGACCTTGTTATCCGTCATCCTTAATTCCGAAGAAAAAAACTTTCCACCGGATCCTTATGAACCAATTCAATAGAATCATAATTTAAGAAGATGGGAAGTGAACACAAGCGTCGTCACTCACTGTAAACTTATATCGAAAACTAAAGAACGTGGCTCTGATAGCAGTTGTCGGCGTGCTGCGGAAGATAGCATCAACCTTGATGGGTCTAAACCAAGATCCTCTTTAACGGATAACAACTAGAATAAACGCAAAATCAAATAACACACAAAAGATTTGAAGAAAAGGGGATAATACTTTTTTAGAACTTTAGAGGAAAAAAATTCTTACAAGAGTTACAAATTCTCTCCTTATAGATCTCCAACGAGATCTTCTTCTCTCTAACTTCTTTTTAATGGCGCCTTGATCCCTTATGAAGCCGTCGTTTCGCCTCTCTTAAACTTATGATCAAGATTACACATTTAAAGTTTAACCCTAACATCCTATTTATTGCCCAAATACAATCTATATTATACTAGGATCCTTAATTACGAAACTGCTCTCCAAAACTTGAAATTTTCGAGTTAAACTCAAAACTGGATTTGCGCTTATCTTTACGACACACGTCTGACTCTTTATGGGGCAGACGTCTGCATTTGCTCTGCTTGTGAAGCAGAGCGTCGCCAGACGTCTAACCTTGTATGGGTCAGTCGTCTGACATCCTTCAGCGCGTCTGGCCAAAGAGTCACCAGATGTCTGAAGCACATACGCTTAGACGTCTGCGCCTCCTCTGGATTTCTGGGACTTTATTCATCAGACGTCTGAAGCACATTGCCTCAGACGTCTGAAGCACATTGCCTCAGACGTCTGACGCTCTTCTGGAGCCGTATCCAGTATCCTGATATACAAGACACCTTCACAACATGCATATTGATGCTAGATGCCAAATTTTTCTTGGATTTTGCTCTTGCTCGTCGTTTTATTTTTGATTTTTAATCTAATGATATAGTTTGCTCATGAAATTATTTTGTAAAATGGGGTTTTTTCTATTTAAAAAATTTCCCTAGATGGAAAGATGAAAATGATGATATGGCAAATTTGGGCAACATTAGGGCAACGATGGAACGTGCTTGCTCAGATGGAATCTGGAATCAAATACATTTTCAATCTGTTTGGTGTATATTTAGAATTCTTTGGTTTGACTTTCATATGATTATATTTTCATGATAATAAAATGTAATAGATCTTTAGGAATATTTGGTTGATTTTATAGTGTCTAAATCTTTTCCATTTCCATTTAAATTTTGGTTTATACATTAACTGAGAATATGATATCTTTAGAAATTAATTTTTTCATTTTCATATCATATATCTCATACTTTAAAAATAAAATAATTGATACAAAAATCTCATATTTTTAATTTTATAAACTGTAATTATATTTTTATATTTTTTCAGGATAATTAAATGATTAATATTTGATAATTGAAAGTTATACATGCAAGAAGGTAACCTAAAGCATGGTGCATATATCTCTTTCATATGCTATTTCATTGGCAACTAAATAAAATATTGCATGAAATCGGAGTGACATTTTTCATAAACAAAACAAACAAGAATAATGCAAGAAGTTATTTCCCTTGCTACTTATAAAGGAAGGTACTACAACGCTACTTCTTGTATTTCCGTTATTTCCAATTATCCAAACGGGCCCTCAGTACGGTTGTGAGCCCAAATTCTTAAGGCCGTCCCACATTAACCATTAGAGTATTAAAGAAATTAAATCTCATAATTATTTACCATTAGCTTTTTGTAAATAATAAAATTAGTCAATGCATATATACATCAAAAAATGAAAAAGAAAAGCCTCAACATAAAATACATATTCAATAAATTTTCTTTCAGCAGGTACATTGGGATTAATCAATCTAATTGTCATGATTTCATTGGTTGCGGTAGTGGGCCTAGTTTGATAACTCCGATAGCATCGGGCTGTTCTTTTCTTGCCCAAATGAGTACTATGGGCCAGGCCTAAGAAGCAGCTGGCGTGTAACCAAACAAACAAACTGTAATTACCATCTCACAAGCAAAACTTACTAATACTAGTAAAATCTAACACCAGAATATTTGGCCCTTCATACACCTCTCAGAACAACCTCCTTAAAATGTCATTGAGTTTAGGAGGAGGTTATTGGAGTTTTGCAGAGCAGAGAATTTTCATTATGAAAAAATAGTTCATAAAAATTAGGGTTTTTACTTAAACCCCCCACAGAAACCGAGCTAATTGCTAAAAAAATCCAAAACTTGATATTTACTTATTACCCCCCCCCCCCCCCGGCTCATTTTACCCCCACCAAATTATCCGTCCACGGATAACGGGGTCGTTAACTAAAATTATGATCCCCCATCTACCCCCACTTAAAACCCCACAATTCCATTTGATAAAAACCGCCATTTTCTTTGTAATACCCAGTATTCATCGTACAACAAATATTGCATTTAAATAAATTTCCGAATTTATTGAAATAATTATTTTATTTAAAAGTTTTATCTGTCATAGTCTTATACCATATATATCCCCCACGTGATTAATTTGGTTTTAATGGTTATTAAGTTTTTATTAATGGTGGCTATTAATTTTTATTAATGGTTATTAATTTTTATTAACTGGGATTTAAATGGGGTTTCTTTTTACAACCAATTTCAAAACTCTAACAAAACCCTTTCTCTCTCTCTCTCGTTCTCATCCTTTCACCACCAACACCCTCGTCTCCTCCAACCGAGATTTACTCCTTCCTCGCTCTCTCTCAAAACATTCGAGCTTCACCAACCCATCACCACGTCGGCCGACCATCACCAACCTCGCCGGCAACCTCTTCTGTTGAACCACCGTCGACGAACCCTCTTCTCTACTGCACCGCCTAGCTCCACTCGAGCTCCCCCACTCCTCCTCATCCAGCTGCAGCCACCGCCTACTGCCGCTACACCCATCTCCGCCGGCGACCGCAAACCCCCCTCACTGCACCTCTACCGATAGACCCCATCACCATCGTCAAGTCTCCTCTCCTTCACCGTGACCACCACCACACTTTCTTCATCTTCTCTTCCTCCTTCAAGTCAACCTCCCCCACTTCCTCTCTCAACATCCACCACCGCCTGAGCACCGCCGACCGTCTCCAAGTCGACAATATCACCACCAACTCCTCTACCCTCTTCATCCTCCCTGCACCTGAGCCCAATCTTCAAGCCAAGCCTCTGGTCATTTCATCGAACACCTGTTGCAGTCGTCGTCGCCGCTGTCCCCGTCACTGTCGTCGCCATCCAAGCCGCAGCCTCGGTCACTGTAAAAATCACCGTTGTCAACGCAGTTTCCGTCGCAACACCAGCGCACGTCCGTCGCAGCCCGTGTTGTAAGTCCACGGTAGCGCCCCGGCCGTCTAACAGACGCCAAATACGGAACAAAAACTTTTTACAACTGGCGCTATCGCGTACCGTAACCCGGATCTGCCATTAAAGCTAAACTAACAAAATACAAAATGGGTAGAAATGTTATACCGAACGATACGAGTCCTTCGGTCTTCAACCATCATCCCATGCTTTTTGCGGCTGCTCCGATCTCCTGAATCTCCAGTCTTATCGTCCAGATGGCACCACGTCGATGGATCTTTAAACGGGCTCCCGCCTCTGAACCGAGGCAACTCGGTCGTCAAGTTTGCTAAAAGAGACGACCAAAATGAAGTAGAGAATGAGTAGAACACTTTGTCTCGTTACGTCCAAGGCTATGGACGAACGGTTATGGAAGTTGCCTTTTGGATCGAATGGAAATGAGAAATCGATCACATCTAATTTCTATGCACCAAAAATTATATCTTTTTTCAATCAATAACCATTATCCTCCACCAAGGGGTGGCCGGCCACTAAATAGGCAAGGAGGGTGAGTGTAGGAGGAGGGATAGGTGACCATTAGCTTTGAACTTATCATAACATAACATCAAAGCACGACTCACAAATGACACCAAGTATGAACACAATAAATGCACAATTAAAGCACCATTAATGAACAAATGAGTCACAAGCCCAATCACCACTTCTAGAACCTTATAGAAGCATGACTTACCCTCATGACTCACCCAAGAAGAAAAGATAAATCCGCATTTAACCGAATGTTAAATACGGTTGATAGAAAACTGGAAACTGGCAACTTCCAAAAGTGATCCTGAAACGAATTTCAGGATAACCCCGTATCAGTATAAACATACCCGCATTTGTATTACGACCGAATACAAATGCATCTGAGACAAAGATATCATATCTACACAGTATAATACTCAGATCCGGCTTAAACCAAAGCCGACCAGTATTATCTGCCCGAAAAATGACACGTGCGAAAACGCACGTGCATTTTCCGAACCTTGCCATAAAACCATACGGCCTCTACAACGTTTCACCCGAACTTGGGAAAGTGTCTGTGGGGGACTCTAATGACTCATCAATACACTGGCACTCGGTATAACCACGAGCATGTCAGAGGTACAAGCTGTACGTAACGGTTGCCTATGTATTGATTGGAAGGGAAGCTGACGAGCGAACTCATCCATAAACTCTACTGAGCCTAACAGTGACAATATACATACAGTCCGGTCCGTTCATCTATGAGTATCGCATATCTGCCTAGGAGGCTGGTAACGTCAGACCCCCATTAGCGGTATAAGTCGTGTCAGAGAGTGGCCCAGAACACCCTGAGATACTACTGGAGTACTTACCAGTAAATCTCCTGCCTCGGCCGAGAGCTTTGTGTAATGGCTCTCCCAGACACAGCGCGATCTCACCCCCAATACCAGGAGAGACGAATCCCCTGCCGATCTGCTCACTTGCCTCCATGTGGCTCAGGACTGTACCCAAAAAAGACCTGTTTGCACGACTCTTTTGAGCCGTGGTAGGGTAGAAATCAAAGCATAGTGGGAACTCACACGAGACAAATGACGACCTCAGGTCGATGAACTAACCTGTACACATGTCACCAGGGAATTGCTATCTGACGCTAGGTATAATACCAACTAGCAGATTCCCGGCGAGTCCTGTCCGGTGTACTCATAACCCAATGAGCACCTGTATACATCTTAGGTGAACCAACTAACACCAATGGCTTATGAGACCGGCCATCGCCCCTCGTCGGGGTCTCGACTGTATACACTAGTCTACTCTGGAGTATCGATGCCCTGTCTCGAAACTCCCACGACTAAGGACACTTTAAGGATGTGCTTACAGACTCCAGCTCCTACGTATATGATCGCCATCATACTGCTGGCAGTCAAGCAAGAATCCTATGGGCTCTATCATCATGCAATAGTGAACTAAAGCATGTATACGATGATAAATACAAACCAGATAGCATACTATCATCTCGAGCAAGACTGTGATATCGGTATAGGTCCTCTCTCAATCATTGCAATCACGTACCTGCGATCCAATAATTGACTTTGAGGGCACTATCTCCAACAATTTCCCACTTGCACTTAAGGCTAATTATTGCGATGTCGCATACTCACAGCCCGTGTGATACCGAACACCCAACTCCTCTACTAATCAGTTTCACAAAGCTAGTTTGTAAAACTAATGTGTTCGAGAAATAGCCTCAGTGAGTGGATCCGCCCTGATGTTTCTTTCTATATCTCTTTAAATCTCAAATTCGCGGAGAAAACCATCTCCCGAATCGAGTAATACCTGTCTTAGAATATGTCTGGATATCTGATGGGACCTAGTTCATAAATGAACTCCAAATCCAAACTTCTTAGACTGTATCGATAACTGAACCTAATCAGTTTCCTGCACCATGCCTCCCACAGTATCCTCTTGGACCACCTGTCCATAATACTGTCCCTCGTCAGAGGGAAAACTATAACTCTGACAATCACTCTGTCATCCGTGTCACCTTTGAAGCCTGGAATGATAACCGTCTCCCGAAGCAGGCTGCCGTCATCAAATCCGTAGAACATGCACTTATGTTCTAAAACTGCTTCCTTATGTTTCTCCAGGATTGGATTAATATAAACTTATCGCATCTAGTGCAAAAACATCATCTGGTGTGGTACTTGACTTTTCACGATTGACTCAATTGCCTAAGCAAGTGATCTGCCAATCATGCACATCCCTCTTCCCTTTAGTCTGTAAGACACCTTTAGAGAGGGTGACTCCATCACCTGCAGGTACACTACCATGCCAGGAGTCATCTATTCTAAATACTATTAGAATACTATCAAAGTACCCATATTGGGAAACTACCCAAATCTAGATCTAAAACCATAGATCTAGTAACCAGAATATCAGATATTATATCCACATCCTCTGTGGAGAAACAACTGTGTGACGACCAAAGTACAACCAATCGTAGTATAGGAATTTTACTTCCTACTCTGCGTATGTCATCCAAATACCAGGACATCACACCCTACTATCTTCTCAACAGATCCATCCCTTATTCTGATGAAGTCAAAGCCATGACTGTCTCATCAAAATCATATGATCTAATCTCCGCTATATCTGCTTAAGCCTATAAATAGACATAAGCTACTTGCCCACTATACTTCCGCTGCTCCCACCGACTACGACAACCGTCTGGCAGAATAATATATACGTATACTTCTAAAGCTAGTTTAGAACGACTCTATACATATCTTCCTGCCGGGTCTCATAGTCTGGAACAACAGTAGTGTCAAGTCTGGGTAAACAAGAACCTCCTTGTCACCAGCCTTGAGGGTACCGGAGTACCTCTCTGGTGTCTGAGGTTACCCACCACATCTGCGGAGTGGCTAATGGAATGTCAAACCTGATTGAATATATAGGTCCTATTAAATTTTCCATAATCGTTTGCGGTTCTCGAATCACTTCCAGTTCTACCATACTCCCACTATTGTTTTCTGAAAAAGTCCATTTTAATAAAACTGTGGTGAGTCAAGAACAATATCACTATTGATCTTCCAGATGGTAGAAATGTCAAAACCCTCGTCAAAGCCAGTGTCAACCCACAAACTGCCATTACAGAAACGTGCCTTAAGTTATCCAGTGTCTGGTTTTAAGTATAAGCTGGACAACTCCCCTTACCTTAACATCGTTAAGATATGAACCGTTCTATATCCAATATAGAAACAGATGCACTAATTTAATTGGAACCAGATTCAAATCATGCAGCTGTCTCCAGTGCATATCAACTTTAATGGAGAAAGGCTAATCGACATTACTCAACTTAGGAATCCATCCAATTATGAGTAACCTGAAAGAGAAACAAGTTTCTCAAAACATTACTACCAACTGAATACCAATCACAAGAATCTACATCTTCGATCTCTTTGAAGAATCCCGATACTTGTGATACCTGGTTCTCTACTTTATTCTTATACCCACAACTTCTCAAAACTCAGACATTGTATTTCTACGAAACACTTGTCTAAAAACTAGAGAAGTCACAAGTAAACAGAACATAGTACGAGGGACCTACCCCTTTGTCCTGACGGATACGGACAACATACAATACTCTGTATAGTCCCCTGAGTTTGAATAACTCAAAACCTGTGCATCGTAGCTTGAAAACTGTACTCAGGCGATTTCCTCAAATATCACCAATTACAACGAATTCCGATATAATGAGGATAATCACCTAATTCCCAATAACTTACTCCCACTCATCATCTGTAAAACCATACAGATATAAGAATGAAACCTGGTAAATACATACCCTGGAGTAAGTATCTAATCGGAAATCAGTTTTCCTTTAACAATGTACTGAAACATGAAAATGTTTCGTAGCGGTATCCTGGTATTCTTAGTAATACCTCTTCCATAATCCAATTCATGACTTTAACCGTATATTTCCTTTGCCATCTCTCCAAACCCCTTTATTTGTCTTTATTCATTACCTTCTGTACACCATCGTTAGGCTAAGTGGTTTTCTTCCTTTCCCTACCATTCGGCACCAGCTTATGGTTTGGAAGAAGACTATCCAGTAAGCATAACAGGTGTACCCTCATAATCCTAGGAGTACTTGCAACTTGAGAGAAGGTGATGATAAAAGATAACTGAATAATACCTTATTCTATTTCTCCCGAACTGGGAAAAAAAGCAAAGGTGAAATAGGAGTGGCGATGAAGTACGTGGTTTGGTCATGAATGATAACAGTCGCAATTTACTTTGCCCTATTTCTAATACCTTTATTTTGTCTTTAGTTATTACCTTCTGTACACCCTACTTAGGCTAATTGGTTTTCTTCATTCCCTATTCTTTCGGCATCTGCCTATGGTTTGGAAGAAGACTATCCAATAAGCGTAATAGGTGTACTCTCCTAAACTAAGGAGCCCTCGCAACCTGAGAGAAGGTGATAATAAAAGACAACTGAATAAACCAATTCTTTTTCTCCTGAACCTGGATCCATCCTCGAAGAAGTTCCTTCGAGTTCGTATATAACCATACGATGGATTTATCCAATGGAAGTGGATGTCCGTAGTAATACGGGGTGTTCTGAGAAATGCAAAGGGTAAAAGAAGGAGCGACAAATGACTTATGCAACCCGGACAATTCAAAAGCCATTATTTTAAGAAGGTTCGGTCAACTTGGTCATTGAGTCATAGTCTAGGGTCGGTCAAAGGTCGCTGCCAAAGAGAGAGAGAGAAAAGAAACACTCTGCGTGCACTCTAACCTAGATCAGAATGGTTATCACTTTATCTAATCAGGAAACCTCCCACTGTAATCTCAAATTCTCCTCCAAACCTGAAAGAAGAATTAGTCGGGATCACCCGAAGAGTAAACCAACTCATCAGTGAGAAACGGGATCCAACTATCATCGCATGATAACTTGATGAAAGCCACTCAAGTTATCACACTCCAGAAGGTATGCGCATACTTGGCAAATTTCAGTTTCTTTAGAAACTTCGATATAATTTTTGCCCCATGCTCTTATGACCTTGGCGTTGGTCAAAATATCATAAGTCACATGCCAAGTTCTACCCGTCACTATCCAGGTCAATTTGAACCCCACCCGCACATGCCCTTGACGTTGGCCAAAATAGCAGAACGACTGTCCCAAACCAACTCATCTATCTATGCAACAGATGAATACCCCAGCAGCTACCAAACACTATGCCTTGGCGTTGGTCAAAATACATAGCTTGAATACTACTGACCATCCATAAGAAATGACGGAGGGCTACGGCTGGTTTTTGGCGAAAAACCTTTAACGTAAGGAACTTGATCTCGTTGAAGGAACCTGATAGCTTTTTATAAAAATATAGTGACGAAAACGTTTTGCTAAAGAGGTCACTCCCGGTGAAGGGATCTTGGCTCTTTCCTCGTGGAATGAGGTGCAGGATATTCCAACCAAATATCACTATGCAAAGCAACTTGTAATCGGCTATATTGAAGTTATTACCCTGACGTAAATTTCTGCCCAAGGGGTCACTCCCGGTGAAGGGATCTCGGCCCTTGCCTCGTCGAATGAGGTGCAGGATATTCTAACTGAATACCGCTATGCAAAACAAAAGGAAACATCTTTGTAATAACACCTTTTAAAATTTGTTCCAACAACATCAAATATGGGTTTGTTTTATCCTTGCATTGATAAGAATCAATGCAGTCCCATCAATCAATCACACCAGAAAAGAACGAAAATATAATGTATGTATATGCTATCCGCATTCGTCACTGGGTCCCGTCATCACCCGTTAGGTTACTTAACTAACGACAGAGCGGGGGCTGGACTAGCGCGGGTGTAAAACATATACAACATCTAATAGTATATATACCAATATACAATAATCGCTCCAGGCGTGATAATATGCAACATTACAGAAAAGTAATAAGCATCACAGAACAATACAGATAATCTAGGATCCCCGGGTTTCACAGAGCCACTACTGAAACTCGACGTTCCTCTGGTCGTATGGATAGCCTGTGCAATGAAACCTAGACCCCTACGGGTGCGGCAAGTTACCCGCTAAAACCTGAAGCGAGGTAGTCCCCACAACATAGTGAATGGAACACCCGGCACTTCACGGAATCCGGTAAATTGAGCACCCCTCCTTGGGTCAACCTGTACCCCCTACGAGTGCGGCGAATAGTCTGCCAATTCTAGAGTGAGGTCCCTTTGCCTCTCAAAGCCATGAGATACGGACCCGTTGCCCTCTAGAACCCGGCTATCCGTGCACTCCTTCATGGGATAAACCTAGTACAGAAATAAAAATATGTACAATGGGTACATTGACCTCTACCCGGTCCTGCCCCAAAAAGAATATTATACAACAGGCAGTAACGGCAGTCCACATGTTGGACGCTCGCCCCGCAATATCAAATGTACAAATAAATCCAAACTGCACTACCATTGCACACTGCTATCCACCACGACATATCCGCAACATTACAGCACAACACAGAACATCAACGCGAATGTCACGTTCGCAAACCCGTCTAAAAGAACTATAGCAATTAGACGCGGTTTACCAATCAAATGACGTTCCCGGTCAGAGATATAAAGTAAGTACTGCATACTAAAAAGTTTAAAATTTCGATCGATAAAATTTCCCGAAGTGGGACCCACGTACATCTGCTGTACAGTAACAAAATCTGGGCCCAAAAGAACTATACAAAAAACCACAATTTCAAAAATTAAGTTCTCTGGAAAAAGTTGGTACACTGTTCCCACTAAAGCGCCGCGGTTCCGCGGTGGTAAAGTGGGATCACGTGCCCAAATTTTCCCATAATTCTTAGAAAACCCTGCACGCTTTTCTGTGATATGCAAAATTATTTTTAGACCCTTTAAAAAATCGACAGAAACTTGTGTGCTTGAAAATTGTGATTTCGGAAATTTCGTTCGATCGATCTTTTAAACGCGTTAGCACAAGTTAGTAAAGCTTAATGGTGAGGCTCTGATACCACTGTAAGTCCACGGTAGTGTCCCGCCGTCTAACAGACGCCAAATACGGAACAAAAACTTTTTACAACTGGCGCTATCGCGTACCGTAATCCGGATCTGCCATTAAAGCTAAACTAACAAAATACAAAGTGGGTAGAAATGTTATACCGAACGATCCGAGTCTTTCGGTCTTCAACCATCATCCCACGCTTTTTGCGGCTGCTCCGATCTCCTGAATCTCCAGTCTTCTCGTCCAGGTGGCACCACGTCGACGGATCTTTAAACGGGCTCCCGCCTCTGAACCGAGGCAACTCGGTCGTCAAGTTTGCTAAAAGAGACGACCAAGATGAAGTAGAGAATGAGTAGAACACTTTGTCTCGTTACGTCCAAGGCTATGGACGAACGGTTATGGAAGTTGCCTTTTGGATCGAATGGAAATGAGAAATCGATCACATCTAATTTCTATGCACCAAAACTTATATCTTTTTTCAATCAATAACCATTATCCTCCACCAAAGGGTGGCCAGCTACTAAATAGGCAAGGGGGGTGAGTGTAGGAGGAGGGATGGGTGACCATTAGCTTTGAACTTATCATAACATAATATCAAAGCATGACTCACAAATGACACCAAGTATGAACACAATAAATGCACAATTAAAGCACCATTAATGAACAAATGAGTTACAAGCCTAATCACCACTTCTAGAACCTTCTAAAAGCATGACTTACCCTCATGACTCACCCAAGAAGAAAATATAAATCCGCATTTAACCGAATGTTAAATACGGCCGATAGAAAACTGGAAACTGGCAACTTCCAAAAGTGATCCTGAAACGAATTTCAGGATAACCCCGTATCAGTATAAACATACCTGCATTTGTATTACGACCGAATACAAATGCATCTGAGACAAAGATATTATATCTACACAGTATAATACTCGGATCCGGCTTAAACCAAAGCCGACCAGTATTATCTGCCCGAAAAATGACACGTGTGAAAACGCACATGCATTTTCCGAACCTTGCCATAAAACCATACGGCCTCTACAACGTTTCACCCGAACTTGGGAAAGTGTCTATGGGGGACTCTAATGACTCATCAATACACTGGCACTGGGTATAACCACGAGCACGTCAGAGGTACAAGCTGTACGTAACGGTTGCCTATGTATTGATTGGAAGGGAAGCTGACGAGCGAACTCATCCATAAACTCTACTGAGCCTAACAGTGACAATATACATACAGTCCGGTCCGTTCGTCTATGAGTATCGCATATCTGCCTAGGGGGCTGGTAACGTCAGACCCCCATTAGCGGTATAAGTCATGTCAGAGAGTGGCCCAGAACACCCTGAGATACTACTGGAGTACTTACCAGTAAATCTCCTGCCTCGGCCGAGGGCTTTATGTAATGGCTCTCCTATACACAGCGCGATCTCACCCCCAATACCGGGAGAGACGAATCCCCTGCCGATCCGCTCACTTGCCTCTATGTGGCTCGGGATTGTACCCAAAAAAGACCTGTTTGCACGACTCCTTTGAGCCGTGGTAGTGTAGAAATCAAAGCACAGTGGGAACTCACACGAGACAAATGACGACCTCAGGTCGATGAACTAACCTGTACACATGTCACCAGGGAATTGCTATCTGACGCTAGGTATAATACCAACTAGCAGATTCCCGGCGAGTCCTGTCCGGTGTACTCATAACCCAATGAGCACCTGTATACATCTTAGGTGAACCAACTAACACCAATGGCTTGTGAGACCGGCCATCGCCCCTCGTCGGGGTCTCGACTGTATACACTAGTCTACTCTAGAGTATCGATGCCCTGTCTCGAAACTCCCACGACTAGGGACACTTTAAGGATGTGCTAACAGACTCCAGCTCCCACGTATATGATCGCCATCATACTGCTGGCAGTCAAGCAAGAATCCTATGGGCTCTATCATCATGCAATAGTGAACTAAAGCATGTATACGATGATAAATACAAATCAGATAGCATACTATCATCTCGAGAAAGACTGTGATATCGGTATAGGTCCTCCCTCAATCATTGCAATCACGTACCTGCGATCCAATAATTGACTTTGAGGGCACTATCTCCAACACGTGTCGCATTCGAGCCATACTCGCATCATGTCGTCTTGTGTGTCGAGACAAACCCTGCGTTCATGTCACTTCCAATCCAGCGACTTGAGGCAAATTATATACTTTCTTATAATGCTATAGTATATTAGCTAGATCGATTAATATTAATTATAATTATTTTAGCTGTACGACTTGAACCATACATTTTGAAGTAAATAAGCATGTAACATATTCGATAAATTGTCCAAACCTAATTTAAAACTCTCGCATTCATGGTCACTAGTTTTTTTTATGGATGATCAATATCGTGTAGAAGTTTAGATTCAAAATACCATAGTTACGCCCATGAAATGATGCCCCAAGTGGTGATGACAAACCTGGATTCTATTGTACATGTCGCTTTGTAAAACTCACAATAAATTAAATATAAATCGTATTGTGATGTTCTTAAGCTCATAATAAAGCTAACTGGATAACCTAGAAACCTATATTAAATTTTATTGAAAATTGCCTAGTTATGATACTGTAAAATGGGGAGAAATACGGCTATGGATTGTAGTACAGAGTAGTATTCTCTATTAATACCTGTTTTTAAACCATGTATATTTCCCTATATAAACATGATAATATGTGGAGACCTATATCGATGGATATATAAATGAATTAGCTTTCATATGGCACTAGTTTCACTCAATTCCATTACTGTTTGATATTTTTTTATACTTTATACTGTCGACATGTTGTGCTGTTTTCTGCTATGATACATATACATATCGACCTTAAAATGATCATCACTTCTTGTACACACCTGATATTAATATTCCGTCGGTTGTGTTAGAAATTTAACTTCAAAACCTAGAAATTATTGACTGTAGCAACCCTTAATTCTGAACAGAACCCATAATTAATTGCGATCGAAGTTGGACTCCCAGTTCTGAAATTGGAATTCCAGAAGTGTACATCTGTTTTAAAATAAGCATAACTCTATAACCAGGTTTTATATCAAGGCGGAATCAATTTTACTGTTTCGATAAACGAGTCTACTTTCTATGAATTTCATATTGTTTTACCTGATTCTCCACGTATGATTTATAATGAATTTTGCAAGCAGAATGGTACTGGCTGTCCTTATTACTTGAAATCTATTTATTGCATTTAAATCTTTCTATATGATTGCTTTACACTCATGATTAGTGTCCGTATTCATTGATATCTTAGTGACTATATTGTATTGTCGAGTGAGAAGTGTAGTGATTGAATTGTGACAAGTACGTTAGTGTACAAGCGATTAAAAGCGAGACCGACATACATGAAAGTGTGATTGAATAATGGAAGTGCCACATATTTGTACACAACTAATTTGATACATGAACATATACTTTAACCTGGGGAAAATGGGGGAAATTGATGGTGGATTTGAACTTGTATTTAATAAGGTTTACTGTTTTAGAGAATGATCATTCGATATTAGTGATATTAATATATTTAGGTAGTTCTGCCTAGTGGCACGGCTGCAGGGTTATGTCCCGGGCATAGTGGACCGTAATCTCGGGTATGCACGAGACTCTCGCTAAACACAGAACTCTTTTCCACCGTTCGATTTCAAATGATATAGAGACTGTAGGTTTAGTGACATGCATATTATCTTTGACTATTGCTATAATTCACATGTTATACTGCTTACCTGCTCATGATATTTCACGCTATCGTTATTGCTTTATGTTTTCTAGATCAGGTTTATTGTTGTTGCAACATATTACATATCAGTATATTATTATATTGGGTCGTCGTGACGACCTGAGTCTGCATACTCAGAGGAAGAAGAGAACCCAGCTCCAGAACAAAACCTACCTTACTTACGAGATCGCTGAGATATATACGAGAGACGCCCGTTTTGCCGCTTCTCCAGTTTTAAATAAAGAACTCTTGTTACCTTTTGGGTTAGTTATTTATTTAACTGTTTGAATCTTGTATGCATTGAACTCTTTTGATAAAATGTAATAAAATTGTGATTGGGATTTTCTTTACTTATGCTGTGTTTACTGTTTACCATGTAATGCTAGAAACCAAAGTGTGACTACGGTGGGATTATTTCTTGACCGTAGGAGTATGACTGGCCTAGTCACCTATCGTATTCCATATTTTGGGAAGCGATGCATGGTATGGTTTTGTTGGTATCAAAGCCATGTTTGGATTGAGATGACAGTTTTCCAAGCCAGTATTTGAAACTTTAAGCCATTAAATCGGTCCAGACTATGACTTTGTTTCTCGATTTGGAATCCCATAAAGTCATATCCTGATCCTTTACCTTACCTTTAGTTATCAATTCTATATCCTATCTTGATCCTTGTATCTGTTGGTTATAGTGCCCTCAAGGCAATTATCATAGTCGCAGGCAGGTGATTATGATGATTGAGGGATGACCAATACCGGTAGAATAGTCCTACTCGAGATGATAGTATGCTATCTGGTTTGTCTTTATCATCATGTACAGTATTAGGTGGCATTACATATCACTATTACATTTTTATAGAGCCCATAGGATTCTTGCTTGACTACCAGCAGTATGATGGCGATCATATACGTGGGAGCTGGGTGGTCTATAAGCATATGCTTAAATGTCCCTAGTCGAGGGAGTTTCGAGACTGGGCATCAATACTCCAGAGTAGACTAGTGTATACTGATCGAGACCCCGATGAGGGGCGGTGGCCGGTCTCACAAGCCATTGGTGTCAGTTTGTTCATCTAAGATGTATACAGGTGCTCATTGGGTTATGAGTACACCGGACGGACTCGCCGGAAACATGCTAGTTGGTATTATACCTATTGTCAGATAGCAGTTCCTTGGTGACATGTGTACAGTTAGTCTATCGACCTGAGATTGTCATTTGTCTCGTGTGAGTTCCCACTGTGCTTTGATTACTACCCTAGCATGGCTCAAAGGAGTCGTGCAAACATATTTTAGTTGGGTACAGTCCCAAGCTATATGGAGGCAGTGAGCGGATCGTCGGGGGATTCGTCTCTCCCGGTATTGGGGGTTGATGTCGCGGTTGTGCACGGGTGGCCATCACCCGAAATCCTTGTCCAAAGTAGTCAAGAATTACTGATCTAGGATCGGTAGTTTCTCAGGTGGTGATGGGCTTCATACCGACACTAAATGTCGTGTTATTAGGGGTTTGACTTTATCCACCCCCTAGACTCGATATGTGATACTCATAGACGAACGGACCGAACTGTACGGATATTGTCACTGTCAGGATCAATAGGGGTTTCAGGATGAGTTAGCTCGTCGTCCTCCCTTTCGCTCAATACCTGGGTAGCCGTTACGTACAGCTAGTGCCGCTGACGTGCTTGTGGTTAAACCCATTGCCAGCGTATTGATGAGTCTTTAGAGTCCCACACAGAGGGTTTCCCTGCTTCGGGCGAAACGATGTAGAGGCCGTATGGTTTTACGGCAGGGTTCGATTATATACGTGTACTTGTGCATGCATGATGTTCGGACGGATAATACTAGCGGGCTTTGGTTTAAGTCGGATCCTAGTATTATATTTGTTGGATTATTTTTGTCTCTTTGTATTCGTATTCTTCGGAATACGGGTGCGGGTATGTATATACGGTTGAGGGGTATTCTTGTAATTTATTACAAGATTATTTTTAGAAGATTACACCTCATCATGGTTTAGACCTTTTTGGATTAAAAAGTTATTGAGGTATAGGATGGGGCGTTTATTGCATTTTTGTGGCATGGCTAATTAGTGACCCATGGTTACTATTCTAGCATGCTTAGGGTTTTTGTTTGTTGTGAGATTATGTTGACTTGAGATATTTTTTGTTGACTAAGATATTTTGGAGACATCGACATTTATGTGATGGCTCCATTATTTCTTATCACACACATACACAAACAAAAACACAAGCTATTATTCATTTCTTTTTCTCTTTCTTGAGTTGCTCTCAACACCTCATTCTTATGGCATCTTCTTCTTCCTCTAGCTCCACCCAAACCCTTTCATGAGTTGAGAATCCTTGGGTGTCTTGAGTCAAATTTATCATTCATCACTCTCTATTTCATCTACGGTATCTAGAGTAGCGATCTAGGTGCCCTAGTTGCCTCGGATATGAGGTTGGAGCTCGTTGCATAGACTCTCGGGTGGATCATCTTCGATGGAGGGAGACAGGAGATCAAGCTTGATCAAGGAAGCCCCTAAGAGCTTGGGATGATGGTTGAAGACCGATGGACACGGATCTATTCGGTATAACCATTCTAACTCTTTTGCATGTTTTGTTATTTAGGGCTTATGTGAAGATCCGGGTAATTGGTTGTGGTAGCGCCAAATTTTATAAATTTTTGTTCCGCATTTGGTCACGGATTGATGGCCGGGGCACTGCCGTAACCCAAATATCCGAGCTACTCCATAAGTCTTAGTTAACTCTTTGCGACATTAGAAATCCGCCGTTTTTGTCGTGCAAAAACTGCCGACAAAAACAGTTCCAAAAACTGAAAGTTTGAGATGTTTGCACACCCCGCGGGCTCACGGTTTGAACTGAGAATCCACGGGGTGGTGCATGGGAATCCCGGGGAATCCCTGGGGGGGGACCAAATGGCTGGGCCCACTCCCCAACACCACCACAAGGTGGTCTTAGCGGTGGGGACCCGAAACTGCCCCACCTTGGGCAGTTTCGGGTTTGCCTCACCCTCTGGCCACCTCGTGGTGGGCTCGAGGGTGGGGTATCCCCTCTAGGCCCCTCAACTCGAAGTTAATTTCATGCTCTAACTCCCCACGAAGGTTCGGGCGCGTTTCGTTTTGATTCGTACTTCCGAATTGGCTTTAAACGGTCGGTTTTTGGAACTTTAGCTCACTGTTTTTTCATGGTTTTGGAAATTGGTTTAGTTTGCTAATTGCGTGCGGAATTCTAATGTCGTAGTTTTCAGTACATACATTATTATCTTCGACCGTGAATGTCATTAGAGTTGTACAACTCGTCTAATTGCTATATGACCTTTAGACGGGTTTGCGAACGTGATATTCACGTTGATGTTCTGTATTGTGCTGTGGTTGTGGCGGGATCGTCGTGTGGATAGCTTAGGTGCAATGGTAGTACAGTTTGGGTTTATTTGTACATTTGATATTGTGGGGCGAGCATCCGACATGTTGACTGCCGTCACTGTCAGTTTATATATTATTTGTTTAGGGCACGACCGGGTTGAGGTCGATGTCACCATTGTACATATTCTTTTCTTTTCTGTATTAGGATTACCCCGTAGTGGAGTGCATGGTTAGCCGGGTTCTAGAGAGCAATGGGCCCGCATCTCATGGCGTTGAGATGGAGGGGGACTCACTCTAGAATTGGCGGGCTATTCGCCGCACTCGTAGGGGGTATAGGTTGACCCACGGAGGGGTGCTCAAGTTACCGGATTCCGTGAAGTGTTGGGTGACCCATTCACGTTGTTGATTGGGGTTGCCTCGCTTCTGGGATTGGCGGGTAACTTGCCGCGCTCGTAGGGGTCTAGGTTTTCATTGTACAGGCTATCTACACGACCACGGGAACGTCGGGTTTCACTTGCGGCTCAAAGGAAACCCGGGGTTCCCAGATTATCCGTTTGTTCTGTGATGCTTATCGCTATTCTGTGATGTTGCATATATCATGCCCGAGACGATTGTTATATATATACTAGTATATGTTGTATTGTTTTGCACCCGCGCTAGTCCAGCTCCCACTCTGTCGTTAGTTTAGTAACCTAACGGGTGATGACGGGGCCCACTGGCGAATGCGGATGGCATATACGTACATCATATTTTCGTTCTTTTCTGGTGTGATTAATTTATGGGACTGCGTTGATTCTGATCAATGCAAGGAAAACAGACCTATTTGATGTCGTTGGAACAATTTTCAAAAGCTGTTATTACAAGGACGTTTTCTTTTGTTTTGCACAACGGTATTCGGTTAGGAATATCCACCACCTTATTCGACGAGGCAAGAGCCGAGATCCCTTCACCGGGAGTGACCTCTTGGGCAGAAGTTTGCGTCACTGTAATAACTTCACTATAGTCGATTATTTTTTTGCTTTGCATTGAGATATTCAGTTAGGAATATCCTGCACCTCATTCGACGAGAAAAGAGCCGAGATCTCTTCACCGGGAGTGACCTCTTTAGCAAAAGTTTTCGCCACTATATATTTGTAAAGCTATCAGGTTCCTTCAATGATATCAAGTTCATTACGTTAAAGGTTTTTCGCCAAAAATCATTCGTAGCCCTCCGTCATTTCAGACGGGTAGCACTTAGTATTCATGCTATGTTTGTTGGCCTTCGTCAAGGCATAGTGTATGGTAGCTATTTGTTACTTTTCTGTTGCATAGATAGATACGTTGGTTTGGGACAGTCGTACAACTTTATTGGCCTTAGTCAAGAGCGAGTACGGGTGGGTTCAAATTAACCTGGACAATGACGGGTAGAACTTGACATGTGACTTATGATTTGTTGGCCTTAGTCAAAGTCATAAGAGCATGGGGTAAAAATCACATCGGGAGTTTCTAAAGAAACTGAAACTTGCCTGGCATTCGCATACCTTCTGGAGTGTTATAACTTGAGTGGATTCCATCTAGTTATCATGCGATGATAGTTGGATCCCGATTCCCACTGATGAGTTGGTTTACTCCTTGGATTATTTTAGATGATCCCGACTAATTCTCCTTTGGGTTTGGGGGAGGATTCGAGGAAACAGTGGGAGCCATCCAGATTAGATAAAGTGATTAACCATTCTGATCTAGGTTAGAGTGCACGCTGAGTGTTTCTTTTCTCTCTCTCTTTGGCAGCGACCATGGCCTGACCCTAGACTAAAACTCATGAACCAAGTTAACCGAACCTTCTTAAAACACACTGGCTTTTGGATTGTCAGAGTTGCATACTTCATTGCTACTCCTACTTTTACTCTTTGCTTTTCTCCGGAACATTCCGTATCACTACGAAGATCCACATTTATTGGATATGACCATCGTATAGTTACATACGAACTCGAAGAAACTTGTTTCAGATTCGAGAATAGTTTTCGGTTTTGGAGAAATTGAATAGGACTATTCAGTTATCTTTTCCTTTTTCCTTCTCTCAGGTTGTGAGGGCTCTTAGAATTTGGAGAGAGTACACCTATTGCGCTTATTGGATATTCTTCTTCCAAACCATAGGCATGTGCCGAAAGGTGGGGAAGTAAGAAAACCAATTAGCCTAAGTGAGTTGTACAGAAGGTAATAAGTAAAGACAAATAAAGAGATTAGAAAGAAGACAAAGTAAATTGCGACTGCTATCATTCACGACCAAACCGCGTATATCATCGCCACTACTACTTCACCTTTGCATTTCTTCAGAACACCCCGTATCACTACGAAGATCCAAATTTATTGGATAATCCATCGTATAGTTACATACAAACTCGAAGGAACTTGTTCTAGTTCGAGAATGGATTCTGGTTCAGGAGAAATAGAATAAGGATTATTCAGTTGTCTTTTCCCTTTACCTTCTCTCAGGTTGCGAGGGCTCATAGGATTAGGAGGGTACACCTATTACGCTTATTGGATAACCTTCTTCCAAACCTTAGGCTGGTGCCAAAAGGTAGGGAAGGAAGAAAACCATTTAGCCTAAGTACCGTGTACAGAAGGTAATAAGTAAAGACAAATAAAGGGATTGGAGAGATGGCAAGGAAATATATGGTTACAGTCATAAATCAAGATAGTGGAAGAGGCATTACTAGGAATACCCGGATACCCCTTCGAAACATTTTCATATTTCAGTTTCCCTGTGCAGTGTTAATTGAAAACTGATTTCCCAATTAGATTCTGACTCCAGGGTATGTGATATTGGGAATTAGGTAATTATATCCTCATTATTTCGGAATTCGTTGTAATTGGTGATATTTGAGGAAATCACCTGGGTTTTTGCCGGACGACAAATATTTGGTTTTGAATATCCGTAGTTATGCACCAGTTTCAAACTGATGTATCTATACGTTTATTTTATAAAGTGAGATATAACATTTTGAAATTATGTCTATGACATTTACCTATATCAGTTGATGGTTAGGTAAGGAGTATTCAACAACGGTGTAATTCTTCTTAACCATAGTACAATTTTCAACCTACAACGCATAGGGTTTGAGTTATTGAACTCAGGGGACTTATACAAAGTATTGTATGTTGTCCAGTGTCCATTAGGACAAAGGGGTTGGTACTCGTACTATATTCTGTTAACTTGTGACTTCTTTAGTTTTAAGTCAAGTATTTCGTAGAAATACAAGGTCCAAGTTTTGAGAAGTTATACGTACAAGAATAAAGTAGAGAACCATGTGTTGCAAGTATCGGGATTCTTTAAGGTGATCGAAGATGCAGATACTTGTGTTTGGTATTCAGTTGATAGTAATAGTTTTAAGAACTTGCTTCTCTTTCAGATTACTCATATCTGGATGCACTCCTAGTTGAGTAATGCTGACCGGCCTCTCTCCATTTAGTTGACATGCACTAGAGACAACTGCATGATTTGATTCTGGTTTCAATTAAATTAGTGCCTCTGTTTCTATATTGTATATAGAATGGTTCATATCTTAACGATGTTAAGGTATATGGAGTTATCCGGCTTATGCTTGAAACCAGACTCTGGATAAAATCAAGGCATGTTTTAGTAATGGCTGTTTGTGGGTTATCCCGGGCTATGTCGAAGGATAACTTTCTACCATCTGGAAGATCAATAGTGATATTGTTCTCGACTCGCCACAGTTTTAGCAAAATGGACTTTTTCAGAAAACAGTAGAGGGAGTATGGTAGAACTGGAAGTGATTCCAGAACCACAGACGATTACTGAAAATTTAATAGAACCTAAAGATTCAATCGGGTTTGACATTCCATTAGCCACTCCGCAGATATGGTGGGTAATCTCAGGCGCCCGAAAGGTACTTCGGTATACTCAAAGACGGTGACAGGGAGGTTCTTATTTACCCAGACTTGCCATTGCTGTTGTTCTAGACTATGAGACCCGGCAGGAGGATGAGTATAGCATCGTTCTAAACTAGCTTTAAAAGTGCATGTGTATATGACTCTGCCAGAGGGTTGTTGTAGTCAGTGGGAGCAGCGGAAGCATAGTGGACAAGTAGCTTATGTCTATTCATAGACTAAAGCAGGTATGGCGGAGATAGATCATCTATTTTTGAAGTGACAGTCATAGGTTTTGACTTCATCAGAATAGGAGATGGATCTGTTAAGAATGTAGTAGCGTGTGATGTCCTGGTATTTGGATGACATGCACTTTATAGGAAGTGAAATTCCTATACTACGATCGGTTATACTGTTGTTGTCACCAAGTAGTTTCTCTATATAGGATATGGATATAATATCAGGGTTTCTGGTTACTAGATCTATAGTTTTAGATCTAGATTTGGGAAGTGTTCCAATCTGGGTATTTTGACATTTTTCTAAAGGTGTTTTAGAATCGCTGACTCTTGGCATGGTGGTGTACCTGCAGGTGGTGGAGTCACCCTCTCTAAAGTTGTCTTACAGATTAAAGGGGATAGAGATTTGCATGATTGGCATATCACTTGCTTAGGAAATTGAGTCAAACATGTGATGTCAAGTACCACACCAGATGCTATTTTTGCACTAGCTGCAATAAGTTTATATTAATCCAATTCTGGAGAAACGTTGGGGAGCAGTTTATGAACATAAGTGGATGTTCATGGGATATGGTAACGGCAGCCTCCTTCGGGAGACGGTTATCATTCCAGGCTTCCAAGGTGACCTGGATGACAGAGCGACTGTCAGAGTTTTAGTTTTCCCTCTTTTGAGGGGCAGTAGTTTGGACAGGTGGTCCAAGCGGGTACTGAGGAAGGCATGGTGTAGGATACTGATTAAATTCAGTGGACAATACAATCTAAGAAGTTTGCTGGATTTGGAGTTCATTTGTGAACTGGGTCCCATCAGATATCCAGACATATTCTAAGACAGGTATTGCTCATTTCGGGAGATAGCTTTCTCCGCGAATTTGAGATATAGAGAGATACAGAAAGAAACACTGGAAAGGATTCACTCACTGAGGCTATTTCTCGAACGCAATAGTTTCACAAACGAGCTTTGTGAAACTGATTAATAGAGAAGTTCGGTGTTCAGTATCACACGGGCTGTGAGTATGCGACATCGCAATAATTAGTTGTTTACCGCCGAGAGACGCGACCGGGACGTTGGGACGTCTGGCCTGAATTTTGGGGGCAGATGCTATTTGGTTTTATCCGTCCATCTCTCCGAAGATTCCAAGTTGATTTATGGTACCGTATATCAGAGGTTTGGACAGATGCGGCCGTTGTAGCAGACTTCTTCAGATTCCCCTCGCTTGCGAGGGGTTTTTGATTGTGGGGACGCTCTTCCCTGCAGGCGCAAGCCCCTGCAGTTAATTACGTTATCGGGTTACGATAACCACTTTCTCATTCTCTAGATGTTCACTTCGTGTCGTGTGTATTTGTTTTGTTTTTTGGTTGCCCGTGGATTGTATACAGAGACTAATTTACGTTGTCGCCCGTAGGGCGGGGATTAGTCCAAATCCGTATTTTCTTAGATTTGGGTTTGATTGATTTAAGGATCGTTAACCTTGTTTGAGATTAAGATCAACTTAAATGTTTGTTGAGGATACGTTAGTCTAATTTTAGACTAAGATCTACTCAACGGGATTTTGGGATCATTTAGATCCAACGAAAGAGTATTTGGGCTCTATCGTCTTAGTTTAGGGACGTTGCGGTCAATTGGGTTTAAGGACATCGTAGTCCGTGGAGTTTAAGGACATCGTAGTCCGTGGAGTTTAGTTTAGGGACGTTGTGGTCCATTGGGTTTAAGGACATCATGGTCCATAAAGATTATTTTAAGGACATTACGGTCCATAGTTAGTTTAAGGACATTACGGTCCATTGGGGTGTATCCATGGGTTTGGAAATGTACCAAAAATATCGTTGGTTGTCGGGACCCGCCACCTTCCTGAAGACGTTGAGGAATTACAACGACATGTTTCAGAGGTGTGGAGAGATGTACCTTTGAACCAATATCCCGACTGAGGGGGAAGAAACATCATTTTAAATGCCATCTGTTAAGAGCTCATTAGCCATCTTTTAGACTGAGATCGGTTTTGGAGACCCTGAGCATGAGGGGCTCAATCGATGGTCCTCGGGAGATTTGGTCTGAGTTTGGCTAATATTAGCCTTTCATAGTGTTAAACACTAGTATATGCTCAGCGCTCACGTGCTCCCACGTGAGGCGCTTGAAGTAGTGTTAAACACTAAAGATTTGAGGCGCTCACATGGGGTTACGTGAGGCGCTTGGAGTAGTGTTAAACACTAAAAATTTGAGGCGCTGTTTCTTTGGGTTTATTCCCTTGTTCTTTTCTGAGCGCTAAGCGCTATTGGGTCACGTGAGATCACGTGAGGCGCCCCAAAAATGGAAACTGCCTTTGATTTATTCCCGTTTTGCTTTATAAGTGCTAAGCACTACTTGGGGGTCATGTGGAATCACGTGAGCTAATCTCGGTTGTCCTCTTTTGTTCATCAAGGGTGCTCACGTGGGAGCACGTGATCGGCCGTTATCATGTTGGGTGCCAATTTTTTACGTGCATAGAGATCTTGAGTTTCGAGTCTTTCAAGCCCACTGTTTTGTAAGAATTAAATTCTTAGGACTTAGTTTTTCTTAGGTTTGGGATCTGTATAGCAGAATCTCCCCGATGAGAATTGAATTCTCAACTTATGGGGAGATCTGCTTTTGCAAATCTTTCACTATGAGAAAGAACTAAGTTCTTATATGAAGGGTTAAACCCTTGTTTTATCAGAGGAATTAAATTCCTATATACTTTTTGGGAGAATTAAATTCTCTGAACTTAGATCTTCCCCTAGGTTTTGGATCTGTATGGCAGAATCTCCCCGATGAGAATTAAATTCTCAACTTGTGGGGAGATCTGCTTCTGCAGATCTCAACCAGAGGAAGAACTAAGTTCTTTTTAAAAGAGTTAAACTCTTATGGAGGTGAAAAAGAGATGAGATATTCTCTGTGTTTTGTTCCTTCTCTTACCTAGGGTTTTTCTTTCTGTTTTCTCTCTTTAACTTGAAGTTTATGAGGGGGTTCTCTTTTTTTTTCTTCTTCTTTTTGTGTCTCTTGGCTCCTATTTATAGGAGAAAGAAAAGAATCAATTAGTTCAGAAAATCTCTTATTGAGAGATTTTGATTAATTTTATAATCAACCAAAATGATCTTTAAGATCAATCGGTGAATTTTATTCACCGTTGGATTTTTAATCCAAAGACTTCTGTTTTACAAAAGATATTTCTCACAAGATTAGGAAAATATTTCCCTATACAGAATCTTCTTCTGTAAATTGGTGATTTTTAATCACCATTGGAATTTTAATCCAACGGCGCTCTGCTTTACAGAGCGCAATCTTTCTTGTTTAGAAAGATCTAAGGAAGTATTTTCCAAATAGGGCTTTGATCCCTTTTATTTAGAATTTAATTCTATCGGTTCAGAAGGCATAGGAGCCCATCACGTATAGCACGTGACCCCACAAAGTTAAGCCCACCAATGAGCGTCACATGCTATCTCATGAATTCTTCTAGCCAATTGTTTGTTTTAAGAAGGCGCCTATATACTTTGTATAAAGAAGTCACATGTCTGCACGTGAACTCAGTTTCAGCCTTGTTTTGTTAAGCGCAGTGCATATCACGTGTGGGCACGTGATGCTCCATTTGGGGACTTTTCCGCTTTCTGCGGTGTCGGTGCTGACTCTAGGTTGTCTGTGAACCGTAGAGTCTTGGAACCGGGGACTTTGCTGTGGCTCCGATTGGTGGTGTCACGTCCGTATCCTGCTGGAATGAGGAGGAACGTCGTTGTCGGTCTTCAGGCTGTAGATGTTGCCGTTGAGATCCGACTCTCTCTTTGACAGAGTCTGTCGGGAAATGTGGTTCCCTTTTCGTTTATGCCCATGGATTGTATACATGAGTCAGTATGGACTTACCTGCAGGGCAAAAAAGTTTCATTTCATTTTTTTTTCTTTTTTATTTCTTTCCGCGATGCTCTATCATTTCAGCTTTTTATATCGCGAAAGTCGCGATTACCCAATCATTTCGGCTATTTTTCGCGATGCCCAATCATTTCGGCTATTTTTCATTTTACTCGCTGCTTTTTATTGCGAGTTGCCCAATCATTTCGGCTATTTTTGTATGCGTATCTTTTATTTGCTGATTTTTTTGCAAGTTGCCCTATCATTTCGGCTATTTCATTTGAATTTATATGTATTTTTGGTCCGCTGATTTTGTTGCGAGTATGGTCCTGAGATCTGATACCAATCTTAGCATAAGCATCGCTGCGACTGGAATGTTGCCAGGAGCGACTCATCACTTGCCGTGAAAGGACTTGTAATTTGATACCGATTTAGGCATCAGCATTGCTACCACTGGGACATTGCCAGGAGCGAATCATCATTTGCCTCTGTCGATGTTGAACAAAGATGGCTTAGCAAACAGGGTTAGGATCTTGTTGACAAGGCTTTTGACTTCATGAGCCAAAAGGGTCTCATAAAGGTGTTTCTCCCTACGAGTCGTGAGGATCTCATAGGTGCGATTTTCTCTTTAGGAGTCATGAGGACTTCTAAGTGGTGTTCTCTCTTATAAGTCGTAAGGATCTTGCAAGAGTGTTTTTTCCTTATAAGTCGAGAGGACTTACAAGTATCGTTCGCCAAATGGGGAAATTTTGCGCCATTGGTGGAACTTGGTGGGGGGAGGCATTTATTTGTGCCCGTGAATTGTATACAAGGGTTAACATTGAACCGTTTGTAGGGCAGTCTGAGAAATGTGATGGCTTAATAACAAGTTCAGATCCCTGTAGCTTAAGGCTTTTGAATCTTACGAGCCGTGAGGGTCTCATAAGAAGGTTCTCCTTACGAGTCGTGAGGATCTCGAAAGTGTAATTTCCCCTTAGGAATCGTAGGGATCCCTAAGTGTGTCGCTCCTTTGTGAGTCGTAAGGATCTGACGCAGGTAGTTTTCTCCTTACAAGGTCGAGAGAACCTTGCAAGTGTCTTTTAACGAGATTGCGCCCTTTCGGGTTTTCACAAACTCGCCGGTAGCCCTGTTGTTTTTACTCACGGAGCCCTTTCGGGTTTTCATCCATGCCCATCTTGCTTATGGACGTACCTTTATTATTATTATTATTGTTTTTTGTCAGCCCTAGAATGCTGCGGTTTGAAGTAGTTTGAGGACGTTTCGGTCCGTAGCTAGTTTAAAGACATTACAGTCCATTGTTAGTTTAGGGACGTTTCGGTCCATTGCACGTTTTCGAGGCGAGGTTTCCCTGGATACTACTTATAGAGTTTGGGCTTGGGAAGATAGCGAGCGGACATAGGTGTCGTCATCTATCGTTGACCTAGGTCGTGACTCGTCAGGCGTAGTATCTTTTCAGGAATCGGCCTTTTACTGACCGGAAGGGTCTCTCGCCATGCATATCCATGAGCAAGCAGGACCCACCTTGGTAGACCTTGTCACATAATCCAAGGATGGTTTTGGCACTGCTCTTGCCCCCAGCTCCTCTATGTTATCTTCTAACGCCGAGTGAGTTTCTTCGTTATTTAACAACGAATGAGAGATCATGTGGCAACTTGCCACATAATCTTCGGGTTCCTCTGATGAGTCATCTCCCTCATCATTGTCGTTATCTCCGCTCTCAAGGATATTGTTGAGAAATTCTTGGAGTGTGACCGGGGTTCGCGCCTTTTGGTTGTATTCCTCTAGCGTGTCAATATGCTTTTGTAGGTCCGTGCGCTTGTCATCAGGCTGCGCGGGCTTCTTGGTCTTCTTCTTCTTCTTTAAAGACTTTGACGGCTGGGTCTGGGTGTTTTGCCCATTGCTACTAACTCCCGGTGTTGGGCGCGGTTTTAGCATTCCCTCAATGATCTCGGGCTCTATCGGGCTTTTCCACCTGATTGCGGGGCACGCTTGAAGATCCTTCAGCATTTTTTTTGTTTTTGCTGAAAGAACTACTTCCCATGGAGCTTCCTTTATGAATGAGCATGATGCCCCCGGCGTGTCTACCCTTTTAGGAGTGTGCTGTTGTGGCGGATTTACCTTCCAGTTTTCGGACAATACGAATTTGCCTTGCCGGTATTGGTCTTCAACCCAGTTTTTGAAGACGTAGCAGTCTTCGATCGGATGGCCCAATACTCGGTGGTAGGGGCAGTAATTGGGATTGTTGACGTCGTTCGGTTGCAGTGGGTGTCTCGGCTCCGGTAGAGTGATGAGCCCGTTGCGCGCTGCCAGTTCGAACAGTCTCCTTGTCTTATCCCGGAAAAACGAGTAGAGAAGTCTCAATTTCTCATTAAGGGATCGCCACTTGTTGCTTTGGCGAACAACCGGTCTCGGGCCACTTGGTTGTTGTTGAGCGTTGGCGACGAAGGTCGCTTTCCCTTTCCCCTTTTCATTCCGAAAATCTGTTTTCGAAGAGGACGGTCTATGGCCTATCTGGTCCATTTGGGCCATCTTGTCAATCAAGGCCTGGAAGGTGGTCGGCTTGATGAACATCATAAATTGAGATATGGTCGTCTAAGGATCGAGGGTTCCCACAAACATGACCACGGCCGGAGCTTCCTCTATGCGTTGTTCACACTTTGACCATAGGTTCCGCCACCGAATGGCGTATTGAACCCAGGTTTCTCCCGGCTTCACTCTGGCGTTGATCAATGCCGTGATCGGGGTACGTTCGCTGGAGCTTGCGAACCTTTGTGTAAACAATAGCTCCATTTCGGCAAATGTCTTGATAGAGTCATTTGGGAGCTCGTAGTACCATTCGAATGCTGTCTCCGACAAGCTGCCAACAAACTGGCGAAGCAACAGTTTATCGTCACCCCCAGTATTACTGCATAAGGCTCTGAATTGAGCAACGTGTTGGTGTGGATTATTCGTCCCCTTATACATATGGAATTTAGGGATCGTATATCCTGGCGGGTACTTTATTTGATCGTACCAACCTGGATAGGGTCATCCAGTCTTGATGATTTGGCCAGCCGCTTCGCTCGCCTGGTGACCTCGTATCTGTTGAGCTATATAGTCGTCAAGGGCGGCTTTGGAGATGGTCTCTTCCCTGGCTGCTGATAGAGCCGGAAGAGGGTTTGATGTCTCTCCTCTGTCTTCTTCAAGGATAATCGGAGGGTCTTCAGCTGGGGGATCCGGCTGCATCATCATCCCGACCATATCTTGGAATAGAAGAGCCATTTGCTTTATGTTAGCCGCCTGTTCCGCGGCCTTTTTGTCTTTTTTCTCGAGCATTCTTCGGAGGAATTCGGCATCGGTTTCCTGCTCCTGGCGCTGCTCCGACGATGTCTCTGGGCTTTCTTTTGGCTCAGTGAGTGCGGCCATCTTCGTCAGCATCTCCTGGAGCTTTTGATGTTGTTGCTCCTGAACCTTTGTTACTGATCGGGTGAGTGGTCGATGGCCCGTGGAGATACGGCTATTCTCTTTCCCGGAAGCCATGTAAATGGTGTGCATCACCATGCCCCCAGACTTGGGGCGTTTAGGTTCAGTGCCCTTGAGATTCATCGCAGACATGGGGATTTTCTCCGGCCTTCTTCTTTTGTGAGCGGTGATCAGTCGAAAATATTGCATTCTCAACTCGTTAATTTCCCTACTCTTATCATTCATATATAGGTGTTTATTGTAATTATAACACAGATTACGAATTCATATGGAAAATACCAAATAACCTGTGTTATAGTTTTAATCGACATTCTAGAGGGAAATTACGTGTTTATTACTAATTGCATCGATCTGTATATATCAACACTTGTCTCGAGATTGTGTGCAGGAAATTTTCCAGGTAAAAGAGCCGGAACTGCTAAAAGTGCTGATAAAAATACGCCAAGTCCAAGACTTGTGATTTGGCAGTGAACAAGAAAGTATAAAAATATTCCAGATATAAAATAAGTCCCCAAGGATCAGCACCAAAACAACCTGAGAGTTTCATGCATCAATACCACCAAATGGCCGCGGATCCGCGACCAAATTGGCCTATCCGCCGCGGATCCGCGGCCTACTTGACACGTCAGCAGCTAAAATTTCCTCCACGTGGCTACTTGTAACTGCCTCAGCTTCCAGAAGACTCTCAAAGACCACGTGGCTTCTTCCAGAAGGCTCTGCATAACAAACTCACTCTAGAATATCCTTTGTAACAACCTTTCTCTAGAATATTCCCTCCAACAAACTTCTTCTAGAAGACTCTCTCTAACAACCTAGCTTTGGAGGGAAGATTCAAATGAGGTGGTTATAAAAAGAGATCTAGATCTAGGGTTTGGAGGTTACACAAATTTAGGGTTGAACATTGAACCAAATTTCCACAAGTTGAGTGACACAACTTGATCCAAAACCTTAGCCCAAATCCAAAATCAAAAGCCAAATCAAGATCATTTTGAGAAGCAATTCAAGCAAGCAACCATCGATCCTTTATCCGCGAAGCCAATCTTCATCCGAGAAAGAGATCCACGACGATCTGTGACTCACGGAGATCGAGCGGAGCGAAATTCGACGGATCTAGTTACCTCTTCAAAAGGAGCAATCGAGAGCAACATCTTGTAACCTCGAATTGAGGAAATGTGTAATTAGTTGTCGATTTAATAAAGGTGATAATTGAAATTCTTGTTTTCTTTACATTCTTGCGTTGTGAAACTTCTTGATCTTTGATTCATTTATTTTCATGATGCTTGAGTAAATTCTCCGCTTGTGGAGGATCCAAGAGAATTGATAGATCTAAAGATGATCAAATCTTAATACTAATTCTTAATTCTTATGAGATTTGTGAACCTTAGCAAAAAGAATCATTGATGACCTAATTTGGAGCGAGATAACTTCTTGATTATTTCGTGTCAAATTAGGGATCAAACAATCGGTGATTTTCTTTGCTAGAGGCTAGATCCGAATGATTATGATTGAAAAGACAAGGGATAGTGAAGGAGAAACCCTAGTTTCTTCAGTTGATCCCTAATCTTCATTCATAATTATTAATCTAGTTACAAATTATCAATAGATAAGATTAGGAATTATTAGATTCATCATTAGCTATTAACTCAATCGGATCTTACAATCTATTCTTCAAATCTTGATAACTAAATTGATTGGGACATTTATTGATTCTTGATTCTAGATCTTTAATTTTCTTGATGTTTCTTGAAATCAAAACTCACAAATCTTGAATCAATTTTCTTGCAATTTCTTATATCTTTCCATTTCGACTCATCTAAAATAAGATCGATCAAAACACACATCTCAGTGGACGATCCGTATTCATTAACGTGCTACATCGACACCGTTAATTGATTGCGGTATAAATTTCTTTGATTGTGATACATTTTATAAAATACACACAAAAGAATTATTAATCAAATGGCGCCGTTGCCGGGGATGTGTGCTATTTTGTTCGTTTTTGTTATTTGAGTTGAAAAATTATTATTCCATCAGAATTTTTAGATCAAAATCGCATCAAGCGCTTGACGATTGGTTGTGAATTTTTGCGAGGGAATCTGGAATCATTGTAGCAGTGCGATCAAGATTCAGAGAGGTTTTACGAAGTCCAGAGAAGTACCAGAAGCTATAGGAAAATTTTGAAACCTTAACTCCTCCTTTCCACCGCGGATCCGCGGCCAATAGTAGGTTTTTGCGGCGGAACCGCCGCCGTTTAGGCGCTTCAGTGTTCCAAATTTCTCAGGTATATCTCTGGCTTTCTTATCTTCTCTCTAATCTTGTCCAATAACCATTTTCTGCAGGATTCTTTGCAAAATTCGCAGCGCCGCTAGAAGAAAAATTTGTTGCGTGTTTTGATCTTAGTTGTTTGCATATTTTAACACGGAAATTAAGGGGCAAAGAACAAATTCGGATTTGGTGGGGATTTCATTACCTTTCCTAAGCCCCAAAAATCACAAACTTGCATCCGCATTACCCTTCATTAACTAAAAAAGATCTAAACAAGACTCTAAGGACCGTCGCGCTCACTTAGGACAGAAGGAGGTCGTGGGTAATCTATTGCTTATCCGCGTTTCTTTTGTGGTGTCTAAGGCAAGTGTGTCTAAGGCAAGTGGTTACTTAATTAGGCCCACTACTTACGTAGTGGAGAACCTCCCACTTACCTGGCACTTACTTGGCCACAGAAGGGATAAAGAGGCAGTAGAGGATTTATCCCGCGATTTGTCTTCTGGAAGTCTAGGAGCGGTCTAGAGAGTTGACCTAGGTGACCATTATATCTAGGGTTGTGTGTGCATTTTTTGTGATTTGATTTTTCAAAAACCGTATTTTTCAAAACAAACACCAACCAACTTTTCCTCTAATTATCACCAACGGTGCCACTTATGCTACAACCGTTTAGCACATGTTAGGCTGGACACGGGATTCTATTTCCCATCTTGTCCGCGTCTCTTTTATCGACCCCAGAGTCGGTAATTCTTCGTCTTCTTTCCCACCACCCACCACGACTGCGATGGACGGATTTCCATCAAACTTTAACACCACTCTGCCACCACCCGCAGGTGGGCAGAACCCTCCTCGCATTTCTCTCCAAGAGAGATGCTATCCTACACGTGTTCCCCTTCCCACCTGCTTTTCTATTCCACCTGCCAACGGGGAAAATTTTGAAATCAACCCCCAATTTATCAAACTGTTACCCAAATTTCACGGTCTTGAGTCTGAAGACGCATACGTTTTTATCTCCAAATTCGAAAATGTATGTGCAATGATTGGAACGTCACAACTGTCTTTGGATGCTCTGCGTTTACGTCTTCTCCCATTCACTTTGTGCGATTTAGCCGAGAAGTGGCTTTATAACACACCCGCCCATTCTATTTCAAAATGGGATGAATTTGTTGCAGCATTCCTTAAGAAATTTTATCCCAATCACAAGACCAGCCGTGTTCGGAGTGAAATCTTTAAATTTACCCAACTTCCCAATGAACCATTTTGGAAATGCTTTGAACGGTTCAAGGATCTTCTTATCCAATGTCCTCATCACGGAATCCCTAGATGGGATCTGTGTCGAGTTATCTATGAGGGTATTGATCTCACAACTAAACAGATGCTTGAAACCATGTGTCATTGCCAATTCCTATCTAAAGATGACGGTGAAGCTTGGAAATACCTAGAAGATTTAGCTCAAAACACATTACAATGGGAAAGTGTTAGACCACCATCATCTAGGGAAGATATCAATCAGCTCGATGTTTCCGTCACAATGAGAGCCGAAATGGCCGCAATACAAAGGAAACTCGACGCTATAGAAAATAGAATCTCTTCAGCCTCCCTAAACCAATACACACTTCCCAAAACCGTGTGTGGTTGCTGTTCTAACCCATCACATTTGACGGAAGAATGTCCTTTGAATGTACCGTTTCAAGGTCACACTAATGCTGCATTTCAGCAAAGACCTGGAAACAATCCTTCTTCTTCCTCATATAATCAAGATTGGAGGAATCACCCTGATCTTTCTTGGATCCAACACCAAACTCAATACACGGATCCAAACCAGAATAACTTTCAATGGGTCCCTCCACAGCAACAGCAACCACCACAACTGAGTCAGCACCCCTACCAACCACAAAACTTTCAAAACCCGGCCAACAACTTTGATCCATTTTCTGCCGGTACCGATAACACCTCTGCACTTGTACAAACCATGAGTTTGTTTATGACACAATCCATTCAAACGACGGCTAGTTTTCAGTCTTCTATCGATGAGATAAAGAAAATCTCAGACTCCCAAGTTGAGAGTATCAAATCGATGGAAGCACAAATTGCACAGTTAACAGCCGAAATGAGTGCTAGAGAGAAATGGAATCTTCCAGCTCAACCCCTACCTGATCCTGGACATTCGCATTACACTAATGTGAATGCACTTACCACGTTGAGATCTGGAAGAGTGCTAGACAATCATGTGGGTGAACAGATTGATGTTGAGGAATCAATTGAACCCCAGGCTTCCATTTCCACTTCTACTCCCACTTCTACTTCTTACCCTATTTCGTCTAATTTACCTTCTTCTTCCGAGCCTATTCTCCGTTTTCCCAAAGGCTCGAACCCTCCACCCACTTCATTCTTTCCACCCCCATAAACTTCTCCACAAATGTTGGACCCAACACTTATTGATAGAGCTCCATTTCCAGATAGGTTGAGGCCCAACAAACCCAATGCCCAAATGGAGAAGATTGTGGACATGTTTAAGCAAGTTAACATCAATATCCTTCTCCTAAATGCTATACAAAAAGTTCCATCATATGCGAAAATTCTAAAGAACTTGTGCACTAGGAAGAGGAAGACTCAAGTGCCGAAAAAAGTGTTCATGTCGAGTACTGTAGACACAGCTTTTCCCCAACAATTACCAAGGAAACGTAAGGACCCTGGCTGTCCTACTATTTCAATTTCTATTGGGGATAAACACATTAACCGTGCTTTACTCGATTTAGGCGGTAGTGTTAACTTGCTTCCTTACTCGGTTTAAGAGCAATTAGGTATCGGAGTGTTAAAACCCTCGAACATAACTCTCCAGATGGCCGACCGATCAATCACCAAACCTAGGGGTGAACTTGAGGATGTGTTGATAAAAATCGGGGAATTTATATTCCCTGTGGATTTTATTGTTCTAGATACACAACCTGTAGCGAACCCACGGAATCAAATTTCGGTGATTTTAGGTCGTCCTTTTTTGGCTACTTCCAACGTTGTAATCAATTGTCGAAATGGCTCTATGAACCTATCTTTCGGGAATGGGTCAATTGAGCTAAACATTTACAAGTTGAGAAGTCAACCTTCCGATCCTCATGCTCGAGTATGTTCTGTCGAATTAATGGATGCCGACAGCAGCGAATTTGATCAACTTCACGATACTGATCTAGACTTCCTTTATACGTTGTTGTTTGACCCAAATATGTATCATATACATACAGACCCTTCTTTCGAGTTGTCCGGGTCAACATCTAACGTCGATGATGAACTTTTTATGGAGTCTGTGTATCATCCCGTTCTTTCCAATGACATTATTCTTCGGGATATCGATGAAAGTTTCGCTGATAGACTTGCATTCGTAGCAGACACGGGTGTTGAGATGATTCATCTCCAAAACAAAGAAATTGAACCTCCACCCTTCTTCGTATCATTGACAAGAATGTAAGTAATCCATTACAATCACTGTGTCGTCTCTCCAGAACGAGACACAAATCCATTCCATCACACCACTTATCTCATCCCCACTTCTTCCTGGCTCTTTTCAACTTGTTCTTCCACCAACCGGTGCACTACATTGATAAAATCTTCGAATGGTTGGTGTTGATTTTCGGTTTTTGCAAAGCTTGGCATTGACCAGTAAGTTTGACCCCCTCTTGTGATTTTAAAAGCTTAACTTTGTTTAACTCAAGTTTGGGGGGGGGGTATATTTTTGGCTCTTGAAAATACATGTTGTCCTCAAAATTGTGAGCCAAAAATAAGTTTGGGGGAGATTTTCATGTCCATATTTCTTAACCCCGCTAATAAATTTTCCTCCCAAGCTTACAGGTTTTTGAGATTTAACAAATAGCAACAGTGAGGACACTTTTCTAGGCAAGTTTGGGGGAGGTTTGTGCTTATTTACGCATCACTTTGCATCATACTTTGTATAAACACAAAACATATAAAAAAAATTTGTACATAAATAAGATAATAAAAGATTAGATAGTGAAAAATTACATCCAAAAGATTGGAAAAATTTAAGAAAACTAAGAAAGTTAGAAGTTTTCTTATACGAAACTAGTAATAAGTAGTTATGAGCCGTTGTCCCAAGGGTTAGTAAGATGAAAGAAGTCACTAATCTGAGAATAAAAATAAGTCTGAAAATAGTTCCTATTCTGGAAGCCAAACATTTGAATGTTGATACCCTACTATTTGCATTTACATACGTCTTGAAACTCGGGATAGTAGAGGATACCTTGAAATACTCTTGTCTAAAAGCCAAAGTATGAATGAAATAATAAATGGAAAATAAAAGATAAAATGGTGAAAAGAAAAATGGACACTGGTTTTGTTATCACCAAGGCAGCAATAAAAAAATATAGCGAGGGTGCTTCATCACCTAGTGCCTTAGACCAACTGGTTTGGGAGTCACTGCTAAGGCTTAGGTGTTGCAAGACGAGGAAAATATTAAATACACCGTATAAGAAAGCACATGAGTAATCGGTCGGTTAGTACCTCAAGAAGTATTAACGGTCGCATGAAAAATGTGTGAGCAAATTCCATCTAAATACCGATTAAAAAGTACTGAGGTAGATGGATAAGAGTATGATAGCTTGAATTGAATTCTCCGAATGTAGGGATGTTCTTTACACACACGTAGGGGTATATGATCGGTATTTGGAAGAAAGATGTGAATGAAGAATAAAGACGATATTTTATTGAGGGATGATGTGATTTCTAACAATTTTTCATGACTATTAAGATAGGGCTCATGACAACCGAAAAGCTAGTATTAGTTGGAAACTCTAATTTTCAAAGTCTTTCTTTTACAGTTCTGATCTTTATATGTAACTTTCGCAGTCTTCCTTTTATTATGGGATTTTGTGGGTGCAATCCGCTGAAAACCCTCAGGAGACAACACTCCTCATATTAGGGACACCTAGAGATTTAAAGGCTTGTTGCACGTGCTCAGTGCAATCGTGTTGCCTACGAAAGTGTGCTAGTTAGTTTTTCTCTTTCTTTATTTTCTCCTTCTTTTTAAATAAAGATGTTTGCTCGAGACGACCAAAATTAAGTTTGGGGGAATTTGATCAGTCGAAAATATTACATTCTCAACTCGTTAATTTCCCTACTCTTATCATTCATATATAGGTGTTTATTGTAATTATAACACAGATTACGAATTCATATGGAAAATACCAAATAACCTGTGTTATAGTTATAATCGACATTCTAGAGGGAAATTACGTGTTTATTACTAATTGAATCGATCTGTATATATCAACACTTGTCTCGAGATTGTGTGCAGGAAATTCTCCAGGTAAAAGAGCCGGAACTGCTAAAAGTGCTGATAAACATACGCCAAGTCCAAGACTTGTGATCTGGCAGTGAACAAGAAAGTATAAAAATATTCCAGATATAAAATAAGTCCCCAAGGATCAGCACCAAAACAACCTGAGAGTTTCATGCATCAATACCACCAAATGGCCGCGGATCCGCGGCCTACTTGACACGTCAGCAGCTAAAATTTCTTCCACGTGGCTACTTGTAACTGCCTCAGCTTCCAGAAGACTCTCAAAGACCACGTGGCTTCTTCCGGAAGGCTCTGCATAACAAACTCACTCTAGAATATCCCTTGTAACAACCTTTCTCTAGAATATTCCCTCCAACAAACTTCTTCTAGAAGACTCTCTCTAACAACCTAGCTTTGGAGGGAAGATTCAAATGAGGTGGTTATAAAAAGAGATCTAGATCTAGGGTTTGGAGGTTACACAAATTTAGGGTTGAACATTGAACCAAATTTCCACAAGTTCAGTGACACAACTTGATCCAAAACCCTAGCCCAAATCCAAAATCAAAAGCCAAATCAAGATCATTTTGAGAAGCAATTCAAGCAAGCAACCATCGATCCTTTATCCGCGAAGCCAATCTTCATCTGAGAAAGAGATCCACGACGATCCGTGACTCACGGAGATCGAGCGGAGCGAAATTCGACGGATCTAGTTACCTCTTCAAAAGGAGCAATCGAGAGCAACATCTTGTAACCTCGAATTGAGGAAATGTGTAATTAGTTGTCGATTTAATAAATGTGATAATTGAAATTCTTGTTTTCTTTACATTCTTGCGTTGTGAAACTTCTTGATCTTTGATTCATTTATTTTCATGATGCTTGATTAAATTCTCCGCTTGTGGAGGATCCAAGAGAATTGATAGATCTAAAGATGATCAAATCTTAATACTAATTCTTAATTCTTATGAGATTTGTGAACCTTAGCAAAAAGAATCATTGATGACCTAATTTGGAGCGAGATAACTTCTTGATTATTTCGTGTCAAATTAGGGATCAAACAATCGGTGATTTTCTTTGCTAGAGGCTAGATCCGAATGATTATGATTGAAAAGACAAGGGATAGTGAAGGAGAAACCCTGGTTTCTTCAATTGATCCCTAATCTTCATTCATAATCATTAATCTAGTTACAAATTATCAATAGATAAGATTAGGAATTATTAGATTCATCATTAGCTATTAACTCAATCGGATCCTACAAGCTATTCTTCAAATCTTGATAACTAAATTGATTGGGACATTTCTTGATTCTTGATTCTAGATATTTAATTTTCTTGATGTTTCTTGAAATCAAAACTCACAAATCTTGAATCAATTTTCTTGTAATTTCTTTTATCTTTCCATTTCGACTCATCTAAAACAAGATCGATCAAAACACACATCTCAGTGGACGATCCGTATTCATTAACGCGCTACATCGACACCGTTAATTGATTGCGGTATAAATTTCTTTGATTGTGATACATTTTATAAAATACACACAAAAGAATTATCAATCAAGCCGTCGAAGTTGAGGGGGTCGTTGCAGCGGGTACCCAAGTAGACGACACCTTCTGTGGTACGATAGAGTGGTCCCTCTCTTGCCGAACTTTCATCTTCTTCGGTCGGTGGGAGTAGTCTTGGTTAACCACAGAGTCTTGGACCCTTCACCATACCCTGTGGATTTTGGAGGATAGCCGCTGAGGAGGCTGCTCTGGCTCCGCTTTTGTAACATTTCTAGCAGGTGGAGGAGATCTTTTTAGCACAGCAGTTGGAGAGTTTTTGCGCACCCTCCTGAGTGGTTCAAAGCTGTTCTCAGTTGGAACAACAACATCGACTTCCACCGTTGGAGCTGGTGGGGTAAGTCCGGAAGGGGAACTTCCTCCAGCTTTCCTCACTCGGCTCCAGTGGCGACGTCGAGCACGTCTTGCAGATGGTACCGGCTCAGTTACGGGGGTGGCTTCATCATGCCCCCTGTTCTGGTGAAGGGCTACTGTTGGTGCTAGCCTATTGAAAACTGACGTCCGTTGAGAAGAAACGTCCAACCTGTCGAAAACTGACTTCTGAATAGGGGAAGAACTTGCAACGACCTTACCCGTAGCAGGAGTTGGAATGACCAGTCTTGCAAAGACCGATCCCTTAGCAGGAGAAGCCCCTTTGGCGACTTCTTCTATTGGAGTGTGAATGGCTATCCACTTCGGGATAACTCCCTCGGGTATTGCAGGCTTCTTCATGGGTCCACCTGAGCTCAGGCTCAGCCTGTCGAAGACTGATGCAGTAGACTTGGAATTGGACGACTCGTTGAGAGGGGCCGTGGTAGTGGTGAGCCGATCAAAGACCGACTTCTTCGGAGCTTCCTGTGACGGCATTGGGACGCTGAAGCTTGCCAGTGGGATCATGGTCCCAAAGAACAGTCCAGTGATGGCCTGAGTCACCTGCTCCATTGGCATGGCGAAGATGGAGGCCACTTGGGGCCTATAGGTCACTCCTCCGGCGAGGATGGAGTGGGAGTTGTTGTTGCAGCTGGTGCAGTTGGAAGCCATTTTCTCTGTACAGGAGCAAGACATCAAATCTTAGTACCTCGAATCTAGGGGCAACCATATTAAACCGTGATTCGTTCGCGAACACGACACACGAAGTGTGGAGTGGAAAGAGGAAAAGGTCCCACCGGGCGTGCCAGAATCTGTTCATCGCCGAAAGACGCGACCGGGACGTAAGGACGTCTGGCCTGAATTTTGGGGGTAGATGCTATTTGGTTTTATCCGTCCACCTCTCCGAAGATGCCAAGTTGATTTATGACACCGTGTATCGGAGGTTTAAATGAATGCGGCCGTTGTAGCATACTTCGTCAGATTCCCCCTCATTGTGAGGGGTTTTTGATTGTGGGGACGTTCTTTCCTGCAGGCGCAAGCCCCTATAGTTAATTACGTTACCGTATCGCGGAAACCACTTTCTCCTGCTCCAGAAGTTCACTTCGTGGTGTGTGTTTGTTTTATTTGTGGTTGCCCGTGGATTGTATACGGAGACTAATTTATGTTGTCGCCCGTAGGGCGTGGATTAGTCCAAATCCGTATTTTCTTAGATTTGGGTTTGGGTCGGTTTAAGGACTGTTAGTCTTGTTTTAGACTAAGGTCAACTCAAACGTTTGTTGAGGATACGTTAGTCTAATTTTAGACTAAGATCTACTCAACAAGATTTTAGGATCATTTAGATCCGACGAAAGAGTATTTGGACTTTATCGTCTTAGTTTAGGGACGTTGCGGTCCATAAGTTTAAGGACAACATAGTCTATGGTTTAAAGACATCATAGTCTATAGAGTTTAGTTTAGGGACATCGCGGTCCATAAGTTTAAGGACATCATAGTCCGTAGAATGTCTGGTTGTCGGGACCCGCCACCTCTCTGAAGACGTTGAAGAATTACAACGGCGCATATCAGAGGAATGAAGAGATGTACCCTTGAACCAATGAATGTTCATCAAAGATTTGATAATCTTGTTTAGGACTGAGTCCAATAAAGAGCACATGGGCTCAGTTGATTATGAGTTTGGCCAACTTGGGCTGAGCCCACTGAGTCTCTATCATTTCTCTTCTTCTTTTTTTTATAAAGTGTTAGACACTTGTTAGGACATAGTCCTTTCTTTGTGCACATACTGCTTAACATTTATTAGGGTACTGACACCCATTTTCTTTTTGTTTTTTATTGATTGTTGAACACTCTTTATGGCGCAGAGCGCTTAATCTATAGAGCGCTTGGCGCTGAGTGCCAGACTTGGAGCGCTGGAGCGTTAAAGCGCTTCTTTTATAATAGCGCCCACGTGAGGAGCACGTGGCGCGCTTGGCGCTGAGCGCCAGACTTGGAGCGCTAAGGCGCTTCTTATAAAATAGCACCCACGTGAGGAGCACGTGGCGCGCTTGGCGCTGAGTGCCAGACTTGGAGCACTAAAGCGCTTCTTTTAAATTGGAGCGCTAAGGCACTTCTTATACAATAGCGTCCACGTGAGGAGCATGTGGCGCGCTTGGTGCTGTGCGCCAGACTTGGAGCGCTTAAAATAGCGCTTGGAGCGCTGGACGCTGAGCGCCAGACTTAGAGCGCTAAGGTGCTTCTTTTAAAATAGCGCTTGGAGCGCTGGGTGCTGAGCGCTAGACTTGGAGCGCTAAGGCGCTTCTCTTTTAAATTGGAGCGCTAAGGCTCTTCTCTGGTAGCTCTGATCAGTTCTGCGCTCTGAGAATTAAATTTTCGATTTATAAGAGACTTTGTCTCATGGATCTAAGAACTAAGTTCTTCCATTTTTGATGAGATGCTATGATCTCTTTGTTTTTGTGAAAAAAACCCTGTCTTATGGATCTGTGATCTAGAAAAAGAACCGAGTTCTTATGATGTGAGAGTTAAACTCTCAAAAATCGAGGAGATGTTATGATCTCACTTATTATCATTTACCTTGAAGAAAATTTCTTCTTCTTAGAGATTGCTCTTCTCTTTTTTCTTTTCTGAGAACTTGAAGTTTAGGGGGGGTTCTTCTGTGCAAGACTTGAAGTCTTAGGTCCTTTATATAGGGGAGGCTGATTTGTTGAATCAGTTAAGAAAATCTCTCATTGAGAGATTTCTGATTGATTTGGGGAATGTTTCCCACCGTTAGATCTTTTGATCCAAGGGCTTCTGTTTTACAGAAGATAGTTTTCTTATTATTAAAAAGATTGGGAAAGTATTTTCCCATACATAACTTATTCTGTATCTTGGTGATTTTTAATCACCATTGGATCTTTGATCCAACGGTGCTCTGATTTACAGAGTACAATCTTTCTTGTTTGGAAAGATTTGAGGAGTATTTCCTCAGCAGAATTGAATTCTATAATTTGATGATTTATTCATCTCAGTTGGATCTTTGATCCAATGGTGGAGAACATTTAGTTCTAGCGCTTGGCGCTCTCATGCTTTGCATGTGAGGCACTGCCTCAGAGTCTTTAGCGTCGGTGCTCTTGGCGCTAGCGCTCTCGTGCTTTGCACGTGAGTGCTGCTTCAAAGTCTTTAGCGCTGGCGCTCTTGGCGCGAGCGCTCTTGTGCTTTGTATGTGAGCGCTGCTTCAGAGTTTTTAGCGCTGGCGCTCTTGGCACGAGCGCTCTCGTGCTTTGCACGTGAGCGCTGCCTCAGAGTTTTTGACTCTTAGCGCTGGCGCTCTTGGCGCGAACGCTCTTATGAGGCACTGCCTCATTTCAAATTTCAAATTTTGAATAGAGCTTTGCTCTCTGATTGGTGGAAACAACGACGGTGAGATGGTCCTCCTCTTGCCGGACCTTCATTTTCTTCTGTCAGCGGGAGTAGTCTTTGTTGATTACAGAGTCTTGGACTCTTCACCAGACTACTCTGGAGGACATCCGCTCAGAAGGCTGCTCCGGCTTCGCCTTAATAACATTTTCAGCTGGTGGAGGAGACCTTTTTAGTATGGCAGTTGGAGAGTTCTTGCGCACCCTCCTGAGCAGCTCAAAGCTGTTCCCAGTTGGAACAGCAGCATCAACTTCCACCATAGGAGCTGGTGGGGTAAGCCCGGAAGGGGAACTTCCCCCAGCTTTCCTCGCTCGGCGCCAGTGGCGATGTCGAGCATGTCATGCGGCCGGGATCACCTCCTTCATCGGGGTAGCTTCATCATGCCCCCTTCTTTGAGGAGAGGCTGTTGTTGGTGCCAGCCAGTCGAAGACTGACGTCCGTTGAAAGGGAACGTCTAATCCGTCGAAGACCGACTTTCGAGTAGGGGAAGTAGTTTGGACGACTCCACCCGTAGCGGGAGTTGGAACGGCCAGCCTTGCGAAGACCGACCCCTTAGCAGGAGAAGCCCCTCTGATGACTTCGTTTACCGGAGCTGGAATTTCCATCCGCTTTGGGATAACTCCTTAGGGTATTGCAGGCTTCTTCACGGGCCTACTTGAGCTTTGACCTAGTCTGTTAAAGACCGAGGCGTTGGACTTGGACGGCCCGTTGATAGGGGCCGTGGTAGTGGTAAGCCAATCAAAGACCGACTTCTTTGGAGCTTCCTGTGACGGTATTGGAGCGTTGAAGCTCATTGGCGGGAGCATGGTCCCGAAGAACAATCCAGGGGTGGCCTGTGTCACCTGTTCCACCGGCATTGCGAAGATGGAGGCCGCTTGGGGCCCATAAGTCACTCCTCCAGACGGGACGGAGCGGGAGTTGTTCTTGCAGTTGGTGCAGTTGGAAGCCATTGACGCCATCTTCTCTTCTGCACGGAGCAAGACACCAAATCTTAGTACCTCAAATCCAGGGGCAACCATATTAAACCGTGATTTGTTCGCGAACATGACACACGAAGTGTGGAGTGGAAAGAGGAAAAGGTCCCACCGGGCATGCCAGAATCTGTTTACCGTCGAAAGACGAGACCGGGACGTTGGGACGTCTGGCCTGAATTTTGGGGGCAGATGATATTTGGTTTTATCCGTCCACCTCTCTGAAGATGCCAAGTTGATTTATAGCACCGTATATCGGAGGTTTGGACAGATGCGGCCGTTGCAGCAGACTTCGTCAGATTCCCCCTCGCTTGCGAGGGGTTTTTGATTGTGGGGACGCTCTTCCCTGCAGGCGCAAGCCCCTGCAGTTAATTACGTTATCGGGTTACGATAACCACTTTCTCCTTCTCCAGATATTCACTTCGTGTCGTGTATGTTTGTTTTGTTTTTTGGTTGCCTGTATATTGTATACGGAGACTAATTTACGTTGTTGCCCGTAGGGCGGGGATTAGTCCAAATCCGTATTTTCTTATATTTGGGTTTGATTGATTTAAGGATCGTTAACCTTGTTTGAGATTAAGATCAACTTAAATGTTTGTTGAGGATACATTAGTCTAATTTTAGACTAAGATCTACTCAACGGGATTTTGGGATCATTTAAATCCAACGAAAGAGTATTTGGGCTCTATCGTCTTAGTTTAGGGACGTTGCGGTCCATTGGGTTTAAGGACATCATAGTCCGTGGAGTTTAAGGACATCATAGTCCATAGAGTTTAAGGACATCATAGTCCATAGAGTTTAGTTTAGGGACGTTGCGGTCCATTGGGTTTAAGGACATCATGGTCCATAAAGATTAGTTTAAGGACATTACGGTCCATAGTTAGTTTAAGGACATTACGATCCATTGGGGTGTATCCATGGGTTTGGAAATGTACCAAAAGAATCGTTGGTTGTCGGGACCCGCCACCTCCCTGAAGACGTTGAGGAATTACAACGACATGTATCAGAGGTGTGGAGAGATGTACCCTTGAACCAATATCCCGACTGAGGGGGAAGGAACATCATTTTAGATGCTATCTATTAAGAGCTCATTAGCTATCTTTGAGACTGAGATCGGTTTTGGAGACCCTGAGCATGAGGGGCTCAATCGATGGTCCTCGGGAGATTTGGTCTGAGTTTGGCTAATATTAGCCTTTCATAGTGTTAAACACTAGTATATGCTCAGCGCTCACGTGCTCCCACATGAGGCGCTTGAAGTAGTGTTAAACACTAAAGATTTGAGATGCTCACGTGGGGTTACGTGAGGTGCTTGGAGTAGTGTTAAACACTAAAAATTTGAGGCGATGTTTCTTTGGGTTTATTCTCTTGTTCTTTTCTGAGCGCTAAGCGCTATTGGGTCGCGTGAGATCACACGAGGCGCCCCAAAAATGGAAACTGCCTTTGATTTATTCCCTTTTTGCTTTATAAGTGCTAAGCACTACTTGGGGGTCACGTGGAATCATGTGAGCCAATCTCGGTTGTCCTCTTTTGTTCATCAAGGGTGCTCACGTGGGAGCACGTGATCGGCCGTTATCATGTTGGGTGCCAATATTTTACGTGCATGGAGATCTTGAGTTTCGAGACTTTTAAGCCCGCTGTTTTGTAAGAATTAAATTCTTAGGACTTATTTTTTTCTTAGGATTGGGATCTGTATAGCAGAATCTCCCCGATGAGAATTAAATTCTCAACTTGTGGGGAGATCTGCTTTTGCAGATCTTTCACTATGAGAAAGAACTAAGTTCTTATATGAAGGGTTAAACCCTTGTTTTATCAGAGGAATTAAATTCCTATATACTTTTTGGGAGAATTAAATTCTCTGAACTTAGATCTTCCCCTAAGTTTTGGATCTGCATGGCAGAATCTCCCCGATGAGAATTAAATTCTCAACTTGTTGGGAGATCTGCTTCTGCAGATCTCAACCAGAGGAAGAACTACGTTCTTTTTAGAAGAGTTAAACTCTTATGGAGGTGAAAAAGAGATGAGATATGTTCTGTGTTTTGTTCCTTCTCTTACCTAGGGTTTTTCTTTCTGTTTTCTCTCTTTAACTCGAAGTTTATGAGGGGGTTCTCTTTTTTTTCTTTTTTTTTGTGTCTCTTGTCTCCTATTTATAGGAGAAAGAAAAGAATCAATTTGTTCATAAAATCTCTTATTGGGAGATTTTGATTAATTTTATAATCAACCAAATGATCTTTTAGATCAATTGGTGAATTTTAAAAAACCGTTGGATTTTTAATTCAAGGACTTCTGTTTTACAGAAGATATTTCTCACCAGATTAGGAAAATATTTCCCTTTACAGAATCTTCTTCTGTAAATTGGTGATTTTTAATCACCATTGGAATTTTAATCCAACGGCGCTCTGCTTTACAGAGCGCAATCTTTCTTGTTTAGAAAGATCTAAGGAAGTATTTTCTAAATAGGGCTTTGATCCCTTTTATTTAGAATTTAATTCTATCGGTTCAGAAGGCATAGGAGCCCATCACGTATAGCACGTGACCCTACAAAGTTAAGCCCACCAAAGAGCGTCACGTGCTATCACGTGAATTCTTCTGGCCAATTGTTTATTTTAAGAAGGCGCCTATATACTTTGTATATAGAGGTCACGTGTCTGCACGTGAACTCAGTTTCAGCCTTGTTTTGTTAAGCGCAGTGCCTATCACGTGTGGGAACGTGATGCTCCATTTGGGGACTTTTCCCATTGCTTTTTATATTTATTTTTCAGTTTTCATAAAGGAACATTAGTCTTAAGTGCAAGTGGGAGATTGTTGGCTATAGTGCCCTCAAGGCAATTATCATAGTCGCAGGCAGGTGATTATGATGATTGAGGGATGATCTATACCGGTAGAACAGTCCTACTCGAGATGATAGTATGCTATCTAGTTTGTCTTTATCATCATATACAATATTAGGTGGCATTACAGATCACTATTACATTTTGATAGAGCTCATAAGATTCTTGCTTGACTACCGACAGTATGATGGCGATCATATACGTGGGAGCTGCGTGGTCTATAAGCACATCCTTAAATGTCCCTGGTCGAGGGAGTTTCGAGACTGGGAATCGATACTCCAGAGTAGACTAGTGTATACTGATCGAGACCCCGACGAGGGGCGGTGACTGGTCTCACAAGCCATTGGTGTCAGTTTGTTCACCTAAGATGTATACAGGTGCTCATTGGGTTATGAGTACACCGGATGGACTCGCCGGGAACATGCTAGTTGGTATTATACCTATTGTCAGATAGCAGTTCCTTGGTGACATGTGTACAGGTTAGTCTATCGACCTGAGATCGTCATTTGTCTCATGTGAGTTCCTACTGTGCTTTGATTACTACCCTACCATGGCTCAAAGGAGTCGTGCAAACAGGTTTTAGTTGGGTACAGTCCCGAGCCACATGGAGGCAGTGAGCGGATCGTCGGGGGATTCGTCTTTCCCGGTATTGGGGGTTGATGTCGCGGTTGTGCATGGGTGGCCATCACCAGAAATCCTTGACCAAGGTAGTCGAGAATCACTGATCTAGGATTGCCAGTTTCTCGGATGGTGATGGGCTTCATACCGACACTAAATGTCATGTTATTAGGGGTCTGACTTTATCCACCCCCTAGACTCGATATGCGATACTCATAGACGAACGGACCGGACTATATGGATATTGTCACTGTCAGGCTCAGTAGGGGTTTCAGGATGAGTTTGCTCGTCGGCCTCTCTTTCGCTCAATACCTAGGTAGCCGTTACGTACAGCTAGTGCCGCTGACGTGCTTCTGGTTAAACCCACTGCCAGCGTATTGATGAGTCTTTAGGATCCGTGAGGAGGTCTGTATCTCGCTCTACTAGCCCGAGGATGTGCGATAATCCGAACCATCCAATACCGGGTCCCCAAAATGGATTGTAGAAGTATAATTGCAAAGAGTTTAATAATACATTTCAAAGAAAAATCGGTTTTTATAGTTCATGGTATTTAAATGAAATATTGTATTTGCCATGAAAATATGTTTCAAAGAGAATCGTGCTATGTCAATATATGTGTATGTGAGGGGTAGGTCATTACCCCGTGAAGTTTTCTAACGGTATGCTAAGCAAAATGTTTAAAAGACGACGTATATAAAATTCATGGTATTTAAATGTAAAAGTTTAATTAAAGTTATTTAACATGGAGTTTTAGATTGAAAATTGTTTCTAAATATTAGTTTCATGTTTAACAATTCAAGGTATAGAATATAAATGAGTAATGCTTAATAGAAGAAGCAGTTTCAAGGGTTTTAGAAACAAATATCGGTATAACTCCACTTACCGACATGTTTTATAAAAAGAGACTTTTTTAAGTATAAAGAGAAGAAGGGGTGGGACTTACTAGCTAGAAGGAAGGAGGGAAGGTAGAAGAAAAGGGTGGTAGCCTTCATGAGGTCGCCGAAACTTGTGTAGATCATCGCCGGAAGTTGTTCTTGGGCTAACTCCACTTCAACTCCATTTGTACTTAGATAATTTTGATATTTTTGACTAGAATTTTTAGAATGATGAGGGGTTAGGGTATGGGGTTGTATTTATAGTGTGGAATTAGAGGTTTGGAATTGAAAGATTGAATTAAAATGCATTTAAAATTGGATTAAAGGTGAAATTGAATTCTCTGTTAAATTGCAGAGAAAACAAACAGTGTAGGGGTAAAGGGGTAAAGGGGGTAGGCCAAAGGTCTTGTGTGCAAGACACGGGCACCATTTCCTACGGTTGGACCGTCGGTGCTGGTCCCAAGCTCGATCTTGCCGGCCATGTCGAGGAGTTGGGCCGTCGGATTCTTGCAACCTGTCCTACTCAGTGTACACAACATTTTACACATGTTTATTTTTCCTGACTGTTCATTTTTATGAGTAGTGCACGTGTAAACTTTTGGGCTTCCAAAAATTTTAAAAGAAAAATTAGAAAAAATAATATGTGGCTGATGGGATTCAAACACAGGGGCTACGTCACAACTATGTAGAGGCTTTACCAATGAGCTACAAGTGCTTTCTTGCTGTTCTTAAACAAGAATAACTTTTAAATTGTGCTCAGGCTAAGGAACTCCTTTCTGTATTTTAAAAAGAAAAATTTTGTACAGAAAATTCAGGGTCATTACATTCTACTCTCCTTATAAAAATTTCGTCCTCGAAATTTATAAAAGAAAGTTGTAACAGATTCAAAAAAAATTGATTACAGTGGTGGTGAAAGAGTTACTGAAAGTGCATGAAAAATATGTTTGAAAGAACGAAAGGATGCAAGGGTTTTGAAAGATGAAGGATTACCAGTGTTACCCTGACCTATAGCTTCGGCCGCTAAAGTGAAAGCCTGACGCCGGGGTACATTCCTCCTAGCTGGAGGTACATTCCTTTGTCCTTGAGGCATGTTCCTCTATGCCTGATGGAACTGACGAGGAGGCTGTGCAGGAGGTCCACGAGGAGGTAGAGCATGTAGGGCTAAGCGATGTGCAGGAGCCTGAATAGATGGCTGCTGCAGAATGGTGATGTGTGCTGGAACTGGGTTGCGTTTATGAGGACGTGTTCCAATGTCATGAGTGGATGCGCCACAAACTAAGCACATGTCGTTTGCACGCCTGCAGTCCTTCACCAGGTGTCCATTCCTTTTGCAATAGAAGAAAAAGTCTGGACTGGGCTGGTTAAATGGTACTCCTGGTCTCTTAGGTACAAAAGTAGGCCTGGAAGAGGCTCCTCTTGCCATCTGAGTGGCAGGGAATTTCACACCGACAGTCTGAGGTCTGCCCTTCTTCTTCACTACTGCCTCATATCGTCGGGCAGCCTTCAGCGCTAGGTCATGGGTGTTTCCCCAATAAAAGAGTAAAGCTCTGTTCAAAACTCAAGAGGCAGCGCCATATGTGTTTGCCACGAGGGCGTCAGTGCCAGAGTTAAAAAACTCTTAATAGAGCAAAGCTCTGTTCAAAACTCAAGAGGCAGCGCCTCACGTGTTTGCCATGAGGGCGCCAGCGCCAGAGTTAAAAACTCTTAAAAGAGCAAAGCTCTGTTCAAAACTCAAGAGGCAGCGCCTTACGTGTTCGCCACGAGGGCGTCAGCGCCAGAGTTAAAAACTCTTAAAAGAGCAAAGCTCTGTTCAAAACTCAAGAGGCAGCGCCTCACGTGTTTGCCACGAGGACGCCAGTGCCAGAGTTAAAAACTCTTATTGGCGCCGCACGTGCACAGCACGTAAGCGCCGGTGCCTGGTAGAATTAAATCCTACTCTCTGTTAAAAAGGGTAGTTGGATCAAAAATCCAATGGAGATGATAAATCATCAAAATGCAGAATTAAATTCTGATGAGAAAATATTCCTCAAATCTTTCTAAACAAGAAAGATTACTCTCTGTAAAACAGAGTACCGTTGGATTAAAAATCCAATGGTGATTAAAGAATCACTGATCTACAGAATAAATTCTGTGTGGGAAAATATTTCCCTAATCTTATTAAAAACAAGAAAAATATCTTCTGTAAAACAGAAGTCCTTGGATCAAATATCCAACGGTGGGAAAAATCCCCAAATCAATTAGAATCTCTCAATGAGAGATTTCTTCAATTAATCAACAGATTTGCCCTTACTATATAAAGGACCCAAGACTTCAAGTCTGAGACGGAGGAACCCTCCCATAAACTTCAAAAAAAAGAAGAAGAAAGCTTTGAAAGAACAGAGAATTAAATTCTCGAGGAAGAAGAATTCTCTTCTTGGAAATTTTAGGTAAACAAAAAGTAGATAAAGATCCCGTGGATCATTCAAAAAAAAAAAAGAAGAGAGAAAAATAAGGAGTGCTTAGCACTCAGTGGCTGGCGCTCAGCACCTAGCGCCTCACGTGTCTCTCACGTGGGCGCTAATAAGGAGTGCTTAGCACTTAGTGGCTGGCGTTCAGCTCCCAGCGCCTCACGTATCTCTCACGTGGGTGCTACAAAATAAGGAGTGCTTTGCACTCAGTGGCTGGCGCTCAGCGCCCAGCGCCTCATGTGGCCCTCACGTGGGCGCCACAGAACATAAGGGTGATTAACACTCATCATTCAGCACCTGGCGCCCAGTGCTTCGCGTGCTTTGCATGTGGGCGCTTTAAAGAGTGCTCAGCACTACACATAAAGATACAAAAAAAGAGTAAAGTGTTCAACACTTATTGGGCAAATCCTCATGACTGAAAACCCCATATGGTTGTGTGTGAGTGTCAGAACTCGCATAAGTGCTCAACATTTTTTTCCAGAAGAAGGGGACTAAGCCCACACCAGTGCTTAGAACTTCTTTTAAATCAAAGGAAAATTGAGTGGGCCAAGCCCAAGTTGGCTAGGTCCCTAATTCAGATCAACTGAGCCCATGGACTCATCGTTTCCCAAACATGACTCATGACATAAAAAAAACCAACCGAGCCCCCAATTGCTCGTATACATTTAATTCGATTTTGATATCAAAACAGATCAACGATCCTTAAATCAACCCAAACCCAAATCTAAGATATACGGATTTGGACTAATCCACGCCCTACGGGCGGCGACGCAAATTAGTCTCCGTATACAATCCACGAGCAACAAAAATAAAACAAACACACATGACACGAAGTGAATTGCTGGAACAGGAGAAAGTGGTTATCGCGATGCGGTAACGTAATTAACTGCAGGGGTTTGCGCCTACAGGGAAGAGCGTCCCCACAATCAAACCCCCCTCGTAAACGAGGGGGAATTTGACGAAGTCTGCTACAACGACCGCATCCGTCCAAACCTCCGATACACGGTGTCATAAATCAGCTTGGTATCTTCTGAGAGGTGGAAGGATAAATCCAAATAGTATCTTCCCCCAAATTCAGGCAAGACGACTTACCCGGTTCGTCTCTGTTTTCGGCGGTGAACAGATTCTGGCACGTCCGGTGGGACCTTTTCCTCTTTCCACTCCACACTTCGTGTGTCGTATTCGCGAACAAATCATGGTTTAATATGGTTTCCCCTGAATTCAAGGTACTAGTATTTGGTGTCTTGCTCCTATGCAGAAGAGAAGAGAAATCGATGGCTTCCAACTACACCTGCAACAACAAATCTCGCTCCACCCTAAATGGAGGAGTGACTTATGGACCCCGAGCGGCCTCAATCTTTTCAATGCTAGTGGAGCAGGTGAATCAAGCCACCACTGGACTGTTCTTCGGGACCATGATCCCGCCAGCAAGCCTCAGTGCCCCAGTGCCACCACAATAAGCTCCCAAGAAGCCGGTCTTCGATCGACTTGCAATCTCCACGACCCCTCTCAACGGGTCGTCTAATTCTAACGCCTCAGTCTTCAACAGGCTGAGCCACCGCTTAAGTGGGCCCTCAAAGAGGCTCATGATACCTGAGGAGGTTATCCCGAAACGTATAGCCGTTCCAGCTCCGGCGAGAGAAGTCGTCAATAGGGCTTTTCCTGCTGAAGGATCGGTCTTCGCAAGATTGGTCGTTCCAACTCCTGAATCCAGCGAAGTCATCAAGACTGTTTCCCCTACCAAAAGGTCATCCTTCGAAAGATTGGCCATTCCATCTCAACGGATGTCAGTCTTCAACAGTCCGGCACCAGCAGTAGCCCTTCATCAGAATAGGGGGCATGAAGAAGCCACTCCCACAACAGAGGAAATCCCATCTGCAATGCATGCTTGACGTCGCCACTGGCGCCGAGTGAGGAAAGTTGGGGGCAACTCCCCCTCTGGACTTACTCCACCAGCTCCAATGATGGAAGTTGACGCTGCTGTTCCAACTGGGAACAGCTTTGAACCACTAGGGAGGGTGCGAAAGAACTCTCCGACCGCGGTGCTGAAGAAATCGCCCCCACATGTTGAAAAAGTGGTACAGGAAAAGCCAGAGCAGCCCCCTCAGCGGCTATCTTCCAAAATCCACAGAGTCTGGCGGAAGGTCCAAGATTCTGTGATCGATAAAGACTACTCTCGCCGACTGAAGAAAACGAAGGCTCGGCAAGAGGAGAACCGTCCTTCCGTCGTACCACGGAAGGCATTGTCTACATGGGTGCCTGTTACAACAGTCCCTCCGACTTCAACCTCCCACAAAAGGAGAAGTCTGGAGAAAACTCCACTGCCTGCGGCGAATTCCAAAGGCACCGGACCCAAACGCCCCAAATCTAGGGGCATGATCGTGCATACGGTGTACATGGCTTCCGGGAAAGAGGAAATTCGTGCTTTTGTAGGTCATTGACCACTCACTTGGTCGTTGACAAAAGCTCAGGAGCTGCAACAAAAGCTCCAAGAAATGTTGATGAAAATGTCATCACTCACTGGGCAGAAAGAAAGCCTGGAATCAACGTCTGAGCAGCGCCAGGAACAAGAGACCGACACCGAGTTCTTGCGAAGGGTGCTGGAAAGGAAGGATAAGGAGGCCGCAGAACAAGTCGCTAATATAAAGCAGATGGTGCTTCTGTTCCAAGATATGGTTGGGATGATAATCCAGCCGGAACCTCCAGCCGAAAACCCTCCGATAATCATCGAAGACGAAAGAGGGGAAACGTCAAACCCTCCTCCGGCTGTCTCAGCAGCCCAGGAAAAGACAATATCCAAGGCTACCCTTGATGATTACATAGCACAACAAATACGAGCTCATCAAGCGAGTGAAGCGGCTGGCCAAGTCGTTAGAACTGGGCGACCTTATCCAGGCTGGTACGATCAAATCAAGTACCTGCTAGGATATACGATCCCTAAATTCTATGTGTATAAGGGGACGGGAAATCCACACTAGCACATTGCTCAATTCAGAGCTCTGTGCGGTAATACTGGAGGCGACGACAAACTGCTGCTTCGCCAGTTTGTTGGCAGCTTGTCGGAAACGGCATTTGAATGGTACTCCGAGCTCCCAAATTACTCTGTCAAAACATTCACGGAGATGGAATTACTATTCACACAGTGGTTCGCAAGCGCAAGCGAGCGCACCCCGATCACGGCATTAATCAAATGCCAGGGTGAAGCCAGGAGAAACCTGGGTTCAATACGCAATTCGGTGGCGGAACCTGTGGTCAAAATGCGAACAAAGCATAGAAGAATCTCCTGCCGTGGGCATGTTCGTCGGGACCCTTGACCCTCAGGCGATTATATCCCAATTTATGATGTTCTTCAAGCCGACCACCTTCCAGGCCTTGATCGACAAATTAGCCCAAATGGACCAGATGAGCTATAGGCCGTCCTCTTCAAAAACGGATCCCCGGAATGAAAAGGGCAAAGGGAAAGCTGCCTTCGTTGCCAACACTCAACATCAACCAATTGACCCGAAACTGGTTGCTCGCCAAAGCGACCATGCCTACACTGATCCCTCAAAGAGAAGCTAGGGCGTCCTTACTCGTTTCCCCGGGATAAAACGAGGAGACTGTTCGAACTGGCAGCGCGCAACAGACTTATCACTCTGACGGATCCGAGATGTCCACTGCAGCCTGGTGACGTCAACAGTCCTAACTACTGCGCCTACCACAGAGTATTGGGCCACCCAATTATGGATTGCTACGTCTTCAAAAATTGGGTCGAGGACCAATACTAATAAGGCAAGTTTGCGCTGTCCGAAAACTTGAGGGTGAACCCGCCACAGAAGCATGCTCCTAAAAAGGTGGACACGCCAGGGGCATCATGGTCGCTTGTAGAAGAAACTTCGTGGGAAGTTGTCCTTTCAGCTAAAACTAAAAGAATGCTGAAGGACCTTCAAGCATGTCCGGCGATCAGGTGGAAAAGCCCGCTGGAGCTCGAGATCATCGAGGGGATGCTTAAACTGCGCCCAACACCAAAAGCTGGTAACGATGGGCAAAACACCCAGGTCATGCCTTCAAAGTCTTTGAAGAAAAAGAAGAAGACCAAGAAGCCCGTACAGCCTGAGAACCAGCGCACGGACCTGCAAAAGTACTGTTAGTTATGTATATGCCCTAGAGGCCATTGTTGTACATATGATGTATATTATAATGGATGCTTGGATATATATAGAGAGGACTTTCTTGCTCGTCATGATAGTATGCTATTTGGTTTCACTTTATCTTAACATGTTGACTTGTATTGGTTTACTGTCTTACTCTCATATGTTGATAAAGCCCTTAGGATCTGTACTCGACTACTGGGACTATGATGAGATCATACTAGTGGGGCCACGGTAGTCGATGAGTACATCTTATAACTGTTCCCAGTCGAGGGTATATCGAGACAGGGCATCGATACACCAGAGTAGACTAGCGTATACGCATCTTGACCCATATGATGGGTGATGGATGATCCCATATCCATCGGTGTTTGACATCAAGGATGGTGTACGGGTGCTCAGTGGAGACTGGGTACACTGGACGGACTCGCCGAGAACTCCCATATGGTGATATACCACACGTCAGATGGCAGTTCTCCGGTGACACTGGTACAAGGTAGTCTGTAGACCCGAGATCGTCATAGAGTCTTGTGTGATTCCCACTGTGCTTTGATTTCCACCTTACCACGTCCAAGAGGGCGTGCAAAATGGTGGCTTTTGGGTGCAGTCCCGAATCACATGGAGGCAATGAGCGATAGGAGGGGATTCGTCTCTCCCGGTATAGGGAGTTGATGTTGTGCTGTGTTCGATTGGCTATAACTGGAAGTCCCTGGCCAGGCTGATATAGAGATTTACTGGTAAGTGTTACCAGTAGTTTCTCGACCCGTTATGAGTCTCACATCGACACGACTTATCGGTTATTGGGGTCTGACGTATACCACCCCTAGACTTGATATGCGACATATCAGACGAACAGACCGGACTATACAAGAGTGTTACTGATTGGATTCATAGGAGAACGTACAGGCTAGCTTGTTGATCTTCTGATCGCTCAATACCTGGGTGGATGTTACGTTTAGCTGACCACTTGCAGCTTGTGGGTGTTTGATATGATCATCACCTGCTACCGGCGTATTGACGATTCTTTAGAGTCCTACACAGAGGTTTCTTGACTCAGGAAAAACGGAGTAGAGGCACATATGTGATATGTGCAGGACCGAGGATAATGCGATATGAGATACCGTATTATATTCTCGCGATATTTAGATATGTACCGGGTCATCGGATCAAGTGTTGATTCGATGAATCGGTACATGATATATTAGTCGGTTATATTTGATATAGCCGGATTGTCGGATCAAGTGTTGATTCGATAATTTAATGTATAATAATATATATGATATATTGCATTACATTATCTAATATTGGCTCGCTTGATTATTTCATTTTCTCACCGGGTAATACAATGATATATGTTAATTGTATTATTTTCTTTTGTTACAAATATATAATATATATGTGATATATATTATTGTAACATGATATGATTAATAATGAAACATGTTTAGTGGAGATTAAACAAGGTTAGGGTTTGATTTGGGTTAGTTCCTTCATGCACCTTCTAGAAGGATTTCTTTTGTCATGAGTTAGATATTATGGTTAATATTTTCTTATGACTCATTCTTTAACCCAACCAAACCCTAGCCTTAGTTAATTCTTTACAAGGGTTATCCTTTTCATCCTTAACCATGGTTCCATGATTAATCATATATTCATTTCATTATTCATCACAAAAGGTTTAACTCATTTTTTTCATCTTCATCTTCAACCTTGAGTTTTGAGAAAGCTTACTAGGTTTTCCTTTTGTGATGTTTTCATGTGAGAATTTGATATAAAAAGAAAGCATAAATACTACTCCATCATCCTCATCTAATCTAGCCAATTAGATTAGGGTGTTCACCTCATTAGAGAGAGAGAGCTTGAGTTATAGCAATTTCGACGTAGATCATCGGAGAAAAGGAACACTACAAGCTAGCATGGATCGTTCGAGTCGTGGAGCCTCTCTTAAGTCCGGGAGATCGTGGATCGCTGCGAAAGGACTTTTACTCGGAGCTTATGAAGCGAATGAACGAACTACAAACGTTGTAATCCCTCACACTTAGTTGTAAAGATGTTTACTTGCATGTTAAACCTTAATAATCTAGCAAAGATCCCGGCTTTGGGTTGTTCGGCACGTCTAAAATTTTATTCGGGCATGGTTGATGCCTTACGAACCCTCACAAGAGTGCCTAGGAACCCTACAAGTACATCGACGTGTTGGAGGAATATAATTAGAAGGCGCGAACCCCAGTCACTCTCGAAGAGTTTCTCAACCATATCCTTGAGAACGGAGACAGTGACATTGATGAGGGGAACGACTCGTCAGAAGAACCTGAGGATTATGTAGCGAGTTGCCACATGGTCTCTCATTCGTCGTTAAAAACGAAGAGACCCCCTCGGAGTCAGAAAACGGCGCAGAGAAGCTGGGGTCAAGATCGTTGCAAAAATCCCTGGAGCCGTCAGACGACTTGATTGACAGGCTACTAAACGAATCCCTTCAAAAGAGCAAAGCTAACCGAGAGCATGAAATGGCCATATACGAGAAGGCCAAGCGTCGGTGTGAAACTGCGGCGAGGAAGACTCACAAAGTACTCCAACTAGATCGAAGCACACCTGCGGCAGACAAAAGCAGGTTTAATACGGGGAAACGGTTTGCCAAAGCCCTGTCAATGGGAATGAAGCTGCCACCTTTCAAAGGAAATACTCCCGGGAGTACATGCCTCGATGAAGCGGATATACATCCGAGCTACTGCTTTTACCATCGGAGGGTTACACACCTCACCGAAGAGTGCAGTGCGTTCAAGAAGTGGTGGCAGGGATACGTTGCCCACCGACAACACTTCAAGAGGATGAAGCATGAAGCCCGTCGATAGCGAAAAAGTGCGACAGATGAGCGCGGAAAAACGACTGTCAACTGTTATATGGTTGATACTGGTTCGAAAAAAGGGAAAACTCAAGTTCTCACGTTCGGGATCGATTCTAAGGAAGAAATAACCCTTGGCCCTCTCTTCAAAGAATCGACCTTTGGAAAAGAAGAAGCGGCGAAGAAATGCGAGAACATTCAGCTACGTAACCGCATGCTGCCTGAGAAGAACCTCGGGCCAACAAACAAAGGTTCGAGCAAAAGAGACAAGGGGAAGGAAAAAGTCTCTGAGGAAATTGCCTTCGATGATGGAGTCGTCAAAGAGCTTGCAGCCAAAGACCCACCTAAGAAAAACAAGGTGGATTATAATGTCCTGGCACATCTGAGGAAGATACCCTCGCAACTGAGCATACTGGATTCTCTCCTCCTGTCCAAAGAGGCACGGAATTATCTAATCAAGGCACTGCAAGAACCTGATCAGTTCCAAGCTTTCTTTGTGGAAGAAAAGATGAAGGACGAGCTAGCAAGGGTTCATATAGCTGGCATCACATTCGGCGAAGAAAATCTCCTCCTCGGAACGTACGAGCGCAACCGTCCTCTATATGTCACCGGGTACTGCCATGACATTAAGATAGGGAAGATCCTGGTCGACAACGGGTCCTCTGTCAACCTTCTCAACGTGAAGGTGCTGAAGGAGATCTGCATGAACGTTCAGCACCTGGCTCGGGACAAAATTACCATCTCCGGGTTCGACTCACAGTCATCAAGGACGCTTGGGTCCGTGATATTGACATTACGCTTTGGGATGCTCATCACTGACATCAAATTTCATATCATTGACGCCAAGACTTTCTATAACGCTCTGCTCGGCCGGCCTTGGTTACACGAGTACAACACCATCCCTTCTACACAACATCAGTGTATGAAGTACTTCAAAGAAGGCCTCGAATACACAGTTACGGGGGAGCTAAACCCATTCCCTGTAAATGAAGTCCGCAAATATGAAGATGCCAAGTACTTCTTAACAGACTTCGAAGACACGGAAAGATGTCGTAAACTGGAGAATAAACAAAAATCCGTTGCCACTATCTCGATCTTTGGGAGCGATACCGAGGAGGATGAAGAGATAGACTTCTCAGGGAAACCCCAAGGCAGCAGGCCAGGACCATCTACTCCTATTTTGGTCTTTGGCAGTGACTCTGAGGATGATGCCAATAGTGTTCTCCGTCCACCCATCAATGCAGACCTTCGCTGAAGCCGATCAGAGTTTACAAATTACCATGGTTCCGCAGCGGCATTATAAAGAACTCGATGTGCTTGATACATATAGCATACAAGAGTTGCAGACTTTCTACGTCCCTCCTAGGCGAAAAGGTGAAAAGGTGAAAATGCGATCCTCTTCTATCGATCTGTGGAGAAAGAAGTCTGGCATGGTGCCAAACTTGCGCTTGACAGGCTTCAACCAATATGTCTGCCCAGATATTACGCAGAGGGATTGAAAAGGCTATTAAGATGCCAAGGCGTACCCTTCAAACAAACCGCTCGACAAGCCCAGTTCTACAACAAGGTTTGGGACATTCCCGGGACCCAGCGAAAGATGCCCAACGGGAGGATAGAGACGACTAGACTTGGATACGTTCGGTCCAAGAAACGGGAGAGGTTCTATGGCTTCCATGTTATAAATGATTTCGGTGGAGAAGAGAATGCTCTTCCAGATAGCACTGATATTGAAACAGAGCGAAATCCCGCCGTATGAATACCAAGTCCGTCATTCGAAGAACAGATTGACAAGCTAATAAGGGAAGCGGGTCAAAAGGTTCGGGATGACCACAGCCGTGAAATGGCCATTTACGAGAAATCCAGGACGCAACGTCTCATTCAGCAGTCCACGGAAAGAGAAGACTACGATGCCTTTCACCCTTAGCCTGCTGTGCACTCTCGTGGTAAGGAAAAAGTCCAACGCAGAGGCAACAACAGGGTCAAGAACGGGAATGACGTTCAAAAACAGCGAAGCAGATTTAAGAAGCCATGAGATCGAGAAAATGTCAGCAGGAACCCGTCTTTTATGAAGAAGATGGGTCGGGAGTACTCGTTCCCTCAAGACAAGACGAGGAAAATATTCAACCTCGTCATGAAGCATCAAATGATGACGCTCCCGGAGTCTCGGTACCCCGAACAGATAAACAAGGTCCATCACCCGGATTATTGCTCTTACTACCGAGTAATAAGACATCCTCTTGAAGACTGCTTCACCTTCAAAGACTGGGTTGAAGACCAGTATCAGCAAGGCAAGTTTGCTTTATCCGACAGTTGGAGGGTAACCCCACCACCAAAGCATGAGCCAAAAGCAACCTATATGGCGAGAGTAGAACCGATCAACATCGGTCTTGGAAACGAACTCGTACCTGTCACGTGATAACATTCTCAAAGGAGAGGGAGCATGAGAATATAGACGACCTTTCTCGATGCTTCGCAAATGAGGATGAGGACGAGGTGGTTTTAGAATTTCCACCGGCGCCAAAAGAGCTGGAAGATGGGATACACACCACAGCGGACAACCTGAGAAAAATCGACTTGGGGACGGAAAATGAGCTGAGGCCAACGTTCGTCAGTGAGCTGCTGTCTGAAAAGCAGGTGTCCACGCTAAAGGATGTGCTTATGCAGTATAAAGACTGCTTCGCGTGGAACTATTCCGAGATGTCGGGACAAGATCCAGAAATAGCTGTGCATAAACTGGCGATATCACCGAACGTCAAACCAGTCAAACAGGCGCCCAGAAGAATGCGTCTCGAACTCGAGATGAGCATCAATGTTGAAGTCAAGAAACTAATCGACTCCGGCTTTATCCAAGAAGTTCAATATCCTGACTGGATCGCCAACATTGTCCTAGTGATGAAGAAAAATAGGACGGTGCGCATTTGTGTGGACTTTCGAGACCTCAACAAGGTTTGTCCGAAGGATGACTTCCCAGTACCTGTTACCGAGCTGATGATCGATAACACGTCCACTCATGAGGTCTTCTCCTTCATGGATGGATCTTCAGGCTACAATCAAATAAAAATGCATCCTGAAGACCAAAAGCACACCGCCTTTCGAACTCCGCTAGGCATATTCTGCTATAAAGTGATGCCCTTCGGCTTGAAGAACGCATGCGCTACCTATCAGAGGGCTATGAAGAAAATCTTTGATGACCTCATACATGAGATTGTCGAATGTTATATCGACGACCTCGTGGTGAAAAGCAAATCATACGAGGAGCACTGGGAGCATTTGAAAATAGTGTTCCAGCGTCTTCGGAAATATAACCTGAAGATGAACCCTCTGAAATGTGCGTTTGGAGTCTCCTCAGGCAAATTCATAGGATTCATCATGCGACACCGAGGCATCGAAGTAGACCCATCAAAGATCAAGGCGATTATGGAATTGCCCTCGCCAAGAACTCTTAAGCAACCGCGGTCTCTCCAAGGAAAGCTCGCGTATATCCGACGGTTCATAACTAACCTCTCCGGCAAATGCTGCCCCTACAACCATCTAATGAAGAAGGGGACCCCGTTCATTTGGGATCGTAAATGCCAAAGTGCACTGGACGAAATCAAGAAATATCTGCAGAATCCACCGGTATTGACCGCTCCGGTCAAGGGAAAGCCCCTCATCCTGTATACAACAGCCCTTGAAGGTTCTCTAGGCGCGCTATGGGCACAGGAGAACGATCAGGGAAAGGAGAGAGCTCTCTCTTATTTTAGTCGAGTTCTCCTGGGGGCAGAAAACAACTACTCCCCCATCGAAAAGCATTGTCTGGCACTGATTTTCGCGATAACGAAGCTTCGACATTATGCCCTGGCACATGAGGTCCATCTCATATCAAAGGTGAATCGTCTCAAATATTTGATGTCAAGAGCCATACTAACAGAAAGGTTTGACAAATGGGCCCTCCTATTAATGGACTTCTCGATAATCTATCGACCCCTCAGGGCAGTGAAGGGCCAGGCCATCACCGACTTCCTCGCTGAACATCCAATACCAGCCGACTCTCCCTTAAATCTCGAATTGCCAGATGAACACGCGTTCGACACAAAGGACGAAGAAAATGACTCTCGATGGGAACTTTTCTTTGATGGGGCATCTTCCATGAAGAAGCGAAAGCACAACACCCCCATAATCAAAGCTGGGGTAGGCCTTATCTTCGTGACCCAGCAAGGAGGGATAATGCGTTTCGCTCTTTCCTTAACAGAGCCGAGGACAAATAACGAGGCTGAGTATGAAGCTTTGATTGCGGGTCTTGAGATTGCTGTCGACATGGGAATTGAAAACCTCATCATATATGGAGATTCCCAGCTAGTCGTTAGCCAAGTAAATAGCGACTATCAGACATGTAAACCAGAGTTGGTAAAATATGGCGAGAGAGTGCAGCAATTGTTGAAACAAATCCCCTCTTACATTCTGGAAAGCATTCCGCGTGCAGAGAATAGCAAGGCGGATGCATTAGCCAAACTCGCTAAAGAACTAGCCGACGAAAACCTCGATGACATAAGAATCATTGTGCAAAGACGTCGGATTCTCGCACCAGCAGAAATATCGCCGGAGTCGTCTGAAGGAAAGGAAGCGACCAAACAAGCAGCCTGCCAAATAGAAGACGATGAAAACGCTAAGGATTGGAGAGAAGTCTTCATAGACTATTTCAAATCCTATCAAACACCCGAAGACGTGTCGTCAAGACATCAGCTCATGAAACGAGCTCTATCCTTCTCCTTCGTCAATGATACTCTATATAAGAGATCGTTCGACAGTTTGTGGCTAAGATGCTTGGGACCGGAGGAACTAGGGAGGGTCATCCAAGAAAATCACGACGGACTCTGCGGTTCTCATCAAGATAGACCAAAGATGAAGTTGAAGATCAAGAGAATGGGTTACTATTGGCCCACGATGATTCAGGACTGCTTCGAATATGCGAAGAAGTGTCACTCGTGCCAAATTCATGGGGACTTCATCCACCAGCATCCAAATCCGCTACACCTAACATTGGCTAGTTGGCCGTTCGAAATGTGGGGAACCGATATAATCGGGCCTATCGAACCAGCATCATCCAAAGGACATCGGTTCATATTGGCAACAACCGATTACTTCTCTAAGTGGGCAGAGGCAGTGCCACTAAGGGATGTGAAGACGGAGAACATCCTCCATTTCTTCAGGACACATGTCATCTACCGGTTCGGCACTCCGCGACGAATCATCTCGGATAATGGGCCGGCCTACAGGAGCCATAAGATCAGTCGCTTCGCACAACAGCATAATATAAATTGGAGATACTCTTCAGTCTATAATCCCCGAGCTAATGGTCTAGCTGAGGCTTTCAACAAGACCTTGATGAAGATCATAAAGAAAACGGTGTCCAGAAATAAAAGGGACTGGCACGAGAGACTACATGATGCTCTCTGGGCGTATCGAACCACGTTCAAAATGGCCACGAATACAGCGCCATTCGCGTTGGTATTCGGCACGGAAGCGGTACTTCCCTTGGAGATAGAGCTACACTCTTTACGAGTAGCAGTTCGATACGAGCTGAAGGATGAAGAAAATGCCCATCTTCGGCTTGAGGAGCTCGTTGCCCTCGGTGAAACTCGTCTCATAGCGCAGCAAAAACTGGAAGCTTACAAAGCAAGGATGACGTGCTCATATGAAAGACTAACTAGGCCAAGAACGTTTCGCCACTCGTGCTAGTTGTCAAAAGACCTATGATCCCCAACCGTGCAAAGCGGGGGAAATTCGAGCCAAACTATGAAGGTCCGTACATCATAGACAAGGTATACCAAGGTGGAGCCTACTTGCTCATGGATATGCATGGCGAAAGACCCTTCCGGCCAATAAACGACCGGTTCCTTAAGAAATACTACTCTTGACAAGTCACGGCTCAGGTTAATGATAGATGACGACGTTCGTGTCCGCTTACCGTCTTCCTGAGTCTAAACTTTATAAGCAGTATCCGGCAAAACTTCGCCTTGAAGCTGGCCCTAGACCGAGATGTCCCTAAACTAACAATGAGCCGAGATGTCCCTAAACTAATAATGGACCGAGATGTCCCTAAACTAACAATGGACCGCAATGTCCTTAAACTAAATACGTCGCTTCAAACACGGCGATAGTAGAATTCAAGTCCACAGGTCCCAGAGGCAAAGACTGCAACTCAAGTCCCGTTGGCTGCACAGCTGCCCCGGTGACGAAGTCCTCCATAAGTTCCATTGGAGAACAGAGGGATAAAAAAAATAAAAATAAAAAAACGGTACGTCCACAAGAGAAATGGCCACGGATGAAAACCCGAAAGGGCTCCGTGAGTAAAAACAGCAGGGCTACCGGCGAGTTTGTGAAAACCCGAAAGGGCGCAATCTCGTTAAAATAAAAACACCTGCAAGGTCCTCTTGACCTTGTGAGAAGAAAACATCTGCGTGAGATCCTTACGACTCATAAGGGAGAAACATACTTAGGGATCCCCACGATTCCTAAGGAGAAATTACACTTACGAGATCCTCATGACTCGTAAGGAGAATTTCCCCCTATGAGACCCTCACGGCTCATAGGATTCAAAAGCCTTAAGATACAGGGACCTGAACCTGTTCTTAAGCCATCACACTCCCCAAGTTGTCCTACTGGAGGTCAATATTGGCTCTTGTATACAATCCACGGGCACAATTAAACGATTTCCCCCACCAAGTTCCACCAATGACGAGGAATGTCCTCATGTGGTGGACACTTATAAGTCCTCTTGACTTACAAGGAGAAATTACTCTTATGAGATCCTTACGACTTATAAAAGAGAACACCACTTAGAAGTCCTCACGACTTCTGAGGAGAACATACACTTATGAGATCCTCACGACTCGTAGGGAGAAATACCTTTATGAGACCCCTACGGCTCGTGAAGTCAAAAGCCTTAGTCGACAGGATCCTAATCCTGTTTTCTAAGCCACCTTTGTTCAAATCGACAAAGGCAAATGATAATTCGCTCCTGGCAATATCCCAGTCGCAGTGGTGCTGATGCCAAGATTGGTATCAGATCCAAGTTCCATACCCGCAATAAAAATCAGCGAGCAAAAATATGCATATAAAAATAGCTGAAATGATGGGGCAACTCGCAATAAAATCAGCGAGCAAAAAATATGCATATAAAAACAGCCGAAATGTTTGGGCAACTCGCAATAAAAACCAGCGAGTAAAAAAGAAAAAAAAGCCGAAATGATTGGGCACCGCGATAAAAAGCCGAAATGATTGGGCAATCGCGAATTTCGCGATATAAAAAGCTAATATGATAGAGCTTCGTGGAAAGAAATAAAAAAAACGAATGAAAATGAAACTTCTTCCCTGCAGGTGAGTCCACATCGACCCCTGTATACAATCCATGGGTACAAACGAAAAGGGAACCACATTTTCCCACTAGGCTCCATCAAAGGGAGAGTCAGATCTCGACGGCAACATCTGGAGCCTAGAAGATCAACACGGCGTTCTTTCTCACTCCAGCAGGATGCAGATGTGACGTCAACAACTGACCCCAAGGTCAAAACCTTGGAGCCATGGAAAAGTCCCTCCTAATCTCGACGGTTCACAGACAGCATAGAGATCAACAACGGTGTTTCTTCTCACTCCAACAGGATGCAGACGCGATGTCAACAAAACGGAGCCATGGAAAAGTCCCTAGTTCCAAATATTGACGGTTCACAGACAGCCTAGAGATCAACATCGGCATTTCTTCTCACTCCAACAGGATGCAGACGCGACGTCAGCAAAACGGAGCCATGGCAAAGTCCCTAGTTCCAAATCTCGACGGTTCATAGACAGTCTAGAGATCAACAACGGTGTTTCTTCTCACTCCAACAGGATGCAGACGCGACGTCAACAAAACGGAGCCATGGAAAAGTCCCTAGTTCCAACTCTCGACGGTTCACAAACAACCTAGAGATCAACAGCGGCGTTTCTTCTCACTCCAACAGGATGTAGACGCGACGTCAACAAAACGGAGCCATGGCAAAGTCCCTAGTTCTAAATCTCGACGGTTCACAGAAAGCCTAAAGATCAACAACGGCGTTTCTTCTCACTCCAGCAGAATGCAGACGCAACGTCAACAAATCGGAGCCATGGCAAAGTCCCTAGTTCCAAGCCTCGACGGTTCACAGACAACCTAGAGACAACCTCGACATTCGTCTCGTTACAGCAGACGCAATGCCAGCAAACAAAGCAAAGGAAAATCCCTGGCTTCAGGGTCTTGACGGCAACTTAAATAAAACCTGAAAGACTATCGGAGATCATCCCACACCAGCGCGGAGTGGTTATGACTCATCGGGGCTCCCAAATTGAGCCTAACCTCAAGTAAAAAGCGGCATGGAAAATCCCTAATGCTTTCTCTTTCGACGGTAATATGACCTGGGAGATTACTTGAAGACGTCTTGTCCAGCCCTGAAGGGATCAGAGAAACGACAGTCGCGGGGCTACTTGAACAACAAGATTGCATATCGGGGAATGCATCAGCCAACGTGATGGTACGACGGACAAAAAACCTAGTACCACAGAAGGGATCAGAGACACGACAGTCGCGGGGCTACTTGAACAACAAGATTGCATATCGGGGAATGCATCAGCCAACGTGACGGTACGACAGACAAAAAATCTAGTACCACAGACCCTAACGGACCTCTGTCGTAAAGAGCAGAGGTTAACTGTGACGTTAGGACCAGTTTGCCTACAAGCCCAAGGGAGGTAAACTAAACAAGCTCCGAAATAAGTTCATAAACTAGAGACTCCGGGATGAGTGAATAAACTACAAGCTCCGAAATGAGTTCATAAACTGGAGACTCCGGGATGAGTGAATAAACTACAAGCTCCGAAATGAGTTCATAAACTAGAAAGCTCTGAAATGAGCTCATAAACAACAAACTCTGCAATGAGTATATATACTACTTTATACCAAGTCAAGATAGCAAAAGCAAGAACTGCCAGTATGAAATAAAATATGTCTTTTATTCATGAATTCAAGTAAATACAAGATACATTTCATAAAGGAAGCAAAATGAATACATGTTATTCATGAATCACAAGTTTACAACCGGTACAAGAAAAGAGGTAAAATGACAGTTATTAAGGAGGAGGCGTCTTAAGAAAATTGACAAACCGCTCGCGCGCTCCTCTCAATCCTTTCTCGTGGTCAGCTACCGTGGCCAACTCCGCTTCAATTTGAGTCCATTGCCGCAAACAGGATGAAAGCTTTTCATCAATTTCTTGCATGGCAGCTTCGCAGTCCTGCGTGACCCGCTCGGTGAAGTCAAGCGTCCGTCTTAGCGTCAACTCGTCTGAAATACATCGCTGGAGGTTGTTGAAAATAGCTTTTAACTACGCAACATTCTCTTCAACCTGGGCGCGCAACCGGACGGATTCGTTGGAGGCCGCCTCATGTTCCTTTCATCTCAGGGCCGCCTCTTGTTCAAAATGGCGAATGAAAGGAACACTATGCTCCACCCACACAGCCCACTGAGAGTTCGAGGCCAACACCTCAGGAGCGAGACGCTTAAGCTCAATCTCATGCAGGCAAGCCTCGATCTTCCTGCAATAATTAACCCAAGAACCGATGAGATCTTCATTATGGAAGTTCACGAGCGTCGCCAGCATTGGATTGACTTCGATGGAAAAATCCATAGCAGAAGTGAGGGCCTCAGCATTGAGATATTCGATAAACTCGCTTAACGTTCGCCGGCTATTCGTGGCGCCCCTGGAGGATGTGCGTTTAGCGAAGGGCCCCGCGGGCATTGGAATGCGAGACTCAAAAGGAGATGGAGCCAGTGTAATCGCTGCAAAATGAATTATGGTCAAATTTCGACTCAGGAGACAAAGAAAACACCCAAGGGATGGAATCTATCGTACCGGCTGCGGTAGGCGGCAGAATAGGGAGTACCAGAGGAGCAGCTATTCATTCGCTTCCTCCTCCGACCTGTGATACTGTGGTCAATAGATGGAAGGCTTAGCAACAATAAGTCTACTCATAAAAAAGAGGGGGAGAAACATTAGGTGAAGAATATACTGACCAATACCAGAAGGTGCAACGATTTCCGACTGAAAGGAAAAGTGTGGGTTTAACACCTGGTGCAAATGGTCGAAAAGTACTCCTGCAGAGTTGCGACAATATACAGTCAATACAAGGAGGAATGTATCCACAGTGAAACAAATAAGTGAGAAATCCATACCTTCCAAGATTTGAGGAGGTGCACAAGAAAGCGAAGGGACAGCGACCGTCAAAATAGCGGCTGATGACACTTCTTCAGCCGGCACAGCTTTAGGGTTTACCGCGCCTATGCTCAAAACATACGAAATATCATTAGAAGGGCTTGACAGGATTGAAAAACTCAAAAAACAACAACCCAAGGACTACCTGATAAATCAGGGACCGAAACCGCGCCGGAAGCGTTACCAAGTGTAACGGCTTCCTCGCTCTCTCTCGGGGGAATAGATTCTGCACCCATAGCTTCATCCCTTGACTCGACGAGGGCCGTCGTAATGCTTGCAACACCCACCGATAACAAGGAGCCACAAGGATAAAGAGCAGCAGTCTGGACAGTCACAGATTCCCGAGAAAGAGTGGCCACTTCGGGCTCTGTAATCATCGGCATTTCACCTGCCATACCATCGCCAGGACTCGGCCTTGCTTAAAAGGAAATATGTATGTCAGAATTCGAGGATCAAATTTGAATAAAGGACTAGGCGTTACGTTACCTTGAAGTAGCTTTCCAGTTTCTTCCCGAGTTGCACGTGCAACCTGTCTATGGGCAGTAGACAGGGCGGAAGGAACATCGGCCAAAGGAAGGTCAGCAGGCGGAATACTGCTTGAGCCTGCACCTGTGGCCGAAACAGCATCGCGTTCCCTCACCGCATGCTTCCCGTGCTTCCTTTCAGTCCGAGCAGTGAGAACTGACCTCCTTAAGACCTCCGACAGGGGGACGTCATCGTCCGAACCGAGCTCTGCCTCCGGAGCCGCCACGGCGTCCATCATCGGCTGCTTCAGCAACGCCTTCTGTAGTGACTTTAGGGTGGCCGTGACTGTAGTAGCTGGCTCTAGAAGCCTTGTTTCATCGCCACTTGGGATTGGCACTGCACTTGGAATGACCTGAGTTACGGTAGTTCCTGCAGTGGGGCGAAGAGAAGGGTCAGATCATGAATAAAAATAGTAAAAGCGTAATGAAACGAATTATACCAAGGCCCAAAGAAGCGCGGAGTCTCTCTTCCTCCTCGAACGTCCTGAGGGAAGCCGCAAAAGCCTCTTCGGCAGAAATACCTGTTAAAAAAGCATCAATAGAAGCATAATAAAGAGAAAAGGGATAGCCGCAGAAGAATATAATTGAAGTATACCTGACTTCGCGATAGTGATCAACGCCGCTTCCTCGCGAGCCAGTCGCTCGGAAGCCGCGAGGGCAGCCTGTAGATCAGTATCAGCCACAAACGCATCGAACAAACCCTCATTGGTGCCATATTCGCACAAGCCCTCACTGTAGGGAGCATGTGGCTCCTGGCCGAATACGACATCGGCAAAAAATAAATACTTCTTCTTTTTCTGCGAGCGGACACCAGCGGCCGATGACAAGAGCTTGCGCTTGACAGGCATTTTCGGGCGGCGGGTCCCGATTTCTGTACCAGCGCCAGATTCCGGGGATGCCACGGCTACCGCAGTTACGGGAACATCAGATTGAAGCCTCTCAGGGAAGACTCGAGGGACGACGACTGTAGTAATTTCCCTCAAGGAAGGACGAGCGGCAGTCCGTCACTTTAAGGGGACAGATGGATTACCAGCGGGGACTGCATCCTTATGATCGAGCAATAATCGCTTTTCTTCCCTGATAACAGCGCCCGTCGCATGCTGGTACCACGCAACGTAAGCATTCGAAGCTTTCGGCACATATCGCGGCTCGTTGATGAGAAAATTGGACCCCGTATTTAGTCGCATAAAGTGGTGCAGCGCGCTGCGAATACCCTCTTCCGTAGCGACCGTCTCGGCTAAGATTGCCTTGAGAGGAACGCCCTGATTGTAACCCGACTGTTGAGCGAAGCGGTGCGGATTGTACCTCATGAACAGTGCCGAGGCGTTTTGCCTGAACATTAAAAAGCCCTGCCTAATAGAATACAAGTGCAAGATTTCCTGAGCCTTCAACGTGGGAGCCCCGTCTTTGAAAGTGTCGTGCAGCGGTTGCACCACCTTGGTAGATTCCTTGCCGATAGTCAAGACTCTATCAACAAAGGTCATGATGTCCCCAACCATGCATGGGCGGAGGACCAGTCGTCGAGCCTCTCGCTGCGACAGGTCTGACGCAGAAGCGTCAACCAGATACATGACCCAAGGAATGTTGTAGCTGTCATAGAAGCGGGGTCATTTGTAAACACCGAAAGCACCTAGCACATGCATCTCGATCCACGGCATGAAGTAGTGAAACAGGAGATGTACGGGCTTTACCCCCGGCTGAGTAGTGTCTGCCGCTAAGCTCAGGCCATGATATAGATGAGCCAGCCCTGCGATCCCAACGGCCACACGCGTCCCTGCAATCATGCGATAGGCCAGATAAAAGACGGTCGGCCTCATATAGCGAGGATGCGTTGGAAGCACAAACCAATTCAACCACAGACCGATGAACCCCAGAAAGAATGTCTCTTCGTCGACGTCTAGATCAGCGAGCTCTGCGAAAGAGATGACCGGAACGTCCAGAATGAAGAAATTCCTCAAATCCTCCTCTGTCGTCGGCAAGTTATCCAAACCAAAACCGAACGGGTCATCAAGCTTGGCGAATTTTGCTGATTGTTTTAACAAGACATCTGGGCAAAGAAAGCGGGCGATAAAATCTGCAAAGCCAACTCCATGCCCTCCAGACTCTAAGAACAAACTCTCATAAATATTCAACACCTTGATTAGGCTTGGGAACCGGTGTTGAACAGCATTTTCCGGAGTAAGACCCATCACCACTGATTTAGTGGCAAAGATGTACTCGTCAGGGGAAAGTATTTCTTCATAATGTTCTCCTCTGACGGGTAAGCCAAAGATTTCCGCAAACTCCTCCAAAGAAATTGAGACCTCTCGGTCTGATAGAAGAAATGTGTGGGTCGGGATGTTCCACTGTTCAAGAAAAGCCTTAACCCACCATACATGAGGCGTGGGATACTGGAAAAGGGATGTATATATGGCGGGATATAGCCCAAGCTTCAGCAGCAGCGACTTCTTGGCCAACAGGATATACCGGGCCCACTGCAGGTAGCCGGCTGATTGGCGAGGAGTCAACCTTATCATATAGACTTGTCCCCAAGGGCGTGACTCACCTTGACATATGTGCCGCCCTAAAATGTCCGAAGCCATCGGCGGCTGTACAGATATTGATGCCATAGAGGGCTGAAGGCGACCCTCCGAAGTCCAGTTGACCTTTTCTACGGCATAATTCACTTGAGGCGAATCGGCATAATGGATTGCTGAAATCGGCTATGAGGGCACCGCACAAAAAAAACTGCGCCGACCCCGAATGATCTGATTATACCACGACCCCCACAAGTGAAGAGACTTCTGCTTCAGGTCATGATCTTTAATAAGTGCAAAGACTTCTCGGTCCACGGGCGCATCGGCAAAGGCGCTCTCTGAACGTATGAAAGGGAAGGAAGAGTCGAAGGCCATTGCACCTGCACAAAAGGAGAAAGTTCAGCTATTGGCGTCATGATTCAGGAATCAGAACTTTAACGTTCTTTGAGACTCAAAATTTTTGCACTGCGTTGCAGTGGGACAAAGAGGGGCCCACAAAATTAAGGTGACGCCCCATCATTGATGGGGCATCCACTCATTAAGAACATAATCCTAAAAGGATTCTAATTTAATGAGAAATATCATTGGACTAAGGAGTTAAACTCCCTCGAGAGTTGTGCTCTGCAAACAGATTTCATATCTTTCAGAAAATTAAGAAGGGAATACAATTGCCCAAGAATTTCTTAGAGCCATGCTCTGTAAAACAATGGGGTAATCTACCCGAACCCTCAAAAGCAAAGCTTTTTTAACAGGGTAAAACCCCAAGATCTTTAAACATTTGAAAGAAAAATCCTAGAAATTCGAAGAGTTCTTCATAAAAGATGAGCAAAGATCTGATTAACGGGTTAAAGAAACCCCAAAATATATTTTTAAGATCTACGATCTAAGAAGAGTAAAGCTTTGTTAATGGGTTCGATCATGATTCTTACAAAATTTTTGGACAAAGCTCTAACTCTAAAAGAGTTTCCTTGGGTAGAGATCTAAGCTCTGGAAAGAGAATTATATTCTCAGAAAAAAAGAAGTTTAAGGAAGATGAACAGCAGTCATCTCAAGGGCGAAACACCCTACTTATAGGTACAAGGAGACGGTTTCACTTCCGAGGAGATCAAATGGTGGAAAAGATGCCACCGCTGCACTCACGTGTGAGCCACGTGAGCGCGGCGGTGGGGGGGGCATTTGTTTCCCCAATAAAAGAGCAAAGCTCGGCTCAAAACTCAAGAGGCAGCGCCTTACGTGTTTGCCACGAGGGCATCAGCGCCAGAGTTAAAAAACTCTTAATAGAGCAAAGCTTTGTTCAAAACTTAAGAGGCAGCGCCTCACGTGTTTGCCACGAGGGCGCCAGCGCCAGAGTTAAAAACTCTTAAAAGAGCAAAGCTCTATTCAGAACTCAAGAGGCAGCTCCTCACGTGTTTACTAAGAGGGCGCCAGTGCCAAAGTTAAAAACTCTTATTGGCGCCGCACGTGCACAGCAAGTAAGCGCCGGCGCTTGGTAGAATTAAATTCTACTCTCTGTTAAACAGAGCCGTTGGATCGAAGATCCAACGGAGATGATAAATCATCAAAATGCAGAATTAAATTCTGTTGAGGAAATATTTCTCAAATCTTTCTAAACAAGAAAGATTACTCTCTGTAAAACAGAGTACCGTTGGATTAAAAATCCAAAGGTGATTAAAGAATCACTGATCTACAGAATAAATTCTGTGTGGGAAAATATTTCCCTAATCTTGTTAAAATCAAGAAAAATATCTTCTGTAAAACAGAAGTCTTTGGATCAAAGATCCAACGGTGGGAAAAATCCCCAAATCAATTAGGATCTCTCAATGAGAGATTTCTTCAACTAATCAACATATTTGCCTCTACTATATAAAGAACCCAAGACTTCAAGTCTGAGACGGAGGAACCCCTCATAAACTTCAAAAAAAAAGAAGAAAGCCTTAAAAGAACAGAGAATTAAATTATCGAGGAAGAAGAATTCTCTTCTTGGAAATTTTAGGTAAACAAAAAGTAGATAAATATCCCGTGGATCATTCAAAAAAAAGAAGAGAGAAAAATAAGGAGTGCTTAGCACTCAGTGGCTGGCGCTCAGCGCCCAGCGCCTCACGTGTCTTTTACGTGGGCGTTACAAAATAAGGAGTGCTTAGCACTCAGTGGCTGGCGCTCAGCGCCTCACGTATCTCTCACGTGGGCGCTACAAAATAAGGAGTGCTTAGCACTCAGCGGCTAGCGCCTCATGTGACCCTTACGTGGGCGCCACAGAACATAAGGGTTATTAACACTCATCATTCAGCACCTGGCGCCTAGTGCCTCGCGTGCTTTGCACGTGGGCGCTTTAAAGAGTGCTCAGCACTCCACATAAAGAGACAAAAAAGAGTAAAGTGTCTAACACTTATTAGGCAAATCCCCATGACTGAAAAGCTCACATGGTTATGTGTGAGCGTCAGAACTCACATAAGTGCTCAACCTTTTTTTTCCAGAAGAAAGGGACTAAGCCCACACCAGTGCTTAGCACTTATTTTAAATCAAAAGAAAATTGGGTGGGCCAAGCCCAAGTTGGCTAGGTCCCTAATTCAGATCAACTGAGCCCATGGACTCATCGTTTCCCAAACATGACTCATGACATAAAAAAAAACAACCAAGCCCCCAATTGCTCGTATACATTTAAGTCGATCTTGATCTCAAAACAGATCAACTATCCTTAAATCAACCCAAACCCAAATCTAAGATATACGGATTTGGACTAATCCACGCCCTACGGGCGACGACGCAAATTTGTCTCCGTACACAATCTACGGGCAACCAAAAATAAAACAAACACACACGACACGAAGTGAACTGCTGGAGCAGAAGAAAGTGGTTATCGCGATGCGGTAACGTAATTAACTGCAGGGGCTTGCGCCTGCAGGGAAGAGCGTCCCTACAATCAAAAACCCTCATAAACGAGGGGAATCTGACGAAGTCTACTACAACGACCGCATCCGTCCAAACCTCCGATACACGGTGCCATAAATCAACTTGGAATCTTCGAAGAGGTGGACGGATAAATCCAAATATCATCTGCCTCTAAATTCAAGCAAGACGACCTACCCGGTTCTTCTCTGTTTTCGGCGGTGAACAATGGATTGGGAAATCCCCTATAGCTAGTGCATCTTGGATTTCCGGGTCCAACCCCTGCTGAAATCTTCGTGTCCGGATCTCAGCAGTCGGGATGAGGTGTGCAGCGAACCTGATGAGCATGGTAAACTCAGTATCGTATTCATCCACAGATTTGTTGCATATCGAACCTTGCTGCAAGTGGATGAACTGTTGTTCCATATCGAAACGGGCAGTCTCGGGAAAGTATTTTTCGTCGAACATGTCGCGAAAAGTCTTCCATTCAATCGGCTGAGCAAAACGGCTTTCTTCAGTTTTCCACTATACTCTGGTATTGTCAGTTAGTTGCAACTTTGCAACTCTCACCCAAGCAATCTCTGGAACTTATACTACTGCTAAGTCATCTTCAATGGACTGAGCCCATTCTTCTGCTTCTAGTGGTCTCTCTTTTCCAGAAAAATGCTTAGGGTGCAATGCCCGGAATTGCTTAACTCCAGGTGCTTCAGCTTCAGGGCGGTGCAAGAGGATAGCAGTCTGCTGCTGCTGACCCTCCAAGAGGCTCTTGATCATCTCAAGCAATACCGTCTGCTCGTTGATGGGAGCGGTAATGGTAGGTGGTGGTGGTAAAGGATTTGGTGGGGTGTTGCCATTCACGTTGGTACTCGTGTTGTTCAGGAATCCATAACCTTGAGAGAAAAGGAAGGATTAGGATAGATTCAAGAGATTAAAAATGTAAGGAATGTTTAGTTGCTGATTCTTATAATTCTTGTGGTATATTGCTTAGGATTCCATGCAGAACTGATCCTGCATGGGCTACCAACAAAACCTGTCACGCCCCACTTCCCAGTATACGGAGAAGTAGACGTGACGGGCAGCGACGTATTTACTCAGAAGTAAACACGTTAAGCGTAAATAAGCAATATAAAATGAATACACAAGAATAACAAGAAATGTAATATAACCAACAACTTTTATTAACATTCTTTCTTTACATTATAACTGATTTGAAAGGAAATGTATAATGATGAAAGCAATGCCTAAACAGTGGCATACAAAGAAAAGAAATAAGGACAAGTAATCTAGAAGTCTATCTCGGTCTCCTGAGAGTCGGGTCCTCCTGACGAATATTCCAAAGAAAGAAAGAAACATGAATGTCGTCAGCGAACTAGCGCTCGGTAAGTCCCAAAGATAAGATGGAATAGAACAGGTAAAGAGGAGAGAACTGGTAATATAAAAAGGATATAATTGTTATACTAACGTAGTTGTTTATACCTTGGTACAGAATGTATCAGTGTATACGAGAGGAGTCCAACTATCCCGTGGACTATAGTAACATGTAAGTACAAGGCTCCGTCAAAACCCACGGGACAACGGCACATGATGTTTATGTAGGTGTCTTTTAGTGTCCATCATCGTGCCACTTTTAACACATTCCATACCAGTCTACCCCTTTAATCCCCGTAATGTATATTGTATAGATTGTAGTTATCAGACTTGCCGAGACTATGGCTATAAGTTGTTCATGTAAACGGTTTCAGGATGTATCAAGTAGGAATGTAGTCAAGTCAAGTCATAGCCATGGCTCGGTCAAGTCAAGTCATGTTTGCATGTTGATATTGTTCTGGTATTCAGGTTCAGGTTCAAGTATACATGTTGGGTTCATGTTAGATTTGTATTCAGGTTTGGATTGGACTCAGATTGATTTGGACTCAGACTTGAGTTAGACACTTTAAACAGAATTTTGATCCTGAATTAGGTTTAGCAGTTATCGGTAACTGCTGCACATGGACCACAGGATTGTGTCTTTTTCCAAGACAATTACCATTGATAACTCCGTTAAAACCTCGTAATGTATACTGTATAGATTGTAGTTATCAGACTTGCCGAGATCATGGATATAAGTTGTTCATGTAAATGGTTTCAGGATTGTATCAAGTAGTCATGTAGTCAAGTCAAGTCATAGCCATGGTTCGGTCAAGTCAAGTCATGTTTGCATGTTGATAATGTTCTGGTAATCAGGTTCAGGTTCAAGTATACATGTTGGATTCATGTTGAATTTGATTCATGTTTGTATTGGATTCATGTTTGGATTGGATTCATTTTTGGATTGGATTCAGATTGAGTTAGACTCAGATTTATTTAGACTCAGACTTGAATCAGACACTTTAAACAGATTTGGATCCTGAATTAGGTTTGGGTGTTATCGGTAACTGCTGCACATGGACCGCAGGATTTGTGTCTTTTTCCAAGACAATTACCATTGATAACCCCGTTAAGTTTTTCTACCTTAAATAGGCAAGCACTTACTTTCTCCGGCTCCCCGAGACTCAAGAGAATTGATTCTGCTTAAACCTATATTTACTAAGGCCCTTAATGTAATTTTATATAACTCGAGAGGGTTTTATGAAAAATTATTTTATTAAATTTCAAAATAAATCTCGAGTATTTATTTATATTATTTAGGGTTTCCATAATTTGTGAATTTTAAAAATGTGAAGTATTTTAGTGAATATTAACTTAACTTGAATAGTTCATGGTATTTTAGTGAAACTTGTCTTGTATTGATACTTGATGGTATTTTGGTGAAGCTTGTCATTCTTTTATCTTTAGAAAAACATGGAATTTTATTATAACTTGAAAATATGTGGTTTGATAATATTTATATAATTATTAAAAATTAAATTTTATTAAAGTAGAAAATTACGTTTTTCTTAAAAATCGTATTAAAAATCTTTTGAGACCGAATGCTCCGTGAGAAAGTCTGCATCCCGCTCTACTAGCCCGAGGATGTGCGATAATCCGCACTATCTAATACCGGGTCCCCTAAATGGGTTGTAGAGACATAATTGCAAAGAGTTTAATCATACATTTCAAAGAAAAATCGGTTTTTATAGTTCATGGTATTTAAATGAAATATTGTATTTGCCACGTAAATATGTTTCAAAGAGAATTTTGCTATATCAGTATGTGTGTATGTGGGGGGTAGGTCATTACCCCATAAAGTTTTCTAAAGGTATGCTAAGCAAAATGTTTAAAAGATGACGTATATAGAATTCATGGTATTTAAATGTAAAAGTTTAATTAAAGTTATTTAACATGGAGTTTTAGAATGAAAATTGTTTCTAAATATTAGTTTCATGTTTAACAATTCAAGGTATAGAATATGAATGAGTAATGCTTAATAAAAGAAGTAGTTTCAAGGGTTTTAGAAATAAATATCGGTATAACTCCATTTACCGACATGTTTTATAAAAATAGACTTTTTTTAAGTATAAAGAGAAGAAAGGGGTGTGACTTACTAGCTAGAAGAAGGGAGGGAAGGTAGAAGAAAAGGGTGGTAGCTTTCGTGGTGTCGTGGGGTTGCCAGAACTTGTGTAGTTCCTCGCCGGAAGTTGTTTTTGGGCTAACTCCATTTCAATTCCACCTGTACTTAGAAAATTTTGATTTTTTTGACTAGAATTTTCAGAATGAGGAGGGGCTAGGGTATGGGGTTGTATTTATAGTGTGGAATCAGGGTTTTGGAATTGAAAGATTGAATTAAAATGCATTTAAAATTGGATTAAAGGTGAAATTGAATTCTCTGTTAAATTGCAGAGAAAACAAACAGTGAAAGGGTAAAGGGGTTAGGCCAAAGGTCTTGTGTGCAAGACAAGGGCACCATTTCCTATGGTTGGACCATCGGCGCCGGTCCCAAGCCCGATCTCGCCGGCCATGTGGAGGAGTTGGGCCGTCGGATTCTTGCCACCTGTCCTACTCAGTGTACACAACATTTTACATATGTTTATTTTTCCCGACTGTTCATTTTTACGTGTAGTGCACGTGTAAACTTTTGGGCTTCCAAAAAGTTTAAAAGAAAAATCTTGAAAAATAATATGTGGCTGATGGGATTCGAACACAGGGGCTACGTCATAGCAGTGTAGAGGATTTACCAATGAGCTACAAGTGCTTTCTTTATGTTCTTAAACAAGAACAACTTTTAAATTGTGCTCAGACTAAGGAACTCCTTTCTGTACTTTAAGAAGAAAAATTTTGTACAGAAGATTCAGGGTCGTTACACTAAATTTCTTCTAAACTTATTTAAATCTTTTACTATGTGTTTCTTTCATTTACTCTTTGTTTAATTTACTTATTTTTGTCCTTCTTCATTTCTTTTAGCAATGATCAAATTTCATATCACTTCAACAATTTTGTGCCCCAACTTGTTTGTTACTACTATGCAGAAATTTATCGCTATGCTCCAGTAGGTGTATTATGTTTATCGTATTATTAGTGTTGCTACTACTTAATTTGCTTAACTATGCTACATTGTATGTTAAATTTTTTATTTTTTTATTGATTTTTTTCAATATCTCTCTTTTATACTATTATTCCAAGTTACATGTTGTTTTCCTCCCTTTACATTCATAATGTTATTAATATGATACAAAGTTCATTCTTTGTAACGAATCTGAAATCCATGTACAGAATTATTTGTTTAAATATATAAAATGGGTATTTCAGTCTGTATAGGAATTATAAGTTACTTTTGTTTAATAAAAGCAAGAAGCGATTTGTAACTCATTGGTAAAGTCTCTACACTGCTGCGACATAGCCTGTGTGTTTAAATCCTATTAGACTCAATTAATTTTTCTAGATTTTTCTTTTTAATTTTTCGGAAGCCCAAGAGTTGCATATGCAATTCATGGAGAAACGAAAAGTTTCAAAAAAATCAAACATGCGCAAAAAGAAGTAAACAGTGATAAAAGCTGGTGGCACGAATCTCGATGCGATTGGGCCAGATCCAACCGCCCGTTTTTCCAATATGGTCCCCGCCGATGGTCCCAATGTGCCCAATCCCCTCCGTGCTTTGTACACACACCCCTTCAGCTCCCCTCAACTCTTCTACACTATTTGATTTCTCTATAATTAAACAGAGACTATTCAATTCACCATTTAACACCCATTTTAATTCTTTTAATCCAATATTTAATTTCCAAACCCTAAATTCTTTAGTATAAATACCACCCTGTGCCCTAGCTCGCCTCTATCCTGAAAATTTCTATCAAGATTCTCCTAAAAAGTTTCTAAGTGCAAGTTGAGTCAAGTGGAGTTAGCAATCAAGCTCTCTTCGTTGAAAATCAGAGTCATTTCTGGAGTTTCTGCGACGCCACGAAACCTCCTTTCTCTTCTTTAACCTCTTCCTAACGCTACACAATGAGTAAGTCCTTTCCCCCTCTCCTTCTTTCAACAAAAATCACATTCTAAAAACATACCGGTTAAGTGGAGTTAACTCCGATATATGTAATTTTAACCTTGGTACTCCCCTCTTTAAGTAAAATAGGTCAAACTAACTTTCTCATACCACTCGTAACCTTGTTTGCAATCATTTAGATTTTAGTTTAATAAAGTTTTCATGAGAAATACTCATATAACGAACTTTTTTAGAAAAATACCATGAATTTTAGTATAACCCTTAATTCAATAATTGTTAAAAATACCTTTAGGAAAACTTCACGGGGTAATGACCTACCCCACACGCACACTATGGTTGCATAGCATGATGTTCTAAATATATGGCTAATTTAAAGAATAGGTTTTACATTAAAATACCATATTTTTTTAAAACGGATTTCTTTTAAACGATATTTTAAATCCTTGGTAATTACTCCTCTACAACTCTCGTTAGGGGACCCATTGTTGGATATAGTGCCCTCAAGGCAATTATTATGATTGCGAGTAGACGATTATAATAATTGAGGGAGGACCTATACAGGTATAACAATCTCAGTCGAGATGATAGTATGCTATCTGGTTTATCTTCATCATTGACGAAGGATATTATGCTACCTGGTTTATCTTCATCGTTGATGAAGCCCGTATGACTGTTGCTTGATGACCAGCATTGTGATGGTGATCATATATGTAGGAGCTGGGTTGTCCATAAGCACATCATTAAATGTCCTTAGTCGTAGGAGTATCGAGACTGGGCATCGATATTCCGGAGTAGACTAGTGTATACGCTTCTAGACCCCGACGAGGGGCGGTGGCCGATCTCACAAGTCACTGGTGCTGTGGCACCTAAGATAGTATACAGGTGCTCACTAGAGGTGAGTACACTGGACAGACTCGCCGAGAACTTCTAGATGGTATTATATCTATCGTCAGATGGAAGTTCTCAGGTGGCATGAGTAAAGGTTAGTCCTTTGACCTGAAGTCGTCATTTGTCTCGTGTGAGTTCCCACTGTACTTTGATTACTACCCTACCATGGCTCAAAGGAGTCGTGCAAACAGGTTTTAGTTGGGTACAGTCCCGAGTCACATGGAGGCAGTGGTCGACTGTCAGGGATTCGTCTCTCCTGGTATTAGGAATCGATGTCGCGCTGTGTTCAGTTGGCTATCACCAGAAATCCGTGGCCACGGTGGGTGAGATTTACTGATAGTTGATCAGTAATATCTCAGTTAGTGATGAGCTAGATTCAGACACGACTTATCGGATCAGTAGGGGTTTGACGTTATCCACCCACTAGACCCGATATGCGATACTCTTTCACGAAAAGACCGGACTGTACGGAGATTGTCACATTCAGGCTCAGTAGGGTAAGGACGCACTTGATTGTCGACCCCCCTTTCGACAACTACCTGGGTAGCCGTTACGTACAGCTAGTGCCGCTGACGTGCTTGTGGTTAAACCCACTGCCAGCATATTTTCGAGTCTTTAGAGTCCTACATAGAGGGTTTTCCCGGTTCAGGCGACAGATGTAGGAGCCGTACAATGGTACGTGCAGGGGTCCGATTAAATACGTGTACGCGATACACGGACTTTAATCGGACGGTTGATAATACTAGCCGGTTTAGGATTAAGCCGGATTATTAAATTAGGTTTTGATTTAATAATTTATATATGTATTTTTATACATATATTTTAGTATTATTGTTCACTATTTATTTTCTCTCTTTGGTGCTATCCGTATTTTTTATACGGATACGCGTATGTGTAGCGATACATATACCAGGTGAAGTATTCCGTATTTATACGGGAATGCTTCGAGAAGAAGAAGTCCTCATATTTATTTTTCTATTTATAAAAATAAAAAGGGAAATGTGGTGGAAAGTGGAGTTATGAAGCATGGTGCAAATATTGTAGAAAAGCATGGCTTTGTTTTTAAAATGATTATTTTCATTTGGTTGCACTATTGGTGCATGATTGATATTTATGTAGCCATTCCTTTTACTTCATCACTTGATGTTTTTTTCTTCTTCTTGACTTGCTCATGCTCCATGGTTTCTTCATGCTTCAACCTCTTTCACCTTCTTCTTCTTCTTGCTCTTCATTTGAGCATAGATTCTAGAAAGAAAAATTTAGTGAAGTATTCCAACATCACCGACCATTCAAATCTAGCGAATTTGGATCGTCGGTTTGAGCCTCCTCCGCGTTCCCTCGGGTAGATCGTCTTCGGCAAGGATGGTTGATTCTCAAGCACGATCCCGGCGGCTACGAGCTTGGAGGGGTCTTCTACAATTGGATGGACACGCGACAAAAGTTGTATTTTCTCAAACCTTGCATGTTTTAGATTTCTAGTTTAGGGTGTTTGGATCGAATTCTTGGGTTTGCGCGTCCGGCACCCGTAAAAAGTTTTTGTTTTCTTTTCCGCCTCGCTCGCGGCCTCCGCGGCGCGGGCGCCGGATTCCAACATGGTATCAGAGCCACCCAAACACCCCAAACTAATTTTAGACGATGCTTCAAGTTTCAAAACCGAAAACTCCTTTTTCAAAACCCAGTTTCTGTTCGAAATATTTTTAGTCTCTAAATTTTTTAAAATAAGTGCAAAAGCTTACTCTAGACTAGATAGTGACACACAATGAAAACAAGCGGATTTCACCATGATTGAACCGGCAGGAATGGGGATTTGGCCATCCTCACCTTTTCACTATTCACATCTGGAGCTCGTTTTCATGCTGTGTCTTTGGTTTTGTAAATTGGTATTTTTGGTGTTGTTTGATTTGTCCCAAATTTCACTTTGTGTCATCTTAGTTTTGGGACAACTCGGGAGTTTTAAAAACTCGAAACATTTTCATCGTCGGTATCTGTGATATATGTGTTGCTGAATGTCGTCTAATTGCTATATGTTCATTTAGACGGGGTTGCACACATTCTGGGGTTGCTTGCTTCTGCGGTTATATATATATATATATCTGGTTATGGTTTGTGCGGATTTTCGTGATGGATAGCCTTGTGTGCAATGTTAGATGTACAGTTCAGATTCATTTGTATATTCATTATTGCGGGACGAGCGTCCGACATGTGGACTGCCTTCACTGCCTATTATGTATATTCTTTTATTGGGGCACGACCGGGTTGAGGTCGATGTCACCATTGTATATATATTTTTCTTTTCTGTACTAGGATTACCCCACGGAGGAGTGCTCGAATAGCCGGGTTCTAGAAGGGAACGGGCCCACATCTTATTGCGTTGAGACTGGGGGGGCTTACTCTAGAATTGGCGGGCTATTCGCCGCACTCGTAGGGGGTATAGGTTGACCTACGGAGGAGTGCTCAAGTTATCGGATTCCGTGAAGTGCTGGGTGGCCCGATCACTTTGTTGATTGGGGTTGCCTCATTTTGGAGATTGACGGGTAACTTGCCGCACTCGTAGGGGTCTAGGATTTTCATTACACTGTCCATCCACACGACCGGGGAACGTCGCGTTTCATTTATGGCTCAAATGAAATGCGGGGCTCCTAGATTATCCGCTATTCCATATTGTTGTTCGCATGCTTGTGATGATTTTTTATCTGCTGTGATGATTATTATCTGCCTGCGATGTTGAGATATATATATATATATATTATATATTTAGTAGATGCTTCTATATGTTTTGCATCCGTGCTAGTCCAGCCCCCGCTCTGCCGTTAGTTAAGTAACTTAACGGTGCATGACGGGGCCCCGTGGCGAATGCAGATGCCATATAAAAAGCATATTATTTTGATTGTTTCTTTTGTGTCTTGGAAACATAAAATGATGGGAACACATTATCGAAATAATGCAAGGAAAAATATACCTAAATGATGTTGTCGAAACCAATTTTAAAACTACTAGGTTTTCTTCAAAACTCATAGTCGTATTCTTTTGCTTTGCATAGAGCTATTCGGTTAGGAATATCCCGCACCTCATTTTATGAGGGGAGAGTCTTGATCTTTTCATTGGGAGTTCGCTCTTAAGCAAAAGTTTATGTTACTAGTTCTAAAAAGCGGAGCTTAAACCACTTCATTTCAAAGCTACTCGAGTTCCTTCAACGATATCAAGTTCATTACGTTAAAAGTTTTTCGCCAATAACCAGCCGTAGCCCTCCGTCATTTCAGATGGGTAGCACTTAGTATTCATGCTATATTTGTTGGCCTTTGTTTATCGCCGAAAACGGAGATGAACCGGGATAGATCGTCCTGCCTGAATTTGGGGGCAGATGCTATTTGGATTTATCCGTCCATCTTTGAAGATGCCAAGTTGATTTATGGCACCGTATATCGGAGGTTTGGACGGATGCGGCCGTTGTAGCAGACATCGTTCCCCCTCGTTTACAAGGGATTTTTGATTATGGGACACTCTTCCCTGCAGGCGCATGCTCCCGCAATTAATTACGTTATCGCATCGCAATAACCACTTTCTCCTGCTCCGGAAGTTCATTTCGTATCGTGTGTGTTTTTGTTTGTTTAGGTTGCCCGTAGATTGTATACAGAGACTAATTTATGTCGTCGCCCATAGGGCGTGGATTAGTCCAAATCCGTATATTTTTAGATTTGGGTTTTGGTCGATTTAAGGATCGTTAATCTGGTTTGAGATTAAGATCGACTTATATGTATGTGAGCATTTGGGGCTCGATTTGTTTTTTGTTAAGGATACATTAGTCCAATTTGAGACTCAGATCCACTTAATGGGGTTTCAGGATCATTTTTATTTCAGATCCAACAGAAGAGCATTTGGGCTCTATTATTTAGTTTAAGAACGTTTCGGTCCATTATCGCTATTTTGGAGGCAAATATTAGTTTAAGGACATTTCGGTCCATTATCGCCGTTTTGGAGGCGAATATTAGTTTAAGAACATTTCGGTCCATTACCAGTTTAAGGACGTAGTGGTCCAGTGTATTCATCTTGCGTGCGCATGTATTTGTTACATGACGGAATGAACATGGGTGATATGGAATGCACCCAGTATGGGACGCGGTCTGATTTGAGGCGTGCATGTCGGTTTGGACGGTTTGGGAATGCACTGAAGAATTGTTGGTTGTCGGGACCCGCCACCTCTCTGAAGATGTTGAAGAATTACAACGATGTATATCAAAGGTGTGGAGAGATGTACCCTTAAACCAAATCCCGTATTTGAGGGAAACAGGATATGGTGACCCTAGGAATCGTTAGTCATGTTTGAGATTAAAATTATCTTAGGAGATATAAGATGAATATTATTTGTGATATCATCAATTGAAAGATCAATAGTCATATGTGAGACCGAGATTAGTTTGGGCAATCATGAGCATATAGGCTAGGTTGATTTGAATCAAGAAGGTTCTTTCCTCAGAGGGCCTAGCCAATTTTGGGCTTGATCTGCTCAGTGGTTTTTTTTTTTATTGAAAAGTGCTAAGTACTTGCTTGGGCTCTGTTTAATCAGTCCCCCTTATATGCAAACAATGTTGAGCACTTATATAAGTTCTGACGCCTACATATGATCATGTGAAGCTTTCAGTCATATGGAATTACCCAATAAGTGTAAAACACTTTACTCCTTTTGCCTTTATATAGAGTGCTAGACGCTCTTTATGTCGTCCACGTAGGGAGCGCGTGAGGCGCTAGGTGCCGGGCGCTGCCCAATGAGTGCTAAGCACTCTTTTCTTCTGTGGCGCCCACGTGAGGGACACGTCAGGCGCTGGGCGCTGCCCAATGAGTGCTAAGCACTATTTTCTTCTGTGGCGCCCATGTGAGGCGCTGCCCAATAAGTGGTAATCATTCTTTTCTTTTGTGGCGCCCACGTGAGGGACACGTGAGGCGCTGCCCAATGAGTGCTAAGCACTCCTTTCTTCTGTGGCGCCCTCGTGAGGGACACGTGAGGCACTGGGCGCTAAGCACTAGGCGCTGCCCAATGAGTGCTAAGCGCTAGGCGCTGCCTAATGAGTGCTAAGCACTCTTTTCTTCTGCGGTGCCTACACGAGGGAAACGTGAGGCGCTGGGGGCTGTCCGATGAGTGCTAAGCACTCCTTTCTTCTGTGGCGCCTACGTGAGGGACACGTGAGGCGCTGGGCGCTGCCCAATGAGTGCTAAACACTCTTTTCTTCTGTGGCGCTCTCGTGAGAGACACGTGAGGCGCTGCCCAATGAGTGCTAAGAACTCATTTCTTCTGTGGCATCCACGTGAGGGACACGTGAGGCGCTGGGTGCTAGATTTTTCCTTATATGCTTTGTTTTGAGGAATTCAATTCCTAGTTCTTTTCTGAATCTTTGATTCTCAAGAACAAGTTCTTACCAATAAGAATTAAATTCTCAACTTGTGGGAGACTTGTCTTGTGGATCTCAGATCCAAAGAAAGAACTAAGTTCTTTTAAAAGGGTTAAACCCTTCAATAGGTAAATGAGATGTTTTGATCTCTCTCTTTTTCTTTATTTACCTAGAGTTTCTTGAGGAGGGAGATCTTCTTTTTTGTTCCTTTCTGATATTTTCTGCTTTAGTTTTTTTAGAAGCTTATGGGGGGTTCCTCTCTCTCAGACTTGAAATCTTGGGTCCTTTATATAGTAGAGGCAAATTTGTTAATTAGTTTTTGAAGAAATCTCTCATTAAGAGATCCTAATTGATTTAGGGATTTTTACCCACCATTGGATCTTTGAACCAAGGGCTTCTATTTTACAGAACATATTTTCTCGTTTCTAACAAGATTGGGGAAATATTTTCCCTTGCACAGAATTTATTCTGTAAAATGATGATTTTTTAATCACCATTGGATTTTTAATCCACCGGTTCTCTGTTTTACAAAGGGCAATCTTTCTTATTTAGATAGATTGAGGGAATATATCCCAAAATAGAATTTTATTCTATAATCCAATTTGGGGGATTTTTTTCTCCTGACAGAATTTAATTCTGTATTTTTGATGATTTATCATCTCTGTTGGATTTTTAATCCAACGGCTCTGTTTAACAGAAAGTAGAATTTAATTCTACCTGGACACCGGCGCTCATGTGTTGTGTATGTGGGCGCTACTCAAGATTTTAATTCTTATAATGGGTATTCATATGCTTTGCACATTGGCGCCCGCGTGAGGAGCACGTGAGGCGCCACCATAGGATTAATTCCTATCAGATTGGTCTTGGCGCTAGCGCCCGCGTAAGGAGCACGTGAGGCGCCACCATAGGATTAATTCTTATCAGATTGGTCTTGGCGCTGGCGCCCTCGTGGGAAGCACGCGAGACGCTGCCTCATTAATTTTTAAACAGAGCTTTGCTCTTTATTAGGGTAAATATTGAGGAAATAAATGCCCCCCACTATTTTGCCCACGTAAGTATGTACGTGGGTGAAGTAGTGCAAAATTATGCATGGCCATAGAATTGATGGTTTGGGAGACAAGTTTAGGATCCTTGGTGCCTAAGGATTTTTTCATCTTCTTGAGCCGTAAGGGTCTCAGGAAGTATTTTTCTCCTTATGAGTCATGAGGATCTCATAGGTGCATATTCTCCCTAGAAATCGTGAGGATTCCTAAGTGTTTATCGCCTTCGTGAGTCGTAAAGATCTCACTCTGGTATTTTTTCCTTACGAGTCGTGAGGACCCGTAAGTAGCCTCTTTATTTCATTGGCATGTAACTTTGGCGAATGTGGTCCGTGGATAGTATACAAGAGTCCATCTTGACCTCCTTGTAGGGCAGCGATGGCTTAGGAAACAAGTTTAGATCCGTCGCCTAAGACTTTTCAACTTTATGACCCGTGAGGGTATCATAAAGACTTTTCTCCTTATGAGTCGAGAGGATCTCGTAGGTATATTTTCTCCTTAGAAGTCGTGAGGACTCCTAAGTGCGTTTTCTCTTGAGAGTCGTAAGGATCTCACAAGAGAATTTTCCCCTTATGAGTCGAGATGACTCGTAAGTAGTTTCTCCTCCTCGTCGTTGTGCAACTTCGGAGAATGTGGCCCGTGGATAGTATACAAGAGTCATTTTGGACCTATTTGTAGGGCCGCGATGGCTTAGGAAACAGGTTTTAGATATGTCGCCTAAGGCTTTTCAATTTTATGAGCCGTGAGGATCTCATAAAGATGTTTCTCCTTACGAGTCGAGAGGATCTCGTAGGTATATTTTCTTCTTAGGAGTCGTGAGGGCTCTTAAGTGTGTTTCCTCTTGAGAGTCGTAAGGATCTCATAAGAGAATTTTCTCCTTCGGATCAGAGTGAGCGAAGGCCCTCGCCGGGTCACTGTACGAGTCGAGAGGACTCGCAAGTGGTTTTTCCTCATCGTCAGTATGCGACTTTGGAGAATGTGGCCCGTGGGTAGTATACAAGAATCAATTTGGACCTACTTGTAGGGCCACATTGCTTAGGAAACAGGTTGATATCCCCGTCGCCTAAGGCTTTTCACCTTCATGAGCCGTGAAGGTTTCACGGAGGTGTTTTTCCCTACGAGTCGAGATGAGTCGAGAGGTTCTCGCAGGTGTATCCTAACATGAAATATAGATAACCCCTATTCTTTACGATAGGGGTCCGTTAGGTTTGTGGTACTAGGGTTTTAGTCCATGATACCGTCACGTTGGCTGATGTATTCCTCGATATGCGGTTTTAAGCCGTTGTTTGAGTAGCCCCACGATTGTTGTGTCTCTGATCCCTTTGGGGGCTGGCCAAGATGTCCTCAAGTAATCTCCTTAAGTCATATTACCGTCGAGAGATCAAGCGTTAGGAATTTACCATGTCGCTTTTTTACTTGAGGTTATGCTCAATTTGGAGCCCCGGTGGTCATAACCACTCTGCGCTGGTGTGGGATGATCTCCGATAGTCTTTTAGGTTTTATATGAGTTGCCTTCAAGACCCTGAAGTTGGGAATATACCGTTGCTTCATTTTTGTTTGACAATGCCGTGCCGTTTCTTTGCTGAAGTAGGGTAGATATCTGTAGGACCTTTATGCTGTATGTATTGCAGTTGAAGTTCGGAGCTAGGAATATGCCTTTGCTCCAATTTGATTTATCTATTTGGAGCCTTTGTTGACATTACGTCTGCTCTAATGAGAAGAATGTCGAGCTGGAGCTGGGATTTTGCCGTCACTCCTTTTTGATTTGGCTATTTGGAGCCTTTGTTGACATTGCGTCTGCTATAACGAGAAGAATGTCAAGCTGGAGCTGGGATTTTTTCGTCACTCCTTTTTGATTTGGGTATTTGAAGCCTTTGTTGACATTGCATCTGTTGTAACGAGAAGAATGTTGAGCTGGAGCTAGGATTTTGCCGTCACTCCTTTTTGATTTTGGGCTATTTGGAGCCTTTGTTGACATTGCGTCTGCTGTAACGAGAAGAATGTCGAGCGGGAGCTGGGATTTTGCCGTCACTCCTTTTTGATTTGGCTATTTGGAGCTTTTGTTGACATTGCGTCTGCTGTAATGACAAGAATGTCGAGCTGGAGCTGGGATTTTGCCGTCACTCCGTTTTGATTTTGGATATTTAGAGCCTTTGTTGACATTGCGTCTGCTGTAATGAAAAGAATGTCGAGCTGGAGCTGGGATTTTGCTGTCACTCCCTTTTGATTTGGCTATTTGGAGCCTTTGTTGACATTGTGTCTGCTCTAACGAGAAGAATGTCGAGCTGGAGCTGGGATTTTGCCGTCACTCCTTTTTGATTTTGGCTATTTGGAGCCTTTGTTGACTTTGTGTCTGCTGTAACGAGAAGAAAGTAGAGCTGGAGCTGGGATTTTGCCGTCACTCCTTTTTGATTTGGCTATTTGGAGCCTTTGTTGACATTGCGTCTACTGTAACGAGAAGAATGTCAAGATGGAGTTAGGATTTTTTCGTCACTCCTTTTTGTTTGACCTTTGGGTCTTTGATGACGTTGCGTCTACATCCTGCTGGCATAAGAAGCACGTCGAGCCGGAATTAGGATTTTGCCATCACTCCTTTTTTATTTGGCTCCTTGGAGCCTTTGTTGACGTCGCATCTACACTGAGATGGAATATCGAACTTGAGTTAGGAATATGCCATTGCTCCTTTTTTGTTCGACCCTTGGGTCTTTTTTGACGTCACGTCTGCATTGAGAAGGAACGTCAGGCTGATCTCTAGGCTGTAGATGTTACCATCGAGATCTGGAACTAGGGATATGTCGTTGCTCCACTTTATTTTGGTGATGTCATACCGATTATTTGCTGAAGTTGGGTAGACATCGAAATGACCTTTATACTGTATGTATCGCCATCAAGGTCTGGAGCTAGGAGTATGCCATTGCTCCAATTTCAATTGACAGTTACGCCCGCACCCTGCTGGAAAGAGGAGAACATCGAGATGGAGCTAGGATTTTTTTCCATTACTCCACTTTTGTTTGTTGATGATGAGTCTGCACCGAGAAGGAACGTCGAGTTGGAGCTGGGAATTTTCCATTACTCCTTTTTGATTTGGCTCCTTAGAGCTTTGCTGACGTCACGTCTGCACCCTGTCGGAATGAGAAGAACGTCGGGATGACGTTTAGGCTATACATGTTGCCATTAAGATCTGGCTCTCCCTTTGACGAAGCCTGGTAGGAAAATATGGTACCCTTTCCTTCATTTGTGCCCATAGATTGTATACAGGGGTCGGTGTAGACTCACCTGCAGGGCAGAAGAAATTTTATTTTATTTTTTTATTTCCGCGATGCTCTATCTTTTCAGCTTTTCATATCGCGAAAGTCACGATTGCCTAATCATTTCGGCTATTTATCGCGGTGCCCAATCATTTCGGCTATTTTTATATTTTTACTCGCTGCATTTTATTGCGAGTTGCCCAAACATTTCGGCTATTTCATATGCATATGTTTTGCTCGCTGATTTTTATTGCGAGTTGCCCCATCATTTCGGCTATTTTATATGCATTTTTTTGCTCGATGATTTATTGTTGCGAGTATGGAACTTAAGATCTGATACCAATATTGGCATCGGTATCACTGCGACCGGAATATTGCCAGGAGCGAATAATCATTTGTCTTGAAAGGACTTGAAGCGTGACACCTGTTTAGGTATCAGCATTGCTACCACTGAAATATTGCCAAGAGCGAATCATCATTTGCCTTTGTCGATTTGAACAAAGATGGCTTAGTAAATAGGGTTAGGATCCTGTCGACTAAGACATTTTGACTTTATGATCCGTAAGGGTCTCATAAAGGTTTTTCTTCCTACGAGTCGTGAGGATTTCATAGGTGTATGTTTTCATTAGAAGTCGTGAGGACTTCTAAGCGGTGTTTTCCCTTGCAAGTCGTAAGGATCTTACAAGAGTGTTTTCTCCTTATAAGTCGAGAGGACTTACAAGTGTCATTCACCATATGAGATATTTCAAGCCATTGGTAGAACTTGGTAACGGAGTATTTATTCGTGCCTATGGATTGTATACAAGGGTCAATATCGAACCGCTTGTAGGGAAACTCAGGGAATGTGATGTCTTAAGAACGGGTTTGGATCCCTGTAGCTTAAGCATTTTGAATCTATGAGCTATGAGGGTCTCATAGGGGGAGTTTTCCTTACGAGTCGAGAGGATCTCATAAGTGAAAGTTTTACGAGATTGCGCCCTTCCAGGTTTTCAGAAACTCGCTGGTAGCTCTGCTGTTTTTATTCACGGCGCCCTTTCGGGTTTTCATCCGTGCCCATTTTGCTTGTGGACATACCGTTTTTTTAACGAGATCGCGCCCTTCCGGGTTTTCACAAACTCGCTGGTAGTCCTGCTGTTTTTACTCATGGTGCCCTTTCAGGTTTTCATCCGTGCCCATTTTGCTTGTGGACATACCGTTTTTTTAACGAGATCGCGCCTTTCCGGGTTTTCACAAACTTGCCGGTAGTCCTGCTATTTTTACTCGCGGCGCCCTTTCGGATTTTCATCCGTGCCCATTTTGCTTGTGGACATACCTTTTTTCTTAACGAGATTGCGCCCTTCTGGGTTTTCATAAACTCGCCGGTAGCCCTGCTGTTTTTACTCACGGCGCCCTTTCGGGTTTTCATCCGTGCCCATTTTGCTTGTGGACATACCTTTTTTTATCATCGGTTTGTCAATGGGACTTGAGTTGCAGTCTTCACCATTGGAGCTTTGATTGCAATATAGATCTCAATAGAGGATATCGCCGTATTTGGGGCGATGCACCATGTTTGAGGTGGCGCCTTAGTTTAAGGACATTCCGGTCCATTGTTAGTTTAGGGACATCTCGGTCCATGGCCAGTTTAAGGACGTAGTGGTCCATTGTTACCATTTTCGAGGCAACGGATCTTCTGGATACTAATTTCAGGGTTCTGACTCGGAAGATAGCAAGCGGACATGGGCGTTGTCATCTATCATTGACCTAAATCGTGACCCGTTAGGCGTAGTATCTTTTGAGGAATCAGCCATTTATTGGTCGGAAGGGTCTTCGCCATGCATATCCATAAGCAGGTAGGCCCTACCTTAGTAGACCTTGTCTATGATGTACGGGCCCTCATAGTTCGGCTCGAATTTCCCCCGTTTTGCACGATTAGGAATCATAGGTCGTTTGACAACTAGCACGAGCTCTCCTTGGCAGAATGTTCTCGGCCCAGTCAGTTTTTCGTATGAGCGCGTCATCCTTTCCTTGTAAGCTTCTAGGTTTTGCTGCGCCATGAGGCGAGTTTCATCGAGGGAGTCGAGCTCCTCAAGCCGAAGATGGGTATTTTCTTCATCCGTCAGCTCGTATCGAACTGCTACCCGCAGAGAAGGGAGTTCTATTTCCAAAGGAAGGACTGCTTCTGTGCCGAATACTAACGTGTATGGTGTTGTATTCATAGCCGTTTTGAACGTCGTTCGGTATGCCCAGAGAGCTTCGTGCAGTCTCTCGTGCCAGTCCTTTTTGTTTCTGGACACCGTTTTCTTTATAATCTTCGTCAAGGTCTTGTGGAAAGCTTCAGCTAGACCGTTGGCACGAGGATTATAGACCGAAGAGTATCTCCAATCTATTTTATGTTGTTCTTCGAAGCGGCTGATTTTATGGCTCCTATAGGCTGGCCCATTATCTGAGATTATCCATCGCGGAGTATCGAACCGGTAGATGACATATGTCTTGAAAAAATGGAGAATATTATCCATCTTCACCTCCCTTAGTAGTACTGCTTCTGCCCACTTAGAAAAGTAATCAGTCGTCGCCAGTATGAACCGGTGTCCTTTAGATGATGCTGGCTCAATGGGGCCGATTATATCGGTTCCCCACATTTCGAACGGCCAGCTAGCTACCGTTGGATGTAGCGGATTTGGATGTTGATGGATGAAGTCCCCGTGAATCTGGCATCAGTGACACTGCTTCGCATATTCGAGACAGTCCTGAACCACTGTGGGCCAATAGTAACCCATTCTTTTGATCTTCAGCCTCATCTTTGGCCCGGCTTGATGAAAACCGTAGATTCTATCGTGAGTCTCTTGAATGACTCTCCTTGCTTCTCCTGGCCCCAAGCACCTTAGCTACAAACCGCCAAGTGATCTCTTGTATAGAGTATCATTGAGAAAGCGAAAGACAGAGCCCGTTTCATGAGTTGATGTCTTGACGATGCGTTTTCGGGCATTCGATGGGATTTGAAGTAGTCTATGAAGACTTCCCTCTAATCCTTAATCTTTTCTTCGTCTTCTATCTGGAGGACTGCTTGTTTGGACGTTTCCTTTTCTTCAGATGACTCTGTTAAATCCTCCGAAGGTATCCCTGCTGGCGTAAAAACTCGGCGGCTTTGCACGACGATCTTTACGTTGTCGAGGTCTTCGTCGGCTAATTCTTTAGCCAATATAGCCAATGCATCTGCTTTGCTATTTTCCACACGCGGTATACTCTCCAAGATGTAGGAGGGGATTTATTTCGGCAGTTGCTTCACTCTTTCACCATACCTGATCAGTTCTGGCTTGCATGTCTGATAGTTGCCATTTACTTGGCTGACAATGAGCTGGGAATCCCCATATATGAGGAGGTCTTTGATTCCCATATCAACAGCGATCTCGAGACCTGTTATCAAAGCTTCATATTCAGCTTCGTTGTTAGTTCTTGGCTTCGTCAGGGAGAAAGCGTAACGCAATATCCCTCCTTGCGGGGTTACGAAGATAAAGCCTACCCCAGCTTTGATTATGGGGGTTTTATGCTTCCGCTTCTTCATGAAAGATGCTCCATCGAAGCAGAGTTCCCATCGGGCACCATTCTTTTCTTCCTTTGCGTCGAATGCATGTTCATCCGGTAACTCACAATTTAAGGGGGAGTCGGCGGGTATTAGATGCTCGGCGAGAAAGTCGTTGATGGCTTGGTGATATTTCTCAAAAACTATCTATTACCGCAATCAAGAACGGCGTCGTATGAAGCTAGCCGGTGAGTACGGGTCAGTCCACAGGGATGTTGTGAATCTCCTAATCGCGCTTACGAGTTAATTCAGAAGGGTGTTCGGATTGATTATTAAATCTAAAAACCTAATTATTCTATATTACGATTATCTAGATCTAGTCTTGTTAGGGTTAGGTTTAGGGATGGTTTGGAAATGCAAGTAAATCTCAACGCTTTCTATACCCGAATGAAGATCTATGAGGAGTTATGGTAATTATCAATAAAAGGGATTAGATCCATTCGGGAAGGTGTTCCTTCCTCTAGGTTCTTGTCCTTCCTTTAGAGATCCTTACCCTAACCTTCATGGAAAACGCGCGCAACCGGGCCTTTACACTACGGTGTCATCGTTACCTCGAGGGGTAGGAGGCCGTAGGGCGCGGTGTGTGCGTGTATGCAGGGGGTCCTATTGTAAATATTTGATGGGTAAGAAAGGGATGAGAGATCTCATCTCTCAAAAGCCTTCCCCAAAGCTAACTCTAAACAATTTCCTAGGGCAAGGAATTAAATCTACCTAGGGCAAAGAATTAAAATCTAAACTAGAGCAATTAAATAAATCTACTTACAGATGGCTCTCTCCGATCATCAACGCAGGTTTGTCAGATCTGAATTTCTGAATTGAAAAGAGGCATCGATGCTCTCCATAAAGAATTCTGAAATTTTATTATTAAAAGGAGGCATAAGGTTTACATTGATTTGGGTTCTATTTATAGGAGATAGAAACCCTAGGTTACATTTGATTCGCATATCTGCTTTTACGAAATTACCCCTAAGAAAAGACCTATTCAGCGTCGCCTCAGACTTTGGAAAAAATTCTCGAAGCCCGGGCATTGGATGGCCGCGGAACCGCGGCATGGGCAGGCTTGGGCCGCGGTTCCGCGGCCCATTGGTTAGATTGAATGGTGAAACTTTCAGGTCTTGATTTGGGCTTTTTGGGCTTAAATATTCTGTGGTTCTTTTCTCAATTGGGCTTCTACGTTAGTTCCAGATCTCCAGTGAATAATTTGCAATGGATTTTTAACCGTTCGCTTTGTTATTTTGGACCTTGCTTTGCCTTGTACTTTATGAATTTTATCTTTGATGTAGGCTTGATCAAGAGTCTTCTGTTTGTTGGTCAAAATCCACTTTTGCATCGTCTTTTCGTCGTTTTCACTGTTTTCTGTCCAAGAACCTGTAACCTGTAATATGTAGCAGTCATGCGTCAAAAGCACCTGTTTATTTATAAAACGAATAAGGATGGGGAATATAATAATACAATATTATGGTGTGAACAATACCTCCAAACTTATCTTTTGCTCGTCCTCGAGCAAACTTATTTTTTTTTTATTCTCTACAAAAACCTAACCGCACTTTCGCAGGGAAACGCGATTGCACTGAGCTCATGCAACAAGCCGTTAAACCTCTAGGTGTCCCTAGTAGGAGGAGTGTTGTCTCCTGAGGGTTTTCAGCGGATTACACCCACAAAATCCTATCAATTTGGCATTTCGACTTTAATTCTCCAATTAGGTTTTCTAACAAGGAATTCTATTATCGTCTACTCGTAAATTATCTACCCATATTCTTCACACTTCCTCATCATTTAACTTAAGATTATATATATTCTGCAGACTTACTTAGCTTTCGGCATTTCTTAAGTTTTCCTTCTAGGGTTCCATCTCCACTTAGGAATTTTTATCAACTTTACTAAAGATACAAGTTCTATTCTTCATTCCTTTCTCTTATCTAAACTCTAATCACATATCCCCACGTGTGTATATAAATCACCCCTATACTTGGAAATTCAAATCAAGCAATCATACCCTTGTCCGTTGTCCAAAGTACTTATTAGTTGGTGAATTTTTAATTGAATTTTTCTTACACATCCTTCATGCGACCGTTAATACTTCTTGAGGTACCAATGACCGATTACAAGATGTGTTTGCACATTAAAGCGTAATTCCTAGTCTTGCAACACCCAAGGCTTTAGAAGTGACTCCCAAACCAGTTGGTCTAAGGCACTAGGTGATGCAGCACCCTCGCTAAATATTTTTCTATTTTTGCAGCCTTAAGTAATCATAAAAACCAGTGTTCATTTTTTTCTTTAATCACTTTTTTTTTCTTTTATTTTCATTGTACTAAGGACTTTAGAAAAGAGCATTTCAAGGTCTCCTTTACTATTCCAAGTTTCAAGGTGCGTGATTGTGCAATTTGTAGGGTATATATTTTTCAGAATCTAGACTTAAGCTAGGAATTATTTTTCAAACTTATACTTTAATAAGAACATCAATACTTTTCCTTTGTTTCGACTTAGCCCAAAAAGTGAACTTAAAATTTTGCCTATTTCTAAATAAACTACAAAGACATATATTTTCTACCGTTAAACTTTAAGGAAGGTTATTTTTAGGGTTTTTAATTTACTACGTCTAAGATCTAGTTGTTCCTAGCTAGTTAACCTATTTGTCAAACTCAAGTCAATTAGCCAAAATTGAATACATAAATTTTTATAATTTTTGAAATTTTTCAATTTTTATGGGTTTTAAAATAAGTATGCAAATGCAAAAATATGTACAAATGAATGCGAAGGAAGAAGACGTACCGAGCATACCCCCAAACTTGAACTTGACAGTGTCCTCACTGTCATGCTACACCAAGAGGGTTGAGAATATCGGCACTCCCCTGTTTATTTATTTATAATTTTTTTTTTATTTTTTTTTTTGAAATTTTTAAAAAAAATTTTTAATAGAAAAAGAAAACAAAAAAAATATATACATATATACAACAAGATTCCCCCCAAACTTAAGCTTGGCCTTACATAAGCCAAAGGTTAGCACCAACCATTCAAAAATCTTATCGTGGTAATGGCCGAGTTGGTGAAATAATGGGGTGTAGAGGAAAGAAATGAAAAACACACAAGACCGTGTGGGAAGAAGGATAGAATATGGTCTTGGTGGGGGAGAAGAATGGCGGAAAGGAGAAAGAAGGGTAGCACGATCTTGAGGGTGTAAATCGAGTGAATAAATTAGCGCAATATATGATGACCGAAGTGTGAAAACTGATTGTGCTAATCTATCAACTCGTCGTGAAATGGGATCAAATCCCTCAAGATTCGCAAGAAAACATGGGTACGCCGAACTTGGTATAGGAGATGAAAGCGTAACGGTCTCTTGTACAGTCGGAATGATAGGAATGACGACAGGGAGTGAATTAGGGATAGTCTCTTTCTCACCGTAGTAAAATGTTTCGAACTTGAAAGATTCTATCAATGGTTCGAAACGACTGTAAGCAACCGAGTCTGATGGTTCAACTAACTCATCTGAAAATGTAAAGGACTCAAACTCGGGCGGGGAGACATCAACATCGTCCGAAAAAGTGAAACACTCGTAGGTGTTATCGTCTGTGAGAACTGTGTCAGATTCAAAGGAAAAGTGTCAGATTCAAAGGAAAAGTTTTCAAGCTCACAGTCGTCAAGCGTGGTCGGAACGATGTAAAGGAGGGAGGGTGATATAACAGTCAAAGGTTCAGGAGGATGAATTGGAAAATCATACACATCAAACAAAAATGGTTCAACTTCAATATGATCCTTAAAACTCTCCTTAATACTATCCTTATAATTCTCCTCAAAATTCAACTCATCCATGCCATTATTATCAACATCAAGACGCATATGAAGTTCGGGAGAAACATCTAATGACTCGGGATGATGAGTTGAACATAAAATTTCAATTAAATCGACAGATTCATCATCCGAAATATTCCCGGCGTCTATATCCTTAATCAAGTGAAAATTAATTTTTTTAGACACCTCATCAAAAGCATGGATATTTATCAATTTAGGTTCTAGAGTGGAGGTGTAAAGGTCAAACGGATTAGGTGTGGTTTCACTCGAAAGGGTTTCTTCACAATTTGGCAAATCAAGCACTACAAAATCACACAACTCGTTTTTAGTTTCAACTTGTGAGTCAGTTAGGACAATCAATGGAAAACCGGAGTTGTGGGCTTCAATTGGGTATGGGTAGGTTTGATTTGTAAATCCTCTCACATTCTCACTCTGTCCAACCGCCTTCTTATACATTGAAAAATTTGAAGCTAGTGGGAAACTAGCTACCGGTTCACTAGGTTGCATAAGGGCGGCCACGGATGCTTCCACATTCCTAGTCATTTTGTTTGTTGCTAAGATATAAGCCTCCAACGACTCTTCCAAACTAGACTTGGGTGGTAAGGGGGTTTCGGTAGAAGATTCGAAATTGTTTGGATATGTGAAACTCCCTAATGGCTGTGTAGAAACAGGGTTTAGTGAAGGTGGGAAAGTCGGGTAGGACTGGTAGGAAGTGGGTGGTTGGGCAGGGGTAGGGTCAACATGTGGATATAAAGGTGAATAATCGTGCGGATCCCTAGAACTAGATGAGTGGAGAGGGATGAAAGATCGGCTGCGAGATTGAGCAATATGCTCAGCAATGGACATCGGTTTAGGAGTTACAGCAGGACTTGAAAAAGTGGTATCAACATATGGAGGTGGTAAAGGTTGACTCGGTTGACAAAAAGTGGGTTGAAAAGTCAAACTGTTTCTTCTAGACGCCTCTATTTGATCTTTCAAAGATTTTTTAGGCAAGGAAGGATCGTCTTTAAATTGACCGAACAAATTGACGTACGACGCAAAATTAGGTTCGGGATACCAAAGTTCGGCAAGTGATTTATTATGTGGGGTACCCATGTTGTAAGAAAAAAGGATGAAAGAAAATAACAATTCAAACAAGAACGGCGTCGCATGAAGCTAGCCGGTGAGTACGGGTCGGTCCACAGGGATGTTGTGAATCTCCTAATCGCGCTTACGAGTTAATTCCGAAGGGTGTTCGGATTGATTATTAAATCTAAAAACCTAATTATTCTATACTATGATTATCTAGATCTAGTCTTGTTAGGGTTAGGTTTAGGGATGGTTTGGAAATGCAAGTAAATCTCAACGCTTTCTATACCCGAATGAAGATCTATGAGGAGTTATGGTAATTATCAATAAAGGGGATTAGATCCATTCGGGAAGGTGTTCCTTTCTCTAGGTTCTTGTCCTTCCTTTAGAGATCCTTACCCTAACCTCCATGGAAAACGCGCGCAACCGGGCCTTTACACTACGGTGTCATCGTTTCCTCGAGGGGTAGGATGCCGTAGGGCGCGGTGTGTGCGTGTATGCATGGTGTCCTATTGTAAATATTTGATGGGTAAGAAAGGGATGAGAGATCCCATCTCTCAAAAGCCTTCCCCAAAGCTAACTCTAAACAATTTCCTAGGGCAAGAAATTAAATCTACCTAGGGCAAAGAATTAAAATCTAAACTAGAGCAATTAAATAAATCTACTTACAGATGGCTCTCTCCGATCATCAACGCAGGTTTGTCAGATCTGAATTTCTGAATTGAAAAGAGGCACCGATGCTCTCCATAAAGAATTCTGAAATTTTATTATTAAAAGGAGGCATAAGGTTTACAATGATTTGGGTTCTATTTATAGGAGATAGAAACCCTAGGTTACATTTGATTCGCATTTCTGCTTTTACGAAAATACCCCTAAGAAAAGACCTATTCAGCGTCGCCTCAGACTTTGGAAAAAATTCTCGAAGCCCGGGCATTGGATGGCCGCAGAACCGCGGCATGGGCAGAGGCTTGGGCCGCGGTTCCGCGGCCCATTGGTTAGATTGAATGGTGAAACTTTCAGGTCTTGATTTGGGCTTTCTGGGCTTAAATATTCTGTGGTTCTTTTCTCAATTGGGCTTCTACGTTGGTTCCAGATCTCCAGTGAACAATTTACAATGAATTTTTAACCGTTCGCTTTGTAATTTTGGACCTTGCTTTGCCTTGTACTTTGTGAATTTTATCTTTGATGTAAGCTTGATCAAGAGTCTTCTGTTTGTTGGTCAAAATCCACTTTTGCATCGTCTTTTCGTCGTTTTCACTGTTTTCTGTCCAAGAACCTGTAACCTGTAATATGTACCAGACATGCGTCAAAAGCACCTGTTTATTTATAAAACGAATAAGGATAGGGAATATAATAATACAATATTATGGTGTGAACAAATACCCCCAAACTTATCTTTTGCTCGTCCTCGAGTAAACTTATTTTTTTTTATTCTCTACAAAAACCTAACCGCACTTTCGCAGGGAAACGCGATTGCACTGAGCTCATACAACAAGCCGTTAAATCTCTAGGTGTCCCTAGTAGGAGGAGTGTTGTCTCCTGAGGGTTTTCAGCGGATTACACCCACAAAATCCTATCAATTTGGCTTTTCGACTTTAATTCTCCAATTAGGTTTTCTAACAAGGAATTCTATTATCGTCGCCTCGTAAATTATCTACCCATATTCTTCACACTTCCTCATCATTTAACTTAAGATTATATATATTCTGCAGACTTACTTAGCTTTCGGTATTTCTTAAGTTTTCCTTCTAGGGTTCCATCTCCACTTAGGAATTTTTATCAACTTTACTAAAGATACAAGTTCTATTCTTCATTCCTTTCTCTTATCTAAACTCTAATCACATATCCCCACGTGTGTGTATAAATCACCCCTACACTTGGAAATTCAAATCAAGCAATCATACCCTTGTCCGTTGTCCAAAGTACTTATTAGTTGGTGAATTTTTAATTGAATTTTTCTTACACATCCTTCATGCGACCGTTAATATTTCTTGAGGTACCAACGACCGATTACAAGATTTGTTTGCACATTAAAGCGTAATTCCTAGTCTTGCAACACCCAAGACTTTAGAAGTGACTCCCAAACCAGTTGGTCTAAGGCACTAGGTGATGAAGCACCCTCGCTAAATATTTTTCTATTTTTGCAGCCTTAAGTAATCACAAAAACCAGTGTTCATTTTTTTCTTTATTCACTTTTTTTTTCTTTTATTTTCATTGTACTAAGGACTTTAGACAAGAGCATTTCAAGGTCTCCTCTACTATTCCAAGTTTCAAGGTGCGTGATTGTGCAATTTATAGGGTATACATTTTCAGAATCTAGACTTAAGCTAGGAATTATTTTTCAAACTTATACTTTAATAAGAACATCAATACTTTTCCTTTGTTTCGACTTAGCCCAAAAAGTGAACTTAAAATTTTGCCTATTTCTAAATAAACTACAAAGACATATACTTTCTACCGTTAAACTTTAAGGAAGGTTGTTTTTAGGGTTTTTAATTTACTACGTCTAAGATCTAGTTGTTCTTAACTAGTTAACCTATTTGTCAAACTCAAGTCAATTAGCCAAAATTGAATACATAAATTTTTATAATTTTTGAAATTTTTCAATTTTTATGGGTTTTATAATAAGTATGCAAATGCAAAAATATGTACAAATGAATGCGAAGGAAGAAGACGTACCGAGCATACCCCCAAATTTGAACTTGACAGTGTCCTCATTGTCATGCTACACCAAGAGGGTTGAGAATATCGGCACTCCCCTGTTTATTTATTTATAATTTTTTTTATTTTTCTGTTTTGAAATTTAAAAAAAAAAAAATTTAACAGAAAAAGAAAAAAAAATACATATATACAACAAGATTCCCCCCAAACTTAAGCTTGGCCTTACATAAGCCAAAGGTTAGCACCAACCATTCAAAAATCTTATCATGGTAATGGCCGAGTTGGTGAAATAATGGGGTGTAGAGGAAAGAAATGAAAAACACACAAGACCGTGTGGGAAGAAGGATAGAATATGGTCTTGGTGGGGGAGAAGAATGGCGGAAAGGAGAAAGAAGGGTAGCACGATCTTGAGGGTGTAAATAGAGTGAATAAATTAGCGCAATATATGATGACCGAAGTGTGAAAACTGATTGTGTTAATCTATCAACTCGTCGTGAAATGGGATCAAATCCCTCAAGATTCGTAAGAAAACATGGGTACGCCGAACTTGGTATAGGAGATGAAAGCGTAACGGTCTCTTGTACGGTCGGAACGATAGGAATGACGACAGGGAGTGAATTAGGGATAGTCTCTTTCTCACCGTAGTAAACTGTTTCGAACTTGAAAGATTCTATCAATGGTTCGAAACGACTGTAAGCAACCGAGTCTGATGGTTCAACTAACTCATCTGAAAATATAACGGACTCAAACTCGGGCGGGGAGACATCAACATCGTCCGAAAAAGTGAAACACTCATAGGTGTTATTGTCTGTGAGAACTGTGTCAGATTCAAAGGAAAAGTTTTCAAGCTCACAGTCGTCAAGCGTGGTCGGAACGATATAAAGGAGGGAGGGTGATATAACAGTCAAAGGTTCAGGAGGATGAATTGGAAAATCATACACATCAAACAAAAATGGTTCAACCTCAATATGATCCTCAAAACTCTCCTTAATACTATCCTTATAATTCTCCTCAAAATTCAACTCATCCATGCCGTTATTATCAACATCAAGACGCATATGAAGTTCGGGAGAAACATCTAATGACTCGGGATGATGAGTTGAACATAAAATTTCAATTAAATCGACAGATTCATCATCCGAAATATTCCCGGCGTCTATATCCTTAATCAAGTGAAAATTAATTTTTTTAGACACCTCATCAAAAGCATGGATATTTATCAATTTAGGTTCTAGAGTGGAGGTGTAAAGGTCAAACGGATTAGGTGTGGTTTCACTCGAAAGGGTTTCTTCACAATTTGGCAAATCAAGCACTATAAAATCACACAACTCGTTTTTATTTTCAACTTGTGAGTCAGTTAGGACAATCAATGGAAAACCGGAGTTGTGGGCTTCAATTGGGTATGGGTAGGTTTGATTTGTAAATCCTCTCACATTCTCACTCTGTCCAACCGCCTTCTTATACATTGAAAAATTTGAAGCTAGTGGGAAACTAGCTACCGGTTCACTAGGTTGCATAAGGGCGGCCACGGATGCTTCCACATTCCTAGTCATTTTGTTTGTTGCTAAGATATAAGCCTCCAACGACTCTTCCAAACTAGACTTAGGTGGTAAGGGGGTTTCGGTAGAAGATTCGAAATTGTTTGGATATGTGAAACTCCCTAATGGCTGTGTAGAAACAGGGTCTAGTGAAGATGGGAAAGTCGGGTAGGACTGGTAGGAAGTGGGTGGTTGGGCAGGGGTAGGGTCAACATATGGATATAAAGGTGAATAATCGTGCGGATCCCTAGAACTAGATGAGTGGAGAGGGATGAAAGATCGGCTGCGAGATTGAGCAATATGCTCAGCAATGGACATCGGTTTAGGAGTTACAGCAGGACTTGAAAAAGTGGTATCAACATATGGAGGTGGTAAAGGTTGACTTGGTTGACACAAAATGGGTTGAAAAGTCAAACTGTTTCTTCTAGACGCCTCTATTTGATCTTTCAAAGATTTTTTAGGCAAGGAAGGATCGTCTTTAAATTGACCGAACAAATTGACGTACGACGCAAAATTAGATTCGGGATCCCAAAGTTCGGCAAGTGATTTATTATGTGGGGTACCCATGTTGTAAGAAGAAAGGGTGAAAGAAAGAAAGAAAGTTGGGTGGTGGTGCAAGGATTTATTTGCGGCAAAGGTTTGCAAGTTTTCTAATAAAAATTTTCCTTTTTCCTTTTATCTTTATTTGGAAAAATTTTGTTGCAAAAAGATTTTCAAGAAAAAAATATGCAACAGAAAATTTACTTGCAATCTATTTCTAATTTAAACGAGGGCCCACAAATCCTGCATAAGATTGTTATTTGGAAAGATAAAGATTTTAAAAGCGCACAAAATTCTGCAGGAATATTTCAGAAAAGATACATCTAGATCTCCAGAGAAATAACAGAGGAACTTACAGAGGAAATTCCACGAGATGATGTCACTGTCCCACCGAGTTTCCGCGGTCTATGAGCCTTAATGCCGCGTTTTCACGGTCAACAAGCAGGCACGGTTCCCAAGATTTTTTCTGACGTTCTGAAACTCCAAGACCGCGGCAGATCCGCGGTCTAAAGTGGGTTAGCGCGGCGGAAAGGCGGCGCAATGGAGGGCTCGGGTCTCGGGAAAAATTCTGCTGCTCTGATTTTGAATTCCCCTTCTGTTTTGATATTTGGTTTTCTGTTTCTCTCTCTGTAGATTTCCAGATCCGAGTTTGTATATCCTGCAGAAATTCAAACAACAAAGTATCCTTTCCAAAAAAATAACAATTGATATATTTTTATAATTTTTGGATTTTTTAGATTTTTTAATTTTGATTAACCCGAAATTGCAAAAAGGAAATAACACGCCATCCCCGGCAACGACGCCATTTGATTTTTCTCAAAAACTATCTATTACCGCAATCAAGAACGGCGTCGCATGAAGCTAGCCGGTGAGTACGGGTCGGTCCACAGGGATGTTGTGAATCTCTTAATCGCGCTTACGAGTTAATTCCGAAGGGTGTTCGGATTGATTATTAAATCTAAAAACCTAATTATTCTATACTACGATTATCTAGATCTAGTCTTGTTAGGGTTAGGTTTAGGGATGGTTTGGAAATGCAAGTAAATCTCAACGCTTTCTATACCCGAATGAAGATCTATGAGGAGTTATGGTAATTATCAATAAAGGGGATTAGATCCATTCGGGAAGGTGTTCCTTTCTCTAGGTTCTTGTCCTTCCTTTAGAGATCCTTACCCTAACCTCCATGGAAAACGCGCGCAACCGGGCCTTTACACTACGGTGTCATCGTTACTTCAAGGGGTAGGATGCCGTAGGGCGCGGTGTGTGCGTGTATGCATGGAGTCCTATTGTAAATATTTGATGGGTAAGAAAGGGATGAGAAATCTCATCTCTCAAAAGCCTTCCCCAAAGCTAACTCTAAACAATTTCCTAGGGCAAGGAATTAAATCTACCTAGGGCAAAGAATTAAAATCTAAACTAGAGCAATTAAATAAATCTACTTACAGATGGCTCTCTCCGATCATCAACGCAGGTTTGTCAGATCTAAATTTCTGAATTGAAAAGAGGCACCGATGCTCTCCATAAAGAATTCTGAAATTTTATTATTAAAAGGAGGCATAAGGTTTACAATGATTTGGGTTCTATTTATAGAAGATAGAAACCCTAGGTTACATTTGATTCGTATATCTGCTTTTACGAAAATACCCCTAAGAAAAGACCTATTCAGCGTCGCCTCAGACTTTGGAAAAAATTCTCGAAGCCCGGGCATTGGATGGCCGCGGAACCGCGGCATGGGCAGGCTTGGGCTGCGGTTCCGCGGCCCATTGGTTAGATTGAATGGTGAAACTTTCAGGTCTTGATTTGGGCTTTCTGGGCTTAAATATTCTGTGGTTCTTTTCTCAATTGGGCTTCTACGTTGGTTCCAGATCTCCAGTGAACAATTTGCAATGAATTTTTAACCGTTCGCTTTGTAATTTTGGACCTTGCTTTGCTTTGTACTTTGTGAATTTTATCTTTGATGTAGGCTTGATCAAGAGTCTTCTGTTTGTTGGTCAAAGTCCACTTTTACATCGTATTTTCGTCGTTTTCACTGTTTTCTGTCCAAGAACCTGTAACCTGTAATATGTAGCAGACATGCGTCAAAAACACCTGTTTATTTATAAAACGAATAAGGATGGGGAATATAATAATACAATATTATGGTGTGAACACTTTGCCCTTCGCTGCTTTGAGAGAATTCCATCATGAGGAGGACCCATTTGGCAAGCCTTCCTGTTAGTATAGCCCTTGACATAAAATATTTGAGAGGATCCACTTTTGATATGAGATGGACCTCATGTGCCAAGACGTAGTGTCTGAGCTTCGCTATCGCGAAGATCAGCGTCAAACAATGCTTTTCGATGGGGGAGTAGTTTTTTTCTGCCCCCAGGAGAACTCGACTCGAATTGTACAGAGCTCTATCCTTTCCCTGGTCATTCTCCTGTGCCCATAGCGCACCCAGAGAACCTTCAAGGGCCGTTGTGTTTAGGATAAGCGGTTTCCTCTTAACGGAGTGGTCAACACTGGCGGATTTTATAGGTATTGCTTAATTTCATCCAGTGTATTTTGGCACTTATGATCCCAGACGAACAGGGTCCCCTTCTTCATTAGATGACTGTAGGGACGGCATTTTCTGGAGAGGTTGGCTATGAACCGCCGGATATACGCAATTTTTCCTTGGAGAGACCGCAGTTGTTTGAGAGTTCTCGGTGTGGGCATTTCCATAATCGCTTTGATCTTTTATGGGTCTATTTCAATGCCTTGGTGTCGTATGATGAATCCTAGGAATTTGCCCGAAGGGACTCCAAACACACATTTTAAAGGATTCATCTTCAGATTGTATTTTCGAAGACGTTGGAACACTATGTTCAAATGTTCCCAGTGTTCCTCGTACGATTTGCTTTTTACCACAAGGTCATCAATATACCATTCGACAATCTCGTGTATGAGGTCATCTAAGATCTTCTTCATGGCCAGCGCCAGCGTTCTTAGACCGAAAGGCATTGCCCTGTAGTAGAATATACCCAACGGAGTCCGTAAGGCGGTGTACTTTTGGTCTTCAGGATGCATTTTTATTTGGTTATACGTTGAAGATCCATCCATGAAGGAGAAGACCACATGGGTAGACGTGTTATCCATCATCAGCTCGGTAACTGGTACTGGGAAATCATCATTTGGGTAAACTTTGTTGAGGTTCCGAAAGTCTACGCAGACGCGTACCGTCCCATTTTTCTTCATTACTGGAACAATTTTGGCAATCCATTCGGGATATTGAACTTCTTGGATGAAGCCGGAGTCAATTAGTTTCTTGACTTCGGCGTTGATACTCATCTTGAGTTCGAGTCGCATTCTTCTTGGTGTCTGTTTGACTGGCTTGGCGATATAGCCAATTTATGTACCGCTATTTTTGGGTCTAGTCTCGGCATCTCGGAATAGTTCCATGCGAAGCAGTATTTATATTGCATAAGAACGTCTTTCAGTGTGGCCACCTATTTTTTAGACAGTAGCTCACTGACGAACGTGGGCCTTGGATCATTTTCCGTCCCTAAGTCAATTTTCCTTAGGTTATCCGCCGTAGTGTGTATCCTATCTTCCAGCTCTTTCGGGGCTGGTGGAAACTCTGAGATCACCTCGTCCTCATTTGCGAAGCACCTAAAGAGGTCATCCATATTCTCGTGCCCTCCCCCTTTTAAGAATGTTATCACATGGCAAGTACGAGTTTGCTTCCAGTCTTGATATTGAGCTGGTCCTACCTTCGCGATATAGGTCTCTTTGGCTCATGCTTCTGCGGTGGGGTTACCCTCCAGCTATCAGATAGAGCGAACCTGCCTTTTTGATATTAGTCTTCGACCCGGTCTTTAAAGGTAAAGCAGTCTTCAAGGGGGTGTCCTATTTCTCGGTGCTAGGAGCAATAATCCGGGTGATGAACCTCATTTATCTGTTCGGGGTACCGAGGCTCCGTGAGCGTCATCATTTGATGCTTGATGACAAGGTTAAATATTTTCCTTGTCTTGTCTTTGGGGAAAGAGTATTCCCGGCCCATCTTCTTCATAAAAGATGGATTCCAGCTGACTTTTTCCCGATTGCGTGGTTTCTTGGATCCGCTTCGCTGTTTTAGAACGTCATTCTTGTTCTTCACCTTATTTTTGCCCCTGTTTCGGGCTTTTCTCTTGTTGCGAGAACGTACAGCGGGCTAAGGGTGAAGGGCAACGTAATTTTCTCTTTCCGTAGACTGTTGATTGAGACGCTGCGTCCTAGCTTTTTCGTAAATAGCCATTTCGCAGCTGTAATCATCCCGAATCTTTTGACCGGATTCTTTTATTAGCTTGTCAACTTGTTTTTCGAATAACGGACTTGACGTTCTTATAACGGGATTTCGCTCCGTTCTAACGTCACAGCTATCTGGAAAATCTTTCCTTTATACACCGGAGCCATTTATGACGCGGCAGCCATGGAATCGCTTCCGTTTCTTGGACCGAACGTATCTGTGCCCAGTTGTTTCCATCTTCCCGTTGGGCATTCTTCACTGAGTCCCGGGGACGTCCCAAATCTTGTTGTAGAACTGGGCTTGTCGAGCGGTTTGTTTGAAGGGTACGCCTTGGCATCTTAATAGCCCTTTCAATCTCTCTAGGTAATATCTGGGCAGACGGATTAGTTGAAGCCTGTCAAGCGCAAGCTCGGCACCATGCCAGAATTCTTTCTCCACTTTGGTCTCTGTAGATTGATAGAAGAGGATCACCTTTTCACCTCTTCTCCTGGGAGGGACGTAGAAAGTCTGCAGCTCTTGTACGCTATATGTATCAAGCGCATCAAGTTCTTTGTAATGTCGTGGCGGAACCATGGTGATTTGTAAACTCTGATCAGCTCCAGTAACGGTTTGTGCTGACGGGCGAGTGGAGAACACGGCGTTGGCCTCGTCCTCAGAGTCACTGCCAAAGACCAAAATAGGAGTAGATGATCCGGGCCTATTGCATTGGGGTTACCCCGAGTAGACTATTTCCTCATCTTCCTCGATGTCACTCCCAAAGATCGGGATGGTGACAACGGACTTCTATTTATCCTCCGGCTTATGACATCTTTACGTATCTTTGAAGTCTGGTAGGAAGTACTTTGCGTCTTCATATTTTCGGACTTCGTTTACGAAGAATGGATTTAGCTCCTCCGTAATGGTGTACTCGAGGCCGTCTTTGAAATACTTCATACACTGGTGTTGTGTAGAAGGGATGACGTTGTACTCGTGTAACCAAGGCCTGCCGAGCAGAGCGTTGTAGCACGTCTTGGCGTCAATGACATGAAATTTGATGTCAGTGACGAGCAGCCCGAAGCATAACGTCAGTAATACGAACCCGAGCATCCGTGATGACTGTGAATCGAAACCGGAGATGATAATTTTATCTCGGGCTAGGTGCTGGACGTTCATGCAAATCTCTTTCAGCACCTTCACATTGAGGAAGTTGACAGAGGACCCATTGTCGACAAGGATTTTGCCTATCTTGATGTCGTAGCAATACCCGGTGACGTATAACGGGCGGTTATGGCCACACGTTCCAAGGAGGAGATCTTCATCGCTGAATGTAATGTCAGCCATGTGAACTTCTACTAACTCGTCTTTCATCTTTTCTTCTGCGAGGAAAGCTTGAAACTGATCGGGCTCTTATAACTCCTTGATCAGAGAATCTCGTGCTTCTTTAGACAGGAGAAGAGCATCCAATATGCTTAGTTGTGAGGGTATCTTCCTCAGATGTGCTAGGATATTGTAATCCACATTGTTTTTCCTAGGTGGGTCTTTGGCAGCGAGCTCTTTACCGACTCCATCATCAAGGGTGATTTCCCCAGTGACTTTTTCTTTCCCCTTGTCTCTTTTACTCAAACCTTTATTTGTAGGTCCGAGGTTCTTCTCCGGCAGCGTGCGGTTACGCAGCTGAATGTTTTCGCAGTTCTTCTACTCTTCTTTTTCGGAGGTGGAGTTCTTGAAGAGAGGGCCGAGGGTCATTTCTTCCTTAGAATCGCTCCCGAAAGTAAGAACTTGGAGTTTTTCGCTTTTCCGACCGGTATCAACAATATGACAGTTGCCAGTCGTTTTCTCATGCGCACTTGTCGAACTTCTTTGCTGTCGACGAGCTTCACATTTCATCCTCTTGAAGTTTTGTTGATGGGCAACGTATCCTTGCCACCACTTCTTGAAGGCACTACATTCTTCGGTGGGGCGAGTGACCCTCCGATGGTATAAGCAGTAGTTCGGATGCGAATCCTCTCCGTTGAGGCTTATGACCCCGGGCGTGTTTCCTTTAAGAGGCGGCGGCTTCATTCCCACTGACAGGGCTTTGGCGAACCGTTTCTCTGTCTTGATCCTACTCTTGGTTGCCGCAGGTGTGCTTCGGAGTACTTTACGACTCCTCCTTGCCGCAGTTTCTTTGTCCTGACGCTGACGCTTAGCCTTTTCGTATATGGCTATTTCGCGTTCTCGGTTAGCTTTGCTTTTTCAAAAGGCTTTGTTTAATAGCCTATCGATTGGGTCTTCTGACAGTTCCTGGAATTTAAGTGCCGCCCCTGCCCACAGTTCCTCTGCGTTGCTTTCCAACGCCGAGGGAGTTTCTTCGACATTTGACGACGAATTGGAGACCATGTGGCAACTTGCTACATAGTCCTGGGTTTCTTCTGATGAGTCATTTCCCTCATCATCATCACTATCTCCGTTTTTAAGGAAATTATTGAGAAACTCTTCGAGAGTGACTGGGGTCTGCGCCTTCTGGTTGTACCCTTTCAGCGCGTCGATATACTTTTGTAGGTCCGTGCGCTTGTCGTCATACTCGGCAGGCTGCATAGGCTTCTTGGTCTTCTTCTTTTTCTTCGAAAACTTTGAAGGCTTGACTTGGGGTTTTTTCCCCTTGTCAACTGTTTTCGGTGCGGAACGCGGTTTCAGCATCCCTTCAATGATCTCGGGCTCCAGCGGGCTTTTCCATCTGATCGCCGGACACGCCTGAAGATATTTCAGCATTCTTTTGGTTTTAGCTGAAAGGACAACTTCCCTTGGAGCTTCTTCCACGAGCGAACATGATGCCCCCGGCATGTCTACCTTCTTGGGAGCGTGCTTCTATGGTGGGTTGAGCCTCCAGTTCTCCGATAGCGCAAACATCCCTTGTTGGTACTGATCCTCGACCCAGTTTTTAAAGACATAGCAATCCTCAATTGGGTGGCTCACCATCTTGTGATAGGCGAAATAGTTAGGGGTTGTTGACGTCGCCAGGTTGCGATGGACGTCGTGGGTCCGGCAACGTGATGAGTTGTTGCACACTGCCAGCTCGAACAGTCTCCTCGTCTTATCACGGGGAAACGAGTAAGCACGTCCTAGCCTTTCTTCCAGGGATATACGCGAACGCATGTTGTTTTGGCGAGCAACCGTTGGGCCACTCGGTTGTTGTTGAGTGTTGGCAATGAAGGCTGCTTTCCCTTTACCCTTAGCATTTCGAGGCTCCATTTTTGAGGTGGAAGGCCCATGGCCCATCTGGTCCATTTGGGCCAGTTTGTCGATCAGAGCCTGGAAAGTGGTCGGCTTGAAGAACGTCATGAACTGGGACACAGTTGTTTGAGGATCAAGAGTCCCGATGAACATGCCCACGACCGGAGATTCTTCGATGCGTTGTTCGCATTTTGACCATAGGTTCCGCCACCGGATCGCGTATTGGACACAGGTTTCTCCTGACTTCATCCTGGCATTGATTAATGCCGTGATTGGGTTTGCTCGCTTGCGCTGGAGAACCGTTGTATGAACAGCAGTTCCATTTCTGTGAATGTTCTCACGAAGTTATTTGGGAGCTCCAAATACCATTCAAAGGCGGTCTCTGATAGGCTACCAACGAACTAGCGAAGCAACAATTTGTCGTCGCCTCCAGTGTTGCCGCACAAAGATCTGAACTGAGCGACGTGCTGACGTGGGTTGCCTGTCCCTTTATACACATGGAACTTGGGGATTGTATATCCCGGCGGGTACTTGATTTGATTATACCAGCCTGGATACGGTCGCCCAGTTCTGATGATTTGGCCAGCCGCTTCACTAGCTTGATGTGCTCGTATTTGTTAAGCAATATAATCATCAAGAACAGCCTTGGAGATTGTTTCTTCCTTGGCCACTGATAGCACCGGAAGGGGTTTTGATGTTTCCCCTCTATCATCCTCGATAACTATCGGCGGATCCTCGGCTGGGGGTTTTGACTGGATCATCATTCCAACCATATCCTGGAATAAGAGTGCCATCTGCTTTATGTTGGCGGCTTGCTCAGGAGCTTCTTTTTCTTTTCTTTCAAGCACCCTTCGCAGGAACTCTGTATCGTTCTCTTTCTCTTGACGTTGTTCAGATGCCGATTCCGGGCTTTCTTTCTGTCCGGTAAGTGCTGACATTTTGATCAGTATTTCCTGGAGCTTTTGTTGTTGCTCCTGAGCTTTTGTCAACGACCAAGTTTGCGTTCAATGACTTACGGAAGCATGGCTTTCCTCTTTCCCGGAAGCCATGTAAACTGTGTGTATGATCATGCCCCCAGACTTGGGGCGTTTGGGTCCAGCGCCTTTGGAATTTGCCTCAGGCAGTGGGATTTTCTCCGGCCTCGTCCTTTTGTGGGAGGTCGAAGTTGAAGGAGCCGTTGTAACAGGCACCTGTGTAAAAGACACCCTTCACTTTATGATGGAGGTATGGTCTTTCTCTTGCTGAACCTTCATTTTCTTCAGTCGGCGAGAGTAGTCTTTGTCGATTACAGAGTCTTGGACTTTTCGCCAGACCCTGTGAATTTGGGAGGAGAGCCGTTGGTGAGACTGCTCCGGTTTTGTTTGCATTATGGCTTCTCCAGGCGGGGGAGATTTCTTCAGTACCGCGGTTGGAGAGTTCTTTTTCACCCTCCTAAGCAGATCAAAGATGTTCCCAGTTAGAACAGCAGCGTCAACTTACACCATTGGAGCCGGCGGAGTGAATCCAGAGGGGGAGTTGCCCCCAGCTTTTCTCACTAGGCGCCAGTGGCGACGTTGAGCGTGTCTTATAGACGGGACTGCCTCAGTTTTGGAAGCGGATGGGGCTTATCCATGGTTTTGTTGAGGAGCTTCAGCAGTTTTCAGCCTGTTAAAGACCGACGTCCTTGGCAAAATTTGATTGGAGACGGTCAGCCTCTCGAAGACCGATCGCCTGACTGGTGAAGCACTTTTGACGGCTTCATTTGCAGCAGGAATTGGGAGGGCTATCCTTTTTAGGGTGGCCCCTTCAGGAATCACGGGCTTCTTTGCGGGCCCGCTTGAGCTTTGGCTCAGCCTATTAAAGACTGAGATGGCAGACTTGGACGACCCGTTGAGAGGGGCCGTGGTGGTTTCCAGTCAATCGAAGATCGGCTTCTTAGGATCTTCCTGTGGTGGCACTGGGGCGCTGAAACTCGGTGGCGGGAGCATGGTCCCGCAGAACAATCTAGTGGTGGCTTGAGTTACCTGCCCCACCGGCATTGAAAAGATAGAGGCCGCATTGGGCCCATATGTCACTCCTCCAGTTGGGGCGGAGCGGGAGTTGTTGCAGTTTGTGCAGCTTGAATCCATTGATCTTTTTTTCTTCTTCTTCCTGCATAGGAGCAAAACACCAAATCTTAGTACCTCAAACCCAAGGGTAATCATAGCAAACTGCAATTTTGTTTGCGAAACACGACACACGAAGTGTGGAGTGGAAAGAGGAAAAGGTCCCACCGGGCGTGCCAGAATCTGTTTACCGCCGAAAAAGGAGATGAACTGGGATAGATCGTCCTGCTTGGATTTGGGGGCAGTGCTATTTGGATTTATCCATCCACCTCTCCGAAGATGCCAAGTTGATTTATGGCACCGTATATCGGAGGTTTCGACGAATGCGGCCGTTATAGCGGACTTCGTCAGATTCCCCCTCGTTTGCGAGGGGTTTTTGATTGTGGAACTGCTCTTCCCTGCAGGCGCAAGCCCCTGCAATTAATTACGTTATCGCATCACGATAACCACTTTCTCCTGCTCCAGAAGTTCACTTCGTGTCTTGTGTGTTTTTGTTTGTTTAGATTGCCCGTGGATTGTATACGGAGACTAATTTATGTCGTCGTCCGTAGGGCGTAGATTAGTCCAAATCCGTATATTTTTAGATTTGGGTTTGGGTTGATTTAAGGATCATTAATCTAGTTTGAGATTAAGATCGACTTAAATGTATGCGAGCATTTGGGGCTCGATTTGTTTTTTGTTAAGGATACATTAGTCCAATTTGAGACTAAAATCCACTTAACGGGGTTTCAGGATCATTTTTATTTCAGATCCAACAGAAGAGCATTTAAGCTCTATTATTTTAGTTTAAGCACGTTTCGGTCCATTATCGTCATTTTGGAGGCGAATATTAGTTTAAGGACATTTCAGTCCATTATCGCCGTTTTGAAGGCGAATATTAGTTTAGGAAATTTCAGTCTATTGCCAGTTTAAGGATGTAGTGGTCTAGTGTGTTCATCTTGCGCGCACGTGTATTTGTTACATGACGGAATGAACATGGGTGATATGGAATGCACACAGTGTGGGATGCGATCTGATTTGAGGTGTGCACGTCGGTTTGGAAGTTTGGGAATGCACTGAAGAATTTTTGGTTGCCGGGACCCGCCACCTCTCTGAAGACGTTGAAAAATTACAACGACGTATATCAGAGGTGTGGAGAGATGTACCCTTAAACCAAATCCCGTATTTGAGGGAAATGGGTTATGGTGACCCTAGGAATCGTTAGTCATGCTTGAGACTAAAATTATCTTAGGAGATATAAGATTAATATCATTTGGGATATCATCAATTGAAAGATCAATAGTCATATATGAGACTAAGATTAGTTTGGGCAATCATGAGCATATGGGCTCGGTTGATTTGAATCAAGAAGGTTCTTTCCTCAGAGGGCCTAGCTAATTTTAGGCTTGATGTGCACGGTGGTCTTTTTTTTTATTGAAAAGTGCTAAGCACTTGCTTTGGCTCTGTTGTAACATTTTGGAAAATTTTAAATATTAATTTATAATTTTAAATATGAATTTAAATAGAGTTTGCAAGTGATATCACATACGACTTTTGGTATCGGAATTTTATCCGTAAAATTGTAATTATTTTGGTAAATATGAAGAAAAGAAGTGATATCATAAATATGATATTTTAATGTTTCTAAACATGACATAAGATGTTATTATAGGATAATGGTATTTAAGTGTTAAGATAAGTATTTCATTCTTTGTACATTTGAAATTAGATTTTTACATAAAAGGGTTTTAATTATTGTATGGTTGGGTATATCTTAACCAAACCCTCACCCTCAACACACCTCACCCTTGTTCATATCCCTCCACCTCCTCCTTCTTCTCTTTACACCTCCTCCTTGCATGAACACACCACCTCACTTCAATTGTGACACATCTTCCTTCCTCCATGCCACCTCCACCTCTCAACCTCCACCTCATGCTTTCTCTACACAACAACACACACACATAGGAACTCCTTAGCCTCCTCAAACTGAACACTTATCAAAGTTCTAACAATAGAATCTTATGTGTTCCTAATATCAAAAGAGAAGCAATGATTTACTTCATCAATTTGTGCACACTCTCATCCTAGAAGCCACTACAACCATAGGTGCTTCCACAAACACTTCTTGAGCATGATCTTCTTGTACACAATCTCCATAAGTATAATTCCTTTCCTCCTTGTAAGTTCTGTATAAGTTCATATCTGTTTTTAGTGTGTAGTACAGAAAATAGCGTATTTTGTGATATCTAGCTCACTGAAATTGAATCTGGAATCATTAGGTAAAACTACTAGAAAAACTAGCAAGACCAAAACTATAATGAGACCACTAGAGAACTTTACTCAAAACCCGAGACCCCAACCCCATACTTTGGCCGGCGACATCAGCCCCATATCCGAGCTCGCCGGTTTTTTGGTGGGTTTTGATGTTGGTTTTTGTTCTGTAGGGTTATATTGGTATTTTATAAGTTACCGTATTGTTTGATTTTTCCCAATAATTACACAATAAAATTTGGGAACGTTTTAGTAAGGGTTTTATCAAATTTTCCGATATTACGATACGCGTTTTCGTATTTTTGTACTGCAGCTGAACCGTTAACGTTTATACGTTAACGACAGATATATATTGTCGTCTTTGGGGTAAGTAAGCTGTAGGTTCTAACCTACGGGTGCTTAGCTCATTGTTTTGGTTTTCGATATGATATTTACATCGATGTGATTTTAAATACGATTATAGGTACGATTTCGAGGATTTACGAGACGGAGTTGGCGGATATAGCAGCGTGGATTTCAGCAAGCTTATTAAGTTGTGAGTAGATTTACATCTATGGGGGAAGTCGGGTGGATGACGTATAGCACCCCCGCAACCTTATAATTAGTATTATGATATCTAGTTAGATGTTAATGTTATTGATATAGTATCACATCTAGTATATCCTTCAATTGCATTTAGTTTTATACATAGTTTTAATGACGTACGTACGTGACGTTAGATCCGTACGACATGGATATGGTTGGATGGATTTGTATGAGGGATCATGTCGTATTTAAGATGATACAGATATAGTGATACGATGGGGTATTATACAAGAAATTATACGTATTGGAAATGATGAGATTCGTATGCCGAATAACGGCCAAGTTTTTCTTTAAACTCGTAGAGTTAGATTATATTCCGTTTTAAGATGTAAAAACTTGTGTGAGCTATATTCTTTTAAAAACTACGATTCGTTTCTCTTTTAATGATAAAATACAAGGATGCGGTGCCAATTTCCAAAACGAATATCTATTTTAACCTAAGGCAGCTTCCTTATTTCAAAACCAACGTTTCGTTTCATTTCTAAAGATAATGGTATAGCTCATAGCAAGTAATTACAATAGTTACGTTTAGATTACTTTATATGTTAGCGTTATATTATCGATGTTATACGTTTCCGCGATACGAACACTCTGATAGAACACTGCACAACTACCAATGAGTACTATGCTGCACAAACACGTATACCTATGTTACACTACACCTCATTGGTACTGCCATGTCACTGTAGGACCGTTATGATATGTTGCATATGTAGATGTCGATATGAGTAGGCTATTACACTTTTAGAACACTTGCACAAATACTAATGATAGCCATGCTGCACGAGCCCAGACGGGTATGCTACACTACACATCATTAGTAGTGCCATGACACAGTAGGATTGATATCATTATGCCTATATGATCTAATTAAGCAGTCTTTCCTTATTTCCTGTTGTAAATTACAAATATCAGTATTATAGATGTTGTATTTGATTCTTATGGATTTTCTGGATATTTTACTCCTGATGATATATATCGGTGGTATGTGACATTGTTATATATGTATATATATAATATATCATCAAAATGATCTATGCAAGTATTCTCATTCTTTACTTGATATCTTTATATATGATGAGTTGGCGTCCACCGTGAGTTTTATGTTTTCTGAGTGTTTGTTCCGAACCGAGTAGGGGAGCTATACGGTTTCGGACTTGTTACTTATCCGGACTGAGTGGGGGAGATATACAGTCGGATACATGGTGGACCCGGTTCGAGACCGAGGGACAGGAAAGCCGCATTATAGGCGGGGAGCCTAGCGATGATGCTCGATACCGGAGATAGAGATGAGCATGGTAGATATCCCGGGGATGCTGATCGGGGTTCGATTGGACACGACTGATATCCAGGGAATACTGACCGAGGCCAGGGATATCGGGCGGCGATCATCTGTTGAGATGGTGTCAACGATATCTGCATTTACATGTCGGTGATGGACACGAGAGATTTCTGATTGCGGGTGTTGATGCTGGACATCCACACATATATATTAATATGTTGTTATCATGAGATATACAGTAGATTATGATTATTGTAGCCGACCAGGACTGATCCGGGGGACAGTACCTATATATATTTGTACGGGCATTCATATACGTAAAAAAAAGGAATTTAAACACGAGCTATAGACTCATTATTTTGAAATGTCTGATATGACATTAAGATCTTTAAATTGTAAACCTCTTAACATTTTCTATCAAAATAGCAGGACGTATATCCTAAGTAAAGATACTTATTATATTTCATACTATCACGTCTGCTTTATGCCATGACATATATATTCCGCGGCTATTTTAAAGAAGAGGTATATATATATATTTTCGATTACATTTAGGCTTATACCTAGATACAGGTCATTTGCATTTGATATATTCTACTTGGGATTGCATGATAGTTAATGTTGCATTATGATACATATCGGAAATGTCCCGTGGAAGTCAAGCTTTTTGGGCACAATTGTGCATATCATATCATATTAGTACAGATCATGTTAGTACTATATTTATGACCTAGGTATTGTCGTGCATTTCGATTTCTACCTTTAGATGTACTTTTATTCACTGAGTTGGCAACTCATCCCCGTTGTGCCACAGTTTCTTGCAGGTTTTACCGCTTGGATTATCAGCGGCTTGGGCACACATTCTTTTCGGTGATTGATTGGTAAGTGGGTTACTATTGTATCGTACTCACACTTGATTATTCATATATTCTTGTATCTAGTGAAAACTCCATCAACTTAGAAAGGGTATATTGTGGACTTAGAAGCGAGACCTAGAGTTTGTGTGTTGTGGTGTCGTACTCATTAGAGTCGACCATTTTAGATTGTTGATTTTGTTTCGCTTTTCTTTTCTTCACCGTTGTGCGTCATATATTGTTTGCTTGGTTGCTCCACTTTTTGGGCGTGGAAGCTAGCTCCCGTTGGGATGCTATTTATAGTATTATGTTGTATCGGGTTATACAAAATGCAAAGGAGGTGCTGTCAAATTTCAAAACGTCTTAGATGCTTTTCAAACATACGTAGTTAAATTTAATGTTATTTAAACTGATTTCATCTGATGACTATTTTAAACTCACCTCCAATATTTTTCAAAAATGGTTTAGATCCCGGGTTTCAGCTTACTTGAAACGCGTCGACGTCTTTAGATGTCACGTGATTTAAGTGTCGGCCACGTGCCAAAAATTGGGTCATAACAAAGTTGGTATCAGAGCGTTTGGTTTAACCTTTGTTCGAGTCTAGGTTTGACTATTTGGAGTCTGGGCATACATTTTGTTGCCTAGGCTTGACCTTATAGGGCGTAGACTTGACTTTGGGGGTCTTATACCCGAACTTTCGTTATATAGGATGACCTTGGTTGATGGAGTAGATACTAAGTAGAGTGACGTACCGTACATATGTTCCGCGGCATATTTACGATATGATACTCCGCCTAAGTTACCTTAGATTTTATATTTTGAGATCTTCCTTCTATTCATTCCGTTGATCTATCCTCGACAATGCATGTTGATTGTTCCGTTCACCATGTTTATGGAAGCCGAGAGTGCTGCGATTAGAGATACGGTCAGAGTAGACTTGTCTGGGACAAGGACTGACCAGGGTGACTTTCCGATGATATAGAGACACGTTGTTTATTTATAATTGATCGAGTTCTAATATGTAAGCGAGTTTATTCGGGATCCGTACCAGATGGCTGAGTCATTGCTGGAGGTCAGCCGGACTTGAGGCATGATGTTTTCTCCTCTCCGAAGATCATGATGTCGCGTACTATTCAGATAGCGATAACAAACATTGCTGAGGTTATCGAGATGTTGCTTCCAGAGATCACGAAGTTAATGGTTGACGATGTTTATAAGTATAGATGGATCAGAAGGAGTCGTAGTCGTTCAGATGTGAGATGGTTAGGACATTTAATCCATTGTGGCGCTCTGATACGAGATCGGTGAGATTGATTTGCTTCTTCCGATGGATCTTGCTCAGACCTGATGCAAGTTGCTTGAGAAAGAGATCGTGCAGTAAGTTTTCCTCCGACGAATTATGACGAGTTTTCGAAGGTGAGCTTAGTCAGATTCTTCTACAGAGTATCAGAGATGCCAGATTCGTGTTTTTGGAAGTCTTGTAAGGCTCTGGGCATGGTTATAATCGAGTATGACTTGCAACTCGCATGATTATCGTGATACACTCCTTAAGTGGTTGATATTGGAGATTTATGAAATAGAAGATTGGTGCAAAGTTTCAGTGGACAGTTGTTCTACACCGGCTATATTGAAGATTTGATGCCTATACAGAGACGCGTACAACTACACTTCATAGGGAAATTTTAAGGAAATGATAGTTGTTGCGAAAGTGAAAGTGGATTCAATAATGAGTGGTGGTTCCGGGCAGGCTGGATAGCTGAGATCAGCAGGAGACTTGAAGGGGTTCTTTCTGAAAGTTCATAATAAGTAAGATTGGACCCAGGATCAGTTGTTAGCACACAAGCAGAGGATAGAGATTTTCGTCATCAACATATTGCGTTACAAGAGACTGGACTACTGGCCAACGAGATGTGGTAAGAGGTATCAGCAGCAGGACTGATTGTGTTGTTGCTCCTCACCGGACGATTGTACGAAGAGATCTTGATGTAAGAGATCCGCAAGAAGACCCAAAAAATTCAGAGACAGAGAACGTTAGATCGTGGCAGACGGCAAGTAGTAATCCTTACTCTGCCAATTCAGGGTGTATAAACACCTTTCGACATTGAATAGGATAGGCTTCGATGTCCTTTGAGTTCGATTTGCGTTTTTATGATCTAAAACATTTAATTTTCAACGTTGGAAAAAGGACAACTCAACGACCGTTATTTTGATATATGTATTTTGAGGATTTGAGGGTTAATTTATGTTTTGTGCACACCAGGTGCATTTGATGAGATTTCCATGTACAGTAATTTCATTTTGATTTATGTTTTGTGCACATCAGGTGCACTTGTTGAGATTTTCGTGCGAGGTGACTGCACTCGATTGGAGTGTTATGTATACCGGATGCACTACACTGATATTTCCGTGCACATCAGATTCACATGGTTAAAAGATTTTATATATATATACCCTAGGTATACTTGGTTTTGATTTGTGCACTCTGATGCACTTGATGTTGATTTTGTGTACTCCGATGCACTTGAGATTTATTTTTTTCACCCCGATGCACTTGATACTATTTTGTACACTTTTGTTCCATGCACAGTAGATGCAGTGGATATCGTTTCGTGCATGCCTATTGCACTTCGCGCTGTTTTGTTTTCATGCACATCGTGACGTGTGGTTTGAGATTTACATGCAAACCCATTAGGGTTGATTTTGTTTCCGTGCTTCGCACTTGATAGGATATGTTATAGATCTGATTTATACATTTTCGCTTTGTCGTGTGCATCGATATTGCACCACGATTGTGGCAATTATCATGTATTTAAGATACACAATGGTTTTCATATTTGGCAATTTGTATAATAACTGGAGTAATTCTCATAGCAACCGCTAGAGTTACAGTTATGTGAAAGTATATCTTTTGAGTTTTCACGCACACAGTTGCGATATGATGCGACTTAGCTCGTGTGGGACTTCGGAGTTCCGTTGTATCGAGCGGACGATGTGTTTTAAATTTGGACCCCGGGAAATTGTTTTAAATTTGAGCAGATTGGATTAAGAAAAATGTTTTAAGAAAGGGGTTTAAATTAAATTCGGGGACCGAATTTCTTTAAGGGGGAGAGACCATAATATTTTGGAAAATTTTAAATATTAATTTATAATTTTAAATATGAATTTAAATAGAGTTTGCAAGTGATATCACATACGACTTTTGGTATCGGAATTTTATCCGTAAAATTGTAATTATTTTGGTAAATATGAAGAAAAAATGTGATATCATAAATATGATATTTTAATGTTTCTAAACGTGACATAAGATGTTATTATAGGATAATGGTATTTAAGGGTTAAGATAAGTATTTCATTCTTTGTACATTTGAAATTAGATTTTTACATAAAAGGGTTTTAATTATTGTATGGTTGGGTATATCTTAACCTAAACCCTCACCCTCAACACACCTCACCCTTGTTCATATCCCTCCACCTCCTCCTTCTTCTCTTTACACCTCCTCCTTGCATGAACACACCATCTCACTTCAATTGTGACACATCTTCCTTCCTCCATGTCACCTCCACCTCTCAACCTCCACCTCATGCTTTCTCTACACAACAACACACACACATAGGAACTCCTTAGCCTCCTCAAACTGAACACTTATCAAAATTCTAACAATAGAATCCTATGTGTTCCTAATATCAAAAGAGAAGCAATGATTTACTTCATCAATTTGTGCACACTCTCATCCTAGAAGCCACTACAACCATAGGTGCTTCCACAAACACTTCTTGAGCATGATCTTCTTTTACACAATCTCCATAGGTATAATTCCTTTCCTCCTTATAAGTTCTGTATAAGTTCATATCTGTTTTTAGTGTGCAGTACAGAAAATAGTGTATTTTGTGATATCTAGCTCACTGAAATTGAATATGGAATTATTAGGTAAAACTACTAGAAAAACTAGTAAGACCAAAACTATAATGAGACCACTAGAGAACTTTACTCAAAACCCGAGACCCCAGCCCCATACTTTGGTCGGCGACATCAGCCCCATATCCGAGCTCACCGGTTTTCTGGTGGGTTTTGATGTTGGTTTTTGTTCTGTAGGGTTATATTGGTACTTTATAAGTTACTGTATTGTTTGATTTTTCCCAATAATTACACAGTAAAATCTGGGAACGTTTTAGTAAGGGTTTTATCAAATTTTCCGATATTACGATACGGGTTTTCGTATTTTTGTACTGTAGCTTAACCGTTAACGTTTATACGTTAACGACAGATATATATTGTCGTCTTTAGGGTAAGTAAGCTGTAGGTTCTAACCTACGGGTGCTTAGCTCATTGTTTTGGTTTTCGATATGATATTTAAATCGATGTGATTTTAAATACGATTATAGGTACGATTTTGAGGATTTACGAGACGGAGTTGGCGGATATAGCAGCATGGATTTCAGCAAGCTTATTAAGTTGTGAGTAGATTTACATCTACGGGGGAAGTCGGTGGATGGCGAATAGCACCCCCGCAACCTTATAATTAGTATTATGATATCTAGTTAGATGTTAATGTTATTGATATAGTATCACATCTAGTATGTCCTTCAATTGCATATAGTTTTATACATAGTTTTAATGACATACGTACGCGACGTTAGATCCGTACGACATGGATATGGTTGGATGGATTTGTATGAGGGATCAAGTCGTATTTAAGATGATACAGATATAGTGATACGATGGGGTATTATACAAGAAATTATACGTATTGGAAATGATGAGATTCGTATGCCGAATAACGGCCAAGTTTTCCTTTAAACTCGTAGAGTTAGATTATATTCCGTTTTAGGATGTAAAAACTTGTGTGAGCTATATTCTTTTAAAAACTACGATTCGTTTCTCTTTTAATGATAAAATACAAGGATGCGGTGCCAATTTCCAAAACGAATATCTATTTTAACCTAAGGCAGCTTCCTTATTTCAAAACCAACGTTTCGTTTCATTTCTAAAGATAATGGTATAGCTCATAGCAAGTAATTACAATAGTTACGTTTAGATTACTTTACATGTTAGCGTTATATTATCGATGTAATACGTTTCCGCGATACGAACACTCTGATAGAACACTGCACAACTACCAATGAGTACTATGCTGCACAAACACGTATACCTATGTTACACTACACCTCATTGGTACTGCCATGTCACTATAGGACCGTTATGATATGTTGCATATGTAGATGTCGATATGAGTAGGCTATTACACTTTTAGAACACTTACACAAATACTAATGATTGCCATGCTGCACGAGCACAGAAGCGTATGCTACACTACACATCATTAGTAGTGCCATGACACAGTAGGATTGATATCATTATGCCTATATGATCTAATTAAGCAGTCTTTCTTTATTTCCTGTTGTAAATTACGAATATCAGTATTATAGATGTTGCATTTGATTCTTATGGATTTTCTGGATATGTTACTCCTGATGATATATATCGGAGGTATGGGACACTGTTATATATGTATATATATAATATATCATCAAAATGATCTATGCAAGTATTATCATTCTTTACTTGATATCTTTGTATATGATGAGTTGGCGTCCACCATGAGTTTTATGTTTTCTGAGTGTTTGTTCCGAACCGAGTGGGGGAGCTATACGGTTTCGGACTTGTTACTTATCCGGACTGAGTAGGGAGATATACAGTCGGATACATGGTGGACCCGGCTCGAGACCGAGGGGCAGGAAAGCCGCATTATAGGCGGGGAGCCTAGAGAGGATGCTCGATACCGGAGATAGAGATGAGCATGGTAGATATCCCAGAGATACTGATCGGGGTTCGATTGGACACGGCTGATATTCAGGGAATACTGACCGAGGCCAGGGATATCGGGTGGCGATCATCTGTTGAGATGGTGTCAACGATATCTACATTTACGTGTCGGTGATGGACACGAGAGATTTCTGATTGCGGGTGTCGATGCTAGACATCCACACATATATATTAATATGTTGTTATCATGAGATATACAGTAGATTATGATTATTGTAGACGACCAGGACTGATCCGGGGGACAGTACCTGTATATATTTGTACGGGCATTCATATACATAAAAAAAGGAATTTAAACATGAGCTATAGACTCATTATTTTGAAATGTCTGATATGACATTAAGATCTTTAAATTGTAAACCTCTTAACATTTTGCATCAAAATAGCAGGACGTATATCCTAAGTAAAGATACTTATTATATTTCATACTACCACGTCTGCTTTATGCCGTGACATATATATTCCGCGGCTATTTTAAAGAAGAGGTGTGTGTGTATATATATATATATATTTTCGGTTACATTTGGACTTATACCTAGATACAGGTCATTTGCATTTGATATATTCTACTTAGGATTGCATGATAGTTAGTGTTGCATTATGATACATATGCATATCATATCATATTAGTACAGATCATGTTAGTACTATATTTATGACCTATGTATCGTCGTGCATTTCGATTTCTACCTTTAGATGTACTTTTATTCACTGAGTTGGTAACTCATCCTCGTTGTGCCACAGTTTCTTGCAGGTTTTACCGCCTGGATTATCAGCGGCTTAGGCACACATTCTTTTTGGTGATTGATTGGTAAGTGGGTTACTATTGTATCGTACTCACACTTGATTATTCATATATTCTTGTATCTAGTGAAAACTCCATCAACTTAGAAAGGGTATATTGTGGACTTAGAAGCGAGACCTAGAGTTTGTGTGTTGTGGTGTCGTACTCATTAGAGTCGACCATTTTAGACTGATGATTTTGTTTCACTTTTATTTTCTTCGTCGTTGTGCGTTGTATATTGTTTGCTTGGTTGCTCTACTGTTTGGGCGTGGAAGCTAGCTCCCGTTGGGTTGCTATTTATAGTATTATGTTGTAACAGGTTATACAAAATGCAAAGGAGGTGCTGTCAAATTTCAAAACGTCATAGATACTTTTCAAACATACGTAGTTAAATTTAAATGTTATTTAAACTAATTTCATCTGATGACTATTTTAAACTCACCTCCAATATTTTTCAAAAAGGGTTTAGATTCCGAGTTTCGGCTTACTTGAAACGCGTCGACGTCTTTAGATGTCACGTGATTTAAGTGTCGGTCACGTGCCAAAAATTAGGTCATGACATCTGTTTAATCAGTCCCCCCTTTTATGCAAACAGTGCTGAACACTTATATAAGTTCTGACGCCCACATATGATCATGTGAAGCTTTCAGTCATGTGGAATTACCCAATAAGTGTAAAACACTTTACTCCTTTTGTCTTTATATGGAGTGCTAGGCGCTCTTTATAGCGTCCACATAGGGAGCGTGTGAGGTGTCGGGCGCTGCCCAATGAGTGCTAAGCACTCTTTTCTTCTGTGGCGTCCACGTGAGGGATACGTGAGGTGCTGGACGCTAGGCGCTGCCCATTGAGTGATAAGCACTCTTTTCTTCTTTAGCGCCCACGTGAGGGACAAGTGAGGCGCTGGGCGCTGACCAATGAGTGCTGAGCACTCTTTCTTCTGTGGCGCCCTCGTGAGGGACACGTGAGGCGCTGGGCGCTCGGTGCTGCCCAATAAGTGCTAAGCACTCTTTTCTTCTGCGGCGCCCACATAAGGGACACGTGAGGAGCTGGGCACTGCCCGATGAGTGCTAAGCACTCCTTTCTTCTGTGGCACCCACGTGAGGGACACGTGAGGCACTGGGCGCTGCCCATTGAGTGCTAAGCACTTCTTTCTTCTGTGGCACCCTAATGAGAGACACGTGAGGCGCTGCCCAATGAGTGTTAAGCACTCCTTTCTTCTGTGGCACCCACGTGAAGGACACGTGAGGTGCTGGACGCTAGGTTTTTCCTTATATGCATTGTTTTGAGGAATTTGATTCCTAGTTCTTTTCTGAATCTTTGATTCTCAAGAATAAGTTCTTCCCGATGAGAATTAAATTCTCAACTTGTGGGAGACTTGTCTTGTGGATCTCAGATCCCGAGAAAGAACTAAGTTCTTTTAAAAGGGTTAAACCCTTCAATAGGTAAATGAGATGTTTTGATCTCTTTCTTTTTATTTACCTAGAGTTTCTTGAGGAGGGAGATCTTCTTCTCTGTTCCTTTCTGAAGTTTTCTGCTTTAGTTTTTTTTAGAAGCTTATGGGGGGTTTCTCTCTCTCAGACTTGAAGTCTTGGGTCCTTTATTTAGTAGAGGAAAGTTTGTTAATTAGTTTTTGAAGAAATCTCTCATTAAGAGATCCTAATTGATTTAGTGATTTTTACCCACCATTGGATCTTTGATCCAAGGGTTTCTGTTTTATAGAACTTATTTTCTTATTTGTAACAAGATTGGGGAAATATTTTCCCTTGCACAGAATTTATTCTGTAAAATGGTGATTTTTTAATCACCGTTGGATTTTTAATCCACCGGTTCTCTGTTTTACAGAGTGCAATCTTTCTTAGTTAGAAAGATTGAGAGAATATATCCCAAAATAGAATTTTATTCTATAATCCAATTTAGGGGATATTTTCTCCCGACAGAATTTAATTATGTATTTTTGATGATTTATCATCTCCGTTGGATCTTTAATCCAACGGCTCTGTTTAACAGAGAGTAGAATTTAATTCTACCTGGGCACTGGCTCTCACATGTTGTGCACGTAGACGCTACTCAAGGTTTTAATTCTTATAATGGGTATTCATGTGCTTTGCACATTGGCGCCCGCGTGAGGAGCATGTGAGGCGCCACCATAGAGTTAATTTCCATCAGATTGGTCTTGGGCTGGCGCCCGTGTGAGGAGCACGTGAGGCGCCATCATAAGATTAATTCCTATTAGATTGGTCTTGGCGCTGGCGTCCTCATGGGAAGCACGTGAGGCGCTGCCTCATTAATTTTTAAACAGAGCTCTGCTCTTTATTAGGCTAAATATTGGGGAAACATCCTTCGTCATTGCATAGTGTATGGTAGCTATGTGTTACTTTTCTGTTGCATGGATATGTATTAATCTAGGACAGTCATACAGTTTTGTTGGCCTTCATCAAGGACGAGTACTGGTGGGTTTAGATTAATCAGGATAATGACGAGTTGAACTTGACTTGCGACTTATGTTTTGTTGGCCTTCGTCAAGGTCATAAGACGCTTGGGGCAAAAACTATATCGGGAGTTTCAAAAATACTGGAAACTTGCCAGGCATGTGCATACCTTCTGGAGTGTGGTGACTTGAGTGGATTCCGTCAAGTTATCACATGATGATAGTTGGGTCCCGATTCTTACTGATGAGTATGTATTACTCCTCGGGAGATTTTTCACTTCACAATTAGCTAACCTATTAGGTGTCTAGAAAGTGTTAACGAGGTTACGCCTCTGTGGAAACGGGGTTATTAATTGGGTCCATGCGAAACCATGGGGGACCTCCCTCGGAGTATCAATACTGGCCTGGCTGAACGGTTAGCGAACTTGTAAAAGTGTAAATGATCCCGACAAGTTCTCCTTTTAGGGTTTGAAGGAGAATTTGAGGAAACAGTGGGAGCCATCCTGATCAGATAAAGTGATAACCAATCTGATCTTGATAGAGTGCATGCTGAGTGTTTATTTTCTCTCTCTCTGGTACAGCGACCCATGACTTACCTTAAAAACTCATGAACCAATTTGACCGAACCTTCTTACACCCTTTGGCTTTGGCTTGTCTTGATTCACGACAAAGTCGCATATATCCCTGCTACTCCTACTCCACCCTTTGCATTTCTTCAGAACACGTCGTATTGCTACGATGATCCATATTGCTTGGAACGACCATCGTATAGTTACATACGAACTCGAAGAAATTACTTCAGTCGAGAATGGCCATAGGTTCTAAAGAAATTGAATAGAATTATTCGGTTGTCACTTCACTTTATCGTCTCTCAGGTTGCGAGAGCTCCTTGTATTAGGAGAGTACACCTGTTACGCTTATTGGATAGTCTTCTTCCAAACTTCAGACTGGTGCCGAAAGGTAGGGAAGGAAGAAAACCAATTAGCCTAAGGATGGTGTGCAAAAGGTGAGATATAGAGATATATAAAGAGATTGACGTGAGGGCAAAGGAAATTGTGAGTACTGTTATGAATCTGGATAATAGAAAAGTCATTACTAGGAATACCTGACCATCCCCTATAAAACATTTTCATAGTTTTTCTGTGTACATGTAATAGTGAACTGTTTTCCTAATCAATTCTGACTTCAGAGTATGTATTTACCAGATTTGGATCTCACATCTGTACGGTGTTACAGATGATGAGTAGGGGTAGAATATTGGGAAGTGGGTGATTTGATCATAAATATCGGAATTCATTGTAATCGGTAATATTGGATTAAATTGCTTGGCTTTCCTGACGGCAAATATTTGGTTTCGAATAACCGTTGTTATGCACCAGATTTTAAAATGAAATATCTGTAACTTTATTTTTATAAAGTGAGATATACATTTTGAAAATTGTGTTGTAAACATTTACCTTTATCGGTTGAGGATAAGGTAAGGTGCATTGAATAACGGTGTTAGACATTCTTAACCAAGATACAGTTTTCTATTTACAAAACACAGAATTTGAGTTGGTATGCTCTTGGGACTTATACATGAAAATGTATGTTGTCCAGTGTCCTTCGGGACAAAGGGGTTGGTATTCTTCATTCAGGCTTACCTATGAGTTCTCTGGTTTTAGACACGCATTAGTAGTAATGCAAGGTCCAAATTTTTTGAGAAGTTAGTAGATATAAGAATAAAGTAGAGAACCATACGTTGGAAGTATCGGGATTCTTCGAGGTGATTGAAGATATAGATACTTATGTTAGGTATTCCATCATAATAATATCGAGAACTTGACTCTCCCACAGGTTACTCATCCGTGGATGTGCTCCATGATAAGTAATGTTGTATTGACCCTTTTCCATTAGGTAATATGCACTGGAAACAGATGTATGACTTTTGAATTTGGTTCCATCTAAATTAGTGCCTTGATTCTATATGGACATAGAATGGTTACATATCTTGAGTTCATTAAGATATGGAGTTATTTGATTACTGTTTAAAAGCAGAATCCGGAAAAACTCGAGGCACGCTTCGGTAATGGCGGTTTGTGGATTATACCAAGCATTAGCTAAGATTTTGTTTCTACCATTCTCAAGATCAATAGTTACATTGTTCTTGACTCGTCACCATTTTATAAAAAGGAATCTTTTTGCAAAACTAGTGGGAGTATGGTAGAATTGGAAGTGATTCCAGAACCACAAACGATTACCGAAAATTTAGTTGGACCTAAGGATTCAATTGGACTTGACAAACAGTTGGCCACTCCGCAGATTTTAGTAGGTGACTTCAGACACCCGAGAGACACTTCGGTTTTCTCATAGACGGTGACAGGAAGGTCGGCATCATGGTGATGATGATCCTACTGGTTATCAGTAGGTCATAGGAAGTGGTAACTTCCAGGTGACCAGATATCTCATGCCGAAGATGGACTCCACGCACTTCAGCAAATTATGGATTTTGGATTTTGCTGGGTGCTCCTGAATGGGGTAAAACCCATTAGGAGCAGGTAGATCTTTCGAGATCTGTGCAGGTGGAAAGGTGCTAACCTAATAAGGCTAGACTTATTGTAAAGAGTTTTCATCAAATACCCGTTGTGGATTGTGATGTGATTTTTACTTCAGTGTCTATGCTGAAGTTCATACGGATATGACTTGACACTGCTATTCTCCCTACTTGTTATCAGCAGGTCATAGGAAGTGATAACTTCCAGGTGACCAGATATTTCATACCCAAGATGGACTCTACGCACTTTAGCAAATCATAAATTTTAGACTTTGCTGGGTGCTCCTGAAAAGGTAAAACCCATCAGGAGCAAGTAGATCTTTCGAGATCTGTGTAGGTGGAAAGATGCTAACCTAATAAGGTTAGACTTGTTGTAAAGAGTTTTCATCAAATACCCGTTGTGGATTGTGATGTGACTTTTAAATCAGTGTATATGTTGTAGTCCATATGGATATGTTTTGGCACTGATGCACTTCATGGCTATGATATCTGGCAGGTGGGTGACTATAACGTCTTTCCAAATGGGATTTTGGAAGTGTACGTATATATGACTCTGTCAGAGGGTTATCGTAGTCAGTGAGAGCAGCGGAAGTTGTGCAAGATGCTTATGTCTATTCGTAGACTGAAGTATAGATAGCGGAGACAGATTATCTATTTTGATGTGATGGTCAAAGTGGTTGACTTCATCAAAACAAAAGATAAACCTAGTAAGAAGGATGTAGGGAGTACTGTCCTTGATTTAGATAACTTACTCCATATAGGAAGTGATGTTCCTATACTACAATCAGTCAAATTTTGGTTGTCATACAGTGTTTTCTCCATGTTAGATATGGATAGTATATCATAGATTCTGGTGACTAGATCTATGGTTTTAGATATACATTTAGGATGATTCCCAAATCGGGTACTTATACAGCATTCTAAAAGTATCTTAGAATGGACGACTCCTGGCATGGTAGTGTACCCGCAGGTGATGGAGTCACCCTCTCTAAAAGGATGTCTTTTTGGACTGATGAGGAGAGGGACTGACATGAATGACATATCATTTGCTTAGGCAATTGAGGCAATTATGCAAAGTCTTGTCCAATACCAGATATTTCTTTTGCACTAGTTGCAACAAGCATATATTAATCCAATCCTCGAGAAACAAAGGGAAGTAGTAAAGAACATAAGAGGATGTTCTTGGTATAGGATAACGGCAGCCTCCTATAGGAGGCGGTTATCAATTTAGGCTTCCAAAGTGACGTGGATGACAGAGATGCTGTCAGAGTCATGAGTTTAGCCTCTTCTGAGGATCAGTATATTGGATAGTGTTCCGATAAGGATACTGAGGTAATCATGGTGCAGGATGCCGGTTATAACTCAACAGAGGATACAGCCAAAGAAGTTTGTTGGATAGGAGTTGTTCGTTGATGAACTTGGTCCCATCAGGTATCCAGACAAATTCTTGAGGCGGGGTATCACTCATTTTGGGAGATTGGTAATCTCCACAAAGTTGAGATATAGAGAGATGAAGTTAGAACATTGTAGCGAGTCCACTCATTAAGGCTATTTCTCGAACACGTTATGTTTCGCAAACACAGTTTGCGAAACTGATTAGTAGAGAAGTTGGGTATTCGGTAGTTAAAGAACTGTGGGTATGCGATATCGCAATAATTGTCCTTAGGTGCAAGTGGGAGATTGTTGGATATAGTGCCCTCAAGGCAATTATTATGATTGTGAGTAGACGAATATGATAATTGAAGGAGGACCTATACAGGTATAACAATCTCACTCGAGATGATAGTATGCTATCTAGTTTATCTTCATCGTTGATGAAGGATATTATGCTATATGGTTTATCTTCATCGTTGATGAAGCCCGTAGGACTGTTGCTTGATGACCAGCATTGTGATGGCGATCATATATGTGGGAGTTGGGTTGTCCATAAGCACATCCTTAAATGTCCCTAGTCGTGGGAGTATCGAGACTAGGCATCGATATTTCGGAGTAGACTAGTGTATACGCTTCTAGACCCCAACAAAAGGCGGTGGCCGGTCTCACAAGCCACTGGTGCTGTGACACCTAAGATAGTATACAGGTGCTCACTGGAGGTGAGTACACTGGACGGACTCGCCGAGAACTTCTAGATGGTATTATACCTATCGTCAGATGGAAGTTCTCAAGTGGCATGAGTACATGTTAGTCCTTTGACCTGAAGTCGTCTGTCTCGTGTGAGTTCCCACTGTTCTTTGATTACTACCCTACCACGGCTCAAAGGAGTCGTGCAAACAGATTTTAGTTGGGTACAGTCCCGAGCCACATGGAGGCAGTGGTCGACTGTCAGGGATTCGTCTCTCCTGATATTAGGAGTCGATGTCGCGCTGTGTTCAGTTGGCTATCACCAGAAATCCGTGGCCACGGTGGGTGAGATTTACTGATAGTTGATCAATAGTATCTCAGTTGGTGATGAGCTAGACCCAGACAAGACTTATCGGGTTAGTAGGGGTTTGACGTTATCCACCCATAGATCCGATATGCGATACTCTTTGACGAAGAGACCGGACTGTATGGAGATTTTCACATTCAGGATCAGTAGGGTAAGGACGCACTTGATTGTCGACCCCCCTTTCGACAACTACCTGGGTAGCCGTTACGTACAGCTAGTGCCGCTGACGTACTTGTGGTTAAACCCATTGCCAGCGTATTGTCGAGTCTTTAGAGTCCCATACAGAGGGTTTTCCCGGTTCAAACGACAGATGTAGGAGCCGTACGATGGTACGTGCAGGGGTCCGATTAATTACGTGTACGCGATACACGGACTTTAATCAGACGGTTGATAATACTAGCTGGTTTAGGATTAAGCTGAATTATTAAATCAGGTTTTGATTTAATAATTTATATATGTATTTTTATACATATATTTTAGTACTATTGTTCACTATTTATTTTCTCTCTTTGGTACTATCCGTATTTTTTATACGGATACGCGTATGTGTAGCGATACATATACCAGGTGAAGTATTCCGTATTTATACGGGAATGCTTCTAGAAGAAGAAGACCTCATATTTATTTTTCTATTTAGAAAAATAAAAAGGGAAATGAGGTGGAAAGTGGAGTTATGAAGCATGGTGCAAATATTGTAGAAAGGCATGGCTTTGTTTTTAAAATGATTATTTTCATTTGGTTGCACTATTGGTGCATGGTTGATATTTATGTAGCCATTCCTTTTTACTTCATCACCTGATTTTTTTCTCTTCTTCTTGGCTTGCTCATGCTCCATGGTTCCTTCATGCTTCAACCTCCTTTTTCTTCTTGCTCTCTATTTGAGCATAGATTCTAGAAAGAAAAATTTAGTGAAGTATTCCTACATCACCGACCATCTAAACCTAGCGAATTTGGGTCGTCGGTTTGAGCCTACTCCACGTTCCCTCGGGTGGATCATCTTCGGCAAGGATGGTCGATTCTCAAGCGCGATCCCGGCGGCTACGAGCTTGGAGGGGTCTTCCACAATTGGGTGGACACTCGAAAAAGGTTGTATTTTCTCAAACCTTGCATGTTTTAGATTTCTAGTTTAGGGTGTTTGGATCGAATTCTTGGTTTGCGCGTCCGGTGCCCGCAAAAAGTTTTTGTTTTCGTTTCCGCCTCGCCCGCGGCCTCCGCGGCGCGGGCGTTGGATTCCAACACCCATTAATGGATGGTACGGATTATCGCACGTCCTTGGGACAGTAGAGTGAGATGCAGAACTCCTCACGGAGTATTCGGTCTCGAAAGAAAATAAAAATACTGTTTTTAAGAATACGATTTTTCTAAACAAGACTAATTTTGGAAAATTATATAAAACCATGAATTCGTATTTTCAATAAAAAAACATATTATGAAACTATATTTTTAAAATGAAAGATTAGAATTTTTAATAAAATACCACAAAGTTTCCAAAAATAGTAGTTTTCATAAAAATACTATAAACTTTCAAAAAGTTAGGTTTTATCACTAAAATACCACAACAATTAAAATATATGTTCATGAAAACCTTAAATATTATAAATCATCCTCGAGATTTATTTTTAAACTATATTAAAGTATTTTTCATAAAACCCCCTCGAAATATGCAGACAATATTTTAAGCACTATAGATTAATATAGGCTTAAGCGGTATCATTTTTCTTGAGCTCCGGAAAGTCAGTGAAAGTGAGTGCTTGACTATTCAGGTTAGACAACTGAACGGAGTGATCAATGCCAATTGTCTTGGAAAAAGACACAAATCCTGCCGTCCATATACAGCAGTTGCGGATTTCTCCCGAACATAAGATTTTTAACAGTTTAAATCAATTATATGAAAAAGACCTGAACTTGAATCCAAATTCGAATCTAAACTTGAATCTAAACTCGAACTCTAACCCAACCTGAATTTATACTTGAACTCGAACTCGAACTCGAACTACTTGAACTAACTTGACTCGACCCAAGATTGCAATTGACATTACTCACATTTTACTCGACCCACTCAACCTCATTATTTCACCTTTTGCAATCTATGATTTCGATCAAGTCATGTTATAATCAACCAATCAAATCAACTAAGGCTATTTTACAGTTATAATATATATTATACCCGAGGTGCTTGGGATAGTTTCTTGTATGAATCCAACGGAGTTTGAGGAGTCCCATATTAATCTCTTTTTTTATTTTACTCGAATATCAGTCGGGTTGACTCATCCACAGCCTAGATCCCCGATGCTAACACATGAAATGGGTCCGTGTTTCCTTACTTCAGGGGTCTCACTCTTGAGCTCGTGAATACTTCTACGGCTGCGTTGACATTCACACTTGGAACTTAACGTTAACATAATGACCATATAGAGACCTACAGTACATATTCACCCATGAACATATACTCTTACTCGTCATCTATATATTCTATATTTGTCATTTTCTTTGCTTTTACTTTATCCTTAGGACTTACCGAGTGCTAGTTCGCCGACGGGCATTCCACGTACTTTTCTTCTCTTGGAATGTTCGTCAGATACGGTCGAGACGGAGGAAGAGGAGGCCACAGAGGAGGACTACAACCGGATCTCTCCTCAGGACTAGCTCAGCTTCATTTTTCTTCAGTTTATGTATGCCACATGTTTAGGCATTTTCTTTTATTGAATTTACTTTCCAACTGAATCTCATGTACTTGTAAATATTTGAAGTTGAATGTAAATAAAGATGTTTGTTGAAAATTTTTGCAGTCTTCATTTATTCTTGTATCGTGTATTATTATTTCAATACGCTTAGTATATTTATTTAGGAAATGACTTCTCTGGATAAATATGCCGCGGGCTTACCACGTCACCGTTTCCGTCTACTGGGAAGCGAGGCGTGACATTTTTTCCCGTTTTAGACTACCAATATATATACTTTAAATATATCTTATCAAGTTAAAAAAAAAAATCATCTGTTTCTTATCAATGCTTTTAGTTTACTTTCACTTTTGTTGCTTTCACCACTAGCTCAATTATTTTTGTTTTCTTTTTCTTCTATACTTTTATTTTTTATGCTCTTCTCTAATGAGTATTCTTAAACTATTTTCTCCAGTTACTCATTCTGTATTTCTATTGAATTAGCTTTAGTTCCATATGACCTATCAACTACTATTTCACTATTAATTGTTATTTCTTTGTACTTATATATGATTATTCCCTTTTAGCTGTTTTACTGCTTATACTAATATTTAATTTCCATTTAGTTACTTTTGCATAACTTACTGTATAGTGTTTCCTAATAACGCTGTTTGATTATTTTCGGTTTTCTTTTTTTCCCTTAAATTTCGAGGACGAAATTTTCTTTAAGTGGGGTATGATGTAATACCCAGTATCCGTTGTACAGTAAATATTGTATTTAAATAAATTTCCGTATTTATTGAAATAATTATTTTATTTAAAATTTTTATCTTTCATAGTACCATACCATATATATCCCCTCACGTTATTAATTTTTAATAATGGTGATTAATTTGGTTTTAAGGGTTATTAAATTTTTAGTAATGGTCTCTATTAATTTGTAATAACTGCCATTAATTTGTATTAATGGTTATTAATTTTTATTAACTGTTATTTAAATAGGGTACTACCAATTTCAAAATTCTAACAAAACCCCCTCTCTCTAGTTCTCATCCTCTCACCACAAACACCCTTGTCTCCTCCAACCGAGACTTCCTCCTTCCTCTCTCTCTCTCAAAACATCCGAACTCCACCCAACCCATCACCATGCCGGCCGACCACCTTGCTCCCACCAACCTCGCCGGCAACCACCTCCACTGAACCACCGCCGACAAACCCCCTTCCCCACCGCACCGCCTAGCTCCACTCGAGCTTCCCCACTCCTCTTCATCTAGCTGCAGCCACCGCCTGCACGCCACCGTCGACAGCCGCTACACCCATCTCCGCCGGTGACCACAAACCCCTCTCACTGCACCTCCACCGACAGTCCCCATCACCACTGTCAAGTCTCCTTTCCTTCACCGTGACCATCACCACACTTTCTTCATCTTCTCTTCCTCCTTCAAGCCAAGCTCCCCCATTTCCTCTCTCAACCTCCGCCACCGCTGTTTCCTGAGCACCGCTGACCACCTTCATGTTGAAAACACCACCACCAATTCCTCTACCCTCTTCCTCCTCTCTGCACCCGAGCCCAAGCTTCAAGCCAATCCCCCGGTCATTTCATTGAATACCTATTGCAGTCGCCGTCACCATTGTCCCCGTCGCCGTCGTCGCCATCCAAGCCTCCGCCTTGGTTGCTTTAGCAGTCTCCGTCGCAACAACAATGCACGTCTGTCGCAGCCCGTGTCGCGTTCAAGCCACACCCGCATCCCGCTGTCTCGTGTGTCGAGGTGAACTCTGCATTTTTGTTGCTTCCAATTCAGCGACCCGAGGCAAGTTCAATACTTGCTTATCATGCTATATTATATTAGTTAGATCGATTAATATTAATTATAATTATTTTAGCTGTAGCACTTGAACCGTACATTTTGAAGTGAATAAGCATGTATCATGTTCGATAAATTGTCCAAACCTAATTTAAAACACTCACATTCATGGTCACTAGTTTCTTTTATGGATAATCAATATCGTGTAGAAATTTAGATTCAAAATACCATAGTTACGCCCATGAAATGATACCCCAAGTGGCGATGACAAACCTACCGTACATGTTGTCTTGTAAATTTCACAATAAATTAAATATAAATCGTATTGTGATGTTCTTAGGCTCATAATAAAGAAAATTGGATAAACTATAAAACTATGTTAAATTTTATTGAAAATTGCCTAGTTAAGATACTGTAAACTGGGGAGAAATACGGTTATGGACTGCAGTCCAAAACAATATTCTTTATTAATACCTGTTTTAAACCCATGTATGTTTCCCTGTATAAACATGCTAATGTGCGGAGACCTATATAGATGCATAAATAAATGAATTAGATTTCATATGGCACTGGTTTCACTCAATTCTATTACCGTTTGATATATTTTTTATATTTTATACCGTCGACATGTCCTGCTGTTTTCTGCTGTGATATATATACATATCGACCTTAAAATGATCATAACTTCCTGTACATACCTGCTATTATAGTCCGTCTGTTGCATTAGAAATTTAACTTCAAAACCTAGAAATTCTTGAACTGTAGCAACCCTTAATTCTGAACAGAACCCATAGTTAATTGCATTCGAAGTTGGACTCCCGGTTCTGAAATTGAAATTCCAGCAGTGTACATCTGTTTTAAAATAAGCATAACTTCGTAATCAGGTTTGATATGAAGGCGAAACCAATTTTACTGTTTAGATAAATGAGTCTTCTATTAATTTTATATTGTTTTACTGATTCTACACGTATGATTTATAATGAATTTTGCAAGTTGAATGATACCGGCTGTCCCTTATTACTTGAAATCGATTTACTGCATTTAAATCCTTCTATATGATTGCTTTAAACTCATGATTAGTGTCCGTATTCATTGATAGCTTAGTGACTATATTGCATTATCGAGTGAGAAGTGTAGTGATTTGATTGTGACAAGTACGTTAGTGTACAAGCGATTAAAAGCGAGACTGACATGCATGAAGTGTGATTGAATAATAGAAGTGACACGTACTTATATACAACCAATCTGATACGTGAACATATACTTTAACCTGGGGAAAATTGAGGAAATCAATGGTGGATTCGGACTTGTATTTATCAAGGTTTGTTGTTTTAGAGAATGGTCATTCGATATTAGTGATATTAATATATTTAGGTAGTTCTGCCTAGCGGCACGGCTGCAGGGTTATGTTTCGGGCACAGTGGACCGTAGTCACGGGCATGCACGAGACCCTTGCTAAACACAGAACTCTTTTCCACCGTTCGATTTCAAATGATATAGAGACTGTATGTTTAGTGACATGCATATTACTTTTGATTATTGTCATAATTCATATGTTATACTTCTTACCTGCTCGTGATATTTCACGCTATCGTTATTGCTTTATATTTTCTAGATAAGGTTTATTGTTTGTTGTAACATATTACATATCGGTATATTATTATATTGGGTCTCCATGACGACCTGAGTATGCATGCTTAGAGGAAGAAGAGAACCCATCTGCAGAACAGGACTTGCCTTACTTCAACGAGATCGCTGAGATATAGATGAGAGACATCCGTTTTGCTGCTTCTCCAGTTTTCAATAAAGAACTCTTATTACCTTTTAGGTTAGTTATTTATTTAACTGTTTGAATCTTGTATCCGTTGATCTCTTTTGATAAAATGTAATAAAATTTAATAAAGTTGTGATTGTGATTTTATTTACTTGTGTTGTTTTTACTGCTTACTATGTAATGCTAGAATCCAAAGTGTGACTATGGCGAGATTATTTCTTGACCGTATGAGCATGGCTGGCCTAATCACCCCTCGTATTCCGTATTTTGGGAAGTGGGCGTGACATTCTTTCTAACTCTTCATCTTCCTTTTCCTCTTGATCTTGAAGCCAAATTTGAATCCAAAATAATCTTATGACGAGATTTGGGAGTCTTAAGCAACATCTTTGAAAATCTAGGGTTGAGGAAGAAAAACCATATTTATGTCTGGAGAAAGTTGAGAAAGAGGAACCATATTCCATCGCTAATTGGAGGATTTGAAGCCCTAATCCCGAAACCCTAATTTTTGAATAAGGGTTCTGATTTGGAATTCTAGATGAAGAAGAGTGAATAAGAGTGGATTTGGGGGTTTAAAAAGTCTAGCCCGACTTTCTCCGTTAACTTACTAACGGGATGAAACGCAAAGTCCAGTGGTGGGGGGTTTAAAATTTGTAGCTTAATGGTTTTGTGGGTAATAAATAAATATCAAGTTTTGGATTTTTTAGTAATTAGCTCAGTTTTGGAGGGGGGTTTAAGTAAAAAAACCCAAAAAATTATTGTTGTTTTCTGGATTAAAATCACTAGAATTTATAACAACCGCAAATTTCACAAACTTTTTGTTTAAACTTCCTTTCTTTAAGAAAATATTTTCGTTGAATCAAGCCGGTATATATGAATATTCTTGTGATTTATGTTCAAGATTGTCCATAGTACTTATTGGTTACCTACCTACATCGTCATCTCATAGGTTACGAGTTCAATTTTTGACCTTTGCAATATCTTGTTTATTTTCGTTTTTTATTTCTTTTTAGATTTATATCTTTACATGCGCGCCACATAAATTCCGAAGCGATTATATATAATATAAAGTGTTTTCTAGGCTTAATAAGACCAAGTGGGACCCACTGGAGAAGACCCGAGGCCATCGGCCACCACAGGGCTGCTCCAGGCAGTGGTTTGGCCGCCCTAGGCAGGTTTGTGGGCCCCAATTAATATGATCTTTCTCTCGTGACATTTTTACCTCGTGAGAATTATATTTTTATATCCTAAATTTTTGTAAATCAACCCGAGGGTGCCAGAGCCTATAAAAGCTATTCAAAACCCTAATTCTATTTTTTCTGATGAGCCGCCTTTTCGTAATCCGAACCTTCTTCTCCATCCTCTAATTTCTCCCCTCTCCCTATAGCTTATCTCTCAAACCCTAAGAGTTTTAGTTAGCATAAGGAAAGAGCTCTTCCAAGTGTTGTCTTCATCGTCTCGATCAGATTGAGGCATTTTCTTCATCGCCTTCCTTAATTATAAGTTTCTCCTAATCTGTTTTTTTTGTTTCCATATAAAAAAAGAAAAACTTTTTTATCTTATAAAAATAATTGCTTTTTCTTTTCGTTTATAATTATAGTTTTCATAAAAGAGTATTTTTTATATAAAAAAAACCCTAGATCTTTATAGAAAAATAAAAGATAAATTTTTATAAGGATTTTCTTGTTATGTGTAATTATTTATTACTCGTATAAATTTTTATAAGTTCCTCCTTTACCTTTTACCTTTTTAACGTGTTACACTTTGGAATTTAAATCAAAGGAACGATTTTTAATTAAACTCTAAGTTGTTTTAAATAAAAGAAGTCCCTTTACTCTATTCATAAATTAAATTAAGTTACACGTTATGGCAATAATTATTTTCTGTACATATTGTTAGTTAAATATAAGTATATAGATTTTATTCATAGATCTGATTATATAACGTTAACTATTGTTTGTAATCATTATAATAATAAGTGTTATATAGACATTATTAATCCTTTGTTCATATTGATCCGCTACTCAGGATAACTCAATGTGAGTCGTTTTTTAATCTATGTTATTAATTATTCTTATTGTCATAGTATTTTAGTATGTCTTCATGTAAATAGTCTTAAGCGCTAATTAATCATTTATCATTGTTGTATTTATTATTGAGAGGTGTTATCTTGATTGATAAGGATTTCTAGGTCATCGTAATAAATCCAACCTAACATTTAACTTCTATATGTTAAATCTAAAACTCTAAATTGAGTGTTTGCTTCAATGTCGTTCGTTATAAATTATTGGTTGTTTGATGCCCTAGATAATGAGTGTATGGGCCTTTTATGTCATATTCATTTGTTGATGCACCTCATGTCATGGGTGCATCATTGCCATGAAATTACTTTTCGGTTCATCTCATGTCACAGATGCACTAGTTGACTTGTTTTAAAATATTGATGTTTATATGTTATGTTGATTTTTTGTAAAGATTATTGTGATATATCATCCATCTCATGTCACGAGTGCGATGATATCAATATTGATTTTGTGTCTATTTTTATTGATATATTTATATCCTATGTCACGGGCATACCCTGTACTTTCGTATAGGGATACTTAACCATAAATGCGGTTTCGTAATGATCCAGCGACCGCTCTGTAGTGGTTATCTAACTTATAAGCGATGAAGTTTTCCCGTGGTCAGTACGAAGTTCATGGTTTAAGTTAAATTGGATTGTTGTATTGTTTTTCTTTTATGTATGAAATCTGAATTTCTGGAACAGCTGAAATTGATTACACCTGCCTTAGAATAGACATAACTCATAGCTACGGATTCCAAATCGAGTAAAATCAAGTTGCTGGAATATCTACAGGGAGATATCTACATTTTCTTCCTATATTAATTTACCTGAAAATTAATAGAACTTTATGAAAACCTGGTTCTAACAAAAGGTGACGAATCTGGACAGCGGCAGGAACTATCCGCGCGGCTGTTGTAAAATAGGCATAACTCCCTACCCATTATCGTAATCTGGATTTTCTTATTGGAAATCTTTCACAACACCCCGACGCTTAATTCTTGTTTAAATATGGAAACCATAAACTGAACATAAGATTCTTGAAAATGCAAAATACTTCCGGTGACTGTATTCTGAAACCTGCACTGGCCTGCTCTGCGCAGCGTTACGAAAACTCCCATAACTCTTTCACCGAGAACCCGATCGAGACAAACTCAGTCTCGTTATTTACAAGACACTCTAAAATACAACTTATTTTTTGTGTAAGATTTCCAAATTCTAAACCAAAACCATTGTTTTCTGCATGCGAACTTTAGTTCGCTGACGACATTCATGTTTCTTGTTTCTTTTCTTGGGAATGCCGTCAGATGAAATTGAGGCAAGAGACCAAGCTTAGCACGAACTTAAGGCCAGTGAGCAGGATATCGGCTACTTCTCTACACGAGCCGACATTTAGTTTATTTCCTCTGCGGTATATTTGTTTGGACCATCTTTATTTTATTCCTACCGTTTGGAATTGATGTTGTCAATTCAATTAGTTATTCGAACTTGTAATAAATGTTATTAGACTTGATTTTATTTTAAATTCTTGTTGTTTTATATTTTTCTGCCTAATCCAAACGCTTAACGTATTCATATCGAGAAGGGGTGCTTCTTGGTATAATGCGTCGCGGGTTTGTCGCTCTCGTTTCTTATTTTGGGAAGCGGGGCGTGACAAGTTTTATTGGTGGTCTATGCAGGTCAGCTCTGTATGACTATTGAAAGTAGATGTTACAAGAATTTAAAGGTCAAACAACATTTATTGCTCTCCTTAAATATTATTTTTTGAACCCATCTTGATCCCTTCCTTGTATTTCTAATCCTTGACATTATTACCTATTTTCCATCCTATTTCTTTGAATCTATTATTACTCTTTTTTTCTCAATTCTTGGTGTTTCGTTCTGTCCCCATCGTATTCATTTCTTTGGGACGAAGCATAAATGTTTGGGAGTGACAATCAGGAGCACGAAGACAACTTGCACGACACCATCCTTTTCTTACCCTTTTACAATATACTCCTCGAAAAAAATTCGGAGACGAAATCCTTTTAAGGAGGGTAGAGTGTAAGAACTACACCACGGTTTCATTTTTGAATCTTAATCTCTTGAATCCTTTCTTGATTTCCTTGACGATTATGTCTTGATGTAAAGGAAATTGGTAGTACGATCTTTGGCTACCATCTTGATTCTACTTACAACCTGTATTGATGTTTCTTTGATCTCTTGAATCCCTAAGTATAATGAATGCAATATGATTTCTTTCTTGAACATTTTACTCTTGAATCTTTTCTTTCTTTCCTAACAATCATGTCTCGACGAAAAGGAAACGGAAGCACGGACTCTACATCTCTGTCTCAATTCCCTTATGAGCTAATCGATTTCTAAATTCTCAATCAGTTATTTCTCTTTGTATCACTTAGACTATTCCTTGTAGACTATCCCTTGCACGTGTTCTTGAATTTTTTACATTGACTTACAAATTATTCTAGGAAGTTTGTACCGATATTGGAATCTCTTTAACTCATGATTATTTGATTCTTCTAATTTCGTTTTAAGATGCAATCTACGGTAACCATTATCTTCTCACCTGTTGAATCACCAGTTGATCGAACATATACATGATGACGACTGCAAAACAACATTGTCCAATGACGATTACTTCCTGTTGGAATCACTAGGCATGTACTGGCTGAATACTTCCTGTGCTATCTTTATCTTTGTTTGAGCTCATCTTTAATCTTTCAAATTTGTTTTTTTGATTTCATGAATCTCATTCACTGAATCAATCTTTGGTTAGATTTTCTTGAAGATCACTTCTAAAATTATTAATTCCTAAAATCCTGTCCGTTTTCAGTTTTCAATTTTTTTAAATTACTACTATCACGCCCCGCTTCCCGGTGTACGGCGAAGGAGACGCGACGAGGCCGCTACGTATCTACTCTAAAGTAAATACGCTAAGCGTAACTAAGCAATATAAAAAAAATGTACACAAGAGACAAATGTAATGAACATCAACTTTATTTATTAACATTCTTTTGTACAATGCAGGGAAAAGTAAATACATCTGAATGAAAGCAATGCCTAAACAGTGGCATAACAGAAATGAAGGGTACTGAAATAAAATGTGTACAATGAAGCTAGTGCTCTGGGTCGTAGGCAAGCTGATCTAAGTCCTCGCTGGTAGGCTCGATCTCCTGAGTGTCCAGATCACCTGACAACATTCCAAAGAAAAAGAGAAGGAATGTCATCAGCGAACAATCGCTCGGTAAGTCCAAAAAATAAGGGAGAAATAGAATAGAAAGAGAGTAAGAGAGAGTGTAACTTTTAAAGTTGTATTTTAGAGTTAACGCTGTTGTTTAAAACTTGGTACAGAAGAATGCCAGTGTATACAAGAGGAGTCTCTATATGCCAGAGACTAGAGGCAAATGGAAGTACAAGGCTCCGTTAGAATGCCCAGAACAACGGCGATTGTATTCAGGTTAGGTGTCTTAAATCTTGCAGAATCATGCCACTTCCAACACCTTCCGTACCAATCTACCTCTTAAACCCCGTAGTGTCTTGATTGTATTGTTTGTATTGTAAATTGTATTGCAACTTGTATTGTCTTGTAATATAGATTGTATAATTGGATGACTTACCGAAACCATGATATCAGTAAATGGATGTAACTGGAGAATCATGGATGTAACTGGAGAATCATGTAAATGGAAGTATATCCATGGTTCGGTTCAGTCAATATAGATTGAATAGATTGAATATATGGATTCATGGATTCATATTCAATTGTAGTAATGTAGATTGCACTTGAATCATATTCAAGTCAGATTATTATAATGAGACTCAGTCTGAGTCCGACAATTAGAAAAGAAAATTGAAATCCTGAATTAGGTTTTGGTGTTATCGGTAACCGCTGCATATGGGCAGCAGAATTTGTATCTTTTTCAAAGACGATTACCGTGTTGATAACACCGTTTGTTAAGTTGTCTACCCTAAAATAGGCAAGTACCCACTTCTCCGGCTCCCTGAGGCTCAAGAGATTGGGCCCGCTTAAACCTATATTTACTAGGGTCTTTAGGGTAATTTATAGAACTTGAGGGTTTTTATGTAAAAATACTTTTGTATAATTTTAAAAATACACCCCAAGTATTTAATTATCGTCTTTAGAGTTGTCATAGATATAGATTTTATATATGTGACATTTCTAGTGAAAATAACCTAATTTCATAATATAGGGTATTTAATTGTAATTTAATTGTAATGTTAAACTTGTATGGAATTCATGGTACTTTAATGTAAAGTGATTATTGTGATTTAGAAAATTTGGAATATTTATATTATCACAAAAATAGATATTTTGATGATACATATATTTATATATGTTTATAAAAATAATTTAGTTTATTATTTTTTTTCTAGAAATCTCATTTTCTTTAGATATTTGTATTTTAAATCTCTCGAGACCGAATGCTCCTTGCGGAGGTCTGCATCTCGCACTACTAAGCCCGAGGATGTGCAATAATCCACACCATCCCGATCGGGTTCCCCAAAATGGGTTGTAGCGGCGCTTTGCAAAGATTTGTGTAAAATACATAATCTTGTAGAAAACGGTTTTAATAGTAAATGGTATTTATATGTAAAGTTTCGTTTTCCCGTATTCTATGTTCCCGAAAGGTATTGTGCTATATTGCATATGAGTGTTGTGAGGAGATAGGTCATTATCTCGTGATCTAATTAAAAGTATAACAAGATTAATGATGTTTTAAGGTAGAAAGTAAACTACATGGTATTTTAGTGAAAAAGAGCGGTAAAAGTTACAAAATGAAATATTTTGCTATGAAACTTGTTCAACATGTTTTTTTAATGATTAATAGTCAAGATGTAAGAGTTTAACATGGTTGTGTTAAGGAAAATTGAACTTTATAAAGAAAACCGAATCGGAAGTCGGATTTAACTCCGCTTCCATCGGGTTTTAGAATTATGAGTTTTAAGAATAGAATAGAGAAAGGGGAGGTGGGACTTACGGGTTTAGAATCAAGAGAAGAGGGAGAGGCGGATGTAGGATTTGCCGGTGCGTCGTTTCGTCGCCGGAAGCTCCTAGGGTCGTCGTCGGAAGATCGCCGGAGTTTCGCCCTTCGCTAACTCCACTTGTACACAAAAGTTCTAGGGATTTTCTTGAGAGTTTTGGACAGAAATTTGGAGTGAGGAGGGTGTGTTTAGGAGTGATATTTATAGGGTAAAGCTAGGGTTAGGGTAGGTGAAAGGGTGAATTGAAAATGTATTAAAAATATGGTTTAATGGGGTTTTAATTGGATTTTAAGATCTCTGGAAATGTGTAGGTGTTTTAAACATGCCAGGGGTTACCAGAAGACCAAGAGCCACAAAATCACAGAAGACCAAAACCCAATTTGAGCTAACTCGGCCGGCGGAGGCGGGCCGAGTTGGCTGAGTCACGGCGAGTCGGGCCGGGGTCGATCGTCGTGGGTCGCTCGACGGTTGGTGTAGCCCCTGGGTCAGTTTGTTTTACATGTGTAGTGGGGTTTTTACGAGTTATGCACGTGTAGACTCTTGGACTAAAAATTCAAAACAAAACAATATTAAAAAAATAATGTGGGGGATGGGATTTGAACTCTGGTGCTTTGGTTTAGCAGTGCAAGGTCTTACCAATGAGCTACAAGCTCTTTCTTGCTATTAAAAAGTAAAACAAACTTATAACTTGTGCTCAGGCAAAAATACCCATTTCTGTAATTTTGAAAAAATTATACAGAAAGTTGTACAGAAAGTTTGGGGTTGTTACATTCTACCCTCTTTATAAAAATTTCGTTCTTGAAATTTATAAAAGGAAAGTGTAACAGATTCAAGGAAAGTTTGGTGACTGAAATACTGATAGTGTATGAAAAATAACAAAGTGATACAAGGGTTTTTAAAATGTGAAAGAGACTTACTAGTGTTACCTTGGTCAACTGTCTCAGCTTCTACGGCTGCTAAGGTGTAAACCTGTCGCCGTGGCACGTTTCTCCTAGTTGGGAGCACATTCCTCTGTCCTCGAGGCATGTTCCTCAGTGCCTGTTGGAATTGGCGAGTAGGCTGTGCTGGTGGTGGAACTGGGAGTGCAAGACGAGGTGCAGGAGCCTGGATAGCTGGCGCTGCGGATAGTTGGTGGGTGTGTGATCTGGGTTGCGTCTATAAGGACAGTTTCCAATTCCGTGATTGGACACGCCACAAACTATACATAGGCCTTTTGCGAGCCTACAGTCCTTCCACAAGTGTCCCTTTCTCCTGCAGTAGTAGAAGAAGTCTGGACTCGACTGGTTATTGGATTCTTCTGATCTCCTCGGTTCAACAGTTGGCCTTGAAGAGGCTCCTCCTGTCATCTGGTTGGCAGGGCACTTCACTCCGGCAGATTGAGGTCTGCCCTTCTTCTTTACCACCGCCTCGTATCTTCGGGCAGCCTTCAAAGCCAAATCATGGGTTGGGAAATCCCCTGTAGCTAATGCAGCTTGGATTTTCTGGTCTAACCCTTGCTGAAATCTTCTAGCTCTAATCTCAGCAATCGGTATGAGATGGGCCACAAACCTGTTACGGTCTTGTGTTAGCTGTGTAGTATATGATATAAAATCGAACACTAAGACATATCTTACCTGCTGAGCATGGTAAACTCAGCATCCTACTCATCTACTGATTTTGTCCACATTGAATCTTGTTGCAGATGGATGAACTGCTGTTCCATGTCAAACCTGGCAGTCTCAGGGAAGTACTTTGCGTCGAACATGTCTCGGAATGTCTTCCATTCGATGGGTTGATCAAGACGGCTTTCTTCCGCCTTCCACCAGATCTGTGCATTGTTCGTGAGCTGTAGTTTTGCAACACTGACCCAAGCTATCTTTGGCACTTATGCCGCTGCCAAATCATCTTCGATGCTCTGAGCCCATTCCTCAGGTTCCAGCGGGCTCTCTTTTCCTGAAAAGTTCTTGAGGTGCAGTGCCCTGAATTGCTTCACTCCAGGTGCTTCCGCTTCTGAATAGTTCAAGAGAATAGCGGTCTGTTGCTGCTGTCCTTCCAGGAGGCTGCGGATTGCCTCAAGCAGAACCATCTACTCGTTGATCGGAGCAGGGACGGCAGGTGTGAGTGGTAGTGGTGGAGGTGTGTTGTTGACATTGGTGCTGGTGTTGTTCAGGGAATCCATAACCTTGAATGAAAAATTTAGGTTAGGACATATTCAAAGTATATGAAATTGAGATTCAAGGAACATGAATTATAAATAATGTTTTAGTTGCTGGTTCTTGTGTTATATTGCTTAGGTTGTTCACGCAAAATAGAACTTCATGGTAGGGTTCCATACAGCTCTGACCTGCATGGGCCACCAACAAAACCTGTTACGCCCCGCTTCCCGGTGTACGACGAAGGAGACGCGACGAGGCCGCTACGTATCTACTCTGAAGTAAATACGCTAAGCGTAACTAAGAAATATAAAAAAAATGTACACAAGAGACAAATGTAATGAACAACAACTTTATTTATTAACATTCTTTTGTACAATGCATGGAAAAGTAAATACATCTGAATGAAAGCAATGCCTAAACAGTGGCATAACAGAAATGAAAGGTACTGAAATAAAATTTGTACAATGAAGCTAGAGCTCTGGGTCATAGGAAAGCTGATCTAAGTCCTCACTGGTAGGCTCAATCTCCTGAGTGTCCAGATCACCTGACAACATTCCAAAGAAAAAGAGAAGGAATGTCGTCAGCGAACAATCGCTCGGTAAGTCCCAAAAATAAGGGAGAAATAGAATAGACAGAGATTAAGAGAGAGTGTAACTTTTAAAGTTGTATTTTAGAGTTAACGTTGTTGTTTGTAGCTTGGTACAGAAGAATGCCAGTGTATACGAGAGGAGTCTCTATATGCCAGAGACTAGAGGCAAATGGAAGTACAAGGCTCCGTTAGAATGTCCGGAACAATGGAGATTGTATTCAGGTTAGGTGTCTTAAATCTTGCAGTCTCGTGCCACTTCTAACACCTTCCGTACCAATCTACTCCTTAAACCCCGTAGTGTCTTGATTGTATTGTTTGTATTGTAAATTGTATTGCAACTTGTATTGTCTTGTAATAAAGATTGTATAATTGGATGACTTACCAAAACCATGATATCAGTAATTGGATGTAACTACAGAATCATGGATGTAACTGGAGAATCATGTAAATTGAAGTATATCCATGGTTCGGTTCGGTCAATATAGATTGAATAGATAGAATATATGGATTCATGGATGCATATTGAATTGTAGTATTGTAGATTGTACTTGAATCATATTCAAGTCAGATTATTATAATGAGACTCAGTCTGAGTCAGACAATTAGAAAAGAAAATTGAAATCCTGAATTAGGTTTTGGTGTTATCGGTAACCGCTGCACATGGGCGGCAGGATTTGTATATTTTTCAAAGACGATTACCGTGTTGATAACACCGTTTGTTAAGTTGTCTACCTTAAAATAGGCAAGCACCCACTTCTCCGGCTCCCTGAGGCTCAAGAGATTGGGCCCGCTTAAACCTATATTTACTAGGGTCCTTAGGGTAATTTATAGAACTTGAGGGGGTTTTATGTAAAAATACTTTTGTATAATTTTCAAAATACACCCCAAGTATTTAATTATCGTCTTTAGAGTTGTCATAGATGTAGATTTTATATATATGATATTTCTAGTGAAAATAACCTAATTTCATAATATAGGGTATTTAATTGTAATTTAATTGTAATGTTGAACCTGTATGGAATTCATGGTATTTTAATGTAAAGTGATTATTGTGATTTAGAAAAGTTGGAATATTTATATTATCACAAAAATAGATATTTTGATTATACATATATTTATATATGTTTATAAAAATAATTTAGTTTATTATTTTTTTTCTAGAAATCTCATTTTCTTTAGATATTTGTATTTTAAATCTCTCGAGACCGAATGCTCCTTGCGTAGGTCTGCATCTCACACTACTAAGCCCGAGAATGTGCGATAATCCGCACCATCCCGATCGGGTTCCCCAAAATGGGTTGTAGCGGCGCTTTGCAAAGATTTGTGTAAAATACATAATCTTGTAGAAAACGGTTTTAATAGTAAATGATATTTATATGTAAAGTTTCATTTTTCCGTATTCTATGTTCCCGAAAGGTATTATGCTATGTTGCATATGAGTGTTGTGAGGAGGTAGGTCATTGCCTCGTGATCTAATTAAAGGTATAACAAGATTAATAATGTTTTAAGGTAAAAAGTACACTACATGGTATTTTAGTGAAAAAGAGCGGTAAAAGTTACAAAATGAAATATTTTTCTATGAAACTTTTTCAACATGTTTTGTTAATGATTAATAGTCAAGATGTAAGAGTTTAACATGGTTGTGTTAAGGAAAATTGAACTTTATAAAGAAAACCGAATCGGAAGTCGGATTTAACTCTGTTTCCGTCGGGTTTTAAAATTATGAGTTTTAAGAATAGAATAGAGAAGGGGGAGGTGGGACTTACGGGTTTAGAATCAAGAGAAGAGGGAGAGGAGGAATTAGGATTTGCCGGTGCGTCGTTTCATCGCCAGAAGCTCCTCGGGTCGTCGTCAGAAGATCGCCGGAGTTTCGCCCTTCGCTAACTCCACTTGTACACAAAAGTTCTAGGGATTTTCTCGAGAGTTTTGGACAGAAATTTGGAGTGAGGAGGGTGTGTTTAGGAGTGATATTTATAGGGTAAAGCTAGGGTTAGGGTAGGTGAAAGGGTGAATTGAAAATGTATTAAAAATATATTAAAAATATGGTTTAATTGGGTTTTAATTGGATTTTAAGATCTCTGGAAATGTACAGGTGTTTTAAACATGCCAGGGGTTACCAGAAGACAAAGAGTCACAAAATCACAGAAGAACAAAACCCGATTTGAGCTAACTCGGCCGGCGGCGGCGGGCCGAGTCGGCCGAGTCGCCGGCCGTGTCACGGCGAGTCGGGCCGGGGTCGGTCGTCGTAGGTCGGTCGACGGTTGGTGTAGCCCCTGGGTCAGTTTGTTTTACATGTGTAGTGGGGTTTTTACGAGTTATGCACGTGTAGACCTTTGGACTAAAAATTCAAAACAAAACAATATTAAAAAATAATGTGGGGGATGGGATTTGAACTTTGGTGCTTTGGTTCAACAGTGCAAGATTTTACCAATGAGCTACAAGCTCCTTCTTGCTATTAAAAAGCAAAACAAATTTATAACTTGTGCTCAGGCAAAAATACCCTTTTCTGTAATTTTGAAAAAATTGTACAGAAAGTTGTACATAAAGTTTGGGGTTGTTACAACTACTGAGTTCGTGGTTGCGTTTTCTATGACACCCTCCACCACCGTCAAAGAAGGATAGTATTCGATACCCGGTTCACCTCGCGTTCTTTCTTGAGAACAGAAGTCGACCTTTGGGTCCTATCGTTTATTGTATTCCTTTAATTTTCTTTCTAAATTCGTCTCAAGTTTTTATTTTCCATGGTAATACCGTCTCAATGCAAAGGAAACAGAAGTATGAGTATTTTATCTCCGTCTTATCCGTTCTTGTAACTTGCACGATTACTTCCTGATTCCTTGACTTTCGATTGGTTTCCATTGTTTATGCCTTTAAACCATTCATTATAATAGCCTTGTCTCGATTTTCGATTTCTTTGATTCGAAGATATCTCTTAATATTGTGTTCTTTGCGATCTTACATCTTCGGGTTAGTTGGCGTATCCACTGATGGAGCGCAAGAATGGCAAGCGATAGCGTTATCCTTAAATTTTTCGGTAATGACAACCTTCCTGAATTTCGAGGATGAAATTCCTTTTAAGGAGGGTAGATTGTAAAAACCGTAAATTTCATATACTTTTTGTTTAAACTTCCTTTCTTTAATAAAATCTTTTCTTTGAATCAAGCAGGTATATATGAATATTCTTGTGATTTATATTCAAGATTGTCCATGGTATTTATTAGTTACCTACCTACATCGTCATCTCGTAGGTTACGAGTTAGATTCCCGACCTTTACAATATCTTGTTTATTTTCTTTTTTTTATTTCTTTTTAGATCTATAGCTTTATGTGCACGCTACACAAATTTCGAAGCGATCATATCAAATATAAAGTGTTTTCTAGGCTTAATAGGACCAAGTGGGACCCACTGGAGAAGACTCGAGGCATCGGCCACCATAGGGCCGCCCGAGGCAGTGGTTTGACCGCCCAATACGGGTCTATGGGCCCCAATTCATATTATCTTTCTCTCTTGACCTTTTTACCTCGTGAGAACTATATTTTTATATCCAAAATTTTTGTAAATCAACCTGAGGGTGTCAGAGCCTATAAAAGCTATTCAAAACCCTAATTCTATTTTTTCTGATGAGTCATATTTTCTTAATCCGAACCTTCTTCTCCATCCTATAATTTCTCCCCTCTCCCTACTGCTTATCTCTCAAACTCTTGGAGTTCTAGTTAGCATAAGGAAGGAGCTCCTCCAATCTTTGTTGTAACTTCTGCTCCTTAATTTTATCCCTTCGAATCTTTTTTTGTTTTCTCCGATAATCGTGTCTCGATGTAAAGAAAATGAAACCGCGAACCATTCATTTCCGTCTGATTTTATTTTTTGTAATCTTTTTGATTCCTTATTATTTTCTTAAAACTTATCCCATTGATTTTGATAGTAGAACTTGGGTGACTTAAATGGAGTTATGTGATTGTAATTATGAACTGCGGCATAATTACAATGCGGTACTCTACTCGAGTGACTTAGAGTTCTGTCTTTGATTCTTTTTTCTCTTGATTTTGCTATGTTTTACCGCATGTCCTTATCCTTGATTATCGAATCCTATCTTATTAACTTATATCATTTTTGATTTTAAATTCGATTTTCATTCTTTATCCTCGTATCATTCTTGACAATCCAATTCCTAATTACGTTTCTTTTATTCGAATGCGTGCTCGTGGTATTCTTAAAAACTACTCTTGATTATCCTAACAATATCTATTTCGATATTTGAAACTCCTCTTTTTATTGGTTGTCTTATCGTGATTTACTTGGAGTGCCGACTGATGGAGCACGACGACGATACATGACTACGTTATCCTGATCCTTTTCTTGCTCTGTTGCAACATTCTTCTTGAAGTAATTTCGAGAAAGAAATTATTTTTAAGGAGGGTAGAATGTAACGACCCCAAAATTCCTATAATTTCGTATTATTTTTCTCCAATAAAATGATGCATTTAATTATTTTAGGTATTTTCTGTATATTTTTGTTTTCTGTTATTTTATTATCTCTATTTAAATCCCTCCATATATTTTTCCTACCATATTATTTTCCAAAAAACCAAACTCATATTCCCCGAGGCCCAAGCCTAAATTCCATTTTCTAATTTTCCTCCTTTTCTTTCCCAAATTCATTAACTCAATGCCCCACCAAAAAATAAAACCCAATACTATTAACCCAAATCCCTTCTTCTATCCCGTCATCTCTAAATCTTTCAAATAAAACCCAAAAACCAAACTCAACACATAAACCAAGCCCAAAACCCAAACCCTCACCAAATCAATTTCACTTTTCTTTCAAAACCGATAAGCCCTTTTACCCAAACCCATTTCAGATTACTACTCACATCCTATACACACTACCCAATTAATTTAATTCTGTTTCTCTCTTCTCAATTAACTTTCTTCCCTTAGTTAATAAAACAATTCCCCACTGTTCACCTCCCCATATTAAAACCCCACTCCCTTCTCAAATCTCTCTCTCTCTCTCTCTCTCTCTCTCTTCCCCTTCCCCATGAAGAAACCGAACCCACTCTCTCTGGTCTTAACCTCTTCTTCTCCTATATATATATAATCCCCATTTCATCTTCTTCAATCATCTCACTCTGAAGGAGCTCCTTTTCGGGCCTCCGTCAGATGTTGTCTTCCGTTGATCTCGCGGTGAACTTAACTGATTATCCTTCGTTGCGTGTGGGTCTCAATGGGTTTTTTCTAGGAAGAGGTGAGGTGAGGAAGCTGTTTCCGAGTACCTGCAAAGAAGTCTCGGGATGGTTTGGTACCACCGAGGACCCTCCGACGATCAAGTTAGAGGGGAAATCCGAGCAGAGTAACGGCTAAGTGGGGTGAGAAAAGCTTACTTGACCCCTCTATGATGGGGGTTTATATAGTGGCGGTAGCACGCAGTAGCAGGTGTGAGAATCTCGCCGACAGTTACGCTCCCGACGTCACGCCCGCGTAGAGATCGGATCGCCCATTAATGAGGATCGTGATGGCGTGGAACGTGGGACGTTGCTGGCGTAAAATCCGCGCATGGCGAGATTCGCGGAGCGGCGGTAACACCTGGGAGTAGGTCGGAAGGCCGAGGAAAAGTCCTCGGCGGGCCCTCGGGGACGAGCAAGGAGGCCGAGGAGTCTTGGTCCTGTGGTAGCTCGAGGACGAGCTGAGAGGCCGAGGAGGCCAATTTGCAGGGGCCCCGAGGGGGGCCATCCGTGCTTGCAGGTCGGGCATAGGGTGGCCTGGTCGGCCTTTTTTTCCGGGTTCCGGGACACGTCATCTGCCACGCGTCATCATCTTGGGAATCGCCAATATCGAGCACTATCACACTCCCTCTCTCTACATATACTTATATACATATACACTCACACACTCTCTCTTCCCTCAGAATGCAAGACCCAAACATTCCCCCCACATGGACGGCCATCCCCTCCATGGCAGAGCACCCCTATCTCCTCCTTGTCACCGTCAAACAGCATCACCCATCGTCGTTGTCAACGGAAAAAGCCGCAACAAATAAATTAGCAACACACCCTCAACCTTCGTTCGCCTTTTCAACGAGTTCCGGGCCGTGATACGAGACTTCAAGGTTAGGCCCAAGTCCGTATGAGTGCCACGGTCATTTCCATAACTCCGGATCTTCAATCCGTCGACATTTCAGATTTACGTTTGGAGATGTTCGATGAAATGCCTCAATGGAAATTTCCGTCCTCTCTCACGTTCTATTTGCACGTAAGTCCCCTTTCTCTCTTTAATTCTTCTCTTTGTCATATATATATATATATATATATATATATATATATATATATATATATATATATATATATTTCCGTTATCGAATGTAATTTATGTAAAGTTTCAGCTAAACAAATAAATTTTGATGAGATAATGCAACCTGACAATAAGGATAAACAATATCAAAGACCTAATAGAGACCTTTAATTTAAGTTATTAGTTTTCTACTAATAAGCTATAGCAACTATATATACCTATATCCATTAACACACACATTATCTAGAGATAGTCATTTTTTTGGAGTTTGTATTTTCTACAAACAAGTATTCTATTTAGACTTGTATTCCTATTGCTTGGCTATAATTGGTGTGTCCATTTATTCTTTTACTTAAGCCTACACTTCAACCATGGTTTGGAGTCTTAAATCCAAAAATTGTATGACATGGACCAAAATTAGGGTTTTCATATAAAAAAAATATATGTATTTTTATTAAAATACCCTCCAAGTTTGAATTTGAATTTAACCTATAACCCTTCCTTTGCAAATACGCCTCTACAATTCTATTTAAGAGACCCATTTATGGTTGGTGCGGATTATCGCACATCCTGAGAATAGTAGAGTGAGTTGCAGAACTTCTCAGGGAGAATTCAGTCTCGAAAGAATAAAATACGGTTTTAAAGAAAATACGACTTTCTTTTAAAATAAAGTTAAACAAAATCATATGTTCGTAATTTAAAAGAAATAAGAAAAATTTGTGAAAAGTAGATTTTTATAAATAGTTTAAAATAAAAAGATTAAAGCTTTTAAGAAATTACCTTCAAGTTTCCAAAAAGATAGATTTTCATAAAATTACCATAAAATTTTAAAAGCTAGGTATTATCACTAAAATACGACTAAATAAAAAAAAATACTTTTTATAAAAACTCTAGACTTTCTAATTAATATGTTTTTATCAAAAACGCTCTCGAGGTTTATTTTAAAAATAAAAACATTTTACATAAACCTTCTCGAGAAATGCAAATATGTAAATACATATAATATAATAAACAACTTGATAAATATTGGGTTTAGCGGCACCAATTCTCTAGGCCTCGGGAAGCCATAGAAAGTGGTTGCCTGCCTATCTAGTTTAATAAGATATATTTAAAACTTGAAACTCGAATCCGAACTCGATTTGAATTCCAATCTAACCTGAACTCGAACTCAAATAAAAACCTGATCTCGACTTGAACTTGAACACTTGACTTGACTTGATCTGAACCATAAATACGACTTGAACTTGAACTTGCATGAATACTTGAATACAACTTAAATCTGAACTTGTACTCTTTATATTCATGGATTCGGTCAAGTCTTGTAAACTTGAACTATAAAATAAAATACGCGGGGATAAGGGGTGGGTTGGTAGGGAATGTATGACGTGGTACGAGAGTTAACTAAAAGACACCTCTTGAATATTCTTGTGCCGTTGTCCTACGGGTTTGACGGGGCCTTGTACTCTATTGTGCTGTGGGTTCATGGATTTGACGGACCACTCTCATATACACTCTTATCTTCCTTATCAAACTACAAAAAGCTACATTAGAATATTTAACCTTATACATATACATGTCATGCTTAAGATACCGTTACATACCATCTTACCCATTCATTACTACTTGGTTTTTTATTCATTTTATATACCTTCAGTCATTATTACCTTTTCTTTTGGTGACTTACTGAGCGCTAATTCGCTGACGACATTGCTGGGTTACAATAGCGTCCTGACCATCTACCGTAGTCAATGCGGAACAAAAACTGGCGTTTTTAAAACTTGTTCAAAAAATTCATTTGTGCACACTATGCAAGCATAGTTCTCACCATACTCCCCTCTCTCAATAATCCACCTCATTATCCATTTAAATTAAATGGCCAAATCCAAAAATGAGGTGTCCACCTTCTAGAATGTTTTCCGGATAAATACGGATTATATTCTACTGTATATACATACCTGTATTCGTACCGAAATACGAATACCCAAAAAGATAGAATAACATAAAGAACATAATACTAGAATATACATATCGAAATACATATATGTAAATTATTAAATCAATATCTGATTTAATAATCCGGCTCAAACCCGAGCCGGCTAGTATTATCAACTGCCTGATCGAAAGTCCTGGTACATAGTACAATCAATCAATCGGAACCCTGCACGTATGAAATACGGCTACTATATCGTTTCGCCAGAACCAGAAAAACCCTCTGTGTGGGACTCTAAAGACTCGTCAATACGCTGGTAGTGGGTTTAACCACAAGAACGCCAGCGGCACTACCTGTACGTAACGGCTACCCAGGTATTGAGTGAAAGGAAGGCCGGCAAGCAAACTCATCCAAACCCCTATCGAGCATGTCCATAACAATCTCCGTACAGTCCGGTCTGTTTGTCTAAGAGTATCGCATATCGAGTCTAGGGAGGTGGATAAAGTCAGACCCCTAATAACGCGATATTTCGTGTCGGTATGAAGCCCATCACCCACTGAGAAACTACTGATCAAAATCAGTAATTCTTGACTACCTTGGCCAAGGAGTTCTGGTGATGGCCATCCGTGCACCGCGCGACATCAACCCCCAATACCGGGAGAGACGAATCCCCGACGATCCGCTCACTGCCTCCATGTGGCTCGGGACTGTATCCAACTAAAACCTGTTTGCATGACTCCTTTGAGCCATGGTAGGGTAGTAATCAAAATACAGTAAGAACTCACACGAGACAAATGGCGATCTCAGGTCGACAGACTAACCTGCACACATATCAACTTGGAACTGCTATCTGATAATAGGTATAATACCAACTAGCATGTTCCCGGCGAGTCCATCCAGTATACTCATAACCCAATGAGCACCTGTATACTATCTTAGGTGACTGACAGACACCAATGGCTTGTGAGATCGGCCACCGCCCCTCGTCGGTGTCTCGATAAGTATACACTAGTCTACTACGGAGTATCGATGCCCAGTCTCGATACTCCCTCGACTAGGGACATTTAAGGATGTGCTTATAGACCACCCAGCTCCCACGTATATGATCGCCATAATAATGCTGGTAGTCAAGCAAGAATCTTATGGGCTCTATCAACATGTAATAGTGATCTGTAATACCACATAAAGCATGTACATGATGATAAAGACAAACCAGATAGCATACTATCATTTTGAGTAAGACTGTTCTATCCGTATAGGTCCTCCCTCAATTATCACAATCGCGTGCCTGCGATTACAATAATTGACTTGAGGGCACTATAGTAAACAATCTCCCACTTGCACGTATGGCTAATTATTGCGGTGTCGCATACTCACAGCCCGTGTGATACCGAACACCCAACTTCTCTACTAATCAGTCTCACTAAGCCCGTTTGTGAAACTATTGCGTTCGAAAAATAGCCTCAGTGAGTGGATCCGCTCTAATGTTTCTATCTTTATCTTTCTATATCTCAAGTTCGTGGAGAAAGACTATCTTCCGAAATGAGCAATACCTGTCTTAGAATTTGTCTGGATATCTAATGGGACCCAGTTCACAAATGAACCCCAAATCCAACAAACTTCTTAGACTGTATCATCCACTGAATTTAATCAGTATACTGCGCCATGCCTTCCATAGTATCTGGTTGGACCACCTGTCCAACATACTGCTCCTCAATAGAGAGAAAACTATAACTATGACTGCCACTCAGTCATCCAGGTCACCTTGGAAGCCTGAAATGATAATCACCTCCTGAAGATGGCTGCCGTTACCATATACTAAGAACATCCACTTATGTTCATAACTGCTTCCCAGCGTTTCTCCAGGATTGGATCAATATATGTTTATTGCAGCTAGTGCAAAAGCAATATCTGGTGTGATACTTGACATCTCATGATTGACTCAATTGCCTAAGCAAGAGATATGCCAATCATGCAAATCTCTCCCCTCACCGGTCTAGAAGACATCTCTTTAAAGAGGGTGACTCCATCACCTGCGGGTATACCATCACGCCAGGAGTCGTCTATTCTAAAACACTTAAGAATATTGTCAAGTACCCAAATTAGGACACTTCCCAAATCTAGATCTAAAACTACAGATCTAGTTACCAGAATCCCTGATATTTTATCGAGATCCTGTGTGGAGAAACACCTTGTGACAACCACAGTATAACCGATCGTAGTATAGGAAAATCACTTCCTATCAAGAGCATGTCATCCAAATACAAGGACATTACTCTCTACTACTTTCTTACCAGGTCCATCTGTTGTTCTGATGAAGTCAAACTCTATGACTGTCGCATCAAAACTAGATGATTTATCTCCGCTGTACTTGCTTTAGTTTATAAATAGACATAAGCTACTTGCCCACTATGCTTCCGCTTCTCCCACTGACTACAACAACCCTCTGGCAGAGTCATATACACGTGCACTTCTAAAGCTAATTTAGAACGACGTTATACTCATCCTCCTGCCATATCTCATAGTCTAGAACAACAGTAGTGTCATGTTTGGGTCATCAAAAACATCCCTGTCACCGTCTTTGAGAAGACCGAAGCACCTCTTAGGTTCTTGAGCTTATCCACCAAATTTGCGGAGTGGCTAATGGAATGTCGAATCCAATTGAATCTTTAGGTTCTACCAAATTTTCAGTAATCGTTTGTGGTTCTGGAATAACTTCCGGTTCTATCATACTCCCACTAATGTTTTCTGAAAAGAATCCATTTCACTAAAAAGGTGGCGAGTCAAGAACAATATAACTATTGATCTTCCAGATGGTAGAATATTAACCCTCGTCAAAGCCCGGGATAACCCACAAACTGCCATTACTGAAACGTGCCTAGAGTTTATCCGGATTCTGGTTTTAAGCATAAGCCGTACAACTCCATATACCTTAACATCGTTAATATATGAATACATTTTATATATCCAACATAGAAACAAAGGCACTAATTTAATTTGAACCAGATTCAAAATATATGCAGCCGTTCCCAGTGCATATAAACTAAATGGAAGGAGGCCAGGCAGCATTACTCATCAAGGAGCGTACCCATGCATGAGTAATCTGAGAGAGAATCAAGTTCTCAAAACTATTACTTACAACGGAATACCAAACACAAGTATCTACATTTTCGATCACCTTGAAGAATCCTGATATTTGCAACATATGGTTCTCTACTTTATTCTTATACCTATATCTTCTTAAAATCTGGACCTTGTATTTCAACGAAATACTTGTCTAAAACTAGAGAAGTCATGAGTAAACAGAATATAGTACGAGTACCAACCCTTTTGTCCTAACGGACACTGGATATCATACAATACTCTGTATAAGTTCACTGAGTTTAATAACTCAAACCCTGTGTGTCGTAGGCTGAAAATTGTGCTATGGTTAAGAAGAATTACATCGCTGTTGAATGCACCTTACCTAACCATCAACTAATACGGGTAAATGTCTTAGACATAATTTCAAAAAGTTATATCTTACTTTATAAATAAACGTACAGATATATCAGTTTGAAATTGGTGCATAACGACGGATATTCAAAACCAAATATTTGCCGTCAGGCAAAACCCAGGCGATTTTCTCAAATATCACCAATTACAAAGAATTCCGATATATAGAAGATCTAATCACCCAATTCCCAATATCTTACTCCCACTCGGCATCTGTAACGCCATATAGATGTGAGAATCAAATCTGGTAAATACATACCCTGGAGTTAGAATCTAATTGGGAAAATAGTTTTCACTTAACACCGCACAGAAAAACTGAAACATGAAAATGTTTCGAATGGGTGGCCGAGTATTTCTAGTAATGCCTCTTCCACTATCTAGATTCATAACACTAACCGTATACTTTCTTGCCCTCACTGCAATCCCTTTATATGTCTTTACTTATTACCTTCTGTACACCACACTTAAGCTAATTGGTTTTCTTCCTTTCTTACCTTTCGGCACCTGCCTATGGTTTGGAAGAAGACTATCTAATAAGCGCAATAGGTGTACTCTCCTAATACTAGGAGCCCTCGCAACTTGAGAGAACGTAAAGGAAAAAGACAACCGAATAATCCTATTCAATTTCTCCACAACCGGAATCCATTCTCGAACTGGAACAAGTTCCTTCGAGTTCGTATATAACTATACGGTGGAATATCCAAGAAATGTGGATTTTCGTAGTGATACGGAGTGTTCTGGAAAAATGCAAAGGGAAAATAAGAGTGGCAATGATATATGCGACCAAATGACAATCCAATAGCCAAAGTATATTAAGAAGGTTCGGTTAACTTGGTTCATGAGTTTTTAAGGTCACGCCATGGTCGCTGCCAAAAAGAAAGAGAAAAGAAACACTCAGCGTGCACTCTAACCTAGATCAGATTGGTTAATCACTTTATCTAATCAGGATGGCTCTCACTGTTTCCTCGAATTCTCTCTCAAATCCTAAAAGGAGAATTAGTCGGGATCATCTAAAATCACCCGAGGAGAAACACCTACTCATCAGTGGGAATCGGGATCCAACTATCATCGCATGATAACTTGATGGAAACCACTCAAGTCACCACACTCCAGAAGGTATGCGCATACCTGGCAAGTTCCATGTATGTTTGAAACTCCCGATATGATTTTTGCCCCAAGCGCTTATGACCTTGACTTTGACCAATAAATCATAACACACAAGTCAAGTTCTACCCGTCATTATCCAGATTGATTTAGACCCACCCGCACACACCTTTGAGTTTGGCCAACAAAGTGGTACGGCTATCCTAAACCAATGCATTTATCTATGCTACGGATAAGCAACACACAGCTACCGTTCACGATGCCTTGACTTTGGCCAACAAACACCGCACGAATACTATGTGCTACTTATTCGAAACGACGGAGGGCTACGGCTGGTTTTTGGAAAAAAACCTTTAACGTAATGAACTTGATATCGTTGAAGGAACTCGAGTGGTTTTACAAATTTATAGTGGCGCGCAAACTTTTGCTAAAATGGTCACTCTCTGTGAAGGGATCTCGGTTCTTTCCTCATCGAATGAGGTGCAGGATATTCCTAACTGAATACCACGATGCAAAATAAAAGAATCGACTATAGTGAAGTTATTACACTGACGAAAACTTTTGCCCAAGAGGTCACTCCTATGAAGAGATCTCGGCTCTTGCCTCGTCGAATGAGGTGCTGGATATTCATAACCGAATATCGCTGTGCAAAGCAAAACAAAACGTCTGTAATAACAGTTTTTTCAAAATTTTGTTCCAACTACATCATTTGGGTTATTTTTCCTTGCATTAATTAAAATTAATGCAGTCCCATCAATTAATCCATATCACATCAGAAAAAGGAACGAAAATAAAATGTATGTATATGCCATCCGCATTCGCCACGGGGCCCGTCATGCACCGTTAGGTTACTTAACTAACGGCAGAACTGGGGCTGGACTAGTGCGGATGCAAAATATATACAACATCTACTAGTGTATGTGTGTGTGTATATATATATATATATATAACATTCGTCCCAGGTATGATATAAGCAACATCACATAAACATCACAGAATAACGGACAATCTATGAGCCCCTGGTTTCCTTGGAGTCGCAAATGAAACCCGACGTTCCCCGGTCGTGTGGATAGCCTGTGCAATAAAAAACCTGGACCCCTACGAGCGCGGCAAGTTACCCGCCAATCCCAGAAGTGAGGCAGCCCCAATCAACAAAGTGAATGGGCCACCCAGCACTTCACGGGATCCGGTAACTTAAGCACCCCTCCGTGGGTCATCCTATACCCCCTACGAGTGCGGCGAATAGCCCGCCAATTCTAGAGTAAGGCCCCATCCGTCTCAACGCCATGAGATGCGGGCCCATTGCCCTTTAGAACCCAGCTATTCAAGCACTCCACCGTGGGGTAATCCTAGTACAGAAAAGAAAAATATATATACAATGGCGACATCGACCTTAACCCGATCATGCCCTAATAAAAGAATGTACAATCTGGCAGAGACGGCGGTCCACATGTCGGACGCTCGCCCCACAATAACAAATATACAAATAAATCTGAACTGTATAACTATCATTGCACCACGGGCTATCCACCACGACAATCCAACCACAATATTAGCACAACTCAGAACATCAACATGAATATCACGTTTGCAAACCCGTCTAGTCGAACGTATAGCAACTAGTCTGGTTGTACCGCTCTATGATATTCACGGTCGCAGATATATTCACATGCACTGATAAACACGAACTTAAAATTTCGATCGACTAAACTTTTCCAAATTAGCTCCAAATGCAATCCAGCACTCAAACAAATCTGGGCCAAAACTATACATCCCAAAAATCATGTTTCCATGTATAAGAGTGCCAGAAGAAATTTGGCTCACTTTGGCCATAAGACGACCGCGGAACCGCTGCCAATAGGCAAGTATTGCCGTGGTTCCGTGGCCATTTTGTTGGCTGAAGCGTTCAAATTTCTTGTGGTGCTCTATATTTGCCTGCACGTATTTTTAAGATAGACAGAATAATTTTTTGAACACTTTTCAAAATCGACAGCAAGCATGGCAAAATAGAAATACGATTCGGCAAAATTGGTCGATCGAGATTTTAACCTTGTGCAAACTAGCTAGTAATGGTTTATGGGGTGCCTCTGATACCATGTTGGGTTACGATAGCGTCTTGGCCATCTACCGTGGCCGATGCGGAACAAAAACTGGAGTTTAAAATCTTGGCGCTAACGAAACCGTTCTAGAATCGAACCATAAACCTTTACTAGCAATCTACAAAGTGCTAAACTATAGTGATAGAGTATTATACCGAACGAACCAAGTCCTTCGGTCTTCCATCATCTTCCTTAGCTCCTTAAGGCGTGCTCGATTAAACTTAGCCGCTGGTCTTCCTTCGTCGAAAATGATCCACCCGAGAGATGTAGCTCACGGCTCTAGCTCCACATCAAAAGCAAGTGAAGCAACTAGGGATTCTAGGTTGCTAATCTAGAATGCCTAGAATGTAGTGAGTGTTCCAAGTGTTTATCCATCTCACCTCCTCTTTTGATTCTCAACTCATGAGATTGTAGAGAGGAGGTTAAGCTTGAAGGTGGAGGAGCTAAGGAAAACACTAGAGAGTAGAGTGAAGCATGATGGTGAGGTTGCAAGCTCAAGAGAGAATGAGCCATCTCAAAAATAATGAACCATCTCATGTGAGAGAAAATATCATAGCATGGTTTTGTAAAAGATATTTTTCCATTTTAAAATCAAGCTCATTCTTGAATAGTTTGCACAAATGAATTAATAATTTCAGAGATCAAAAAATTTTCAGAACAGAGAGTGGGTTTTGAAATCGCAGTTTTTCGGTTTTGAAACTAATGCATCATCTACTACTAGTTTCTAATGTTTGGGTGGCTCTGATACCATGTTGGGGTTCCTAGCACCCTGCCATCTACCGTGGTCGATTGCGAAACAAAAATTTTGGCGTTTAAAAAAATTGGCGCTAGAAACGACTACTTAGAATCGAATCCAAACATGAAACTAGTAATCTAAAGGAGTCTAAATACTGTGATAGAAGCTTATACCGAACGAACCAAGTCCTTCGGTCTTCCATCATCTTCCTTAGCTCCTTGAGGCGTGCTCGATTGAACTTGGCCGCCGGTCTTCCTTCGTCGAAGATGATCCACCCGAGGGATGTAGCTCATGGCTCTAGCTCCACATCAAAAGCATGTGAAACAACTAGGGATTCTAGGTTTCTAATCTATAATGTCTAGGATGTAGTGAGTGTTCTAAGTGTTTATCCATCTCACCTCCTCTCTTGATTCTCAACTCATGAGATTGTAGAGAGGAGGTTGAGATTGAAGGTGGAGGAGCTCAAGAAAACATTAGAGAGGAGAGTGAAGTATGATGGTGAGGTTGCAAGCTCAAGAGAGAATGAACCATCTCAAAAATAATGAACCATCTCATGTGAGAAAAATGAGAAGCCAATGTTTTGTAAAACATTTCTTTCCAATTTAAAATCAAGCCCATGCTTGAATAGTTTGCACAAATGAATTAAAAATTCATTTGTGCGCACTAAGCAAGCATGGTTCTCACCATACTCCCTTCTCTCAATAATCCACCTTATTATCCATGTAAATTAAATGGTCAAATCCAAAAATGAGGTGTCCACCTTCTAGAATGTTTTTCGGATAAATACGGATAATATTCTACTGTATATACATACCTATATTCATACCGAAATACGAATACCCGAAGAGATAGAATAACACAAAGAACATAATACTAGAATATACATATCAAAATACATATACGTAAATTATTAAATCAATACCTGATTTAATAATCCGGCTCAAACCCGAGCCGACTAGTATTATCAACTGTCTAATCGAAAGTCCTGGTATATAGTACAATCGATTAGAACCCTGCACGTATGCAATACGGCTACTACATCGTTTATCCAGAACCAGTGAAACCCTCTGTATGGGACTCTAAAGACTCGTCAATATGCTGGCAGTGGGTTTAACCATAAGCACGTCAGCTGCACTAGCTGTACGTAACGGCTACCCAGGTATTGAGCGAAAGGAAGGCCGACGAGCAAACCCATCCGAACCCATACTGAGCCTGTTCGTGACAATCTCCGTACAGTCCGGTCTGTTCGTCTAAGAGTATCGCATATCGAGTGTAGGGAGGTGGATAAAGTCAGAACCGTAATAATACGATATTTCGTGTCGGTATGAAGCCTATCACCCACTGAAAAACTACTGATCCAAATCAGTAATTCTCGACTACCTTGGCCACTGAGAAAGTACTGAGCTTGCAACTTCACCATCATGCTTCACTCTCCTCTCTAGTGTTTTCTTGAGCTCCTCCACTTTTAACCTCAACCTCCTCTCTACAATCTCATGAGTTGAGAATCAAGAGAGGATGTGAGATAGATAAACACTTGGAACACTCACTACATCCTAAGCATTCTAGATTAGCAACCTAGAATCCCTAGTTGTTTCACTTGCTTTTGATGTGGAGCTAGAGCCATGAGCTACATCTCTTGAGTGGATCATCTTCGACGAAGGAAGACCGACGGCCAAGTTTAATCGAGCATGCCTCAAGGAGCTAAGGAAGATGATGGACGACCGAAGGACTTGGTTCGTTCGGTATAACACTCTATCACTATAGTTTAGCACTTTGTAGATTGCTAGTAAAGGTTTATGGTTCGATTCTAGAACGGTTTCGTTAGCGCCAAGTTTTTGTTCCGCATCGACCACGGTAGATGGCCAGGGCGCTATCGTAACCCAACAGACATTCCTTTCCGTTTCTTTTTCTTGGGATGTTCGTCAGATGGAAAAGATACCGAGGAGATAGAGCCAAGTCAGGAGGACTTGGACCAGTTTACAGCTCAGCCCAACTACTAGTTTTCCCTTTCTGCAGTTATTTCCTGTATGCCACTGTTTAGGCACCTTATCGCATTTGCACTTTTTATTTCAGTTATCTTGTATCCAAACTATGAAATTGAATGTAAATAAAATTGCTATTAAATTTTAATTACTCTTGTTAATTCTTGCATATTGTTATATTGCTTTTCATACGCTTAACGTATTTATTAAGAGAAATGACCTTCTCATAGTAAATACGTTGCGAGCCTTGTCATGTGCCGTTACCGTTTTCTGGGAAGCGGGACGTGATAGTTGTCTTCATCACCTCGATCAGATCGGGACATTTTCTTCATCGCCTAAGGAAGATCATTGATCTTCCTTAATTGTAAGTTTCTCTTAATCTTTTTTTTTTGTTTCCATATAAAAAAAAGAAAAACCTATTTTATCTTATAAAAATAATTTCTTTTTGTTTAGAATTATAGTTTTCATAAAAAGAGAATTTATTATAAAAAAAACCTAGATCTTATTTGTAAAATAAAAGATAATTTTTTATAAGGATTTCTTGTTATGTGTAATTATTTATTAGTCGTATAATATTTTAAATAGAATGTGTTGGTGTCAATATAATTTTCAGGTTTAGTAAGTTCCTCCCTCACCTTTTACCTTTTTAACGTGTTACACTTTGGAATTTAAATCAAAGGAACGATTTTAAATAGAAGAAGTCCCTTTACTCTATTTACAAATTGAATTAGGTTACACGTTATGGAAATAATAATTTTCTGTACATAATGTTAGTTAAATATAAGTATATATACTTTATTCATAGATCTAATTATATATCGTTAACTATTGTTTGTAATCATCATAATAATAAGTGTTATATAGACATCATTAATCCTTTGTTCATATTGATTCGCTACTCAGGATAACTCAATTTAAGTCGATTTTTTAATCTATGTTATTAATTATTCTTATTGTCGTAGTATTTTAGTATGTCTTCATGTAAATAGTCTTAAGCGCTAATTAATCATTTATCATTGCTGTATTTATTATTGATAGGTGTTATCTTGATTGATAAGGATTTTTAGGTCATCGTAATAAATCCAACATAACATTTAACTTCTATATGTTAAATCTAAAACTCTAAATCGAGTGTTTGCTTCAATGTCGTTCGTTATAAATTATTAGTTGTTTAATGCCCTAGATAATGAGTGTATGGGCCTTTTATGTCATATTCATTTGTTGATGCACCTCTTGTTGTCATGGGTGCATCATTGCCATGAAATTACTTTTCGGTGCATCTCATGTCACAGATGCACCAGTTGACTTGTTTTAAAATATTGATATTTATATGTTCTGTTAATTTTTCATAAAGATTATTGTGATTTATCATCCACTTCATGTTATGGGTGCGATGATATCAATGTTGATTTTGTGTCTCTTTTTATTGATATATTTATACTCTATGTCACGAGTATACCTTATATTTCCGTATAGGGATACTTAATCATAAATGTGATTTCGTAATGATCCAGCGACCGCTCTGTCGTGGTTATCTAACTTATAAGCGATGTAGTCTTCCCGCGGTCAGTATGAAGTTCATGGTTTAGGTTCAGTTGGATTATTGTATTGTTTTTCTTTTATGTATGAAATCTGAATTTCTGGAACTGCTGAAACTGATTACACCTACCTTAAAATAAACATAACTCATAGCTACGGATTTTAAATTGAGTAAACTCAAGTTGTTGGAACATCTATAGGGAGATATCTACATTTTCTTCCTAGATTAATTTACCTGCAAATTAATAGAACTTTATGAAAACCTGGTTCTAAAAAAAGTAACGAATCTGGACGGCGGCAGGAACTATCTGCGCGGCTGTAGTAAAATAGGCATAACTCCCTACTCGTTATCATAATCTGGATTTTCTTATTGGAAATCTTTCACAACACCTCGACGCTTAATTCTTGTTTAAATATGGAAACCATAAACTGAATATAAGATTCTTGAAAATGCAAAATACTACCAGTGACTGTATTCTGAAACCTGCACCGGCATGCTCTGTGTAGCATTACGAAAACTCCCCTAACTCTTTAACCAGGAACCCGATCGAGACAAACTCAGTCTCGTTATTTACAAGAAACTATAAACTACAACTTATTCTTTGTGTAAGATTTCCAAATTCTAAACCAAAATCATTGATTTCTGCATGCGAACTTTAGTTCGCTGACGACATTCATGTTTTCTGTTTTCTTTTATTGAGAATGCTGTCAGATGAAATTGAGGCAGGGGACCAAACTTAGTATGAAGTTGAGGTTAGCGAGCAGGATATCAGCTACTTCTCTGCACGATCCAACTTTTAGTTTATTTCCTCCGCGGTATATTTGTTTGGACCATCTTTATTTTATTCCCACTGTTTGGAATTGATGTTGTCAATTCAGTTAGTTATTCGAACTTATAATAAATGTTATTAGACTTGATTTTATTTTAAATTATTGTTGGTTTATATTTTTCTGCCTAATTCAAACGCTTAGCGTATTCATATCGGGAAGGGATGCTTCTCGGTATAATACATCGCGGGCTTGTCGCTCTCATTTCTTATTTTGGGAAGCCGAGCGTGACAATATTTTTTATGTGCGAAGCACGTAGATGTATAGTTGATATTATATAGTTTAAAATAAATTTTATGTGATTGAAATATTGGGTTTAACAATAAAGTTTTAGAGATGACTTTGGAAGTTGGAAAAGATGATATGAATATTGATACCTAAACGTAGAGAAAGAGAAAGCATTTGATATTTGAATATAGATATTAAAACAATTATAGATATTAAAACAATTAGATAGGTTGATAATGTTGATAGCTTCATAAGAGGCATAGATTTGATGTCTTTTCTTATTTTCTAAATTTTTAAAATTAAAAAAAGCATGCTATCAATTGATGACATGAGTTACATCCTTCGAGTGCACTAAAAGAGTGGAGACATGTTACGATCGTAAAGTCAAAACTCTAATACTAATTTTCTGATTATGAGAATTATTTCGGGTCCATCATCATTGTCGTCGTCGTCATCATCATCATCTAATCCCATTTAAATAGGATCTGTTATGAAGAAAATTTGCAGCAACCATCTGCTCAAATTTTACAACTAGCTTTTAACCTGACATTAACCCTCTTTAAATAAGTATCAAATTCTTGGTTTAAAAAACTATAACAAAAGAGGGGATTATAATAGTTCTAGAGGACCGGTCGGTACCCTCTAAATTCTCATACACCATGGAGAAGTCCATAAGATAGGGATCGGAAAAATATATGTTCCATGTCACTACATACAACTCTAATCCGCTAATATGGCTAAAGTGAAAAGTAACATATCCCAAAATTTTGGGTCTATACCAGGATTAAAAAATTCATGTAGATTTATATGTATCAACTGATTGGTTCTTCCGGAGCTCGCGGCCAATGCGCAGTGGAAGCGAAAAGCGCGAACAAAAAATTCGTGCGAGCACGAGAAAACCGCAACCTAGAATCCGTTCCAAACACTAAACTAGAAAACCAACAAGAACAAACTAGCTACAATGTTGCGAACATACATCCTTCATAGCGTGTTCACCCAATCGTGGAAGACCCCTCCAAGTTTCGTAGCCATCGAGAACGTGCTTTAGAGGCGACCGCCCTTACCGAAGATGATCCATCTGAGTGAAACCGATCCAAACTCCAGCTTCACTTGGTGAAGCAACCGACACTCCAACCTTGCTAGAAATGGAGTGTGGGGATGTAGGAATTTTTCCACTTTCATTTTCTATCTCTTTTCATAACTCAAGAGAGGAAAACCTCAAGATAGAAGAAGAAGGAGAAGGGAGGACAGAGAGAGTGTGTGTGTATGTGTGAATGAATGAGAGAAGAATGGCTTCATGTTATTTTCAACCATAATAAAAATATATGTCACAACAATTTTGCAATATACAATTGAATCCCATCCCTCTCTACATGCCCTTCACCATACCCAAAACCACCTCACCCTCTACCTAATTTCCTGTTGATTTTCTAAAAAGAAAATCAAATAGTGAGGTGTCATCCTTCTAGAAGTATTTCGTATAAATACGGATACAATCCCGGTATATGTATCGAAATATAAATAAGCGTATTCGTATAAAAATATGAATAGCCAAGAGAAAGAAAATGAATAGTGAACATAATACTAGAATATATATATATATATATATATGTGTGTGTGTGTAAATTATTAAATTAGTACTTGATTTAATAATCCGGCTTAATCTTAAGCCGGTAGTATTATCAACCGTTCGATCAAAATCCGTGTAGCCAGTACACGTATTTAATCGGACCCCTGCACGTATCAATATACGGCCTCTGTATCATATCGCATGAACCAGGAAAACTCTCTTTATGAGTCTCTAAAGACTCGACAATACGCTTGCAGTGAGTTACTGGATAAATCCATAACCACAAGCACGTCAACGACACTAGCTGTACGTAACGGCTACACAGCTATATGCCGAAAGGGACGTCGACAATCAAATTCGACTGTATCCTACTGAGCCTGAATGTGACAATCTCCGGTTTCTTCGTCTAAGAGTATCGCATACCGGGTCTAGGGGGTGGATAACGTCAGAGCCCTAATAATCCGATAAGTTGTGCCAGAGTTAAGCTTATCACCAACCGAGAAATCCTATCAATAAATCTCATCCACCGTAGCTACAGATTTATGGCGATGGCCAACTAAACACAGCGTGACATCCACTCCTATTACCAGGAGAGACGAATCCCTATCAATCGCTTATTGCCTCCATGTGGCTCGGGACTGTATCCAACTAAAACCTATTTGCATGACTTTTTTGAGTCGTGGTAGGATAGTAATCTAAGTACAGTAGGAACTCACACGAGAAAAATGCCGATCTCATGTAAAAAAACTATCATGTACTCATGTCAATAGAGAAATGCTATCTAACGATAGGTATAATACCATCTAAAAGTTCTCGGCGAGTCCGTCTAGTGTACTCACCTTTAGTGGGCACCTGCATACCATCTTAGGTGACAAAACACTAATGGCTTGTGAGACTGGCCACTGCCTCTCATCGGGGTTTAGAAACGTATACACTAGTCTACTCCGGAATATCGATGCTCAGTCTCGATACTCTCTCGACTAAGGACATTTAAGGATATGCTTATGGACTACCCAGCTCTCATGTATATGATCGCTATCATAATGCAGGCAGTCAAGTAAGAATCCTACAGGCATTATCATTATGTATTAGTGACACGTAATAGCAACTAAAACGTATATACATAATGATAAAGACAAACCAAATAGCATACTATCATCTCAAGTAAGACTTTTCTATCTGTATAGATCCTCCTTCAATTATCAAAATCGTCTACCTGCAATTACAATAATTGTCTTGAGGGCACTATATCCAACAATCTCCCATTTGCACTTAAGGCCAATTATTGTGGTATCGCACACCTACAGCTCGTGTGCTACCGAATACCCAACTTCTCAACTAATCGGTTTTGCAAAGCTCGTTTGAGAAACTTCCATGTTCGAGAAATAGCCTCAGTGAGTGGATCTGCTACAATGTTCCAACTTTATCTCTCTATATTTCAACTTCGCGGAGATCAACAATCTCTTGAACTGAGCGATAACCCGCCTTAAGAATTTGTCTGGATACTTGATGGGACTAAGTTCATAAATGAATAACTTTATCTAACAAACTTCTAGGGCTGTATCCTCCGTTGAGTCATAACCAACATCCTGCACCATGGCTACCTCGGTATCCCTATTGGAACCGTATCCAATATACTGTTTCTCAGAAGAGGGTAAACTCAAAACTCTGATAGAATCTCTGTCATCCATGTCACTTGGGAAGATAGAAATGGTAACTGCCTCGTATAGGAAGCTGTCGTTACCACACGCCAAGAACATCCTCTTATGTTCTTCACTGCTTCCCTTTGTTTCTTCAGGATTGGATTAATATCTGCTTCTATAGCAAGTGCAAAAGCAACATCTGGCTTGGTACATGACATTGCATGATTGACTCAATTGTCTAAGCAAATGATATGTCATTCATGCGAGTCCCTCTCATCATCAGTCTGAAAGACATCTCTTTAGAGAGGGTGACTCCATTACCTGCGGGTAGAATACCATGCCAGGAGCCATCCATTCTATACCACTTTAGAATGGTGTCCAAGTACTCGAATTAGGACACTTCCCAAATCTAAATCTATCGATATAGATCTAGTTACCAAAATTCTTGATATATTGTCCATATCCTATGTGGAGAAACACCTTGTGAAAACCAAAATTTGACCGATTGTAGTATAGGAACATCACTTTCTATCAGGAGTATATCATCCAAATCTCAGGACATAACTCCCTACATTCTTCTTACTAGGTTCATCTGTTGATTTGATGAAGTCAATCACCTTGACTATTATATCAAAACAGATGATCCGTCTCTGCTATGCTTGCTTCAGTCTATAAATAGATATAAGTAACTTGCACACCTTTCGCTGCTCTTACTGACTACGATAACACTCTGGTAGAGTCATATACATGTGCACTTCTAAATTCTCATTTAGAAAGAAGTTATAGTCATCCTTTTGCCAGATCTCATAGTTATGAGCAGCAGTGACAAGTTATATCCGTATGGATTTCAGCATAGATACTGAAGTAAAGGTTTCATCATAATCCATATTGGGTATTTGATGAAAAACCCTTTACTACAAGTCGAGCCTTATTAGGTTAGTATATTTCCCCATGCACAGACCTTGAAAGATCTACTTGCTCGTAATGAGTTTTACCCCTTTAGGAGCACCCAGCAAATTTCATAATTTGCTGAAGTGCGTGGAGTCCAACTTGGATATAATGCATCTGGCCATCTGGAAGTCACTACTTCTTTTGACATGTTGATAACTAGTAGGGCCATTATCATAATGATGCTGACCTCCCACCGTCTACGAGGAAACCGAAATATCTCTCAGGCAGCTGATGTCACTTACTAAATCTGCAGAGTGGCTAAGGTTTGTTGGTTCCAATTGAATATTTAGGTTCTGGAATCACTTCTAGTTCTACCATACTCCCACCAATCTCTTTTGCAAAGAAGTCCTTTTTATAAAAAGGTGGCGAGTCAAGAACAATGCAACTATTGATCTTGAAAATGGTAGAAGTTAAATCCTTGCAAATGCTTGGGATAAGCCACAAACCGCCATTACTGAAACGTGCCTTGAGTTTTTCCGGATTCTGCTTTTAAACAAAAACCGGATAACTTCATATCATAACCAACTCAAGATATGCTACTATTCTATGTCCATATAGAATCTAAAGCACAAATTTAGATGGAACCAGATTCAAATATTATATAGCTGTTTTCAGTGCATATCTCAAATGGAAGAAGGCCATACAATATTACTCATCAAAGAGCGAACCCATGGATGAGTAACCCGTGAGAGAATCAAGTTCTCAATAGTACTACGACAGAATACTTAGTATCAGTATCTACATCTTCAATCACCTCGAAAAATCCTGATACTTTCAACGTATGGTTCTCTATTTTATTCTTATACCTATAAACTTCTTAAAATCTTTAAACCTTGCATTTCAACGAATGCGTGTCTAAAACCAGAGAACTCATAGGTAAACTGAATGAAATAAGATTACTAACCCCTTATTCTAAAGGACACCGGACAACATACATTACCCTGTATAAGTCCCAAGAGTATACTGATTCAAATTTCGTGTTTCGTAAATTGAAAAACTGTATTTTGGTTAAGAACGTGTATACCGTTATTTAATGCACCTTACCTTATCCTCAACTGAAAAAGATAAATGTTTATAATACAATTTTCAAAATTTAAATCCCACTTTATAAAATAAAGATACAAACATATCATTTTAAAAATTGGTGCATAACAACGGTTATTCAAAACCAAATATTTGTCGTTAGGCAAAACCAGGAGATTTAATCCAATATCACTAATTTCTATGAATTCCGACATTGAGGATCAAATCACCCATTTCCCAATATTCTACTTCTTCTCAGTATCTATAATGCCCTACAGATATAAGACCCTAATCTGGTATATACATATTCTGGAGTCAGAATTAATTAGGAAAACAGTTTTCAATTACAAGTACACAGAAAAACTGAAACATAAATGTTTCAAGGGGTGGCCGGGTATTCCTAATAATGCCTCTTCCACTATCCGGATTTACGACAGTAATCGCAATTTCCTTTGTCCTCACTCCAACCCTTTATATGTCTCTACATCCCACCTTCTATACAACATATTTAGGCTAGTTGGTTTTCTTCCTTCCTTACCTTTTGGCACTAGCCTAAGGTTTGGAAGAAGACTATCCAACATGCGTAACAGGTGTACTCTCTGAGTACAAGGAGCTCTCAACTAGAGAGAAGGTGAAGTAGGAGAGACAACGGAATTATACAATTCATATTCTTTAGAACCAGTGGCCATTCTCGACTGAAATAATTTCTTCGAGTTCGTATGTAACTATACGATGGTCTTTCCAAGCAATAGGATCATCATAGTGATATAGAGTGTTATGGAGAAATGCAAAGGGAAAGTAGGAGTAGCAGGAATATATGCGACTTTTCGTGAATCATGACAATCCAAAATCGGATGGTAAAAAGGTTCGGTCAACTTGATTTACGAGTTTTAGTTTAAGGTACGTTATGGTCGCAAACCAAAAAGAGAGAGAGAAACGAAACACTCAGCATGCACTCTATCAAGATTAGATTGGTTAATTATTTTATCTAATCAGGATGGCTCTCACTCGAATTCTCCTTCAAACCCTAAAAGGAGAACTAGTCGGGATCGTGTACACCTTACAGGCTCGCTAACCGTTCAGCCAAGTCGGTGTTGGTACTTCGAGGGAGGTCCCTCGTGCTTTTGCATGGACCCAATTTAATAACCCTATTTTCGCAGAAGCGTAACCTCGTTAAAAATTTCTAGACACCTAGCTAATTGTGAAGTGAAAATCTCCCGAGGAGTAATACCTACTCGTCAGTGGGAATCGGGACCCAACTATCATTGTGTGATAATTTTGACGGAAGCCGAACATAATTACCATACTCCAGAAGGTATGCGCATACTTGGCAAGTTTCCCTGATATTTGAAACTCCTGATATGGTTTTTTTCCCTAAGACCCTAGTGACCTTAACACAGTCAACATATCAAAGGGTCCTAGTCAAGTTCAACTCGTCATTATCTTGATTTCATTAAACCTATCCTTATAACCCTTGACACAGTCAAAATGGTTACATGACCGTCCTAACCAATCGCATCGCATGCTACAAACAAGCACCACTAAGCCACCGTACACTACGCCTGGACACAGTCAACATACGCAGTACGAATACTAAGCACTATCGTAGGAAATGATGGAGGGCTACGGCTGGTTTTTGGCGAAAAACCTTTAACTTAATGAACATGATATCGTTGAAGTAACCCGAGTGGTTTTGAAAAAAGTGTGGTTTAGGCTTCGCTTTTAAAACAAGTGGTTTTGAAAAAACCGAGTGGTTTATAGTAATATAAACTTTTGCTTAAGAGCTAACTCCCCGTAAAGGGATTAAGGCTTATTTCTCATCGAATGAGGTGCAGGATAATCCTAACCGAATACCCGTATGCAAAGAAAAAGAATAAGACTATAGTTTTAAAATTTGGTTCCAACAACATCATTTTAGGTTTATTTTCCTTACATTAAACAGATAATGCAGTCCCATCATTCAAGTTTCTAGTTATAATAGAAACAACCAAAATAACATGCTTTTATATGCCATTCGTATTCACCACGGGGTCCTGGGTCTTCACCGTAAGGTTACTTAACTTATGGCAGGGTAGGGACAGGGCTAGCGTGGATGCAAAATATATAGAAGCATAATATATAAATATATATATATATATATATAATATCATCATCACAGACATGTAAAACCATCACAGGAATGTGACAAACAAAATGGAATAGCGGATAAACTAGGATGCGACGTTCCCCGGTCATGTGGATAGTCCATACAACATTGATCCTAGACCCCTAAGAGTGCGGCAAGCCACCTGCCAAGTTTAAAAACTAGGTAACCCACCCTCAATAACATGAGTCGGTCATCCGTCGTTTTATAGAATCCGGTAACTTGGGCACTCCTCCGCGGGTCGATCCTATAACCCCTACAAGTGCGGCAAGCAACCCGCCAATTCTAGAGCAAGGCGGGCCGGTCTCAAACACCTTGACACGACCACCTTCTGCACTCTAGAACTCGACTACTCGAGCACTTCTCCTGGGTTAATCCTAAAACAGAAATGAAATATAGATATAGTGGTGACATTGACCGCATCCTGGTCGAGCCCCAATAAAAGAATATACATAATACGGAAATGATGGCCACAAGTTAGAGCTCGTCCCAAACAAATGAATACAACATTATAAATCAAAACTGTACAATCAAATCACACGAGGGGCTATCTGTCATGAAAATCCGTCGAAACCATAAATAAGATATATATCACAAGATCACAAGAAACAACATATGTGCAACTCCGTCTAATCGAATATATAGCAATTAGACGATGTTTAACAATACAAACAAACAAGCGGATCATAAACGAAGCAAAAATTTCGATCGAAATTTTTCTGTGATCGCCCAAATGAACAAACAGAAAAAACCAAAATCTGGCAAAAAAATAGTTCTAAAAAACTTAATTCCACATATCCAAGCACCTAAAGCAAGATGGAGTCAACCCAAGACACCAGGGCCGACAATAGCGGGCAAAAGGGATTTTCTGGCGGCCTGGTGTTCTCTGGTTGGGCTCGTTCTTGCTCTAGGTCATTTTGACATCAAGAAGCGTCCACTGCAATCATTTAAATTTTTTTCGAGGAGTTCAAAAGTCCCAACAGATGCTTGGATGTTTGGAATTAAATACGGAAAATTTTTGGCTTCGAAACTATAACATTTTCTAAATCTAGTTCTTGTGTTTGGCCTGGCTCTGATACCATTATAGGTCAGTCAGCGCAGCGGAAGCTGTCCGTGGCGCCAACGGGTCTCTCAGCAGCTATTTTTTACGTTGTTCCCCGTGACGGACTACAACCCGCCGGACTAATCCGCACGGGATACTTTGGGGGTAAGAGCCTGCGTTTCATCACTACTGTCACACAGTGAGAACCCCCCATGGGTCGGCATCCGAGCTTAGTAGCTCTAAAACCATTGAAGGGTTCCCCTGGCGCTCGTGGCCAATGCACAGCGGAAGCGAAAAGCGTGAATAAAAAATTCATGTGAGCGCGAGGAAATCGCAACCAAGAATCCATTCTAAACACTAAACTAGAAAACCAACCAGAACAAACTAGATACAAAGTTACGAACATACAATCTTCGTAGCATGTCCATCCAATCGTAGAAGACCCCTCCAAGCTTCGTAGTCGTCGGGAACGTGCTTGAGAGATGACCGCCCTTACCGAAGATGATCCACCTGAGGGAAACCGATCCAAACTCCAGCTTCACCTAGTGAAGCAACCGGCACTTCAAGCTTGCTATAAATGGAGTGTGGGGATGTAGGAATTTTTCCATTTTTATTTTTTATCTCTTTTCATAACTCAAGAGAGAAAAACCTCAAGATAGAAGGAGGAGAAAAGAGGAGAAAGAGTGTGTATGTGAATGAATGAGAGAAGAATGGCTTCATGTTAGTTTTCAACCATATAAAAAATATATGTCACAATAATTTTGCAATAAACAATTGAAGCCCAACCCTCTATACATGCCTTCAACCATACCCATAGCCACCTCACCCTCTACCTCATTTCCTATTGATTTTCTAAAAAGAAAATCAAATAATGAGGTGTACTCCTTCTAGAAGTATTCTGTATAAATACAGAATACAACCCAGATATATGTCTCGAAATATAAATACGCGTATTTGTAGGGTTACTAGGCACACTAACAAGGCACTACAAGGCATCGACCATGCCCGTTTAAAAAATTTATGTGCCAAACAACTCTAAGCAAGATCGTATACTAGAGATTAGGGTTTCATATGCAAGAAAAAACCAATTAGGACTAAGTGAATACGAAATACAACCTTTGTAGATCGGTCCTTCACTTCATTTGCTCCTTGTTGAAGTCCCTTCACTGCGATCATGGTTCTCCCGGGCTCTTGCATGGCTTCACGAGGCGAAAGGTGCGACCTTGCTTGAAGTCTCCGAGGCCGAAGATGATCTACGTCGAGGGAATTCCGACTCAAGCTTCTACTTCACTAACTAGAGAATTAGTGAAGCAAACACCCTAAACTAAAGTGCTAGTCTAGTAGAGGATGGAGAAATAGGAAGTGAGTTCTCTTTAGATTTTTATTTCTCACAAGGATTCTCACTTTGGATCAAACCCTAGCTTGCTTTTTCTTTTTGAACAATGAAGAAGAAGATGAACAAAAGAAAAAGAGATGAGGATAATGATCAAGAGTGTGAGCTAACCATGGTGAGTGAGTATTATATACTAACTCTTGTAGAGACATTACCATGGCTAAGTGTTAAGGTTAGGTTAAAACCCAAAGTAAAAACAAATTTAGTGGACTTTAGTCAATGCATCCACAAGCTTCCACAAGCTTCATGCATTTTCTAATTTACCACTAATTTTGTAATTACTTTTAAATGTTAAAACCCAACATAACAAATAGCATGGTGTATGTCTTGTACACCCATGTCAAGTGTATCATCAAACAAGATACAAAAAGAAAACACATTTCAATATATATCACATATATATCAAAGTGTGCACATGTGAGAAAAACCTAAAGTGAACTAGTGTTAGTTAATGTAAATTAGCATATCTAATATACAATTATACACTAGATTATTAAATCAACACTTAACTTAATAATCCGGTCGTATCTCATATAATCGACTAACAAACATTGTATCAACTTATCGAATCAACACTTGATTCGATAACCCGGCTATATAATATATAACCGACCGATACAAAAAGTCGCGAGAATAGAATATGGTATCACATACACACATTATTCTCGGTCCCGCACATATCACATATGCGCTCCTATTTCGTTTTGCCTGAGCCAGTAAAACCTCTATCTAGGACTCTAAAGACTCGTCAATACGCCGGCAGTAGGTGATGATCACATCACGCACCCACAAGTCGTCAGCGGTACTAGCTGGACTTAACGGCTACCCGGGTATTGAGCGATCAGAAGATCAGCAAGCAAGCCCGCTCCAACTCCTGTAAAAGCCTGCCGGTAACACTTCCCGTACAGTCCGGTCTCCTCGTCTGATATGTCGCATATCAAGTCTAGGGGTGGTAAACGTCAGACCCCAATAACCGATAAGTCGTGCCGATGTGAGGCTCATAATGGGTCGAGAAACTACTGGTAACACTTACCAGTAAATCTCTAACTCAGCCCTGGCCAGGGACTTCCCTGTTATGGCCAATCGAGCACAGCGCGACATCAACCCCCAATACCGGAAGAGACGAAACCCCTCATATCGCTCATTGCCTCCATGTGACTCGGGACTGTACCCAAAAACCACCGTTTTGCACGCCCTCTTGGACGTGGTAAGGTGGAAATCAAAGCACAGTGGGAATCACACAAGACTCTATGACGATCTCGGGTCTACAGACTAACCTGCACAAGTGTCACCAGAGAACTGCCATCTGACGTAAGGTATAATACCATCTGGGAGTTCTCGGCGAGTCCGTCCAGTGTACCCAGTCTCTACTGAGCAGCCGTATACCATCTCTGATGTCAAACACCAATGTATATGGGATCATACATCGCCCATCTCATGGGTCGAGAAGCGTATACGCTAGTCTACTCTGGTATATCGATGCCCTGTCTCGATACACCCATGACTAGGGACTTTGAAGGATGTACTTATGGACTACACTGTCCCCACTAGTATGATCTGCATCACGGTCCAGGTAGTCAAGTACACATCCTAAGGGCTTTATCAACGTGTAGCTATAAGACAGTATCAAGAGACAAGTATACATGTTAAGATAAAGAGCAACCGGATAGCATACTATCATATCGAACAAGAAAGTCCTCTCTATATATGTCCAAGCATCCAATATAATATACATCATCTGTACAATACTGGCCTCTTAGGCATACATACAACTAACAATCTCCCACTTGCACTAGGGCCAGCTGCTGTAGTATCGCATACCGAGCATCCCGAAGAGTCTCTCAAACTGTATCTGGGGAATGGCCTTCGTGAGTGGATCCGCTGTGTTGATCTTCGTGTCAACCCTCCTGACCTCGATCTCCCGGTGATCAACTATCTCCCAGATCAGGTGATACCGCCTCAGAATATGCCTGGATCGCTGATGGAACCTGGGTTCCTTGGCCAAATCCACCGCTCCATTGTTATCACAATATAAAGGTATTGGATGCTCAATGGATGGAACCACTCCAAGTTCAGTAATGAACTTCTTGATCCAGACGGCCTCTTTGGCAGTATCGTTGGCAGCGATGTATTCAGCCTCCATCGTCGAGTCTGCCACGGTTTCCTGCTTGGAAGTCTTCCAGCTAACCGCCCCTCTGTAGAGGGTAAAGACAAATCCAGAGTACGACTTAGAGTCGTCCTTATCACTCTGGAAGCTCGAATCGGTAAAGGACTCCACTTGGAGTTCTCCGTTACCATACACCAAGAGCATCTCTTTAGTCCTTCGTAAGTACTTGAGAATGCTCTTCACAACTGTCCAGTGACTCTCTCCAGGATCAGCTTGATACATACTCACTACACTTAGCGAGTATGCTACATCGGGTCTGGTACATAGCATCGCGTACATGATAGAGCCTACTGCCGAAGCATAGGGTATCCCTTGCATGCGAGCTCTCTCCAAATCAGTCTTGAGAGACATCTCTTTGGAGAGAGTGAGCCCTGAGATTGTAGGTAAAAACCCACGTTTGGACTCTTCCATACTAAACCTCTTTAGTATGGTGTCAATGTACCTGGATTGGGACAATCCCAATATCCTTTTAGATCTATCTCTATAGATCATAATTCCCAATATGCAGGAGGCATCACCAAGATCTTTCATTGAGAATCTTTGTGATAAGAAGAGCTTGACCGATTATAGCATAGGAATATCATTTCCTATCAAGAGTATGTCGTCCACGTACAATACGAGGAAGACAACCTTACTCTCTGCCACCTTCTTGTAGATACAAGGTTCATCTACGTTTTTGACGAAATCAAACTCTTTGATAACGACGTCAAAGCAGATGTTCCAGCTCCACGATGCTTGCTTTAATCCATAAATGGATTTGAGCAGCTTGCACACCTTCCCGCTGCTCCTACTATCTACGAAGCCCTCTGGCTGAGTCATGTACACGCACTCTTCTAAATCACCGTTTAGAAAGGCGGTCTTAACATCCATTTGCCAGATTTCGTAATCATGATATGCGGCGATGGCAAGCATGATCCAGATGGATTTAAGCATAGCCACTGGAGAAAAGGTTTCGTCATAGTCCACACCTGGTCTTTGACGAAAACCCTTTGCAACAAGTCTAGCTTTGAAAGTCTCCACTTTCCCATCTACACCAAGTTTTTTCTTGAAGATCCAGTTGCTCCCAATGGGTTTTACCACTTCAGGAGCAACTTCAAAAGTCCATACTTTGTTAGTGTACATGGATTCCATCTTGGACCGCATTGCATCCAGCCATTTCACTGAGTCCCCACTCGTGATGGCCTGCTCGAAGCTAGTTGGGTCATCATCAACCATGATGCAATCCTCGCTCCCACCATCCATGAGAAAACCTTAGTATCTCTCAGGTGGGTGAGGAACCCTACTAGATCGGCGGAGAGGCTGAGGTTCGTTGGGAACAACTGAATCCTCTGGTTCCACTAAATCTTCAGTTGCAGTTTGTGTATCTGGAACCTCTTCCAGCTCTACCACTTTGCCACTAATTTCTTTAACAAGAAATTCCTTTTCTAAAAAGGTGGCATGTTGAGCAACAAACACTTTTTGTTCCTCACTGTGGTAGAAAAAATACCCATATGAGTTCTTTGGATATCCCACAAACTTGCAAAGAACTGACCGTGCCTCGAGTTTGTCCGGATTTTGTCTTTTGACATAGGCCGGACAACCCCATATCTTAACTCGTTTAAGATATGGCATCTTCCCACTCTATATCTCATATGGTGTGGTAGGTACAGATTTAGATGGAACTTGATTCAATAGGTATGCTGCTGTCTCCAGCGCATACTCCCAGAAGGAAATAGGTAACTCAGCTGTGCTCATCATAGAGCGCACCATATCTAATAGGGTGCGGTTCCTCCGTTCCGATACACTGTTGTGCTGTGGTGTATATGGAGGAGTCAGCTGAGAGAGAATCCCATTCTCTTTTAGGAAGTCCAGGAATTCATTGCTCAAGTATTCACCTCCTCGATCAGATCGAAGGATTTTAATACTTTGCCCGGTTTGGTTCTCGACTTCTTGTTTATATTCTCTAAATTTCTCAAAAGCTTCTGATTTGTGTTTCATCAGGAACACATATCCGAATCTAGAGAGATCGTCAGTGAATGTAATGAAGTACGCAGAACCATTCCTGGCATGTGTAGACATGGGGCCGCATACATCACTATGTACCAGTCCCAAGAGTTCCGTAACTCTCTCTTCGTGTCCCGTAAACGGAGTTTTGGTCATCTTGCCTTTGAGACATGACTGGCAAGTGTCATAAGATGAAAATTCAAACGGATTCAAATATCCATCTTTATGTAACTTAGCTAGTCGTATCTCATTGATGTGACCCAGTCTACAATGCCACAAGAAGGATTCGTTCATTTCTGAACTCTTCCTCTTGTGTGTGTTTGTTATGCTCAGAACTGTTGATTGGTTTAGAACATAAATGCCATTGCACATCGTGCCTGATCCAACCAACTTTTGGTTTAGAAAAATGTTCATAACATTATCCTGTAATACAAAATTATATCCCTCTTTACTCAAAAAAGAAACCGATATAATATTGCATATCAGGTTCAGCATGTAATAGCATTCGTTCAGAATCAATGTATTACCAGTTGGCAATACAAGGTAATATTCCCCGACGGTTTTAGCTGCAACAATTGCACCATTTCCAACCCTTATGTCTTTATCACCTTCTCCAAGTTCTCTACCTTTCCTAAGCCCATGTAACTGATTACATATATGGGATCCTGACCCGGTATCTAATACCCAGGACGTAGAGGAAATGGAGAAACAGTTCTCTGTAACGAACACACCCGAAGAAAATGCATCAACATGTACTTTCTTCATTCGGGTGGCATGGGAATCCTGGTATTCCCCTATATCATGTTCAGTCTTATAACTCTTATAAGAAAGAACGGAACCAACGTTCCCCAGCACAGTATAACATGCGGGTTCGGTCAATACATCCATATTATTATCTTGATTAAGGCATGATATGGTCGCTACCTGGAGAGAGAGAGAAGAAAACACTTTAGCGTATGCTCTTGCAAGATCAGATTGGTTATTATTTTATCTAATCAGGATGGCTCCCACTGTTGTTATCAAATCTTCCTTCAAACCCTAAAAGGAAAGACTAGCCGGGATTAATTACACCCTACAACTTCGCCAATCTTTCAGCCAGGCCAGTGTCGGTACTTTGAGGGAGGTTCCCCGTGCTTTCGCACGAACCTAATTAAAGTAAACCTCGTTTTCCCAGAGGCGTAACCCCGTTGACACCTTTCTAGACACCTACTTGATCGGCTAATTGTCCTGTGTAAAACTCTCCTGGGAGTAACAATTACTCGCAGTGGGTATCGGGATCCAACTATCTCATAGAAGGTATGCAATCTCATTGCAAATTTCAACACTTGAAATTCCCGATAATATTTTGCCCTAAACGATCTATGATCTTGACAAGGTCAACAAACCATAGACCGTAAGTCAAGTTCAACCCGTCATTTCTTAATTGAATTAAACCCACCCGCACGACCCTTGACAAGGTCAACAAGGCCGTACGACTACCCTAAAACAATCTGCATCATATGCATAAACAGATAAATACTCGTCAGCTACCGCACACTACGCCTTGACAAGGTCAACAAACGCAGCACGAATACTAAGCATGACTTATCTGAAATGACGGAGGGCTACGACAGGTTTTTCTGAAAACCTATTGCGTAATGAACTTGATATCGTCGTAGAATCATGTGAATTTTGAAATGGAGTGATTTTGAGGCTTTTATTAGTTTTGCTAAAGAGGTCACTCCCGGTGAAGGGATCTCGGCTCTTTCCTTATGGAATAAGGTGCAGGATATATCATATACATCACTATGCAAAGCAAAACTCCAAAAGCAATAAAAAACAAACCGAGTGTTGTAGCATCTGCCAGTTTTGCTAAAGAGGTCACTCCCGGTGAAGGGATCTCGGGTCTTTCCTCATCGAATAAGGTGTAGGGTATATCATATATACCGCTATGCAAAGCAAAACTGTAGCTACCCTTTTTAAAAAATTTGATTATACAACATCTTTTAGGTTTCTTTTCTTTCATTAATCTCATTAATGAAGTCCCATCATTTAAGTCACCTAAACATCACAGATAAATACGACGTACACTTATGCCATCCGCATTCGCCTCGATGTCCCCTCATGCACCGTTAGGTTAGGTAACTAACGGCAGAGCGGGGCAGGGCTAGCGCGGGTGTAAAACATAAGTAACGTCTATATAATATATCATATATACTATATACAGTATTTATCACAGAACATCAAATGATCACATCACAGATATCGCAGCAGAAGAGACATATGAAACATTGGATATACTAGGACGTCCGTGTTTTATTTTGAGCCTCTATAAAACACGGATTCCATGGTCGCGACGAATAGCCAAACCCACACCCCTAGACCCCTACGAGAGCGGCAAGCAACCCTTCCAATTCTAGGGTTAGGAGACCCGGACTCGACTCCTCGAGTTGGTCTCCCACTGGACCCTAGAACCCGGTTACTTGTGCTCCCCTCCTTGGGTCTATCCTAGTGCGGAAAAGTAAATAATATACAAATGGTGACATCAACCTCATCCCGGAAGTGCCCCACTAAAGAATATTACATATATTTAATTTTTCATGAATGAAAATAAAAACTCTCATCTCACATAAAACCCCCGGCTATTCACAACGCGACGATCCAATATAACATATCCAGCAACACATAACATCACATGTCATCAACGTAAGTAAATATGCGCATCCTAATTGTCGTTGACATATAGCAACGAAACCGGCGATATCACATATTACACTTACGGTCACAGAAAAGAAAGTGTAAAACTACAACATTTGGAATCCACAATCTCTTTAGACATCGTAAATCTGAAATATCACATACTTCGCATTTCATGCCTAACTTTATGAATTCCACATATTGTATCACATTCCAGATAAATAGACAATATTAAACTTTCCGATCGAATAATCAAATACCCAAGATTTCCATAATAGCTCAACACTTGAGCGGAGTTCAAAAATTCCAGAATACGTAACAGTAGCAACGGTCCAGCCGTAGAAGGGTCAAGCCAATGCCTCACATGTGGCACGCCGTACTGCCTCAAACCCTAAGGTTCAAAAGGCAGTTCAAGACGGTCACATAATCGAGTTAAGGTTTGTTGTCTTCTAGAGGGTCCACCGCGTCACATGCACGTATTTCCGAAAGATTTAAACCCGAGAAAAATTCAACACTTGAATGTTTTTCGTGCCGGGAAAAATCGAGTTAATGATATCCGTTCGAACATTTTAATACTTTCTAAATTATCCGGAAAAACAAAACAAAATTAAATTCTCCGATCGAATCGACGATTACAAAATAAACCCCAAAAATACTCAACACATGAGTCATAATAAAAATACCCAGAAAGATGCAGGAATGGTACTGGAAATTACTGCATGAAGAACCGTCCCCAATACTCCTTCTCTGCCACGGAACCGCCGCAAATGGTGGCTTAGTGCCGCGGTTCCGCGGCCAGGAGGAGGCTTTGAGGGCTCGTTTTTCATGGTAACCCTTAAAATTACCTGCTGATTTTTTTAGGTATTTTTAATTCTGAAAATACACAGTTTTTAAAAAATGTACAGAGAGGGGGTTAACTTTGACATTGTCGGGTTCGATCGGGGTTTTAACGTCGTTAACACATCGCCTAATTCTCTAACCTATCTCTGATACTACTGTAGGGTTACTAGGCACACTAATAAGGCTCTACAAGGCATCGACCATGCCCGTTTAAAAATTTATGTGCCGAACAACCCTAAGCAAGATCGTATACTAGAGATTAGGGTTTCATATGCAAGCAAAAACCAATTAGGACTAAGTGAATACGAAATACAACCTTTGTAGATCGGTCCTTCACTTCATTTACTCCTTGTTGAAGTCCCTTCGCTGTGATCATGGTTCTCCCGGGCTCTTGCATGGCTTCACGAGGCGAAAGGTGCGACCTTGCTTGAAGTCTCCGAGGCCGAAGATGATCTACGTCGAGGGAATTCCGACTCAAGCTTCTACTTCACTAACTAGAGAATTAGTGAAGCAAACACCCTAAACTAAAGTGCTAGTCTAGTAGAGGATGGAGAAATAGGAGTGGGTTCTCTTTAGATTTTTATTTCTCACAAGGATTCTCACTTTGGATCAAACCCTAACTTGCTTTTTCTTTTTGAACAATGAAGAAGAAGATGAACAAAAGAAAAAGAGATGAGGATAATGATCAAGTGTGTGAGTTAACCATGGTGAGTGAGTATCATATAATAACTCTTGTAGAGACATTACCATGGCTAAGTGTTAAGGTTAGGTTAAAACCCAAAGTAAAAACAAATTTAATGGACTTTAGTCAATGCATCCACAAGCTTCCACAAGCTTCATGCATTTTCTAATTTACCACTAATTTTGTAATTACTTTTAAATGTTAAAACCCAACATAACAAATAGCATGGTGTATGTCTTGTACACCCATGTCAAGTGTATCATCAAACATGATACAAAAAGAAAACACATTTCAATATATATCACATATATATCAAAGTGTGCACATGTGAGAAAAACCTAAAGTGAACTAGTGTTAGTTAATGTAAATTAGCATATCTAATATACAATTATACACTAGATTATTAAATCAACACTTGACTTAATAATCCGGTCATATCTTATATAACCGACTAACAAACATTGTATCAACTTATCGAATCAACACTTGATTCGATAACCCGGCTATATCATATATAACCGACCGATACAAAAAGTCGCGAGAATAGAATATGGTATCACATACACACATTATTCTCGGTCCCGCACATATCACATATGCGCTCCTATTTCGTTTTGCCTGAGCCAGTAAAACCTCTATGTAGGACTCTAAAGACTCGTCAATACACCGGCAGTATGTGATGATCACATCACGCACCCACAAGCCGTCAGCGGTACTACCTGGACGTAACGGCTACCCGGGTATTGAGCGATCAGAAGATCGGCAAGCAAGCCCGCTCCAACTCCTGTAAAAGCCTGCCGGTAACACTTCCCGTACAGTCCAATCTCCTCGTCTGATATGTCGCATATCAAGCCTAGGGGTGGTAAACGTCAGACCCAAATAACCGATAAGTCGTGCCGATGTGAGGCTCATAATGGGTCGAGAAACTACTGGTAACACTTACCAGTAAATCTCTAACTCAGCCCTGGCCAGGGACTTCCCTGTTATGGCCAATCGAGCACAGCGCAATATCAATCCCCAATACCGGGAGAGACGAAACCCCTCCTATCGCTCATTGCCTCCATGTGACTTGGGACTGTACCCAAAAACCACCGTTTTGCACGCCCTCTTGGACGTGGTAAGGTGGAAATCAAAGCACAGTGGGAATCACATAAGACTCTATGACGATCTCGGGTCTACAGACTAACCTGCACAAGTGTCACCAGAGAACTGCCATCTGACGTGAGGTATAATACCATCTGGGAGTTCTCGGCGAGTCCGTCCAGTGTACCCAGTCTCCACTGAGCACCCGTATACCATCTCTGATGTCAAACACCAATGGATATGGGATCATCCATCGCACATCTCATGGGTTGAGAAGCGTATACGCTAGTCTACTCTGGTATATCGATGCTCCGTCTCGATACACCCACGACTAGGGACCTTGAAGGATGTACTTATGGACTACATTGTCCCCACTAGTATGATCTGCATCACAGTCCAGGTAGTCAAGTACACATCCTAAGGGCTTTATCAACATGTAGCTATAAGACAGTATCAAGAGACAAGTATACATGTTAAGATAAAGAGCAACCAGATAGCATACTATCATATCGAGCAAGAAAGTCCTCTCTATATATGTCCAAGCATCCAATATAATATACATCATCTGTACAATACTGGCCTCTAGGGCATACATACAACTAACAGTATTCGTATAAAAATACGAATAACCAAGAGAAAGAAAATGAATAGTGAACATAATACTAGAATATATATATATATATATTAATATATATATGTAAATTATTAAATCAATACTTGATTTAATAATCTGGCTTAATCCTAAGCCGGCCAGTATTATCAACCGTCCGATCAAAATCCATGTAGTCAGTACACGTATTTAATCAGACCCTTGCACGTATAAATATACGGCCTCTACATAATATCTCCTGAACCGGAAAAACCCTCTGTGTAGGACTCTAAAGACTCAACAATACACTGGCAGTGAGTTACTGGATAAATTCGTAACCATAAGGACGTCAGCGGCATTAGTTGTACGTAACGGTTATCCAGGTATATGCCGAAAGGGAGTTCAAAAATCAAGTCCGTCCGTACCTTACCGAGCCTGAATATGACAATCTCCGTACAGTCCGGTCTTTTCGTCTAAGAGTGTCACATACCGGGTCTAGGGGGTGGATAACGTCAGACCCCTAACAACCTGATAAATCGTTCCAGAGTCAAGCTCATCACCAACCAAGAAATCCTATGAGTAAATCTCATCCACTATGACCATGGATTTATGGTGATGGACAACTGAGCACAGTGCAACATCGACTCCTAATACCGGTAGAGACGAATCCCTGGCAATCGCTCACTGCCTCCATGTGGCATGGGAATGTACCCAACTAAAACCTATTTGCACGACTCCTTTGAGCCGTGGTAGGATAGTAATCTAAATAAAGTGGGAACCCACACGAGACAAATGATGATCTCAGATCAAAAGACTAACCTGCATTCATATTACTAGAGAACTGCTATCTGAAAATATGTATAATATCATCTAGAAGTTCTTGGTGAGTCCGTCTAGTGTACTCACCTCCAGTGAGCACCTGTATACTATTTTAGGAGACAAAACTCCAATGACTTGTTAGACCGGCCACCAACCTTCGTCAGGGTCTAGAAACGTATACACTAGTCTACTCCGGAATATCGATGCCCAGTCTCGATACTCTCTCGACTAGGGATATTTAAGAACATGCTTATAGACTACCCAGCTCTCATGTATATGATCGCCATCTTAATGCTGGTAGTCAAGCAAGAATCATACGGGCTTTATCATTATATATTAGCGACACGTAATAGCAAGTAAAACGTATACATATAATGATAAAGACAAACCAGATAGCATACTATCATCTCGCGTAAGACTGTTCAATCTGTATAGGTCCTTTTTCAATTATCATAATCGCCTACCTGCAATTATAATAATTGCCTTGAGGTCACTATATCCAGCATCAACACTATGCTTACTTAGGTCTTGTTTAGAAATAGAATTACGATTTTGATTGGTAAGGATTTTACGTGTCGTACTAAGTTTAAAGATACAGCAATCAAGACAGTGTCGCGTGTAGCTAATCGAGATGAGTACGTGTCGTCCGTAGGGAGAAGATAAGTTTTCGATTCTTGTTCTCACAAGTTAAGTCAAAAGGTCCGAATTTGTTCAATTTTAACCTGAGTGTTGTATATATGCAAAAGAACGCTTGTTAAGGGTAGAGTTAAGTTAGTTCAAGTTAGGAAAATTCGTACACTTTGCTTTGTGCCTCACTTGACTATTGATATTAGGGTAATCAGAAACAACGTGGATTAGGTTGCTTAAGTACGGTATTTGCGATTTTGTGGGAAATCCGTACTTAACGACCCTTGTCCTTCTGTTCTTATCTCTTAACTCTCTCCTCCGACTAAACCAAGCGCAACCAGTCACGATTAGGAATTACCACTATCGTAGTAGGATAGGTTCTTAATAGGGAGGTTGCGTGAAGTTTGGACGGAGTTCAATTCGCAAGATATCAGGCAAAGGAAAGAAGTAAAGAGAAACCTAACTCAAAATATAACCAATCTCATTCCCAAACAAGAAGGTAAACTACTCACAAACCATTATAAAAATGAAAGGAAAACACAAGAGGGAAGACATCAAATAATACATTGCAAGTAAAGAACAAGATAAGAAAATTGCAAGTAAGTAAAGTAAGAAGATACTAGGAACCAAAGTGCTTGAATGAAAGTTTCATTAAAGTTCAAATAAGAGTACAAGATAATGAATTCAAATGTTAGAATATAACCTTGCAAGCTCAGTTAAGAGGTTGCAAGGTCAGATAAAAGCAATGAAATCAAAGTTAAACCTACTAGAACTAAACATTGTATTCAAAGTTGCAAAAAGTAGTCTAAAGTAGGATGCCAAGATTGCTCACTGATCTGGTATTTATAGGCATTTTATCAACAAAAACAAACTATAAAAATGAAGTGATGTGACAAAGAGGAATGACCTGAAGAAAAATGGAGCCAATTGGAGATTTTGGGGCCGCAAATTGCGGCCATCTGGAATATTTTTGCGGCCATAAGTTGAGTGGTGGGGCCCGTCTTCTTTGTGTGATCTCGTGACCTCTCCACCATATTTCTAGTATGGCTTGTTTCTTTTAAATCAACTTGGGTTTTTCTCAGAAGATTTAGAGGTAAAATATTAAGTTTTGAATACATCACATCAACTCTTTTTAATACACTCATCACATGCCCACTTGTATCAACCACTTGCTTACTTACACAATTTGTGTTCACACCATGACATGTTGACCAACTTGGTCCATGCATCAAAAATTGAGTTCATACTTGTAAAAGGTTTGTATCATGTTCGACCATTTGGATAAAAATGTTGTGCCCACTTGTTTTGTTACAAAATCTTCTTGAATAAAGATCGGTTCTCCGTTCCGGTTGCAGTATCGGCTCACAAATGTCGTATCCGTGCATATTGAGTGTGTTTCCAGTTTTTTGTCATGAATACTTGTATTCTATACTTATTGAGCAGAAACGGATTAATAGCACCGATATTCACAAAAATGATAACGAATGAGCGGTATTAAAATGCAGTTTTTTGTGATGAAAAATACCCCCAAACTTATCTTTTTCTCATCTCGAGCAAAACAAAATCCTAACCTCACTTTCGCAGGGAACGCGATTGCACTGAGCCCGTGCAACAAGCCGTTAAACCTTTAGGTGTCCCTAGTAAAAGGAGTATTGTCTCCTGAGGGTTTTCAACGGATTACACCCACAAAATCCTGTCTAGCTAGTTTCGTAAAATCACGGTTGATTCTAATCATAAGGTGCATTATCTAAGCTAGGAATTCCATCATCCTAAATTAGAAACATAGAACCCTTAATTTTCACACCCCACTTCTTATTTAATTTAAGATCCTATAGTCTTTACGTGCGTGTGCAAATAGCGTCGTTACGTTTCAAAAAATTTGATTAGAGTCGTCATGTCACAAAATACGGACCGGACAAAACTTCAAAAGGATCAGGCGAGTTCGTAAAGAGTTAAGCAATTCTCAAGTTTTGTTCTCCAGTTAGGTCTCAATTTCAGAATTTCTATCATTTTAACAGAAAGCTGAGCCTTATTCTTCACTCCACCTTTTACTTGTTTTCGTTCATACACACCTTCATGAACGTGCAGTAGTCTTTATCATCGGATAAAACCTTCATATCTCCGTTAAAAATATTTTTATAAAATACTCGTTTTTAGTCAAGATTATTCTCACACAAAGAACTATTAGGAATTTTAACTCGGAGAGAATACTTGCTTGACTTTGTTTTAAAATGAACTTTCTAGGTTTCTTAGCGAGTTTTGGGCCAATGCATCAAAACCAGTTGGTTTTAAGGCATTAGCTGTAAAAACAACTCGGCGGACTTAATTGCCCAAGTCACCTACGTCCTAAAACAAAATGACTCGTTTTAAGCGTGAAAATCATCAGAATTTAATGCGAATGGAGATATAGCTAGTTCATTTTATTTTTAAGATCAATACGTGTTTGTGTAGATCAGGTGTGTAATCACTCCAATCAACTTCCAGATGGGCTATTTTTCAAACACAGCTTCTATTAAAACTTTCAATAATATCCTTTTATATCCACTCCACTTTATAAACTATTCTTGATATTACTTATTTCAGAACAATTCTGCTTGATCCTAAAAAAAGTTTATCAATTTAAAAAAGTTTTTAAGATATATCAAACTTGTTATCTAATTTTCAAAACTCACGACACGCGTAGTGTGATGCAAAGACGTATATTAGCTACGGTTAAACTCAAAGGAGGGTTGTCTTTCAGGTTTTTAATATCTAAAATTAGGATTTAGTTGTTCTTATCTCATCAAACTAAACTGTCGGTATTATGAATCTAAGCTCTCCCACTAGCTAAGTTAACGACAAAGTTTTTTTGTTTTTGGATTTATTTTTATTTTTATTAGTTTTGAAATATGTATGCAAATGCAGAATTTATAAATGAATGCAGCAGCAACAACAACAACTGAGCCATTTATCCTAAGCATATGGGGTAGGCTACATGAACCAACATGAGAATCACGCCGGGTCCAGCATATGAATCCTCCGCCTCCACTCACTCCTATCGAACAATATACTTTCATTGAGGCCTTTGGCAACTGATCAGTCGAAAATATTGCATTTTTAACACATCAATTTCCCTACCATTTGCACTCATCTATAGGTGTTTGGTATAAATATAGCACATATTAGTAAAACAGCTGTAAAATACCAAATAACTTGTGTTGTATACTAAAACCGACATTTTGAGGGAAATTGAGTGTTTGTCATTGCATTGCATAATCTTTGTGTAGCGCAACACTTGTCTCGAGAATCTGTGCAGGAAATTCCAAGAAAAGAGCCGAAATTGTCAAAAGTGCTGAGAAAAATACGCCAAGTCCAAGACTTGTGATCTGGTAGTGATTTAGAAGGAATTATGAGATTCAACATATCAGAAAATATACCTAAAGCCAGAGAAAAGCAACTCAGGACTTTGTATGCACAGAGGCTTCTAATGGGCCGTGGATCCGCAGCCAAATGCCCACTCCCGCGGTGGATCCGCGGCCACGTCATGGTGACATCATCATAGCTTCAGCTCAGATCTCTCTTCTCAGCTTCAGAACCCTTTTAAGCCACTGCAAACTCCAGAGAACTCCAGAATCTTCTGACAGAACAGCAAGGCTTATTGTTCAAGCTAAACATCTTCAAGCTTCCAAAGCAAGCTACTTAACTACCTAAGCCTAGAAGCTTCTCCCTAACCTCCAAGCTTATGAAGGAAGCTAACCCTAACTAACTACCTCTAGAACCTTCTACCTTTTACAAGGGAAGCAAAACTAAACCTAGCTTCTAAAGGAAGCTAATCCTAATCAAGGCTATAAAAGGGACCCCTAGGCTTCACTCTCAAGGTTGTTGTTGATCCCTCCATCAATTCCCAACACAAGTTGAGTGACACAACTTGTAACCCTAACCCTAATTCAAAATCCAAAGCCAAAATCAAGAACACCGAGTACAATTCAAGCAAGAAGCCTTCAACCTTTTAGGAGCGAATCCGATCTTCATCCGAGCAAGTGGTCCTAGACGATCCGCGACTCACGAAGACGTGCGAAGCCAATCGACGATCGAGTTCTTTCCTCATTGTAGATCTTGAGTGAATTGTAACAAAATTGTTGATAAATAAAAGGTGAAATTCTTTATCTTGCTTTCTTTACATTCTTGCATCATGATTAGATCTCAATTCTTGATTGTGTTTCTTGTTATGATGTTTGAGTAAAACTCCTCTCATGAAGGAGTCGAGAGAATCAATAGATGATGATGTTACAAATCTTGAAACGATTCTTAAGTCCTATAAGTTTTTTAAACTTTAGCAAATTGAAGAATCGACAACCTAGTTTCGAGCAATGCTTTCTTGATTGTGTTCGCTCTTAATTAGTGATCCACGATCGATTCTTAAATTTACTAGAGGCTAGAATGTGAATGAAATCAACGAAAGGACAAAGGATAGATGATGAAATTCTAGTTTCCGCAAGAAATAGCTAATTCTCGTTGATCATCATTGATCTAGTATCAAATCATTAATGGATAAGAAAACGTAATCAATAGTTTTCATCACGTCTATAGATTCGATCGATTCCTACGAGCCTCACTTCGATTCTTGAAACCTAATTCGATTGGAAATCATCAATTCTTGATTCTTGATTTTAATGTTTTCTTGTTATTAGATCTAGATTTTAATAATTCTTGAAATTCACTTTTAAATCTTGAATCGAATTGTCTTTTCTCTTTTCTTTAATTTTCAATTCATCTAATTTAAATTCGAACGGATCTCACTTTCCCTATGGATGATCCGCACTCGCTAACGCGCTACAATCGACACCGTTATTGATCGCGGTCAAAAATTTCTTTGGTTGTGATTTCTATACATTTTCTACCTACACACAAAGAATCACTCAATCAAATGGCGCCGTTGCCGGGGATCGTGTGCTAATTTGTTCGTTTTTGAAATTTGAGTTGAAAATTTTATTCTATCAGAATTTTTAGATCTAAATTTGCACAAACACTAAACGATTTGTTGTGATTTGTTGCGAGAAAATCTGTAATCTGTTGAGCAAGTGAATTTTTTTTCAGAATAATCCAGAGAGCTCAGGAAGTGAACAGGAGCAGCTGCACAAAATTTTGTGCAGAGAACTCATTATTGTACCGTGTTTCCGCGGACATATGGCGTTTCTTACGGCGTTTCCGCAGCAGGGATAAGGCTTTGCTGTTAAAAAATTCTCAGGTGAATCCTTGACTTTCTTATCTTTCTCTCTGTCTGCTCCAATAACAATTTTCTGCAGGTTTCTTTGCAAAAACTCGCAGCGCCGCAAAAAGCAAAAATTGTGCGTGTTTGATCTTGGTTGTTTGCACTTTTAATACGGAAATTAAGGGGCAAAGACCAAATTCAGATTAGGTGGGGAGTTCATTACCCTTCCTAAGCCCCGAAAATCACAAAACTGCATCCGCATCACCCTCATTAACTAAAAGAAATCTAGACATGACTCTAAGGACCGTCGCGCTCACTTAGGACAGAAGGAGGTCGTGGGTAATCTATTGCTTATCCGCGTTTCTTTTGTGGTGTCTAAGGCAAGTGTGTCTAAGGCAAGTGGTTACTTAATTAGGCCCACTACTTACGTAGTGGAGAACCTCCCACTTACCTGGCACTTACCTGGCCACAGGAGGGACAAAGAGGCAGTAGAGGATTGATCCTGCAATTTGTCTTCTGGCAGTTAGGAGCGGTCTAGAGACTTGACCTAGGTGACCATTAGACTTAGGGTTTTGCTTGTGCATTTGTTGTGATTTGCATCATTTTTTTAAATCCGTATCTTTTTCAAAACAAACACCACTTCATATTTCCCCTAATTATCTTAACGCTGCCACTTGTGCTAAACCCTTTAGTGCAAGCTCGGCTGGACACGGGATTCTAGTGCCCGTTTTTTCCGCGTTTTCCCCCATCGACCCTAAAGTCGGTATTTCTACATTTTCTTTTTTCCCACCATCACCGCGATGGACGGATTTCCATCAAACTTTTACACCACTCTGCCACCGCCCGCAGGTGCGCAGAATCCTCCACGCATTTCTCTTCAAGAGAGATGCTATCCTTCACGTGTTCCCCTTCCCACCTGTCTTTCTATACCACCAGCCAACGGGGAAAATTTTGAAATCAACCCCCAATTCATCAAACTGTTACCCAAATTTCACGGTCTTGATTTTGAAGACGCATATGTTTTTATCTCCAAATTTGAAAACGTATGCGCAATGATTGGAACGTCACAACTGTCTGTGGATGCTCTGCGTTTACGTTTTCTCCCATTCACTTTGTACGATTTAGCCGAGAAGTGGCTTTACAATACAACCGCACATTCTATTTCAAAATGGGATGAATTTGTAAAAGCATTCCTTAAGAAATTTTATCCCAATCACAAGACCAGCCGTGTTCGGAGTGAAATCTTCAAATTCACCCAACTTCCCAATGAACCATTCTGGAAATGCATTAAACGGTTCAAGGATCTTCTTTTACAATGCCCTCATCACGGAATCTCCAGATGTGATTTGTGTCGAATTCTCTATGAGGGTATTGATCTCACTACTAGACAGATGCTTGAAACCATGTGTCATTTCCAATTCCTATCTAAAGATGATGGTGAAGCTTGGAAATACCTAGAAGATTTAGCTCATAACACATTACAATGGGAAAGTGTTAGACCACCACCGCCTAGGAAGATGTCAATCAGCTCGATGTTTCCGTCATAATGAGAGCCGAAATGGCTGCAATACAAAGGAAACTCGACGCTATAGAAAACAAAATCTCTTCAGCCTCCCTAAACCAATACACACTTCCCAAAACCGTGTGTGGCTGCTGTTCAAACCCTTCACATTTGACGGAAGAATGTCCTTTGAATGTACCATTTCAAGGTCACACTAATGCTGCATTTCAGCAAAGACCTGGAAACGATCCTTCTTCTTCCTCATATACTAAAGATTGGAGGAATCACCCTAACTTTGCTTGGAACCAATCACAAACTCAAAACACGGTTCCAACCCAAAACGATTTCTAAAGGGCTCTTCCACCACAACAGCAACCACTTCAATTGAGTCAGCACCCCTACCAATCACAAAACTTCCAAAATCCGGCTAACACTTTTGCACCACATGAAAACTCTTTGCAATTGGCCGGTACTGATAATTCCTCTGCTCCAGCACAAACCTTGGATACTTTCATGAAGCAATCCATCCAAGGGTCGGCAAGTTTTCAATCTTCCGTCGATAATATGATGAAGATCATTCTCACTCAAAATGAGAATATTAAATTGATGGAAGCACAAATTGAACGAATAAATGCCGAATTGAGTGCAAGAGAGAAAAGGAATCTTCCAGCTCAACCCCTACCTGATCCTAGACCTTCACATTACACAAATGTGGATGCACTTACCACGTTGAGATCTGGGAGAGTGCTAGACAATCATGTGGGTAAACAAATTGATGATGATGAATTGATCATTAATTCCCAGGTTTCCACTTTCACTTCCACTCCCACTTCTACTTCTTACCCTATTTCGTCTAATTTACCGTCTTTTTCCGAGCCTATTCTCCGTTTTCCCAAAGGCTCGAACCCTCCACCCACTTCATCCTTCCTACCTCCACAAACTTCTCCATAAATGTTGGACCCAACACTTATTGATAGAGCTCCATTTCCAAATAGGTTGAGGCCCAACAAACCCAATGCCCAAATGGAGAAGCTTGTGGACATGTTTAAGCAAGTTAACATCAACATCGCTCTCCTAGATGCTATCCAACAAGTTCCGTACTATGTGAAAACTCTTAAGAACTTGTGCACTAGGAAGAGGAAGACTCAAGTGCCCAAGAAGATATTCATGGCAAAGACTGTAGACACGGCTTTCCCCCAACAATTACCAAGGAAACGTAAGGACCCTGGCTGTCCTACTATTTCTATCTCTATTGGGGAAAAACACATCAACCGTGCTCTACTTGACCTTGGCGCTAGTGTTAACTTGCTTCCATATTCAGTCTATGAGCAACTAGGTATCGGAGTGTTAAAGCCCTCGAGCATAACTTTTCAGATGGTTGACCGATCAATCACCAAACCTAGAGGTGAACTGAAGGATGTGTTAATAAAAATCGGGGAATTTGTATTCCCTGTGGACTTTATTGTACTTGATACACAGCCTGTAGCGAACCCACGAAATCAAATTCCGGTGATTTTAGGTCACCCCTTTTTGGCCACTTCCAATGCTATCATCAACTGTCGTAATGGCTCTATGGCCCTATCCTTCGGGAATAGATCAATTGAGCTGAACATTTACAAGTTGGGAAGTGTACCCTCCGAACCTACTACTCAGGTCTGTTCTGTCGAATTAATGGATGTCGACAGCAGCAAAATTGACGATCCTCATGATACTGATCTAGACTCTTTTCATATGTTGTTGTTTGACCCAACTATGTATCATACACATACGGACTCTTCCACCAAATTGTTCGGGTCAACAACTAACACTAAGTATGAACTGTTTTTGGAGTCTGAAGATCACCCCACGCTTTGTGAAGACATTATTCTTCGGGGTATTAATGGGACTTTTGAGGAAATCTTCGCTGATGAACTCGCATTTTTGAAAAGCACGGATGTTGAGATGAATCATCTCCCAATCAATGAAATTGAACCTCCACCCCTTCTTCTGAACTGTAAAAAGGATGCGAGTAATCCATCACAATCACTGTATCGTCTCTCCAAAATGAGACGCAAACACATTCTATTCCACCACTTACCTTGTCCCCACTTCTTCTTCCACCAACCGATGCACTACATTGATAAAATTTTCGAATGGTTGGTGTTGACCTTCGGTCTTTGCAAAGCTTGGCATCGACCACTAACTTTGACCCCCTCTTATGATTTTCAAAGATTAACATGGCTTAACTCAAGTTTGGGGGGGTATAATCTGGCTCTTGAAAAGAAAATTTTTACAAAAATTGTTTAATAATGAGCCAAAAATAAGTTTGGGGGAGGATTTTCACTTAAATATTTTGCCCCCATTAATAAAATCCTCCCAAGCTTACAGGTTTTCGAGATTTAGCGGATGGCAAAAGTGAGGACACTGTTGAAAACAAGTTTGGGGAAGGTTTGTGCTTATTTTTGCATCATTTGCATATCACTTTGCATAAGCACAAAACATTTTCTAAAAAAACTATAAAAATTTAAAAAAATTCAAAAGATAAAAATATTTTTGTACATAAATAAGATAATAAAAGATTAGATAGTGAAAAATTACATCCAAAAGATTGGAAAAATTTAAGAGAACCTAGAAAATTAGAAGTTTTCTTATACGAACTAGTAATAAGTAGTTATGAGCCGTTGTCCCAAGGGTTAGTAAGATGAAGGAAGTCACTAATCTGATGATAAAAATAAGTCTGAAAAATAGTTCCTATTCTGGAAGCCAAACATTTGAACGTTGATACCCTACTATATGCACTTACACACATCTTGAAACTTGGGATAGTAGAGGATACCTTGAAATGCTCTTGTCTAAAAGCCAAAGTATGAAGGAAATAAAAAAAATGAAGAAAATATAAAATGGTGCAGAAAAATGGACACTGGTTTTGTTATCGCCAAGGCAGCAATAAAAAAATATAGCGAGGGTGCTTCATCACCTAGTGCCTTAGACCAACTGGTCTGCGAGTCACCGCTAAGCCTTAGGAGGTGCAAGACGGGGAAAAACACCTAATAAGAAAGCACATGAGTAATCGGTCGGTTAGTACCTCAAGAAGTATTAACGATCGCATGAAAGTGTGTGAGCAAATTCATCTAAATATTCATAAAATTAAAAAGTACTGAGGCATATGGACAAGAGTATGATAGCTTGAATTGAATTCTCCGAGTGTAGGGATGTTTATTACACACACGTAGGGTTATATGATCGATGTTTGGAAGAAAGATAGGAATGAAGAATAAAGACGATGTTTTATTGAGGGATGATGTGATTTCTGACATCTTTTCATGACTATTAAGATAATGCTCATGACAACCGAAAAGCTAGCATAGTTGGAAACTCTAATTTTCAAAGTCTTTCTTTTATAATTCTTATCTTTAAATGTAACTTTCACGGTCTTCCTTTTATTATTGGATTTTGTAGGTGCAATCCGCTGAAAACCCTCAGGAGACAACACTCCTCCTATTAGGGACACCTAGAGGTTTAAAGGCTTGTTGCACGTGCTCAGTGCAATCGTGTTGCCTACGAAAGTGTGCTAGTTAGTTTGTCTTTTTTTTTATTTTCTCCTTCTCTTTTTAATAAAACAGTTCGCTCGAGACGACCGAAAATAAGTTTGGGGGAATTTGATCAGTCAAAAATATTGCATTTTTAACACATCAATTTCCCTACTATTTGCACTCATCTATAGGTGTTCGGTATAAATATAGCACATATTAGCAAAACAGCTGTAAAATACCAAATAACTTGTGTTGTATACTAAAACCGACATTTTGAGGGAAATTGAGTGTTTATCATTGCATCGCATAATCTTTGTGTAGCGCAACACTTGTCTCGAGAATCTGTGCAGGAAATTCCAGGAAAAGAGCCGAAATTGTCAAAAGTGCTGAGAAAAATACGCCAAGTCCAAGACTTGTGATCTGGTAGTGATATAGAAGGAATTATGAGATTCAACATATCAGAAAATATACCTAAAGCCAGAGAAAAGCAACTCAGGACTTTTCATGCACAGAGGCTTCTAATGGGCCGCGGATCCGCGGCCAAATGCCCACTCCCGCGGCGGATCCGCGGCCACGTCATGGTGACATCATCACAGCTTCAGCTCAGATCTCTCTTCTCAGCTTCAGAACCCCTTTAAGCCACTGCAAACTCCAGAGAACTCCAGAATCTTCTGACAGAACAGCAAGGCTTATTGTTCAAGCTAAACATCTTCAAGCTTCCAAAGCAAGCTACTTAACTACCTAAGCCTAGAAGCTTCTCCCTAACCTCCAAGCTTATGAAGGAAGCTAACCCTAACTAACTACCTCTAGAACCTTCTACCTTTTACAAGGGAAGATAAACTAAACCTAGCTTCTGAAGGAAGCTAATCCTAATCAAGGCTATAAAAGGGACCCCTAGGCTTCACTCTCAAGGTTGTTGTTGATCCCTCCATCAATTCCCAACACAAGTTGAGTGACACAACTTGTAACCCTAACCCTAATTCAAAATCCAAAGCCAAAATCAAGAACACCGAGTACAATTCAAGCAAGAAGCCTTCAACCTTTTAGGAGCGAAGCCGATCTTCATCCGAGCAAGTGGTCCTAGACGATCCGCGACTCACGAAGACGTGCGAAGCCAATCGACGATCGAGTTCTTTCCTCATTGTAGATCTTGAGTGAATTGTAACAAAATTGTTGATAAATAAAAGGTGAAATTCTTTATCTTGCTTTCTTTACATTCTTGCATCATGATTAGATCTCAATTCTTGATTGTGTTTCTTGTTATGATGTTTGAGTAAAACTCCGCTCGTGAAGGAGTCGAGAGAATCAATAGATGATGATGTTACAAATCTTGAAACGATTCTTAAGTCCTATAAGTTTTGTAAACTTTAGCAAATTGAAGAATCGACAACCTAGTTTCGAGCGATGCTTTCTTGATTGTGTTCGCTCTTAATTAGTGATCCACGATTGATTCTTGGATTTACTAGAGGCTAGAATGTGAATAAAATCAACGAAAGGACAAAGGATAGATGATGAAACCCTAGTTTCCGCAAGAAATCCCTAATTCTCGCTGATCATCATCGATCTAGTATCAAATCATTAATGGATAAGAAAATGTAATCAATCGTTTTCATCACGTCTATAGATTCGATCGATTCCTACGAGCCTCATTTCGATTCTTGAAACCTAATTCGATTGGAAATCATCAATTCTTGATTCTTGATTTTAATGTTTTCTTGTTATTAGATCTAGATTTTAATAATTCTTGAAATTCACTTTTAAATCTTGAATCGAATTGTCTTTTCTCTTTTCTTTAATTTTCAATACATCTAATTCAAATTCAAACGGATCTCACTTTCCCTGTGGACGATCTGCACTCGCTAACGTGCTACAATCGACACCGTTATTGATTGCGGTCAAAAATTTCTTTGGTTGTGATTTCTATACATTTTCTACCTACACACAAAGAATCACTCAATCAGCAACCATATCGTTCTGTATCACCTCCATCCATGTTTTCTTCGGTCTCCCTTTTGCCCTTTTGCCATTGCCCATATCGAGAGTATCTATTCGTTGAACCGGTGCTTCCATAGGTCTGCGTCGCAAATGACCAAACCATCTTAGCCGGTTTTCCCGCATCGTCTCCTCCACAGGTGCTACACCAACTTTTGCACGAATATCCTCATTTCGCACCTTATCTTTTCTAGTGTTACCGCACATCCAACGAAGCATGCGCATCTCCACTACGTGTATCTTCTGTATATAATGCTTCTTAGGTGCCCAGCATTCTGTACCATATAATAAGGCAGGCCGAATAGCGCTCCGATAAAACTTCTCTTTCAATTTTAACGGAAAGTTACGATCACACAAAATCCCTGTTGCACTCCTCCATTTCAACCAACCAGCTTGGATCCTTTGATTAACATCACTATCGATCTCCCCATCATTTTGGATGAAGGAACATAGATATCTAAACCGATCGCTCGGTGATATCTCTTTCCCTTCCAATGTTATACCAATATGGTTTTGAATTCTCTGTTCACTAAATTTGCAATGCATATATGCTGTCTTGGACCTGCTCAATCTGAACCCCCGAGATTTCAATGTTTTCCTCCATAATTCCAATTTGGCATTAACCCCTTCTTTCGTCTCATTTACTAGAACAATATCATCAGCGAATAGTATACACCAAGATACCTCATCTTGGATAGTTTTAGTAAGCTCATCCATCACGATAGTAGACAGGAATGGACTTAATGCAGATCCTTGATGTAAACCAATTGTAATCGGAAAATCAGTCGTTAGGCCGACGCAAGTTCTGACATTTGCCACTACTCCATCGTACATATCCTTGATTATGTCAATATACATGACGGGGACCCCCTTCTTCATCATTGTCCCCCATAATACCTCTCTAGGTACCTTGTCGTACGCTTTCTCTAAATCAATAAATATCATATGCAAATCTCTTTTCCTCTCTCGAAAACGCTCGACAAGTTGACAAAGCAAATGAATAGCCTCTGTCGTCGATCGTCCAGGTATGAACCCAAACTGGTTCTCTGTTATCTTAATATCCTTCCTTAGCCTGTGTTCAATCACTCTTTCCCAAAGTTTCATGGTGTGACACATAAGTTTTATTCCACGGAAGTTTGAGCAATTTTGAATATCACCCTTGTTCTTGTAGATAGGTACAAGGATACTTTTCCTCCATTCATTTGGCATCTTTTTTGTCTGCCAAATCTTATTAAACAAATCTGTCAGCCATTTAACGCCTATTTCTCCTAAGCATCTACAAAGCTCGATAGGAATCCCGTCGGGACCAACTGCTTTTTTTAAACTCATTCTGTTCAAAGCTTCTTTAACCTCAGGTAGTCTTATTTTACGCATGAAATCATGGTTTATATCTTGAGATTGAATGAAAAGTCCATCCAAATTCTTAGTAAAGCTCTTATTGAACAATTTGTCAAAATAATCTCTACACCTTTCCTTGATATCCTCATCTCGAACTAAAACCTTCTGATTTTCATTTTTGGCACACTTCACCGCACATAAGTCTCTGGTCTTCATTTCTCGCATCCGAGCAATCCGGTATATATCATTTTCAGCCTCTTTAGTGTCTAATTTCTCATACACCTCCTTCTTGATCTTAGATTTAGCTTCCCGAACAGCTTTCTTAACTTCCTTTTTAGCCATTTTATACTTCTCAAATCTCTCCACATCTCTACTTTTCTTCAAATCTTTATAAGAATCCCTTTTAATTTTAATAGCAGCCTTTACTTCTTCATTCCACCATGATGTGTCCTTAGATGGTGGAGCACCACCTCTCGACTCACCAAGTAGATCTCTAGCTACTCTGTTGATACAACTAGTCATTTTGTTCCATGTTCTGTCTGAATCATCTTCCGACTGCCAATCCGCTTCTTGGACTACACGATCTATAAAAGCCTTTTGGTTATCTTTTTTCAATCGCCACCATTTAATTCTAGGCTCTACCTTACGTCTAATCTTCCTAGATCCTCTTCTAAATCGAAAATCTAGAACTAAAACTCTATGTTGAGTGGTTACACTCTCACCTGGTACTACCTTACAGTCGATACAACAACCTCTATCTATTCTTCTCGTCAGAAAAAAGTGCCTTCATCGTCATGCCATACAAAGAGGCCAAAATTATTGAGGGGACAAAATCTGTCGGTTCTTTTTTTTATACAAGAAAAAGCAAACAAAATATATATACAAAAAAGGCCCCCTCAAACTTAAGTGAAACAGTGTTTCTACTGTTAAGTATTGAAGTTCAAAGTTAGGGGGTAAGGAATATCATTAATCTATACAAGGCCTTATACAGACTAAAAGTTAACACCAACCATTCAAATATTTTATTGTGATTAGCCTAGGGTTAGTGGAAGAATGCGTAGAGAAAGGTCATGAAGAATACGCAAGACCGTGGATGGATTAAAGTGGTATACGGTCTCGGTAGATGAGAATACGAACGGAAGGGAGAAAGAAATGGAACACAAACTTGATGCTGTAAATTGATTGAATAAATTAGTACAGTCTGTAATGATTTGAAACTGAAATTGTCTAACTGTACTAATTTATCAATATCATTCAAAATGGGATCAAACTTTTCAAGATTCGCAAGAAAACATAGACATGCCGAATTTGGTGAACCAGATGTAGGAGATGAAGGTAAAAAGTTGTCTTGCAGTTTGGAAATGATGAAAAAGATGGAGAGAAGTAATTGAGGAATAATATCAGTGAAATTTTCCGGAGGATGTTCATAGTCAATGGAAGGGACATGATGAATCGGAAAACCCGACTCATTCAATAAAACATGTTCATCCTCAAAGATATCCTCACAATTCTCCTCAAAATTAAGCTCATCCATGCATTCAATCAAATCATCATTAATGATATCAAGAATTAAATGGAGTTCGGGAAAAACAATTAATGGTTTGGGATGATATCTACACGGATCTGAAGAAATATGAGAGAAAAACTCATCCAAAATTATGGGTTCATCATCAAAATTATTCCCAACATCAATATCCTTAATTAAATCAAACTTAAATTTCTCAGAAACCTCATCAAAAGCATGATTTTCAATTGGTTATTTTTCTAGATTGAAGATGTAGAGATCAAAGGGAGTGGTGGTGGTTTCATTTGAAAGGGTCCCTGCATAATCTGGTAAATCAAACACAACACAGTCGTACAACTCATTAAAATGCTATCCTCAATTGGTGAATCATTTGAATTACTCGATAGACTTTCAGAATTGGAGGTGTGGAGTTCAATTGGAAACGGGTAAGTTTGATTTTGAAGGATGCACTGCTCACTTTCACTACTCAAATCATCAATTTGTCCTATCGCCATATCATACAGTGTAAAATCTTGACCTAGTTAGGAATTAGCTGATGGTTCGTCAGGTTGTATGAGTGCGGCCATGGATGCATTCAATTCCTCTATCTGTCGGCACGAAACTATCCGAAATTCTTCCAATATTTTTTCAAGACTAGACATGGGTTGTCACGCCTCGCTTCCCAGAGTACGCTCAAATAGGCACGTGACATAGCCAACCATGCTACCTGTGGATAGGAAAAATCCCTCCACAGTCACATTACGGCTGTAGAGATATCAAGAACAGGAAAGTAACTAAACTATCTAGTACATGTCCATGAGCCAGAATAAAAGAGTCAAGAATAACAATATGCGGAAGCCAAAAGATACAATAAATGAAACACCTGGAAGTGAAACTACATACCGACAGGAACTTCACCGCTCGGTCTAACAGCGGCAATACTCCTGAACAGTCTACAACAAAGGTAGAAGGATCTGGGCCATGCAAAACCCAGACGTCAGCGCGTCATAACATCAAGCAATAAAATACAAACAGAGTAACAGGCAACGCAAATATAATCATGAATGAAAAGCAGGTGTAACAGTAATGTAAATCAGGGCAGTGAAGGGTAGTGTGCAGTGAGTAAACTAAACTGTTTTATTGGGTTATCTACTCTCAAGTCTTTGAAATCAATTTGATGAATCATCGATGTAACTCAATAGTATCCCGTGCGTGCGTGCCCGGGACTACGGTCAAGATTCTCGGGCTGAATCCGAGACGTGCCGCTAGGCAGTAGAAGGTAGCATGTACAGATGAGTGATGTCAGCATCATCACTCCGGGGCTGGCCTAGCCCGTAAGACTGATCAGAACAGGTATCAAACTGTTGAGTTACAAGTCAGGTTTCATCATTGATTTCCCCATACCCCCAAGCTATAGGTGTTCAAGTCAGGTATTCAGTAATCAAGAACTAATGTCAACACAGGATCAGGTAAGAGCAGGTTTGTCTGGATAGACAACAGGAACGGTCCGTGAGGACTACATGTCAAGTTTGTTGGCATTAGACACCAGATTAGGAACAGGTCAAGCCATGGTACGTCAGGTCAGGTCGAGTAGTGTACGGTACCATGTCGGGTCAAGTAATATGTGTGTAGCAAGTCATGTCAGGGAGCATAAAATACTATGTGGGTGTTCATAAATCAAACTAGTATAAATCTGTATAAACCAAACAAGCATGGGTACAGATGAAACAGTAAAAACATGAAACACGGTGACGATATATGCAAGGGTGCAGATTAAAGCATGAGGATGCACAGTTATAGATTAGAGTTAGGGCTGTGGTTCCAACTTTAAATATCCTACACTTAAACAAACATAGAATTGTTAAATCTCGTTATTATGGGTTAACTGGTTTCAAGAGGCAGTAATATATAAAATATGCTCAATGGATGCAACCGGTTATTCAGGGTAGAAACTATTTAACAGTGTTATGCATTATGCGGTTAACTAGTAAATCATCTAACCACGGATGTGAGTATGTGATATTGTACTTCAAGGTGCAACAAGTTATAATTTAAACCCGATTCTTTTAATGCTATAATTTGATATCAAAACGCAAGAATGGAAACTAATAGCAGCTTGATCAATTTACAGGTTCCATCATGAAATAAATTTGTATAAATAATATAGTAGCATGTAGCAAGTTTCACTTGCCTGGACGGATCAAGAACGGGAATACGGAACGTTTCACGTCGGCGGAGAACGTCGCGATGCGCGCACGGTACACGGAACGGATCCAAACTACGCACAATGTGGTCACACGGGTCAGGTATGTTCGCTGGCGCGTCGGGATCGTCGACGTCACGGCCGGGTCTGGCGATTTACAAAGACAGAGAACAACTATTTACGATACAGAAGAGAAAGGAAAGAGAAGAAAGAAGGGGAGAGGGAATGCATACTGGTGTGGTGCTCTGTGGCAGAGGCGGGGCGAGGAGAGATGTGACGACGAGTCATGGGTCTCCGGTGATGGGCTGCCGGCGAAGTGTAAGGGTGTGCAAGGGGGTGCTCGGGTTCTAGGGTTGCCGGCTCCTCGAGAATGCTAGTGCAGGGTGGCTAGGAGGAAGAGCTGAGGAGGTGGAGACGACGACGATGGGGTTGAGGGATTGCCGGCGACGAGACGTTCAGGGTGATGGGTTCTCGTCGCGGTGGGTGCAGGAGGTCGGGTGTGCAGGGGTTTCTAAGATAGGAGAGAAGAGAGAGAGAGAGGATGAGGAGAAGAGAGGGAGAAGTAGACGATAGAGACGAGGAGAGAAGGAGATGTTGGCGATGACGATGTGATCGGCGGCGATGGAGGTGAGTATGATGATGGGTTCAGGCCACAGGGGGTCCTGTGAAGTGCAGGCTCGGGTTAAGGAGGAAGAAGAAGAAGATGGCGACGACGAGGAGGAGGAGATGGGATGGAGGTGGTGACGAGATCGAGGATGGAGGTGGCGACGACGACGGCTAAGGCTCTCATGGGGTGCTCGGGGTTTGAAGACGAGAAGAAGAAGAAGGAGAAGAAGAGATGGAGGGAGGTGACCGTAGCAATCGAGGGAGGTGACGGGACTCTCGTGCACCGCGAGAGGAGAGAGAAGCGGGCGTGAGAGGAGAGAGAGAGGAAGAAACGAGAGGAGAGAGAGAGGGGAGGAGAGATGGGTTTGTCTCGTAGCGAGGATGAGAGAGAACGAGGGAGAGAGAGATGGAGAAAAAGGAGAGAGAGAGCGTGTGCGCTCGGGGGAAAGAGAAAAAGAAAGAAAGAGAGGGAGCGACGGTGGGGCCCAGTAATAAAGGAGGGTTTATTGATTGGTTGAAGAAAATATATAAGAAAAGGTAGAAGAGAAAGAGAAATATAGAGAGGAGATCTCGTGGGGCCACCACTCGAAAGAAAAGAGGGCTGATTGGTTGAGCCGCAGGAGAGAGAAAAGAATGTTAAGGAAAGATTTCGTAGATTAAACATATTTGTTGGTTCAGAGAATATTTTAAATTGTTAAAGGAAATCTTCTACCATTATAAAGTATTAAGCAAAATTCAGATTTTCCCAGTAATTACAAATGTAGTCCAAAACGTGCCCGGGTCGGGTCCAAAATTTTGAATTTGAAATATGAAAATTATCAGCACGTTCCAAAATTTGAAATGAAGGATTCTGTACTAAAAAAGCATACCCCCAAGAACGGACGCACGTACGTACGCGTAGCCGTTCAAACACGTCCGTTTCACTGAACGGGACGAGAGCGCGATGCAAGGACGCTAGCACAAGGTTATGGGTATCAAACAGGCCATGAAAAGCAATTTTAATTTATTTTACATGATTTAAACTGTTGTATGCAAAAGATGCGATATAGGATAAAATACCAGTATACTAAATTATGAGGTGCACCGGTCCAAGCAACAAGTCAAGGCAATCTATAATAAGAGTCAAACAGGTTCAAGCAAGCGGGTCGGGTTGAATGCCTAGTAACATGTAAAATACTATTCGCACCCAAACACGCAAAATCAGGAATAGACCATGGATAAGTAAAATACTGAAACTGGAATTGGTATAAATGAACTCGGGTGTTACATGGGTTGTTAAGGGGTTTCAGTAAAAGATTCAAATTCGTTTGGATACGTAAAACTCCAAAATTGATGTTCAGAAGTAATGTCCAGAGAAGGTGTAAAAGTCGGATAGGATTGATAAGAATTGAATGGATGTGTAAAATGGGTAGGATTAGGATCGACACTTTGATATGAAAATGATTGGAATTGTTAACCTAAAGAATTCGGAATGGTGAAAGGCGTGAAAGATTGGCTACGGGCTTGTTCAATGTGCTCATTAATGGACATGGGTCTAAAAGTCGCCACATTACTCTTAGAAGGGGTATCAACATAGGAAGGTGTGAAAATTTGAAACGGTTGATAGGAAGTGGATTGTGGTGTTCAATCAATTTTTTGAGAAGCGTCTATCCGATCTTTCAAAGAAATTTTAGGTAAGGATACATCGTTTAAAGTTTTACCAAAATAAGAACCGTATGATGAAATATCCGGTTGAGGGTACCAAAGTTCGGCAAGAGTAGGTCGTTTTGGGGTACCCATGATATGAAAAGTGAAAAGAAAAAGGGATGGAAAAAGAGGTGAAAATTTGTTTTTTTGTTAGTTATTAACAAAAGAATGAAATGAAATTATACACACAAAAAGATAAAACAAAAACAATCACGACACAAAACAATACACTTAAACAATCTAGGATTCATCTAGGTTAACTAGACTTGCTCCAGATTTTGATTGTCGAAGTAAAACTGTGTCGAGAAACGGACTCAAAATATACTAATCATGAAACCAGGTAAATGTAGAGATAAGAGAAGGATTTTACCGTTTTCGCGAAGTTTCTTATTTAGAATAACCCTTTCTCTTTTGGCGGTTATGCCGTGAACACTTTCCTAGATATCCCGTGAACGATATAATATTAAGCGGTATTCTAAATACGGTTAATTTCTCCTAATGAGCGTGAGTCCTTAAAGACTTAAGGTCTAATTTCTTTTTAAAACTTGTGCGGGTAAGCGTTATGCTCAATTTCGTAATTTTTGGGCCATGGAAAAGGCGATAAAATCTTTTACCGTATGTTGTGGGGTTCACTTGCCCTTAAGTTCGTATTAATGGACGGAATGCGCAAATCAATAAAAAGTTTGTTCAAAACATCATGCAATCGTTTTTTTTAAAGTTTAAGCATGGAGCTACAAAAAATACGGATTAGTCAATTTAGCTTTTGGCGGCGAACTTGTAAAGAATCCTGCAAAGATAGAATATTGGATGCGTCAGATTTGAGAAAGAAGGTAATAGAAAAATACGTACTGATAGTTTGTCGGGTTAAGAACCCCCAATGAGTAGATTCTCGAGTGCTTGAATGTTCGCTTGCGCGGGTCACACTACCCAGATCTTTGACACTGTATTTTACTATCGCTTTGGTCTTGAATGTACATTTTGCTCCGTACGATCGCAGTTCGCAATTCCGTCAAATCTGCAAATGTTGAAAAAACGGATATTATTAGCGACAAAGCGATATATGTGGCCAATCTTCTGCATACACAAAATTATGAAATTTAAACTATAAAAATGGGAAAATAATAGAACAAGAGAGCATCACACAAAAAATTGGAGCATCCTGGGAAGTTTGGGCTGCAAATTGCGTTATTTTGGGAATAAAATGGCGGCCAAGTTTTTGAATTGGAGCTCCAACTTCTTATGGTATCCTCAGTGTTCTACAAGTATCTCAATTCTATAGTTTAAACTTCCCAATAAATCTCAGAGTGATAGCAGATCAAAATAACTTAGAACCAAAAATTAAAACGGTTAGATTTTTTTTTTTGTTTTTGAATTTTTTTTGAATTTTTGTTTTGTTTTTCTGAAAGTTTTAGTTTTATAAACAAGATATACACAAATTAACCCGAGATCATAAGAATAAAAAGCGTTATCGTCTCCCTGCCAACGGTGCCATTTGATTGGTAAGGATTTTACGTGTCGTACTAAGTTTAAAGATACCGCATTCAAGACAGTGTAACATGTTGCTAGCCGAGATGAGTACGGATCGTCCGCAGGAAGAAGGTATGTTTTCGATTCTTATTCTCACGAGTTAAGTCGAAAGGTCCAAGTTTGTTCAATTCTAACCTAAGTGTTGTGTATATGGAAAAGAACGCTTGTTAGGGGTAGAGTTGGGTTAGTTCAAGTTAGGAAAATCCATACACTTTGCTTTGTGCCTCACTTGACTATTGATGTTAGGGTAACTGGCAACAACGTTGATTAAGATGTTTAAGTACGGTATTTGCGATTGTGCGTGAAATTCGTACTTATCGACTCTTGTCCTTCCATTTTTGTCTCTTAACCCTCGCCTCCGGCCAAACCAAACGCAACCGGTCACGATTAGAAATCATCGCTATCATGGTAGGATAGGGTGCCTAACGGAGCGATTGCGTGAAGTTTGGACGGAGTTCGATTCGCAAGATATCGGGCAAACGAAAGAAGTAAAAAGAAACCTAAATCAAAACATAACCAATCTCATTCCCTAACAAGAAGGTAAACTACTCACAAACCATCACAAAAATAAAATGAAAACACAAGAGAGAAGACATCAAATAAAACATTGCAAGTAAAGAACAAGGTAAGAATATTGCAAGTAAAGTCAGAAGATATTAGGAACCAAAGTGCTTGAATGAAAGCTTCATTAAAATTTAAATGAGAGTACAAGATAATGAATTCAAATGCTAGAATATAACCTTGCAAGCTCAGTTAAGAGATTGCAAGATCAGATAAAAGTAAAGAAATCAAAATTAAACCTATCTACCATATACAAAACTAGAACCAAACATTGTATTCTAAGTTCCAAAAGTAGTCTAAAGTAGGATGCCAAGCTTGCTCACTGATCTGATATTTATAGGCACTTCATCATAAAAAACAAACTATAAAAATGAGGTGATGTGACAAGAAGAAATGACCAGAAGAAAAATGAAGCCAACTGGAGACTTCAGGGCCGCAAATTGCGGCCATCTAGAATATTTCTGCGGCCAGAAGTTAAGTGGCGGGGCCCGTCTTCTTTGTGCGATCTCGTGACCCCTCCACCATCTCTCTGGTATGGTTTGTTTCTTTTAAATCAAATTGGGTTTTTCTCAGAAGATATGAAAGGAAAATGTTAAGTTTTGAATACATCACATCAACTCTTTTTAACACACTCATCACATGCCCACTTGTATCAACCACTTGTCTACTTGCACAATTTGTGTTCACATCATGACATGGTTGACCAACTTGGTTCATGCATCAAAAATTGAGTTCACACTTGTATAAGTTTTGTATCATGTTGGACTATTTGGATAAAAATGTTGTGCCCACTTGTTTTGTTGCAAAATCTTCTTGAATAAAGATCGGTTCTCCGTTCCGGTTACAGTATCGGCTCATAAATGTTGTATCCGTGCATATTGAGTGTATTTCCAGTGTTTTATTATGAATACCCGTATCCCGTACTTATTGAGCTGACACAGATTAATAGCACCGATATTCACAAAAATGATAATTAATGAGCGGTATTAAAATGCAGTTCTTCGTGGTGAACAGATTTCCAAAATCATGATTTTGGGGGGGGGGGGTGGTTTATGCCAAATCCTCGAAACCATAAAATAAAGTTATCAGAACAATGGTTTCGCAAGGCTACGAAGGCACAAAACACCAGTTTTCTAAACTCCAAAATGAATAATGTCTCGCTAGGTTTCGTGTCGTCTCCCTCCCTCCCTTCTTGTTAGGATGCCTGAATCCTAACTCTATTATATGTTACCAGCCTGGCTCAGTTCACCAGACCTTTTCGAAGCAGAGCAAGTCTCTTGACCCGATCTTATTGGGTACTTTACTATGAGAAATAGACTTCAAGCCTCTCTACCTTGTTTTAGGAAGGAGAGGGCATATGTATATTTATAATTAGGAGCTGTTACAAAATATCATAACAAAATAATCTCAACGAACAATAATTTCACCGTTACAAGAAAATATTCTAAGTTGATGGGTTGTGTTACTATCCTTGATTTGCTAAAACTGATTTTGCTTGTGATCTAGAATCTCCAACACCTCCCTGCAAGCTAAGGGTCGATTCACGAACCGTAAGCTTGGATCGAAGCCATGCAAACCGACGAGATGATAGTCCATTTGTGAAAATATCTGCTATTTGATCAGCTGAAGAAATAAATTGCACCTCGAGTTTCTTGCATGCCACTCGTTCTCGAATGAAATGGAAGTTGATTTTGATATGTTTTGTCCGTCCATGAGATTGAATTAGCGATTAGATAAATGGCAGAAATATATCACACCAAAGAACTGGAGCACTATGTAGATGCACCCCAAGTTCCACAAGGAGAGATTGAATCCACATTAGCTCGACTGTAGCATTAGCAAGACCTTTATACTCGGATTCGGTGCTAGAACGAGCAACCGTTCTTTTGCTTCTTAGACTCCATGATAAGAGGTTGGGACCAAGAAACACACCAAAACCACTAACTGATCATCTGTCATTGATATCTCCGGCCCAATCGGCATAAAAAAAACATGTAGTTGAATGGAGGAGGTACGAGTGATATGAAGACCATGATTAATAGTGAACTTTAGATATTGGAGAATATCGTTTGACAGCCGTCCAAAGATTTTCAGTGGTTTGGTGCATATATTGGCATGCCTGATTAATCACATAAGAAATATCGGGTCGTGTAAGAGTAAGATATTGAAGTGCTCCTATGACGCTACGGTGGTGTGTTGGATCATCATATAAAGAACCCTCAGTGGAGGAAAATTTAGAACCACTAGGAACAAGAGTGATGATTGGTTTAGCAGCATCCATTTTGGTCTTTTGCAAAAGATCAAAGATATATTTTGATTGAGTTAAAAGAAGACCTGCTTTAGTGGGAATTGCTTCAATGCGAAGGAAATCAGCAAGAGATCCAAGGTCTTTTATTGCAAATTCTTTTCCTAAAGCTTGAAGTAAATCTGCAATTGGAGATTCTTCAGGACTACCAGTGAGGATTATGTCTTCAACGTAAACTAATAAGAAAATGGTGTATGCAGAACATTTTCTAATGAACAGAGAAGTATCGGCACGGAGCCATGAAAACCTAGTTTAAACAGAAATGAACTCAATCAAGTGTACCACACCCTTGGATCTTGTTTGAGGCCATATAGAGAGCAATGGAGACGACAAACATAATGAGGGTAATTGGGATAAACAAAGCCATGAGGTTGCTTCATATACACCTCCTCCTCAAGATACCTATGCAAAAATGAATTCTTTACATCAAGTTGGCGAATCGGCCAGCCACTTGAGATGGTTATAGCGAGGACCTCACGGATGGTTATAGGCTTGATAACCGGACTAAAAGTGTCAGAGTAATCAATGCCATGTTGTTGATTGAAGCCCTTCGTAACTAGACGTGCCTTGAAACTATCAATAGATCCATCTGATTTGCATTTGATTCGAAATACCCACTAGCAACCAATTACATGTCGAGAAGAAGTATGAGGCACTGGTTCCTAAGTGCCGTTACTGATCAAAGCAGTATGCTCATCAGATATAGCTTCTCGCCATCGTGTGTCTCATTGTGCTTCGGTGTAACAAGTTGGCTGCACAAGATCAAGTTTGGCAATGAAGGCTACTAGATGACGATCAACTATCTGAAATTTACGAGGCTGTAACATTCCGTCCTTTGAACGAATCACCATTTGATGACCAACTTCAGAATTAGTCGTTCTTGAGTCGGTTGGTGCTTCAGCGGCGGAAGTGTCACTGGATGGAGGAACTACAGGAGCTTGATCCGAATTTGGCGGAGTGGTTGAGGGTTGAGAAGATGAGAGTGAATCAGGCTCGGAACAAGACTCTGAATGAGGATCAATAAGCATCATCTGAGCAGGTTCAGTGTCATAATTTATGCTATCATGCACAAAATAAGCATCTCGATTAGAAAAAGGAACTTGGTCTTCAATGGGATGACTAATTTCAATGGAGGGAGCAGGCGCGCATCTTGCAGAAACACCATTGTTGCTTGTGGAGGTCGATGGAGTAGTAGAGTTAGGCCATGGACCAAGAATACCTGCTTGTAACCTATGATTTATGATCATAACCACCACAAGTACTAGGATCCAATGAATTAGTAGTAAAGCAATGGGTGTGTGGTTCTGTTATATGAATAAAAAGATACAGTATTGGCTGTTGTGGTGGTTTCAAAGAAGAACATGTAGATTGTGGAGAAGAGGATTGATAAGGAAAGGTGTCTTCGTCAAACACAACATCGTGTGATATGTATATACGGCCTGTTTGTGGATGAAAGAAATGATAACCATGATATCCAGATGGATAACCAAGAAAAACACAAGGCAAAGAACGGAATTGAAGTTTATGATCATTACAAGGGCGAAGACAAGGAAAGCAACGACAACCAAAATTTTTAAGAAATGAATATTCAGGCTTTGAATGAAATAAAGACTCCCAAGGAAATTTAAAGTTAAGAGATTTTGTTGGAAGATGATTGATTATGTAAATAGCGGATTCAAATGTAGTGTCCCAAAATTTGACAGGTACATCGAATTGAGGTAATAAAGCAAGACCGACTTCAACGATATGACGATGTTTACGTTCAGCAGCCCTATTTTGTTGAGGCGTATGCGGACAAGACAGACGATGACCAATACCATTGTTGTGTAATTTTTCTTGAAAGGCTCGGGATAAAAATTCATGAGCTCCGTCTGAGTGCAGAAATTTAATTTTGCGATTACAAACATTTTCAATGTGTTTTCAAAATTTAATAAAAATTGAAAGAATTTCAGAGCGAGTAGGCATTGGGTAATGCCAAGAAAACTTAGTATGTTCATCTAGAAAATGAACATTATATTTATAACCAAAGTGAGATGCAACTGGTGCTGGCCCGCAAATATCAGTAAAAATAACATCCAATGGAAATTTAGAAATTTTATTAGATCGCAAATAGGGAAGTAGATGAGATTTGCATAATTGACATGATAAGCAAACTAAAGACATTACATTCTTATTAAAAGAAATAGAAGATCAATTCAAAGCTTTTATTACAACGGGCAAAATTGCATGTCCTAAACGTTGTTGCCATGTTGACGAAGACTTAGGAGAAGCAATGGATGTTGCTAAAGCTGCCAGAGAAGAGGATGGCGCTGCAAATTTGGGAAGGCAATAAAGACCATCTTTAAGTGTTCCTTTGAGCAGAGTTGCTCTGGTTCAAAAATCCTTGACATAGACAGAATCAACATGAAATTCAAAATAACAAGGATTATCAAGTGCAAGCTTAGAATTGAAAGCAAATTTTTAGATATTGAGGGAACATGAAGAACATTAGAAAGTTGTAATGGACGTGATGAAGTTTTTAAAGAGGAAGAACCTGTACCAAGAATAGATAAACAAGAATCATCATCCATTGCTACTTGCTCAGGCCCGTTGTACTCGGAGTGAGTGGTAAGGGCGGAAAGGTCCACCGTCATATGATGTGTCGCTTCGAAATCAGGAACCCATTGAAAGTCGTTTAATGATGCAATATGAGCTTGAGGAGTAGGATCTGACTGATATGCCTAATTGAATCGATTATAACATACGAGTGCAGAATGACCAAATTTATTGCATACCTGAAATTTGATTGATCCGTTTGTACCCTTGTGATAATAATTTACCGGACCGTTGAAGTTGGTTCTTTTCGGGTTATGCTACTGAGCACCTTGTGAAGAATTTATATTGGAAGTGAAGTTCGGTTGTTTCTGGTTGGATTTATAATTGGAGATGTCAGAGAGCTATATTTGCTGCAGGTTGAAAGCCAGATTCTGTCATGGCTTCCATATGAACCTCTTGAGATAGGAGAAGAGCATGAAGCTCCTTAATTAACAATGTTGCACTTCCTTGAGTTCGCATTGACATGGAAAAGTTGGCATATTTAGGACCAAGACCACGAAGAACAAAGTGAATGTAATCGTCCAATTGGATGGGTCGCCCAATTGCACTTAGTTGATCAGAGAGCGTCTTGGTCTGTTGAAGGTAATCAGTCACCGAGCGAGACCCCTTCTTAAGATTTTTAAGTTGACCTTGTTGTTGGGGTCGAAATTTATTCCCAATGCCGAAATTAAAAATAAAAAATTAAAAGTCAAAAAGTCAAAGTCAAAATCAAAAGATCAAAGTCAATGCCCAAAAAAGTATACCCGAGCAAGCCCAAGCAAGTGGGCCCACGCTCAAACTGGCTCAAACCCAAGCGAAGTCGGCCGATCATCGAAGAAGAAAGAGAATGAAATTTGTAATAAATAAATTTTATTTGCAAATAAATGTAAAAATGTAATACAAATAGGCAAAAAGCCAAAATCATGTAAAACCCATGATTTATATGGAAAAGTATATGCACATGGGCATGAGAGAGACAAAAAGCAATCATGATTTAAATGTTAAGTTTTCTCATTCCTAAAAAAATATTAGTGTTTGTGCCTCCTTTTTTCTTTATCTCTTCTTCTTCTTCTCCAAATAAATCAAAGGAAAACTTCTATCTTTTTAAAAATAAATAACAAAAACCCTTTCATATATTGAAAAGGAGTCTTTTTCTTCCATTAAATTTCATAAAAGAGAGTTTTTGGGCCTCACCTTTCATCTTCTTCCTCAAATCCAAAGAAAAGATGGAGAATAAAAAAGAACCCATCTCTCAAAACACCTCTACCTCAAGATCCAAGGCATAAAAGACGGAAAACGAGCGCTTTTTCCTTATCCAAGATTCAAATCCCAGGTTCTAAGGATCAAGAAAGCTCTTTTTGATAAACTAGAGAGAAGGTTGAGGGTGACCCCACAAAAAGAAAAGCTTTTGGGCTTCTCCTTTAGGGAAACCCTTGGGCATATGAATTACAATCCGTTCTCCCTTGTTTGAACATGGATCTCCAACCGCGCTTCATCCAAACGCGAGAAAATATAGACTTCATTTTATATTTCTCCCAATAAATGATAAAACAACGAAATTTAGATGTTATGCTACCGAAATTTTGTTGAAATTCGCATACTTAACCATTTTACAATAAATAAATAAATAGAAAGAAAGAAAAATATACGGGTATATATAAAAGAAGTGCAACGCCGACCGACCCCAAAAGCTGGGAACGCCCTTAGGTCTCTCCCGAGAGGGGAGTTGAACCCTAGGCTTCCCCGGAAGGGGTGCCGAACACCCGGCTCCCCTAGAGGAGGAAGTTGAGCCGGGTCCCCCCTAAAAGGGGAGCCTGCCCCCAGGTACCTTCCTGGGAGGCACCCGACCCGATCTCCGGGGGCATCCATCCCAGGTATTCCCCGTCACATTTTCCTTATAAAATAGAATAAAAATAATAAAATATAAATAAACAAAAAAATTAAATGAACAAATATGCATCCTTTCTTTTTAAGTAAACACACATTTGACATTGAGTTTGCATGATCGCAAGATTCGTTAATCGGAGGTTCTTTTGGCTTAAAGTGAAGGGTAATTAATGACAGTTTTGTCCATGGCTACCGGAGATTAGAATCCCCACAATAAATAAACCCCCGCCCACCATCGGACGGGGAGAATCTGTACAACTTTTGACAAGCGAGCGCATCCATCCCAATGGATGACGAAAATACTCTACACTCGTAAGGTCATAGAATGAGCTTGGCTTTGAGCATCAAAAGTTTCTTTGAAAGAGCTTCAGACTTGATAAGAGGTGGGAAGGTCAACCACCTAATATAAAGCAGAGTCTGAAAGTGTGTTGAGAAGCTAACCAAGAGCTAGTTGATCCTGAGTAACCCATTGATCATAGGCAGGGTTGGGTATTGAAGAACTTTTGCCGACATCATCGAAGGTATCGAGGGTTGTTAGTGGACAAGAGACCAGGTCATTGATTTATTGCCACAGCTTGTTGGTGCGCAAAAAAGGTTGAACTCGAGCACGACAAAAGAGAAAATTGTTGCTATCAAGATGAGTGGTGAGAATTGGAAGAGTGGAGGAGTTGATTTTGTTGGAAGGTAAGGAAGAGTCCATTTGAGAGGAGGGAGAAATCATAAGGAAAATTAAGTTGTAGGATTGAAAGACGGTTGAGTTTAACGGTGCTTTAATATCATATGAGAAATAAACTTGAAGCTTCTCTACCTTTTTTAAGAAGAAGAGGGCATATATATATATTTATAATTAGGAGTTGTTACAAAATATTATAACAAAATAATGTCAATAAACAATTTCACTGTTACATGAAAATATTCTAAGTTGATGAGTTGTTAAGGAGTGTAACTATCCTTGATTTGTTAAGACTGATTTTGCTTTTGATCTGGAATCTCCAACAATTACCATTACCAAAATCTTATTTTTTGTTATTTAGTGTTATCTATATAGTACCCGAAATTGTTGAGGGGATAATTTGGGAATTCCGTTTGTAAACAAATCCTAATTGCTATTTAAGGGTTTATGAAGGTTTATGAGACGCAATCTGAAAAATCTGTAATTCTCCATTAAAATAGTGAAATTGATCTATTCTCTCGTGGTTTTTCCTGATTTGGGTTTTCCATTTAAAAATCCGTTTATTTCTTTGTGTTGATTTTTTTATGCGTTTTTTTTAATCTCTATTTCGATTTTATCTCAATCATTTGTAACACTCCTAAACTCAGAACAAGAACAATGTTAAGTCAAACAAAATTTTGAATTCATAATGTTTACGCCCAAATTCGATTAAGGGCACAGACGACATCGTGAACAAACCGACTGGCTCGTTCGCTAATAACACAGACACATGTCTAAGAGTAAACTAATGCCTTCAACCAGTAAGCCAAGAAAACGTCTGTTCTGGAAGAATATGCGACAGAATGTATGGAAATGCACCATGCAGTTAGCCATGAGCCCACAATGATAATCGCTTAGTGGAAAGTTATAGCTATAATTGCAGGCACAACGGCAGCTGGGTTAAGCTATAAATATGGAGGAAAACGAAGAGAAGAGGATCCCTCGATTAATTAACCAAATTTCTATCTTATTTATCGTTATTTTTAATTTATTTATATCGTAGTTAGCTTTATGGGTAGCAAGCGGAAGCCATGCAGGAGCAGAGCGCAAAACTTCCGTTGGTAGGTAAATCCGCTAGCTTAATAGCATTGGATGATGATTAGATCAGGTTCGGGGTTGAGCTCATCAAACCCTCACTCGGGATCGTGCCATTAACGGTGAATGATGGCTTTTAAGCTCCACCAACGTAAGGTCGAGACGCACCATCCAGCACCTTTAAACATGCCTTCGAGGTACAGTTGGGATACCTAATATCTTTAGACAGGCTTTTTAGGCAGGATCGGGGGTGTATGGCTCTAGTGTACTTTATAAATGCACAGGAAAGACTTTGAGCATCAACCCACTAGCCGACCATGAGAAACTTGCACTCAGTATGGGTAATTAAAGAGGTTAAATGGTTGTACCGGTACATTGACCAACAAGTTAAATTATTCCCAATTGTGAAGGACTAAGAAACGGTCTCATTATGCATTAAATGGCGCCATGCTTGTATTTATATTTATATTGTATAAGGCTGGTCGTTGCCTAAGGTGATTGATAAATAATGATATTGTTAATGGATATTGGTGGCTCCTGATAATTATTTATGTTCATGTATGGTTTATACTCTAATATTCATACTGTACACATGTGCCTTGTATTTAGTATTAAGTTCCATGTCGGCCGGTAATTGTGGATATCGAGGGTATTGAAAATCTCCGTGTTTTTTAAGCATACGGATTTGATCTCTTGATTTGTGTTCTTGATCACGATCATCACCTGCAGATTTGCTTGGGCCCGTCGGACACCTTAGGCACAGAAGATTATGGTTTTTTTCAGTAACTCTCCTTACAAGCGCCTGCACTTTAAGGAGGCACCTAACTTCGTCGGTTGCTGCTGCCCTATTTCCTTATCACAAAAAGGTGTAGAAATCATGAGGGTGTATCATCTTATTATATGATATGTAAATGAAATAAATAAGAATAAAAAGTTGAACTTATCAGCTTCACTGCCGCGGAAATGATTAATCCCTACACCTATGGGTTGTGATGATTAAGATACATGATACAGTTTTGAAAAATATGATTTTTATAATAAAAAATTGATTTTTGCGATTAAAGATCTAAATCTAAATATTGATGGAGAATAAAAAAAAGAAAGGGAAGATAAAGCCTATTTTCGAAAGCATCACCGTATTGCGTCTCTTCCGGATCACGCAGAGCTTCGCCGCTTGCTTACTTGAGAATTTTGGAGCCGTTCTCTGACTTTTGAAATTAGTTATAGGTATTGAATTTCGGGATGAAGAGAAATAAGAGATTTAGGGCTCTATTTATAATATATGGGGTCAAATCTGGTGAAATCTGATTGTTTTGGGCTGTTATAAACGTGCAGTTCAACATACGTGTGATCTCCCAACACATTGAGTGAATGAATTATATTTGGTTGAATTTTTTTTTTGAAAAACTGTTAAATTTGTTGAGTTTCGGTATTTCATTAATCTTGTGTCCCTACACACATCATGAACTGTATCGAAGATACGAGTTTAGGAGCCAAGAAAAATCATTTTTGTTAAGATATAGGTTCGTAGTTCTTTATTCCTGTGATTACCCAATAAATAATGAACTGTAACTTTTTATGTTTTATGTTTTGATATTTTAATGTTTTGAAGTTCATGATGCGTGTGTGAACCACATGCATAGTTTGTAGTTCATCATGCGTTGGATGACCCAACGCATGGTGACCTGCATAACATTATTTTTTACATTTTATGTTTTAATGTTTTGATGTTTTTCTTTTATGTTTTTATGTTTTTGTTTGTTAAACTATGAATTAAATATTAACCCTAAACATTTTAAAATAATTTTTAAAAAATAGTTTTTTATAGTTTAAAAATGTCATAGTTCCCAATGCTAATATAGGACCCAATGTATGGTAAATTATAAACTTTAAAATTAATTTAAAACTCATAAAATATATAAATTTCTAAAAAATGTTTTAAAATATTCTTTTAACTAAATTTCTCAGAAATTAGGTTTTTGGTACTAAAAATAATTTTAATAGAAGAAAACACCTACTTTTCTATATTAAAATATAGTATGTAAACATCTCGATTTGGTCGATGTAGAGTGTTTTTCGTCACCATTAAGATGGATGCGCACGTGTCTTAGGCGTGTACAGATTTCCTCTGCCTAGAGTAGGAAGTGATTTATTAATTGTGAGAATCCTTTCTCCAGAAGCCGTGGGAAAAACTGCTGTTAATTATCATCTGCTCTTGACGTGAGGGAAGCTTCAATTAACGGGTCGTATAGGTAATGTGAGCTCAGTATACAATATGTGCGTGTTGTGTTTTGAAAACAATTATAAGGGTGTTTTGGGCTTATTGGGGGCTTCGCAGAATTTACAGGGGCTTCGTAATTTGTTTAAAAGGGAGAAGTGTTTTAAGTGTCTCAGGGAGCTCTCATAAAGGGAAAAGGGAGAGAGAGGTGAGAGATGGTAGGTATCTTCTTGGAGATGTCCGCTGCGGGCATCTCCTTAGGAGTCCCCGCCGCGGGTATCTCCTTAAGGGTCCCCACATGCGAGTATTTTCTTGGAGGATACTCATTTCAGGTATCTCCTTTCGGGATACCTATACCTAAAATTCCCTTTTGGCGGGGATATTCGAGACGGACAATCTCTTTGCCAGGATATTCGAGGGTGGAAATTCCCCTTGCAGGGGTTTCCTTGGACGCACGGTGATGAAATCCAATGGTTTTCATCAGGTTTTCGTTCGCGAAAGAAAAATATGCTTGCTCGGAATGAAAGGTATTCACCATGAGAACCCTTACGCTCTCTTGTTTTTCAAACTTGATGAAGAAAGCTTGCTCCCTTTCCTGGCCTTGATCTTGGACTTTTGAGATGAGTTTTCTTTCTCAAGCGATGTGTTCCCCTTCAACGGGTTATGTTTGGAAAAACAAGATAGAGAAAATGAGAGAGATCTGAAATAAACTCTTTCTTTTTGGACCTCTCTTGAGGAAGAAGAAGAAGAGAGAGAAACTTGCCTCTTTTGGTGGAGGCTCAAAAGCCTAGAAAGATTGAAAGAGAAAGAATGTTATTATTTTCACATATGTTAGGCTTTTATAGCCTTTACATTTTACATATAATCTCTTGGGCTTTACAATTTTGGTTTTTTTCCTCTTCTTTTACATATATGCACATCTTTTGTACTTTAGCTTTGGGCTTTACAAAAATTGGCTTTTTACCTATTACGTTTACATTAACTTCCTACTTATTACATATTAACCATGTAAATGAAATGAAACTTTTATTGAAATTGGAATTTAAAAAGTACACTCAAAATAATTCAATAATCTTAACCAAACCTTGCAAGCTCATGAAGGTTGCAAGATGTAGAAGAAGTAAGGAACTCAAACTAAATATTTTCTCTCCAATTAAAATTAAAATTAAAATTATAACACAACATAATACCTCCAAGACCTTACACTGATCTGCTATTTATAGAGTTTCCAACAGGCAAATGTCAGCATTCCAGAGGACTAATTAGACAGTGACCGAGACATGATAAGAGCATGAACCCATTCTGACTTGGTAAGACCGCCTAAGGCGATTATCGGGTTGCTTCGGACGGCCCCATGTAGGAATTAGGGCTCCATCTTCCTGCCATGCTCTTTCGACATCAAATTTTGATTTTTAGCATACTTTATTTCTTAAAAATCACTCTGGTTCTCTCTTGGGGGTTTGGAGTAAAAATTAAGACTTTTTTCGTTTTTTTCTCACATCAATCTTTCTTTTTATCATTTCAAGCTTTGTGCATTATTTTAAGCTTTGTGCTTCCCCCATTGACTTTCCATTACATCCATGTGTTGCACATGATGGTTATTTTGATTGCGGAAACCCGTATCTTAGTATCTTAGTATTTTGTCCGTCCGTTTGCAGTTTGGCCTGAAATCGATGCAAATGTACAGAATGTGCATATTTCGCGTTGTTCTTGATTTTATTCCCCTGAATACCTAAAACCTGTAATTATGTAGCAGTTATGGATTAATAACACTTGTTTATTAACAAAACGATACAGCACGGGCGATATTATATGCAATTAATCGTGATGAACAAATACCCCAAACTTATTTTTTGCTTGTTCTTGAGCAAAATTTATTTGAAACAACTAAATCCTAATCTCACGTTCGCCGGAATCGCGATTGCACTTAACATGTGCAACAAGCCGTTAAACTTTTAGGTTACCCTAGAGGACGAGTTTTGTCTCATGAGGGTTTTCAGCGGATTACACTCATAAAATCCGGATTCAAGCTAGTTCATGAAAAATCTAAATAGTTAATGTATAATTGGTAATTAATAGTAGTAAGCAGTGAAATACCTAATATATTAGTGTCTCTCAAATGAATAAACAATATATGGGCCTTAGCACATATTCGTTCTACCCTCTGTATAAAATGGAATATTTAAACCCACACAACAAGTACATATGCTCAATATCTCGTTATCTGTGTACAACTGGCATACTCATCCCACATCCTCTACTATACACAACCAAGGAATTCTCAAGAAAAATTATGTGTTAGGGTTGATTCTCTAGAACTTATAATATATCAATTATGCTAATACTGAGTAGATACCAATGATTTACACATGAATACATATCAAATATCTTAACACTACCAGATAAGAAAAATGTGCTTAAATCTAAACTTGTGAACCCATACAGATGGTGTCATATTTGAAATTTTTTTACCTTTGAAATCAACCATCTCTTTATCTGACAGGAGAATTCTTATCCTAGGCCAAGATTATCTCCACAGGGAGGACCGTTAGAACTTTTAACTCAGAGAAGACACTTTCTTGGTGGGGGTGTAAGTCAGATACATATCTACACACATTTCCCCTAGATGGTGATTGCTATCATATTTTTCTTTATTTGGGACCGAACCTTTTTCCAATATGGGCAAACAAATTACAGACTTAAGCACAATGTCTAGTTAGGTAAGCTGGTATATAACCCTAAATCATATCATGCGAAGAAATCATAAGTACCACCATAATGAACAAAAGGCGAATACTGCAGATCAAAAAGCACAAATTCTAGTATATAAGGAAACAAGAGGGTCAGGATCAAATAGTTTCAGAGGAATAGAGTTTTCTACCGTTAACAATGATTAGTAGAGCTACTGAGCATAGTGTCAATTATAAAACAAATGGGTAAAAATACTCGTCAATATTGAAATAAGAGGGTGAACTAAATGTTAAGCTCATTATTAGACCCTGATTAGTCATATCAAGAAATATATATATTAAATATTTGTTTTTTGATAAGTTCCTATTTAACATCACTACTTAAATTGTACACTGACTAACTTGATAATGTTTATGTTTATGGAATTTTTAATTTTAATTTTTTTATATATCAAACAAAAGCAAACATTCTAAGTTCCTAAATTTTTGTTGTTTTTTTTCTGATGCAAATCTAATCAACTAATTTTTTTTTGGATTTTTCAAAATTTTCAATTTTTTTCATACATAAGCAAACATGCAAATACAACTAGATGCAAAACAAAAAAGAAAAATACATAAATGAAATATGAAAATGCAAGAAATATGTAAATGCAACTACATGATATATACACCAAACCACCATGAAGATGCCAATGCCACCCCTAAACTTGTTTTTGTCGATGTCCTCATCATCGGCCCTTGCCCTTTCGGGTACTGCTAGCTCCTGCCTGAGCTGCCTTCAGCTCAATATCTTTTTCCATATTTTTCTACATCTTCATCATCTCTTTGATCCCGCGCAAGGCCATCAGACTCAATTCATAATGATCGGCTGGTTTGGGCTCATTGAGATAAGCCGTTGTGGGGGACTCTGGAGCCGCATGCTCACTCGGGTATGTTCGTGACCAAATTTTTTGCTCACCCTTTGTTTTCTTGTAACTGCGAGATGTATTCTCTTGTTCGATTGGCAACTGAGCATATATCGTTGTGGCGTGTATAAAGAGATGCTCCACTATGTAGTATCGACCTATCTTAGTCGTGAGAACAGGGTGCACATGCTACCCTTTAGCACTTCCTTCAATGATCGATGTAAACAGCTTTGAAATGATGCAGAATTGATGATCCTTCTCCTGCAAGAAATATACAATGTGGCCCTCTATAGCAGGAAATGACGAAACCCGACTAATCCTTCGAATGTTCTGATTAACCCATGGGCACACCATATAGACATTCCGATACATCAATGGTCCGCTCAATCCATTGTCCAATAATTCATAATTATCCCCCATTCTTGTCGCATAAAATGGGAGCTCATTCGTCTCTTGAAAGCCAACCCGCAGTGGAATACCCGTGATAAAAGGAGATCTTACAGAGGGAGAAGAACGGCGATGATCGGAGACTACCTGACCGACTGGGGAGGCTTAGGAGGTGGTTCAGGCGGCTGGATCCGAGAATTGGGGGCTATGGTTTTGATGGGAACTCGAGCAGAGGAAGAGGATGATGAATTTGGTTTTTTTTTTTCTGAGATGGGGTCTCGGGTTCTATTGGGGCTCCTTTTAAAGGAAACTTTTCATATAACCCCTAAAGAATATGTATTATACAATACTATATATAAAGATAGTAAAGATATTAGTAGTATATATAATATATAGTTATATAATAGTATTATGAGAATAATGGAGGAAAGATGTCATAGGAAGGAATTTCCTCCTATTGCGTCGAAAAAATACACCCTCCCTCATTTTTTCCGCCAATCGGCACCCACTATCTTCATCGTAATCATCTAAGATGTGGGTACACCAAATTTCATATGATTCTACAATCTTTTCACCGTTGATTTAGCAATGTAAAAAGTTCTATTGTCGGTAAACCGTTAATTTTGAACCTACTAAATCAATGGTGAAAAAGTTGTAGAATCACATGAAATTTGGTGTGCCCACATCTTATATGATAATGATGAAAAAATGAGGGAGGGTGTACTTTTTCGACGCAATAAAAGGAAATTCCCTCTTATGGCATCTTTCCCCCATTAACCTCTAGTAGTATATAGGAATGTTAGTATATATGTTAGAATTATAAATTAGTAGTTAGTAAAAGAATTAGAAATTAGTGAGAAATTAGGATAGTTTAGGATTTAAAAGTTAGAAGTAGTGGAGAAATTAGGATTAGAAAAGAATTTGAAGTTAGAAAAGAATTTAGAAATTCTAAGAGATTTGGAGTTAGTGATACATATAAGTTTATGGTAATCGATCAAGCGTTGTAGTGAGGCTCATTAAGTATCATGAGCTCTCCTGATTCAGTTGTGAATTCCAAGAACGGCTTCAGACGCCGTCCGCTCACTTTAAATGTTACACCAGAGTGCAGATCTTCAATTTTTATGGCACCATACGGAAAAGCGGCTCGAACAACAAATGTACCAGTCCATCTGGATTTCAATTTTCCGAGAAACAAATGCAAGTGGGAATCGTACATAAGTACCTTTTGTCTTTGTGTGAAGGTTCTTTTTAGAATTTCCTTGTCATGAAAGACTCGTGTCTTTTCTTTGTAAAGTTTGGCATTTTCATACACATCGTTGCGAATCTCCTCCAGTTCGTTTAATTGCAATTTCCTTGGTTCCCCTGCCTTTCCCAAATCGAAATTTAGCTTCTTGATTGCCCATATGGCATGATGTTCAAGTTCAACAGGTAGATGACACGCTTTTCTGAAAATCAGCCGGTATAGAGACATACCAAGATTAGTTTTAAATGCAGTATGAAATGCCCATAATGCATCATTTAACTTCGAAGACCGGTCTTTGTGATTATGATTTACTGATTTCTCCATAATTTGTTTTATCTGGCGATTCGAGTCTTCGACTTGCCCACAAGTCTGAGGATGGTAGGGTGTGGACACTTTGTAGCTGATCGATTATTTCTTCATCAGTACTTCAAAAAATCGATTGCAAAAGTGTGTTCCATTATCACTGATGACAGTACGAGGCGTGCCAAACCTAGAGAAAATGTTCTCTTTCAAGAATTCGACGACAACCTTGTTGTCATTGGTTTTGCAGGGCTTAACCTCAACCCATTTGGACACATAGTCCATAACCAACAAAATGTACATGTTCCCAAAAAAAATTTAGGAACGACCCTATAAAATCGATGCCCTAAACATTGAAAATTTCAACAATCAGAATGGAGTTTAGGGGCATCTGATTTCTTCTACTAATCTTCCCCATATGCTGACATCGGCTGCAGGCTTTACAATAATTGAAAGAATCCTTAAACAATGTTGACCAATAGAAGCCGCATTAAAGAACCTTTTCAGCCATCTTTTTAGGTTCAAAGTGGCATCCGCATGCTTGATCATGGCAGAAAGACAAAACACTCCTCATTTCTGAATTGGGAACACACCTCTATATCATCTGGTCATGACAGTACTTAAACAAATACGGTTCTACCAATAGAAAAATTTCACTTGGGAGAGAAATTTTGACTTATCCTACTTTGACCAAAAGAAATCCATTTCACCTGTAACAAGATAGTTCACAATATCAGCGAACCATGGTTCAACTGATACAGATAGAAGTTGTTTGTCAGGAAACTGATCATTGATAAGGACATTCTCAACTGGTGAATTCATTAAGTGAGACAAGTGATCGGTCACGACGTTGTTAGTTCCCTTCTTATCCTTAATTGTCAAATCAAAGTCTTAAAGAAGGAGAATCCAACGTATAAACCTGGCTTTTGTATCCTTCTTTGCGAAGAGATGCCTAAGCGTAGATGATCAATGTAAATCGTGACAAGTGACTCGATTAAGTACGGATGGAACTTCTCAAACGCAAAGACAATGACCAAGAATTCTTTTTCAGTGATGGTGTAATTTAGCTGTGTATCATTCAACGTCCTGCTCGCATAATAAATCACATGCGGGTTCTTGTCATATCGTTGTCCTAAGACAGTGTCAATCATGAAATCGTAAGCATCGCACATGCGTTCGAAAGGTTCATTCTAATTCGGTGCACTTAAGATAGGAGCAGAAGTGAGCTCCATTTTTAGTAAATTGAAAGCAGCGAGGCACTCAGAATCGAAATTGAACGAAACATCCTTAGGCAGCAAACTTGTCAAGGTCCTAGCCAACTTGCTCAATTCCTTGATAAATCACCTGTAGAACCCGGTGTGGCCTAAGAATGCTTGAATGTCCCTGACAGTCTTTGGGGGAGGGAGATTTGAGATTACATTGATTTTAGCTTTATTGACCTCAATGCCATTTTCGGAGATGATATGGCCCAACACAATGCCGCGTTTAACTATGAAATGACATTTCTTTTAATTGAGTGTGGGATGCTTCTCTTTGCACCATAGCAGTACGAGCTTTAGTTGTATCAAACACTTAGTAAATAAATCTCCAAACATGGAGAAATCATCCATAAAAAATTCTAAGAATCGCTCAAACATGTCGGAAAAGATATTCATCATGTACTGCTGAAATATTGCTGGTGCATTACATAGACTAAAGGGTATGCGTCGGTAGGCGAATGTGCCGAAGGTACAAGTGAATGTTGTTTTGTACTGATCCTCGGGATCAATTGGGATCTGATTATAGCCGGAGTACCTATCCAAAAAGTAGTAGTATGCATTTCTGGCTAGACAATCGAGCATTTAATCAATGAAGGGCAGCGGAAAATGGTCCTTTTGAGTCGCTGTATTAAGCTTTCGGTAGTCTATGCAGACTTTCCAACCTGTTTGCGTATTGGTTGGAAAAAGCTCATTTGATTCATTGGTGATCACTGTGATCCCCGATTTCATAAGCACAACATGAATGTGACTGACCCATTTGCTATCAGAAATAGGATAGATGATACCATTGTCTAAACATTTCAGCATTTCCTTACGCATCGCTTCCTTCATGACCGGATTGAGTCGGTGTTGTGGATCTTTGGCGGGTTTTGCGTCATCATTCAATAGATCCGATGTTGAACAATTGCTGGACTGATTCCTTTTATATCATCCATTGTCCACCCAATTGCTTCCTTGTTCTTTCTTAGAACATTCATTAGGGTCGACTCTTGCTCTAGAGCAAGATCGACTGCAATTATCATTAGAAGCGTATTGTTGACCCCTAAGTACGCATACTTAAGGTGGTTGGGAAGAACTTTGAGGTCCAATTTGGATGGTTCCTCGACAGATGGTCTCACTTGGGTGGTCGGTTCAATGCATAGTGGTTCAAGACATTCATCGTCAAAGTCAAATGTCTCTTCCTCAGACACATCACAGACAGCGTTGACTGCGAATGGTTCGTCGTATCGGTCACTTGGCTGATTTCCCAGGCTAAAGATGTTTAGATCAATTGTCATATTCGTGAAGGACAATTTCATTGAACCATTTTGACAATTGATTAAAGCATTAGACGTAGCTAGGAATGGTGTCCTAAAATGATTGAAATTTGATCGCTGGGGTTGGTGATAAGTTTTGTTTCTAGAATAATGAAATCTACAGGGAATATGAATTCCCCGACTTTTATCAAGACGTCCTCAATCTCTCCCCGTTGAATTTTCATGGAATGATCGTCCGGTTGTAGAGTGACCTTTGTTGGTTTCAATCCCCCCAAACCTAGCTGTTCATACACTGAGTAGGGAAGTAGGTTAAAACTCATGCCCAAGTCTAACAAGGCGCGGTTGATTTGCTTGTCATCTATTATACAAGAAATAGTGGGACAGCCAGGGTCCTTGCATTCCACGGGCATTGATTTTGATAAGACACCGCTGAGGGTTGCGGGCAAGAAGACTTTCTTCAGCACATTCGTTCGTTGTTTCTGTGTACACAAATCCTTCAAGAATTTTGCATATGCAGGAACTTGTTGGACATCCAACAATGGAATGTTAACCTTATATCGTTAAAAACTTCTAGAACTTTCTCCATATTGGCAAATGGTTTCTTTAACCTTAATCGATTCGGGAACGGAGCTTTAGGCTTAAAAGTTTGGTTTGAAGATGGTAAAGAAGAAGTTGGTTCAGAAGGCGTTGCATTTCGTGGAGGTGCCATCGAATGTGACCGAGGCACGGATGTATGTAGATCTGAAGAATTTGCAGCGGGCGGCGAAGATAATGAAGGAGAAGAAATGGTCAGATTCGATCGTGACACTAATGATGTAGATGAATCGACAATCGCACGTTTGGATTTATCGTTTGAATTGAAAACCTTATTGTCAATCATGCGTCCAGAGCAGCGTAAGACAGTGACAACGTTTTCATTTTCAAGGTTGTTCTGTTGAACCGAGTGTGCGTTATGGGCCCGCTGGTCTCTGGCATTTGCAATAGGTTGTGAGGGAAATGTTCCCTTTTCACGTTCACTTACTACAACAGCAAGTTAACTGATTTGAACTTTTAGTCTAGCTATTGCTTGTGTGTTCGCATTATGCAATTGACTAGAAGTTTGCATGTAAGTGGCTAGACTAGATGCAGTCTGCGAGAAAGTTTTAATCAAAGCTTCCATCCCTTTCTCAATTATGGACACCCTCTTGTCGTCTTGGAAAAAACCAAGCGGTGCAAAAGCTGGGTTGGGCTGATTCGTTTGGTCTTGATTCTGGTTGTTTTGAAATCCTAATTTTTGATTTTGGAAATTTGAATTTTGAAATTGTTGAAAAAGCGGGTTTGGATTTGAGTTTTACAATGGGGCCTAATTCCAAGCAAAATTAGGATGGTTCTTCCAACCAGGATTGTATGTCTGTGAGTACGGGTCATTTCTAGGGCGCTGATTCTGAAAGAGCACATTCACATTCTCGTGTCCTAGAGACCCGACTATAAAACGACATTTATCAGCAATGTGGCTTGGATCTTGAAAGTTCGCATACACTGGGTGAGACGGTTGATTCCCATGAGACGACGCATTTTTGATCTCTAAAGCTTCCATTCGTCATGTTAAAGCTGTGATTTTTGCCTCAGTGGCTATCGAGGTCTCAACGTTGTAGACACCGCTCCTTGTAGACCTGCTCGGTTTTTCACCAACGCTTTCTCATTAGATGGTTTTGTTATCCAGCTCTTTTAGGAAATTCCATGCTTCCGTTGCACCGTAACTTAAGAATTTACACTGACATATGGACTCTAGGATCATGCGGAAGCTGGAATAGTCCTTTGTAGACCATCTGACACAACCTCCACTGTTCTAATCTGTGATAGGGACATTTGATTAAGAGTTCTTTGAAACTCTCTAAGCATTTCTAAAAAATTTCACTCGCTTTTTGTTTAAAATTGTGAATTTCATTTCGAATTTTGACAGTTTTGTGGATTGGGTAAAATTTTTAAGAAAAACTTTGACAAATTCATCCCACGTGGATATAGATCCAGCGGGTAAACTGTTTAGCCAATTTTTAGCGTTATCCTTAAGCGCGAAAGGTATAAACTTGAGTTTGACAGCATCCTCACTCACTTGGTGGATCTTCATCATCGTGCAGACTCCCTCAAATTCACTGATCAACAAATATGCATCTCCCTCAAATTTAGGAAGTAGAGGAATGAACTGTGTCTTAATTTCATAGTTGTTTGCCTCAATGGCCCGCAACACTATGCAAGATAAAAGTGAAGAATAGTGAGGGTAACAACGATCTTAAAGCGTAGATTCTTGTTGGTTTTCCACTATCGTTTATCTCCCATTGTCGGTGAAGAAAAAGAAGAAGGCAAAGGAGAATTTAGAACAGATGGAAGATAATCGTACGGCTCTGATGCAGCAGAAGATGACAAAGTTTCGGACGGTTCTGAAGAATGAGACGGGAGGGAAGAAAATGAAGAATCGGATGAAACAATCTCAAGTCGAACTAATCGAGATTTTGAGTCTCTAGTCTAAACGGACATGCATTTGTCCGAATGCGGAAGAAAAGACTAAGAGAATGGAAAGAAGGTGGTTACAAATCCTAATTTTTTATTTTATTTTATTGTTGTTAGATATTAACAAAAGAAAACAAAAGATGAACCTAACTATTCACACAAATGGAAAATAAAAATCAACCAAGACGCAAAAATCACACCCATAATAATCTAGGTTATCTTAGGTCAACTAGACCTCCTCAAGCACTTGATTTTTGAAGTAAAATTGTGTTGAGGGTCAAACTCAAGATATACTGACTAAGAAGCCAAGTAATTGCAGAGACCGGGGAGGTTTTCCGATGCTTTTGTAAAGTTCCTTAATTTGGAATTACCCTCACTCTTTTCGGCGGCTGTTTCACACTTTCCTAAACACCACTTGAATAATATACCGTTAAGCAAGATTCTAAACACACTCAACTTGTCCTAATGAGTGTGAATCCTTAGAGGATGAGTTCTAATTGATTTTAAGTTAATGTGGGGATTCAAACATGCCCAGTCTGTGATTTATAGGCCACGGAAAGGGTGATAAAATCCCTCACCATATCTTATTTGGGGTTCTTTTTCCCTTAAAGTCCGTATTAAAGAATGCAATGTGCAAATCAATAAAATGTTGTTCAAATCATCACACAATTATTTTTCAATTAAGCTTAGGCACTACAACCAAATACATGTTAGTTCTCTTTACATTTGCAATGAATTTACGAAGAATCCTGTAGGAAATCGAAATATTAGAAGGCGTCGAATTCAAGAGAGGAGTTAGAAATTTGCTTACTAAACGTTTCGGGTTAAGAAACCTCCTTTGATTTATCTTTTGAATGTTGCTTGTTAGGGCGAAATTACCCCAAGACTTCGGCTCTGACTCGAATTCTCCTTGCTATTCAAGTCCAAATCTTCTCCACGCGTTTTCTGCTCACTAACTCGTCAAGTTCTGAAAATAGAAAAGTCGAAGCTTTTGAGCAAGAAAAGCTATATTTCTAACCAATCTACTGTACCTAAACAATTATCAAATTTAAAGTACAGATATGAACCAATAATAGAACAAGAAAATATATGCAAAAATTTAAGACCCAATCTGTTAAATTATACCGCCTGGGAGTTTTTGACAATGGTTCAGGCTGTTTTATGTAGGATTTAGGTTTTCAGCTTTTTAAAATGTACTCCGGACTTATTTCTTGACCCATACTTATACCTCAAATGATTTTATGAATCTCTGAGTAATGGCAGATTAAGATTACAGAGAACTTTTATTAGAAAAGTCAGATTTTTGTTTGGTTTTTATGAAATTTTGCAAATTTTTGTTTGGTTTTTGAAATCTTTGTACAAGTGTAACTCAAACTTAAAAATTTCTAGATTGTTGCCTCTCCCAGGCAACGACGCCAAAAACTTGTTGAATAATTTAATCGTGCATGCAATTCAATAGTTCATGTAATATGTCAGAGTTCATGGAATAGCATCGTAGCATCATACACAATCAAATCTCAAATTATAATACCGCAAGTGTACGACACGTTTGTAGCTAGCCGGCAAATACATGTCGATCCATAGAGAAAGGTATTTAGAAGAATCCAGTTTGAGTTAAAGAAAAGGTTTGTGTTGGGGTTTTGTGGGTTTTACTAAACATACGAGATTATGTAAATACGATATTTTGGAACTTGCATAGGTTTAGGTTTAGGTAATGAGTCACAACATAAGCTATCTTTCACACCTTCTATTGACCAAAATATGGTTAAATGATTCACTCATCCTTAATCTTGCAAATATATGATTTTAGAAAGCATACCTTGTGTGCCAACGATAAAGCTACAAATGATATCAAACCTTATTTCACAATTTTCAATCTTAAGAATGAATGGTTGATTATAAACTCTTCAAATTAATTAGTTAGATATCTTATAATTAGCAAACATTTGCTAGCAAGTATAGAATACATGCTAGAGATTACCATGTAACCATTTAAAGCTATATACCCTATCAAGAAATTTATCAAACCCTTGATGATTCCAATCTCCTAACTTCAAGTTAAGTTCTTAATTAAAAAGATAATTAGAACGTGGATTTTGCAAACAATATTATTACAAAGTATAGGGTATATGCTAAGCTTATCATGTAACCATCAAAAGCTACATACCCCATCAAAGAGTTTATCAATGAATTGCAAAAACAACTTTCTAATATTTTAATTAAATCCACTAGAATTTGTGCACGGGCGTTGCATGTGTTAAATGTAACATTTTCTTATTAATAAATAAAAAATGCCATGTGGCATGGCTAAGGTCTAGGGTTTTAACAATTAATTATTTTTTGTCTTTTTCTTTGATGATGCGGAGGCCTTGAGAATGGAGAAATTTTCTTCTTTTTTTATTTTCGAAAAAAGGAGAAGATGGACTCTAACCAAGTCCATTTACATTATAAAAGAGTATAGATGATGATCAAGAGAGGATTAGGAAGGTTTTAGTCGTTCTTTATGAACCCTCCCCATCACCTAGCAAAGGGAACTAATCACTATACATATTAGAAGCAAATAAATCAATAAATAAAAATGAAATCTTAAAGGGATTGCAAGAAAAGTAAAGCAAGAAATTAGAAATAATACTTAACCATAACCATATAGAATAAAATGAAACTTTTATTGAAATTGGAATTTAAAGAATACACTCAAAAGAATTCAATAAACTCAACCAAATCTTGCAAGCTCATCAATGGAGGTTGCAAGATGAAGAAGAAGTAGGAAACTCAAACTAAATATTTTCTCTCCAATTAAAACAAAAATTATAACACAACATAACAATTTCAAGGCCTTCCACTGATATGCTATTTATAGAGTTTCCAACAAGTAAATGCCAACATTCCAGAGGACTAAGTAGACAGTGACGGAGACATGATAAGAGCACGAGCCCATTCTGACTTGGTGAAACAGCCTGGAGCGGTTTTAGGGTTGTTTCAGATAGCCCCATGTAGGAATTAAGGCTCCATCTTCCTGCTATGCTCTTTGGACATCAAATCTTGATATTTTACCATACTTCATTTCTTCAAAATCACTCCGGTTTTCTCTAAAATCACTTTGGTTTTCTCTTGGGTTTTTAGAGTCAAGAATTATGACTTTTTCGTCTTTTTCTATCATCAATTTATCTTTTTATCATTTCGAGCTCTGTGCATTATTTTGAGCTTTATGCTGCCCCTTTGACTGTACGTTGCATCCGTGTGTTGCACGTGATGGTTGTTTTGGTTGCGGAAACCTATATCTTGGCATTTTGTCCGTCCGTTTACAGTTTCGGCCTGAAATCGTTGCAAATGTTCAGAATGTGCATGTTTTTTTCTTGTTCTTGACATTATTCCCATGAATACCTGTACTTATGTAGCAGTCATGAATTAATAGCACTTGTTTATTAACAAAATGATACAGAATGGGCGATATTATATGCAATTAATCATAATGAACAACCCCCATGCTTGAGCTTGGATCTGGCTTGGGCCGGGCTCGGGTCCACTTGACATGGGCTCGGTTCCACTTGACAAGGGTTCGGCCTGGCCTTCGGGTTGACTTCGACTTTTGACTTTTACTTTTTGACTTTGGTTGAAGGGGTGTAATTTTTGACCCCAACAAAGTGCCCCCATCAATAAATGCACACCACATATATGGGTCGTGTGCATAAAATTGATGGATCTTCTTTCATGGAGAGATTGGTTTGATTTGGTTCCCATTTTTGGGAGGCTGGTGATCGGTTAGGATTTATCATGTCATATTTAGTTCTAAAGTTACCGCAATCAAGATGGCGTCATGTGTAGCTAGCCATGATGAGTACTGGTCGTCCACAGGGAGATGATACGTTTTAGGTTCATGTTTTCATGAGTTAAACCAAAGGTCGGAAAAGTTTGATTCTAACCTAAGTGTTTTGTATATGCAAAAGCGAGCTTGTTAAGGATAGAGTTAGGTTAATTCGAGTTAGGAAAATCCGCACCTATTCCATTGTGCCTCACTTGACTATTGAAGCTAGGGCAATTGGAAACAACGTGGATTAGGATACTTAAGCACAGTATTTGCGATTGTGCGAGAAATCCGGCTTATTGACCCTTGTCATTCTGTTCTTGTCTCTAGACCTTTGCCTCCAGCCAAACCAAATATAACCAGTCACGGTTAGGAATCACCGCTATCACAGTAGGATAGTATGCCTAACGGAGTGCTTACGTGAAATTTGGACGGAGTTCAATTAGCACGATATGGGGTAAAGGAAAAGCAAAGAGAAACCTAACTTAAACATCACCTTCTCATTCCGTAACAAGAAGAAATTACTCACAAACCATTAAAAACATGAAAAGAGAACACAAAATAGAAGAGATCAAAGAAAACATCATTACAAGTAAGTAAAGAGCAACAAAGGAAATTGCAAGTAAAATAACAAGTAGAAGAGACATTAGGAACCATAGTGCAAAAATATAAGCTTCATTAAGAGTTCAAATCCAAGATACAAGCTATGAGTTCTATAACTAAAACCTAAACTTGCAAGTGTTGGGTTCCTAGTGCTCTCGCCGCGTGAGTCGTGGCCAATGTGGAACTGAAAAACGAAAATTTTCGCGGCAGTAGAAACCAAATCCTTACAATCGTTCCAAAACACTAAAACTAGTGAGGCAAAGCATACAAGGTTAGGGATTACAACCTTTGATGTGTGTCCACCTGATCGTGGAAGACCCATCCAAGATTGTAGCCTCCGGGAACGCGCTTGAGAGGTGACCGCCTTTCCCAAAGATGATCCACCTGAGGGAAACCGATCTAAGCTCCGACCGACGCTCCACACTTGCTAGGAATGAATTGTGGGTGATGTAGAAATATTTCCACCAATTATTTCTCTCATTTTCCTAAGCTCAAGTGAGCAAGAGGAAGAAGGAGGAGGAGGAGAACTTAGCCATCTATGAGTTCTCTCATGAGTGAGTGTAGAGAAAGTATGTGAGAGAGTGAGAGAGATATTCTTTTCTTTTTCCTTTTAAAAAAACATGAACAACATTTTCCATTATAAAAATGCAAGCCATCCCGCTCTACCATGCTCCACTTTCGACCTCACCATGCCACCTCATTATTTGAATTTCCAAAAAGGAAAATCAATAATGAGGTGTTCTCCTTCTAGAAGTATTCCCATATAAATACGGGATATTTCATCCAGTATACGTATCGCTACATATACGCGTATCCGTATAAAAATACGGATAGCACCAAAGAGAGAAAATGAATAGTGAACAATAATACCAATATATATATATATATAAATTATTAAATCAAAACCTGATTTAATAATCCGGCTTAATTCTAAGCCGGCTAGTATTATTAACCATCCGATTAAAGTCTGTGTATCCCGTACACATATTTAATCGGACCCCTGCACGTACCAACGTACGACCTCTACATCTATCGCCTGAACCGGAAAAACCCTCTGTGTGGGACTCTAAAGACTCAACAATATACTGGCAGTGGGTTTAACTACAAGCATGTCAGCGACACTAGCTGTACGTAACGGCTACCCAGGTACTTTCCGAAAAGGGGGGTCGACAATCAAGTACGTTCTTACCTTACTAAGCCTGAATATGATATCTCCGCACAGTATGCTCTCTTCGTCTAAGAGTATCGCATACCAGGCCTAGGGGGTGGTATTGTCAAACCCCTAATAACCTGATATGTCATGCCGGTGTCAAGCTTATCACCTACCGAGAAACTAATGAACAACTATCAGTGAATCTCATCCACTCTGGCTAAAGTTTTCTGGTGATAGCCAACCGAACACAGCACGACATCGACTCCTAATACCAGGAGAGACGAATCCGTGAAGATCGCTCACTGCCTCCATATGGCTCGGGACTGTACCCAACTAAAACCCATTTGCACGACTCCTTTGAGCCATAGTTGGGTAGCAATCAAAGTACAGTGGGAACTCACACGAGACAAATGATGATCTCAGGTAAAAGGAATACTCTGTACACCATGTTATATGAGAACTGCTATCTGACAATAGGTATAATACCAACCAGCAGTTCTCGACGAGTCCGTCCAGTGTGCTCACCTCCAGTGAGTACCTGCGTACTATCTTAGACGACTCAACACAAATGGTTTGTGAGACTGGACACCGTCCCTCGTCGGGGTCTAGAAACGTATACACTAGTCTATTCCGGAATATCGATGCCCAGTCTCGATGCTCCCTAGACTAGGGACATTTAAGGATGTGTTTACAGATTACCCAGCTCCCATGATATGATCTCTATCATAATGCTGGTAATCAAGCAAGAATCCTACGGGCTTTATCAATGATGAAGACAAACCGGATAGCATACTATCATCTCGAGCAAGACTGTTCTATCTGTATAGGTCTTCCTTCAATTATCATAATTGCCTACTTGCAATAACAATAATTGCCTTGAGGGCACTATATCCAACAATCTCCCAATTGCACTTAAGGTTAATTATTACGGTATCGCATATCCACAGCTCGTGTGCTACCGAATATCCAACTTCTTTACTAATTAGTTTCACAAACCGAGTTTGTGAAACTTGTGTTCGAGAAATAGTCTTAGTGAGTGGATCCGCTACAATGTTCCAACTTCATCTCTTTATATCTCAACTTCGTGAAGATCAACAATCTTTCGAACTGAGCGATACCCCGCCATAAGAATATGTCTGGATACTTGATTGGACTAAGTTCATAAATGAACAATTTTATCCATCAAACTTCTTAGGCTATATCTTCATTAGGTCATATCCGACATCCTGCACCATGTCTACCTCAGTATCCCTATTGGAACCTTATCCAATATACTGCTCCCCAGAAGAAGGTAAACTCAAAACTTTGACAACATCTTTGTCATCCAGATCAACTTGGAAGCCTGAATCGATAACCTCCTTTTGAAGGAGGCTGCCGTTACCATATACCAAGAACATCCTCTTATGTTCTTAACTGCTTCCCTTTGTTTCTCCATGATTGGATTAATATTTGCTTACTACAGTAAGCACAGAAGCAACATCTGGTTTGGTACAAGACATTGCATGATTGACTCAATTGCCTAAGCAAATGATATGTCATTCATGCTAGTCTCTTTCCTCATCAGTCTAAATGATATCTCTTTAGAGAGGGTGACTCCATTACCTGCAGGTACACCACTACGATAGGAGTCGTTCATTCTAAAATACTTTTAGAATGCTGTCTAAGTATCCGAATTGGGATACTTCCCAAATCTATATCTAAAACCATAAATCAAGTTACTAGAATCCCTGATATAACATCCCTATCTTTTATGAACAAACATCTGTGACAACCAAAATTTGGCCGATTGTAGTATAAGAATATCACTTTCTATTTGGAGCATGTCATCCATATGTCATATGATACTACTCCTTACACCCTTCTTACTAGGTTGATCTGTTGTTTTGACGAAGCCAAATACCTTGACTATCAATAAGATGATCTGTCTCCACAATGCCTACTTTAGTCTATAAATAGACAAAAGCCATTTGCATACTTTCCGCTGCTCCCACTGACTAAGATAACCCTCTTGCAGAGTCATATACACGTGCACTTCTAAATTACCATTTAGAAAGATTCTATAGTCATCCACCTGCCAGTTCTCATAGTCACGAATAGCAGCAGTGGCAAGTCAAATCCGTATGGATTTTTAGCTTAGACACTAAAGGAAAAGTTTCATCATAATCCACACCGGGTATTTGATGATAACTTTTCACTACAAGTCTAGCCTTTTTTGGTTAATACCTTACCACCTGCATAAATCTCGAAAGATCTACATGCTCATAATGGGTTTTACCTCTTTAGGAGCACCCAATAAATTCCATAATTTGCTTAAGTGCGTGGATTCCAACTTAGATATAATGCATCTGGTCATCTGGAAGTCATTACTTCCTATGATCTGCTGATAACTAGTAGAACCATCATCTCCATGATGCCGACCTTCCTGTCACCGTCTACAAGCATACCAAAGTATCTTTCGGGTGGCTGAGGGCCCCTACTAATATCCGCGGAGTGGCCAAGGTCTGTTAAGTCCAATTGAATTATTAGATTCTACTAAATTTTCAGTAACCATTTGTGGTTTTGGAATCACTTCCAGCCCTACCATACTCCCATTAGTTTCTTTGAAAAGATGTCCTTTTATAAAAATGTGGCGAGTCAAGATGGCGAGTCAAGAACAATACAACTATTGATCTTGCAAATGGTAGAAGTTAAACCCTTGCTAAAAGCTTGGAATAACTAAAAAACAGCCATTACTGAAATGTGCCTTGAGTTTATCCGGATTCTGCATTTAAACAGAAAATGGATAACTCCATATCTTAATATCCTCAAGATATGCAATCCTTCTATATCCATATAGAATCAAAGGCACTAATTTAGATGGAACCAGATTCAAATGTTATGCATCTGTTTCTAGTACATATCATCTAAATAGAAAAAAAAGCCAATACGACATTACTCAACAAGGAACACACCCACGGATGAGTAACCTGTGATAGAATCAAGTTCTCAATATTACTACGATAGAATACCGAGCATAAGTATCTATATCTTCGATCATCTCGAAGAATTTTGATATTTCCAACGTATGGTTCTTTACTTTATTCTTATACCTATATACTTCTCAAAATTTTTGGACCTTGCATTTCAACAAATGCGTGTCTAAAACAAGAGAACTTATAGGTAACATGAATAGAGTAATAGTACCAACCCCTTGTCCCGAAGGACACATGACAACTTACATTATTATGTATATGACCCAGGAGTATACCAACTCAAATTCCGTGTGATGTAAATTGATAACTGTATTTTAGTTAAGAACGTTTATACCGTAATTTAATACACCTTACCATATCCTTAACCGATAAAAGTATATGTTTAGAACACAATTTTCAAAAATTATATCCCACTTTATAAAAATAAAGATACATAAATATTATAAAAAAATTGGTGTATAACAACGGTTATTCGAAACCAAATGTTTACCGTAAGGCAAAACCAGGTGATTTAATCCAATATCCCAAATTGCTACGAATTCCGACATTGAGGATCAAATTACCCATTTCCTAATATTCTACTCCTCAGCATCCATAAAATCCTACGGATGTGAGATCCAAATCCGATATATATATATACCCTGGAGTCAGAATCAATTGGGAAAACAATTTTCAATTATAATTACATAGAAATTGAAATATAAGAATGTTTCGAGGGGATGGCCGGGTATTCCTAATAATGCTTTTTCCATTATCCAGATTCATGACAGTAGTCGCAATTTCTTTTTCCCTCACTTCAATCCCTTTATATGTCTCCAGCTCTTATCTTCTGTACACCACACTTTAGGCTAATTGATTTTCTTCCTTCCCTACCTTTCGGCACCAGCCTAAGGTTTAGAAGAAGACTATCCAATAAGCGTAATAGGTGTACTCTCATAATACAAGAAGCTCTCGCAACCTGAGAGAAGGTAACTGGAAGAGAAAACCAAATAATCCTATTCAATTTCTTTAGAACCTGTAGCCATCATTGACTGAAGCAATTTCTTCGAGTTCGTATGTAACTATACGAGATGGCCGTTCCAAGTAATATGGATCTTCATAGTGATATGAAGTGTTCTAAAGAAATGCAAAGGGTAAAGTAGGAGTGGCAGAGATATATGCGACTTTATCATAAATCATGACAATCCAAAACCAAAGTATGTAAAATGGTCCAGTTAACTTGGTAATGAGTCTTTAGTTTAAGGTTGGTCATGGGTCGCAAACCAGAGAGAGAGAAAAGAAACACTCAGCTTGCACTCTAACCTGTATTAGATTGGTTAATCACTTTATCTAAATAGGATGACTCTCACCATTTCCTCGAATTCTCCTTCAAACCCTAAAAGGAGAATTAGTCGGGATCATATACACCTTACAAGTTCACTAACTGTTCAGCCAGGCCAGTGTTGGTACTCCGAGGGAGGCCCTCTATGCTTTTGGATGAACCCAATTAAATAACTCCATTTCCGCAGAGGCGTAACCTTGTTAACATTTTCTATACACCTAATAGGTTAGCTAATTGTGAAGTGAAACTCTCCCGAGGAGTAACACCTACTCATCAGTGGGAATCATGACCCAACTATCATTGTGTGATAATCTTGACGGAAGTCGACCAAAATTACCACACTCCAGAAGGAATGCACAAACTGGGTAAGTTTCCCTTATATTTGAAACTCCCGATATGATATTTGCCCCAAGCGTCTTATGACCTTGACGAAGGACAACAAATCATAAGTCGCAAGTCAAGTTCTACCCGTCATTGTCCTGATTAATCTAAACCTACCCGTACTCGCCCTTGACGAAGGCCAACAAGGCTGTAGACTGTCCTAAATTAATGCATCTCCATGCAGCAGAAAAGTAACACATAACAACCATACACACTATGCCTTGACGAAGGCCAACAAACATAGCATGAATACTAGGCGCTACCCGTTTGAAATGACGGAGGGCTACGATTGGTTTTTGGCGAAAACCGTTAACATAATGAATTTGATATCGTTGAAGGAACTCGAGTAGCTTTGAAAAGGATTAGTTTAGGCTCCGCTTTTAAAACTAGTAATATAAACTTTTGCTTAAGAGCGAACTCCTTGTGAAGGGATCAAGGCTCTTTCCCCATAGAATGAGGTGCGGGATATTCCTAATCGAATACCTCTATACAAAGCAAAAGAATACGACTATAGTTTTGAAGAAAACCGAGTAGTTTTAAAAATTGGTTCTGACAACATCATTTAGATTTATTTTCCTTGCATTATACATATAATGCGTTCCCATCATTTTAAGTTTCCAAGCCACACAGGAAACAACCAAAATTGCATGCTTTTATATGCCATCTGCATTCGTCACGGGGTCCCTAGTCTTCACCGTAAGGTTACTTAACTTACGGCATGACGGGGACAGGGCCAGCGTGGATGCAAAACATATAGAAGCATCTACTATATATATATATATATCAACATCACAGGCAGATAATAGTTATCAAAGGCAGATAATAATCATCACAGGCATGCAACAAACAATATGGAATAGCGGATAAACTAGGAGCCCCGCACCGCATTTGAGCCGTAAATAAAACGCGGCGTTCCCCGGTCGTGTGGATAGCTCATGCAACATCGATCCTAACCCCCTCCGAGCTCGTCGAGCTACCCGCTAATCCTAGAAATAGGCAGCACGATCTTAATTCAATGAGATGGCTACCCTCTGAATTCTGGAATCCGGTGACTTATGCGCTCCTCCGCGGGGTAATCCTAGTACAGAAATGCAATATATACAAGGATGACATTGACCACATTCTGGTCATTCTTCAATAAAAGAATATACATAATATGGAAACGGCAGCCACAAGTTGGACCTCGTCCCAAACAAATGAATATACAACACTGATAAATCAAAACTGTACTAAACTATTGCACGAGGGGCTATCCACGACGACAATCTACACAAACCATAACCAGATATATATAACAGCAAGAGGCAAGAAACCACAAGTGTGCAACCCCATCTAATCAAACATATAGCAATTAGACGACGTTCAACAACACACATACAAACTATGGATCAATAAACAATGCTAAAATTTCGATCAAAAGTTTTTTCGTGATTGCCCAAATTGAAAAACATCACAAAAAAAATCTGGGCAAAATCAAACAAGTCTAAAATTCCTAATTCAACGTATCCAAGCAACTGACAAAAAATGGAGCCAAACAAAAAATAAAAAACTGCCAGTGTCGGGGTATTAGACATTTTTGATAGTTTTACTGCAGTTGTTTGGTCTCGTTTTTGCTCTGGGAAATTGTAACATCATGAAGAGACTTATGCACTTGTTTAAAATTTTTTTTAAAAGACTTTAAATTCCCAACAGAAACTTGGATACTTGGTATTAGTTACGGAAAAATTTTGATTTCGAAAATAAAACAATGTCTAAACTAATTTTAGTGTTTGGATTGGCTCTGATACCATTATTGGGTTCTTAGTGCCCTCGTCGCGTGAGTCGCGGCCGATACGGAACCGAAAAACAAAAATTTTCGCGGCAGTAGAAACTAAATCCCTACAATCGTTCCAAAACACTAAAACTAGTGAGGCAAAGAATACAAGGTTAGGGATTACAATCTTTGATACGTGTCCACCTGATCATGGAAGACCTATCCAAGCTCGTAACCGCCGGGAACGTGCTTGAGAGGCGACCGCCCTTTCCAAAGATGATCTACCTGAGGAAACCAGATCCAAGCTCCGACCGACGCTCCAAACTCAATATGAATGGATTGTGGGTGAAGTATAAATATTTCCACCAATTATTTCTCTCATTTTTCTAAGCTTAAGTGAGTAAGAGGAAGAAGGAGGGGGAGAACTTAGCCATCCATGGCTTTTCTCATGAGTGAGTTAGAGAAAGTATGTGAGAGAGCGAGAGAGATATTCTTTTCTTTTTCCTTTTAAAAAAACATGTACAACATTTTGCATTATAAAAATGCAAGCCATCCCGCTCTACCATGCTCCACGTTCCACCTCACCATGCCACCTCATTATTTGAATTTCCAAAAAGGAAAATCAATAATGAGGTGTCCTCCTTCTAGAAACATTCCCATATAAATACGGAATACTTTACCCGGTATACGTATCGCTACATATACGCGTATCCGTATAAAAATATGGATAACACCAAAGAGAGAAAATAGATAATGAACCATAATACCAATATATATATATATATATATATAAATTATTAAATCAAAACCTGATTTAATAATTCGACTTAATCCTAAGCCGGCTAGTATTATCAACCGTCCGATTAAAGTCTGTGTATCCCGTACACGTATTTAATCGGACCTCTGCACGTACCAACGTATAGCCTCTAAATTTATCGCCTGAACTAGGAAAACCCTCTGTGTGGGACTCTAAAGACTCGACAATACGCTGGCAGTGGATTTAACCACAAGCATGTCAGCAATACTAGCTGTACATAACGGCTACCCAGGTACTTGCCGAAAGGGAAGGTCGACAATGAAGTACGTCTTTACCTTACTAAGCCTAAATGTGACAGTCTCCGTACGATACGGTCTCTTCGTTTAAGAGTATTGCATACCAGGAATAGGGGGTGGTATTGTCAGACTCCTAATAACCTGATATATCGTGCCGGTGTCAAACTTATCACCTATCGAGAAACTACCGAACAACTATCAGTGAATCTCATCTACTCTGGCCAGAGATTTCTAGTGATTGCCAATCGAACACAGCGCGACATCGACTCCTAATACCAGGAGAGACTAATCCCTGACGATCGATCACTGCTTCCATGTGGCTCGGGAATATACCCAACTAAAACCTGTTTGCACGACTCCTTTGAGCCGTGGTAGGGTAGTAATCAAAATACAGTGGGAACTCACACGAACGAGAAAAATGATGATATCAGGTCAAAGGACTACTCTGTATACCATGTCACTTGAGAATTGCTATCTGACAATTGGTATAATACCAACCAGCAGTTCTTGACGAGTCCGTCCAGTGTACTCACTTCTAGTGAGCACCTGTATATTATCTTAGTTGACTCAACACCAATGGCTTATGAGACCGTCCACCGTCCTTCATCGGGGTCTAGAAACGTATACACTAGTCTACTCCAGAATATCGATGCCCAGTCTCGATACTCCCTCGACTGGGGATATTTAAGGATGTGCTTATAGACTACTTAGCTCCCATGTATATGATCGCCATCATAATGCAGGTAGTCAAGCAAGAATCCTACAAACTTCATCAATGATGAAGACAAACCATATAGCATACTATCATCTCGAGTAAGACTGTTCTCTCTGTATAGGTCCTCCTTCAATTATCATAATCGCCGACTTGTAATTACAATAATTGTCTTGAGAGTACTATATCCAACAACAAGCTCAATGAAGAGGTTGCAAGAACAGGAGAAGGCAAGGAACTCAAAGTTTCCTAACCACTATGTACAAAGAACTAAAACAAAATTACAAAATATAGAATGAAAGTGACAAAAGAGTATTCTAAGTATCTCCTTCAAGCTTGCTCTCTGATCTGGTATTTATAGGAAACTCATCACCAAAAATAGACTATAGGAGTGAGGTGATGTAACAGAGAGGAGGGCCCAGAAGAAGAATGAGCACAAATGAGGCATAGTGAACCGTAAATTGAGGCCAAAACAAATAAATCTGCGGCCAAGTTGTTGGTGGTGGGGCGCGTCTTGGTTGTGTGATCTCCTAACTACTCCACCATCTCACTGTATTTGTAATTTCTTCTAATTATTATCTGGGAGAAATCTGGAGTTTTGGAGGGAAATTTCAAGCTTCAAAATGCATCACATCAACACTTTTCCTCATACTCATTACATCAAGCCCACTTGCATGCCTCCTTGCTCCACTTGAGTTCACATCATGGCAGCGTACTTGGTTCATGCACCAAAATACTTGTGTTCACACTTGTAATTATTGTTGTGATATGTTGGACCATTTGTATCAAAAAGTTGTGCACACTTGCATTGTTGCAAAAAGTTCTTGAATAAAGATCGGTTTTCCGTTCTGGTTGCACTGTTGGCTAACAAATGTCGTATCCGTGTGTTTTGAGTGTGTTTTCAGTGTTTTGTCATGAATACCTATATCCTGTACTTATTGAGCAGACACGGATTAATAGTACCGATATATCACAAAAATGATAACGAATGAGCGGTATTGCAATGTGGTTTTTCGTGATGAACAGCTGGCATTGCCCTTTTTATGACGTGGACTATTACTTCCATTTTTACGACGTGGATGGTAGATACTTAACTTGATTCATTTTTAGCGACGTGGAAGGTCGATGCTGCCCTTTTTGCGACGTGGACGGTCAGTGCGGCCATTTTGCGACGTGGACGGTCAATACTTGAGTTGATTCTTTTTAGCGATGTGGAGGTCGATACTACCTTTTTTGTTACATGGATGGTTGATACTGCCCTTTTTTCGACGTGGGTAGTCGATATGCCCTTTTTACGACATGGATGGTCAATACTGCCCTTTTTGCGATGTGGACGATCGATGCTTGACTTGGTTGATTTGATTTGATCTGCTCCGGTCTTATTTTGTAAGACTTTTTGAGCTTGGAAATACTGTCGAGTGTGAACTTGTGTCACACCCCACTTCCCGATAGACGGTAACGAAACGTGACGAGACCCGCGATGTATTTATTTCGAGAAGTTTATTTTCCGGAATAAATACGCTAAGTGGAGTATAAGCAATGTAACAACATGAAAAGAATTAACAAGAGAATTAAAATTCAATTTCAATTTTATTTACATTCAACTTTCACAATTTCAATGTACAGATATGATGTCTATAACAAAAGGTAAAATTATAGGAAGGTGCCTAAACAGTGGCATACAGGAAATAAACTGCTGAAAGAAACTAGAAGTCGGTCTGTGCTTTAAGCTGAGCGTAGTCCTCCTGATTTGGCTCGATCTCCTTAGTTCACAAATCACCTGATGAACATCCCAAGGAAACAAAAGACATGGTGGAATGTTGTTAGCGAATTAGCGCTCGGTAAGTCCCCAAAAAGAGTAAGGAAAATCTTTTTTCTTTATTAGGAAATTACATGGAGACCAAGCATTTTAGAGTGAAATAAGCTTAGGTATTGATAGAGATCAGTTCATCACTACAAAATCTCAACTATTCTACACCCTACAATCAATCATAACCCTCCATTTCATATCTTAAGCACTCTTTCTATAAATAAGCATTTTCATGCTCATGAGAAGGAGATCTCTTCTTGATTCCATCGCTCACCCCCTTAACTCTCTCAATCCTTCACTTGATCTCTCCAAGAGCTCAAGCCTCCGCCTCCCAAAAAAAACAACCCTTAGATTAGCTTAGAAATCCCTAAACAAACCCAAAATAATCAAGAAAACTTCAAAAAACATGAGCTAGAGAAAGAAAAACCCGATTTTTCCTATTTAGGACTAAGATTTAGGAATGAAGAACCTATTTCTCTAGATCTAGATTTTCTAGCTTTCATTTCAACTCTTCAAATAACAAAAAACTTTGAAAAAATGAGGATGCAAGATCCCCTCTTTGCGGTTTATTCATTTTTCATGCTTTTTTAGCTCATTTTCCTTTCTTATGCAAGTGAAGTGGCTCCTCTTTTGTGTTTTTTTGGTTGGTTTTCTTATTATTTCTTTAAGATTGGGGTCTATTAAATAAAGAGAGGAGGATTCATCTTAGGACTCTCTTTATAGATCGAAATCTCTCTAAAACCTATAAAAAAAGATTTCAAAAGATAAAAATGGTTAAGTTCTTTGATTGATCTCTCGTTTCGATCTTTTATGAACTTTGTCCAAGAAGGGTAAAGTGGATAGGATTATATCCGAGGACTCTCTATCGTGAACCTCTTTTTGATCAAGGCCTGAGCAAAAACAGAAAGAAAAATTCAAAGTTTTGCTCCCGGGGTACCCAAGCGCCTACTCATTAGGAGCCCTAGCTCCCGGAGTACCCAGGCTTCTTCTCAAAAGGTGCTCACATACCTAGAGTTGCAGATAAAGCCAGTCTCTGTCTGTAAGAGTCCCCTTGTGTCGGTTTCACCATTTTTTAGTCTCTTCCTCTGCTATTGTGCCTTCCATACCTCCATACATGAATACTTGCGTCGTGTGGGTGTATTTTGACGTCAAACTTTCAAAAAATTCTTCAAAACCAAAACCAAATCATGCCTAATTGGGGTATCTTCTTGGGTAGCCGACTCTTGTCAGGTTTCCATCGAGATACCGTGATTCCTTATCCCATTTTCTTTGGTTTTCACCTCCACTCCGCTTTTTTCCCTCCCCTCTTCTCTCCCTTTCCAACATTTAGATGCGGGTAGAGACTCCTGTTAGCTATCCCGGACTTCACCTCATTTGTGGCTTCCTTGTCTTCTTCTTTTGCAGGTTGGTGGCTACAGATTTGGCGACTCCGCTGGGGATACTCTCGAATTGCGCATAAAAAAATCGAATTTCTTTACAGTGAACATGCGAGAATTGATTGTAATAGAGTAAATTACATATTTCATATAGGATCATGCATGTACATATTTTAGTTTTCTTGTATATATCACTCCGCTTTTACTTTCTCGCCATAACTTCTAGTAAAAAAAACCAACATGAAAAAAATTAGATTAGTCTTGCATCGCATATAGACCTTATTTACTCATGGTAGTTTAGACTTGCATTGTATATATCTATTTTTACTTTCCTCACTATATCGCATTTCTTTTCTTACATAAACAACCAAAATTAGAAAGATTAGGTTCCCTCTTCATTAAAACAAAACAAAAACGGAAAAATATAAAGCATGGCCATTTTACCTTAATTTGTTTTAGACTCAGTTTTTATTAAGGACATTCATAAGGTTTTAACTCACTCACTCACGTGGCAATAAATCTTTACGCATCCCATTAGAACTTGAGGCGACCTATTTTATTCGACCTAAGGTGTTTGCCGAGGATTCGGGGCTGTGGGACCTACCTTCTCTTTCTCTCGTACACTCACATAGTATATCGGAGCTTTACCTCGCGTACCAAACGGTATATTGAGGAAGTCACTGCGTACGAGCGTATATCCATTTGAGAATGACCCTCAAATCTCACTCTCCTTAAGAAGAGGGTTGGACCTACTTTCTTAGAACCGAAACTCATGTAGAAACCAATCTCTAAGAGCTGTCAACATAGCGAACACTAGGACAAATAGCACTTATTTTCAAAAGAAAATTGTGTTTTCATGTTTCTCTCTTGTCCCTGTTCGATAAAAGTTTTAAGTTTGTGCCAAAATCCATTTGTGTGAGTTCTAAAACTTTCGTCCAAGTGCAAACCCGTCTCCAAAATTTCAAAATAGTCGACTAAATTCATTCTTCTAAACCTTTCACCAAATCTCCTTGTTCTTTCTAACCGAGCCACTTTACACCTAAGTTGTCAAACCAATTTGAAACCAATTCAAAGGTCTCCAAAAGAGGACTAAGGATCTCGTTCCAAAAATAGTAAAAGTCACTCGTATCTCTCCCGTACACACATGTCGATGAATTTTTTTTTCAGATTTCTCTCCCGGATTTCCGTCCGTCTCCAACACCTCAACTGCTCCTGGTGCAACGGAGGCTCCACACACTTTTACCACTTTCTTTTCATCTCTATTTCTACCCAATCCTACCACCGCTTCTTTTTCTTCATATCCACATAGATTTCAACTCATCCCTAACGTTGCCTCTTTCTCATCGTTCCCGTATTCAAATATTCCAAATAACCCAACAGCTGCTTCATTCTCTTCATATCCTTCATGTCCTTCATCCACTACAACTCCTCCCAACACGATACCAACTAATATCGATTGCTTTCCACCACCTCCTCCAGTTCAGTTAACCCCCTCAGGTGAAGAATTCCATCATTTTTTTTTAATGATGGATCGCTACATGGTCATGCGGTCAAATGCTCCCATTCTTACACCACATCCGGCAACTCCTGTCTCTTTTTCTCCTCCTACACAAACACCAAATTCTAACTTCAACTTCACATCAATTCCAACCTATTCCATTCATTCGACTGTTCAGGCTCCCCCACCAGTAGCCCAAATTCCATCACCAACCGTCCAAGCTCCGTCAAACAACCCTATCGATATGCTGGTAAAAGCTTTACTCTCCCGTCTTAACTAATCTACACCAGTTCCTCCACAGGTGGCACAACCCTTTTCGATTCCACCTTAAGCTCCAGCAGCATATCTTACGTATCCACAACAATCTCCTATGCAATCCCCAATCCCAATGATGTATCCATCGTCTCCGCAACAACATTCGATTCCACCTCAAGCTCCAGCAACATATCCTTCGTATCTACAACAATCACCTATTCAACTCCCAATCCAAACGATGTATCCTTTGTCTCCGAAACAACATCAAATTCCACCTCCAATTCCAATAGCTTCTCCTTCGCTTCCATCGCATCCGACATATACATTAGAATTCAAAAGATGGAACCAAAAGGAAAGGTCATGCTAAATCTCAAGGTCAAGAATTTGTGTTTATTTCCAGAAGCTCAACTCCCATCCAAGTTTAAGCATCCAGATATTCCCTAGTATAATGTAAGTGGTTGTTTGCTAACTCACCTCAGAATTTATACGAATGCCATGGCAACTATTGCCAATGATGAAAGGTTGCTGATCAGACTTTTTCCTAACTATCTGGTGGGACCGCACAAGTTTGGTTCATGAGTTTAGATCCAATTAAGCTTAGATCTGGATGGAACTGGCTGAGACTTTCTATCAACAGTATGAGTACAACATCGATATCATTCCTACACGACAAGACCTCAAAGCTTTATGCCAAGAAAATAACGAATCATTCTCGCAATACATCGAGAAGTGGCGAGCTTTGGCTGCATGGATGAGGAATAAACCGGATATTGAGGATGCAATTCTAATGATTAACAGAAATGCCTTTCCATACCTTTCCGCATTTCTTTCGATCCAAAACCATTCTACCTTTCTTGACCTCTGCCGAAACGCCGCCACTATTGAAGCATCCAAGAAAGACGAGAAACTTAATCTCATTTTGAATGATCCGATAGAAAATAATATCCGAATAAAGAGTGGGAAATCATAGGTGATTAATGTGATAGATCAAGCTCTCCGTTCAACGATAACTGCATCTTCCTTAGCTCCAACAGTTCAACCAGTTCAGAACCAAGGCAAGAAAGATGAATGGAAGAGAAGAAAATTCACACAACTCCAAGATCCTTCTACCCACTTTCTATCAACAACTGCTCGATGCACAGCTCATCAAGGTATTAAATCCAAAACTTCTACTCAATTTAGTTCCACCGCGATGGAACATGAACCACTGTTGTGAATATCACCAGACTCCAGGCCATTTGATCAACAACTGCTTTACACTAAAACAAAAGATTCAAGATCTGATCGAAGCCAGGAAGATAAAATTGGCCGATAACCAGAACCTTCTTCAAAATCCGTTACCACATTACCAGGTCAGCCACATTGAATTCAAATAAATCATGACTCTAGAATCTACAAAGCCAAAATTTGTTCTCAGATCAGCTTCTAGAATGACCTTAATCGCATCAGAGTCGCAGAACACCTACCCTGCAGTTCCCTTATAAAAAAGGGGAAAAAAGAAAGAAGAGGAGAATTCCCCACGTTTTAAGCCTCACGTGTTAAACACGTGAGCGCTTATATGTAAAGCATATAAGCTCTGAAACCAAACAACTAAAAGCTAAACAGGCTTCATGTGTTAAAAACGTGAGTGCTTATATGCGAAGCATATAAGCGCTAAATAAACAGATTAAAACCCATATTGGGGCCACGTGTTAAACACATGAGAACACCCTTTTAAACCATTAGCTTCAGATAAGTGTTAAACTCTATACATAGAATTAAATTCTATTTGGTATGCAAAGCATATAAGCACTAAGAGTAAGTGGCTAAAAGTGAAATTGACATCACGTGTTAAACACGTGAGCGCCCATATGCAAGGCATATGGGCGCTAAATAAAACAGGCTAAACACCCACATCAGAGTCACGTGTTAAACATGTGACAGCGCCTCCCTATGTAAAATTAAATTCTAGTCTTGGAAAATACTTCCTTTGATCTTTCTAAAAGAGAAAGATATTCTCTGTTAACAGAGGATCATTGGATAAAAAATTCTTGGGTGATTAAAAAATCACTAAATATAGAATTAAATTCTATTAGGAGGAAATATCTTCCTAATCTTTCTAAATGATAAGGATATTTTCTGTTAAACAGAAAGTTGTTGGATCAAAGATCCAATAAAATGGAAGAATATATTTTCCCAATCTTTCTAAATAAAAAGATATGCTCTGTTAGAATAGAGCATCCTTGGATCAGAAATCCAATGGTGATTAAAAATCACGGTTTGATAGAATTAAATTTTGTATATGGGAAAATATTTCCTTAATCTTGTTAAAAATAAGAAAATATATTCTGTAAAACAGAAATCACTGGATCAAAGATCCAACGGAGGATAAAATTCTCCAAATAATCTTTGAGACCAACAAAATCATTTGGAATCTCTTAATGAGAGATTTTCTCAAAACTAATCAAAAATTTGCCTTGCCTATAAAAAGGACCCGAGACTTCAAGTCACACAGAGACGCAAAAAAGGTGAAACCCCCTATAAGCTTCTGCAAACAAAAAATAGAAGTTGCAACTGAGAATTCAATTCCCTTTCAAAGAAGATCCACTTGTTCTTTCAAACCCTAGGTAAAAGAAAAATTAGGGATAAAATATATCTCTTTTGCATAGCATAAAGAAAATAAGGGTTCAATCCTTCATGAAAAGAACTTAGTTCTTTCTCTGATCTGAGATTTGCAAAGAAAATATCTCCACAGGTTGAGAATTTAATTCTCATCGGGAATATTTTGTTCTTCAAACTCAAAATCTGTGGAAAAGAACTAGATTAAAAGGCAAAGAGAAAAGAGAACTTATGGTTCTAAAAATTTAATTTCTCTACATGCAAGGTTTAACCCTATGAAAGGAACTTTGTATAAAAAGAAACTTAGTTCTCCAATAAAAAAAGAAGAGAGAAAAGATTCATGATCTTCAAAAACAAAGATTTTGGCGATCATCAATGGCCAAAATGCCGTTAATAGAGATTTAATCTCTGAAAAGAAATGGAAACTCAGTACCTCACATGAAACACACGTGAACGCCCAAAATATTTTCCTAATAAAGGACTTAGTGCCTCACGTGCTTCCCACGTGGGCGCTCAAAACAGAAGGCCGACGTCTCACGTGAAATACACGTGAGCGCTGAGTAAAACTGTTTAGCACTTCATATTCAGTCAAAATGGCTAAGTACTTAGCACTGATTGGGTAGCGCCCATATCTCAGCGCCTCACATGATACACATGTGATCGCCATATAAAAGTTCTTAGCACTATATATTCAGTCAAAATGACTCAAGTGTTTAACACTGATTGGGCAGCGCCCATGACTGAGTGCCTCACATGATACACATGTGAGCGTCAGAGCTCCAAAAAAGTGCTTAACATTTCTGCATAAAGGAAAAGGACTGAGCAAACAGAACAACAAATAAGTGCTTAGCACTTCTGCATAAAGGAAAAGGACTGAGCAAACAGAACAACAAATAAGTGCTTAGCACTTTTAAATAAAAAAACTGAGCAGACCAAGCCTAAATTGGCTAAAAGTCACTCCAAAAGTTTCTTGTAGCTGAGCCCAAATGCTCTGTTGTTGGATCTCAACAAAAATTTGATCCCTGAGATGTTGCTAAGTTGATCTTAGTTTCAAATAAGGCTAATGTATCCTTAGTTAAAAATAAATTGAGTCTAAATGCTCATATATTTAAGTAGATCTTAATCTCAAACTAGATTAACGGTCCTTAAATAAAACAAAATATTTTTGAACTAAAGAAAAATATAACTTAATTTCAAAACCTCAAATCTAAAAATATACGGATTTGGACTAATCCGTGTCCTATGGGCAACGACATAAACTAGTCTCCGTATATAATCCACGAGCAACCTTAACAAACAAAATAATACACGATATGAAGTGAACTGCTGGAGAAGAAGAAAGTGGTTATCGCAATGCGATAACGTAATTAACTGCAGGGGCTTGCGCCTGTAGGGAAGAGCGTCCCCATAATCAAAAACCCTTTACAAATGAGGGGGGATCTGATAAGTCTGCTACATCGGTCGCATTTATCCAAACCTTCGATATATGGTGCCATAAATCAACTTGGTATCTTCGGAGAGGTGGATGGATATGTCCAAATAGTATTTGCCCCCAAATTCAGGCTAGACGTCCCAACGTCTCTAAGAGCATGCTCAAAGTACAGAGTAGACGCAAACCCCACACCAAGACTGACTATACAAGCTCTTACTACCCTCTTAGCTGTAACTGCACCACCATCGCGAGGACCACCTTTATCTCGTCAGTCCGAAATGTACCAACATGCAAAGAGAAAAGTGCCAAGAGGCCAGACATTCACGATGCCGGTTGGAGAAGCCGAAGCCACAGGCCAAGTTATCACCGGTAATTCCTAATTTTTTCACACCTTGTCAATCCTTGTATACCATTATATTTTTCCTGTATCTAAAACCAACCCCACACAACTTAGGTACTATACTAGTAGCCACTCTTCCTGCACTTACACTGTTCGACACTGGGGCATCACACTGCTTCATGTCGCAACAATTCATGAGAACGCACGTGATTCCAGTGAAACCACTCATTTCAAGCTGGAAATGTCAGTTCCGGGAATAAAGTCTTAAAGGCAACTATAGGATTTGATCAGTGTCCAGTTGTAGTTTGCGGAAGAGAATTTTACGCGAATTTCAAAGTACTGGACATTCCTAATTTCGATGTTGTGTTAGGAATAGACTGGCTGGGATTTTTCTATGCTACGATTGACTGCCGTCAAAGGAGGTTAGTATTCGAGACACCAGATCACTCAGTCTTCTAATTCAAGAGTGGAGATAGAACGTTGGAGCCAGGGAGATACCCTGATAACCGAAGGATGCAGAAGTGTTTTCTCTCCCGGCGGTACCAAAATGTATAAGGATCAACAACAACACTATTGGTGGCATGAAATGAAGAGCGAAGTAGCCAGAAGCGTAGCTAAGTGCTTGGTGTGTCAGCAAGTGAAGGCTGAAGAACATTACAGAACTGCTGGTCTACTTCAGCCGTTACCTTCCCAGAATGGAAATGGCAGCACATTACCATGGACTTCGTGACTGCTCTTCCTTGCAGTACGAAAGGTAACGATGTAGTATGGGTTATTGTGGATCGACTTACAAAGTCGGCTCACTTTATTCCCTTTCGAGTTGGCCAATTTACCGAGACGTTAGTAAAGAAGTACATGGAGGTAAGCATGAATCTAAAGTAAGATTTAACCTCAAATTGTTCCATATATTGATACCCATGAACTCATACAGAAAATTATGAGATTATATGGAGTACAAGTTTGCATCATCTCCGATCGTGACACCAGATTCCAATCACAATTCTGGCAGAGTCTGCAGGCTAGCCTGGGAACGAGTCTGAACTTCAGCATGGCTTACCATCCACAAACGGACGGACAGTCCGAGCGAACAATTCAGATTCTATAAGACATGCTAAGAGCTTGTATGTTAGACTTTGGAGGTTCGTGCGAAGATCACCTACACTTTGTGGAGTTTTCACACAACAACAGCTATCAGGCGAGTATTGGAATGACACCATTTGCAGCTCTCTATGGAAGGAAGTGTCGTTTACCACTAAGTTGGGACGGCATCAGAGATCGTGAACTCCTTAGACTAGAGATGATCGTGGCAACTGTGGATGTAGTTCACACGATCAGGGAAAGAATGCGCATATCCCAAGACCGACAGAAGCATTGGGCTGATGCACAGCATCGACACTTGAAGTTCCAACCTGGAGATCATGTTTTCTTAAAGATCTCTCCAAACTCCTCCAAACTGAGGAGTAATCTGCTTTGGCAAGAGGGGTAAGCTCAGTCCGAGATATATAGGACCGTTCGATATTCTCGAACAAATCGGAGAAGTGGCAAATCATTTGGCACTTCCACCCTCATTGGAAGGAGTGCACAACGTGTTCTATATATCCCAGCTTCGAAGATATGTGAGCGACCCTACCCACATCCTCGATCACTCTGAGCTCGCTGTAGATGGACCTAATTTACGAGCAACAACCTGTTGAGATCCTGGAAAAAAGGTAAAGACACTACGGAATAAGGAAGTAAACTTGGTCCGAGTGATGTGGAGAAAAGATTCGCTAGGAGAATCAACATGGGAACGAGAAGATGACATACGCGCAAGATACCCTCACTTGTTTGTAAATTAGTCCTTTAATGTAATTGTAAATTTTGAGGATGAAATTTTTATAAGGAGGGTAGAATGTAAGACTCTGAATTTACTGTACGAAATTTTTTAAATTTAATGTACAGAAAGGAGTTTACAAGCCTGAGTATAATTTAAAAGTTAATTTTTGTTAAGAACAGCAAGAAACATCTTGTAGTTCACTAGTAAAGCCTTGCACTACTGTGACGTAGCCTTTGTGTTCGAATCCCATCAGACACATTATATTTTTTCTGATTTTTCTTTTAAACTTTTGGAAGTCCAAAAGTTTACACGTGCAAAACAAACAAAAATGAAAAGATAGAAAAATCAAAAATGTGCAAAAAGGTGTTAACACTGGCGTGAACACGTGGCACAAATCCGACGGCCTAACCCCCTCTTTTGGCCGGCCAAACCCTACAGAAAACCGGCCCTGACGGTCAGATCTTGACCAAACTCCTTCGTGTTTTGCACACTTGACTCTTCCCCTATCCCCAACTCCCCTGCACTGTTTGATTGTTTTGCAAATGTAACGACCCTAAAATTTCTATACCTTTGCATATTATTTCTTTAATAAAATATTGCGATTATTTATTTTTGGTATATTTTGTTCTCTAATAAATATATTATTTTATCACTTCATCTATTTTATCCATTCTATAATTTTTCAAAGCCTAAAATCCAAGCCAAGACAAATCCATTTGATTTCTTTCTTTTCCTTTTCTAAGCAAACTTTCATTTCAAGGTACGACATACATTTAATTATTATTAAATATATACATAAACAACCTTGTAGCACATTGGTTAAGTCCTTGCATTGTTATTCCATAGGTCATATGTTCAAATCCCCATTCTTGCAATTATTTTTTTATCAACTTTTATCCTTCTCATAACCTACAAATGAGACCTTTCATTTAATCTTCTTTTTAACTCCCAAAATAATTAGGATGATTATGAGTAATAATTTATTAGAATTATGGCGGCCATAAACATTTTTTATATGTCACTCTTCTTTGTTTTTTTCATCTCGCATTTCTATCATTTCCCATCTCTTTCTTCATCTCTTCTTCATCCCATCTTAGCCATTTCCTTTTGATCAATTCTATAAATAAAATAAAATAAAATCTCTTTTACCTTGAGCTTGGAGAAGCACCAGTTCTATCAAGGTTTAAAGACTCAGTTGAGGATTTTATCTAAATGGTGAGCCGGTTGTTATGCCGACTCACACAATCTGTAAGTTCTCTCTCCTCCTCCTTTTCTCTACTTGAAATTCATCCCCTTACCATGCCTCCATCACTTCGAATCTTGAGATAACTAGTTAGTCTCATGATAAATTTTTTGTTAAATTAAAAAATGGTTGACATAAAGCATATATGTTTAGTTATAAAATCTTGCATGCAATGGTTGATAACATGTTAAGTATTATTGTTTTAGACGGTTAATCATGACCGGATCATATATTTGCTTCATAAATGTTAATTCATGTTATTTATCGCTGAAATTTTAATTATTTATATTTATTTTTGCATACAAGAAAACATACTTATAAATAGATACCATAGATTTATCATTTTCAAATACGATCTTACAAAACCTTTATCTTTAAAATAGTTTTTATAAATTAATTTCCACTTTTGGAAATTATTGGAACATTAGGATAAAATAATAGATAGAATTCCAAATCCATAGTAAAAATTTCATATCAAACCGAATAACGGTTTAGAAGTTACTTAGTTTTTATTCACTGTTTTTAAAATCAGAAAATTGCCAATAAGGGTCTTCTTCGAGAGACCCTAACTCTGTAATTGTTGATCCAAATTAAGTGTTTTCAGATGTTTTGAATATCTACATTGAAATATCTAGATTTTTCTTAGTTTTAATTTTTTACTGAAAATCGACGTAAAATATAGAAAACTGCGTTATAATATTAAACGACGAATATGGACAGAATCTGTCCTGATTCGCATACTGTTTTTAAATAGGATATAACTCGAACACCCGATTTCCGTTCGTGACAAAACTTTAGATGTGTAGATGCAAAATTGATAGAGCTATAATTTCATGTATATTAGATTACTTAGAAAAAGCATTAAACAACTCGATATAGGCTTTGTAATATAACATATAGTTGCTGTCCAAATATCTGAATTTCTGTTTTAAACGCTGAACAATCATAACTAGAGCTTCAGAAATCCAAATCGTGCTAATTTTAGTGTTTTGGATAAGTACATCGAAATACCTACAATTTTCTAATAATTTTTGTAATCTGAAACCCGATAAAAATTAACTCAAACTGCGTTTTAAAAATGTGTGACGGTGCTGAACAGATTCTGATTTGTTTTGCGTGACAATACGAAAACATGTATATGTTCCAAACCGGTAGTCGTATTTAGGCGAGACTGGAATTCACATGCGCATAACACTTAAGGCTATGTTTTTGTTTATATTTTGATTTCAAATGACTTGATTAACTAGTCGTACATATCACATATTTACAACATTGTTTTTGACGTTACTTGTATACTTATCTCATATCATGTTCTGTGATTGCTTATTTATTTTTATTTATATGACTTGTGATTAAACCATTATATACTAGAATTGACTTGATCTTGACACGACTCAATCATGAATACTTGAACCCAGTATGTACACTTGAACCAACTTTACTCGAACTATGAATACAGTTGGCATGACTTGCACTTGACATGACTACATGAACTCAATCTTGGAAACTTGATATCATACATCACCTTTTGTATTCATGGATTCGATCAAGACTCATAACATTAATTATAAACTAATATACATGGGGTGTTGGGATAGTTTGAGTATGAATTCAGCGAAATCTCATGAGTCTCATTAATACAAAATCATGTTGCTGTGGTACCGGGCTGAAACATTACAAATCATGTTGCTGTGGTAACGGGCTAAAACGTTAGAAATCATGTTGCTATGGTACCGGGCTGAAACGGTACAAATCACGAATTCACGAATGAGGGCCCGTGTTTCCAAGCTTCTGGATGATAGCCTGTTGGGTTTGGAATACTTCAGTAACAATTGAAGTCCTGATATTTTGGGCCCGTGATTCCTTATCCCTGGACGATAGCCATGGGTTCGAGAATACTCTTGAGATTGGTTGACATTCACACTTGAACTCACGTTAGTTGTTTTTACCCTTTTAGAGACCTTTTAGAACACTTACATTCACTTCATGTTCACTATATCTAAACTCCACGGTCATGCTATACTTGTTTACTATGATCATGTTATATTTCCATGTTTACATAGTTGTCATTAACATTACCATGTTATACTTGTTCATGTTTTATTTTCATTCATACTATATCACATGTCACCTTGCATATTCATTTATATACCTTCACATCCTATCTTTCTTGGGGACTTACTGAGCGCAAGTTCGCTGACGGACATTCCACCCATTTTTTTGTTTCCTTGGAATGTTCATCTGATAATCTAGAGATTGAGGAGATCGAGCCGAGTCAGGAGGATTACTCTTAACTTGCAGAGCAGACCAACAACTAGTTTCTTTCTTTTCAGCTTTTACTTCCTGTATGCTATTTGTTTATGTACTTTCTTTTATGCATCTTTGTTTTTAGATATCATGTATTCAGTTTGAAACTTGTGAAAGTTGGAAATGTAAATATATAAAGTTGGATTTCCATTATCATGTCTTTTCTTGTCATTTTATATTGCTTATAAACGCTTAGCGTATTTGTTTTGAGAAATGACATTTTCAGAATAAATACGTCGCAAGCTTGTCACATGCCGTTACCGCTCTTTTGGGAAGCGGGGCGTGACATGAATCAAACAGAGACTTCTTAATTCCCCATTTATCTTCATTTTAATGCATTTTAATTCACTCTTTTAATTCCAAAACCTTAATTCCACACTATAAATACTATCCCATGCCCTAGCCCTTCCTCATTCTGAAAATTCTAGCCAAAACTTTCAAATTTTCTCAAGTACAAGTGGAGCAGAAGAGGAGTTAGCCAACGACCAATTTCCGGCGAGAAATCGAGGCTATTCCGGTGACCCCGCGACATCACGACTACCAATCTCTTTTCTCTAACTTTCCCTTAACCTAATTCACTTGTAAGTCCCACCAAATCTCTCTTCTTCTTCTTTAAAACCTTTTTTCAAAACATGTCGGTAAGTGGAGTTAATACCGACATCTTATTCTAAACCCTAAAAATTTCACTATTTCTTCCATATCTTTCATCCAAATTCTTACACAATATTTATAACCATAAAACTAATGTTTAGAACTAACTTTCACTCAAAAACATCATGCTAAATAATTTTAATCTAACTTTTACATGAAAATACTATGAACTTTATACACGTCATCTTTTATTCCTTTATTGAAACATACCTTTAGAAAACTTTACGTGGTAATGACCTACCCCTCACATACACACATGGTTCCATAGCACGATTCTCTTTGAACTTATTTTTGTGGCGAATACAATATATTTCATAAAAATACCATCTACTATAAAACGGTTTTCTTTAGAATTGTATTTTAAAACCCTTGCAAATAAGCCTCTACAACCCTTTTTAGGGGATCCGCTATTAGATGGTGTGGATTATCACACATTTTTCGGCTAGTAGAGCGAGATGCAGACTTTCTCACAGAGCATTCGCTCTCGAAAGGGTTTTAATACGATTTTTTAAGAAAAACGAAATTTCTACTTAAAAATCAAAATTATTTTTTTAATAATTATATAAATATTAAAAAATCCATATATTTTCAAAATATAATAACTTTATATTTTTCAAATAAAAGAATTACAAGTTTCATCAAAATACCATCAAGATATCAATAGAAGACAAGATTACAGTAAAATACCATGAACTATTCAAGTTAAGTTATTTAGCACTAAAATACTTCAAATCCCTAAAATTCACATTCATGAAAACCCTAAATAATATAAATAATTTCTCGAGATTATTTTGAACTATATCTAAAAAATATTTTTCATAAAACCCCCTCGAGGTATATAAAATTACATTTAAGAACTTTAGTAAATATGGGTTTAAGCGGGATCAATTCTCTTGAGCCCCAGGGAGCCGGAGAAAGTGATTGCTTGCCTATCTAAGGTAGAAAAACCTAGCAGTGTTATCAATGGTAACTGTCTTGGAAAAATACACAAATCCTGCCGTCCATGTGCAGCAGTTACTGATAACTTCCGAATATAATTCAGGATCCAAATCAGTTCTAAATGTCTGGCTCAAGTCTGAGTCTAAATCAAGCTTGAATCCAAACTCAAAGCAGAATCCAATTCAAATATGAATCCAAACTCTAACATGCATACTTGAACCTGAGCTTGAATATCAAACCTGAATACAAGACTTAACTTGACCGAACCATGGCTATAACTTGACTTGATTACACGACTACTTGTTTACATCCTGAACCAGATTATATGAACAAATTGTTTTCATGGTCTCGGCAAGTCTAATAATTATAATCTATATAAAACATTACACGGGGTTAACAGGGTAGATTGGTACGGAATGTATTAGAAGTGGAACGAGATGGTCACTAAAATACACCTACATGAACTCTCGTGCCGTTGTCCCGTGGTTTTTGACAGGGTCTTGTACTACCTGTTACCATAGTCTACGGAGCAAGTTGGACTCCTCTCGTATACACTGATACCTTCTGTATTAAGGTGCAAACAATTACGTTAGAATAATAAACTAATACCTGTATAACTTAACAGTTTTCTTCCACAATACTTATTATATTCCTCTCTTTCTTTTGGGACTTACTGAGCGCTAGTTCGCTTACGACATTCTTGTCTTTTCTTTTTTTGGAATGTTCGTCAGGAGGACCGGACTCTCTGGAGATCGAGCCTAGCCAGGAGGACGTGGACCAGTTCACTGAGCAGCCGGACTTTTAGCTTTTCCTTGTACTTACTTTTCATTTCATATGCCAGTGTTTAGGCATTGCTTTATATCATTGTACTTTCCTTTTCAAAGCAATGTATTGTAAAGATGAATGTTAATAAAAGTTGCTGTTTACATTATATCTCTTGTCATTTTTTTGTGCATTTCATATATTGCTTATTTACGCTTAACGTATTTATATCTTAGTAAATACGTCGCGTGCTCGTCACATCTCCACCCCGTATACTGGGAAGCGGGGCGTGCCAGGTTTTGTTGGCGGTCCATGCAGGTCAGTTCTGCATGGAATCCTAGCAATATATCACAAGAATAATAAGAATCAGCAACTATATATTCTTTACATTTCAAATTCCTTAAATCTATCCTAAACTTTCTTTTTTTTTATCAAGGTTATGGATTCTCCCAATAACACCAATACGAACGTCAATGTCAGCACTCCAGCACATACACTACCACCACCAATTACCGTTGCAGACCTACTGATAAGACCAATAGCGTTCCTTGAAGAAACCAGGAGTCTAGTTGAGGGACAGCAGGAGCAGGCCGCTTTCCTTCACCAAGGATTAGTTCACACTGAGGCAGCTTTGAGGGTAGCTTATGGTTATATCAAGAAGAAGGAAATGACACCGCCAGTAAGGACTTGCAATTATTGTAAGAAGCTCAGAAATGTGGTAAATGAATGCAGACGAGCTAATGGTCTTTATATGATTTGTGGATTGCCTAAACACACTCTAAGAGCATGCTCAAAGTACAGAGCAGACGCAAACCCTACACCAAGACTCACTATACAAGCTCCTACTACCCTCCTAGTTGTAATTGCACCACCTTCGCGAGACTAGCTTTACCTCTTCAGTCGGAAATGTACCAACAGGCACAGAGAAAAGTGCCAAGAGGCCAGACATTCACGATGCTGGTTGGAGAAGCCGAAGCCACTGGCCAAGTTTTCACTGGTAATTCCCAATTTTTTCACACCTTGTCAATCCTTGTATACCACTATATTTTTCCTGTATCTAAAACCAACCCCACACAATTTAGGTACTATACTAGTAGCCACTCTTCCTGCACTTGCACTGTTCGACACTAGAGTATCACACTGCTTCATGTCGCAACGATTTGTGAGAACGCACGCGATTCCCGTGAAACCACTCATTTCAAGGTGGAAATGTCAGTTCCGGGAATGGAGTCTTGAAGGCAACTATGGAATTTGATCAGTGTCCAGTTATAGTTTGCGGACGAGAATTTTACGCGAATTTCAAAGTACTGGAAATTCCAAATTTCGATGTTTTGTTAGGAATAGACTGGTTGGGAGTTTTCTATGCTACGATTGACTTCCGTCAAAAGTGGGTAGTATTCGAGACACCAGATTACTCAGTCTTCTAATTCAAGAGTAGAGATAGAACGCTGGAGCCAGGGAGATACTGTGCTAAACCGAAGGATGCAGAAGCGTTTTCTCTCTCGGTGGTACTAAAATGTATAAGGATCTACTGTTTACCGCCGAAAGATGCGACCGGGACGTTGGAACGTCTGGCCTGAATTTTGGGGGCAGATACTATTTGGTTTCATCCATCCACCTCTCTAAAGATGCCAAGTTGATTTATGGCACCGTGTATCGGAGGTTTGGACAGATGCGGCCGATGTAGCAGACTTCGCCAGATTCTCCCTCATTTATGAGGGATTTTTTGATTGTGGGGATGCTCTTCCCTGCAGGCGCAAGCCCCTGTATTTAATTACGTTACCGCATAGCGATAACCACTTTCTCCTGCTCCAGATGTTCACTTCATGTCGTGTGTGTTTGTTTTGTTTTAGGTTGCCCGTGGATTGTATACGGAGACTAATTTATGTTGTCGCCCGTAGGGCGGGGATTAGTCCAAATCCGTATTTTCTTAGATTTGAGTTTGGTTGATTTAAGGCTCGTTAACCTTATTTGAGATTAAGATCAACTTAAATGTTTGTTAAGGATACGTTAGTCTAATTTTTAGACTAAGATCTACTTAACAAGGTTTCAGGATCATTTAGATCCAACAAAAGAGCATTTGGGCTCTATTGCTTTAGTTTAGGAACGTTTCGGTCCATTGAGTTTAAGGACATCATAATCCGTAGAGTTTAGTTTAGGGACGTTGTGGTCCATTGAGTTTAAGGACATCATAGTCCATAGAGTTTAGTTTAGGGACGTTATGGTCCATAGTTTAAGGACATCATAGCCTATGGAGTTTAAGATCATCATAGTCCATAGAGTTTAGTTTAGGGACGTTACGGTTCACAGAGTTTAAGGACATCATAGTCCATAGAGTTTAGTTTAGGGACGTTGCGGTCCATTGGGTTTATTGATTGTCGGGACCCGCCACCTCTCTGAAAACGTTGAAGAATTACAACGACATGTATCAGAGGAGTGAAGGGATGCACCCTTGAACCAATGAATTTTCATCAGGGACTTGGTAGTCTTGTTTGTTACTAAGGCCAATTTAGAAGAAGACCTATGGGCTCGGTCGATTTGGGGTTTGGCCAACCTTGGGCTCAGCTTACTTGATTACTTATTTGGGCTTGATCCCCTTTTGTTCAACAATGCTGAGCATTGATATGAGCTTTGATGCTCACCCTTTTTTTGTTTTTTATTGAGTGTTAAACACTCTTTATGGTGCTGACCTCTATTTACAGAGCGCTCTTTATTTTATCAGCGCCCATGTGAGGGGAACGTGGAGCGCTTAGCGCTAAGTGCCAACCACTAAGTGCTAAGCATTCTTTATTTCATTAGCGCCCACGTGAGGGGCATGTGGAGAGCTTGGAGATGAGCGCCAACCACTGAGTGCTAAGCACTCTTTATTTCATTAGCGCCCACATGAGGGGCGCGTGGAGTGCTTGGTGCTGAGCGCCAACCACTGAGTGCTAAGCACTCTTTATTTCATTAACGCCCACGTGAGGGGCGCGTGGAGCGCTTGGCGCTGAGCGCCAACCACTGAGTGCTAAGCACTCTTTATTTCATTAGCATCCACGTGAGGGGCGTGTAAGTCCATGTCACGCACCCCACGAACTTGCGGGGAGGCGGAATATATGAAAAACGATTATCAAAGCTTCGTAACACGGACTTGAGCGCATGAATCGTATCTAAACCGTTACTAGCAAACTACGAAAGGTTTAACTACTCGGATTCGAAGTTATACCTTACGTTACTTGTCCTTCGGGTCTTCATCGTGGTCCTCCACTCCTCGTAGGCTCCTTGGAACATCGGCACCTCAACGGCCTCCTCGAATCAAAGACGATCCACCCGAGAGCTCCTACTACAAGCTTGATCTCTAACTTGAGATAACTAGGTTGCTCAAAGTGCTAATCTAAGCTACCTAGGGGATATAGAGTGAGATTATGGATGTATTAGTCTAGCTAACCCTTGATCTCAACACATGAGAGGTTAGGGTTAGGGTTTCAAGAATGAGAGAGCATGAGGAGAGAGAAGTTAGTGATGAGAATGATATTGAAAAATGAACTCATTTGAATATATTAACCATAACAATTTGTCAAATAAATAATATATATGATTAATCATCATGGTTGATGCATTCAGCTTGTGTGATTCATCTCATGAGTCATTAGCTTCATAAATGAAGCATTAACTCCTTGGATGAATCACACAAATGAGTCATTAAGCAATAAATGCTTATGCCACCTTAACCCCAAAGTCACCATGCTTCTAGAAGCTTCCCGAAAAATTACGAGAACGCCCCTCCAATCCGTGAAAACATGAAAAAACTTTAGACTGTCCAATAACCTGATACTAGAATCTGGCTTAAACCAAAGTCGGCTAGTAAAAACTGTCCGAACGTCGTACGTGCGTAAACACACGTATGCGTCCGAACCCTTGTCGTAAAACCATACGACCTCTATATCGTTTTGCCTAGAGCAGGGAAACTCTCTGTGTGGGACTTTAAAGACTCGACACTACGCTGGCAGTGGGTTTAACCACAGACCGCAAGTGGCACTAGCTGTACGTAACGGTCCCCAGGTAGATGTCGATAAGAAAGCCGATGAGGAAACCCATCCGAACTTCTACTGAGCCTGATGTGACAATCTCCGTACAGTCCGGTCTGTTCGTCTAAGACTATCGCATATCGAGCCTAGGGGGCGGCAAGCGTCAGTCCCCTAATAGCGGTATAAGTCGTGTCGGAGCGTAGCCCATTACACCCTGAGAAACTACTGGAATCTACCAGTAAATCTCGCTTGCCCTGGCCAGGGACTTTGCGTAATGGCTCTCTGACACTGCGCGATATCATCTCCCAATACCGGGAGAGACGAATCCTATCTAACCGCCACTGCCTCCAAGTGCTCGGGACTGCACCCAACTGCTACCTGTTTGCACGACTCCTTTGAGCCGTGGTAGGGTAGCAATCTAAGAACAGTGGGACACACTCGAGGCGAAGTAGCAGTGTCAAGTCTGCAGACTATGCTGTACTCATGTCACCTGGGAACTGTTTAACTGACGATGGGTATAATACCAACCAACAGTTCTCCTGCGAGTCCTGTCCGGTGTACCCGTAACCTAACGAGCACCTGTATACTATCTCCAGTACGACGTACTGATGGCTGTGGGACATACCATCCCCCCAATTGGGATGAGAAGCGTACACACTTAGTCTACTCTGGAATATCGATGCCCTATCTCTATAATCCAACGACCAGGGACCTGTATAGGATGTTGCTTACAGACTACCCAGCCCCCACTAGTGTGACTGCCATCATAATGCTGGTAATCAAGCAAAGATCCTATGGGCTCTACTAATATGTATAAGTGATACGAAACAAGAAACATATGCACATATTAAAGTAGACTCAAACCAAGTAGCATACTACCATGTTTTAGCAAGACTGTTATATATAACTGTGAATATCCCAAGCTTCCATTAAGTAATATACAACCTAGTATGATACAATAATGGCCCCTAGGGCATATACACTAACAATCTCCCACTTGCACTAGGGCCATGAGTTGGCATATCGTAGACCTATCATTTCGAATAGCCTCTCAAACTGCATCTGAGGAATGGCCTTTGTGAATGGATCAGCAATGTTATTCTCCGTCTCTACTCTCTTCACCTCGATCTACCGGCGATCTACGATCTCACTGATCAGGTGATACCGCCTTAAGATGTGTCTGGACTTCTGATGGGACCTGGGTTCCTTCGCTAAAGCTATAGCGCCATTGTTGTCGCAATACAGAGGTATTAGACTAACACTGGTAGGAACCACCTGAAGTTCTATGAGGAACTTTTTCATCCAGACTGCTTCTTTTACGGCATTGTAAGCAGCTATGTACTCCGCTTCCATTGTTGAGTCAGCAACGGTCTCCTGCTTGGAACTCTTCCAACAAACCGCCCCTCCATTGAGGGTAAAGACATAACCCGATATGGATTTGGAGTCATCCTTGTCACTCTAGAAGCCGGAGTCGGCAAAGGCCTCCATCTGGAGGTCTTTTCCGCCATACACCAAGAACATCTCCTTAGTCCTCCTTAGGTACTTGAGAATGTTCTTTACGGCTATCCAGTGCTTCTCCCCTGGGTTTGCTTGATACCGGCTTACTACGCTCAATGCGTATGCTACATCTGGTCTGGTACATAACATCGCATACATTATAGAGCCTACCGCAGAAGTGTAGGGTATAATTGACATGCGATCCCTTTCCAAATCAGTCTTGGGAGACATCTCTTTGGAGAGGGTGATTCTGTCACAAGCCGGTAGGTTACCGCGCTTAGAATCATCCATACTGAATCTCTTCACTATGGTGTCTATGTACCTGGACTGTGAAAGTCCCAACATCCTCTTTGATCTATCACGATAGATCCGAATCCCCAGAATGTAGGTGGCATCACCCAGGTCTTTCATGGAGAATTTCCGTGACAAGAATCTTTTGACTGACTGTAACATAGGAATATCATTTTCTATTAGGAGAATGTCATCCACGTACAAAACGAGGAATACTACAGCTCTCCCTACAATCTTACTGTATATGCATGGTTCATCTGGATTTTTGATAAAGTCGAATTCTTTGACAGCATCATCAAAACAGATGTTCCAACTCTGCGATGCCTGCTTTAGTCCATAAATGGACTTAAGCAGCTTGCATACTTTACCGCTGCTCCCACTCTGAATGAATCCCTCTGGCTGATCCATATAGACGCTCTCTTCCAAATTACCATTTAGAAAGGCCGTCTTTACGTCCATCTGCCAGATTTCATAATCGTGGAAGGCAGCAATAGCAAGAAGGACCCTAATGGATTTGAGCATAGCCGCTGGAGAAAAGGTTTCGTCATAGTCCAAACCAGGTCTTTGACGGAAACCCTTTGCAACAAGTCTAGCTTTATAGGTTTCAACCTGTCTATCTACACCAATCTTCTTTTTGAAAATCCATTTGCATCCTACGGGTTTTACCCCATCTGGAGCAACGTCCAAAGTCCATACTTTGTTAGTGTACATGGACTCCATTTCGGTCCGCATTGCATCCAGCCATTTTACTGAGTAACCGCTCTGAATGGCTTGCTGGAAGCTAGTAGGCTCATCATTGTCAATAGTGCAATCCTCTCTATCCCCGTCTATGAGAAAACCGTAGTATCTCTCGGGCGGATGAGATTGCCTACTACTCCTGCGGAGTGGCGTCGGGATGTCCTGTTCTCCTGAACCTTCTTGTTCTACCAAGATTTCAGTAATAGCTTGTGGCTCTGGAATTTCTTCCAGTTCTATTGTGCTCCCACTCTTCTGATTTTCCAAAAAATCAGTTTCCAAGAAGCGGGCATGTTGAGAAACAAAGACCTTTTGTTCCTCTGCGTAATAGAAACAATATCCCATGGAGTTCTTTGGATATCCCACAAACTTACACTGTACTGAGTGTGCCTCGAGTTTGTCCGTATGCTGCTTCTTTACAAAAGCTGGACATCCCCATGTCTTAAGATACTTAAGACAGGGTTTCTTCCCACTCCACATCTGATATGGTGTGGTAGGCACAGTCTTGGTTGGAACTTGGTTCAAAAGATATGCAGCTGATTCTAGTGCATATCCCCAGAATGATCGCGGCAACTCAGCGTTACTCATCATGGAACGAACCATATCCAATAGGGTTCGGTTCCGTCTCTCCGATACACCGTTATGTTGTGGTGTGTATGGAGGAGTAAGCTGAGAGAGAATTCCATTCTCTTTTAAGTAACCTAGGAACTCGGCACTTAAGTATTCACCACCTCGATCAGATCTCAGTGTCTTGATACTTTTGCCTGTTTGGTTTTCTACTTCATTCTTATATTCCTGGAATTTTTCAAAAGCTTCAGATTTATGTTTCATTAAGAAGACATATCCGTACCTTGAAAAGTCATCCGTAAAAGTAATGAAGTATGAATAACCACTTCGCGCATGTGTAGACATTGGACCGCACACATCACTGTGTACGATCCCTAAGAGCTCGCTCGCTCTTACTCCGTGTCCAGTAAACGGAGTTTTTGTCATCTTTCCTATAAGACAAGATTCACAAGTAGCATAAGATTGATATTCGAACTGATTCAAATATCCTTCTCTATGTAACTTAGTCAACCTTCTCTCATTGATGTGACCTAGTCTACAATGCCATAAGAAAACCTGATTTAATTCCGGAGACTTTCTTTTAAGTGTGTTCTGGACATTGAAAACCTGAGCTTGACTCAATACGTATATGCCGTTATCTAATGTACCAAACCCAATCATAACTTGATTTAGGTGGATGTGAACTGCATCACCTACGAATGTAAAATTATATCCCTCTCTCGAAAGTGAGGATACTGATATGATACTACAAGTCATACTTGGTACATACAGACAGTTACGTAGAATCAATATTTGCCCACTTGTCAAACCTAGGCGATATTCTCCCACGGATTCAGCGTCCACGCTCATTCCGTTTGCAACTCTGAGAGACCAATCACCTACCTTTATAACTCTACGGTTTCTCAAAGCATGTAATGAATTACAGATATGAGATCCTGCTCCGATATCTAGTACCCAGGAAGTAGAGTTAATTGACAAACAGTTCTCAATTACAAATACACTTGAAGCCGAAGCCACAACATGCTTCGAATCCTGGCTACTGGCTTTGCTAGCCCTGCAATCATTCTGCCAATGTTCATTCTTGTAACAATAGGAAGGTCCCTCTTTTACTATATCCAGTCCCAAAACTTTTGCCCTTCTCTTTCCTTCTACTTCCCTGGTTTCCTTCAGGGTAGGAGGCAGAGACTGTAGAATCAAGTCGGTATCTGACTCGTTTCCCAACGCGGTCTCCAGGTCCTGGAGCTCATCAATACAGCTAGTCATTGTAACGACGTTGTCCCCTACAGATGACCCGTCCGCCAATCTCGCTTGAATTAATTCGTTCGAGGTCTCATATCTTGCGATATGAGATTGCTCTCCATATAAATCTTTGTTATGGAGAAAGATGGAAACTAAGTCTATTTTCTCGTGCTGCTTCTGGTATACACCATCAACTGAAGCTAACACGAGGCACTTAGCTTTCGCTTTATCTTTTTTCCTTGTCTGACGGATATCCATATCCGCGACAGTGGAAACTGGACCTGGGATGGCGGGATCTTGAGTAGTAATAGGGTGGTCTAGCTTGTCATAGGCAATGGACATCTGGACAGACTTTTGCCACTCATAGAAGTAAGATTCAGTCAATTTATTATCTAGATGTAACTTAGTCGTGGTCACAAGGTCGCTGCAATTAAGAGAGAGAGAAGAAAACATTTTAGCATGATGCTCTTGCAAGTTTAGAATGGTATTTAATTTATCTAAACAGGATGGCTCCTACTGTTTCTCGAATCCCTCCTCAAACCATAAAAGAAGAATTAGCCAGGACTATTCTCACCGTACAATTCTTGCTTAACCGTTCAGCCAGGTCAGTGTCGATACTTCGAGGGAGGTTTTCCAACGCTTTCGCGAAGTTCCTTAATTAAATAACCTCTTTTCTCTGGGGGCGTAACCCTGCTGACACCTTTCTAGGCACCTACTTAGTTTATAGCTATGATCGTTAAGTGACGAATCTCCTGATAAGTAGTATATACTTACAGTAGGATCGGGATCCAAAATATCATCGTATGATAATGTTGAAGGAATCCTACCAACATTCATCAAACTCCAATATGGTATGCTCTCTCTGCAAATTTCAATTTCTTTAGAAATTCCCGATGTGGATTTTTGCCCCATGCTCTTATGACCTTGACTTTAGTCAACAAATCATAAGTCATATGTCAAGTTCTACCCGTCATTATCCAGGTTAATTTGAACCCACCCGTACATACCCTTGACTTTAGTCAACAAGGTAATACGACTGTCCCAAACCAACGCATCTATCTATGCTGCATATGAATATCTAACAGCTACCAAACACTGTGCCTTGATTTTAGTCAACAAACACAGCTTGAATACTATTGACTATCTATATGAAATGATGGAGGGCTACGAATGGTTTTGGAAAAACCGTGAACGTAGTGAACTTGATATAATCGAAGGAACCTGATACTTTTTAAAAGGAGTGGTTAAAGCTCCGCAATTAAAAATTCTGATCTTTTAAAATAACCGAGTGGTTTCTTTTAAATTTGTTCCAATGATTAAACTTTGGTTTATTTTCTTTGCATTATTATAATGCGTCCCGTCATTAATCCTATCATTGCAAAAAACAACGAAAATACCACGTCCTCTTATGCCATCCGCATTCGCCACGGGGTCCCGTCATCACCCGTTAGGTTACATAACTAACGACAGAATGGGGGCTGGGCTAGCGCGGGTGAAAAACATAAGTGACGTCTAATAGCTATCATATATAGATATTGTACATTCGTCAGACGCAATAATAAGCATTCCAGATCACTGATGAACTTTATTGGATATACTAGCAATCCGCATTTGCTTTGAGCCTGCAATAAAAGACGGATTACACAGTTGTGATGAATAGCCATTACCCCACCCTAGACCCCTACGGGTACAGCAAACTACCCGCCAAGTACCCGAAGTGAAGCGGTCTCCCTCAACAACGTGAGTAGGCCACTAAACACTTCAACGTACCCGGTAGTTTGTGTACTCCGCCTTGGGTCTATCCTAGGAGCAAAAACAGTAAAAAGAAATAATACAACGGTGGCTACAACCGCAACCTGGATGTGCCCCGCAAAAGAATATTACATCATATTACATTTACATCGAATGAATGAATATTAAACCCATCTCAAACCCCGGCTAATCATCACAACACTCCAATCAAGTTCATATACACAAACAGTAAACATTACAGAAATGTGCAACCCCCTGCCAACTGACATAATAGCAGTTAGGGGAAGTTTACGAACACATTAAACATTACAGATAAAAACCCAATTAGCAAATATCTTAGAATATCGATTGATTACCATATTCCGTGTTTACCCCAAAAGCAAACCAACAAAGAAGCAACCTGGGTAGAAACAGAACATACTGGAAAACAGAACACCAAAATATAGGAATTACTGAGCAAATCCGAGTCAACTCGGAGTTGACTCCGCCGCGCGCCAAAAGCACATTCTTGCCGCGGATCCGCGGCCATCAAGCCGAGTTACAACTTCGTATTTTCCCAGTTTTCTTATAATTCCCTGCTGTGAATTTTAAGGTATGTCAAATATTTTTTCAGACACTTTTAAAATTAACAGAAACTTGGGATTTCCGGGGTTTCGTTTTTCGCGTTTTCTGATGATCGAAGTTCTAATCAGTTGCTAACAAGCTAGTAATGGTTTAGTTGGCTCTGATACCACTTTAAGTCCATGTCACGCACCCCACGAACTTGCGGGGAGGCGGAATATATGAAAAACGATTATCAAAGCTTCGTAACACGGACTTGAGCGCATGAATCGTATCTAAACCGTTACTAGCAAACTACGAAAGGTTTAACTACTCGGATTCGAAGTTATACCTCACGTTACTTGTCCTTCGGGTCTTCATCCCGGTCCTCCACTCCTCATAGGCTCCTTAGAACATCGGCACCTCAACGGCCTCCTCGAATCAAAGACGATCCACCCGAGAGCTCCTACTACAAGCTTGATCTCTAACTTGAGATAACTAGGTTGCTCAAAGTGCTAATCTAAGCTACCTATGGGATATAGAGTGAGGTTATGGATGTATTAGTCTAGCTAACCCTTGATCTCAACACATGAGAGGTTAGGGTTAAGGTTTCAAGAATGAGAGAGCTTGAGGAGAGAGAAGGTAGTGATGAGAATGATATTGAAAAATGAACTCATTTGAATATATCAACCATAACAATTTATCAAATAAATAATATATATGATTAATCATCATGGTTGATGCATTCAGCTTGTGTGATTCATCTCATGAGTCATTAGCTTCATAAATGAAGCATTAACTCCTTGGATGAATCACACAAATGAGTCATTAAGCAATAAATGTTTATGCCACCTTAACCCCCAAGTCACCATGCTTCTAGAAGCTTCCCGGAAAATTACGAGAACGCCCCTCCAATCCGTGAAAACACGGAAAATCTTTAGACTGTATAAATCCAATAACTTGATACTAGAATCTGGCTTAAACCAAAGTCGGCTAGTAAAAACTGTCCAAACGTCGTACGTGCGTAAACACACGTATGCGTCCGAACCCTTGTCGTAAAACCATACGACCTCTATATCGTTTAGCCTGGAGCAGGAAAACTCTCTGTGTGGGACTCTAAAGACTCGACACTACGCTGGCAGTGGGTTTAACCACAGACCGCAAGTGGCACTAGCTGTACGTAACGGTCCCCAGGTAGATGTCGATAAGAAAGCCGATGAGGAAACCCATCCGAACTCCTACTGAGCCTGATGTGACAATCTCCGTACAGTCCGGTCTGTTCGTCTAAGACTATCGCATATCGAGCCTAGGGGGCGGCAAGCGTCAGTCCCCTAATTGCGGTATAAGTCGTGTCGGAGCGTAGCCCATTACACCCTGAGAAACTACTGGAACCTACCAGTAAATCTCGCTTGCCTTGGCCAGGGACTTTGCGTAATGGCTCTCTGACACAGCGCGATATCATCTCCCAATACCGGAAGAGACGAATCCTATCTAATCGCCATTGCCTCCAAGTGCTCGGGACTGCACCCAACTGCTACCTGTTTGCATGACTCCTTTGAGCCGTGGTAGGGTAGCAATCTAAGAACAGTGGGACACACTCGAGGCGAAGTAGCAGTGTCAAGTCTGCGGACTATGCTGTACTTATGTCACCTGGGAACTGTTTAACTGACGATGGGTATAATACCAACCAACAGTTCCCCTGCGAGTCCTGTCCGGTGTACCCGTAACCTAACGAGCACCTGTATACTATCTCCAGTACGACGTACTGATGGTTGTGGGATAGACCATCTCCTCAACTGGGATGAGAAGCGTACACACTTAGTCTACTCCGGAATATCGATGCCCTATCTCGATAATTCAACGACCAGGGACCTGTATAGGATGTTGCTTATAGACTACCCAGCCCCCACTAGTGTGACTGCCATCACAACGCTGGTAATCAAGCAAAGATCCTATGGGCTCTACTAATATGTATAAGTGATACGTAACAAGAAACATATGCACATATTAAAGTAGACTCAAACCAAGTAGCATACTACCATGTTTCAGCAAGACTGTTATATATAACTGTGAATATCCCAAGCTTCCATTAAGTAATATACAACCTAGTATGATACAATAATGGCCCCTAAGGCATATACACTAACAGGGCGCGTGGAGCGCTTGGCGCTGTGCGCCAACCACTGAGTGCTAAGCACTCTTTATTTTATTAGCGCCCACGTGAGGGGCACGTGGAGCGCTTAGCGCTGTTTCTTTCTTTGTGCATTTTTTTGAAGAGTTCGATTCTTTGTTCTCCCCTGGATCTTTAATCCCCGAGAACAAATTCATCCCTTCGAGAATTAAATTCTCATTTGTGGGAGAATTGTCTCATGGATCTCAGATCCAGGGAAAGAACCATGTTCTTTTTATAAGGGTTAAACCCTCAGGTATGCCAATGAGATACTATGTTCTCTATTTACCTTGAAGAAGGTTCTTCTTCTTCCTTCTCTCTTCAAAATCTTTTGCTTGCTCTTCTTTTTGAACTTAAATTTTATGGGGGGTTTCCTCTGTACAAGACTTGAAGTCTTGGGTCCTTTATATAGGCGATGCTGATTTGTTGATTCGGTTTAGGAAATCTCTCATTGAGAGATTTCTTAATTGATTTGGGGAATTTATCCACCGTCGGATCTTTGATCCAAGGACTTCTGTTTTACAGAAGACATTTTTCTTGATTTTAACAAGACTGGGAAAATATTTCCCCATAAAGAACTTATTCTGTATCTTGGTGATTTTTAATCACCATTGGATCTTTGATCCAACGGTGTTCTGATTTACAGAGCATAATTTTTCTTGTTTAGAAAGATTCAAGGAGTATTTCCTCAATCGGAATTTAATTCTGTGCTATGATGATTTATCATCTCCGTTGGATCTTTGATCAAAGGGTGGAGAACTTTTAATTCTGGCGCTGGCGCTCTCGTGCTTTGCATGTGAGGCGCTGCCTCAGAGTTTTTAACTCTTGGCACTGGCTCAGAGTTTTTAACTCTGGGCGCTGGCGCTCTCGTGTTTTTCACGTGAGGCGCTGCCTCAGTTCAAATTTTGAATAGAGCCTTGCTCTCCTATTGGGGGAAACAAATGCCTCCCCACCGTTGCGCTCTTGTAGCTCACACGTGAGTGCAACGGTGGCAACCTTTCCACTGTTGGATCATCTTAGAAGTTGGATCGTCTCCCAGCACCTATAAGTGGGGACTTTGGCCCTTGAGATGACTTCTGTTCAACTTCTTGCTTTCTTGTTTCTGAGAATTTAATTCTCCCTTCAGAGCTTAGATCTCTGCCCAAGGAAATTCCTTTTAGAGTTAAAACTATGTCCAAATTTGGTAAGGATCATAATAGAACCCCTTACACAGGGCTTTTCTCTTATTAAGATCATAGATCTAAAAAAAATGGATTTTTAGGATTACTTAACCTATTAGTTAGAACATTGTTCATCTTTATGAAGAACTCTTAGAGTTCGTTTTGTAGATCTAAAAGATTTTTGAGTTTTTACTCTGTAAAAAGCTTTGCTTTTTCAGGGTTTTGATAGGTTACTCCATCGTTTTCAAAATGGATTTTTAGGGTTACTTAACCCATTAGTTAGAACATTGTTCATCTTTATGAAGAACTCTTAGAGTTCGTTTTGTAGATCTTAAAGATCTTGGAGTTTTTACCCAGTAAAAAGCTTTGCCTTTTTTTAGGGTTCTGATGGGTTACTCCATCGTTTTCACAGAGCACGGTTCTTAGAAATTTTGGGGAATTTTTATTCCCTTCATGATTATATTTGACAGATGTCATTTCTGTTTGCAAAGCACTGCTCTCGAGGGATTTTAACTCCTTGGCCCAATGAGCTTCTCATTAAATGAGAATCTTCTTAGTATTTTCGCTTTAATAATTGACTGTCTTATCAATGATGAGCCATCACTTTGATTTTGTGGGTCCCCCTTGATCCCCTTTTTCCTGTATTGCAGGGTGGTACAAATTTAAAGTACCGGATGTCAGAATTTGTAATGTAGAATTGACATCTAACCCTCATTTCTTTTCACGCAGGTACTATGTCTTTTGACACTTCTTTCCCATTTGTTCGCCCAGAGAGTGCATACGCCGACATGCCCGTGGATCGGGAAGTTTTTGCATTGATTAAAGATCACGACTCGAAACAGAAGTCCCTTCACTTATGGGGATTGTGGTACAACAAAATTATTCAGGGTCGGCGCAGTTTCTCTTGTGCGGTGACTTCAGAGCCAATTTCCTCTATTCATTATGCTGACTCACCCCAGGTGAATTACGCGGTGGAGGAGGTTAACTGGATTACGGATGGACGCCTCCAGCCCTCGATGGGATCGATACCTGTACAGCCGCCGATGGCTTTAGATATTCTGGGGCGGCGCATATATCAAGACGAGTTGCGCTCTTAGGGACAGACACACATGATAGGCTTGACTCCTCGCCATTCAGCCGGATACTTGTAGTGGGCTCAGTACATCATGTCGGCCAAAAAGTCATTGCTGCTGATCTCAGATTGTACCCTGCTATCTATGCGTCTCTTTTCCAGTATCCCACGCCTCACGTATGGTGGGTCAAGGCTTACATGGAACAGTGGAATACTCCGACTCACACCATTCTTTTATCGGACCGGGAGGTTTCAATTTCCCTGGAGGAATTCGCAGAAATTTCGGGCCTACCCGCCAGAGGGGAACATTACGAGGAAATACTTCCCCCTGATGAGTACATCTTCGCCACCAAATCAGTGGTGATGGGTCTTACTCCAGAGAATGCTATTCAACATCGATTCCCAAGTCTGATCAAGGTGTTGAATATTTACGAGAGTCTGTTTCTCGAATCCGGAGGGCACGGGGTCAGCTTCACAGATTTCATTGCCCACTTTCTTCGCCCGGAAGTCTTGTCAAAACAAGCTGCGAAGTTCACCAAGCTTGACGATCCTTTTGGTTTTGGCTTAGACAGCCAGCCGACAGCGGAAGCAAATCAAAAGAATTTCTTCCTCCCAAATACCGCGGTCGTCCCCTTTGCAGTGCTCGCAGCTTCAGACATCGACGAAGAGGCGTTCTTTTTGGGGTTCCTTGACCTATGGTTAAGCTAGTTTGTGCTCCCAATGCACCCTCGCTATATGAGGCCATCCGTCTTCTATCCGGCTCACCGAATGGTTGCCAGGACGCGAATGGCCATCGGGATCGCTGGGCTGGCTCACCTGTATCATGGTCTCAGCTTAGCGGCAGCACCACTCAGCTGGGGATACAACCCATAAATCTCCTGCTGCATTATTTCACGTCATGGATCGAGCTGCATGTGCTCGGCACTTTTGGAGTCCACAAACGGCCCCGTTTCTATGACAGTTATAATTTCCTTCGGGTTATGTTCCTACTTGACGCTTCTGCTTTAGATCCATTACAGCGAGAGGCTCGAGGTCTGGTCCTTCACCCACGTACGGTCAGGGATAGCATGACCTTCATCGATAAGGTCCTAACTATCGGTAAGGAATCCACTAAAACGGTGCAGCCGTTGCGCGATACCTTCAAAGATGGGGCTCCTACATTGAAGGCTCGGGAGATTCTGCATTTGTATTCAATCAGGACGGACTTTTTAGTGTTCAGGCAGAACGATTCGGCGCTGTTCATGAGGTACAACCCGCACCGTTTCGCTCAACAGTCGAGCTACAATCAGAGTGTCCCGCTAGAGGCTTTTTTAGCCGAGCTGGTTGCTACGGAAGAGGGTATCCGCAACGTGCTGCACCATTACATGCGGCTAAACACCGGGTCCAACTTTTTTATCAGTGAGCCGAGATGCATTCCGAAAGCCTCGAACGCATACGTGGCATGGTATCAGCATGCGACGGGTGCTGTTATTAGGGAAAGAAAGGCGGTTACTGCTCGATCGCAAGGGTGCAGTCCCTACCGATAATCCAGTTGTCCTCTTAAAGCAACGGACCACTGTTGGTCCTTCCTTAAGAGGAGCTGCCACGGTTGCAATCCCGCGCGTCTTTCTTGAGAAGCCTCTACCCCATGTTCCTGTAGAAACGGTAGCTACAGCGTCCCCAGAATCTGGCGTGGGTACGGAGATCGGGACTCATCACCCAAAAATGCCTGTCTAGCGCAATCTCTTGTCATCGGCTGCCGGCGCTCGCTCGCAAAAGAAGAAGAAGTCGCTGTTTTCTGCCGACGTCATATTTGGCCAGGAGCCACATGCTCCTTACAGCGAGGGTTTGTGCGAGTATGGGACCAATGTGGGTTTATTCATCGCGCCTGCGGATGATACTGATCTCCAGGCTTCCCTTGTGGCTTCCGAGTGACTAGCTCGCGATGAAGCGGCACTGATCACAATCGCGTAGTCAGGTATACTTCAGTTACATTCTTCCACGGTTATCTTCTTTTATTATGCTTCTACTGACGCTTTCTTCTTCAACAGGTATCTCTGCCGAAGAGGCTCTCGCGGCATCCCTCAAAACATTTGAAGAGGAAGAGAGGCTCTGCACATTTTTGGGCCTTCGTAAAATTCCGTTCACTATACCTTTGTCCCTTTCTTTATTCGTGCTCTGACCCTTTCTTTCATCTTATTGCAGGGACTACCTTGACAAAGGTTATTCTGAGTGCGGTACCAATCCAAAGCGGTGGTGCAGCAACGCTTCCAGAGCCAGCTATTGTGGCCCCAGCCCCCCAACACTACCACAAGAGGCTTTGCTAAAGCCGCCGATGACAGACGCCGTAATGGATCCAGAGGCAGAGCTTGGTTCGGATGATGACGTCCCTTTGTCAGAGGTCTTGATGAGATCATTTCTCACTGCTCAGACCGAAAGAAGCGTAGGAAGCGTGGGGTGAGGGAACGCGATGCCCGTTTGGCCGTGGGTGCAAGCTCAAGCGTCATTCCGCTTCCTGATACTCCTTCGGCGGATATTCCCTCTGCGTTGTCTACCGCCCGTAGACAGGTCGCGCGCGCAGCTCGGGAAGAAACCGAAAAGCTGCCCCAAGGTAACGTAACGCTGAGTCTTTTATTAGAACTTGATCTTCGAGTTTTGACACATGCATTTTCTTTTAGGGCCGAGTCTTGGCGATGAGATGATGGGTGAAAGCCTGACGGTTACTGTGCCTGAAATTGCGACCCTTTCTCTGGAATCTGGGACCATCCAGACCACTGTTCTTTCCTCGTGTGGCTCCCTGGTATCGGCGGGCGTCGCAAGCGTCATGACGGCCCTCGTTGAATCAGGGGATGAAGCCATGGGCGCAGAAACTACTTCTCCGAGGGAGAGCGAAGAAGCCGTTATGCTTGGTGCTGCTTCCGTCGCGGTTTTGGTTGATGACACAGCAAGTAAATCTTGAGTCACTGTTCTCTTTTTATTTCACAATCCCGTTCAGCTTATTCTGACGATATTTTGTTTGTAGGTGCAATGAACGCTGAGATTGTGCCATCTGAAGCATCTCCGGTCGCCGCCATGACGGTTGTTGTTCCCTTGCCTTCTCCTATGTCCTCCGAAATGCTGGAAGGTATAGGTTTGCAATTTGTTTAGTTTAACTGTGGACACCATCTTCCTTGTATTGACAGTATATTGTCGTAACTCTGCAGGAGTCCTTTTCGATCATCTATACCAGGTGTTGAACCCGCATTTCTCCTTCCAGTCGGAATTCATTCCGTCTGTTGGTATTGGTTAGTATATTCTTTAGCTATTGTCTCCCCTTATTTTTATGAATAGTTGTATTGTTGCTAAGTCTTCCTTGTATTAATCGCAGCGTCACGGATCGGAGGAGGGGATGAGAGAATAGCCGCGCCTTCGGTACTCCTAATTTTGCCATCTGCCACAGCCGGTATAGTAGACTCCATCGCTCGTGTATTTTCTTTACCTCCCAAGTCGACATTTGACCATAATTTATTTTACAGCAATCACACCATCTCCAGTTCTCTTTGAGTCTCGCATCCCAATGCCAGCAGGGCCCTTTGCTAGACGCTCATCTTCCAGGGGCGCTGCGACTAGCCTGCGAATGTTGAGCGAATTCGTCTAGAATCTTGACGCCGAGAACCTTGCATTCGCTGCAGATTTTGCTGTTGAGGTTAATCCTATGCTGGCGACGCTCGTGAACTTCCATGATGAAGGTGTCGTCTAGTCTTGGGTTAATTACTGCAGAAAGATCGAGGCCTGCCTGCATCAGATTGAGCTCAAGCATCCTGCTCCTGAAGTATCAGCTTTGAACTCCTAGCGGGCTGCGTGGGTCGAGAGTAGTGTTCCTTTCATCTGCCATTTTGAACAAGAGGCGACCTTAAGGTGAAAGGAACATGAAGTAGCTTCAAGCGAATCTGCCCAGTTGCGCACCCAGGTTAAAGCGAAAGCTGCACAGTTGATGAAGGGTTGCGGCAGCGCCCCGGCCATCGAAACACGGCCAAAATGCGGAACACAAATTTATTAAACCGGCGCTACCGTTACTCGATTTTCGGATCGACCTTAAACTCTATTCTAGCGAGCTAACTAAGAGTTAGAAAGGTTATACCGAGATGATCCGAGTCCTTCGGTCTTCATTCCAACCTCCTAGTGGTTCCATGATGATGTTTGGTTGCCGGTCTTCCTCCATCTCCGATGATCCACCTGAGGGAAACGGCGCAAGCTCCAGCTTCGTTGAACGAAGAAACCGACGCTCCAAAGTTGCTAACGATGGAGAGTCGAGGTGTAGGAAAGTGTCACTATAATTTTCTCTCTTTTCTTGTGCTCAAGGGAGCAACCATAGAAGAAGAATGGAGTGAGGAAACTATGGCTTGAACAAAGGAAATTTGGCTAAGTCTTTTGAAGCATGAGAGAGTGAGTGAGAAAGCTAGTGTAATGTTCCATGTAATCCCCAAATGAAATGAACCCCCACCCCATAGTGGCCGGCCCCTCTCCCTCTCTCATTTCCAAAAAAGAAATCTTATCCAAAGTCAAAATGCAATAAACAAATGAACCATACCCAAACACCAAACCATGTCCATGTTCATGCCACCTCACACCCTCCACCTCATTATTAAAACAAATGATTTTTCTAAAAAGAAAAATCAATAATGAGGTGGCAAAACTTCTAGAAGCCATTTTGTATAAAATACGGAATACTTCCCGGTATATGTATCGAAATACATATACGCGTATTCGTACAAAAATATGAATAGCCAAGAGAGAAAATAAGTAGCGAACAATAATACTAGTATACATATATATAAATATATATGTAAATTATTAAATCAAAACCTGATTTAATAATCCGGCTTAATCCTAAGCCGCTAGTATTATCAACCATCCGATTAAAGTCTGCGCAACATGCACATATTTAATCGGACACCTGTATGCACCAACATACGCCATGTACACCATATCGCCTGAACCGTGAAAACCCTCTGTGTGGGACACTAAAGACTCGTTAATACGATGGTAGTGGTTTTAACCACAAGCACGTCAGCGGCACTAGCTGTACGTAACGGCTACCCAGGTATTGAGCGAAAGGGAGGCCGGCGAGCAAACTCATCCTGAACCCCTACTGAGCCTGACAGTGACAATATCCGTACAGTCCGGTCTGTTCGTCTAAGAGTATCGCCTATCGAGTCTAGGGGGTGGATAAAGTCAGATCCCTAACAACGCGATATTTAGTGTCGGCATGATACCCATCACCTCCTGAGAAACTATCGATCCTGGATCGGTAATCCTCGTCTACCATGGCCATGGATTTGTGGTGATGGCCACCCGTACACAACGCGACATCAACCCCCAATACCGGGAGAGACGAATCCCTGACGATCCGATCACTGCTTCCATGTGGCTCGGGGCTGTACCCAACTAAAACCTGTTTGCACGACTCCTTTGAGCCGTGGTAGGGTAGTAATCAAAGTACAGTGGGAACTCACACGAGACAAATGACGATCTCAGGTCGACAGACTAACCTATATACATGTCACCTAGGAACTATCTGACAATAGGTATAATACCAACTAGCAGGTTCCCGGCGAGTCCGTCCAGTGTACTCATAACCCAATGAGCATCTGCATACTATCTTAGGTGAACAAACTAACACTAATGGCTTGTGAGACCTGGCCACCACCCCTCATCGGGGTCTCGATCAGTATACACTAGTCTACACTAGAGTATCGATGCCCGGTCTCGATACTTCTACGACTAGGGACATTTAAGGATGTGCTTATAAACCCCAGCTTCCACATATATGATCGCCATCATAATGCTGGCAGTCAAGCAAGAATCCTATGGGCTCTATCAACATGTACATGATGATAAAGACAAACCAGATAGCATACTATCATCTTGAGTAAGACTGTTTTATCGGTATAGGTCCTGCCTCAATCATCATAATCACAAGTCCGCGACTATGATAATTGCCTTGATGACCCTATAGCCAACAGTTGAAAGCTGTCGTTGACAATCTCCAGCAATGCATTTCGGATGGGTTGACGTTGAGAAGGGCGCTTGACTCTGCGGAGCGGGTCGTGCAGGACTGCGAAGCTGTCATGCTGGGAACCGATGAAAAGTTTTCGTCTTGTTTGCAACAGCGGGCCCGAGTTGAAGCGGAGCTGGCCGTGGCGGCCGATTGCGAGAAAGGATTGAGAGGAACATGCGAGCAGCTGACCGATTTGTTGAAAACTTCTCCTCCTTAATAACCGTCTTTGTATCCCCCTTTTTTTATTGTAAACTTGCGGTCTATGAATAACATGTATACATTTTGATTCCTTTGTGAAATGTATTTTGTATTCACTTGAATTTATGAAGAAAAGACATATTTTATCTTATACTATCATCTTCTTTTCTATGTCGTGTCATTGGCATATGACTTTAGCAAATGTGGCCTGTAGATGATAGATAACAGTTCATCTTGAACTCCTTGTAGGGTAGCGATGGCTTAAGAAATAGGTTCAGGTCTACTGCCTACAACTTTTCAACTTTTTGAGCCGTGAGGGTCTCAGAAAGACTTTTCTCCCTATGAGTCAAGAGGATACCGTAGGTGTATTTTCTCCTTAGGAATCATGAGGATTCCTAAGCGCGTTTTCTCTTGAGAGTCGTAAGGATCTCACAAGAGAATTTTCTCCCTTACAAGTCGAGAAGACTCGTAAGTGGTTGTTTCCCTTCTTTTCGATATTCGACTTGGGAGAGTGGCCTGTGGATAGTATACAATAGTCCTTCTTGGACCTCCTTGCAGGGCAGCGATGGCTTAGGAAGCAGGTTCAGATCTGCCGCCTAAGACTTTTCAATTTTATGAGCCGTGATGGTCTCATAAAGACTTTTCTCCCTATGAGTCGTGAGGATCTCGTAGGTGTACTTTTTCCTTAGGAGTCGTGAGGATTCTTAAGTGCGTTTTCTCTTGAGAGTCGTAAGGATCTCACAAGAGAATTTTCTTTTGTGCGAGTTTAGAGGTTCGTGGGTTGACTTGTTTTCGAGTCAAAGCATTGCTCCGACGGGGGGTCATTGGCTGACTTGTTTCCGAGACAGAGCTTTCTTCCGGCGGGGAGGTCATCGGCTGACTCGTTTTCGAGATGGAGTGTTGTTCCGGCGGAGAGGTCATTGGATGACTTGTTTTCGAGACAGAGCTTTGTTCCGGCGGGGAGGTCATTGGCTGACCTGTTTCCGAGTCGAAGCATTGCTCCGACGAGGAGGTCATTGGTTAACTTGTTCCGCTTTCTGCGGTGTCGGGGTTTGACTTGCTCCGCTTTCTGCGGTGTCTGGGTTGACTTGCTCCGCTTTCTGCGGTGTCTGGGTTGACTTGCTCCGCTTTCTGCGATGTCGGGGTTTGACTTACTCCGCTTTCTGCGGTGCAGGGTTTGACTTGATCCGCTTTCTGCGGTGTCGGGGTTGACTTGCTCCGCTTTCTGCGGTGTCGGGATTGACTCTAGGTTGTCTGTGAACCGTAGAGTCTTGGAACCGGAGACTTTGCCGTGGCTTCGATCGGTGATGTCGAGTCCGTATCCTGCTGGAATGAGGAGGAACGCCGTTGTTGGTTTCTAAGCTGTAGATGTGGCCATCGAGATTTGGAACTAGGGACTTTGCCATGGCTCTGCTTCGTTGCGACCCTGAGGTCGGTTGTTGACGTTACGTCTGCATCCTGCTGGAGTTGAGAAGGAACGTCGTGTTGATCTTCTGGGATGCAGATGTTACCGTCGAGATCTGACTCTCCCTTTGACAGAGTCTGGTGGGGAAATGTGGTTCCCTTTTCGTTTATGCCCATAGATTGTATACAGGGGTTAGTATGGACTCACCTGTAGGGCAAAAGTTTCATCTATTTTTTTGTTTCCTTCCGCGATGCTCTATCATTTCAGCTTTTTATATCGCGAAAGCCGCGATTGCCCAATCATTTCGGCTATTTTTCGCGGTGCCCAATCATTTCGGCTATTATTTTTTTTTATTTTATTTATTTTTTTTACTCGCTGCTTTTTATTGCGAGTTGCCCAATCATTTCGGCTATATATATTTTTTGTTTTTTTGGCTCGCCGATTTTGTTGCGAGTTTGGTCCTGAGATCTGATACCAATCTTAGCATCGGTATCGCTACAACTGGGATGTTGCCAGGAGCGAATCATTACTTGTCGTGAAAGGACTTGGAATTTGTTACCGGTTTAGGCATCAACATCACTACAACTGGGAGATTTTCAGGAGCGAATCATCATTTGCCTTTGTTAACTTGAACAAAGGTGGCTTAGCAAACAGGGTTAGGATCCTGTTGACTAAGGATTTTGACTTCATGAGCCGTAAGGGCCTCATAAAGGTGTTTCTCTCTACGAGTCGTAAGGATCTCGCAGGTGCGTTTTCTCCTTAGGAATCGTGAGGATTCTTAAATGCGTGTTCTCTTATAAGTCGTAAGGATCTTACAAGAGTATTTTCTCCTTATAAGTCGAGAGGACATACAAGTGTCGCTCACCACATGAGGACATTTCTCATCGTTGGTGTGACTCGGTGAGGAAAACGTTTATTTATGCCCGTGGATTGTATACAAGGGTCAATGTTGAATTTGTTGTAGGGCAATCTGGGGAATGTAATGGCTTAAGAAAAGATTCAGGTCCCTGTAACTTAAGGCTTTTAAATCCTATGAGCCGTGAGGGTCGCATAAGGGGGACATTCTTCTTACAAGTTGTGAGAATCTTGTAAGTGTAATTTCTCCTTAGGGATCGTGAGGATTCCTAAGTGTGTTGCTCCCTGGTGAGTCATAAGGATCTCACGTAGGTATTTTCTCCTTACAAGGTCGAGAGGATCTTGCAAGTGTGCATGAATTTCTTTTACGAGTCTGCGTCCTTTCCGGTTTTCACAAACTCGCTGGCAGCCCTGCTGTTATTACTCACGGAGCCCTTTCGGGTTTTTATCCGTGCCCATTTCGCTTATGGACATACCGTTTTTTTCCGTGTTAGCCTAAGGATGCCGCGGTTCGTAGTAGTTTAAAGACGTTTCGGTCCGTAGCTAGTTTCAGGACATTTCGGTCTGTCGTTAGTTTAAGGACATTTTGGTCCATAACTAGTTTCAGGACATTGCAGTCCATTGTTAGTTTAGAGACATTTCGGTCCATAGCTAGTTTAGGGACGTTTCGGTCCGTAACTAGTTTAAGGACATTACGGTCCATAGTTATATTAAGGACCTTATGGTCCATAGTTAGTTTAAGGACGTCGCGGTCCTTGGTTTTTTTAAGGACGTTGCGGTCCTTGGTTTGTTTAAGGACATTATGGTCCATAGTTAGTTTAGGGACGTTTCGGTCCACAGCTAGTTTAAGGACGTTGCGGTCCTTAGTTAGTTTTGAGGCGAGATTTCAGCGAATACTACTTATAGAGTTTGGACTCGGGAAGATAGCGAGCGGACATAGGCATCGTCATCTATCATTGACCTGGGCCGTGACTCGTCAGGCGTAGTATTTTTTTAGGAATCGGCCGTTTATTGGCCGGAAGGGTCTTTTGCCATGCATATCCATGAGCAAGTAAGCCCCACCTTGGTAGACTTTGTCTATGATGTACGGGCCCTCATAATTTGGTTCGAATTTCCCCCGTTAGGCACGATTGGGGATCATAGGTCTTTTGACAACTAGCACGAGTTCGCCTTGGCAGAATGTTCTCGGCCTAGTCAATCTTTCGTATGAGCGCGTCATTCTTGCTTTGTAAGCTTCTAGGTTTTGTTGTGCAACGAGACGGGCTTCATCGAGGGCGTCTAGCTCTTCAAGCCGAAGATGAGCATTCTCTTTATCTGTTAGCTCATAATGAACCGCCACTCGTAGAGAGGGTAGCTCTATCTCGAGGGGGAATACCGCTTCTGTGCCGAATACCAACGCGAATGGCGTTGTATTTGTGGCCGTTTTGAATGTAGTCCGATAAGCCCAGAGAGCTTCATGCAGTCTCTCGTGCCAGTCCTTTTTATTTCTGGACACCGTTTTCTTTACGATCTTTGTCATGGTCTTGTTGAAAGCCTCGGCTAGATCGTTAGCTCGGGGATTATAAACTGAAGAATATCTCCAATCTTTTTTATGCCGCTGTGCGAAGCGGCTGATCTTATGGCTTCTATAGGTTGGCCCGTTATCATAGATAATCCGTTGCAGAGTGCCGAACCGATAGATGACGCGTGTCTTGAAGAAATGGAGAATATTCTCTGTCTTCACTTCTCTTAGCGGTACTGCTTCTGCCCATTTAGAGAAGTAATCAGTTATCTCCAATATGAATCGATGTCCTTTAGATGACGCTGGTTCGATGGGCCCAATTATTTCGGTTCCGCACATTTCAAATGGCCAGCTAGCCACTGTTGGGTATAGCGGATTTGGATGCCGGTGGATAAAGTCTCCATGAATTTGGCATGTGTGGCACTGCTTCGCGTATTCGAGGCAGTCCAGAATCATCGTGGGCCAATAGTAGCCCATTTTTTTGATCTTCAGCTTCATCTTTGGCCCGACTTGATGAGAACCGCAGAGTCCGTCGTGAGTTTCTTGGACGACTTTTCTTACTTCTTCCAGTCCCAGGAATCTCAGCCACAGAGAGTCGAACGATCTCTTATATAGAGTATCATCGACGAAGCGAAAGAAAGAGCTCGTTTCATGAGTTGATGTCTTGAGGATGCATCTTCCGGTGTTCGATGGGATTTGAAGTAGTCTATAAAGACTTCTCTCCAATCCTTAGATTTTTCTTGATCCTCTATTTGCGGGGCTGTTTGCTTAGTCGCTTCTTTTTCTTCAGACGACTCCGGAGATATTTCTGCTGGTGCAAGAACCCGACGGCTTTATACAATGATCCTTATGTCATCGAGGTTTTCGTCAGCCAGTTCTTTAGCGAGTTTGGCTAATGCATCCTCTTTGCTCTTTTCTGTACGCGGTATGCTTTCTAGGGCGTAGGAGGGAATTTGAGTCAGCAGTTGTTGCACACTCTCGCCGTACTTTACCAACTCTGGTTTGCACGTCTGAAAGTCACCGTTTACATGGCTAACGACCAGCTGGGAGTCTCCGTATATGAGGAGGTTTTTGATTCCCATGTCGACAGCGATCTCAAGACCTGCTATCAAAGCCTCATATTCTTCTTCGTTGTTTGTTCTTGGCTCTGTTAAGAAAAAGGCAAAGCGCATTATCCCTCCTTGCGGAGTCACGAAGATGAGGCTTACCCCAGATTTGATTATGGGGGAGCTGCGCTTTCGCTTCTTCATGGAAGATGCCGCATCAAAGTAGAGTTCCTATCGGGTATCACTCCCTCCTTTCTCCCCGTCGATCGTGTCAAATGCGTGCTCGTCTGGCAATTCGCAATTTAGGGGTAAATCGGCAGGTATCGGGTGCTCAGTAAGGAAGTCGGCGATGGACTGGCCTTTCACTGTCTTGAGAGGTCGGTATATTATCGAGAATTCCATTAAGAGTAGGGCCCATTTAGCGAGTCTTCCTGTTAGTATGGCTCTTGACATCAAATACTTGAGAGGATCTGCCTTTGATATATGATGGACCTCATGCGCCAAAGCATAGTGTCTGAGCTTTGTTATCGCGAAGATTAACGCCAGGCATTGTTTTTCGATAGAGGAGTAGTTGTTTTCTACCCCCAGGAGAACTTGACTCAAATAGTAGAGGGCTCTCACTTTTCATTGGTCATTCTCCTGTGCCCATAGCGCGCCCAAAGAGCCTTCAAGGGCGGTTGTGTACAGGATGAGGGGCTTTCCCTTGACCGAAGCGGTCAGTACTGGCGGATTCTGCAGGTATTGCTTGATTTCGTCTAGGGCACTCTAGCATTTACGATCCCAAATGAACGGGGTTCCCTTATTCAGCAGGTGACTGTAGGGACGGCATTTTCCGAAGAGGTTGGCTATGAATCGTCGGATATACGCGAGCTTCCCTTGTAGATACCGCAATTGTTTTAAAGTTCTTGGAATGGGCATTTCCATAATCTCCTTGATCTTCGATGGATCTATTTTGATGCCCCGGTGTCGTATGATGAACCCTAGAAATTTGCCTGACGAGACTCCAAATGCGCATTTCAAAGGGTTCATCTTCAGGTCGTACTTCCGAAGACGCTGGAATACTATTTTCAAATGCTCCCAGTGTTCCTCATATGATTTGCTTTTTACTACAAGGTCATCGATATAGCATTCGACGATTTCATGTATGAGGTCATCGAAAATCTTTGTCATGGCCCTCTGGTAGGTAGCGCCGGCGTTCTTCAGACTGAAAGTAATCACTTTGTAGCAGAATATGCCCAGAGGAGTCTGGAAAGTGGTATGCTTCTGGTCTTCAGGATGCATCTTTATTTAATTGTATCCTGATGAGTCATCCATGAAGGAGAAGAATTCGTGAGTGGACGTGTTTTCTATCATCAGCTCGATAACCGGTACAGGGAAATCATCCTTCAGATAGGCTTTGTTGAGGTCCCGAAAGTCCACGCAGATGCACACCGTCCCATTTTTCTTCATCAACGGGACAATGTTAGCGATCCAGTCAGGGTATTGAACTTCCTGGATGAATCTGGAGTCGATTAGCTTCTTGACTTCGGCGTTGATACTCATTTCAAGTTCGAGCCGCATCCTTCTTGGTGCTTGTTTGACTAGCTTGACGTTAGGAGATATCGCCAATTTATGCACAGCTATTTTCGGATCTAGCCCGGGCATATCGAAATAGTTCCATGCGAAGCAGCCTTTATACTGCATGAGCATGCCTTTTAGCATAGCCACCTATTCTTTAGACAGCAGCTCGCTGACGAATGTAAGCCGCGGGTCGTTTGCCGTCCCCAAGTCGATTTTCCTTAGGTTATCTGCTGTAGTGTGTATTCTATCTTCCAACTCTTTTAGCGCCGGTGGAAATTCTGAGATCAACTCCTCTTCAACCTCGTTTTCGAAGCACCGGGAGATGTCATTCATATTCTCGCGTTCTCCTTCTTCCGACAGCGTTATCACGTGACAGTACAAGATCGTTTCCAAGACCGATATTGATCTGGTTCTACTCTTGTTATATACGTTGCTTTTGGCACATGCTTTTGCGGTGGAGCTATCCTCCAACTGTTGGATAGAGCGAATCTGTCGAGTTGATATTGGTCTTCGACCCAGTTTTTGAAGGTGAAGCAGTCTTCAAGAGGATGTCCTATCACTCGGTGATAGGAGCAATAATCCGGATGATGAACCTCGTTTGCTTGATCGGGGTGCCGAGACTCTGGGAGTGTCATCATCTGATATTTCATGACAAGGTAAAAGATTCTTCTTGTCTTGTCTTGAGGGAAAGAATATGCTCGACCCATCTTTTTCATAAAAGACGGATTCCGGCTGACCCTTTTTTGATCGCGTGGCCTTTTGGATCCGTTTTGCCGTTGCCAAACGTTTTTTTCGTTCTTTAACTTATTTTTGCCTCTGCGTCGGGCCTTTTTCTTATCTTGGGAATGCATGGCGGGCTGACGGTAAAGGGCATTATCATACTCCGTAGCCTGCTGAAGGAGGCGTTGCGTCTTGGCTTTCTCGTAAATGGCCATTTCGCAGCTGTGGTCATTTCGAACTTTTTGACTTGCTTCCCTTACTAGCTTGTCCATCTGTTCTTCAAATGACAGACTTGGCGTTTTTATGGCAGGACCTCGTTCTGGTTCAACGTCGGCGTCTTTTAAAAGAGCATCCCCTTTTTCATCGAGGTCATTTATGACATGGAAGTCATAGAATTTCTCCCGTTTCTTGGACTGAACATATCCAAGCCCAATCGTTTCCATTTTTCTGTTGGACAATTTTCGCTGAGTTCCGGGGACGTTCCAAATCCTGTTGTAGAACTGATCTTGTCGAGGAGTCTGTTTGAAAGGTATGCCTTGGCATCTTAATAACCTTTTTAATCCCTCCGTGCAGTATCTGGGCAAATGGATGGGTTGGAGCCTGTCGAGCGCAACATCGTCATCATGCCAGACTTCTCTTTTGACTTTAGTCTCCGTGGATTAATAGAATAGGATCACCTTTTCACCTCTTCGCCAGGGAAGGACGTAGAATGTCTGCAGCTCTTGCACACTATATGTTTCAAACGCATCGAGCTCTCTGTAGTGCTGCCGCAGAACCATGGTGATTTGCAAACTCTGATCATCTCCAGTGAGGGTCTGCATTGATGGACGGACTGAGAACACTGCGTTGACTTCGTCTTTAGAGTCACTACCAAAGACCAGGATAGGGGTAGATGGTCCCGGCCTGTTGCATTGGGGCAGCCCCGAATAGACTATCTCTTCTTCCTCCTCGGTATCGCTCCTGAAGACTGGAATAGTGGTGATAGCTTTTTGCTTACTCTCCGGTTTATGGCATCTTTCCGTATCTTCAAAGTCTGTTAGGAAGTACTTTGCATCTTCGTACTTTCGAACTTCATTTATGGAGAATGGGTTTAGTTCCCCCGTCACGGTATACTCGAGACCATCTTTGAAATATTTCATACACTGATGTTGTGTAGAGGAGATGATGTTTTATTCATGTAACCAAGGCTTGCTGAGCAAAGCGTTGTAGCAGGTCTTGGTGTCAATGACATGAAATTTGATGTCAGTGACGAGAAGCCCAAAGCGTAACATCGGTATTACAGACCCAAGCGTCCGTGATGTCTGAGAGTTGAACCCGGAGATGGTGATTTTATCCCGAGCGAGGTGCTGAATGCTCATGCAGATTTCTTTTAGCACCCTCACATTTAGGAGGTTGACAGAGGATCCGTTGTCCACTAAGATCTTCCCTATCTTGACGTCATGGCAGTACCCGGTGACATATAAGGGACGGTTGTGCTCGCACGTTCCGAGGAGGAGATCTTCATCGCCGAAAGTGATGTCATCTGTGTGCACTTCTTCCAGCTCGTCCTTCATCTTTTCTTCGGCAAAGAACGCTTGAAACTGGTCGGGCTCTTGTAATACCCTGATTAGAGAATCTCGTGCCTCTTTAGACAAGAGAAAGGCATCCAAAATGCTTAATTATGTGGGTATCTTCCTCAGGTGTGCCAGGACATTGTAATCCATTTTGTCTTTCTTAGGAGGGTCCTTGGCTGCAAGTTCTTCGATGACTCGATCATCGAGGGCGATATCCTCAAGGACTTTTTCCTTCCCTTTACCTTTTTGTTCGACCCCTTGTTCGTGGGTCCGAGATTTTTTTCAGGCAACGTACGGTTGCGCAGCTGAATGTTTTCACAGTTCTTTACCTCTTCCTCTTCTCCCGAGGTGGATTCTTTGAAGAGAGGGCCGAGGGCTACTTCTTCGTCAGAATCGCTTCCGAAAGTGAGAACTTGAGATCCCTTGGTATCAACCATGTGACAGTTGCTGGTAGTTCTTTTGCGCTCATCTGTCGTATTTCTCTGCTCCCGACGAGTTTTGCGCTTCATCCGCTTGAAATGTTGTCCGTGAGCAACGCATCCCTGCCACCATTTCTTGAAGGCATTGCATTCTTCAGTGGATGTGTAATCTTCCGATGGTACAAGCAATAGCTCGGATGAACGTCCGCTTCATCAAGGTACATACCGCCAGGAGTATCCCCTTTGAAAGGTGGCAGCTTCAGTCCCATTGACAGGGCTTTAGCGAACCGTTTCCTAGTCTTAAGCTTGTTTTTGTCTGCCGTAGGCGTGCTTTGATCTGGTTGGAGTGCTTTGTGACCTATCCCTACCATGACTCGTTTAACTTGATGCCGATGCCTGGCCCTTTTGAATATGGCCATTTCACATTCATGATTAGCTTTGCTCTTCCGACGGGCTTCGTTCAGCAACATATCAATGATTTCTTCTAACCGGTCCAAGGATTTTGGCACCGATCCTGTCCCCAGCTCCTCTATCTTATCTTCTGATGCCGAGTGAGCTTCTTCGTTATTTATTGGTGAATGAGAGATCATGTGACAACTTGCCACATAATCCTCGGGTTCTTCTGATGAGTCGTTTCTGTCGTCATTGTCATATCTCCGCTCTCAAGGATATGGCTAAGAAACTCATGAAGTGTGACCGGGGTCCGCGCCTACTGGTTATATTCTTACAGCGCGTCAATATGCCTTTGTAGATCCGTGCGTTTATCGTCAGAATGTGCGGGCTTTTTGGTTTTCTTCTTTTTCTTTGAAGACTTTGATGGCTGGGCCTGGGTATTTTTCCCATTGCTACTAACTCTCGGTGTTGGGCACGATTTCAGCATTCCCTCAATGATCTCTGGCTCCAGTAGGCTTTTCCATCTGATTGCTGGACATGCTTGAAGATCCTTGAGCGTTCTCTTAGTCTTATCTGAAAGAACGACTTCCCATAGAGCTTCCTCTATAAATGAGCATGATGCCCCCGACGTGTCTATCTTTTTAGGAGCGTGTGGTTGTGGCGGGTCTACCTTCCAGTTTTCGGACAGTGCGAACTTACCTTGTTGGTATTGGTCCTCAATCTAGTTTTTGAAGATGAAGCAATCTTCAATTTGGTGGCCCACTATTCGGTGGTAGGGGCAATAGTTGGGACTGTTGACGTCACCGGGCTGCAGTAGGCATTTCGGATTCGGCAGGGTGATGAACCTGTTGCGCACCGCTAGTTAGAACAGTCTCCTCGTTTTATTCCGGGGAAACGAGTAAGGACGTATTAACTTCTCATTGAGGAATCACGGTTTGTTGCCTTGGCGAGCAACCGGTTTCGGATCACTCGGCTGTTGCTGAGCGTTGGCGACGAAGGTCGCTTTCCTTTTTCCCTTTTCATTTCGAAGCTCCGTTTTCGAGGAGGACGGTCTATGGCCCATCTGGTCCATTTGGGCTAGCTTGTCGATCAAGACTTAGAAAGTGGTCGGCTTGAAAAACATCATAAACTGGGATATAGTCGCCTGCGGATTGAAGGTCCCCACGAACATGGCCACGGCAGGAGTTTCTTCTATGCGTTGTTCGCATCTCGACCATAGGTTCCACACCGAATTGCATACTGAACCTTTGTCTCTCCTGGCTTCACCCTGGCATTGATCAATGCCGTGATCGGGGTGTGTTCGCTGGCGCTTGCGAAACACTGGGTGAATAGCAACTCCATTTCCGTGAATGTTTTGATGGAGTCATTCGGAAGCTCCGAGTACCATTCATATGCCATCTCCACTAAACCGCCGACGAATTGGTGAAGCAGCAGTTTGCCGTCACCTCCGGTATTGCCGCATAGAGCCCTAAACTAAGTGACGTGTTGATGGGGATTGCCCGTCCCCTTATACACATGAAATTTAGGGATCGTGTATTCTGGGGGTACTTAATTTGATCGTACCAGCTTGGGTAGGGTCGCCCAGTTCTGATGACTTGGCCAGTTGCTTCACTTGCTTGATGAGCTCGTATTTGTTGATCTATATAGTCATCAAGCACAGCTTTCGAGATTGTCTCCTCCCTGGCTACTGATAAAGCCGGGAGAGGGTTTGATGTCTCCCCTCTATCGTCTTTAATGATTATTGGGGGATCTTCGGCTGGAGGGTCCGGCTGGATCATCATGCCCACCATATCTTGGAACAGGAGCGTCATTTGTTTTATGTTAGCTGCTTGTTCCGCGGCTTCTTTATTTTTCTTTTTGAGCATTCTTCGAAGGAACTCAGCGTCGGTTTCCTGCTCCTGGCGTTGATCCGACGATACTTCTGGACTTTCTTTCTGCCCGGTAAGTGCGGACATCTTTGTCAGCATCTCCTGGAGCTTCTGTTGTTGCTCTTGAGCCTTTGTTACAGACCGCGTAAGTGGTCGATGACCCCTAGAAGTACGAATTTCCTCTTTTTCGGATGCCATGTAGACGATGTGCACTACCATGCCTCCAGACTTGGGACGTTTAGGTTCAGTGCCCTTGAGATTCGTCATAGACATGGGGATCTTCTCCGGCCTTCTCCTTTTATGGGCGATCGAAGTTGAGGGGGCTGCAACAGGCACCCTTGTAGACGACGCCTTCTGTAGCATGGTGATGGGATGGTCTTCCTCTTGCCGAACCTTCATTTTTTTCGATCGGCAGGAGTAGTCTTTGTTGATTACAGAGTCTTGGACTCTTCGCCAGACCCTGTGGATTTTTGAGGACAGCCGCTGAGGGGGCTGTTCCGGGTTTGCTTTTGTGGCGTTCTCCATATGTGGAGGATACTTTTTCAATATGGCAGTTGGAGAGTTCTTACGCACCCTCCTGAGCGGCTTAAAGCTGTTCCTAGTTGGAACAGCAGCATCGACTTCCATCATTGGAACTGGTGGGGTCAGTCCAGAAGGGGAACTACCCCCAGCTTTCCTCACTCGGCGCCAATGACGACGTCGAGCATGTCATGTAGCCGGGATCACCTCTATCATCGGAGTAGCTTCTTCATGCCCCCTGCTTTGAGGAGAGGCTGTTATTGGCGCCAACCTGTCAAAGACTGACATCCGCTGGGAAGGAATGGTCAACCTGTCGAAGGCCGACTTTCGAGTAGGGGAAGTAGTTTGGACGACATCACCTGTAGCAAGAGTTGGGATAGCCTTCTCCGGTATTGCGAGCCTCTTCACAGGCCTATTTGAGCTTAGGTTCATCCTGTCGAAGATTGAGGTATTAGACTTGGATGACCCGTTAAGAGGGGCCGCGGTAGTTGCAAGCCGATCAAAGACCGACATCTTTGGATCTTCCTGCGATGGCACTGGGGCGTTGAAGCTTATTGGTGGGAGCATGGTCCCGAAGAACAATCCAATGGTGGCCTGTGTCACTTGTTCCATCGGCATTGCGAAGATGGAGGCCGCTTGGGGCCCGTAAGTTACTCCTCCAGACGGGGCGAAGCGGGAGTTGTTGTTGCAGTTGGTGCAGCTGGAAGCCATTGATCTTCTTTTCTCTACACGGGAGCAAGACACCAAATCTCGGCACCTCGAATTCACAGGAAACCATAACAGACCGCGATTTGTTCGCGAAACATGACACACGAAGTGTAGAGTGGAAAGAGGAAAAGGTCCCACCGGGCATGCCAGAATCTGTTTGCCGCCAAAAGACGCGACCGGGACGTTGAGACACCTGGCCTAAATTTTGGGGGTAGATGCTATTTGGTTTTATCCATCTACCTCTCCGAAGATGCCAAGTTGATTTATGGTACCGTGTATCGGAGGTTTAGACAGATGCGGACGATGTAGCAGACTTCGTCAGATTCCCCCTCGTTTGTGAGGGGTTTTTTGATTGTGGGGACGCTCTTCCCTGCAGGCGCAAGCCCCTGCAGTTAATTACGTTACCGCGTAGCGATAACCACTTTCTCCTGCTCCAGATGTTCATTTCGTGTCGTGTGTGTTTGTTTTGTTTTAGGTTGCCCATGGATTCTATACGGAGACTAATTTATGTTGTCGCCCACAGGGCAGGGATTAGTCCAAATCCGTATTTTCTTAGATTTGGGTTTGGTTGATTTAAGGATCGTTAACCTCATTTGAGATTAAGATCAAATTAAATGTTTATTAAGGATACGTTAGTCTAATTTTTAGACTAAGATCTACTTAACAAGGTTTCAGGATCATTTAGATCCAACAAAAGAGCATTTGAGCTCTATTGCTTTAGTTTAGGGATGTTTCGGTCCGTCGAGTTTAAGGACATCATAGTCCGTAGAGTTTAGTTTAGGGACGTTGCGGTCCATTGAGTTTAAGGACATCATAGTCCATAGAGTTTAGTTTAGGGATGTTGCGGTCCATAGTTTAAGGACATCATAGTCCATGGAGTTTAAGGACATCATAGTCCATAGAGTTTAGTTTAGGGACATTGCGTTCCACAGAGTTTAAGGACATCATAGTCCATAGAGTTTAGTTTAGGGACGTTACGGTCCATTAGGTTTAAGGACATCATAGTCCATGGAGTTTAAGGACATCATAGTCCATAGAGTTTAGTTTAGGGACGTTGCGGTCCATTGGGTTTATTGATTGTCGGGACCCGCCACCTCTCTGAAGACGTTGAAGAATTACAACGACATGTATCAGAGGAGTGAAGGGATGTACCCTTGAACCAATGAATTTTCATCAGGGACTTGGTAGTCTTGTTTGGCACTAAGGCCAATTTAGAAGAAGACCTATGGGCTCGGTCGATTTGGGGTTTGGCCAACCTTGGGCTTAGCCTACTTGATTACTTATTTGGGCTTGATCCCTTTTTGTTCAAAAATGCCGAGCATTGATATGAGCTTTGATGCTCACCCTTTTTTGTTTTTTATTGAGTGTTAAACACTCTTTATGGCGCTTGGCTCTATTTACAGAGCGCTCTTTATTTTATCAGCGCCCACGTGAGGGGCACGTGGAGCGCTTGGCGCTGAGCACCAACCAATGAGTGCTAAGCATTCTTTATTTCATTAGCGCCCATGTGAGTGGCGCATGGAGCGCTTGGCGCGAGCGCCAACCACTGAGTGTTAAGCACTCTTATTTCATTAGCGTCCACGTGAGGGGCACGTGGAGCGCTTGGTGCCGAGCGCCAACCACTGAGTGCTAAGCACTCTTTATTTCATTAGCGCCCACGTGTGGGGCGCGTGGAGCGCTTGGCGCTGAGCGCCAACCCCTGAGTGCTAAGCACTCTTTATTTTATTAGCGCCCACGTGAGGGGCACGTGGAGCGCTTGGCGTTGTTTCCTTCTTTGTGCATTTTTTAAGAGTTCGATTCTTTTTTCTCCCCTGAATCTTCAATCCCCGAGAACAAATTCATCCCTTCAAGAATTAAATTCTCATTTGTGAGAGACTTGTCTTATGGATCTCAGATCCAGGGAAAGAACCATGTTCTTTTATAAGGGTTAAACCCTCAGGTATGCCGATGAGATACTATGATCTCTATTTACCTTGAAAAATGTTCTTCTTCTTTCTTCTCTCTTCAAGCTCTTTTACTTGCTCTTCTTTTTGAACTTAAAGTTTATGGGGGGTTCCTCTGTACAAGACTTGAAGTCTTGGGTCCTTTATATAGGGGAGGCTGATTTGTTGATTCAGTTAAGGAAATCTCTCATTGAGAGATTTCTTAATTGATTTGGGGAATTTATCCACCGTCGGATCTTTGATCCAAGGACTTCTGTTTTACAGAAGATATTTTTCTTATTTTTAACAAGATTAGGAAAATATTTCCCCATACAGAACTTATTTTGTATCTTGGTGATTTTTTATCACCATTGAATCTTTGATCCAACGGTGCTCTGATTTACAGAGCACAATCTTTCTTATTTAGAAAGATTCAAGGAGTATTTCCTCAATTAGAATTTAATTCTGTGCTCTGATGATTTATCATCTCCGTTGGATCTTTGATCCAAGGGTGGAGAACTTTTAGTTCTGGCGCCGGCGCACTCGTGCTTTGCACGTGAGGCGCTGCCTCAGAGATTTTAACTCTTGGCGCTGCCTCAGAGTTTTTAGCTCTGGGCACTGACGCTCTCATGCTTTATACGTGAGGCGCTGATTCAGTTCAAATTTTGAACAGAGCCTTGCTCTCCTATTAGGGGAAACATCTACGACAACAATATTGGTAGCATGGAATGAAGCGCGAAGTAGCCAGAAGCGTAGCCAAGTGCTTGGTTTGTCAGCAAGTGAAGGCTGAACATCACAGAACTGTTGGTCTACTTCAGCCATTACCTATCTCAGAATGGAAATGGCAGCACATTACCATGGACTTCATGACTGCCCTTCCTCGCAGCACGAAGGGTAACGATGTAGTGTGGGTTATTGTGGATCGACTCACAAAGTCGGCTCACTTTATTCCCTTTCGAGCTGGCCAATCTACTGAGACATTAACAAAGAAGTACATGGAGGTAAGCATGAATCTAAAGTAAGATTTAACCTCAAATTGTGCTATATATTGATACCCATGAACTCATACAAGATATTGTGAGATTACATGGAGTACCAGTTTGCATCTTCTCTGATCGTGACACCAGATTCCGATCAAAATTTTAGCAGAGTCTGCAAGCTAGCTTGGGAACGAGTCTGAACTTCAGCACGGCTTACCATCCACAAATGGACGGACAGTCCGAGCGAACAATTCGGATTCAAGAAGACATGCTAAGAGCTTGTATGTTAGACTTCAGATGTTCGTGGGAAGATCACCTACACCTTGTGGAGTTTTCATACAACAACAGCTATCAGGCGAGTATTGAAATGACATCATTTGCAGATCTTTATGGAAGGAAGTGTCGTTCACCACTAAGTTGGGATGACACGGAGATCGTGAACTCCTTGGACCAGAGATGATCGTGGCAATTGTAGATATAGTTCGCATGATCAGAGAAAGAATGCGTATAGCCCAAGACCGACAGAAGCATTGAGCTGATGCAAAGCGTCGACACGTGGAGTTCCAACTTGGAGATCATGTTTTCTTAAAGATATCTCCAAACCGAGGAGTAATCCTCTTCGGTAAGAGGGGTAAGCTCAGTCTGAGATATATAGGACCGTTCGACATTCTCGAACGAGTCAGAGAAGTGGCATATCGTTTGGCACTTCCACCCTCATTGGAAGGAGTGCATAACGTGTTCCACATATCCCAGCTCCGAAGATATGTGAGCGACCACAGCCACATCCTTGATCACTCCGAGCTCACTGTACAGACGGACCTACATTGCGAGCAACAACCCATTGAAATCCTGGAAAGAAATGTAAAGACACTACGGAACAAGGAAGTAAACTTGGTCCGAGTGATATAGAGAAAAGATTCGCCAGTAGAATCAACGTGGGAACGAGAAGATGACATGCGTGCAAGATACCCTTACTTGTTTGTAAATTAGTCCTTATATAATTGTAAATTTCGAGGACGAAATTTTTATAAGGAGGGTAGAATGTATTGACTATGAATTTATTGTACGAAAATTTTTAAATTTAATGTACAGAAAAGAGTTTACAAGCCTGAGTACAATTTAAAAGTTAATTTTTGTTAAGAACAACAAGAAACAACTTGTAGCCCACTGGTAAAGCCTTGCACTGCTGTGACGTAGCCCCTGTGTTCGAATCCTATCAAACACGTTATATTTTTTCTGATTTTTCTTTTAAACTTTTGGAAGCCCAAAAGTTTACACGTGCTAAACACACAAAAAATGAAAATATAGAAAAATCAAACATGTGCAAAAGGATGTTAACACTGGCGTGAACACTTAGCACAAATCCGACGGCCTAACCCCCTCTTTTGGCCGGCCAAACCCTAAAAAAAACCGGCACCGACGGGCAGATCTTGACCAAACCCCTCCGTGTTTTGACCCTTTCCCTACCCCTAACTCCCCTGCATTGTTTGATTGCTCTGCAATCAAACAGAGATCTTTTAATTCTCCATTTATTTTCATTTTAATGAATTTTAATTCACTCTTTTAATTCCAAAACCCTAATTACACAGTATAAATACTATCCCATGCCCTTGCCCTTCCTCATTCTGAAAATTCTAGCCAAAAATCTTAAATTTTCTCAAGTACAAGTGGAGTAGAAGAGGAGTTAGCCAACGACCAACTTCCGGCGAGGAATCGAGGCTATTCCGGTGATCCCGCGATGCCACGACTATCAATCTCTTTTCTTCTACTTTCGCTTAACCTAATTCACTTGTAAGTCCTTCTAAATCTCTCTTCTTCTTCTTTAAAAATCTTTTTTCAAAACATGTCGGTATGTGGAGTTAATACCGACATCTTATTCTAAACCCTAAAAATTTCATTATTTCTTCCATATCATTCATCCAAATTTTTACCCTATGTTTATAACCATAAAACTAATGTTTAGAACCAACTTTCACTCAAAAATATCATGCTAAATAACTTTAATCTAACTTTTACATAAAAATACCATGAACTTTATACACGTCATCTTTTATTCCTTTGTTGAAACATACCTTTAGAAAACTTCACGGGTAATGACCTACCCCTCACATACACACATGGTTTCATAGCACAATTCTCTTTGAACATATTTTTGTGGTGAATACAATATATTTCATTAAAATACCATCTACTATAAAAACGGTTTCTTTTAGAATTGTATTTCAAAACCCTTGCAAATAAGTCTCTACAACCCTTTTTAGGGGACCCGCTATTGGATGGTGCGGATTATCGTACACCCTTGGGCTAGTAGAGCGAGATGCAGACCTCCTCACGGAGCATTCAGTTTCGAAAGGTTTTTAATACGATTTTTTAGGAAAAACGAAATTTCTACTTAATAATCAAAATTATTTTTTTAATAATTATATAAATATTACAAAATTCATATATTTCAAAATATACTAACCTTATATTTTTCAAATAAAATAATTACAAGTTTCATCAAAATACCATCAAGATATCAATACAAGACAAGATTACAGTAAAATACCATGAACTATTCATGTTAAGTTATTTATCACTAAAATACCTCAAATCCCTAAAATTAACATTCATGGAAATCCTAAATATTATAAATAATTTCTCGAGGTTATTTTGAACTATATCTAAAAAATATTTTTCATAAACCCCCCTCGAGGTATATAAAATTACATTCAAGGATTTTAGTAAACATGGGTTTAAGCGGGATCAATTCTCCTGAGCCTCAGGGAGCCGGAGAAAGTGAGTGCTTGTCTATTTAAGATAGAAAAACCTAACGGTGTTATCAATGGTAACTTTCTTGGAAAAAGACATAAATCCTGCCGTCCATATGCAGCAGTTACCGATAACTCCTCCCGAATATAATTCAGGATCCAAATCAGTTCTAATTGTTTGACTCAAGTCTGCATCTAAATCAAGCTTGAATCCAAACTCAAACCAGAATCCTATTCATACATGAATCCAAACTCTAACATGTATACTTGAACCTGAACTTGAATATCAAACCTGAATACAAGACTTGACTTGACCGAACCATGGTTATAACTTGAATTGTTTACATGACAACTTGTTTACATCCTGAACCTGATTACACGAACAACTTGTATCCATGGTCTCGGCAAGTCTGATTATTATAATCTATATAAAATATTATACGGGGTTAACGTGGTAGATTGGTATGGAATGTAATAGAAATGGAACGAGATGGTCACTAAAATACACCTACATGAACTCTCGTGTCGTTGTCCCGTGGGTTTTGACAGGGCCTTATACTACCTGTTACCATAGTCTACGGAGCAAGTTGGACTCCTCTCGTATACACCGATACCTTCTGTACCAAGCTACAAAAAATTACGTTAGAATAATAAACCGATACCTGTATAACTTAACAGTTTCCTTCCACAATACTTGCTATATTCCTCTCTTTCTTTTGGGACTTACCGAGCTCTAGTTCGCTGACGACATTCCTGTTTTTTCTTTCTTTGGAATGTTCGTTAGGAGGATCGGACTCTCTCGAGATCGAGCCTTGCCAGGAGGATGTGGACCAGTTCACTAAGCAGCCGGACTTCTAGCTTTTCCTTGTACTTACTTTTCATTTCATATGCCACTGTTTAGGATTTACTTTATATCATTGTACTTTCCTTTTCAAAGCAATGTATTGTAAAGATGAATGTTAATAAAAATTGTTGTTTACATTATATCTCTTGTCATTTTTTGTGTATTTCATATATTGCTTATTTACGCTTAATGTATTTGTTTCTTAGTAAATACGTCGCGTGCCAGTCACGTCTCCGCCCCTTATACTGGGAAGCGGGGCGTAACATAAACTTATAATGGACCGAAACATCCTTAAAGTAATACTGGACTGAAATGTCCATAAACTAACATTTGCCCCGAAATACGGCGATATTGGACCGAAAATTCCCTAAACTAATACTGTACCGAAATGTTTCTAAACTAATGTGTTCCCCCAAACTCGGGAATAATGGACCGAAAAGTCCCTAAACTAATGATGGACCCTAACGTCACTAAACTAGTATTTCGTCATAAAATACGGCGATATGTTCTCTTGAGATCCACATTGCAATTGAAGCTACAATGACGAAGATTGCAGCCCAAGTCCTACCGGCTACACAGCTACTCTTGCAATGAATTCACCCCCAACTCCCACCGGCAAATAGATGGGTCACCTGCGACGAAACTACTTTCGAGAGTTTCACCGTGATAAAAAAACAGTATGTCCATAAGTAAAATGGGTACGGATGAAAACCCGAAAGGGCACCGTGAGTAGAAATAAAAGGACTGCCAGCGAGCTAGTGAAAATCCGAAAGGATTATACTTGCGAGATCCTCACGACTCGTAAGGAGAATTCCCCCTATGAGACCCTCACGACTCATAGGATTCAAAAGCCTTAGGTTACAGAGATCTAAACCTGTTCTTAAGCCGTCACATTCCCCTAATGCTGCCCTACAAGGGGTTCAATATTGACCCTTGTATACAATCCAAGGGCATAAATAAATATTCTCCCAGCAAGTTCCACCAATGGCGAGAAATGTCCCCATATGGTGAGCGACACTTGTAAGTCCTCTCGACTTACAAGGAGAATATACTCTTGTAAGATCCTTACGACTTACAAAAGAAAATGCACTTAGGAATCCTCACGACTCCGAAGGAGAAAATACACCTACGAGATCCTCTCGACTCGTAAGGAGAAATACCTTTACGAGACCCTTACGGCTCATAAAGTCAAAAATCCTTAGTCGACAGGATCATAACTCTGTTTTCTAAGCCATCTTTGTTCAAATCGACAAAGGCAAATGATGATTCGCTCATGGCAATATCCCAGTTGTAGCAATACTGATGCCTAAATAGGTACCAAATTTTAAGTCCTCTCAAGGCGAATGATGATTTGCTCCTGATAATATTCCAGTTGTAGCGGCCGATGCCTAAATAGGTATCAGATTTCAAGTTCTCTCACGGCAAATGATGATTCTCTCATTGCAATATTCCAATGGTAGCGATGCTGATGCTAAGATTGACATCAGATTTCAAATCCCCAACTCAAAAAAAATCCGAAATGGTAGGGCAACTCGCAATAAAAAGCAGCGAGTAAAAACAAAAACAGCCGAAATGATTAGGCACTGCGATAAAAAGCCAAAATGATTGGGCAATCGCGACTTTCACGACATAAAAGCTAAAAAGATAGAGCATCGCGGAAAGAAATAAAAAAAATAAAAATGAAACTTTCCCGCCGTGCAAGTAGGTCCATATTTACTCTTGTATGCGATCCATAGGCACAACTGAAAGAAACAGAACCATATTTTCCCACCACGCTTCGTCAAAAGGAGCTCAAATTCTTAAAGGTACATATACAACCTAGAGACAATCCTGACGTTCCTTCTCATTCCGGCAGAATCCATATGCAATGCCATCATAAAAAAAGGACCCAAGGGTCAAAGCAAAAATGGAGTAATGGTAAAATCCTAGCTCCAAGTCTCGACGGTACATATACAATATAGAGACTATCCCGGCGTTCCCTCTAATTTCAGCAGGATGCAGACACAACTATCAAATGAAAATTGGAGTAATAACATATTCCTAGCTTTGGACTTCAATTGCAATACATACAGCATAGATGTCTTACAGATGTCTACCCTATTTCAGCAAAGAATCGGCGCGACATCATCAAAGCAAAAACGAAGCGATGGAATATTCCTAATTTCAGGTCTTGACGGCAGTACATACAAAGCCTAAAGACCGTTGGAGATCATCCCACCCCAGAATGGTGCGGTTATGACTCATCGGGGTTCTAAATTGAGCCTAACCTCATGTAAAAAGCGCCACGACAAATACCTAACGCTTTTTTTTTCTGACGGTAATATAAATACTCTAACCTAAGAAGATTACTTTAAGACGTCTTGTCCAGCCTCAGAAGGGATCAGAGACACGACAATCGCGGGGCTACTCAAACAACGGTTTAAAAAGTGCATATTGAGAAATATATCAGCCAACACAACGGTACCACGGACTAATATCCTAGTACCACAAACCTAACGGACCTCTGTTATAAAAGAATGGGGGTTATCTACATACAACGTTAGGACAAGTTTGCCTATAAACCCAAGGGAGGTAGACTAAAAACACTCCGAAATGAGTACATAAATTAGTGACTCCAGAATGAGTGAACAAACTACAGACTCCGAAATGAGTATATAAACTAGAGACTCCGGAATGAGTGAATAAATTAAAAACTCTGAAATGGGTACGTAAACCAGAGACTCCGAAATGAGTGAATAAACTACAAACTCCGAAATGAGTAAATAAACTAGAGACTCCGAAATGAGTGAATATACTACAAACTCCGAAATGAGTAAATAAGCTAATACGCGCCGAGCCAAGACATCAAAAGATTGAAAGGTGCAAGCATGAAATAAAATATATCTTTTATTCACAAACCAAAATGAATACACGATAAAAAAGGGAGGGGGGATACAACGACAAAAAAAATTAAGAATGTGGATGATTCAATAAGCCAGATAGATCATCATTTTTTAGCCAAACCTCCGCCTCAAGCTCTAGCAGCGCCACAAGCTGAGCCCCTGTCTGTGCCTGTTGTCGTTGATACAAAGAAAACCGATGCTCAAGTTTTTTCTCAGCAGTCTTGTTAGTCTTAACCGTTTCGTGCGTAAAAGTTACAGCTTTATCTAGAGCCACCATCTCCGTAATTGCTTTTTGAAGAACTCGCCAAATTTCGTAGGCCCAAGTAGTTTTGGTTGCGAGCTGGCCTTAGAGTTCCCCCAAAGCCTTTGAGGCTAGCTCCCTCTCCGAAAATTTCCGGTTGAGACTGTTCTCACAAGATCGGAGGTTGGCTTCACACCGATCAATCCATTCATGCAATTTGGCCTTTACAGATAAGATCTCTGAATGAAGGCGTATGCATTCAACTCCACGAAGAGAAGCCTCCACTCGACGGCAATACTCAACCCTAGTATGCTCCATTGCCTCGTCATGGTAGATGGCAAGAACGGACAAAGAAACATTTGCTTCGACAGCAAATTCCCTTGCAATGACGGAAGTGCCAGCGCGGAGATCTTCGATAAGAGTGGCCAGTGAATGTATACTTTGCTTCGCCATCTTTTTAGACATACATCTGGCATAAGGGCCCGGCGGCATGCAAATATGGGACTCAAATGAAGTCAGGGTTGGCAGAACTGTGAATATATATATATATATATATATATATATATATATATATAAGATTAGTCACCTTTCCAAATGGGAGATAAACAAAAGAATACCAAGACTAGAGCATCACTTACCCATGGCCACAGAAGGCAAATCTAAGAAATCCCCAGGCCCGTCAAGAACCTCAACTTCATTATCGGCTTGTAGAACTGCGGTTCAAAATAACGGCGTGTCAGTGCAATTACGAAAATATAGTATAGAAGGCAAGAGAATACCAACCATAGCTAGAAGAAAGGATGACACGCTAAGGGATTATCGCATGTGGGGTCGCTATATTAAGTAGGCATAAGAAGGTCTCCTCCGGAGAATGATTCATAATGGATGACGCCAACTCCCGCAACTCTGGAAACATAAGAAAGGGTCAGACATATGAAAAGATCATTAAAACAGAAAGAGAGATATGAGATTACCCTCAATACTTCGGCCGTTCTGGACCAAAGGGACGGCCGCCTCAGGAATGTCCTCTATATTCTCTGGTGTACCATTGGTAACATCTAAAGAGTCTATAGCTAGTCTAGGAACCTCCGCCGAAGGAATAAAAGTCATCACCGAAGTCTCTAAGGCATGATCTGGGCTCGAAACTGCGCCCGCCACGGAAGGCCCTACAAAAGAAAAATGCGTAAAGACGAATGCAATATGAAAGCAATATAAATTAATTGCTGAAAAGGACGTAAAAGGTAGATACTGATATGCCAAGGAGCCGAAAGTATAGCCTTTTCGAGCCGCAGCTCTTTTCTTGTTAACCACGCTCATCAGGCTTTGATCGAAGATAAAGCTCTACCTTCTTTCAGAGTAGCCTCATCTTCAGAAGCGGCCGATATCAGTTGTTTAATAGCCCTTTTTTCTATCAGTGTTAAAGGAACCACCGGTGACATAGTAGGAGCCGAATCGACATCACGGAACTCGACGGGGGGGGGGAACCTCCCTTCTTATGGTGCACGTTTTCGGTCTCATCCTGTGACCGCTTAAGGGCTTCGGCCAACTGAGCGGCCTCCTCCATAGATATACCCGGAAAAAAAGACCATTATCTGGTTCGTGCGTAGGCATAGGCTCATCACAAAAGAGAGGCTCAGGCTCGAGCAAGGTGTCTATTAAACGCACAACTGACTTCTTCTTCTTTTTAGAGCTCGAGCTAGCACTCGCAGAAGGATGCTTCCTCCCCCTAGGAACCTTTGCACGGCGTTGCCCAATTTCATCTTCGGGATCTGACTTTGATAACGCCGCAGCTTGTGTAGTATCAGGAGTCCCTGCACCAGCTCCAGTGCGAACTGGCATACCAGCAATACGGGGGGTCGATTCTGTTCGAGAAGTTTTCGGAATAATCACTGAATTGTTGTCTCTCAAAGTAGGGCGAACGACCGAACGTGGTCGCAGCAGAACATTGATGGCTTGGGTGGGCGCAGAGGCCTTATACTCAAAAAGCACCCATCTCTCCTCTGTAATGATGGGACTAACCTGGTGGCGATACCAGCTCTTGAAGGGTCCCATAGGCCTTAGAATGTAATCGGGCTTGGGGACCATGAAGAGAGAACCGGTGTTCAGTCGCATAAAGTGATGAATAGAGTTGCGGGCAGTCTCCAGCGAGGAAGTAGGCTCGACCAAGAAAGCTTCGAGGGTCACACTCTGGTTATAACCCAACTGTTGGGCAAAACGATGCGGATTATACCGCATGTAGAGAGCAACATCATTTAATCGGAACACCATGTACCCCGGCCTGATCGAATACAAGTGCATGATCTCCTTGTGTATCAAAGTCAGTGCTCCGTTCTTCAAAAAATCAAATAACTGTTGAATAGGCCTCGTTGGCACAGAAAGAACCCGATCATTGAAAACCATGCCACCCTTATTTGAATACAGGTTAAGCAGCACACATAAAGCCCCCAACTGAGTCGGATCAGGAGTGGAAGCATCAACCAGTCTCATAACTTGTGGGAAAGTATAGGACTTGTAGAAATCAGGCCGCCGGTGTACAACAAACGCGCCTAACACGTGCATCTCAATCCAGGACGTGAAGTAAAAGGAGAAGTTCATGGTGTTTGCACCTAGATTTGAAGTGTTGGATGCGGTACTCAAACTATGATACAGGTGGGATAACCCTGCAACGCCAATGGCCATTCATGCTCCTTCGGCTATGCGGTGTGCCAGGTAGAAGACGGAGGCTCTCATAAAGCGTCGGTGTATCGGCATTGCAAACCAGCTGAGCCAAAGGCTGATGAAGCATCCAAAAAATGTTTCCATGTCTATACCAGGAGCATCAATCTCGTCAAAAGCCACGGTCGACTAACTTGGAATATAAAATTATGGCAGATCTTCCTCTTTAGCCGGCAGTTTTTTCAGGCCAAAGCCAAAGAGATCTTCGACCTTCGCAAATTTCGGAGCTTTGTTGGCTAGAGCATCATTACGAAGGAAGCGAGCGATGAAATCGTCAAAACTGACACCTTGCCCTTCTAATGTCACAAACAGGATCTCAAAAATGCCTAAGGCTTTGATTAAACTTGGATTCTTGTGCTGAACAGCATTCTCAGTTGTCAAGCCTTCGCACATGGCTTTCACCATAGCAAAAACGTACTCGTCACGGGGTAGTAACTCCTCGTAATGTTTCCACTTATCGGTAGTCCGGAAATTTCTCGGAATTCCTCCAGCGAAATAGAAACTTTGTGGTCCCCCAGTAGAAACGTATGTGTTGGCAGATTCCATTGGTTTAAAAATGCCTTAACCCACCAAACGTGGGGAGCATGATAATTGAATAACGATGCATACACCGCCGGGTACAATCCAACTTTCTGCAACCATGCGTATTGGGAGGAGAGAATATACCGGGACCAAGGAAGATAGCCGACTGGACGCCGTGGGATGACGCCTATCTTATAGACCCTCCCTAAGGTCGAACTTTGTCTTGGTATATTCAGCGTCCCAGAATGTCAATAGCCACTAAGGGATGATTGGGTATCCCTGTCGTTGATGGTGATCAGTCGAAAATATTGTATTTTTAACACGGCAATTTTCCTATCTTTTGCACTCATTTAGAAGTGTACGGTATTCATATTTCACATATTAGCAAATCAGTCGTAAAATATCAGATTTCATGTGTTAGACCTTTAAACCAGCACTTTAAGGGAAATTGACCGCATTTCATGGCATCACATCATCTCTGTATTTGCGCAACACTTGTGTCGAGATTTGTGCAGGAAATTGCAGGAGCAAAGTCAAAAGAAGCTGATCAAAATACACCAACTCCATGTTTTCAGATCTGGTAGCAATTCAGAAGGAAATATACAAATCAACATATCAAAGAAAGGCCCACAAGTCAGCCCAAATCATCACCAAAAGTTGCAAGCCTTAAAGCCTCTAAAGCGCCGCGGAACTGCGGCGGGAAAGCGCTTGCGCCGCGGTTCCGCGGCGGTTTGGCCACATCATCATTCCAATTTTGGTGCATAATTCTTCTCTCAGTGGCTACACCTCATTTTGACATGTCAAATTCAAGAATTCTCCAGAGTCTTCTGCCAGATCAGCAAAAGATAATTAATTGAGCTAATCCTAATTAAGCTCCTAACTAACCGCTTCTAGAAGCTCTCTCCTAACTAATCACATCTAGAAGTTTTTCCTCAACAACCTTTTGGAGGAAAATTTAAATTTCATCTAACAAACTTTTGGAGGGAAACTTAAAATTCAAATCCTAGATCTAGGGTTTTGATGGCTATAAATAGGAACCTAGATCTAAGGGTTAAGGGATGATCTTTAGTTCATCATTAGTTGTTAATCTTTTAGTTAGCTAGTTCATTCCCTCTTACATCATCTTCTTCCACAAGTCTAGTGACAAGACTTGTGCGAAATCCTAACCCTAATTCCACTCCAAATTCAAGATCTTGAGTACCAATCAAGCGAGAAGCCTTCAACCTTTTAGGAGCTGGGCCGATCTCCAATCGAGCAAGTGATCCAAGCCGATCCGCGACTCACGGAGCCGAGCGAAGCCAAATCGACGATCGATTTTTTCCTCTTGTAGTTCTTGAGCGAATGTAATGAAATTGTCGATATAAATAAAAGGTGAAATTCTTTAAATCTTGCTTTCTTTTAATTCTTGCATCATGATTAGATCTCAATTTGTGATTGTGGTTCTTGTTGTGATGTTTGAGTAAAACTCCGCTCGTTAAGGAGTCGAGACGATCAATAGAATGATGATGTAACAAATATTAATACGATTCTTGAGTCCTACGAGCTTTGTAAACCCTAGCAAGTTCAAGAATCGATGACCTAGTTTCGTTGCGATGCTTTCTTGATTGTGATCGCTCGAAATTAGGGATCTACGATCGTTTCTTGAATTTACTAGAGGCTAGAATGTGAATGATATAGACGAAAGAATAAGGGATAAGATGAAACCCTATTTTCATAAGAAATCCCTATTTCTCGATCGATCATCATCGATCTAGTATCAATTCATCGAAGGATAAGAATACGTAATTGTAAGATTACATCACATCTATAGATCCGATCGATTCCTACGAGCCTCATTTCGATTCTTGATATTTGGTTTGGAAAAATCATCAAACTATCAATTCTTGATTCTATCTTTTTCTTGTTATTAGATCTATATTTTCTAATTCTTGAACTTCAAATATAAAATCATGAATTGTTTGTTTTCTTTTCATTAAAGTTTCAATTCATCTAATTCAAAGCACGAACGATTACACTGTCCCTGTGGACGATCCGCACTCACTTACAATCTACATCCGACACCGTAGTTGATCGCGGTCAAATAATTTTTGGTTGTGATTTCTTTACAATTTCCCAATTACACAAACAAGAATTCTTTACAATCAAATGGCGCCGTTGCCGGGGATAGTGCGTTAATTGTTCGCATTTTGAAATTTGAGTTGAAAAATTTATTCCATTATAATTTTTAGATCTAAACTCACACAAACCCTAATACGTATTTTGTGATTTGATTGCGAGGAAATCTGGGATCATTGGAGCTTGGGAAAAATTATTCTGAAAATTCCAGAGAGCTTTTTAAGTGAACAGGAACTTACTGTGAAAGTTTCGTGCAGTGATCTGATATTTCCACCGCGGAACCGCGGTATTAGGCGACTCCCGCGGCGGAACCGCTGTGCTACAGTGGAATCATTGTTCAAAATTTTTTGGTAACTCTCTTTACTTTCTTATCTACTTCCTCATCTACTCCAATTAACATTTTGCTGCAGGTTTCTTTGCAAATAAATTGTAGCGCCGCAAAAAGCAAAATAAATTGTGCGTGTTTTTTATTTTTGGGTGTTTGCATATTAATACGGAAATTAAGGGGCACGGCCAAATCCAGATTAGGTGGGGATTTCATTACCCTTCCTGGGCCCCGAAAATCACAAAACTTGCATCCGCATTGACCCACATTAACTAAAAAATATCTAGAGATGACTCTAAGGACCGTCGCGCTCAATTAGGATAAGAGAAGGCCGTGGGTAATTCATTGCTTATCCGCGTTTTCTTGTGGTGTCTAAGGCGAGTGTGTCTAAGGCTAGTGGTTTTTAATTAGGCCCACTACTTACGTAGTGGAGTACCTTCCCACTTACCTGGCACTTATCCGGCCACAGGGGGACAAAGAGGTAGTGGAGGATTCTATCCTGCGACTTGTCTTTTGGCAGTTAGGAGCGGTCTAGAGCCGGACCTAGGTGACCACTAGATTCTAGGGTTGTGTGCTGCATTTGTTGTGTCGCATCATTTTTTCAAAAATCCGTCCCTTTTTCAAAGCAAGCACCGCATTCATTCATTACCCCTAATTATAAGTCAACGCTGCCACTTGTACTAACCCTTTTTAGTGCAAGATAGGCTGGACACAGGATTCTAGTGCCTGTTCAGTCCGCGTCCCCCGATCGACCCTAAAGTCGGTATTTCTCCATTTACCTTTCTTTTACCCACCACCACCACACCCACATCGATGGATCCATCTCCATCGAATTTCTTTTCCACTACCCTGTCGCCGTCCGTTGGTGCGCAGAATCCATCTAGCATCTCTCTCCAAGAGAGGTGCTATCCTACACGAGGACCACTTTCCACCTGTCTATCCATTCCACCAGCCAACGGGGAAAATTTTTCAGATTAAACCCCAATACATCAACCTTGTACCAAAATTTCACGGTCTCGATTCTGAGGACGCATACCTGTTTATCACGAAATTTGAAAATGTATGCGCAGTGATGGGTACTTCACAGTTTTCTGTGGATGCTTTACGTCTTCGTCTTCTCCCATTCACTTTGTGCGATTTAGCCGGGAAGTGGCTATATAACACTACCGCACATTCCATTTCAAATTGGGACGAATTCGTCAAAACATTCCTTAACAAATTCTACCCACATCAAAAGACAGCTCGAGTCCGTAGCGAAATCTATCAATTCACCCAGCTTCCGAATGAAACATTTTCAAAATGTCTTGAAAGTTTCAAGGATCTGTTAGTCCAATGTCCACATCACGGCATCCCGAGATGGGAACTGTGCCGAATCATTTATGAGGGCATTACTCCTTTCACAAGACAGACCCTTGAATCCATGTGTCAAGGCAATTTTATGACCAAAGATGATGAGGAAGCCTGGGAATTCCTGGAAAATTTCGCTGAAAAATCTTTACAGTGGGAGGGTGTGAGTCAATCGTCTAGGGATGGCAATGATATTTCCATAGGAATTAGAGCTGAAATTTCAGCTTTGCACAAGAAATTTGACGCTATGGAAAACAAATTTTTAGCTGCCGCCCTAAATCAAATGTCACTCTCCAAAACTGTATGTGGCTGCTGTTCTGATCCGTCTCACTTGACGGAAGAATGTCCGTTTCAAGGTCATGAGTATACCAATGCCGCATTTCAAAGACCTAGAAACGATCCATCTTCCTCCATATATGATCAGGGTTGGAGGAATCACCCTAACTTTGCTTGGAACCAATCCCAATCTCAAAACACGGTTCCAAACATGAATCATTTCCAAAGGGTCCCTCCACCACAACAGCAGCCACCACTTCAATTGAGTCAGCACCCCTTTCAATCACAAAACTTCCAAAATCCGGCCAACATTTTTTCACCGTCTAGTCCTTTGCAATTGACCGGTACAGATAACACCTCTGCACTAGCACAAACCTTGGATACTTTCATGAAACAATCCATCCAAGGGACGGCAAGTTTGCAATCTTCCATCGAGAATGTAATGAAGATCATTGTCTCACAAAATGAGAATATCAAATCGATGGAAGCACAAATTGAACAACTAAAAGCCAAAATGAGTGCAAGAGAGAAAGGGAAACTTCCAGCTCAACCTTTACCCAATCCTGGCTATTCACATCATGTGGATGCAATCACGTTGAGATCTGGAAGAGTGCTTGACAATCATGTTGGGGAAGAGTTTGATGATACCGAAAAATCAATCAATAACACCCCGGCTGAGACCTTTCCTCACACACATACTTCTAATTCTAACCCCAGTTCTTCTACCCCACCACCTTCTTGCGAGCCTATTCTTCGTTTCCCACAAGGCTGCCACCTCAGCCCATCTCTTCTAGTTCTCCACAGACGATCCCTACTCCTCTTTTGGAATCATGTCTACCCCCACTTTCTTCTCCTATGATGGACCCAGCGCTTATTGCTAAAGCACCTTATCCTAATCGATTAAGGGCTAACACACCAAGTCCACATATGGAGAAGATCATGAACATGTTTAAGCAAGTTAACATCAACATCCCTCTCCTAGATGCCATCCAACAAGTTCCGTCCTATACGAAAACTCTTAAGAACTTGTGCACTAGGAAGAGGAAGACTCAAGTGCCGAAAAAGATATTCATGGCAAAGACTGTAGACACGGCTTTCCCCCAACAATTACCGAGAAAACGTAAGGATCCTAGATATCCTACGATTTCCATCTCTATTGGGGAAAAACACATCAATCATGCTCTACTAGATCTTGGCGCTAGTGTTAACTTGCTTCCTTTCTCAGTCTATGAGCAACTAGGTATCGGAGAGTTGAAGCCAACCCAGTGCACTCTCCAGATGGCTGACCGATCAATCACCAAACCTAGGGGTGAACTGGAGGATGTGTTAACAAAAATCGGGGAATTTATACTCCCTGTAGACTTTATTGTAATTGATACACAGCCTGTAGCAAACCCATGGAATCAAATTCCGGTGATTTTAGGTCGCCCCTTTTTGGCCACTTCCAATGCAATAATCAACTGTCGTAATGGTTCTATGACCCTATCTTTCGGGAATAGGTCAATAGAGCTGAACATTTACAAGTTGGGAAGTGTACCCTCCGAACCTACTGCTCAGGTCTGTTCTGTCGACTTAATGGATGTCGACAGCAGCGAATTTGATGATCCTCCTGATACCAATCTTGACTCTTTTCATATGTTGTTGTTTGACCCAACTATGTATCATATACATACGGACTCTTCCACTGAGATGTCCGGGTCAACAATTAATACGGATTATGAACTGTTCTTAGAGTCTGAAGATCACCCCGCACTTTGTGATGACATTATTCATCGGGGTATTGATGGAACTTTTGAGGAAATCATCGCTGAAGAACTCGCATTTTTGAATGACACGGGTGTTGAGACGAATCTTGTCTTAATCAATGAAATTGAACCTCCACCCCTTCTTCTGAATTGTAAAAAGAATGCGAGTAATCCATCACATCCACTGCATCGTCTCTCCAAAATGAGACGCACACACATTCTCTTCCACCACTTAACCTTTCCCCACTTCTTCTTTCACCAACCAGAGCACTGCATTGATAAAATTTTTGAATGGTTGGTGTTGACATTCGGTCTTTGCAAAGCTTGGCATCGACCACTGATTTTTGACCCCCTCATATGATTTTCAAAGATTAACATTGCATAACTCAAGTTTGGGGGGGTATGATCGGGCTCCTAAAAAGAAAATTTTACAAAATTTTGAGCCAAAAATAAGTTTGGGGGAGGTTCTTCACTTAAATATTTTGCCCCCACTAATAAATTCCTCCCAAGCTTACAGGTTTTTCGAGATTTAGCTGTAGGCAACAGTGAGGAAACTGTTGAAAACAAGTTTGGGGGAGGTTTGTGCTTATTTTCGCATCATTTGCATATCATTTGCATAAGCACAAAACATTTTTAAAAAAAAACCTATAAAAAAATTTAAAAATTTTCAAAAGATAAAAAATATTTTTGTACATAAATAAGATAATAAAAGTTTAGATAGTGAAAAATTACATCCACGAGATTAGAAAAATTTAAGAAAACTAAGAAAATTAGAAGTTTTCTTATACGAACTAGTAATAAGTAGTTATGAGCCGTTGTCCCAAGGGTTAGTAAGATGAAGGACGTCACTAATCTGAGGATAAAAAATAAGTCTGAAAAATAGTTTCTATTCTAGAAGCCAAACATTTTGAACGTTGATACCCTGCTATTCGCACTTACACACGTCTTGAAGCCTGGGATAGTAGAGGATACCTTGAAATGCTCTTGTCTTAAAGCCGATGTATGAAGGAAATAAAAAGAAAAAGTGAATAAAAAAATATATATATATAAAGTGGTGAGAAAAATGGACACTGGTTTTGTTATCACCAAGGGCAATAAAAAATATATAGCGAGGGTGCATCTTCACCTAGTGCCCTAAGGCCAACTGGTCTGAGAGTCACTGCTATGCCTGAGGTGGTGCAAGACGAGGAAAATACACCAAATAAGAAAGCACATGAGTAATCGGTCGGTTAGTACCTCAAGAAGTATTAACGGTCGCATGAAAGTGTGTGAGCAATCTCATCTAAATATTCATTAATTAAAAAGTACTGAGGCTGATGGGCAAGAGTATAATAGCTTGAATTGAATTCTCCGGGTGTAGGGATGTCCTTTACACACACGCAGGGTTATATGATCGATGTTTAGAAGAAAGATAGGAATGAAGAATAAGACGATGTTTTATTGAGGGATGACGTGATTTCTGACATCTTTTCATGACCATTAAGATAGGGCTCATGACAACCGAAAAGCTAGCTTAGTTGGAAACCCTAATTTTCAAGGCTTTTCTTTTACAATTCTTGTCTTTAAATGTAATATTCATGATCTTTCTTTTATTATTGGATTTTGTGGGTGCAATCCGCTGAAAACCCTCAGGAGACAACACTCCTCCTACTAGGGACACCTAGAGGTTTAAAGGCTTGTTGCACGTGCTCAGTGCAATCGTGTTGCCTACGAAAGTGTGCTAGTTAGTTTTTCTCTTTCTTTATTTTCTCCTTCTTTTTAATAAAAAGTTCGCTCGAGACGATCGAAATTAAGTTTAGGGGAATTTGATTAGTCGAAAATATTGTATTTTTAACACGGCAATTTTCCTATCTTTTGCACTCATTTAGAAGTGTATGGTATTCATATTTCACATATTAGCAAATCAGTCGTAAAATATCAGATTTCATGTGTTAGACCTTTAAACCAGCACTTTAAGGGAAATTGACCGCATTTCATGGCATCGCATCATCTCTGTATTTGCGCAACACTTGTGTCGAGATTTGTGCAGGAAATTGCAGGAGCAAAGTCAAAAGAAGCTGATAAAAAATACACCAACTCCATGTTTTCAGATCTGGTAGCAATTCAGAAGGAAATATACAAATCAACATCTCAAAGAAAGGCCCACAAGTCAGCCCAAATCATCACCAAATGTTGCAAGCCTTAAAGCCTCTAAAGCGCCGCGGAACCGCGGCGGGAGCGCGCTTGCGCCGCGGTTCCGCGGCGGTTTGGCCACATCATCATTCCAATTTTGGTGCATAATTCTTCTCTCAGTGGCTACACCTCATTTTGACACGTCAAATTCCAGAATTCTCCAGAGTCTTCTGCCAGATCAGCAAAAGATGATTAATTAAGCTAATCTTAATTAAGCTCCTAACTAACCTCTTCTAGAAGCTCCCTCCTAACTAATCACATCTAGAAGCTTCTCCTCAACAACCTTTTGGAGGGAAATTCAAATTTCATCTAACAAACTTTTGGAGGGAAACTTAAAATTCAAATCCTAGATCTAGGGTTTTGATGGCTATAAATAGGAACCTAGATCTAAGGGTTAAGGGATGATCTTTAGTTCATCATTAGTTATTAATCTTTTAGTTAGCTAGTTCATTCCCTCTTACATCATCTTCTTCCACAAGTCTAGTGACAAGACTTGTGCGAAACCCTAACCCTAATTCCACTCCAAATTCAAGATCTTGAGTACCAATCAAGCGAGAAGCCTTCAACCTTTTAGGAGCGGAGCCGATCTCCAATCGAGCAAGTGATCCAAGCCGATCCGCGACTCACGGAGCCGAGCGAAACCAAATCGACGATCGAGTTCTTCCTCTTGTAGTTCTTGAGCGAATGTAATGAAATTGTCGATATAAATAAAAGGAGAAATTCTTTAAATCTTGCTTTCTTTTAATTCTTGCATCATGATTAGATCTCAATTTGTGATTGTGGTTCTTGTTGTGATGTTTGAGTAAAACTCCGCTCGTTAAGGAGTCGAGACGATCAATAGAATGATGATGTAACAAATATTAATACGATTCTTGAGTCCTACGAGCTTTGTAAACCCTAGCAAGTTCAAGAATCGATGACCTAGTTTCGTTGCGATGCTTTCTTGATTGTGATCGCTCGAAATTAGGGATCTACGATCGTTTCTTGAATTTACTAGAGGCTAGAATGTGAATGATATCGACGAAAGAATAAGGGATAAGATGAAACCCTAATTTCATAAGAAATCCCTAATTCTCGATCGATCATCATCGATCTAGTATCAATTCATCGAAGGATAAGAATACGTAATTGTAAGATTACATCACATCTATAGATCCGATCGATTCCTACGAGCCTCATTTCGATTCTTGATATTTGGTTTGGAAAAATCATCAAACTATCAATTCTTGATTCTATCTTTTTCTTGTTATTAGATCTATATTTTCTAATTCTTGAACTTCAAATATAAAATCATGAATTGTTTGTTTTCTTTTCATTAAAGTTTCAATTCATCTAATTCAAAGCACGAATGATTACACTGTCCCTGTGGACGATCCGCACTCACTTACAATCTACATCCGACACCGTAGTTAATTGCGGTCAAATAATTTTTGGTTGTGATTTCTTTACAATTTCCCAATTGCACAAACAAGAATTCTTTACAATCAGATGGCTTAAGCCGGCCCTCAGGAGTCCAATTACCCGCCTCCACTGCATAAGCAGTATACGGACGCTCCATAAATTGGATAGAACGAATGGGTTCTATTGGTACTCCATATATAAAACTACGACGACCCCTTATAATATGACCATACTAGACTCCCCATAGGAGAAAGCTCTTTTTGTCCTTATTATGATTCCTAATCATAGCCATCATTTCCTCATCTGATGGCGACTGTGGGAAAGCGAGCTCTGAGCGGGTATAAGGGAAGTAGGGAAGTAGGGAAGTGAGGCCATTTTACCTGAAAAAAGACGGAGAAAAAAGCCATCAATAAAAGGTTTGAGTTTGTCTCATGGGACTACTAACTCTAAATCTAGTGAGCCCCATGAAATCAAAATGGCGGCTCGTCAATGATAAGACAAGTGCCCATTGTGACAATCTAAAAGAATTCTCATTAAATGAACAGCGGAGTTAAAAACTCTCAATATTCCCCGAAAAGCGGGTTCTTTTAAAAACAACAACACATTCAAATCTGTGAAAGGGATATTAAAACCCTAAAAAGGAAAATACTCAAGAACAGTAAAAGGGAATAAAATTCCCAAAGTTCCAAAATAAACTAGTGCTAAGCTCTGCAAAACAAAATAGAATTAAATGCCTTAATAATGGGGATAAATCCCAGAAATTCTTATGTTGGGAAACAGATGGGAAATATAATAGAATTAAATTCCAGAGACCCTCAAATGTTAGGATCAATGATAGGGTAAAGTCCATAGAAAAGAATTAGTGATTCTCAAGAATGCACATTCACACCCTTGATATGGAAAGAAGTTTTTAGATCTCCAAGAGATCAGCTCAAGAAAAGAGCGGGACTCTGTTAAACGGATTAAAAACCCAAAATAAAAAAATAAAAAAAAAGAGTCTTCTAAGGGCTAAGCTCTGTTCTTAATCCTTACCAAAATTTTGGCAGAGTTTAACTCTGATCAGAGTAGTTCTGAGGGCAGAGATATAAGCTCTGAAATGAGAATTAAATTCTCAAGAAAAAAAACTCATGGAGGAAGATGAAAAAACACTAATCACTCCAAGGCCAAAGGCACCATTTATAAGACGTGATGGGAGTAGTTCAACTTTCCATTCCCCTAAGCGATCCAACAGTGGTAAAGATGGACACCGTTGCACTCACATGAGAGCAAAGCTGGGGGGCATTTGTTCCCTTATAAAAAAGGGGGAGAAATAAAAAAGAGGAGAATTCCCCACATTTTAAGCTTCACGTGTTAAATATGTGAGTGCTTATATGCAAAGCATATAAGAACTGAAACCAAACAACTAAAGGCTAAACATGCCTAACACGTGAGCGCTTATATGAAAAGAATATAAACACTAAATAAACAGATTAAAACCCACATTGGGGTCACTTGTTAAACACATGAGAACACCCTTTTGAAGCATTAACTTTAGATAAGAGTTAAACTCTATACATAGAATTAAATTTTATTTGGTATGCAAAGCATATAAGCACTGAGAGTAAGTGGCTAAAAGTCAAACTGACATCACGTGTTAAACACGTGGGCGCCCATATGCAAGGCATATGGGCGCTAAATAAAATAGGCTAAGAACTCATATCGGAGTCACATGTTAAATACGTGAGGGCGCCTCCCTATGTAGAATTAATTTCCAGTCTTGGAAAATACCTCTCTTGATCTTTCTAAAAGAGAAAGATATTCTCTGTTAACAGAGGATCGTTAGATCAAAAATCCAAGGGTGATTAAAAAATCACCAAATATAGAATTAAATCCTATTAAGGGAAAATGTCTCCTTAATCTTTCTAAATGAGAAGGATATTTTCTGTTAAACAAAAAATTGTTGGATTAAAGATCCAATAAAATGGAAGAATATATTTCCCCAATCTTTCTAAATAAGAAAGATATGCTCTGTTAAATAGAGCACCCTTGGATCAAAAATCCAATGGTGATTAAAAATCACCGTTTGACAGAATTAAATTTTGTATATAGGAAAATATTTCCTTAATCTTATTAAAAACAACAAAACATATTCTGAAAAACAGAAATCACCGGATCAAAAATCCAACAGTGGATAAAATTTCCTAAATAATATTTGAGACTAATAAAATCAATTGAAATCTCACAATGAGAGATTTTCTCAAAACTAATCAACAATTTGCCTTGCCTATAAAAAGGGCATGAGACTTCAAGTCACACAGAGACGCAAAAAAGGTGGAACCCCAATAAGCTTCTGCAAACAAAAGATAAAAGCTGCAACTGAGAATTCAATTCTCTTTCAAAGAAGATTCACTTTTTCTTTCAAACCCTAAGTAAAAGAAAACGTAGGGATAAAATATATCTCTTCTGCCTAGTATAAAGAAAATAAGGATTCAACCCTTAATGAAAAGAACTTAGTTCTTCCTCTGATATGACATTTGCAAAGCAAATCTTCCCACAGGTTGAGAATTTAATTCTCACCGGGGTGATTTTGTTCTTCAAACTCAAAATCTGGAGAAAAGAACTAGATTAAAAGAAAATGAGAAAAGAGAACTTATGGTTCTAGGAATTTAATTCTTCTACAAGCAGGGTTTAACCTTATAAAAGGAACATAGTATAAAAAGAAACTTAGTTCTCCAAAAAAAAAAGAAGAGAGAAAAGATTCAAGATCTTCAAAAACAAAGATTTTGGCGATCATCAATGGCCAAAATGCTGTTAATAGAGATTCAATCTCTGAAAAGAAAAGGAAACTCAACGCCTCACGTGAAACACACGTGAACACCCAAAATATTCCCTAAATAAAAGACTCGGCGCCTGACGTGCTTCCCACATGGGCACTCAAAACAGAAGGCCAGTGCCTCAAGTAAAATACACGTGAGCATTGAGTAAAAGTGCTAAGCATTTCATATTCAGTCAAAACGGCTAAGTACTTAGTACCGATTGGGCAGTGCCCATATCTCAGCGCTGTAGGGTGTTTTTCGTCACCCCATTGAGATGGGAATACGCGCGGGCTTGTCAGGCGTATTACAGATTCCCCCTGCCTAGGGTAGGTAGTGGTTTATTGATTGTGGGGATCCGAATCTTCGGCAGCCGCGGACTAAGTTGCCGTTAATTACCCCTCGGCTTTTGGAGCGAGAGAACCTCCGATTGACGGGTCAAACAGGTCATGCGAACTCAATGTGCAGTATGCGTGTGTTGTGTTTTGAAAGGGTTTTTTGATATATTGGGGGCCCCACAGAGTTTTTACGGGGGTCCCGCTACCCGGATAACGGGCTGGGGGTCAAGGGGGCCAGCAGCCCCCTTGCAGGGTGCCGGGCAGTGCCCCGTTAGAAATTTTTTTTAACAGGGACAGTGTCGTGGAGTAGAAAGGGCATACAAAGGAGGCGTAGGAGAAGGTGCCAGCGCCCCACATGCCAGGCACACGGGCGCTGTGCCCCAGAGCGCCAGCGCCCCACGTGCTAGGCAAGCGGGCGCTGTGCTCAGAGCGCCAGCGCACCACGTGCTTGGCATGCGGGCGCTGTGTGCCAGAGCTCTAGCGCCCCACGTGCCTGGCACACGGGCGCTAGGCGTCAGCAGCAAAAGGGACTTGGTCCCTGCACTGGGAGCACAGTCCCTGCACTGGGAGCCGTGCTCCCGATTTGACTTATGAAGTTAAACTCCTAACAGAGATTAATTTAGGGAGTTAAACTCCAATGGATCTTGAACAGAGTTAGACTCCTAAAAAAATTTAGAAATGATCAAAGGGGACTGTCTGTTGGTCGGATCTTGGAGAAAAGGGGTGAGATTTAAAAATCTCCCCTTTTGAGATCTAATGGAAGATCTGAGCTCCCCTTTGTGAGTTTTGTGGTAAAAAACTATTTAGTTTTGGAAAAGGAAGAGTAAAACTCTTGATTTAATTCGAACGAAAGGAGAAGGTTTAGAACTTTGAAGAAGGAGAAGGAGGCACAAAAAACCCTAGTGTTTTTAGAGAATGAAAAGTATATGCTTTATTCATCATCATGTTTCCTTGTATAGACTTACATATTTACATATAGCCCCTTGGGCTTTACAAAATGGCATTTTGCCCATCCCATGTCTCATGTGCTCTTTCTTTTTGCGCATAAGCCACGGGCTTTACAAAAATTTGGCTTTATGCCCATTTTGCTTACATGCATGCACAAAAAATTACATCAAAATTATTTGTTACATGATTTTTATTTTGGCATGGGGAGGTCGGCCGTTGGCTCAACTTGGGTATGGGCCCACTTGCTTGGGGTTGACCTTGACTTTGACCCGGTCAACTGGGGTGCAAATTTTGACCCCAACAAAGTGCCCCCCATCAATAAATGCACACCGCGCATATGAGTTGTGTGCATAAAATTGATGGATCTTGAAGCCGGACTTCGAGGTGGAACATCATTTCGGGGGAGGAGCATCCCTCGGGGAGCATGATTCCCGGGGATTGGAGCATTATTCCGATTTGCGGAGCATAATTCCAGGGTCGGAGCATCATTCCGAAGAGTCGGAGCATAATTCTGATTTGCGGAGCATAATTCCAGGGTCGGAGCATCATTCCGAAGAGTCGGAGTATAATTCCGATTTGCGGAGCGTAATTCCAGGGTCAGAGTATCATTCCGAAGAGTCGGAGCATAATTTCGAGGATCGGAGCATCATTCCGAAAAGCGGAGCATGATTCCAGGGATCGGAGCATGATTCCGATGAGCATAACTTCGAGGATCGGAGCATAATTCCGAGGATCGGAGCATCATTCCGATGAGCGGAGCATGATTCCAGGGATCGGAGCATAATTCCGATAAGCGGAGCATGATTCCAAAGGGTCGGAGCATAATTCCGACGAGCGGCAGACATTTGGACCGACGCATAATATCGATGCAGAGGTTGATTCCCAGGCGAAGCATAATTCCGACAGGGAAAGCAGATACTCCGAGGCGAAGCATGATTTCGACACGGGGTACATTCTGAGACGAAGCATGATTTCGACGCAGAGCTTGTTAGTCGACTTGATTCCGAGGCGGACCTTAATTATGACGGTAAGGTCGTTGGTTGATTCCGAGCCGAAGCATAATTCCGACAGGGAAGGAAGATACACCGAGGCGAAGCTTGATTTCGACGTGGGGTACACTCTGAGACGAAGTATGATTTCGACGCAGAGTTGGTTGGTTGATTTGATTCCGAGGCGAAGGATAATTCCAGCAGGGAAGGTAGATATCCCGAGGTGAAGCATGATTTCGACATAGGGTAAATTCTGGGACGGAGCATGATTCTGCCACAGAGGTTGTCGGTTTGATTTGATTATGTCCGAGAAGCCTGGGAAAGGCGGAATGCCTTTGGAGTTTTGGTTGTGCAGAGGTCTTGCAGAGCCTTATCTCAAAGGGGATCTATTCTTCTTTATCCGTCAACAACTCAAGCCCAAAGAGCGCAAATGGTTTGACATCAGCATCGTTACACTGGAATATGGTACCAGGAGCGAATCATCATCTGTCATGAGAGGATTTAGGGATTTGATTTTTTTGGGCGGCATCTGTATTGCTGCACTGGAATAATGCCAGGAGCAACTCATCATTTGCCCCGGGAGGATTTGGGAATTGGTTTTTGTTTGGCATCAGTATCGCCACACTGGAATATTGTATCAGGAGCGAATCATCATTTGCCATTTCCCGTTGGGGAGCGATGGCTTAGGAAACAGGTTTAGGTCCCTATCACCTAAGACTTTTCAATTTTATGAGCCGTAAGGGTCTCATAAAAGCATTTTCTCCCTACGAGTCGTAAGGATCCCGTATGTGTATTTTCTCCTTAGGAGTCGTAGGGACTCCTAAGTGTGTTGCTCCTTTGTGAGTCGTAAGGATCTTACGCGGGAATTTTATCCTCATAAAGTCGAGAGGACTTTGCGAGTGCATTTCATTTCTTTTTCACGAGTTTGCGCCCTTTCGGGTTTTCAAAAACTCACCGACAGTCTTGCTGTTTTTACTCATGGAGCCCTTTCGGGTTTTCATCCGCGCCCATTTTGCTTGCGGACATACCTTTTTTTTTCCAATCGTCGGTGGAACTTTGAATGTGGTCTCGCAGGTAGGAATTGGGAGAGATTGGGATCGTTTTACGCCCATGGATTGTATACGGTTTTGCAAGATGTATGATCCAGACCGTAGGGCCGAAAACATTTCGGGACTTTGTTGGCTTCTGCATCGCTGCACTGGAATATGGTACCATGAGCAACTCATCATTCGCCGTTGGGGTATGGGATTTGGAATTTGGTTGGTGTCTGCATCGCTGCATTGGAATATGGTATCAGGAGCGACTCATCATTCTCCATTGGGATATTCGAGAATTGGTTTTTAGATCGGCATCTGCATTGCTGCACTGGAATTATACCAGGAGCAACTCATCATTTGCCTTTCCCCGTTGGGAGGCGATGACCTAGGAGATAGGTTTAGATCCCTATCACTTAAGGATTTTCAATTTTATGGGCCGTAAGTGTCCCATAAAAGCATTTTCTCCCTACGAGTCGTAAGGATCCCGCAGGTGCATTTTCTCCTTAGAAGTCGTGAGGATCCCCAAGTGTGTTTTTCCTTTGTGAGTCGTAAGGATCCCACGAAGGTTTGTTCTCCTCATGCATCGTGAGAACACATGAGTGGGTCTTCCCAATGGACCATAATTCCAAGGGCGGAGACCGGCCGCTGGACTGGTAGTTGCTGTGGGGCATGGGTATGATGAGAATTATTCGAGCCCGTGGATTGTATACGGTGGTCATCTCGGGGACCAACCGTAGGGCCGGGAGAATTTTGGAAATTTGGATTTTGGTTGGCATCTGCATCGCTGCACTGGAATATGGTACCAGGAGAGACTCATCATTCGCCGTTTTTATTATTATTATTTTTTACTTACCGCGATTGCTCTATCATTTCAGCTTTTCTTATCGCGAAGGTCGCGATTGCCCTATCATTTCGGCTTTTATTCGCGGTTGCCCCATCATTTCGGCATTTTATATATTTTTTTGTTTTATTTACACATTTTTACATCCCCAGTTTAACGACTTAGAGGTCGATTATTCCCAGTTTAATGACATGGTGGTCAGCTATTTTCAGAGAAAGGCAGATGTCTGAGAGAATCAGTTCACGAAGAACTTCGGTCTCCGTTTGTATAAAATTAGCGGTCACGGCTTGACTGTTTGTTAACACGCCTTTGGACAGTTCTATCTCTCTTGCCTTGTATTGCTTTTCGACCCAATCTTTGAAGACGAAGCAGTCCTCAATGGCATGACCTATCACTCTGTGATAGGGGCAGTATTTGGGGTCATCGGTCATATTCGCTTCCTGCGGTCTTTTTGACTCTGGCAGTTGCAGACCGTTTCTCAGGACGTCTTTGAATATTTTACGGATTTTGTCCCTTCTGAACGAACAGACCTTATCCAGCTTCTCTTTCAGTGGAGATTCTCCTCCCTCTGCGAACACTGGCTTCTGAGGCTGGTTGGCACTAGGCCCGCTCATCCCTCTCTTATTCGGTTAGCCGAAGTGTTGAAAGATTCAGTATCGTCAGTATTTCCGCCTTTGCGATTTTCGTCCTTTCGGTTTCTCCAGGACCTATTGTTATTTTGGGAGTCAGAGGAGGACTCCTGATTTGAGCGTTCCAACATCTGAACTTTCCTGGTCAGCTCTTGGAATGTTTTGAGACCCGCGGTGCATAGAAACGGGGCCATCCAATTATTGAGATTTTCGACAAGGAGACTGATAGATTGGTCCTGCTCTATCGGTGGTTCACATTTGACGGAGAGATTGCACCATCGGGTTATAAAATCTGTGATGCTTTCATTGTTCTTTGGCTTGGTCCTTACGAGCGGCAATGGTGATCTTATCGTTGACACTCATGAACTTTTGTCAGAACAAAGATTCCATTTGGACGAAAGTTGTGATGGAGCCATCCGGTATGCTCGCGTACCAGTCGAAAGCAATATCGGTCAAGCTATTAACTAACTGGCGGAGGAGAAGCACATCATTGCCCCCAGTATTCCCGCATGAGGCTTTAAAATGGGCGATGTGCTGATTCGCATTTTCCGTCCCATCAAATCTTCCGAATTTGGGGATGACATATCCGCTAGGAAATTCTACCAGATCATACTGAGCAGGATATGGTTTCCTGCTACTGCTAACATCTTTTTGCGCTTCGGCTTCAGCTACCAATGTTTTGACTTTGTTGGCAACCGGATCCATTATTTGATCTTGAGTTAGCGGGCTACTGTCATCGGTAGCCAAGACTTTCATGCGGTCCGCCCACCTTTAGATTTAGGGGAATAGGCGTCGGCTGCCCTGGGACACCGTTTCCCGGTTCATGAGCAGAGCCCTGTGCTTGATTGGGCGGCTGAGAGGCAAGTCGGGCCGTGAGCTGCAAGACGACATTCGTCAAGTCATCAATTTTGGAGTAAAGTTTGGCCATCTTCTTATTTTTACTTTTGAGCAGTTTTTGGAGCTCTTGGAGAAGTTGCTGCTCTACGTTCTTGGGACGGAAGATTGGCTCCTCTTCACTTTCTGAGATCGACTCCTCATGAACGGAGGGCTCTATCTATTTATTAGCCTCATTGGAAGGGTCTTCATTACCTTCCATAGGAGGCCGGTCTTGGAATATGGCAGCCATATTCACACCAGATTGGATTTGAGATGTGGTGGCCCCATCCTTGCTTTTGCTGCGAAGGTTGTCGCTGGGATGCGTGCCCACCATGTAGACGGTGTGGATAACACATTCAGCCATCCTTTCATCATTGGCAGCTGGTTTCGTGGAGCGGTCCGGGCTTTGGAAATTCATAAATTTTAACATGGCCAGAGCCCTAGCCCTTTTGTTGGCTCTGTATCTGAGCCGCTTCTGCCTCAGTTTCTCTGCCTTGAGCGCTTGGTAGGCTTCTGCTCTTCAGGAAGCCGCCATAGGCTGAGTGATGGGGAGGCTTGAGAAGACATCCGCCCGCGTGTCCGTCGAAGGTATCGCCTGGGCTTGCCCACGACGTCTGGCAACTTCTTTTGTTCTGACAGATTTGCACCCAGCTGGGGCCATAGAGAGCCATTTGAACACCGACTCGCGTTTAGGTTGGGGCGCCCACGAGATCACCACATTTGGCCTTTTGCCTTTCGAGGCAAGTTTGTCATTTACCGGAGCTTGAGGTGCAGGGATAGCATTAGCCGAAACAAACAGAATAGACCCAAATTGTAGCAGCGATTCTTCCCACTGTCATCCAAGACTTGCCGGGAGGACCGTCCTGGCGTCTATCTTCATCATGTAGGAGACGGGAGCTAAGTTCATCTTTGGAGACATTGTTGAAAATTGATTGCTTGAAAACCTGCACGAAAAAGGATTATTTTAGTATAAATATAGATATGTATATTGATTGAGTTCGCATAGATATTTAACCCGAAATATGGGATGAGAGAAAGGTCCCACCGGGCGTGCCAGAATATGTAGGGTGTTTTTCGTCACCCCATTGAGATGGAAATACGCGCGCGCTTGTCAGACGGATTATTGATTCCCCTTCCTAGGGTAGGCAGGGGTTTATTGATTATGGGGATCCGAATCTCCGGCAGCCGTGGACTAAACTGCCGTTAATTACCCCTCGGCTTTTGGAGCGAGAGAACCTCCGATTGACGGTCAAACAGGTCATGCGAACTCAATGTGCAGTGTGCGTGTGTTGTGTTTTGAAAGGGGTTATGGATATATTGGGGGCCCCGCAGAGTTTTTACGGGGGTCCCGCTACCCGGATAGCGGGCTGGGGGTCAAGGGGGCTAGCAGCCCCCTTGCGAGGTGCGGAACAGCGCCCCGTAAGAATTTTTTTTCTAACAGGGAAAGTGTCGTGGAGTATGTGTGTGTGGGTGTGTAAAAGGGAAAGGGCATCCAAAGGATGCGTAGGAGAAGGCGCCAGCGCCCCACGTGCCAGGCACGCGGGCGTGTGCGCCAGAGCGCCGGCGCCCCACGTGCCAGGCACGCGGGCGCTGTTGGCCAGAGCGCCGGCGCACCACATGCCTGGCACGCGTGCGTTGTGCGCCAGCGCCCCATATGCCTGGCACGTATGCGCTAGGCGTCAGCAGCAAAAAGGACTTGGTCCCTGCACTGGGAGCTGTGCTTCCGATTTGACTTATGGAGTTAAACTCCTGACAGAGATTGATTTAGGGAGTTAAACTCCAATGGATCTTGAATAGAGTTAGACACCTAAAATTTTTTAGAAATGATCAAAGGGGGCTGCTTTGTTTCTCCCTTTGGCTCTGGATCTTCCCAAGATGGGATTTCTGGAGATGGGACTCCTTCTTCTTCCTGTCGGTTGGCCGGATCTTGGAGAAAGGGGTGAGATTTAAAAATCTCCCCTTTTGAGATCTAATGGAAGATCTGAGCTCCCCTTTGTGGGTTTTATGGTGAAAAACTATTTAGTTTTGAAAAAGGAAGAGTAAAACTCTTGATTTAATTCAAAAGAAAGGAGAAGGTTTAGAACCTTGAGGAAGGAGAAGGAAACACAAAAAACCCTAGAGTTTTTAGAGAATGAAAAGTTTATGCTTTATTCATCATCATGTTGCCTTATATAGGTTTACACATTTACATATAGCCCCTTGGGCTTTACAAAATGGCATTTTGCCCATCGCATGTCTCATGTGCTATTTCTTTTTGCAAATAAGCCATGGGCTTTACAAAAAGTTGGCTTTATGCCCATTTTTCTTAGATGCATGCACAAAAAATTACATCAAAATTATTTGTTACATGATTTTTATTTTGGCATGGGGAAGCTGGCCGCGGGCTCGACTTGGGCATGGGCCCACTTGCTTGGGGTTGACCTTGACTTTGACCCGGTCAACTGGGGTGCAAATTTTGACCCCAACAAGCGCCTCACGTGATACACACGTGGCGCCATATAAAAGTGCTTAGCACTATATACTCAGTCAAAATGACTCAAGTGCTTAGCATTGATTGGGCAGGGCCCATCACTGAGTGCCTCATATGATACACATGTGAGCGCCAGAGCTCCAAACAAGTGCTTAGCACTTTTGCATAAAGGAAAATGACTGAGCAAACAGAACCACAAATAAGTGCTTAGCACTTTTAAACAAAAAAAACTGAGCAGACCAAGTCCAAATTGGCTAAAAGTCTCTCTAAAAGTTTCTTGCAACTGAGCCTAAATGCTCTGTTGTTGGATCTCAACAAAAACTTAATCCCTAAGATGTTGCTAAGTTGATCTTAGTCTGAAATAAGATTAATGTATCCTTAGTTAAAAATAAATTGAGCCCAAATGGTCATATATTTAAGTAGATCTTAATCTCAAACTAGATTAACGATCCTTAAATAAAACAAAATATTTTTGAACTATAGGAAAATATAACTTAAGTTCAAAACTCGAAATCTAAAAATATACGAATTTGGACTAATCCACGCCCTACGGACGACGACATAAACTAGTCTCTGTATATAATCCATGGGCAACCTTAACAAACAAAATAACGCACGACACGAAGTGAACTGCTGGAGAAGGAGAAAGTGGTTATTGCAACGCGATAACGTAATTAACTGTAGGGGCTTGCGCCTGCAGAGAAGAGCGTTTCCATAATTAAAAACCCTTCACAAGCGAGGGGGAATCTGATAAAGTCTGCTACATCGGTCCATCTATCCTAACCTCCGATATATGGTGCCATAAATCAACTTGGTATCTTCGGAGAGGTAGATGGATATGTCCAAATAGTATCTGCCCCCAAATTCAGGCTAGACATCCCAACGTCTCGATCCGGTCTTACGACGGTGAACACCCTCCATACTTCGCCCTAGAAGAGGACCTAGTGACCTCGACAGATTGCCCTTTGATTATATCAAGCTTAATCAGGAATGTCATGAGATAGGGAATATGACTCGATCAGGAAGGGTGTACAAGCCATTTGTATTGCAGGGAGCATCATCGACCCAAAAGAATCAATAATCTGTCACGGCACAAAAGCCGTCATCTTCCTCGGTAAGCCTGGCAAACCACTCCTCTGTCTCAATTGGCCAACCAACACATCCTCACTCTTTAACTCCGCCAACGACAACAGCTGACGCACCCCTACCAATTCCATCTAAAAAACCCTCAACGAGCCGTCTTCTTCCCAAAAAATCCACCGTTCAAACATATTCTCCCTCGAAAGCCGCTCCTGAGCCTCCAAATGTAAAGGAAGTCGGATATGATATAGTGAATTAGCTTAAAGAAGTACAATCCAACATTTCCCTATGGGATTTGATCAATAGCTCGCCAGAACACAAGAAAGCGTTCTTCAATGCAGTCCAAAAGATTTCAGCCGATAATGTCACGACCCGGAGTTAGCACGTAACCGGCACTTGAATAACGTGAAGTCGTAAGGACCCCACCGTAACCCAAGTAAGCCGAAAGGCCAGAAATCTAAACCTTTTAAGGAAAATAATGGAGGTGAAGTTTTGAAATAAAGGTATAAGGAAATCAAGTTCTTCTTAAAAGTATAAGTAATATTATATGAAAATACGAGTGGGTTGTATACTATAGTTGAAAACATTTTCGTCATTTGAAATTTGGGCAGCACCTCATTTGTAAATTTTTATCCAAAAACCAATGCATATACAATAATAATACAGCATCCCCAAGCGGAACTAGCTCTTCTCCAATTAGCAGAAACAACCACGCAAATACGAATATACAATGCCTAAGGAGAAGATCAACACAGAAAAGAAAGTAAAAAAATGGAAGCATCATCAAACCCAAAATAAAGAATAATATACAGATCGCACTCTAAGTTTAAAAGAATATACAAGTCTCTGATTTCTAAGTCTACCAAATATAAATAGTCTGGTTGATGGAACTTTTAACTAGATACAAATAAATAATAAATGCATACAAGGATGGTTACGCTCTGAACTGTAACCCACCTACCAAATGCAAATCACCCAGAAAGGAGAAGTGTGCCAGCAAGTCGCTACTGATACATGCGATCGGTCCTGCAAGAAAACTGTGGTACAAAGGGGGTGAGTTGCTGACTCGTGAGTAGAAGACATCAGCAGGTAGATATCGAATGTATGATGATCTCCTAGGTCATACCGTAACATAATAATATAATGATAATACCGTGTGGTAACTAGGGTAATCGTATATACATAAGTATGATAAATATATAAGGTCGAGTGGTAACGGGAGTGATAGTGTATACATAAGTATAATAATAATAATATTATCGTGCATGTGTCATAATATGGTACTATGTAATCTGTGTCATATATATGTATATATGTGTATCATCCAACGTGTGTCCATCAACGACACAACAAATCATCATAAAAACCTGAGTGCCCAGTATCGACACTCAAAAACATCATAAAACCCGTGTCCAGTATCGACACGTAAATCCTCATATCTTAGGCGTCGTCTCATCGGATCGGCTTTCATATCCATCTGTCTCAAATCACTCCGGTCGGTATCCTTCGGATATCCACCGAGTCCAGTACTGTCACCGGTAGGTAGTGTTCTCCTGCCGGCTCAACGTCTCTCTATACGATCTTCTTGTCCCGGGGTAACATACCAGGTCCCCCATGTACCCGCAGACGGCGTCTCCTCTCTCCTCGAATCGGGTATGCACATAACTCAGAACCGAGAAAACTCATGGTGGATGCCAAACATCATATTAAGAGAAAACCTCATATTTTTAATAAATCATAAGTTTTCAAAATGTATCTATGGTTCCTCAAATCCAGAAATCTCATGAAAGACGAATCTCATAAGCATGAAACAATAATGAAACAATAAGTACAGGCACAGAACAAATCGGTAATGCATAAGTAGTGTGTTTATATGAGTGCGGTGTTTAACTAGGTAAGGAAATACGATAACTGAACTGGTAAGTGTGGTACGGGTTATTAAATAATAACTAAAATACTACCGGTTATAAGGTGATACGGTGAAATAGCGATTTCTAATGTGTACGTGGCATGGAAATTACCAATGATGAGTGTGTGAGCCGACGAGTATGTGTACATGCAACATGTGTATCATCGGTAATGGTGCGTGTGTCCTAACAGACGAAGTTATACAAAGATAAGGACAAGGAACATAGTATGTATGTCGCAAAAGAAATTAATACGAACGTAAACAGAATAAGGGAAAGTGTAAACATGAACAGTATAAAATATGTAACTACATATGAACCATACGGTTATAGTTTAAAATATTACGAATCGATGTTTTTGAAATTGGGGGCTACGGTGTTTTTTTTAGAAAAAGATACCATTTGAAAATCCGTAGCGTCCCTTGAGATTGTCATTTAAATGTGCATAACAATTCGTCAGTTTTGAAAATAGGTATGGTTCTAAATATATCTTAATATCTATTTAAGTGTTTTAGAACAATATTTTCTCGAATCGATATATATATATATATATATATATATATATATATATATATCGGCGATTCATCCTCATCAAATCATGTACAGTATAATCCATCATACGGTATCATCAAATCAAGATTACGGATCTATCGTCATGTACATCATATCATCTCATCTCGTCATATATCGTCACATGTCATATCATCTCGTATCGCATCATGAATATGTATCGTCCCATATCATCATATAATATATCATATCGAATCGTGTCATCATAGCAAATCATATCCTCATCTCATGATGTTATGTCGAAATTATCATCAAATTTATGTGTGTGTGTGTAATAACATATATATAAATGGCTTAAGGCTAAGAGAATAAGAACTAAGGATATTCCTCCCTACGAGTATACTTACTATTGCTTATAGTATCTTAGAACCCTATTAGCTAAGTATACATATCTAATATATATATATATATACCCAGTAACCTAATACAACGGTTGCGGGGGTGCTATACGCCATCCACCCGACTTCCCTCGTAGATATACATCTACTCACCTACTATCCTCGCTCCAGCCGAAGTCGATGAACGCCTTGCTCTCTTTCGTCATCCCGGAAGTTCATGCGAATGTACCTACAAAACAATACATATCGTATCGAAATCAAAATCAAATCCGAAAACCGATACGGCAGCGAAGCGCACATAGGTTAAAAACTATGGTCCACGCATGCAAGAACAACAAAACAACCCCCGACGTTGACGTACGAACGTCAAACGACCGAGTCAAAACTCAAATATCAAAACCAAATTTTCAAAAGTCGCAAAAACATTAGCAGAAACTTGGTAAAATGCACCCAGATTTTTCTTAAAGTGAAATTAGCCTTTTTAGCATATAGGGTAGATCTAGTTATCTAAAAATTGAGCCACAGATCAAAAACCAAACCCTAATTCCTACTTTGGGCCGCAATTTGCGGCCAAAGTGGATTTTTTGGCGGCCAAGAAATTGAGGTAGGAGCTCGAGCTTCTCGGGTGGCTTCCTATTTGCCTGCAAATCTCACTGTATCTGCAAATAATTTTTTAGAGTTCCCAGTACATCCCGGATTCCAATTGATCACTATAGTTCATCAAAAACCGATATCGGAAAGTTCTAAGTTTCTTCGAATCCGAGAATTTCTCTACTATATCACTCTCACTTATTACTAATAGTCTTTGTATACACTCCCTAAACCCTCTACTAATCACTACTACAAGTTCTATCCACTAATTCTCATCCTAGAATTTTCCAAGCTTACTTCACATTAACTTGTTAACTCTAAACTAATACATGAGGTTAGGAAACTAAATACTTGAAGAAATGTGAGTGTTATACCTCAAAGGAGCAACACAAGAAAACTCCTAGACGGTCAAAAGTGCTTAAAATAAGAACTTGATCACCCCATGGTGTGTAGGATGAGGTGGGGAATATTTTTTGTGAATGTTGTATGTGGTTTTGATGAGATTTTGAGGGTGTTTGTAGGGGTGGTAGTGAGGGTGGTGGAGGCGATGGAGGAGAGGAAGAAGAGGGAGGTGAAGAAATGAGATGAAGGAAAAAGGAATGATGGAAACTAGTAACCATTTGTGTGACCATGGCTCATTCTCTCTCTCTCTCCTTCTCTCACCCCATACCTCCTTGCCCCCTCCTTTTCTTTTCTTTTTCTTTTCTTTTCTTATCTTTTCTTTTCTCTTTTATATCTTGAAATACAAAATCAAATATCACAAAATGAAATGTTACATGTCATGACACTTAAATAAGTTTAATAAAATAAAGCTTGGTTAAATACATAATTAGTGAAATACTAATCAAGTTTAACATCAACTTATGTGAAAATAATTATATATTATTTCATAAAAACCCAAATCAATCAAATGCTTCCATAAATGACAATTCATTTAAACATTCCAATTATTTTCCAAAATATATGTATATAATTATATCATTCTATTAAAACTAAATTCCATACTTTTATAATATTCATAAAATTTATTATTTTATTATTTAAATTCCAAAAATAATATTTTATATTTTCTGAAATGTTACAATCTTCCCCCCTTAAATAAATTCAGTCCCCGAATTTAAATTTAAACCCCGCTAAAAATTAAAATATTTCAGTAAATCAATCGAATCAAAGGGGCTCCGAAATCATGAATATGCAAGAATAACACAGCGCATCGTGTGCGCATGAAAACGAGTGCAAAACTCAAAAATCGAAACTCCGTCAAGCGTCATGCAATCATGGGAGTTATGATGAATATGCAAGTTTCGAAATCAACTGTTAAAATCAAATATAATATAATCAAAACTATAATACACACACACACACACACATATATAATACACATCCTTGTGAAATCATCTAAATAACTGGATAAAAATGCATGCAAAATGCTTTTCATATCGCCGTGTGATGCGTATATCATTGAACAAGTCGCGGAATTTCATTTATGCTGAAATAGATATATATCTATATACGTTTTTGCTTAAGATATACGTCTCACCACTTTGAAAATGATTTAGAAGGGTTTTATTTGTAAAAGTTCATGTTACTCATGGACACGTAGGAAAATAGTTAAACTGTTCCCGCCAAATTTTTTGGTTAAGAGATATATGTTCTCTTATAAAAAAGAGAGAGAATTACGAGGAAAATGATTCCTACAGTTTGGCATCATGTGTTAAACACGTGAGCGTTTTTATGTAAAGCATATAAGCGCTGAAAGCAAATAACAAAAAGGGCAAACAGGCCTCACGTGTTAAACACATGAGTACTCATATGCAAAGCATATGAGTACTAAACATAAATAACCAAAGGACAAACAAGCCTCACATGTTAAACACGTGAGCGCTTATATGCTTTGCATATGAGCGCTGAAAATAAACAGGCTAAAACCCACACTAGGGGTCACGTATTAAATACGTAAGTTCTCTTGCCGCATTCTTTTGGCAGCGCTCATATGCAAAGCATGTGAGCGCCGCTATTTAAATAGAATTGAATTCTATATAAAATTAAATTCTATTTTTTGGGAAATATTTTCCCCGATCTTTCTAATATAGAAACATCTTTCTCTAATAGAGAATCATGGATTTAAAATTCAATTGTGATAAAATATCACCAATTAAACCATCTAATAGAATTAATTTCTATATGGGAAATATTTCCTTGATCTTCCTAAACTAAGAGAGATCTTCTCTGTTCAACAGAATTAAATTCTATGGTTAGAAAACTATTTCCTAATCTTGTTAAAGTAACAAGATATTTATATGATAGAATAAAATCCTATCTTAGGAAAATATTTTCTAATCTTATTTAACTAACAAGATATTCATATGATAGAACAAAAATCCTATTTTAGGAAAATATTTCCTAATTTTGTTAAACTAACAAGATATTCATATGTTAGAATAAAATTTTAATCTTGTTAAATTAACAAGATATTCATATGATAGAATAAAATTTTATCTTAAGAAAATATTTCCTAATCTTTTTTAAAAAAACAAGAAATCTTCTCTGTTAAACAGAGAGCCTTTGGATTAAAAATCCAATGGTGAATAAAATTCACCAATTGATCTAAAAGATAATTTTTGATTGATTATGAAATTAATCATGATCTCTCAATGAGAGATTTTCTTAACAAATTGATTTTTTCTCTTCACCTATAAATAGGAGTAAGGAGATTAAATCTATATAAAAAAGGAGGGAACCCCGCATAAGCTTATGAAAAAAATACAGAAAGTTTTAAAAAACAACAGAGAATTTAATTCTCAATAAAAGAAGAAGACTTGCCTCCTTAAAACCCTAGGTAAAGAAAACACAGAGATCAAAAAATATCTCCTTTTACCTATCTAAGGGTTTAACCATTCTCAAAGAACTTAGTTCTTTCTCTGGATCAGAGATCTACAAAACAAGTTTTCCATAAGTTGAGAATTTAGTTTTTATCGGGAAGATCTTATTCTTGAGAATCAAAGATTCAGAAAAGAACTAGGTTAAAAAGAAAGAAAAAATAAAAAGAATAAATGTTCTGGGAATTTAATTTCTCAGAAATTAGGGTTTTACCCTACATAAAGAACTTAGTTCTTATAAAAAGAAAAGAAGAACTTAGTTCTCCAATAAAGAAAAAACGATCTAAGTTCTTCAAAATAGAGATCTTGATGATCATTAATGTCCAAAAATGGCATTAACAGAGATTTAATCTCTAAAAAAGAAAAGAGTTTAGTTCCTCATGTGTTTCCCACGTGGGCGCCCTCCCAATAGCGCCAGCGCCTCACGTGAAAAATACGTGAGCGCCCAAAGCAAAAGGCCAGCGCCGCACATAAAATACACGTGAGCATTGAATAAATGTGCTTATGATCTTAATAAATGACTGAGCAGACTAAGCCTAAATTGGCTAAGTTTCTTACAATTGAGCCCAAATGCTCAGGATCTTAATAAATTTAATGATCCTTAAAATATTGCTAAGTTGATCTTAGTCTCAAATAGGACTAATGTATCATTAGTTAAAAAATAAATTGAGCCCAAATGCTTATATGTTTAAGTTGATCTTAATATCAAACTAGATTAACGGTCCTTAAACCAAACAAAATATTTTTGAACTGAAGGAAAAAATACAACTTAAGTTCAAAATCCTAAATCTAAAATATACGGATTTGGACTGATCCGCGCCCTATGGACGACGACATAAACTAGTCTCCGTATACAATCCACGGGCAACCTAAACAAATAAAAGTACACATGACACGAAGTGAACTGCCGGAGCAGGAAAAAATAGTTATCGCAACGCGATAATGTAATTAACTGCAGGGGCTTGGGTCTGCAGGGAAGAGCGTCCCTACAATCAAAAACCCTTCACAAATGAGGGGGAATCTGATAAAGTCTGTTACAACGGTCGCATCTGTCCAAACCTCCGATATATGGTGCCATAAATCAACTTAGTATTTTCGGAGAGGTGAATGGGGAAGTCCAAATAACACCTACCCCAAATTTAGGCAAGACGATCCATCCCAGTTCGTCTCTATTTTCGGCGGTAAACAGAGACTTTAGCTCTTTTTTGAAAACATCTTCGGTAAATATCGAAGCATGCAAAAATACTCAGGTACTGTCCTCAGACCAGTCCTGCTCGGTTACTATATAATATAATATATATCATAAAAACATGATACTCGAAAGAAGAAACCAATCTCAATAGGTGCATATGAAATACCACGTGCATCTGGTGCACATGGAAATCAAAGTCAAATCCAAGTACCATGAATATGCACAAAAGTAAAAACTAAGTACAACGAGCGTGCACGAAAATATCTATCAAGTTCAACGGGTGTGCATGACAACGATACCAAATGCATCTAGAGTGCACGTAAATCTCAACCAAGTGTAACTAATAAGCATGAAAAATCTCGATTAAGTGCATCCGGTGTGCACAAAATCACATCAAGTACGCCAAGTGTGCGCGAAAATCTAAATCAAGTGTGTTAGGTTCGCACAAAACCATCTAGTGTAGTATGGTGCACGAGAACGAATATCAAGTGCACGAGGTGCACGGAAACATAAATCTAGTGCACTAGGGTGCACGAAAACGAATATCAAGTACACAAGGTGCACGAAACATAAATCTAGTGCACTAGGGTGCACAAAAACAAATATCAAGTGCACAAGGTGCACGAAAACTCATCAATGCATCGAAAGCGCATAGGAACAATATCGAGTGTATGAATCAAAATTCACGGTATACAACATGCACGAGATCAAAATCGAGTATACCGAAGTGTACAAAATCATAAGTATGTGCAACTGCATGCACAAAACAAAATCGAGTGCAATGGATATGCACAAAAACAAAAATCAAGTATAACCGATATATAAAAATATGAATCAAGTGCAACTGTTGTGCACAAGGGAAAATATCCTTTTTGTGCAGCTATAGTGCACGAGAATACCAATCACGAAACTCAATAATCAAAACACCAAACTCAAAAAGATGAAAACGTGATATCCGAATCACCAAAATACAAATCGCAAACAAATGATATTGAGATACACCTCCTTCAATGTCAACAGGTGCTGGTGCACCTAAAGCTGGCATAGCAAGAATATCTACTTGCTTCCTGCCCACGGTATGGAGTCCTCTGCTACTGGGTCCTTGTTTGCTCTGTGGATCACCAATTCCACAATCTCTCGGCTTGACGGCCTGGTCAGGAGTAATAACGGAAACTGTCCCGCTCTGATGCTTCTTTGAACATTCCTGGCAAATTAACATGGCCATTCGTAAGGTAGAACGTCATTGATGGCGACCTCTGGTCCTATGAGTGCATATCATACAACCGATCTTGGGTCTAAATCTTTATCGCTGAAGTACTATGGAAAGAACCTGCCATGGTTTCTTCCAATATCATCCCTGCCGAACTGTCCGAAAGTTGCCACTCTTAATTTAATGTTCTGGAATAGTTGCAATCTCATCATGACTTTTTTTATGGAAATGTGGTCGTATCCAACGCCTCTGCGTATGTATCAAGCCTCTGGCTTCAACAGGGAAGAACAACTTCTAATTTAGGTCTCACACAAATCTCTTAGTCTACTCCTTCAATATCGACCAATTCAGAATCATATCTCGCTAGCTGCGATAACTACAATTCAATATTCGGCTACGGTCATATCCAGTGTCTCTCGCAAAGACTTACAGCTATGAACTCAGTGTCTCCAACACTCGGTAGAAGAATTCTAGCGAAATGCGTTCACGAGGACTCATCCATTCTATTGGAGAAACATGTACTGGTCGTCCTTTACTGATCGATTCATGCCATGTCTGAGCAAGACTCTTCGAACTGGAGTTATTCAACTTAACTGAGCTTGCGTCGGGGCATCCGAACAAATGAATTATCCTAGTCACTTCATCCAAGAATGATTAGCGATCTTCTGTCATATCCCTACCTATAAACTCATGTGGCTTCAGCTTTGTAAACTCTGGAGGCGATATCTCATCAATCCCAGCAATAGTTGGTTCATATGTCTATATGGTAAATGACATAACGATCTCTAGAGTAGGTTGTACGTTAATAGTCCTCTTAATCTGGCTGGCCTCAAGTGATGACCCGATTATCTAGTGTAGATCTCGAACGCTTATGTCAAACGAGAAATCCTAGTAAAAAAAATAAATCAATACGTTCCTATATCACCAGAATAACTCCCTAGTCAGTCCTCGTCCCTGACGAGCTCGCTCTGACCGCATCTCTAGCCACATCCCTCTCAGCTCACGTAGCCAAGGTTACAGGAACCACAATTAAATATTAATGAGGATAGATCATAAGAACGAATAGAAATACGGGGTTCAAAATAATGCATATCCTAAGGTTAGTTAAGCGGAGCAGCGTATCGTAAGTATGCTACAGAACATACACATGGTACGCCACTCTACTTGAGTTACTTACTCCATCAAACAAGGTCAACTTACATAACGAAAGTTCAGGTCTAATACCCCCTCAGTCAAGTCTAAGTTCCGTAAGGTCAAGCTTGGGTTCTGAAATATATACGCCCTAGATTCTACATAGTCAAACCTAGACTTGAACCAAGGTTAAACTTAACGCTCTGATACCAAATTTGTCACGATCCAGAATTGGCACGTGACCGGCACTTGAATCACATGAAGTCTATAGGACATTACTGTAACCCAAGTAAGCCAAAAGCCCATAAATCTAAACCTTTTTAGGAAAATAATGGAGGTGAAGTTTTGAAATAAAGGTATAATGAAATCAAGTTCTTCTTAAAAGTATAAGTAATGTTATATGAAAATACAAGTGGGTTGTACAATATAGTTGAAAACATTTTTGTCATTTAAAATTTGGGCAGCACCTCCTTTGTAAATTTTGATCCAAAAACCAACGCATATACAATAATAATATGGCATCCCTAAGCGGGAGCTAGCTCTTCACCAATTGGTGGAAACAACCATGCAAATACAAATATATGATGCCTAAGGCGAAGATCAACACAGAAAAGAAAGTAAAGAAAATGGAAGCATCATCAAACCCAAAATAAAGAATAATATACACATCTCACTCTAAGTTTAAAAGAATATACAAGTATCTGGTTTCTAAGTCTACTAAATATACATAATCTGGTTGATGGTGATTTTAACTAGATACAAATGAATAATAAATGCATGTAAAGGTGGCTACGCTCTGAACTGTAACACACCTACCAAATGCAAATCACCCAAAAAGGAGCAGTGTGCCAGCAAGTCGCTACTGATACATGCGGTCGGACCTGCAAGAAAAATATGGCATAACGGGGGTGAGTTGCCAACTTGTGAGTAGAAGACATCAGCAGGTAGAAATCGAATGTATGACGATCTCTTAAGTCATACTGTAACATAATAATATAATGATAATATCGTGTGGTAACGAGGGTGATCGTATATACATAAGTATGATAAATATATAAGGTCGAGTGGTAACGAGGGTGATAGTTTATACATAAGTATAATAATAATAATATTATCGTGCATGTGTCATAATATGGTACCATGTCATCTGTGTCATATATATGTATATATGTATATCATCCAACGTGTGTCCATCAACGACACATAAAATCATCATAAAAAAATTGAGTGCCTGGTAATGACACTCGAAAAGAACATAAAACCCATGTCCAGCATCGACACGTAAATCCTTATATCTCAGGCGCCGTCTCATCGAATCGGCCCTCATATCCATCTGTCTCAAATCGCTTCGGTCGGTATCCTCTGGATATTCGCCGAGTCCAGTACTGTCACCGGTATGTAGTGTTCTCCTGCCGGGCTCAACGTCTCTCTATATGATCTTCTTGCCCCGGGGTACCGTACCGGGTACACCATGTACCACAGACGGTACCTCCTCTCTCCTCGAATTGGGTATGCACATAACTCAGAACCGAGAAAATTCATGGTGGACGCCAAATATCATATCAAGAGAAAACCACATATTTTAAAATAAATCATAAGTTTTCAAAATGTATCTACGGTTTCTCATATCCAGAAATCTCATGAAAACCGAATCTCATAAGCATGAAACAATATTGAAATAATAAGTACAGGCACAGAATAAATCTGTAATGCATAACCAGTGAATTTATATAAGCGTGGTGTTTAACTAGGTAAGAAAATGCGATAACTGAACTGGTAAGTGCGGTACAGGTTACTAAATAATAACTAAAATACTACCAGTTATAAGGTGATACGGTGAAGTAGCGATTTCTAATGTGTACGTAGTATGGCAATTACCGATGATGAATGTGTGAGCCGGCGAGTATGTGTACGTGCAACATGCGCATCATCGGTAATGGTGCATGTGTCATAGCAGACGAAGTCATACAAAGATACGGACAAGGAACGTAGTATGTATGTCGCAAAAGAAATTAATACGAGCATAAACAGAATAAGAGAAAGCGTAAACTTGAACGGTATAAAATAGTAACTACATATGAACCAAATGGTTATACTTTAAAATAGTATGAATCGTTGTTTTTGAAAATGGGGGCTACGGTGTTTTTTCGAGAAAAAGATACAATTTGAAAATCCATAGCGTCCCTTGAGATTGTCATTTAAAAGTGCATAACGATTCGTTAGTTTTGAAAATAGGTATGGTTATAAATATATCATAATATCTACTTAAGTGATTTAAAACAATATTTTCTCGAGTCGATACACACACACACACACATACATACATACATACATATATATAAGTCGGCGATTCATCCTCATCAAATTATGTACGGTATAATCCATCGTACAGTATTATCAAATCAAGAGTACGGATCTATCGTCACGTACATCATATCATCTCATCTCGTCATATATCGTCACATATCATATCATCTCGTATCACATCGGGAATATGTGACGTCTCATATCATCATATAATAAATCATATCGACTTGTGTCAACATGGCATATCATATCCTCATCTCATGATGTCATATCGAAATTATCCACAAATTTATGTGTGAGTGTGTAACAGTATATATACAAATGGTTCAAGACTAAGAGAATAAGAACTAAGGATATTCCTCCCTACGAGTATACTTACTATTGCTTATAGTATCCTAGAACCCTATTAGCTAAGTATACATATCTAATATTTATATATATAACTATATACCTAGAATTCTAATACTACGGTTGCGGGGGTGCTATACGCCATCCACCAGACTTTCTCCATAGATATACATCTACTCATCTACTATTCTTGCTCCAGTCGAAGTCAATGAACGCCTTGCTCTCTTTCATCACCCCGGAAGTTCACGTGAATGTACCTACAAAACAATGTATATCGTATCGAAATCAAAATCAAATACAAAACAAAACAATCCACGAAGTTGATATACGAACATCAAACGACCAAGTTAAAACTCAAATATCAAAACCAAATTTTCAAAAGTCACAAAAACATAAGCAGAAAGTCAGTAAAATGCACCCGGATTTTTCTTAAAGTGAAATTAGCCTTTTTAGCATATAGGGTAGATCTAGTTATCTAAAGATTGAGCTACAGACCAAAAACCAAACCCTGATTCCTACTTCGGGCTGCAATTTGCGGCCAAAGTGGATTTTTTAGCGGCCAAGAAATGGGGGTAGGGGCTCGAGCTTCTCGGGTGGCTTCCTATTTGCTTGCACATCTCATTGTATCTGCAAATAATTTTTCAGAGTCCCCAATACATCCCAGATTCCAATTGATCACCACAGTTCATCAAAAACCGATATCGGAAAGTTCTAAATTTCGGCGAATCCGAGAATTTCTCCATTGTATCACTCTCACTTATCACTAATGGTCTTGTATACACTCCCTAAACCCTCTACTAATCACTACTACAAGTTCTATCCACTAATTCTTACCCTAGAATTTTCCAAGTTCACTTAACATTAATTTTTTTAACTCTAAACTAATACATGAGGTTAGGAAACTAAATACTTGAAGAAAGGTGAGTGTTATACCTCAAAGGAGCAACACAAGAAAACTCCTAGATGGTCCAAAGTGCTTAAAATAAGAACTTGATTACCCCATGGTGTGTAGGATGAGGTAAGGAATATTTTTTGTGAATGTTGTATGTGTTTTGATGAGGTTTTGAGGGCGTTTGTGTGGGTGGTAGTGAGGGTGGTGGAGGTGAAGGAGGAGAGGAAGAAGAGGGAGGTGAAGAAATGAGAGGAAGGAAAAAGGAATGATGGAAACTAGTAACCATTTGTATGACCATGGCTCATTCTCTCTCTCTCCCACTCTCACCCCATACCTCCTTGTCCCCCTCCTTTTTTTTCCTTTCCTTTTCTTATCTTTTCTCTTCTCTTCTTTTCTCTTTTATATCTTGAAATACAAAATCAAATGTCCCAAAATGAAATGTTGCATGTCATGACACTTAAATAAGGTTAATAGAATAAATCTAGGTTAAATGCATAATTAGTGAAATACTAATCAAGTTTAACATTAACTTATGTGAAAATAAGTATATATTATTTCATAAAAACCCAAATCAATCAAATGCTTCCATAAATGACAATTCATTTTAAAATTCCAATTATTTTCCAAATTATATGTATATAATTATACCATTCTATTAAAACTAAATTCCATGCTTTTATAATATTCATAAAACTTATTATTTTATTATTTAAATTTCAAAAATAATATTTTATATGTTCTGAAATGTTACAGATAAGAACACCACTCCAAAAGATCTAGAGAAGGGAATAAATCCGGTATCTGCTGTTAGAGGGATCACCTTTACAGATGTGGAGCTTCTGTATGATGGGGTAAACCATAATCGTGCACTTCATATAAACATGGAATGTCAGGGTCTAAACATCCCTAGAGTACTTATTGATGTGGGATCCGGTCTGAACTTATACCCTCTACGTACACTGCAGAGTCTTGGAGCCAATAAGAATCCCATACGGAAAGCATGCAAAGGAGTTAGAAGATATGACAATGTACGAAAGGATATTCTCGGCGAACTGGATCTGGAAGTATCAGTTGGTCCCGCTACATAGCTCATGACCTTTTAAGTCCTCGATATCCCATCCTCCTACAATCTGCTCTTAGGTTTTCCTTGGATCCATAGAGCTAATGCCGTCCCTTCCACCGTACATCAATGTGTCAAATTCAAATTCGGGGATGACATTTGTATCATACCAGCTGGAGAGGAATCCACATGTGCTAATACATCTTTCCAGGGCCTGTCTCTTGCAAACCAATCTGGTTTGCTCATTGAAGACGGTGACAGCTTGAGTGATCTAGATGAGGAAACTTACGACAACTTCTACAACTTCAATTTGAGTCTGGCCGTTTTGACAGTGAGAGCGATTTTATCGAACAATACTTTGTTGATTCGGAACATGAATGTAACACTACTATTTTGAATGATTAGAAACTTATTGTTGAGGATCCTATTTTCTTTCCTCAGGAGGCACATTCAGATCGGATGATTGCCGCCATATGTACTCGGTAGGAATACCAAGACGTCTAAGGACTTGGTGTCCGAAGCTAAGGTATTACTGAACCTATTGACCCTCCGGTCAATGACGGGACTTGGGGTCTCGGGTACCATCACGTCGGCCATGATTTCCACAGCAGACATAGGACGCAGAAGATGAAGTTCCCGCCGATTCACAAAACCTTCATTCCATGTTCAGGAAATCCCATCATCGTTCCTTTGGATGACGAAGAGGGAGTATAACAAAGAGAAGAAAGGAACAGAACCGCTGACGATAAGCTCGACAATGGTCAACATCCTTAATCAGAGATCTCTTCGAAAATGGCGAGGGCGATAAGAAGGAAGAAGACATTTTCGGGGAATCCACTGAGCAAATCGACAACATCAGTAAATGGTTTGCCCACTTTGATCTCAAGAATGAAAATCCTAAAGATATCGGGGTCAATCGCCTCTCTTCCATGATTGAAATGGATGGTGAATCCGTGGACTCAACCCTCATAGATCTAATATGCTCGTAAACACTTTTTCCCAAAAAGAACATATGTACCAGCCGACTATTTTTATTCAAATCTACACCGATATTCTTGCATTAAAACAGATTGACGAAAAAAACTAGGAGTGTTTTTCCATCGCGCGAAAAATCTCCAGAGAGATTTGCAAAATGAATTTGAAAAAGAAGATTTTGAAAAAAGCTTTTAGGATTTCAAAAAACTCACTAGACCCTACGAAAACCATAGACATCCGTGATGGTTTCTTCAAATCCATGCTACGATCCCGAGCAATCCTTGCGGATTATGACATGGAATTAATGGATATCGACCTAGAGCAATGCAATGCGGATATAGATCCCGGTCTAGTCGATAGTTTCAAAAAAGTGAGCAACCAAAAGACTCGACGTGCGATGAAACCAAGAGTGTAAACCTTGGCGCGGGGCCGATGAATCAAAGGTTGTGAAGATCGGAGAACAACTATACTATGAAATCAAAGAGCACTTGATCTCGTTGTTGCACGAGTATTCCGACATCTTCACCTGGACATATGCAAACATGCTAGGAATGGATCCGTCGATCATGACTCACCATCTACCACTATCCGAAAGAGTGAAACCAGTGAAACAGAAGCTGAGAAAACTTTGACCAGAACATTCTATAGAAGTCAAATAAGAATTCATGAAGCAGCTCAATGTTGGGTTCATCCGAAATACAAATTTTTCAGTCTAGATAGCAAACATAGTGTCAGTGCCAAAGAAGAACGGAATCGTAAGAGTATGCATCGACTACAGAGATCTTAATCACTCTAATTCGAAGGATGAATTCCCTCTGCCCATAATCGAAATCCTAGTAGATAACACCGCAGGGCATGCAATGCTATCCTTCATGGACGGGTTCTCCGGTTACAATCAAATCAAGCTCACGACAAAAGATCAATAGAAGACGACCTTTGTCATGTTGTGGGGTACATTTTATTATCAAGTAATGTCGTTCGGACTGAAGAATCCAGGCACAACGTATCATAGGGCGATGACTGTATTATTTCATGATATGATACACAACAAGCTAAAGGTGTACGTTGATGACATGATTACTAAATCAAAAGAACCTGCACACCACGTCGATGATCTAAAGAAGTTGTTTGCCCGTTTAAGAAAGTATAAATTGCATCTGAATCCAGCAAAATGCGTGTTTAAGACAACTTTGGGGTGTTCACGACAAAATACTTTATCGTTAACGAAAGAGGAATCAAGGTAGTTCCATCCAAAGTTAAAGCTATACAGGAAATGCCATCGCCGAGGACAGAAAAAAAGTCAATGGCTTTCTCGGAAGAATCCAGTCCATCGGCCGCTTCATAGCACAACTTGCTCCGACTTGTGAACCCATCTACAAGCTACTCAGAAAAGACGCCCCTGTGAAATGGAATGAAGATTGCAAGATAGAAGTCGACAAAATCAAGTCTTACTTATCCAATCCCCCAGTCTTAGTACCACCGGTTCTTAGAAAATTGTGGATCATGTATATAGCCACCTTTGACACATCTATAGGGTGTGTACTTGCGCAACAGGACGAAAAGAAAAAAGCAATATACCAACTGAGTAAGCGGATGACAACATATGAAGTAAAATACTCATTCATTGAGAAACTATGCCTGATACTGGTATGGGTTGTACAACATCTTCGTCATTACGCACTCAGTCACACCATCCTATTCATCGCCAAGCACGATCTTACATGATACATCCTTGAGAAGCCGGCACTCATTAGAAGAATCTCAAAATGGCAAATTATTCTCACACAGTATCACATCCAGTTCTTCACTTAGAAGGTTATCAAGGGGTAAGCAATCGCAGACTACATCGCCTAACATCCTATCGAGAACTACAAACCTGTAAAAGTAGACTTTCCAGATGAAGATATAATGTCAACTACCGAAGATATTGAAGACGATGATGCTTGGATTATATATTTTGATGGAGAGATCAACAAGAACGACAAAGGTGCAGGAGCAGTACTTATCTCTCCGACAGGGAACCAATTGCCAGCAGCCCTCCAAATCAATTTTGAATGCACACACAATATGGCAGAATATGAAGCTGGTATTCTTGTGGTACAAATGACTATACAAAACAAAATAAAGAATATGCATGTATGTAGTGATTCTTTGGTTGTAATATCTTAAACCACCAGAGAATTCCAAGCTTTAGACGAAAAGCTGATATCTTTTCGTGATTTCTTGATTCAGCTCAAAGAAAACATCGTTGAAATTCAGTTTGAATTCCTGACATACACCAACAACTGCTTCACCGACGCATTAGTTACTTTTGTTACAAGTTGTGACATCCCAGAAAGCGGAGCATTCAAAGAGGGGCATCTGTAGACACCCTAGCGAAGCAGCAATTTGTAGATTTACACTTTTACCCCTGCATCATTTGTCGCATCATAAACTTGTATCCTCATCTCTCTAGTGCATCTGCATCATTTCATTCATCTAATTTCTACATAAAAATAACCGTTTAGTATACATGGAGGCAACTTAAGCGCATGGTTCAAGGTTCGTTCAACTGACCGAAATACCCTTTTTGATATGCTCAAAAATCCATATCTCATGATCCTTTAAGCAAAATGATGTCAAAATTTCTAGATCTTCTTAGTATATTTATGAGGACATGTAATAAAAATTTCAACTAAAATCAACAGCGTTTACACGATGAGCCAAGGCCCTCTTATTATTTTATCATTAAAATAATATGGTGAGCCCACGAGAGTAAAATTGCCAATTTTTATTAATGGATCCTCATAACTCACTTAGATCATCCTCTACACAAAATTTTAAGTTATTTGAGTATCGTTGCTATTTGGTTTGAACATGAGCGATTAGGGGTTAATTAAGCTAATCGTTGTTATCAAGCATTTGATTAGAGATAATGATTAGTCTAAAATACTGCACATTTGAATGAACATTTTCCCTACTATTGTTAAGTGTTAAAAAGTGTTAATTGTAAATAGAGAACATATGTAACTTTATTTGTAAAAAGATTATTATTATATATTTCTACATTATAATTAATATAATTAGGGAAAATATATACATATAATATTTAAATGAAATATTAGTAATTAAAATATGCATATCATATCAAATATTCCTAATCAATATTCTTAAAATTTAATATCTTATAAATGGTTAGCATAATATCTTAAAAATACCAAATGCTACTCATACTTTGATTTGAGATATTATGCAGGTATTAGCTCAGGTCTGGAATCTAAGTAAGAGATCCAAGTCAAATCGGGATATCGAAACCGAATCTGTCAAATTTTTGAAGCAAATTGAGGAATCAAGCAACGACAGAGACTCAGAGCAATATTTTCAGAATCTATACATCAAAGAATCTCCATATGTCGACAGAAAAAGCCAGAAGAAATCTCAAAACCCAGTTCCACTATGATGCGACTAAACCGTGGCCAAATGTGGCTAGATGCGGCGGTTCCTTGATAGCCATTCGATCTGGGATTTTGTGGATCTGATCTTAACAGTATCTACTCACATATGGAATCTAGGGTTTCTAATTTCAGAGACTATATAAAGGACCGAGAGCTGTGCATTCAAAATCATCCAAGTAATCACATAATCATCTATTCATCTACCTCCATAAAGAGAGAGATCTAGAGCAAACTAGGGTTTGTATAATCTACTTTCTAAGGAGAAGTTGTAATGCAATAGTTGATTAATAAAGATAGCTTTTATTTTAATTCTTTTTGCATTTATTTTACGCATTACTTTTTTGCATCTTCATTATACTTTCATTCACCTTCAACCTCTCTTCTAAATTAACCATGAGCGAGTAATTCCTTGCTTCCTAGGGTTTGTAGGATAATCTTTTAACTTTTTTTTAACATTTTAACATTTATAAATTTTAGAAAAATAAATGTTATCCTTCTTATCGGGCATGCTATCAATTTATTGATAGTTACGGCCACGATTTGAGATTGGTTAAACACTTGTTTTGTTAAGGGCTTGACATGAATAAAGATCAATGGACGGACAAGGGTCGGTAGTAGGAAACCCTAATTCTCTCCAAGAAGCCTAATCCACATTCATCGCTATCGCTCTAGTTTTAAACTATTAAAAGATAAAAAGAGTCATTTTTAATATTCATCCATTCGCTACTAATTCTTATGAACCCTACAAGTCTTTTTATTGTAAATTTTATATCCGTATTAAAATAGAATAACAACAATCGCCCATCTTTTTTATCAACTAGTCTAAAGTAAGAAAAGAATTCACGTTTCCCTGTGGATGACCCATACTCATCGCGGCCAGCTACTAGCAACACCGTCTTGATTGAGGTTATTTACAAAAGCGCTTTTTCACGATCAATCAAATGGCCCCGTTGCCGGAGAGATGGTCATAATTTTTTTCTTGTTATTCGGGTAGATTTCTTATTAAAACCAGCAAACATAAAATAAACGAGAACCAAAACCGCATCTTGCGTTTTTAACGATTATTGTGCGAGTTTTGCAAAGGAATTTGGAGTAATTGGAGCAGGGAAATAGAGATTCAGAGACTTTAAACTTAGACCAGAGAAGCATCGGGGTGCTCTGAAGAAATTTCTGCAGAAGACCCTTCTAAACAGCGGCGGAACCGCGGCTATTGGTTGCAATTGGCAGCGGATCCGCGGCCTTCTTGAGGATTTAGGCCCCCAATCTTCTGTGGTATTTTTCTATATTCTTTCTCTCTCTTCTAAAGCTCCTATAATCTGATTTTACCTGCAGAATTCTTTGCAAACAGCGCCGCTCAAAAATCTTTTTGCGTGTTTTGATTTTGGTTTGTTTTTGCATATTTAAACCGGATTTTAAGGGGCAATGAACCCCAAATTCAGATTAGGTGGGGATTTAATCACCCTTCCTAGGCCCAACAAATCAAAAATGAGCATACTATCACCTTAAATTAATAAAAAAATATGTAGACCTATCCCCTAAGGACATTCATGCTCAATTAAGACAAACGAGGGTCGTGGGTAATCTATTGCTTATCCGCATTTCTCTTATGGTGTCTAGACAAGTGTGACTAAAGAAAGTGCTTACTTAATTAGGCCCGCTATTTCGGTGATTCATATAGCGGATACCTCCTACTTTCCTGATCGCAAGATTGATAAGGAGGTGGTAGAGGATTGATCCTACGACTTGTCCTTTGGAAGTCTAGGAGCGGTCTAGTGACTTGACCTAGGAGACCCTAGTGTCGTGCATCCCGTGGGTTCGCGAGGAGGCGGAATTTACAAAAAATGGTTTTTCTTACTTCGCAATGCCGACTAAACTCTAGAATCTTAACATAAACCTTAACTAGCTAAATCTACTTGGAGGTTTAACTACTCGGTAATAGTTTTCTACCTCCTGGAACCGTGTCCTTTGGGTCTTCTTCTCCTCCTCTCCTTGAGCTTCTCGAAGATCCGGATCGTGCTTGATTGTCGGCCTCCTCGTGTCGAAGATGATCCACCCGAGAGTCTAGACTTCAAGCTCCAACCTCTAAACCAAGGTAACTAGGATACCTAGTTCTCTAAGCTGGGTTGCTTAGAAGATATAGAGTATCTAATGGAGTATTTTATCTCATGAGACCCTAGGGTTCACAACTCATGTGAGGGTTAGGGTCTTGAGGAAGAAGGAAAGGAAAATATGGAGAGTGAAAGAGAATGAACAAATGAGCAAAGGTTATGGAAAGTGAAGAATGGCTCACACACTTCACTCATTCAAGCATGCAATATTTTCCAATAGAAAATATCAACCATGCTTGAATAGCGAGTCCAAACTAATAAACAAATACAAAAAGTCATGCTTCACCCCATGCCATGGATGTCTCCAATTTCCACCTCATTAATCTACTTCTCAAAATAGATAAACCAAATAATGAGGTGTTCCATTCTAGAAGTATCTCTTATGAAATTACAAGAATGCCATAACCGTATTGTAGGATTCTTATGAACGACAGCAAGGTTTCGAGTGGCATCGTCCATGCCATTTTCAAAATTTTGTCGTTTTAAAGAACCCTAAACAAGAATCGATAACTAGAGAATCATACGAAACATAAAGTAAACTACTTTACATCTAAGTGTTTACGGAATACAACCTTTGTAGACCGGTCCTTCGCTTCTAAAGCTCCAAGTTGAAGTCCCTTCCCTGTGATCCAAGTCCCGGACTCTTTCATGGCTTCTCAAGGTCAAAAGAACGATCTTGCTTGAAGTCTTCGAGGCCGAAGATGATCTACGTCGAGGAGACACTAACTCAAGCTACTACTTCACTAATTGAGAGATTAGTGAAGTTAACACCCTATATTAAGGTGCTAATATAGTAGAGGATGATGAAGTAGAAAGTGGGCTCACTTTAGTTTTATTTTTCTCACAATATTTTCTCTCTTTAGAAAACCCTAGCAAGCTTTTGCTCAAGGAAGAAGAAGATGAGCTCAAGAGATGAGAATGAACTAATGAGGTGAAAGAAATAACCATGGGTGAGTTTGTATCATATACTAACTCATGTAGATACATAACCATGGCTTAATTATAATGGTTAGGTTAATAAATATCTTGAGTAAAACAAAACTAGTGGACTTAGTCAAAGCATCCACAAGCTTCTACAAGCTTCATGCATTTAGCTAATAATCCACTAATTTGGAATTACTTTAAATACTAAAACCCAACATTATAATTAGTATGGTGTAAGTCTCATACACCTATGTAGTGTGTATCAACAACCATGATACAAAATAAAACACAATTAATATATATCACATATATATTAAGTATGCACATGTGAGAATAATAAATGCTTAAGGGAGCTAATATTAGTTAATGTAAATTAGTATATCAAATATACAATTATACACTAAACTATCAAATCAACTCTTGATTTAATAATCCGGCTATATCACATATAACCGACTAATATTACATATACCAACTTATCGAATCAACACTTGATTCGATAACCCGGCTATATCACATATAACCGACCGATACAAAAATCGCGAGAATAGAATGCGGTATCACATACTCGCATCATTCTCGGTCTCGCACATATCACATATGTGCTCTTACTTTGTTTTTCCTGAGCCAGTAAAACCTCTATGTAGGACTCTAAAGACTCGTCAATACGCCGGCAGTAGGTGATGATCACATCAAGCACCCACAAGCCATCAGCGGTACCAGCCGGACGTAACGACTATCCGTATATTGAACGATCAGAAGATCAGCAAGCAAGCCCGCTCATACCCCTGAAAAAGCATGACAGTAACACTACCGTACAGTCCAGTCTCCTCGTCTGATATGTCGCATATCCAGTTTAGGGGTGGTAAACTTCAGACCCCAATAACCGATAAGGCATGCCAATATGAGGCTCATAACGGGTCGAGAAACTACTGATAACACTTACCTGTAAATCTATAAATCAGCCCGGGCCTGGGACTTCCCTGTTATGGCCAATCGAGCACAGCGCAATATCAACCCCCAATACCGGAAGAGACGAAACCCCTCCTATCGCTCATTACCTCCATGTGACTCGGGACTGTATCCAAAAACCACCGTTTTGCACGTCCTCTTGAACGTGGTAAGGTGGAAATCAAAGCACAGTGGGAATCACACAAGACTCTATGATGATCTCGGGTCTACAAACTAACCTGTACCAGTGTCACCAGAGAACTGCTATCCGACGTCAGGTATAATACCATCTAGGAGTTCTCGGCGAGTCCGTCCAGTGTACCCAGTCTCCATTGAGCACCCGTATACCATCTCTGATGTCAAACACCAATGGATATGGGATCATCCATCGCCCATCAAATGGGTCGAGAAGCATATACGCTAGTCTACTCTGGTATATCGATGCCCTATATTGATACACCCATGACTAGGAACATTAAAGGATGAACTTATGGACTACCATGGCCCCACTAGTATGATCTGCATCACAATCCTGGTAGTCAAGTACACATCTTAAGGGATTTACCAACATGTAACCATAAGACATTATCAAGAGATAAGTATACATGTTAAGATAAAGAGCAACCAGATAGCATACTATTATGTTGATCAAGAAAGTCCTCTCTATATATGTCCAAGCATCCACTATAATATACATCATATATACAATAATGGCCCCTAGGGCATACATACAACTAACAATCTCCTACTTGCACTAGGGCCAGCTGCTGTAGTATCGCATACCCAGCATCCCGAAGAGTCTCTCGAACTGTATCTGGGGAATGACCTTCGTGAGTGGATCCGCAGTGTTGTTCTTCGTGTCAACTCTCCTGACCTCGATCTCCCGGCGATCAACTATCTCCCGGATCGGGTGATAGCGCCTCAGAATATGCGTAGATCGCTGATGTGAACTGGGTTTCTTGGCTAAATCCACCGCTCCATTGTCATCACAATACAAAGGTATTGGATACTCAATGGATGGAACCACTCCAAGTTCAGTTATGAACTTCTTTATCCAGACAGCCTCTTTGGCAGCATCGTTGGCAGCGATGTATTCAACCTCCATCGTCGAGTCTGCCACGGTTTTCTGCTTGGAACTCTTCCAGCATACCGTCCCTCCATTGAGAGTAAAGAAAAATCCCGAGTGCGACTTAGAGTCGTCTTTATCACTCTAGAAGCTCGAATCGGCAAAGGACTCCACTTGGAGTTCTCTGTTACCATACACCAAGATCATTGTTCATATCAGATTTTTGCATTTTCATACCGCCCAATTTTTATCACATTGCATATCCGTAGATACTCTTGAGCCGTGTTTGCTAGTCAATTGCAGGATACAGGTCCTCGGTTCCAAAATGGTGAAATTCATGGAAAACACGAAAAAATCCGGGTTCTTGCCGACCACAGAGAAAACACGGTCTCCGTCCCTCATCCGTATGTTGCCAGATACCAGTAGGAAGACAAAATGTCAAATCTATGCACAAGGCTCAATGGTAGCACAAGATCCAAGAGATCTACGCGGAGCTCGAGGCAATCATGACAAAATCTTGACAAAAAGTCCACTTTTCCCTCAACAGAAATTCTGGAAAATTCGTGAAGCAATTATGAGAAAACACATATACCAGAATGAAGCACACAGCAGATCAGGCCACCACAAAAAAGCACGAACCCCAACTCCACAGAAAGGCCGCGGAACCGCGGCCAAAGGGGGGTATAGGCCGCGGTTCCGCGGCCGTTATGGCGCCAAACGGAAAGTTCTTTGGGGGTATTTTGGTCATTCTGTTTGGGTTCTGTTGGTTGCCCTAGGGTTTCATTTTCTGGCCTATAAATAGCCCAGAACTTTGTGAAGGAAAGGGTCCATTCTTGTATTTTCTTTTTCTAGGATTTAGTTTACATGTTCTTCTTCTTCTCATCTCTTCTCCATTAAACTTGTAGTGAGCTTTGTGAGGGAGGAATGGTAAATAAAGAAGATCATTTTATTATCATGCTTGTCTTGCTCTTTCTTTACTTGTTGTAATTTTAATTGTTAAGTAGTTGTTGTTATTTCCTTATTGTTTCTTTCTTCTCTCTTTTTCTTTATCATTCATACGACAATGATACTTACGCTCGATCCTCACCAAGGTGAGGTCGCAAACAGTTAGTCGTATTCTTCTAAATCTCCTTCTTTCTATCTTCCTCTTTTGTTTTGTTTTGTTTTTCCTTATAATGAAGTGTGAGTAGTTAATACTTGTTAGGGTAGGATAAGGGAAGTTTGAGAGAAGGAAATCTCTCTCACTCTTTCCTTGCCCAACAGCTTAAATCGACTCCCGTTAATTGAACCACAATCCGCTCCTTACGGCACCCTATCCTACATGATAGCGGTGATTCCGTAGTGAGACCGGTTGTGGTTGAATTAACCGGAGGTTATGGATAAGAGCCAAGAACGGACGGACAAGCACCAAAAGGAAGACTTATGCGTTGGAAAGCTTAGCTTATACTCGCAAAGTCCTTCCTAGTCGTGCTAATCCCCGTTTTGCCGATTACCGTAACACCGATATTAAGAGGGGCAACGAAAGATGTGGAGACTCCTAACTCAAACTAACCTAATCCTAACCCTAACAAGCTCTCTTTAAATATCAACTTAACACTTAGATAACCACAACAAAATCTGAAAACAGGACTTAACTCGTTAAAACACTTTGAAAAAGACTCCCATCTCCCTGCGGACGACCCGTACTCAACCGGCTAGCCACAAGCGAAACCGTCTTGATTACGGTATTTAAACTAGAACTTGAACACGAACGTAAACTAACAATCAAATGGCGCCGTTGCCAGGGAGACGGTAGTTTATTTCCTTGTGTAATTTCGGGTTAATTTGTGAATATAAAAACAACCGAAAAACAACAAAAAAAAATACACTTTGTAAAAAAAAAAATCATCTTGTTATTCTTGATTAGCTTTTGTGCAAGTGTGCAGGAAAATACAAGGTTCGAGTTCAGTGGCCAAGACGTTGAAAATACGGAGTTCAAGTACAGTGCCAAAGACGTGGGAAGATAGACCCACATTTCGCGGCTACACCGCGACGGACAAAACAAAGCATACGGTCTACTGTCAAGATCTGGAGCTAGTACAGTGAGCAAGTAAAAATTCCAAAGATCCAGACAAGCAGAGGAGACCCACAGAAGCACCCACACGAAAAACGAAGCCCCAAGTCCCTGTTCCTGCCGCGGATCCGCGGCAATAGAGGGCTTAGGCTGCGGATCCGCGGTTACTTGGTGCCCTTGGGCTGCCAAATTCTCTCTGTAAGTCCCTCTGCCTCTCCCCTCTCCTCTGAACTCCACTGAATTGTGTTTTCTGCAGCCTTCTTTGCGCAAATTCTTCTCCCCCTTCCAATAAACTGTTCTTGTGCAGGATTCTTTGCGCCGCAAATAAAAAATTGTTTGCAGTTGATTTGTTACTGTTTTGCATTCTTTAATACGGACTTAAGGGGCTTGAAACCAATCCAGATTGGGTGGGGATTTCATCACCCTTCCCAGGACCCCAAAAATCACTAAAGCATATGCATTGTCCATTGTAAATTAAAAAAATACTAGACTTCAGCCCTAAGGACTTCGCGCTCATTAGGAGAAGATAAACCTTGTTTAGAACCTCGCTTAACCGTATATTGTTTACGGGGTGTCTAGGAAAGTGTTAAAGGCGCAACCGCCGAAAGAGAAAGGGTTATTTAATTAAGGAACTTCGCGAAAGCGTTGGACAACCTCCCCTTATCTCTTCACTTACCTGGCCTCGTGATCAGTGTATTTTTAAGCCCGTTTCTTGACATTGTTTAACTTCGACAATCAAGTTCAGGAGCAGGTCTAGTAGACCTAGGTTACCCTAGATCTAGGTGTGATTGTGCATATCTTGTTTGTGATTGCTTAAGCCGTATTTCCGTACATATTTCTGTAAATCTCTTTCTAAAAAGAGAAAAAAAAAAGAAAAAATCAAAAACTTTTATAAAAACTTGCCCTTTTGTCGCCAAATCCATTTTCACCCACCACCCATCGCCTTTCTCCATTGACGTTTTCTTACCTTCACCTTCTCCGTTTTGACTATACTAAACTCGTTTAGTGTATGTCCGCTTGGACTCGGGACACTAGCGCCCGTCTAGTCCGCGTTACGTTAGTCGCGACCGACTACGCGATCGACTCTGAAGTCGATACTCCGTCCACTCCTCTTTCACCCCTTCCTTTGCCGGCCAACTCCGACGTTGATCGGAATTCTGTTCATACATCTTCACCTTCACCTTCACCAAGCTCTTCTTCCGCGATGTCGGGATTTAATCCGAACATCTCTTTGACCACCCCTGGATTGGCTCCACCTCCTACGGAGACCAATCTCCCACCACCACCGCCTGTTGTAGCGCCGCAGCGAATTGCGCTCCAGGATTGTTTCTACCCCACCCGTTCTGCACTTCCCACCTGCCTTTCTCTTCCTCCGGCCAATGGGGACAACTTTGAAATTAAGCCCCATTTCATCAACATGCTTCCACGTTTTCATGGGCTTGAATCTGAAGATGCCTATATCTTCATCAACAAATTTCAAAATGTCTGTGCCATGATGAAAACCACCCAGCTGTCGGACGATGCTATACGTCTACGGGTCATTCCGTTCACTTTATGCGACCTCGCTGAAAAATGGCTGTATAGCACCGCTTCCCACTCAATCACCAGCTGGGACGAGTTTGTTAAAGCGTTTCTAAAAAAATTCTATCCAAATCATAAGACCGCAAGAATTCAAAATGAAATCAACCAATTCTCCCAGCTTCCTTCTGAACCCTTCTGGAAGTGCTTTGACCGGTACAAAGACCTTCTTGTTCAGTGTCCTCACCACGGTATAGAGAAATGGCAGCTCTGCCAAACCTTATACGAGGGACTGAACCCAGCAACGAAGCAGTTGCTGGAAACCATCTGTCAGGGCCACTTCCTATCGAAATCTGACGAGGAAGCGTGGCAGTTCTTTGATGATCTTGTGGAGCAAACGCTACAGTGGGAGAGCACCAGACCGACTTCTTCTTCTTCTACCTCCACTTCTACCGGTCAATCTAGGGTAGGAATCCACCAACTTGACGTCTCTATTGCGATGAAAGCTGAAATGGCTGCTATAACAAGAAAGCTTGAAGCAATAGAGAGCAAATTTTCTGCTCCTGCCCCCACCCCTGTTCTCCCCCTTCGTACCATCTGCGCTTGTTGTTCCGATCCTTCTCACTTGACCGAAGAGTGTCCTTACAATCCACCCCCGCAAGGACAGGATCAGGTTAATGCTGCCTTCCAGCAAAGACCGAGGAATGATCCATACTCTTCCACCTATAATCCCGGTTGGAGGAACCACCCCAATTTCGCCTGGAATCAGAATTAGAATCAATTTCAGGGCAACAATTTCCAAAGGGCCCCTCCGCCGCAACAACAAACTCAGCATCAATATCAGCAGCCCTTCCAACCCCAACCTTTCCAAAACCAGACGAACAACTTTGCACCGAACAACTCTTTTCCACCAAACAACTTTGTTCCGTCAAACAACGATAAGGTTTCCTCGCTCGAGCGAAGTCTGGAGGCGTTTGTTAAACAATCGACTCAATCCACCGCCAACATCCAGTCTTCGATTCAATCCTTAGTGCAACACACTGCCGCACATGGGCAAAGCATCAAGACCATCGAGGCCCAGATTGCACAGCTGAACGCGGCCTTGAGCGAGCGAGAGAAGGGGAAGCTCCCGTCCCAGCCACTTCCAAATCCCGGTCACCCACATAATGCACATGTTGCTCTTGAACAACAAAACCATAATGTGAGTGCCGTGACTACACTGAGATCGGGAAGGATGCTGCAAAACAACATTGGCAAGCGAATCAACGATGACACCCTGGCCGCTTCTTCTTCTTCTTCTTCTTCTTCTTCTTCTTCTTCTTCTTCGTCTTCTGAGCCTATTCTCCATTCTTCAACAGGCTCTCCTTCCTCTTCTTCTGCTCTGAACGAACCCACTTCTCACTCCACGAAAACACCTATTCTGGGATCCGTTCCAACTCCAAAATCTCCTCCTCCAGCATTAGACTCAACCAATTTTCAAAATGTTCCATTTCCCAACCGGTTGAGGTCTAACAAACAAAATCCACAAATGGAGAAGATTTTGGAGTTATTCAAGCAAGTTAACATTAACATTCCTCTTTTAGATGCTGTCCAACAAGTCCCATCTTACGCGAAAATCTTAAAGGACTTGTGCACGAAAAAGAGGAAGTCTCAGGTACCCAAGAAAGTTTTCTTGGCTAGTGCTGTGAGTGATGCCCTTACCCAATCTTTACCACAAAAACGGAAGGACCCTGGCTGTCCTACGATTTCAATTACTATTGGGGATAAGAACATCAACCGCGCACTATTAGATCTTGGTGCCAGTGTTAACTTGCTTCCGTATTCAGTATACGAGCAATTAGGCGTCGGAGAGCTGAAACCCACACACTGCACTCTCCAGATGGCCGACCGATCGATCACCCATCCTAGGGGTGAGCTAGAGGATGTGTTAATAAAAGTCGGGGACTTCATATTCCCCGTCGACTTCATTGTCTTAGATACACAGCCTGTAGCTAACCCCCGGAATCAAATTCCGGTGATACTCGGTCGACCATTTCTCGCAACCTCAAATGCTGTGATCAATTGTCGCAATGGTTCGATGAACCTCTCTTTTGGAAATATGACGATTGAACTCAATATTTTTAGGTTGGGGAATCAGCCCGCCGAACCTAATGCTCATATACTGGATGTCTGCTCGATCCAGGAGATCACCCCAGAAGAGTGTGAATTCGAGGAGTTTCTGTTTGAACACGATAATCTTGACGCCACTAGTGCGTTTCTCTTCGAACCTGCTGCTGCTTCTGCGCCCAACAACGAATACGAGTGTTTCACGTTCTTGAACGATCTTAGCCGCGCACAACCCGAGTTTGAATCTTTCGACTTTCCGGATGAGTTACCTGAACCATCCACTCGGTTGCCTACACTCGCTTTGAACCTTTGCTGGAGTCCTTTGAGTTCGAGACCTTTGCACCAGTCTTGCCTTCCATCATTTCACCTCCAACGCTCGAACTCAAGCCTTTGCCGTCTCACCTTAAGTACGCCTACTTAGGTGAGAACGAGACCCTTCCTGTCATCATCTCGGCTTCTCTAGCTTCCGAGCAAGAGAAAGCCCTTCTCGCGGTCTTGCACAGCAACATGCAAGCTTTTGGCTGGTCCATGGCGGACATCAAGGGGATTAGTCCCCTCATCGTTGAGCATCAGATTTATCTGATGGATGATGCCAAACCAGCCCGGGATCCACAAAGACGTCTTAATCCAGTCATGAAGGAGGCTGTGAAGAAGGAGATCGTCAAATGTCTAGATAGTGGTATCATTTACCCTATCTCTGATAGCCAGTGGGTTAGCCCCATTCACGTTGTCCCCAAGAAGTCGGGCATCACGGTCATAACCAACGAGGCGAATGAGTTAATCCCTACTCGCACCCAAACTGGGTGGCGAGTTTGCATTGATTACAGAAAACTCAACGCCGCAACGCGGAAAGACCACTTTCCGCTACCCTTCATTGACCAGATGCTCGAACGATTGGCCGGACACGAGTACTACTGCTTTCTTGATGGCTACTCTGGCTATAATCAAATTCCCATCGCCGAAAAAGATCAGGACAAGACCACTTTCACTTGTCCTTTTGGCACGTTTGCATATCGACGCATGCCCTTTGGGTTATGCAATGCGCCCGCTACCTTCCAGCGGTGTATGATGGGAATTTTCTCGGACATGGTGGAAAAATTTCTGGAGATTTTCATGGATGACTTCTCCATCTTCGGCGACTCCTTCAACGAGTGTTTGCTGCATCTTGACGCTGTCCTTACCCGATGTAAGGACAAGAATCTCACTTTGAACTGGGAGAAATGCCACTTCATGGTGCGCGAAGGTATTGTCTTAGGACATATTATCTCGCAAAATGGCATAGAGGTTGATAAAGCAAAGATTGAGGTCATTTCCAATCTGCCTCCTCCCCGATGCGTCAGAGATATCCGAGCCTTCCTTGGCCATGCCGGTTTTTATAGACGGTTCCTCAAGGACTTTAGCAAGATTGCTAGGCCCTTGACTCTTTTGCTGGCCAAGGATACGCCTTTCGACTTCAACTCGAGCTGTGTGACTGCATTCGAGTCACTGAAACGTTCACTCACTTCTGCTCCCGTTCTTTCCTCACCTGACTGGACGCACCCATTCGAGATTATGTGCGATGCATCCGACTTTGCCATTGGTGCTGTCCTTGGACAACACATCAACAAGATGCCGCACGTAATCTATTACGCGAGCCGAACCCTGAACGACGCCCAACTCAATTATACAACAACTGAGAAGGAATTCTTAGCTGTTGTATTTGCTTTAGAAAAGTTCAGGCCCTACCTCATCGGCTCTCCAGTCATTGTCTACACTGACCATTCTGCTCTGCGCCATCTTTTTGCGAAGAAAGATGCCAAGTCTCGGTTAATACGTTGGATCCTCTTGCTTCAAGAGTTTGACCTTGTCATTAAGGACAAACGAGGATGTGAAAACGTAGTTGCCGACCATCTCTCACGACTTCCTTCTTCGCCTTCGCTTCCAATTCCGATCAACGACGTTTTCCCGGATGAACAACTCTTGACAGTATCGTGCGAACCCTGGTTCGCAGATATTGTGAACTATTTGGCCACGGGATTACTACCGACCGAATGGTCACGTCAGGACAGACTTCGCTTCTTATCCCAAGTAAAACACTTTTACTGGGACGAACCCTACTTGTTCAAGTACTGTCCCGACCAGATTATTCGTCGGTGTGTCCCTGATGAGGAATTCAAGAGTGTGCTGTCATTTTGCCACGATCAAGCGTGTGGCGGGCATTTTGGGCCCAGAAAGACAGCTGAGAAGATCTTGCAATGTGGTTTCTACTGGCCACAACTTTTCAAAGACGCTCACGACTATTGCAAGACTTGCTCCCGGTGCCAACACATGGGCCGGATATCCCGGAGGAACGAGATGCCGCTCCAACCGATCTTGGTTGTGGAGATTTTCGATGTTTGGGGGATAGATTTCATGGGGCCGTTTCCCAGCTCTTTCGGGAACTTGTACATCCTTCTAGCTGTTGATTACGTCTCTAAATGGGTCGAGGCTGTGCCCAGCCGGACTAACGACAACAAGGTTGTCGTTAGGTTCCTTAAAGAAAACATTTTCTCCCGGTTTGGGCACCCCCGAGCGATCATTAGCGACAATGGAAGTCATTTCTGCAATAAAACTTTCGAAGCCTTGATGCGGAAATACTCCATTAATCATAAGCTTTCTACGCCCTACCACCCCCAAACCTGCGGGCAGGCCGAAGTTTCAAATCGGCAAATCAAGCAGATACTGGAGAAGACGGTTTCCAAGAACCGTAAGGATTGGTCTCTGAAACTCCCTGATGCCCTTTGGGCATTTAGAACCGCTTATAAGACCGACCTTGGCATGTCTCCCTATCGGCTTGTGTACGGAAAATCCTGCCACCTACCTGTTGAAATCGAGCATCGCGCATTTTGGGCGATAAAGGAGCTGAATCTGTCTCTTGATGATGCGAGCAGCCATCGGAAGCTGCAGTTGAACGAACTGAACGAGCTTAGGGATGAGGCTTACGATAACGCGGTTGTCGTCAAGAATCGAACGAAGGTGTTTCATGATAAACACTTTGTGCGCAAAACCTTCATACCTGGTCAGCAGGTACTGCTTTACGACACCCGACTTCACTTCCATCCTGGAAAGCTCAGATCTCGCTGGAAAGGGCCGTATTTTGTGCGGAATGTGTATCCGCAGGGCGCTGTGGATTTGGAAAATCCAAAGGACGGTTCACTCTTCATGGTAAATGGACACCGATGCAAACCGTACCTTAGCGCCGAACCAACAGAGGAGCTCCTGTTCTTGCAGGAGCCGGTTTACCCTGAATGATCTTCCTCTGCCTACCTCCAAACTTTGGTTATCCAGCCAAGAACAGTGGACACTGTTCCAAATAAGTTTGGGGGTATGTATAAACCATTTTGTATATATTTGTGTATATTCTTTTTTCTTTTCTTTAAAAACAAGAACAAATAAAAATTTGTGTATCGGTAACCGACAATTTTGACCCTTCAAATGATTTCTTCATGCAACGACAGTGAGGACACTGTCCAATTCAAGTTTGGGGGTACACTCGGTACGCATTTCTTACCTTCGCATTCATATGTATATTTTGCATCTGCATATTAAAATCCATAAAATCCATAAAAATTTGAAAATTTTCTAAAAATATAAAAACTTTTTTGTCAAGTTAGCTTGTGGAAGAACTCTGATTCAACATTCGACGGTTTTTATTTGAAAAAATAGGAATAACTAAATCTTATGTTTGGATTTTGAAAACCTGAAAGATAACTCTCCTTTGAAGTTAACTATAGCTGATATACGTCTTTACATCACACTACACGTGTCGTAAGATTTTGGGAATTAGATGACAAGTCTTTCATGTTTAAACTTTTAAACAGATAAATGATTTTCTGAGGATCAAATAGGTTTGTTCTGAAATAAGTAATGTCAAGAATAGTTTATGAAGTAAAGCGAATATGAAGGAATGTTATTGATGCCGTAATTGGAGCTAAGTCTGAAATATAACCCATCGGAAACTTGATTGGAATGATTACACACCAAACCCACTAAACACGTCTTTTATCCAAAAAATAATTGAACTGCCGGTTATATCTCCGTTCGTATTAAATCATCTGATTTTCACGCCAAACTGTCTTTTGTTTTTGGACCTAGGTAACTTGAGTAATTAAGTCCGCTGGGGTGTTTCTACACCTAATGCCCTAAAACCAACTGGTTTGGGTGCATTGGCCCAAAGCTCGCTAAGAAGCCTAGAAAGTCCAGTTTTAAAACAAAGTCAAGCAAGTGTTCTCTCCGAGTTAAAATTCCTAACGGTTCTTTGTGTGAGAATAATCTTGATAAAAGACAGGCTTTTATAAAAATTTTAGCGGAGATATGAAGGTTTTATTCTATGATAAAGACTATTGCACGTTCACAAAGGTATGTATGAAATGAAAACAAGAAAAAGGTGGAGTGAAAAATACGACTTAGTTTCCTGTTATGGAAGATAGAAATTCTGAAGTTGAAACCTTACTGGAAAACGAAACTTGAAAAATACTTAACTCTTTATAAAACTTATGTGATCCTTTTTAAATTGTTATCTGGGCTTTATTGTGCGACATGATGACTTTATTCGACCTTTCGGGAGCTTAACGACACTATTTGCACTGCACGTAAAGACATATAAAATCTGTAGTTAAATAAGAAGCGAGGTGTGAAAATTAAAGGTTTGATGGTCTAGAATTAGGATTATAGAATTGTTATTTTCTAAAACAAAAACTTTAGGGTTTGAAGCTTAGTTATTTTTACAAACCAACTTGACCGGATTTTGTGGGTAGTATCCGCTGAAAACCCTCAGGAGACAACACTCCTCCTACTAGGGACACCTAGAGGTTTAACGGCTTGTTGCACATGCTCAGTGCAATCGCGTTCCCTGCGAAAGTGAGGTTAGGAAATTTTTTGTGAATAAATGGGCTTTGCTCGGGACGAGCAAATGATAAGTTTGGGGGTATTTGTTCATATCAGATTTTTGCATTTTCATACCGCCCAATTTTTATCACATTGCATATCCGTAGATACTCTTGAGCCGTGTTTGCTAGTCAATTGCAGGATACAGGTCCTCGGTTCCAAAACGGTGAAATTCATGGAAAACACGAAAAAATCCGGGTTCTTGCCGACCACAGAGAAAACACGGTCTCCGTCCCTCATCCGTATGTTGCCAGATACCAGTAGGAAGACAAAATGTCAAATCTATGCACAAGGCTCAATGGTAGCACAAGATCCAAGAGATCTACGCGGAGCTCGAGGCAATCATGACAAAATCTTGACAAAAAGTCCACTTTTCCCTCAACAGAAATTCTGGAAAATTCGTGAAGCAATTATGAGAAAACACATATACCAGAATGAAGCACACAGCAGATCAGGCCACCACAAAAAAGCACGAACCCCAACTCCACAGAAAGGCCGCGGAACCGCGGCCAAAGGGGGGTATAGGCCGCAGTTCCGCGGCCGTTATTGCGCCAAACGGAAAGTTCTTTTGGGGGTATTTTGGTCATTCTGTTTGGGTTCTGTTGGTTGCCCTAGGGTTTCATTTTCTGGCCTATAAATAGCCCAGAACTTTGTGAAGGAAAGGGTCCATTCTTGTATTTTCTTTTTCTAGGATTTAGTTTACATGTTCTTCTTCTTCTCATCTCTTCTCCATTAAACTTGTAGTGAGCTTTGTGAGGGAGGAATGGTAAATAAAGAAGATCATTTTATTATCATGCTTGTCTTGCTCTTTCTTTACTTGTTGTAATTTTAATTGTTAAGTAGTTGTTGTTATTTCCTTGTTGTTTCTTTCTTCTCTCTTTTTCTTTATCATTCATACGACAATGATACTTACGCTCGATCCTCGTCAAGGTGAGGTCGCAAACAGTTAGTCGTATTCTTCTAAATCTCCTTCTTTCTATCTTCCTCTTTTGTTTTGTTTTGTTTTTCCTTATAATGAAGTGTGAGTAGTTAATACTTGTTAGGGTAGGATAAGGGAAGTTTGAGAGAAGGAAATCTCTCTCACTCTTTCCTTGCCCAACAGCTTAAATCGACTCCCGTTAATTGAACCACAATCCGCTCCTTACGGCACCCTATCCTACATGATAGCGGTGATTCCGTAGTGAGACCGGTTGTGGTTGAATTAACCGGAGGTTATGGATAAGAGCCAAGAACGGACGGACAAGCACCAAAAGGAAGACTTATGCGTTGGAAAGCTTAGCTTATACTCGCAAAGTCCTTCCTAGTCGTGCTAATCCCCGTTGTTGCCGATTACCGTAACACCGATATTAAGAGGGGCAACGAAAGATGTGGAGACTCCTAACTCAAACTAACCTAATCCTAACCCTAACAAGCTCTCTTTAAATATCAACTTAACACTTAGATAACCACAACAAAATCTGAAAACAGGACTTAACTCGTTAAAACACTTTGAAAAAGACTCCCATCTCCCTGCGGACGACCCGTACTCAACCGGCTAGCCACAAGAGAAACCGTCTTGATTGCGGTATTTAAACTAGAACTTGAACACGAACATAAACTAACAATCAATCATCTCTTTAGTCCTTCTCAAGTACTTGAGAATGCTCTTCACAGCTTTCCAGTGACTCTCTCCAGGATCTGCTTGATACCTACTCACCACACTTAGTGAGTATGCTATATCGGGTCTGGTACATAGCATCGCGTACATGATAGAGTCTACTGCCGAAGCATAGGGTATCCCTTGCATGCGAGCTCTCTCTAAATCAGTCTTGGGAGACATCTTTTTGGAAAGGGTGAGTCCTGAGATCGTGGGTAAAAACCCACGCTTGGATTCTTCCATACTAAACTGCTTTAGTATGGTGTTAATGTACCTGGATTGGGACAATCCTAGTATCTGTTTAGATCTATCTCTATAGATCTTAATCCCCAAGATGTAGGAGGCATCACCTAGATCTTTCATTGAGAATCTATGTGATACGAAGAGCTTGACCGATTACAGCATAGGAATGTCATTTCCTATCAAGAGTATGTCATCCACGTACAATACAAGAAAGACAACCTTACTCTCTGCCACCTTCTTGTATATACAAGGTTCATCTACGTTTTTGACGAAATTAAACTCTTTGATAACGACATCAAAATAGATGTTCCAACTCCGCGATGCCTGCTTTAACCCGTAGATGGATTTAAGCAGCTTGCACACCTTTCCGCTTCTCCCACTGTGTACGAAGCCCTCTGGCTGAGTCATGTACACGCACTCTTCTAAATCACCATTCAGAAAGGCAGTCTTAACATCCATTTGCCAGATTTCGTAGTCATGGTATGCAGCAATGGCAAGCATGATCCGGATGGATTTAAGCATAGCCACCAGAGAAAAGGTTTCGTCATAATCCACACCTGGTCATTGATGAAAACCCTTTGCAACAAGTCTAGCTTTGAAAGTCTCCACTTTCCCATCTACACCAAGTTTTTTCTTGAAGATCCACTTGCTCCCAATGGGTTTTATCCCTTCAGGAGCATCTTCCAAAGTCCATACTTTGTTGGTGTACATGGATTCCATCTCGGACCGCATTGCATCCAGCCACCTCACTGAGTCCCCACTCATGATGGCCTGCTCGAAACTAGTTGGGTCATCATCCTTCATGATGCAATCATCGCTTCCACCATCAATGAGAAAACCGTAGTATCTCTCAGGTGGATGAGGAACCCTACTAGATCGGCGGAGAGGCTGGGGTTCGTTGGATGCTATCGAATCCTCTGGTTCTACCAAAACATCTATCGTGGTTTGTATTGCTGGAACTTCTTCCAGTCCTACCTCCTCGCCACTAATTTCCTTTGCAAGAAATTCATTTTCTAAAAAGGTGGCATGTTGAGCAACAAACACCTTTTGTTCTTCAGGGTGGTAGAAGATATGTCCATGCGAATGCTTGGGATATCCTACAAACTTGCACATAACAGACCTTACCTCGAGCTTGTCCGGATTTTGCTTTTTAACATAGGCCGGGAAACCCCATATCTTAACAAAATTAAGATAAGGTCTCTTCTCCTCCCATATCTCATATGGAATGGTAGGCACGGATTTGGTTGGAACTCTATTCAATACGTATATGGCTGTCTCAAGCGCATAGCCCCAAAAGGAAATAGGTAACTCAGAGGTGCTCATCATAGAGCGCACCACATCTAATAGGGTGCGATTCCTCCGTTCCGATACACCGTTGTGCTGTGGTGTATACGAAGGAGTAAGCCGAGAGAGAATCCCATTCTCTTTTAGAAAGTCCAGGAACTCCGTGCTCAAGTATTCACCTCCTCGATCAGATCGAAGGACTTTAATACTTTTACCCGTTTGGTTCTCGACTTCGGATTTATATTCCTTGAATTTCTCAAAAGCTTCAGACTTGTGTTTCATCAGGAACACATGTCCGTATCTTGAGAGATCGTCAGTGAATGTAATGAAGTATGAAGAACCATTCCTAGCATGTGTAGACATGGGACCACATACATCACTATGTATCAGTCCCAAGAGCTCACTAGCTCTTTCTCCGTGTCCTATAAACGGAGTTTTGGTCATCTTGCCTTTGAGACATGACTGACAAGTGTAATAAGATGAAAATTCGAACGGATTCAAATATCTATTCTTATGCAACTTAGCCAGTCGTGTCGCATTGATATGACCCAGTCTATAATGCCACAAGAAGGACTCGTTCATTTCTGAACTCTTCCTCTTGTGTGTGTTTTGTACATTAAGAACTGTGGTTTGATCTAGAACATATATGCCATTATTTAACGAGCCTGATCCAATCAACTTTTGATTCAGGAAGATATTCATAACATTATCTTGTACTACAAAATTATATCACTCTTTACTTAATAAAGAAATTGATATAAGGTTGCATATCAGGGTCGGAATGTAATAGCATTCATTCAGAATCAATATATTACCATTTGGTAATACAAGGTGATATTCGCCAACTGCTTTGGCCGCAACATTTGCACCATTCCGTACTCTTATGGAATGATCACCCATTCCCAGTTCTCTACCTTTCCTTAGCCCATGTAACATATTACATATGTGGGATCCTGATCCGGTATCTAATACCCAGGACTTAGAGTGAACTGAGAAACAGTTCTCAATAACTAACAAACCCGAAGAACATGCATCATCATGCTTATTCTTCGTTTGGGCAGCGTGGGAATCCGGATATGTTCTTATTCCCTGTTCAGTCTTATAACAATTATAAGAAAGAACGGAACCAACGTTCCCCTGCACAGTATAACATGCGGGTTCAGTCAATACATCCATATTATTATCTTGATTAAGACGTGACATGGTCACTACCTGGAAAGAGAGAGAAGAAAACACTTTAGCGTATGCTCTTGCAAGATCGGATTGGTTATTATTTTATCTAATCAGGATGGCTCCCACTGTTTTTATCAAATCTTCCTTCAAACCCTAAAAGGAAACACTAGCCGGGATTAATTACAACCTACAACTTCGCCAATCTTTCAGCCAGGCCAGTGCCGGTACTTTGAGGGAGGTTCCCCGTGCTTTCGCACGGACCTAATTAAAATAAACCTCGTTTTCCCAGGGGCGTAACCCCGTTGACACCTTTCTAGACACCTACTTGATCGGCTAATTGTCTTGTGTAAAACTCTCCCATGAGAAACTCTTACTCGCAGCGGGATCGGGATCCAACTATCTCATAGAAGGTATGCAATCTCATTAAAAGTTTCAACACTTGAAACTCCTGATATATTTTGCCCCTAGTGTCCTATGACCTTGACGGAGGCCAAACTACCCATAGTCCCCTAGTCAAGTTCAACCCGTCATTTCCTGATTGAATTAGACCCATCCGCACGACCCTTGACGGAGGCCAAACTACGCCGTACAAATACCCTAATCCAATCTCATCGTATGCAATAGATAAGCACTAATTTAGCTACCGTACACTACGCCTTGACGGAGGACAAACTACCGTAGCACGAATACTAAACTAACACTTATCTGAAATAACGGAGGGCTACGACAGGTTTTTGCGAAAACGTTTTGCGTAATGAACTTGATATCGTTGTATAATCGAGTGAATTTTGATAAGGAGTGTTTTTTTAGGCTTTTACTAGTTTCGCTAAAGAGGTCACTCCCGATAAAGGGATCTCGGCTCTTTCCTCATCGAATAAGGTGCGTGATATATCGCATATATCACTATGCAAAGCAAGAAAACTCTAAAAGCAATTAAAAGACAAACTGAGTGTTGTAGCATCTACCAGTTATTGCTAAAGAGGTCACTCCCGGTGAAGGGATCTCGGCTCTTTCCTTATCGAATAAGGTGTGGGATATATCACATATATCACTATGCAAAGCAATAACTGTAGCTACCCTTTTTGAAAATTTGATTCTCCAACATCTTTTAGATTTCTTTTTCTTTCATTAATCATATTAATGAAGTCCCATCATTTAAGCTTCCTAAGCATAACAGAAAATGAAACGAAAATACGTATGCTTATGCCATTCGCATTCGCCACAGTGTCCCGTTATACACCGTTAGGTTACTTAACTAACGGCATACCGGGACGGGACTAGCGTGGGTGCAAAACATAAGCAACGTCTATATCTCATATATAATATATATCCATTCGTTTCAGAATCCACAGTGATCACATCACAGAGCAGCAGAAGAAGCATATGAAATATTGGATATACTAGAAGGTCCGTGTTTTATTTTGAGCCTATATAAAACACGGATTCCACGGCCGCGATGAATAGCCAAACCCACATCCCTAGACCCCTACGAGAGCGGCAAGCAACCCTACCAATTCTAGAGTTAGGAGACCCGTACTCGACTCCTCGAGTTGGTCCCCTACTGGACTCTAGAACCCGGTTACTTGTGCTCCCCTCCTTGAGTCTATCCTAATGCAGAAAAGTAAATAATATACAACAATGGTGACATCATCCTCAACCCGGAAGTGCCCCAATAAAAGAATATTACATACATTGAATTTTACATGAATGAAAATAAAAACTCTCATCTCACATAAAACCCTCGGCTATTCAAAACACGACGATCCAATATAACATATTTAGCAACACATAACATCACATGTCATCAACGTAAGTAAATATGCGTATCCCAATTGTCTTTGACATATAGCAACGAAACCGGCGATACACCACATATTACACTTACGGTCGCATAAAAAACTAGACGATGTTAAACATTCCGATCGAATCAACAAACACCCACAATTACCCAAAAAGCTCAACACATGAGAGCGTAGTTTAAAATTATTCAGCACATGCCACGGTACCAATGGACCAGCCATAGAAGGGTCAACCAATGCTTCACATGTGGCACTGCTGAACCACCACAAACTAGAGGGTTTAGTAGTGGTTCTGACGGTCACATAATCGAGTTAAGGTTTTGTTCTTTTAGAGGGTCCATCGCATAACTTACATGATGTTTGAATGCTTTTTAACTACGGAAAAAATCCAACACTTGGAAAACTTTCCGGCAAGGGTTAAAGCGGGTATTTGATATCCGATCGAACTTTTTAACACCGTCTAAAGTAACCCGAAAACAGTTAGAATTACAATTACGAAACACTCCGAATTGCCATTTCAGTAAGTTAATCATCACATGAAAAAGTAGAAAAAACAAACAACACCCGAAACACAAAAACCCAGAGAACAGAACATGAAAAACATTTGGGACCAAAATTCCACACTGGGGCTGGCCTACTCGGAAAAACACTTCATCTGCTCGGCCAAAATCCGAGCAGATGCCCCCAAATTTCTTCCATGTTCTTATTTTCTCTCAAATATGATTCAGCACTTGTTTGAAAAGTTTTTAGAGTTCATATAAAAATCGACAGAAACATGGTTTTGTTTTGTCAAGTTTCGGAGTTGTTTCGGTTTCGTAATCTAACACAATCCGTCTAATTCTCTAGCTAGTCTCTGATACCACTGTAGGATTCCTATGAACGACAGTAAGGTTTCGGGTGGCATCGTCCATGCCATTTTCAAAATTTTGTCGTTTTAAAGAACCCTAAACTAGAATCGATAACTAGAGAATCATACGAAACACAAAGTAAACTACTTTACATCTAAGTGTTTGCGGAATACAACCTTTGTAGACCAGTCCTTCGCTTCTAAAGCTCCGAGTTGAAGTCCCTTCGCTGCGATCCAAGTCCTGGACTCTTGCATGGCTTCTCAAGGTGAAAAGAACGATCTTGCTTGAAGTCTTCGAGGCCGAAGATGATCTACATCGATGAAACACTAACTCTAGCTACTACTTCACTAATTGAGAGATTAGTGAAGCTAACACCCTATACTAAAGTACTAATCTAGTAGATGATGATGAAGTAGGAAGTGGGCTTATTTTGGTTTTATTTATCTCACAATATTTTCTCTCTTTAGAAAACCCTAGTAAGCTTTTGCTCAAGGAAGAAGAAGATGAGCTCAAGAAATGAGAATGAACTAATGAGGTGAGAAAAATAACCATGGGTGAGTTTTTATCATATACTAACTCATGTAGAGACATAACCATGGCTTAATTATAATGGTTAGGTTAATAAATATCTTGAGTAAAACAAAACTAGTGGACTTAGTCAAAGTATCCACAAGCTTCTACAAGCTTCATGCATTTGGCTAATAATCCACTAATTTGGAATTACTTCAAATACTAAAACACAACATTATAATTAGTATGGTGTAATTCTCATATACCCATGTAGTGTGTATCAACAACCATGATACAAAATAAAACACAATTAATATATATCACATATATATTAAGTATGCACATATAAGAATAATAAATGCTTAAGTGAGCTAATATTAGTTAATGTAAATTAGTATATCAAATATAAAATTATACACTAAACTATCAAATCAACTCTTTATTTAATAATCCGGCTATATCACATATAATCGACTAATATTAAATGTACCAACTTATCGAATCAACACTTGATTCGATAACCCGGCTATATCACATATAACCGACCGATACAAAAATCGCGAGAATAGAATGCGGTATCATATACTCGCATCATTCTCTGTCCCGCACATATCACATATGTGCTCCTACTTCCTTTTGCCTGAGCCAGTAAAACTTCTATGTAGGACTCTAAAGACTCGTCAATACGCCGGCAGTAGGTGATGATCACATCAAGCACCCACAAGCCGTCAGCGGTACTAGCTGGACGTAACGGCTACCCGGGTATTGAACGATCAGAAGATCAACAAGCAAGCCCGCTCAAACCCCTGCAAAAGCCTGACAGTAACACTACCGTACAGTCCGGTCTCCTAGTCTGATATGTCGCATATCTAGTCTAGGGGTGGTAAACGTCAGACCCCAATAACCGATAAGTCATGCCGATATGACGCTCATAACAGGTCGAGAAACTACTGATAACACTTACCAATAAATCTATAAATCAGCCCTGGCCAGGGACTTCCCTGTTATGGCCAATTGAGCACAGCGCAACATCAACCCCCAATACCGGGAGAGACGAAACCCCTCCTATCGCTCATTGCCTCCATGTGACTCGGGACTGTATCCAAAAACCACCGTTTTGCACGTCCTCTTGAACGTGGTAAGGTGGAAATCAAAGCACAGAGGGAATCACACAAGACTTTATGATGATCTCGGGTCTACAAACTAACCTGTACCAGTGTCACCAGAGATCTGCTATCTGACGTCAGGTATAATACCATCTAGGAGTTCTCGGTGAGTCCGTCCAGTGCACCCAGTCTCCACTGAGCACCTGTATACCATCTCTGATGTCAAACACCAATAGATATGGGATCATCCATCGCCCATCAAATGGGTCAAGAAGCGTATACGCTAGTTTACTCTGGTATATCGATGCCCCGTCTCGATACACCCACGACTTTGAATATTAAAGGATGAACTTACGGACTACCATGGCCCCACTAGTATGATCTGCATCACAATCCTGGTAGTCAAGTACACATCCTAAGGGCTTTACCAACATGTAACCATAAGACAATATCAAGAGACAAGTATACATGTTAAGATAAAGTCAACCAGATAGCATACTATCATGTCAAGCAAGAAAGTCCTCTTTATATATGTCCAAGCATCCACTATGATATACATCATATGTACAATAATGGCCCCTATGGCATACATACAACTAACACGTATATACATACCCGTATTCGTATTCTGAAAAATACAAATACAATGAGATAATAATAATACTAGGATTCGGCTTAAACCAAAGCTCACTAGTATTATCCGTCCGAACAACATTCGTGTAGCCAGTATACATATGTGATCGAAACCCTGCCATAAAACCATACGGCCTCTACATCGTTTTGCCCAAAGCAGGGAAACCCTCTGTGTGGGACTCTAAAGACTCGACAATACGCTGGTAGCGGGTTTAACCACAAGTCCGTCAGCGGTACTAGCTGCACATAACGGCTACCCAGGTATTTGTCGATAAGAAGGCCGATGATCAAACTCATCCGAATTCCTACTGAGCCTATCTGTGACAATCTCTGTATAGTCCGGTCTGTTCGTCTAAGATACTCGCATATCGGGCCTAGAGGGATTGTAAACGTCAGACCCCTAAAAACGCAATAAGTCATGCCGGAGTAGAGCCCAATACACCCTGAGAAACTACTGGAGTACCTACCTGTAAATCTCGCTTACCCTGGCCAGCGACTTCATGTAATGGCTTTCCGAACATAGTGCGATATCAACCCCCAATACGGGGAGTGACGAATCCTATCTAACCACTACTGCCTCCAAGTGCTTCGAGACTGCACCCAACTACTACCTGTTTGCACTAATCCTTTGAGCCGTGGTAGGGTAGTAATCTAAGTGCAGTGGAAACACACTTGAGACGAATAGTGATATCAAGTCAACGGACTAACATGTACCTATGCCACCCGGGAACTGCTGCATGACGATAGGTATAATACCAACTAGCGGTTCCCAATGAGTCCGTCCAGTGTAACTCATAACCTAATGAGCACCTGTTTACTATCTCCGGTATGACATACCAATGGCTGTAGGACAGACCATCTCCCCTGCTGAGATGAGAAGCGTATACACTAGTCTACTCTGGAGTATCGATACCCCGTCTCGATAATCCTATGACTAGGGACCTGTATAAGGATGTGCTTAGAGACTACCCAGCCCTCACTAGTGTGACTGCCATCACAACGCTGGTAGTCAAGCAAACATCCTAAGGGCTCTACCAATATGTATAAGCGATATGCTAAAAGAAACACATGCACATATTGAGGTATAATCAAACCAAGTAGTATACTACCATTTTGAGAAAGACTGTTATTATAACTGTGAATATCCCAAGCTTCCAAAATGTAATATACAATCCAGTATGATACAATAATGGCCTCTAGGGTATATATCACTAAAAAGACCTAGCTCTAGGGATTGATTGTGCATTTTGTGATTTGTTAAGTTAAGCCTCATGTCCAACATCTTTTTCAAAACAAACCTTCTAAAATCATTCTCACACATGTTGCCATGTGCACTAAACCCTCTTAGTGCATGATCGGCTGGACACGGGATTCTATTGCCCGTCTTGTCCGTGTTTTTGCTATCGACTCCGAAGTAGGTACTTCTTCATCTTATATTTTTCCTCCACCCACCACATCCTCCGAGATGGATGGATCTCCATCGGGTTTTAATGACACCACGCTACCACCACCCGTAAGTGCGCAAAATCCACCACGCATTTCTCTTCAACAAAGATGCTACCCCGTATGCGGACCCCTTCCTACGTGTTTGTCTCTTCCACCATTCAATAGGAATAATTTTGAAATTAAACCCCACTTCATCAACTTATTGCCCAAATTTCACGGGCTTGAATATGAAGATGCATACGTTTTTATAACCAAATTCGAAAACGTATGTGTGATGATGAGCGCGACCTAACTTTTAGGGGATGCTCTGCGATTACGTCTTCTCCCTTTTATCTTGTGTGATCTCACAGAAAATGGCTTTACAGCATCGCCGCACATTCTATCGGTAAATGAGATGAATTCGTTATAGCATTCTTTAAAAAATTATATCCTCATCATAAGACCGCCCGTATTCGGAGCGAGATTAACCAGTTTTCCCAACAAATCTTTTTGAAAATGCTTTAAACGGTTTATAGATTTTCTTGTCCAATGCCTTCATCACGGAATAGATAGATGGCAACTTTGCTGCATTGTGTACGAGGGTGTTAATCCAGCCACAAAACAAATGCTTGAAACCATTTGTCAATGTCATTTCATGTCAAAAGACGATGGCGAAGCATGGCAATTTCTGGAAGATCTCGCCGAATAAACATTACAGTGGGAGAGCACTAGACCAACATCGTCTTAATCTAGGGCAGGTATCCATCAGCTCGATATTTCTATCACAGTGAAAGATGAAATGGCCGTGATGCAAGAAAACTCGAAGCTATAGAAAGCAAATTCTCTTCAGACTCCCTAAACCAAGTTACGCTCCCCAAAATCGTGTGTAGTTACTGTTTTGACCCATCACATTTAACTGAAGAATGTCTTTTGAATCCTCAGTCTCAAGATTAAGAACAAACTAGTGCTGCTTTTCAGCAAAGACTTAGAAACGATCCTTATTCCTCCACATATAATCAGGGATGGAGGAATCATCCTAATTTTGCTTGGAACCAAAACCAAACTCAAACTCAAAATCAGTTCCCAAGCTAAAATAACTTTCAAAGGCTTCCCCCACAACAACAACAGCCACCACACCAAATTCAGCACCCCTTTCAACCGCAATCTTTCCAAAATCCGGCCAACAACTTTGTTCCTTATAATAATTCTTTCCAACCACAGACTAATACTCCAACGGTGAGTACTGAAAAAACCTCTGCATTCGAAAGAAGCTTAGAAACGATTTTTAAACACTCCACACAAACGGCGGCTAATTTAACATCTTCTATTCAAACGTTAGTGCAACACACTGCTTCCAATGGTGAAAGCATAAAATCGATAGAAGCACAGATCGCACAGTTAAATGCCGCTATGAGTGAGAGAGAGAAAGGGAAACTTCTATCTCAACCTCTACAAAATCTCGACCACTCACACAACGCAAATCTCATCCTTCACTAACAAAACCATAACGTGAGTGCCGTAACCACCCTGAGATCGGGAAGTGTGCTGAATAACCAAGTCGGTAAACAAATTAAATTTGATGATATTGATGAAACCCGTCTACTATTTCTAATCCTACTTCGTCTAGTCCACCATCTTCTTTTGAGCCTATTCTTAGTTCTTCATCAGGCTCAAACTCTCAGCCCACTTCCTTGAATGAACTACCATCTCAGACCATCCCGAATCCAATTTCGGGATCCATTCCATCCCCACAAACTTCTCCTCAAATGTTGGACCCAACTCTTATTGATAAAGCTCCTTTTCCGAACAGGTTGAGGGCCAACAGACAAAGTCCCTAAATGGAGAAAATTGTGGAAATTTTTAAGCAAGTTAACATAAATATTCCTCTCTTAAATACTATCCAGCAACTTCCACCCTATGCGAAAATTTTAAAGGACTTGTACACAAGGAAAAGGAAAATTCAAGTGCTTAAATTTTTTTTCTTAGCGAGTAATATGAGCAATTCTCTTATCCAATTGGTGCCCAAGAAACATAAGGACCCCGGTTGTCCTACAATATCTATTTCTATTAAGGGGAAAAAACATCAATCGTGCTCTACTCGATTTAGGTGCTAGTGTTAACTTTCTTCCGTATTCTGTTTATGAGCAATTAGATATAGGAGAGCAGAAAATTGCGCACTGCACTCTCCAGATGGCCGATCGATCTATCACCCACCTTTGGGGTGAGCTAGAGGACATTTTAATCAATGTCGGGGAATTTATATTCCCTGTGGACTTTATATTTTTAGATATACAGTCTGTGGCGAACCCACGGAACCAAATTCCGGTGATTCTAGGTCGACCTTTTCTAGCAAATTCCAACGCAATAATCAATTGTTGTAACGGTTTAATGAACCTGTCCTTTGTGAAGATGACAATTGAGCTTAACATTTACAAGTTAGGAAGTCAACCCTCCAAACCTTATGCTCATATAATTGATGTATGTTCTGTCGACAAGATAGCTTCCGACGATTGTGAATTTGAGGATCTTCACGATATTGATCTTGACACCACTAGTGCATTATTATTTGATCCTGCTATTTATTTTACACGTGAGGACCCTTCTGTCGACAAGTACAAACCCAAGTCCGAATCCTTTGACTTGTCGAATGATTTAGTCGAGCTATCTGAATATCATAACTTTCTTTCCGATGAGATTATCATTCGGAAGATCGATGAAAGTTTTGAAGACATTTTTGCCGAGGAACTCGAATTCCTAAAAGACATGAATGTTGTGATGAATTAACCTCCACCCAAAAAAACTGAACTGCCACCCCTTCTTCTTATCCCGTACGTGAATGGAAATATTCCACCTATTCCTTATCATTCACATTCGCGTTTTCATCTACCGTCACTGTTTCGTCTCTATCAACCGAGACGTAAACCCGTTCAATTACTCATCTTCTCTCCTTCCCACTTCTTCACGTCTATCTGTAATATGATCTTTTACCAACCATGGTGTTATATTGATAAAATATTTGAATGGTTGGTGTTGAATTTTGGTCTTTGTTAAGCTTTATATAGACCAATAATATTTCCCCCTTCTTTTGTTAAATTTCAATGCTTAAAAATACTGTTTTACTTAAGTTTGGGGGGGAAGAAAAAAGTTTGAAAACGTCTCTTGAAAGAATAGAAATTTTTGCACGATTGTGAGCTAAAAATAAGTTTGGGGGGGGGATTTCACTTTCATTAACTCTTGTCCTCTTTACTAATCATTGAGAACTTTTCCTCCCAAGTCTACAGGTTGTGAGCTTAAAAGATGACATCAATGAGGACACTGCTGCAAATAGGTTTGCGGGAGGTTTGTGCTTATTCACGAATCATTTTGCATTATACTAAATAAAAGCACTAAATTTTTTTTTGAAATAAAAGTTAGAAATTGAAAAATACATATGAAAGATGGGAAGAAATTTAAGAAATGCAAGAAACTAGATGTTTTAAAATGAAGGTAGTAATAGGTAGTCATGAGATGTTGTCCTAAGGGTTAGTAAGATGAAGGAAATTACTAATCTAAGGATAGAAACAAGTCTAAAAAATAGTCTCTATTCTTGAGTCCAACCATCTGAACGTTGATACTCTACTATATGCACTTGCACACATTTTGAAACTTGGGATAGTAGAGAATACTATGAAATGTTCTTGTCCAAAAGCCTTAGTATGAAGGAAAAATATATAAATGACACATAAAATATAAATGGTGAAGAAAAATGAACACTAGTTTTGTAATTACTTAAGGCAGCATAAAAAAACAGCGAGGGTGCCTTATCACCTAGTACCTTAGACCAACTGGTTTGAGAGTCACTGCTAAGCCTTAGGTGTTGCAAGACTAGGATATTGCTATTTACACCTAAAAGAGTGAGCACATTTGATAATCGGTTGGTTAGTACCTCAAGAAGTATTAACGGTTGTATGAAGAATATGTGAGCAAATCCATCTAAAATATTCACCGACTAAAAGTACTAAGGAAGATGGACAAGAGTATGATACCTTGAATTGAATTCTCTAAGTGTTGGGGTGTCTTTTACACACATGTAGGGGTATATGATCGATGTTTGGAAGAAAGGTAGGGAGGAAGACTAAAGACGATGTTTTATTAAGGGATGATGTGAATTCTGACATTTTTTTCCATGACTATTAAGATAGGGCCATAACAACTAAAAAACTGGTGTAGTTTGAAACACTTATTTTCAAGTTATTTCTTTTATATGTTTGATTAGTCGAAAATATTGTATATTTTAGCCGGCAATTTCCTCATCATTTGCATTCATATAGAAGTGTTCGGCATTCATATTTTACATATTAGCAAAACTGTCGCAAAATATCAGATTGCATGTATTAGACTCTAAAACCAACACTATAAAGGAAATTGACCACATTTCATGGCATCGCATCATCCCTATATTGCGCAACACTTGTTTTGAGATCTGTGCAGGAAAATTCAGAAGAAAGCCCAAAATTTATACGGTACCGATCAAACATTACGTCAACTCAATGATTTCAATTCTGGTATCAATCCAAAGGGACAAATACAAATCAACATATCAGATAAAGGCCCAAGTATCAACCCAAGACCACACCAGAAGAACCAAGCCCCAAGGAGCCTACTTGGCCGCGGAACCGCGGCCTAAGCCGCCTTGTGCCGCGGTTCCGCGGCGGCCTTGCCACGTCACCCATCCAATTTTGCTGCACAATGTTTCACTCAGGGCCCACACTTCAGAAATGTACTTCAAGTTCCAGAAGACTCCAGAGGCTTCTGCCAGATCAGCAAACTAGGGTTTTCTAAGCTTAATTAATCCTAGCTTAAAACCTAAGCTAGCTCCTAACAAACTATCTTCTAGAAGCCTCAACAAACTTTTGGAGGGAATTGTAAATTCAAACCTAGACCTAGGGTTTGGGAGATCTATAAATAAGACTCTAGGCTCACTTGTAAAAGAATCCCAAAAAAATTTTAGTATCAATCTAGATCTACTCTCTTTCTTCATCTTCTTCCACAAGTCTAGTGAGAGGGCTTGTGTGAAACCCTAACCCTAATTCCAATCAAAAACCAAGATCCCGAGTACCCATCAAGCAAGAAGCCTTGCAACCTTATATGAGCCGAGCCGATCTTCAACGGAGCAAGTGGTCCAAGCTGATCCACGACTCACGGAGCCGAGCGACGCCAATTCAACAATTTAGTTCTTCTTCTTGTAGTTCTTGAGCGACTGTAATCAAATTGTTGATATAAATAAAAGGTGATATTCTTTTATCTTGTTTTCTTTAAATTCTCGCATCATGATATCTTTTCAATTCTTGAATACTTTCTGTGTGATGATGTTTGAGTAATACTCCGCTCGTCGAGGAGTTGAGACGATCAATAGAATGATGATGTAATATATCTTAAATCGATTCTTGAATCCTACGAGTTTTGTAAACCCTAGCAAGTTCAAGAATCGACAACCCAATTCTTTGCGATGCTTTCTTGATTGATATCGCTCGAGATTGGGGAGTTACGATCGTTTCTTGAAATTGTTAGAGGCTAGAATGTGAATGATATCGATGAAAGAACAAGGGTTAAACGATGAAACCCTAGTTTCATCAAGAAAGCCCTAACTCTCATCGATCATCATCGATCTAGTATCAATCCTTCGAAGGACAAGAACACGAAATCTTGAAATTACATCACATCTATAGATCCGATCGATTCCTACGAGCCTCATTTAGATTCTTGACATTTTGGTTGGAAATATCATCGAAACACCGATTCTTGAATTGTTTATCAGTTTCTTGATTCTTGATTAAACATCGTGACACCTGAATCAATCGATAAATTCTTGAATCATGTTTTCTTTTCCTTTCGATTAACTTTTCAATTCAAACAAATTAAACATAGAAATGAATCACACAATCCCTATGGACGATCCGCACTCGCTTACGATCTACAACTGACACCGTAGTTGATTGCGGTCAAATATAATTTTTGGTTGTGATTTCTTTACAATTTTCTAAATACCGACACAAAGAAACTTATTCGCTTTATTCGATTTACTCAAACAAGAATTTCTTTCCAATTAAAATGGCGCCGTTGCCGGGGATCGCGCGCTAATTCGTTTTATATCAAAGTTTGAATTGAAAGATTTATTTCATTGTGATTTTTGAGATCAAAATTCGTGCAAACCCTAAATAATTTGTTGTGTTTCATTGCAAGGAGATCTGGAGCTTGCAGGAAATTGAGAAATTTTTTTGGAAAATACCAGAGAGCTGAGGGAGTCTACAGAAGCTCCCAGAAGAATTTTGGTGGGGTGATCTCTTCAAGAGACCGCGGAAGCGCGGCATAAGGAAGGAATTGCGGCGGAACCGCGGCCCTTCTGGAGGATCTCTGCAAAAAAAATTCTTCAGGTGAATTCTTACCTTCTTCTCTCTCCTCTTTTTAGCTCCAACTAACAATTTTCTGCAGGTTTCTTTGCAAATAATCGCAGTGCCGCAAATTGCAAAATTAAATTTGTGCGTGATTTTGTTTCTTGGTTGTTTGCATTCTAATACGGAAATTAAGGGGCACGGCCAAATCCAAATTAGGTGGGGATTTCATTACCCTTCCTAGGCCCCGAAAACCACAAAACTTGCATCCGCATTGACCCACATTAACTAAAAGAAATCTAGAGATGACTCTAAGGACCGTCGCGCTCAATTAGGACAAGAGAAGGCCGTGGGTAATTCATTGCTTATCCGCGTTTTCTTGTGGTGCCTAAGGCGAGTGTGTCTAAAGCTAGTGGTTTTTAATTAGGCCCACTACTTACGTAGTGGAGTACCTTTCCACTTACCTGGCACTTATCCGGCCACAGGGGGACAAAGAGGCGGTGGAGGATTCTATCCTGCGACTTGTCTTTTGGCAGTTAGGAGCGGTCTAGAGCCGGACCTAGGTGACCACTAGATTCTAGGGTTTGTGTGCTGCATTTGTTTTGTCGCATCATTTTTTCAAAAATCCATCCCTTTTTCAAAGCAAGCACCGCATTCATTCATTACCCCTAATTATAAGTCAACGCTGCCACTTGTACTAACTCATTTTAGTACAAGATAGGCTGGACACGGGATTCTAGTGCCCGTTTAGTCCGCGTACCTCCTATCGACTCCGAAGTCGATATTTCTTCATTTCCTTTTTCTTTACCCACTACCACACCCACACCGATGGATCCGAATCCATCGAATTTCTTTAACCCTAATCTGCCGCCGTCCGTTGGTGCGCAAAATCCACCCCGCATCTCTCTTCAGGAAAGGTGCTACCCTATTCGAGGTCCTCTTTCGACCTGCTTATCCACACCACCAGCCAACGGGGATAACTTTGAGATTAAGCCCCAGTACATCAATCTTTTACCCAAATTCCACGGACTCGAGACTGAGGACGCTTACGTTTTCATTACCAAATTTGAAAACGTATGCGCAATGATGGGTACGTCATAACTTTCAGTGGATGCGATGCGTCTACGACTTCTTCCATTTACATTGTGCGATATAGCCGAGAAGTGGCTATATAACACTACCACACACTCTATTATGAATTGGGAAGAATTCGTCGCTGCATTCCTTAAGAAATTTTACCTAATACAAAAGACAGCTCGAATCCATAGCGAACTGAATCAATTTGCCCAGCTCCCTGCTGAACCATTTTCAAAATGCTTTGAACGTTTCAAGGATCTATTGGTTCAGTGTCCTCATCACAGCATCCCGAGATGGGAGCTTTGCCGAATCATTTATAAGGGCATTAACCCAAGCACTAAACAGAGCCTTGAAAACATGTGTCAAGGTACTTTTATGACCAAAGATGATGGGGAAGCTTGGAAGTATTTAGAAGAGTTCACTGAAAAATCACTACAGTGGGAGAGTGGAACCCAACCATTGAATAGGGGTGGCGTACACCAAATAGATGTGTCCATAGGTGTTCGAGCTGAAATGGCAGCAATGCAAAAGAAGCTCGACGCTATGGAACACAAATTTGCAGCAGCCTCCCTAAACCCAGTGTCACTCCTTAAAACTGTTTGTGAGTGCTGTTCTGATCCGTCTCATTTAACGGAAGAATGTCCATTAAACTCTACGTTTCAAGGTCAGGAGCATTCTAATGCCGCATTTCAAAGACCTAGAAACGATCCATATTCTTCCACGTACAATCAGGGTTGGAGGAATCACCCGAATTTTACTTGAAACCAAAACCAATCTCAAAACACGGTTCTAAACACGAATCAATTTCAAAGGGTTCTTCCTCCACCACAACAGCAACCCCTTCAACTCACTCAGCACCCCTACCAGTCACAAAATTTCCAAAATCAGGTCAACACTCCTGCACAGTCTAATCCGATGACCTGTTCTGGCGAATTCTCTCAATTCACTCAAACCATGAAATCACTTTTGTCAAATTTCATAGAGGTTTCGGCTGAGGTTAGATATTCTGTCGGTGAGATAAAGAAAAACTCAACGTCCCAACCTGAGAGTATCAGAACGATGGAAGCTGAAATAGCACGACTAAAAGCCGAAATGAGTGCGAGAGAAAAAGGGAAACTTCCCTCTCAACCCCTACAGAATCCTGGGCATTACAATGTAAATGCCATCACAACGTTGAGATCGGGAAGAGTGCTGAACAATCATGTCGGGGAAGGTATTGATGATACTGAAAATCATATCAACACCCCGGCTGAGACCTTTCCACACACACACACTTCTCCTTCTGATCCTTCTTCTTCTACCACACCACCTTCTCGCGAGCCTATTCTCCATTTCCCATTAGGCTCGACACCTCAGTGTAGCCCTTCTAGTTCTCCACAGACGGTCCCCACACCTCTTTTGGGACCTCGTCTACCCCCTCTTCCTTCTCCTGTGATGGATCCTGCGCTTATTGCAAAAGCTCCTTACCCGAATCGGTTAAGGGCTAATAGAACGAGTCCTTATATGGAGAAAATTTTGGAAATGTTCAAACAGGTTAACATCAATATCCCTCTCCTAGATGCAATTCAACAAGTCCCCGCTTATGCAAAAATTCTTAAGGACTTGTGCACTAGGAAGAGGAAGACTCAAGTGCCGAAGAAGATCTTCATGTCTAATAATATTAGCACTGCTTTTATACCCCAGCTACCAAAGAAACGAAAGGACCCAGGATGTCCTACAATATCGATTTCGATTGGGGGTAAAAACATAAATCGTGCTCTTTTAGACCTTGGCGCAAGTGTTAACCTGCTCTTTTATTCTGTCTATGAGCAATTAGGGATTGGAGAGCTGAAACCTGCTCACTGCACTCTCCAGATGGCAGACCGATCTATCACCAAACCAAGGGGTGAATTAGAGGATGTATTGATAAAGGTCGGGGAATTTGTTTTCCCTGTAGACTTCATTGTGCTCGACACACATCCTGTAGCAAACCCCCGAGGCCAAATTCCGGTGATTCTGGGTCGTCCTTTCCTTGCCACTTCCAACGCTGTTATAAACTGTAGAAATGGTTCAATGAACTTATCATTTGGAAATATGACCATTGAACTAAACATCTACAAAGTTGGAAGTCAGCCATCAGAACCCTCTGCTCATATTTTAGATGTGTGCTCTGTCCATGAGATCGCTCCCGATAGTTGTGGAGCCGAGGAACTTTGCTTTACTAATCTCAATGACATTACCACATCTCTGTTTTATTTCATACATGATCTTAGTGAGAACACTTTCTCTACACTTAAGTCCTGCACTCTTGACTGTTCTCCACCTGAGTCTGTATCTTTCACATGCTCTGAGCTTCTTTGTAAATCCAAAAATCGCTCAATGATCCCTCCTTCTATCATTTCTCCGCCTGAGTTAGATCTCAAAATTTTACCTTCTCACCTTAAATATGCATATCTAGGTGAGAATGAGTCTTTACCGGTTATCATATCTGCATCTCTTGCATCAGAGCAAGAGAATACCCTTTTATCGGTATTGAGATCTAACAAAGAGGCGTTTGGTTGGAGTATGGCGGACATCAAAAGGATTAGTCCCTTGATAGTTGAACATCATATACATGTGATGGATGATGCCAGACCAACCCGAGAACCACAGAGACGGTTGAATCCCGTCATGAAGGAAGCGGTCATGAAAGAGATCGTCAAATGCTTAGATAATGGTATTATATACCCCATCTCCGATAGCCAATGGGTGAGTCCTATACATGTCGTTCCTAAGAAATCCGGCATCACTGTTATAACCAATGAGGCGAATGAGTTGATTCAGACACGCACCCAAACTGGGTGGCGTGTATGTATTGATTATAGAAAACTCAATGCTGCCATGAGGAAAGACCATTTTCCTCTACCATTCATTGATCAGATGCTGGAACGCTTAGCGGGACGAGAGTATTATTGTTTTATGGACGGATACTCAGGCTATAATCAGGTCCCCATCGCCAAAAAGGATCAAGATAAAACCACTTTTACTTGTCCTTTTGGTACCTTTGCTTACAGTCGCATGCCCTTTGGGCTATGCAATGCTCCCGCTACCTTTCAGCGGTGTATGATAGGGATATTCTCTGATTTGGTAGAGAATTTTCTGGAGATCTTTATGGACGATTTCTCGATTTTTGGAGATTCTTTTTCTGATTGCCTAGCGAATCTTGACGCTGTTCTTTCTGATTGCCTAGAGAAGAACTTGACATTGAACTGGGAAAAATGCCACTTTATGGTCCAAGAAGGAATAGTACTTGGACATGTCATTTCACAGAAAGGCATTGAGGTTGACAGAACTAAGATAGATGTCATTCAAAACCTCCCTCATCCCAAAAGCGTCAAAGATATTCGATCTTTCCTTGGCCATGCGGGCTTTTATAGGAGATTCATTAAGGACTTTAGCAAAATTGCTAGACCTTTAACTCTTCTCCTGGCCAAGGATACGACCTTCCATTTTGACTCGGACTACGAGACAGCTTTCGACTCACTTAAACACTCACTCACTTCAGCCCCCGTTTTATCATCACCAAACTGGGACTACCCCTTTGAGCTGATGTGTGACGCATCTGATTTTGCAGTAGGTGCAGTCTTAGGACAACACATCGAAAAGATGCCACACGTGATATACTATGCTAGTAAGACCCTGAACGATGCGCAAATCAATTATACAACCACAGAAAAAGAACTCTTAGCGGTTGTATTTGCATTAGAAAAATTCAGGCCTTACTTAATTGGCTCACCTATAGTTGTGTATACTGACCATTCCGCTTTAAAACATCTTCTGGCGAAGAAAGATGCAAAAGGTCGACTAATACGTTGGATCCTTCTATTACAAGAATTTGATCTTGTTATCAAAGATAAGAAAGGATGTGAAAACGTAGTAGCTGACCATCTTTCACGCATCTCTTCTTCCCCTGTGACCCTGCCGATCAATGATTCATTCCCTGACAAACAACTCTTGAGCATATCCGCTGAACCATGGTTCAGGGATATTGTGAACTATCATGCCACGGGACTAATACCGAGCGATTGGTCAAAACAGGACAAATACCGTTTTCTTTCCCAAGTAAAACACTTTTACTGGGACGAGCCCTATTTGTTTAAATATTGTCCTGATCAGATCATTCGCCGGTGTGTCCCGAATGAAGAGTTCAAGAGTGTTCTTTCATTTTGTCATGATCAGGCCTGTGGGGGTCACTTTGGTCCTAGAAAAACAGCGGAAAAGGTTTTGCAATGTGGATTTTATTGGCCGACCTTATTCAAGGACGCATTTGAGTATTGCAAAACCTGTACACAATGTCAGTATACGAGTAGAATCTCCCAGAGGAATGAAATGCCTCAGCAACCCATCTTGGTTGTTGAAATATTCGATGTTTGGGGCATTGATTTTATGGGTCCCTTTCCCAACTCCTTTGGGAATTTGTACATTCTGCTGGCGGTTGATTATGTCTCAAAATAGGTAGAAGCCATTCCATGTCGCACTAATGACAAGAAAGTTGTCATTAAGTTCTTGAAAGAGAATATCTTCTCGCGATTTGGACACCCACGCGCTATTATTAGCGATAATGGGACACATTTCTGCAACAGATCTTTCGAGACTCTGATGCGAAAATACGCATTCAACCACCGACTTTCTATACCCTATCATCCCCAAACAAGCGGGCAGGCTGAAATCTCAAACAAACAAATCAAACTTATCCTGGAGAAAACTGTTGCTAAAAATAGAAAAGACTGGTCGACCAAACTGACGGATGCTCTTTGGGCATTCAGAACTGCATATAAGACCGACCTAGGAATGTCTCCATATAGGATAGTGTTTGGGAAAGCATGTCATTTACCCGTCGAGATAGAGCATAAAGCATTGTGGGCTATAAAAGAAATAAATTTTGATCTAAACCTTACTTGCAACTTTCGGAAGCTGCAACTTAATGAGCTAAGCGAACTCCGCGATGAAGCTTATGATAATGTTGTAATCACAAAGAATAGGACTAAGGTTTTTCACGATAAAAACATTTTGAGGAAAAAAATTTCACCTGGTCAACAAGTCCTTCTTTATGATTCACGACTACACCTTCACGCGGGTAAGCTCCGATCTCGATGGAAGGGACCTTTTATTGTGCGGTCTGTATACCCGCACGGGGCAGTAGAAGTAGAAAATGTTAAAAACGGCACCTTTTTCAAAGTAAATGGACATAGACTTAAGCCGTATTTTTCCACTGACCCCACGGAGGAGCTCTTGTTCTTACAAGAGCCAGTTTATTTTGATTAAAATTCCTCCGTCTCACCTTCATATCCTGTATATCATTGCATCATCTTTTGAATGGGTGAGTGAAAAGAGTAAGTTTGGGGGAAGTTCTTCACTTATATATTTTGCCCCCACTAATAATTCCCTCCAGGCTTACAGTTTTGTAGGTATAGCGATTGGCAACAGTGAGGACACTGTTGAAAATAAGTTTGGGGGAGGTTTGTGCTTATTTTTGCATCATTTGCATATCATTTGCATAAGCACAAAACATTTCTTTAAAAATCTATAAAAAATTGAAAAATTTTCAAAACCCATAAAAATTTAAAAATTTCCAAGTATAAAAATAATTTTAATATTTACATTTTTTTGTACATAAATAAGATAATGAAAGTTTAGATAGTGAACAATTACATCTATGAGATTAGAAAAATTTAAGAAAACTAAGAAAATTAGAAGTTTTCTTATACGAACTAGTAATAAGTAGTTATGAGCCGTTGTCCCAAGGGTTAGTAAGATGAAAAACGTCACTAATCTGAGGATAAAAATAAGTCTGAAAAATGGTTTCTATTCTGAAAGCCAAACATTTTGAACGTTGATACCCTGCTATTCATACTTACACACGTCTTGAAGCCTGGGATAGTAGAGGATACCTTAAAATGCTCTTGTCTTAAAGCCGATGTATGAAGGAAATAAAAAGAAAAAAAATGAATAAAGAAAATATAAAGTGGTGAGAAAAATGGACACTGGTTTTGTTATCACCAAGGGCAATAAAAAATTTATAGCGAGGGTGCTTCTTCACCTAGTGCCCTAAGGCCAACTGGTCTGGGAGTCACTGCTATGCCTGAGGTGGTGCAAGACGAGGAAAATACACCAAGTAAGCAAGCACAGGAGTAATCGGTCGGTTAGTACCTCAAGAAGTATTAACGGTCGCATGAAAGTGTGTGAGCAATCTCATCTAAATATTCATTAATTAAAAAGTACTGAGGCTGATGGGCAAGAGTATGATAGCTTGAATTGAATTCTCCGGGTGTAGGGATGTCTTTACACACACGCAGGGTTATATGATCGATGTTTGGAAGAAAGATAGGAATGAAGAATAAGACGATGTTTTATTGAGGGAGGACGTGATTTCTGACATCTTTTCATGACCATTAAGATAGGGCTCATGACAGCCGAAAAGCTAGCTTAGTTGGAAACTCTAATTTTCAAGGCTTTTCTTTTACAATTCTTTTCTTTAAATGTAATATTCATGATCTTTCTTTTATTATTGGATTTTGTGGGTGCAATCCGCTGAAAACCCTCAGGAGACAACACTCCTCCTACTAGGGACACCTAGAGGTTTAAATGTTGCACGTGCTCAGTGCAATCGTGTTGCCTACGAAAGTGTGCTAGATAGTTTTTCTCTTTCTTTATTTTCTCCTTCTCTTTTTAATAAAACAGTTCGCTCGAGACGATCGAAATTAAGTTTGGGGAAATTTGATTAGTCGAAAATATTGTATATTTTAGCCGGCAATTTCCTCATCATTTGCATTCATATAGAAGTGTTCGGCATTCATATTTTACATATTAGCAAAACTGTCGCAAAATATCAGATTGCATGTATTAGACTCTAAAACCAACACTATAAAGGAAATTGACCACATTTCATGGCATCGCATCATCCTTATATTGCGCAATACTTGTTTTGAGATCTGTGCAGGAAAATCCAGAAGAAAGGCCAAAATTTATACGGTACCGATCAAACATTACGTCAACTCAATGATTTCAATTCTGGTATCAATCCAAAGGGACAAATACAAATCAACATATCAGATAAAGGCCCAAGTATCAACCCAAGACCACACCAGAAGAACCAAGCCCCAAGGAGCCTACTTGGCCGCGGAACCACGGCCTAAGCCGCCTTGTGTCGCGGTTCCGCGGCGGCCTTGCCACGTCACCCATCCAATTTTGCTGCACAATGTTTCACTCAGGGCCCACACTTCAGAAATGTACTTCAAGTTCCAGAAGACTCCAAAGGCTTCTGCCAGATCAGCAAACTAGGGTTTTCTAAGCTTAATTAATCCTAGCTTAAAACCTAAGCTAGCTCCTAACAAACTATCTTCTAGAAGCCTCAACAAACTTTTGGAGGGAATTGTAAATTCAAACCTAGACCTAGGGTTTGGGAGATCTATAAATAAAACCCTAGGCTCACTTGTAAAAGAATCCCAAAAAATTTTTAGTATCAATCTGGATCCACTCTCTTTCTTCATCTTCTTCCACAAGTCTAGTGAGAGGGCTTGTGTGAAACCCTAACCCTAATTCCAATCAAAAGCCAAGATCCCGAGTACCCATCAAGCAAGAAGCCTTGCAACCTTATATGAGCCGAGCCGATCTTCAACGGAGCAAGTGGTCCAAGCTGATCCACGACTCACGGAGCCGAACGACGCCAATTCACCAATTTAGTTCTTCCTCTTGTAGTTCTTGAGCGACTGTAATCAAATTGTTGATATAAATAAAAGGTGATATTCTTTTATCTTGTTTTCTTTAAATTCTCGCATCATGATATCTTTTCAATTCTTGAATACTTTCTGTGTGATGATGTTTGAGTAATACTCCGCTCGTCGAGGAGTTGAGACGATCAATAGAATGATGATGTAATATATCTTAAATCGATTCTTGAATCTTACGAGTTTTGTAAACCCTAGCAAGTTCAAGAATCGACAACCCAATTCGTTGCGATGCTTTCTTGATTGATATCGCTCGAGATTGGGGAGTTACGATCGTTTCTTGAAATTGTTAGAGGCTAGAATGTGAATGATATCGATGAAAGAACAAGGGTTAAACGATGAAACCCTGGTTTCATCAAGAAAGCCCTAACTCTCATCGATCATCATCGATCTAGTATCAATCTTTCGAAGGACAAGAACACGAAATCTTGAAATTACATCACATCTATAGATCCGATCGATTCCTACGAGTCTCATTTAGATTCTTGACATTTTGGTTGGAAATATCATCGAAACACCGATTCTTGAATTGTTTATCAGTTTCTTGATTCTTGATTAAACATCGTGACACCTGAATCAATCGATAAATTCTTGAATCATGTTTTCTTTTCCTTTCGATTAACTTTTCAATTCAAACAAATTAAACATAGAAACGAATCGCACAATCCCTGTGGACGATCCGCACTCGCTTACGATCTACAACTGACATCGTAGTTGATTGCAGTCAAATATATTTTTTGGTTGTGATTTCTTTACAATTTTCTAAATACCGACACAAAGAAACTTATTCGCTTTATTCGATTTACACAAACAAGAATTTCTTTTCAATCAATGTTCCTTATCTTTGGATGTAATCTTCATCTTCTTTCTTTTGTTATGGGATTTTGTGGGTGTAATCCGCTGAAAACTCTCAGAAGACAACACTCCTTCTACTAGGGACACATAGAGGTTTAAAGGCTTGTTACACGTGCTAAGTGCAATCGTGTTGCCTACGAAAGTGTGCTAGTTAGGTTTTTCTTTTATCTTTAATAAATAGTTTGCTTTGGATGATCAAAGATAAGTTTAGGGGTATTTGATTAGTCTAAAATATTGTATATTTGAATGAGCATTTTCTCTACTATTGTTAAGTGTTAAAATGTGTTAATTGTAAATAGAGAACATATATAGGTTTATTTGTAAAAATATTATTATCATATGTTTCTACATTATAATTAATATAATTAGGGAAAATATATGCATATAATATTTAAATGAAATATTAGTAATTAAAATATGCATATCATATCAAATAATCCTAATCAATATTCTTAAGATTTAATAACATATAAATGGTTAGGATAATATCTCAAAAATACCAAATGCTACTCACACTTTGATATGAGATATTATGCAGGTATTAGCTCAGGTCTGGAATCCAAGTAAGAGATCCAAATCAAATCGGGATATTGAAACCGAATCTGCCAAATTTTAGAAGCAAATCGAGGAATCAAGCAACGACAGAAACTCAGAGCAATATTTTCAGAATCTATACATCAAAAGGATCTCCACATGTCGACACAAAAAGCCAGAAGAAATCTCAAAACACAGTTCCACTATGATGTGGCTGAACCGCGGCCAAACGTGGCTAGATGTGGCGGTTTCTTGATAGCCGTTCGATGTGGGATTTTGTGGATCTGATCTTAACAGTATCTACTCATATATGGAATCTAGGGTTTCTGGTTTCAGGGACTATATAAAGGACCGAGAGCTGTGCATTCAAAATCATCCAAGTGATCACATAATCATGTAATCATCTACCTCCATAATGAGAGAGATCTAGAGCAAACTAGGGTTCTTGTAATCTACTTTCTAAGGAGAAGTTGTAATGCAATAGTTGATTAATAAAGGTAGTATTTATTTTAATTCATTTTGCATTTATTTTACGCATTTAATTTTACACATTACTTTTCTGCATCTTCATTATGCTTTCATTCACCTTCAATCTCTCTTCTAAATTAACCATGAGCGAGTAATTCCTTACTTGCTAGAGTTTGTAGGATGGGATAGAGTAACGGATGAAAAATCTTTTAACTTCTTTTTAACAATTTAAAGTTTATAAATTTTAGCAAAATAAATGTTAACCTCCTTATCGGGTGTGCTATCAATTTATTGATAGTCACGACCACGATTTGAGATTGGTTAAATACTTGTTTTGTTAAGGTCTTGACATGAATAAAGATCAATGGACGGACAAGGGTCGGTAGTGGGAAACTCTAATTCCCTCCAAGAAGCCTAATCCACATTCATCGCTATCGCTCTAGTTTTAAACTATTAAAAGATAAAAAGAGTCATTTTTAATATTCATCGATTAGCTACTAAGTCCTATGAACCCTACAAGCCTTTTTATTATAAATTTTATATCCGTATTAAAATAGAATAACAATAATCACCCATCTCTTTTATCAACTCGTCTAAAACAAGAAAAGAATTCACGTTTCCCTACAGACGACCCGTACTCATCGCGGCTAGCTATTAGCGACACCGTCTTGATTGCGGTTATTTACAAAAACACTTTTTCACGATCAATAAGATAACTAATCCCTATATGACTTGTCAAACCTATGGTATATGATTCTCCTCCTAATGAACCATTAACTTAACTTGCATCTCATAAACACCATAACATGCACTCTTTCTACCTAAAACATACCTAACTTGTATCTTTTTGTTTTATTAGGAAATTGGATGGAGACCAAACATTTTAGGGTGAAATAAGCTTAGTTATTGATAGAGATCAGTCCATCTCTACAAAATCTCAACCATTCTACCCACTACAATCAATAAAAACCCTTTATTTCATATCTTAACCACTCTTTCTATAAATAAGCCTTTTCATGCTCATGAGAAGTGACTCTCTTCTTTATTCCATCTCTCACCTCCTTAACTCTCTTAACCCTTCACTTGATCTCTCCAAGAACTCAAGCATCCACTACTCAACAAAAAAACTCTTAGATTAGCTTAGAAATTCCTCAAAAACCTAAAAAATCAAGAAAACATCAAAAAACATGAGGTAAAGAAAGAAAAACCCGATTTTTCCTATTTAGGACTAGGGTTTAGGAATGAAGGACTAGGGTTTAGGAATGAAGAATGGGGATCCAAGATCTAGATTGTCTAGATCTAGATTGTCTAGTTTGCATTTCAACTCTTCAAACAACATCAAACATTGAAAAAATGGGGATCCAAGATCCCCTCTTTGCCTTTTATTCATTTCTCATGACTTTTTAGCTCATTTTCCTTGCATATGTAAGTGGAGTGGCTCCTCTTTTGTGTTGTGTTTTTTTGGTTATTTTTCTTACTATTTTCTTGAGATTGAGATGTATTAAATAAAGAGAGGAGGATTCATCCTAGAACTCTCTTCATAAATTGAACTATCTCTAAAACCCACAGAAAAAGATTTCAAAAGATAAAAAAAATGGTTTAGTTCTTTGATTGATCTCTCGTTTCGATCCTTTTGCGAACTTTAGCCAAGAAGAGTAAAGAGAATGGGATTATATCCGAAAACTTTCTATCTTGAACCTCTTTTTTATCGAGGCCCGAGAAAAAACAGAAAGAAAAATTTAAATCTTAGCTCTCGAGGTACCCAAACGCCTTCTCAGAAGGCGTCCAAGCTCCCGGTACCCAAGAACCTTCTCAAAAGGTGCCCACGTACCCAGAGTTTTCTCTTTCTGTAAGGGTCCTTTCGCATCGGTTTTGCCTTTTCTTGGTCTATCCCTCTATTATTGTGCCTCTCATACCTCCATACAGGCATCCTTGCATCATGTGGGTGTATTTTGATGCCAAAATTTCAAAAAAAAATCTTCAAAAGCACAGCCAAATTGTGCCCAATTAAGGTATCTTCTTCAGTAGCCGACTCTCGTCAGGTTTCCATCGAGATACTGTGATTCCTTACCCCTTTTTCTCTGGTTTTTACCCCCCACATCGCTTTTTTCCTCCCCTCTTCTCTCTCTTTCCCGCGTTTAGATGCGGGTGGCGACTCCAGTTAGATAACCCGGACTTCGCCTCATATATGACTTCATTGTCTTCTTCTTTTGCAGGTTGGTAGCTACAATGCCCTTTGAGATGATTGGGCAGTTCTGTCAATTCTTTATAGAAAGGGACCATGGATGTCCCTTCTTCTATTACAATCATTCTAGTTAACACTTTTGAGATATCGAGTAAAGAGCAATCATATGACGACACTTGTCGAAGAAGCCTTTGGATAACTTGATCAAGAAATTTTTTCGAATGCTTCATATGATTGTAACAGTTTCTTTCGTGCATGAACTTGATCCATGAGAGCTCATTTGAAAATTTTATTGCAATCTTGATGTGCATAGATAACTCATGAAGAGTTGGTTGATGATATTTAGACATGGCGCTTTGATGCGGTTTTTCAACTTCTCTCCATAGATTTTGATCATGGTAGCAGGTGTAATGCTAAGAGAAATATCTACCTCGAATAATTTCGAAAAGATCTTATGAGATTCGATACATAGAATGGTTCGATCACAAGATAGTTCTAACTTCTCTTCTTCGATGTGTGGAACTTGGACTTTGAACAAAGCCTTTCTCGAGCTATTTGGTGTTGTATCGATATCTTATATTTGTTAAATTTCAGGACCTTCTTGATGCATATGAGAACATTTTACCAATGGACGCTCAAAGTCTTGAAGTTATTTCTCCACTAATGGCTTGGTAGTTTCATTTGCGCTTTCTACTTTCTCCGTAGGGCTCTTTCGTACCTCTTGCTACAGACAAATGTTTTGATTTGATGGTTCCTTCTTTTCAAAATTGAGTATCGCATTGAATAGTATTTGCGCTTCTTGCGTTGAATGAATTTCTTCGTTATCCGTACTTCCCCTTGTCGCGATGCTATGGGTTTTACCTATTGATGTAAGAGTTGAAGATTTTGAGATTACCGATTAATTTTTTGCTCCATACCCTTTGACGATTGATGAAGGTCACACAATTGCTTTTGGTTTTCCAGATCCGGGATACTCTTCATACCACCAATTTTGAGGCGACTCATGTGTGAAGGTATTAATTGCATATGAGGGAATATGCGGCACTTGTAGCGTATATGATGACGTAGCTGCTTTAGAATTTAGCGGAGGACTTGGAGCAATTCTACCTTTTTCAGCTTTGATTAAATCCCATTTGATAACCTGAGCTTCATGAAGTTCATAAATTACATCTCTCGTAGCATTGCTTTCCTTGAGATTATTTCATTCGAATTGGTAGTAATACCAAAATTTAGTGAGGTCGGCGTTGGGCTCGGTCACTCGAAGTGGTGATGGCAACTTTATAGCATCATGGTCATTGAGAAAGGTGAATGCGTCGATGAAACTTTTAGGCAAAGGAGGGTAGCTAATTCGGCGTGGCCCGTTTATTTGTGATTTGTTTGTTCCAAAAGAAGAATCTTTTCTATCGTTTTGACTTGCCATTGTAATGTTTGGAGCTTGAACGCATTGTTGTGGAAGAATTTGGTACGCCATTTGATGTTTAGGAGTTTGATTTTTAGGAACTTGTTATGTCGATTGAATTGAGAATGTCGGCTGCAGTTGATAGGACTGTGTAGATTATTTTGGAACCACTTCATTTGGAAATTCGTCGATCAAATCTTCATTCTCGGATTCTTCAATTTCTTCATCTTCACTTTCGGTTCCTTCCTCTTCTAACGCTTCCCCAATGGGCATAACTCCATTTCGTAATAACCACTGCAAATTTGGACCTTCTTCATGTTCGGTATAATGTTTATGATCTTTTTTTGACACTAACAAATCTTTATGAACTGTTTTAATATGTTTGATGTTTTGGGCAGGCTGGCCCATTAACATTTAGGGCTTGGTATAAATATGAGATTCTCATCTCTCCCAAACCCTAAGGCGACAGAAATTCTTAAGAACTCAGACTCCATTGCTCTCTAAGGAATCCATGATTAAAGGTTTGATTTTTCCATTCAGATTCGCAGCCATTGACAAGAGAATTCTAATTCAAGAATCAAGCTTCGTAGATTCACTCTCGTCTTCTCCAACAACAATCGAGGTTCTTTGAGATTTTCTTAAACTACTTTTATCATCAATTATTGTTGATGGATCTATTTTAGTTTTTATTTTTCATTTTAAACTCTAAGACAGTTAGTGATTAGTTTACGGTTTTTAATTCAAGGATTTACAAATCACTAGTGTTGTGGTTTGGGTATTATTAATTATTGTTAGATATCATAGGATCTAGCTCGACTTGTTCTTAGGTTTAGAATAAGGTGACGAGATCAGACGCTTATACTAAGCTTGTACAGGTTTTTATATTAACAATATTATTAGTTCTTGGGGTGCACAATTAAGCTGGGGTAGAACCTCGGTAAATCTATGTGTTCATTTATATTACCACATTTACTTTTTGCTTATATAACAGCCTATGATTGTTTGGTGTGTTTGAGATTTTCATTTTATGTTTTATTCCGCAAAAAGATCTCACTACCTTATTCACCCCCATCCCTCTAGGGCAGATTTCGATCCTATATTTGGTATCAGAGCTCGGTATTTAGAGATATCTATTTAATAATGACAATTTCTGATTGTGCTTTTCCTGACGGACAGTATACTATTAGGCCCCCTATGTTTAATGGTACTGATTATGCGTACTGGAAGTCTAGGATGGCAATTTACTTAAAGTCTGTCGATTATGATGTTTAGATAATGGTTAATAAGGGTTACTCTGATCTTGTCATGGTCATAGAAAACATAGCTATCACCAAGCCTGATGATAGGTGGGATGTTGAGGAGAAAAAGCATGCTTCTTTAAATGCTAATGTCATGAATGCTCTTGTATGTGATTTAGATAAAACTGAGTTTAATCGTATTTCATATTTCCTTACAGCACAGAAAATCTGGCTTACTTTAGAGGTTACTCATGAAAGTATTTCATAGGTAAAGGAGCAACGCTTAGCACTTCTCAGCAATAAGTATGAGAATTTTAGTATATTGAAGGATGAAGCTATAAAGGAGATGTATGCTGGTTTTAGTATTGTTGTCTAAAATTCTCGAGCACTTGGTAAGGAGTATTCTGAGCCGGAGTTGGTGAGAAAAACCCTTCGTATAATGCCTAAGAGTTTTGAGGTAAATGTAACCGCAATTTAAGAATCGGAGAATTTGAGCAAGTTGAAAATGGAAGATCTCATAAGAAATGTGATTACTTATGAGATGGAAATAAAGGCTAGAAATACTCGTGATGAAACCGAAACTAAGAAAAAGTCTCTTACTTTGAAGAGTAGTGTTGAGAGCTATGAGGACATGGATGAAGAGATGGCCATGGTTATGAGAGGGTTCACAAAACTCATGGGTTTCAGTCATTGGAAATCTTTTAAAAACAACAAATCAAACCTCATAAACATAAACATGCTAAAATTGATTCTGACAGTTATGATAAAGAATTTACTTGTTTCATGTGCAAGAATCTAGGACACATGAAAGCGAATTGTCCTTTATCGCAGAACAAAAAATAGAAAAAGAAAAAGAAAGCACTGATTGTCACTTAGGATACAGCTGAGGACGAGATAATTTCTGATGATGATGAGGCAGTTGCCAATCTATGCTTGATGGGGGCACACGAATAGAGAAGAAGCTGAGGATGAGTCCACTGAGATAAATGATCTCACTTATGATGAATTATTTAGGGCTTGTCGTGGTTTGAATATTAGACTGAATAGACTGGATGAAAGAGTACTTAGATTAAAATAAAAAAATTTGATGCTCTTTACTTACATGATCAACTTAAGTACACTCATGAAGAACTTAAGGAGAAATTTGAGACACTTCAAGAAAAATATCTTAAGTTGAAATCTTCTAGTGTACAAAATGATTAAAAAAATGTGATTCTTACCCTAAACTAGAAGATGAAAATGTGAGATTCCATTCGTTTGATGAGAAATAAAAAGGAATACTTCTGCTAAAACTTTAGCAGTTTCTTGAATTTGAATCCACGCACGGAGGGCCATCATCCGCCAGAGAAGAATGCCCGACATCCTAATCGGAACTGGTGGAAGAAATGGAAATTCAAGCTCGCACTAACCCATTAATTTTGTATCCAATTTAGGATTTTTTAATTTGAAATAATGTGATGTGTGAACGACGGGAATTGATGTAATACCCAGCCCCTTTTATATCAAAATTTGTATTTTGTTACTTTATAATTCTATTTATAATTTTAGTTATATTATTTATAATTTTAATTGAATTTATACCTCCATTTTCTATTAACAATAAAACTCCTTTTATCAATAAAACCCAAACCCTATATTATCTCATATTTCCCTCAGCCCACTTCCCTTTTAATAAACAAATTTTCCTTTCCCTTTTATTTCCCTGCAGCCCATTCCTTTTCTCATTTTATCCTTTGATTTTCATTCATAACCCCGGCCCGGCCCTCTTATCCCATTTCCTTAATTCTTTTATTTTTTTTGCCGGCCCAACTCCCTTGGCCCGTGACCCGCGCCGACCCGATCCGGCCCACTACCCCTTCCCTTCTTCCCCAACGGCTCTCCCCTTCTCCCGACCACGCAATTGATTTCTCGACCCACTTTCTCCGCTCTCGCCCACGTCGCAGCAGTTACCCCACGGCGCACGTCTCTCCTCTCTCATAATTCCTTCAATCATACGCGTCTCCCCTCTCTCTTTTCTTCCCACTCCTTCTTCTTCCCGTTGCGTTTTTCCCGCGCGCGATCCACCTATCTCGCCGCCTCCTCCGCCCCCGCTCGCAGCCACGTCTCTGCGACGTTACTCTCTCACTCCCCTCCCTAATCTCGTCGCTCTCCCCACTCTTTCCAATTTTTCTCTCGTGCTCTCTCTTTCCTTCTTCCTCCATTGTTCCTGCTTCTCCCTCGAACCCACCATTTCGCCGTCGCTGCCATCACCAGCATCACAGTCGCCTCCCTACCTCCACCTTCGACCATCATCCCCGAGCACCCTCCATCGTCCACCCTCGCTCACCGCAGCCGACCACCCTCGCACCCATCGCCGCCGGCACCTCCACAGAGCCCCCTGCATCCGAGCTCGACCACCCCTGCCCGACGCCGGCGAGCTCCTCTTCTCATCGTCGACGTACCTACATCTCGTCGACCGCCTCATCATCATCATATCATCATCATCATCATCATCATCATATCATCATCATCATCATCATCATCATCATCCTCAGTTCTCTCTCTCTCTCCTCCTCACTGTCTCTCCCTCCCTGCATCTCATCTCTCTCTCTCAGTACACTCTCTTTCTCTCTCGCTCTCAGTTCTCTCTCTCTCTCTCTCTCTCTCACAGTCCCCTCTTACTCTCAAATCTCTATCTCTCTCTCAGCTCTCTCTCTCTCTTTCACTCTCTCCCTCTAACTCTCTTTCTCTCTCTAACTCTGTCTCTCTCTCTCCCTCTACAACTCTCTCTCCGTATCCCTCTCACTCCCTCTCCTCCATTAATAGCCCAGCACAATCGAGCATTCACGCAGCAACAGCAAGGCTGCGACGCAAACCCAAGCCGAGTCGAGCCCCGACATTCCGTCGAGCACCTACAGAGATCGTCGTTGCCGCTGCCGTGCATCACCATAACGTTTCCAGGCAAGTATTTTACTTGCTTACATGCTATTTACCTAAGTTACGATCTTTAATTATATATATCATAAAGTTGCATGTTTAGATCAATTATGTGCCATACCTGTTCGACGCGTGTCCCCAAAGGAAATACTTTTCTAAAATGACGGAACTGGACTAATTACTTTGGCCCTTGCTGTGATGAATACTTTGTGCAAGTTTCGCGGGAAATTATGACCGTTAAAGATTAAAACAAATACCCTCAAGTTTAACCGTAAAACTGGAATTTTCGTGTACCTGAAAACCGTTAAATTCACCATAAATCATATACATACTAGAATGGTGCGTTCGAGGGCTCAAATCGAAGCCGACTCGACGAACTTTAACCCTATACTAGTTTCCAGATATTCCTAAACTTAAACTATGACGATAATTGGATCGGAGTATGACTCTGGACTGCAGTCCAGAGCGACTCCAATTGTTGGTTGCTGTTCCGTTTTGGGTGACACAAGATTTCCATAACTTTTAGGTTGCGGAACTCCACCTTTTATTGTAGGTTAATCTGTTATCTAGACAACACAATTGGTTTCATTCTGTTTCATTACCGTTTGATATTTAATCTGTAATTTAATAGACCGGGACGCATAACAGTCCCAGCAGAATCAGAACTAACATGTTAGTGTTAAACAGTGTATAACTCCTGACGTACAGATGCGATTGATGATCCGTCTGTTGTGTTGAAAACCTTACTGAAAACCATATATTTCATCCAACTGTAGCATTGCTAAAATCTGATCCCAACTGGGATTAAAATGCGTTGCGAAACGGACTTCTGATTCTGAAACCAGATTTCCAGCCGCGAGCGCTTAAAATGAAATGGTTATAATTAATGATCCTGGAACCCGATTGGCATGAAACCAAAATAGATGGATAGATAACTGAACATACTAATTATTACTTGTTTATCGTTTCGCTAAACTGTACACGTACGTTTCATGATAAATCGTGCAAGTGATAGAATGCTATTGTATGACACCTTAATCATGCTTCATATACTGTTTACGTATCATTGTAGTGATAACCTAGTGATATCGTGCATTTACCCAGTGTTAGATTTTAGTGATGATTGTGGCAAGTACGTCAGCGTTCGTGTATCCGTGAATAAGTGAAAGTGATACGTACTTGTACACAATCAGTGACCCTATTATTCTATTGCATTGTCGACGTCTGTGGGATGCGTGTACGTGTGACTATAAGTGGTATGGGACACTTATGGAAGCGCTTGCACGGGTGTCACAGATAAGGCATCCGACACTGCCATCTATCTTAGGTATTAGTCGGGACGTGCTTGATGGAGGTCCTGCCTCCAATTCTCGCTCAGACTTGTCACGGATCGATTAGTATTTAGGGTTATAGTTAGCGTTTGATGTAGACCACGGGGTGTGGGGTAGTTTAAGTGTGAGTTCAACAGAATCTCGCGAGTCCCATGCCGGCTTATATATTTAAGGAGATATATGGAGATTTACAGGGTATGTGATATTCACCGTGATATACATGTTACATGTTGGGCCCGTGGTCCCTTGCCCTTGGGTTCTACCCTTGGGTGGAGGACACTCGCGAGTGGTTGATTCTCACACTTGGACTGACGTTAGGCTTAGTGACCTGTACAGTGAGACTTAGAGACTGATAGGGATGATAGCATTGATATACCTTACTTACTGTGTTGACATACGTGGCATATCATTCTACTGCTTTTACTGTTCCGCTGTATTAATTACTGCATGTTCATACCCATACCGCCATTGATCTACTGTTATATATATCGGTTACTACTGTAGAGTTGTCACATGATTCATATATATTATATTGCTATTGTGTCGCTCTGACGACCTGAGTATGCATGCTCAGTGTGAGGAGAAGATTTAGCCTGGACCAGAACTAGACGTGCATCACAGACTTCTTGACTTTCCATTCCGAGTTACATTCGTTTGTTCCACTTCAGGTCAGTCTTTACATTGTTTCTTTCAGTTACTGCATTTCTCATTACCTGCGCATCATTTACTGTTTACCATGAAAAACTAGAAGCCGAAGTGTGACTACGGCAGGACATTTCCTTGACCGTAGGAGCATGGCTGGCCTTGTCTATCCCTCGTATTCCGTATTTTGGGAAGCGGGGCGTGACATGGTTTAGTTGGTATCAGAGCCCAGGTTTTGCTTCGATTGGGATTGCAGTTTTCCGTGTATAGCTTGACAATCTAAGACATCCTTCAGTCTAGATTGTAAACTTGATATCCTTGATCTATATTCACATCGTGTGTTCAGCTATCCATTTGCTATGGCTTCGGGTGACTTGACAAGGTTACGTGGTTTGCAATTGCACTACCGTACCCTATTTAAGTGACTTAAAGTCATACAGTTGATTCCCCACTTGTAATAAATTCATCACCTCTGATATTCTTGAATCTTCGTCCTATCAATATTATATTTTGATTCGTTTAGCTTGTGACTTATATCATCCTCAAAATTGTTGTTTCAGGATCATGTATTCCAACGACTCTTCATCTATATCCGCTCCCCAGAATCTGACCATCGAGATTCTGAGTGCACTGCAAGGTCTAAAGGAAGCCTAGGAGCGAACAAACGACTTGTTGGCTGAAGGACTGAGAAGACAGATAAATCAGGCACCAGCGGGAGTCTCCAATCATAAAGGGATCCCCGTTAGACGAGGAAAGGAGAAGAAGATGAAACGCCAATTTATTTTCCCGCGACAGAAGCAGCAGAAGACCCCATGTTGTGGGTATTGTAAAAGTCCAGGACATCTTCAAAGGGACTGTCGCCGCGCCCAAGGGAAATGTCTGATATGCGGGTCCAACAAATATCTCATCAACGGCTGCCCAGAAAGGAAAGAACTACAGGGAGGAGACTCGACCACACTCCCCACTTCGGCCAAGTGAGGATTACTGCGTAATTCGAATTTCGAGGATAAGGCGGACCCAACACAGGTTTCAACTCGAGTGACAAGAATGCAGCGGCCTAGCAATCAAAGAAGAAATTTTTTCTGTTTTCTAATTCCAGCATTATGTTTCCATTCCTTTTATGAATATTTCTTTCCAATTGAAATCTTGTACCCCTTGAATTTTTTGTTGAATGAAATAAAAACTTTGAATCGTAGTACATGTATTATTCTCTTGTCTTTTTCCCCTATTCATACTATTCAATATCACAGCATTATTATCCTGATTTTCGACTCCTGCCATCGCATATCTTTCTATACTTCGTACACTTAGCTATTCTTCTTGATAGATTCCATTGTCTAATCATGACTCTTTTTTTTCAGGCCATGGCCCACCCTGGAGCAGCGCCGCATCTAGATGAGGATACACAGTCATGCATTTCCGTAGACCGCACACTGATGAGTTCTGATGATGAGGTCAACGGCCCCCATGTCAACTTCGGAAACAACGACTCAGAAGACGAAGGAGTTAACGCCCCAGTGTTCGACATGATAGACGATTCCGACGAAGAAGAAGGAGACCCTGAAGAGAACCCGATAGAGGAAGATCCCGAGGAAGAACCGGTAGAAGAAGATCCAGTGGAGGAAAATCCCATGGAAGAGAATCTAGGAGAAGAGAACCTCATGGAATCGGACCTCGATGAGGAAGCTCCATCCGAGGAAGAAGGACCAGAAGGTCAAGACCCTGCGGTGGAAGGACTCCCAATGGCGATACCTGCGAGGCGCTATGGAAATGGACGCCCCTACCTGAGTGCGCGAGCCTACCGCAACCTACTGAATCTCCACAACCGCGACTGACGGGATTTCTTTTGATGTTGTCTTTTTCTGGCCAAATAAAACTGTGTATAGTTTAGGGCCACTTCTCGTTTTTTGAGAATGCTTTGTTTAAAATCTTCTTGAATAAAATAAATTGTTGAGTTCGCTAATCTATCGATCTTCTTAGTCCACTTGATACTTGATTATTTCTTCTATACAATTATTCTTCCTACTGAGATCTGTCCACTCCTACCCCTTACATTGTCTTAACACTCACTGAGATTAACCAGTACCACACCCGATCTTCTAGAGGTCCACCCTTCATCCTTCGTCTGTACCCTGTTTGAGATCCTTCTGGGAGGAGAACATATCTTGTGAAACTTCCGAGTTCACTAACCTTTCAAATTCTTGATTCATAGAATGTACCGACCGTTATCCTACCCATACTTCTTCCCTTGTAGTCATTTGTTGTTCGCCCTTACATCCTGTGCTGACTCGATCCCAATCTCCTTGATCTTCAGCCTAAAACCACCACATTCCGACCTTTGAATGAACCACACTTCCTTGAAACCCTTACCCTAGCTAGCCTATACATTTTTGTGTTCTTCCTATTACCCTAACTATATAAAGGGACAGTGTTATTCAAAAATTTAGTTTTCATTATTTTGGTGCGTGTTGTTGATTACTCCGTTTTATTTATTTTAAGTGCATTATTATTATTCTCATTTTCAGTAACGCGACCTTGCACCGCGCACATTTTATTCCATGTTTCTTATTTTCACTTTATGAATTTTCTAAGCTATTTGACCGATACGTTTTCCTAAAATGTTTTAACCTACCGACTAATTTCCACTACTTTATTGTCGTTACTTTATTTTGGGTTGTGCCTATGATTACTATTATAAATGGTTGAACCTTACACTTATTCTTCCGCTTATTTTTTTGATAAACTTAGATGTGCACATATTTGAGTTTCGACTTTTATCGAGCACACTTTGATTATTATTCGTTATTGTTACCTATATTCTCGTATATTTGTACTTGCCCTTATAGTTTTCCTGCATTATACCTTGTAAGCCTATTTTTTTTTGTATGTGGTTCTTATATATATGTATGTACCTTCAAAACTTTGTCTACCAGTTTTAAGTAAATCCACATGTATTAGTGTTCGATATGATAACTCTTCGCTTATTATTTTATAGCTTGTTGTTTCTTTTAAATTTCGAGGACGAAATTTTTATTAAGGGTGGTATGATGTAATACCCAGCCCCTTTTATATCAAAATCTGTATTTTGTTACTTTATAATTCTATTTATAATTTTAGTTATATTATTTATAATTTTAATTGAATTTATACCTCCATTTTCTATTAATAATAAAACTCCTTTTATCAATAAAACCCAAACCCTATATTATCTCATATTTCCCTCAGCTCACTTCCCTTTTAATAAACAAATTTTCCTTTCCCTTTTATTTCCCTGCAGCCCATTCCTTTTCTCATTTTATCCTCTGATTTTCATTCATAACCCCGGCCCGGCCCTCTTATCCCATTTCCTTAATTCTTTTATTTTTTTTGCCGGCCCAACTCCCTTGGCTCGTGACCCGCGCCGACCCGACCCGGCCCACTACCCCTTCCCTTCTTCCACAGCGGCTCTCCCCTTCTCCCGCCCACGCAATTGATTTCTCGACCCGGTTCCTCCGCCCTCGCCCACGTCGCAGCAGTTACCCCACGGCGCACGTCTTTCCCCTCTCATAATTCCTTCAATCACCCGCGTCTCCCCTCTCTCTTTTCTTCCCACTCCTTCTTCTTCCCGTTGCGTTTTTCCGGCGTGCGATCCACCTATCTCGCCGCCTCCTCCGCTCCCGCTCACAGCCACGTCTCTGCGACGTTACTCTCGCACTCCCCTCCCTAATCTCGTCGCTCTCCCCACTCTTTCCAATTTTTCTCTCGTGCTCTCTCTTTCCTTCTTCCTCCATTGTTCCCGCTTCTCCCTCGAACCCACCATTTCGCCGTCGCTGCCATCACCAGCATCACAGTCGCCTCCCTACCTCCACCTTTGACCATCATCCCCGAGCACCCTCCATCCTCCACCCTCGCTCACCGCAGCCGACCACCCTCGCACCCATCGTCGCCGACACCTCCACAGAGCCCCCTACATCCGAGCTCGACCACCCCTGCCCGACGCCGGCGAGCTCCTCGTCTCATCGTCGACGTACCTACATCTCGTCGACCGCCTCATCATCATCATCATCATCATCATCATCATCATCATCATCATCATCATCATCATCCTCAGTTCTCTCTCTCTCTCTCCTCCTCACTGTCTCTCTCTCCCTGCATCTCATCTCTCTCTCTCTCAGTACACACTCTCTCTCTCTCGCTCTCAGTTCTCTCTCTCTCTCTCAGTCCCCTCTTACTCTCAAATCTCTATCTCTCTCTCATCTCTCTCTCTCTCTCTTTCACTCTCTCCCTCTAACTTTCTTTCTCTCTCTAACTCTGTCTCTCTCTCTCCCTCTACAACTCTCTCTCCGTATCCCTCCCACTCCCTCTCCTCTATTAACAGCCCAGCACAATCGAGCATTCACGCAGCAACAGCAAGGCTGCGACGCAAACCCAAGCCGAGTCGAGCCCCGACATTCCGTCGAGCACCTACAGAGATCGTCGTTGCCGCTGCCGTGCATCACCATAACGTTTCCAGGCAAGTATTTTACTTGCTTACATGCTATTTACCTAAGTTACAATCTTTAATTACATATATCATAAAGTTGCATGTTTAGATCAATTATGTGCCATACCTGTTCGACGCGTGTCCCCAAAGGAAATACTTTTCTAAAATGACGGAACTAGACTAATTACTTTGGCCCTTGCTGTGATGAATACTTTGTGCAAGTTTCGCGGGAAATTATGACCGTTAAGGATTAAAACAACTACTCTCAAGTTTAACCGTAAAACTGGAATTTTCGTGTACCTGAAAACCGTTAAATTCACCATAAATCATATACATACTAGAATGGTGTGTTCGAGGGCTCAAATCGAATCCGACTCGACGAACTTTAACCCTATACTAGTTTCCAGATATTCCTAAACTTAAACTGTGGCGATAATTGGATCGGAGTGCGACTCTGGACTGCAGTCCAGAGCGACTCCAATTGTTGGTTGCTGTTCCGTTTTGGGTGCCACAAGATTTCCATGACTCGTAGGTTGCGGAACTCTGCCGTTTATTGTAGGTGAATCTGTTATCTAGACAACACAATTGGTTTCATTCTGTTTCGTTACCGTTTGATATTTAATCTGTAATTTAATAGACCGGGACGCATAACAGTCCCAGCAGAATCAGAACTAACATGTTAGTGTTAAACAGTGTATAACTCCTGACGTACAGATGCGATTGACGATCCGTCTGTTGCGTTGAAAACCTTGCTGAAAACACTATATTTCATCCAACTGTAGCATCGCTAAAATCTGATCCCAACTGGGATTAAAATGCGTTGCAAAACGGACTTCTGATTCTGAAACCAGATTTCCAGCCGCGAGCGCTTAAAATGAAATGGTTATAATTAATGATCCTGGAACCCGATTGGCATGAAACCAAAATAGATGGATAGATAACTGAACATACTAATTATTACCTGTTTATCGTTTCGCTAAACTGTACACGTACGTTTCATGATAAATCGTGCAAGTGATAGAATGCTATTGTATGACACCTTAATCATGCTTCATATACTGTTTACGTATCATTGTAGTGATAACCTAGTGATATCGTGCATTTACCCAGTGTTAGATTTTAGTGATGATTGTGGCAAGTACGTCAGCGTTCGTGTATCCGTGAATAAGTGAAAGTGATACGTACTTGTACACAATCAGTGACCCTATTATTCTATTGCATTGTCGACGTCTGTGGGATGCGTGTACGTGTGACTATAAGTGGTATGGGACACTTATGGAAGCACTTGCACGGGTGTCACAGATAAGGCATCCGACACTGCCATCTATCTTAGGTATTAGTCGGGACGTGCTTGATGGAGGTCCTGCCTCCAGTTCTCGCGCAGACTTGTCACGGATCGATTAGTATTTAGGGTTATGGTTAGCGTTTGATGTAGACCACGGGGTGTGGGGTAGTTTAAGTGTGAGTTCAACAGAATCTCGGAAGTCCCATACCGGCTTATATATTTAGGGAGATATATGGAGATTTACAGGGTATGTGATATTCACCGTGATATACATGTTACATGTTGGGCCCGTGGTCCCTTGCCCTTGGGTTCTACCCTTGGGTGGAGGACACTCGCGAGTGGTTGATTCTCATACTTGGACTGACGTTAGGCTTAGTGACCTGTACAGTGAGACTTAGAGACTGATAGGGATGATAGCATTGATATACCTTACTTACTGTGTTGACATACGTGGCATATCATTCTACTGCTTTTACTGTTCCGCTGCATTAATTACTGCATGTTCATACCCATACCGCCATTGATCTACTGTTATATATATCGGTTACTACTGTAGAGTTGTCACATGATTCATATATATTATATTGCTATTGTGTCGCTCTGACGACCTGAGTATGCATGCTCAGCGTGAGGAGAAGATTTAGCCTGGACCAGAACTAGACGTGCATCACAGACTTCTTGACTTGCCATTCCGAGTTACATTCGTTTGTTCCACTTCAGGCCAGTCTTTACATTGTTTCTTTCAGTTACTGCATTTCTCATTACCTGCGCATCATTTACTGTTTACCATGAAAAACTAGAAGTCGAAGTGTGACTACGGCAGGACATTTCCTTGACCGTAGGAGCATGGCTGGCCTTGTCTATCTCTCGTATTCCGTATTTTGGGAAGCGGGGCGTGACAATTGAACCCGCGCATAGTGGATTCACAATCCACTGCCTTGATCCACTTGGCTACATCCGCCCCTGATTAAGAAAAAGCTAGAAGAACTAGAAAAAGAAAACGCCAGTCTTAAGAAAATTGAATCTAGTAGCAAAAAAACGTTTATTAGTCGTAGTTCTATACTTGTTAATGAAAATCTATTTCTTAAATCGAAAATAAATGACCTTAAATTTTCAATGAAGAAATTTGGCGCACGTAGTAAAAATTTGAATATGCTTTTGGGTAATCAAATGTACGCTAATAACAGAAAGAGTCTTTGTTTTGATAATAAATATTTTGAAAAGAAAACACAAGTTAGGAATAATATGGTAGGGGGAGAGGTATGTTTTCTAAATGGTTAGGATGTGAATATTATGGTAGGGGGATAGGTATGTTTTCTAAATGTTTAGGATATGGATATGTAGGACACACCTTCAATAATTGTTTTTCTAAGAACCGTAATATAAAATTTAAACAAGTTTGGATTCCAAAAAGTACACTTAATAACGAGAATGGACCTATATGGATTACTATGTCACATCTTTCCTCTTTTATGTAGGTGTGCTTGCGGGCTAAGAAATAAGAATGCGAGCAGTATATTGATTCAGGCTGCTCAAGGCATATGACGGGCGATAATGAGAAGTTTCTTAGCCTGGAAAAGAAGAGTAGTGGTTGTGTGACTTTTTGAAATAATAGTAAGTGCAAAATTTTGGGAAAAATTATTATATGTACAAGCACTTTCAAGATTCACGATGTATTCTTGGTAGAAAATCTAAAACACAACCTCATTTCTATTAGCCAGTTGTGTGACAAAGGTATGAATGTAGTTTTCGATTCTGATTTATGTAAAATAATTGAAAACGCTATATGTAATGTTCTTCTTATTGGCAAGTGTTTTAATAATGTTTATATCATATTTTTCCAAGAACTAACACTTACTAAATGTTTGATTGCGAGGGATGAGGAAGCAACTCTATGGCATAGAAGACTAGCACATATGAGTATGGGGTTGCTACAAAAGCCGGAAAGGAAAGAATTGGTAAGAGAACTCCCGCATGCGAAGTATGAGATTAAAAAGGTTTGTGACGCTTGCGCAAGAAGTAAAATGATTAGATCATCGTTTCATTCAAAAATGTGGTGAGTACAAAACGAGTTTTGGAGTTGATACACATGGACTTATTTGGACCCAATGACATCGTATTGTTTGGGAGGTAAGAGGTTTTGTTATGTTTTGTTTGATGGTTATTCTATATTTACATGAGTATATTTTCTAACCAAAAATTCTGAATCTTTTATAAATTTTTCAAAACAAGTTAAATAAAAAATTCTTTCAATAGTTACAATAAGAAGTGATCACGGTGGTGAATTTGAAAATATCGGATTTGAAAATTTTTGTGCTGAAAATGATTTTAAAATGAATTCTCTTCTCATAGAACACCCCAACAAAATGGAGTGGTCAATAGAAAGAATCTTACATTGCAAGAATTGGTTAGAATAATGTTAAGTGAGTATGAGTTTCCTATCTCTTTTTAGAAAGAGGCAGCGAGTACCACTTGCCATATAATTAATAGAGTACTACTATATTATTAAACAAAACTAGTTTTGAGTTATGGAATGAGAGAGTTCCTAACATATCATATTTTAGAGTATTTGGGTGTAGGTGCTTTATTTTAAATACTGGTGATCAACTCAGAAAATTCGTGGAAAAAAACGAATGCTGGAATCTTTGTAAGATATTCGGAGAGGAGTAAAGCCTACAGAATCTACAACAAGCGATTGAAAACGATAGTGGAATCAATAAATGTTAAATTTGATGAGTCAAAATAAGAAGTTGTAGATGGTGAGAAAGAGGATGAAGTAATTGGGATACAAGAAAGAATTGGAGGCGAAGTTCAAAGTTCAAATGTGCCGAAGGAGAATGAAGAAAAAAGCGATGGCACACAAGTTCCTCCAATATCATTTAATGCAGAGAATCTCAAGTTTAATCTGAATAATCCACCCGAACTGATATAGGTAAACCTAACGGCAGCTATACACATTTGCACTTCTTTGAATTTTTGTGCTTTTTGCATCCATGGGGATTTTGTTTCAGAAATTGAGCCAAAGAAAATTGAAGTTGCTTTGAGTGAGGATAATTGGGTAATTGCCATGCAAGAAGAATTAAATCAGTTTGTGAGAAATAAAGTTTGGAAATTAGTTTCAAGACTGAGTGATTATCCGGTAGTTGGGACTAAATGGGTGTTTAAAAAGAATTGGATGATGATGGTAATGTGATTAGAAACAAAGCTAGATTAGTGGCAAAATGGTATAACTAAATAGAAATCATAAACTTTGATGAGACTTTTGTACCAGTTGCTAAGTTAGAGGCCATTAGAATTTTGTTTGTATTTGCATTTTTTAAGAGTTCTAAACTAAAAACAAATGGATGTTAAAAGTGCATTCCTTAATAGTTATTTGAAAGAAAAAAAAATTTGTAGAACAACCCCTAGGTTTTGAAAGTCACTATTTTCCAAATCATGTTTTTGAGTTAGAAAAAGCTTTATATGGTCTTAAGCAAGCTCCTAGTGCTTGGTATAATCCTCTTTGCAGATATCTTTAAGAAAATGGGCGTGTTAAGAGGAGTGCAGACACGACTTTATTTCTATTCTAGGAGGGTCATGATTTTCTCATTGTTCAGATTTATGTAGATGATATTATTTATGGTTCTACTAATGATCTTTTATGCCAAAAGTTTGAGAAAGTCATGCATGATGAATTTGGTTGAAAAATTGAAGTATTTTTTAGGCTTTCAAGTGAGGCAAAGCAGCGAAGGTAATTTTATATCCCAAGCGAAATATGTAAGAGAGCTTATGAAGAAATTTGGGATGGAAAACTCGAAACTTATAGGAACTTCAATAAGTACTTCAATAAAGTTAGACAAGGATGAACACGGAATTGCATTTGATCAAAATAAATATCGAGGTATGATTGGTTCGCTTTTATATCTTATTGCCTTTAGACCGGATATAATATTTTCTATGTGTTTGTATGCACGTTTTCAAGCTAACTCTAAAGAATCACATTTAAAACTTGTTAAATGATTTTTTAGGTATTTGTTAGGCACACAAAATTTTGGTTTGTGGTACCCCTCTTGTGATAACTTTGACTTAACGGGTTTTTCTGATATTAATTATGCTGGATGTCATGTGGATAGGAAAAGCACTAGTTGCACTTGTTTTATGTTGAGTCATTCATTGGTTTCTTAGTTGAGTCGTAAAAAAAATAGTATAGGTTTATTAACAACTGGGATGAATACTTGCATTAGGTAGTTGTTATGCACAAGTTCTTTGGATGATACAAACACAAGTTGATTTTGGCTTGCATTTAAAGAATGTACCCTTTCTGTATGATATATAGTAAGAGTGTTATTGATTTATCTAATAATCCTGTTCACAGTTCTCATACTAAACATATAGACGTAAGACATCACTTTTTAAGGGATCATGTTGATAAAGAACATATTTGCATTAAATATATTTTTATTGATGATCAACTTACTTATATTTTTATGAAACCTTTAGTTGGAGATAGATTTTGTCGCCTTCGTCTTGAATTAAGAATTTTGGAAAAATAATTTAGTATGAGATGTTTGTAATATTATTTATATTTTTTTCATGCACTTTATTTTCTTTCTTTACTGAAAAACACAAGAAAAAATCTAGTGGATTTCCTTTGCTTTGAAGGTTGATTGGTTGGAAAAGAAGGTGATTGGTTTATTTGGATGCAATTTTGATTGATATCCTTTGCATATGAGGTTTTAATATTATGGTCATGATCTTTGATTTTATATTGATGAACTTTATATGATTTTTGAGCACATTATGTGATTTTATTGTGACTACTTCATCTCTATCATATACCGATCCATTATATATATTGCATGTGGAGGGAGAAGTTAACGTATTAGTAAAGGATAGTGGGTTGAGTAAATCGATGGATAAGTTTGTGACACTTTTGATATATGTTTGTGACCCTGTAGATGAAAATGATTAAAAGATGTGCAAAATGCTCCATAAAAAAGGTAGTGAATACATATAAACGTAACTAATAGAGTTATATGACACATGAAAAATGGATGCGGTTTATAGGGTGACTAAGCTCAAGGGTATTCCAACTTTGCTAAATGTTTAAACCATCGGAGTCGATTTTATGTTCATTAAACAATACTTCTCACATATAAGTATCCTAACGATATTGATTGAGAGTTAAGTATCTTGGTCTGTAATGTATATGTTTTCCGAATATATAATAAAAGTCTTTTTATAATTTTTCTTGTGTCAAACATTTTTCTTCAAGAGTTCAATTAGAAGAGAATGCTTGGAAATAATTTATTTATTTTTAAAACTAATTAAAATAATTTTTAGTAATTTTTAAATATTTAAATCGAATTTTTAGAAGAGAATAAAAATTTATAAAATATTTTTAATACCGGAAAGGAAAGTTATTTTTGACCAAATTTTGCTACAAAAGGGATAAAACATTAAAATAGAATTTCCTAGAATTTTTCCAACATTTTAAACTATTTAAAAATAATTTTTCCATTTGAAGATCCATTTTTTTTTAATTTAAAACAGTTTTGTTATAAAAAGGAAAAAGAATTTAATTGGGCCGAGCACGGCCCGGGCCTGCTGCTGCACCAAGCAGCAGCAGCCGCAACATTATTGTGGGGAACCGTTCTTTTACGCACAGGGCACGTGGAAAGGCGGGCAGGCAGGAAACTGTTGCTAACGAGTGACGTTTGGGTTTTGGACGTGGGCAGCAAATCTGGGTCATGTTAATGGGTCTGATTAAATGCTAAAAACCCTATAAAACCCCCCTTTTCATTCTCATTTTTCTCCCAATCTACACATCCAAAAATTCCGAAAAAACTACTCTGGTCTTCATTTTCTCGACGCCGACGCCGTGGTGCTGGCCGTTCGTTCAGTAAAAATTCAAGGAGAGAGGGTCTCTCATTACCATACGACTCGACGTGTTTCGATTTTCCGTTTTAAAGCTAGGATTCGCCTCTTACCCCCTTTTCCTCGTTGATTTGTTCTTATCCACAAATCTGATCTGAACCACATGTTTCTTACAATCTCAACATGGATACCTACTCGTACTCTCATCTAAGAACCAATAATATTTTAAATACAATATACAAAATTTCGGTAACTAGCTTTTATTCATGATTATACTAGAACATTCACACTTTTTGAGGATGTGGTAATGCCCTACCACGGTACATTATTCAATTGTTTCCTAGCATGCCAAAACACGCCAATAGGCTCAAATTACTTATAAACGGTAAATCTATAATCAAAATTAGTCATTGATAACGCACGGGGTGACGACCTACCTCACACTCACGTTCGGATCCTAAGCCACTAAAAATCTGTAAGTAATTTCTAAAGTTAGTTACAATTAAATACCAAAATGTTTTCAAATGTTAGATTTTTATAATCTTCCACTAATTTTTTCCAAATTAGATTTTCAATAAAACACCCTTAACTTTAAAAAGGTTAAGTTTATATTAAAACACCCTCCACTTTTACCAAAAAACCCTCGAGACTTTGAAATAGCCTAATTCTACATAAAACCTACCTCGAGACTTTAATGCCATATTTTTCGTATAAATACCCTAGGATCTCTAAGACTAGTATCTTTTAAGTAAGTAGGTAGCAGAAGGGTTTAAGTGACATCTTCTCTCTTGAGGCTCGACGAGCTAGAGACAATGAGTGTTTCCACTTGCCTATCTCCCTATATAAACAAAGTAAGTTCGTACCTTTATGGAAACTAAATTGCATGAGTATTGATCTATACATAACTCAACACAGGATATCCTACATGACATGGCATCTGGTAAGGTTAGGGTTAGACGCGCGAACTTAGGTATGGAATACTATGAAGATCCTGATATACATGTGACCTTATCTATGAATATCCCAAAATTACGGGTGACTTTATCTATAGAGATCCGATATACGGATGATCTTAACTATTGAAGATCCCGATATATGGATGACCATATAACCGTTGAAATTTCATGCCTAGATGAACTACGCGCTAACATTAATGTGTACTCCTATATCACTGAATAAAACTGAGGCTAGGTAGTTTGACTAAGCAAGTTCGTATTACGGATCTCGGATTCCCCTATTTATTGAACATGGTCCGGGGAGTGAAATGAGAACTATTCACTCCCATTATTGTTCCGTAGCCCCAACAGAATAATCTCGAGAGCCTGGTGATCTTATTTAACAAACTAATATGTTCATGATATTTAGTAGATACCTGATATAGCTACTACTACACCCCTATGACATCATGCATCATACACACTTGTTTTCCTTACCCGAGTTCAACTTGCTAATGGACTTTCTTTCCTTTTATCTCTTCCTAGAACGTCTGTTAGATGAGGACGGAGCACATGCCGAGGATGAGGCCTGTGATGGAGACGAAGGTGTAGAACCCACAGAAGATGACTTTGCTGACTTGATGACTTACTATTAGGATTAGTTATTTTCTTTTCCTGTTGCCCACTTTTTTAGGCTTTTCTTCTAGTTTCGATGTAATAAAAAATCCTTTTTATTTTCAGTGCCATATGATGTAATAAAGAATTCAGTTAATGATAATAAACGTGTTTTATTTTATTTGTTTGTCTTGGTACATTGCCTGCATGTTAATATATGCTTAACGTAATTGTATTGAGTTAGACCACCCTTGATACAATTATGTTGCAGACCGTGCCACGTTACTGTTTCAGTACTTTGGGAAGCGGGGCATGACGTGGTCTCATGATTCCATGAGTTGAGCAACTACACTTCATAGTCTCATGACTTAAGATATAGTAGCTTGAATTTGGAAAGTGTTGGTTCGTTGGTTAACCTCCATTGCTTTATATCCATCCTTTCACACACACAGGAGATATTTTATGATCAATGATATTGCAAACCTTGTTCGATGTTCGAGTTGTGATTGTATTTTTTGATTGTTGATCATGCTTTATAATGATTTATTCATGTGTGTTTATGCGATTATTGGTTGTTTTTGCTTTTGATATAAACAAAAAGGGAGAAGGAAGTTGAAATAGCATGGGTTGGTTGGTTTGAAAGAATTTTTTTGAAATTTAGTTTTAGATGAAAAGATCATATTCTTAACATGGCACTACATGAGCCATTAGTATCTTTTGGGTTTCATGATAGTTGATTTACACTTTGCATCATATGTTACATATGTTTTGTAAATCATTCATTTAATATCATGATCTTTTCATTAGCATGGAACAATGGGTATTTGTTCTAGGGGGGGCACGTCAATAGGGGAGTATAGATTCATTACATTGGTTTCATGATATACTCATCTATATATTGATTTTGCATGCTCACACCTTATTTCACTTCACACACATCGTATTTACATTGTTTGATTTTAACTTAGATTCGTTATTAACAAAAGGGGGAAATTGTTGAGTATAATGTCTATGATATTTGTTTGATGCTAAGAAACCCTATGAACTGTTTTAATGTGTTTGATGTTTTTGGCAGGCTAGCCCATTAACTCTCCTATTAACTTTTAGGGCTTGATATAAATACGGGGTTCTTTTATTTCCCAAAGCCTAAGGCTACAGGAATTCTTAAGAACTCAAACTCCATTGCTCTTTAAGGATTCCAAGATTAAAGGTTTAATTTTTCCATTCAAATTCACAGCCATTGACGAGAGAATTCAGATTCAAGGATCAAGCTTCGTAAATTCATTCTTTATTTCTCCAACAACGTTTGAGCTTCATTAAGATTTTCTTAATCTAACCACCAAATTGGATTACGATTTGTAATTCAGGGATTTGCAGATCACTACGGTTGTGATTTGTGGTTTGGAGATTGTTGATTATTGTTAGATATCATAGGATCTAGTTCGACTTATTCTTAGGTTTAGAATATGATGACAGGATTAGATGCTGTACTAGAGTTTTACGCGTTTTTGATATTAACAATATTAGTAATTCTTAGGGTGCAGGATTAGGCTGGAGCAAAACCTGGGTAAATCTATGTGTTCATTTACATTACCGCATTTGCTTTCTACTTATATAACTGCCTGTGATTGTTTGGTGTGCTTGAGATTGTCTCTTTAAGTTTTATTTTGCAAAAAGATCACATTACTCTATTCACCCCTCCCCCCCTCTAAGGTAGATTCTGATCATACACTTCATACAATTTAGCATAGGTGTTGCACTTCGCAATTGAGAGAATGAAGCGAAGATTCTCTTCGAAATTATGGATGAGGATGTTGACCGCTTGTTTTCAGGAATGTGCAAACCAGACCTCAAGTGCATATCGCTCCATCTAGTGATAAAGACCATAAAGTCCTTATTAGGTTTCATCTTCAACTCGGTGAGATTGACAGGTGTAGGAACATAGTCAACATGCCTATGGAAACGGAGATGGAAAGCATTGATGAGTAGATCACAGTCGGCGAGCATCTCTCGATTGACATTTGAAAGCCATTTTTGTGCATTACCTTCTACGGATCTTTGGAATAAATGAATCGTCAAACCCACATTTTCGGCATGAGGGCGTGTCATTTCGTAAAACGTGTGAAGCCATATATCCGGATAGGAGGTTCCCTTGTATGTTGGAATCTTTGGATATTTGAAACCTTTTGGAAGTTCTGGAATCCTGCATAAATCATTGAAAGTTCGATTCATGTACGTCGTTGTTCCTGCATATTCCTGGATAAGATCTAAAACAGATCACGTGTTAGATAATCGGTGTGTGCCCCTACTCCAAAGTGAAAGGCATCACGTGCATTTATGTATGGTACCACATTTTACCCTTCGTTGATAGCGTACACATGTTTTGTTTCATTTTGAAGAAATGAGCCTTTGGATGGCTGTGGAGAAGGATTCAAGTTGAACCCAGTATTTGGATAATGTTCTTTAAAAGGAACATTACCAGTTAAATTTGCACTTGATGCTTGTGAAAGTTTTGATGAATTAAAAGTGTTTTAGGCCCCATTTGGGGTGTAAGAGTTCTGGTTGAACCCTAGATATGAAGTTGCATTTTGTGCATAAGAGCGCCTAAGACGACATATTAACTCATATATTTAATCGGGGTAAAATTTAGCAACCATATCTTTAGGTTCATCCGTACGAATCCTGTATTCTTCATAGAGTTGTGCATCATAACCTTCATTAGGATTTTTTGGCTTTTGACTGGGCTTGACTCGAGTCTTCTTCTATGACTCATCTTGCTTTGAATTGGCCTTACTTGTTTCAACGTGTATTACACACATGTATTGAACTTCATCTTCAATAAAAGAATGCACATTGGCTTGCTTTTGGAGGATCGAGGGGTTGATTTGAATTTGAATGTGCGGTATACTCCCTCTTTGATTCAGTCTAACAGGAGTGTGCAAGATTCTTCTTCTTTGATTAGCAAGGGATCTTGAGCTTCATGGTTCATTGATGGAGTTTTCCCTTGGCTCAACTTGGTTAGATCACCTTCAATGTGGTTTGAAAAGAGTGCTTGTTCTTTTTATTCGATTGGACTTGATTTGATCCATTGGGTCAAGTTGGAAGAGAGTGCGTAATCTTCGATTTCTTAAATGAAAGCTTGGAATTCTTTGAAAGTTGGTTATTCGAGCTCACATTAGGCTTCGATTCCTTTTGAGTTTGATTGATACGCCATTGTACGTGCTTTTTCTTCCGTCAGATCGGGTATAAATGAAACATATTTGACCGGTCTACATGCATGAATTTGAATTTCTAGTTCATCATGAGTTGGCGGATTAGGTTTGATTTGGGCTTGGATTTCCCTTTAAATTGGCATGTCATTGTACGTGCTATGATTTGGCCCAACATGTAGTGCGAATTGTCTTTACTGGACCTAGGATTATCATCACTAGACCTAATACTAAACTCTCTTTCCTCACACCCATGGCGCTTATAAACACGTGCATTACAATGTTCACACAAAATCTTACTCAATCCTATTTGATAAGCCCTAGAACTAAGCTGCAAGAAATTATCTTTAGTCACATGCGGATGCAGGAATTCATTGTGTTGTGTTTAAGGTTTTGGTTTCTAAATGATATTCCTATGCTAGTCAATCCTAGATGTACGTTAATTGCTTCGGGATAAAGTCCATTACGACCACTAGGGAGGCTACTTTCACCCTATAAGTGGAAGTCCGGCAAGTCCAAAACCTGGGTCGCAAACCTTTATTCACCGAGAATAGATAGGGACCCAAAACTTCGATCCTTAAACAGGAATGTTCCTATTCTAGCGCACGTGCAAACACACAAAATTGAAAGCGCACACAAGATAGCCCTTATTCACCAAGAATAGATAGTTTTTTTTAATTATAACTAATTAATTAATTATTTAAATCCAAAAATTCAATAATTAATTAATTAGCTAAATCTTTTTTTTTTTGAAAACTACACTTTTTAAGGGAAAGAGAAAAGGAAAGATTACAACGAAAAGCTATTGCGCATACAGTTGTCCCATTGCGATCTCCATGTGGATATTAAGGGTATCGAAAATTCCCGTGTCCTTTAGGCATGACGGATTTGCTCTCTTGATTTGTGTTCTTGATCACGATCACTACCTGTAGATTTTCTTAGGCCCTATTAGATATAGGTGCCCTAAAGGCAATTATTGTAATTGTACATGGACCTATATGGATAGAAAATTCTTGCTCGAGATGATAATATGCTATCTGATTTGCTTTATAATTCATGTGTATATATTTTACTTGCTATCATATATCGCTAATACATGTTGATAAAGCCCTTAGGATTTTTGCTTGACTACCAGGATTATGATATGATCTTACTAATGGGACCTGGGTAGTCCATAAGCACATTCTTAAATGTTTCTAGTCATGAGAGTATCGAGATGTGGCATCAGTACTTCAGAGTAAACTAGTGTATACGTTTCTTGACCCGGTTGGAGAGCGATAGTTGATCCTACGGCCATTGGTGTTTTAAACCGAAAATTGTATACATGTGCTCTTGGGTTTGGGATCCCCCCAAAAGCCCCCTTGGGTGATTTAGGGTCAAGCCCGAATGCTCATCAGGCTCTCGGGCTCATTTCGGGTCCTTCAGGGCTTGAATTTATGCAAAATGAGAGGTTTTCGGGTGCTGGTGTGCACTTGAATTTCTATTCTTGAAGATTTCAAGTGTGTGACCTGGTGGGTTGGAATTCTATGGTCACGTCTTTGAATTAACTTGATCAAAGTGCTTAATCAAGTTGGCTCGAACGCATATATTGATATGCGTTGGTAAACGTAGCCTAATTGATGCGTGATCAATTAGACTAGGTTGCACATTTTAGAATGTGATGTTGGTGTGTACGGTTTGATTTGGATTGTAATGAGAATAGCCCGTCGTGTGAATGTGATGTATACTATTGTTTTATTTTCAATTCATGTATTTCGTAGCTTGCCAAATTTATTATTCTTTTATTCGGATCGTCGAGTCCTATTGTATGTATATAATACAAGTTTCCCCGCAGAGGAGTGCTCGAGCCGCCGGGTTCTAGAATGCACTAAGTGGCCCTCTCAAGGAATTAAGGCCAGGTCGTCCCGTTCTAGGATTGGCGGGTGGCTTGCCGCGCTTATAGGGGTTTTAGGTTTGTATATGTTAAAGCTATTCACACGAATGTGGAATGTCAGGTTTCATTTGCGGCTCAAGTGAAACGCGAGATTCCTAGTATATCAGACCATTCCATTTTCTGTGATGTTTACCGCATGCATATGATATGATTACTTGCCTTTAATGATTTTATATGCCTGTGATGTGATTAATTGCATGAAATGGTTCTATATGCTTTTAAATTGCAAAAGTCATGCATCATCCATTCTGTTAGTTATCTAATCTAACAGTGAAGACCTGATGGACAGTGGCGATTGCAATTGGCATATAGAAATACTATATCCATCTTGTGTTTGGTGTGAAACATAGGATATTAGATAAAAAGAGTTTTTATCTAAATGATGGGACTACGTTAATATGATTAATATAAAGAAAATAAATCTAATAAGATGTTGTAGGAACCAATCCAATTTTCAAAACAACTAAGTTTTTAAACCACTCGGTTCTTTCAATGATATCAAGTTCATTATATTAAAGGTTTTTTTCAAAACTAGACGTAGCCCTCTGTCATTTCAGATAAGTAGAGTACTTAGTATTCGTGTTGTGTTTTTTGATTTTTAATCAAGGCGTACTGTATGGTAGCTATGCGTTGCTTGTCTTCCTCATACAATAAGATTAGTAGGACATCCGTATGGGCTTTTTGATCTTTAATCAAGGGTCGTGTGGGTAGGTCTAAATTAATCAAGAAATGATGGGTTGAACTTGACTAGCGCTCTATGATTTATTGATCTTTAATCAAGGTTATGGGGTGCTACGGGTAAAAACCATATCGGAAGTTTCAATTGTTGAAACTTGCAATGAGATTGCATACCTTCTATGGTGTGTGGTGATTTTTTGGCACTTAGTCAAGATTGCCACACCAAGATAGTTTAGATCTCGATACCCACTGTGAATAAAAGTTATTCTCGGGAGATAATCTCTTTCGAAAAAACCTAACTCGGTAGGTGTCTAGAAAGGTGTTTACGAGGCTACGCTTCTAAGAAACGGGGGTAATTTAATTAGGTCCGTGCGAAAGCACGGAGAGCCTCCCTCTTAGTACTTACACTGGCCCGGCCGACCAGTTAGTAAACTTGCGGGCTAATGATGATTCTGGCTAATTCTCTTTTTAAGGTTTGAAAGAGAATTCAACTATACAGTGGGAGTCATCCTGATTAGATTAATTAATAAACAAATTTAATCTTATAAGAGCACACGCTGAGTGCTTCTTTTCTTTCTCTTGACAGTGACCATGACTGACCTTAAACTAAAACTTGTAAAACCAAGTTAACCGAACCTTATTATAATGAATGGCTAAGAAATGTCTTGATTTCCCTAAACTTACAAAAATATCTCTTATGTCCTTACTGCTCCAAGTTCCCCTTTTTAACTCTAGAATGCTCAATATAAGATACGGAGATCCATATTGCATGGAGAGCCATCTCGTATAGTTAGATACGAACACAAAGAAATGGTTTCAGTCGAGAATGATCACTGATTTAGTTCTGGAGAAAATGAATTGTTTATTGATATAATTCTATCGTCTCCCCCCTCCACCTTCTCTCAAGTTGAAGGTTCTTTAAATAAGAAGAATACACCAATTATGCTTATTGGATAGTCTTCTTCCAAACCCAAGGCTAAAGCTAAAAGGAAAGGAAAGAAGAAAACCAACCAGCCAAAGTATGGTGTAAAGAAGGTAATGAGTAGAGACATTAAAAAGGGTTGCAGTTGAGGGGAAAGGAGATTACAACTACTGTCATGAGCCCGGGCATTGGAAGAGGCATTACAGGGAATGCCTGGCCATCCCTTGAAGCATAATGATGCTTCATCTTCTAGTGTGTTTGTAATTGAAAACTGTTCCTCAATTAACTCTGCTTTCTGGGTATATGATACCGGAATAGGAGCTCACATTTGTAAGGTGTTACAGATGCTAAGAAGAAACAGAGTATTGGGAAAAAGTGATTTGATCCTCATAGTTGGAAATCAGAGCAAATGTTACTATTAGGGAAAATCACATGTTTTTTCCTAGCGGCAAACTTTTGGTTTTGAATAACTGTTGTCATGTACCAACTTAAACTTTTAAAAAGAATATATGTCTCTTTCTTTGATAAAGAAGGATATAAACATATTTTAAAAATTATGTTATGAATATTTACCTTAATCAAATGTTAATTATGTATGGTGTATTGAATAACGGTATAAATATTCTTAATCAAAATACAGTTCTCAATTTACAACACACGAAGTAAGAGTTAGTGAACTCTTAGGACTTATTCATAGTGATGTATGCGGTCCAATGTCTAAACGGATAAGGGGTGGGTACTCATACTTCATTCCGTTTACCGATGAGTTCTTTAGTTTTGGACACGTGTTCTTGTTGAAACGCAAAGTCCGAAGATTTTGAGAAGTTCATAGAGTATAAGAATGAAGTAGATAATCAGACGAGCAAAAGTATCAAGATTCTTTGATATGATCGATGAGGTAAATATTTAAGCTCGGTATTCCGTGGTTGTCTAAAAGAGAATTTGATTCTCTCTTAGTTTACTCCTCCAAATATACCATGGCACTGCGGAGTATCGGAGAGGGGGATTCGCACCCTAAGGGATATGGTGCGCTCTATGATGAGTATTACTGAGTTGCCTCTTTCATATTAGGGTATGCACTAGAAACATATCCATACTTATTGAATAAGGTTTCATCTAAATCAGTGCCTACGATTCCATATAAGATATAGAATGGAAGGAAACCATGTCTTAAAATTTTTTAAGATATGAAGTTATCCGACTTATGTTGAAAGCAGAATCCGGACAAGCTCAAGGCACGATTTAGTAATGTGCAGTTTGTGGGTTATCCCAAGTATTCTTAAGGGTTTAACTTCTACCACGGTGAGGATCAAAAGTTGATTTGTTCTCGACACACCACCTTTTTATAAAAGGAATTTCTTGCAATAGAAATTAATGGGAGTATGGTAGAAAGGGAACAGATTTCAGAACCACAAACGGTTACTAAAAATTTAGTAGAACTTGAGAATTCAATTATACCTGACAAACCTTAGTCACTCTGCAGATCTAGTACACGACCTCAACCACCTGAGAGATACTACAGTTTTCTCATAGACGATGACAAGGAGGATAGCATCATGATTGATGATGACCCTACTAGTTATCAACAGTCCATAGGAAGTAGTGACTTCCGAGAGATGCTTGGATGCCATGAAATCGAGTTGGACTCCATACACTCCAATAAAATATGGACCTTGTTGGATGCTCCTGAAAAGGAAAAGCATATTAGGAGCAAGTAGATCTTGAAAAAGAAGATCAGTACATATGGAAAGGTAGTAACCTAATAAAGCTAGAGTTGTAGCAAAAGGTTTTCGTCAAATACCCGGTATGGATTCTGATGAAACCTTTTCTCCAATGTCTATGCAAAAGTCCATTGGGATACCATTTTCCATTGCTGCACTTTAGGACTATAAGATCTAGCAGGAGGACCTAAATAACGCCTTTCTAAATGGATATTTAGAAGTAAGCATGTATATGACTCTGTCAGATGGCTTTGTAGTCAGTGGGAGCAGCGGAAAGGTGTGTAAGTAGCTTAAGTCCATTTATGAACTAAAGCAGACATCACGGAGTTGGATCATCTGTTTTGATATGACAGCCAAAGAGTTTGACTTCATAAAAATTATAGATGAACCAAGTATTTGTAAGAAGGATGTAGGGAGAACTGTCGCATTCCTCATATTGTATATGGATGGCATCCTCCTTATAGGACATGATGTTCCTATGCTATAATTCGGTCAAACTATGGTTGTCACAAAAGTTTCTCCATATAGGATTTGGGTAATATATCAATCATTCTGGAGACTAGATCTATAGAGATAGATGTAGAAGGATTTTGGGATTGTCCCAATTCAGGTACTCTGACACCATTCTAAAGAGGTTTAGAATGGAAGACTCCTAGCATGGTAGTGCACTCGCATATCATGGAGTCATCCTCTTTAAAGAGATGTCTTTAATACTGATGAGGAGAAGAACTCGCATGAATCCCATTCCCTATGTTTTGGCAGTAGGGTCTATCATACGATATTATGTACCAGACCAAATAAAACTTACACACTTAACGTGGTAAGCCGATATTATTCCAATCCTAGGAAAACCAAGGAAACTGCAAAGAACATACTCAAATACTCGAGAAGCACTTAGGAGTTGTTCTTGGTTTTTGGAAAAGGTGACCTCAATTTAGAGGCATTTACTGATTTAAGCTTCCAAAATGACATATATAACAGAATGTCAGTCACGGGTTATAATTTTACCATCTATTGAGGAGCAGAACTAGGCAGACATGACGCTGGATGCTGAGTATGACTCAGCCAATGATATAACCTAAAAAACTGTTTGGATAAATAAGTTCGTTTCTGAACTTGGTCATATCAGTTATCCGGACAAATTCTAAGGCATGTATCGCTTGATTCGGGAGATAGTTGATCTCCGCGAGATTAAGATAAAAAGAGAAGGAATTAGATACATTGTATATGATCCACTCACTAAGGTTTTTTCTCAGATACAGTTTTTGAAACTGTTGTTAGAGAAGTTGGGTATGTGATACTGCAATAATTGGTCTTGAGTGCAAGTGGGAGATTGTTAAATATAGGTGCCCTGAAGACAATTATTATAATTGTACATAGACCTATATGGATAGAATATTCTTGCTCGAGATGATAGTATGCTATCTGAATTACTTTATCATTCATGCGCTTATATTTTACTTGCTTTCACGTATCGCTAATACATATTGATAAAGCCCTTAGGATCTTTGCTTGACTACCAGGATTATGATGTGATCTTACTAATAGGGTCTAGGTAGTCCATAAGCACATCCTTAAATGTTCCTAGTAATGGGAGTATCGAGATGTGGCATCGGTATCCTAGAGTAAACTGGTGTATACATTTCTTGACCCGGTTGGAGGGCGATGGCTGGTCCTACAGCCATTGGTGTTTGACACTAAAAATTGTATACATGTGCTCATTGGAAAATATGTCGCGCCGCACTTTCCAAAAGGCGGTAACGACACGTGATGAGGTCTGCGATGTATTTATTCCGAGAAGATTATTTCTCACAACAAATATGCTAAGCGTTTATACGCAAGGTAAATAAAACAAGAATTTAGCAAGAGCATAAATCCAACTATCTATTACATTCAAGGTTCCTCAAATTTCAAACGGATAACAAGATGTCTTAAACAAAATACAATAACAAGATAAGCCTTAACAAGAGGCTTACTGAATGAAAAGCTAAAATGAAACTAGAAGTATGCTTGCAATGAAAGCTGGTCGTACTTCTCTTCCATCGGTTCTATCTCATCTGTCCCTAAGTCGTTTGACGAACATTCCCTAAAAAAAGAAACAATTGAATTCCCGTCGGCGAACATGCGCTCGGTAAGTCCCCAATAAAGTGTGAATAACAAATAAAGGTGATATAATAACAAATATAATAACAGGTATGATATGTCAAGTAAGCTGGGCAACTATATAAGCATGGCAGTGTAGTATATGCATGGTATTCGGTTAACATAAGCATATAACAAGTATAACTGATGAGCAAGAAATGGCTGGCAATGTAGTCTAAAAAGGACACTACAAGGGTAAATTAATCTAATGTCAGTTCGAGTATGAGCGTCAACCACCGCAGGAGTACTCTCTTACCCAAGACTATCGTCCAGGGATAAGGAAACACAGGCTCGTTTTAAGAGTTCATGTGTTAGTATTCAAGTGTGTTAGTTTGGGACTCCTAAGATTCCGTTGATCGAACTCAATACTCAAACTACACCAACACACTACATATGTTAAACTATGAATAATGATACAAGTCTTACACGAATCCATGAATACATTAATGGTTTCAAGTTTGAGTCAAATTTTATGTCAAGTTCATGTATTCATCTATACACGTATTCATGGTTCGGGTAAGGCTCATGCAAAGCATATAATATCTAATCATGTCACTATATACATGCAATAATTTAGAGATCAAGAAACAAGCGTACACATGTTCGAATGGCAAGAAATGAGACAAGTATAACATTCCAAGTATTAATCAGGAATCAGTGCTGTAAAGAAATGTTGTAAACTACTAACTACTCAAGTCAATTGAATTCAGAGATTAAACAAGAAACATAACCTTAGATGTTATGCAAATGTTAATTCAAGTCTATCCTAATTAAGAATAGTGGTTTAGGAGATATACATATTTTCGTATCGTGACATAGAACAGATCAGAATCTGTCCATCACCATCACACTTTTTAAAACACAGTTTGAGTTAATTTCTGTCGGGTTTCAGATTTCGAAAATTATTAGAAATTTGTAGGTATTTGGATATAATTATCCAAACAACTAAGTTCTGTGCGATTTGGAACATGAAGCTCAAGTTATGGTCCTTTTAACATCAGGGTTTAAAGCAGAAATTCTGATTTCTGGACAGCAACTATGTATTGTATTGTAGAGCATATATCGGATTGTTCTATTCATTTCTGGGTCACCAAGTATATATGAAAGTTATAGGTCTGTCAATTATGCATCTATACATCTAAAGTTTGTCATGAACGGACAACGGGAGTTCGATTTATATCCTATTTAAAAATAGTGTGCGAATCAAGGCCGTTTCTGTCTAGATTCGTCGTTTAATTTTGTAACTCAGTTTTCTATGATTTACATTGATTTTCAGGAAACCAATATAACTAAGAAAATCTATATCTTTTGATATATATGTCTAAAACACTTGAGTTTTCTCAAATTGGACATCGATAGAATGAGTTATGTGTCCTCGAAAATGATCGATAAAAGCAATTTTCTGTTTTTAGAAACAGTGATTAAAAATGTTTCATTAAACATAAAACATAATTCAATTTGATCTGAAATTTTTACTGTAGATCTGAAATTCTATCTAATAGTTATCCTAATTTTCCTAGAATTTCCAGATGTCAAGATTGATCCCTAAAATTTATTTCGAACATAAAGGTATTTCTTTAAAGGTCGTATTTGAGATTGACAAGACTATGGTATATATTTGAAACTCCGTTTTCTTTTAAAACTAAAAATAGTGAGCAATAAAATATGAAAAGCATGCAGACATGCAAAACAATCGGTCATGACATATATATTAAATTTGACATAAAATATTATATTATCACTTTGTTTTGTATTTGTTATTTAAATATAAGGATTACCGAAGTTATATGCAAGTATAGAAAAAATATAGGCATAGCAAGCGGAAAGAAGTTCAACAAGAGGAAGTCTAAGTGGAGGGAGAGAGAAACAAAGGGGACTTACTCGCGATGTGAGGCGGTCTAACAACCGGCTCACCGATAGTTTCAATTAGTCTTGTGCGGAAATCCTGGGCGTCTACGGGTAAGATTTCTTCACTATGTTTTGGGTGAACTTTTGGAGAGAAAAATTCAGAAGAGAAATATGTTTTGACGGCCAAGAGAAAATGAAGGAGAGAGGAAAATAAAAATAAAGGTGAAATAAGAATTTAAAGGACATTAAAAGGAGTTTAATAGGGAAATGACAGGATGGGCAGTTCTCTGTATTCAATTGGCGGTTTTGGGATGCAAAAATGAACAACCAAGAGACCAATGGACGCATGTTCACGAGCTGAGTACTTATGGATGTGCCTTGACCGCCTAAAACACCCTCGAGGCTGCCCAGGCGGGTCGAGCTCGAGTAATGGACTCGAATCTCGAACCCCAGGCTCGTGTCGTTGTTGGCAGTCCAAAAATATATATTTTATTCTTTTCTACACTTTCGAGACTCCATGCACTGCTCGTGAAATTTCCTGGGCTCGAAAACGTTAAAAAGAAAATAAAATAAAAGAATTGGGCTGTAAGAATTCGAACATGCGGACTATAGGACAGCGGTGTAAAGACATAAACAAAAGACTACAAGTTGTTTCTTGCATATATTCAACAAGTATTAAATATATAACAGATTTCCAAAGGAAAACGGTATTTTTTTAAAGAAAGATAATATGAAGGTATAGAAATGTTGGGTTCGTTACATCTTACTCTCCTTAGAAAAAATTTGTCCTCGAAATTTACACAATGAGTCTATCGAGAAAAAGATAAGGATAACATTGCTTAGTAGGAGGCATACTCTAACAGATAAGAAGACGTGGAATATATTCGAATCTAAGAATTCGAAAGCTGCAAAAAGAACTGCTAGGATAATACATAAGTTAAGGACCGTTTAGAAATGCATGAAAAGATTGGTTAAATGATACAAGTAAAGAAGAACCAATTATGAATCGAAAGTAACAAGGAAGTGTAACACCTTAGGTTTTTGATTAGTGTTAATTAAGCGATCATGCGGATTTATTGTAAAAAAGTTTACCAATTCGGTTTCCTCACATTTTATAACATTTAATTAATAATTTATTATTGTTTGTTATGCCTTGCACACATATGTGCATATTAATGTGAGAGTTTGTTTGTGTTAATCTAGTTTTGTGACCATGACAACCTAACCTAATCCTTGCTTTGCTTTAACCCTAAACCTCTAGATTTTTATGGAGAGATATTTCTTTGTGTTTTGGATTGGAGAGGAGGTGGCATGGTGACTCATGTGAGGGCATGGTTTGCATTAATGAGAGAGTTAATGCAATGGTGCACTCACCCTTATCATCACCTCTCTTTCTCTTTTCATCTCACTCTTTCTCATTCTCTCTCACTTCATCTCTTTCTCATTTATCTTCATCATAACTGAACACTTACTAATTCACCACAAAACCTACACTAATCTTCTTCAAAACATCACCCAAATCACTTCATAAACCTTGTTTTGCCTCTTGGATGCCTTGGAGCTTGGAAAGCTAGGATCTTTGAGCTTGTGTGGTTAGGTAATGATCTCTAACTGTTAAGTAGGTCTTTTTAGTATTGCGTAGCTTATACATTTTAGTTTAGAACGCTTAAAGTAAAGTTTCATGCACATATCGTATTTTTATTGTCTTTTTGTGATATCTGTGATCTGCTGTGACCCGGAGTGTATACTACAAAATCTAGCAGTGTAATTGTGTTGTACCAGAGACCATAAGCCTTCACCTGAAGCACGAACCCCTATTGCTCGGATTTGGCCGGCGACACAGTGAGGAAATCCGCCGACCTCGGCCTCCTTGAAGAGTTTGGGTTTGGGTTTTTCAGGGTAGCTGTCTGCTTTGGTTTTGGTGTGTTTAGTCCTGTTTGATTTTTAGGTTTTTACTGTATACAAAATCTGGGATCACTTGGCTAGTTTCTAGTGTTACGAATACGTGTGTTACGTTATCCGACACGGTACATGTAGTTTGTGTAGCTCTGCTCTTGGGTTGGTTTCGTAGTGTCGCTACGCATGATAGCCACTAGATGAACACTTGAGAGTGTTTGGAGTTGGTGCGTCGGTCAAAAGTAGTTTGTACGTATTATTGGTCGATTGCTAATATGAACTTGTTATATTGTTGTTTTATGATCTTAGGGACGCAGGCAAGGACTTCGGACGCTGCGTAGAAGGGAAAGCGAGTGGTTGGCTTTACTTAGCCCAAGATCATTGGTGAGTAGATTTAACATCTACAGGGGAATCGGTCGCATGGCGTTATGCGTCAGGGCTAGATATGATATGATATTAGTCGCATGTTTATATTGCACATATAGAGTTTGCGCATAAACTTCATTGCATATTATTACTTGTTGTGCTTGGACTTGTACCCATTGGACACTATACTATTATTGACGGCTCATGTTGCACGAGCATTGATTGTATGCCACATACACCGTCGATAATTGCCATGACACGCACAACCCATATACATACGAGATATAGTTGACACCTATACATGCGTGATATTGTATGGTTACGGACTTTGAGACATTGATACATATTCCATTGTGCATATGACATATAGCATACCACTATATCTACATGCTTACACATATGCCTTGACATGCCTACATGCTAGTTACCCATCTACCTATATGGTATTGTACCATTATTGACAGGTATATACACATATGAGACATAGGTACATGTACATCTTGCATACATACTTACACATACAACCGTATGGTATTAGATCATTATTGATAGGTACATGCTCATACACCTCGTTATAGTTACATGTTCACCTTTATATGATGCTGCGTTTAGTTTCGGAGAAATTAGGAACCACATGATATACTTAATAACTTTTTGCAGTTAAATAGCAGTTTTTCCTTTATATGCTCATATTACTATTTTATATTGCATATATTATATTTCATGGATTTCGCATTGTGATATGGTTTTCATATGATGTTTTCTGGATGTTTTAATCCTGCGTATATATATCAGTGGTATGGGACGCTGATATACATATGTATATATACGTATATATATATATATATCAGTGGTATGGGACGCTGTTATATATGTACACCTACATAATATATCATCATAATGATCTATGCAATTATACTTATTCATTATATGAGGGCCGATATTATGGTCGATATGTGGGCCGATCCGGACTGATGGAGCCCGAGGGCCGATCCGGACTGACGGAGCCATATATATATATATATATATATATATATATATATATATGAGTATTTACGTGTCAATGCTAGACACTAGTTTTCATGATGTTTTCGGGTGTCGATGTTAGACACCCATGTTTCATGAGACTTACAGAATGACATGTTTTATTTCATACTCCGTATTTATTTGATGTGCATTGCTTCATGTATTAGTAGTACCTGATAGTGTACCTTTCATAACTATTGCATATATATATATTGTTGTTTATTGCTATCAGCTCGCATGTGTTAGATTACCGTAGTACGTGCATACTTACGATTGCCTGCATATGTTATTTACTATTCACGATTTGGCAACTCATCCCCGTTGTGCCACAGTGTTTGCAGGTGTCCCTCAGAGCAGTCACGGCAGGGCTTCTTCTTCCTATCGTATCATCTTGTGCAGCGGATACCGCTACGGCTGACTGTGTGCAGTTTTGCTATAGGTGGGTTTTGCGGTTATCCGATGTTGCTCATTGTATATGCGTTGTATCCAGTACTCTCCATCTACCATTTTCATGTATTGACTTAGAGATGAGATGTGAGGATGATATTGTATATTATTTGTGACTCAGGATGTTTTATATGCAGTTTTATTTATATCGCCTTTTCTTCGCTACTGCGTTGTATATCTGTTGTGGTGGTTGTTTTCCACCTTTGGGCGTGGATTTGCTCCCGTTTGGGGATGCTTTACTTATATCTTCTGATGTACTTTTGGGGGCTTTTTTTACAAAGGAGGTGCTGCCAAAATTTTAAAGGAAGTAAATTTGGACTTTAAAGAATTTGATTGAGATTGCAAAAGTTTTAATAATGTTCTTATCACTTACTACTTTTGGTGGTTTAGATGGTTGGGTTTTCGGCTTACTTGAATTACGTTACGCCTGGAGACGTTGCGTGGTTTAGGGGCCGTCACGTGCCAAATTTCAGGTCGTGACAGAAAGTTTAAAGAAGATTGAGACGGCGATGAGAAGTCACACTTCCGTTTCCATTGCGTCGGGATATGATCGTTGGGGAAAACAAGAAAGGATTCAAAGGGATAATATTCAAGAATGAAATCATGGTGCAGATGTTATAAAATGAGTACATTGAACGGACTCACCGAGAACTCCTAGATGGTATTATAGCTATTGTCTGATAGTATTTCTCTGGTGACAATTGTACATGGTGGTCTTTTGACCTGAGATCTCCATAGCGTCTTGTGTGTGTTCCCATTATACTTTGTTTACTACCCAACCATGGTTGTAAAGACCCGTACATACAGGTTTAGTTAGGTATAGTCCCGAAGCACATAAAGGCAGTGAGCGGTCGAGATGCGATTCATCTTATCCTGAATAGGGAGTTGATGTCACAATATGCATGATAGATGGTGGAGATTTATTTGTCTATCAAATTTAACCACAAGTGCACGGTTATATCATTATAGTAATTACGGATCGATCCACAAGGAGACGTGTGAATTATAATTAACTTAAAACGAATTAAATAAAAAGATTTGGTTTATTTAACTAAACCAATTAAAGGAAAATAAAGGAAAGAAATTAATGCAAGTTTTAAAATAAAAGATTTCAAATAATAAAGAAAGTCCTAAGGTTTTAAATTACCTTTACTAATCATGGTGTTTTATAAGATATCTATTCTTTTCTTATTCCCATATTTAAATTCATTACCTATCAATTGCAAGAAAGCATAGAGAATATGTTCGTCGTGATAAAATATCCATCAATTATGAAAGCATAAATTATATAATCATGGTAATACCTTCTCAATCTATAAAATCATATAGCAATAAATTTAAATATTCAATTCTAATTAACCTAAAATTAATTAAATCTTACCCTTCTACAAAATAATACATAAGTTTTCAATTTACGAATTACCTTGTTTTGTCGGAAAAATCTAAATTACCCTAAATTAATTAGGTTGAGTCTACTATAATAAAAATTCCATCTCAGCTTTCCTAATTAGTTTTCTAGGTCGTCAAACTATCATTAAACTAATTATTTTATCAGTGATACTATCTTTCCCTAAACAAATCTTATGGAATCAATCAATCATTGATTTATTTATTTTATTAGCATAGCATAAAAAAGAATTAATTTTTATCAAAAAGATTAATCATGAAAACCAAATAGAAAAGAATAGAGAGAAGAATTCAAACACCATTTATAGAAAGTATAGTTCAAAACCCTAGCAATTAAATTAGTTACTCATGATAGAAGAAACTATAATAAAATTAATAAACTTCATATCGAAATGTAACTATAAGATAATTTTGATCTCTCCTTAAAGCGTAAACACTTAACCCATAGAGAGAAGAAGTCCTAATGATGTATACAACAGTATTTATAGAGGCGGTGGAAAATCTAAAGATGAGTTACAAAAGATATGTGAAGTAGCAAAGATCCCTCAAAATCTGAGCATGCAACTCCCTAAAATTTTAGCCAGAATCATGGTAATTTCAGCCATAATCGGTTTTTGGTAAGATTTGGCCTCCAGATTTTTTCTGTAGATTTGTCTCAACCTTTTGAATCTTTTTCCACTCATGATTTTTGGTAATTTTCACTTTTGGCGCTATTTTCGCTTAAAATAGTCCACATCCAACGCACATAGTCCATCTTTTGTGTACTTTCCCTTTTTGCCCTATAATCTGCATTTATTGACAAAACATATCTGGAACAGCATAAAATAGGCAAAATAAAGATTAATATGGTTATATAAATATGCATTAAAATGCACTAATCAAATACCCCCACACTTATCTTTTACAAGTTCTCGAGCAAATTTTGAGTTTCAAACTATAAACTAACAAACTAAAAATAAAAATCTAACTAAAATCTACTCCTATTCCTATGCTTCTTTCGGGGCGTGTGATTGCACTAAGCATGTTGCGTTAAATCTCTATGTGTCCCTAGTAGGAGGAGTGTTGTCTCTTGAGTGTTTTCAGCGGATACTACCCACAAAATCCCAAAAAAGGGAAACAAAAAGAAAAGAAAAGAAAATAAGAAATGAAAATTAAAGAAAATGAAAAACATTTATAAAAGTTAAGGAAATAAAGTAAAAGATAGAGTTTTAAATTTTCACTAGTTTTTCAGGTTTCATGAATTTTTATCCTAATAGTCTCATTTAACTCTAGAAACTACCTCCTCCCTTAATAGAACTTCATTATATTCTTCCTTCCCTATCTCTTCTTCAAATGTCGATCTTATACCCTTGCGTGTGTGTAAACGATCCCTACACTCGAGAATAAAATTCAAGCTATCATATTAATGCCCTTATACCCTCATATTTTTATTCAATGCAAATGTAAGTGAATGTACCTACAAACCTTTCAATAGGATCACTACTGCTTTCTGAGACACTAGCCGACCGATTACTCAATGTGTGAGTTTAAGTTACGTGCAATGTTTAGTTATGCTTAGCCTTGTAACTACCTCAGACCTTCAGCAGTGGCTTTCAAACCAGTTGGTTTGAAACACTAGGTGATACAACACCCCTTCGACTGAAAATTTACTTGCCCTTAGTAACTACAAAACTAGACTTATTATATTTATTCTCATATTTTTTTCACACCTTTTAAAATATATTTGAGTATTTTAGGCAATGATATTTCAAGGTATTCTATACTATCTCAAGTTTCAAGATTCATGACTGTGCAATTTATAGGTATATATTTTCAAAGTTCGAATTGAAGGTAAGGAATTATTTTTCAGACTTAGTGCTACACTAAAATTCAATATTTTTCTTCATTTCCCTTAATCTTTAAAATTTGAATTCATGATTACCTATTACTAGTTTGTTTCAAAAACATCCCTTTTTCCTCCTTTTTTTCCTTAAAAAATGAAAAGGAAGACCTAAAAAATGAAAAAGAAAATTTAAAAAATCTTTAAAAAATGAAAAAGAAAGAAAAAAAACCTAAAAATTCTAAAAAGGAAAAAGAAAACTAAAAAATGAAGAAAAACTCAACTTTACAAAATCACCCCCACACTTAATTTTGACAAGTCCTCACTCTTCTCTACCCAGTCCAATACCTCAAATTTATTAAATTACGTTTCATATTTAACTCAAGAATATCTATAACAAACAAAGCAATTTACTTAAAATAAACAATAGAAACAGAGAGTGGAAGGATAGATTTACCTTCCCCAGAAATCTGGGGGCGGTTGGCTTCAGAATTCTGGTCGTGCCGAAATTTCTCCAAATCTGGCTGAAATTTTGAAGCTTCTCGTGATGAAATTTTTGTGGCTTCCTCCTCTCTTCTTTAGGGTTTTCAAACTACTCTTGGTTTTAGGGAGTGAAGCTTAATTTGGCTACATATTAGGGGTTAAGTAACTTTGCACAAAAATCCTTCAAAAATCAAAGATATCAAATAAACCTAAAAAAAAAGTTAGTAAAAAAATATTATGATAAAAACCCTACAATGAAAAATTAAAGAAGAAACAAAAAAACAATTTACATTATGCTTTGGCTAATCCAAAGGTTAATATTAACCACTCCAAAATTTTATCTATGATCATGCAGGGATAGTAAAACAAATTATAACAACATCGATAAATACCCTAAAATTAATATGTAGATAATTAATATGGTGTTTATATATAGGTGTACAAAATTGTGATGCAAGTTTCGCCGAATAAACTAACACGGTAATAAATGATTTAAGTCTAAAAGAATTATACAGCTGTGCTACCTTGTCACAGTATTGGCTAAATGGATCAAAATCTTCAATATGAACATGCAGGGTATAAATAAAGGATACATTTATAGGAGTTAAACGCACAACTTCTTCTTGCTTTTCGCTAGGATTAGTTCCAAATATGACCAAAAGTGGTGAAGGGTTTGGTTCAACTGGTAAAGGCTCAAAAATATATTCACAATTTATTTGATGGTTTGTTAAATCTAATTCATCTATAAGATTGAGCTCATTCTTAAAAATTTCCTCAAAACTTTTATCAAAATTTTCTTCGTCAAAATTAAACACCTCCTTTTCATGCTCTTCTTCTAATATAATAGTTGAATCCACCTCAAAAATGTCATCGCATTTCTCGTCTAACAATTCTTTTTCCCCCTTCTTAAATTAACTCATGGTTGATTTTCGTCATCCAAAAATATGGGTTCCCACTCTAGAACGTCTTAAAAATTTTTTTTGTTCGTTCCATCTAAAAATGTAGGTTCTCTACCAGTGATTTGCTTAAATATTATACCTAAACCAACCCCATCAAAATCATAAGTTTCGTTTACAGATGCAGTTTCTATATCTAAAACCTTTTTAAAAAAATTATCCGCTACTGTTGATTCTTCATAAATTTCTTCCTCAAACATTCTACTCAAGTCATATTCGTCAAAAACACAAGTATCTTCCTAAAAATTTTTCTCATAATCATCTGGTAAATCACACATTTCTTCATCGACCATATAATCAGATAAATCATTTTCATATAAATTCGTTGTTGGGGACCAAATTGGAATTTCAAATTCTGAAGGGTTTGTGTGTATTTGCATTGGGAAGGTCTCTTGCTCTATCCTACTATCTATTGCCGCAGCTACTTAGCCAATAAACATTTCAATATTAGCTACGGATTGTTTTAGTTGAGTAATTTCATTTTGCAGAAATGTGGCCAACTGCTTTTCAACATCATCAAGTTGCATATCCTCTTCATTATCAACTTCTATTGAAGGGTTGAAAGTTCGAAATGGTTGATAAGAATCTAATTGGGTATGGACATAAGGAGGGCTAATAGGTGTAATTTATTGCACATTTTTCTAACCCATTTATCATTTTATTGTCATATATTATGTTGTTTCGGGTATCTTTTGCGAATTATTACAGATAACAAGGTTTGGATGCAAAAAGACAAAAAATTGTCCTAAAATGAGGATTACGTGCGTATAATGGAGAATTAAGGGAGTTATCCAGGAAATTAAAAGAATAATTTGAAAATTTGGAATAAATTTGGGAATATCATTAAAGGTTGTAACAAATAGAGGTGAACTAATCATCACAACAACAAATTAGATGGAGATACCAAATCAAATCAAAAGCAATAAATAAATCTTCCTAATTATTGTAAGTCCATGTCACGCACCCCACGAACTTGCGGGGAGGCGGAATATATGAAAAAAATTATCAAAGCTTCGTAACACGGACTTGAGCACACGGATCGTGTCTAAACCATTACTAGCAAACTACGAAAGGTTTAACTACTCGGATTCGAAATTATACCTCACGTTACTTGTTCTTCGGGTCTTCATCGCTGTTCTCCACTCCTTGTAGGCTCTATGGAATGTCGGCACCTCAACGGCCTCCTCGAGTCAAAGACGATCCACCCGAGAGCTACTACTCCAAGCTTGACCTCTAACTTGAGGTAACTAGGTTACTAAAAGTGCTAATCAAAACAACCTAGGGGATATAGAGTATGATTATGGATTAATAAGTCTTGCTAACTCTTGATCTCAACACATGAGGGGTTAGGGTTAGGGTTTGAAGAGAGAGAGCTTGAGGAGAAAGAAGGTGAGAATTAGAATCCTTTTGGTATGATGATATCATTTGAATATATGAAGCATATGATATAATTAAAATGAATAACAAATAAATATGTGTCATCATGCTTCATTAATTCATAGAGTGATTCATCTCATGAGTCATTTAAAACATTAATGCAACATTAACCTCATGGATGATTCACTCTCATGACTCATTAATCCAATAAATGCAAATGCCACCTTAGCCTCCAAGTCATCATACTTCTAGAAGCTTCTCGAAGAATTACGAGAACGCCCCTCCTATCCGTGAAAACACGGAAAAACTTTAGACTGTATAAATCCAATAATTTGATACTAGAATCTGGCTTAAACGAAAGCCAGCTAGTAAAAACTGTCCGAACATCGTACATGCGTAAAAACACGTATGCGTCCGAACCCTGTCGTAAAACCATACGACCTCTATATCGTTTCGCCCGAAGCAGGGAAAATCTCTGTGTGGGACTCTAAAGACTCGACACTACGCTGGCAGTGGGTTTAACCACAGACCGCAAGCGGCACTAGCTGTATGTAATGGTCCCTAGGTAGACGTCGATAAGAAGGCCGATGAGGAAACCCATCTGATCTCCTACTGAGGCTGATGTGACAATCTCCGTAAAGTCCGGTTTCTAGGATTATCGCATATCGGGCCTAGGGGGCGGTAAACGTCAGACCCCTAATAGCGGTATAAGTCGTGTCGGAGTGATGCCCATTACACCTTGAGAAACTACTGGAAGCCACCAGTAAATCTCGCTTTCCCTGGATAGGGACTTTGCGTAATGGCTCTCCATACACAGCGCGATATCAACCCCCAATACCGGGAGAGACGAATCCTGTCTAACCGCCACTGCCTCCAAGTGCTTCGGAACTGGCACCCAACTACTACATGTTTGCACGACTCCTTTGAGCCGTGGTAGGGTAGTAATCTAAGTACAGTGGGAACACACTCGAGGCGAAGTAGCAGTGTCAAGTCGACGGACTAAGCTGTACTCATGTCACCTGGGAACTGCTATCTGACGATGGGTATAAATCCAACCAGTAGTTCCCGGTGAGTCCTGTCCGGTGTACCCGTAACCTAACGAGCACCTGCATACTATCTCCAGTACGACGTACTGATGGCTGTGGGACAGACCATCTCCCTAACTGGGATGAGAAGCGTATAAACCAGTCTACTCCGGAGTATCGATGCCCTATCTCGATAATCCTACGACCAGGGACCTGTATAGGATGTTGCTTATAGACTACCCAGCCCTCACTAGTGTGACTGTCATCACAACGCTGGTAATCAAGCAAAGATCCTAAGGGCTCTACTAATATGTATAAGCGATACATCAATATAAACATATGCACATATTAAAGTAGACACTAACCAAATAGCATACTACCATTTTTAGCAAGACTATCAATACAACTGTGAATATCCCTAGCTTCCATTAAGTAATATACAAACTAGTATGATACAGTAATGGCCTCTAGGGCATAAACACTAACAATCTCCCACTTGCACTAGGGCCATGTACTGGCATATCGCAGACCTATCATCTCGAATAGCCTCTCGAACTGCGTCTGAGGAATGGCCTTTATGAATGGATCAGCAGTGTTATTCTCTGTATTTACTCTCTTTACCTCGATCTCCCGGCGATCTACGATCTCCCTGATCAGGTGATACCACCTTAAGATGTGTCTGGACTTCTGATGGGACCTGGGTTCCTTCGCTAAAGCTATAGCGCCGTTGTTGTCGCAATACAGAGGTATTGGACCAACACTGGTAGGAACCACCTGAAGTTCTGTGAGGAACTTCTTCATCCAGACAGCTTCTTTTGCGGCATCGCAAGCAGCTATGTACTCCGCTTCCATCGTTGAGTCAGCAACGGTCTCCTGCTTGGAACTCTTCCAACAGACCGCCCCTTCATTGAGGGTAAAGACATAACCCGACATGAACTTGGAGTCATCCTTGTCACTCTGGAAGCTGGAGTCGGCAAAGGCCTCGATCTGGAGGTTTTTTCCACCATACACCAAGAACATCTCCTTAGTCCTCCTCAGATACTTGAGAATGTTCTTTACTGCTATCCAGTGCTTCTCCCCTGGGTTTGCCTGATACCGGCTTACAACTCTTAATGCGTATGCTACATCTGGTCTGGTACATAACATCGCATATATTATAGAGCATACCGCAGAAGCGTAGGGTATAATCGACATGCGATTCCTTTCCAAATCAGTCTTGGGAGACATCTCTTTGGAGAGGGTGATTCCGTAACAAGCTGGTAGGTTACCGTGCTTAGAATCTTCCATACTGAATCTTTTCAATATGGTGTCTATGTAACTGGACTGCGAAAGTCCCAACATCCTCTTAGATCTATCACGATAGATCTGGATATCCAGAATGTAGGTGGCATCATCCAGGTCCTTCATGGAGAACTTCTGTGACAAGAACCTTTTGACTGACTGTAGCATAGGAATATCATTTCCTATTAGGAGAATGTCATCCATGTACAAGACGAGGAATACAACAACTCTCCCTACAATCTTACTGTATATGCATGGTTCATCTGGATTTTTGATAAAGTCGAACTCTTTGACAGTATCATCAAAACAGATGTTCCAACTCCGCGATGCCTGCTTTAGTCCATAAATGGACTTAAGCAACTTGCACACTTTACCGCTGCTCCCACTCTGAATGAATCCCTCTGGCTGATCTATATAGACGCACTCTTCCAAATTACCATTTAGAAAGGCCGTCTTTACGTCCATCTGCCAGATCTCATAATCATGGAAGGCAGCAATGGCAAGAAGGACCCGAATGGATTTGAGCATAGCCACTGGAGAAAAGGTTTCATCATAGTCCAAACCAGGTCTTTGATGGAAACCCTTTGCAACAAGTCTAGCCTTATAGGTTTCAACCTGTCCATCTACACCAATCTTCTTTCTAAAGATCCATTTGCATCCTACGGGTTTTACCCCATCTGGAGCAATGTCCAAAATCCATACTTTGTTAGTGTACATGGACTTCATTTCGATCCACATTGCATCCAGCCATTTTACCAAGTCGCCACTCTGAATGGCTTGCTGGAAGCTAGCAGGGTCATCATTATCAATGATGCAATCTTCTCGATCCCCGTCTATGAGAAAACCGTAGTATCTCTTGGGCAGATGAGACTGCCTATTACTTCTACGGATAGGCGCTGGTATGTCCCTTTCTTCTGAAACTTCTGGTTCTACCATACTTTCAGTAACAGCTTGTGGTTCTGGAATTTCTTCCAGTTCTACTGCGCTCCCACTCTTCTGATTTTCTAAAAATTCAGCTTCTAAGAAGTGGGCATAACAAGAAAGAAAAACCTTTTGTTCTTCTGCGCAATAGAAATAATACCCCTTGGAGTTCTTTGAATATCCCACAAACTTACATTGTACTGAGCGTGCCTCGAGCTTGTCCGGATTCTGCTTTTTTATAAAAGCTGGACATCCTCATGTCTTCAGGTACTGAAGATAGGGTTTCTTCCCACTCCATATCTGATATGGTGTGGTAAGCACAGTCTTGGTTGGAACCTTGTTCAAAAGATATGCAGCTGATTCTAGTGCATAACCCAGAAAGATCGCGGTAACTCAGCCTTACTAATCATGGAATGAACCATATCCAATAGGGTTCGATTCCGCCTTTCCGATACACCATTGTGTTGTGGTGTGTATGGAGGAGTAAGCTGAGAGAGAATTCCATTCTCTTTTAAGTAACCTAGGAACTCGGCACTTAAGTATTCACCATCTCGATCAGATCTCAGTGTCTTGATACTTTTGCCCGTTTGGTTTTCCACTTCATTCTTGTATTCCTGGAATTTCTCAAAGACCTCGGATTTATATTTCATCAAGAAGATATGTCCATACCTAGAGAAATCATCCGTAAAAGTAATGAAGTAGGAATAATCACCTCGCGCATGTGTAGACATTGGACCGCACACGTCACTGTGTACGAGTCCCAAGAGCTCGCTCGCTCTTACTCCGTGTCCAGTAAACGGAGTCTTTGTCATCTTTCCCATGAGACAAGATTCACAAGTAGCATAAGATTGATATTTGAACGGATTCAAATATCCTTCTCTATGTAACTTAGTTAATCGTGTTTCATTGATGTGACCTAGTCTACAATGCCATAAGAAAGCCTGATTTATTTCTGGAGACTTTCTTTTAAGTGTGTTCTGGATATTGAAAACCTGAGCTTGACTTAATACGTACATATCGTCATCTAATGTACCGGACCCAATCAGAACTTGATTTAGGTGGATGTGAACTACATTGCTTACGAATGTAAAATCATATCCCTCTCTCGAAAGTGAGGACACTGATATGCTATTACAAGTCAAACTAGGTACATACAAACAGTTACGTAGAATCAATATCTGCCCACTTGTCAAACCTAGGCGATATTCTCCCACGGATTCAGCGTCCACGCTCATTCCGTTTGCAACTCTGAGAGACAAATCACCTACCCTTATAACTCTACGGTTTCTCAAAGCATGTAATGAATTACAGATATGAGATCTTGCTCCGGTATCTAGTACCCAGGAAGTAGAGTTAATTGACAAACAGTTCTCAATTACAAACACACTTGAGGCCGAAGCCACAACATACTTCGTATCCTGGCTACTGGCTTCCAAAGCCCAGCAATCCTTCTGCCAATGCCCGTTCCCATAACAATAGGAACATCCCTCCTTACCTACACCAAGTCCCGAAACTTTTGCTCTTCCCTTTCCTCCTACTTTTCCGACACCGTATATCGGCTTTGTAGAGGTCTTCTTCTTTTCACCCTTTGCTTTCGCCCTGGATGTAGAAGAAGAAGGTCCCCCATTAAGCAGAGCTTGTGTCTCCCTGGTTTCTTTCAGGGTGTAAGTAGAGGGTAGGGACTGTGGAAATAAGTCAGCGTATGACCTATTTCCCAACGTGGTCTCCAGGTCCTTGAGCTCATCAATATAGCTAGTCATCGTAAGGACGTCGTCCCCTACAGATGACCCGACAGCCAACCTCACTTGAATTAATTCGTTCGAGGTCTCATATCTTGTGATATGAGATTGCTCTCCATATAAATCTTTGTTATGGAGAAAGATGGAAACTACGTCCTTCTTCTCGTATTGCTTCTGGTATACACCATCAACTGAAGCTAACACGAGGCACTTAGCATTCACATTATCCTTTTCCCTTGTCTGACGGATATCCATATCCGTGACGGTGGAAACTGGACCTGGGACGTCGGGATCTTGAGTAGTAATAGGGTGGTCCAGCTTGTCATAGGCAATGGACATCTGGACAGACCTTTGCCAGTCATATAAGTCAGATTCAGTCAACTTGTTATCTAGATGTAACCTAGCCATGGTCACAAGGTCGCTGCAATGAGAGAGAGAGAAGAAAACACTTTAGCATGATGCTCTTGCAAATTTAGATTGGTTTTTAGTTTATCTAAACTGGATGGCTCCCACTGTTTCTCGAATCCTTCCTCAAACCATAAAAGAAGAATTAACCAGGACTGATCTCACCGTACAATACTTGCTTAACCGTTCAGCCAGGCCGGTGTCGGTACTTCGAGGGAGGTTTTCCAATGCTTTCACGAAGTTCCTTAATTAAATAACCTCTTTTCTCTGGGGACGTAGCCCCGCTGACACCTTTCTTGACACCTACTTGGTTTATAGCATTGATCGTTTAAGTGACGAATCTCTTGATAAGTAGCATATACTCACAGTAGGATCGGGATCCAAATATCATCGTATGATAATGTTGAAGGAATCCTACCAACATTCATCAAACTCCAAATGGTATGCAACACTAGCAAGTTTCAGTTTCTTTAGAAACCCCCGATGTGGATTTTTGCCCCATGTTCTTATGACCTTGACGAAGGCCAACAAATCATAAGTCACATGTCAAGTTCTGCCCATCATTATCTTGTTAATTTGAACCCACCCGTACATACCCTTGACGAAGGCCAACAAGGTAATACGACTGTCCCAAACCAACTCATCTATCTATGTAACAAATGAATACTCCAGCAGCTACCAAACATTATGCCTTGACGAAGGCCAACAAACATAGCTTGAATACTACTGACCATCCATAAGAAATGACGGAGGGCTACGACTGGTTTTGGCGAAACCGTGAACGTAGTGAACTTGATATAATCGAAGGAACCTGATAGCTTTTTAAAAGGAGTGGTTAAAACTCCGCAATTAAAAATTCTACTCTTTTAAAATAACCGAGTGGTTTCCTTTAAATTTGTTCCAACGATTCAACTTTGGTTTATTTTCTTTGTATTAATATAATGCGTCCCATCAATTAACCTATCATTGCAGAAAACAATGAAAATACAACGTCCTCTTATGCCATCCGCATTCTCCACTGGGTCCCGTCATCACCCGTTAGGTTACTTAACTAACGACAGAGCGGGGGCTGAGCTAGCCCGGATTTAAAACATAAGTAATGTCTAAATAGCTATCATATATAGATATTGTACATTCGTCAGACGCAATAATAGGCATTCCAGATCACTGATGAACATTATTGGATATACAAGCAATCCGCGTTTCTTTCGAGCCTGCAACGAAAGACGGATTACACAGTTGTGATGAATAGCCATTACCCCACCCTAGACCTCTACGGGTACGGCAAACTACCCGCCAATTACCCGAAGTGAAGCGGTCTCCCTCAACAACGTGAGTAGGCCACTAAACACTTCAAAGTACCCGGTAGTTTGTGCACCCCACCTTGGGTCTATCTTAGGAGCAAAAATAGTAAATGAAATAATACAACGGTGGCTACAACCGCAACCTGGATGTGCCCCGGAAAAGAATATTACATCATATTACAATTTACATCGAATGAATGAATATAATAACCCATCTCAAACCCCGGCTAATCATCACAACGATCCAATCAAGTTCATATTCACAAACAGTAAAAACCATTACAGAAATGTGCAACCCTCTGCCAACCGACATACTAGCGGTTAGGGGAGGTTTACGAACACATTAAACATTACAGATAAAAACCCGATTAGCAAATAACTTAGAATATCGATCGACAACCTTTTTCCGTGTTTACCCCAAATGCAAGCCAGCACAGAAGTAACCTGGGCAGAAACATAATATACTGGAAAACAAAACACCACAAAATAAGAATTACTGTGAAAATCCGAGTCAACTCGGAGTTGACTCGACGGCGGATCCGCGGCCGAATGCACTCATCTGCCGTGGTTCCTCGGCCGTATCATCGATTTACCTTCTCGTATTTTCCCAGTATTCTTATAATCCCCTGCTGTGAATTTTCAGGTCTATCAAATAATTTTTCGACACGTTTAAAATTGACAGAAACTTGAGGGGTCCGGGGTTATGTTTTCGCGTTTTTCCGACGATCGAAGTTCTAATTAGTTGCTAACAAGCTAGTAAAGGTTTAGTAGGCTCTGATACCACTGTAAGTCTATGTCACGCACCCCACGAACTTGCGGGGAGGCGGAATATATGAAAAACAATTATCAAAGTTTCGTAACACGGACTTGAGCACACGGATCGTGTCTAAACCATTACTAGCAAACTACGAAAGGTTTAACTACTCGGATTCGAAGTTATACCTCACGTTACTTGTCCTTCGGGTCTTCATCGCTGTTCTCCACTCCTCGTAGGCTTTATGGAACGTCGGCACCTCAACGGCCTCCTCGAGTCAAAGACGATCCACCCGAGAGCTACTACTCCAAGCTTGACCTCTAACTTGAGGTAACTAGGTTACTAAAAGTGCTAATCAAAGCAACCTAGGGGATATAGAGTATGATTATGGATTAATAAGTCTTGCTAACCCTTGATCTCAACACATGAGAGGTTAGGGTTAGGGTTTGAAGAGAGAGAGCTTGAGGAGAGAGAAGGTGAGAATTAGAATTCTTTTGGAATGATGATATCATTTGGATATATGAAGCATATGATATAATTAAAATGAATAACAAATAAATATGTGTCATCATGCTTCATTAATTCATAGAGTGATTCATCTCATGAGTCATTTAAGAAATTAATGCAACATTAACTCTATGGATGATTCACTCTCATGACTCATTAATCCAATAAATGCAAATGCCACCTTAGCCTCCAAGTCATCATACTTCTAGAAGCTTCTCAAAGAATTATGAGAACGCCCCTCCTATCCGTGAAAACACGGAAAAACTTTAGACTGTATAAATCCATTAATCCAATACTAGAGTCTGGCTTAAACCAAAGCCAGCTAGTAAAAACTGTCCGAACATCGTACGTGCATAAAAACACGTATGCGTCCGAACCCTGTCGTAAAACCATACGACCTCTATATCGTTTCGCCCGAAGCAGGGAAACTCTCTGTGTAGGACTCTAAAGACTCGACACTACGCTGGCAGTGGGTTTAACCACAGACCGCAAGCGGCACTAGCTGTACGTAATGGTCCCTAGGTAGACGTCGATAAGAAGGCCGATGAGGAAACCCATTCGAACTCCTACTGAGCCTGATGTGACAATCTTCGTACAGTCCGGTCTGTTCGTCTAGGACTATCGCATATCGGGCCTAGGGGGCGGTAAACGTCAGACCCTTAATAGCGGTATAAGTCGTGTCGGAGTGAAGCCCATTTCACCTTGAGAAACTACTGGAAGCCACCAGTAAATCTCGCTTGCCCTGGCCAGGGACTTTGCGTAATGGCTCTCCATACACAGCGCGATATCAACCCCCAATACCGGGACAGACGAATCCTGTCTAACCGCCACTGCCTCCAAGTGCTTCGGGACTGCACCCAACTACTACCTGTTTGCACAACTCCTTTGAGCTGTGGTAGGGTAGTAATCTAAGTACAGTGGGAACACACTCGAAGCGAAGTAGCAGTGTCAAGTCGACGGACTAAGCTGTACTCATGTCACCTGGGAACTGCTATCTGACGATGGGTATAAATCCAACCTGCAGTTCCCGGCGAATCCTGTCCGGTGTACCCGTAACCTAACGAGCACCTGCATACTATCTCCAGTACGACGTACTGATGGCTGTGGGACAGACCATCTCCCCAACTGGGATGAGAAGCGTATACACCAGTCTACTCCGGAGTATCGATGCCCTATCTCGATAATCCTACAACCAGGGACCTGTATAGGATGCTGCTTATAGACTACCCAGCCCCCACTAGTGTGACTGCCATCACAACGCTGGTAATCAAGCAAAGATCCTAAGGGCTCTACTAATATGTATAAGCGATACGTCAAAAGAAACATATGCACATATTAAAGTAGACACTAACCAAGTAGCATACTGCCATTTTTAGCAAGACTGTCAATATAACTGTGAATATCCCAAGCTTCCATTAAGTAATATACAAACTAGTATGATACAGTAATGACCTCTAGGGCATAAACACTAACAATTATATGCCAAATTTAGGAACAATTCGGAAATCCACGCAACTACAGAGCTACGAGAATAATTTTCTTGAGTTGACAACTAAAACGAGCTCAACAAATCAAGAGAATCAAGCACAAAAAAATTCATGCCATGAAGCTACCAAAAGGCTGTGGATCAGCCGCAGAATGAGCATATGCGCGACGGTTTAGCCGCGCAATCTGGGTCGTTCATCACCAATTTTTATGGGCACGATCATCTTGGCACGTACATTGTTTTGAGATATATCGTTTTAATTTTTGAAGATTCTGAAGGCCTGCAACAGTATCCAACAGAGCAATTAGAATATATTATCATAGATGTTAGAAAGTAGATTCTCTTGTATCTTCTATTATTTATTCTCCAATTTTCCTTAACCCTATATAAGCACCTGTATATCCTTGGGGTTTCATATATCACTAATTATTCAAGAACTAGGGTTTTCAAGAGAAGGGTCAACCATTGTAAGTACTTTAAATTCTCAATAAAAATGTTTTTATTTAATTTTGTATTCTCTTTGAATATGCATGGTTAAACACAGTCTAGTATTTTGTTTTGCTTATATATGTGGTGGATATTTTATAACCGCTTTATTTCTTACTATGATATGAATCACTTTTGAGCGATATATGGTTCCCATTGTTCTTAATCTAGAAAAGTAATTTTATGATAAAAAATTGACGCCTTTAGTAAAATTATGAATAGAAAATAATACCTAAAAACTAATTAGGTTCATGATAGTAGAGACCTAGAAACCTAATTAGGGATGGTAAGAAATAAAGTATAAGATCAAAAGATATTCAAACTAGTTATTAATTTGATCTGGGAACCTAAAACATGGTAGTTGTACTTTCTAGACCTACAAATACGCATAGACGGTTAAAACTAGGTTAAATCTTGTAGACTAGAATTAGGGTTTTAATCAAATCTAAATGATATAACAGAATTGATTGGATAAAATTAAATCAAATAATTTATTCTATACTTTTATTTTATTAATAGATCGTTAATTAAAACTATGAAAAAGGATAAAGAGTTATCATATAAACTACCACATATAAAAAGGAAAGCAAAACCCTAGATCTCTTTTTATTATTCAAACAAATCTTTTAAATTTTCTTGCATTAGATATTGATAAAAAAATCAAATCTTTTCTTTAACTTAATTTAATAGTAGTTAACACAACTATCTGTGGGAACGATCCTCAAGTATAACCGCGATAAGTTGCATACTTGCGATTAAATTTGGAGACTAATAAAATCCACGTCAAGTTTTTAGCGTCGTTTCCGGGAAGGTGTAGTTTAATTACATTTAAATTTAAGTTTTAGATTTTAGTTGTAAATTAAATTAGATTTTCATTAGTGCGTTTTGCAAAATTTCTATTCAAAATTTCTGGGATTTCTACAAACTTACTAGAAGAGAAGATCAAGACGAACAGAGGCAAATCTAGGTAAGATCTCATTCTTTCCAAAATCTCGATTTTATTCTAACTAACAGATTTTTGCAGGATTGTGTGTTAAAAAAATTAGTTTAGATTTTAGATCTTTGATTGTTTTAGATTGCATTGCATATTTAAAAAGATTCTAAGAGGAAATTATTTCCCCAATTGAGAGCAAAGCTCTATTCAAAATTCAAAATTTGAACTGAGACAGCGCCTCGTGTGCAAAGCACGAGAGCGCTGGCGTCAGGAGCGCCAGTGCTAAGAGTCAAAAACTCTGAGGCAGTGCCTCACGTGCAAAGCACGAGAGCGCTCGCATCAGGAGCGCCAGCGCTAAGAGTCAAAAACTCTGAGGCAGCGCCTCACGTGCAAAGCACGAGAGCGCCAAGCACTAGAACTAAATGTTCTCCACCATTGGATCAAAGATCCGACTAAGATGAATAAATCATCAAATTACAGAATAAAATTCTGTTGAGAAAATACTTCTCAAATCTTTCCAAACAGGAAAAATTGTGCTCTGTAAATTAGAGCACCGTTGGATCAAAGATCCAATGGTGATTAAAAATCACCAAGATACAGAATAAGTTCTGTATGGGAAAAAATTTCCCAATCTTCTTAAAAACAAGAAGATTACTTTCTGTAAAACAGAAGCCCTTGGATCAAAGATACAACAGTGGGAAACATTCCCAAATCAATTAGAGAAAAGATCTCTTCAACCGATTCAAAAAATCCGCATCCCCTATATAAAGGACCGAAAACTTCAAGTCTTGAAAGGAGGAAACCCCACCTAAAACTTGGAGAAATTTCAAAGAGAAGAGCAAGCTCTCGGAAGAAGAACAATTTCTTTAAGGTAAATAAAACAGAGAGATAAAATCATCTCATAAGAGAAGAAGAACTTAGTTCTTTTCTAGATCATAGATCTATAAGACATACGTCTTTCACAAAGAGATCATAGCATCTCATCATAAAAAAAGGGAGGAAGAAGAATTCAATTCTCTTCAGATCACAGATCCATAAAGGCAAAGCTTTTCACAAAAAAAGAGAGATTGTAACATCTCCTATAAAAATAAGAACTTTTTTCTTAGACCCACGAGACAAAGTCTCTTATAAACTAGAATTTAATTCTCATAGCGTAGAACTGATCAAAATTGCCTAAAAAAAGCCTTAGCGCTCCAAATTAAAAAGAAGCGCCTCGGCGCTCCAAGACTGGCGCACAGCGCCGCAGTGCTCCAAGCGCTATTTTTAAAAGAAGCGCCTCGGCGCTCCAAGACTGGCGCACAGCGCCTCGGCGCTCCAAGCGCTTCAAGGTTGGCATTCAGCGCCAAGCGCACCACGTTCTCCTCACGTGTACGCTATTTCACAAGGAGCGCTCTGGGCTCATTTACTGGCGTTCAGCGCCAAGCGCACCACGTGCTCCTCACGTGTGCGCTCTTTCACAAGGAGTGCTATGCACTCATTTATTGGCGCTCAGCGCCAAGTACACCACGTGCTCCTCATGTGTGCGCTCTTTCACAGGAAGCGTCTTAGCGCTCTAAATCTGGCGCTCGGCGCTAAGCGCGCCACGTGCTCCTCACGCGTGCGCTGAGGTAATACAAATTGTTCTTTAAATAAAGCCCCAAAACTATAATGAGTGCTCAACACTCAACAAAAGACAAAAATGTTGTCAGAATCCAAACTAATGCTCAGCATTGTTAAATGAAAAAGAACTGAGCCTAATTAAATATCCAACATTTTAACTGAGTGGGCCGAGCCCAAGTTGGCCACAGATCTCTCATTCAGATTAATTGACCCTATATGCTCATAAATATTTTTAACTGATCTTAGTCCCAAACTTAACTACAGATCTCCCAACCAACATTGGGTCAAGGATACATCTCTTCATACCTTTGATATACATCGTTGTAATTCCTCAATGTCTTCAGAGAGATGGAGGGTCCCAATAACCAATAAGTTTTGGTGCATCCCTAAACGGTTGAACCAAAACCACACAGACTGTGACGTTTTTAAACTGGACTATGATGTCCTTAAACTTTATGGACCGTGGGGTCCTTAAACTCATAGACTATGATGTCTTTAAACTTTACAGATTATGACGTCTTTAAACTGTCACGGACTATGATGTCCTTAAACCCAATAGACCGCAACATCCCTAAACTAAAACAATAGAGCCTAAATGCTCTTTTGTTGGATCTAAATGATCCTATTTAGTAGACCTTAGTCTAAAATTAGACTAACGTATCCTTAACAAACGTTTAAGTTGATCTTAGACTCAAATGAGATTAATGATCCTTAAATCCAACCCAAAACCAAATCTAAGAAAATACGGATTTGGACTAATCCACGCCTTACGGACGACAACATAAATTAGTCTCCGTATACAATCCATGGGCAACCAAAAACAAAACAAACACACACGACACGAAATGACCATCTGGAGAAGGAGAAAGTGGTTACCGCAATGCGGTAACGTAATTAACTGCAGAGGCTTGCGCCTGTAGGGAAGGGCGTTCCCACAATAAAAACCCCCCTCAAACGAGGGGAAATCTGACGAAATCTGCTACAACGACCGCATCCGTCTAAACCTCCGATACACGGTGCCATAAATCAACTTGGCATTTTCGAAGAGGTGAACGGATAAAACCAAATAGTATCTGCCCTTAATTCAGGCAAGTCGAACCTACGCGGTTCCGTCTCCCGTATTCGGAGAAGAACAGATTCCGGCACGCCCGGTAGGACCTTTTCCTCTTTCCACTCCACACTTCATGTGTCGTGTTCGCGAACGAATCGTGGTTTGATATGGTTGCCCCTGGATTCGAGGTACTAAGATTTGGTGTCTTGCTCCCGTGCAGATCAATGTCTTTCAACTGCACAAATTGCAACATGTGCAACAACTCCTACTATGTCCTTGTTGGAGGAGTGACTTATAGGCCTCCGTTTTCACGATGCCAGTGGAACAGGTGACGCAAGCCACCTCTGGGCTGTTCTTTGGGACCATGCTCCCACCAATGAGCTTCAACGCCTTACTGCCATTGCAAGAAGCTCCGAAGAAGTCGGTCTTTGATCTGCTTGCAACTACTGCGGCCCCTCTCAACGGGTCGCCCAAATCCAGCACCTCGGTTTTCGACAGACTGGGCCAAAGCTCAGGTGGGCCCATAAAGAAGCCAGCAATACCTGAATGGGTTATCCCGAAATGGATATCCATCCCTGCTCCAGTAAATGAAGTCGTCAAAACGGATTCTCCTGCTAAAGAATCAGTCTTTGCAAGACTGACCGCTCCAACTCCCGTTCCATGTGAAGTCACCAAGACTGCTACCCCTGCGCGAAAGTCTGCCTTCGACAGGTTGGCTATCCCCTCTCAGCGGACGTCCGTTTTCAATAGGCTGGCGCCAATAACATCCCTTGACCAGAACAGGGGGCATGACGAAGTCACCCCCATAACTGAACAGATACCATCTGCAAGACATGCTCGACGTCGCCACTGGCGCCAAGTGAGGAAGGCTGGGGGCAGTTCCCATTCTGGATTGACTCCATCAGCTCTAATGGTGGAAATTGATGCTTCTGTTCCAACTGGGAACAGCTTTGAACCACTCAGGAGGGTGCGCAAGAACTCTCCGACGGCCATGCTAAAAAGATCTCTTACGCCTGTGGAGAACGTGACAAAGGCGAAGCTAGAGCAACCCCCTCAGCGGATGTCCTCTAAAATTCATAAGGTCTGGCGATAGGTCTAAGACTCGGTGATCAATCAAGACTACTCCCGTAGACCGAAGAAGATGAAAGTTCGGCAAGAGAAGGACCGCCCTATCGTCCCACAGAAGGTGTCGTCTACTTGGGTACCCGCCGCAACGGCCCCCTCAACTTCGACCGCTCACAAAAGAAGAAGGCCGGAGAAAATCCCCGTGTCTGCGACGAATCTCAAGGGCACTGAACCTAAACGCCCCAAGTCTGGGGGCATGGTGATGCACACTGTTTATATGGCATCCGGGAAAGAGGATAGCCGTATCTCCACGGGCTATCGACCACTCACCCAATCAGTAACAAAGGCTTAGGAGCAACAACAGCAAAAGCTCCAGGAGATGCTGATAACTATGGCTACACTCACAGGGCCAAAAGCAAGCCTGGAGACATCGTCGGAGCAGCGACAAGAACAGGAAACTGATGCCGAATTCCTCCGAAGAATGCTTGAGAGGAAAGACAAAGAGGCCGCGGAACAAGCGGCTAAAACAAAACAAATGGCGCTTTTATTCTAAGACATGGTCGGCATAATGATCCAGCTGGACCCTCCAGTCGAAAAGCCTCCAGCAATAATCGAAGACGATAGAGGGAAGACATCAAACCCTCTTCCGGCTTTACCAGCAGCCAAAGAGGAGACCATCTCTAAAGCCGCCCATGATGACTATATCGCTCAACAGATACGAGCTCATCAGGCGAGCAAAGCGGCCGGCCAGATTGTTAAGACTGGATGACCCTATCCAGGTTGGTACGACCAAATAAAGTACCCGCCGGGGTATACGATCCCTAAATTCCATGTATATAAGGGGACGGGGAATCCACATCAGCAAGTTGCTCAATTCAGGGCTCTGTGCGGTAACACCAGAGGTGACGATAAGCTACTGCTTCGCCAATTCGTTGGCAGCTTGTCGGAGACATCATTTGAGTGGTATTCCGAGCTCCTGAATGACTCTATCAAGACATTTGCAGAAATGGAGCTACTATTTACACAGAGATTCGCAAGCGTTAGCGAGCACACCCCGATCACCACACTAATTAACACCAGGGTGAAACCGGGAGAAACATGGGTTCAGTACGTGATACGGTGGCGGAACCTATGGATGAATTGCGAACAGCGCATAGAAGAGGCTCCTGCAGTAGGCATGTTCGTGGGAACCCTCGATCCGCAGGCGATCATATCTCAATTCATGATGTTCTTCAAGCCAACTACTTTCCAGGCCTTGATTGAAAAGCTGGCCCAAATGGATCAGATGGGCCACGGGGCTTCCTCTTCGAAGTCGGAGCCGCGGAGTGAAAAGGGGAAGGGAAAGTCACCTTCGTCGCCAATACTCAGCAACAACCGACTGGTCCAAAACCAGCTGATCGCCAAAGCGATAGAAAGCGATTCCTCAACGAAAAATTAAGACGTTCTTGCTCGTTTCTTTGGGAGAAAATAAAGAGATTGTTCGAACTGGCGATACGCAACAGGCTCATCAATCTGCCAGATCCAAGCCGTCCATTGCAGCCCGGTGATGTCAACAATCCCAATTATTGCCGCTATCACCGAGTAGTAGGCCATCCAATTGAAGATTGCTTCATCTTCAAAGGCTGGATTAAGGACCAGTACCAGCAGGGCAAATTCGCGCTGTCCGAGAATTGGAAAGTAAGCCTGCCCCAGCCGCACGCTCTTAAAAAGGTGGACACACCAGGGGCATCGTGCTCTTTTGTAGAATAAGCTCCATGGGAGGTCGCTCTTTCAGCCAAAATGAAAAGAATGTTGAAGGGTCTCCATGCATACCCAGCGATCAAGTGGAAAAGTTTGCTGGAACCCGAGGTAATTGAGGGGATGCTGAAGCCGCGTCCAACACTGAAAGTTGGTGATGGTGGACAAAACATTCGAGTCAAGCCTCCAAAGTCTTTAAAGAAAAAGAAGAAGGACAAGAAGCCCGTCCAACCCAAAGACAGCCGTACAGGTCTGCAGAAATACATTGATGCACTGGAAGAATATAACCAGAAGGCATGGACCCCAATCACGTTGGACGAATTCTTTAAGAATGTTCTTGAGAATGAAGACGATGACGCTGACGAAGGGAACGATTCTTCAGAAGGGCATGAAGACTATGTGGCGAGCTGCCACATGATCTCTCACTCGATAAATGGCAAAGAAGCTCCTGAAGCAGAGAAACTAGGGGCAGATCCCGAACCGGAACTCTTAGAACCTTCAGACGAGATGATTGACGTATTCCTGAACGAGGCGCTTCAGAAAAGCAAAGCTGACCGAGAGCACGAAATCGCCATATACGAAAAAGCCAAACGTCGGTGACTAAACGAAAGGATTGAAATATCCCAACCGGATAGAAGCACTTCTGCCGCCAGCAAAAGCAGGTTCAAGACAAGGAAGCAGTTCGCTAAAGCCCTGTCGATGGGAATGAAGTTGCCACCTTCCAAAGAAAACACTTCAGAAAATACGTTCCCCGACGAACTAGATACACATCCAAATTACTGCTTGTACAATCGTAGGATCTCGCACCCTACCGAAGAATGCTGTGCCTTTAAAAACTGGTGGCAGGGATATGTTGCCCACCGAAAACACGTTAGGCGATTGAAGCGTAAGACTCGTCGGGAGCAAAGAAACATGACAGATGGGTGCGAAAGAACTGCCGGCAACTGTCACATGGTTGATTCTGGGAGATCGCAAGTTCTCACCTTCGGGAGCGATTCTAATGAGGAAATAGCCCCCAGCCCTCTCTTCAAAGAACCCACCTCCGAAGCAGAAGAGACGAAAACCTTCGAGAACATTCAGCTGCACAATCATACGCTACCCAAGAAGAATCTCGGACCCACAAGCAAGAGAGCGAACAAAAAGATAAGGGGATGGAAAAAGTCCCTGAGGATATCACCCTCGATGATCGAGTCGTCGAGGAGTTGGCAGCCAAGGACCCGCCAAAGAAAAACAAGCTGGATTACAACATTCTGGTACACCTGAGAAAGATACCCTCGCAACTGAGCATTCTCGATGCCCTTCTTCTATCTAATGAGGCGAGAGATTCTTTGATCAAGGCACTACAAGAGCCCGAGCAGTTCCAAGCTTTCTTTGCCGAAGAAAAGATGAAGGACGAACTAGAAGAAGTGCACACTGCTGACGTCACTTTCGGGGATGAAGATCTCCTCCTCAGGACTTGCGAGCACAACCGTCCCCTGTATGTCACTGGATACTGCCATGACATCAAGATAGGGAAGATCTTAGTTGATAATGGGTCTTCTGTCAATCTCCTGAACGTGAGGGTGCTAAAGGAAATTCGCATGAGCGTGCAGCACCTAGCTCGTGATAAAATTACCATCTCCGGTTTTGACTCCCAGTCATCACGGACGCTCGGGTCCGTAATACTGACGTTACGCTTCGGGCTGCTCGTCACTGACATTAAATTTCATGTCATTGAAACCAAGACTTGCTACAACGCTTTGCTCGGCAGGCCTTGGTTACACGAATACAACAGCATCCCTTCTACACAACATCAGTGAATGAAGTATTTCAAGGATGGTCTTAAGTACACCGTAACGGGGGAGCTAAACCCATTCTCTGTGAATGAAGTCCGCAAATATGAGGATGCAAAGTACTTTCTGCCAGACTTTGAAGACATGGAAAGATGCCATAAACTGGAGAATAAGCAAAAAGCTATCACCACTATTCCGGTCTTCGGGAGTGATACGGAGGAGGAAGAAGAGATAGTCTATTCAGGGCTGCCCCAATGCAATAAGCCGGGACTGTCTACCCCTATTCTTGTCTTTGGCAGTGACTCTGAAGATGAGGTCAACGCAGTGTTCATGGTCCGTCCATCGATGCAGGCCTTCACCGGAGATGATCAGAGTTTGCAAATCGCCGTGGTCCCGAGAAAACATTATAAAGAACTCAACACACTCGATACCAATAGTGTACAAGAGCTGCAAATGTTCTACGTCCCTCCCAGGCGGAAAGATGAAAAGGCGATCCTCTTTTATCGATCAGCGGAGAATAAAGTGGAGAAAGAAATCTGGCATGGTGCCGATTCTACGCTTGACAGGCTCCAGCCCATCCGTCTGCCCAGATACTACACAGAAGGATTAAAAAGACTGTTGAGGCGCCAAGGCGTACCCATCAAACAGACTGCTCGACAAGCCCAGTTCTACAACAGGATCTGGAACGTCCCCGGAACTCAGCGAAAATTTCCCAATGGGAGAATGGAAATGATCGGGCTTGGATATGTTCAATCCAAGAAACGGGAGCGATTCCATGGCTGCTACGTTATACATGATTTCGATGAAGAAGGAGATGCTCTGTTAGAAGACACTGCAATTGAACCAAAATGAGACCCCGCTGTAAAAATGCCAAGTCCGTCGAGAACAGATGGACAAGCTAATAAGGGAAGCGGGTCAAAAGGCCCGGGATGACCACAACCGTAAAATGGCCATTTACGAGAAAGCCAGGACGCAGCGCCTCCTTCAACAGGTTATGGAGAATGACGATGCCCTTCGTCGCTAGCCCGTCATACAAAAGACCAAACGCAGAGGTAAAAACAAGATAAAGAACGGAAAAAACGTTCGACAGCGGCAAAGCGGGTCTAAGAAGCCACACGATCGAGAATTGGGCATCTGAGATTCTTCTCTTATAAAAAAGATAGGTCGAGCATATTCTTTTCCCTAAGACAAGTCAATGAAGATATTCGATCTTGTCATAAAATATCAAATGATTACGCTCTCGGAGTCCAAGCACCCTGAACAAGCAAGTAAGGTTCATCACCCAGATTATTGCTCCTATCACCGAGCGATAGGACATCCTCTCAAAGACTGTTTCATATTCAAAGACTGGGTAGAAGACCGATATCAGCAATGCAGGTTCGCTTTATCCAGCAGTTAGAGGGTAACCCCACCACAAATACATGTGCCAAAAGCAACGTATGCGACGAGAGTAGAACCGGATCAACATCGGTCTTGGAAGCGATCTCGCACCTGTCACGTGATAACGATGTCGGAAGAAGGAAAGCACGATAATGTGGATGACCTCTCCTGGTGCTTCGCAAATGAGGATGAGGATGAGTTGATCTCAGAGTTTGCACCGGAGCTAAAAGAGCTGGAAGATGGAATACATACTACTGCGGACAACCTAAGGAAAATCGACTTGGGGACGGAAAACGACCCAAGGCCTTTGTTCGTCAGCGAGCTGCTGTCCGAAGAACAGGTAGCTAAGCTAAAAGACGTGCTCATGCAGTATAAAGATTGCTTCGCATGGAACTATTCCGAGATGCCGGGGCTAGATCCGGAAATAGCTATGCATAAATTGGAAATATCTTCGGATATCAAGCCAGTCAAACATGCGTCGAGAAGAATGCGGCTCGAAATTGAAATGGGTATCAACACCGAGGTCAAGAAGCTAATCGACTCTGGCTTCATCCAAGAAGTTCAGTACCCTGACTAGATCGCCAACATTCTCCTAGTGATGAAGAAAAATGTGACGGTGCACATATGCGTGGACTTTCGGGATCTCAACAAAGCTTGCCCGAAGGATGATTTTCCCGTACCGGTCACCTAGCTGATGATAGAAAACATGTCCACTCACGAAGTCTTCTCCTTCATGGACGGCTCATCAGGGTACAATCAAATAAAGATGCATCCCGAAGACCAGAAGCATACCGCTTTCCGGACCCCTTTGGGCATATTCTGCTACAAAGTGATGCCTTTCGGTCTGAATAACACTGGGGCTACCTATCAAAGGGCCATGACGAAGATTTTTGATGACCTCATACAAGAAATCGCCGAGTGCTATATTGATGACCTCATGGTAAAAAGAAAATCGCACGGGGAGTATTGGGAGCATATGAAGATAGTGTTCCAACGTCTTCAGAAATACAACCTGAAGATAAACCCTCTCAATTGCGCGTTCGGAGTTTCCTCGGGCAAATTTCTAGGATTCATCGTATGACACCGGGGCATTGAGATAGACCCATCGAAGATCAAGGCGATCATGGAAATGCCTCCGCCAAGAATTCTCAAGCAACTACGGTCTCTCCAAGGAAAGCTCGCATATATCCGACGATTCATAGCCAATCTTTCCGGCAAATGCCGCCCCTATAGCCATTTAATGAAGAAGGGGACCCCTTTCGTCTGGGATCACAAATGCCAAAGCGCTCTGGACGAAATCAAGCAATACTTGCAGAATCCGCCAGTACTGACCGCTCCGATCAAGGGAAAGCCCCTCATCATATACACAGCGGCCCTTGAAGGTTCTTTAGGCGCGTTATAGGCATAGGAGAATGACCAAGGGAAAAAGAAAGCCCTTTACTATTTAAGTCGAGTTCTCCTGGGAGCAGAAAACAACTACTCCCCCATCGAAAAACACTGCCTGGCGTCAAGCTTTGCGATAACGAAGCTCAGGCACTATGCTTTGGCGCATGAGGTCTATCTCATTCAAAGGTGGATCCTCTCAAATATTTGATGTCAAGAGCCATACTAACAGGACGACTCGCTAAATGGGCCATCCTCTTGATTGAGTTCTTGATAATCTATCGACCCCTCAAAGCAGTGAAAGGCCAGGCCATCACCGACTTCCTCGCCGAGCATCCGATACCTGCCGACTCACCCTTAAATTATGAACTGCCAGACGAGCATGTGTTTAACACGATCGACGGGGGGGGAGAAGAGAGAATGATACCCGATGGGAACTCTATTTCGACGGAGCATCTTCCATGAAGAAGCGAAAGCACAGCTCCCCTATAATCAAATCAGGGGTAGGCCTCATCTTCGTGGCTCCACAAGGAGGGATAATGTGCTTTTCCTTCCCCTTAACAGAGCCGAGTACAAACAATGAAGCTAAATATGAAGCTTTAATAGCAGGTCTTGAGATCGCTGTCGACATGGGAATCGAAAACCTCCTCATATACGGAGACTCTCAACTGGTCGTTAGTCAAGTAAACGGCGACTATCAAACGTGCAAACCAGAGTTGGTAAGGTACGGCACGAGAGTGCAATAATTGCTTAATCAAATTCCCGCCTACGCCCTGGAAAGCATAACGCGCACGGAAAATAGCAAAGCTGATGCACTAGCCAAACTCACTAAAGAATTGGATGATGAAATCTCGATGGCGTAAGGATCGTTGTGCAAAGCCGTCGGGTTCTTGCACCGGCAGAAAAATTTCCGGAGTCGTCCAAAGAAAAGGGAGAGACCAAGCAAACGGCCCTACAAATAAAAGATCAGGAAAAGGCTAAGGATTGGAGAGAAGTCTTTATAGACTACTTCAAATCCCGTCGAACACCTGAAGATGCGTCCTCGAGATATCAGCTCATGAAAAGAGCTCTGTCTTTCGTCTTCGTCAATGATACTCTGTATAAGAGATCGTTCGACTCCCTGTGGCTAAGATGCCTGGGACCGGAAGAAGAAAGGAAAGTCGTCCAAGAAATTCACGACAGACTCTGCGGTTCTCATCAAGCCGGGCCGAAGATGATGCTGAAGATCAAAAGGATGGGCTACTATTGGCCCACGATGATCCAAGACTGCCTCGAATACGCGAAGCAGTGCCACACGTGCCAGATTCACAGGGACTTCATCCACCAGCATCCAAACCCGCTACATCCAACGGTGGCTACCTGGCCGTTCGAAATGTAGGGAACTGACATAATCGGACCCATCGAGCCAGCATCTTCCAGAGGACATCGGTTCATATTGGTGACAACTGATAACTTCTCCAAATGGACAGAAGTAGTACCGCTAAGAGAACTGAAGACGGTGAATCTTGTCCATTTCTTCAAGACACACGTCATCAATCGGTTCGGCACTCCGCAACAGATTATCTCCGATAACGGACCGGCCTACAGAAGTCACAAAATCAGCCGATTCGCACAACAGCATAACATAGACTGGAGATACTCTTCGGTCTATAATCCCCGAGCTAACGGTTAGGCTGAGACTTTCAACAAGACCTTGACGAAATCATAAAGAAGACGGTGTTCAAAAACAAAAAGGTCTAGTACGAGAGATTGCATGAAGCTCTTTGGGCGTATCAAACTACGTTCAAAACGGCCACAAATACAACGCTGTATGCATTGGTATTCGGCGCAGAAGCGATACTCCCCTTAGAGATAGAGCTACCCTCTCTGCGAATGACAATTCATTACGAGTTAACAGGCGAAGAGAATTCTCATCTTGGCTTGAGGAGCTCGATGCCCTCGATGAAACTCGTCTCATGGCGCAGCAAAACTTAGAGGCTTACAAAGCAAAGGTGACACGCTCATACGAAAGATTGACTAGGCCGAGAACATTCCGCCAAGGCAAACTCGTGCTAGTGGTCAAGATACCTATGGTCCCAAGTCGTGCCAAACGAGCGAAGTTCAAGCCGAATTATGAGGGCCCGTACATCATAGAGAAGGTCTACCAAGGTAGGGCCTACTTGCTCATGGACATGGATGGCGAAAGACTCTTCAGGCCAATAAACGGCCGGTTCCTGAAGAAATACTACGCCTGACCGAAACGTCTGTAAACTACTACGAACCGCAGCATCCTAAAGCTGACAAATAAAAATGGTACGTCCATAAGCAAGATGAGCACGGATGAAAACCCGGAAGGGCTCCGTGAGTAAAAAACAGCAATGCTACCTGTTCAGATGATAAAACTGCACATTTAATATGACATTTTTCCTACTATTTCTATATAATAAAAGGTGTTTATTATAATATATGACACATATAAGGGTTATCTGTAAAAATACTATTTTCATGGGTTTATATATTATAATTAATATTTGGTAGGAAAAATTAAGCATATAATATCCATGTGACATTTGACCCATTTAAATATGCTTACCTTATTAAAAGCCTTTGACCAATTCTTAATGGTTAAGTTAATATCTCCATAAAACAAACTAATATTATTTGTTGAGTTGTTGTGCAGAATTTTCAGGACCGAAATCAAGGAAATCAAAGTTGGCAAAACAAACCTACCTAATTAAGAAAGTAGAGTAAAGAAATCAAGTCTAGCAGTGATGAAGAGAAGATTTTCAGTTTCCAGAGATGTGAAAAGATCACCACGTGTCATCAAGTTAAAGCCCTAGAAAAACTAACAGACGATCTACCTGTTTGGCTGCGGAACCGCGGCCAAACCCATCTATTGGCCGCGGTTCCGCCACGTGTTGGACGAGTTGGGAGTTGAGATTTGTTCTCTTAAGATCTTAACCACTGGTTTCCATATTAGGAAACTAGGGTAGTTAGGGCACGAGATTTATTCTGTTGGGATCCTAACAACTAGTTTCCAAATTAGGAAACTAGGGTTCTGGCTCTGGGACTATAAATAAGGATCGAGAGCCTCTTGGAAAATGATCAAGCTGAAGCGATCACGAAGTCCATGACGGGCTCACGCATCCAGGCTGATCATCAACGGTTCATCTATCTCCTTAGAAGAGATCAAGAAGCAAACTAGCATTTTGTAATCATTTTCTAAGAGAACAAAGTGTAAATGAATTTTGTTGATTAATAAAGGTAGTTCTTTTTCTTATTCTATTTCTTTGTAGTTTTAATATGATTTCCCTCTCCATCTCTTCTTCTCCCAACATGCGCGAGTAATTCTCCGCTTGTTAGGGTTCATAGGATTAGGATAAGTTAATGGATGATGAAGATCCTTAAACTCTTTTTAAGTCCTATAAAGTTTATAAACTTTGTCAAAACAATAGTTAACATCCTAATCGGGCACGCTACCAATTCATTGCTAGTCTCGACCGCGATTAGAGATTAGATTAATTATTGTTTTGGTAAAGGCTAGATATGAACGGAGTTCCATGTCGAGATAGGGGTTAAGAGTGGGAACCCTTTGCCCTCCAGAAACCCTAATCTACATGTATCACCGTCGTTCTAGTTTTAAATCTATTAAAGGATAAAAAGAGTAATCTTTAATTAATCATCGATGACTACTAAATCACAATGAACCATACAAGCCCCTTTTTTATATAAACCTAGTTAATCTAGATCTATATTTTGCATTCGTGTTTAACGTAGATCTAGATTCTACAACCATTCTTCACCATTCTTTATTCTTCCTCCTTTCTTTCTCAACACGCATAAAGTAAGAATAAAATATTCAACGTTTCCCAGAGGACGAACCGTACTCATCTCAGTCTAGCTACACGCGACACCGTTATTGATTGTGGTTACACTACTACATAAATTTAGATCAATCAAATGGTACCGTTGCCGGGGATACGTGCGTAATTTTTTATTTTTACTATTTTTGTTGAATTCTTATTCGACCAATATCATAAATAAAACAAAACTGCATCTTGCATATTTAACGATTAGTGTGCGATTTTTGCTAGGGGATCTGGAGTCACAGAATTGAGGAAACAGAGAGCCATAGACATTCATCAAGATCCAGAGGAGCACAGACTTGTCTTTTGACAGTTAGGAGCGGTATAGAGCTTTGACCTAGGTGACCCCTAGAATTAGGGTTTTGCTTGTTGCATTTGTTGTGATCGCATCATTATTTTAAAAAATCCATAAAATTTTCAAAACAAACACCAACACATTCATCAATTCCCCTAATTATAAATCTACGCTGCCACTTGTACTAACCCTTTTTAGTGCATGATAGGCTGGACACGGGATTCTAGTGCCCGTTTAGTCCGCGTCCCCCCGATCGACCCTAAAGTCGATATTTCTACATATACCTCTCCTTTACCCACAACCACACCCACATCGATGGATCCGTCTCCATCGAATTTCTTTACCACTACTCTGCCGCCGTCCGTTGGTGCGCAGAATCCACCCCGCATCTCTCTCCAAGAGAGGTGCTATCCTTTGCGAGGTCCTCTTTCGACCTGCTTATCCATTCCACCAGCCAACGGGGATAATTTTGAGATTAAACCCCAATACATCAACCTTCTATCCAAATTCCACGGTCTCGAAACTGAAGACGCATACGTCTTTATCACCAAATTTGAAAATGTATGCGCAATGATGGGTACTTTAAAACTTTCAGTGGATGCTATGCGTCTACGTTTTCTTCCATTTACCTTGTGCGATATAGCCGAGAAGTGGCTGTATAACACTACCGCACATTCCATTACGAATTGGGAAGAATTTGTTGTGGCATTCCTTAAGAAATTCTACCCTATGCAAAAGACAGCTCGAATCCGTGGCGAACTAAATCAATTCACCCAGCTTCCGACTGAACCATTCTCGAAATGCTTTGAACGCTTCAAGGATCTTTTGGTTCAATGTCCACATCACGGCATCCCGAGATGGGATCTTTGCTGAATCATATATGAGGGCATTGACCCTACCACTAAACAAAACTTCGAAAACATGTGTCAAGGCACCTTTATGACCAAGGATGATGGGGAAGCTTGGAAATTTTTAGAAGAGTTCGCTGAAAAATCCTTACAGTGGGAGAGTGGAATCCAGTCATCGTCTAGGGGTGGCATACACCAAATTGATGTGTCCATAGGTGTTCGAGCTGAGATGGCAGCAATGCAAAAGAAGCTCGAGGCTATGGAACACAAATTTTTAGCAACCTCCCTAAACCCAATGTCGCTTCCCAAAACTGTATGTGGATGCTGTTCTGATCCTTCTCATTTGACGGAAGAATGTCCATTAAACTCTCCGTTTCAAGGTCACGAGCATACCAATGCCGCATTTCAAAGACCAAGAAACGATCCATTTTCTTCCACATATAATCAGGGTTGGAGGAATCACCCTAACTTTGCTTGGAACCAATCACAATCTCAAAACACGGTTCTAACCCAAAACAATTTCCAAAGGGTTCCTCCACCACAACAGCAACCACTTCCATTGAGTCAGCACCCCTTCCAAGCACAAAACTTTCAAAATCCGGTCAACACACTTGCACCGTCTAGTCCTTTACAGTTGACCGGGACTGATGAATTCTCTTCATTTGCACAATACATGAATTTGGTCTTAACAAATATCATGCAAGTTTCGGCTGAAATGAAGTCTTCTGTCGATAAAATTGAGAAAAACTTTGCGTCCCAAAGCGAGAATATAAAATCGATGGAAGCACAAATTGCACAACTAAAAGCCGAAATGAGTGCAAGAGAGAAAGGGAAACTTCCAGCTCAACCTTTACCCAATCCTGGCTATTCACATCATGTGGATGCAATCACCACGTTGAGATCTGGAAGAGTGCTTGACAATCACGTTGGGGAAGAGATTGATGACACTGAAAAATCTATCGATAACACCCCGGCTGAGACCTTTCCTTCCACTTCTACTTCTAATTCTGACCCCAGTTCTTCTACCCCACCACCTTCTTGCAAGCCTATTCTTCGTTTCTCACAAGGCTCGCCACCTCAGCCCAACTCTTTTAGTTCTCCACGGACGATCCCCACTTCTATTCTGGGATCGGGTCCACACACACTTCCTTCTCCTATGATGGAACAACGCTTATTGCTAAAGCACCTTATCCTAATCGGTTAAGGGCTAACAAATCGAGTCCAGATATGGAGAAGATTATGGACATGTTTCAGCAAGTAAACATCAACATCCCTCTCCTAGATGCCATCCAACAAGTTCCGTCCTATGCGAAAACTCTTAAGAACTTGTGCACTAGGAAGAGGAAGACTCAAGTGCCCAAGAAGATATTCATGGCAAAGACAGTAGACACAGCTTTCCCCCAACAAGTACCACGGAAACGTAAGGACCCTGGTTGTCCTACTATTTCCATTTCTATCGGGGAAAAACACATCAACCGTGCTCTACTAGACCTTGGCGCTAGTGTTAAATTTCTTCCATACTCTGTTACGAGCAACTAGGTATCGGAGTGTTAAAGCCCTCGAGCATAACTCTCCAAATGGCTGACCGATCAATCACCAAACCTAGGGGTGAACTGGAGAATGTGTTAATAAAAATCGGGGAATTCGTATTCCCTGTGGATTTTATTATACTTGATACACAGCCTGTAGCGAACCCATGGAATCAAATTCCGGTGATTTTAGGTCGCCCCTTTTTGGCCACTTCCAACGCTATAATCAACTGTCATAACGGTTCTATGACCCTATCTTTCGGGAATAGGTCAATAGAGCTGAACATTTACAAGTTGGGAAGTGTACCCTCAGAACCTACTGCTCAGGTCTGTTCTGTCGACTTAATGGATGTCGACAGCAGCGAATTTGATGATCCTCATGATACTGATCTTGACTCTTTTCATACGTTATTGTTTGACCCAACTATGTATCATACACATACGGACTCTTCCACCAAGATGTCCGGGTCAATAACTAACACTGATTATGAACTGCTTTTAGAGTCTGAAGATCACCCCACACTTTGTGATGACATTATTCATCGGGGTATTGATGGAACTTTTGAGGAGATATTCGCTGATGAACTCGCATTTTTGAATGACACGGGTGTTGAGATGAATCATCTCCCAATCAATGAAATTGAACCTCCACCCCTTCTTCTGAATTGTAAAAAGAATGCGAGCAATCCATCGCATTCACTATATCGTCTCTCCAAAATGAGACGCACACACATTCTATTCCACTACTTATCCTTTCCCCACTTCTTCTTCCACCAACCAGAGCACTGCATTGATAAAATTTTTGAATGGTTGGTGTTAACTTTCGGTCTTTGCAAAGCTTGGTATGGACCAATGATTCTTGACCCCCTCATGTGATTTTCAAAGATTAACATGGCTTAACTCAAGTTTGGAGGGGTGTTTTCTGGCTCTTGAAAAGAAAATTTTTACAAAATGATGAGCCAGGAATAAGTTTGGGGGAGGATCTTCAGTTAAATATTTTGCCCCCGTTAATAAATTTTATCCTAAACTTACAGGTTTTTCGAGATTTAGCAGATGGCAACAGTGAGGACACTGTTGAAAACAAGTTTGGGGGAGGTTTGTGCTTATTTTCGCATTATTTGCATATCACTTTGCATAAGCACAAAACATTTTTGAAAACCTATAAAAATTTAAAAATTTTCAAAAAGAAAAAAAAATATTTTTGTACATAAATAAGATAATAATAGATTAGATAGTGAAAAATTACATCCATGAGATTAGAAAAATTTAAGAAAACCATGAAAATTAGAAGTTTTCTTATACGAACTAATAATAAGTAGTTATGAGCCGTTGTCCAAAGGGTTAGTAATATGAAGGAAGTCACTAATCTGAGCATAAAAATAAGTCTGAAAAATAGTTTCTATTTTGGAAGCCAAATATTTTGAACGTTGATACCCTACTATTCGCACTTACACACGTTTTGAAGCCCGGGATAGTAGAGGATATCTTGAAATGCTCTTGTCTTAAAGCCGATGTATGAAGGAAATAAAAAAAAATGAAGAAAATATAAAATGGTGAGAAAAATGAACACTGGTTTTGTTATCGCCAAGGCAGCAATAAAAAAATATAGCGAGGGTGCCTCTTCACCTAGTGCCCTAAGGCCAACTGGTCTGGGAGTCACTGCTAAGCCTTAGGTGGTGCAAGACGAGGAAAAACACCAAATAAGCAAGCACATGAGTAATCTGTCGGTTAGTACCTCAAGAAGTATTAACGGTCGCATGAAAGTGTGTGAGCAAAATTCATCTAAATATTCATTAATTAAAAAAGTACTGAGGCAGATGGGCAAGAGTATGATAGCTTGAATTGAATTCTCCGGGTGTAGGGATGTTCTTTACACACACGTAGGGTTATATGATCGATGTTTGGAAGAAAGATAGGAATGAAGAATAAAGACGATGTTTTATTGAGGGGTTATATGATTTCTAACATCTTTTCATGACTATTAAGATAGGGCTCATGACAACCGAAAAGATAGCTTAGTTGGAAACCCTAATTTTCAAAGTATTTCTTGTACAATTCTTGTCTTTAAATCTAATATTCATGATCTTCCTTTTATTATTGGATTTTATGGGTGCAATCCGCTGAAAACCCTTAGGAGACAACACTCCTCCTACTAGGAACCCCTAGAGGTTTAAAGGCTTGTTGCACGTGCTCAGTGCAATCGTGTTGCCTACGAAAGTGTGCTAGTTAGTTTCTCTCTTTATTTTTTTCTCCTTCTCTTTTTAATAAAACAGTTCGCTCGAGGCGACCGAAAATAAGTTTGGTGGAATTTGATCAGTCGAAAATACTACATTTTTAACACATCAATTTCCCTATCATTTGCACTCATCTAGAAGTGTTCGGTATTCATATTGCACATATTAGCAAAACACCTGTAAAATATCATATTACCTGTGTTGTATACTAAAACCGGCATTTCGAGGGAAATTGTGTGTTTATCATGGCATCGCATCATTCTTGTGTAGCGCAACACTTGTTTCGAAGTCTGTGCAGGAAATTCCAGGAACCGAGCCAAATTGTGAAAAGAGCTGATCCAAATTGCGTCAAGTCCAAGACTTGAAATCTGGCAGAAATAAGGAAATCAAAATAAAATTCAACATATCATAAAAAGGTCATAAAGTCAGCCCAAAATCATCACAGAAGACACAATCCCCAAGGCTTCACAAGAGCCGCGGATCCGCGGCCGGAGCCGGCTTGCGCCGCGGATCCACGGCGGTTTCATGGCTTCAGATGCTCAATTTTCTGCACGTGCCTTAATGTAACGGTCCAAGCTTCCAGAACACTCCAGATTGTCTACGTGGCTTCATCTTGAAGGCGCGGCCTAACAAACTATTTCTAAAAGGCTCTCTTTAACAAACTTTTGGAGGGAAATTTGAAATTTGAAATCCTAGACCTAGGGTTGTGAGGTCTATAAAGAGAAGCCTAGATCTAAGGGTTGAGGTTGTTCATTGGTTCATTAATCTCTAATCTTCCCCAAAATTCTAATACAAGTTGAGTGACACAACTTGTAACCCTAATCCAAAATCCAAAGCCAAATTCAAGATCCCGAGTACCAAATCAAGCAACAAGCCTTCAACCTTTTAGGAGCGGAGCCGATCTTCAATCGAGCAAGTGATCCAAGCCGATCCGCGACTCAAGGAGACGAGCGAAGCCAAATCGACGATCGAGTTCTTCCTGAATTGTTGATAAATAAAAGGTGAAATTCTTTAATCTTGCTTTCTTTAAATTCTTGCATCATGATTTGATCTCAATTTGTGATTGTGGTTCTTGTTGGGATGTTTGAGTAAAACTCCGCTCGTAAAGGTGTCGAGACGATCAATAGAATGATGATGTAACAAATCTTAAAACGATTCTTAAGTCCTACGAGTTTTGTAAACCCTAGCAAATTGAAGGATCGACGACCTAGTTTCGTTGCGATACTTTCTTGATTGTGATCGCTCGAAATTAGGGATCCACGATCGATTCTTGAATTTACTAGAGGCTAGGATGTGAATGATATCGACGAAGGAACAAGGGATAGATGATGAAACCCTAGTTTCACAAGAAATCCCTAATTCTCGTCGATCATCATCGATCTAATTTCAATTCATCGATGGATAAGAATACGTAATCGCTAGATTTCATCACATCTATAGATCCGATCGATTCCTACGAGCCTCACTTCGATTCTTGATATTTGGATTGGAAATCATCACATCTCAATTCTTGATTTTAATGTTTTCTTAGATCTAGATTTTTCTAATTCTTGAAATTCAATTTACAAATTATGAATTGTTTCTTTTCTTTTCTTTAAATTTTTGACTCATCTAATTCAAAACACGAACGATTACACTTTCCCTGTGGACGATCCGCACTTACTAACGCGCTACATTCAACACCATTATTGATTGCGGTCAAAATATTTTTGGTTATGATTTCTATACAATTTTCCATTTACACAATCGGAAAATGTTTCAATCAAGGCCACGTAGCAAAAATAATCACGAGATACCTATTTCTCACAGCAGATCCACGGCAAATAGGCTAAATCGCGGTGGAAGCGCGGCGCAAGAGAGGGATTAGGGTTCCAAACTTCTCTGGTAAATTTCTCAACTCTTTCTCTCTTGTCTGAAATCCAATAAAATATTTTTCCTGCAGGGTTCTTTGCAAAATATTGCTGCCCAAAAATCTTTTTGCAAAGTTTTGTTATTGCTTTGTTTATTCATATTTTAATACGGACTTTAAGGGGCAAGACCAAAATTCAGATTAGGTAGGGATTTTATCACCCTTCTTAAGCCCCACAAATCACAAACCGAGCATCTGCATCAACCCTACATTAATTTAAAAAATATCTAGACAAGACTCTAAGGATTGTCGCGCTCAATAAGGACAGAGGAAGGTCGTGGGTAATTTATCGCTTATCCGCATTACTTTTGTGGTGCCTAGGAAAGTGTGTCTAAGGCAAGTGGTTACTTAATTAGGCCCGCTATTTTCGGTGATTCGTATAGCGGATACCTCCCACTTACCTGGCACTAACCTGGCCACAAGAGTAGTAAAGAGGTGGTAGAGGATTGATCCTACGGCTTGTCCTTTGGAAGTCTAGGAGCGGTCTAGAGACTTGACCTAGGTAACCTTAGTTCTAGGGTTGTTTGTGCATTATTGTGTGATTTGTCTAAGTCCGACACACTTTTCAAAATAGACCATTTTTAAAAAGTACACACGCTGCCACTTGCGCTATAAACCCGCTTAGTGCATGCTTAGCTGGACACGGGATTCTAGTGCCCGTCTTGTCCGCGTTTCTGCTATCGACTCCGAGGTCGGTACTTCTTCATCTTCTTTTTCCCCACCATCCTCCACATCGACCGAGATGGACGGTACTCCATCAAATTATAACACCACGCTGCCACCGTCTGTAGGTGAGCAGAATCCACCGCGCATCTCTCTCCAAGAGAGATGCTATCCTATCCGTGGTCCACTTCCCACTTGCTTATCTATTCCACCAGCCAACGGGGACAATTTTGAAATTAATCCCCACTACATCAATCTGTTGCTCAAATTTCACGGGCTTGAATCTGAATACGCGTACATTTTCATCACTAAATTCAAAAACGTATGTGCAATTATGGGTACTTCACAACTGACTGTGGATGCTATGCGCTTGCGTCTTCTCCCATTCACTCTGTGCGACTTGGCAGAAAAATGGCTTTATAATACTATCGCACACTCTATCACTAATTGGGATGAATTCGTAATAGCGTTTCTTAAGAAGTTTTACCCAAACCATAAGACCGCCCGTGTTAGGAGCGAGATCAACCAGTTTACCCAGCTTCCCAATGAACCATTTTGGAAGTGCATTGAACATTTCAAGGATCTGCTTGTCCAATGTCTTCATCATGGAATAAATAGATGGGATCTGTGCCGAATTATATATGAGGGCATTAATCAAGCAACAAAGCAGATGCTTGAAACAAATTGTCAATGCAATTTCATGTCTAAAGATGATGGTGAAGCTTGGAAATATCTGGAAGACCTCGCTGAAAACACTTTGCAGTGGGAAAGCGTAAGACCACCTTCATCTAGGGGAGGTATTCATCAGCTCGATGTTTCCATCGCAGTAAAAGCCGAAATGGCAGCGATGCAAAAGAAATTCGACGCTATTGAGAACAAATTCTCATCAGTCTCCCTAAATCAGGTAACGCTTCCCAAGACAGTGTGTGGTTGCTGTTCAGATCCTTCACACTTGATGGAAGAATGTCCTATGAATGCACCGTTTCAAGGTCACGAGCAAACTAATGCTGCTTTTCAGCAGCGACCTAGAAATGATCCTTATTCTTCTACGTACAATCAGGGATGGAGGAATCATCCTAATTTTGCTTGGAACCAAAACCAACCCCAAAATCAGAACCAGTTCCAAAGCAATTATTAAAGACCTCCTCCACAGCAACAGCAACCACAACCATAACCATAAAGTTAGCACCCCTTTCAGTCATAAAATTCACAAAATCCGGCCAACATTTCTACACCGCAATTGGCCGGTATTGATAACTCTTCACTCGCACAAACTTTGGATTTGTTTATGAAACATACTAATCAAATGTCGGCTAATATGAAGTCTTCTATTGATACCATAAAGAAAGACTCCGCCTCCCACGGTGAGAGTATTAAATCAATAAAAAACCAAATTGCACAGTTGAACGCCGCAATGAGTGCGAGTGAGAAAGGAACACTCCCATCTCAACCCCTACCGAATCCTGGCCACTCACAAAATCATAATGTGAATGCCGTTACTACGTTGAGATCGGGAAAAGTGCTGAATAACCGGGTGGGTGAGCAATTTGATGATGTTAGTAATACCAATGATACCCCGGCTTCTACTTCTTTCCCTAATTCATCAAGTCTCCCACCTACTTCCGAGCCTATTCTACGCTTCCCATAAGGCTCGAACCTTCAACCCACTTCCACAAATCAATCTAAAACGATCCCCACTCCAATTCTGGGATCCATTCCATCCCCACAATCCTTTCCAATGTTGGACCCAACCCTTATTGATAAAGCACCTTATCCAAACAGGTTAAGGGGCAACATACCAAGTCCACAAATGGAGAAGATTGTGGAAATTTTTAAGCAAGTTAACATAAACATTCCTCTCCTAGATGCTATTCAACAAGTTCCGTCTTATGCGAAAATCCTAAAGGACTTGTGCACTAGGAAGAGAAAAGTTCGAGTACCTAAAAAAGTTTTCCTTGCAAGTAATGTGAGCACTGCTTTTACACAACAATTACCCAAGAAACGAAAGGACCCCGGAAGTCCTACAATTTCTATTTCTATTGGGGGTAAAAATATCAATCGTGCTCTACTCGATTTATGTGCTAGTGCTAACTTGCTTCCGTATTCTGTTTATGAGCAATTAGGGATCGGAGAGTTAAAACCGGCGCATTGCACTCTTCAGATGGCCGATCGGTCTATCACCCAACCTATGGGTGAGCTAGAGGATGTGTTAATCAAAGTCGGGGAATTTATATTTCCTGTGGACTTTATCGTTATAGATACACAACCTATAGCGAACCCACGAAACCAAATTCCGGTGATTTTAGGTCGACCTTTTCTTGCAACTTCCAACACGGTAATCAATTGTAGAAACGGCTCTATGACCCTATCCTTCGGGAAGATGTCAATTGAGCTGAACATTTACAAGTTAGGAAGTGTACCCTCCAAACCTACTGCTCAAGCATGTTCTGTTGAATTAATGGATGTCGACAGCAACGAATTTGATCAGCCTCATGATACTGACTCTTTTCATATGTTGTTGTTTGACCCAACTATGTATTATACATACACGGACTCTTCCACCGAGTTGTCCGAGTCAACATCTAACGCTGATGAGGAACTTTTTATAGAGTCTGACGATCACCCCATTTTTTCTGATGACATTATTCTTCGGGGTATCAATGAAAGTTTTGAGGAAATCTTCGCTGATGAACTCGCATTTTTAGCAAACATGGGTGTTGAGATGAATCATCTACAAAACAAAGAAATTGAACCTCCACCCCTTCTTCTGGACTATAAAGAGAATGCGAGTAATCCATCATAATCACTGTGTCGTCTCTCCAAAACGAGACGCAAACACATTCTATCCCACCACTTATCTTTTCCCCACTTCTTCCTGGCTCTCTACAACATGTTCATCCACCAGCCGATGCACTACACTGATAAAATCTTCGAATGGTTGGTGTTGACTTTCGGTCTTTGCAAAGCTTGGCATTGACCAATAACTTTGACCCCCTTGTGTGATTTTAAAAGATTAACATTGTTTAACTCAAGTTTGGGGGGATATTTTGGCTCTTGAAAGAATTTTTTTATAAGATTGTGAGCCAAAAATAAGTTTGGGGGAGGATTTCACTTTCATTATTTCTTATCCCCTTTTTCCTCCAAAGTCTACAGGTTTTTGAGCTTAACGGATGACATCAGTGAGGACACTGCTGCAAACAGGTTTGGGGGAGGATTGTGCTTATTTACGCGTTACTTTGCACTATACTTATTTACGCGTTACTTTGCACTATACTATATATAAGCAAAAAAAAAATTGATAATAAAAGATTAGATAGTGAAAAATTACATCCAAAAGATTGGAAAAATTTAAGAAAACCTAGAAAATTAGAAGTTTTCTTAAACGAAACTAGTAATAAGTAGTTATGAGCCGTTGTCCCAAGGGTTAGTAAGATGAAAGAAATCACTAATCTGAGGATAAAAATAAGTCTGAAAAATAGTTCATATTCTGGAAGCCAAACATTTGAACGTTGATACCCTACTATACGCACTTACACACGTCTTGAAACTCGGGATAGTAGAGGATACCTTGAAATGCTCTTGTCTAAAAGCCAAAGTATGAAGGAGATAATAAATGAAGAAAATATAAAATGGTGAAGAAAAATGAACACTGGTTTTGTAATCACCATGACAGCAATAAAAAAATATAGCGAGGGTGCTTCATCACCTAGTGCCTTAGACCAACTGGTTTGGGAGTCACTACTAAATCTTAGGTGTTGCAAGACAAGAAAAATACTAATACACCTAATAAGCAAGCATATGAGTAATCGGTCGGTTAGTAACTCAAGAAGTATTAACGGTCGCATGAAAAATGTGTGAGCAAATCCATCTAAATATTCACTGATTAAAATGTACTGAGGTGATGGACAAGAGTATGATAGCTTGAATTGAATTCTCGGAGTGTAAGGATGTCTTTTACACACACGTAGGGGTATATGATCGATGTTTGGATGAAAGGTAGGAATGAAGAATAAAGACGATGTTTTATTGAGGGATGATGTGATTCCTAACATCTTTTCATGACTATTAAGATATAGCTCATAGCAACCGAAAAGCTGGTATAGTTGGAAACTCTAATTTTCAAAGTCTTTCTTTCTTTTATAGTTCTTATCTTTATATGTAACTTTCACCATCTCTCTTTTATTATAGGATTTTGTGGGTGTAATCCACTGAAAACCCTCAGGAGACAACACTCCTCTTACTAGGGACACCTAGGGGTTTAACAGCTTGTTGCACGCGCTCAGTGCAATCGTGTTGCCTACGAAAGTATGCTTAGCTTTCTCCTTTCTTTTTTTCTCTTGAATAACTAGCTTGCTCGGGACGATCAAAGATAAGTTTGGGGGTATTTGTTCAGTTGATAAAACTGCACATTTAATATGACATTTTTCCTACTATTTCTATATAATAAAAGGTGTTTATTATAATATATGACACATATAAGGGTTTATCTATAAAAATACTATTTTCATGTGTTTATATATTATAATTAACATTTGGTAGGAAAAAGTAAGCATATAATATCCATGTGACATTTGACCCATTTAAATATGCTTACCTTATTAAAAGTCTTTGACCAATTCTTAATGGTTAAGTTAATATCTCCATAAAACAAACTAATATTATTTGTTGAGTTGTTGTGCAGAATTTTCAGGACTGAAATCATGGAAATCAAAGTTGGCAAAACAAACCTGCCTAATTAAGAAAGTAAACTAAAGAAATCAAGTCTAGCAGTGACGAAGAGAAGATTTTCAGTTTCCAGAGATGTGAAAAGATCACCACGTGTCATCAAGTTAAAGCCCCAGAAAAACTAACAGACGATCTACCTGTTTGGCTGCGGAACCACGGCGAAACCCACCTATTGGCCGCGGTTCCGCCACGTTTTGGACGAGTTGGGAGTTGAGATTTTTTCTGTTAGGATCTTAACCACCGGTTTCCATATTAGGAAACTAGGGTAGTTAGGGCACGAGATTTTTTCTGTTGGGATCCTAACAACCAGTTTCCAAATTAGGAAATTAGGGTTCTGGCTCTGGGACTATAAATAAGGACCGAGAGCCTCTTGGAAAATGATCAAGCTGAAGAGATCACAAAGTCCACGACAGGCTCACGCATCCAGGCTGATCATCAACGGTTCATCTACCTCCTTAGAAGAGATCGAGAAGCAAACTAGTATTTTGTAATCATTTTCTAAGGGAACAAAGTGTAAATGAATTTTGTTGATTAATAAAAGTAGTTCTTTTTCTTATTCTATTTCTTTGTAGTTTTAATATGTTTTCCCTCTTCATCTCTTCTTCTCCTAACATGTGCGAGTAATTCTCCGCTTGTTAGGGTTCATAGGATTATGGTAGGTTAATGGATGATGAAGATCCTTAAACTCTTTTTAAGTCCTATAAAGTTTATAAACATTATCAAAAGAATAGTTAACATCCTAATCGGGCGCGCTACCAATTCATTGCTAGTCTCGACCGCGATTAGAGATTAGATTAATTATTGTTTTGGTAAAGACTAGATATGAACGGAGTTCCATGTCGAGATAGGGGTTAAGAGTGGGAACCCTTTTCCCTCCAGAAACCCTAATCTACATGTATCACCGTCGTTCTAGTTTTAAATCTATTAAATGATAAAAAGAGTAATCTTTAATTAATCATCCATGACTACTAAATCCCAATGAACCCTACAAGCCCCCTTTTTTTTATATAAACCTACATCTGTAGTTAATCTAGATTTATATTTTGCATCCGTGTTTAACATAGATCTAGATCCTACAACCATTCTTCACCATTCTTTATTCTTCCTCCTTTCTTTCTCAACACGCATGAAGTAAGAATAAAATATCCAACGTTTCCGAGAGGACGACCCGTACTCATATCGGTCTAGCTACACGCGACACCATTCTTGATTGCGGTTACACTACTACATAAATTTATATCAATCACTACCGGCGATGTTTGTGAAAACCCGAAAGGGCGCAAACTCGTAAAAAAACGGTACGTCCATAAGCAAGATGGGCACGGATGAAAACCCGAAAGGGCTCTGTGAGTAAAAACAGCAGGGCTACCGGCGAGTTTGTGAAAACCCGAAAGGGCGCAATCCCGTTAAAAGACACTTGCAAGGTCCTTTCGACCTTGTAAGGAGAAAACTACCTGCGTGAGATCCTTACGACTCATAAAGGAGCGACACACTTAGGGATCCCCACGATTCCTAAAGAGAAATTACACTTATGAGATCATCACAACTCGTAAGGAAAACCCTCTTATGAGACTCTCACAGCTCATAAGATTCAAAAGCCTTAAGCTACAGGGATCTGAACCTGTTCTTAGGCCATCACCTTTCCCAGACTGCCCTATAAGCGGTTTAATACTGACCCTTGTATAAAATCCACGGGCGCAAATAATCATTTCCTTTCCGAGTCCCATCAACGACAAGGAATGCCCTTATTAGATGAACAAACACTTGTAAGTCCTCTCGACTTATAAGGAGAAAATACTCTTGTAAAATCCTTATGACTTATAAGAGACACAAACTTAGGAATCCTCACGATTCCTAAGAAGAAAATGAACCTACAAGATCCTCACGACTCGTAGGGAGAAACACCTTTATGAGACCCTTATGGCTCATGAAGTCAAAAGCCTTAGTCGACAGGATTCTAACCCTGTTTGTTGAGCCATCTTTGTTTAAATTGACAAAGGCAAATGATGATTCGCTCCTGGCAATATTCTAGTCGCAGCGATACTGATGCTAATATTGGTATCATATCTTGAGTTCCGTACTCGAAAAAAATTGCATGTAAAATAACCGAAATGATTGGGCAACTCGCAATAAAAAGCAGCGAGTAAAAAGAAAAAACAGCCGAAATGATTGAGCACCGCGAAAAATAGCCGAAATAATTGGGCAATCGCGACTTTCGCGATACAAAAAGCTTAAATGATAGAGCATCGCGGAAATAAAACAAAAATATATATGAAATGAAATTTTTGCCCTGCAGGTAAGTCCATACTGACCCCTGTATACAATCCATAGGCGTAAACGAAAGGGGAACCCCGTGTCCCAACAAACTCTGTCAAAGGGAGGGTCAGATCTCACTGGCAACATCTATAGCCTTGAGACCGACAACGACATTCCTCCTCATCCCAGCAGGATACATACATGACATCACCAATCGGAGCTATGGCAGAGTCCCCAGTTCCAAGACTCTATGGTTCATAGACAACCTAGAGTCAAAACCCTGATACCGTAGAAAGCGGAAATACGTCGGCAAATGACCCCGTCGCGGAAATACGTCATCCAATGACCTCGTCTCGGAAATACGTCAGCAAATTACCCCGTCGCGGAAATACGTCAGCAAATGACCCCGTCGCGGAAATACGTCAGCAAATGACCCTGTCGCGGAAATACGTCATCCAATGACCCCGTCGCGGAAATACGTCATTCAATGACCCCGTTGCGGAAATACGTCAGCAAATGACCCCGTCTCGGAAATACGTCAGCAAATGACCCCGTCGTGGAAAATACATCATTCAATGACCCCGTTCCGGAAATACATCAGCAAATGACCCCGTTTAGGAAATACGTCAGCAAATGATCCCATCGCGGAAATACGTCATCCAATGACCCCGTCGCAGAAATACGTCAGCAAATGACCCCGTCTCGGAAATACGTCTGCAAATGACCCCGTCGCGGAAATACGCCATCTAATAACCCCGTCGCGGAAATATATCATCCAATGACCCCGTCACGGAAACACGTCAGCAAATGACTACGTCGCGGAAATACGTCGTCGAATGACCCCGTCACGGAAATATGTCAGCAAATGACCCTGTCTCGGAAATACGTCATTAAATGACCCCGTCATGGAAATACGTCATCCAATGACCCCGTCTCGAAAATACGTCAGCCAATGACCTCGTCGCGGAAACATGTCAGCAAATGACCCCGTCTCGGAAACACGTCAGCAAATGACCACGTCTTGGAAATACGTCATCCAATGACCCCGTCGCGGAAATACGTCATCCAATGACCCTGTCGCGGAAATACGTCAGCAAATGACCCCGTCATGGAAATACGTCATATAATGACCTCGTCGCGGAAATACGTCATTTAATAACCCCGTTGCGGAAATACGTCAGCAGATGACTCCGTCTCGGAAATACGTTAGCAAATGACCCCGTCGCGGAAACATGTCAGCAAACAGCCCCGTCACGGAAATACGTCAACCAAATGACCTCCTCGTCGGAGCAGTGCTTCGACTCGGAAAAAGGCCAACTCATCGATCTCTTACAAGTCCTCTCGACTTGTAAGGGAGAAAATTCTCTTGTGAGATCCTTACGACTCTCAAAGGAAAGCACACTTAGGAGTCATCATGACTCCTAAGGAGAAAATACACTTACGAGATCCTCACGACTCGTAGGGAGAAAAATCTTTATGAGAACCTCATGGCTCATAAAATTGAAAAGTCTTGGCGGCAAATCTGAACCTGTTTTCTAAGCCATCACTACCCTACAAAGAGTTCAAGATGAACTATTATCTATCATTTACAGGCCAAATTTGCTAAAATCACATGACAACAAAGAAAAGAAGGCAATAATACAAGATAGAAAAGAAATATGTCCTTTATTCATGAATTCAATTGGATATAAGGTACATCATATGAAAATGAATGGAATAAAAGAATAAAAAAAGAATGAATACATGTTATTCATGAATTACAAATTTCCATCAATAGAAAAAAATTACAAAGACAAGTACGAAGGAGAAGGCCTCTTCAACAAGTCGGCAAGCCGCTCGTGCACTCCTTTCAGCTCCTTCTCACAGTCAACCACCGCTGCCAACTCCGCTTCGATTCGAGCCCGTTGTTGCAAGTAGGATGAAAGCTTCATATCGATTTCATGCTTAGCAGCTTCGCAACTTTGCGCAACCCGCTCGGTGGAGTCAAGCTTTTGCCTTAGCACCAACCCGTCTGAGATACACCGTTGGAGACTATCGAAAATAGCCTTCAGCCGTGCAGTGTTCGCGTCAACCTCGGCGTGCAACTGAGCAAACTCATTAGAAGCTGCCTCATGTTCCTTCTGTTGTAGGGTCGCCTCTTGTTCAAAATGGCGAAGGAAAGAAACACTCTGCTCCATCTACGCAACCCGCTGGGAAGTTGAAGCTAACACCTCAGGTGCAATACGCTTGAGCTCGATCTCGTGCAAGCAAGCCTCGATCTGTCTATAGCAGTCAACCACGACCCGACGACGTCCTCGTCATGGAAGTTCATGAGTGTCGCCAGCATTGGATTAACCTGCATAGAAAAATTTGCAGCGGAGGCGAGGGCTTCAACATCAAGATCCTCGACGAACTCGCTCAACATTCGTCGGCTATTCACGACACCCCGAGAAGATGTGAGTTTAACAAGAGGCCTTTCCAGCATCATAATGCGAGTCTTGGAGGGAGCTGGAGCCAGTGCGATTGCTGCAGAATAAGTTACGGTTAAATGCCAACTCAGGAAATAAAGAAAATGCATAAGGGGTAAAGCCTATCATACTGGCTACAACAGGCGGTAGGACGGGGAGTGCAAGGAGCTCGGTTATTCTCTCGACCTACGATGCTATATCCAATATGAAGAAGAGTTAGCAATATGGCTATCCATAAGTGAAAGGAAAAGATGTCTGTTATAGACAATACTCACCGACATCAGTAGGTAGGGAAATCTCTGGCTGGAATGAGAAACGTGGGTTTAACACCTGATATAGGTGATCAAAAAGGACTTCTGCAAAGTTATGACGACATACTGTCAGTACAAGGAGAGTGATACCCACAATGAAGCCGATGAATCACAAACCTATACCTTCCAGCATTTCAGAAGACATGGAAGAAGGTGAGGGAACAACAGCCGTCATTGCAGTGACCCGAGGTGCTTCAGAGGGCACAATTTCAGCAACGGAAGTATGCTAGGCCTAGTGACTTCTTCGCTCTCCTTCAGTGGGACGGTCTTGGCGCCCATGGCTTCGTCCCCAGATTCGACAAGGGCCATCGTGACACTCACGATGCCTACCGACGCCAGAGAGCCATAAGGGGAGAGAGCGGCGGTTTGGGCAGTCCCAGACTCCCTGAAGAGAGTAGCTACTTCGGGCTCCATGGTCGCCATCGCTTCGCTTACCATCTCACTGCCAAGACTTGGCCCTGCAAGACATGATATATAAGAATTTTCAGACCAAGTTCTGATAAAAAAGAATGGGCATTGCATTACCTTGCAATGGATCCTCAGTTGCCTCCCGAACCGCACGCGCAACCTGTCTATGGGCGGTAGATAAGGCAGCTGGGGTACCCTCTGAAGTAATAGCAACAGAAGGGATGGTCTTGAACCTGCTCCTGCAGCCAAGGTAGCATCATGCTCCCTCGCTGCGCGCTTCCTACGCTTCTTTTCAGTTTGATCAATGAGGACCGACCACCCCAAGACTTCAGACAAGAAGATGCCTTCACCATCATCTGAACCTAGTTCTGCCTCCGGTGCCGCTACGGTGTCTATCATCGGCTGTTTCAGCGAAGACTCTCATGCTGGCTTGGGGATAGTCGTAGCCGTGATGGCCGGCTCTGACAAGACTACTGCACCATCGCTTGGGATCGGTGCTACACCAGGAACAACTGGAGCCGAAGCAGTCCCTGTAACAAGGTGAAATAAAGCGTCAGAGCACAGGTATAAAGCATGAAGGCGTAATCAAACGAAATAAGTTATACCCAAGCCACAAGAAGCGCAAAGCCTCTCTTCCTCCTTAAAAGTCCAGAGGGAAGCCGCCAGAGCCTCTTCAGCGGAGATGCCTAAGAAAGAAGGATGTATTAATAAATGCATAATAAGAGAGAAGGAAAAAGCTCAAAACGACATGACTAGAGCATACCCGTCTCCGCAAGTGATAGCAACGCCGCCTCTGTGCAAGCCTGTCACTCGGAAGCCACAAGGGCAGCTTGAAGATCGGTATATCCACAGGCTCAATAAATAGACCCTCATTGGTCCCGTACTCACTCAAGCCCTCGCTATAAGGAGCATAGGGCTCCTGGCCGAGTACGACGTCGAGATAAAAAATTGACTTCTTTTTCTTCTTCGAACAATCCCCGGCGGCCGACGATACGAGCCTATGCTTCACGGGCATTTTTGGGCGATGGGTCCCAATCTCCGCGCCAACTCCAGAGTCCGGAGACGCTATAGCTACTATTTTAGGCACGCTGGGCTGTGGCTTTGAAGTAAATGTGTGAGAGACCACAACCGTATCAGTCTCCTTTAATGAAGGACGAACAGCAATTCGTCGTTTTAAAGGGACGGACGGGTTACCGAAAAGGATTGCACCCTTGCGATCAAGCAGCAGCCGTCGTTCTGCCCTAATCACGGCACCCGTTGTGTGCTGATACCACGCCACATATGCGTACGAGGCGTTCGGGACATAGCTCGGCTCACTGATAAGGAATACGGACCCGGTATTCAGGCACATGAAGTGGTGCAGCGTAGTGCAAATGCCCTCTTCAGTGGTAGTCGGTTCAGCCAGAAAAGCTTCGAGGGGAACACCCTGGTTGTAACCCGACTGTTGGGCAAAACGGTGCGGGTTGTACCTCATAAACAACTCCGACTCTTTCTTCCTGAATACTAAGAAGCCCGGCCTGATCGAGTACAAATGCACGATCTCCCGAGCCTTCAAAGTGGAAACCCTGTCCTTGAAGGTGTCACGCAGCGGCTGCACCGCCATAGTTGACTCCTTGCCGATAGTCATGACCCTATAAATGAAGGTCATGCTGTCCCCAACCAAGCGCAGGCGGAGTATCACTCCCCGAGCTTCTCGCGACGACGGGTCTGAAGCAGAGGCAACGTTTAGAGACATCACCCGGGGGAAATTGTAGCTATCATAGAACCGGGGACGTTTGTGGATTCCAAAGGTTCTAAGCACGTGCAGCTCGATCCACGAAGTAAAATAGTGCAGCGGGAGATGTACGGGCTCTAAACCCGGCTGAGTAGTGTCCGCCGCTAAGCTCAAGCCATAATACAAATGAGCCAGCCTGGCAATCCCGACGGCAACCCGCGTTCCTTCAACCATCCGGTGAGCCGGGTAGAAAATGGATGGCCTCATATGAAGAGGGTGCATGGGAAGTACGAGCCAACTTAGCCATAGGCCGAGAAACCCAAAAAAGAATGTCTCTTCGTCGACGTCTGAAGCTGCAAGCTCTACGAAAGGGACGACCGGGGTGTCCGGGAGAAAGAAATTCCTATGATCCGCTTCCGCTGCCGGCTGTTTGTCCAAACCAAAGCCAAAGGGATCGGTAAGCTTGGAAAATTTCGCAGCTTCCTTTGAAAGGACTTCAGGGTGAAGAAAGCGGGCAATAAAATCTGTGAAGCTGACGCCGTGCCCCCAATATTCCAAGAACAGGCACTCATAAATATTCAACACCTTGATTAAGCTTGGGAATCGGTGCTGAATGGAATTTTCCGGAGTCAGACCCATCACTACAAATCGGGTCGCAAAGACGTATTCGTCAAGGGGAAGTATTTCCTCATAGTGTTCCTCTCTGATAGGTAGGCCTGAGATCTCCGCATACTCCTCTAAGGAGATTGAAACCTCTCGATCCGATAGGAGAAAGGTGTGTGTCGGGATGTTCCATTGCTCTAAGAAAGCCTTAATCCACCGCACCGGAGACGCCAGATACTGGAAAAGTGATGCATAGATAGCAGGGTACAACCTGAGCGTCAATAACGCCGACTTTTTTGCTGATAAGATGTACTGGGCTCACTGCAGGTATCCGGCCGAATAACGAGAAGTCAGGCCAATCATATACACCTGTCCTCATAGGCGCGACTCGCCCTGACATATGCGCCATCCCAGAATATCTAAAGCCATCGGTGGCTGCATGGGTATCATGGCCATAGAGGGCTGAAGGCGGCCCTCTGAGGTCCAGTGGACCTCCTCTACGGCATAGTTAACCTGGGGTGAGTCGGCATAGTGAATAGCGGAGATTGGTTCTGAAGGCGTCGCACAAGAGAAGCTGCGTCGACCTTGGATAATCTGGCTGTACCACAACCTCCACAAATGAAGCGACTTCTGCTCCGGGTCATGATCTTTGATCAGTGCAAAAACTTCTCGGTCTACGGGCGCATAGGTGAAAGCGCTCTCCGGACGAACGAATGGAAAAGAAGTGTCGTAAGACATAGTACCTGCACGGGAAGAATGAGGGTTAGCTGTTAATGCTACCGCCCAAAGCCTAGTACTTGATACTTTAATTTGTACCACACTGCAATGCAGTGGAAAGGGATCAAAGGGGACCCACAAAATCAAGATAACGGCTCATCATTGATGAGACAGTGAATCATTAAAAAGAAAATCTTCAAAAAAGATTCTCGTTCAATGAGAGATTTCTCGGTTTAGGAGCTAACTCCTTTGAGAGCAGCGCTCTGTTACAGAGGCCACCTTTGTCATTACGAGGGAATAAAAAATTCCCCAAAATTTCTAAGAGCAATGCTCTGTCAACTTTAATGGGGAATAAAAATTCCCCAAAAATTTTGAGGGCCATGCTATGCGAGAACAATGGAGTAATCCATCAAAACCCTAAAATGTAATGCTTTTTACAAAGTAAAAATTCCGAGATCTTTAAGATCTACAAAATGAACTCTAAGAGTTCTTCGTTAAAGGGTTAAGAAACCCTAAAAAAGAATGGTTTTTCTGATCTATGATCAAAGAAGAGCAAAGCTCTGGTTTTTAAAACGGGTTAAGAAACACTAAGAATCTTTAGGATCTGTGAATCTAAGTAGAGCAAAGCTCTGTTAATGGGTTCAAATTTTACCAAATATTTGGATAAAGTTTTAACTCTTAAGGAATTTCCTTTGGGCAGAGAGCTGTGCTCTGAAGGAAAATTAAATTCTCAAAAAAATAAGAAGGGAAGAAGATGAACATAAATCATCTCAAGGGCCAAAGGCCTTATTTATAGGCGTTGGAAGTCAATCCAACTTCCAAGTTGATCCGACGGTGATAAAGCAGCCATCACTGCACTCACATGTGAGCCACGTGAGCGCAATGGTAGGGGGCATTTGTTTCCCCAATTGAGAGCAAAGCTCTATTCAAAATTTAAAATTTGAACTGAGGCAGCGCCTCACATGCAAAGCACGAGAGCGCTCGCGCCAAGAGCGCCAGTGCTAAGAGTCAAAGACTCTGAGGCAGCGCCTCACGTGCAAAGCACGACAGTGCTAGCGTCAGGAACGCCAGCGCTAAGAGTCAAAAACTCTGAGGCGGCGCCTCACGTGCGAAGCACGAGAGCGCCAAGCGCTAAAACTAAATGTTCTCCACCATTGGATCAAAAATCCGACTAAGATGAATAAATCATCAAATTACAGAATAAAATTCTGTTGAGCAAATACTCCTCAAATCTTTCCAAACAGGAATGATTGTGCTCTGTAAATTAGAGCACCGTTGGATCAAAAATCCAATGGTGATTAAAAATCACCAAGATATAGAATAAGTTCTGTATGGGAATTTTTTTTCCTAATCTTGTTAAAAACAAGAAGATTGCTTTCTGTAAAACAGAATCCCTTGGATCAAAAATCCAACAGTGGGAAACATTCCCAAATCAATTAGAGAAAAGATCTCTTCAACTGATCAACAAATCAGCCTCCCCTATATAAAGGACCAAAGGCTTCAAGTCTTGAAAGGAGGACCCTCCCAATAAAACTTAGAGAAATTTCAAAGAGAAGAGCAAGCTCTCGGAAGAAGAAGAATTTCTTTAAGGTAAATAAAACAGAGAGATAAAATCATCTCATATGAGAAGAAGAACTTAGTTCTTTTTCTAGATCATAGATCTATAAAAACAGACGTCTTTCACAAAGAGATCATAGCATCTCATCATAAAAAAGGGGGGGAAGAAGAATTCAATTCTCTTCAGTCAAAGATCCATAAAGGTAAATCCTTTCATAAAAAAGGAGAGATTGTAACATCTCCTATAAAAATAAGAACTTTGTTCTTAGACCCACGAGACAAAGTCTTTTATAAACGAGAATTTAATTCTCATAGCGCAGAACTGATCAAAGTTGCCTAAAAAAAGCCTTAGCGCTCCAAATTAAAAAGAAGCGCCTCAGCGCTCCAAGACTGGCGCACAGCACCGCAGCGTTCCAAGCGCTATTTTTAAAAGAAGCGCCCAGTGCTTCAAGGTTGGCGTTCAGCGCCAAGCACACCACGTGCTCCTTACGTTTGCGCTATTTTACAAAACAAACACACACGACACGAAGTGACCATCTGGATAAGGAGAAAGTGGTTACCGCGATGCGGTAGCGTAATCAACTGCAGGGGCTTGCGCCTGCAGGGAAGAGCGTCCCCACAATTAAAAACCCCTCAAACGAGAGGGAATTTGACGAAGTCTGCTACAACAGCCGCATCCATCTAAACCTCTGATACACGGTGTCATAAATCAACTTAGCATTTTCGGAGAGGTGGACGGATAAAACCAAGTAGCATCTGCCCCCAAATTCAGGCAAGACGAACCTACGCGGTTCCGTCTCCCGTATTCGGAGGAGAACGGCAACAACCTAAATTCAGATTAACTGGGGATTTCATCACCCTTTCTAGGCCCCACAAACCACAACTAAGCATCAGCAATGACCTATAGTAATTTAAAAATATCTAGATTTCATCCCCTAAAGGCTTATCGTGCTCAATTGGAAAAAAGAATATTTTTGGTAATCTAACAGTTATACACTTCAATCTTGAGGTGTCTAGTGACGTATGATTAGTTGTGGTTATTTAATTAAAAGGCCCGATATTTCGGTGATTCGTATAGCGGAACCCTCCCACTTAACCGGCACTGATCTGGCCTCAAGATCGTTAAAGAGTTGTTAGAGGATATATCCCGCAATTTTTCTCTTGACAGTTACGGGCGGGTCTAGTAACTTGAACTAGATAATCCTAGATCTAGGTTTGTTTGCTTGCTGTATGGGTGATTTGTTAGAATCTCTAGTTTAGTTTTGCATAAAAAACCAAAAAAAAACTTTTTGCATATGGTGTATGCACGTGTGGGGTCGAGCCAAAACAAACCGTTTGACTCATCTCGATTTTGTAAATCCAATGGTTGAGCTTGTCCCTGGTACACCTACCCTACCGGATAGATGCTATCCTGTCTACACATCACTACCATCTTGCATAGTTTTACCATTAGCAGCCGGTGACTATGAAATAAAACCTGCTTTCATAATCTCACTTTCTAAGTTTCATGGTTTAGAATCTGAAGACGCTTATGTCTTCATAAGGAAGTTTGAGGATTTATGTCAAATGTTTAAACTTAACCAGTTGAACCAAGATGCAGTTAAGCTTAGATTTATTCCTTTTGCCCTCACTGATAAAGCTAAGTATTGGCTTTACAGTATGCCAGCCAATACAATTAGGACATGAGATGAGTTTACAAAGATATTTCTTAAAAAGTTCAACCCACATTTTAAAATCGCCTAATTTCGAAATGAAATTAGGACTCTTTCGCAAAAACAAGGAGGATCTTTTTGGAAGTATTTCGAACGTTTTAAGGATCTTCTCATAAAATGCCTCCATCATGGTATAGCTAAGTAAGAGCTATTTCAAATAATCTATGATGGGGTTTGCAGAGAGGTGAAAAATTAGGGTTAAGAAAACAGAGAGGGGTCAGGGTTTATTTATAGTAGGGGAATGTGTTGGTTACTTACAAAAAACCCCTCTTAAAAAGAGAAAATTATTTGCAAATAAATTTTTTTATTTTTATATTATTAAAACTGGAAATTTACAAAATTACCCCAATTTTTTTTTATTTTCAAATTTTCATTTTTTTTATATAATTACAAATGATACATACCCCCAAACTTGTTTGAAACAATGTTTTGGCTAGATAATCGAAAATTTAAGGGTAGATGGAGGAAGATTAGTCAATGTAGATCGACTCCTGCAAAAGAAGGAGCTCCTCCGAAGGGTCCGCAGTGAGGAACGGTTTAAGTCGATGTACGTTCACTTTAAACAGTTAACCGTCCTTCAGGTTTTCTAGATCGACCGCACCGTGCGGATATACGGTGCGTACCAAAAATGGCCCTTTCCATCAAGATTTGAGCTTGCCGGGATGGAAATGTAACCGAGTGTCGTAAAGTAAAACTTGTTGACCAAGTTTGAAAGTCTTGCGCATAAGGTGTTTATCGTGGAATACCTTCATTCGGTTTTTAACAACTACTGCATTCTTATAGGCTTCATCCAGCAGCTCGTCTTATTCGTTCAACTGCAGCTTTCTATTACTGCCCGCATCTCCCAAAGATAGGTTCAACTCTTTTATTGCCAAAAATGCCTTATGCTCTATTTCAACTGAAAGGTGGAAAGCCTTTCCATAAACAAGCCTGTATGGATACATGCTAAGATCGGTCTTATAGGCAGTACGGAATGCCCAAAGGGCATCAATCAGTTTTGATGACTAATCTTTACGTTTTTGGAAACCGTTTTCTCCAATATCTGTTTAATCCGCCGATTCGAAATCTCAGCTTGCCCACAAGTTTGGGGATGATATGGCGTTGACAGCTTGTGAGTAATGGAGTATTTTCGCATTAAGGACTCGAAAGTCCTATTACAAAAGTGAGATCCATTATCACTAATAATCGCGCGAGGTTGCCCAAACCGAGAAAAAATATTTTCTTTGAGAAATCTAACGACAACCTTGTTGTCATTATTTCGGTTGGGCATAGCCTCGACCCATTTCAAAACATAGTCAACAGCAAGTAGAATATACATGTTCCCAAAAGAGTTGGGAAATGGTCCCATAAAGTCTATCCCCCAAACATCAAAAATTTCAACAACCAAAATTGATTGGAGCGGCATTTCATTTCACCGAGATATCCGGCCCAAGTGTTGGCATCGGGAGCATGTCTTGCAGTATTCGTATGCATCTTTAAAAAGTCGTGGCCAGTAGAAGCCACATTACAAGATTTTTTCTGCTGTCTTTTTGGGGCCAAAATGCCCGCCACACGCTTGATCATGGCAGAATGACAGCACGCTCTTAAACTCGTTATCGGGGACACACCGATGAATGATTTGGTCGGAACATTATTTGAAGAGATACGGTTCATCCCAGTAAAAATGTTTTACTTGGGACAGGAATCGGAGATTGTCCTGATTCGACCAATCGTTTGGTATCAGTCCGGTGGCCAAATAATTTACGATATCTGCAAACCAAGGTTCGCATGACACAGTTAAGAGCTGCTCATCTAGAAAAACGTCTTTAATCGGAATTTGAAGTGTAGGTGAAGAAGGAAGTCGTGAAAGGTGGTCGGCGACTACGTTTTCGCATCTTCTCTTGTCTCTTATAAAAAGGTCAAACTCTTGTAGCAAGAGGGTCCAACGTATCAGCCAAGATTTAGAATCCTTCTTCGCGAAAAGATGGCGAAGAGCTGAGTGGTCCGTGTAAACGATGACTGGAGAGCCGATTAAATAGGGCCTGAACTTTTCTAGTGCAAACACAACAGCTAAGAATTCTTTTTCAGTTGTTGTGTAATTTAATTAGGCCTCGTTTAAGGTTCGGCTAGCGCAATAAATTACGTGCGGCATCTTATTTATGTGTTGTCCAAGGACAGCACCCATGGTGAAATCAGATGCATCGCACATAATTTCAAATGGATGCGTCCAGTCAGGAGATGAAAGAATGGGAGCGGAAATGAGTGAGTTTTTCAACAACTCGAACACCTTCATACAGCTTGAGTCGAAATCAAAAGTGGTGTCCTTGGCCAACAAAAGAGTCAAAGGTCTAGCTATCTTGCTAAAATCCTTGATGAACCGTCTATAGAAACCGACATGGCCAAGGAAGGCTCGAATGTCTTTGAAGCACTTCGGAGGAGTAAGATTGGAAATGACTTCTATCTTAGCTTTATCAACCTCAATGCCATTTTTCGAGATGATATGTCCTAAGACAATAACCTCTCGTACAATAAAGTGGCATTTCTCCCAATTTAAAGTGAGGTTCTTATCCCTACACCGGGTAAGAACTGCGTGTAAATGTAGCAAACACTCATCAAAGGAGTCGCCGAAAATGGAGAAGTCGTCCATAAAAATCTCCAAGAATTTTTCCATCATGTCTGAAAAAATGCCCATCATACACTGCTGGAAGGTAGCGGGTGCATTGCATAACCCAAAGGGCATGTGACGGTAAGTGAATGTACCGAAAGGACAAGTAAATGTGGTCTTGTCTTGGTCCATTTCGGCGATGGGAACTTGATTATAGACGGAGTAGCCATCCAAAAAGCAGTAAAATTCATGCCCAGCCAATCGTTCTAGCATTTGGTCAATAAAAGGTAATGGAAAGTGATCCTTCCGTGTCGCGGCGTTGAGTTTTCTATCATCGATGCATACTCGCCACCCAGTTTGGATGCGAGTAAGTATTAACTCATTCGCTTCATTAGTTATGACCGTTATGCCCGATTTCTTTAGGATAACGTGAATGAGGCTAACCCACTGGTTATCGGAGATAGGGTAAATGATACCACTATCAAGATATTTTACAATCTCTTTTTTAACAGCCTCCTTCATGATAGGGTTGAGGCGACTCTGTGGATCCCTTACTGGCTTGGCATCATCCATCATATGTATATGATGTTCAACTATGAAAGGACTAATCCCCTTGATGTCCGCCATAGTCCAGCCAAAAGCTTGCCGATTATTTCGTAAGACCGTAAAAAGGGCTCTCTCTTTCTCAGGGGCTAGGGATGCCGATATAATAACAGGAAGGGTCTCATTCTCACCTAAGTAGGCGTATTTAAGGTGAGATGGCAATAGCTTGAGTTTGAGTTTTGGAGGTGAAACAATTGAAGGTAAAATTGGTGAAACTGTCTCAAACTCGAAGGATTCCAATAAAGGTTCAAAGCGAGTGTAAGAAACTAAGTCGGATGGTTCAGCTAACTCATCCGAAATTTCAAAGGAATCAAACTCGGGTGGTGATTCTTCAAAATTGTTCGAAAAAGTGAAACACTCGTAATCGTTATTGGGTGTGAAAACTGTGTTAGATTCAAGGAGGAACACACTAGTGGCGTCAAAACTGCTGTGATCGAACAGAAATTTTTCGAGCTCACAGTCCTCCTGAGTGATCTCTTGGATCGAGCAAACATCAAGTATATTAGCATTAGGCTCGGAGGGCTGATTCCCCAACTTAAAAATGTTGAGTTCAATTGTCATGTTTCCAAAAGATAGGTTCATCGAACCATTTCGACAATTGATCACCGCATTAGAAGTTGCAAGGAATGGTCGACCAAGTATCACCGGAATTTGACTCCGGGGGTTAGCTACAGGCTGTGTGTCCATAACAATGAAATCAACGGGGAAAATAAGCCCCCTACTTTAATCAACACATCCTCTAACTCACCCCTAGGATGGGTGATAGATCGGTCGGCCATTTGGAGAGTACAATGTATAGGTTTCAGCTCTCCAACGCCTAATTGTTCATATACTGAATAGGGAAGCAAATTAACACTAGCACCAAGATCTAAAAGTGCGCGATTGATGTTCTTATCCCCAATTGTTATTGAAATTGTAGGACATCCAGGATCCTTGCGTTTTTCGGGTAAAGGTTGGGTAAGAGCATCACTTACTGTACTAGCCAAGAAAACTTTCTTAGGTACCTGCGATTTCCTCTTCTTGGTGCATAAGTCCTTTAAAATTTTAGCGTAAGAAGAGACTTGTTGGATTGCATCCAAGAGAGGTATGTTAATGCTAACCTGTTTGAACAACTCCATAATCTTCTCCATTTGTGGAGTTTGTTTATTGGATCTCAACCTGTTTGGAAATGGAATATTTTGAAAATTTGTTGAGTCCAATATTCGTGAAGTAGATTGCAGAGTTGGAACAGATCCCAGTGTTGGTGTTTTCGTGGAGTGAGATGTGGGTCCGTTCGAATTAGAAGAAGTAGAGCCTTGTGAAGAGTGAAGAACATGCTCTGAAGAAGATGAAGAAGATGAAAAAGAAGAAGAAGATGAAGATGAAGAAGAAGCGGCGGCCGGGGTGTCATCATTATTACCAACGTTGTTGTGCAATACCTTTCCAGATCTCAATGTAGTCACAGCACTCACATTATGATTTTGTTGTTCATGAGCAACATATGTATTTTGTGTGTGACCGGGATTTGGCAGTGGTTGAGATGGAAGTTTCCCCTTCTCTCGCTCGCTTAACGCAGCATTCATTTGTGCAATTTGGGCTTCAATTGTTTTGATGCTCTGATCATGTGAAGCAGTGTGTTGCACCAAAGACTGAATAGACGATTGGATGCTGGCTGAGGATTTCGTAGATTGTTTTAAAAACGCATCCAGACTTCGTTCTATCGAGGAAACCTTATTATTATTTGGCTGAACAAAATTGTTTTGAGGATAAGAGTTGTTTGGTATAAAATTGTTCATCGGGATTTGGTAAGCTTGGGGTTGGAAAGGTTGCTGATATGGAGTTTGTTGAGGGACTTGTTGTTATGGAGGAGGCCTCTGAAAATTGTTGTTGCCTTGGAATTGTTGATTTTGATTCCAAGCAAAATTTGGGTGGCTCCTCCAACCAGGATTATAAGTTGAAGAGTATGGATCATTTCTTTATCTTTGCTGAAAGGCAGCATTGACTTGATCTTGTCCTTGAACATGTGGGTTGTAAGGACACTCTTCGGTTAGATGGGACGGATCCGAGCAACAAGCGCAAATAGTGCGTGGGGGTAAAGCTGGGGCAGGAGAAGGCGATGAGAATTTGCTCTCAATTGCTTTTAGTTTTTTCGTGAGTGCAGCCATTTCGGCCTTCATTGCAATCGACATATCAAGTTGATGTATGCCTGCCCTAGACTGACCTGATGAAGTAGATGAAGTGGTCTTAGTGCTTTCCCACTGAAGTATTTGTTCAGCAAGATCGTCAAGAAATTGCCAAGCTTCCTCGCTCGATTTTGTAAGAAAGTGACCTTGACAAATGGTTTCCAACAACTGCTTAGTTGCTGGGTTCAGTCCTTCGTATAAAGTTTGGCAAAGTTGTCATTTCTCGATACCGTGGTGAGGCCACTGAACAAGAAGGTCCTTAAATCTTTCGAAACACTTCCAAAAAGGTTCGGAAGGAAGCTGGGAAAATTGATTAATTTCGTTGCGAATTCTCGCGGTCTTGTGGTGTGGGTAAAACTTTTTTAGAAACGCCTTACCAAACTCTTCCCAATTTTTATGGACTGCGATACTGTGCTATATAACCATTATTCAGCTAGGTCACATAAAGTGAATGGAATGACACGTAGCCTTATAGCATCATCAGAAATTTGGGTGGTCTTCATCATTGCGCAAACATTCTGGAATTTGTTAATGAAGATGTAGACATCTTCGGAATCCATCTCGTGAAATTTAGGCAACATATTGATGAAGTGGAGTTTAATCTCGAAGTTATCCCCATTAGCCGGTGGAAGTGAAAGACAAGTGGGAAGTGCGGTGCGGGTAGGATAGAAAAGATCCTGGACCGCGATTCGTTGGGGCGCTTCGACAGGAGGGTGTGGTGGGTTATTCGCACCCAGTTGAGGTGGAATCAGTCCCGTAGGTAAGGGGTTGTTAGGATTGAATCCCGACATCTCCTTAGAAGATGATGAATTTGAAGATGAAGGTAAAGAAGTGGAGGGAATTTCGACTTCGGAGTCGAACGCGTCGTCAGTAGGCACTAACGAGACACGGACTAAATGGGCGCTAGTGTCCCTAGTCCAACTGGACATACACTAAAGAGGTGTAGTGTAGTCAAAAAGTAAAAATAGAAGGTGTGGGTAAGAAAATGCCAATGAGAGAATGTGGGTGCAAGTGGGGTGCAATGGATTTCTTAGCGACAAAATGGCAAATTTTTGTAAAAATTTTGTTTTGTGGTTTTTTTTTATAAGTGGTTTTTGCAAAAGATTTTTTTATAAGGAGCTAGACACACTTTCAAGCAATCACAATATGCACAATCAAGTCTAGAGCTAGGGTCTCCTAAGTCAACTAGACTGCTCCTAACTGTTCCAAAGGGTAAATTGTGAGATATCCTCGAATCGCCTCTTCACCGCCAATTGTGGCCAGGTAAGAAAAAGTAAAGAAAGGAGGGATCCGCTCACGAATCACCGTGAGACGGGCCTTTTAAAATTACATTTCCCACTTGTCTAGCCTAGGCACCACAAAGTCAGGTTTAAGTAAATAACCGATGCCCACAACCTTCCTTTGTCCTAATGAGCACGACTGTCCTTATTGGCTGAGTCTAATATTTTTTTTTAATTAACTCGAGGGTTGATGTAAATGCTTTTTGTGATTTTTGGGGTCCTAGGAAGGGTAATGAAATCCCCACCCAATCTGGATTGGTGTTATTGCCCCTTAAAAGTCCGTTTTAAAAAATGCAAAGCAGTAAACAAACAAAAATCCAAAACACTTGCCAAAATTTTTTCTTTTATTTGCGGCGCAAAGAATCCTGCACAAGATTGATTTATTGGAGAGGGGGAAGAAGTTTTTGCGCAAAGAACCCTACAGGAAAATTTTTCAGTGGACTACAGATGGCAGAAGAGAGGAAAATAATGCTTACAGAGAAGTTTCCAGTTGCTGACGTCAGCAAAGTGCCGCGGTTCCGCGGCAGAATGCTCCCTTTAGCCGCGGTTCCGCGGTTGTTCAGTTGTATCAGGCCGTCACACTTTTTCTGTTTTCTATTGTTGTTCTTCTCTGTCTATTCAGATCTGCTGTTTGCTGTTTTGTTCGCTGGATTTTTCCAGATCTGAATCTGTTCGTCTTTCCGTTCCTGCACAATTCGCACAAAAAACCTTCAAAAAATAACAAGATGATAATTTTTTTTTTTTTATTTTTCAGTTTTTATGATTTTTTAAAATTTTAATTAACCCGAAATTACAAAAAGAAAATAACTACCGTTATCCCCGGTAATGGCGCCATTTGATTGTTTGATACTTTTGTGTACGTTTTTTGAAATCAAAGAATAGAAAATACCGCAATCAAGACGGTGTCGCTTGCTAGCTAGCCGGTTGAGTACGGGTTGGTCCACAGGGAAAACGTGTCTTTTCTTATTGTTCTAACGAGTCAATTCCTATTTGTGGTAGGTTTTGATTTCTATAAAAACTGAAATTGAATTTGATTTAGATTAAAACCTTGCTAGGGTTAAGATTAGGTTAGTTTGGAAAGTTAATTCTACTCACCGCTTTCTTTACTCTAATTAAGAACTTAGGTGTTAAGGTAATAGTTAACAAAGGGGATTAGCACGACTAGGAGAAACGTAGTTTCTTCCCTTTGGTCCTTATCCGTCCTTTCTTAACTCTTAGCCCTAACCTCTATGTAAATCAATCACTACCGGTCTAACTAGGAAATCACCACTATCTTGTAGGATAGGGTGCCGTAGTGAGCGGTGGGTGGTTGTTTTACATAGAGTCCTAATTTATAAAATTATGAGGGCAAGAAAGGAGTGAGAGATTTCCATCTCTCAAACCTACCCAATCCTAACCCTAACAAGTGAGGAACTAGTCACTCATTACGGGATTAACAATGGAATTCATTTTTTATTTTTATTTTAAATTATCTAATTAACGTGCAGATAATAAAGGACAGATATGAAAAATTGCAGAAATATAAATTGCAAATAAGGAAAATTCAAAATAAAAATTAATTTTATTGATGCACTTTTGACGATTACAAATGAATAAAAATTTTAATCAAGAATTAAAAAGAGGCATGCTCCAAAAAGAGCTGTAGGCTTCCTATTTATAGATAGGAGAAACCCTAGGGTTTATATCTGATCCACATCTAAAATTACAAGACTGCCCTAAGAAAACCAGGTCAATGCACCGCCTCTCACTGACACGCACCGACACGTGCTTTGCACGGCCGCGGATCCGCGGCGGAATGCCTTGTTTGGCCGCGGATCCGTGGCCGTTTGATGGGCTCTTGGGCTCAGTTTCTGAGGGTTGCTTCATGTTGCTTTTTCCTTCTATTTTCTTCACTTGGTTCTTCAGAATGTTTTCTAGCTTCTTTCAGATTTCCACAGTGCAGAATGTTGTGGACTTTTACCGTCTGCTTCGTATTGAAGCCTTGAATTTTGTGCTGCCTTCGTACTTTGTGCAATCGAACTGTTTGCTGATCTTCGTTTGTTCCTAAAACCGGTAGGCGGCATCTTGCAGATTCATCTATTTGTTGGTCGTAATCTCACATTTGTAGCGTATTTTCACCATTTTCACTGTATTGTTCTGAGAACCTGTAATCTGCAACTATTTAGCAGACATGGATCAAAAGCACCAATTTATTTGCAATATGATTAAGAATGGGGAATATAATAATGCAAAATTCTGATATGAACACATAGCATGCAGCAAGATAAACTTGTCTCGATGGATCACGATACAGATACGCACGGCATGTCCGACGTCGGTAAAATGTTGCAACGCACGCATAGCACACGGGACGGGTCCAAGCAAAGCGAAAGGGTGATCACGCAGGTAAGGTACGTCTACTGGGTCGAATGGAACGGCAATGGCGGCGCGACTCCGGCGATCACTGGAAAATACAAGATTTTAAGAAAAGAACAGACAAAGAAAAGAAGAAAAGGAAGAAGAAGGAAGAGGGAAGAGGTTGATGCTTACTGGGGTTGTGCACTGGGGTCAGGGAGACGAGAGGGCGACGACGAGATCAACGGCTGCGAGGTGCGTCGGTAAGATGAGGGTTAGGGTTTTCTTGATCGGGGTTGGCTGCAGGTGGTGCTCGGGTGAGGAAGGGAGAGGAGAGAAGAAGGAGATGATGGAGATGAGGAGAGAAGGAGGTGCTGGCGATGACGAGGTGATCGGCGGCGATGGAGGTGTGCAGGTTTTAGGTGATGGGTTCTTTGGGTATTGAGGGTGCAGGGTGAGCTCGGGAAAGGAGGAAGGAGAAGGAGGAGATGACAAGGATGAGGAGGAAGAGAAGATGGAGGCTCGGTTGAGGTTGAGGGATGATGAGGCAGTGAGGAGTTTTAGGGTTAGGGTTGAGGAGTTTGGGTTTTCTCGTGGGGCTCGGGTTTAAAAGGAAAGAAGAATAAGAAGAATAGAAGGAGGGAGGTGACCGTAGCGCGTGGGCAGTGATGCGACTCGAGGAACGCACAGTGCTCGCGAGATGAGAGAGAGGGTGCGAGAGGAGAGAGAGAGGGCGAGAGAGAGAGAGAGACTGAGCGAGGGGGGGAGAGAAAGAGAAAGAAAGAGAAGAGAGAGAGCTGGTGGGGTCGGAGAGAGAGAGGGAGAGAGAGTTGTTAGGAAAAAGATTTAAAATAAAAAAATATTTGTAAGTTATATTGTCGATTTATTTTAAATAAAAATATTATATTAATAAAATTTGATTTTCTTATAAATACAAACTTAGTCCAAAACGCGCCCGGGTCGGGTCTAAAAATTCAGTTTCGAAATATGAAAAATATTTGTGTCGACCAAAATTAAAATTAAATATCCGGGTCACGAAAATGCATACCCCCAAGAACGGATGTACGTACATGCGCGCAGCCATCCAAACAAGTCCTTTTCACTGAGCGGGACGAGAACAAGATGCGCGGATGCTACCACGGGGTTAGGGGTATCACGCAGGCAATGCAATGTATTTTTAAAATATTTTACGTGACTTAAAAATGTTATATTGTAAAATGCAAATGCCAGATAAAATGCCAGTATGCAGTATTCATGAAAGTGCATATGTTTACGTAACAAGTCAGGATATATCATAAATATGAATCAAGACAGGTTTCGAGCAAGCGGGTCGGGTCGGATGCAATACAATGTCAAAACACTATCCGCACTCAAAACACAGTAAATCAGGAAAATACCATAAATAAAGAAATACGTGCACTGGAATTGGTATAAATGAACTAGGGTGTTACAATTTCAAATAATAAAGAAAGTCTTAAAGTTTTGAATTAACTTTACTAATCATGGTGTTTTATAAGATATCTATTCTTTTCTAAATCCCATATTTAAATTCATTACCTATCAGTTGCAAGAAAGCATAGAGAATATGTTCGTCGTGATGAAATATCAATCAATTAAGAAAGAATAAATTATATGATCATGGCAATACCTTAGCAATCTATAAAATCATGTAGCAATAAATTTAAATATTCAATTCTAATTAAGCTAACAATAATTAGATCTTACCCTTCTACAAAATAACACATAAGTGTCAATTTACGAATTACCTTACTTTGTCGGAATAATCTAAATTACCCTAGATTAATTAGGTTGAATTTATTATAATAAAAATTCCATCATACCTTATTTAATTAGTTTTTTAGGTCGTCAAGCTATCATTAAACTAATTAGTTTATCAGCGATACTACCTTTCCCTAAACAAATCTTATAGGTGTCAATCAATCATTGATTTATTTAGTTTATTAGCATAACATCAAAAAAAATTAACTTTTATCAAAGTGATTCATCATGAAAACCAAATAGAAAAGAATAGAGAGAAGAATTCAAACACCAATCATAGCAAGTATAATTCAAAAACCGTAGAAATTAAATTAGTTACTCATGATAGAAGAAAACATAATAAAATTAATAAACTTCATATCAAAAAGTAACTATAAGATAACTTTGATTTCTCCCAAAAATCTAAACAATTAACCCATGGAGAGATGAAACCCTAATGAAGTATACAGCAGTATTTATAGAGGCTATGAAAAATCTAATGGTGAGTTACAAAAGATATGCGAAGTTGCAAAAATCACTCAAAATCTGAGCATCTAACTCCCTAAAATTTCGGCTAGAATCATGGTAATTTCGGAAATGGCCGGTTTTTGGTAAGATTTGGCCTCCACATTTTTTCTATAAATTTATCTCGACTTTGTGAATCTTGTTACACTCATGTTTTTTTTTATTTTCACCCTTAGCACTGTTTTAGCTTAAAATAGTCCACATCCAACGCACGTAGTCCGTCTTTTGCGTACTTTTCCCTTTAGCCCTGTAACCTGCATTTATTGGCAAAACATACCCGGGATAACATAAAATAAGTAATATAAAGATAAACATGGATATATAAATATGCATTAAAATGCATAAATCAAATACTCCCACACTTATCTTTTTCTAATTCTCGAGCAAATTTAGGGTTTCAAAATCTAAACTAAAAACCTAAAAATAAAAATCTAACTAAAATCTACTCCTATTCCTATGCTCCTTTCGTGGGCATGCGATTGCACTTAGAATGTGAAACAAGCCGTTAAACCTCTACGTGTCCCTAGTTGGATGAGTGTTGTCTCATGAGGGTTTTCAGCGGATACTACCCACAAAATCCCAAAAGGGGAAACAAAAATGAAAGAAAAGAAAATAAGAAATGAAAATTAAATAAAATGAAAATAAGAAAGTGAAAACTATTTACAAAAGTTAATGAAATAAAGAAAAAGATAGAGTTTTGAATTTTTACTAATTTTTCAGCTTTCATGAATTTTCATCGTAATAGTCTTGTTTAACTATGGAAATTACCTCCTCTCTCAAAAGAAGTTCATCATATTCTTCCTTCTCTATCTCTCCTTCAAACGTCGATCCTATACCCCTACATGTGTGTAAAAGATCCCTACACTCGATTCAATTCAAGCTATCATATTAATGCCCTCATACCCTCGTATTTTTATTCAATGCAAATGTAAGTGAATGTACCCACACACATTTCAATGCAATCACTACTGTTTCCTAAGGCACTAGCCAACCGATTACTCAATGTGTGAGTTTAATTTACGCGCAATGTTCGGTTATGCCTAGCCTTACAACTATCTCGGACCTTCAGTTGTGACTCTTAAACCAGTTGTTCTAAAATACTAGGTGATGAAACACCCCTTCGGCTGAAGATTTACTGTAAGTCCATGCTACCTCTCCCGGTACTTACGGGCTTGCGGAATTTGATGAAAAACAATTTTCTAGAGGCGGTAACATGGACTCAAAACGGATCTTCGTTAAACTATCTACCTAACAACCTAACTAGGAGTTGTTAACTACTCGGTTAGGGGGTTATACCTTTCTTTTCTTGAACTCCTTCGTCTTCAAGCCTCGATGGTGTACGGATCGGCTTCACCCCGTCATCTCCTTGCGCCGAAGATCGATCCACCCGAAAGCTTCTACCTTTGGCTTCTTTTTCGAACTTTGAAGAAACTAGTTCACTCGGTTTGCTAAACCTTGTGAACTAGAGTGAGTAGAAGAGAGTGTGTTGGGATTTTTCTCTATGGTTCTTGCTTCTCAACACATGAGACAAGTGAACCATAGACTAGAGAAAGAGAGAGAGCAAGAGGAAGAGGATGAGAGCTCAAGCCAAGAGAGAGAAAAGAATTGAGAGAATGAGCAAGACTTTTCTCTCTTGGCTCTCATAATCGAAAGCCATCATCACCAATAATAGCAATCAAGTATTATGTGATGGTTTAAGTAAAAATAGCCATATCATTTCATGCACTCATTTTGCACAAGATAAACAAGCAAGCAAAAGTCTTTGCCATGGAATGATAGCTATTGTCATGATGATGGTCAACTAGTCCAACCTAATCGACCGGTCAACAAAGTCAACAAGTCAACAAAGTCAACCCCTCAACAACCATATCACCATAATACTTAATTAATATTATTGTTAATCATATATCATATTCTTATTAGGGTTTAGCATAAAGTCAATGGTCAACAGTCAACAGTCAACAACCCTAATGAGAATCCTCTGCCTCTATCTCTCAGTCAACAGTGCATACACACCCGCATCCGCGTTCCGAGGAACACGAATACATACGAGATAAAATCAATCCCAAAACGTACACTAGGATCTGGCTTAAACCAAAGCCCGCTAGTGTTAACTGTCCGGACACTAAACATGCAGAAGTGCACGGATGTGACCGAACCATGTCGCAAAACCATGCGACCTCTACTCTTTTGCCTAAAGGCGAATAGCTTTCTGTGTGGGACTCTAAAGACTCGACACTACGCTGGCAGTGGGTTTAACCACAGACCGCAAGTGGCACTAGCTATGTGTAACGGTCCCCAGGTAGATGCCGACAAGAAGACTGACGAGGTGAAACCCATCTGAACTCCTACTGAGCCTGAATGTGACAGTCTCCATACAGTCCGGTCTGTTCGTCTGATAAATTGCATGGCGGGCCTAGGGGGCGGTGAACGTCGGTCCCCTAATAGCGGTACAAGTCGTGTCGGAGTGAAGCCCAAAACACCCTAAGATAACACTGGAAGCCTACCAGTATATCTCTCTTGCCCTGGCCAGGGACTACTCGTGTAATGGCTCTCCTAGACACTGCGCGATGTCAACCCCCAATACCGGGAGAGACGAATCCTGTCTAACCGTCACTGCCTCCAAGTGCTTCGGGACTGCACCCAACTACTACCTGTTTGCACGACTCCTTTGAGCCGTGGTAGGGTAGTAATCAAAGTGCAGTGGGAACACACTCGAGGCGAAGTGACAGTGTCAAGTCAGCGGACTAAGCTGTACTCATGTCACCTGGGAACTGATAACTGACGATAGATATAATACCAACCAATCAGTTCCCGACAAGTCCTGTCCAGTGTACTCGTAACCTAACGAGCACCCGCATACTATCTCAAGTACGACGTACTGACGGCTGTGGGACAGACCGTCTCCCCTGCTGGGATGAGAAGCGCATACGCTAGTTTACTCCGGAGTATCGATGCCCTGTCTCGATAGTCCTGCGACTAGGGACCTGTATAAGGATGTGCTTATGGATTACCCAGCCCCCACGAGTGTGACTGCCATCACAACGCTGGTAATCAAGCAAAGATCCTAAGGGCTCCACTAATGCATATAGGTGATATAATAAAATAAACACATGTACACATTGAAGTAGAAACAAACCAAGTAGCATACTACTATATTGAGCAAGATTGTTAATACAAGGTGAATATCCCAAGCTTCCATTAAGTAATATGCATACTAGTATGATACAGTAATGGCCTCTAGGGCATATACACTAACAATCTCCCACTTGCACTAAGGCCATGTACTGGCGTATCGAAGACCTATCATCTCGATTAGCCGCTCGAACTGAGTCTGGGGAAGGGCCTTTGTGAGTGGATCTGCAGTGTTATCTTCTGAATTTACTCTCTTTACCTCGATCTCCCGGCGATCAATGATCTCCCTGATCAGGTGGAACCCCCTCAAAATGTGCCTGGACTTCTGATGGGACCTGGGTTCCTTTGCTAAAGCTATAGCGCCGTTGTTGTCGCAATACAGCGGTATTGGATCAACAATGGTAGGAACCACCTGAAGCTCCGTGAGGAACTTCTTCATCCAGACAGCTTCCTTTGCGGCATTGCAAGCAGCTATGTACTCCGCTTCCATAGTTGAGTCAGCAACGGTCTCCTGCTTGGAACTCTTCCAGCAAACCGCCCCTCCATTGAGGGTAAAGACATAACCCGACATGGACTTGGAGTCATCCTTGTCACTCTGGAAGCTGGAGTCAGCAAAGGCCTCGATCTGGAGGTCTTTTTCGCCATACACCAAGAACATCTCCTTAGTCCTTCTCAAGTACTTGAGAATATTCTTTACCGCTATCCAGTGTTTCTCCCCTGGGTCTGACTGATACCGGCTTACAACACTCAATGCGTATGCTACATCTGGTCTGGTACATAACATCGCATACATTATAGAGCCTACAGCAGAAGCGTAGAGTATAATAGACATGCGATCCCTTTCCAAATCAGTCTTGGGAGACATCTCTTTGGAGAGGGTGATCCCGTGACAAGCCGGTAAATTACCGCGCTTGGAATCTTCCATACTGAATCTTTTCAGTATGGTGTCAATGTACCTGGACTGTGAAAGTCCCAACATCCTTTTAGATCTATCACGATAGATCTGGATCCCCATAATGTAGTTGGCATCGCCCAGGTCTTTCATGGAGAACCTCTGCGACAAGAATCCTTTGACTGACTGTAGCATAGGAATATCATTTCCTATTAGGAGAATGTCATCCACATACAAGACGAGGAATACCACAGTTCTCCCTACAATCTTACTGTAGATGCATGGTTCATCTGGGTTCTTGATAAAGTCGAATTCTTTGACAGTATCATCAAAGCAGATGTTCCAACTCCGCGATGCCTGCTTCAGTCCATAGATGGACTTGAGCAACTTGCACACTTTACCGCTGCTCCCACTCTGAATGAATCCTTCTGGCTGATCCATATAGACGCACTCTTCCAAATTTCCATTTTGAAAAGCCGTCTTCACGTCCATCTGCCAGATTTCATAATCGTGGAAGGCAGCAATGGCCAGAAGGATCCGAATGGATTTGAGTATGGCTATCGGAGAAAAGGTCTCGTCATAGTCCAAACCAGGTCTTTGACGAAAACCCTTTGCAACGAGCCTGGCTTTATAGGTTTCAACCTGCCCATCTACACCAATCTTCTTTCTGAAGATCCATTTGCAGCCTACGGGTTTTACCCCTTCTGGAGCAAAGTCCAAAGTCCAAACTTTGTTGGTGTACATGGACTCCATTTCGGTCTGCATTGCATCCAGCCATTTTACCGAGTCACCGCTCTGAATGGCTTGCTGGAAGCTAGTAGGCTCACCATAATCCATGGTGCAATCCTCTCTATCCCTGTCTATGGGAAAACCGCAGTATCTCTCGGGCGGATGAGACTGTCTACTACTCCTGCGGAGCGGCGTAGGAATGTCCGGTTCCCCTGAAGCTTCTGGTTCTACTAAGGTTTCAGTAATAGTTTGTGGTTCTAGAATTTCTTCCAGTTCTATTGCGCTCCCACTTATCTGGATTTCCAAAAACTCAGTTTCCAAGAAGCGGGCATGACTAGAAACAAAAACCTTTTGTTCCTCTGCGTAATAGAAAAGATACCCTTTGGAGTTCCTTGGGTATCCCATAAACTTACACTGTACTGAGCGTGCCTCGAGCTTGTTCGCATGCTGCTTTTTAACAAAAGCTGGACATCCCCATGTCTTAAAGTGTTTAAGACAGGGTTTCTTCCCACTCCACATCTGATATGGTGTGGTAGGCACTGTCTTAGTAGGAACTTGGCTCAAGAGATATGCAGCTGTTTCTAGTTCATAACCCCACAAAGACCGCGGTAACTCAGCCTTACTCATCATGGAACGGACCATATCTAATAGGGTCCGATTCCGCCTTTCCGATACACCGTTGTATTGTGGCGTGTATGGAGAAGTAAGCTGAGAGAGAATTCCATTCTCTTTTAAGTAGTCCAGAAACTCGGCACTCAAGTATTCTCCACCTCGATTAGATCTTAGTGTCTTAATACTTTTGCCTGTTTGTTTTTCAACTTCGTTCTTGTATTCCCGAAATTTCTCAAAGGCCTCGGATTTGTGCTTCATTAAGAAGACATGTCCATACCTAGAGAAATCATCTGTGAAAGTAATGAAGTATGAATAACTGCTTCGCGCATGTGTAGACATTGGACCACACACATCACTGTGTATGCGTCCCAAGAGCTCGCTCGCTCTTACTCCGTGTCCAGTGAACGGAGTCTTTGTTATTTTTCCAATGAGACAAGATTCACAAGTTGCATAAGACTGGTACTCGAACGGATCCAAGTATCCTTCTTTATGTAACTTAGTCAATCTTCTCTCATTAAAGTGACCCAGTCTACAATGCCATAAGAAAGCCTGATTTAATTCCGGAGACTTTCTTTTAAGTGTGTTCTGGACACTGAATATCTGAGCTTGATTCAATACGTATATACCGTTATTTAATGTACCTGACCCAATCAGAACTTGATTTAGGTGGATGTTTACTACATCGCTTACAAAAGTAAAATCATATCCTTCCCTAGAAAGTAAGGATAAAGATATGATATTACAAGTCGCACATGGTACATACAAACAGTCACACAGAATCAATATCTGCCCAGTTGTCAGTCCAAGGTGATATTCCCCTACGGATACAGCATCCATGCTCATTCCGTTAGCAACCCTGAGAGTCATATCACATTTCCTGATAACCCTACGGTTTCTCAAAGCCTGTAACGAGTTACAGATGTGAGATCCTGATCCGGTATCCAATACCCAGGAAGTAGGGTTAACTGACATACAGTTCTCAATCACTAACACACCCGAAGCCGAACCCACAACATGCTTCGAATTCTGGCTACTGGCTTTGCTAGCCCTACAATCCTTCTGCCAATGTTCATTCTCACAACAATAGGAACGTCCTTTTTTCACTACATCCATTCTCGAAACTTTTGCCCTTCCCTTTCCTCCTATTTCCCTGGTTTCCTTCAGGGTAGAAGGTAGAGACTGTAGAATCAAGTCAACACCTGACTCGTTCTTCAACGTGGTCTTCAGGTCCGTGAGCTCAAAATAGCTGGTCTCTGCAAGGACGTTGTCCCTTGCAGATGACCCGATAGCCAATCTCGCTTGAAGCAATTCGTTCGAGGTCTCATATCTTGCGATACGAGATTGCTCTCCATATAAATCTTTGTTATGGAGGAAGATAGATACTAAGTCCATCTTCTCGTGCTGCCTCTGGCATTTACCATCAACTGAGGCTAACACGAGGCACTTGGCTTTCGCACATTCCTTTTCCGATGTCTTGCGGATATGAATATCCGTGACAGGGGAAACTGGACCTGAGACGGCAGAGTTTGGATTGGTCAAGAGGTGTCCCAGCTTGTCATGGGCAATAGACATCTGGACAGACCTTTGCCAGTCATGACAGTCAGATTCAGTCATTTTATTATCTAGATGTAACCTAGGTGCAGTCACAGGGTCGCTGCAATTAAGAGAGAGAGAAAAAAACACTCAGCATGATGCTCTTGCAAGTTTAGAATGGTTTTTAATTTATCTAAACAGGATGGCTCCCACTGTCTCTCGAATCCCTCCTCAAACCATAAAGGAAGAATTAGTCAGGATCAATCTCACCGTACAATACTTTCTTAACCGTTCAGCCAGGCCAGTGTCGGTACTTCGAGGGAGGTTTTCCAACGCTTTCGCGAAATTCCTTAATTTAAGAACCTCTTTTCCCTGGGGGCGTAGCCCCGCTAACACCTTTCTAGACACCTACTTGGTTTATTGCATTGATCGTTAAGTGAGAAAGTTCCTGAGGAGTAGCATATACTCACAGTAGGATCGGGATCCAAATATCATCGCGTGACAAAACTGAAGGAATCCTACCAGAATCATCACACTCCAAATGGTATGCAGTGCTAGCAAGTTTCAGTACTTATGAAACTCCCGATGTGGATTTTTGCCCCATGCTCTTATGACCTTGACTAAGGCCAACAAATCATAAGTCACATGTCAAGTTCTACCCATCGTTGTCCAGATTGATTTGAACCCACTCGTATATACCCTTGACTATGGCCAACAAAGTAATACGACTGTCCCAAACCAACGTATTTATCTATGCAACATATGAATACCCCCCAGCTACCAATCACTGTGCCTTGACTAAGGCTAACAAACACAGCTTGAATACTGTTGGATATTCATATGAAACGACGGAGGGCTACGGATGGTTTTGGCGAAACCGTGAACGTAGTGAACTTGATATAATCGAAGGAACCATGGTAGCTTTTAAAAGGAGTGGCTTAAGCTCCGCGTTTAAAAGTTGCTTTTTGAAAAGAAACTGAGCGGTTTTGAAAATGTTCCAACGACTTTTACTTGGTTTATTTTCTTGCATTAGTTCTTTTAATGCATATTTTTCTTGTATTAGTTCTTTTAATGCGTCCCATCATTTAATCCTACCATTGCAGAAAACAACCAAAATATGACGTACGCTTATGCCATTCGCATTCGCCACGGGGCCCCGTCATTACCCGTTAGGTTACTTAACTAACGACAGCGGGGGCTGGGCTAGCGCGGCTGTAAAATATAAGCAACGCCTAAATAATATCATATATAGATATATATTGCAATGATAGCCATTTCAGATCACAGATGAACACGTTGGATATACTAGGAATCCGCAATTCGTACGAGCCTGTAACGAAAAGCAGATTACACGGTCGCGGTGAATAGCCAATACCCCACCCAAGACCCCTACGGGTGCGGCAAACTACCCGCCAAGTTCCCGAAGCGAAGCAACCTCCCTCAACACCGTGAGTAGGCCACTCGGCACTTCGGGATACCCGTTAGTTTGTGCACCCCCTCCATGGGTCTATCCTAGGAGCAAAAACAGTAAAAAGAAATTATACAATGACGGCTACAACCCCGACCCGGTTGTGCGGCCATACAAATAATTATTACATCAATTTACAAATTTACATGAATTAAAAGAAAAGAAAACTCTCGTCTCACAACCCCCCGGCTATTCACCCGCGACAATCCAATTAATTCATATACACATCCCAATAACATTACAGATCACAGATTTGTATAACCCCCACTAATCGACATATAGCGATTAGCAAACGTTCAATACAAATATCACATCACAGATAAATACCCGTCAGCTTAAGTCTTTAGAAACTCGATCAAAATACGGTTTTTAAAGCCCCAAAAACAAAATTTTCTTTCTGGAAAATCTGGGCTGAAAAAACATATACCAAAATTCCCAAAATACCCCACTGAGTATACTGCAGTAAAGAAGATCCAGAGAAGAACTAAGACGGCCGCGGAACAACGGCAATAGCAAGTTATTGCCGTGTTTCCGCGGCGGTTTGATGGGTTCTCTGCACCGTTTTTCTACAGTATCTTATAAAAACCCCGAGTCGATTTTTAAAGCATGATTTATTATTTTTACAGAACTTAAAAAATCGACAGCAAGTTTGATATCCGGGTGTATTTCGCGACTTTTTCTCCGATCGAATTTCTAGTTACTATGCTAACATGTTAGGTAGTGTTTAACTAGGCTCTGATACCACTGTAAGTCCATGCTACCTCTCCCGGTACTTACGGGCATGCGGAATTTGATGAAAAACAATTTTCTAGAGGCGGTAACATGGACTCAAAACGGATCTTCGTTAAACTATCTACCTAACAACCTAACTAGGAGTTGTTAACTACTCGGTTACGGGGTTATACCTTTCTTTTCTTGAACTCCTTCGTCTTCAAGCCTCGATGGTGTACGGATCGGCTTCACCCCGTCGTCTTCTTGCGCCGAAGATCGATCCACCCGAAAGCTTCTACCTTTGGCTTCTTCTTCGAACTTTGAAGAAACTAGTTCACTCAGTTTGCTAAACCTTGTGAACTAGAGTGAGTAGAGGAGAGTGTGTTGGGATTTTTCTCTATGGTTCTTGCTTCTCAACACATGAGACAAGAGAACCATAGACTAGAGAAAGAGAGAGAGCAAGAGGAAGAGGATGAGAGCTCAAGCCAAGAGAAAGAAAAGAATTGAGAGAATGAGCAAGACTTTTCTCTCTTGGCTCTCATAATCCAAAGCCATCATCACCAATAATAGCAATTAAGTATTATGTGATGGTTTAAGTCAAAATAGCCATATCATTTCATGCACTCATTTTGCACAAGATAAACAAGCAAGCAAAAGTCTTTGCCATGGAATGATAGCTATTGTCATGATGATGGTCAACTAGTCCAACCTAGTCAACCGGTCAACAAAGTCAACAAGTCAACAAAGTCAACCCCTCAACAACCATGTCACCATAATACTTAATTAATATTATTGTTAATCATATATCATGTTCTCATTAGGGTTTAGCAAAAAGTCAATGGTCAACAGTCAACAGTCAACAACCCTAATGAGAATCCTCTACCTCTGTCTCTCAGTCAACTGTGCATACACACCCGCATCCGCGTTCTGAGGAACACGAATACATACGAGATAAAATCAATCCCAAAACGTACACTAGGATCTGGCTTAAACCAAAGCCCGCTAGTGTTAACTGTCCGGACACTAAACGTGCACAAGTGCACGGATGTGACCGAACCCTGTCGCAAAACCATGCGACCTCTACTATTTTGCCTAAAGGCGAATAGCTTTCTGTGTGGGACTCTAAAGACTCGAAACTACGCTGGCAGTGGGTTTAACCACAGACCGCAAACGGCACTAGCTGTGCGTAACGGTCCCCAGGTAGATGCCGACAAGAAGACTGACGAGGTGAAACCCATCTGAACTCCTACTGAGCCTGAATATGACAGTCTCCATACAGTCCGGTCTGTTCGTCTGATATATCGCATGGCGGGCCTAGGGGGCGGTGAACGCCAGTCCCCTAATAGCGGTACAAGTCGTGTCGGAGTGAAGCCTAAAACACCCTGAGATAACACTGGAAGCCTACCAGTATATCTCGCTTGCCCTGGTCAGGGACTACTCGTGTAATGGCTCTCCTAGACACAGCGCGATGTCAACCCCCAATACCGGGAGAGACGAATCCTATCTAACCGTCACTGCCTCCAAGTGCTTCGGGACTGCACCCAACTACTACCTGTTTGCACGACTCCTTTGAGCCGTGGTAGGGTAGTAATCAAAGTGCAGTGGGAACACACTCGAGGCGAAGTGACAGTGTCAAGTCAGCGGACTAAGCTGTACTCATGTCACCTGGGAACTGATAACTGACGATAGGTATAATACCAACCAATCAGTTCCCGACGAGTCCTGTCCAGTGTACTCGTAACCTAACGAGCACCCGCATACTATCTCAAGTACGACGTACTGACGGCTGTGGGACAGACCGTCTCCCCTGCTGGGATGAGAAGCGCATACGCTAGTTTACTCCGGAGTATCGATTCCTGTCTCGATAGTCCTGCGACTAGGGACCTGTATAAGGATGTGCTTATGGATGACCCAGCCCCCACGAGTGTGACTGTCATCACAACGCTGGTAATCAAGCAAAGATCCTAAGGGCTCCACTAATGCGTATAGGTGATATAATAAAATAAACACATGTACACATTGAAGTAGAAACAAACCAAGTAGCATACTACTATATTGAGCAAGATTGTTAATACAAGGTGAATATCCCAAGCTTCCATTAAGTAATATACATACTAGTATGATACAGTAATGGCCTCTAGGGCATATACACTAACAATTACTTGCCCATAATAACAAAAAAACTAGACTTATTATATTTATGCTCATATTTTTTCCTTTTTCCATACCCTTTTTTTATTATATTTGGGTATTTTAGGCAATGATATTTCAAGGTATTCTCTACTATCTCAAGTTTAAAATTCGTGTCTGTGCAATTTGTAGGGTATATATTTTCTAATTTTGAATACAAGGTAAGGAATTATTTTTCAGACTTGGTTCTACACTTAGACTCAATAATTTCCTTCATCTACCTTAACCATTCAGATTTGAATTCATAATTATCTATAACTAGTTCGTTTCAAAAACATCCCCTTTTCCACTTTTTTCCTTAAAAAATTGAAAATGAAGACCTAAAAAATGAAAAAGAAAATGAAAAAATATAAGAAAAATGAAAAAGAAAGAAAAAAAACCTAAAAATTCTAAAAGGGAAAAATAAAACTAAAAATTGAAGAAAAACTCAACTGTACAACCCCCCTCCCTCCCCCCACACACATAATTTTGATAGTGTCCTCACTGTTCTTTACCTCGTCCTCTATCTCAAATTTACCAAATTACATTTCATATTTAATTCAGGCATATCTATAACCAACCGAGCAATTTATCCAAAATAAATAGTAGAAACAGAGGGTAGAAGGATTAATTTACCTCCCCCAGAAATTTGGAGGCATTTGGCTTCAGAATTCCGGCCATGCCGAAATTTCTCCAAATCTGGCCAAAATTTTGGAGCTTCTCATGATGAAATTTTTGTGGCTGCCTCTTCTCTTCTTTAGGGCTTCCAAAATGCTCTTGGTTTTGGGGAATGAGGCTCAATTTGGCTATATATAAGGGGTTAGGTAATTTTGCACAAAAGTCCTTCAAAAATCAAAATTAGCAAATAAACCTAAAAACAAAAGTTAGTAAAAAAATATTATGATCAAACCTTACAATGAAAAATAAAAGAAGAAACAAAAAAAAATTTACATAACATTTTGTCTAATCCAAAATTTAATATTAACCACTCCAAAATTTTATCTATGATCGTACAGGAGTAGTAAAACAATTATAACAATAAGCATCGATAAATACCCTAAAATTAATATGCAGAGAATGGTGTTTATGTATGGGTGTACAAAATTTTGATCCAAGTTTCACCGAATAAACTAACGCAATAATAAATGATTTAAGTCTAAAATAATTATACAGCTATGCTACCTTGTCACTGTATTGGGTAAATGGATCAAAGTCTTCAATATGAGCATGCGGGGTATAAATAAAGGATCCAGTTATAGGAGTTAAAGGCACAACTTCTTCTTGCTTTTCTCTAGAAGTGGTTTCAATTATGACCGAAAGTGGTGAAGGGTTTGGTTCAACAGGTAAAGGCTCAAAAAGATATTCACAGTTTATTGAATGGTTTGTTGAATCTAAATCATCTATAGCATTGACCTCATCCTTAAAAATTTTCTCAAAACCTTGATCAAAATATCCTTCATCAAAATTAACCACCTTCACCTCATACTCTTCTTCTATTATAATAGTTGAATTCTCTTCGAAAATGTCATCACATCACTCGTCTAACAATTCTTTTTCCTCCTTAAATTAACTCAGGGGTTGACTTTGGTCATACCAAAATGTGGGTTCCCCAACTAGAACATCTTAAAAAATTTCATTGTTCGTTCCATCTGAAGATGTGGGTTCTCTATCAGTGATTTGCTCAAATATTATACCTAAACTAACCCCATCAAATTCACAAGTTTTCTTTACGGATGCGGTTTTTATATCTAAAACCTTTTCAAAAAATTTATCCACTACTGTTGATTCTTCATAAATTTCTTCCTCAAACATTCTACTCAAGTCATATTCGTAATGAACACAGGTATCTTCCTCAAAAATTTTCTCATAACCATCTGGTAAATCACATATTTCTTCCTCGACCATATAATCAATTAAATCAATTTCATATAAATTTGTTGTTGGGGACCAAATTAGAATTTCAAATTCTGGAGGGTTTGTGTGTGTTTGCATTGGGATGGTCTCTTGCTCTGTCCTACTATCTATTGCAGTAGCTACTTGGCCAATAAACAATTCAATATTAGCTACGGCTTGTTTTAGTGGAGTAATTTCATCTTGCAAAAATGTGGCAAACTGCATTTCAACATCATCAAGTTGCATATCCTTATCATTATCAACTTCTACAGAAGGGTTGAAATTTTGGTATGGTTGATAAGAATCTCATTTGGTATGGACGTAAAGAGGACCAACATCATAATATGTGTATGATGGTACTTTTTGGTCTATGAAATTAGATGGAGTGAATGTTATATCGGTTTGAATTGGATTAGATGGAGCACCTATATCATATTAAAGGTTGGGTTGGAATTGTAACGACTCTGAAATCACTGTACATAAATTTCTTGTTACTGTAAAGAAAAGGGTATTATAGCCAGTGTAAGAGTTAAAAGTTATTTTTGTTAAATAAAACCAAGAAGCAACTTCTAGCTCATTGGTAAAGTATCTGCACTGCTGTGAAATAGCCTATGCGTTCGATTCCGATCAGACCCAATTATTCTTTAGATTTTTTTCTTTTTAATTTTTGGAAGCCCAAGAGTTGCACATGCAATACATGGAGAAATGAAAAGTTTCAGAAGAATCAAACAGGCGCAATGAGGTGTACACACCCAACATGACACGTGGCACAAATCTCGAGACAGATAGACAAATTCGGACTGCCCGTTCCTTGATTTGGCCGGCCCCAATGGTCCAAAATGCTCTAAATCATCCCGTGCTTTGCACACTCATCCCTTAGACTCCCCTTAACTTCCCTGTACTGTTTGATTTTTCTGCAATCAAACAGAGACTCTTCAATTCACCATTTAACACCCTTTTAATGCATTTTAATCCACACATTCTATTCCCAAACCCTAATTCTTCACTATAAATACCAACCCATGCCCTACCTATTCACCATTCTGAGATTCTAGCAGAAATTCTCTCAAAACTCTCTAAGTGCTAAGTGGAGTTATGCCCCTCAAGTGGAGTAGCGAGCCAAACTCGACGACCGGAGCATCTCCAAAGAAACCACGACACCCGAGAGCTTCTTCAATCTTGATCAGTCAAAAACATTGCATTTTTAACACGTCAATTTCTCTACCATTGGCACTCATCTAGAGGTGTTCGGTTTGAATATTGCACATATTAGCAAAACAGCCGTAAAATACCAAATTACTTGTGTTGTATACTAAAACCGACATTTTGAGGGAAATTGAGTGTTTATCATTACATCGCATCATGTTTGTATAGAGCAACACTTGTTTCGAGAATCTGTCTAGGAAATTGCAGGAGAAGAGCCAAAATTGTGAAAAGTGCTGTTAAAAATACGCCAACTCCAAGACTTGAGATCTGGAAATGAACTAAAGAGAATTATGAGATTCCACACATCATAAAACTGCTACAAAGCCAGCACTAATGTACCCCAGAAATTCCATACCCCAAGGACATCAAGGAGCCGCGGATCCACGGCAAGATCCCCATTGGCGCTGCGGATCCGCGGCCACGTAGGCAAGTCGTCAGCAGGAATTTGTTTCAGGTTTCTCCAATTCAGGTGTACACTCATTTAAACCACTGTAATTTCCAGAGAACTCCAGAATCTTCTGCCAGATCAGCAAAGCTTACACTTCAAGCTAATCATGTTCAAGCTTCCAAAGCAAGCAACTTAACAACCTAAGCCTAGAAGCTTCCCCCTAACCTCCAAGCTTATGAAGGAAGCTAAGCCTAACTAACCACCTCTAGAAGTTTCTACCTAACTACCTAGCTTACAAGGGAAGCTAAACTAAACCTAGCTTCTAAAGGAAGCCAAAGCTAGTGAAAGCTATAAAAGGAACCCTAAAGCTTCTTCTCAAAGGTTGTTGAAGGTTGTTGATTCCTACATCAATTCCCAACACAAGTTGAGTCACACAACTTGTAAACCCTAATCCCCAAGTCAAAATCCAAAGCCAAAAATCAAGAACTCCGAGTACCAAATCAAGCATGAAGCCTTCGATCCTTTAGAAAGCAACGCCGGACTTCATCGGAGCAAGTGATCCAAGGAGATCCGCGACTCAAGGAGACGAACGAAGCCGAAATCGACGATCAAGTTCTTTCCTCTTGTAGATCTTAAGAGAATTGTAACAAAATTGTTGATAAATAAAGGTGAAATTTCTATATCTTGCTTTCTTTACATTCTTGCATCATGATTCGATCTCAATTCTTGATTGAGTATTTTGTTATGATGTTTGAGTAAAACTCCGCTCATGGAGGAATCGAGATGATCAATAGACGATGATGTTACAAATCTTGAAACGATTCTTAATTCCTATAAGTTTTGTAAACTCGTGTGAATTGAAGAATCGGCAACCTAGTTTCGAGCGATGCTTTCTTGATTGTGTTCGCTCTTAATTAGTTATCCACGATCGATTCTTGAATTTACTCGAGGCTAGTTTTTGAATGAGATTCATCGAAAGGACAAAGGATGAGATGAAGAAACCCTAGTTTCTTTAAAAGATCCTTAAATCTCGATTAATCGTCATCGATCTAGTATCAATTCATTAATGGATAAGAATACGTAATCAATAGATTTCATCACATCTATAGATTCAATCGATTCCTGCGAGCCTCACTTCGATTCTTGATTATTGGATTGGAAATCATCAATTCTTGATTTTAATGTTTTCTTGTTATTAGATCTAGATTTTAATAATTCTTGAAATTCACTTTTAAATCTTGAATTGAATTGTTTTCTCTTTTCTTTAATTTTCAATTCATCTAATTCGAATTACAAACGGATTACACTTTCCCTGTAGACGATCCGCACTCGCTAACGCGCTACAATCGACACCGTTATTGATTGCGGTCAAAATATTTTTGGTTGTGATTTCTATACACTTTTCTATATACACACCGAGATTTCGTTTCAATCAAATGGCACCGTTGCTGGGGATAGTGCGCTAATTCGTTCATTTTTGAAAATTTGAGTTGAAAAGTTTATTCCATCATAATTTTGAGATCAAAATTCGCGCAAACACTAAACGATTCGTTGTGATTTGTTGCAAGGAAATCTGGAGTCTGCTGTGCAATTGGAAAAATATTTGGAATATTCCAGAGAGCTCAGGGAGTGAACAGAGGCTTGCTGTAAATTTTTTGTGCAGTGAACATTTATAACCGCGGCGGATCCACGGTTTAAGGCGACTATTGCGGCGGAACCGTTGCTACACTGTAGCTTCGCTGCACGAAACATCTCAGGTGAATTCTTCACTTTCTTATCTCTTCCTCAATCTGCTCCAATAACAAATTTGCTGCAGGTTTCTTTGCAAAAATTCACAGCGCCGCAAAAAGCAATAAAAATAGTGCGTGTTTTGATTTTTGGTTGTTTGCATATTAATACGGAATTTAAGGGGCACGGCCAAATCCAGATTAGGTGGGGATTTCATTACCCTTCCTAAGCCCCGAAAATCACAAAATTGCATCCGCATTACCCTCATTAACTAAAAGAAATCTAGACATGACTCTAAGGACCATCGCGCTCACTTAGGACAGAAGAAGGCCGTGGGTAATTCATTGCTTATCCGCGTTTCTTTTATGGTGTCTAAGGCAAGTGTGTCTAAAACAAGTGGTTACTTAATTAGGCCTACTACTTACGTAGTGGAGAACCTCCCACTTACCTGGCACTTACCTGGCCACAGGAGAGTCAAAGAGGCAGTGGAGGATTGATCCTACGACTTATCTTTTGGCAGTTATGAGCAGTCTAGAGCCTTGACCTAGGTGACCACTAGATTTTAGGGTTGCTTGTTGCATTTGTTGTGATTTGCATCATTTTTTCAAAAATCCGTATATTTTTCAAAACAAACACCACTTCATTCATTTCCCCTAATTATATTCACGCTGCCACCTGTACTAAACCCCTTTAGTGCAAGATAGGCTGGACACGGGATTCTAGTGCCCGTTTAGTCCGCGTTTCCCTGATCGACTCCGAAGTCCGTATTTCTACATTTACTTCTTCTTTACCCACCACCACACCCACATCGATGGATCCTTCTCCATTGAACTTCTTTACCACTAATCTGCCTCCGTCCGTAGGTGCACAGAATCCACCCCGCATCTCTCTCTAGGAGAGATGCTATCCTATGCGAAGTCCTCTTTCGACCTGCTTATCCATTCCACCAGCCAATGGGGACAATTTTGAGATTAAACCCCAATACATCAACCTTCTACCAAAATTCCACGGTCTCGAGTCTGAAGACGCATATGACTTTATCACGAAATTTGAAAATGTATGCGCAATGATGGGTACGTCACAACTTTCTGTGGATGCTATGTGTCTACGTCTTCTTCCATTTACCTTGTCCGATATAGCCGAGAAGTGGCTGTATAACACTACCGCACATTCCATTATGAATTGGGAAGAATTCGTTGTAGCATTCTTTAAGAAATTCTACCCTAATCACAAGACATCTCGAGTCCGTAGCGAAATAAATCAATTCACCCAGCTTCCAAATGAACCATTTTCAAAATGTCTTGACCGCTTCAAGGATTTGTTGGTTCAATTTCCACATCACGGAATCCCGAGATTGGATCTGTGCCGAATCATATATGGGGTATTAACCCTACCACTAAACAGAGCCTTGAAGCCATGTGTCAAGGCAATTTTATGATCAAAGACGTTGGGGAAGCTTGGAAATACTTAGAAGATTTCACTGAAAAATCTTTACAGTGGGAGAGTCAATCGTTTAGGGGTGACAATAACCAATCGGATGTTTCTATAGGAGTTAGAGCTGAAATTTCATCTTTACACAAGAAATTCGACACTATGGAAAACAAATTTTTAGCTGCCGCCCTAAATCAAATGTCACTCTCCAAAACTGTATGTGGATGCTGTTCTGATCCTTCTCATTTAACGGAAGAATGTCCATTGAATTCTCCGTTTCAAGGTCAAGAGCATACTAATGCCGCTTTTCAAAGACCTAGAAACGATCCATATTCTTCCACATACAATCCGGGTTGGAGGAATCACCCTAACTTTGCTTGGAACCAATCACAAACTCAAAACACGGTTCCAAACCAAAACAATTTCCAAAGGGCTCTTCCACCACAACAACAACCACTTCCACTTACTCAGCACCCTACCAGTCACAAAATTTTCAAAACCAGGTCAACACTCCTGCACCCTCTAATCCTTTCCAGTTGACCTGTTCTGACGAGTTCTCTGCATTCACACAAACCATGAAGTCACTCTTATCAAATTTCATGGAAGTGTCGGCTGAGGTTAGGACTTCTGTCAATGATATAAAGAAAAACTCAGCGTCCCAAGCTGAGAGTATACGATCGATGGAAGTAGAAATTGCACGACTAAAAGCCGAAATGAGTGCGAGAGAAAAATGGAAACTTCCGTCTCAACCCCTACCGAATCGTGGGCATTACAATGTAAATGCCATCACAACGTTAAGATCAGGAAGAGTGCTGAATAATCATGTTGGGGAAGAGATTGATGATACTGAAAAATCTATCAATAACACCCCGGCTGAGACCTTTCCTCACACACACACTTCTACTTCTGATCCTTGTTCTTCTACCCCACCGCCTTCTCACGAGCTTATTCTTCGCTTCCCACAAGGCTCGTTACCTCAGCAACCCTCTTCTATTCCTCCACAGAAGATCCCCACTCCTATTCTGGGATCACGTCTACACACACCGCATTCTCCTATGATGGAGCCAGCGCTTATTGCTAAAGTTTCTTATCCTAATCGGTTAAGGGGTAACAAATCGAGTCCACATATGGAGAAGATTATGGAAATGTTCAAACAGGTTAACATCAACATCCCTCTCCTAGATGCTATTCAACAAGTCCCCGCTTATGCGAAAATTCTTAAAGACTTGTGCACTAGGAAGAGGAAGACTCAAGTGCCAAAGAATGTCTTCATGTCTAATAATGCTAGCACTGCTTTTATCCCACAGCTACCAAAGAAACGTAAGGACCCAGGATGTCCTACGATATCGATTTCTATTGGGGGTAAAAACATCAACCGTGCTCTTCTTGACCTTGGCTCAAGTGTTAACCTGCTTCCATACTCTGTTTATGAGCAGCTAGGGATTGGAGAGTTGAAACCAGCTCACTGCACTCTCCAAATGGCAGACCGTTCAATCACCAAACCTAGGGGTGAACTAGAGGATGTGTTGATAAAAGTCGGTGAATTTGTATTCCTTGTGGACTTCATTGTTCTCGGTACACAACCTGTAGCAAACCCACGGAGTCAAATTCCGGTGATTTTGGGTCGACCATTCCTTGTCACTTCCAATGCTGTTATTAACTGTAGAAACGATTCAATGAACTTATCATTTGGAAATATGACAATTGAACTGAACATCTACAAAATTGGAAGTCAGCAATCTGAACCCTCTGCTTATATCCTTAATGTGTGCTCTGTCCACGAGATTGCTCCCGAAAGTTGCGAAGTTGATGAACTTTGCTTTGAAGATCTCGACGACACTACCACATCAATGTTTGATCTTGCACATCTTAGCGAGGACATATTTTCCACGCTTAAGTCCGACACTCTTGACTCATCACCATCCGAGTCTGTATCTTATGCAGGCAATGAGCTTCTTTGTGACTCCGAAAATCATTCGATGATCCCACCTTCTATTATTTATCCACCAGCATTAGATCTCAAACTTTTACCTTCTCATCTTAAATATGCATATTTAGGTGAGAATGAGTCTTTACCGGTTATCATATCCGCTTCTCTAGCATCAGAGCAAGAGAATGCACTTTTGACGGTATTGAGATCTAATAGGCAGGCGTTTGGTTGGACCATGACAGACATCAAAAGGATTAGTCCCTTGATTGTAGAACATCATATACACTTGATGGATGATGCCAAACCAACCCGAGAACCACAGAGACGGTTGAACCCCGTCATGAAGGATGCGGTGAAGAAATAGATCGTCAAATGCCTTGACAATGGTATTATTTACCCAATCTCCGATAGCCAATGGGTGAGTCCAATCCATGTCGTCCCTAAGAAATCTGGCATCACAGTTATTACCAATGAGGCAAATGAGTTAATTCAGACACGCGCCCAAACTGGGTGGCGTGTATGTATTGATTACAGAAAACTCAATGTCGCTACGAGGAAAGACCACTTTCCTCTACCTTTCATTGATAAGATGCTGGAACGCTTAGCTGGACGTGAGTATTATTGCTTTATGGACGGATACTCTGGCTATAATCAGGTCCCCATTGCCAAAAAGGATCAAGATAAAACCACATTTACTTGTCCTTTTGGTACCTTTGCTTATAGTCGCATGCCCTTTGGGTTATGCAATACTCCCGCTACATTTCAGCGGTGTATGATGGGGATATTCTCGGACATGGTCGAGATTTTTTTGGAGATTTTCATGGATGATTTCTCGATTTTCGGAGACTCTTTTTCTGACTGCCTATCGAATCTTGACGCAGTTCTTACTCGTTGCAAAGAGAAGAACTTAACCTTGAATTGGGAAAAATGCCATTTCATGGTCCAAGAGAGAATTGTGATTGGACATGTTATTTCACGGAAAGGCATTGAGGTTGACAGAGCTAAGATAGATGTCATTCAAAACCTTCCTCATCACAAAAGCGTCAAGGATATCCGATCATTTCTTGGCCATGCGGGCTTTTACAGGAGATTCATTAAGGATTTTAGAAAAAATGCTAAACCTTTAACTCTTCTCTTGGCCAAGGTTACGACCTTCCACTTTGACTCAGATTGTGAAGCAGCATTCGACTCACTCAAACACTCTCTCACTACAGCCCCCGTTCTATCGTCTCCAGATTGGGACCACCCTTTTGAGCTTATGTGTGATGCATCAGATTTTGCAGTTGGTGCAGTCTTGGGACAGCACATTGAAAAGATGACACACGTAATCTATTATGCAAGTAAGACCCTGAACGATGCTCAAATTAACTATACAACTACCGAAAAAGAACTTTTAGCGGTTGTATTTGCATTAGAAAAATTCAGGTCTTACTTGATTGGCTCACTAATAGTTGTGTACACTGACCATTTCGCCTTGAAACATCTTTTGGCGAAGAAGGATGCTAAAGGTAGGCTAATACGTTGGATCCTTCTATTACAAGAATTTGATCTTGTTATTAAAGATAAGAAAGGATGTGAAAACGTTGTAGCCGACCATCTTTCACGCATCTCTTCTTCACCTGTGACCCTGCCGATCAATGATTCTTTTCCGGACGAACAACTCTTGAACGTATCCGATGAACCTTGGTTCAGGGATATTGTGAACTATCTTATCACGGGACTTATACCCAGCGATTGGTCAAAACAGGACAAACATCGTTTTCTATTCCAAGTAAAACATTTTTACTGGGATGAACCCTATCTGTTTAAGTATTGTCCTGACCAGATCATTCGTCGGTGTGTCCCGAATGAGGAATTCAAGAGTGTTCTATCTTTTAGTCATGATCAGGCATGTGGGGGTCACTTCGGTCTTAGAAAGAAGGCGGAGAAGGTTTCGCAATGCGGTTTTTATTGGCCGACCTTGTTCAAAGACACATTTGATCATTGCAAAACATGTACACAGTGTCAACATACGGGTAGGATTTCCCGGAGAAATGAGATACCACAGAAACCCATCTTAGTGGTTGAAATTTTCGATGTTTGGGGCATTGACTTTATGGGTCCCTTTCCCAACTCCTTTGGGAATCTGTACATATTGCTTGCGGTTGATTATGTCTCAAAGTGGGTTGAAGGTATTCCTTGTCACACTAATGACAAAAAGGTTGTCATTAGGTTCTTAAAAGAAAATATCTTTTCGCGATTTGGACACCCACGCGCTATCATTAGCGATAACGGGACACATTTCTGCAACAAATCTTTCGAGACTTTGATGCGGAAATATGCAATCAATCACAAACTTTCCACGCCCTATCATCCCCAAACGAGCGGGCAGGCTGAGGTTTCAAATAGACAGATCAAACAAATCCTGGATAAGACTGTTGCGAAGAATAGAAAAGATTGGTTGACAAAATTGACGGATGCTCTTTGGGCATTCCGAACTGTATATAAAACCGATCTAGGGATATCTCCTTATAGGTTAGTGTTTGGGAAGACTTGTCACTTGGCAGTCGAGATTGAGCACAAAGCAATGTGGGCTATTAAAGAAATCAACTTTGACTTGAATCAAGCCTACAACTTTTGGAAGTTGCAATTAAATGAGCTAAACGAACTCCGCAATGAAGCTTATGATAATGCTGTAATCGTAAAGAATCGGACTATGTTATTTCACGATAAAAACATTTTGAGGAAAACATTTACACCTGGTCAACAAGTCCTTCTTTATGATTCACGACTACACCTTCACGCGGGTAAGCTACGATCTCGGTGGAAGGGACCTTTTGTTGTGCGATCTGTATACCCGCACGGGGCAGTTGAGATAGAAAATGTTAAAAACGGCACATTTTTCAAAGTGAATGGACATAGACTAAAGCCGTATTTTTCCATTGACCCCACGGAGGAGCTCCTATTCTTACAGGAGCCATTTTATCTTGATTAAAATTCCTCCGTCCCACCTCCATGTCCTGTAAATTACTGTATTATCTTTTGAATGGAGGTGAGTGAAAAGAACAAGTTTGCGGGAGGATCTTCACTTAAATATTTTGCCCCCATTAATAAATTTCCTCCCAGGCTTATAGGTTTTTGAGATTTAGCGGACGGCAACAGTGAGGACACTGTTGAAAACAAGTTTGGGGGAGGTTTGTGCTTATTTTCGCATCATTTGCATATCACTTTGCATAAGCACAAAGCATTTCTTTAAAAACCTATAAAAATTTAAAAAAATTTGAAAACCTATAAAAATTTAAAAATTTACAAAAGATATAAAAATATTTAATATTTAATTTGTGTACATAAATAAGATAATAAAAGATTAGATAGTGAAAAATTACATCCAAAAGATTAGAAAAATTTAAGAAAACCAAGAAAATTAGAAGTTTTCTTATACGAACTAGTAATAAGTAGTTATGAGCCATTGTCCCAAGGGTTAGTAAGATAAAAGAAGTCACTAATCTGAGGATAAAAATAAGTCTGAAAAATAATTCATATTCTGAAAGCCAAACATTTTGAACGTTGATACCCTACTATACGCACTTACACACGTCTTGAAGCTCGGGATAGTAGAGGATACCTTGAAATGCTCTTGTCTAAAAGCCAAAGTATGAAGGAAATACTAAAAAATGAATAAAATATAAAATTGGTGAGAAAAATGAATACTGGTTTTGTTATCGCCAAGGCAGCAATAAAAAAATATAGCGAGGGTGCCTCTTCACCTAGTGCCTTAGACCAACTGGTCTGGGAGTCACTGCTAAGCCTTAAGTGGTGCAAGACGAGGAAATACACCTAATAAGCAAGCACATGAGTAATCGGTCGGTTAGTACCTCAAGAAGTATTAACGGTCGCATGAAAGTGTGTGAGCAAATTCATCTAAATATTCATTAATTAAAAAGTACTGAGGTGGATGGAGAAAAGTATGATAGCTTGAATTGAATTCTCCGGGTGTAGGGATGTCTATTACACACACGTAGGGTTATATGATCAATGTTTGGAAGAAATATATGAATGAAGAATAAAGACGATGTTTTATTGAGAGATGATGTGATTTCTGACATCTTTTCATGACTATTAAGATAAGGCTCATGACAACCGAAAAGCTAGCTTAGTTGGAAACCCTAATTTTCAAAGTCTTTCTTTTACAAGTTTTATCTTTATATGTAATATTCACGGTCTTCCTTTTATTATTGGATTTTGTGGGTGTAATCCGCTGAAAACCCTCAGGAGACAACACTCCTACTAGGGACACCTAGAGGTTTAAAGGATTGTTGCACGTGCTCAGTGCAATCGTGTTGCCTACGAAAGTGTGCTAGTTAGTTTTTCTCTTTCTTTATTTTCTCTTTCTCTTTTTAATAAAACAGTTCGCTCGAGACGACCGAAAATAAGTTTGGGGGAATTTGATCAGTCGAAAATATTGCATTTTTAACACGTCAATTTCCCTACCATTGGCACTCATCTAGAGGTGTTCGGTTTGAATATTGCACATATTAGCAAAACAGCCGTAAAATACCAAATTACTTGTGTTGTATACTAAAACCGATATTTTGAGAGAATTGAGTGTTTATCATTGCATCGCATCATCTTTGTATAGAGCAACACTTGTTTCGAGAATCTGTGCAGGAAATTCCAGGAGAAGAGCCAAAATTATGAAAAATGCAGTTCAAAATACGCCAACTCCAAGACTTGAGATCTGGCAATGAACTAAAGAGAATTATGAGATTCCACACATCATAAAACTGCTACAAGGCCAGCACTAATGTACCCCAGAAGTTCCATGCCCCAAGGACATCAAGGAGCCGCGGATCCACGGCCAGATCCCCCTTGGCGCCGCAGATCCGCGGCCACGTAGGCAAGTCGTCAGCAGGGATTTGTTTCAGGTTTCTCCAATTCAGGTGTACACTCATTTAAGCCACTGCAATTTCCAGAGAACTCCAGAATCTTCTGCCAAATCAGCAAAGCTTACATTCAAGCTAATCATGTTCAAGCTTACAAAGCAAGCTACTTAACAACCTAAGCCTAGAAGCTTCCCCCTAACCTCCAAGCTTATGAAGGAAGCTAAGCCTAACTAACCACCTCTAGAAGCTTCAACCTAACTACCTAGCTTACAAGGGAAGCTAAACTAAACCTAGCTTCTAAAGGTCGCCAAAGCTAGTGAAGTATAAAAGGAACCCTAAAGCTTCTTCTCAAAGGTTGTTGATTCCTACATCAATTCCCAACACAAGTTGAGTGACACAACTTGTAAACCCTAATCCCCAATTCAAATTCCAAAGCCAAAAATCAAGAACTCCGAGTACCAAATCAAGCATGAAGCCTTCGATCCTTTACAAAGAGACGCCGGACTTCATCGGAGCAAGTGATCCAAGGAGATCCGCGACTCAAGGAGACGAGCGAAGCCGAAATCGACGATCATGTTCTTTCCTCTTGTAGATCTTGAGAGAATTGTAACAAAATTGTTGATAAATAATGGTGAAATTTCTATATCTTGCTTTCTTTACATTCTTACATCATGATTCGATCTCAATTCTTGATTGAATATTTTGTTATGATGTTTGAGTAAAACTCCGCTCGTGGAGGAATCGAGACAATTAATAGACGATGATGTTACAAATCTTGAAACGATTCTTAATTCCTATAAGTTTTGTAAACTCGTGTGAATTGAAGAATCGACAACCTAGTTTCGAGCGATGCTTTCTTGATTGTGTTCGCTCTTAATTAGTTATCTACGATCGATTCATGAATTTACTCGAGGCTAGTTTTTGAATGAGATTCATCGAAATGACAAAGGATGGGATGAAGAAACCCTAGTTTCTTTAAAAGATCCTTAAACCTCGATTAATCGTCATCGATCTAGTATCAATTCATTAATGGATAAGAATAAGTAATCAATAGATTTCATCACATCTATAGATTCGATCGATTCCTACGAGCCTCACTTCGATTCTTGATTATTGGATTGGAAATCATCAATTCTTGATTCTTAATTTTAATGTTTTCTTGTTATTTGATCTAGATTTTAATAATTCTTCAAATTCACTTTTAAATCTTGAATTGAATTGTTTTCTCTTTTCTTTAATTTTCAATTCATCTAATTCGAATTACGAACGGATTACACTTTCCCTGTGGACGATCCGCACTCGTTAATGCGCTACAATCGACACCGTTATTGATTGCGGTCAAAATATTTTTGGTTGTGATTTCTATACACTTTTCTACATACACACCGAGATTTCGTATCAATCAAATCTCTTCTTAACCATCTAAAAACCGTAAGTCCCTCTTCCCTCCATTTCTTCCGTCTCAATTCGTATTTTAAAATAACTCGACAAAAGAGAAGTTATCTCCGATATCATATTCTTTTTACATTTGCAAGACACGTGTTAAGCAAATTAAAACAAACTAACATGCTATCTTAATCTTAACATAATTTCCAATCATTTAGTTTTTAGATTTCACAAAAATTTCATAGGAAACGAACATATAACAAACTTTTTCACTAAAATACCTTGAATTTTAGTATAACGCTTCTCGATAATTAGTTCAAATACCATTAGAAAAACTTCACGGGGTAACGACCTACCCCACATGCACACTATGGTTTCATAGCACGGTATTCTAGAGCTATAGTAATTTAAAGATGAACTTTTTCATTAAAATACCACACCGTTTCAAAACGGGTTTCTTTAAATCGGTATTTCGAATTCCATGGCAATTACGCATCTACAACCCTCGTCAGGAGACCCGCTAATGGATGGTCTGGATTATCTCACATCCTTGGGATAGTAAAGCGAGATGCAGAGCTTCTCACGGAGTATTCGGTCTCGAAAAGAAATAAAAATACGGTTTTTAAGAAACCCGACTTTTCTAAATAAACTAATTTTTGAAAAATTATATAAAAAATTTAGGAATCCATATTTTCAATAAAAAATTTAAGAAACTATATTTTTAAAATGAAAGATTATAATTTTTCAATAAAATACCACAAAATTTCCAAAAGTGGTAGTTTTCACAAAAGTACCAAAAACTTTCAAAAAGCTTGGTTATATCACCAAAATACCATAACAATTAAAATACATGTTCATGAAAATTCTAAATATTAAAAATCACCTCGAGGTTATTTTTAAACAATATTAATATATATTTTTCATAAAAACCCCTCGAGATATGCAAACAATATTTTAAGGACTCTAGAATTAATATAGGCTTAAGCGGTATCATTTCTCTTGAGCCTCAGCGAGCCGGGGAAAGTGAGTGCTTGTCTATTCATGTTAGATAACTTAACGGAGTTATCAAATGGCAATTGTCTTGGAAAAAGATACAAATCCTGCCGTCCATATGCAGCAGTTGCCGATTTCTCTCAAACATAAGATTTTTTACAATTTATATCAATTCATATGAAAAGACATGAACTCGGATCTAAACTTAAAATCGAACTCGAAAACAAACTCGAACTCTAACCTAAGTCGAATCTAAACTCGAACCCAAACTACTCGAACTAACTTGACTCGGACCAAGATTGCAAATGTCATGACTCACATATTACTCGACTCACTCGAGTACATTCTACACCTTTTATAATCTATGGTTTCAATCAAGACATGTTAATCAATCAATCATACCAATTAAGTATATTAACCAGTTATAATATATTATACTCGGGGTGCTTGGGATAGTTTCTTGTGGGAATCCAACGGAGCTTCAGGAGTCTTGTATTAACCTCTTTTTATTTTACTCGAATATCAGTCGGGTTGACTCATCCATAGCCTAGAGCCCCGATACTAACACATAAAATGGGCCCGTGTTTTCTTGCTCCTGGGGACCCACTCTTGAGCTCATGAATACTTTTACGGCTGCGATGACATTCACACTTGGAACTTAACGTTAACATGGTGACCATATAGAGACTTATAGTATATACCTACCCATGAACATATACTCTTACTCGTCATATATATTCTACACTTGTCATTTTCTTTACTCTTACCTATCTTTGGGACTTATCGAGCGCTAGTTCGCTGATAGGCATTCCATCCACTTTTCTTCTCTTGGAATGTTCGCCGGATACGGTCGAAACGGAAGAAGTTGAAGCTACAGAGGAGGACTAAAACCAGATCGCTACTCAGGGCTAGGTCAACTTCACTTTCATTCAGTTTATGTATGCCCCTTTTTTAGGCATTTTGCTCATTGTATTTACTTTCCAGCATAAACTCATGTATTTGTAAATATTGGAAGTTGAATGTAAATAAAGATGTTTGTTGAAAATTTTTACAGTCGCCATTTATTCTTGTATTGTGTAATATTGTTTCAATATGCTTAGTATATTTATTTAGGAAATGACCTTCTCTGGATAATTATAACGCGGGCTTGCCACGTTACCGTTTCCGTCTACTGGGAAGCGGGGCATAACAGGTTTTGTTGGTGGTGCATGCAGGTCAGTTCTGCATGAAGTCATAAACAATATACCACAAGAATTAATGAATTCAACAAACATTTACATTCATTGCATTTCAAATTCTTGAATCTATCATAACCTATTTTTTATATCAAGGTGATGGACTCTCCGAACAATACCAGTATAAACGTCAATGGCAATACTCCACCGCCTACGCTACCACCACCACCTACCGTTGCAGCTCCTATCAATGAGCAAATGGTACTGCTTGAGGCTATCAAGAGCCTATTGGAGGGTCAGCAGCAGCAGACTGCTATCCTCATGCACCGCCTCGAAATCGAAGCACCTGGAGTTAAGCAGTTTCGGGCACTGCACCCAAAGAACCTTTTGGGTAAAGAGAGTCCGCTTGAGGCAGAAGAATGGGCTCAAGCGATCGAGGATGACCTGACAGCAGCTCAAGTGCCAGAGATAGTCTGGGTGAAAGTTGCTAAGTTGCAACTGACTAATAACACCAGAGTTTGGTGGAAGGCTGAGGAGAGCCGTCTCGCACAACCGATAAAATGGAGAACATTCCAAGACCTCTTCAATGCTAAGTACTTCCCGGAGACTACCTGCTTTGACATGGAGTAGCAATTCATCCATTTATAGCAAGGCTCGATGTGGGTCAAGTCGGTGGATGAATACGATGCTGAGTATACCTTGCTCAGCAGGTAAGATATTGTCTCAAATTCAATTTTCTATCTCACTTACAAAACTGCTAACACAGGGTCGTTACAGGTTCGCTGCATACCTTATTCCTACTGCTGAGATCCGGGCACGACGATTTCAGTAAGGGTTGGACCCTAAAATCCGAGCTGCACTCGCTACAAGGGATTTCCCAACCCATGATCTTGCTTTAAAGGCTGCCCAATGCAATGAGGCAATTGTGAAAAAGAAGGGCAAACCGCAGACTGCCGGTGTGAAATGCCCTGTGCACCAGATCACAGGAGGGGCCTCTTCCAGGCCAGCTTTTAATGGATCATCTCGAAGTCCAGTAGGTTCGTTCGCCAAAAACAGGCCAGACTTTTGCATCTACTGCAAAAGAACAGGGCATATCGTGATGAACTGTCGCAGGGCGAACAACTTGTGCCTGATCTGTGGGTTTTCTACTCACGCTATTAGAGCATGCCCCCAAAAACGAGGACCCAACAATCCCTCAGCTAGACTGGCAATCCAAGCTCCTCCTACCCGGTTGGCTTTACCAGCTCTAGCTCCCCACACTCAGACCACTCAACCTCAACGCCGAGTGTTTAACCAGGTACAGAGGAAAGTGCCGCGACGCAAGGCATTCACCATATCGGTCGAAGAGGTCGTAGCTACGGGTCAGATTATCACTGGTAAATCTTTTCCTTATTCTCTTTCAAGTCCTCTCAATTCATAGTCATCTTATAATTGTTATACATAAACCTATCCCATGGGACTTAGGTACAATCTTAGTAGCCTCCCTACCTGCACTCGCACTCTTCGACACTGGGACATCACATTGCTTTATGTCGCAATAGTTCATCCGAACTCATGCAATCCCGGTTAAACCGTTCATATCCAGCTGGAATGTCAGTTCAGGGAACGGCGTTCTAAAAGCAACTTTAGGATATGATCTGTTTCGAGTGATCGTCTGCAGTTGAGAATTCTATACGGACTTAAAGGTGCTAGACATACCGAACTTCGACGTAGTATTGGGAATGGACTGGCTAGGATTTTTCTTCGCTACCATCGAATGTTGCCGAAGGAGAGTAGCGTTCCAAATACCAGATCATCCAGTGTTCTATTTCAAGAGTAGAGACCAAACCTTGGAGCCTAGCATCTACCGAGAAAAACCAAAGCAGGCAGAGATTGTAGCGTTGCAAGCGAAAGAATCAAAGCCAGAGGTAGTTTGAGAGTTCGAGGATGTATTTCCGGAAGATATATCAGGTTTGCCTTCCGATCAAGCTCTTGAATTCAGCATCGATTTACAACCCGGCACATAACCAGTAATAAAAGCTCCATACCGATTAAGTCCGGAGGGATTAAAGGAGATCCGCATTCAGTTGGATGAACTCTTGAAGAAAGGTTGGATTCATCCCAGTAATTCGAGCTGAGGATCTCCGGTGCTACTGGTGAAGAAGAAGGAAGGTTCCTAGGATGTGTGTGGATTATCGAGCTCTGAACGAAGTAACAATTAAGAACAAGTATCCACTACTGCGCATTGATGACTTTTTTTATCAGTTAAGTGGATCTTGTCTATTTTTAAAGCTAGATCTTCGTTCGGGTTATCATCAGGTGAAGGTCAAAGAGTCCGACATTCCGAAGACGGCGTTTAGGACTCGTTATGGTCATTATGAATATCTTATAATGCCATTTGGAGTGACCAATGCAACTGCCATCTTTATGAACCTGATGAACCAAGTTTTCCGAGAGTACTTAGACAGGTTTGTTATTATATTCATCGACGACATCTTGGTGTATTCAAAGAATCGGAAAGAGCACGCTGAGCACTTACGGATTGTCGTGGAGACATTACGACAACATCATCTCTACGCCAAGTAAAGCAAGTATGAATTTTGGCTAGATCAAGTCAGATTTCTCGGACATATCGTTTCAGGCGAAGGAATCTCTATAATTCCAGCTAAGGTGTCAGCTGTCAGTGAGTGGCCGACACCAAAGACGGTGAAAGATATATGAAGTTTCTTGGGATTAGCAGGATACTACCAATGATTCGTTGAAGGCTTCTCAAAGATCGCAGCACCCCTGACCAAGCTCACACGTAAAGACGAAGCATTCGTGTGGTCAGAAGTATGTGAAAAGGCTTTTGTAGAACTCAAGTCGAGGTTAACCTCTGAACCTATTCTTGTAATAACGAATCAATCTGGCAGATTCGTTGTGTATTGTGATGCGTTCGATAAAGGATTAGGATGTGTTCTACACTAGCATGGAAAAGTTATGGCTTTTGTATCATGACAACTAAAAGTTCATGAGCGTAACTATCCAACACATAATCTGGAATTGGCAACCGTCAACTTCGTACTCAAGATTTGGCACCACTATCTGTTGGGAGAATAAGTGGATATATACACTGACCACAAGAGTCTGAAGTATGTATTTACTCAGAAAGAACTCAACATGCGGCAGAGAAGATGGCTAGAACTCATGGCGGACTTCGACATCAACCTGCAGTATCATCCTGGGAAGGTGAACGTAGTTCCCGATGCCCTCAGTCGCCAACCATTACCAATGAACATCGTTGTTCAGTGGAGACTACAGCAAGAACTTCATGGATTTGAGATTGAAGTAGTTGTGTCAGGTAACGCTTTTATATTTAATGAACTTATAAGTCCAGTCTACTCTTGTAAATCAGATCAAGGCAGCTCAAGCAAATGATGCCAAGCTATAAAAGATCCGAGAACAAGTAGAAAGTAGACTACAAACTGACTTCATCATCCACGAAGATGGATCCTTGCAATATGGAAGTCGTTTATGCGTACCAGTCGGCTCTGTTCAAGAAGAGTTGATGAAAGAAGCTCACAGCTCTCCGTATTCGGTATACCCTGGTGGTACAAAGATGTATAAGGATCTACGGTAACACTATTGGTAGTATGGAATGAAGCAAGAAGTAGCAAAGAGCATAGCCAAGTGTTTGGTGTGTCAGCAAATGAAGGCTGAACATCACAGAACTGCAGGTCTACTTCAGCCGTTACCAATCCCAGAATAGAATGGCAGCACATTACCATGGACTTCATAACTTCTCTCCCTCGCAGCACGAAGGGTAATGATGCAATTTGGGTTATTTTGGATCGACTCACCAAGTCGGCTCATTTTATTCCATTTCGAATTGTCCAGTCAACCGAGATGTTAGAATTGAAGTACATGGAGGTGAGCATAAATATAAAGTAAGATTTAAACCTTCAAGATGTACCATATTTGATACCCATAAATTCATGCAGGAGATCGTGAGATTACATAGAGTACCTGTCTGCATCGTCTCTGATCGTGATACAAGATTCCGATAACAATTTTGGCAGAGTCTGCAAGCTAGCCTGGGAACGAGTTTGAATTTTAGCACGGCGTACCATCCACAAACAGACGGACGGTTCGAGTGAGCAATTCAAATTCTGGAAGACATGCTGAGAGCCTACATGTTATACTTCAGAGATTCATGGGAAGATCACCTACACCTTGTGGAGTTTTCATACAATAACAGCTATCAAGCAATCATTGGGATGACACCTTTTGCAGCACTCTACGGACGGAAGTGTGGTTCCCCGTTGAGTTGGGATGACGTTGGAGATCATGATCTCCTTAGACCAGAGATGATCGTGGCAACTGTGGACGTGGTTCACACGATCAGGGAAAGGATGCGCATAGCCCAAGACCGACAAAAATATTGGGCAGATGCAAAGCGTCGACACATGGAGTTTCAACCTGGAGACCATGTATTCCTGAAGATCTCTCCAAACAGAGAAGCGGTCCGTTTTGGCAAGAGGGGTAAGCTAAGTCTAAGATACATAGGACTGTTTGACATACTAGAACGAGTTAGAGAAGTGGCTTAACGTTTGGCACTACCCCCCTCACTGGAAGAAGTGCACAATGTGTTCAACATATCCCAACTACAACGATATATGAGCGACCCCGGCCATATATTTGATCACTCAGAGCTCACGGTACAAACTGACCTAACCTGCGAGTAACAACTAGTTGAGATCCAGGACCGAAAGGTGAAAACATTACAGAACAAGGAGAAAAACTTGGTGAGTGATGTGGAGAAAGGATTCGCCAGGAGAATCAACTTGGGAAAGAGAAGAAGATATGCGTACATGAAAACCTTACCCTTTTGAAAATTAGTCCCTATGTAATTGTAAATTTCGAGGACGAAATTTTTATAAGGAGGGTAGAATGTAACGACTCTGAAATCACTGTACAGAAATTTCTTGTTATTGTATAGAAAAGAGTATTACAGCCTGTATAAGAGTTAAAAGTTATTTTAGTTAAATAAAAGTAAGAACCAACTTGTAGCTCACTGATAAATCCTAGCACTGCTGTGATATAGCCTGTGCGTTCGATTCCCATCGGACCCAATTATTTTTTAGATTTTTTCTTTTTAATTTTTGGAAGCCAAAGAGTTGCACGTGCAATACATGGAGAAATGAAAAGTTTCAGAAAAATCAAACAGGCATAATGAGGTGTACACAGCCAACTTGACACGTTGCACAAATCTCGAAACAGATAGAAAAAATCGAACCGCCTGTTTCCTTGATTTGGTCGGCCCCGACGGTCCAAAATGCTCCAAATCACCACGTTCTTTGCACACTCGTCCCTTCGACTCTTATTAACTCCGCTGCACTGTTTGATTTTCCTGCAATCAAACAGAGACTCTTCAATTCACCATTTAATACCTTTTTAATGCATTTTAATCCACACTTTCAATTCACAAACCTTAATTCTTCACTATAAAAACCAACCCATGTCCTACCTCTTCACGATTCAGAGATTCTAGCAAAAATTCTCTCGAAACTCTCTAAGTGCCAAGTGGAGTTAAGCCTCTCAAGTGGAGTAGCGAGCCAAACTCGATGACCGGAGCATCTCCAACGAAACCACAACCTCTGAGAGCTTCTTTAATCTCTTCTTAACCATCTAAAAACTGTAGGTCCCTCTTCCTTCCATTTCTTCCATCTCAATTCGTATTTTAAAACAACTCAACAAAAGAGTAGTTATCTCCGATATCATATTCTTTTTACATTTGCAAGACACGTGTTAAGCAAATTAAAACAAACTAACATGCTACCTTAAGCATAACATAATTTCCCATCATTTAGTTTTTAGATTTAACAAAAATTTCATAGGAAACGAACATATAAAAACTTTTTCACTAAAATACCATGAAATTTAGTATAACGCTTCTCGATAATTAGTTTAAATACCATTAGAAAAACTTCACGGGATAACGACCTACCCCACACGCACACTATGGTTCCATAGCACGGTATTCTAGAGCTATAGTAATTTAAAGATGTATCTTTTCAATAAAATACCACACCATTTCAAAACGGGTTTCTTTAAATCGGTATTTTGAAATCCTTGGCAATTACGCCTCTACAACCCTCGTTAGGGTACCCGCTAATGGATGGTGCGGATTATCGCACACCATTGGGATAGTAGAGTGAGATGCAGAGCTCCTCACAGAGTATTCGGTCTCGAAAGGAAAAAAAATACGGTTTTTAAGAAACACGACTTTTCTAAACAAACTAATTTTTGAAAAGTTATATAAAATAATTTAGGAATCCGTATTTTCAATAAAAATAAATTAAAAACTATATTTTTAAAATGAAAGATTATAATTTTTCAATAAAATACTACCAAGTTTCCAACTAGTAGTTTTCACAAAAGTATCATAAACTTTCAAAAAGATAGGTTTTATCACCAAAATACCATAATAATTAAAATGCATGTTCATGAAAACCCTAAATATTAAAAATCATCCTCGAGGTTATTTTTAAACAATATTTTTCTCCGCCGAAACACAGAGACGCGACCACATAGGTCCGTCTTGCCTGAATTTGGGGGCAGATGCAATTTGGTTTTATCCGTCCACCTCTCCGAAGATACCAAGTTAATTTATGTCACCGTATATCGGAGGTTTAGACGGATGCGGCCGATGTAGCAGACTTCTTCAGATTCACCCTCGTTCGAGGGGTTTTTGATTGTGGGGACGCACTTCCCTGCAGGTGCAAGCCCCTGCAGTTAATTACGCTACCGCATCGCGGTAACCACTTTCTCCTTCTCCAAATGGTCACTTCGTGTCGTGTGTGTTTGTTTTGTTTTTAGTTGCCCTTGGATTGTATACGGAGACTAATTTATGATGTTGCCCGTATAACATGGATAAATCCAAATCCGTATTTTCTTATATTTGGGTTTGGGGTTGGGTTTAAGGATGTGTTAGTCTCATTTGAGGCTAAGATCAACTTAAACGTTTGTTAAGGATACGTTAGTCTAATTTTAGACAAAGATCTACTTAACGGGGTCATTTAGATCCAACAAAAGAGCATTTGGGCTCTATTGTTTGGTTTAAGGACATTACGGTCCATAATTAGTTTAAGGACATTACGGTCCAATGTTAGTTTAAGGACATCTCGGTCCAATGTTAGTTTAAGAACATCATAGTCCATGAGTTTAAGGACCCCACAGTCCGTAAAGTTTAAGGACATCATATTCCACGAGTTTAAAGACCCTACAGTCCGTGGAATGTCTGGTTGTCGGGACCTGTCACCTCTCTGAAGACGTTGAAGGATTACAACGACAAATATCAGAGGAGTGAAGATATGTACCCTTGAACCAATATTGACTGAAAGGATCTGGGTTTTACTTCGAATGTCATATGAGATGACCAATTTTGGAAAAAGTGTATTTGAGGTTCAGTTAAAAGGGGGTACTGCCTCTGGAAGACTTAGATAATTTGAGCTAAGATTGGCTCGAATGTAGTGTTAAACACTAGAGTACACTCGTCTATCACGTGCTCCCACGTGATAAGCTTAAAATAGTGTTAAACACTAAGGATGAAGCGCACAAAATAGTGTTAAACACTAAAAAAAATAAGCGCTCACGTGGGATCATGTGAGGTGCTTGAGTGTTGGGCCCAAACTTCCATTATTTTATTCTCAGAATATGCAAATAAGTGTTGAACACTTTAGTCTTCATGGCCATCACATGTGGGCACATGATGGGTACCCATGCACTAGAAAAAGGATTTGTTAGGGGTCATATGGGGACACGTGAGGGCGCCCATGCATTGGGTATTAATCCTTTAGTTTTTTCCATCTTCTCTTTTTTAGAGAAGTGTTTGCCAGGGGTCACGTGGGGACACGTGAGGCACCCCAAAATCGATTCTACCCTTTTATTTTAAGAAGTCTGTTCAAAGGTCACGTAGGAGCATATGACCTAATTTTATTCGTTCTCTTTAGGTCATTGTAGGGAGGGTCGCGTGTTGCCACGTGGTCATGTTGGGTACTTGATCTTTTTACGTGCATGGAGAGATGAATCCCTCGTAGAATTAAACTCTCTTATAGGGTTAAACCCTAATTTTATTTAGACGAATTAAATTCCTATATGTTCGAAAGAATTAAATTTTTTAAACTCAATTCACCATCTAAGTTTTGGATCTGCATGACAGAATCTCCCTAATGAGAATTAAATTCTCAACTTATATGGAGATCTGTTTCTGCAGATCTATTACCATGAAGAAGAACTAAGTTCTTAAATTAAGGGTTAAACCCTATCTTTGTTGGAGGAATTAAATTCCTATATGCTTTATGGGAGAATAAAATTCTCTGAACTTAGGTCCTCCCTTAGGCTTTAGATCTGCATAGCAAAATCCCCCCGATGAGAATTAAATTCTCAACTTATGGGGAGATCTTCTTCTGCAGATCTTCAACCAAAGGAAGAACTAAGTTCTTATCCAGAAGAGTTAAACTCTTAGTTTGAGAATTAAATTCTCTTTTTTTTATGGGAGCTTATAGAATGATTTCTTTTCCTCTCTTACCTAGGGTTTCTTTCTTTTCTGAAGAAATCTTCTTTTCTCTCTGGAGAATTAAATTCACTTTTCTTTTTTTTTGTATTCTCTCTCTGTTGTTGTCTCTCCTCCTTCTTTTTTTTCCTTCTTTTCTTGGCTCCTATTTATAGGAGAAAGAAAAGAATCAGTTTATTTAGTTAATCTTTTATTGAAAGATTTTGATTGATTTTATAATTAGCATGATCTTTTAGATCACTCGGTGAATTTTATTCACCATTGGATTTTTTAATCCCCAAAAGATATTTTGTTTGTTGTTCCTGGCAAATTTTAGGAAAATGTTTCCTTGTATAGAATCTTTCTATAAATTGGTGATTTTTTAATCACCATTGGATTTTTAATCCTACGGTGTTTCCTTTACAGAGTGCAATCTTTTGTTTGGAAAGATCTACAGAAATATTAGGGTTTTTGATTTCCCTTAATTAAAATTTAATTCTATTAGTTCAGAAGGTTTAAGAGCCTATCACGTGTTGGCACGTGACACCACTGATTGACCATTTAATTAGAATTTAATTCTATTAGTTCAGAGATCTCAGGAAGCCATCACGTGTTAGCACGTCACCCCCTGTCACGTGTGGGCACGTGATACCCCATTTAGGGTTTTCTTTCCATTAACTTAGAGACTTTTAAGACCCTATCACGTGGTGGCATGTGACCCACAAATTAAGCATTTAACTAGAATTTAATTCTATTTAAAGAACTCGGGAACTCATCACGTGTCGGCACGTGACCCTTGGTCACGTGTGGGCACGTGACCCTTGGTCACGTGTGGGCACGTGATGCCCTATTGTGGTTTTTTCTTGCTATTTTATTATACATTTTAATTCCTTTCAGTGGGTTTAAAAGCCCATCACGTGTGGGCACGTGACCCCTTCTAATATGAATTCAATTCTTATTATTTCAGAGTCCTCAGGAAACCATCACGTGTCCGCACGTGACCCCCGATCGCGTGTGGGCACATGATGCCCTATTTTTCCTTGTATTTTATGAGGGAACAAATTCCCCCACAACGTTGTTCTCACGTGTTTGCACGTGGGTGCAACGTTGTCATCTTTGTGGCCGTTGGATTTGCCTAGGAAAGGGGGCAGATGAACCGTTTCCCATCACATCCTATAAATACAAGGGTCTCCTCAAAAGCGCCTCCACTCTTTCATCTTCTTCCTAGTTCATTTTCCTTTGAGAATTTTATTCTCTTCCTCAGAGCTCAGTTCTCTGTTCCAAAAATTTTAGAGTTTAACTCTGTCCAAGAAAGAATCTTTTCTTTAGGTAATGGTTTTGAACGACCAAAGAACTTTTATATAAAAAAAACTCTTTGGATTTTAAATCCACACCAAGGGTTTTTCCCTTCAAAGAACTCATCTTTTCGATCTTTAGGTAGTAAACCCAAAATGTTGGGCATTTTCTGATTTCAGGGGTTTAATGATGGTATCTGTTTCCTTCTGGAATTTAATTCCATTTTAAAGAGCTTAGCTCTGAAAATTTATCTAGGAATTTAATTCCTTTGTAGAGAACTTAGTTCTTAGAAGAAGACTTCTTGGGATTTTTCATCCTGAGTTGTTCTTGCAAAAATAGTTTAGGAGAGATCCTTCTCGATTTGAATAGAGTTTCTGCAATGGATTTTCTCCTTGGAGGAATGTGTAGAGTTGTTTGAATTTATTGAGAATCTTTCTTTTGTTCTCATGATGATTTCTCAGCCTCATTATTAGTGAGCCGCCATATTGATTTTGTACGGCCCATGAGTTTTGTAACCCATGCTCTCATGAAATAAGCGGCTTGTCGCCTTCTTCCACTATCTTTTTATATATATATTTATAAATATATATACACGTGTGGGTTTCATTAACAGTTTCCTTTCCTTTGTTTCAGGAACAATGACTTCTCTTCCGTACTTTCCTTTTACCCGCTCGGGGGCTGCTTTTCCTCAGTCACCGTCTGATGAAGAGGTGATGGCAATGATTAAGGCTCATGACCCGGACTGCGCCAATCTACTTTTGTGGGGGAACTGGTACGGTCACATCATCCGCGGTCGCCGAAACTTTCTTTGCGAGGTGCCAATAGAACCTCTCCGCCCGTTCTTGCCGATGGACCATCCGCAGACTGTTTTGCTGTAGAGATAGCGGATTGGACTCCTACAGGACGGCTTGAGCCATCGACAGTTGGGATACCAAACCAGCCTGTGACGGCCATAGACATCTTAGGGCGTCGTATCTGCCAAGGTGAAGCCCAGCCCTGGGGACAAGTCTACAAGATAGGGCTTACCCCTCGCTATCCCACGGGCTATCTTCTCCGGGCTCGTTACATCTTGTCCGCTCATCGTGCGCGACTGCAGAGGGTCGGACTTTACCAGGCGGTGTATGCGTCCCTCATCCATTATCAATCTCCCCATGTATGGTGGGTTAAAGCTTTCCTAAATCAATGGAATATTCCCATCAACACTTTCTTATTAGGGGACCGCGAAGTTTCGATCTTTTTGGAAGAGTTTCGCGAGATCTCGGGTTTACCGATCTTTGGAGCGCCTTACGAAGAATTGTTGCCCTCTGACGAGTATGCCTTCGAGACTGTGCCCGCTACGCTTGACAGCTTTTCGACTGAAAATGCCTTCCGCCATAACTACCCGAGTCTAATCAAGACTTTAGGGATTTTTGAGAAGCTGTTCACAGAGTCAGAGAAATAGGGCGTCAATTTTAAAAGCTTTATCGCCTGCTTCCTTCGTGGAGATGTTCTATCAAAGGCGGCTCTGAAGTTCGCGAACATCAACGACCCTTTCGGGTTTAGTTGAAATAAACTACCGGCTAGAGAAGAGCATTTGCCACGGTTCTACATTCCAGTCTTGTCGGCTGTACCTTTCGAGTCGATCGCGGCTCCTGGCATGGATGAAGAAACTTTCTTCATCAGTTTTATCATCATTTGGCTCAGTTGGTTTGTCGTTCCAACGCACCGTCGATTTATGAGAGCCTCGGTCATTTACCCTGCTCATCGCATTGCCTAAGGGACGCGACTAGTCGTGGGCATTGCAGGGCTGTCGTATCCGTACCATGGGCCAAGCACTGCAGCCAATACCTCAACCCCAGACGTGAACGTAGTGAGTTTCTCTCTTCATTATTTTACGTCATGGATTGAGATGCACGTGCTAGGGGCATTTTCTGCACAACAGAGACCCAGCTTTTATGATGCTTATGCCTTTTCGTGGCTCATGAGGTTGGTGGACGCTTGATCAGTCAAAAATACTGCATCTTTAAACCGGTAATTTCCCTATCATTTGCATTCATATAGAAGTGTTCGGCATTCATATAGCACATATTAGCAAAACAGTCGTAAAATATCAAATTGCATGTGTTAGACTTTAAAACCGGCATTTCTAGGGTAATTGAATGCATTTCATAGCATGGCATCATTCCTATATTGCGCAACTTGTGTTCCGAAGTTTGTGCAGGAAAATCCAGAAGAATGGTCAATTTACAAAATAAAGACTGCTAAAGAATACGCCAACTCAAGGATTTAGAATCTGGCAATGATCTAAGAAGTATTCAGAGATTCAACATATCATAAAAATAACAACAAGTTATCAAGAGTCCACAGCAGAAGCATGAAGCTCTAAACCAGCCAAGTGGCCACGGAACCGCGGCCGGAGCCGCCTTGCGCCGCGGTTCTGCGGCGGCTATGCCACATCACCCCCTCTGCTTCAGCCCAAAACTCCTACCTCAGCTCCTATAGCTCTTCAAGACACTACATTTTCCAGAAGACTCTAGAAGATTCTGCCAGATGAGCAAGCCTTAGGGTTTCTAAACTAAACATTCCTAGCTTAAAGTCTAAGCTAAGCTCCTAACTAACTACTTCTAGAAGCCTCTCCCTACAACAAACTTTTGGAGGGAAAATGCAAATTCTAAATCCTAGACCTAGGGTTTTGGAAACCTATAAATAGACCCCAAGGCTCACTAGAAAAGGTTACTCTTTGTTTGACTCATTGTAAATCAATCATTAGTGGGTTGATCATTAGTTGTTGATTGTTGAGAAACCCTAGTTCTCCATCTACCCACATTCTTGCCACCTCCAAACCCTAACCCTAATCCAATCCAGAAAAACCCAATTCAAGATCCATGGAGTTCAAGCAAAGCAAGTCTTCAATCATCCTTTAGAAGCAAAGCCGGCATTCATCGGAGCACGAGATCCAAGCGATCCAAGTCTCAAGGAGCCGAGCGATGCAAGATTCGACGAGCGAAGTTCCCACCTCTTGTAATTCTTGAGAGTTGTAACTACTTGTTGATGTAATAAAGGTGAAGATTCTTTAAACTTGTTTACATTTCAATTCAAGCATCATGATTTTATTTCGATTCTTAAATGTATTCTTTGTGATGGTGTGTGAATAAACTCCGCTCGTGGAGGAATCGAGATGATTGTAGAATGATGATATTGATGAATCTTTAAACGTTTTCTTAAGTCCTATAGCAATTGTAAATTCTTGAAAATTGAATGATCGATGATCTAGATCGATGTGAAATGTATTCTTGATTCCTTTCGCACGATCTAGAAATTAACAATTGATTATTCGACTTTCAAGAAGCTATCTAGTGAATGTGATTCATCGAAAGGACAAAGGATAGGACGAAGAAACCCTAATTCTTCGCAAGATCCTTAAACCTCGATCGATCGACATCGATTTAGCATCAATTCGTTAATGGATAAGAAACGTTAATCTTTAGTCTTCTTCACATCTACAATCTAATCGATTCCTACGAGCTTTACATCAAATCTTGAAACCCAAATCGATTGGAATTATATCACATCTTGATTCTTGATGTTTATCGTTTTCTTGATTCTTGATTAGAATAGTGACACTTGAAACTCATCGATAAAAATCTTGAATCATTTTGCTTTTCTTTTCTATTAAAATTTCGATTCAAACAAAACAAAATACGAACGAATCGCACAATCCCTGTGGACGATCCGCACTTGCTAACGAAATCTATATACGACACCGTTATTGATTGCGGTCAAATATTTTTGGTTGTGATTTCATTCAAGTTTCTAAATACCAACACACAACGAGAAAGGAATCAATCAAATGGCGCTGTTGCCGAGGATCATTTGATTTACTTACACAATCGGAAATCAATTCAATCAAATGGCGCCGTTACCGGGAATCGCGCGCTAATTCGTTCTATATTGAAATTTGAATTGAAAGATTTATTCCATTGTAATTTTGAGATCAAAATTCGAGCAAAAATCTAAACAATTTGTTGTGGTTTGTTGCAAGGAGATCTGGAGCTTGCTGTGCAATTGAAATAATTTTTGGAAAATTCCAGAGAGCTGAAGGAGTGAACAGAAGCTTGCTGTTGATGTTTGGAACAGAGATCAGCACAGACGGCCGCGTTTCCGCGGAATTAGCCATCAATTGCGGGAGTTCCGCGCCTGGTTGAAGGGATCACTGTACCATTTTTTCTCTGTGAGTTTCTATCTTTCTTATCTCCTCCTCTGCCTGCTCCAATTAACAAATTTCTGTAGGCTTCTTTGCAAAAATCGCAGCGCCGCAAAAAGCAAATTAAAATTGTGCGTGTTTTTTTTGTTTCTTGGTTGTTTGCATTCTAATACGGATATTAAGGGGCACGGCCAAATCCAAATTAGGTGGGGAGTTCATTACCCTTCCTAGGCCCCAAAAATCACAAAACTTGCATCCGCATTGACCCACATTAACTAAAAAATATCTAGAGATGACTCTAAGGACCGTCGCGCTCACTTAGGACAGAAGAAGGCCGTGGGTAATTCATTGCTTATCCGCGTTTTCTTGTGGTGTCTAAGGTAAGTGTGTCGAAGGCTAGTGGTTATTAATTAGGCCCACTACTTACGTAGTGGAGTACCTTCCCACTTACCTGGCACTTACCTGGCCACAGGGAGACAAAGAGGCAGTGGAGGATTTTATCCTGCGACTTGTCTTTTGGCAGTTAGGAGCGGTCTAGAGCCGGACCTAGGTGACCACTAGATTTTAGGGTTTTGCTTGTTGCATTTGTTGTGCTCGCATCATTTTTTCAAAAATCCGTCCCTTTTTCAAAACAAACACCGCATTCATCATTTTCCCCTAATTATAAGCCACGCTGCCACTTTTACTAACCCTTTTTAGTGCAAGATAGGCTGGACACGGGATTCTAGTGCCCGTTTAGTCCGCGTACCCCCTATCGACTCCGAAATCGGTATTTCTACATTTACCTTTCCTTTACCCACCACCACACCCACATCGATGGATCCGACTCCATCAAACTTCTTTTTCACTAATCTGCCGCCGTCCGTTGGTGTGCAGAATCCACCCCGCATCTCTCTCCAAGAGAGGTGCTACCCTATTCGAGGTCCTCTTTCGACCTGCTTATCCACACCACCAGCCAACGGGGATAACTTTGATATTAAGCCCCAGTATATCAATCTTCTACCCAAATTCCACGGACTCGAGACAGAAGACGCATACGTGTTTATCACGAAATTTGAAAACGTATGCGCAATGATGGGTACGTCACAACTTTCAGTGGATGCTATGCGTATACGACTTCTTCCATTTACTTTGTGCGATATAGCCGAGAAGTGGCTATATAACACTACCGCACATTCCATTACGAATTGGGAAGAATTCGTCGCGGCATTCCTTAAGAAATTTTACCCAATGCAAAAGACAACTCGAATCCGTAGCGAACTGAATCAATTTACCCAGCTTCCTACTGAACCATTTTCAAAATGCTTTGAACGTTTCAAGGATCTATTGGTTCAATGTCTTCATCACGGCATCCCGAGATGGGATCTTTGCCGAATCATATATGAGGGCATTAACCCAAACACTAAACAGAACCTTGAAAACATGTGTCAAGGCACCTTTATGACCAAGGATGATGGGGAAGCATGAAAATTTTTAGAAGAGTTCGCTGAAAAATCACTACAGTGGAAGAGTGGAACCCAACCATTGAATAAGGGTGGCGTACACCAAATAGATGTGTCCATAGGTGTTCGAGCTGAGATAGCAGCAATGCAAAAGAAGCTCGAAGCTATGGAACATAAATTTGCAGCAGCCTACCTAAACCCAATGTCGCTCCCCAAAATTGTATGTGGGTGTTGTTCTGATCCGTCTCACTTAACGGAAGAATTTTCATTAAACTCTGCGTTTCAAGGTCACGAGCATACCAATGCCGCATTTCAAAGACCTAGAAACGATCCAAATTCTTCCACGTACAATCAGGGTTGGAAGAATCACCCGAACTTTGCTTGGAACCAAAACCAGTCTCAAAACACGATTCCAAACATGAATCAATTCCAAAGGGCTCTTCCTCCACAACAGCAACCCCTTCAACTCACTCAGCACCCCTACCAGTCACAAAATTTCCAAAATCAGGTCAACACTCCTGCACAGTCTAATCCTATGACCTGTTCTGACGAATTCTCTCAATTCATTCAAACCATGAAATCACTTCTGTCAAATTTCATAGAGGTATCGGCTGAGGTTAGATCTTCCGTCAATGAGATAAAGAAAAACTCAGCGTCCCAAGCTGAGAGTATCAGATCGATGGAAGCTGAAATCGCACGACTTAAATCTAAAATGAGTGCGAGAGAAAAAGGGAAACATCCGTCTCAACCCCTACCGAACCTTGGGCATTACAATGTAAATGCCGTCACAACGTTGAGATCAGGGAGAGTGCTGAATAACCATGTTGGGGAAGAAGTTGATGATATTGAAAATCATATCAACACCCCGGCTGAGACCTTCCCTCACACACACACTTCTATTTCTGATCCTTGTTCTTCTACCCCACAGCCTTCTCGCGAGCCTATTCTCCATTTCCCACTAGGCTCAACACCTCAGCAACCCCCTTCTAGTTCTCCACAGACGGTCCCCACTCCTCTTTTAGGATCACATCTACCCCCTCTTCCTTCTCCTATGATGGACCCGACGCTTATTGCTAAAGCTCCTTACCCGAATCGGTTAAGGGGTAATAAAACGAGTCCACATATGGAGAAAATTATAGAAATGTTCAAACAGGTTAACATCAACATCCCTCTCCTTGATGCGATTCAACAAGTCCCCGCTTATGCGAAAATTCTTAAAGACTTGTGCACTAGGAAGAGGAAGACTCAAGCGCCGAAGAAGGTCTTCATGTCTAATACTATCAGCACTGCTTTTATCCCACAACTACCAAAGAAACGAAAAGACCTAGGATGTCCTATAATATCGATTTCTATTGGGGGTAAAAACATAAATCGTGCTCTTTTAGACCTTGGCGCAAGTGTTAACCTACTTCCATATTCTGTATATGAGCAACTAGGGATTGGAGAGTTGAAACCTGCTCACTGCACTCTCCAAATGGCAGATCGTTCAATCACCAAACCAAGGGGTGAACTAGAGGATGTGTTGATAAAGGTCGGGGAATTTGTATTCCTTGTAGACTTCATTGTACTCGATACACAACCTGTAGCAAACCCCCGGGGCCAAATTCCGGTGATTTTGGGTCGACCTTTCCTTGCCACTTCCAACGCTGTTATTAACTGTAGAAATGGTTCAATAAACTTATCATTTGAAAATAAGACCATTGAACTAAATATCTACAAAGTTGGAAGTCAGCCATCAGAACCCTCTGCTCATATTCTCGATGTGTGCTCTGTCCACGAGATCGCTCCCGAAAGTTGCAGAGTTGATGAACTTTGCTTTATAGATCTCGACGACACTACCACATCACTGTTTGAACTTGCACATGATCTTAGTGAGGACACCTTTCCCACACTTGAGTCCGACACTCCCGACTTATCACCACCCGAGACTGTATCTTTCACAGGCTATGAGCTTCCTAGTAACTCCGAAAATCACTCGATGATCCCACCTTCTATTATTTCTCCGCCCGCATTAGATCTCAAAATTTTACCTTCTCACCTTAAATATGCATATTTAGGTGAGAATGAGTCTTTACCGGTTATCATATCCGCTTCTCTAGCATCAGAGCAGGAGAATGCACTTTTATCGGTATTGAGATCTAATAGAGAGGCGTTTGGTTGGACCATGGCGGACATCAAAGGGATTAGTCCCTTGATTGTAGAACATCATATACATGTGATGGATGATGCCAGACCAACCCGAGAACCACAGAGACGGTTGAACCCCGTCATGAAGGAAGCGGTGATGAAAGAGATCATCAAATGCCTAGATAATGGTATTATATACCCAATCTCCGATAGCCAATGGGTGAGTCCAATACATGTCGTCCCTGAGAAATCTGGCATCACTGTTATTACCAATGAGGCAAATGAGTTGATTCAGACATGCGCCCAAACTGGGTGGCGTGTATGTATTGATTACCGAAAACTCAATGCCGCCACGAGGAAAGACCACTTTCCTCTACCCTTCATTGATCAGATGCTGGAACGCTTAGCCGAATGTGAGTATTATTGCTTTATAGACGGATACTCTGGCTATAATCAGGTCCCCATAGCTAAAAAGGATCAAGATAAAACCACTTTTACTTGTCCTTTTGGTACCTTTGCTTACAGACGCATGCCCTTTGGGCTATGCAATGCTCCTACTACCTTTCAGCGGTGTATGATCGGGATATTCTCTGATATGGTAGAGAATTTCTTGGAGATTTTTATGGACGATTTCTCAATTTTTGGAGACTCTTTTTCTGACTGCCTATCGAATCTTGACGCTGTTCTTACTCGTTGCAAAGAGAAGAACTTAACCTTGAATTGGGATAAATGCCATTTCATGGTCCAAGAGGGAATTGTGCTTGGACATGTTATTTCACGAAAAATCATTGAGGTTGACAGAGCTAAAATAGATGTCATTCAAAACCTTCCTCATCCGAAAAGCGTCAAGGACATTCGATCATTTCTTGGCCATGCGGGCTTTTATAGGAGATTCATAAAGGATTTTAGCAAAATTGCTAGACCTTTAACTCTTCTCCTGGCCAAGGATACGACCTTCCACTATGACTCGGATTGTGAGGCAGCTTTCGACTCACTCAAACACTCCCTCACTACAGCCCCCGTTCTATCGTCTCCAAATTGGGACTACCCCTTTGAGCTGATGTGTGATGCATCCGACTTTGCAGTAGGTGCAGTCTTAGGATAGCATATTGAAAAGATGCCACACGTGATCTACTATGCGAGTAAGACCCTAAATGATGCTCAAGTCAATTATACAACTACAGAAAAAGAACTTTTGGCGGTTGTATTTACATTAGAAAAATTCAGGCCTTACTTGATTAGCTCATCAATAGTTGTGTACACTGACCATTCCGCCTTAAAATATCTTTTGGCGAAGAAAGATGCAAAAGGTAGGCTAATACGTTGGATCCTTGTTTTACAAGAATTTGATCTTGTTATCAAAGATAAGAAAGGATGTGAAAATGTTGTAGCCGACCATCTTTCACGCATCTCTTCTTCCCCTGTGACCCTGCCGATCAATGATTCGTTTCCTGACGAACGGCTCTTGAGCATATCCAAGGAACCATGGTTCAGGGATATTGTGAACTATCTTGCCACGGGACTGATACCCAGCGATTGGTCAAAACAGGACAAATACCGTTTTCTATCCCAAGTAAAACACTTTTACTGGGATGAACCTTATTTGTTTAAATATTGTCCTGATCAGATCATTCGCCGGTGTGTCCCGAATGAAGAGTTCAAGAGTGTTCTATCTTTTTGTCATGATCAGGCCTGTGGGGGTCACTTCGGTCTTAGAAAAACGGCGGAGAAGGTTTTGCAATGTGGTTTTTATTGGCCGACCTTATTCAAGGACGCATTTGAATATTGCAAAACTTGTATACAATGTCAGTACACGGGTAGAATTTCCCGGAGAAATGAAATGCATCAGCAACCCATCCTAGTGGTTGAAATTTTCGATGTTTGGGGCATTGACTTTATGGGTCCCCTTCCCAACTCCTTCGGGAATTTGTATATACTGCTGGCGGTTGATTACGTCTCAAAGTGGATTGAAGCCATTCCATGTCGCACTAATGACAAGAAGGTTGTCATTAAGTTCTTGAAAGAAAATATCTTTTCGCGATTTGGACACCTACGCACTATCATTAGCGATAACGGGACACATTTCTGCAACAGGTCTTTCGAGACTCTGATGCGGAAATACGCAATCAACCACAGACTTTCTGTACCCTATCATCCCCAAACAAGCGGACAGGCTGAGATTTCAAATAGACAGATCAAACAAATCCTGGAGGAGACTGTTGCTAAGAATAGGAAAGATTGGTCGACCAAACTGACGGATGCTCTTTGGGCATTCCGAACTGCATTTAAAACCGACCTAGGGATGTCTCCATATAGGATAGTGTTTGGGAAGGCATGTCACTTACCCGTCGAGATTGAGCATAAAGTATTGTGGGCTATTAAGGAAATTAATTTTGACCTCAACCAAGCCTGCAACTTTCGGAAGCTGCAATTGAATGAGCTAAGCGAACTCCGCGATGAAGCTTATGATAACGCTGTAATTGTAAAGAATAGGACTAAGGTTTTTCACGATAAAAACATTTTGAGGAAAACATTTTCACCTGGTCAACAAGTCCTTCTTTATGATTCACGATTACACCTTCACGCGGGTAAGCTTCGATCTCGGTAGAAGGGACCTTTTGTTGAGCGGTCTGTATACCCGCACGGGGCAGTAGAGCTAGAAAATGTTAAAAACGGCATATTTTTCAAAGTGAATGGACATACACTAAAGCCGTATTTTTCCACTGACCCCACGGAGGAGCTCCTGTTCTTACAGGAGCCAGTTTATCTTGATTAAAATTCCTCCGTCTCACCTCCATGTCCTGTATATTACTGCATCATCTTTTGAGTGGAGGTGAGTGAAAAGAATAAGTTTGGGGGAAGATCTTCACTTATATATTTTGCCCCCACTAATAATTCCTCCCAGACTTACAGATTTTGTAGATATAGCTGTCGGCAACAGTGAGGACACTGTTGAAAACAAGTTTGGGGGAGGTTTGTGCTTATTTTTGCATCATTTTGCATATCATTTGCATAAGCACAAAGCATTTCTTTAAAAAACTATAAAAATATAAAAAATTTCAAAACCCATAAAAATTAAAAAACTTTCAAAATATAAAAATATTTTAATATTTAAACTTTTTTGTATATAAATAAGATAATAAAAGTTTAGATAGTGAAAAATTACATCCAAAAGATTAAAAAAATTTTTTAAGAAAACTAAGAAAATTAGAAGTTTTCTTATAAGAACTAGTAATAAGTAGTTATGAGCCGTTGTCCCAAGGGTTAGTAAGATGAAAGAAGTCACTAATCTGAGAATAAAAATAAGTCTGAAAAATAGTTCTATTCTGGAAGCCAAACATTTTTGAACGTTGATACCCTGCTATTCGCACTTACACACGTCTTGAAGCCTGGGATAGTAGAGGATACCTTGAAATGCTCTTGTCTTAAAGCCGATGTATGAAGGAAATAAAAAAAAGTGAATGAAAAAAATATATATATATATAAAGTGGTGAGAAAAAATGAACACTGGTTTTGTTATCACCGAGGGCAATAAAAAATATATAGCGAGGCTGCCTCTTCACCTAGTGCCCTAAGGCCAACTGGTCTGGGAGTCACTGCTATGCCTTAGGTGGTGCAAGACGAGGAAAATACACCAAATAAGCAAGCACATGAGTAATCGGTCGGTTAGTACCTCAAGAAGTATTAACGGTCGCATGAAAGTGTGTGAGCAATCTCATCTAAATATTCATTAATCAAAAAGTACCGAGGCTGATGGGTAAGAGTATGATAGCTTGAATTGAATTCTCCGGGTGTAGGGATGTCCTTTACACACACGCAGGGTGATATGATCGATGTTTGGAAGAAAGATAGGAATGAAGAATAAGACGATGTTTTATTGAGGGAAGACGTGATTTCTGACATCTTTTCATGACCATTAAGATATGGCTCATGACAACCGAAAAGCTACCTTATTTGGAAACCCTAATTTTCAAGGCTTTTCTTCTACGATTCTTTTCTTTAAATGTAATATTCATGATCTTTCTTTTATTATTGGATTTTTTGGGTGCAATCCGCTGAAAACCCTCAGGAGACAACACTCCTCCTACTAGGGACACCTAGAGGTTTAAAGGCTTGTTGCACGTGCTCAGTGCAATCGTGTTGCCTACGAAAGTGTGCTAGTTAGTTTTTCTCTTTCTTTATTTTCTCCTTCTTTTTTTTACAAAAAGTTCGCTCGAGACTACCGAAAATAAGTTTGGGGGAATTTGATCGGTCGAAAATACTGCATCTTTAAACCGGCAATTTCCCTATCATTTGCATTCATATAGAAGTGTTCGGCATTCATATAGCACATATTAGCAAAACAGTCGTAAAATATCATATTGCACGTGTTAGACTTTAAAACCGGCATTTCTAGGGAAATTGACTTTATTTCATAGCATGGCATCATTCCTATATTGCGCAACTTGTGTTCCGAAGTTTGTGCAGGAAAATCCAGAAGAATGGTCAGTTTACAAAACAAAGACTGCTAAAGATTACGCCAACTCAAGGATTTAGAATCTGGCAATGATCTAAGAAGTATTCAGAGATTCAACATATCATAAAAATACCAACAAGTTATCAAGAGTCCACAGCAGAAGCATGAAGCTCTAAACCAGCCAAGTGGCCGCGGAACCGCGGCCGGAGCCGCCTTGCGCCGCGGTTCTGCGGCGCTATGCCACATCACCCCCTCTGCTTCAGCCCAAAACTCCTACCTCAGCTCCTATAGCTCTTCAAGACACTACATTTTCCAGAAGACTCTAGAAGATTCTGCCAGATGAGCAAGCCTTAGGGTTTCTAAACTAAACATTCCTAGCTTAAAGTCTAAGCTAAGCTCCTAACTAACTACTTCTAGAAACCTCTCCCTACAACAAACTTTTGGAGGGAAAATGCAAATTCTAAATCCTAGACCTAGGGTTTTGGAAACCTATAAATAGACCCCAAGGCTCACTAGAAAAGGTTACTCTTTGTTTGACTCATTGTAAATCAATCATTAGTGGGTTGATCATTAGTTGTTGATTGTTGAGAAACCCTAGTTCTTCATCTACCCACATTCTTGCCACCTCCAAACCCTAACCCTAATCCAATCTAGAAAAACCCAATTCAAGATCCATGGAGTTCAAGCAAAGCAAGTCTTCAACCATCCTTTAGAAGCAAAGCCGGCATTCATCGGAGCACGAGATCCAAGCGATCCAAGACTCAAGGAGCCGAGCGATGCAAGATTCGACGAGCGAAGTTCCTACCTCTTGTAATTCTTGAGAGTTGAAACTACTTGTTGATGTAATAAAGGTGAAGATTCTTTAAACTTGTTTACATTTCAATTCAAATATCATGATTTTATTTCGATTCTTGAATGTATTCTTTGTGATGATGTGTGAATAAACTCCGCTCGTGGAGGAATCGAGATGATTGTAGAATGATGATGTTGATGAATCTTTAAACGTTTTCTTAAGTCCTATAGCAATTGTAAATTCTTGAAAATTGAATGATCGATGATCTAGATCGATGTGAAATGTGTTCTTGATTCCTTTCGCATGATCTAGAAATCAACAATTGATCATTCGAATTTCAAGAAGCTATCTAGTGAATGTGATTCATCGAAAGGACAAAGGATAGGACGAAGAAACCCTAATTCTTCGCAAGATCCTTAAACTTCGATCAATCGACATCGATTTAGCATCAATTCGTTAATGGATAAGAAACGTTAATCTTTAGTCTTCTTCACATCTACAATCTAATCGATTCCTATGAGCTTTACATCAAATCTTGAAACCCAAATCGATTGGAATTATATCACATCTTGATTCTTGATGTTTATCATTTTCTTGATTCTTGATTAGAATAGTGACACTTAAAACTCATCGATAAAAATCTTGTATCATTTTGCTTTTCTTTTCTATTAAAGTTTCGATTCAAACAAAACAAAATACGAACGAATCGCACAATCCCTATGGACGATCCGCACTTGCTAACGAAATCTATATACGACACCGTTATTGATTGCGGTCAAATATTTTTGGTTGTGATTTCATACAAGTTTCTAAATACCGACACACAACGAGAAAGGAATCAATCAACGCTTCTGCTCCTGACCCGACTCAATTAGGGGCTCTTCGAGTGTTGTTCAACCCTTATACCAACGAAGGCGGGATGGTATTTAATGATCGAGTCCTCTCTGCTCCTTCGGGACCTATTCAGCAGCTTTTTGACTTGTCGAAAGATGGAGCACCCTCCTTGAAGCCCAAGGAAGCCATGCACTTGTATTCGATCAGACCCGGTTATCTGGTGTTCCGTCGAAACGATGTGGCTCTTTTCATGCGGTACAATCCACACCGCTTTGCCCGGCAATTAGGATATAACCAGGGTGTCCCCTTCGAGGCATTCACAGTGGAGCCCATCCCTTCTTTGGAAGCTGTTCGTGACGCCACCCACCATTTCATGAGGCTGAACACCGGTTCTCATTTCATGATCCCCGAGGCCGACTATATTCCGAGGTGCGTGAGGGCTTTCATGGGTTGGTACCGCCACCGAGTTAGTCCAATCATTGTTGAGGAGAGGAGGATACCTTTTGGGCTTAGAGCTCCCGCCCCACTCTAGGCTACGGGAGTCCCGCCGTGACCGCGGACAATGGTTCGCCCTCTCTTGAGGGATACTAGTACCATACTTATTCCTGAGACGGCGGATGTGGACTTGACTCCGACAGTTGGTATGCCGATGCGCACTAGAGCTCAAACAAGGGCTTCTGATAAGGCGCCAGTAGCAGTTTCATCTGCTGCGGCGTCCGCAATGGTAGTTTCATCATCGGTAGCACCGCTGAGAGAGGATTCTGAAGGCGAAGTGGGTCAACATCGCACCAAAGCACCGAGGGGAAAGAAGCGATCGTCTTCTAGTGTTAGTTCTGGGTCAAAGAGGCAAAAGAAGATGGTCACCAAACTGGTCGAATTTTTAGTGGAATCCGAGCCTATCTTTCAAGATGAACCAATAAGTATGCAAGAGCCGGATGGTGGTCTTCTTTTTCCAGGTTCATCTGCCGAGGAAGCCGAACAAATGGCTGAGGCTATAAGATGCTCCCTGGATGAGACTGAAAATTGGAGGGTCCCGAAAGGGCCTTATCCTGCCGTCATCTTCTACGAAGATCCTCCATCGATACGGCGGATATTTATAGGTCCTTTGGAAAAGGGAGGCGAGATAGCCCTTAAGCGGCCTATTTTGGCCGATGCCGAAAATGAGCTGTCGTTGTGGACTGGCGGCCACGAGTCTACCCTTGAACCCCGGCGAGCATACCACCTCAGGAAGGAACGTTGGCTTGAAAAAGCCATATTAGCGGCATCCTGGCGTATTGGTATGCATGATTTCTGTATTTTTCCTTTGGCAAGTAATTTGTTTCGCTTTTTACGTCTTCTTATCTTCGTAAAACATTTGCAGGGACTTCGGCCATGGCTTCGAGTCGCGTCTTGACTGTGGACTCTGTAAATACCCCCGATGAGACACCAGTAGGTGTGGAGGGGGTCGCTACGGTTGCTATTACTGGGGCAGAGCTTCCATTGGTGGCTTCCGTTCTCCCGGTGTTTGCTATCCTGGAAGAGGCATCTTCATTGGCCGCAGATTCAATGGATCTTTCTAGGGATGGCCTGGAGACTATGGAACAGGTAGTCTAGGCCACCGTCCTTTCATTGGAGCCTGGAGCGGTGGCCGCTGCTCCTCAATTGGAAGCTGTTATACTGGCCCATGTCCCCGATGATGTGCCTGGGGGCATGGAGGAGGCTGCCGAAGCTGCTATCCCTCCAGTTCAGAGCGGGAGGAGCATCGAAGGTAGCCTTCTATATTTTATTTTAATAATCTCTCCATCATCTGAACCTTTCTGTCTTTTCAGAATTACGCGGGTTGGCAGCGTCTATCGCTGATCTGTCTCCTAAAAAATCGTTTCAGCGTTTGCTAGAGATGGCCGCTCCGCAGGCAATATCCCCTCAACCCATCGTCCTCTCTTCCGGACAAGGTAAGCGTTTGGTAGAGATGGCTGCTCCGCAGGCAATATCCCCTCAACCCATCGTCCTCTCTTCCGGACAAGGTTAGTGTTATTTGTCCTCTTGATGGAATTATTATTATTTTGTATAATGATGCCGATGTCTTCTGTAGTTCTGGAAGCTGACGACGAAGTTGAGATCCTTGATGGGCCTGGTGCTTCGTCTTGTCCTCCTTGGATGACCGTGGGTAAGTAAGACTTTTGACGTCACTTTATATATTCTTTGGGCGTAAATCTCACAGACTGTTCATGGATCTTGACATCCTTGCCAGCTTTTGTCCCACTGGAGTCTCGCATTCTTATGACACCAGGCCCCTATGCCCGGCGTGTATCTGAACGGATGGCGAAGCAAAGCCTTCACCCTTTGTCGGCTCTTATCGAAGATCTTCATGCTGGTAGTCCGATCACAGACGAAGAATTTGCCGCTGAACCCAACATTTCTTTGCCCCTACTTTCCACTTACCATGATGAAAGCATTGGTGCACGTTTGGGTCGAGTTTTGTCGTCAGGTGGAGACTTGCTTACATAGTCTTGAGTGCACGCGCCTTCCTTCAGAGGTCGTGGCTGAAAAGGAGAGCTTGTAGGGGCTGGGTGAATGGTGCGCCGCAAATATACAGTCATGCGAGAAGAGACTCAACCGAAAGTTTTCGGAGAGGGAGCTGGCTTCCAAAGCGCTGGGGGAACTTCAAGACGAACTTACAGCCAAGACCACTCGTCCGTATGAACTTTGGCGAGTGCTTCAAGAAGCTATCAGGGAGGTGGTAGTTGTTGATAAAGCCGTCGCTTTTACTCGTGAGATAGTTGAAGCTGATAAAGTTACCGAAAAGGAGCTTGAAAGTCGGCTCGCCTCGTACCAGGCCCAACAGTCTCAAGCGGAGGCCCGTCCTATTGCAATAACAAAATATGAGTCCGATACCCGGCGGAAGAAGGATGAACTGATGACTCTATTAAATTGTCCCCCGGCTTGAAGACAATGTATATGTTTTTTTTGTACATACTCCTGAATGAGAGTATTTTTTGATTCTTTCATAAATTTTACTTCGTATTCATTTTGATTCATGAATAAAAGATATATTTTGCTTCATGGTGGTGTGTCCCTTTGAGTAAATGCATTTTGTGGATAATCAATTTTTATCTCCTTATAGGACAGTGATGGCTTAGGAGTCAGGTTCAACTCTGCCTCCTCAGGCTTTCCAACTTTATAAGCCGTGAGGGTCTCATAAAGACTTTTCTCCCTACGAGTCGATAGGATCTCGTAGGTGTATTTTCTCCTTAAGAATCGTCAGGATTCCTAAGTGTATTTTCTCTTGAGAGTTGTAAGAATCTCACAAGAAAGTTTTTCTTGCTTACGAGTCGAGAGGACTTGTAAGTGGTTGTTTCCTTTCTTGTCGATATTTGACTTAAGAAAGTGTGGCCTGTAGAAAATCTACCTTGACCTCTCTGCGAGGCAATGATGGCTTGGGAGACAGGGTTAGGATCTTCCACCTAAGACTTTTCAAATTTATGAGCCGTGAGGGTCTCATAAAGACTTTTCTCCCTACGAGTCGAGAGGATCTCGCAGGTGTGGTTTCTTCTTAGGAATCGTGAGGATTCCAAAGTACGTTTTCTCTTGAGAGTCGGAAGGATCTCACAAGAGAATTTTTCTTGCTTACGAGTCGAGAGGACTTGTAAGTGATTGATGAGTTGACCTGCTCCCGAGTCAAAGCATTGCTTTAACGGGGAGTTCGAGGGTTTACTCTGGCTGTTTCCCACGGAGTCAGAATTGACTTTGGCCATGTTCAACGGGGCCAGGAGAGGTTGACTCTGGCCATACGGAATCAGGATTGACTTTAGCCGTACGGGGTCAGGGGTTGCTCTAGTCGTTTCCCACGGGGTCAGGATTGACTTTAGCCGTGTTCTACGGGACCAGGATATGCTCTGGCCGTTTCCCACGGGGTCTGGATTGACTTTAGCCGTGTTCTACGGGACCAGAATTTGCTCTGGCCGTTTCCTACGGGGTCAGGATTGACTTTAGCCGTGTTCTACGGGACCATGATTTGCTTTGGCCGTTTCCCACGGGGTCAGGATTGACTTTAGCCGTGTTCTACGGGACCAGGATTTGCTCTGGCCCTTTCCCACGAAGTCAGGATTGACTTTAGCCGTGTTCTACGGGATCAGGATTTGCTCTGGCCGTTTCTCACGGGGTCAGGATTGACTTTAGTCGTGTTTTACGGGACTAGGATTTGCTCTGACCGTTTCCCACGGGGTCAGGATTGACTTTAGCCGTGTTCTACGGGACCAGGATTTGCTCTGGCCATTTCCCACGGGGTCAGGATTCACTTTAGCCGTGTTCTACTGGACCAGGATTTGCTCTGGCCGTTTCCCACGGGGTCAGGATTGACTTTAGCCGTGTTCTACGGGACCAGGATTTGCTCTGGCCATTTCCCACGGGGTCAGAATTGACTTTAGCCGTGTTCTATGGGACCAGGATTTGCTCTGGCCATTTCCCACGGGTAAGGATTGACTTTAGCCGTGTTCTACTGGACCAAGATTTGCTCTCTCGGTTGTCTGTGAACCGTCGAGTTTTAGAACAGGGACTTTGCCATGGCTCCAAGGTTGATTGTCACGTCTTAATCCTGCTGGAATTAGGAGGAAAGCTATTGTTGGTATCTAGACTGTAGATGTCGCCGTCGAGATCTGGAACTAGGGACTTTGCCAGGCTCCGTTTGGTGGATGTCGCGTCTGTATCCTGCTGGAATGAGGAGGAACGTTGTTGATGATCTCTAGGCTATAGATGTTGCCGTCGAAATCTGGAACTAGGGACTTTGCCAGGCTCCGTTTGGTGGATGTCGCGTCCGTATCCTGCTGGAATGAGGAGGAACACTATTGATGATCTCTAGGCTGTAGATGTCGTCGTCGAAATCTGGAACTAGGGACTTTTCCAGGCTCCGTTTGGTGGATGTCACGTCTGTATCCTGCTGGAATGAGAAGGAACGTCGTTGATGATCTCTAGGCTGTAGATGTCGCCGTCGAAATCTAGAACTAGGGACTTTGTCGTGGCTCCGTTTGGTGGATGTCGCGTCCGTATCCTACTGGAATAAGGAGGAACGTTGTTGTGGGTCTCCAGGTTGTAGATGTTGCCATCGAGACTTGGCTCTCTTTCTGATGGAGGCTGGTGGGATGATATGGTTCCCTGTTTGTTTGTGTCCCTGGATTGTATACAGGGATCTATGTGATCTCACCTATAGGGCAAAAGTTTCATTTTAGGTATTATTTTTGTTTTCTTTCCGTGATGCTTCATCATTTTAGCATTTTGTATCGCGAAAATCACGATTGCTCAATAATTTTGGCTATTTTCGCGGTGCCCAATCATTTTGGCTATATTTTTTTTACTCGCTGTTTTTTATTGCGAGTTGCCCAATCATTTCGGCTATTTTGTATGCATATATTTTACTTGCTGATTTTGTTGCAAGTTGCCCTATCATTTCGGCTATTTTGTATGCATTTTTGGCTCGCCTATTTTTATTGCGAGTGTGGAACTTGGAATCTGGTGCCAATCTCAGCATCAGCATCGCTATGACTGGAATATTGCCAGGAGCGAATCATCATTTGCCTTGAAAGGACTTGAGATTTGATACCGCTTTAGGCATCAGCATCGCTACAACTGGGATATTGCCAGGAGCGAATCATCATTTGCCTTTGTCAGTTCGAACAAAGGTGGCTTAGCAAACAGGGTTAAGATCCTGTCGACTAAGGCTTTTGACTTTAGGAGCCGTAAGGGTCTCGTAAAGGTGTTTCTCTCTACGAGTCGTGAGGATCCCGTAGGTGCGTTTTCTCCTTAAAAATCGTGAGGATTCTTAAGTGTATGTTCTCTTATAAGTCGTAAGGATCTTACAAGAGTGTTTTCTCCTTATAAGTCGAGAGGACTTACAATGGTTTGTTCACCGTGCGAGCATATCCCTTGTCAGTAGTGGGACTCTGTTGGGGAAACGTTTATTTGTGCCCGTGGATTGTATACAAGGGTCATCATTAAACCGCTTGTAGGGCAATTTAGGGATTGTGATGGCTTAAGAACAAGTTCAGATCCCTGTAGCTTAAGGCTTTTGAATATTATGAGCCGTGAGGGTCTCATAAAAGGGTTCTCCTTACGAGTCTGAGGATCTCGTAAGTGTAAGTTCTCCTTAGGAATCGTGGGGATCCCTACGTGTGTTGCTCCCTGGTGAGTCGTAAGGATCTCACGCAGGTATTTTCTCCTCACAAGGTCGAGAGGACCTTGCAAGTGTCTTTTAACGAGATTGCACCCTTTCAGGTTTTCACAAAACTCGCCGGTAGCCCTGCTGTTTTTACTCACGGAGCCCTTTCAGGTTTACATCCGTGCCCATCTCGCTTATGGACATACCTTTTTTTTGTGTCAGCCTTGGGATGCTGTGGTTTGTAGTAGTTTACAGACGTTTCAGTCAGTTGCTAGTTTCAGGACATTGCGGTCCGTTGTTAGTTTAGGGACGTTTCGGTCCGTTTGCCGGCTACTACTTATAGAGTTTGGGCTTAAGAAGATAGAGAGTGGACATAGGGATCGTCATCTATCTTGACCTAAGCCGTGACTCGTCAGGCATAGTATTTTTTTAGGAATCGACCGTTTATTGTCCTGAAAGGTCTTTCGCCATTCATGTCCATGAGTAGATAGGCTCCACCTTGGTAGACCTTGTCTATGATATACGGGCCTTCATAGTTCGGCTCGAATTTCCCCCACTTGGCACGGTTAGGGATCATAGGTCTTTTGACCATTAGCACGAGTTCGCCTTGGCGGAATGTTCTCGGCCTAGTCAATCTCTCGTACGAGCGCGTCATCTTTGCTTTATAAGCTCTCAAGTTTTGCTGCGCCATGAGCCGAGTTTCGTCGAGGGCATCAAGTTCCTCAAGCCAAAGATGGGCATTCTCTTCGTCCGTTATATCGTAGCGAACTTCCATTTGTAAGGAGGGTAACTCTATCTCCAAAGTGAGTACTGCTTCAGTGCCGAATACAAATGCATACGGCATTGTGTTTGTGGCCTTCTTGAACGTGGTCCGATACGCCCAGAGAGCTTCATGCAGTCTCTCGTGCCAGTCCTTCTTATTTTTGGACACCGTCTTTTTCACGATCTTCGTCAGGGTCTTGTTGAAAGCCTCAATCAGACCATTAGCTCGGGGATTATAGACCGAAGAGTATCTCCAGTCTATATTATGCTGCTGTGCGAAGCGGCTGATTTTGTGACTTCTGTAGGCTGGCCCGTTATCGGAGATAATTCGTCGCGGAGTGCCGAACCTATAGATGACGTGTGTCTTGACGAAATGGAGGATATTCTTCGTCTTCACTTCTCTTAGTGGTACTGCTTCTGCCCACTTGGAGAAGTAATCTGTTGTCGCCAGTATGAAATGATGGCCTCTGGACGATACTGGTTCAATGAGCCCGATTATGTCAGTTTCCCACATTTCGAACGGCCAGCTCACCACCATTGGATGTAGCGGATTTGGATGCTGGTGGATAAAGTCCCCGTGAATCTGGCACGAGTGGCACTGCTTCGTGTATTTGTAATACCCAGCCCCTTTTTGTATACCAATACCCGTATTTTATTACTCTTAAAAGTTATTTATTTTATAATTATTTTTTTTAGAATTTCTGAACCCTAACCACACTTCCATCTTCCCCTTCATTACTTTTCCTTTCTTTTTATTTTTCTTTCTGTGTAGCCAGGCCATCTCCTTTCCCCAAATTCTTCTCCCCATTTCTATTTTTCCTAAGTCCCCGATTGCCCCCTTTTGTCCTCGTGATTTTGTAGGCTTTGGGTTGCTCAAAGTTTTACTAATTGTTTTCCAAAACCAATTAAAACCAAATCAAAATAAATCAAATTCCCTTTTAAATCGACCCAGCCCAACACAAATAAAGTTAAATTAATTTAACACCAATTCCCCTCGGTCCGTTCCCTTTTATTAAATATAAACCTCTGTTTTCTTTCTTTTAACTATTCCAGCCCTGGCCCACAATTCCCTTTTATTTTTTTATTAATAAAAAACCCCGAGCCCGGCCCACTCCCTCTTTTCTCATCAAATTTTCTTTATTTCCTCCTCAGCCCAACGGCCTGCGCCCGCTCACCCTAACCCGACCCGACCCACTCCTTTAACCCATCATCTTCCCTAACGTTGCGTTTTTCCCGCCCTTTACTGCGCATCCACCCCCGTCGCCCACGCCCATGCCCATGCCTGCGCCTTTGCCCCGTCGCGCACTCCCTCGCGACTCCCTCTAGACCGTCTCTCTCTCAAACTCACCCTCATCTCTCTCCCTCTCTCTCGATCTCTCGTCCTCACCCACCTCATTCACCCAACCCACTGCTTCGAGTTCCATCACTCGCCACCGCCGTTGACGACGACGACTATGACCCCCTAGTCCTTCTCCCTCGCAACTCCTCTCTCCCTCACACCCTCATCACTCTCGCTCTCAAATTTCTCTCACTACAGAAAACTCCCGCTGCACCTCGCTCAACCACCACCGTCGCCACGACCGCGTGCCTCGCGAGCCTCTCTCTCTCTCTCTGTTTCCCTACTCTCTCTCTGTTTCCCTCTCTCTCTCTCTGTGTACTCCCTCTCCCTCTGCTTCCCTCTCTCTCTCTCTGTTATTCTCTCTCTATATATTTCTCTCAATCCCTCTGTCTCTCTCTCAATCTCTCTGTCTCTCTCTCTCTTTATCACTCTCTCTATCTGTGAATCTCTCTCTTTGTCTCTCTCTGTCTCTCTCTCAATCTCTCTGTCTCTCTCTCTTTCTCACTCTCTCTCTCTCTCACTCTCTCTCTCTCTAATTCCCTGTCTCTCTAAATCTCTCTCTCTCCCTCTCAGCGCCTCTCCTATCTGCTGGAACCACATTGTCCGTCACACCCACGGAGACATCGAGTCCAAGAGTCAAGCTCGAGCCGAGACCGCGAACCGAACTGCGTCGTTCGTCGTGCGCTCGTGACGTTGCCGCTGTCGTACATCGCCCAAAACGTTTCCAGGCAAGTTCCATACTTGCTACATGCTAATTTGTATTTGTTACAAACTATAATCATATAGATTCCATACTTACTTTTCTCGATAAATTATATGACGCAACTGTTCGATGTATGATCTCAATAGAAATCCTCATTTAATTTGACGGAACTCATTTGTATAGTCTGGCCCGTATGGCTGTGAACCTAGTGTGTAAATTTCATCGGAAAATATGACCGTTAATGACTAAAACGAATACCCCCAAATACATCCGTAAAACTGGAAATTTCCCGTATCTGAAAATCGTTAAAATCACCATAAATTATGTACATGCTGGAATGTTGCGTTCGAGAGCTCAAATCGAAGACGACTCGACGAACTATAATCCTATGCAAATTTCTATTTGTTTCTGTACTGATGTTGTGACGATAATTGGGTCGGAGTGCGACTCTGGACTGCAGTCCAGAGCGGCTCTGGTTACTATGTGCTGTCCCGTAATGTGTACCACCTCGTTTCCTGAACTCGTATGTTGCGGAACTCTACATTTTATTAAAGGTGAATCTGTTAGCTAAATAACACAAGTGGTTTCATTCTGTTTCATTGTCTTTTTCTATTTAATTTGTAATTTAAAAGATCGGGACGTATAACAGTCCAGAACAGATTCAGAAATGATATACTAGTGTTAAACAGTGTATAACTTTCGATGTACAGACACGATTGAGAATCCGTCTGTTGAGTTGAACACCCTACTGAAAACACTAGATTTCATTCAACTGTAGCGTCGCTAAAATCTGATCCCAACTGGGATTAAAATGCGTTGCGAAACGGATTTCCGATTCTGAAACCGGATTTCCAGCAGTGAACGCTTAAAATGAAATGGCCATATCTAGTGATCCTGAAATCCGATTGACGTGAAATCAAATTCTATGGATAAATAATCACACATATTACTTACCCCTTGTTCGTTGTTTTGCTAAATTTTGGTATATAATATTTATGATAAATTATGCAAGTGGTAGGATACCGATATATGATATCTTAATCCTGCCTTACATACTGTTTTCTCATCACATCATATGTATATGTTATTGCATTGGTAGCCTAGTGATCGTGTGCATTACCCAGTGTTAGGTATTAGTGGTGATTGTGGCAAGTACGTTAGTGTTCGTGCATGAGTGGATAAGTGAAAGTGACACGTACTTGTACACAATCAGTGAACCTTATTATTCTATTACATTGTCGACGTCTGTGGGACGCGTGTAAGTGTGACTATAAGTGGTATGGGACACTTATGGAAGCTCTTGCATGGGTGTCACAGATAAGGCACCAGACAATGCCCATTTATCTTGGGTATTAGTCAGGACGTGCTTGATGGAGATCCTGTCTCTAGTTCTCGCGCAGACTTGTCATGGACCGACCGATATTTGAGGTTATGGTTGGCGTTTGATGTAGACTACGAGGTGTGGGGTAGTTTGAGTGTGAGTTCAACAGAATCTCGGGAGTCCCATGCCGGCTTATATATATGGAGATATATGGAGATTTACAGGGTACATGATTATTACCGTGAGTTATATTTTGGGCCCGTGGTCCCTTGCCCTTGGGTCCTACCCTTGGGTGGAGGACACTCACGAGTGGTTGACTCTCACACTTGGACTAACGATAGGCTTAGTGTCCTGTACAGTGAGACTTAGAGACTGATAGGGATAGTGATATTGACATGCATTACTTACTGTTTTGACACACCTGACATACTAGATTACTGCTTTACTGTTCAACTGATCTATTAGACACTTCATTGGTTACTCCATGTTCACGACTTTACCATCTTGATTTACTGTTATATATCTTTTATCACTGTTCGAGTTACCACTTGTATCTGCATATATATATATATATTGCTATTGTGTCGCTCTGACGACCTGAGTATGCATGCTCAGAGTGAGGAGTGGATCTAGCCTGGACCAGGACCAGACGTACATCGCGGACATCTGATCAGCTATCCAGAGTTATACTCTTTTTACCTCCATCAGGTCAGTTCTTTGTATTTTTTTGTTTTAGATACTGTATTTCTCATTACCTGTGCGTTGTTTACTGATTACCACGTAAACCTAGAAGCCGAAGTATGACTACGGCAGGATATTTCCTTGACCGTAGGAGCATGGCTGGCCTTGTCAACCCCTCGTATTCCGTATTTTGGGAAGCGGGGCGTGACATGGTTTTGTTGGTATCAGAGTCAGGTTTTGCTTCGATTGGGATTGCAGTTTTCCGTGTAGAGCTTGACAATCTAAGACATCCCTCGGTCTAGATTGTAAACTTGTTATTCTTAATCCTTATTCACATTGTGTATTCCGCTATCCATCCGCTAGGGTTTCGGGTGACTTGGCAGAGTGACGTGGTTGTAATTGTGAACTACCTCATAGTTACAATACGGTACTCGGTTTAAGTGACTTAGAGCCTGATCAGTCGAAAATATTGCATATTTTAACCGGCAATTTCCCTATCATTTGCACTCATTTAGAAGTGTTCGGTATTCATATTTCACATATTAGTAAATCAGTCGTTAAATATCAGATTGCATGTGTTAGACTTTTAAACCAGCACTTTAAGGGAAATTGACTGTATTTTATGGCATCGCATCATCCCTGTATTGCGCAACACTTGTGTCGAGATTTGTGCAGAAAATTGCAGGAGCAAAGTCAAAAGAAGCTGATCAAAAATACACCAACTCCAAGTTTTCAGATCTGGTAGCAATATAGAGGGAAAAATACAATTCAATATATCACAAAAGGGCCCATATGTCAGTACCAGAGAAGCCCAAAAGTTTCAAGCCCTGAAGCCTCCAAAGCGCCGCGAAACCGCGGCGGGAGCCAGCTTATGCCGCGGAACCGCGGCGCTTTTGCCACATCATCACTTGAATTTTGGTGCATAATTCTTCTCTCAGTGGCTACACCTCATTTTGACACGTCAAATGCCAGAATTCTCCAGAATCTTCTGCCAGATCAGCAAAGATCATTAAGCAAAGCTAATCCTAATTAAGCTTCTAACTAACCTCTTCTAGAAGCTCCCTCCTAACTAGTCACATCTAGAAGCTTCTCCTCTAACTAACTTTTGGAGGAAAATTCAAAATCTCCTCAACAAACTTTTGGAGGGAAACTTAAAATTCAAATCCTAGATCTAGGGTTTTGATGGCTATAAATAGGAACCTAGATCTAAGGGTTGAGGGGGTTAATCAATAGTTCATTAGTTCCTTAATCTTTACCTCTTTCTTCATCTTCTTCCACAAGTTTAGTGACAAGGCTTGTGCGAAACCCTAACCCTAATTCCACTCCAAATTCAAGATCTTGAGTACCAATCAAGCAAGAAGCCCTTCAACCTTTTATGAGCGGAGCCGATCTCCAATCGAGCAAGTGATCCAAGCCGATCCGCGACTCACGGAGCCGAGCGAAGCCAAATCGACGATCGAGTTCTTCCTCTTGTAGTTCTTGAGCGAATGTAATGAAATTGTTGATATAAATAAAAGGTGAAAGTCTTTAATCTTGCTTTCTTCAAATTCTTGCATCATGATTCGATCTCAATTTGTAATTGTAGTTCTTGTTGTGATGTTCGAGTAAAACTCCGCTCGTTAAGGAGTCGAGACGATCAATAGAATGATGATGTAACAAATCTTAATACGATTCTTGAGTCCTACGAGCTTTGTAAACCCTAGCAGTTCAAGAATCGATGACCTAGTTTCGTTGCGATGCTTTCTTGAATGTGATCACTCGAAATTAGGGATCTACGATCATTTCTTGAATTTACTAGAGGCTAGAATATGAATGATATCGACGAAAGAATAAGGGATAAGATGAAATCCTAGTTTCATAAGAAATCCCTAATTCTCGATCGATCATCATCGATCTAGTATCAATTCATCGAAGGATAAGAATACGTCATTGTAAGATTACATCACATCTATAGATCCGATCGATTCCTACGAGCCTCATTTTGATTCTTGATATTTGGTTTGGAAAAATCAACAAACTCTCAATTCTTGATTCTATCTTTTACTTTTATTAGATCTAGATTTTCTAATTCTTGAACTTTAAATACAAATCATGAATTGTTTTGTTTTCTTTCCTTTAAAATTTCAACTCATCTAAATCGAAACGCGAACGATTACACTTTCCCTGTGGACGATCCGCACTCACTAACGCGCTACAACCGATACCGTTATTGATTGCGGTCAAAATATTTTTGGTTGTGATTTCTATACAATTTTCCAAATACTATACATCACAAAAATCTAAACAATCAGAGCCCTACAGTTGATTTCCACTTGTAATGAATTTCATCACACCCGATGTTCTTGATTCCTTGCCAAATCCATATTATATTTTAATTCTTATAGCTTATACCTTATATCGTCCTCAAAATTGTTGTTTCAGGACCATGTCTTCCAACGACTCTTCCTCTATCTCCATTCCCCAGAATCAGACCGTAGAGATCTTGACTGCACTGCAAAGTCTGAAGGAAGCCCAAGAGCGAACAAATGACCTATTAGCTGAAGGATTGAGAAGGCAGGTGAATCAGATACCAGCGGAAGTCTCCAATCGTAAAGGGATCCCTGTTAGACGAGGAAAAGAGGAGAAGATGAAGCGCCCATTTGTTCCCCCGAGACAGAAGCAGCAGAAGACCCAATGTTGTGGGTACTGCAGGAGGCCAGGACATCTTCAGAGGGATTGTCGCCGCGCCCAGGGGAAATGCCTGATTTGCAGATCCAGCGAACATCTTATCAACGGTTGCCTTAAAAGGAAGGAGCTACAAGGAGGAGACTCGTCCACACTCTCCACTTCTGCCAAGTGATGATTATTACGTAGTTCGAACTTCGAGGATAGGGCGGACCCAGCGCAGGATTCAACTCGCGTGACGAGAATGCAGCGGTCTAGTAATCGAAGAAGAGTTATCATGTTTTCTGCTTTTAATAAAATGTTGTCGCTTGTAAATATTTCTCCTTTCGTTTGAGATCCTGTATCTATTAAACTTTTGGCTGAATGTAATAAAATCCTGAGTTGTGATGTATGTATCGTCTCCTTTCCCCCTCACTTTACTTATACCATTCGTTGCATCAGTATTCTAGATTTTTCTTTCAGTCCATGCTTACCGCATATTTTTTTCTTATACTCCGTATCCTTGATTTTTCCTAATATGTTCCACTGTCTGATCACGACTCTTTCTTTTCAGGCCATGGCCCATCCTGGAGCAGCGCCGCATCTAAATGAGGATGCACAGTCATGCGTTTCCTTAGACCGTATGCTGGTGAGTTCTGACGATGAGATCAACGGTCCCCAGGTCATTTTCAGAAACAGCGATTCCGATGACGAAGGAGCCGCCGCCCCAGAGGTTGACATGATAGGCGATTCCGACGAGAAGGAAGGAGGCCCTGAAGAGAACCCGATAGAGAAAGATCCCGAGGAAGGCCCGATAGAAGAAAATCCAGTGGAGGAAAATCCCATGGAAGAGGATCCAGAAGAAGAGAATCACATGAAAGCAGACCTCGATGAAGAAGCTCCAGCCGAGGAAGAAAGACCAGAAGAACAAGACCCTGCGGTGGAAGAACTCCTAATGGCGGTCCCTGTGAAGCGCTATGGAAATGGACGTCCCTACCTAAGCGCGCGAGCCTACCGCAACCTGCTGAACCTCCACAACCGCGACTGACGAGATTTTAGTTGTTGTCTTCTCTGGCCAAATAAACCTATGTATAGTTTAGGGCCATCTGTTACTTTTCGAGAGTGCATTGTTTCTAATTTTCTGGAATGAAATAAAATTGGCTGAGTTCGCTAATCTTTTGATCTTCTTAATTCACATGATGTATCGACCGTTTTCCTTCCCATGCATCCTTTTTCCCCTGTGGTCCTTTTCTACTCACCTTTACTTCATATGCTAACCCGACCCCAATCTCTTGACCTTCAGTTTAAAGTGTCCTACTCCGACCTTTTAAATGAGCCATATTCCCTCGTAATCCCTACCATGACTAGCCCTTCTCATCTTTGTGCTAATTCCTTTTACCCTAACTATATTTAGGGACATCGTTATTCGAAAATTTAGTTTTCATTATCTTGTAATTATCGAAAAGCGCATGTTATTAACTATCCCCATTTTATGCATTTCAAGTACTTCACTACTGATCTTTCCATTACTTTCGATAGTGCAACCATATATTGCACGTATTATTTTATGCTATGTTTCTTATTTTCACCATGTGGACTTTCCTAAGTTACTTAAAATTTATTTTTCTTTTGATCGATACCTTATACTAGGGTGTTTTAAACTATCGACAAATCCTTCACCATTTTAATATTGTTACTTTAGTTTCTCGGGTATTATACTTAGGTTGCTATTATAGATGGTTATGTCTGACGCTATTATTTTAGCTGCGCTAATTTTAATATACGTATGTATGCTCATTTATAGGACTTCGATTTTATCTAGCATATTTCGAATGTTATTGTTCGTTATTACTTTTTTTTTATTCGCTGGTACTTATAGTTTGCCCTTATAGTGGCTCTGCCTTATACTTACTTGGACCTTCGATTTTTCTTGTACTACTTTAAGTAAACCACTATATGTGAGTGTTCGAGATCATAGCTTTTCGCAGGTTATTTTTATAGCTTATCGTTTATCTTGAATTTCGACGACAATTTTTCTAAGGGTGGTATGATATAATACCCAGCCCCTTTTTGTATACCAATACCCGTATTTTATTACTCTTAAAAGTTATTTATTTTATAATTATTTTTTTTTAGAATTTCAGAACCCAAACCAAACTTCCATCTTCCCCTTCATTACTTTTCCTTTCTTTTTATTTTTCTTTCTGTGTAGCCAGGCCTTCTCCTTTCCCCAAATTCTTCTCCCCATTTCTATTTTTCCCAAGTCCCCGATTGCCCCCTTTTGTCCTCGTGATTTTGTAGGTTTTTGGTTGCTCAAAGTTTTACTAATTGTTTTCCAAAACCAATTAAAACCAAATCAAAATAAATTAAATTCCCTTTTAAATTGACCCAGCCCAACACAAATTAAGTTAAATTAATTTAACACCAATTCTCCTCGGCCCGTTCCCTTTTATTAAATATAAACCTCTGTTTTCTTTCTTTTAACTATTCCAGCCCCGGCCCACAATTCCCTTTTATTTTTTTATTAATAAAAAAACCCCGAGCCTGGCCCACTCCCTCTTTTCTCATCAAATTTTCTTTATTTCCTCCTCAGCCCAACGGCCTGCGCCCGCTCACCCTAACCCGACCCGACCCACTCCTTTAACCCCTCGTCTTCCCTAACGTTGCATTTTTCCTGCCCTTTACTGCGCTTCCACCCCCGTCGCCCATGCCCACGCCCGTGCCTGCACCTTTGCCCCGTCGCGAACTCCCTCACGACTCCCTCTAGACCGTCTCTCTCTCTCAAACTCACCCTCATCTCTCTCCCCCTCTCTCGATCTCTCGTCCTCACCCACCTCATTCACCCAACCCACTGCTTCGAGTTCCATCACTCGCCACCGCCGTCGACGACGATGACTATGACCCCCTAGTCCTTCTCCCTCGCAACTCCTCTCTCCCTCACACCCTCATCACTCTCGCTCTCAAATTTCTCTCGCTACAAAAAACTCCCGCTGCACCTCGCTCAACCCTCGCCGTCGCCACGACCGCGCGCCTCGCGAGCCTCTCTCTCTCCCCCTCTGTTTCCCCACTCCCTCTCTCTCTGCTTCCCTCTCTCTCTCTGTACTCCCTCTCTCTCTGCTTCCCCCTCTCTCTCTGTTACTCTCTCTATATATATATATCTCAATCCCTCTGTCTCTCTCTCAATCTCTCTGTCTCTCTCTCTTTCTCACTCTCTCTATCTGTGAATCTCTCGCTCTGTCTCTCTCTGTCTCTCTCTCAATCTCTCTATCTCTCTCCCTTTCTCACTCTCTCTCTCTCTATCTCACTCTATCTCTCTCTAATTCCCTGTCTCTCTAAATCTCTCTCTCTCTCCCTCTCAGTGCCACTCCTCTCTGCTGGAGCCACATTGTCCGTCGCACCCACCGAGACATCGAGTCCAAGAGCCAAGCTCGAGCCGAGACCGCGAACCGAACCGCGTCGTTCGTCGCGCGCTCGTGATGTTGCCGCTGTCGTACATCGCCCAAAACGTTTCGAGGCAAGTTCCATACTTGCTACATGCTAATTTGTGTTTGTTACGAACTATAATCATATAGATTCCATACTTACTTTTCTCGATAAATTATATGACGCAATTGTTCGATGCATGATCTCAATGGAAATCCTCATTTAATTTGACGGAACTCATTTGTATAGTCTGGCCCATATGGCTGTGAACCTAGTGTGTAAATTTCATCGGAAAATATGACCGTTAATGACTAAAACGAATACCTCCAAATACATCCGTAAAACTGGAAATTTCCCGTATCTGAAAATCGTTAAAATCACCATAAATTATGTACATTCTGTAATGTTGCGTTCGAGGGTTCAAATAGAAGCCGACTCGACGAACTGTAATCCTATGCAAATTTCTATTTTTTTCTGTACTGATGTTGTGACGGTAATTGGGTCGGAGTGCGACTCTGGACTGCAGTCCAGAGCGGCTCTGGTTACTGTGTGCTGTCCCGTAATGTGTACCACCTCGTTTCCTGAACTCGTATGTTGCGGAACTCTATAGTTTATTAAAGGTGAATCTATTAGATAAATAACACAAGTGGTTTCATTCCGTTTCATTGTCGTTTGCTATTTAATTTGTAATTTAAAATATCGGGACGTATAACAGTCCAGAACAGATTCAGAAGTGACATACTAGTATTAAACAGTGTATAACTTTCGAAGTACAGACACGATTGAGGATCCGTCTATTGAGTTGAACACCCTACTGAAAACACTAGCATTCATTCAACTGTAGCGTCGCTAAAATCTGATCCCAACTGGGATTAAAATGCGTTGCGAAACGGATTTCCGATTCTGAAACCGGATTTCCAGCAGTGAACGCTTAAAATGAAATGGACATATCTAGTGATCCTGAAACCCGATTGACGTGAGATCAAATTCTCTGGATAGATAATCACACATATTACTTACCCCTTGTTCGTTGTTTCGCTAAATTTTGGCATATAATGTTTATGATAAATTATGCATGTGGTAGGATACCGATATATGATATCTTAATCCTGCCTTACATACTGTTTTCTCATCACATCATATGTATATGTTATTGCATTGGTAGCCTAGTGATCGTATGCATTACCCGGTGTTAGGTATTAGTGGTTATTGTGGCAAGTACGTTAGTGTTCGTGCATGAGTGGATAAGTGAAAGTGACACGTACTTGTACACAATCAGTGAACCCTATTATTCTTTTACATTGTCGACGTCTGTGGGACGCGTGTAAGTGTGACTATAAGTGGTATGGGACACTTATGGAAGCTCTTGCATGGGTGTCACAGATAAGGCACCAGACAATGCCCATTTATCTTGGGTATTAGTCGGGACGTGCTTGATGGAGATCCTGTCTCCAGTTCTCGCGCAGACTTGTCATGGACCGACCGATATTTGAGGTTATGGTTGGCGTTTGATGTAGAATACGGGATGTAGGGTAGTTTGAGTGTGAGTTCAACAGAATCTCGGGAGTCCCATACCGGCTTATATATATGGAGATATATGGAGATTTACAGGGTACATGATTATTACCGTGAGTTATATTTTGGGCCCGTGGTCCCTTGCTCTTGGGTCCTACCCTTGGGTGGAGGACACTCACGAGTGGTTGACTCTCACACTTAGACTGACGATAGGCTTAGTGACCTGTACAGTGAGACTTAGAGGCTGATAGGGATAGTGACATTGACATGCATTACTTACTGTTTTGACACACCTGACATACTAGATTACTGCTTTACTGTTCAACTGATCTATTGGACACTTCATTGGTTACTCCATGTTCACGACTTTACCATCTTGATTTACTGTTATATATCTTTTATCACTGTTCGAGTTACCACTTGTATCTGCATATATATATATATATTGCTATTGTGTCGCTCTGACGACCTGAGTATGCATGCTCAGAGTGAGGAGTGGATCTAGCCTGGACCAGGACCAGACGTACATCACGGACATCTGATCAGCTATCCAGAGTTATACTCTTTTTACCTCCATCAGGTCAGTTCTTTGTATTTGTTTTGTTTCAGATACTGTATTTCTCATTACCTGTGCATTGTTTTCTGATTACCATGTAAAGCTAGAAACCGAAGTATGACTACGGCAGGATATTTCCTTGACCGTAGGAGCATGGCTGGTCTTGTCAACCCCACGTATTCCGTATTTTGGGAAGCGGGGCGTGACAGTATTCAAGGCCGTCTTGGATCATTGTGGGCCAATAGTAGCCCATCCTTTTGACCTTCAGTTTCATCTTCGGCCCGGCTTGGTGAGAACCGCAGAGTCCATCGTGGGTTTCTTGGACGACTCTCCTTGCCTCTTCAGGTCCCAGGCATCTTAGCCACAGAGAATTAAATGATCTCTTATACAGAGTATCATTGACGAAGGCAAAAGATAGAGCTCGTTTCATGAGCTGATGTATTGAGGACGTATCTTCAGGCGTTCGACGGGATTTGAAGTAGTCTAGAAAGACTTCTCTCCAATCCTTAGCCTTTTTCCTGGTCTTTTATTTATAGGGCCGTCTCTTGGTCGCTTCTTTCTCTTCAGACGACTCCGGAGATATTTCTGCCGGTGCAAGAACCCGATGGCTTTGCAGAACGATCCTCACGTCATCTAGGTTCTCGTCGGCCAGTTCTTTAGCGAGCTTGGCTAATGCATCCACCTTGCTATTTTCTGCGCACGGTATGCTTTCCAGGGTGTAGGAAGGGATTCGAGTCAGCATTTGTTGCACTCTCTCACCGTACTTTACCAACTCTGGTTTGCACATTTGATAATCGCCATTTACTTAACTAACGACCAGCTGGGAGTCTCCGCATATGAGGAGGTTTTTAATTCCCATGTCAACAGAGATCTCAAGAACTGCTATCAAAGCTTCATATTCGGCTTCATGTTCGTCCTCGGCTCTGTTAAGGAGAAGGCAAAGCACATTATCCCTCCTTGTGGAGTCACGAAGATGAGGCCCACCCCGGATTTGATTATGGGGGTGCTTTGTTTGCGCTTCTTCATGGAAGATGCTCCATCGAAATAGAGTTCCAACCGGGTATCATTCTCTCTTCTCTCCCCGCCGATCGTGTCAAACGCGTGCTCGTCGGGCAATTCACAGTTCAAAGGAGAATCAGCAGGTATCGGATGCTCAGCGAGAAAATCGGCGATAGCCTGGCCTTTTACCGCCTTGAGGGGACGATAAGTTATCGAGAACTCCATCAAGAGAAGGGCCCATTTAGTGATTCGTCCTGTTAGTATGGCTTTTGACATCAAGTATTTGAGAGGATCCACTTTTGATATGAGGTGGACCTCATGTGCCAAAGCATAGTGTCTAAGCTTCGTTATCGCGAAGATTAATGCCAGGCAGTGTTTTTCGATAGGGGAGTAGTTGTTTTTTTCCCCAGGAAAACTCGACTCAAATAGTAAAGGGCTCTCTCCTTCCCTTGGTCATTCTCTTGCACCCACAGTGTGCCTAAGGAACCTTCGAGGGCTGTTGTGTACAGGACGAGTGGTTTTCCTTTAACGTGAGAGGCCAGTACTGGAGGATTCTGCAGGTATTGCTTGATTTCGTCCAGTGCACTTTGGCATTTGCGATCCCAGATGAACGGGGTTCCCTTCTTTTTTAGATGACTGTAAGGACGACACTTGCCGGAGAGATTAGCTATAAATCACCGGATATACACGAGCTTTCCTTGGAGAGACCGTAGTTGCTTGAGAGTCCTTGGCGGAGGCATTTCCATGATCGCCTTGATCTTCGACGGGTCTATCTCGATGCATTGATATCAGACGACGAATCCTAGGAACTTTCCCGAGGAAACTCCGAACGCGCATTTGAGAGGGTTCATCTTCAAGTTGTATTTCCGAAGGTGCTGAAACACGGACTTCAGATGCTCTAAATGTTCCTCATATGATTTGCTTTTAACTACGAGGTCGTCAATATAGCATTCGACTATTTCATGTATAAGGTCATCGAAAATCTTTGTCATGGCCCGCTGATAGGTGGCACCGGCGTTCTTTAGACCGAAATGCATCACCTTGTAGCAGAATATGCCCAAAGGGGTCCGGAAAGCGGTATGCTTCTGGTCCTCGGGATGCATCTTTATCTTATTGTATCCTGATGAGCCGTCCATGAAGGAGAAAACTCCATGAGTGGACGTATTATTTATCATTAGCTCAGTGACCGGTACTGGAAAGTCGTCCTTCGGGCAAGCTTTGTTGAGATCCCGAAAGTCCACACATATGCGCACCGTCCCATTTTTCTTCATCACTGGGACGATGTTAGCAATCCAGTCAGGGTATTGAACTTCTTGGATGAAGCCGGAGTCGATTAGCTTCTTGACCTCGGCGTTGATGCTCATCTCAAGCTCGAGCCGCATTCTTCTCGGTGCTTGTTTGATCGGCTTGACGTCCGGAGATATCGGCAATTTGTGCACAGCAATCTCCGGATCTAGTCCTGGCATCTCGGAATAGTTCCATGTGAAGCAATCTTTATACTGCATGAGCACGTCTTTAAGCGTAGCCTCATTTTCTTCAGACAACACTGCCGAACGTCGGCCGTGGGTCATTTGTCGTTCCCAAGTTGATTTTTCTAAGGTCATCTGCAGTAGTATGTATCCCATCTTCCAGCTCTTTTGGCGCCGGTGGAAATTCTGAGATCAACTCATCTTCATCATTTTCGAAGCACCAAGAAAGGTCATCCATATTCTCGGGTTCTTCTTCTGACAGCGTTATCACGTGACAGGTATGAGATCGTTTCCAAGACCGATGTTGATCTGGTTCTACCCTCGCTATACACGTCGCTTTCGGTTCATGCTTTTGTGGCGGAGTTATCCTCCAACTGCTGGATAGACTGAACCTGCCTGTTGATATTGGTCTTTGACCCAGTTCTTGAAGTTGAAGCAGTCTTCGAGAGGATGTCCTATTGCTCGATGATAGGAGCAATAGTCTGGGTGAGAGACCTCGTCTGCTTTCTCGGGGTGCTTGGACTCCAGGAGCGTAATCATCCGATGTTTCACGACGAGGTCGAATATCTTCTTTGTCTTATCTTGGGGAAAAGAACATGCTCGACCTATCTTCTTTATAAGAGACGGATCCCGGCTGCTCGATTCTCGATCGCGTGGCTTCTTAGACCCGCTTTGCCGTTTTCGAACGTTTTTTCCGTTCTTTGGTTTATTTTTGCCTCTGTGTCGGGACTTTTTTATGACGGGCTGGCGACGAAGAGCATTGTCATTCTCCGCGGCCTGCTGAAGGAGGCGCTGCATCCTGGCTTTCTCGTAAATAGCCATTTTGCAGCTATGGTCATCCCGGACCTTCTGACCCGCTTCCCTTATTAGCTTGTCTATCTATTCTTCAAACGACGGACTTGGTATTTTCATGGCGGGACCTCGTCTTGGTTCAGGGTTAGCGTCTCTTAAAAGAGCATCCTCTTCTTCATCGAAATCATGTATAATGTAGCAGCCATAGAAATGCTCCTGTTTCTTGGATTGAACATATCCAAGCCCACTCGTTTCATTTCTCCCATTGGGCAATTTTCGCTGAGTTCCAGGGACACTCTAGATCCTGTTATAGAACTAGGCTTGTCGAGCTGTCTGTTTGAAGGGTACGCCTTGGCACCTCAACAGCCTTTTTAATCCTTCCGTATAATATCTGGGCAGACAGATGGGCTGGAGCCTGTCAAGTGTAAAATCAGCACCATGCCAGATATCTTTTTCCACTTTGGTTTCCGTGGATCGATAAAAGAGGATCGCCTTTTCATCTTTTTTCCTGGGAGGGACGTAGAACGTCTGCAGTTCTTGCACACCGTAGTTATCAAGTGCGTCGAGATCTTTGTAGTGCTCTTGCGGAACCATGACGATTGGCAAACTCCGATCATCGCCAGCGAAGGCTTGTATTGATGGCCGAACAGAAAATACTACATTGACCTCATCCTCAGAGTCGCTGCTAAAGACCAGAATAGGGGTGGACAGTCCCGGCTTGTTGCATTAGGGAGGCCTTGAATAGACTATCTCTTCCTCCTCCTCGGTATCGCTCCCGAAGACCGGAATGGTGGTGATAGCTTTTTGCTTATTCTCCGGCTTATGGCACCTTTCCGTATCTTCGAAGTCTGGTAAGAAGTATTTTGCATCTTCATACATTCGGACTTCATTCACGGAGAATGGGTTCAGCTCCCCTGTTACAGTGTATTCAAGTCCATCTTTGAAATACTTCATACACTGATGTTGTGTAGAAGGGATAATGTTGTACTCATGTAACCAAGGCCGGCCGAGTGATTGAATTGATATTCTCGGTTCGTGTAAGTGAATCAAATGATCCCCGGCAACGGCGCCATTTGATTGATCGTTTCTTTGTGTGTCGGTATTTAGAAAATTATGTAGAAATCACAATCAAAGAATTATTTGACCGCAATCAATAACGGTGTCGAATGTAGCGCGTTAGTAAGTGCAGATCGTCCACAGGGAAAGTGTAATCGTTCGTGTTTCGAATTAGATGAGTCGAAACTTTAAGGAAAAGAAAAGAAAACAACAATTCATGATTTGTAAATTGAAGTTCAAGAATTAGAAAATCTAGATCTAATAACAAGAAAATGATAAAATCAAGAATTGAGATGTTTGTGATGATTTCCAAACCAAGTATCAAGAATCGAAGTGAGGCTCGTAGGAATCCATCGGATCTATAGATGTGATGAAAATTAGCGATTACGTATTCTTATCCATCGATGAATTGATACTAGATCGATGATGATCGACGAGAATTAGGGATTTCTTGTGAAACTAGGGTTTCATCACCTATCCCTTGTTCCTTCGTCGATATCATTCACATTCTAGCCTTTAGTAAATTCAAGAATCGATCGCGGATCCCTAATTTCGAGCGATCACAATCAAGAAAGCATCGCAACGAAACTAGGTCGTCGATTCTTCAATTTGCTAGGGTTTACAAAACTCGTAGGACTTAAGAATCGTTTTAAGATTTGTTACATTATCGTTCTATTGATCGTCTCGACTCCTTTACGAGCGGAGTTTTACTCAAACATCACAACAAGAACCACAATCACAAATTGAGATCGAATCATGATGCAAGAATTTAAAGAAAGTAAGATTAAAGAATTTCACCTTTTATTTATATCAACAATTAGTTACAAATCGCTCAAGAACTACAAGAGGAAGAACTCGATCGTCGATTTGTCTTCGCTTGTCTCCTTGAGTCGCGGATCGGCTTGGATCACTTGCTCGGTTGAAGATCGGCTCCGCTCCTAAAAGGTTGAAGGCTTCTAGCTTGATTTGGTACTCGGAATCTTGAATTTGGCTTTGAATTAGGATTAGGGTTTCGCACAAGTCGTGTCACTCAACTTGTGGGTGGAAAATTAAGAGATGGGATGAATTAGAGATTGAACAACCATTAACCCTAGATCTAGGCTCTCTTTTATAGACCATCAAAACCCTAGATCTAGGATTTCAAATTTGAATTTCCCTCCAAAAGTTTGTTAAAGAGAGCCTTCTAGAAATAGTTTGTTAAGCCGGGCCTTCTAGATGAGCCACGTGGAGTTTCTACAATGTTCTGGAAGCTTGGGCCGTTAGCTTAGACACGTGTAGGAAATCTGGGGAATTTCTGACGTAATCACGCCGCGGATCCGCGGCGCAAGCTGGCTCCCGCCGGGGATCCGCGGCGCTTTGTGGGCCTTGGGGCTTGATAATTTCTAGTTTTTCCTTTTCTGACATTTGGGCCTTGTTTTGATATGTTGAATTTCCAAATGAGTCCTTGATCACTGCCAGATCTCTAGCCTTTGAGTTGGCGTAATTTTTTATCAACACTTTTGACAATTTGGCTCGGTTTTTGGATTTTCCTGCACAGACTTCGAAACAAGTGTTGCGCAATACAGGGATGATGCAATGCCATGATAAACACACAATTTCCCTCGAAATGCCGGTTTTAGAGTATAACACATGCAATCTGGTATTTCAGGACTGTTTTGCTAATATGTGCAATATGAATACCGAACACTTCTAGATGAGTGCAAATGATAGGGAAATTGCCGTGTTAAAAATGCAGTATTTTCGACTGATCAAATTCCCCCAAACTTATTTTCGGTCGTCTCGAGCGAACTGTTTTATTAAAAAGAGAAGGAGAAAATAAAGAAAAAGAAAAACTAACTAGCACACTTTCGTAGGCAACACGATTGCACTGAGCACGTGCAACAAGCCTTTAAACCTCTAGGTGTCCCTAGTAGGAAGAGTGTTGTCTCCTGAGGGTTTTCAGCGGATTGCACCCACAAAATCCAATAATAAAAGAAAGATCATGAATATTACATTTAAAGAAAAGAATTGTAAAAGAAAAGCTTTGAAAATTAGGGTTTCCAACTAAGCTAGCTTTTCGGTTGTCATGAGCCCTATCTTAATAGTCATGAAAAGATGTCAGAAATCACGTCCTCCCTCAATAAAACATCGTCTTATTCTTCATTCCTATCTTTCTTCCAAACATCGATCATACCACCCTACGTGTATGTAATAAACATCCCTACACCCGGAGAATTCAATTCAAGCTATCATACTCTTGCCCATCAGCCTCAATACTTTTTAATTAATGAATATTTAGATGAAGTTGCCCACACACTTTCATGCGACCGTTAATACTTCTTAAGGTACTAACCGACCGATTACTCATGTGCTTGCTTATTTGGTGTATTTCCTCGTCTTGCACCACCTAAGGCTTAGCAGTGACTCCCAGACCAGTTGGCCTTAGGGCACTAAGTGAAGAGGCACGCTCGCTATATTTTTTTATTGCTGCCTTGGCGATAACAAAACCAATGTCCATTTTTCTCACCATTTTATATTTTATTCATTTTTTTATTTTCTTCATACTTTGGCTTTTAGACAAGAGCATTTCAAGGTATCCTCTACTATCCCGAGCTTCAAGACGTGTGTAAGTGCGAATAGCAGGGTATCAACGTTCAAAATGTTTGGCTTCCAGAATAAGAACTATTTTTCAGACTTATTTTTATCCTCAGATTAGTGACTTCCTTCATCTTACTAACCATTGGGACAACGGCTCATAACTACTTATTACTAGTTCGTATAAGAAAACTTCTAATTTTCTTGGTTTTCTTAAATTTTTCTATTCTCATGAATGTAATTTTTCACTATCTAATCTTTTATTATCTTATATATGTACAAAAATATTTTTATTTTTGAAATTTTTTAAATTTTTATGGATTTTAAAAATGTTTTGTGCTTATGCAAAGTATGATGCAAATGATGCGAAAATAAGCACAAAGCTCCCCCAAACTTGTTTTCAACAGTGTCCTCACTGTTGCCTTCTGCTAAATCTTGAAAAACCTGTAAGCCTGGGAGGAATTTATTAGTGGGGACAAAATATTTAAGTGAAGATCCTCCCCCAAACTTATTTTTGGCTCAAAATTTTGTAAAAATTTTCTTTTCAAGAGCCAGAAAAAATGCCCCCCCCCAAACTTGAGTAATGCAATGTTAATCTGTTGAAAATCACATGAGGGGGTCAAAAATCATTGGTCGAAGCCAAGCTTTGTAAAGACCGAAGGTTAACACCAACCATTCAAAAATTTTATTAATGCAGTGCTCTGGTTGGTGGAAGAAGATATGGGGAAAGGGTAAGGGGTGGAATAGAATGTGTGTGCGTTTCATTTTGTAGAGACGATATGTAACAACTCCAATTTTTGTATACCTAAATTTGATTTAAATTTAAAGTATATTTGGAGTATTTAATGTTGCTGTTATCACTTTAAGTATCTATTTTCCCACAATAATTACAAGAAGGAGCTTGTAGCTCATTGGTAATACCTTGCACTGCTGAAACAAGCCATCAGAGTTCGAATCCCATGCCCCACATTATTTTTAGATTATTTTTCTTTTAAAATTCTTGGAAGCCCAACAGTCCACAGGCCATAACTCCCAAAAGATGAACTGAACCCTAAAAAGTGAGTATACCATAAGCTACATCAGAGAAACCCACACCCGACGATCGCCGGACTCGGCCGGACGGCCGAGCCCCCAGAACAAAAATTTTGCCTTTTCGTCTTCTATAACCCCCTGTTTACTCCATTTTAATAGATCGGTTCCCTACTGATAAATACATCCTATTTAATACAAATTTTAATGATTTTACTTTAATTTTTTTCATTTTTTTTAAAATAAAAACCTTTCACCTACCCTACCCTAGACTACCCTATAAATAGACCCCCTACCCCCTACCCTCTCATCCCAAAACACTAGGTTTACTCTCTCAAAATTTCTACAAGAAAGGTGTACTTTGAAATCGAGTTCACGGCGGAGCGCTGACGGATTTCCGGCGACGTTTTTTTTGAAACAACCGGCGACGAAACAACGCCTTGGCTACTCCCCTAGTTCCTCTATACTCTTTAGTATAGATCGAAACCCGTAAGTCCCGTTCTTTTCTTCCTTCTACTTCTCAAAAATACGGAATTACGAAACCCGACGGAAATCGGAACAAACCGATTTCCGATTCGGTTTTTCTATAACATCTAACTTATCACCAATTCCATAATACCTAAACTTATCCATGTTGACTATTAATCACATAACAATTAATTTGGACAAAGTTTCTCACATGAAATGATAACTTTTGCAATATCGTATTCTTTTTCACTTTAATACTATAATGTTTATTTTTCTTCTTCTAATCAATTCATTCATTCCTAAACATCTCTATCTTGACCATTAAATTTGTAAAAGTCAATTTGAATAAGTTTTCACACATGAAATGATAACCTTTTCAACTTACCGTATTCTTTCACTTTTATACCATCATGTTTCAATTTCACATTTAACCCTTTAAACATTGCTATATCTTAAAATAGATCACGAGGTAATGACCTACCTCCTCACACATACATGTGAAACCATAATACGCTATCTTAAAAATTCCTAATACGATAAAACAAGACTTTACATTAAAATACCATAATCTTAATAAAACCATTCTTAAAGGTTTAGATTTGTTACACTTTTAAGTAAATATTTCTTACTAGGAAAATACGATAAGTTGTGAACATCGATCATTTATCTAAACCTGACTTTGTGGTGTCTAGGCTAGGCAAGTGAGCTTGGGTAACTTTAAAAGGCCCGCCTCACGATTCGTGAGCGGATCCCTCCCTCCTCACTTGTACTTACCTGACCACAATTGGCGGTGAAGAGGCGATTTGAGGCTTCTAACGACTTGTCGTTTAGACCTTTTAGAAATAGGCTAGTCGGCTTAGGAAACCCTAGAATCTAAAATATGGAAAATTACTCTTTTCAAATAAATACCTTTTACTTTATAAAACCGTTTTCTAAAGGATTAGTATTTTACAATCTTTGCAAAGCGCCGCTACAACCCATCTTTGGGAAACCCGTTCGGGATCGTGCGGTTTATCGCGCACCCTCGGGCTAGTAGTGTGAGATTCAGACCTCCGCAAGGAGCATTCGGTCTCGAAAGGTTTAAAATACGACATCTTAAGAAAATGAAATTTTTGGAATATAAAATATTTATTAAAACTATTTTTGTATAAATATACGTATATTTATCATTTTAAATATCTATTTTATTATAATATAAATATTCCACATTTTTCTAAAAATCACAAGAATAAAGGTTACACTAAAATACCATGAACTTCAAATAATCAATATTACAGATAAATACCATTATTTATGAAACTAGGATATTTTCATTAGAAATGTCACAACATAAAATCTACAACTCTAAAGACGAGTAATAAATACTTGAGGTGTATTTTGAAAAGTATATAAAAGTATTTTTACATAAAACCCCCTCAAGTTTATAAATAACCCTAAGGACCCTAGCAGTTATAAGACTTCGTTTCACATTTCTGATTGTCTGACTCGGGTTTGAGTCTGATTAATCTGACTTGAATATGATCAAGTCAATCTATAATCTACAAGTTTCCAATTCAATATGAACACATGAATTCATGAATACAATTACTAGTTTATACAATCTAGCTGAACCGAACCATGGATATATTCCTTCTACATGATTCCCAGTATTCCATTTACATGACTCCACGGTTATAACCGTTTCCTGATATCATGGTTTCGGTCAGTCAGTCAGTCAATCAATCATACAATCAACACAATTTACAAGATAATAATACAAACAAGAAATCGCGAGGTTTAAGGGGTAGATTGGTACGGAAGGTGTTAAAGGTGGCACGAGGTGGTCAGATTTAACACACCTAACCTAAATCCAATTGCTGTTGTACCATGGCATAAACGGTATCTTGTACTATACGTGCCTTTAGTCTCTGGCATATAGAGACTCCCCTTGTATATACTCGCATTCTTCTGTACCAAGTTACAAACAACAGCGTTGACATAACATTACAACAATAGTTCACACTTTAAAATGTATCTTCTTATTCTGTCTTTTCTACTTCCCTCTTACCTTTGGGACATACCGAGCGACCTGTTCGCTGACGACATTCTGTTTCTCTCTTCTTTGAATGTCGTCAGGTGATTTGGACCCGGCAGAGGTTGAGCCATCGCAAGAAGACTTGGAGCAGTTTTCTGAGGACCCTGCACTGTAGTATCATTGTACACTTTTCTTTTCAGTACTTTCATTTCCTGTTATGCCACTGTTTAGGCATCGTTTTACTTCAGTTGTATTTGCTTTCATGTATTGTACAAAGAATGTTAATAAATAAAAGTTGTTTTTTTTCTATTTCTTGTCTCTTGTGTTTATTTTATATTGCTTAGATACGCTTAGCGTATGTACTTCTGAGTATATACGTAGCGGGCCTCGTCGCGCCCACTTCGCCGTACACTGGGAAGCGGGGCGTGACACGATGCAGTGAATGTGATGGATTACTCGCATTCTTTTTACAGTTCAGAAGAGGGGGTGGAGGTTCAATTTCATTGATTGGGACATGATTCATCTCAACACCCGTGTCATTCAAAAATGTGAGTTCATCAGCGAAGATCTCCTCAAAAGTTCCATCAATACCCCGATAAATAATGTCATCACACGGTGCGGGGTGATTTTCAGACTCTAAGAACGGTTCATAATCAGTGTTGGTTGCTGACCCGGACATCTCGGTGGAAGAGTCCGTATGTGTATGATGCATAGTTGGGTCAAACAATAACGTATGAAAAGAGTCAAGATCAGTATCAGGAGGATCATCAAATTCGCTGCTATCGACATCCATTAATTCGACAGAACAGACCTGAGCAGTAGGTTCGGAGGGTACACTTCCCAACTTGTAAATGTTTAGCTCAATTGACCTATTCCTGAAGGATAGGGTCATAGAACCGTTAAGACAGTTGATGATAGCAATGGTAGTGGCCAAAAAGGGGCGACCTAAAATCACAGGAATTTGATTCCGTGGGTTCGCTACAGGCTTTGTATCAAGTATAATAAAATCCATAGGGAATACGAATTCCTTGATTTTTATTAACACATCCTCCAGTTCCCCCCTAGGTTTTGTGATTGATCGGTCAGCCATCTGGAGAGTTATGCTCGAGTGCTTTAACACTCCGATACCTAGTTGCTCATAAACCGAGTATGGAAGCAAGTTAACACTAGCGCCAAGGTCAAGTAGAGCACGGTTGATGTGTTTTTCCCTGATAGAAATAGAAATAGTATGACAGCTAGGGTCCTTACGTTTCCTTGGTAATTGTTGGGGGAAAGCTGTGTCTACTGTCTTTGTCATGAAAATCTTCTTGGGCACTTGAGTCTTCCTCTTCCTAGTGCACAAGTTCTTAAGGGTTTTCGCATAGGACGGAACTTGTTGGATGGCATTTAGGAGAGAGATGTTGATGTTAACTTGCTTAAACATGTCCATAATCTTCTCCATATATGGACTCGATTTGTTAATCGATTAGGATAAGATGCTTTAGCAATAAGCGCTGGGTCCATCATAGGAGAAGGAAGTGTGTGTGGACCCGATCCCAAAATATAAGTGGGGATCGTCTGTGGAGAACTAGAAGAGGTGGGCTGAGGTGTCGAACCTTGTAGGAAACGAAGAATAGGCTCGCAGAAAGGTGGTGGGGTAGAAGAACTGGGGTCAGAATTAGATGTAGAAGTGGAAGGAAAGGTCTCAGCCGGGGTATCATCGATAGATTTTTCAATGTCATCAATCTCTTCCCCAACGTGATTGTCAAGCACTCTTCCAGATCTCAACGTGATTGCATTCACATGATGTGAATAGCCAGGATTGGGCAAAAGTTGAGCTGGAAGTTTCCCTTTCTCTCTTGCACTCATTTCGGCTTTTAATCGTGCAATTTCTGCTTCCATCGATTTAATACTCTCAGCTTGGGACGCTGAGTTTTTCTTTATCTCATCGACAGAAGTCTTTATTTCAGCCGATACTTGCATGAGATTTGTTAGAAGCAAGTTTATGAATGAAGAGGATTCATCGGTCCCGGTCAACTGTAAAGTACTAGACGGTGCATATGTGTTGACCGGATTTTGGAAGTTTTGTGCTTGGAAGGGGTGCTGACTCAATTGAAGTGGTGGTTGCTATTGTGGTGGAGGGACCCTTTGGAAATTGTTTTGGGTTGGAACCGTGTTTTGAGATTGTGATTGGTTCCAAGCAAAGTTAGGGTGATTCCTCCAACCCTGATTATATGTGGAAGAAAATGGATCGTTTCTAGGTCTTTGAAATGCGGCATTGGTATGCTCTTGACCTTGAAACGGACATTCTTCCGTCAAGTGAGAAGGATCAGAACAGCATCCACATACAGTTTTGGAGAGTGATATTTGATTTAGGGCGGCAGCTAAAAATTTGTTTTCCATATTGGCGAATTTCTTGTGTAAAGCTGAAATTTCAGCTCTAATTCCTATGGAAACATCATTGCTATCTCTAGACAATTGACTCACACCCTCCCACTGTAACGATTTTTCAGCGAAATTTTCTAAGAATTTCCAGGCTTCCCCATCATCTTTGGTCATGAAGTTGCCTTGACACATGGATTCAAGGATCTGTCTTGTGTTAGGATTAATGCCCTCATAAATGATTCGGCACAGATCCTATCTGGGGATTCCGTGATGTGGACATTGAACTAACAAATCCTTGAAGCGTTCAAGACATTTTGAAAATGGTTCATTTGGAAGCTGGGTGAATTGATTTATTTCGCAACGGACTCGAGCTGTTTTATGATGTGGGTAGAATTTCTTAAGGAATGCTTTGACGAATTCTTCCCAATTTGAAATAGAATGTGCGGTAGTGTTATACAGCCACTTCTCGGCTATATCGCACAAGGTGAATGGGAGAAGACGTAGATGCATAGCATCCATAGAAAGGTATGAAGTACCCATCATTGCGCATACATTTTCAAATTTGGTAATAAAGGCATATGCGTCTTCAGACTCGAGACCGTGAAATTTTGGTAGAAAGTTGATGTATTGGGGTTTTATTTCAAAATTTTTCCCGTTGGCTGGTAGAATGGAAAGACAGGTGGAAAGGGGACCTCGTGTAGGATAGCACCTCTCTTGGAGAGAGATGCGGGGTGGATTCTGCGCACCAACGGACGGCGGCAGAGTAGTGGTAAAGAAATTCGATGGAGACGGATCCATCGATGTGGGTGTGGTGGTGGGTAAAGAAGAGGTAAATGTAGAAATACCGACTTTTGGGTCGATCAGGGGATGCGGACTAAACGGGCACTAGAATCCCGTGTCCAGCCTATCTTGCACTAAAAAGGGTTAGTACAAGTGGCAGCGTGACTTATAATTAGGGGAATGAATGAATGTGTTGGTGTTTGTTTTGAAAATTTTACGGATTTTTTGAAAAAATGATGCGATCACAACAAATGCAACAAGCAAAACCCTAAAATCTAGTGGTCACCTAGGTCAAACCTCTAGACCGCTCCTAACTGCCAAAAGACAAGTCGCAGGATAAATCCTCCACTGCCTCTTTGTCTCTCCTGTGGCCAGGTAAGTGGGAGGTTCTCCACTACGTAAGTAGTGAGCCTAATTAAGTAACCACTAGCCTTCGACACACTTGCCTTAGACACCACAAAAGAAACGCGGATAAGCAATGAATTACCCACGGCCTTCTTCTGTCCTAAGTGAGCGTGACGGTCCTTAGAGTCATCTCTAGATATTTTTTAATTAATGAAGGTAATGCGGATGCAAGTTTATGATTTTTGGGGCTTAGGAAGGGTATTGAACTCCCCACCTAATCTGGATTTGGTCGTGCCCCTTAAATTCCGTATTAATATGCAAACAACAAAAAATCAAAACACGCACAATTTATTTTGCTTTTGCGGCGCTGCGATTTATTTGCAAAGAAACTTGCAGTAAATTGTTATTTGGAGCAGACAGAGGAGGAGATAAGAAAGTTAGAGACTCACATAGCAAAATTGGTACAGTGATGCTTCAACTGAACCGCGGTTCCGCCGCAGATTCCTCCTTAGACCGCGGTTCCGCAGTGAAGTGTACTATTCACTGTACAAAAATTCACCAGAAAGCTTCTGTTCAGCTCCTAAGTCCTCTGGAATATTCTGAAAAAAATTTCCACAGCTCCAATGATTCCAGATTTCCTCGCAACAAATCACAACAACTCGTATTAGTATTTGCGCGAATTTTGATCTAAAAATTATAATGGAATAAAATTTTCAACTCAAATTTCAAAATACGAACAATTAGCGCACTATCCCTGGCAACGGCGCCATTTGATTGAATTGATATTCTCGGTTCGTGTAAGTGAATCAAATGATCCCCGGCAACGACGCCATTTGATTGATAGTTTCTTTGTGTGTCGGTATTTAGAAAATTATGTAGAAATCACAATCAAAGAATTATTTGACTGCAATCAATAACGGTGTCGAATGTAGCGCGTTAGTAAGTGCAGATCGTCCACAGGGAAAGTGTAATCGTTCGTGTTTCGAATTAGATGAGTCGAAACTTTAAGGAAAAGAAAAGAAAACAACAGTTCATGATTTGTAAATTGAAGTTCAAGAATTAGAAAATCTAGATCTAATAACAAGAAAATGATAAAATCAAGAATTGAGATGTCTGTGATGATTTCCAAACCAAGTATCAAGAATCAAAGTGAGGCTCGTAGAAATCGATCGGATCTATAGATGTGATGAAATCTAGCGATTACGTATTCTTATCCATCAATGAATTGATACTAGATCGATGATAATCGACGAGAATTAGGGATTTCTTGTGAAACTAGGGTTTCATCATCTATCCCTTGTTCCTTCGTCGATATCATTCACATTCTAGCCTCTAGTAAATTCAAGAATCGATCGTGGATCCCTAATTTCGAGCGATCACAATCAAGAAAGCATCGCAACGAAACTAGGTCGTCGATTCATCAATTTGCTAGGGTTTACAAAACTCGTAGGACTTAAGAATCGTTTTAAGATTTGTTACATCATCATTCTATTGATCGTCTCGACTCCTTTACTAGCGGAGTTTTACTCAAACATCACAACAAGAACCACAATCACAAATTGAGATCGAATCATGATGCAAGAATTTAAAGAAAGCAAGATTAAAGAATTTCGCCTTTTATTTATATCAACAATTAGTTACAACTCTCAAGAACTACAAGAGGAAGAACTCGATCGTCGATTTGGCTTCGCTCGTCTCCTTGAGTCGCGGATCGGCTTGGATCACTTGCTCGGTTGAAGATCGGCTCCGCTCCTAAAAGGTTGAAGGCTTCTTGCTTGATTTGGTACTCGGGATCTTGAATTTGGCTTTGGATTAGGGTTAGGGTTTCGCACAAGTCATGTCACTCAACTTGTGGGTGGAAGATTAAGAGATGGGATGAATTAGAGATTGAACAACCATTAACCCTAGATCTAGGCCCTCTTTTATAGACCATCAAAACCCTAGATCTAGGATTTCAAATTTGAATTTCCCTCCAAAAGTTTGTTAAAGAGAGCCTTCTAGAAATAGTTTGTTAAGCTGAGCCTTCTAGATGAGCCACGTGGAGTTTCTACAATGTTCTAGAAGCTTGGGCCGTTAGCTTTGACACGTGTAAGAAATCTGGGGAATTGCTGACGTAATCACGCCGCGGATCCGCGGCGCAAGCGGGCTCCCGCCGCGGATCCGCGGCGCTTTGTGGGCCTTGGGGCTTGATAATTTCTGGTTTTTCCTTTTCTGACATTTGGGCCTTGTTTTGATATGTTGAATTTCCAAATGAGTCCTTGATCACTGCCAGATCTCTAGCCTTTGAGTTGGTGTAATTTTTGATCAGCACTTTTGACAATTTGGCTCGGTTTTTGGAATTTCCTGCACAGACTTCGAAACAAGTGTTGCGCAATACAGGAATGATGCAATGCCATGATAAACACACAATTTCCCTTGAAATGCCGGTTTTACAGTATAACACATGCAATCTGGTATTTCAGGACTCTTTTGCTAATATGTGCAATATGAATACCGAACACTTCTAGATGATAGGGATATTGCCGTGTTAAAATTGCAGTATTTTCGACTGATCACCGAGCAAAGCGTTGTAGCAATTCTTGGCGTCAATGACGTGAAATTTGATGTTCGTGACAAGTAGCCCAAAGCGTAACGTCAGTATCACAGACCCGAGCGTCCGTGATGACTAGGAGTCAAACCCGGAGATAGTGATTTTATCACGAGCGAGATGCTGAACGCTCATGCAAATTTCCTTCAACACTCTTACATTGAGGAGGTTGACGAAGGACCCATTGTCAACCATGATTTTGCCTATCTTGATATCATGACAGTATCCGGAGACATAAAGGGAACGGTTATGCTCGCAGGTCCCGAGGAGGAGGTCTTCATTGCCGAAGGTGATATCGGCCGTGTGTACTTCTTCCAGCTCATCCTTCATCTTTTCTTCGGCTAGGAAAGCTTGAAATTGGTCAGGTTCTTATAATGCCTTGATCAAAGAATCTCTCACCTCCTTAGATAGCAGAAGAGCGTCGAGAATGCTTAGCTGTGAGGGGATGTCCTCTGGTGTGCCAGAATGTTGTAATCCACCTTACTTTTCTTTGGCGGGTTCTTGGCTGTCAACTCTTTGATGGCTTGGTCATCGAGGGCGATATCTTTAGGGACTTTTTTTCCCTTATCTTTTCTATTCGATCTATCGTTCGCAGGTCCGAGGTTCTTTTCGGGCAGCATACGATTGCGCAACTGAATGTTCTCACAGCTCCTCGGTTCTTCCTCTTTTCCTGGGGTGAATTCTTTGAAGAAAGGGCCGAGAGTCATTTCTTCTTCAGAATCGCTCCCGAAGGTGAGAACTTGCGATCCCCTGTTATCAACCATGTGACATTTGCCGGCAGCTCTTCCACGTTCTTCTGTCGCATTTTTCCGCTGTCGACGAGCTTCACGCATCATCCTCTTGATGTGTTGCCTATGAGCGACATACCCTTGCCACCAATTTTTAAAGGCGTTGCACTCTTCAGTGGGGTGCGCAATCCTTCGATGATATAAACAGTACTTAGAATGCACATCCTCTTCATTAAGGTGTATCTCATTAGAGTGTTTCCTTCGGAGGGTGGCAGCCTCATTCCCATCGATATGGCATTAGCGAACCTTTTCCTTGTCTTGAACCTGCTTTTGCTGGTGGCCGAAGTGCTCCTATCTGGTTAGGGTGCTTCAATCTTTCCATTCAGTCGCCGGCGTTTGGCTTTTCCAAATATGACCGTTTCGCGCTCTCGATCAGCCTTGCTTTTCAGAAGAGCTTCGTTCAGGAATGCATCAATCATCTCGTCTGACGGTCCTAGGAGCTCCGATTCGGGATCTGCCCCCAGTTTCTCTGCGTCAGGAGCTTCTTCACCGTCTATCGACGAGTGAGAAATCACATGGAATCTTGCCACATAATCCTTAAGTTCATCTGACGAGTCTTCTCCATTGTCATCATCTCCGTCCTCAAAGACGTAGCTGAGAAACTCTTGAAGTGTGACTGGGATTCGCGCTTTCTGGTTATATTCCTCCAGCGCGTCAATATGTTTTTGCAGGTCCGTGCGCTTGTCATCAGGCTTCACTGGCTTTTTGGTCTTCTTCTTCTTCTTCGAAGACATTGATGGCTGGGTATGGGCGCTTTGACTATCACCACCAATTTTTGAAGTTAGGCGTGGCTTCAGCATTCCCTTGATGACTTCGTGTTCCAGTGGACTTTTACATTTGATCACCGGGCATGTTTGGAGATCCTTCAGCATTCTTTTCGTTTTGGCTGAAAGAACGACCTCCCATGGAGCTTCTTCTATAAAAGAGCATGATGCCCCCCGGTATGTCCGTCTTTTTGAGAGCGTACGGCTGGGGAGGGTTTACTTTCCAATTCTCGGACAGTGCGAATTTGCCCTGTTGGTATTGGTTCTCAATCCACCCTTTGAAGACGAAGCAATCTTCGATTGGATGGCCTATCGCTTGGTGATAGTGACAGTAATTGGGATTATTAACCTCACCGGGTTGCAATGGGCGTTTTGGATCCGGCAAGTTGATGAACCTGTTGCGCACCGCCAGCTCGAACAATCTCCTCGTTTTGTCCCGGGGAAACGAATAAGGGCGCTTCATTTTCTCATTAAAGAATCGCCATCTCTCGTCTTGGTGATTAGTTAGTTGGACCACTGGGCTGCTGTTGAGCATTGGCGATGAATGTCGCTTTCCCTTTCCCTTTTTCATTTCGAGATTCCAGCTTCGAAGGAGAGGATCTATGACCCATCTGATCCATTTGGGCTAGTTTGTCAATCAAGGCCTGGAAAGTAGTTGGCTTGAAGAACATCATGAATTGAGAAATGGTCGCCTGCGGATTAAGAGTACCCACGAACATACCTACCGCAGGTGCTTCCTCGATGCGCTGCTCGCACTTTGACCATAGATTCTGCCATCGTATCGCGTATTGCACCCATGTTTCGCATGGCTTCACTCTGGCATTAATTAACGGGGTGATTAGAGTGCGTTCAGTAGCGCTTGCGAAACGTTGGGTGAATAGCAATTCCATCTCCGTAAAATTTTTGATGGAGTCGTTGGGAAGCTCTGAATACCATCCAAACGTCGTTTCCGCCAAGCTGCCGACGAACTAGCGAAGCAGTAACTTATCATCCCCTCCAGTATTTCCACAGAGAGCCCTGAACTGAGCAACATGTTGATGGGGATTGCCTATCCCCTTGTACACATGGAATTTAGGAATTGTGTATCCTGGTGGGTACTTTATTTGATCGTACCAATCCGGATAGGGTCGTCCAGTCTTAACAATCTGTCCGGCCGCTTCGCTCGCTTGATGAGCTCCTATCTGTTTTGCGATATAGCCATCCAGGGCGGCTTTAGAAATGGTCTCTTCCTTGGCTGCTGGACAAGCCGGAAGAGAGATTGACGTCTCCCCTCGGTCGTCTTCGAGGATAATCGGAGGATCTTCAGCTAGAGGATACGGCTGTAACATCATCCCGACCATGTCTTGGAATAAGAACGCCATTCGTTTTATGTTGGCAGCTTGTTCCGCTGCCTCTTAGTCTTTCTTTTCGAGGATTCTGCGGAGGAACTCGGCATCAGTTTGTTGTTCTTGATGTTGCTCTGATGACGTTTCCGGGCTTTCTTTTGGCCCTGTGAGTACGGCCATTTGCGTCAACATTTCCTGGAGCTTCTGTTGCTGCTCCTGGGCCTTTGTTACGGATCTGGTGAGTGGTCGATGACCTGTGGAGATACGGCTATCCTCTTTTCCGGATACCATATAGACAGTATGCACCACCATGCCCCGAGGCTTAGGGCGTTTAGGCTTAGTGCCCTTAACATTTGTCGCAGACACGGGAATTTTCTCCGGCCTTCTCCTCTTGTAGGCGGTCGAATTTGAAGGATACGTTGCAGCGGGTACCCAAACAGATGACACCTTCTGTGGCTTGACAGGATAGTCCTCTTCTCGTCCCGCTTTCATCTTTTCCTGTTAGTGGGGGTAGTCTTGATTAATCACCGAGTCTTGGACTTGACGCCAGACTTTGTATATTTTGGAATCAAGCCGCTGAGGGGACTGTTCAAGCTTCGCCTTTGTAGCATTCTCCACAGGTGGAGGAGATCTTTTTAGCACAGCAGTCGAAGAGTTCTTACGGACCCTCCTGAGTGGTTCAAAACTGTTCCCAGTTGGAACAGCAGCATCGGCTTCCTCCATCGGAGCTGGTGGCGTAAATTCAGAGGATGAACTTCCCCAGCTTTCATCACTCGGCGCCAGTGGTGACGCCGAGCATGTAGTGCGGCCGGGATCACCTCCGCTATTGGATGAGCTTCTTCTTGCCTTTTACTTTGAGGAGAGATTGTTATTGGCGCTAGCCTGTCGATGACTGACGTCCGTTGAGAAGGGATAATCAGTCTTGCGAAGGCCGACTTTCGAATGGGGGAAACAACCTTCATGACTTTTTCTGGAACGGGAGATGAAACGGCCAGTCTTGTGAAGACCGTCCCTTTAGCAGGAGAATTCGCCTTTGTGACTTCAGGAGTAGGAATGGCTATCCGCTTTCGGATAACCTCTTCAGGAATCGTGGGCTTCTTCATGGGCCCATCTGTGCTTCGGCTCAGTCTATTGAAAACCGAGGCAGTGGACTTGGACGGCCCGTTGAGAGGGGCCGCAGTAGTTGCAAGCCGATCAAAGACAGACTTCTTCGGAGCTTCTTGCGATGGTACAGGAGCGCTGAAGCTTGTTGGCGGGATCATAGTCCCGAAGTATAGCCCAGTGGTGGTTTGGGTCACTTGTTCCAACGGCATTGTGAAAAGGGAGGCCCATAGGTTACTCCTCCAGATGAGGCGGAACGAGAGTTGCAGCTGGAGCAGTTTGAGGCCATTGATGTTCTCTTTTCTGCACGGAGAAAGACACCAAATCTTAGTACCTCGAACCCAAGGGCAACCATATCAAACCGCGATTCGTTCGCAAACACGACATATGAAGTGTGGAGTGGAAAGAGGAAAAGGTCCCACCGGGCGTGCCAGAATTTATTCTACACCAAAACACAGAGACGCGACCATGTAGGTCCGTCTTGCCTGAATTTGGGGGCAGATGCTATTTTGTTTTATCCGTCCACCTCTCCGAAGATGCCAAGTTGATTTATGGCACCGTATATAGGAGGTTTAGACGGATGCGGCCGATGTAGCAGACTTCGTCAGATTCCCCTTCGTTCGAGGGGTTTTTGATTGTGGGGATACTCTTCCCTGCAGGCGCAAGCCCCTGCAGTTAATTACGCTACTGCATCGCGGTAACCACTTTCTCCTTCTCCAGATGATCAGTTCGTGTCGTGTGTGATTGTTTTGTTTTTGGTTTCCCGTAGATTGTATACGGAGACTAATTTATGATATCGCCCGTAGGGCATGGATTAGTCCAAATATATATTTTCTTAGATTTGGGGTTGGGGTTGGGTTTAAGGATGCGTTAGTCTCATTTGAGACTAAGATCAACTTAAACATTTGTTAAGGATACGTTAGTCTAATTTTAGACTAAGATCTATTTAGCGGGATCATTTAGATCCAACAAAAGAGCATTTAGGCTTTATTGTTTAGTTTAAGGACATTACGGACCATAGTTAGTTTAAGGACATTACGGTCCAATGTTTGTTTAAGGACATCTCGGTCCAATGTTAGTTTAAGGACATCATAGTCCATGAGTTTAAGGACCCCGCAGTCCGTAAAGTTTAAGGACATCATAGTCCATGAGTTTAAAGACCCCACAGTCCGTGGAATGTCTGGTTGTCGGGACTCGTCACCTCTCTGAAAACGTTGAAGGATTACAACGATAAATATCAGAGGAGTGAAGAGATGTACCCTTGAATCAATATTGACTGAAAGACTCTGGGTTTTACTTTGAATGTCATATGAGATGACCAATTTTGGAAAAAGTGTATTTGAGGTTCAGTCAAAAGGGGGTACTGCCTCTGGAAGACTTAGCTAATTTGAGCTAAGATTGGCTCGAATGTAGTGTTAAACACTAGAGTACACTCGTCTATCATGTGCTCCTACGTGATGAGCTTAAAATAGTGTTAAACACTAAGGATGAAGCGCACAAAATAGTGTTAAACACTAAAAAAAGAAGCGCTCACGTGGGATCATGTGAGGTGCTTGAGTATTGGGCCCAAACTTCCTTTATTTTATTCTCAGAATATGCAAATAAGTGTTGAACACTTTAGTCTTCATGGCATCACGTGTGGGCACGTGATGGGTACCCATGCACTGGAAAAAGGATTTGTTAGGGATCACGTGGGGACACGTGAGGGCGCCCATGCATTGGGTATTAATCCTTCAGTTTTTTCACTCTTCCCTTTTTTAGAGAAGTGTTTGCCATGGGTCACGTGGGGACACGTGAGCCACCCCAAAATCGATTCTGCCTTTTTATTTTGAGAAGTCTGCTCAAGGGTCACGTGGGAGCACATGACCTAATTTATTCGTTCTCTTTTAGTCATTGTAGGGAGGGTCACGTGTTGCCACGTGATCATGTTGGGTACTTGATCTTTTTACGTGCATGGAGAGATGAATCTGTCGTAGAATTAAATTCTCTTATAGGGTTAAACCCTAATTTTATTTAGAGGAATTAAATTCCTATATGTTCGAAAGAATTAAATTCTTTAAACTCAATTCTCCCTTTAAGTTTTGGATCTGCATGGCAGAATCTCCCCGATGAGAATTAAATTCTCAACTTATGGGAAGATCTGCTTCTGCAGATCTATTACTATGAAGAAGAACTAAGTTCTTAAATTAAGGGCTAAACCCTATGTTTGTTGAAGGAATTAAATTCCTATATGCTTTATGGGAGAATAAAATTCCCTTAGTCTTTAGATCTGCATGGAAAAATCCCCCCGATGAGAATTAAATTCTCAACTTATAGGGAGATTTGCTTTTGCAGATCTTCAACCAAAGGAAAAACTAAGTTCTTATCCAGAAGAGTTAAACTCTTAGTTTGAGAATTAAATTCTCTTTTTGTTTTTATGGGAGCTTATAGAATGATTTCTTTTCGTCTCTTACCTAGGGTTTCTTTCTTTTCTGAAGAGATCTTCTTTTCTCTTTGGAGAATTAAATTCTCTTTTCTTTTCTTTTTGTATTCTCTCTCTGTTGTTGTCTATCCTCCTTCTTTTTTTCCTTCTTTTCTTGGCTCCTATTTATAGGAGAAAGAAAAGAATCAGTTTGTTTAGTCAATCTTTCATTGAAAGATTTTGATTGATTTTATAACCAACACGATCTTATAAATCACTCGGTGAATTTTATTCACCATTGGAGTTTTTAATCTCCAAAAGATATTTTGTTTGTTGTTCCTGGCAAATTTTAGGAAAATATTTCCTTATATAGAATCTTTCTATAAATTGGTGATTTTTTAATCACCATTAGATTTTTAATCCAACGGTGTTTCCTTTACAGAGTGCAATCTTTTGTTTGGAAAGATCTACGGAAATATTAGGGTTTTTGATTTCCCTTAATTAGAATTTAATTCTATTAGTTCAGAAGGTTTAAGAGCCTATCACATGTTGGCACGTGACCCCACTGATTGACCATTTAATTAGAATTTAATTCTATTAATTCAGAGATCTTAGGAACCCATCACGTGTTGGCACGTAACCCCCTGTCATGTGTGGGCACATGATGCCCCATTTAGGGTTTTCTTTCCATTAACTCAGAGAGTTTTAAGACCCTATCACGTGGTGGCACGTGACCCACAAATTAAGCATTTAACCAGACTTTAATTCTATTTAAAGAACTCGGGAACTCATCACATGTCGGCACGTGACCCCTGGTCACGTCTGGGCACGTGATACCCCATTGGGGTTTTTTCTTGCTGTTTTATTATACCTTTTAATTCCTTTCAGTGGGTTTAAAGGCCCATCACGTGTGGGCACGTAACCCCTTTTGATCAGAATTCAATTCTTATTATTTCAGAGTCCTCAGGAAACCATCACATGTCGGCGCATGACCCCCGATAGTGTGTGGGCACGTGATGCCCCATTTTTTTGTTGTATTTTATGAGGGAACAAATATTAATATATATTTTTCATAAAACCCCCTCGAGATATGCAAACAATATTTTATTGACTCTATAATTAATATAGGCTTAAGCGGTATCATTTCTCTTAAGTCTCAGGGAGCCGGGAAAAGTGAGTGCTTTCCTATTCATGTTAGACAACTTAACGGAGTTATCAAATGGTAATTATCTTGGAAAAAGACACAAATCCTGCCGTCCATGTGTAGAAGTTGCCGAATTCTCCCGAACATAAGATTTTTAACAATTTACATCAATTCACATGAAAAGACATGAACTCGAATCTAAACATGAACTCGAACTCGAAAAAAACTCGAACTCTAACCTAATTCGAATCTAAACTCGAATATGAACTTGAAAACAAACTACTCAAACCAATTTGACTCGGACCAAGATTGCAAATGTCATGACTCATATATTACTCGAAACACTCGAATACATTCTACACCTTTTGCAATCTATGGTTTCGATCTAGACATGTTAATCAACCAATCAAACCATGTTCCCCTCCGAAAGACGGCGCGACAGGGACGTCTTGCCTGAGATTCGGGGCAAATGCTAATTGGTGCTATCCGTCTACCTCTCCGAAAATGCCAAGTTGATTTATGGCACCGTGTATCGAAGGTTTAAACGGATGCGTCCGATGTAGCAGATTTCGTCAGATTCCCCCTCGCTTGAGGGGTTTTTGATTGTGGGGACGCTCTTCCCTGCAGGCGCGAGCCCCTGCAGTTAATTACGCTACCACACTGTGGTAACCACTTTCTCCTTCTCCAGATGGTCACTTCGTGTCGTGTGTGTTTATTTTGTGTTTGGTTGCCCGTGGATTGTATACGGCGACTGAGTTATGTCGTCGCCCGTAGGGCATGGACTAGTCCAAATCCGTATTATCTTAGATTTGGGTTTAGGGGTTTGGGTTTAAGGATACGTTTGGGTTTAAGGATACGTTAGCCTCATTGGAGACTAAGATCAACTTAAACGTTTGTTAAGGATACGTTAGTCTAGTTTTTAGACTAAGATCGACTTAACGGGACCGTTTAGATCCAACAAAAGAGCAATTAAGGGAGCCCTGTTGTTTAGTTTAGTGACATTGCGGTCAATAGATAGTTTAAGGACATTGCGGTCCAATGTTAGTTTTAAGACGTTGCGGTCAAGGTTAAGGACATCATAGTCCGTGGATTTAAGGACTCCACTGTCCGGCATTAGTTTTAAGACATCACGATCAAGGTTAAGGATGTCATAGTCCGTTGTTAGTTTTAAGACGTTCCGGTCAAGGTTAAGGACATCATAGTCCATGAGTTTAAGGACCCTACAGTCCGTGTCAATGTGTGGTCATCGGGACCCGTCACCTCTTTGACGACGTTGAGGAATTACAACGCCGAGTATCAAAGGAGTGAAGATATTTACCCTTGAACCAAGGTAGATTAAATAGTCTTTGGCCCAATTTGGGACCAAGACCAATTAATTATGTTATGAGCCTATTGGCCCAGTTAAGTTTGAATTAAGGACTTATGGCCATCTCGGGCTAAGTCCAATCATGCTTAGAATATTGGCTTTCTGTTGGTCCATTGGAGGAGAAGCTTTGCCTCTAGAACTTAGCCAATTGGGCTGAAGCTAGTGTTAAACACTAAAGACCAACAGTGTTGAACACTGGGAATGAGATTGATAAGTTAGTGTTTAACACCAAGAGATGGTTAGTGTTAAATACAAGCAACAGGGCTTTCAGATTAGTGTTTAAACACTAAAGCAAATCAGTGTTAAACACTGGCAATGGAGTTTTCAACCTAGTGTTACTAGTAACAGAGATCCCAAGTTAGTGTTAATCAATGTTAAGCACTGGTATCAGAGATTTTTTTAATTTAGTGTTAAACACTAGGAAAATCAGTGTTAACACTGCTAACAGAGATTTAATTTAGTGTTAAACACTAAGAAAGTCAGTGTTTAAACACTGCAAATGGAGTTTTAATTTAGTTTTAAACACTAAGAAAGTCAGTGTTTAAACAATGCAAATAGAGTTTTTCAATTAGTGTTGAACACTAAGGCAAATCAGTGTTAAACACGGAATTCAGAGGTTTCAATTTAGTGTTAAACACTAAGGCAAGTGGGGTCACATGGTAGCATGTAAGGGCGCCCTCTCCTGTGGAGCTTTTCAGGGGTCACATGGTAGCACGTGACCCTGCTTCTTTGCATGTTTGTTTAAGAATTAAATTCTTCGTAGGGTTAAACCCTAATAATTAACTTTAGAGGAATTAAATTCCCACTTTCTTTTAAAGAATTACTCTTAGATAGGGTTAAACCCTAATTTATATTCTGTAAGAATCGAATTCCCATATATGTGAGGAATTAAGTTCTGTCATAGGATGAAACACTAATTTCTTCTCTAAGGGAATTAAATTCCTGTGAGTTTGAGAAGGTTAAGTTTCTCAATTAAGGTTAAACCCTATTTCTATTCATTTTGAAGGAATTAAATTCCTATAACATAGGGTTAAACCCTAATTTCTTCTCAAAGGAATTAAATTCCTATAATTCTGTGAGAATTAAATTCTCAAACTTCCATTCCCTCTCTATGCTTTGGATCTGCATGGCAGGATCTCAACCCAATGAGAATTAAATTCTCAATTCATGGGGAGATGTGCACTTTGCAGATCCTCCACTAGAGAAAGAACTGAGTTCTTCTTTTTTAATATAAAAGTTAAACTCTTTTGAGAATTAAATTCTCTTTTGAAGCATCCCCTTTCTTACCTAAGGTTTTATTTTGCAGAGTATCAAATACTTCCAAAATCTCAAGGCTCTATTTCTCTCTTTCTCTATGTCTCTGTATATCTCTGTTTGTATTTTCCTGGCTCCTATTTATAGGAGAAGGAAGAGAATCAATCAGTTTTAGTGAATCTTTTATTGAGAGATTTGATTTGTTTATTGAGAGATTTGATTTACATTCATCATTCATCTGGACCTTTAGATTATTAGGTGAATTTTATTCACCATTGGATTTTAAATCCAAAGATATTCCTTTGTTATTTCGGTTAGATTTTAAAGGGAAATTTTTCTAAGTTCAAGATTTTTCCATAAATAGGTGATATTTAATCACCTTTAGATTTTTAATCCAATCGGTTCCAAATAATCATTCTCCTTTGGAAAGATTTGAACGCTCTTCAGAATTTAATTCTGTTAAATAGAGAGGCTTTAAAAGACGGTCACGTGTGACCACGTGACCCTTGGTCAGGTGTAGGCACGTGACCCTTGGTCACGTGTAGGCACGTGACCCCCTGGAACGAGCTTTTCTTCTCCTTTTGCGCTCTGTTTTCTAGCCGCTGCTCAACCGTCACGTGCCAACACGTGACCCCTGGTTACGTGTGAGCACGTGACCTTTTCTGGAGCCTTTTCTTTGATTTAATCAGGGAGTGAATCTGCCTTTACCGCTGCTTTTAAATGTCACGTGCCAACACGTGACTGCTGGTCACGTGCTAGCACGTGATGCCTCTACCGTAGGCTTTCCTGATTTTTAATCAGGAAACAAATGCCCCCACAGCGTTGTTCTCACGTATCTGCACGTGAGTGCAACGCTGTCACTTTTTGTGACCGTTGGATTCCTCTAGGGATTTGGGGAGATGAAGCGTCTCCATCACATCCTATAAATATAGGGGTCATTTCGGAAACGCCTCCACTTCTGCTTATCTTCCTCCTTGCAAACTTTTTCTGAAAATTTAATTCTCTTCTTCCAGAGCTTAGTTCTCTGCCTTGAGACATTTTCAGAGTTTAACTCTGTTCAAAAAGACTCTTTTCTTCAGGTAATGCTCTTGAACGAACGATGAACTTTCACATTTCTCTGGATTTTAAATCCAAAGCTAGGGTTTTACCCTTTTTAACAGGAACTCATTCTTTCCTTAAGCTTTTCAACCAAAATATGAAACCATTTAACCTTCAACAGTAGATCTCTTAGGGTTTAGATGATCTTTAGGGAGATGATGATGGTGGTTCAAATCCATGAAATTTAATTCCATCCCAAAAATGTTTCTGGGAATTTAATTCCCTTTTCTCAATAAGGAATTTGATTTCTATGAATAACTCAGTTTCTTCGCATGGAGGCTTCTTAGGGTCTCTTTGCCCTAGGTTGTCCTTCTGTAATTAATGGAGCAGAAGCTTGCAATGATGTCTTCTGTGGGAATTTAATTCCCTTGATCCTGTTTGATTTGTTGTAGAGTCCAAGGTAGATTTGTCTTCTAGGGGATGTGCAGGGCCACTTGAAACCCACTTCCAATTTAATGAGGATATCCCCTTTGTCTTATTACAACTGCTTAGTCTCATTATTAACGAGCCATCTTCCTGATTCTGTGGGGCCCATGTGTTTTGTAGTCAATGGTCCCATAAAAAGAGTCTGCTATCACTTTCTTCAACTGTCTTCATGTTCATGCATGTATATTTATTGCTGCTTTGCTTTTGACATTTTTCTTTTACGCGATTTCAGGTGCAATGGCTTCTGTTCCGTGCTTCCCCTTCACTCGTTCGGAGGCCGCTTTTCCTCAATCACCATCTGACGAGGAAGCGATGGCGATGATCCGGGCTCATGACCCGAACTGTACCAGCCTACTTCTATGGGGATCTTGGTACAGTCATATCATCCAGGGTCGCCGAAGTTTCCTTTGCGCAGTACCGACAGAGCCTACTTTCCCGTTTTTGCCGATGGACCCTCCGAGGACGGTTTTCGCTGTGGAAATGCCAAATTGGACTCCAACGGGACGGCTCGAGACTTCGACGACCGGTATTCCGAACCATCCGATCCCAGCTATAGATATCCTGGGACGACGTATTTGTCAGGGTGAGGCCCACTCCTGGGGTCAGATTTATAAGATAGGGCTCACACCTCGACACCCCACGGGCTACCTCCTCTGGGCTCGCTACATCCTTGCCACCCATCGTGCGCGGCTACAGAAGGTTGGGCTTTACCAGGCGATATATACGTCGCTCTTTCACTACCAATCCCCACATGCCTGGTGGGTTTATGCGTTCTTGAACCAGTGGAACCTTCCCACCGACACTTTCCTTTTAGGGGACCGCGAGGTCTCGATCTCTTTGGCAGAATTTTATGAAATCTCGGGATTGCCAATCAGGGGTACATTGTATGAAGAGTTGCTGCCTCCTGACGAGTATGTCTTTGAGCCCGAGCCCACTCCGGTTGACGGCCTGTCCACTGAGAATGCCGTCCGCCACAAGCGTCCCAGCTTGATCAAGGCGCTAGGTATCTTCGACCGATTGTTCACCGAATCTGAGGAGCAGGGTGTTACTTTTAAGAGCTTCATTGCCTGCTTCCTTCGCGAGGACGTCTTGTCGAAGCCAACTCCGAAGTTCACTAACATCAAAGAACCCTTTAGTTTTGGTCCAAAGAAGCTGCCGACCACTGAATCGGATCTACCGCAGTACTACATCCCCATTATGTCACCGATGTCTTTTGAATCCATTGCAGCTCCCGGCATGGATGAGGAGACGTTCTTCGTGGGGTTTGTCAGTGTCTGGCTCAGTTGGTTTGTCATTCCCATGCATCGTCGCTTTATGAGGGCTTCGGTTTTCTACCCAGCTCATTGTATTGCTGAGGGGACGCGGTTGGCCATTGGTGTCCCGGCGCTGGCGCATCTTTATCACAGGCTAGGTACCGCAGCTAACACTTCTACTCCTGGTGTGGATGTAGTAAACTTTGCGCTTCATTACTTCACGTCTTGGATCGAAATGCACGTGTTGGGGGCTTTCGCTATGCATCAGAGGCCCGCATTTTACGACGCCTACCCCTTCCCGTGACTTATGCGATTGGTGGATGCTTCTGCCGCCGACCTGACCCAATTCGGGGCTATTCGGGTGCTGATTTCTCCCTACGCTACCGTTGGTGGGCTCATTTTTAATGATCGGGTCTTGTCTTCTCCTTCAGGTCCAGTTCAATAATTCTGGGACCGGTCAAAAGACAACGTACCCTCTTTGAGGCCTCGGGAGGCCGCGCACTTGTATGCCATCAAACCAGGCTATTTGGTATTCCGCCAGGATGGTGCGGCTCTTTTCATGTGGTACAATCCGCATCGCTTCGCTCGACAGGTTGGGTACGACCAGGGCGTTCCTTTCGAGGCTTTCATAGTTGCGCCGGTCCCTTCACTTGACGCCGTTCGCGATGCCGCTCATCATTTCGTGAGATTGAACACCGGCTCCCACTTCATGATCCCTAAAGCTGAGCACATGCCCCGGTGCGTGGGATCGTTCATGGGTTGGTATCTCCATCGAGTCAACCCAATTATTCTTAAGGAGAGAAGGGTGCTTCTTGGTCATGATGCTCCTCCTCGGGTTCCGGCCATGGGAGCTACGCTGCGACCGCGAGCTCCGGTCCACTTCCCTCTGAGGGATATTGGCACCGCGCTCATTCCGGGGGAGTCGGGGGTGGACCTTACTCCAACAGCTGGCATGCCCCTAGGTACCCGGTCACGGGGTAGATGGGCCCCAGTAGCTGTACCACCGCCCGCGGCAGCACTGCCCACCGTGGCATCGACAATGGCGGTGTCATCCTCAACCGTAACACTAAGCGAGGGTAACAGGGATGAGGGTGCTGAGGGTGACGTGGGTCGGCGTCGCCCTAAGGCTTCACAAGGAAGGAAGCGGTCGTCCTCGGTGACAGGCTCTGGGTCTAAGCGCCGAAGGAAAGTGGCTACTAACTTGCTCGACTCTTTAACGGAGTCTGAGCCCATTCTTGAAGATGAGCTGCTGGCCTTGCCGAAATCAAATGCTGGACTACTTTTCCCAAGTTCGGCCGCCGAGGAAGCCGCGCAGTTGGCTGAGGCTATAAGACGTTCCAAGGATGTGTCTCAGAACGCCAGGGTTCCGAAGAAACCCTGTCCTGCTGTAATCTTTTACGAAGACCCCATGTGGATTCGGCGGCGGTTTATTGGCCCTTTGGAGGAATGGGGGGAAAGGGCCCTGAAGTAGGCTGCTTCAGAGGACGCAGCGGACACGCTTTCCTTATGGATCGGCGGCCACGAATCTACCCTCGAACCCCGGCGGGCATGCCTCCTTGAGAAGGAGCAGCGGCTTGAAGAAGCCATATTGAAGGCTTCCCTGCGTATCGGTATGTTTTTGTTCTTTTTTGTTGCTTTTCAGATTATTTACGCCTGTATATACATATCCTTATTCTTGTGTGAATTGTGCAGAATCTTCGACGATGGGGGTGCTCCCTACGGGCTCCTTGAAGCTAAAGCCTGTCGAAATCCCCACTGAGGTATTGCTCGATGTGGAGGGGGATGATGAGGCTGCTCCCCTTACAATAGAGCTTCCAGTGACAGTTCTTGACTACAGAGTGCCTGCTCCTTTGGGGGAGGCTCCTTTGGTGGTCACCGCCCCACCGACTCTTCTCGAAGGCGGCCCAGAGGCTGAGATAGAGGTAGTCGAGACTACCCTCCCTCTGTTGGAGCCCGAGGTCATGGCAGAGGCCGTCGAAGCCGCCATCCCCCCAACTCAGAACGGGAGGAGTGTTGAAGGTAACCTTCTGCATTTTAAATTAGCAATCTTTCCGTGGTCTGAACTCTTTTGTTCTCCCCAGAATTGCGCGGGCTGGCGGCCTCTATCGCTGATTTGTCACCTCAGCAATCGTTTCAGCGTTTATTGGAGATGGCAGCTCCGCAGGCAATATCTCCTCAATGCATCGTCCTCTCATCCGGATAAGGTTAGTGGCGTCCATCATTTCTCATAGCATCGTTGTTATTTTGCGTATTGACATTAATGTTTTCTACAGTTCTGGAGACTGATGATGAGGTTGAAGTCCTTGAAGGGCCAGGGGAACCTTCAGCTCCTACTTGCATGACCGTAGGTGAGTGACATTTCAGTATAGTCTGACTTGTTCCTTTGCTTAAGAGTTATACTGGCATTTTTTTTTAATCTGAACAGCCTTGCCAGCCCTCATAGCGTTGGAATCACGCATCGCCATGCCGCCCGGTCCTTATGCTCTGCGAGCTTCAGAACGCTTGGCCTAATTGAGCCTTGTCTCCTTGTCGTCTTTAATTGAGGAGCTTCGTGCCGGCAGCGCAACAACAGCTGAAGCATTTGCCGCCGAAGCTAACGGTTCTCTTCCTTTTCTTGCCACCTACCATAGCGAAGAGGTGGTGCGAGTCTGGGTGAATTTCTTTCGGCAAATGGAGGCTTGCTTGCATGCCCTAGAGTGTTCCCGCCTATCCTCGGAGGCCGTGGCTGCAAAGGCGGACTTGCGGAGGCTGATAAAGCGGTGCGCGGCAAACTTGGTATCATGCGAGAAGAGGCTTGGTCGCAAATTCTCAAAGAGGGAGCTAGCTTCCAAGGCGCTGAGCGAGCTTCAAGCCAATCTTACCGCCAAGGCCAACAAGGCATATGAACTCTAGCGGGTGCTTCAAGAGTCTATCAAAGAGGTGGTGGCTCTCGATAAAGCTGCCACGTTCACTCGCGAAAGGGTCGAGGCCCATAAGGCCACCGAGAAAGAGCTTGATGGTCGGCTTGCTTCGCATCAGGCCCAGCAGGCTCAGGCGGAGGCTCGTCTTCTGAAGATCCTGAATCATGAAGCCGTGACTCAGCAGAAGAAGGATGAGCTAGTAAAACTGCTAAATCGCCCGCCGGCTTAAAGACTTGTATCTTTTCCTTTCTTTTTTTTTTGTACATACTCCTGGATGAGAGTATATTCTTTTTGCCTTTTTATGAATTGTACTTTGTATCCATTTCAGTCTATGAATTAAAGATACATTTTTTCTTCTCGCTGATGTGTCCCTTTTTATTGAATGTGCTCCGGGGACAATTTTATCTTAGTCTCTTTGCAGGGCAGCGATGGCTTAGGATTCAGGGTTAAGATCTGCCTCCTAAGACTTTTGAGCTTTATGAGCCGTGAGGGTCTCATAAAGAGTTTTTCTCCCTACAGGTCGAGAGGATCCCGTAGGTGTGCGTTCTTCTTAAGAATCGTGAGGATTCTTAAGTGGGTTTTCCCTTGAGAGTCGTAAGAATCTCACAAGAGAGTTTTCTTCCTTACAGGTCGTGAGGACCTGCAAGTGCTGGGTGCGGTCACCCTTATCCGTGTTTCATGTGGTCAGGGGTTGCTTAAGGTATCGTAGTTTAAAGACGTCGCGGTCAAGGTTAAGGACCTCATAGTCCGTGGATTTAAGGAATCCACAGTCCGATGTTAGTTTTAAGACATCCCGGTCAAGGTTAAGGACTTCATAGTCCGTGGATTTAAGGACTCCACAGTCCGATGTAAGTTTTAAGACATCACGGTCAAGGTTAAGGACATCATAGTCCGTGGATTTAAGGACTCCACAGTCCGGTGTTAGTTTTAAGACATCACGGTCAAGGTTAAGGACTTCATAGTCCGTGGATTTAAGAAATCCACAGTCCGATGTTAGTTTTAAGACATCACGGTCAAGGTTAAGGACATCATAGTCCGTGGATTTAAGGACTCCATAGTCCGGTGTTAGTTTTAAGACATCACGGTCAAGGTTAAGGACTTCATAGTCCGTGGATTTAAGGACTCCACAGTCCGATGTTAGTTTTAAGACTTCCCGGTCAAGGTTAAGGACTTCATAGTCCGTGGATTTAAGGACTCCACAGTCCGATGTTAGTTTTAAGACATCACGGTCAAGATTAAGGACATCATAGTCCGTGGATTTAAGGACTCCACAGTCCGATGTTAGTTTTAAGACATCACGGTCAAGGTTAAGGACATCATAGTCCGTAGATTTAAGGACTCCACAGTCCGATATTAGTTTTAAGACATTACGGTCAAGGTTAAGGACATCATAGTCCGTGGACTCCACAGTCCAATGTGTGGTTGCAGGGATCCGTCACCTCTTTGAAGACGTTGAGGAATTACAACGCCAAGTATCAAAGGAGTGAAGAGATGTACCCTTAAACCAAGGTAGAATCAGTACAGAATCAGAATGGTTGATCGTTAGTTTTAAGACATTACGGTCGAGGTTAAGGACATCATAGTCCATGGATTTTAAGGACTCCACAGTCCGGTGTTTGCTCTGGATGCTTCACACGGGTTCACTGCCGTGCTCTGTGAGGACCAGGATCTGCTCTGGACATTTTCCACGGGGTTAAAAAGTGACGTTATCCGCGTTCCACGTAACCAGGAATTTTGCACTAGATGCTTCACACGGGTTCACTGCCGTGTTCGGCGAGGAGTAGGCTCCGCTCTGGATGCTTCACACGGGTTCACTGCCATGCTCTGCGAGAACCAGGATCCGCTCTGGACGTTTTCCACGGGGTCAAAGAGTTCCGCGTTCCACGTAACCAGGAATTTTGCACTAGATGCTTCACACGGGTTCACTGCCATGTTTGGCGAGGACTAGGCTCCGCTCTGGATGTTTCACACGGGTTCACTGCCGTGCTCTGCAAGGACCAGGATCTGCTCTGGACGTTTTCCATGGGGTCAAAGATTGACGTTATCCGCGTTCCACGTAACAAGGAATTTTGCACTAGATGCTTCACACGGTTTCACTGCCGTGTTCTGCGAGGACTAGGCTCTGCTCTGGATGCTTCACACGGGTTCACTGCCGTGCTCTGCGAGGACCAGGATCCACTCTGGACGTTTTCCACGGGGTCAAAGAGTGACGTTATCCGCGTTCCACGTAACCAGGAATTTTGCACTAGATGCTTCATATGGGTTCACTGCCGTATTCCGCGAGGACTAGGCTCCGCTCTGGATGCTTCACACGGGTTCACTGCCATGCTCTGCGAGGACCAGAATCTGCTCTGGACGTTTTCCACGGGGTCAAAGAGTGACGTTATCCGCGTTCCACATAACCAGGAATTTTGCTGATTGTATCCGCATTTCACGGAATTGGGATTTGACTTTTCGGTGATCAGTATATCGCTGAGCCATGGAACTGGGAGTTGCCGCTGTTCCGTTTCGCTTGAAGTTGTGTTCGTTGTTACGAGACGAGTGTTGAGATGATCTCTAGGTCACTTGCGGGCCGTCGAGATTTGGCTTCTTCTTATGACGAGACCTGGGGGAGGAGTATGGTCACTTCTTTGTTTATGCCCTTGGATTGTATACAGGGTGTGATGTAACATCACCTGTAGGGCATAAATTAAAACTTTTTTATTTTATTTCTTTTTCCGCGATGCTCTATCATTTCAGCTTTTATATCGCGAAGGTCGCGGTTGCTCTATCATTTCGGCTATTTTTCGCGGTGCCCAATCATTTCGGCTATTTATTTCATTTTCACTCGCTGCTTTTTATTGCGAGTTGCCCCATCATTTCGGCTATTTTGCGTGCATACATTTTTACTTGCTGCTTTTTATTGCAAATTGCCCCATCATTTCGGCTATTTCGTATGCATGTGCGGCCTACTGGCTTTTTGCCGTAAACCTGAAATTAGACACCGATTTCGACATCAGCACCGCTACAACTGGGATATGGCCAGGAGCGAATCATCATCTGCCTCTGTCGATGTTGAACAAAGGTGGCTTGGCAAACAGGATTAGGGTCATGTCGACTAAGGCTTTTGACTTCATGAGCCGTAAGGGTATCACAAAGGTATTTCTCCCTACAAGTCGTGAGGATCTTGTATGTGTATTTTCTCCCTAGGAATCGTGAGGATTCCTAAGTGTATGTTCCTCTGTAAGTCGTAAGGATCCTACAAGAGGGCTTTCTCCTTATAAGTCGAGAGGACTTACAAGGGTTGTTCACCGTGCGACGTATCCCTAGTCACGGGTGGGACTTGGTTAGGGAAATGTTTATTCGCGCCCGTGGATTGTATACAAGGGTCGGTATGAGCCGCTTGTAGGGCATTGTCGAAGGTTATGGGGGATTTTGCTTAAGCACAGGTTTAGGTCTCTGTAACTTAAGACTTTCAAGTCTTATGAGCCATGAGGGTCCCATAAGAGAGTTCTCCCTGCGAGTCGTGAGGATCTCGCAAGTGTATTTTCTCATTAGGAATCGTGGGGATCCCTAAGTGTGTTGCTCCCTTATGAGTCGTAAGGATCTCACGCGGGGGGGTTCTCCTTACCAGGCCATGAGGACCCTGCAAGTGTCCTTTAACGAGATTGCGCCCTTTCGGGTTTTCACAAACACTAGCCGGTAGTCCTACTGTTTTACTCACGGAGCCCTTTCGGGTTTTCATCCGTGCCCATTTTTCTTGTGGACATACCGTTATTATTATATATATTTTTTTCTCTCTCTTTTTTTTTACGAGGTCGCGCCCTTTCGGGTTTTCACGAACACTCGCCGGTAGCCCTGCTGTTTTTACTCACGGAGCCCTTTCGGGTTTTCATCCGTACCCTTTTTGCTTATGGGCATACCGTTTTTATTTTTTTATTATTTTATTTATTTATTTATTGTTTTTTTTATTCATCTCGTCAGCCTAAGGATGCTGCGGTAGTAGTTTTAAGGACGTTTCGGTCCGTCGTTAGTTTAAGGACGTTTCGGTCCGTCGTTAGTTTAAGGACGTTTCGGTCCGTCGTTAGTTTAAGGACGTTTCGGTCCGTTGTGGAGAGGGCCGGCTACTACTTATAGAGCTTGAGCTTAGGAAGATAGCGAGCGGACATAGTCGTCGTCATCTATCATTGACCTAGGCTATGGCTCATTAAGCGTAGTATTTCTTTAGGAAGTGACCGTTTATTGGCCTGAAAGTCCTTTCACCGTGCATGTCCATGAGTAGATAGGCTCCACCCTGGTAGACCTTGTCTATGATGTACGGGCCTTCGTAGTTCGGCTCGAATTTTCCCCGCTTGGTGCGATTGGGGATCATAGGCCTTTTGACCACTAGCACGAGTTCTCCTTGGCTGAATGTCCTCGGCCTGGTCAATCTTTCATACGAGCGCGTCATTTTCGCTTTGTAAGCCTACAGGTTTTGTTGTGCTATGAGCCGTGTTTCATCAAGGGCATCAAGCTCTTCTAGCCGAAGGTGAGCATTTTCTTCGCTCGTTAACTCGCAGTAGACTGCCACTCGTAGAGAGGGTAGCTCTATCTCGAGGGGGAGTACTGCTTCCGTACCGAATACCAATGCGTATGGTGTCGTGCTCGTGGCCGTCTTGAACGTAGTTCGATATGCCCAAAGAGCTTCTTCCAGTCTCTCATGCCAGTCCTTCTTGTTTTGAGACACCGTCTTTTTTATGATCTTTGTCAAGGTCTTGTTGAAGGCCTCAGCTAGACCGTTAGCTCGTGGATTATAAACCGAAGAATACCTCCAGTCTATATTGTGTTGTTGCATGAAGCGACTGACCTTGTGGCTTCTGTAAGCTGGCCCGTTATCAGAAATGATCCGTCGTGGAGTTCCAAACCGATAAATGACGTGCGTCTTGAAAAAGTGGAGGATATTCTCCGTCTTCACTTCCCTCAGTGGTACTGCCTCCGCCTATTTGGAGAAGTAATCAGTCGTCGCCAGGATGAAACGATGTCCTCTAGACGATGCTGGTTCGATGGGGCCGACTATATCAGTCCCTTACATTTCGAACAGCCAGCTATCCACCGTTGGATGTAGTGGATTTGGATGCTGGTGGATAAAATCCCCATGGATTTGGCATGAGTGGCATTGCTTCGCATATTCGAGGCAGTCTTGGATCATCGTGGGCCAGTAGTAACCCATCCGTTTAATCTTTAGCTTCATCTTCGGGCCTGCTTGATGAGAACCGCAGAGTCCGTCGTGAACTTCCTGAACGACTCTTTTCGCTTCGTTGGGTCCCAGACATCTCAACCACAGAGAATCAAATGACCTCTTGTACAGGGTATCATTGACGAAGGCGAAAGACAAAGCTCGTTTCATGAGCTGATGTCTTGAAGACGCATCTTCAGGCGTTCGACGGTATTTGAAGTAGTCTATAAAGACTTTTCTCCAATCCTCAGCCTTTTCCCGGTCTTTTATTTGCAAGGTCATCTGTTCAGTCGCTCCCTTTTCTTCGGATGATTCCGGGGGTATTTCTGCTGGGGCAAGTACCCGACGACTTTGTACCACGATTCTTACGTCGTCGAGGTTCTCATCAGCCAGTTCCTTAGCGAGCTTGGCCAATGCGTCTGCTTTACTCTTTTCCGCACGCGGTATTCTTTCCAAAGTGTAGGAGGGAATTTGAGTCAACAGCTGTTGCACCTTTTCACCGTATTTCACCAACTCCGGTTTGCACGTTTGGTAGTCGCCGTTTACTTGACTAACGACCAGTTGAGAATCTCTATATATGAGGAGTTTCTCAATCCCCATGTCGATGGCGATCTCGAGGCCTGCTATCAAAGCTTCATACTCGGCTTCATTGTTTGTCCTCGGCTCTGTTAAGGAGAAAGCGAAGCGCATTATTCCTCCTCGTGGAGTTACAAAGATGAGTCCTACCCCCGATTTGATTATAGGGGTACTTTGTTTGCGTTTCTTCACGGAAGATGCTCCATCGAAATAAAGCTCCCATTGGGTATCGTTCCCATCGATAGTGTCAACCGCATGTTCGTCTGGCAAATCGCAATTCAGAGGGGAACCGGCAGGTACGGGATGCTCAGCAAGAAAGTCGGCAATGGCTTAGCCTTTCACTGCCTTAAGAGGCTGATAGGTTATTGAAAACTCCATCAAGAGCATGGCCCATTTAGCGAGTCTCCCTGTCAATATGGCCTTTGACATTAGATATTTGAGGGGGTCCACCTTTGATATAAGACGGACTTCATGTGCCAATGCATAGTTCCGGAATTTTGTTATCGCAAAGATTAACGCCAGGCAATGTTTTTCGATACGGGAGTAATTGCTTTCTGCCCCCAGAAGAACTCGGCTTAAATAGTAGAGCACTCTCTCCTTCCCTTGGTCGTTTTCCTGCGCCCATAATGCGCCTGAGGAACCCTCAAGGGCTGTTGTATAAAGAATAAGGGGCTTTCCCTTGACTGGAGAAGCTAACACCGGCGGGTTCTGCAAATACTGCTTGATCTCATCTAGGGTGCTCTGGCATTTTTAGTCCCAGACGAACGGGGTTCCCTTCTTCATCAGGTGGCTGTAAGGACGGCACTTGCCTGACAGGTTGGCGATAAACCGCCGGATGTACGCGAGCTTCCCTTAGAGAGACCGCAATTGTTTGAGAGTCCTTGGCAGTGGCATTTCCATGATCGCCTTGATCTTAGATGGATCTATTTCGATACCTCGGTGTCGGATGATGAATCCTAGGAATTTACCCGAGGAGACTCCGAACGCGCATTTGAGGGGATTCATCTTCAGATTATATTGCCGAAGGCGTTGAAATACGGTCTTCAGATACTCTAAGTGCTCTTCATATGACATGCTCTTCACTACAAGGTCGTCGATATAGCATTCGACGATTTCATGTATGAGGTCATCGAAGATCTTTGTCATGGCCCTCTGATAGGTGGCGCCGGCATTCTTTAAACCGAAAGGCATAACTTTGTAGCAGAATATACCCAAAGGAGTCCGAAAAGGGGTGTGCTTCTGGTCTTCTGGATGCATCTTTATCTGATTGTACCCTGATGAACGTCCATAAAGGAGAAAACCTCATGAGTGGACGTATTATCTATCATCAGTTCGATGACCGGCACTGGGAAATCGTCCTTCGGGCAGGCTTTATTGAGATCTCGGAAGTCCACACATATGCTTACTGTCCCATTTTTCTACATCACCAGGACGATGTTGGCGACCCAATCAGGATACTGTACCTCCTGGATAAACCCAGAATCGATCAGCTTCTTGACTTCGGCGTTAATGCTCATCTCAAGCTTGAGCCGCATCCTTCTCGGCGCCTGCTTGACTGGCTTGATATCCGGAGATATTGCTAATTTATGCACAGCAATCTCTGGACCTAATCCTGGCATCTCGGAATAGCTCCACGTGAAGCAATCTTTATGCTGTAGAAGCACGTCTTTTAACGCAGCCACCCTTTCTTCAGATAGCAATTCGCTGACAAATGTCGGTCGCAGGTCATTTGCCGTCCCCAACTCAATCTTCTTGAGTAGTATGTATGCCATCTTCCAGCTCTTTCGGCGCTGGTGGAAATTCTGAGATTACCTCGTCGTCATCGTTTTCGAAGCACCAAAGAAGGTCATCCATATTCTCGGGCTCTCCTTTTGATATTGTTATCATATGACAAGTACGAGCTCGCTTCTAAGACCAATGTTGATCTGGTTCCACTCTCGCTGTGTGCACGGCTTTTGATTCGTGCTACTGTGGCAGACTTATCCTCCAGCTGCTGGATAGAGTAAACCTGCCTTGCTGATATTGATCTTCGACCCAGTTCTTGAAGGTGAAGCAGTCTTCGATAGTGTGTCCTATGGCTCGGTGATAAGAGCAATAGCCCGGATGAGAGACCTCGTTAGCTTGCTCAGGGTGTTTAGACTCTGGAAGCGTAATCATTTGATATTTTATAGCGAGGTCAAGTATCTTCTTTGTCTTGTCTCGAGGGAAGGAATACGCTCGACTCATCTTCTTCATGAGGGACGAATCCAGGCCGCACAATTCCCGATCGCGTGACTTTTTGGTCCCGCGTTGTCATTGTCGGCTTCCTTTTCTGCTTTTTGACTTACATCTGCCTCTACATCGAGCCTTTTGCGCAACGGGTTGGCAGGGAGGAGCATCTTCGTCTTTTGCAGCCTGTTGAAAAAGACGTTGCGTCCTGGCCTTCTTGTAGATGGCCATTTCACGATTATGGTCTTCTCAAGCTTTTTGACCCGCTTTCCTGATAAGCTTGTCCATTTGTTCTTCAAATGACGGACTCGGCACTTCGATCGCGGGATCTAGTTTTGATGAGGGGTTGGCATTTCCTGACAGGGCGTCCTCTTCTTCATCGAAGTTATATATGGCGTAGCTACCATGGACTCGTTCCCGTTTCTATTCTCCCGTTGGGCAGTTTGCGCTGAGTCCCAGGGACATCCCAAATCTTGTTATAGAATCGAGCTTGTCGAATAGTTTTTTTTAAGGGTACCCCTTGGCGCTTCAATAGCCTTTTTAGTCCGTTTGTGTAATACCTGGGCAAACGGATGGGTTGAAGCTTGTCGAATGTAGAATCCGCGCCATGCCAGATTTCTTTCTCGACTCTTGTTTCCGTGGACCGGTAGAATAGGATTACCATTTCACCCTTTCGCCTGGGGGGACGTACAACGTCTGCAGGTCCTGCACCTTGTAAGCTTCAAGTGCGTCAAGGTCTTTGTAGTGTTCCAGCGGCACCATGGTAATTTGCAAACTCTGATCACCACCGGGGAATTCTCGTATCGACGGCCGAATGGAGAACACAGCATTCACCTCATCTTTCGAGTCGCTTCCGAAGATAAATATGGGGGCTGATGGTCCTGAGTTGTTGCGTCGAAACGGCCCAGCGTAAACTATCTCTTCTTCATCTTCGGTATCACTCCCGAAAATAGGAATGGTGGCGGCAGCTTTGTTCTCTGGTTTGCGGCACCTCTCTGTGTCCTCGAAATCTGGCAAAAAGTACTTTGCATCCTCGTACTTGCGGACTTCGTTCACGGAGAACGGGTTCGCTCACCCGTTACGGTATACTCGAGACCATCCATGAAGTACTTCATACACTGATGTTGTGTAGAAGGGATGATGTTGTACTCGTGTAACCAAGGTCGGCCGAGCAGAGCATTGTAGCATGACTTGGCATCAATGACGTGAAACTTGATGTCCGTGACGAGTAGTCCGAAGCGTAACGTTAATATCACAGATCCGAGAGTCTGTGATGACTGGGAGTCAAAACCGGAAATGGTAATTTTATCACGAGCAAGATGCTGAACGCTCATGCAGATTTCCTTCAACACCCGAACATTAAGGAGATTGACGGATGATCCATTATCAACCAGGATTTTGCCTATCTTGATATCGTGGCATTATCCGGAGACGTATAAGGGACGGTTGTGGTCGCATGTCCCAAGGAGCAGATCTTCGTCACCGAAAGTGATATCGGCCGTGTGCACTTCTTCCAGTTCATCCTTCATCCTTTCTTCGGCGAGGAAGGCTTGGAATTGTTCGGGCTCTTGTAACTCCTTGATTAATGAATCTCTCGCTTTCTTTGATAATAGGAGGGCATCGAGAATGTTGAGCTGAGAAGGTAGCTTCCTTAGGTGTGCTAGGATGTTGTAGTCCACCTTACCCTTCCTGAGAGGATCTTTGGCAGCCAACTCTTTCATGACTTGGTCATCTAAGATGATATCCTTAGTGACCTTCTCCTTTCCCTTATCTTTTCTATTCGCAGGTCCGATATTCTTTTCCGGGAGTGTGCGATTGCGCGGCTGAATGTTCTCGCAGGCCTCCGGTTCTTCCTCTTTCCCTAAGACGGACTCTTTAAAGAGAGGGCCTAGAGCCATTTCCTCATCAGAGTCGCTCCCAAATGTAAGAACTTGTGACCCTCCGGCGTTGACCGTGTAACAGTTGCCGATAGTTCCTTCGTGTCTGTCGATTGTACTTCTTTGTTCCCGACGAGTTCTGCGTTTCATGCGCTTAAAATGTTGTCGGTGAGCAACATATCCCTGCCACCATATCTTAAAGGCGTCGCACTCCTCAATAGGGTGTGAAGTCTTCCAATGATACAAGCAGTAATTAGGGTGTCTCTCTGCCCCATTGAGCGTGTTTTCTTCCGAGGGTGGTAGCTTCATTCCCATTGACATGGCTTTGGCAAACCTTTTCCTCATCTTGAATATGTTTTTATCCACATCGGGTGTCTTTTGACCTGGCGGGAATGCTTCGACTCTTTCGTTTGGTCGCCTGCGTTTGGCTCCTTCTGATGCGGCCATCTCACGCTCCCGATCGGCTTTACTTTTCAAACGAATCTAGTCTAGAAAGGCGTCAATCATTTCATCTGTCGGCCATACAAGTTCTGGCTCAAGCTGTACCCCCAGTTTCTCAGTGCCAGGAGTTTTTCCATTGTCCGTGAACGAGTGGGAGATCACATGACAACTCGCCACATATCCCTCGGATTCGTCCGACGAGCTTTCTCCATCATCTTCTTCCTGAAAGACGTGGTTGAGGAACTCTTGGAGTGTGACGGGAGTCCGCGCCTTTTGATTGTACTCCTCCAGCGCGTCAATCTGTTTCTGCAAATCTGTGCGCTTGTCTCCAGGCTTCACGAGCCTCTTAGATTTCTTCTTCTTTTCCTTTGAAGATTTCGACGGCTGGTTGTGAGTGCTCGGGCCATCACCACTGATCTTCGGAGTTGGGTGCGGCTTCAGCATTCCTTCAATGATCTGGGGTTCCAGTGGGTCCTTCCACCTGACTGCCGGGCATGTCTGGAGCTCATTCATCATTCTTTTGGTTTTTGCTGAAAGCACGATTTCCCATGGAGCTTCTTCAATGAAAGAACAAGTTGCCCCGGTGTGTCCGTCTTCTTAGGAGTGTGAGGTTGTGGCGGGTTCACCTTCCACTTCTCGGACAGCGTAAACTTGCCCTGTAGGTATTGATCTTCAATCCATCTTTTGAAGACGAAGCAATCCTCAATCAGATGGCTTACCGTTTGATGGTAAGGGCAGTAGTTGGGGTTATTCACCTCACTGGGTTGCGGCGGTCGCCTCGGATTTGGCAAGTTTATAAGCCTGTTGCGTACCGCCAGCTCGAATAGCCATTTCGTCTTGTCCCGCGGGAACGAGTAGGGACGCTACATCTTCTCATTATAATACCGCCGGCTTTCTTCCAACTGATCCGCCAGCTTTGAGGCACTGGGTTGCTGCTGAGCATTAGCGACGAAGGTTGCCTTTCCTTTACCCTTATCATTCCGGGGTTCCGGCTTCGGGGGAGACGGTCTGTGACCCATCTGGTCCATCTGGGCCAACTTGTCGATCAAAGCCTGGAACATGGTTGGCTTAAAGAACATCATGAACTGGGAGATAGTTGCATGAGGGTCTAGGGTTCCCACGAACATGCCCACCGCGGGCGCTTTTTCAATGCGTTGTTCGCATTTTGACCACGAGTTTCGCCGGCGTATAGCGTACTGGACCCACGTTTTGCCTGGTTTCACCCTGGCATTAATCAATGTCGTTATCGGAGTGCGTTCGCTGGCGCTCGCGAATCACTGAGTGAATAGCAACTCCATTTCAGCGAACGTCTTGATAGAATCGTTCGGGAGTTCCGAATACCATTCGAACGCTGTTTCTGATAAGCTGCCCACGAACTGGCGAAGCAACAGTTTATCATCACCGCCGGTGTTACCGCAAAGGGCCCTGAACTGAGCAACATGTTGGTGGGGATTGCCAGTCCCCTTATACACATGGAATTTCGGTATTGTATAACCCGGCGGATATTTGATTTGGTCGTACCAGCTTGGATACGGTCGCCCCGTTTTTACGACTTGACCAGCTGCCTCAGTCGCATGATGAACTTGGATCTGCTGGGCTATATAGTCATCCAAGTCAGCCTTAGAGATTGTCTCCTCCTTGGCCGTTGAAAGTGTCGGTGGTGGGTTCGACGTTTCTCCTCTATCATCTTCGAGGACGGCCGGAGGATCTTCAGCGGGAGGATCTTGTTGAATCATCATCCCAACTATGTCCTGAAATAAGTGGGCTATTTGCTTTATATTGGCCGCTTGTTCCGCAGCCTCTTTATCTTTCTTTTCCAATATCCTCCGAAGGAACTCAGCGTTGGTTTCCTGTTCTTGCTGCTGATTCGAGGACGCTTCGGGGCTTTCTTTCGGCCCAGTAAGCGCGGCCATTGCGATCATCATTTCCTGGAGCTTTTGCTGTTGCTCCTGAGCTTTGGTTACCGACCGTGTAAGCGGTCTATGACCTGTAGACGCACGGCTGTCTTCCTTCCCCGATGCCATGTATACAGTGTAGACCATCCTGCCCCCAGCCTTAGGGCGTCTGGGCTCAGCACTTTTAGCTCTCGTTGCAGGCCCAGGGATCTTTTCCGGCCTCCTCTTTTTATGAGCAGCGGAAGTTGAGGGGGCCGTTGAGGTGGGCACCCAGACAGCTTTTCGTGGCTTAGCGTGATGACTGACTTCCTGTTGGATTTTCAGCTTCTTATGCTAGCGGGAGAAATTTGGATCGATCACCGAGTCTCGGGTCTGCAGCCAGACTTTATAGATTTTGGAGGACAGCCGTTGAGGAGATTGGGGCTGTTCTGGCTTTATTTCCGCAGCCTTTTTCAGCGGAGGGGGAGACCTCTTTAGCACCGCGGTGGGAGAATTCCTACGCACCTTATTCAGCATCTCAAAGCTGTTCTTAGTTGGAACAGCAGCATTAACTTCTGTCGTCGGGGATGGAGGAGTTAGCCCAGAAGGGGAGTTGCCTCGGCCTTCCTCACTCGGCGCCAGTAACGACGTCGGGTGTGTCGTGGTGATGGAATCGGCTTGGTGATGGCGATAGCCTCTTCTTTCCCCCTGTGTAGGTGAGGGGTCGCTGCTGGTGTCAACCTGTTAAAGACCGATGTCCTTTGGATAGCAGGAGCGGGAGCTGGAACAGTCAATCATGTAAAGACCGACTATTTGGAAGGAGAGGCCGCTTTGACGACTTCAGGAGCAGGATTGGTTGTTTTCTTAGGAGCAGCCTTCTCTGGGATTGCAAGCCCCATTGCGGGTCCACGGGAGCTCTGGCCCAGTCTGGAGAAGACCGAGGCGCTGGTGTTGGGCGACCCGTTGAGAGGGGCCGCGGTAGGTGTAAGCCGATCAAAGACCGACTTTTTGGGAGCTTCCGGTGTCAGCACAGGAGCGGTGAAGCTCGTTGGCGGGAGCATGGTCCCGAAAAACAACCCTGTGGTGGCTTGAGTGACCTGTTCCACAGGCATTGTGAACAGCGAAGCAGCTTGGGGCCTGTAGGCTATACCTCCTGGCGAGGCGGAGTGCTGGTCGCAGTTGCAGTTGGAGCATTTCGCACAAGTAGAAGCCATTGATTCTTTGCTTTCTGCAATAAGCAAAACGCCAAATCTTAGTACCTTGAAACCCAAGGGCAACCATTAGCGAACCGTGTTTGGTTCGCGAACACGACACACGAAGTGTGGAGTGGAAAGAGAAAGAGGTCCCACTGGGCATGCCAGAATCTGTTCCCCTCCGAAAGACAGCGCGACAGGGACGTCTTGCCTGAGATTCAGGGCAGATGCTAATTGGTGCTATCCGTCTACCTCTTCGAAAATGTCAAGTTGATTTATGGCACCGTGTATCGAAGGTTTAAACGGATGCATCGGATGTAGCAAACTTCGTCAGATTCCCCCTCGCTTGAGGGGTTTTTGATTGTGGGGACGCTCTTCCCTGCAGGCGCAAGCCCCTGCAGTTAATTACGCTACCGCACTGCGGTAACCACTTTCTCCTTCTCCAGATGGTCACTTCGTGTCGTGTGTGTTTATTTTTTGTTTGGTTGCCCGTGGATTGTATACGGAGACTGAGTTATGTCGTCGCCCGTAGGGCGTGGACTAGTCCAAATCCGTATTATCTTAGATTTGGGTTTGGGGGTTTGGGTTTAAGGATACGTTAGCCTCATTGGAGACTAAGATCAACTTAAACGTTTGTTAAGGATACGTTAGTCTAGTTTTTAGACTAAGATCGACTTAACGGGACCGTTTAGATCCAACAAAAGAGCAATTAAGGGAGCCATGTTGTTTAGTTTAGTGACATTGCGGTCAATAGGTAGTTTAAGGACATTGCGGTCCAATGTTAGTTTTAAGACGTTGCGGTCAAGGTTAAGGACATCATAGTCCGTAGATTTAAGGACTCCACTGTCCGGCATTAGTTTGAAGACATCACGGCCAAGGTTAAGGACTTCATAGTCCGTTGTTAGTTTTAAGACGTTCCGGTCAAGGTTAAGGACATCATAGTCCATGAGTTTAAAGACCCTACAGTCCGTGTCAATGTGTGGTCATCGGGACCTGTCACCTCTTTGACGACGTTGAGGAATTACAACGCCAAGTATCAAAGGAGTGAAGAGATGTACCCTTGAACCAAGGTAGATTAAATAGTCTTTGGCCCAATTTGGGACCAAGACCAATTAATTATGTTATGAGCCCATTGGCCCAGTTAAGTTTGAATTGAGAACTTATGGCCATCTCGGGCTAAGTCCAATCATGCTTAGAATATTGGCTTTCTGTTGGTCCATTGGAGGAGAAGCTTTGCCTCTAGAACTTAGCCAATTGGGCTGAAGCTAGTGTTAAACACTAAAGACCAACAGTGTTGAACACTGGGAATGAGATTGATAAGTTAGTGTTTAACACCAAGAGATGGTTAGTGTTAAATACTAGCAACAGGGCTTTCAGATTAGTGTTTAAACACTAAAGCAAATCAGTGTTAAACACTGGCAATAGAGTTTTCAACCTAGTGTTACTAGTAACAGAGATCCCAAGTTAGTGTTAATCAATGTTAAACACTGGTATCAGAGATTTTTTTAATTTAGTGTTAAACACTAGGAAAATCAGTGTTAACACTGCTAACAAAGATTTAATTTAGTGTTAAACACTAAGAAAGTCAGTGTTTAAACACTGCAAATGGAGTTTTAATTTAGTGTTAAACACTAAGAAAGTCAGTGTTTAAACACTGCAAATAGAGTTTTTCAATTAGTGTTGAACACTAAGGCAAATCAGTGTTAAACGCTGAATTCAAAGGTTTCAATTTAATGTTAAACACTAAGGCAAGAGGGGTCACGTGGTAGCACATGTGGGCGCCCTCTCCTGTGGAGCTTTTCAGGGGTCACGTGGTAGCACGTGACCCTGCTTCTTTGCATGTTTGTTTAAGAATTAAATTCTTCGTAGGGTTAAACCCTAATAATTAACTTTAGAGGAATTAAATTCCCACTTTCTTTTAAAGAATTACTCTTAGATAGGGTTAAACCCTAATTTGTATTCTGTAAGAATCGAATTCCCATATATGTGAGGAATTAAGTTCTGTCGTAGGGTGAAACGCTAATTTCTTCTCTAAGGGAATTAAATTCCTGTGAGTTTGAGAAGGTTAAGTTTCTCAATTAAGGTTAAACCCTAGTTCTGTTCATTTTGAAGGAATTAAATTCCTATAACATAGGGTTAAACCCTAATTTCTTCTCAAAGGAATTAAATTCCTATAATTCTGTGAGAATTAAATTCTCAAACTTCCATTCCCTCTTTATGCTTTGGATCTGCATGGCAGGATCTCAAACCAATGAGAATTAAATTCTCAATTCATGGGGAGATGTGCACTTTGCAGATCCTCCACTAGAGAAAGAACTAAGCTCTTCTTTTTTAATATAAGAGTTAAACTCTTTTGAGAATTAAATTCTCTTTTGAAGCCTCCCCTTTCTTACCTAAGGTTTTCTTTTGCAGAGGATCAAATCCTTCAAAATCTCAAAGCTCTATTTCTCTCTTTCTCTATGTCTCTGTATATCTCTATTTGTATTTTCCTGGCTCCTATTTATAGGAGTAGGAAGAGAATCAATCAGTTTTAGTGAATCTTTTATTGAGAGATTTGATTTGTTTATTGAGAAATTTGATTTACATTCATCATTCATCTGGACCTTTGGATTATTAGGTGAATTTTATTCACCATTGGATTTTAAATCCAAAGATATTCCTTTGTTATTTCGGTTAGATTTTAAGAGGAAATCTTTCTAAGTTCAAGATTTTTCCATAAATAGGTGATATTTAATCACCTTTAGATTTTTAATCTAATCGGTTCCAAATAATCATTCTCCTTTGGAAAGATTTGAATGCTCTTCAGAATTTAATTCTGTTAAATAGAGAGGCTTTGAAAGCCGGTCACGTATGACCACGTGACCCTTGGTCACGTGTAGGCACGTGACCCCCTGGAACGAGCTTTTCTTCTCCTTTTGCACTCTGTTTTCTAGCCGCTGCTCAACCGTCACGTGCCAACACGTGACCCCTAGTCACGTGTGAGCACGTGACCTTTTCTGGAGCCTTTTCTTTGATTTAATCAGGAAGTGAATCTGCTTTTGCCGCTGCTTTTAAATGTCACGTGCCAACACGTGACTGCTGGTCACGTGCTAGCACGTGATGCCTCTACCGTAGACTTTCCTGATTTTAAATCAGAAAAAAAACTAATTAAGTATATTAACAAGTTATAATATATTATACTCGAGGTATTTGGGATAATTTCTTGTGTGAATCCAACGGAGCTTCAGGAGTCCCGTATTAACCTCTTTTTATTTTACTCGAATATCAGTTGGGTTGACTCATCCACAGCCTAGAGCCCGAATGCTAACACATGAAACGGGCCCGTGTTTTCTTGCTCCTGGGGCCCCACTTTTGAGCTCGTGAATACTTCTACAATTGCATTGACATTCACACTTGAAACATAACGTTAACATGGTGACCATATAGAGACCTATAGTATATACCTATCCATGAACATATACTCTTACTCGTCATATATATTCTGCACTTATCATTTTCTTTACTCTTACCAATCTTTAGGACTTACCGAGAGCTAGTTCGCTGACGGGCATTCCACCCACTTTTCTTCTCTTAAAATGTTCGTCAGATATGGTTGAGATGGAGGAAGTTGAAGCCACAGAGGAGGACTACAACCAGATCGCTACTCATGACTAGCTCAGCTTCATTTTTATTCAGTTTATGTTTGCCACTTTTTTAGGCATTTTCCTCATTGTATTTACTTTCCAGCATAAACTCATGTATTTGTAAATATTGGAAGTTAAATGTAAATAAAGATATTTGTTGAAAAATTTTATAGTCTCTATTTATTCTTGTATTATGTAATATTGTTTCAATACGCTTAGTATATTTATTTAGGGAATGACCTTCTCTGGATAAATATGCTGCGGGCTTGCCGCGTTACCGTTTCCGTCTATTGAGAAGCAGGGCGTGACAGGAATTGTTGGCATAAATTATAGTTAGAAACTTCAGAGTACATACCCTGATTCCGACGATAATTTTGTCGTTCTCTCCATTCACGAAATCCATCAGTTAACGGACAATCTTTATAAACATGAGAGGGATCTTCAAAATTAGTGCAAAAAGGTGGATAACTAGGAACTTAGTAATTATCTTTTAATGCCTCAACATTTTGCCTAAGATCATATAACTCTACACGCAACCTATCCTCATTGTCGGCTGTGGATATGTAAGGTGAATTATCCAGCTTCTTCTTCGGGTGAATCTTCCGCTCCTATATTTAATTAGTCTAATACAATCTTGAAGTGATGGTTTAACTGGATAACATAATTCATATAAAGATAGTTTAGCGCATTTTCATCACCCATATAAAAAAGATACACTGAGAATTAAAACGAAAAAAAGTAGAAAAGGAAAGGAAAAAAACTAAACAGGAAAAGGAAAAATCCAAACCAAAAACGGGCAGTGGATCTGAACAAAAGAGGAGATGCTGCACAACTACAAAAACTCTGGACTATGAATTCGGCCAAAAACCGACCCCAAAAATTTTCTTGCCGAAATTTGACCGGTTCTGGCCGTTAAATTTTTCTGACCCCTCTGCACGCTCCGAAGTCTTCGAGTCCGCTTCTTGTTTCTTGAAATAAAAATAGAAAAATGCAGTATAAAATAGAACAAAATAAAGAAAATTAACTCGAAATAAAATTAATTAGAATTGCTACCGGCACTCCGGCAACGGTGCCAAAAACTTGATAGAGCTTTATTTTTCTCTCAAATTTAACCGTAAGTGTCACGCACTGCTTCCCGGAAGACGGTAATGGCATGTGACGAGCCCCGCAACATATTTATTATGAGAAGGTCATTTCCCTTAATAAATACGTTAAGCGTACATAAGTAATATAACAATAAGCAAGAATAACAAAAGTAATTAAAATAAACAATAACTTTATTTACATTCAAATTCAAATACAACTGTCTGAAATAAAAGATACAATGACTGAAAGGTGCCTAAACAATGGCATATAGAAAGTAAGTGCAGAAATGGGAACCAGTAGTCAAGCTTGACTGTGAGTAGGTCCAAGTTCTCCTGGCTCGGCTTTATCTCCTCAGAATCAGGTCCTCCTGACGAACATTCTAAGGAAAAGAAACAGAGAGGAAAGTCGTCGGTGAACTCGCTTTTGGTAAGTCCCCAAAAGAAATAAGTAATGACAAATGAAGGTATGTAAAATGAATAGAAACCAAGTAGTAATGAACAGGTAAGGTTTTATGACAAATGTGTAATATTTGCAAGTATAAAGTTGTTAAGAAAAAGATACGAGATTATAAGCTAAAGAAATCCATACTCAAAACCTTTGAGCCGAATCTTGACCAATTGAAGCTAAGCAATCGGCAACAACGTGGATTAGGGGATTTAAGCGCGGTATTCGTGGAATACGGCTTATTTACCCTTGTCCTTCCGTTCTTGTCTCTTGCTTTCGCCTCCGGCCAAACCGAACGCAACCGGTCGCGGTTAGGAATCACCGTTACCTTGTCAGGGTACGGTGCCTAACGGAGCGCTTGCGTATGTTTTGGGCGGAGTTCAATGGAAGATACGGGAAAAGGAAATGGGCAAAGAAACATTAACTTAGAATACCGTATTTTTCTCTTAACAAAGATAATTACATTCATTCACAAGAAAGAACCAAAAAGAGAGAACAAAAAGAAAAGAACAAAGAAAAGAAAAGATTACAAACAAGTAATTAAAGTGCATGAATATAAATTGCAAGAAAGTAAAGCAAGGTAATAATAAGCAAGTAATAAAAAGCGATAAAAAGAACAAGAAACTAGGACTCAAGACAAGCATGTGATCAATAGCCAACCCTTAAACTTGCAAGCTCAATCAAGAGGTTGCAAGATCAAGGGAAGGGTAGAGAACGCATGTGAAATGAAGTGCTAATTCCATGAAAGAATACGACCCTTGAGATCAATAACTAACCCTTAACAATTCAAGCTCAATGAAGAGGTTGAATGATCAAGAGAAAGCAAGAATCTCAAGGGGAAGAAGAAACAAAAGAGAATGATACAAAAAGCCCTCATCTTCATTGATCTCCCACTCAAAAAGCTCTCACTACAATTTTCATGGAAAAAGAAATGAAGAAGAAGAAGAAAAAGACTAAATCCTAACAAAAAGAGGAACAAAAGAATGACCCTTGGCTTTGGCAAGTTCTGCTGTATTTATGGGCAGGGAAATGAAAATCTAGGGCAACCACCAGAGTACATGTAAAGTACCAAAAATACCCCCAAAAACTTTCTGTCTGCCGACACCATATGGCCGCGGATCCGCGGCCAATACCCCTCTTTGGCCGCGGATCCGCGGCCGTCTTGATGAGTTGGGTCGTCGTATTTTTGGTGCTTCCCTGGTTTCTTGTCCCCTGTTGTCTGGTACATATATTTTCTGAAAATACTTTCACATTTCTTCCAGAATTTCTGTTGAGGAAAGGTGGACTTTTGTGGGTGCTTTTGTCATGATTGCCTCGAGCTCCGCGTAGATTTCTTGGAACTTGTTGTTGCCATTGAGCCTTGTGCATGAAGGTGACATTGATTTGACAATTTGTCTTCCTAAACTGGTATCTGGCAACATACGGATGACGAGCGGAGACCGTGTTTTCTCAGTGGTTGGCAGGAACCCGGATATTGTCGTGTTTTCCATGAATTTCACCGTTTTAGAACCGAGAACCTGTATCCTGCAAATATGTAACAAACACGGATTAAAAGCACCTACCTATAAACACACGAGCGTAAGAATGGGCGGTATAAAATGCAGTATTCTGTTATGAACAAATACCCCCAAACTTAACTTTTGCTCGTCCCGAGAAAAACCAATTATTCATAAAAATAAAATCCTAACCGCACTTTCGCAGGGAACGCGATTGCACTGAGCACGTGCAACAAGCCGTTAAACCTCTAGGTGTCCCTAGTAGGAGGAGTGTTGTCTCCTGAGGGTTTTCAGCGGATACTACCCACAAAATCCGGTCAAGTTGGTTTTGTACAATAACTAGGATTCAAACCCTAAAGTTTTTGTTTCAGAAAATAACAATTCTATAATCCTAAGTCTAGACTATCGAACCTTTATTTTTCACACCTCGCTTCTTATTTAACTACAGATTTTATATGTCTTTACGTGCAGTGCAATTAGTGTCGTTATGTTCCAGAAGGATCGATTAAAGTCATCATGTTGCACAATAAAGCCCAGATAACAATTTTAAAAGGATCACATAAGTTTTATAAAGAGTTAAGCATTTTTCAAGTTTCGTTTTCCAGTAAGGTTTCAACTTCAGAATTTCTATCTTCCTTAACAGGAAACTAAGTCGTATTTTTCACTCCACCCTTTTCTTGTTTTCATTTCATACACACCTCTGTGAACGTGCAATAGTCTTTATCATAGAATAAAACCTTCATATCTCCGTTAAATTTTTTTTATAAAAGCCTGTCTTTTATCAAGATTATTCTCACACAAAGAACCGTTAGGAATTTTAACTCGGAGAGAACACTTGCTTGACTTTGTTTTAAACTGGACTTTCTAGGCTTCTTAGCGAGCTTTGGGCCAATGCACCCAAACCAGTTGGTTTTAGGGCATTAGGTGTAGAAACACCCCAGCGGACTTAATTACTCAAGTTACCTAGGTCCAAAAACAAAAGACAGTTTGACGTGAAAATAAGATGATTTAATACGAACGGAGATATAACCGGCAGTTCAATTATTTTTTTGGATAAAAGACGTGTTTAGTGGGTTTGGTGTGTAATCATTCCAATCAAGTTTCCGATGGGTTATTTTTCAGACTTAGCTCCAATTACGGCATCAATAACATTCCTTCATATTCGCTTTACTTCATAAACTATTCTTGACATTACTTATTTCAGAACAAACCTATTTGATCCTCAGAAAATCATTTATCTGTTTAAAAGTTTAAACATGAAAGACTTGTCATCTAATTCCCAAAATTCACGACACGTGTAGTGTGATGTAAAGACGTATATCAGCTATAGTTAACTTCAAAGGAGAGTTATCTTTCAGGTTTTCAAAATCTAAACATAAGATTTAGTTATTCCTATTTTTTCAAACAAAAACCGTCGAATGTTGAATCAGAGTTCTTCCACAATCTAACTTGACAAAAAAGTTTTTATATTTTTAGAAAATTTTCAGATTTTTATGGATTTTATGGATTTAATATGCAGATGCAAAATATACATATGAATGCGAAGGAAGAAAGCTTACCGAGCACACCCCCAAACTTAAACTTGACAGTGCCCTCACTGTCAGGCTATACCAAGAGGGTTAAAATTGCCGGCGCTTCCTAGAAACAAATTATATACAAAACAAAAAGGAAAACAAAAATATATAAAAAAAAGTGTCCCCCCAAACTTAAGTAAAACAGTGTTTCCACTGTTAAGCGTTGAAATTCAGGATTTAGGGGGGAAAGAACAGTATCAAGCTATACAAGGCCTTACACAGGCCAAAAGTGAGCACCAACCATTCAAAGATTTTATCGCTATAATGTACCGGTTGGTGGAAGAAGGCGTAGAGGAAAGAGATGGAGAATACGCGAGACCATATGCGGAGAGAAGCGGGATATGGTCTCGGTATATGAGAGGAAGAAGAATGGCAGACGGGAAAAAGAAGTGGAATACGAACTTGAGGGTGCAAGTGGAGTAAATAGATTAGCACAATTTGGGATGACCGATGTGTGAAAAGCGATTGTGCTAATATATTTACTCGTCGAGAAATGGGGTCAAATCCCTCAAGATTCGTGAGAAACCATGGGTACGCCGAACTTGGTAAACCAGACATATGAAATGTAAGTGATACGGGTTTTTGCAAGGTCGGAACGATGGAAAGGATGGAGGGAAGTGGTTGAGGAAGGGTATCGGTTAAGGTTTCGGGAGGGTGTACACAGTCAATGAAAGGAACAGGATGAATTGGAAAATCCGACTCATCAATTAAAACTGGTTCATCCTCAACACTATCCTCAATATTCTCCTCAAAATTTATCTCATCCATGCCTTTATCATCCATATCAAGACGCATATGAAGTTCGGGAAAAACAGTTAAAGACTCGGGATGATGATTTGAAGAGACAAACTCAGCCAAATCTACGGGTTCATCATCCAAAATATCCCCAGCGTCAATATCCTCAATCAAGTGAAAATCAATATTCTCAGACACCTCATCAAAAGCATGGATATTAATCAATTCAGGTTCTAAGATGGAGGTGTAGAGGTCAAAAGGATTGTTTGTGGTTTCACTTGGCAAGGTCCCTTCACAATCTGGCAAATCAAACCCTACAAAGTCGCACAACTCATTAAACATTCTATCTTCAATTGATAATTCAGTTGGGACACTTGATAGACTTTCAACACAGGAGTTGTGGGATTCAATTTGAAACGGGTAGGTTTGATTTGGAAGGGGGTACAGCTCACTCTCTCCACTCAAATTCACAGCCTGTCCGACCGCCTCTTCATACATTGGAAAATTTGGAGCTAGTTGGAAACTAGCTACCGGGTCAGTAGGTTGTATGAGAGCGGCCATGGACGCATTCAAATCCATCATCTGTTGGCTTGACGTTACCCTAAAGTCTTCCAACGACTGTTCCAGACTAGACATCGGTTGTGAAGGGGTTTCAGTAAAAGATTCAAAGTTGTTTGGATTCTGAAAATTCCCAAAAGGCTGTGTAGAAGCAATGTCTAGGGAAGGTGCAAAAGTAGGGTAGGATTGGTAGGAATTGAATGGTTGGACAGGAGCAGGATCAACATTTGGATAGGAAGGTGAATGGAATTGTTGATCCCAAGAATTTGAAGTGGTGAAAGGAGTGAAAGATCGGCTACGGGATTGTTCAATACGTTCAGCGATGGACAAAGGACGACTTGCAAAAGGGGTATCAACATAAGCGGGTGCGGGAGGTTGAAAAGGTTGATACGAAGTGGAATGAGGAGTGCAAGTGTTTGTCCTAGACGCTGCTATGCGATCTTTCAGTGAAACTTTGGGCATGGAGGGGTCGTTCGATGTTCGGCCAAAGCAAGAACCGTAAGAAGTAATGTCTGGTTGTGGGTACCAAAGTTCGGCAAGAGTTTTTCGAGGTGGGGTACCCATGATATGAAGAGAGAGAAGGAAAGGTAGAGAAAAGGAGGGGAAAAAGAATGTGATTTTTTTTTTTTTAGTTTATATATTAACAAAAGAATAAAAAACAATATTGACAAAAACAATCACGACATAAAAATACCACACACCTAATCGTTCTAGGGTTCACCTAGGTCAACTAGACCTGCTCCAGAACTTGATTGTCGAAGTAAAACTGTGTCGAGAAACAGGCTCAAGATACACTGATCACGAGGCCAGGTAAGTGCAGAGATAAGGGGAGGTTTTCCAACGCTTTCGCAAAGTTCCTTAATTAAATAACCCTTTCTCTTTTGGCGGTTGCGCCGTTAACACTTTCCTAGACACCCCGTAAACAATATACCGTTAAGCGAGATTCTAAACACAGTTAACTTCTCCTAGTGAGCGCGAAGTCCTTAAGGCTTAAAGTCTAGTTTCTTTTAAATTTTGTGCGGGTAAACGTTATGCTCAAGTTCGTGATTTGTGGGCCACGGAAAAGGTGATGAAATCCTTTACCGTATCTTGTGGGGTTCGCTTGCCCTTAAGTCCGTATTAATGTATGCAATGCACAATTCAATAAAAATTCTATATAGAATCAAAAAAAATTGTTGTTTTTTTTTTTTTAAGCGCGGCACTGCAACAAATACGGGTTAGTCAATTTTTAGCATTGCTAGCGAACTTGCAAAGAATCCTGCAAAGAATAGTATATTGGATGCGTCGGATTTGAGAAGAAGGTGTTAGTAAAGTACGTACCGTTAAGTTTTGGGTTAGGAAACCCCCGTTGAATCAAATCCGGTAAGCTTGAAAAGTTCGCTTGCGCGGGTCAAACTACCCGGATCTTTGGCACTGTACTTTGTAATCACCTTAACTTTGAACGTACACTTTGCTCCCACAATTGCAGTTTGCAAATCTGCAAAAATCTGCACTCTTGCCCACAAAAATGATCAAAAATAACAAAAAGAATTTTTTTTTATATATACAAAAGAATATTAACCCGAATAACAAGAAAGAAAATACGCTACCGTCTCCACGGCAACGGCGCCATTTGATTGAAAGAATTAAAGTTTTAACCGCAATCAAGACGGTGTCGCTATGCAGCTAGCCGGTTGAGCACGGGTCGATCCACAGGGAGATGGTTGTGTTTCCTCTCTTGTTTTAGACGAGTCAATAAAGAATTTGTGTATGTTCGAGACTATCCTATGTGTAATATTTGCAAGTATAAAGTTGTTAAGAAAAAGATACGAGATTATAAGCTAAAGAAATCCATACTCAAAACCTTTGAGCCGAATCTTGACCAATTGAAGCTAAGCAATCGGCAACAACGTGGATTAGGGGATTTAAGCGCGGTATTCGTGGAATACGGCTTATTTACCCTTGTCCTTCCGTTCTTGTCTCTTGCTTTCGCCTCCGTCCAAACCGAACGCAACCGGTCGCGGTTAGGAATCACCGTTACCTTGTCAGGGTACGGTGCCTAACGGAGCGCTTGCGTATGGTTTGGGCGGAGTTCAATGGAAGATACGGGAAAAGGAAATGGGCAAAGAAACATTAACTTAGAATACCGTATTTTTCTCTTAACAAAGATAATTACATTCATTCACAAGAAAGAACCAAAAAGAGAGAACAAAAAGAAAAGAACAAAGAAAAGAAAAGATTACAAACAAGTAATTAAAGTGCATGAATATAAATTGCAAGAAAGTAAAGCAAGGTAATAATAAGCAAGTAATAAAAAGCGATAAAAAGAACAAGAAACTAGGACTCAAGACAAGCATGTGATCAATAGCCAACCCTTAAACTTGCAAGCTCAATCAAGAGGTTGCAAGATCAAGGGAAGGGTAGAGAACGCATGTGAAATGAAGTGCTAATTCCATGAAAGAATACGACCCTTGAGATCAATAATTAACCCTTAACCATTCAAGCTCAATGAAGAGGTTGAATGATCAAGAGAAAGCAAGAATCTCAAGGGGAAGAAGAAACAAAAGAGAATGATACAAAAAGCCCTCATCTTCATTGATCTCCCACTCAAAAAGCTCTCACTACAATTTTCATGGAAAAAGAAATGAAGAAGAAGAAGAAAAAGACTAAATCCTAACAAAAAGAGGAACAAAAGAATGACCCTTGGCTTTGGCAAGTTCTGCTGTATTTATAGGCAGGGAAATGAAAATCTAGGGCAACCACCAGAGCACATGTAAAGTACCAAAAATACCCCCAAAAACTTTCTGTCTGCCGACACCATATGGCCGCGGATCCGCGGCCAATACCCCTCTTTGGCCGCGGATCCGCGGCCGTCTTGATGAGTTGGGTCGTCGTATTTTTGGTGCTTCCCTGGTTTCTTGTCCCCTGTTGTCTGGTACATATATTTTCTGAAAATACTTTCACATTTCTTCCAGAATTTCTGTTGAGGAAAGGTGGACTTTTGTGGGTGCTTTTGTCATGATTGCCTCGAGCTCCGCGTAGATTTCTTGGAACTTGTTGTTGCCATTGAGCCTTGTGCATGAAGGTGACATTGATTTGACATTTTGTCTTCCTAAACTGGTATCTGGCAACATACGGATGACGAGCGGAGACCGTGTTTTCTCAGTGGTTGGCAGGAACCCGGATATTGTCATGTTTTCCATGAATTTCACCGTTTTAGAACCGAGAACCTGTATCCTGCAAATATGTAACAAACACGGATTAAAAGCACCTACCTATAAACACACGAGCGTAAGAATGGGCGGTATAAAATGCAGTATTCTGTTATGAACATATCCCAAGGACATGGGATAACCCGCTCCATCCGCAAATGGGTGCCCTAACGAGGGTTATAGAGGCGTAATTACAAAGGTGTTAAAAATAGCAATTAAAACGTATTTTATAAAGCAAGGATATTTTCTTAAAACTGTTTCCATTTAGAATAAAACGTTGTGTTTAAAATATCGTACTATAAACCATCGTGTATGTGGGTGGGGTAGATTGTTACCCCATGAATTTTCTAAAGGTATAGGTTATTGTTAGGAATATGTATGCCCTGGAGTCCATTATTGTATGATATAGTGGATGCTTAGACATATATATAGAAGACTTTCTTACTTGACATGATAGTATGCTATCTGGTTGCTCTTTATCTTAACATGTACACTTGTATTGTTATATTGTCTCTCTAATATATGTTGATAAAGCCCTTATGATGTTGACTTGACTACCAGGACTATGATGCAGATCATACTAGTGGGGCTTGTGTAGTCCACAAGCACATCCTTTAACAGTTCCCAGTCGAGGGGATATCAAGACAAGGCATCGATATTCCAGAGTAGACTAGTGTGTACGTTTCTTGACCCTGTTTGGGGCGATGGTTGATCCCACATCCATTGGTGTTTGATATCAAATATTATACACAGATGCTCATTAGAGAATGGGTACACCGAACAGGACTAGCCGAGAGCTTCTAGATGGTACCATATATATTGTCAGATAGCAGTTCTTTGGTGACACTTGTACAGGTTAGTATGTAGACCCGAGATCGTCATAGTGTCTTGTGTGGTTCTCACTGTGATTTGATTTCCTCCCTACCACGGCTCAAAGGAGTCGTGCAAACAGGGGGATTTTAGGTACAGTCTCGAGTCACATGGAGGTAATGAGCAATAGGAGGGGTTTTGTCTCTCCTGGTATAGGGAGTTGATGTTGCGCTATGCTCGATTGGCTATAACAGTAAGTCCCTGGCCACGGCTGATGAGATTTATTGGTAAGTGTTATCAGTAGTTTCTTGAACAGTTATAGGCCACACATCGGCATAACTTATCAAGTTACTGGGAGTCTGACGATTCCACCCCTAGACTTGATATGCGACATATCAGACGAAGAGACCGGACTGTACGGTAAGTGTTGCTTATAGGATTTGCGGGAGTTTGGACAAGCTTACTTGTTGATCTTCTATTCGCTCAATACCTGGGGAGCCGTTACGTCCAGCTAGTACCGCTGATGGCTTGTGGGTGACTGATGTGATCATTATCTACTGCTGGCATATTGATGAGTCTTTAGAGTCTCACACAGAGGTTTCTTACCTCAAGCGAAACGAAATAGGGCACATATGTGATATGTGCGGAAGCTTGATTAAATACGAGTATGTGATATCGTATTCTAATCTCGCGATATTTGATATCGGTTAGGTTATATGAGATATAATCGGATAATTGAAACAAGTGTTGATTCAATGGTATATGTATACGTTGTTAATATATATTTGATATATATTTGTATATTTGATATTAGCCGGATTATATTTGATATACCCAAATTATTGAATCAAGTGTTTATTTAATTATTTAATATATATATATATGTATATATATATATATTAATTACTATTGAATATTAGACGGTTATATGTGATATAACCGGATTATTGAATCAAGTGTTGATTTAATAATGTGATATACATATAAATAAGATATTAGTCGCTTATATATGATATGACCGGATTATTGAATCAAGTGTTGATTTAATAATTTGATATAAGTTTTTATATTTGATATATTAATATATGTTAACTAATATAATGCTCACTAAAGATTTTATTCTATTCTAATACATTTAATATATATGTGATATATATTAATATATGTATTTAATTTTTGTATCATGCTTGATGATACATAGAACATGGGTGTATGAGACTTATACTAGAGCCAAGGATAATATTGGGTGATTTATTTTAAAGTGAAATAAAAATTAGTGGATAATGAGCATGGCTTAGAAGCTTGTAGAAGCATGTAAAAGCCATGACTCGTTCCACTAATTTTGTTTTACTCTAGATATTTTCTCACCCAACCATATATCTTTAGCCCATGGTTAACTCTCACTAATCACTTGAGATATTTTCTTCACCCAAGTTCATTTTCTTCCTCTCTAGTTTTTCTTAAGTTGGAAAAGAAAAAGAGAAATATATTTCTATAGTGAGAAAAATTCCTACTTCATCAACCTACTCTCATCTAGCCCATAAGATTAGGTTGTTTGCTTCACTAACTTTTTTATTAGTGAAGAGGTAGCTTGAGTTAGAGAAACTTCATGGTGGATCATCTTCGGCTTCGAAGATCACAAAGTAAGCTCGATCCTTTCTACAAGTGGAGCCAAGAAGAGTTCTAGGGACTACTACTTGGAGTTTAGGGACTACTACTTGGAGTTTTAGAAGTGAAGGACCGTTCTACAAAGGTTGTAACCCTCTTCACTTAGTTGTAGTTCTTGTTATATCATTACTTAAACCCTAATACTCTAGTTCGATTCTAGGTTAGTGTAGCTTAAATCTCTAGATTTTTTCAAATTGCATACTTGATGATGTGGAAACTAGTAGAGGTGCTAAGGCACATTTTCATGGACCAGAGCCAATCTAGAGCATTAGGCAAGTTATAAACGACGTTAAAGTGTTCGATCGAACTTCAAAACCCCACAATTTCCAAGTTTCTGTCCATTTTTTCAAAAGTTGATACTTTACAGATTAAAAATATGCAGAAATTCATGCAGGGTATTTAATGGAGCCCCAAGAAATACGAGGGCCCAACTAGACCAAATGGCCACGGAACCGCGGCATAACCTAGGGTTTAGCCGCGGTTCCGCCACACTTTTGGTGAGTTAGTGATTTGTGTTTCTTTTGATGCTCCATGTTGATATTTGGCACTTTCTGGGTGTTTTTATTTAGACTCAAGTTGTTGAGGTCTTTGTGATTTGTGGGTTTTTGATATATCGATCGAAATATTTAACATCGTCTAGATATTGATGATATGTGATACAATTTTTGGAATCCACATTAATTAGTTTTGTGAAAACTAGTTGATGTTTTGTGAATCTAGTATTTTGGTCTCATTTGATCGATTGCCACGGAGTTTCGATTCAGATCAAAACTCTGTCGCAATCTCGTATTGTACGCGAATACTCGTTGGGAAACACTACTAGATAGCCACACCCCATAGCCCCGACCAAGTGACTATAGGAGAACACCGTAGCCAAAAGCATCCACTCGGATGCTCATGGCCGCGGTGTTCCGTCCAAGTGCACTTCGTTGATGGCATCGGGGGTGCGGCAATCTACTAAAGTTCCCAATGAGCATTCGATCGTTTTATCGGGAATCTTGTTGAATTACCCAACTTGTTATTGAAAAGTGTTTTCAATTCGAGACTTAAATGCCATGTTTATAGGGTTAGGCGTGAAATCCGGAGTATGTTATATTCCAAGTTTATGATGTCTAAGGAAGATGCGGATTCTAATTATTGTATTTTTCATTTCTTTTCTGCGACCGTAAGTGTAATATGTGGTGTATCCCCAATCCCCTTGCTATACTTCAATGACATTAGGAATACGCATATTTACATACGTTGATGACATGTGATGTTATGTGTTGCTGTGATATGTTATATTGGATCGTCGTGATTGAATAGCCGGGGGTTTTTGCGTGAGATGAGAGTTTTTCTATTTTCATTCATGTAAAAATTGTATGTAATATTCTTTTATTGGGACACTTTCAGGTTAAGGATGATATCACCATTGATGTATATTATTTACTTTTCCATATTAGGATAGACTCAAGGCGGGGGGCACAAGTAACCGGGTTCTAGAGTCCAGTGGGAGTCCATCTCGAGGAGTCGAGACCGGTCTCCTAACTCTAGAATAGGCAGGGTTGCTTGCCGCTCTCGTAGGGGTTTAGAGATATGGGTTTGGCTATTCATCATGACCGTGGAATCCGTGTTTTTCATTACTGGATTAATTTAAAGCACGGACCTCCTAATATATCCAATATTTCATATGTTTGTTTCTGCTGCTTGAGTTCTGTGATATGATCATATAACTGCGTGAGACGAATGCTATATCTATATGATATATATAATAAATGTTGCTTATTTTTTGCACCCACGCTAGTTCAGCCCCCGCTCTGCCGTTAGTTAAGTAACCTAACGATGCATGATGGGACCCCGTGGAGAATGCGGAAGGCATAAGCGTACGTTCTATTTTCGTTTCTTCTGTGATCTTTAGGAAACATAAATGATGGGACGTCATTAATGAGATTAATGAAAAGAAAATAAACCTAAAGATGTTGTAGAATCAAATTTTTCAAAAAGGTAGCTCTAGTTGTTGCTTTGCATAGCAGTATTCCTTTATGAATATCCAGCACCTCATTCGATGAGGAAGGAGCCTAGATCCCTTCACCGGAAGTGACCTCTTTAGAAAAACTAGCAAATGCTATAACCCACTCGGTTTGTTTTGAAAACTACTCGATTTTAAAAGCGGGGCTTAAACCACTCCTTTTCAAATCACTAGATTCTACAACGATAACAAGTTCATTACGTTAAAGGTTTTCTTCAAAACCATTCGTAGCTCTCCATCATTTCAGATAAGTGCTATTTAGTATTCGTGCTGCGTTTATTGACCTTGTCAAGGCGTAGTGTGCAGTAACTGATTAGTGCTTATCTGCCACATATGATGCGATTGGATTAAGAAAGTCGTACGGTCTTGTTGACCATAGTTAAAGGTCGTACGAGTGGTTTAATTCAATCACGAAATGACAGGTAGAACTTGACTAGCACTTATGATTTGTTGACCATAGTTAAGGTCAAAAGATGCTAGGGGTAAAAATAGATATTGGGAATTTCAAGTGTTGAAATTTGCAATGAGATTGCATACCTTCTATGAGATAGTTGGATCCTAATACCCATTGCGAGTAAGAGTTACTCCTGAGAGAGTTTTGCACTTTACAATTAGCTAATCCAGTAGGTGTCTAAGAAAGGTGTAAACGGGGTTATGCCCCTGCGGAAACGAGATTATTTAATTAGTTCCATGCTAAAGCATGGGGAGACTTCCTCGAAGTACCAATACCTGCCTGGCTGACCGATTGGCGAACTTGTAGGGTGTAATTAATCCCGGCTAGTGTTACCTTTTACGGTTTGAAGGAAGATTTGATAAAAAAAGTGGAAGCCATCCTGATTAGATAAGATAATAACCAATCTAATCTTGCAAGAGCGCATGCTAAAGTATTTTCTTCTCTCTCTCCAGGTAGCGACCATGACACGCTTTAATCAAGATAATAATATGGATGTATTGACCGAACTCGCTTATTATACTGAGCTGGAGAACGTTGGCTCCGCTCTATCTTATGACTATCATAAGTCTGAGTAAGGAATAGGGGAATGCAAGAATTTCCACGCAGCCCGAACGGAGAAAAAGCATACTGATGCATCTTCTTCGGGTGTGTTAGTTATTGAGAACCGTTTCTCAGTTTGCTCTACGTCCTGGGTATTATATACCGAATCAAGATCCCATATTTGTAATAAGTTACAAGGGTTAAGAAGAAGTAGAGAACTGGGAAAGGGTGATATGTCTCTGAGAGTAGGGAACGGAGCAATTGTTGCTGCCGAAACTGTCGGCGAATATCACATTGTATTGCCAAATGGTAATACATTGATTTTGAACGACTGTTATTACGTACCGTCGATTATGTGCAACATTATATCTGTTTCTTTATTAGATAAAGATGGATATAACTTTGCACTAGAGAAAAATGTTATGAACATTTTCCTGAATCAAGTGTTGATTGAGTTTGGTACGTTGTGTAACGGTATATACGTTCTAAATCAAAATACAGTTCTAAGCATACAGAACACACACAAGAGGAAAAGTTCGGAAATGAACGAAGCCTTCTTGTGGCATTGTAGACTTGGTCATATCAATGCGACCAGACTAGCTAAGTTGCATAAAGATAGATATTTGAATCCTTTTAAATTTACATCTTATGAAACTTGTCAGTCATGTCTCAAAGGCAAGATAAACAAAACTCTATTTACGGGACACGGAAAAAGAGCTACTGGACTCTTGAGACTGATACATAGTGATCTATGTGGTCCTATGTCTATATATGCCTGGAATGGTTCCTTATACTTTATTACATTCACCGATGATCTCTCAAGATTCGGACATGTGTTCCTGTTGAAACACAAATCTGAAGCTTTTGAGAAATTCAAGGAATATAAGTGAGAAGTCGAGAACCAGACAGGTAAAAGTCTTAAATTCCTTTGATCTGATCAGGGAGGAGAATACTTGAGCACGAAATTCCGAAACTATTTAAAAGAAGATGGGATTCTCTCTCAGCTGCATATCTATTGAATAGGGTTCCGACCAAATCTGTGCCTACCACTCCATATGAGATATGGTATGGAAAGAGACCATCTCTTAAACGGGTTAAGATATAGGGTTGTTCGGCCTATGTTAAAAAGAAAAATTCGGACAAGCTCGAGGCAAGGTCTGTTCTGTGCAAGTTTGTGGGATATCCAAAAAATTCATATGGATATATCTTCTACCACACTGAGGAACAAAAGGTGTTTGTTTCTCAATATGCCACCATTTTAGAAAAGGAATTTCTTGTGAAAGAAATTAGTGGTAATGTGGTAGAACTGGAAGAAGTTCCAGCTACCTGGGAGATCTAGTAGGATTCCTCATCCACCTGGAAGATACTATGGTTTTCTCATAGACGGTGGGAGCAAGGATTGCATCATGGAAGATGATGACCCAACTAGTTCCGAGCAGGCCATCACAAGTGGGGACTTTATGAAATGGCTGGATACTATGCGATCTGAGATAGAATCCATGTACACCAACAAAGTATGGACTTTGGAAGTTGCTCCTGAAGGGGTAAAACCCATTGGGAGTAATTATATCTTTAAGAAGAAACTTAGTGTAGGTGGAAAAGTTGAGACCTTCAAAGCTAGACTTGTAGCAAAAGGTTTTCGTTAACGACCAGGTGTCGACTATGATAAAACCTTTTCTCTAGTGGCTATGCGTAAGTCCATCAGGATCCTACTTGCCATTGTTGCATACCATGACTACAAAATCTGGCAGATGGACGTTAAGATCGCTTTTCTAAATGGTGATTTAAAAGAGAGCGTGAACATGACACAGCCAGAGGGATTCGTAGACAGTGGGAGCAGCGGAAAGGTGTGCAAGCTGCTTAAATCAATTTACGGATTAAAGTAGGTATCGCGTAGCTGGAACATCTATTTTGATGTGGCGGTCAAAGAGTTTGACTTCATCAAAAACGTAGATGAATCTTATATATACAAAAAGGTTGTAGAGAGTAAAATTGTCTTCCTCGTATTGTACGTGGATAGCATACTCTTGATAGGAAATGATATTCCTATACTACACTCGGTCAAACTCTTTTTATCACAAAAGTTCTCCATGAAAGATCTAGGTGATACTTCCTACATCCTGGGGAAAAAGATCTATAGAGATAGATCTAAGAGGATGTATGAATTGTCCCAATCCAGGTACATTGACACCATACTGAAAAGGTTTAGTATTGAAGATTCTAAGCGTAGTAATTTACCCTCTTGTTCAGGAATCACTCTCTCTAAAGAGATGTCTTTCAAGACTGATTTGGATAGGGCTCGCATGCAAGGGATACCCTATGCTTCTGCAGTTGGGTCTATCATGTACGCGATGTTATGCACCAGACCGGATGTAGCTTACGCACTTAGTGTGGTAAGTAGGTATCAATCAGATCCTGAAGAAAAGCATTGGACAGCTGTGAAGAACATTCTTAAGTACTTGAGAAGGACTAAAGAAATGTTCTTGGTGTATGGTAACGGAGAACTCCAGGTGAAGTCCTTTACCGATTCGAGCTTCCAGAGTGATAAGGATGACAATAAGTCGGTCTCGGGTTTTGTCTTTACTATCAATGGAGGGGCGGTATGTTGGAAGAGTTCCAAGAAAGATACCGTAGCAGACTCGACGATGGAGGCTGAATACATCGCTGCCAACGATGATGCCAAAGAGTCTGTCTGGATGAAGAAGTTCATTACTGAGCTTGGTCCGGTTCCATCCATTGAGGATCTACTACCCCTGTATTGTGTTAACAATGGAGTTGTGGGTTTGGCCAAGGAATCTCGGTCCCATAAGCAATCCAGACATATTCATAGGCGGTATTACCTGATCCGGGAGATAGTAGATCGCCGGGAGATCGAGGTCATGAGAGTTGACACGAAGGACAACACAATGGATCCACTCACAAAAGCCTTCCCCCAGACGCAGTTTGAGAGACTTTTTGGGATGTTGGGTATGAGATACTACAACAACTAGTCTTAGTGCAAGTGGAAAATTGTTAGGAATATATATACCTTAGAGGCCATTATTGTATGATATAGTGGATGCTTAGACATATATATAGAGGACTTTTTTGCTCGACCTAATAGTATGCAATTTGGTTGCTCTTTATCTTAACATGTACACCTGTATTGTTATACTGTCTCTCTGATATATGTTGATAAAGCCCTTAAGATGTTGACTTGACTACCAGGACTACGATTCAGATCATACTAGTGGGGCTTGTGTAGTCCACAAGCACATCCTTTAACAGTTCCTAGTCGAGGGGATATCGAGACAGGGCATCGATATTCCAGAGTAAAATAGTGTGTACGTTTCTTGACACTGTATGGGGCGATGGTTGATCCCACATCCATTGGTATTTGACATCAAAGATTGTATACAGATGCTCATTAGAGAATGGGTACACCGAACAGGACTCGCCAAGAACTCCTAGATGGTACCATACATATCGTCAGATAGCAGTTCTCTAGTGACACTTGTACAGGTTAGTCAGTAGACCCGAGATCATCATAGTGTCTTGTGTGGTTCCCTGTGTGCTTTGATTTCCTTCCTACAACGGCTCAAAGGAGTCATGCAAACAGGTGGATTTTGGGTACAGTCTCGAGTCACATAAAGGCAATGAGCGATAGGAGGGGTTTCGTCTTTCCCGGTATAGAGAGTTGATGTTGTGCTATGCTCGATTGGCAATAACAGCAAGTCCCTGGCCAGGGCTGATGAGATTTACTGGTAAGTGTTATCAGTAGTTTCTCGAACGGTTATAGGCCACATATCGGCATAACTTATCAAGTTACTAGGGTCTGACGATTCCACCCCTAGACTTGATATGCGACATATCAGACGAAGAGACCGGACTGTACGGTAAGTGTTGCTTATAGGCTTTGCGGAAGTTTGGACAAGCTTGCTTATTGATCTTCTATTCGCTCAATACCTGGGTAGCCATTACGTCCAGCTAGTACCGATGATGGCTTGTGAGTGACTGATGTGATCATTACCTACTGCTTGCGTATTGACGAGTCTTTAGAGTCCCACACAGAGATTTCTTACCTCAAGCGAAACGAAGTAGGGCACATATATGATATGTACGGGAGCTTGATTAAATACGAGTATGTGATACCGTATTCTAATCTCGCCATATTTGATATCGGTTAGGTTATATGAGATATAACCGGATAATTGAATCAAGCGTTGATTCAATGGTATATGTATTTGTTGTTAATATATATTTGTATATTTGATATTAGCCGGATTATATCTGATATACCCGGATTATTGAATCAAGTGCTGATTTAATAATTTAATATATGAGAATAATGGAGAAAAGAGGACATAGGAGGAAATTTCCTCCTATGGCGTGGAAAAAATACAACCTCGACCAATTTTTTCGACGATCGGCCGCCATCTTCATCGTTATCATCTAAGATGTGGGTACACCAAATTTCATGTGATTCTACAACTTTTTCACCGTTGATTTAGCAATGTAAAAAGTTCTATTGTCAGTAAACCGTTAATTTTGAACCCACTAAATCAACGGTGAAAAAGTTGTGGAATCACATGAAATTTGGTGTACGCACATCTTAGATGATAACGATGATGATGATGGGTGCCGATCATCGGAAAAAATGGCGGAGGTTGTATTTTTTCCACGACATAGAAGGAAATCCCCTCCTATGGCCTCTTTCCTCCATTAATCTCTTAATATATATATATATATATATATATATATATATATATATATATATATATATATATATTAACTAGTATTGAATATTAGACGGTTATATATGATATAACCGGATTATAGAATCAAGTGTTGATTTAATAATGTGATATACATATAAATAAGATATTAGTCGGTTATATATGATATGACCGGATTATTGAATCAAGTGTTGATTTAATATTTGATATATGTTTTTATATTTGATATATTAATATATATTAAATAATATAATGCTCAATAAAGATTTTATTCTCTTCTAATATATTTAATATATATGTGATATATATTAATATATGTATTTAATTTTTGTATCATGGTTGATGATATATTGAACATGGATGTATAAGACTTACACTAGAGCCAAAATTAATATTGGGTGATTTATTTTAAAGTGAAATAAAAATTAGTGGATAATGAGCATGGCTTAGAAGCTTTTAGAAGCGTGTAGAAGCCATGACTCATTCCACTAATTTTGTTTTACTCTAGATATTTTCTCACACAACCATATATCTTTAGCCCATGGTTAACTCTCAGTAATCACTTGATATTTTCTTCACCCAAGTTCATCTTCTTCCTCTCTAATTTTTCTTGAGTTGGAAAAGAAAAGAAGAAATATATTTCTATAGTAAGCAAAATTCCCACTTCATCAACCTACTCTCATCTAGCCCATAAGATTAGGTTGTTTGCTTCACTAATTCATTATTAGTGAAGAGGTAACTTATGTTAAAGAAACTTCAAGGTGGATCATCTTCGGCTTCGAAGATCGCAAAGTAAGATCGATCCTTTCTTCAAGTGGAGCCAAGAAGAATTCTAGGGACTACTACTTGGAGTTTAAGGACTACAACTTGGAGCTTTAGAAGTGAAGGACTACAGGAACGGTCTACAAAGGTTGTAACCCTCTTCACTTAGTTATAGTTCTTGTTTTATCATTGCTTAAACCCTAACACTCTAGTTCGATTCTAGGTTAGTGTAGGTTAGACCTCTAGATTTTTTAAAATTGCATACTTGATGCATGTGGAAACCTAGTAGAGGTGCTAAGACACACTTTCAGTTATGACAACACTAAAGGGTTGTATGTAAAAGTCATGGTATTTATGTGAAAATGTTCGATGTATATTTATTTCGCATGGAATTTTAAATACATTAAAAAGTAAATGAGGTGAATAATATTTTAAAGTGATGTTAAAGTATTTATATGGCTTATTTGGCATATCAAAGGTGTTAAAAATGTTAATGTTTTAAAAGAAAGGATATTAAACTTAACTCCACTTTTGTCGATTTTTGTTTTAAAGAATGATGGAGGAATGATGGAGAGGAATCGAATTCAAGAGAGAAGAAGGGACTTTCGATTTTCAAGCTTTGAAAAGAGAGAAAGGAGGAGAGTGGGTCTTGTGGAATCGCGATTGCGTCGAGAACGGCTCCGGTCTTCGAAGGAACGTACTTGGATCGCTAACACCACTTGACTAGTTTACTCTTCTTGAACTTAGGAATGTTTTAGAGAATTTTGCTATAGATTTTCAGAATAGGGGAGAGCTAAGGAATGGGGTGATATTTATAGGATAAAATGTGAGTGTGTGAATAAAAGAAATTGAATTAAAAAGGGATTAAATTGTGTTAATAGGGTAGATGAAAGGGTGTATTGCTCTCTGGTTGAATTCAAGAAAACAAACAATAAAATGGAGTAGAGGGGAGTTACAGGGTCGCACGGGGCGAGCACGGATGGATTTGAGGCCAATCCAACTACTGGTGGCGGGAAACGGGTGACCAGGATTGGGCCATGTGCCTCGATGTTCGTGCCATGTGTGTTACATGCAATTAACTCCTCATTTATCCAGTTTGATTTCTCTAAAACCTTTCTTTTCTCCATGTATTACACTTGCAACTCTTGGGCTTTCGAAAAGTTAAAAAGAAAAAATATTAAAAATAATTAGGGATGATGGGATTCGAACTTGCAGGCTAAAGAACAGTAGTGGAGAGTCTTAACCAGTGAGCTACAAGTTGTTTCTTGCTTTTATTGAACATAATTAATTTATAACTCCTAGTCAAGCTAAATACAATTTCTATACATTAATCAAGTTACAATTGTACAGGGATTTCAGGGTCATTACATCCTACCTATCTTATAAAAATTTCGTCGTTGAAATTTACACAAGCACTAATTTTCAAATAGGTGAGGGCACGTGCACGCATATCATCTTCTTTCTCCCAGGATGATTCTCCTGGCAAATCCCTTCTCCACATCACTCGGACTAAGTTCACCTCCTTATTCCATAACTTCTTCACCTTTTGATACAAGATCTCGGCCGGCTGCTGCTCGCTAGTCAGATCGATTTGCACTGTGAGTTCCGAGTGATTAAGTATGTGACTGTGGTCACTCACATATCTTCATAGTTGAGATATATAGAACACATTGTGTACTCTTTCTAATAAGGGTGGTAGTACCAAGCGGTACGCTACTTTTCCAACTCTTTTAATTATGTCGAACGGTCCGATGTACCTTGGACTAAATTTATCCCGTTTGCCAAAACGTATCACTCTTCTGTTCGGAGAGATCTTCAGAAACGTATGCTCTCGGGGTTGTAACTCCAAGTGTCGAAGATTTGTATCTACGCAATGCTTCTTTTGGTCCTAGGCTATGCGGATCTTTTCCTTGATCGTGCAAACTACATCGACAGTTGCCATGATCAACTCTGGCCCAAGGAGTTCATAGTCACCAACATCATCCCAACTCAGCGGGGAACGACACTTACGTCCGTAAAGTGCTGCGAATGGTTTCATCCAAATACTTGCCCGGTAACTGTTGTTATATGAAAACTCCACAAAGTATAGGTGATCTTCCCACGAACCTCTGAAGTCTAGCATACAGGCTCTCAGCATATCTTCGAAGATCTGAATTGTTTGCTCGGATTGTTCATCTATTCAGGATGACACACCGTGCTGAAGTTCAGACTTATTCCCAGGCTGGTTTAAAGACTTTTCTAAAACTGGGATCGAAATCTAGTATCTCAGTCGGAGAAGATGCAGACAGGTACCCCATGTAATCTCACGATCACCTGCATAAGTTTATGGGTATCAAGAAAGGTATAATACATGTTGAAGGTTGAAATCTTTAGTTTAGATTTTTACTCACCTCCATGTATTTTCTTGCCAACGTGTGGTCGATTGGATAACTCTGAATGGAATAAAGTGAGCCGACTTGGTGAGTCGATCCACAATAACCCAAATTGCGTCGTTACCCTTCATGCTGTGAGGGAGTGCGGTTACGAAGTTCATGGTAATATGCTGCCATTTCCATTCTGGGATAGGTAGCGGTTGAAATAGACCAGCAGTTCTGTGATGCTCAGCCTTCACTAATTGACAGAATAAGCACTTAGCTACGCTCCGAGCTACTTCTCGCTTCATTCCATGCCACCAGGAATGCTGCTTTAGATCCTTGTACATTTTTGTGCTGTCGGGGTGTACAGAATACGGAGAGCTATAAGCTTTTTTCATCAACTCTTCTCGAACAGGGCCGACTGGTATGCATAAATGGCTCACATACCGTAAGGATCTATCTTCGTGAATTAAGAAGTCGGTTCAAAGTCCACTCTCTACTTGTTCTATGATCTTCTGCAACTTGGCATCGCCTGCTTGAGCTTCTTTAATTTGATCAACAAGTGTAGACTGAATCTGCAGATTCATCAAGGATGATGTAATACTTGGCACACTTATTTCAATCTCCAATTCATAAAGCTCCTATTGTAACTTCCACTGTGAGGTGAGATTCATTGAGGACGGCTGTCGACTCAAGGCATCTGGAATAACGTTTACGTCCCAGGAAGATATTGTAGGTTGATATCGAAGTCTGCCATGAGCTCTAACAATCTTCTCTACCGCATATTAAATTTTTTTTTAGTAAATATACTTCAGACTCTTGTGGTCGATGTATATATCCACTTGTTCTTCTAAAAGATAGTGACGTCAAATCTTAAGTGCAAAAATAACGGCTGCCATTTCCAGATCATGTGTTGGATAGTTACGCTTATGAACCTTTAATTGTCATGATGCGAAAACCACAACCTTTCCATGCTGATGCAGAACACATCCTAATCCCTTACCGGACGCATCACAATGTACATTGAATCTGCCAGATCGATCCAGTATTATGAGAATAGGTGCAGAGGTTAACCTCGAGTTGAGTTCTACAAAAGCCTTCTTACATGCTTCTGACCACACAAATGTTTCTTCTTTATGTGTAAGCTTGGTCAGGGGTGCTGCGATCTTTGAGAATCCTTCGATGAAGCATTTGTAATATCCTGCTAAGCCTAAAAAACTTCTTATATCTTCGACTGACTTTGGTGTCGGTTATTCGCTGACAGCTAACACCTTAGCTAGATCCACAGTGATTCCTTCATCTGAAACGATATGTCCGAGAAATCCAACCTGGTCTAGCCAAAATTCACACTTGATGTACTTGGCGTAGAGTTGGTGTTTTCGTAGTGTCTTCAGGACAATGCGTAAGTGCTCGGCGTGTTCTTTTCGATTCTTTGAATACACCAGGATGTCGTCGATGAAGATAACCATAAACTTGTCTAAGTACTCACGGAAAACTTAGTTCATCAGGTTCAAAAAAATGGCTGGTGCATTGGTCACTCCAAATGGCATTACGAGATATTCATAATGGCCATAACAAGTCCTAAAAGTCGTCTTCAGAATGTCAGATTTCTTGACCTTCACCTGATAATAGCCTGAACGAAGATCTAACTTTGAGAATATACAAGATCCACTTAGTTGATCAAAAAGGTCATTGATGTGAGATAGCGGATACATTTTCTTAATCGTTACTTCGTTCAGTGCCCGATAATTCACGCACATCGAGTACATACCTTCCTTCTTCTTCACTAGTAATACCGATGATCCCCAACTTGAGGTACTGGGTTTGATCTAACCTTTCTTCAGGAGCTCGTCTAACTAGATATGGATCTCCTTCAATCATTCCGTTCTTAAATGGTATGGGGCTTTTATTACAGGCTGTGCACCGGGTTATAAGTCGATACTAAATTCAAGAGCTCTATCGGGAAGCAAACTTTATATATCTTTAGGGAAAACATCCTCGAACTTTCAAACTACTTCAGGCTTTTCTCCTTCAGCTTGTAAGGAGGAAACTTCTGTGGTCTTCGGCTTGGCTCGGTAGCTTCCTGGCTCTAAAGTTCTATCTCCACTTTTGAAATAGAAAATTGGATGAACTGGTATCTCAAAGACTACCCTCCTTTGACGGCAATCAATGGTAGCATAAAATACTCCCAGCCAATTCATTCCCAACACAATATCAAAATTTGGTATGTCCAGCACTTTGAAATTTGCATAGAATTCTCGGCCACAAACTACAACTAGGCATTGATCATATCCCAAAGTTGCCTTCAAGACTCCATTCTCGGAACTGACATTCCAGCTTGAAATGAGCGGCTTAACGGGAATCGTGTGCGTTCTCACAAACCATTGTGATATGAAGCAGTGTGAAGCTCCAGTGTCAAACAGTGCGAGGGAAGGATGGCTACTAGTATAGTACCTAAGTTATGTGATGTTGAATTTAGGTATAGGAAAAGATAATGATGTACTAGTGTTAAAAGTTTGAAAGGATGGGAAGAATTTACTGGTGATGACTTGTCCTGTAGCTTTGGCCTCTTCGACCGTCATTGTAAAAACCTGACACCTCGGCACATTCCTCTTTGCATGAGACAAATTCCTCTGTCCTAGTGGCACATTTCTCTGTGCCTGACAGTACTACCGTTGAGGCCATGCCGGCGGTCCACGTTGAGCTAGTGCGGGAAGAGCTAGTCATGTTGCAGGTGCCTGAATAGATGGCTTTTGTGGTGTTGGCATTGTGGGTCTTTGTATAGGAAATGTGCCGCCACGATAACGTGGGCATGCTCCCAGTCCATGGTTAAATGCTCCACAACCTAAACACAGGCCATTTTCACACCTGCAGTCCTTCGCCAAGTGTCTAATTCTCTTGCGGTAGAAACAGAAATCTGGAATGGCTCGGTTAAACAATCCTCCTGCCCTCTTGGGTGCAAATGTTGGCCTGGAAGAGGCTCCTATGGTCATCTGGATAGCAGGGCGTTTGATTCCAACTGATTGCGGCTTACCCTTCTTCTTAACCACAGTTTCATAGTGGCGGGCTGCCTTCAGAGCGAGTTCATAAGTCAGATAGTCTCCTGTTGGTAATGCCTCTTGATCTCTGGGTCTAAACCCTGTTAGAATCGTCTCGCCCGAATCTCATTGGTAGGGATCAAGTGTGCCGCGAAGTTGATAAGATGTCGATGTTAAAACAGTTATATGTTTTATGGAACAGAATTTGAGACGAATTCTTTACCTGCTAAGCATAATGAATTCAGCATCATACCCATCCACTGATTTTACCCACATAGAGCCTTGTTGCAGATGGATGAACTGTTGTTCCATATCAAACTGGATAGACTCAGGGAAATACTTGGCATCAAAAATATCGCGAAACGTCATCCACTCTATTGGTTGTGCAAGACGGCTCTTCTCGGCTTTCCACAAGACTCCTGCGTCGTTCGTGAGCTGAAGCTTTGCCACACAAACCCAATCTATGTTAGGTACTTGTGCCGCTGTAAGATCATCCTCGATACTTTGGGCCCACTCTTCAGCCTCTAGGGTTCTCTCTTTCCCTGAGAAGTTCTTTGGATGCAACACCCGAAATTGCTTCACCCCAGGTGTTTCGGATTCGGGACGGTTCAAAAGGATAGCAGTCTGCTGCTGCTAACCCTCCAGAAGATTTTTTATGGCTTCAAAAAGTATCCTCTATTTGTTGATTGGTACAGTGATGGTAGGGGAAGGTGGTAGGGTAGGCGGTGGTGTGTTGCCATTAACGTTGGTGCTGGTATTGTTTGGAGAATCCATCACCTTGATAGAAAAGACAGGTTAGGATAGATTCAAGAAATTTGAAATATAAGGAATGTATAGTTGCTAAATCTTATAATTCTTGTAATATATTGCTTAATACTTCATGCAGAATTGACATGCGTGGGCCACTAATAAAACTTGTCACACCCCGCTTCCCAGAAGACGGCAACGGCATATGATAAGGCCTGCAATGTATTTACTATGAGAAGGTCATTTCCCTTAATAAATACGTTAAGCGCATGTAAGCAATATAATAATAAGCAAGAATAACAAAAGTAATTAAAATAAACAGCAACTTTATGTACATTCAAATTCAAATACAACTGTCTAAATAAAAGATACAATGACTGAAAGGTGCCTAAACAATGGCATACAGAAAGTAAGTGCAGAAAAAGGAACTAGTAGTCAGGATGGACTGTGAGCTGGTCCAAGTCCTCCTGGCTTGGCTCTATCTCTTCAGAATTCGGTCCTCTTGACGAACATTCTAAGGAAAAGAAACAGAGAGGAATTTCGTCAGCAAACTAGCGCTCGGTAAGTCCCCAAAAGAAATAAGTAATGACAAATGAAGGAATGTAAAAAGAATAAAAACCAAGTAGTAATGAACAGGTAAGGTTTTATGTAAAAGTATCATAATCATATCATTCATGTGTATAAGGGTAGCTATTCTAACGTGGTTGTTTGTAGTTTGATAAGGAAAGTGAGCGTGTATACGAGAGTAGTCCAGCTTACCCCAAGGACCAAAGGTACAAGAGAGTACAAGGCTCCGTCATAACCTACGGAACAACAGCACGAGATATTCAAAAGGTGTCTTTTAAAGTGACCTCTCATTTCACGACAAATGTTCATTACCAGCCTACCCTTTATCCCCGTGTATTTTATTGTATAGTTCAAGTTTGCAAGTCTTAGCCGAATCCATGAATATAAGAGTACAAGTCCATATTCAAATTGTATCCAAGTATTCAGGTATACATGTGGCACACCCCACTTCCTGATGTACGGTAAGGGGAGTCGAGGCCCGCTGCGTATTTAATCCAAAGTAAACACGCTAAGTATATCTAAGCAATATAAAGTAAAATGTACACAAGAGACAGGAATGTAATGAACAGCAACTTTATTTATTAAAAATTCTTTCTACAGATACAACTGGAAATGTAAATACAAGGATGGAATGCAATGCCTAAACAATGGATGAACTGAAAAGAAAATATGTACAAGTGACTATAGCTCGGGATCTTCAGTGTACTGCTCAGGGGTCTGCTCCAAGTGCTCCTGGCTGGTCTCGAACTCCTCAGAGTCGGGTTCTCCTGACAACATTCTAAAGAAGAAGAGAAATAGGAACGTCGTCAGCGAACAATCGCTCAGTAAGTCCCAAAGAAAGAGAGAAGTAGAACAGACAGAAAAGAGAGTATATCTATTATAATGTTTGATTGTTATTTTAACGTAGTGTTTATACCTTGGTACAGAATATGCCAGTGTATACGAGAGGAGTCCAACATACACCGTGGACTTTGGTAACCCGTAGTACAAGGCTCCGTCGAAAATACCACGGAACAATAACATGGATGTAATTACGTCTTTTAGTGACCACCTCGTGCCACCTTCATGTTCCATACCAGTCTACCCGTTTATAAACCCCGTAATGTTTATTGTATTGATTATATTGATTGTACTGATTGTATTGTATTATCTTGTAGTAAATGGAAGACTTGCCGAAACCATGATATCAGGAAACGGAATGGATATAAATGGATAGTCATGTAATCAGAGTATATCCATGGTTCGGTTCGGTCATGTCAGATTGTTATAAATTAAATTTTGGTATAGACGGATCCATATTGAATTGCAGTTTATACTTGAATTATATTCAAGTCGGATTAATTAGATTGAGACTCTTTCTGAGTCAGATACATTGAAAAGAAATTGAAGTCCTGAATTAGTTTTGATGTTATCGGTAACTGCTGCACATGGACGACAGGATTTGTGTCTTTTTCAAAACCAATTACCATATTGATAACACCGTTATTAGATTGTCTACCTTAGATAGGCAAGAACTCACTTTCTCCGGCTCCCCTAGGCTCAAGAGAATTGGTCCCGCTTAAACCTATATTTACTGCGCTCCTTATTGTAATTTAGTATAACTTGAGCGGGTTTATGTAAAAATAGTTTTGATATATTTTCAAAATATACCTCAATTGTTTAATTATCGTTTTTAGGGTTTTCATAGATGTATATTTTATAAAAGTGAAACTTTCTAATGAGTAGAACCTCGTTTTCATTATATATGGTATTTTAATGAAATATTGGAATTTGTATTGAATTGTAATGGTAGTTTCATGAAATTGGTGATCCCTTTGATTTAGAAAAACATGGAATATATATATAATATATTAAGATGGATATTTTGATAATAATTATAAATATATATATTTAATAAAAATAAATTTTATTTATATTTGTAGAAATCTCATTTTCTTAAAAATTGCATCAAAAATTCCATCGAGATCGAATGCTCCTTGTGAAGGTCTGTATCTCGCTCTACTAGGCCCGAGGATGTGTGATAACCCGCATCATCCCGATCGGGGTTCCCCAAAATGGGTTGTAGAAGTGTATTTGCAAGGAATTAAGTAATACACCTTTTAAAGAAAATGGTTTTGTAAGTTTAGGGTATTTAAATGTAATATTGTATTTTGTCCCAAAAGAATGCTTTACAAATCATCGTGCTAGGTCAAGGATGAGTGTGGTGATGAGGTGGGTCATTACCTCATGATTTTTCTAAAGCTAATACAAGGAAATATGTTGAATTATGTCGAAAGTAAAGTATATGGTATTTTACCGTAAAAATGCGATAAAAGTTGCATAATAGATTATTTTGATATGAAACTTATTCTAATGTGTTTGTTAATGATTACTAAGCCATCTATGAAAAATTGGTAGGTTTTTTATTAAGAAAAATTAGATTTTTAAAGAAAAGATAATCGGAAGTCGGAATAACTCCGCTTCCGACGAGTTTTGAAAAGTGAAAGTGTTAGACTAGAGATTGAGAAGAGAAGAGGGGACTTACAAGCTATTAAGAAAGAGGGGTTAAGGAGGAAGCTCTCGGAACCGTCGGGGCATCGTTTCGTCGCCGGAAACTCCTCGAAACGTCGTCGGAACTTCGCCCATTGTTAACTCCACTTGAACAACTTGGGACTTGGATATTTTATAAAGTTTTTGTACTGAAATTCTGAATGAGGAGAGGTGAAATGGAGTGTGGTCTTTATAGGGAAAATTAGGTTTTAGGGTAATGAATTTTGAGAATTAAAATATGCATTAAAATGGATTAAAGAGGTGATTTTAATCCCTCTGTAAATGTGCAGAAAAATCAAACAATATAAGGGAAGTGGAGTAAGCCCAGGGGTGCCAGAGGAAGAATTTGGGGACCATCCCCTACGGGGGGCCCGGCGGTGCCAGTCTTGGCAAGAATCTCGCCGGCCAATTTCCGGCGGTGGAGCTTGGGATTTTCGCCACGTGTCCCCGTCGCTTCGACTAGCCTATTGCACATGTTTATTTAATCTGTGACTCTTCATTTTACGTGTTGTGCAGGTGAAAACCTTTGGGCTTCTAAAAGATTAAAAGAAAAATCAATTAAAAATATATGTAGCTAGGGGGATTCGATCACAGGGGCTACGTCACAGCAGTGCAAGGCTTTACCAATGAGCTACAATTGCTTTCTTGCTGTTCAAATGCAAATCAAATTTATAACTTGTGCTCAGGCTTAGGTACTCTTTTCTATATTTTAGAAAAAATTTGTACAAAAAATTTTTGGTTATTACAACATGTCAATTCAAGTTATATTCATGATTTGGTCAAGTCAAGTCAAGTATTACAGTTCAAGTTTTGATATTAGAATTCAAGTTCAAGTGTTCAAGTTTTGATTCGAGTTCGAGTTTAAAACAAGTTCGAGTTTTTATTCAGGTTATAGGCAATATCTTATGAATGGATTTAACTTTTGAAATTCTTAAGTTCAAGAATAATTGGAAAACCGCTGCACATGGGTGTCAAAATTTGTGTCTTTTTCCAAGACGATTGTCATTCATAATTCTTTAATTTGCAATGTTATCTAAACTGAATAGGTAAGCACTCACTTTCTCCGTCTTCCTGGGGCTCAAGAGAAATGATACCGCCTAAATCTATATTAATTTATGGTCTTTAAAAATTTATTCAAGTTGTTTATTATGTATTTACTTGTTCGCATTTTTAGAGAGGGTTTTATATAAAATGTTTTAATATTGTTTTAAAAACAAACCTCGAGGGTGTTTTAGAATATTAAGAGTTTTTATAAAAATATATTTTAGTTTTAGTGGTATTTTAGTGATAAAACCTAGCTTTTTAAAAGTTTATGGTATTTTTTTGAAAACTATACTTTTGGAAACTTGATGGTATTTTTGTGTAACTTTAATTTTTCATTTTAAAAATATAGTTTGTTTTCATAGAAAAATACGGATTTATGATTTATGAAATTTTCAAATAATTTAATTTGTTTAAAAAGTCGTATTTTTTAAAATCATGTTTTTATCTCCTTTCGAGACCGAATTCTCCGTGAGGAGTTCTGCATCTCGCTCTACTATTCCAAGAACGTACAATAACCCGCACCATGCACAATGGGTCCCCTAACGAGGGTTGTAGAGGCGTAATTGCAAATGTGTTAAAAATAGCGATTAAAACGTATTTTATACAGAGGGTTTTTTCTTAAAATTGTTTCCATTTAAAATAAAACATTGTGTCTACAATATCATGTTATGAACCATCATGTATGTAGGTGGGGTAGGTTGTTACCCCATGAATTTTCTAAAGGTATAGGTTATAATAACACTAAAGGGTTGTATGTAAAAGTGATGATATTTATGTTAAAATGTTCGATGTATATTTATTTCGCATGGAATTTTAAATACATTAAAAAGTAAATGATGTGAATAATATTTTAAAGTGATGTTAGAGTATTTGTGTGACTTATTTGGCTTATCAAAGGTGATAAAAATGTTTTGAAAGAAAGGATATTAAACTTAACTCCACTTTTGTCGATTTTGTTAAAAGAATGATGGAGATGAATCGAATTCAAGAGAGAAGAAAGGACTTACGATTTTCGAGCTTTGAAAGAGAGGAAGAAGGAGAAGATGTCTTATGGAATCGCGGTAGCGTCAAGAACGGCTCCGATTTTCGAAAGAACAAACTTGGATCGCTAACTCCACTTGAATAGTTTACTCTTCTTTAACTTGGGAATTTTTTAGAGAATTCTGCTATAGATTTTCAGAATAAGGAAGAGCTACAGATTGGGGTGGTGTTTATAGGATAAAATAAGAGTGTGTGAATAAAAGAAATTGAATTAAAACGGGATTAAATTGTGTTAATGGGGTAAATGAAGGGGTGTACTGCTCTTTGGTTGAATTCAGAGAAAACAAACAATAAAATAGAGTAGAAAGGAGTCAGAGGGTCGTACGGGGCGAGCACGGATGGATTTAGGGCTGATCCAATCGCTGGTAGTAGGAAACAGGCGTCCAGGATTGGGCCATGTGCCTCAATGTTCGTGCCCTGTGTGTTACTTGCAATTAACTCCTCATTTATCCAGTTTGATTTCTCTAAAACCTTTCGTTTCTCCGTGTATTATACGTGCAACTCTTGGGCTTTAAAAAAAATTTTAAAAAAATATTAAAAATAATTAGAGCTGGTGGGATTCGAACTTGCATTCTAAAGAACAGCAATAGAGAGTTTTAACAAGTGTGCTACAAGTTGTTTCTTATTTTTATTGAACAAAATTAACTTATACCTCCTAATCAAGCTGAAATTCTCTTTCTATACATTAAGCAAGTTACAATTATACATGGATTTCAGGGTCATTATGGTAAGTGAACAGTTATATAATTATAGTACTTACGGATCGATCCACGGTGAGGCGTGTGATTTCTAATTACTTAAAAATAATTAAATAAAAAGATTTGGTTTATTTAACTAAACTAATTAAACGAAAATAAGGGAAAGAAATTAAATTGCAAGTTTTAAAAGAAAAGATTTCAAATAATAAACAAAGTTCAAGGGTTTTGGATTACCTTTACTAATCATGATGTTACATAAGATATTTATTCTTTTCTAATTCCCATATTTAAATTCATTATCTATCAATTGCAAGAAAGTATAGAGAATACGTTCATCGTGATAAAATATCAATCAATCAAGAAAACATAAATTATATGATCATGGCAATACTCTATCAATCTATAACATTATATAGCAATAAATTTAAATATTCAATTCTAATTAACCTAGTAATAATTAGATCTTACCGTTCTACAAAATAACACATAAGTTGTCAATTTACAAAGTACCTTGCTTTGTCGGAACAATCTAAATTACCCTAGATTAATTATGTTGAATCTACTATAATAAAAATTCCATCTTACCTTCCTTAATTAGTTTTTTAGGCCATCAAGGTATCATTAAATTAATTAGTTTATCAGTGATACTTGCTTTCCCTAAAAAAAATCTTATGGGCGTCAATCAATCATTGATTTATTTAGTTTATTAGCATAGCATCAAAAAGAATTAACTTTTATCAAAGAGATTCATCATGAAAACCAAATAGAAAAGAATAGAGAGAAGAATTCAAACACCAATCATAGCAAGTATAATTCAAAAACCCTAGCAATTAAATTAGCTACTCATGATAGATGAAAACATAATAAAATTAATAAACTTCATATAAAAAAATAACTACAATATAACTTTGATCTCTCCCAAAAACCTAAACAATTTACCCATGGAGAAATAAAACCCTAATAATGTATACAGCAGTATTTATAGAGACTATGAAAAATCTAAGGGTGAGTTACAAAATATATGCAAAGTAGCAAAAATCTCTCAAAATTTGAGCATCGAACCCCCTAAAATTTCGGCCAGAATCATGGTAATTTCGACCATGGCTGGGTTTTGGTAAGATTTGGCCTCCAGATTTTTTCTGTAGATTTATCTCGATTTTGTGAATCTTGTTCCACTCATGGTTTTTGGTAATTTTCACCCTTGGCATTGTTTTAGCTTAAATTAGTCCACATCCAATGCATGTATTGCATACTTTTCCATTTTAACCCTGTAATCTGCATTTATTGACAAAACATGCCAGGAACAGCATAAAATAGGTAAAATAAAGATAAACATGGCTATATAAATATGCACTAAAATGCATTAATCAATAGACTATAACCATAAGTCCCCAGCAGGGTTGTAAAGATGAACTGGTAGGGGTTATCAATTGTATCTCGGATGGTTATAAGTTTCATATCGGCATAACTTATTAGATTATTGGGGGTCTGACAGATTGCACCCCTAGACCCGGTATGCGACACTCTTTGAAGAAGAGACTGGACTGTATGGTAATTGTCACTGATAGGCTCTGTTGAGTACGGATGAGTTTGTTCATCGACCTACCTTTTGATCAATACCTGGGTAGCCGTTATGTATAACTAGTACCATTGCACGCTTGTGGGTTAACCCGTTCAGGGATTGATCTGAAAATATTTCAGATTCAATCGGATATGATCCTATTAAAATATTGCCAGTATATTATCAAGTATTTAGATTCCCATGCCGAAAGTACCCGTCCAAGTGAAACAATGATGTTGATTATTATTGTGCGTATAGTTGATACATGCGTGAGTCTGATTAAACACGTGTATATGATACATGTATATTAATCGGACGTTTGGTAATACTGTCCGGTTTATTTATAAATCGGATTATTAAGTCAGGTGTCGACTTAAGATCCATATATGTGATATGGTTGATAATATTGTGTATATAACTCTCTCTCTCTCTCTCGTATTTAGTATATGTATATAATACATATACTAATCTTTGTTATTTATGGACAAAATGTTATGTTGTAATACCCAGTTTCGTTGTGAATATTTTCCGAATTTATGAGTAAATGTTTTCCCCAAAATTTTTCTATTAAAAATTCATTTTTCCTATTCCCGATAATTTTCATTTTATTTCATTTACTTTTCTATTAATCTCCTAAATATTTCCTCCATTTTATCCTAACCGATTATTTTTAGTTTTAAACTTAAAAACCTAAACCCTATTTTTAAGCCCAGCCCATAACCCACACCCTAACCCCTTTTTATATTTTTCCTAACCCCACAAGCCCAACCCCAGCCTGAGCCTACGAACTCACTTCCCTCTTTCTCTTAATCCACGCCCAACCCGATCAAACCCGACCCGACCTGACCCGGACCCCCCACTCCCCTTCTTCTTCTTCTCTTCTCTCCTTCGTTTCCTGCCTTTCCCGCGACCCCCTACTCTTACGAGACCTGCTCCCCTTAATAACCCACGACCCCTCCTCCTTCGCTAACCGCCTGCGACGCCCACTCCCTCTCGATGCCGCAACTTCTTCCTAAGATCCCCGCAACAACCACGATCCCCCTCGCTTCCCTCGTCCTCACTCCCTCTCACAACCGGCCCCCTCTTTTCCTTTTCACGCCTCTATCTCTCCACTCGCGAAGCCCCCTCTCGAGCTCTTCACTTCCCCCGACCCATCACTTCCTCGCCTAGCCTCAACCAACTGAGCTCCCTTGCAACCTCCTCGTCTCCTCCTCCTACAACCATAAGGACCCACACCGCAACACCAAGCCCCTCCTCGAGCTCCCCCACAGCCTGCGCCGCAACCTCCATCACTTCCGCCACCTCTCTGCCGCCCCACTCCCTGCACCTCACCAACCCACCATCACCTTCGCCCGCCTCGACTCGCCTCCACCAACCCGGAGACAACCAACCCAGGAACCTACGATCCCATCGCATCTGTCCTCATCGGCGTCGACTTCCACGTCGCCGCCAGCACCGCCTCCATCTCCGAGCCCCGAGCCTCCTCAAAACCCATCTCCACCTCGACCTTGCCTCCACGACCCAAGCTCCAGCCCACTGCCCAAGCCGCTCCAGCACCTCCAGCGCCTCATCCCTACGTCGTCAGCCACCGTCTAACTCCAGGTCGTCAAGCCTCGTCTCCATCATCGAGGCTAAGCTCACGCCACGCCGAAGGCGCGACACAAGCTCAGGCCAGAGCCGAGACGAGGCTCGCTGCTGTTGCTGCTGTTATTTGCGTCGTTGTAATTGCATCGTGATCCTGCCGTTGCTTTCGTCGTCATCACAATTGTGTCTCCAATCATCATCAAGGCAAGTTAAATACTTGCTACATGCTATAGTATATTCTTTTTGGTTGCGAATCAAATGTTAATATAAGTGCTAGATGCAAACCATAATTTAAAAACCCTCTTACAATGATGGAACTTAAGTATAACGGATTACCCTATTGATAATGAATAATGTGTTAGGAGTTGGCTCGAAAATACGGACCCTAACGCCGTGAAACGTCATCTTCATTAAGATCCATTGAATCTGAAACCTTCTGTACCTGAAATTTTTGAAAATCATAGTAAATTGGTTACACACCGAAATATGGTGTTTGAGGGCTTGTATCGAATCCGACTCAACAACATAGAACCCCATATAATTTATATTTTATTTCTATTTTATAACGGTGACGAAATCTATTCGGGAGTGCGGCTCTGGACTGCAGTCTAGAGCAGCACTGCTTGCCAACACTTAATTAGAAATCATTTTACATCTCTGTGTGAAAATGGTATTATGTGGAACCCTATACTTTAGTGAAGATAAATCTGTTAGCTAACTATTAGAAGTGGTTTCATTCGTTTTTACCATCGTTTGCTATTTTAATCACAATTTAAACCATCTGTACATACTGCTGTCCCAAGCAGGGACAGAATGCAGATCCCGATCTTAGATAATGCATAACTCCCAGCACACAGTGGATATTATTGATCCTTCTAGTGCGTTGGAATACTAACTGATAAACCTAAATAATATCCAATTGTAGTATCGCCTAATTATGCTCCCAACTGGGAGTAAAACGTGTTACGAAACGAACGTCCAGTTCAGAAACTGGATTTCCAGCAGTGAACACTTAAAAGGAAATGGCTATAACTCGCAAACTTGAAACCGGATTGACTCAAAACCTATTTTGCGTTAGATAAAATTTAGTATGTTGTTTATGATTTTTATATTGTTTCGCCAAATTATGCACATACGATTTTATATGATTTTCTAGTTCAACCGACACCGATTGCTCATATGTATTCGGTAGTGATTTACTATATCCCTATCATGTGCGTGATTGTCATACCTCTGTAAATAGTGTTCATTTTGCATCAATAACCTAGTGACCATGTTACATTACCCAGTGATAAATATTAGTGATTGGATTGCGGCAAGTACGTTAGTGTAAAAGCGTGAATGAATAAGTGAAGTGACACATACTTGTACACAATCAGCGGAACCAGTTATATTATTGCATTGTCGACGTCTATAGGACATATATAGGTGTAACTATAACTGGAATGGGACGGTTATGGAAGCACATATATTAGTGTCATGGGTAAGATATCGAGTACTGTCCATTTATCTTGGATACCAGTCGAGCCATGCATGATGGAGATCCGTTTCCAATTCTCACGTAGACTTATCATGGAGCGAATGGTATTTGTGTTCATGGTCGGTGTTTGATGTATACTGCGGGTGTGGGGTAGTTTGAGTGAGAGTTCGATCAACGGAATCTCAAGAGTCCCACTGCCGGCATATATAGCGATTTCGGGAGTCGTATGGGTGGTATTACTGATTATTAGCGAACGTGATTCGGTCCCGTGTTCCCTTGTCCCTGGGGCCTACCTTTGGGTTAGGGATACTCCAGCGATGATTGACGCTCACACTAGGACCGACGATAGTTTTAGTGACTGGGACAGTGAGACTTAGAGACCGATAGGTTTAGTGGCATGGACATGCATTGATTACTGATTCGATATACCTGCTTTATTGTTTATCTGTACCGGTTACTTCATACTCATGTCATCACTCCATGTTTAGTGTTTCATGTTCATCATCATTGCACGTGGTTACATATGTATTTATATATATTGCCATTGTTTCGCTCTGACGACATGAGTATGCATACTCAGAGTGAGAAGTGGACTTAGATCGGATCAGGATTTGTTGTACCTCAAGGACCTTGCGTACATCTAGATCAGCGACACCAATGCTATCTTTCCCTAGATCTCTATCTGGTTAGTTTATATCTGTTTGAAAGAAGTAGTGAAGGCATTTCTCATTACCTGTGCTCTGATTTCTGATTACCACGTAATGCTGGAAGCCGAAGTGTGACTACGGCAGGATATTTTCTTGATCGTAGGAGCATGGATGGACTTGTCACCCCTCGTATTCCATATTTTGGGAAGCGGGACGTGTGTGGGATAGTTTGAGTGTGAGTTCGATCAACGGAATCTCAGGAGTCCCACTGTAACATTTCAGAAAAATAAAATATTATTTTGGGAATTTTTATAATTAAATAATAAATATTATGAATATTTTAATAAATTGGTATAATTATATACCGATAATTTGGAAAATATTTGGGAAATTATAAGAATTATTGAAATATTGGTGTTTATGTGATATGAATAATTATTGGTTTTCAAAATACTTATTTGTAAATAGATTAAATGCTAGTCTCGACTAAATTTCACTAATCTTGTATTAATCCGGTTCTGTGCATGACATGCACCATGACATGTTATAAAAACTTGTTTCATTTTTGTGACCATAGCTTATTTAAGTTGTATGGTTTATGGTGTTTTTATTTAGTTAAAAAGAAAATAGAAAAGAAAAGAAAAGGAAAGGAATGAGAGAAAGAGAGAGAGAGCTCTAGAAATTTCCTTGGCCTTTGACCAAGCTCCCATTTTCTTTCTCCATCTCTTCATCATTTTTTCTCTCATATTGTTTCCCCCAATCAGAGCAAAGCTCTGTTTTGAATTTCAAAATTCAAAACTTGAAGGAACGCTTCAGATCCACTGCGCTGCACGCCACGTGTCAAGAGCAGACACGCCAGCGCCAGGAGCGCTGCGCCCTAGGCAACGCACCCCCAATCAGAGCAAAGCTCTGTTTCAAAATTCAAATTCAAAAAAATTGAAGCAACGATTCAGATCCCTTGCACTCTGCGCTGCGCGCCACGTGCCGAACGCAGGCGCGCTAGCGCAGTTGCGCTGCGCTCTGCGCTGCGCGCCACGTACCGAACGCAGGTGCGCCAGCGCTGGAATTTAAAGAATTCCCCACCGTTAGATCAAAAGATCTAATAAATTATTAAATAACCAGAACTAAAATTCTGTTCTGAAAAGATCTTTCCAATCTTATTAAAATAAGAAGATTATCTTCTGTAAAACAGAAGCCTTAGGATCAAATATCCAACGGTGGGAAAATATCCCTAAATCAATCAGAGACAAATCTCTTCAACTAACTTAACAAATCAATTGGCCCTATATAAAGGCCCCAAGACTTCAAGTCTCACGTAGAGAGAACCCTCTTCAAACTTTGAGAAGAAACTAAAAGAGAAAGAAAGGCAAGCCTTTGAAGAAAGAAGATCATTTTTCTTCAAAGGTAAAGAATTATATTCTTGAAAAAACAGAGATGAAATCATCTCATTAAAAAGAAGAACCATCTTCTAAAAAGATTAAAGATCTAAGAACAAGATCTTCAATAAAAAAAAAGAAAAAGATCAAAAAGATCTAATTATAAAAAATTAAAAGAAGTAATTTACTTTATTCACAGATCTTTTGATCTATAAAGGCAGAGCCTTTTTTATGAGAACAAGAACTTTGGTTCTTGGATCTTGAGGCAAGGCCTCCTTTGAAGAACAAAAAACTTGTTCTTTGATCTTAATTTGACCAAAATGCGCTCTGCGCTATTGGACAGTGCTTTGCACTCTTGAATTGCGCCTTTGCGCTCCTTGGACTGGCGCACAGCGCCAAAACGCGCCACGTGTCAATCACAGAACAGTTTGCGCTTTGCGCTTCTAAATATAGCGCGCTGTGCTCTTGGACTGGCACACAGCGCCAGAGCGCGTCACATGTCAGTCGCTGGCGCACTCACTCATAAAGCGCAGTGTGCTAACAGACTTGCGCCTAGCGCTGAGTGTGACACGTGTCACCTTCGCATTCGCTAGCACAATGCGCTCTTTAATTAGCGCAAAGCGCCTGATGCGCCACGTGGCGCACTGTCAGGACACCACTTTGTTCCTGATAAACGCTATGCATTCAATACCAGACAAAATGTCAGAGCCCAATGCTTGGCATTATTAAAATGGCAGAACCCAAATAAAGGCCTAGCAGGCAGAACAACAATGAAATGTTAAACATTTTAACTGGACTTAGCCCAATTCTGGCCATAAGTCCTCAATTTAAATTGAACTGAGCTCATCTGCTCTTCCAATCAATTTACACCCGGTTCGAGGGTACATCTCGTTACTCCTCTGATATGTAGGGTTCCTAGGCACTCTTGTGAGGGTTCATAAGGCATCAACCATGCCCGAATAAAACTTTAAACGTGCCGAACAACCCAAAGCCGGGATCTTTGCTAGATTATTAGGATTTAACATGCAAGTAATCATCTTTACTACTAAGTGTGAGGGATTACAACCTTTGTAGTCCGCTCCTTCGCTTCATAAGCTCCGAGTAGAAGTCCCTTCGCCGCGATTCATGATCTCCCAGACTCAAGAGAGGCTCCACGACTCGAACGATCCATGCTAGCTTGTAGTGTTCCGTTTCTCCGATGATCTACGTCGAAGTTGCTATAACTCAAGCTCTCTCACTCTAATGAAGTGAACACCCTAATCTAATTGGCTAGATTAGATGAGGATGATGGAGTACTATTTATGCTATCTTTTTATATCAAATTCTCACATGAAAACATCACAAAAGGAACATCTAGTGAGCTTTCTCAAAGCTTAAGAGAGAAGAAGATGATGAATAAAAGAGATAATCCTTTTGTGATGAATAGTAGAAAAGAATATATGATTGATCATGGAACCATGGTCAAGGATGACAAGGATAACCTTTGTAGAGAATAAACTAGGGCTAGGGTTTGGTTAGGTTAAAGAATGAGTCATAAGATAATATCAACCATAATATCTTACACTTGACAAAAGGAAAGCTTCTAGATGGTGCAAGAAGGAGCTAACCCTAATCAAACCCTAATCTTGCTTAATCTCCACTAATCAAGTTCCATTATTAATCATATCATGTCACAATAATATATATCACATATATATTATATATTTGCGACAAAAGAAAATAATACAATTAACATATATCGCATATATATCAATGTATTATCCGGTGAGAAAATGAAATAATAAAGTGAGCCAATATTAGATAATGTAATACAATATATCATATATATTATTATACATTAAATTATCGAATCAACACTTGATCCGACGATCCGGCTATATCGAATATAACCGACTAATATATCATGTATCGATTCATCGAATCAACACTTGATCTGATGACCCGGTTCATATCTAAATATCACGAGAATATAATACGGTATCTCATAACATATTATCCTCGGTCCTGCACATATCACATATGTGCCTCTACTCCATTTTGCCTGAGCCAAGAAACCTCTGTGTAGGACTCTAAAGAATCATCAATACGCCGGCAGTAGGTGATGATCATATCAAACACCTACAAGCTGCAAGCGGTCAGCTAAACGTAACATCCACCCAGGTATTGAGCGATCAGAAGATCAACAAGCAAGCCTGTACATTCTCCTGTGAATCCAATCAGTAACACTACCATACAGTCCGGTCTCTTCGTCTGATATGTCGCATATCAAGTCTAGGGGTGGTAAACGTCAGACCCCAGTAACCGATAAGTCGTGTCGATGTGAGGCTCATAACAGGTCGAGAAACTACTGCTAACACTTACCAGTAGCACTCTATATCAGCCCTGGCCAGGGACTTCCAGTTATAGCCAATCGAAAACAGCACAACATCAACTCCCTATACCGGGAGAGACGAAACCCCTCATATCGCTCATTGCCTCCATGTGATTCGGGACTGTACCCAAAAGCCACCGTTTTGCAGGCCCTCTTGGACGTTGTAAGATGGAAATCAAAGCACAGTGGGAATCACACAAGACTCTATGACGATCTCGGGTCAACAGACTAACCTGTACCAGTGTCACCGGAGAACTGCCATCTGACGTGTGGTATATCACCATCTGGGAGTTCTCGGCGAGTCCGTCCAGTGTACCCAGTCTCCACTGAGCACCCGTACACCATCCTTGATGTCAAACACCGATAGATATGGGATCATCCATCGCCCATCATATGGGTCAAGATGCGTATACGCTAGTCTACTCTGGTGTATCGATATACCCTCGACTAGGAACAGTTATAGGATGTACTCATCGACTACCGTGGCCCCACTAGTATGATCTCATCATAGTCCCAGTAGTCAAGTACAAATCCTAAGGGCTTTATCAACATGTGAGAGAAAGACAGTAAACCAATACAAGTTAACATGTTAAGATAAAGGAAAACCAAATAGCATACTATCATGACGAGCAAGAAAGTCCTCTCTATATATATCCAAGCATCCATTATAATATACATCATATGTACAACAATGGCCTCTACGGCATATACATAACTAACATGATATCTGTCGTTGTAATCCCTCAACGTCGTCAGAGAGGTAACGGGTCCCGACAACCACACATTACTACGGACTGTGGGGTCCTTAAACTCATGGACTATGATGTCCTTAACCTCGACCGTGATGTCTTAAAACTAACATCGAACTGTGGAGTCCTTAAATCCATGGACTATGATGTCCTTAACCTCGACCGTGATGTCTTAAAACTAACATCGGACTGTGGAGTCCTTAAATCCACGGACTATGATGTCCTTAACCTCGACCGAGATGTCTTAAAACTAACAACGGACTGTAGGGTCCTTAAATCCACGGACTATGATGTCCTTAACCTCGACCGTGATGTCTTAAAACTAACGTCGGACGGTGGAGTCCTTAAATCCACGGACTATGATGTCCTTAATCTCGACCGTGATGTCTTAAAACTAGCGTCGGACTATGGAGTTCTTAAATCCACGGACTATGATGTCCTTAACCTCGACCGTGATGTCTTAAAACTAACATCGGACTGTGAGGTCTTTAAACTGATGGACTATGATTTCCTTAACCTTGACCGCAATGTCTTAAAACTAACATTGGACCATAATGTCCTTAAACTAATACCGACCGCAATGTCATCAAACTAAACAATAGAGCCCAATTGCTCTCTTGTTGGATCTAAACGATCCCGTTAAGTTGATCTTAGTCTAAAATTAGACTAACGTGTCCTTAACAAATGTTTAAGTTGATCTTAGCCTCAAATAAGGCTAACGTATCCTTAAACACAACCCCCCCAAACCCAAATCTAATAAAGATACGGATTTGGACCAATCCATGTCCTACGGGCAACAGCATAACCTAGTCTCCGTATACAATCCACGGGAAACCGAACACAAAACAAACACCCACGACACGAAGTGACCATCTGGAGAAGAAGAAAGTTGTTACCGCGATGCGGTAGCGTAATTAACTGCAGGGGCTTGCGCCTACAGGGAAGAGCGTCCCCACAATAAAAAAAACCCTCAAACGAGGGGTAATCTGACGAAGTCTGCTACATCGGCCGCATCCGTTTAAACCTTCGATACATGGTGCCATAAATCAACTTGGCATCTTCGGAGAAGTGGACGAATAGCACCAATTAGCATCTGCCCCGAATCTCAGGCAAGACGGACCTGCGCCGTCGCGTCTCTGTGTTCGGAGGGGAACAAATTCTGGCACGCCCGGTGGGACATTTTCCTCTTTCCACTCCACACTTTGTGTGTCGTGTTCGCGAACCAATCGCGGTTTGCTAATGGTTGCCCTTGGATTTTGAGGTACTAATATTTGGCGTTTTGCTTGGCGCAGAAAGTGAAGGATCAATGGCGTTCACTTGTGCAAAGTGCTCCAACTGCAACTATAATTCGTGCTCTGCCTCATCTGGAGGCATAGCTTACGGTCCCCAAGCAGCCTCCCTGTTCACAATGCCGGTGGAACAGGTCACTCAAGCCACCACAGAGTTGTTTTTCAGGACCATGCTCCCGCCAACGAGCTTCACCACTCCTGTGCTGACACCGGAAGCTCCCAAGAAGTCAGTCTTTGATCGGCTTACACCTACTGCGACCCTTCTCAACGGGTCGTCCAGCTCCAGCTCCTCAGTCTTCGCCAGACTGGGCCAAAATTCCTGTGGGCCCACAATAAAGTCTGCACCTCAAGAAAAGGTTATTCCGAAGAGAGTAACCAACCCTGCTCCTGAAGTCGTCAAGACGACTTCTCCTGCCAAGGGGTCGGTCTTTACAAGACTGACTGTCCCAACTCCTACTCCCGCTCCTGCTACTCAAAGGATATCAGTTTTCAATAGGCTGACACCATCAACAGCCCTTCACCTGAACAGGGGGCAAGACAAAGCCATCCTCGTCGCCGAGCCAACTCCATCAACTCGACACGCTCGACGTCGCTACTGGCGCCGGGTAAGGATGGTCGGGGGCAACTCCCCCTCTGGGCTAACCCCACCAGCCCCAACGATGGAAATCAGTGCTGCTGTTCCAACCGGAAACAGCTTCGAGTTGCTGAACAGGGTGCGCAGGAATTCTCCTGCCGCCGTACTGAAAAGATCTCCTCCATCAGTGGAAAATGTTGCGGAAGAAAAGCCAGAACAGTCCCCTCAGCGATTGTCCTCCAAAATCTACAAAGTCTGGCGACAGGTTCGGGACTCAGTAGTTGATCAGGACTATCCCCGCCGGCAGAAGAAGCTGAAGGTCCAACAGGAAGAAAACTGTCCTGTTAAGCCACAAAAGACCATGGCTACTTGGGTACCCACTGCAACGGCCCCCTCAACTTCGACTGCTCATAAGAGGAGAAGGCCAGAGAAAATCCCCATGCCTTCGACAAATGTCAAAGACACTGAGCCTAAAAGCCCCAAGTCTGGGGGCATGGTGGTGCATACCGTCTATATGGCATCCGGAAAAGAAGATAGCCGTATCTCCACAGGTCATCGACCGCTTACGCGATCCTTGACAAAAGCCCAAGAGCAGCAGCAGAAGCTTCAGGAGATGATGACTGCGATGGCCGCGCTCACAGGACCGAAAGCAAGCCCAGAGACATCCTCGGAGCAACGCCAAGAGAAGGAAACTGATGCCGAGTTCCTTCGGAGAATGCTTGAGAAGAAGGACAAAGAGGCCGCGGAATAAGCGGCCAATATAAAGCAAATGGCCCTTCTATTCCAAGATATGGTGGGCATGATGATCCAGCAGGACCCTCCAGTTGAAGATCCTCTGATTATAATTGAAGATGATAGAGGAGAAACGTCAAACCCTCTGCCAGCTCTGTCAACCGCCAAAGAGGAAACAATCTCTAAAGCTGCCCTAGATGACTATATTGCTCAGCAAATAAGAGTTCACCAGGCAAATGAGACAGCCAAACAAGTTGTCAAAACAGGGCGACCGTATCCAGGCTGGTATGATCAGATAAAATACACACCGGGCTACACGATCCCGAAATTCCATGTCTACAAGGGGACAGGCAATCCCCACCAGCACGTCGCCCAGTTCAGAGCTCTGTGTGGCAACACCGGGGGCGATGATAAGCTTTTACTCCGCCAATTCGTTGGCAGCTTATCGGAGACGGCGTTTGAATGGTACTCCGAACTACCAAATGACTCCGTCAAAACTTTCGCAGAAATGGAGTTATTGTTCACCCAGCGATTCGCGAGTGTTAGTGAACGCATTCCAATAACGGCATTGATCAATGCAAGAGTGAAGCCGGGCGAGACGTGGGTTCAGTACGCAATCCGATGGCGGAATTTATGGTCGAAGTGCGAACAGCACATCGGAAAAGCACCAGCGGTGGGCATGTTCGTGGGCACCCTAGACCCTCATGCAACTGTTTCACAGTTCATGATGTTCTTCAAACCGACCACATTCCAAGCTCTAATCGATAAGCTGGCCCAAATGGACCAGATGGGTCATAGACCATCTCCCCGAAGCCGGAACCGCGGAACGAAAAGGTTAATGGGAAGGCGATCTTTGTTGGGAACACCCAACAACAGCCCAGTGCTCCAAGACTAGCAGATCAGTTGGAGGAAAGACGGCGCTATTACAATGAGAAAATGAAGCGCCCTTACTCATTCCCGCAGGATAAAACGAAGAGGCTGTTCGAGCTGGCGGTGCGCAACAGGCTTATCAATTTGCCAAATCCAAGGCGACCACCGCAATCCAACGAAGTGAATAATCCCAATTATTGCCCTTACCACCAAACGGTAAGCCATCCGATCGAAGATTGCTTCGTCTTTAAGGGATGGATCGAGGATCAGTACCAACAAGGCAAGTTCGCGCTGTCCGAAAAGTGGAAAGTGAGCCCACCGCAACTGCACACTCCTAAGAAGATGGACACACCAGGGGCAACGTGCTCTTTTGTTGAAGAAGCTCCATGGGAGGTCGTGCTTTCGGCCAAAACCAAAAGGATGCTGAATGAACTCCAGACATGCCCGGCGATCAGGTGGAAGAATCCGCTGGAACCCCAGGTCATTGAAGGGATGCTGAAGCCGTGCCCAACTCCAAAGATTGGTGCTGATATTCAAAGTGCTCACACCCAGCCGTCGAAATCTTCGAAAAAGAAGAAGAGATCCAAGAAGCCCGTGAAGCCAGGCGACAAGCGCACGGACTTACAGAAGCAGATCTATGCGCTGGAAGAGTAAATCACGCTCCAAGAGTTCCTCAGCCACGTTCTTGAAGACGGGGATGATGGAGAAGAATCGTCGGACGAATCTAAGGATTACGTAGCAAGTTGCCATGTGATCTCTCATTCATCACTAGACAATGAAGAAGCTCCCTGCACAGAGAGACTGGAGGCAGGTCCTAAGCCGGAACTTCTATGGCCGTCAGACGAAATGATCGACGCCTTCCTGAATGAGATTCATCTGAAAAGTAAAGCTGATCAGAAGCTTGAGATAGCCATACTTGAAAGAGCCAAACAACGGCGACTGGACGAAAGAGTCCAGGCACTCCCGCCGAATCAAGGAACATCCGTCGCGGATAAAAGCAAGTTCAAGACGAGGAAAAGGTTTGCTAAAGCCATATCAATGGGAATGAAGCTACCACCCTCCGAAGGAAACACTCCCGGTGAAGCAGAGATGCATCCTAGCTACTGCTCATATCATCGAAAGATTTCGCACCCCACCGAAGAGTGCGACGCTTTTAAAAGATGGTGGCAGGGATATGTTGCTCACCGGCAACATTTTAAGCGGATGAAACGCAAAACTCGTTGGGAGCGGAGAAGTACGATCGAGGAGCATAGAAGGACTACTGGCAACTGCCGCATGGTCAACACCGAGGGATCGCAGGTTCTCACTTTCGGAAGCGATTCTGACGAGGAGATGGCTCTTGGCCCTCTCTTTAAAGAATCCACATTGGGAAAGGAGGAAGAACCGAAGGCCTGTGAAAACATTCAGCTGCGCAATCACACGCTTCCAGAGAAGAATCTCGGACCCACGAGTAGAAAAGAAAAGGTCTCCGAGGATATCGCCATGGATGACCAAGTCATGAAAGAGCTGACAGCCAAGGACCCGCCAAAGAAGAATAAGGTAGACTACAACATTCTGGCACACTTGAGGAAGTTACCCTCGCAACTCAGCATTCTCGACGCCCTTTTACTATCCAAAGAAGCGAGAGATTCATTGATCAAGGCACTACAAGAGCCATAGCAATTCCAAGCCTTCCTTACCGAGGAAAAGATGAAGGACGAGCTGGAGGAAATACACACAGCCGATATCACTTTCGGCGACGAAAACCTCCTCCTTGGGACGTGCGAGCACAACCGTCCCCTCTATATCTCAGGGTACGGCCACGATATAAAGATAGGCAAAATCCTGGTCGACAATGGATCTTCCGTCAATCTCCTTAACGTGCGAGTGTTAAAGGAAATCTGCATGAGCGTCCAGCATCTTGCTCGTGATAAAATCACTATCTCCGGTTTTGACTCCCAGTCATCGTGGACTCTCGGGTCTGTGATACTGACGTTACGATTCGGGCTACTTGTCACGGATATTAAATTCCATGTCATTGACGCTAAGACATGCTATAACGCTTTGCTAGGCCGGCCTTGGCTACACGAGTACAACATCATCCCTTGTACACAACATCAGTGTATGAAATACTTTAAGGATGGTCTCGAGTATACCGTAACGGGAGAGCTGAACCCATTCTCCGTGAATGAAGTCTGCAAGTACGAAGACGCAAAATACTTCTTACCAGACTTTGAGAACACAGAGAGATGTCACAAACCGGAAAACAAAGCTATCACCACCATTCCTGTCTTTGGGAGTGATACTGAGGAAGAGGAAGAGATAGTTTATTCAGGTCCACCCCAGTACAACAAACCAGGACCGTCCACTCCCATGTTGATCTTTGGCAGTGACTCGGAAGATGAGGTCCATGCTATATTCTCCACTCGGCCTTCAATACAAACATTCACTGACGAAGAGCAACGTTTGCAAGTTGCCATGGTTCCGCCCAAACATTATAAAGAACTAGATGTGCTTGATACCTACAGTGTGGAAGAGCTACAGACATTCTACGTCCCTTCCAGGCGAGAAGGCGAGAAGGCGAACCTATTCTAGCGCTCCGGGGAAACCAAAGTGGAGAAAGAAATCTGGCATGGTGCGGATCCCACACTTGACAGGCTTCAGCCCATCCGTCTGCCTAGATATTATACAGAATGCTTGAAAAGGCTGTTGAAGCGCCAAGGGATACCCTTCAAACAGACCGCTCGAAAAGCTAAGTTTTATGACAGGGTCTGGAACGTTCCCGGAACTCAGCGCAAGTTGCCCAAAGGGAGAATGGAAGCAATCGGGCTTAGATACGTTCGGTCCAAGAAACGGGAGCTACTCCACGACTGCTATGTCGTGCATGACTTTGATGAAGAAGGAGATGCTCAATGGGATAATGCCAACCCTGAATCGGAAAAGGCTCCCGACATAAAAATGCACAGTCCGTCGTTCGAAGAACAAATGGACAAGCTTATAAGGGAAGCTGGTCAAAAAGTTTGAGACGACCATAACCGCGAAATGGCCATCTACGAGAAAGCCAGGACGCAACGCTTTCTTCAACAGGTTGCGAAAGATGAAAATGCCCCTCCCTGTCAACCTGTTGTAAAAAAGGCCCAACCCAGAGGCAGAAACGAGTCAAAAAGCGGAAAAGGCATTCAGCAACGACAATACGGGACCAAGAAGTCACGCGATCGGGAACCGAGCGGTCCGGATTTATCCCTTATAAAGAAGATGAGCTGAGCATACTCTTTTCCTCAAGACAAGACAAAGAAGATACTCGATCTTGCCATAAGACATCAAATGCTTACACTCCTGGAGTCCAAGCACCCCGAGCAAGCTAACGAGGTCTCTCATCCAGACTACCGATCTTATCATCGAGCAATGGGACACCCTCTCAAAGACTGCTTCACCTTCAAGAACTAGGTCGAAGATCAGTATCAGCTCGGCAAGTTCGCTCTATCCAATAGTTGGAGGATAACTCTGCCACAGAAGCACAAACCAAAAGCCGTGCATACAGCGAGAGTAGAACCAGATCAACATCGGTCTTGGAAGCGAGCTCGTACCTGTCATATGATAAGGCTATCAGAAGGAGAGCCTGAGAGTATGGACGACCTCCCCTGGTGCTTCAAAAAAAATGATGAAGAGGTGATCTCAGAGTTTCCACCGGTACCGAAAGAGCTGGAAGATGGAATACATACTACAGCAGATAACCTCAAGAAAATTGATTTGGGGACGGTAAGCGACCCGCGACCGACATTCATAAGTGAGCTGTTATCTAAAGAAAGGGTGGATGCGCTAAAAGACGTGCTTATGCAGCATAGAGATTGCTTCGCATGGAACTATTCCGAGATGCCAGGACTAGATCCAGAGATTGCTGTCCATAAACTGGCAATATCCCCGGACGTCAAGCCAATCAAATAAGCACCGAGAAGAATACAGCTCGAGCTTGAGATGAGTATCAACGCCGAGGTCAAGAAGCTAATCGACTCCAGCTTCATCCAAGAGGTTCGGTACCCTGACTGGATCGCCAACATCGTCCCGATAATGAAGAAAAATAGGAAGGTGCGCATCTGCGTAGACTTTCGGGATCTTAATAAAGCCTGCCCGAAGGACGATTTCCCAGTACCGATCACTGAGCTGATGATAGATAACACGTCCAATCACGAAGTTTTCTCCTTCATGGACGGATCGTCAGGATACAATCAAATAAAGATGCATCTCGAGGACCAGAAGCACACCGCTTTCAGGACCCCTTTAGGTATATTTTGCTACAAGGTGATGCCCTTCGATCTAAAGAACGCCGGTGCCACCTATTAGAGGGCCATGACGAAGATCTTCGATGACCTTATACATGAAATCATCGAATGCTATATCGATGACCTCGTGGTTAAAAGCAAATCATACGAGGAACATCTCGAACATCTGAAGATCGTATTTCAACGCCTTCGGCAATATAACCTGAAGATGAACCCACTCAAATGCGCGTTCGGGGTGTCCTCAGGTAAATTCCTAGGATTCATCGTCCGACACCGATATATCGAGATAGATCCGTCAAAGATCAAGGCGATTATGGAAATGCCTCCGCCAACGACTCTCAAGCAGCTGCGGTCTCTCTAAGGAAAGCTCGCATATATCCGGTGATTTATAACCAATCTTTCCGGCAAATGCCGTCCGTACAGTCACTTGATGAAGAAAGGGACCCCGTTCATCTGGGATCACAAATGCCAAGGCGCGCTGGACGAAATCAAGCAGTATCTGCAGAATCCGCCAGTGCTGGCCGCCCCAGTCAAGGGAAAGCCCCTTATTCTTTACACAACAGCCCTTGAAGGTTCCTTAGGCGCATTATGGGCACAAGAGAATGACCAAGGGAAAGAAAGATCTCTCTACTATTTGAGTCGAGTTCTCCTAGGAGCAGAAAGCAATTATTCTCCCATCAAAAAATACTGCCTGGCATTGATCTTCGCGATAACGAAACTCCGGCACTATGCGTTGGCGCATGAAGTCCGTCTCATATCGAAGGTGGACCCTCTCAAATATTTGATGTCAAAAGCTATATTGACGGGGCGACTCGCTAAATGGGCCCTGCTCTTGATGGAGTTCTCGATAACTTATCGACCTCTTAAGGCAGTGAAAGGCCAGTCCATCGCCGATTTCCTCGCTGAACATCCGATACCGGCCGATTCCCCTTTGAATTGCGAACTGCCAGACGAACATGCGTTTAATGCGATCAACGGTGGTGGTATCCGGTGGGAACTTTATTTTGATGGAGCGTCTTTCATGAAGAAGCGCAAACAGAACGCGCCTATAATCAAATCAGGGGTAGGCCTTATCTTCGTGACCCCACAAGGAGGGATAATGCGCTTCACCTTCTCCTTGACAGAGCCGAGGACGAACAATGAAACCGAATACGAAGCTTTGATAGAAGGCCTCGAGATCGCCATCGACATGGGAATTGAAAACCTCCTCATATACGGAGACTCCCAACTGGTCGTTAGTCAAGTAAATGGTGACTATCAGACGTGCAAGCCAGAGCTGGTGAAGTATGGCGAGAGAGTACAGCAACTGCTGACTCAAATTCCTTCCTACATGCTGGAAAGCATACCGCGTGCAGAAAATAGCAAGGCGAACGCGTTAGCCAAGCTTGCTAAAGAATTGGCCGATGAGAACCTCGATGACGTAAAAATCGTGGTACAAAGCCGTCGGGTTCTTGCACCGGCGGAGATATCTCCGGAGATATCCGAAGAAAAGGAAGCGACCAAGCAGACGGCCCTGCAAATAAAAGACCAAGAAACGGTTGAGGATTGGAGAGAAGTCTTTATAGACTACTTCAAATCCCATTGAACGCCTGAAGATGCGTCCTCAAGACATCGGCTCTTTCGTCAATGATACCCTGTACAAGAGGTCATTTGATGCTTTGTGGTTGAGATGCCTGGGACCTGAAGAGGCGAAAAGAGTCATCTAAGAAGTTCACGACGGACTCTGCGGTTCTCACCCAGCAGGCCCGAAGATGAAGTTGAAGATCAAACGGATGGGTTGTTATTGGCCCACGATGATCCATGACTGCCTTGACTATGCGAAGCAATGCTACTCGTGCCAGATTCATGGGGACTTTATCCATCAGCATCCAAATCCACTACATCCAATGGTGGCTAGCTGGCCATTCGAAATGTGGGGAACTGACATAATCGGCCCCATCGAACCAGTATCGTCCAGAGGACATCGTTTCATTTTGGCGACAACTGATTACTTCTCCAAATGGGCAGAAGCAGTACCGCTGACGGAAGTGAAGACGGAGAATATCCTCCATTTCTTCAAAACACACGTCATTTACCGGTTTGGAACTTCGAGACGGATCATATCCGATAACGGGCCAGCCTACAGAAGCCATAAGATCAGCCGCTTCGCACAACAACATAACATAGACTGGAGGTATTCATTAGTCTATAATCCCCGAGCCAACGGTCTAGCTGAGGCTTTCAATAAGACCCTGACAAAGATCGTGAAGAAGACAGTGTCCCGAAATAAGAAAGACTGGCACGAGAGACTGCAAGAAGCTCTCTGGGCGTATCGAACTACGTTCAAGACGGCCACGAACACAACGCCGTACGCAATGGTATTCGGTACAGAAGCGGTACTGGCGGTTCATTACGAGCTGGCGGACCAGGAGAACGCTCACCTTCAGCTTGAGGAGCTCGATGCCCTTGATGAAACCCGGCTCATAGCACAACAAAATCTGGAAGCTTATAAAGCGAAGATGACGCGCTCATATGAAAGATTGACCAGGCCGAGGACATTCCGCCAAGGCGAACTCGTGCTAGTGGTCAAAAGACCTATGATCCCCAATCGCGCCAAGCGGGGAAAATTCGAGCCGAACTATGAAGGCCCGTACATCATAGAAAAGGTCTACCAGGGTGGAGCTTATCTACTCATGGACATGAATGGTGAAAGACCTTTAAGGCCAATAAACGGTCGCTTCCTGAAGAAGTACTTCGCTTGACGAGTCACGGCCTAGGTCAATGATAGATGACGACGACTATATCCGCTCGCTATCTTCCTAAGCCCAAACTCTATAAGTAGTAACCGGCTTACTTTACAACGGACCGAAACGTCCTTAAACTAAAAGTGGACCGAAACGTCCTTAAACTAACAACGGACCACTATGTCCTAAAACTAGCTGTTGACCGAGATGTCGAGAAACTATGGTGGATTGCAGCATCCCAAAGCTGATACAAAAAAAAGAAGAGAAAAACAAAAAAGGAAAACGGTATGTCCATAAGCAAAATGGGCACGGATGAAAACCCGAAAGGGCTCCGTGAGTAATAACAGCAGGGCTACCGGCGAGTCTTGTGAAAACCCGAAAGGGCGCAACCTCATTTGAACAAAAAAAGAAAGAATAAAAAAAAGAGGGAAAACGGTATGTCCATAAGCAAAGTGGGCACGAATGAAAACCCGAAAGGGCTCCGTGAGTAAAAACAACAGGGCTACCGGCGAGTGTTTGTGAAAACCCGAAAGGGCGCACCCTCGTTAAAAGACACTTACAGGGTCCTTTTGACCTTGTGAGGAGAAATCACCCGCGTGAGATCCTTACGACTCACAAGGGAGAAACACACTTAGGGATCCCCATGATTCCTAAGGAGAAATTACACTTGCGAGATCCTCACGACTCGTAAGGAGAACTCTCTTATGGGACCGTCACGGCTCATAAGATTTGAAATTCTTAAGTTACAGAGACCTGAACTTGTTCTTAAGCAACCCCCACAACCTCCGATACTGCCCTACAAGTGGCTCAATACTGACCCTTGTATACAATCCATGGGCGCGAATAAACATTTCCCTAACAAAGTCCCATCTGTGATTAGGGATATGTCTATATGGTGAACAACCCTTGTAAGTCCTCTCGACTTATAAGGAGAAAACCCTTTTGTAAGATCCTTACGACTTACAGGAGGACATGCACCTAGAAATCCTCACGATTCCTAAGGAGAAAACACACCTACGAGATCCTCACGACTTGTAGGGAGAAATACCTTTGTGAGATCCTTACGGCTCATGAAGTTAAAAGCCTTAGTCGACAGAATCCTAACCCTGTTCGCTAAGCTACCTTTGTTCGATATCGACAGAGGCAAATGATGATTCACTCCTGGCAATATCCCAGTTGTAGCGGTGCTGATGCCGAAATCGGTGTCTAATCCCAAGCTTGCTGCAAAAAGCTAACGAGCTACACATGCATAAGAAATAGCCGAAATGATGGGGCAACTTGTAAAAAAATCAGCAAGTAAAAATGTATGCAGGTAAAATAGCCGAAATAATTGGGCAACTCGCAATAAAAAGCAGCGAGTAAAAATAAAACAAATAGCCGAGATTGGGCACCGCGAAAAATAGCCGAAATGATTGGGCAATCGCGACCTTCGCGATATAAAATGCTGAAATGATAGAGCATCGCGGAAAGAAATAAAATAAAATAAAAATGAAATTTATGCCCTACAGGTGATATCACAGCAGTCCCTGTATACAATCCATAGGCGCAAACAAAGAAGGAATCTGTAACACCCTAGTTCATTTATACCAATTCCAGTTCTCGTATTTCCTTAATTGTGGTATTTTCCTGATTTATCGTGTTTTGGGTGCGAATAGTATTTTACATTTTACATTGCATTCGACCCGACCCGCTTGCTTGAACCTGTTTGATTCATATTTATAGATTACCCTGACTTGTTACATAGACACGTGCATCTCATGTATACTGTATACTGGCATTTTACCTGGCATTAGATATTTTACCATATAACATTTTAGGTATTATAAAATAATTTAAAATTGCATTTCATAACCTGCATGATACCCCTAACCCCGGGGTAGCATCCGCGCATCTTGTTCTCATCCCGTTCAGTGAAACGGACATGTTTGGATGGCTACGCGCATGTACGTGCATCCGTTCTTGGGAGTATGCATTTTCGTTACCTGAGCATTCATTTTGAATTTTGAAAGCCGCACATATTTTTCGTATTTTAAATCTGAATTTTTAGACCCGACCCGGACGTGTTTTGAATTATTTTTGTATCCCGCCAAAATTCAATTTATTTAATTTTAAAATTTAGTTTAAATATTTTCTTATGATTTCTTTAACAAACTGAAAATTCTTATCTAAAATTTTAAATCTAAAATTCTTTTAAAATTTTAAATCTAATTTCCTAACAAACTAACAACTCCTTTCTCTCTCTCTCCTCTGCATATATATATATATTTATATATATTTTATTTAGTTCATTTTTCTTTCCTTATTTAATACACAACCTCTTCTTCTTACTTCTTCTTCTTCTTTCTTCTTTCTTCTCTTGATCTTGTTTCTTGATTCCGGTGATCACCGCCGGAGCCGTGCTCGTCGCTGACGATCCGAGTGATCCAGTGAACGTACCTGACTTACGTGATCACCCTCGTGCGTTGTTTGGAACCGTTCCGTATACTGTGCGCGCGTCGCGACATTTCACCGACGAAGAACGTTCCGTATACATCCGTTCTTGTTCCGTCTAGGCAAGTTAATCTTGCTACATGCTATATAATTCATTTTATACCTATTTAAATAAATACCATACCTATAGTTTAAATCTAGTACCCCATATTTAATTTTTATAATGTTTCGATGTTCCGTTTGCATTCGTTTATATCATTTTAAATGTAGATCATGAAAACTTATCTTGTGACATACTAGATTACATTATACTGCATCCATATCATTTAAAATATATATATCATCGTAATATTTCTTATTATTATCTTTAATTAGTTTATAATCTGTATTTTATAATTTTATACATTTGAAAATATTATAGTTTACACATGAAACGTCGTTGAAAAAGCGGATACAATAAATCTGAAATTTACTGTACACCTTACCTTATAAAATTCATTATAAATCATAGAAAAATCATTAGTATACGTTCTTTAGTTAGTTACGAAGCTAACTCAGAATACTATAACTCTATGAAATATTTACTTACAAAATAAATTGTTTAAATAACGTAAAATGCAAATGAAAATGTCTCTAAACTGCTGTCCAGGGAAATTCCAGCAGCAAACTTTCAACTTCGAATATTCATACCTTTTTGTAGGGATAACCTGAGATGCTTATACTTATAAAAATGAAAACCTTATTGAATTATATTTGTTTTGGTATAAGACACGTCCCTTTTGGAGAACGTTTGTTATTTTTAAGTTATTTTACAAATTAGGATGACGCTGAATTTCTGAACGGAACTTTCTTGTGCATGGTTAATCAATACCACTTTTATAGTTATTAATCGCTTTGAATATGCTATCCATATTAATATTATTATATCAATATTTTGTGCGGACTGTGTATCCGCAGGGCGCTGTGGATTTGGAAAATCCAAAGGACGGTTCACTCTTCAAAGTGAACGGACACCGATGCAAACCGTACCTTAGCGCCGAACCAACAGAGGAGCTCCTGTTCTTACAGGAGCCGGTTTACCTTGCTTGATCTTCCTCTGCCTACCTCCAAACTTCGGTTATCCAGCCAAGAACAGTGGACACTGTTCCAAATAAGTTTGGGGGTATGTACAAACCATTTTGTTTATATTTGTGTATATTCTTTTTCTTTTCCTTCAAAACAAAAACAAATAAAACTTGTGTATCACTAACCAACAATTTTGAACCTTCAAACTACTCTCTTCATGCAATGACAGTGAGGACACTGTCCAGTTTAAGTTTGGGGGTACGCTCGGTACGCATTTCTTACCTCCGCATTCATATGTATATTTTGCATCTGCATATTAAAATCCATAAAAATTTGAAAATTTTCCAAAAATATAAAAACTTTTTTGTCAAGTTAGCTTGTGGAAGAACTCTGATTCAACATTCGACGGTTTTTGTTTGATAAAATAGGAATAACTAGATCTTATGTTTGGATTTTGAAAACCTGAAAAATAACTCTCCTTTGAAGTTAACTATAGCTGATATACGTCTTTACATCACACTACACGTGTCGTGAGTTTTGGGAATTAGATGACAAGTCTTTCATGTTCAAACTTTTAAACAGATAAATGATTTTCTGAGAATCAAATAGGTTTGTTCTGAAATAAGTAATGACAAGAATAGTTTATGAAGTAAAGCGAATATGAAGGAATGTTATTGATGCCGTAATAGGAGCTAAGTCTGAAAAATAACCCATCTAAAACTTGATTGGAAAGATTACACACCAAACCCACTAGACACGTCTTTTATCCAAAAAAAAAAATATATTTGAACTGCCGGTTATATCTCCGTTCGTATTAAATCATCTGATTTTCATGCCAAACTGTCTTTTGTTTTTGGACCTAGGTAACTTGAGTAATTAAGTCCGCTGGGGTGTTTCTACACCTAATGCCCTAAAACCAACTGGTTTGGGTGCATTGGCCCAAAGCTCGCTAAGAAGCCTAGAAAGTCCAGTTTAAAACAAAGTCAAGCAAGTGTTCTCTCCGAGTTAAAATTCCTAACGGTTCTTTGTGTGAGAATAATCTTGATAAAAGACAGGCTTTTAAAAAAAATTTTAACGGAGATATGAAGGTTGTACTCTTTGATAAAGACTATTGCACGTTCACAGTGGTGTGTATGAAATGAAAACAAGAAAAAGGTGGAGTGAAAAATACGACTTAGTTTTCTGTTAAGGAAGATAGAAATTCTAAAGTTGAAACCTTACTGCAAAACGAAACTTGAAAAATGCTTAACTCATTATAAAACTTATGTGATCCTTTTAAAATTGTTATCTGGGCTTTATTGTGCGACATGATGACTCTAATCGATCCTTCTGGAACTTAACGACACTATCCGCACTGCACGTAAAGACATATAAAATCTGTAGTTAAATAAGATGTGAGGTGTGAAAAATAAAGGTTCGATAATCTAGACTTAGGATTATAGAATTGTTATTTTCTAAAACAAAACTTTAGGGTTTGAAACTTAGTCATTTTTACAAACCAACTTGACCGGATTTTGTGGGTAGTATCCGCTGAAAACCCTCAGGAGACAACACTCCTCCTACTAGGGACACCTAGAGGTTTAACGGCTTGTTGCACATGCTCAGTGCAATCGTGTTCCCTGCGAAAGTGAGGTTAGGAAATTTTTTGTGAATAAATGGACTTTGCTCGGGACGAGCAAATGATAAGTTTGGGGGTATTTGTTCATATCAGATTTTTGCATTTTCATACCGCCCAATTTTTATCACATTGCATGTCCGTAGATACTCTTGAGCCGTGTTTGCTAGTCAATTGCAGGATACAGGTTCTCGGTTCCAAAACGGTGAAATTCATGGAAAACACGAAAAATCCGGGTTCTTGCAGACCACAGATAAAACACGGTCTCCGTCCTTCATCCGTATGCTACCAGATACCAGTTTAGGAAGACAAAATGTCAAATCAATGTCGTTTTCAGGCACAAGGCTCAATGGTAGCACAAGATCCAAGAGATCTACGCGGCGCTCGAGACAATCATGACAAAATCTTAACAAAAAGTCCACCTTTCCTTCAACAGAAATTCTGGAAAAATCGTGAAAACAAATGGAGAAAATACATATGCCAGAATAAAGTACTCAGAAAACCAGGCTACCAGAAAAAGGCCCAAAGCCCAACTCCACAATAAGGCCGCGGAAGAGCGGCCAAAGGGGGGTCTTGGCCGCGCTTCCGCGGCCGTTCTGGCGCCAGACAGTTAGGGTTTTTAGGGGGTGTTTGGTAATTTCATATGGGCCAGTATTTTTGCCCTAGTTTCTCATTCTCCAGCCTATAAATACCCCAGAATTCTGTGAAGGAAAGGGTCCAACTTTGTATTTTTCATTTTGCCTAGTTTTAGTATTGTTCTTCTTCCTCTTCTCACCTCTTCTCCATTAAACTTGTAAGTGAGCTTTTGAGTGAAGAGTGATGAATAAAGAAGACCATTTTTATTATCATGCTTGTCTCTTTCTTTACTTGTTATAATTGTTGTAATTTTAATTGTTAAGTAGTTGTTGTTATTTCCTTGTTGTTTGTTTCTTCTCTCTTTTTCTTTATCCTTACATACGACAATGATACTTACGCTTGATCCTCGCCAAGGTGAGGTCGCAAACAGTTAGTCGTATTCTTCTAATCTCTTTCTTTCTATCTTCCTCTTTTGTGTTGTTTTATTTTTCCGTATTATGAAGTGTGAGTAGCTCTATACTTGTTAGGGTAGGATAAGGGAAGTTTGAGAGAAGGAAATCTCTCTCACTCTTTCCTTGCCCAACAACTTAAATCAACTCCCGTTAACCCAACCACAATCCGCTCCTTACGGCACCCTATCCTACATGATAGCGGTGATTCCGTAGTGAGACCGGTTGTGGTTGAATTAACCGGAGGTTATGGATAAGAGCCAAGAACGGACGGACAAGCACCAAAAGGAAGGACTATGCGTTGGAAAGCCTAGCTTATACTCGCAAGTTCCTTCCTAGTCGTGCTAATCCCCGTTGTTGCCGATTACCGTAACACCGATATTAAGTGGGGCAACGAACGATGTGGAGACTCCTAACTCAAACTAACCTAATCCTAACCCTAACAAGCTCTCTTTAAATATCAACTCAACACTTAGATAACTACAAACAAAATCTGAACAACAGGACTTAACTCGTCGAAAAACACATAGAAAAAGATTCCCATCTCCCTGCGGACGACCCGTACTCAACCGGCTAGCTACGTGCGAAACCGTCTTGATTGCGGTATTTAAACTAGAACTTGAACACGCTCGTGCCCTAACAATCAGTAGCCTAAGACTTTTCAGCTTTATGAGCCGTGAGGGTCTCACAAAGACTTTTCTCCCTACGGATCGAGAGGATCTCATAGGTGTATTTTCTCCTTAAGAATAGTGAGGATTCTTAAGTGCGTTTTCTCTTACAAGTCGTAAGGATCCTATAAGAGAATTTTCCCTCTTGCGAGTCGAGAGGACCCGTAAGCGGTTGTTTCCCTCCTTGTCGAGATTCAACTTTGGAGAGTGAGACCCGTGGATAGTATGCAAGAGACCGTTTTGGGCCGACTTGCAGGGTCCCAGCGCTTAGGAAACAGGTTTCTTAATTCCTACTGCCTGAGGCTTTATCTCACGAGTCGAAACAAATCGAGAAGTTCTCGCAAAGACATCAATTTCCTCACGAGTCGAGACGAATCGAGCATTTCTCGCAAGAATATCCTAACGTCACAGTTAACCTCTACTCTTTACGACAGAAGTCCGTTAGGGTCTGTGGTACTTAGGGTTTTGGCTGTCGTACCGTCGCATCAGCTGATATATTTCTTGATAGACAATCGTGCTGTTCGAGTAGCCCTGCGACTGCCGTGTCTCTAATCCCTTCGGGGGCTGGACAAGACGTCTTCAAGCAATCCTCCTTGGCAGTTTGACCGTCGGAAGAGCAAGCGTTAGGAATTTTGCCATGCCGCTTTTTACTTGAGGTTAGGCTCATTTTGGAGAGCCCCGATGAGTCATAACCACTCCGCGCTGGTGTGGGATGATCTTCGATAGTCTTTCAGGTTTTATATGAGTTGTCGTCAAGACCCTGAAGCTAGGAATTTGGCCTTTGCTTCGTTTGCTGGCATTGCGTCTGCTGTATCGAGATGAATGTCGCGGTTGTCTCTGGGTTGCTGGTGAACTGTCGAGGCTTGGAACTGGGAATTTTGCCGTGGTTCCGTTCGTTTGATTGTCGCGTCTGAACCCTGCTGGAGGAAAAACGCTGGGGTGACATCTCGTCTGCTGTATCGAGACGAACGTCAAGGTGGTGACCACTCCGCACTGATGTGAGATGATCTTCGATGGTCTTTCAGGTTTTATATGAGTTGCCGTTAAGACCCTGAAGCTAGGAATTTGGCCTTTGCTTCATTTGTTGGCATTGCGTCTGCTGTATTGAGACGAATGTCGCGGTTGTCTCTAGGTTGCTGGTGAACCGTCGAGGTTTGGAACTAGGGATTTTGCCGTGGCTCCGCTGTTTGATGATGTTGCCTCTGCTGTGTCGAGACGAACGTCAAGGTGTTGACCATTCCGTACTGGTGTGAGATGATCTCCGGATGTCTTCCAGGCTTTATATGACTTGCCTTTAAGACCTCGAAGCTAGGAATTTGGCCTTTGCTTCGTTTGCTGGCATCGCGTCTGCTGTATCGAGACGAATATAGCGGTTTTCTCTAGGTTGCTGGTGAACCGTCGAGGTTTGGAACTGGGGATTTCGCCGTGGCTCCTTTTGGTGGTGTTGCGTCTGCTGTATCGAGACGAACATAGAGGTGGTGACCATTCCACGTTGGTGTGGGATGATCTTCGGTTGTCTTTTAGACTTTATATAACTTGTCGTTAAGACCTCGAAGCTAGGAATTTGGCATTTGCTTCGTTTGCTGGCATCGCGTCTGCTGTATCGAAACGAATGTAGCGGTTGTCTCTAGGTTGCTGGTGAACCGTCGAGGTTTGGAACTGGGGATTTCGCCATGGCTCCGTTTGGTGGTGTTGCGTCTGCTGTATCGAGACGAACATAGAGGTGGTGACCGTTCCACGTTGGTGTGGGATGATCTCCGGTTGTCTTTCCGGTTTTATATGAGTTACCGTCAAGACCCTGAAGCTAGAAATTCGGCCTTCGCTTCGTTTGCTTTGATATGTCCGAATCCTGTTGGAGGAAGGACACTGTTGTTGACATTGCATCTGCTGTAACGAGACGAATGCTGAGGTGGAGCTGAGATTTTGCCGTCACTCCGCTTTACTGACCATGGGGTCTTTTGTTGACGTTGTATCTGCATCCTGCTGGACTGCCGAGGAACGCCGCCGTTGACATTGCATCTACTGTAACGAGACGGATGTTGAGGTGGTCTCTAGGTTGTCGATGAACCGTCGAGGCTTGGAACAAGGGACTTTGCCACGGCTCCGTTGTTGGTGTTGCTTCCGTACCCTGTTGGCATAAGGAGGAACGCTGTTGTTGGTTTTCTGGAATGCAGATGTGACCGTCGAGACTTGGCTCTCTTTCTGAGGGAGCCTGGTGGGATGACATAGTTCCCTCTTTGTTTGTTCCCCTGGATTGTATACAGGGATTGCTGTGATATCGCCTGTAGGGCATGAATTTCGTTATATGTATTTTTCATTTTATTTCTTTCCGCGATGCTCTATCATTTCAGCTTTTATATCGCGAAGGTCGCGATTGCCCAATCATTTCGGCAATTTTTCGCGGTGCCCAATCATTTTGGCTATTTATTTTATTTTCACTCGCTGCTTTTTATTGCGAGTTGCCCAATCATTTCGGCTGTTTTGCACACATACATTTCTACTTCCTGATTTTTATTGCAAGTTGCCCCATCATTTCGGCTATTTTGCACGCATACATTTCTACTTGCTGATTTTTATTGCAAGTTGCCCCATCATTTCGGCTGTTTTTGTATGCATACATTTTTACTTGCTGATTTTGTTGCAAGTTGCCCCATCATTTCAGCTATTTTATATGCATTTTTTTTTGGCTCGCTGTTTTTCTCGCGAGTAGGGGATTTGGGATCTGATACCAATCTTGGTATCAGCATCGCTACGACTGGAATATTGCCAGGAGCGAATCATCATTTGCCATGAAAGGACTTGGAATTTGAGATTGATTTAGGCATCAGCATCGCTACAACTGGGATATTGCCAGGAGCGAATCATCATTTGCCATTGTCGATGTCGAACAAAGGTGGCTTAGCAAACAGGGTTAGGATTCCGTCAACTAAGGCTTTTGACTTCATGAGCCGTAAGGGTCTCATAAAGGTGTTTCTCCCTACGAGTCGTGAGGATCTCGTAGGTGCGTTTTTTCCTTAGAAATCGTGAGGATTCCTAAGTGTGTGTTCTCTTATAAGTCGTAAGGATCTTACAAGAGTGTTTTCTCCTTGCAAGTCGAGAGGACCTACAAGTGTTTGTTCACCGTGTAAACATATCCCTAGTCACGGATGGGACTTTGTTAGGAAAATGTTTATTCGCGCCCGTGGATTGTATACAAAGGTCAATACTGAACCGCTTGTAGGGCAGTGTCAGAGGTTGTGGTGGCTGCTTAAGAACAAGTTAAGATCCCTGTAACTTAAGACTTTTGAATCTTATGAGCCGTGAGGGTCTCATAAGAAGGTTCTCCTTACAAGTCGTGAGGATCTCGCAAGTGTAATTTCTCCTTAGGAATCGTGGGGATCCCTAAGTGTATTTCTCCTTTGTGAGTCGTAAGGATCTCACGCAGGTGGTTTCTCCTTACAGAGTCGAGAGGACCTTGCAAGTGTCTTTTAACGAGATTGCGCCCTTTCGGGTTTTCACAAAACTCGCCGGTAGTCCTGCTGTTTTTACTCACGGCGCCCTTTCGGGTTTTCATCGTGCCCATTTTGCTTGTGGACATACCGTTTATTTTTGTTTTTATTAATTTTTTTTACGAGTCTGCGCCCTTTCGGATTTTCACAAACATCGCCAATAGTCCTGCTATTTTTACTCACGGCGCCCTTTCGGGTTTTCATCCATGCCCATTTTGCTTATGGACATACCGTTTTTTTTTACCACGTCAGCCTGAAGATGCCGCGGATTGGGAATAGTTTAACGACGTTTCGGTCATCGGCTAGTTTTAGGACGTAGTGGTCCATCATTAGTTTAAGGACGTTTCGGTCCGCCGTCGCCGTATCTGAGGCGAATCTTTAGTTTATTGACTTTTCGGTCTATGGGGCTTTCTCTATGAATGAGCATGATGCCCCCGGAGTGTCCACCTTTCTCGGAGCATGTGGTTGTGGCGGGCTCACCTTCCAGTTTTCGGACAACGTGAACTTGCCCTGTTGGTATTGGTCTTCAACCCAGTTTTTGAAAATGTAGCAGTTTTCGATCGGATGGCCCAAAACTTGGTGGTAAGGGCAGTAATTAGGATTGTTGACATCATTCAGTTGTAGCTGTTGTTTCGGCTCCGGTAGAGTAATAAGGCTGTTGCGCATTGCTAGTCCGAACAGTCTCCTTGTTTTATCCCGGGGAAATGAGTAAGGACGTTTCAACCTCTCCCAGAGGGGTTGCCGCTTGTTGTTTTGGCGAACAACCGGTCTATAGCCACTCGATTGTTGTTGAGTGTTGGCGACGAAGGGCATTTTTTCCTTTCCTTTATCCTTTTTGTTCGCTCCGTTGTTTGCGGGTCCGAGGATTTTTCCGGGTAGCGTGAGATTGTATGGCTGAATGTTCTCGCAACTCCCCAATTCTTTCGTTTTAGAAATGGATTCCTTGAAGAGAGGGTTGAGGGCGACTTCTTCGTCAGAATCGCTTCTAAAGGTGAGAACTCATGATCCCCCGGGCCCGTCCCTATGACAATTGACGGCAACTCTTTTATGCTCATCTGTCGTATTTTTTCGCTGTCTACGAGCTTCCCGCTTTATTCTGTTGACGTGTTGTCTATGAGCGGCATACCCTTGCCACCAACACTTAAAGGAGTCGCAGTCTTCAGTGGGATGTGCGACCTTCTGATGATACAAGCAGTAGTTAGGATGCATCTCTACTCCATCGAGAGTGTTTTCTTCAAAGGGTGGTAGCTTCATTCCTAGTGACATGGCCTTAGCAAACCTTTTCCTCGTCTTGAATTTTTTTTTCCGCAGCGGATGTCTTTTGATTTGATGAGAGTGCTTCGACTCTTTTGTCTAGTCGCCGGCGTTTGGCTCCTTCCAATATGGCCATCTCGCACTCTTGTTTGGTTTTACTTTTCAGACGAATCTCATTCAGGAAGGCATCGATCATCTCGTCTGACGACCACAGAAGTTCTGGTTCAGGACCCGCCCTCGGTTTCTCGGTGCAAGGAGTCTCTTCATCATTTATCAATGAGTGAGAGATCACATGACAACTCGCTACGTAGTCCTCGGATTCATCTAATGAGTCTTCGCCATCATTTTCGTCCTCAACAAAAGAACAAGCTGCCCCCGGCGTGTCTGTCTTCTTTGGAGTGTGCGGCTGTGGTGGGTTTACTTTCCACTTTTCAGAAGCGCGAACTTGCCTTGTAGGTACTGATCCTCGATCCATCCCTTAAAGACGAAACAATCCTCGATCGGGTGACTTACCATTTGGTGGTAAGGGCAAGAATTGGGATCGTTGACATCGTCTAGCTGCAACGGACGTTTTGGACTCGGCAGATTGATGAGTCTGTTGCCCACTACCAGCTCGAACAGTCTTCTCGTTTTATTCTGAGGAAATGAGTAAGGACGTCCTAATCTCTCCTCGAGGGATGGGCGTGGACGCATATTGCTTTGGCGAACAACCGGCTTCAAGTTGCTTGGCTGTTGTTGAGCATTGGCGACGACGATCGCTTTTCCTTTCCCCTTCTCATTTCAAGAGTCTGATTTTGGAGGAGACGGTCCATGGCCCATCTGGTCCATTTGGGCTAATTTGTCGATCAAGGCTTGGAAAGTGGTCGGCCTGAAGAACATCATGAATTGTGAGATGGTCGCTTGAGGGTCAAGGGTACCCACAAACATGCCTACCGCAGGTGCTTCTTCGATGCGTTGTTCGCACTTCGACCACAGGTTCCGCCATCGGATTGCATACTGAACCCACATCTCACCCGGCTCCACCCTGGCATTGATCAACGTCGTGATCGGGGTGCGCTCGCTGGCGCTTGCAAATCTTTGTGTAAACAGTAACTCCATCTCTGCGAATGTTTTGACAGAGTCGTTAGGTAGCTCTGAATACCATTCGAAGTCCGTTTCCGCTAAGCTACCGACGAATTGGCGAAGTAACAGTTTATCATCTCCCCCAGTGTTTCCGTAAAGAGCCCTGAATTGAACGACATGCTGATGTGGATTCCCCGTCCCTTTATATACATGGAACTTAGGGATCGTATATCCCGGCGGGTAACTGATTTGGTCATACCAGATCGGGTACGGTCGCCCAGTTTTGACAACTTGGCTGGCCGCTTCACTCGCCTGATGAGCTCGTATTTGCTGAGCTATATAGTCATCCAGTGCGGCCTTGGAAATGGTTTCCTTCTTGGCTGCTCACAGAGCCGGTGGTGAATTCAATGTCTCTCCTTTGTCATCTTCAAGGACGATCGGAGGATCTTCAGCAGGAGGATCTTGATGGATCATCATCCCTACCATATCTTGGAAGAGGAGCGCCATTTATTTTATATTACCCGCTTGCTCTGTGGCTTCTTTGTCCTTCTTTTCGAGGACTCTGCATAGGTAGGCAGCGTCAGTTTCTTGTTCATGACGCTGTTTGATGATGCCTCCGATCTTTCTTTTAGCCCGATAAGTGCGGCCATTGCAGTCATCATTTCCTGAAGCTTCTGTTGCTGCTCCTGGGCTTTCGTCACGGATGCTGCATATAGTGCCCTCTAAGTCAATTATTGGATCGCAGGTACGTGATTGCAATGATTGAGGGAGGACCTATACCGATATGAAAGTCTTGCTCGAGATAATAGTATGCTATCTGGTTTGTCTTTATCATTTTATACATGCTTTAGATCACTATTGCATATTAATATAGCCCATAGGATTCTTGCTTGACGGTCGGCGGTATGATGGCGATCATATACTAAGAGCTGGGGTCTATAAGCACATCCTTAAAGTGTCCCTAGTCGTAGGAGTTTCGAAACAGGGCATCGAAACTCCAGTGAAGACTAGTGTATACAGTCGAGACCCCGACGAAGGGCGGTAGCCTGTCTCACAAGCCATTGGTGTCAGTTTGATCACCTAAGATGTATACAGGTGCTCATTGAGTTATGAGTACACCGGACTAGACTCGCTGGGAACATGCTGAGTTGGTATTATACATATCGTCAGATAGCAGTTCCCTGGTGACATGTGTACAGGTTAGTTTATCGACCTGAGGTCGTCATTTGTCTCATGTGAGTTCCCACTGTGCTTTGATTTATACCCTACCACGGGTCAAAGGAGTCATGCAAACAGGTATTTTTTGGGTACAGTCCCGAGCCACATGGAGGCAGTGAGCAGATCATACGGGATTCGTCTCTCCCGGTATTGGGGGTGAGATCGCGCTGTGTTTAGGAGATCCATTACACGAAATCCCTGGCCAGGGTAATCGAGATTTACTGGTAGGTATTACAGTAGTATCTCAGGGTGTTCTGAGCGTCTCTCTTTGACACGACTTATACAGCTATTGGGGGTCTGACGTTTACCAGCCCCCTAGGCCCTATATATGATACTCATAGACGAATGGACCAGACTGTACGGATATTGTCACTGTCAGACTCAGTAGGGTTTCTGGATGAGTTCGCTCGTCAGCTTCCCTTCCAATCAATACATAGGCAACCGTTACGTACAGCTTGTACCTCTGACGTGCTAGTGGTTATACCCAGTGCCAGTGTATTGATGAGTCATTAGAGTCCCCCACAGACAGTTTCCCAAGTTCGGGCGAAACGTTGTAAATGCCATATGGTTTTTATGGCAGAGTTCGGAAAATGCACGTGCGTTTTCGCACGTGTCATTTTTCGGGCAGATAATACTGGTGGGCTTTGTTTTAAGCCGGATCCTAGTATTATACTGTGTGGATATAATATCTTTGTCTCAGTTGCATTTGTATTCGGTCGTAATACAAATGCGGGTATGTTTATACTGTTATGGGGTTATCCTGAAATTCGTTTCGGGATCGCTTTTGGAAGTTGTCAGTTTCCAGTTTTCTATCACCCGTATTTAACATTCGGTTAAATGCGGATTTATCTTTTCGTCACTTGAATGAGTCATGAGGTGAGTCATGATTCTAGAAGTTTCTAGATGAGGTGACTAGGTTCATGAATCATAGGTTGCATTAAATGAAATGGTGATGTATTGTTATGACTCATTATGCATTAATTGTTTCATTTAATGTTAAGAAAGGTGTTCTTTTGACTCATCCTTTTCTTTTAGTGATTAGGGTTACCCTCCCCTCTCCTACACTCACCCCCCTCTTCTTACAGTGGCCGGCCACATTTTTGGAGGCATGGAATTAATTTTTGGGAAAAGATTATGATAGTTTAGTTCATGGAAATTTCAAATAGTTCAATTTCCATTTACCCGATTCCAAATGGCAACTTCATTAACCGTTCGTCCATAGCCTTGGACGTAACGAGACAAAGTGTTCTACTCATTCTCTACATCAATTTTGGTCATCTCTTTTAGCAAACTTGATGATCGAGTTGCCTCAGTTCAGAGGCGGGAGCCCGTTTAAAGATCCGTCGACGTGGTGCCACCTGGACGACAAGATTGGAGATCGAGCGAGTTTGGATCAGTCACAACAAAGCGTGGGATGATGGTTGAAGACCGAAGGACTCGGATCGTTCGGTATAACATTCCTACCAACTTTGTAGTTTGTTAGTTTAGCTTTAATGGCAGATCCAGGTTATAGTATGCGATAGCGCCAGTTTATAAAAGACTTTGTTCCGCAATTGGCGTCTGTTAGACGGCCGGGACGTTATCGTTGTAACGTTTTAAAAATAATTAAATAAATAATTAAATGAATAAAATTGTTTAAGTGAATTTTATGATTTTCGGTAAAGTAAAATGTATTTTTCGTAAAACCAAACCGTGATTGTTTTTCATTATAATTTCAAAAATACCTATTTTAATTATGTAATTACTAGTAAATGGTGTTTATTTAGCCACTTATAAATTTTTGGTTTAATTAAATATTTTTCCTAAATTAATTATTTTAAATATTAACATAAGCTTTATTTTTACACTAAATTAGTGTAAATTACAATTTAAATGTTTTTAATTTGTAAAAATGAACCATGGCATGTTAGAATTTAGTGTGTATCATGCAAAATTTAATTGCAAATTTTTCCTATTTTCTAGAGTTTTCTTGAGTTGCTATAGTAAAGGAATAAATAAATAAATAAATAAAAGCATGAAAAGACTTTATGTGATATTTCTTCTCTTGAAACTTCTACACAATATCACACTCTCTTCTTTCTCTCCCTCACCTCCCACTAAGGCCGGCCACAACCCCATGGCAGCCCCCCCCCCCATTTCCCACTTCATTTTTATTCAAAATTCATCAAAAATACTTCAAAAATTCAATTAAAATTTCACAAAATCCTATTTATTTCATACCCTTTATTCCTTGCTCATTTTTACATGGATTTTGGAGATGGAAAGCATGCATTTTGGAGGCTTATTTCATGTTTGGATTTCATGGTTTGGAGGTATAAATTTCTTTCTTTTGATTTATTGTTATTAGATGTTCATTTAAGCTTAATTAGATTTAATATGTTAATTCTATTTACTACTTTTAAAATTCAAGTTAGGGTTTGAAAAATCAAGTTGTGATTTTTATTAATTAATGAGGGTTATAATAACTAGTTTAACATATTTAGAAGTGGAAATTCTTGTAGGGATGATATGTTGTAAATTGTTAATCTAAAATTGATTTAATTATACTTTTTAGCTAACTAGTTTTTTTGTAAGTTGTATTTATGGGTAAAATAAAATTCTAATTGAGGTTGCTATCATTAGATTGTAGTTTTAGTGAGAATATTAGCATGTTATTGGAAAAAAAAAATTTAGTTTGATCACTAGTTTCCTTTGATAATTGGAAAATAGTAATAAAATGCTATTATTTTGTAAACTAGATTTTGGAAATTTCTAAATAAAAGGGATTTAAAATATAATTATGGTTTCATTATATCATTATCATCATGAACTGTAGTTTAAGACATTAATTCATGCAAAATCATGTTTTGTGGTGGAATTGTGGTATTTTGCTTGAAAAATGTTGAAAATTGTTAAAGGTTGCAAACTAGAAATTTCAAATTAATACAAATTTGTGTAATAAAAATGTAGTAATAGTTTGTATAGTCTAGTTATGCTATTTAATGAGTTTTATAACCATTGGTTTCATTTAAATGTCAAGTTTTGATGAAAAACGGTAAATTGGCATTTTCGGCTTTTACGAAATTGGACGGTTTGATGGATTTTGGGGTTTCGATGGATTTAATCATGTTTTATAATATAAGTAATGTGTTTTAAAACTACGAGTTATTTGTTGATGTTTATCTCGATCCATCGGAGTTTGTACGCCGATATCGAGCGATATTTGGTTCTTTTGCGTGGACGGGACATAGGTTTTAACCTGTGCTTGTTCCTTGTATCGTTTGAATTTCGTATGTGATCCAGTTTACGATACTATTTATATGTTTGCGTTTAGGTACCCCTCACGTGGATTGCGGGCGATGAAGAGGAGGATGGCGGCACCGTCTCCGGCAGACATAGACCAGGTGAGTAGATGCATATCTACGGGGGGAAGTCGGGTAGATGGCGTTTAGCACCCCCGCAACGTAGAATAGGAATAGTACTTATTGAAATTAGGAAACCAGATGTGACCCTAGATTCTTAATGAGTAGGGCCCTAGTAATGACCCTAGGCTGGACTAGACTGATTTAGGAAGACATATCAGAAGATGAATACCTTGGGAGAGGTTCGTAGGTTTCAGGTAGAAACACACACACACGCATACACTGAAACACGACATGGTGTATACGTGCATGTGTATATATATATAGGACGAGGTATAGGTATATATATATATACAACACGTATATGGGATACATTGATGTGATATGATATCCGAGGTATGATGAAACAGTGTAACTGGGCTTGATGCCGTGATTCTTGGCTATACAGTCGTATTAAGTGTTAGCGGATCATTAGAGAATGAGATAATGAACATGTATATTTAAATTATAATGGGAAGTGATAATATTGAGGTACATGGGACTCTAAAATAGTACCCGGACTGTAACTTGTGATTGATCACGATATGGAATATGTATGACTTGATTACGACATCATATAGGTGTAACCTGATGTCGATATCATAGAGGTATGACTTGAGGACGATATGATATCAGTATGACTTAATCACAATATGATACATATGACATGATATTTCTGAGGATAAACTAATGATGCTTATTATGATGGCAATGATATATGATTGATGTATGCGATCACAGTTTAGCACCTTGATCATGAGATGTGTTGATGATGACATTATACTAATGATGAGACACCTAGGAGATACTTGACCCGTACCCCAATATTGGGATGCCGTACGATGGATTTACCGTACGAGGTATAGATATGATGATTGATCCGCACTCTTGGTTCGAGGAAGCCGTACTTCGTACGTGACGCTATTGAGGCTGGATCGTCAAGTATTAGAGATATTGATTCAGAACTAGGTAGACTCTTGTTTCTTAATGACTAGTTTCTTAGGTTAAGTTCCTTAGGAGGTTAGATGGACACTAGTTTAGGTTCGATTCATATAGTGATAGTTGTTCTCGTATGTCGCAGAGGGGTGGATAATGCACATCTGTCTTTGCATTCATACTGTAATCATCATGGTGCATGTTCTTTCATATGTTGCTATAATTAGTATAAACTTTACCTGTTAGGACACCAGCACCATTACCGATGATGCGCATATTCCACGCACACTTATTTACCGGCTCACACACATCATCATCGGTAATTGCTATGTCACGTACACTTTAGATCATATTGTCTTTTATGGATAGAATCAGTTAACAACTAGACCGATATAATATTATGATTATTCTCTGACGTTAGTACAGACATGATATTTATTACTTAGACATTCATGCAATCATATTTTCATGTTATCATGCAGTATTATGGGCATATGCCGACACTTATCATATAGTTACTCATGATTTTGAGATTTGGATTTCTGTGAGATTTCTGGATTTTTGGGGAAAACCGCAAGAATATATAAAAACTTCTCTCTCTCCTCCTCTCTTTTTAAAAATATAAGACGCGGTTTTCTCGTGATGTATGTGTCGTCCACCATGAGATTTCATGTTTTCTGATGGATTTCGAGACCCGATTCGAGGAGTGGATGAACCGTCTCGGGTACATGGTGGGCCCGGTATGGTACCCCGGGGCAAGAAGATCGAGTTGTAGACGATGAGCCTGGCAGGGGAAGGCTACCTACCGGTGATGTCTGGCGCGGCGGATATCCGGAGGATACCGACCGTTGTCGTGAGATTTGATGATATGGGCCGATCCGGACTGACGGAGCCCGAGATATTGAGACTTGAGATTACATGTGTTGTGTCGATGCTTGACACGGATTTCCATGGATTTCATTGTTGAGATTTCAGATTCTTATACACATTTTACTATGATAACAGCTAAAGATTTCTTATACATATATATCTGGATTTCAGGATTTGTTACTTTACATTCATGGTGCATGCATTTCATTCATGTGACATAGTATTATATGAGGCACTGACATGAGCACGGAGTATCTGCACTTACACGTAGTATTACCCTGCTATTACTAGATGATTGGGATATAGTAGTGTATTATTATGACCTAGGATAGCGTCGTGCATTCGATTTCTTTTCGTAGATGTCTTCTACTCACGAGTTGGCAACTCACCCCCGTTGTGCCAAATTTTATTACAGGTTCGATGTACAGGTTTCCCTTGGCAGTCGCTAGCACATCATTTTCATTTCGGGTGATTTGCACGGTAGGTTGGTTCATTTGTATCCGAACCGCCGTTGTATTTTATTATTTCATTTGTATCTAGAAAACTCCATCAACCATACTTGTATTACTTGATAAGTTTATTGGACCAGTATTTTTTTTTATTTCGACCTTAGAGTCGCACATGTATTATTCTGATATGGTGGTTTTGTTTTCTTTGAGTTTTGAGCCTCGCCCTTTGGTATTGTATATTATTGTGCTTGTTGTGGTTGTTTCCGCCTGTTGGCGTTGATGCTAGCTCCCGTTGGGGATGCTTTTTATTGTTTATGTATATTATACTTGTTGTACCCGTTTGGGGGCCAGTTTTTATAGAGGAGACTCTGCCGAAATTTTGAGAAAATTTGCTGATGTTTTAAACTTGTTCCTTCATGTTTTCTGCTTCTTCTTCTTTTTCATGGTTTAGATTTCTGGGCTTCGGCTTACTTAGGTTACGTTGCGCCTCTAGACGTTTCGTAATCTAAGTGCCGGTCACGTTCCGTACTTTCGGGTCGTGACAACCGTGGACTTACAGTGGTATCAGAGACTCACCATTAAGCTTTATTAACCTGTGTTAACGCGTTTAAAATATCGATCGAACGGATTTTCGAAAATCACAATTTTCAGTGTTAAAGTTTCTGTTGATTTTAAATCTGTTCTAAAAATTATTTTGACCATACCAGAAAATCAAGCAAGCTTTTTAATGGAAACAGCAGAAAAACGATCCACCAATTCGACCGTACGACCGCGGATCCGCGGTCAATGCCTAGCTTTGACCGTGGAAGCGCGGCCATCTTGGTGACTTGGTGGGCCATTTTTCTTCTGGGCTTTCATCTTGGGAAATTGTGGTTTCTGGTACTGTTCTTTTGGGCCCAGATTTTATTACTGTGCACCAGATGTACGTGGGGCCCACTTCGGGAAGTTTTGTCGATCGAAATTTTAAACTTGTTAGTTTACAGTATTTACATTATATCTCCGACCGGGAATGTCATTTGAGCGGTAAATTGCGTCTAATTGCTATAGTTCTTTTAGACGAATTTGCGAACATGACATTCGCGTTGATATTCTGTGTTGTGCTGTGATGTTGCGGATATGTCGTGGTGGATAGCAGTGTGCAATGGTAGTGCTGTTTGGATTTAATTGTACATTTGATATTGCAGGGCGAGCGTCCGACTTGTGGACTGCCGTCACTGCCTGTTTGTATAATATTCTTTTTGGGGCACGACCGGGCTGAGGTCGATGTACCTGTTGTACATATTTTTATTTCTGTACTAGGTTTACCCCGCGACGGAGTGCACGGATAGCCTGGTTCTGGAGGGCAATGGGTCTGTATCTCATGGCTTTGAGAAGCAGAGGGGCCTCACTCTAGAATTGGCAGACTATTCGCCGCACTCGTAGGGGGTACAGGTTGACCCAAGGAGGGGAGCTCAAGTTACCGGATTCCGTGAAGTGCCGGGTGGTCCATTCACTATGTTGTAGGGGGCTGACTCTCTTCAGGGTTTGGCGGGTAACTTGCCGCACCCGTAGGGGTCTAGGTTTCATTGCACAGGCTATCCACACGACCAGGGGAACGTCGGGTTTCAGTAGCGGCTTTGTGAAACCCGGGGATCCCAGATTATCTGTATTGTTCTGTGATGCTTATTACTTTTCTGTAATGTTGCATATTATCATGCCTGGAGCGATTATTGTATATTGGTATATATACTATTAGATGTTGTATATGTTTTACACCCGCGGTAGTCAAATCCCCGTTCTGTCGTTAGTTAATTAACCTAACGGGTGATGACGGGACCCAGTGGCGAATGCGGATGGCATATACGTACATTTTATTTTTCGTTCTTTTCTGGTATGATTAATTGATGGGACTGCATTGATTCTTATCAATACAAGGATAAAACAAACCTATATTTGATGTTGTTGGAACAAATTTTAAAAGGAGTTATTACAAAGACGTTTCCTTTTGTTATGCATAGTGGTATTCAGTTAGAATATCCAGCACCTCATTCCACGAGGCAAGGGCCGAGATCCCTTCACCGGGAGTGGCTCCTTAGGCAGAAGTTTGCGTCAGGCTAATAACTTCAATATAGTCGATCACAAGTTGCTTTGCATCGCGGTATTCGGTTATGAATATCCTGCACCTCATTCCACGAGGAAAGAGCCGAGATCCCTTCACCGGGAGTGACCTCTTTAGTAAAGGTTTTCGCCACTATATTTTTATAAAAAACTATCAAGTTCCTTCAACGAGATCAAGTTCATTACGTTAAAGGTTTTTCGCCAAAAACCAACCGTAATCCTCCGTCATTTCTTATGGATGGTCAGTAGTATTCAAGCTATGTTTGTTGGCCTATGTCAAGGCATAGTGTCTGGTAGCTGCTGGGTATTCATTTGTTGCATAGATAGATGCAATAGTTTAGGACAGATGTACAGCCTTGTTGGCCTACGTCAAGGGCATGTACGATGACCTAAATTAATCAGGACAACGACGGGTAGAACTTGACATGTGGCTTATGATTTGTTGGCCTACGTCAAGGTCATAAGAGCATGGGATAAAAATTATATCGGGAGTTTCAAACATACAGGAAACTTGCAAAACTTGAGCATACCTTCTAGAGTGTGATAACGTGAGTGGATACCGTCACGTTATCATGCGATGAGAGTTGGATCCCGATTCCCACTGATGAATTAGCTTACTCCTCGGGTGATCCCGACTAATTCTTCTTTCAGGTTTGGAGGAGAATTTGAGATAACAGTGGGAGGTTTCCTGATTAGATAAAGTGATAACCATTCTGATCTAGGTTAGAGAGCACGCAGAGTGTTTCTTTTCTCTCTCTCTTTGACAACGACCTTTGACCGACCCTAGACTATAACTCAGTGACCAAGTTGACCGAACTTTCTTAAAATACTGGTTTTTGGATTGTCTATAGTTGCATAAGTCATCGTCGCTCCTTCTTTTACCCTTTGTATTTCTCAAAACACCCCGTATTACTACGGACATCCACTTCCATTGGATAGATCCATCATATGGTTATATACGAACTCGAAGGGACTTCTTTGAGGATGGATCTAGGTTCAGGAGAAATAGAATTGGTTTATTCAGTTGTCTTTTATTATCACCTTCTCTCAGGTTGCGAGGGTTCCTTAGTTTAGGAGAGTACACCCATTACGCTTATTGGATAGTCTTATTCCAAACCATAGGCGGGTGCCGAAAGGTAGGGAATGAAGAAAACCAATTAGCCTAAGTAGGGTGTACAGAAAGTAATAACTAAAGACAAAATAAAGGGATTAGAAAGAGGGCAAAGTAAATTCCGACTACTAACATTCACGACCAAACCACGTATTTCATCACCGCTCCTACTTCACCTTTAATTTCTCCAGAACAACCCGTATCACTACGAACATCCAATTCCATTGGATAAATCCATCGTATGGTTATATACGAACTCGAAGGACATTTTTTCGAGGATGGATTCTGGTTCAGGAGAAATAGGAATAAGGTTTATTCAGTTGTCTTTTATCATCACCTTCTCTCAAGTTGCGAGTACTCCTAGGTTTAGGAGGGTACACCTATTATGCTTACTAGATATTCTTCTTCCAAACCATAGGCTGGTGCCGAACGGTAGGGAAGGAAGAAAACCACTTAGCCTAATGATGGTGTACAGAAGGTAATGAATAAAGACAAATAAAGGGATTTGGGGAGATGGCAAACAAATATACGGTTAAAGTCATGAATTGGATTATGGAAGAGGCATTACTAGAAATATCTGGATACCCCTACGAAACATTTTTATGTTTCAGTGCATTGTTAATAGAAAACTGATTTCCCGATTAGATACTTACTCCAGAGTATGTATTTACCAAGTATGATTCTCACATCTGTATGGTTTTACAGATAATGAGTGGGAGTAAGTTATTGGGAATTAGGTGATCATCCTCATTATATCGGAATTCGTTGTAATTGGTGATATTTGAGGAAATCGCCTGGGAACGGTTTTCAACCTACGACGCACATGTTTTGAGTTATTAAACTCAGCGGACTTATACAGAGTATTGTATGTTGTCCAGTGTCCATCAGGACAAAGGGGTTGGTCCTCGTACTATATTCTATTTACTTGTGACTTCTCTAGTTTTTAAACAAGTGTTTCGTAGAAATACAATGTCTAAGTATTGAGAAGTTATGGGTATAGGAATAAAGTAGAGAACCATATGTCATAAGTATCGGGATTCTTCAAAGAAACCGAAGATGTAGATTCTTGTGATTGATATTCAGTTGATAGTAACGGTTTAGAGAAACTTGTTTCTCTTTCAGGTTACTCATAATTGGATGGATTCCTAAGTTGAGTAATGCTGATTAGCCTCTATCCATTAAATTGATATGCACTGGAGATAGCTGCATGTTTTTGGATCTGGTTCCAATTAAATATGTGCCAAAATTTCTATATTGGATATAGAATGGATCATATCTTAACGATGTTAAGCTAAGGGGAGTTGTCCAGCTTATGCTTAAAACCAGACACTGGATAACTCAAACCACGTTTCTGTAATGGTTGTTTGTGGGTTGAACCTGGCTTTGACGAGGGTTGATTTTCTACCATCTTGAAGATCAATAGTGATATTGTTCTAGACTCGCCACATTTTTGGTAAAATGGATTTTTTCAGAAAACAATAGTGGGAGTATGGTAGAACTGGAAGTGATTCCAGAACCGCAAACGATTACGGAAAATTTAATAGGATCTATATATTCAATCAGGTTTGACATTCCAATAGCCACTCCGCAGATATGGTGGGTAACCTTAGACACCCGAGAGGTACTCTGGTAGCCTCAAGGACGGTGACAGGGAGGTTCTTGTTTACCCAGACTTGACACTACTGTTGTTCCAGACTATGAGACCCGGCAGGAGGATATGTATAGCGTTGTTCTAAACTAGCTTTAGAAGTACACGTATATATTATTCTGCCAGAGGGTTGTTGTGGTCAGTGGGAGCAGCGGAAGCATAGTGGGCAAGTGGCTTATGTCTATTTATAGGCGTGAGCACATATAGCAGAGATAAGATCATCTAATTTTGATGTAAAAGTCATAGCTTTGACTTCATCAGAATAGGGGATGGATCTGTTGAGAAGGTAGTAGGGTGTGATGTCCTGGTATTTGGATGACATACACAGAGTAGGAAGTGAAATTCCTATACTACAATCGGTTGTACTTTGGTCGTCACACAATTGTTTCTCCACAAGGGACATGGATATAATATTTGACATTCTGGTTTTCTAGATCTATGGTTTTAGATCTAGATTTGGGTAGTTTCCCAATATGGGTACTTTGACAGTATTCTAATAGTATTTTAGAATAGATGACTCCTGGCATGGTGGTGTACCTGCAGATGATGGAGTCACCCTCTCTAAAAGTGTCTTACAGACTGAAAAGAGAGGGATGTGCAAATTGGCAGATCACTTGCTTAGGCAATTGAGTCAATCGTGAAATGTCAAGTACCACACCAGATGTTGTTTTTGCACTAGATGCGATAAGTTTATATTAATCCAATCCTGGAGAAACATAAGGAAGCAGTTTTATAACATGAATGGATGTTCTAAGGATTTGATAATGGAAGCCTCCTTGAGGAGACGGTTATCATTCCAGGCTTCCAAGGTGACCTGGATGACAGAGTGATAGTCAGAGTTATAGTTTTCCCTCTGACGAGGGACGGTATCATAGACAAGTGGTCTAAGAGGATACTGTGGGAGGCATGGTGCGCGATACTGATTAGGTTCAGTTATCAATACTGTCTAAGAAGTTTGAATTTGGAGTTCATTTATGATCTAGGTCCCATCAGATATCCAGACATATTCTAAGACACCTATTACTCGATTCGGGAGATGGCTTTCTCCGCGAACTTGAAATTAAGAGAGACATAGAAAGAAACATCAGGGCGGATCCACTCACTGAGGCTATAAGCTTGCGACATCGCAATAATAGCCTTAAGTGCAAGTGGGAAATTGTTGGATATAGTGCCCTCTAAGTCAATTATTGGATCGCAGGTACGTGATTGCAATGATTGAGGGAGGACCTATACCGATATGAAAGTCTTGCTCGAGATAATAGTATGCTATCTGGTTTGTCTTTATCATCTTGTACATGCTTTAGTTTACTATTGCATGTTAATATAGCCCATAGGATTCTTGCTTGACTGCCGGCAGTATGATGGCGATCATATACATGAGAGCTGGGGTCTATAAGCACATCCTTAAAGTGTCCCTAGTCGTGGGAGTTTCGAAACAGGACATCGAAACTCCAGTCTAGACTAGTGTATACAGTCGAGACCCCGACGAGGGGCGGTAGCCGGTCTCACAAGCCATTGATGTCAGTTTGATCACCTAAGATGTATACAGGTGCTCATTGAGTTATGAGTACACCGGACTGGACTCGCTGGGAACATGCTGAGTTGGTATTATACATATCGTCAGATAGCAGTTCCTTGGTGACATGTGTACAGGTTAGTTCATCGACCTAAGGTCGTCATTTGTCTCATGTGAGTTCCCACTGTGCTTTGATTTATACCCTACCACGGGTCAAAGGAGTCGTGCAAACAGGTATTTTTTGGGTACAGTCTCGAGCCACATGGAGGCAGTGAGCAGATCATCGGGGATTCGTCTCTCCCGATATTGGGGGTGAGATCGCGCTGTGTTTAGGAGAGCCATTACACGAAATCCCTGGCCAGGGTAATCGAGATTTACTGGTAGGTATTCCAGTAGTATCTCAGGGTGTTCTGAGCTTCTCTCTTTGACACGACTTATACAGATATTAGGGGTCTGACGTTTACCGGCCCCCTAGGCCCTATATGCGATACTCATAGACGAATGGACCGGACTGTACGGATATTGTCACTGTCAGACTCAGTAGGGTTTCTGGATGAGTTCGCTCGTCAGCTTTCCTTCCAATCAGTACATAGGCAACCGTTACGTACAGCTTGTACCTCTGACGTGCTAGTGGTTATACCCAGTGCCAGTATATTGATGAGTCATTAGAGTCCCCCACAGACAGTTTCCCAAGTTCGGGAGAAACGTTGTAGATGCCGTATGGTTTTTATGGCAGGGTTCGGAAAATGCACGTGTCATTTTTCGGGCTGATAATACTGGTGGGCTTTGTTTTAAGCCGGATCCTAGTATTATACTGTATAGATATAATATCTTTGTCTCAGTTGCATTTGTATTCGGTCGTAATACAAATGCGGGTATGTTTATACTGTTACGGGGTTATCCTGAAATTCGTTTCGGGATCGCTTTTGGAAGTTGCCAGTTTCCAGTTTTCTATCACCCGTATTTAACATTCGGTTAAATGCGGATTTATCTTTTCGTCACTTGAATAAGTCATGAGGTGAGTCGTGATTCTAGAAGTTTCTAGATGAGGTGACTAGGTTCATGAATCATAGGTTGCATTAAATGAAATGGTGATGTGTTGTTATGACTCATTATGCATTAATTGTTTCATTTAATGTTAAGCAAGGTGTTCTTTTGACTCATCCTTTTCTTTTAGTGATTAGGGTTACCCTCCCCTCTCCTACACTCACCCCCCCTTCTTATAGTGGCCGGCCACATTTTTGGAGGCATGGAATTAATTTTTGGGAAAAGATTATGATAGTTTAGTTCATGGAAATTTCAAATAGCTCAATTTCCATTTACCCGATTCCAAATGGCAACTTCATTAACCGTTCGTCTATAGCCTTGGACGTAATGAGACAAAGTGTTCTACTCATTCTCTACATCAATCTTGGTCATCTCTTTTAGCAAACTTGATGATCGAGTTGTCTCGGTTCAGAGGCGGGAGCCCGTTTAAAGATCTGTCGACGTGGTGCCACCTGGATGACGAGACTGGAGATCGAGCGAGTTTGGATCAGCCGCAACAAAGCGTGGGATGATGGTTGAAGACCGAAGGACTCGAATCGTTCGGTATAACATTTTTACCCACTTTGTAGTTTGTTAGTTCAGCTTTAATGGCAGATCCGGGTTATAGTATGCGATAGCACCAGTTTATAAAAGTTTTTGTTCCGCAATTGGCGTCTGTTAGATAGCCGGGGCGCTACCGTGGACTTATAACGGATCGGTGAGCGGTCGGTGACCCGTCGAAGCACGGCCTTCCTCCTTTCCGGAAGCCATATAAACAGTGTGCATCACTATGCCCCCAGACTTGGGACGTTTAGATTCAGTGTCTTTGCGATTTGCCAAAGACACAGGGATCTTCCCCGACCTCCTTCTTTTTTGAGCGGTCGAAGTTGAGGGGGCCGTTGAGGCGAGCGCCCAAGTAGCTGTCATCCTTTGTGGCTTGACAAAGTAGTCCTTCTCCTGCCGAACTTTCATCTTTTTCTGTCGGCGGGGATAGTCTTGATCAATTACCGAGTCTTGGACTTGACGCCAGACCTTGTAGATTTTAAAGGACAGCAGTTGAAAGGGTTGTTCCGGCTTCTTCTCTGTAGCATTCTTCACAGGTGAAGGAGTTCTCTTCAGCACCGCAGTAGGAGAGTTTCTGCGCACCGTGTTGAGTAGTTCAAAACTGTTCCCGGTTGGAACAGCAGCATCGATCCCCACTGTTGGAGCTGGCGGAGTTATCCCAGGGGGGAGTTGCCCCCAGCCTTCCTCACTCGGCGCCAGTGGCGACGTCGAGCGTGTCTTGCTAATGGAGCTGGTTTAGCCATAAGGGTGACTTCGTTGTGCCCCCTGCTTTGAGGAGAGACTGTTATTGGTGCTAGCATGTCGAAGACTGACATCCATTGAGAGGGGATAATCAGTCTTGCGAGGGCCGACTTTCGAACAGGAGAAACAGCCTTCATGACTTCACGTGGAGTAGGAGCTGAAACGGCCAGTTTTGTGAAGACCGACCCCTTAGCAGGAGAAGCCGCCATTGGGACTTTAGGAGTAGGAATGGCTATCCGTTCTGGGATTACCTCTTCAGGAATTGTGGGCTTATTCACGGGCCCATCTGAGCTTTGGCCTAGTCTGTTAAAAACTGAGGCATTGGACTTGGGCGACCCGTTGAGAGGGGCCACAGTAGTTGTAAGCCGATCAAAGACCAACTTCTTCGGAGCTTCTTGCGACGGTACAGGAGCGCTGAAGCTTGTTGGTGGGATCATGGTCCTGAAGAATAGTCCAGTGGTGGCTTGAGTTACCTGCCCCACTGGCATCTTGAAAAGAGAGGCCGCTTGGGGCCCGTAAATCACTCCTCCAGCAGGGACGGAGCGAGAGTTGCAATTGCAGGTAATGCAGTTTGAAGCCATTGATCTTCTATTTTCTGCACGGAGCAAGACACTAAATATAAGTACCTCGAATCCACAGGAAACCACAGCAAACTGCGATTTGTTCGCGAACACGGCACACGAAGTGTGGAGTGGAAAGAGGAAAAGGTCCCACCGGGCGTGCCAGAATCTGTTCCCCTCCGAAAGACGCGCGAGACTTTGCGTCTCGCCTGTAATTCGGGGAAGATGCTATTTGGTTTTATCCGTCCACCTCTCCGAAGATGCCAAGTTGATTTATGGCACCGTGTATCGGAGGTTTGGACGGATGCGGCCGATGTAGCAGACTTCGTCAGATTCCCCCTCGCTTGAAGGGTTTTTGATTGTGGGGACGCTCTTCCCTGCAGGCGCAAGCCCCTGCAGTTAATTACGCTACCGCATCGCGGTAACAACTTTCTCCTTCTCAAGAATTTCACTTCGTGTCGTGGGTGTTTGTTTTGTTTGTGGTTGCCCGTGGATTGTATACGGAGACTAATTTATGTCGTCGCCCGTAGGACGTGGATTAGTCCAAATCCGTATTTTCTTAGATTTAGGTTTGGGGTTTTGGTTTAAGGATACGTTAGCCCTATTTGAGGTTAAGATCAACTTAAACGTTTGTTAAGGATACGTTAGCCTAATCTCCAGACTAAGATCAACTTAACGGGATCGTTTGGATCCGACAAGAGAGCAATTGGCTCTATTGTTCCAGTTTAAGGACGTAGTGGTCCGTTGCCATTTTGGGGACGGATATTAGTTTAAGGACACGTTAGACATATTTGAGGCTAAGATCAACTTAAACGTTTGTTAAGGATACGTGAGCCTAATCTCCAGACTAAGATCAACTTAACGGGATCGTTTGGATCCGACAAGAGAGCAATTGGCTCTATTGTTCCAGTTTAGGGACATAGTGGTCGATCATTCCCATTTGGGGACGAACATTAGTTTAAGGACATTTCGGTCCACGAGTTTAAGGACCCCGCAGTCCGTACCAATGTGTGGTTGTCGGGACCCGTCACCTCTCTGACGACGTTGAGAGATTACAACGACAGATGTCAGAGGAGTTCAGAGATGTACCCTTGAACCGGATATAAATTGATTTAAGAGAGCAGTCTTGCTCGGTCAATTTAATTTGAGGACTTACGGCCATGATTGGGCTAAGTCCGGTTGAGAATATTCAACGTTTTTATCTTTGGCCTATTAGGCCTGTGCTAGGGCTTTGCCCCTATTTAATAATGCACTGCATTTTCTTTTGGCCTGCTAGACCTTTTTTATTTGGGCTCTGTCCCTTTTAAATGATGCACAGCATCTGTTTTTGTTTAGGCTCTGCCCTTTTAAAATAATGCATGGCATTTATTTGGCCTGTTAGGCCTTTTTTAATTGGGCTTGGCCTTTCTGTAAATAATGTAGTGCATTAATCAAACTGACAGCGGCCATATGGCCTGTCAGGCGCTTTGCGCCAATTATTGAGCGCAAGCGCATATGGAGGTGACACGTGTCACGCTCTGGTGAGTTGCGCCAATTTCAGAGAGTAATGCTCTATTTTAAAAGCGCATAGCGCAAGTTGTTCTGGAGCTGACACATGGCGCTCTCTGGTGGCTTGCGCCAACCTAAGAGCGCAACAGTGCAGATTTACAAGTGTAAGACACTGTTTTAATATCTTGATCCAATTTTGGATTCAAGAAAAAAATCTTTTAAGATTCCAGAACCAGTGGTTCATCAAAAGGCAATGCCTTTATTATTATTATATTTTTTTTATTGAGAATCTTTGATCTTGTTCTTAGATCAATAATCTTTTTAGAAGAAACTCTTCTTTATTCGGAGGTTTTTACCTTTTCTTTCCTTTCTGAGTTCTTCTCAAACTTTTCTTTTTTAGGAGTTCTCTAAATTCTCTCTGTGCTTCTGTGTGTTTTAGACTTGGAGTCTAGGGGCCTTTTTATAGTGCCATTTGATTTGTTAAATTAGTTAAAGAGATCTTTCTCTGAGTGATTCGGGGATTTTTCCCCACCATTGGATCTTTGATCCAAGAGCTTCTGTTTTACAGAAGGCAATCTTCTTGTTTTTAACAAGATTGAGAAAGATCTTTCCAGAATTTTTCTGTTTTGGTGCTGGCATTGGCGCAAATGCAACTGCGCTGCCACGTGTCATGCGGCGCAGAGCGCAGCGCAACTGCGCTGCCACGTGTCGCGCAGCGCAGAGCCCAGCGCAACTGCGCTGCCACGTGTCGCGCAGCGCAGAGCGCAGGTCAGCTGAAGCGTTGCTTCCTTTATTAAAGTTTGAATTTTAAACAGAGCTTTGCTCTGATTGGGGGAAACAGAAGCGTTGCTTCATTTCCCGCCTTGGGATTTGAACAGAGCTTTGCTCTGAAAGGGAGATTTTCTCCTTTATTATTATTATTTATTTATTTATTTATTTATTTATTCTTTTTATTGTTATTATTTTATAAGGAGCGGGTTTTGAGCCAAAATTTTGGCGGGAACAAGCCTGGCACGGGAAGACTATCTACCGATGATGTCTGGCGCGGTGGATGTCCGGAGGATACCGATCGTTGTCGTGAGATTTGATGATATGAGCCGATCCGGACTGCCGGAGCCCAAGATATGAGATTTGAGATATAGAGATACGAGATTGAGATACAGAGATATGAGATATCGAGACTTGAGATTTACATGTTTTGTGTCGATGCTTGACACGGATTTCCATGGATTTTATTGATGATACTTCAGTTATTTCAGAAGAATTTTACTGAGATAAAAATACATATTTTCTTATATCAGATTATCCAGATTCTTGGTGGATTGTTTCATTCGTGATGCATTCATACATCATATACTTACATGACATATTGCTACTTAGTGACACTGACACAAGCACCGAACACTACACGTATGCATAGCCTATTACCTTATCACTATTATATGTATAGTGTTATATTAAGTATATTATTATGACCTAGGAGAGCGTCGTGCATGCGATTTCTACTCGCAGATGTCTTCTGCTCACGAGTTGGAAACTCACCCCCGTTGTACCAAATTTTCTTACAGGTTTCGATGTACAGGTTTCCATGGCAGCTTGCTGGCACATCATTTCATTCAGGGTGATTTGCTTGGTAGGTTGGTTCATTGTATCGGGACCGCCGTTGTACTTTTACTATTTCATTTGTATCTAATAAGCTCCATCAACCAGACTTGTATTATTTGATAGATTTAGAAGACCTGTTGTTTATTCTTTTGACCTTAGAGTCGCGTTTGTACTATTATGGTTTTCTGGTGGTTTTGATGGTTTCCTTTGAGTTTTGTTCCTCGCCCTTCGGCGTTGTATATTATATTGCTTGCGTGGTTATGACCGCCAATTGGAAAAGAGCTAGCTCCCGCTTGGTGATGTTTTTTTTATTATTGCTTATGTATATATATTCTTATTTGTACCCGTTTGGGGCCAGTTTTTACAAAGGAGACTCTGCCGAAATTTTGGAGAAATTTGATGTTGTTTTTAAATATGTTTTCCTTTACTTCTTCTTTTACATGGTTTAGATTCTGGGCTTCGGCTTACTTAGATTGCGTTACGCCTTTAGACGTTTCGTAATTTAAGTGCCAGTCACGTTCCGTACTTTCGGGTCGTGACACCCGCCGCCGACATATATAGCGATTTCGGGGGTCGTATGGGTGGTAATATTGATTATTAGCAAGCGTGATTCGAGCCCGTGTCCCTTTGCCCCTTGGGCCTACCCTTGGGTTGGGGATACTCCTGTGGTGGTTGACGCTCACACTTGGACTGACGATAAGTTTAGTGACTAGGACAGTGAGACTTAGAGACTGATAGGTTTAGTGATATAGACATGCATTGTTTACTGATTCGATATACCTGCTTTATTGTTTATCTGTACCGGTTACTTCATGCTCACGTCATCACTCCATATTTACTGTTTTATGTTCATCATCATTGCACGTGTTTACATATGTATTTAAATATATTGCCATTGTGTCGCTCTGACGACCTGAGTATGCATGCTCAGAGTGAGAAGTGGACTTAGCTCAGATCAGGATTTATCGTATTTAGAGGACCTTGCGCACATCTAAATCAGCGACGCCAGCGCTATCTTTCTCTTGATCTCTATTTGGTTAGTTTTATATCTGTTTGATAGAAGTAGTAACTGCATTTCTCATTACCTGTGCATTGATTACTGATTACCACGTAATGCTAGAAGCCGAAGTATGACTACGGTGAGATATTTCCTTGACCGTAGGAGCTTGGCTGGCCTTGTCACCTGATTGAAACGATTTCCGATTGTGTGTTTTTATCAAATGATCCCCGGCAACGGCGCTATTTGATTGAAACGATTTCCGATTGTATAAGTAAATCAAATGATCCCCGGAACGGCGCCATTTGATTGAAAACGATTTCGGATGTGTAGTTGGAAAATTATATAGGAATCACAACCAAAAATATTTTGACCGCAATCAATAACGGTGTCGAATGTAGCGCGTTAGTAAGTGCGGATCGTCCACAGGGAAAGTGTAATCATTCGTGTTTCGAATTAGATGAGTTGAAACTTTAAAGAAAAGAAAACAAACAATTCATGATTTGTAAATTGAATTTCAAGAATTAGAAAAATCTAGATCTAAGAAAACATTAAAATCAAGAATTGAGAATTTGATGATTTCCAAACCAAATATCAAAAATCAAAGTGAGGCTCGTAGGAATCGATCGGATCTATAGATGTGATGAAATCTAGCGATTACGTATTCTTATCCATCGATGAATTGATACTAGATCGATGATGATCGACAAGAATTAGGGATTTCTTGTGAAACTAGGGTTTCATCATCTATCCCTTGTTCCTTCGTCAATATCATTCACATTCTAGCCTCTAGTAAATTCAAGAATCGATCGTGGATCCCTAATTTCGAGCGATCATAATCAAGAAAGCATCGCAACGAAACTAGGTCGTCGATTCTTCAATTTGCTAGGGTTTACAAAACTCGTAGGACTTAAGAATCGTTTTAAGATTTGTTACATCATCATTCTATTGATCGTCTCTACTCCTTTACGAGCGGAGTTTTACTCAAACATCACAACAAGAACCACAATCACAAATTGAGATCGAATCATGATGCAAGAATTTAAAGAAAGCAAGATTAAAGAATTTCACCTTTTATTTATATCAACAATTAGTTATAACTCTCAAGAACTACAAGAGGAAGAACTCGATCGTCGATTTGGCTTCGCTCGTCTCCTTGAGTCACGGATCGGCTTGGATCACTTGCTCGGTTGAAGATCGGCTCCGCTCCTAAAAGGTTGAAGGCTTCTCGCTTGATTTGGTACTCGGGATCTTGAATTTGGCTTTGGATTTTGAATTAGGGTTTGGCACAAGTCGTGTCACTCAACTTGTGGGTGGAAGATGAAGATAGAATGATGAACTAATGAACTAATGAACAACCTTTTAACCCTAGATCTAGGCTCTCTTTTATAGACCATCCAAAACCCTAGATCTAGGATTCAAAATTTGAATTTCCCTCCAAAAGTTTGTTAGCAAGAGAGGCTTCTAGAAGTAGTTTGTTGGAGGGAGCTTCTAGAACTAGTTTGTTAGGAACTTAATCATGATTAGCTTGCTTAATGATCTTTGCTGATCTGGCAGAAACTTCGAGAGTTCTGTAGAAATTGCATTGGCTTGCTGAGATGTATGCACTGAGAGAGGAATTCTGCACTAAATTTCACCTGATGACGTGGCAATAGGGCCGCGGATCCGCGGCACGAGCCTGCTTAGGCCGCAGATCCGCGGTCACGTGAGGGAGACACTGTGCAATTTTTCTTCTGGTGATTTGGGCTAACTTTGGGGTATTTATCTGATATGTTGAATTGTGTAATTCCCTCTGTATTAATACCAGATCAAATATCTTAGACTTGGCGTAATTTAGATCAGCACTTTGACAATTTTGGCTCGGTTCCTGAAATTTCCTGCACAAACTTCGAAACAATTGTTGCGCTACACAAGAATTGTTGGAGATAGTGCCCTCAGAGTCAATTATTGGATCACAGGCACGTGATTGCAATGATTGAGGGAGGACCTATCCCGGTAGGACAGTCTTACTCGAGATGATAGTATGCTATCTGGTTTATCTTTATCATCGTGTACTGCTTTAGGTGACCTGACATGTCGCTATTACACGTTGATAGAGCCCCTAGGATTCTTGCTTGACTGCCAGCAGTATGATGGCGATCATATACGTGGGAGCTGGTGGTCTATAAGCACATCCTTAAAAGGTCCCTAGTCGTAGGAGTTTCGAGACAGGGCATCGATACTCCGTTAGTAGACTAGTGTATACAGTCGAGACCCCGACGAGGGGCGGTGGCCGGTCTCACAAGCCACTGGTGTCAGTTGGTTCACCTAAGATGTATACAGGTGCTCATTGGGTTATGAGTACACCGGACAGGACTCGCCGGGAACCTGCTAGTTGGTCTTATACCAGATGTCAGATAGCAGTTCCCTGGTGACATGTGTACAGGTTAGTTCATCGACCTGAGATCGTCATTTGTCTCGTGTGAGTTCCCACTGTGCTTTGATTACTACCCTACCACGGCTCAAAGGAGTCGTGCAAACAGGTTTTAGTTGGGTACAGTCCCGAGCCACATGGAGGCAGTGAGCGGATCTGCAGGGGTTCGTCTCTCCCGGTATTGGGGGTGAGGTCGCGCTGTGTCTAGGAGAGCCATTACACAAAGCCCTCGGCCGAGGCAGGAGATTTACTGGTAGGTATTCCAGTAGTATCTCAGGGTGTTCTGGGCTACGCTCCGACACGACTTGTACCGCTTTTGGGGGTCTGACTTTTACCAACCCCCTAGGCCCGCCATGCGATACTCATAGACGAACGGACCGGACTGTACGGATATTGTCACTGACAGGCTCAGTTGGGTGTCGGGGTGAGCTTCCTCATCGACGTCCCATTTGGTCAATACCTGGTGGCCCGTCACGTATTGGCTTATACCTCTGACGTGCTAGTGGTTAAATCCACAGCCAAGGTATTGACGAGTCTTTAGAGTCCACCACAGACAGTTACTCAAGTTTCGGGCGAAACGCTGTAGAGGCCGTATGGAGATATGGCAGGGTTCGATCAGATACGTGCGGTATTGCACGGATCGTGATCGGACAGTTTTTACTAGCCGGCTTTGGCTTAAGCCGGATTCTAGTATTTGATAGTGTAGTTTTGTCTCTTTGCATTTGTGTTCAGTGGGAATACAAATGCGGGCATGTATTTGCAGTAGCGGGGTTTTTCTGTAATTTATTATGGGATCGGTTTTCTGGGGTTGCCAGTTTGCATTTCGTTCCGGCCGGTTTTCCTTCATTCCTTCTCGGCCGGACTTTGTGATGGAGGGTGTTAATTGCAAGTTTGCAATTAACACTTTGTGAGGGGTTTCTTTGCTTATTTGTGGCATCATGATTTCTATTTCATGATGAGATTCCTTTTTAATCTCATCACTTGCTTTTCATTTGATGGATGGTGGAAAGGATTGAGATAAGAAATGAGAGTGACCTATTTCTATTATGGTTGATTTATATTCTTTCTTGTTTTCTTTTTCTCTCTCCAATCTATTCTCATCTCAAAGTGGCCGGCCACATTTGGAGAGGGGGAATGAGGGTATTTTTTTTGGCATGAGCAAATTGCTTCATCTCATTTTTCATGCTACAAAATTCCTCACATCACAAAAGGTTCAAAGTTCATTCTTTTCTTCCACCTCCATCCATGGCAACTTCAAGAAACCCCAAAAGAGACAAGTTCACTACACTATTCTATAGCAAGCCTTGGACGCGTCGGCTAGCCAACTTCGCGCCCGAGTTGCCTCGGTCAAGAGGCGGGAGCCCGTAAAAGATTCCGGCTACGTGGTGCCCCTTTCCGACGAGCGAGGAGGTGACGGAGATTCCGCAAGAGATCGGAGTGGAGATGAAGACCGAAGGACACGGATCGCTTGGTATAACTTCTCACCCTATCTCTTTTGTTAGCTAGTATAGGTTAATGGTTTCGATCCGGGTAATTGTCCGCGGTAGCGCCGTTTTGCAAAGTTCGCAAAAAATTTTGATTCCGCATTTTGGCCTCGAGTACGAGGCCGGGGCGCTGCCGTGGCGCAACATGGTATCAGAGCCACGCCATTAACCTTACCTAGCTTGTTCTAATGTGTTTTTCAGTTCCGATCGACCGAAATTCCAAAAACCGTATTTTTCCTTGACATCAGTTTCTGCCGAATTTTTTTGGAGTCTAAAAATTTTTCAGGTAATCTCAGAATTGTGTGCAGAGAGATCTAAGACTACTGCAAAAATTTGATACAGTGATCGTATCTTTCGACCGCGGAAGGGCGGCCTAAGCCCCTTATTGGCCGCGCTTCCGCCGCGGTAATAGGAGTTCGCTTCATCATTTTTTTTCAGTGGGCTTGTGGGCTTAAAATATGGGTTTTGGGATATTAAAATTGGGCCCAGGTTTTCTGTGAGTGCTACAGTTTTGATTGGGGCCCACTTGTTAATTTTTGGTCAATCGGAAAATTTTAAACACATTATTTCACAGTATTTACATTATATCTGCGACCGTGAATGACACTCGATCGGTAAATCCGGTCTAACTGCTATAGCCCGGTTAGACGGATTTGCGAACGTGACTTTCACGTTGATGTTCTATGTTTATGCTGTGATGTTGCGGATCGGTCGTGGGGGATAGCCTGGATGCAATGCTAGTACAGTGCTGTTGTATTTTGTACATTTGTTATTGCGGGGCGAGCGTCCGACATGTGGACTGCCGTCACTGCCTGTTTGTATTATTATTTTGGGGCACGACCTGGTTGCGGTCGATGTACCCGGTGTATGTATATTTTACTTTCTGTACTAGGTTTGCCCCGCGGTGGGGTGCACGGATAGCCGGGTTCTGGAGGGCAACAAGCCCGCATCTCAGGGCATTGAGACGGAAGGGGCTTCAGTCCAGGATTGGCGGGCTATTCGCCGCACTCGTAGGGGGTACAGGTTGACCCAGGAGGGGTGCCCAAGTTACCGGATTCCGTGAAGTGCTGGGTGGTCCATTCACGGCGCTGAAGGGGGCTGCCTCGCTTCAGGTTTTGGCGGGTGACTTGCCGCGCCCGTAGGGGTCTAGGATTTCATTGCACAGGCTATCCACACGACCAGGGGAACGTCGGGTTTCAGCAGCGGCTCTGTGAAACCCGGGGTTTCCAGATATCTGTATTGTTCTGTGATGCTGTACATTTCTGTGATGTTGCATTTTATTCACGCCTTGAGCGAAATACTATATATTGGTATATATATTAGTAGACGTTGTATATGTTTTACATCCGCGCTAGTCCAGTCCCCGCTCTGCCGTTAGTTAGCTAACCTAACGGGTGATGACGGGACCCAGTGGCGAATGCGGATGGCATGTACGTACGTCAGTATATTTTCGTTCTTTGTGGTGTGATCATTTGATGGGACTGCATTGATTCGGATCAATGCAAGATAAACAAACCTAATTCTGATGTTGTTGGAACATTTTTCAAAAAGGTGTTATTGCAAGGACGTTCACTTTTGTTTTGCATCGTGGTATTCATTTGGAATATCCTGCTCCTCAGTCGACGAGGCAAGGGCCGAGATCCCTTCACCGGGAGTGACCCCTTGGACAGAAGTTTGCGTCAGGGCATTAACTTCACTATAGCCGATTACTTTTGCTTTGCATCGTGGTATTCAGTTGGAATATCCTGCACCTCATTCTACGGGGAAAGAGCCGAGATCCCTTCACCGGGAGTGACCTCTTTAGTAAAGGTTTTCGTCACTATATTTTATAAAAGGCTATGCAGTTCCTTCAACGATATCAAGTTCATTACGTTAAAAGTTTTTCGCCAAAAACTAGACGTAGCCCTCCATCATTTCTTACAAGTATTACTTAGTATTCGTGCTGCGTTTGTTGACTGTGTCAAGGCGTAGTGTGCGGTAGCTAAGTAGTGTTTGTTTGCAGCATATTAATGGGATTGGTTAGGACAGTCGTGCGGCCTTGTTGACTGTGTCAAGGGCTCGTACGGGTGGGTTTAATGCAATCCAGGATAATGACGGGTTGAACTTGACTAGGACTCTTTGATTTGTTGACTGTGTCAAGGTCACTTGGGTCCTAGGGGTAAAACTTTCATCGGGAGTTTCAAAAGAACTGAAACTTGCCAGGCATGCGCATACCTTCTGGAGTGTGGTGACGTGAGTGGATTCCGTCACGTTATCATGCGATGAGAGTTGGATCCCGATTCCCACTGATGAGTTAGTTTACTCCTCGGATGACCCCGACTAATTCTTCTTTTTGGTTTGGAGGAGAATTTGAGATACAGTGGGAGGCTTCCTGATTAGACAAAGTGATAACCATTCTGATCTAGGTTAGAGTGCACGTTGAGTGTTTCTTTTCTCTCTCTCTGGCAGCGACCATTGACCCGACCCTGGACTATGACTCAGTGACCAAGTTGACCGAACCTTCTTAACACTGGCTTTTGGATTGTCAGAGTTGCGAACCTCTTTGCCACTCCTACTTTTACCCTTTTCTCCGGGACACCCCGTATTACTACGAACGTCCACTTCCATTGGACAAAACCATCGTATGGTTATATACGAACTCGAAGGACTTCGAGGATGGTTTCCGGTTCTGGAGAAAAAGGAATAAAGTACATTCAGTTGTCTTTTCCTTTTACCTTCTCTCAGGTTGCGAGTACTCCTTGGTTTAGGAGTAGTACACCTATTACGCAAATTGGATAGTCTTCTTCCAAACCTTAGGCTGGTGCCGAACGGTGGGGAATGAAGAAAGCCAATTAGCCTAAACGGTGTACAGAAGGTATTAAGTTCAGACAAAGCAAGGGATTAGTAAGAGGGCAAAGTAAATTGCGACTGCTATTCACGACCAAACCATGTACTTCTTTGTCAATCCTAAATCACCTATGAATTAAGTACATTCGGTTGTCTTTTATCCTCACCTTCTCTCGCATTGCGAGTGCTCCTCGGATTAGGACAGTACACCCATTATGCTTTTTGGATAGTCTTCTTCCAAACCATAGGCTGGTGCCGAACGGTAGGGAAGGAAGAAAACCATTTGGCCTAAAGGGGTGTACAGAAGGTAATGACTAAAGACATGTAAAGGGATTTGGAGAGGTGGCAAAGAATTATACGGTTATAGTTGTGAATCTGGATGATGGAGGAGGCATTACTAGGGATACCAGCATACCCCATCGAAACATTTCAATGCTTCAGTTTCACTGTGTACTGTTAAAAGAAAAACTGATTTCCCAATTAGACACTTACTCCAGGGTATGTATTTACCAGGTATGATTCTCACACCTGTATGGTTTTACAGATGTTGAGTGGGAGTAAGTTATTGGGAATTGGGTGATCATCCTCATTATATCGGGATTCGTTGTAATCGGTGATATTTGAGGAAGCCACCTGGGTTGTTTGCCGGTCGGCAAATATTTGGTTTTGAATATCCGTTGTTGTGCACCAATTTCAAATTGATATATCTGTACGTCTATTTTCATAGAGTGAGATATACCTTTTGATATTATGTCGATGACATTTACCTATATCAGTGGATGGTTAGGTAAGGAGCATTAAACAGCGGTGTAATTCTTCTTAACCATAAGTACAGTTTTCAACCTACGACACACAGTGAAAGAGTTGTTAGACTCAGCGGACTTATACAGAGTATTGTATGTTGTCCAGTGTCCATTAGGACAGAGGGGTTGGTCCTCGTACTATATTCTGTTTACTTTTAACTTCTCTAGTTCTTAGACATGTGTTTCGTGGAAACACAGGGTCTAAGTTTTGAGGAGTTATAGGTATTTGAATAGAGTAGAGAACCAGGTATAGCAAGTATCGGGATTCTTCAAAGAGATCGAAGATGTAGATACTTGTGTATGGTATTCAGTTGATAGTAATGATGAAGACAGATTGCTTCTCTTTCAGGTTACTCATAATTGGAAGCATTCCTAAGTTGAGTAACGCTGATCGGCCTTCTTCCATTTAGTTTACATGCACTGGAGATAGCTGCATGATTTGAATCTGGTTCAATTGAATCTGTGCCTCTGGTTCTATATTGGATATAGAACAGTTCATATCTTAACGATGTTAAGGTACGGGGAGTTGTCCGGCTTATGCTTAAAACCAGACACTGGACAACTCAAGGCACGTTTCTGTAATGGCTGTTTGTGGGTTGACCCAGGCTATGACGAGGGTTGATTTTCTACCATCTGGATGAACAGTAGAAATATTGTTCAAGACTCGCCACAGTTTTTATTAAAAATGGTTTTTTCAAAAAGGTAGTGGGAGTATGGTAGAACTGGAAGTGATTCCAGAACCACAAACGATTACTGAAGATTTGATAAGGAACCTAAAGATTCAATCTGGACTGACATTCCATTGGCCACTCCGCAGATACGGTGGGTAACTTCAGGCACCCGAGAGGTACTCCGGTAGCCTCAAGGACGGTGACAGGGAAGTTCTTGTTTACCCACACTTGCCATTGCTGTTGTTCCAGGCTGCGAGACCCGGTGAGAGGATGAGTATAGCGTCGTTCTAAACTAGCTTTAGAAGTGCGCGTCTATATGACTCCACCAGAGGGTTGTCGTAGTCAGTGGGAGCAGCGGAAGCATTGGTGAACATCAGGCTTATGTCTATTTATAGACTAAAGCAGATGTAGCGGAAATAGATCATCTGTTTCTGATGTGACAGTCATGGGTTTGACGTCATCAGAATAGGGGATGGATCTGTTGAGAAGGTAGTAGGAAGTGATATTCCTATACTACGATCGGTTATACTTTGGTCGTCACACAGTGTTTTCTCCACAAGGGACTTGGATATTATATCAGACATACTGGTCACTAGATCTATGGTTTTAGATCTAGATTTGGGTGGTTTCCCAATCAGGGTACCTTGACAGCATTCTATGAGTATTTAGAATGGACGACTCCTGGCATGGTAGTGTACCTGCAGGTAATGGAGTCACCCTCTCTAAAGGTGTCTTACAGACTAAAGGGGAGAGGATGTGCATGATTGGCAGATCACTTGCTTAGGCATTTGAGTCAATCATGAGATGTCAAGTACCACACCAGATGTTGTTCTTGCACTAGATGCAATAAGTTGATATTAATCCAATCCTGGAAAAACAGTCGGAAGCAGTTTTAGAACATAAGTGAATGTTCTAGGGATATGATAACGGCTGCCTCCTTTAGGAGACGGTTATCACTCCAGGCTTCCAAGATGACATGGACGACAGGGAGGTTGTCAGAGTTATAGTTTTCCTTCCGACGAGGGGCAGTATTTTGGACAGGTGGTCCAAGGCAATACTGAGGGAGGCTTGGCGCAGGATACTGATTAGTTTCAGTTGTTGATACAGTCTAAGAAGTTTGGATTTGGAGTTCATTTATGAGCTAGGTCCCATCAGACATCCAGACGTTCTAAGACAGGTATTGCTCATTTCGGGAGATGGCTTTCTCCGCGAACTTGAGATATAGAGAGACATAGAAAGAAACATCACAGCGAATCCACTCACTGAGGCTATTCCTCGAACGCAATAGTTTCACAAACGGGTTTTGTGAGACTGACTAGTAGAGGAGTTGGGTGTTCGGTATCACACGGGCTGTGAGTATGCGGCATCGCAATAATTAGCCTTGAGTGCAAGTGGGAGATTGTTGGAGATAGTGCCCTCAGAGTCAATTATTGGATCACAGGCACGTGATTGCAATGATTGAGGGAGGACCTATCCCGGTAGGACAGTCTTACTCGAGATGATAGTATGCTATCTGGTTTATCTTTATCATCGTGTACTGCTTTAGGTGACCTGACATGTCGCTATTACACGTTGATAGAGCCCCTAGGATTCTTGCTTGACTGCCAGCAGTATGATGGCGATCATATACGTGGGAGCTGGTGGTCTATAAGCACATCCTTAAAAGGTCCCTAGTCGTAGGAGTTTCGAGACAGGGCATCGATACTCCGTTAGTAGACTAGTGTATACAGTCGAGACCCCGACGAGGGGCGGTGGCCGGTCTCACAAGCCACTGGTGTCAGTTGGTTCACCTAAGATGTATACAGGTGCTCATTGGGTTATGAGTACACCGGACAGGACTCGCCGGGAACCTGCTAGTTGGTCTTATACCAGATGTCAGATAGCAGTTCCCTGGTGACATGTGTACAGGTTAGTTCATCGACCTGAGATCGTCATTTGTCTCGTGTGAGTTCCCACTGTGCTTTGATTACTACCCTACCACGGCTCAAAGGAGTCGTGCAAACAGGTTTTAGTTGGGTACAGTCCCGAGCCACATGGAGGCAGTGAGCGGATCTGCAGGGGTTCGTCTCTCCCGGTATTGGGGGTGAGGTCGCGCTGTGTCTAGGAGAGCCATTACACAAAGCCCTCGGCCGAGGCAGGAGATTTACTGGTAGGTATTCCAGTAGTATCTCAGGGTGTTCTGGGCTACGCTCCGACACGACTTGTACCGCTTTTGGGGGTCTGACTTTTACCAACCCCCTAGGCCCGCCATGCGATACTCATAGACGAACGGACCGGACTGTACGGATATTGTCACTGACAGGCTCAGTTGGGTGTCGGGGTGAGCTTCCTCATCGACGTCCCATTTGGTCAATACCTGGTGGCCCGTCACGTATTGGCTTATACCTCTGACGTGCTAGTGGTTAAATCCACAGCCAAGGTATTGACGAGTCTTTAGAGTCCACCACAGACAGTTACTCAAGTTTCGGGCGAAACGCTGTAGAGGCCGTATGGAGATATGGCAGGGTTCGATCAGATACGTGCGGTATTGCACGGATCGTGATCGGACAGTTTTTACTAGCCGGCTTTGGCTTAAGCCGGATTCTAGTATTTGATAGTGTAGTTTTGTCTCTTTGCATTTGTGTTCAGTGGGAATACAAATGCGGGCATGTATTTGCAGTAGCGGGGTTTTTCTGTAATTTATTATGGGATCGGTTTTCTGGGGTTGCCAGTTTGCATTTCGTTCCGGCCGGTTTTCCTTCATTCCTTCTCGGCCGGACTTTGTGATGGAGGGTGTTAATTGCAAGTTTGCAATTAACACTTTGTGAGGGGTTTCTTTGCTTATTTGTGGCATCATGATTTCTATTTCATGATGAGATTCCTTTTTAATCTCATCACTTGCTTTTCATTTGATGGATGGTGGAAAGGATTGAGATAAGAAATGAGAGTGACCTATTTCTATTATGGTTGATTTATATTCTTTCTTGTTTTCTTTTTCTCTCTCCAATCTATTCTCATCTCAAAGTGGCCGGCCACATTTGGAGAGGGGGAATGAGGGTATTTTTTTTGGCATGAGCAAATTGCTTCATCTCATTTTTCATGCTACAAAATTCCTCACATCACAAAAGGTTCAAAGTTCATTCTTTTCTTCCACCTCCATCCATGGCAACTTCAAGAAACCCCAAAAGAGACAAGTTCACTACACTATTCTATAGCAAGCCTTGGACGCGTCGGCTAGCCAACTTCGCGCCCGAGTTGCCTCGGTCAAGAGGCGGGAGCCCGTAAAAGATTCCGGCTACGTGGTGCCCCTTTCCGACGAGCGAGGAGGTGACGGAGATTCCGCAAGAGATCGGAGTGGAGATGAAGACCGAAGGACACGGATCGCTTGGTATAACTTCTCACCCTATCTCTTTTGTTAGCTAGTATAGGTTAATGGTTTCGATCCGGGTAATTGTCCGCGGTAGCGCCGTTTTGCAAAGTTCGCAAAAAATTTTGATTCCGCATTTTGGCCTCGAGTACGAGGCCGGGGCGCTGCCGTGGCGCAACAAGAATGATGCGATGCCATGATAAACACACAATTTCCCTCAGAAATGTCGGTTTTAGTATACAACACAGGTAATCTGGTATTTTATAGCTGTTTTGCTAATATGTGCAATATGAATACCGAACACTTCTAGATGAATGCAAAAGATAGGGAAATTGCCGTGTTAAAAATGCAGTATTTTCGACTGATCAAATTCCCCCAAACTTATTTTCGGTCGTCTCGAGCGAACTGTTTTATTAAAAAGAGAAGGAGAAAATAAAGAAAGAGAAAAACTAACTAGCACACTTTTGTAGGCAACACGATTGTACTGAGCACGTGCAATAAGCCTTTAAACCTCTAGGTGTCCCTAGTAGGAGGAGTGTTGTCTCCTAAGGGTTTTCAGCGGATAGCAACACAAAATCCAATAATAAAAGGAAGACCGTGAATATTACATTTAAAGAAAAGAATTGTAAAAGAAAAGCCTTGAAAATTAGGGTTTCCAACTAAGCTAGCTTTTAGGTTGTCATGAGCCCTATCTTAATAGTCATGAAAAGATGCCGGAAATCACGTCCTCCCTCAATAAAACATCGTCTTATTCTTCATTCCTATTTTTCTTCCAAACATCGAACATATCACCCTACGTGTGTGTAAAGAACATCCCTACACCCGTAGAATTCAATTCAAGCTATCATACTCTTGTCCATCCACCTCAGTACTTTTTAATTAATGAATATTTAGCTGAATTTGCTCACACACTTTCATGCGACCGTTAATACTTCTTGAGGTACTAACCGACCGATTACTCATGTGGTTGCTTATTTGGTGTTTTTCCTCTTCTTGCACCACCTAAGGCTTAGCAGTGACTCCCAGACCAGTTGGCCTTAGGGCACTAGGTGAAGAGGCACCCTCGCTATATTTTTTATTGCTGCCTTGGCGATAACAAAACCAGTGTTCATTTTTCTCACCATTTTTATATTTTATTCATTCTTTTTTTTATTTCCTCCATACTTTGGCTTTAAGACAAGAGCATTTCAAGGTATTCTCTACTATCCCGAGCTTCAAGACGTGTGTAAGTGCGAATAGCAGGATATCAACGTTCAAAATGTTTGGCTTTCAGAATAGAAACTATTTTTCAGACTTATTTTTATTCTCAGATTAGTGACTTCTTTCATCTTACAAACCCTTGGGACAACGGCTCATAACTACTTATTACTAGTTCGTTTAAGAAAACTTCTAATTTTCTTGGTTTTCTTAAATTTTTCTAATCTTATGGATGTAATTTTTCACTATCTAATCTTTTATTATCTTATTTATGTACAAAAATATTTATATTTTTGATTTTTTTTTTTAATTTTTATAGTTTTTGAAAAATGTTTTGTGCTTATGCAAATGATATGCAAATGATGCGAAAATAAGCACAAACCTCCCCCAAACTTGTTTTCAACAGTGTCCTCACTGTTGCCATTCGCTATATCTCAAAAAACATGTAAGCTTGGGAGGAAATTTATTAGTGGGGGCAAAATATTTAAGTGAAGAACCTCCCCCAAACTTATTTTTGGCTCAAAATTTTGTAAAAATTTTCTTTTCAAGAGCCCGATTAAACCCCCCTCCCCTCCCCCCTAAACTTGAGTTAAACAATGTTAAGCTTTGAAAATGAGGGGGTCAAAAATCAGTGGTCGATGCCAAGCTTTGCAAAGACCGAAAGTTAACACCAACCATTCAAAAATTTTATCAATGCAGTGCTCTAGTTGGTGGAAGAAGAAGTGGGGAAAGGGTAAGTGGTGGAATAGAATGTGTGTGCGTCTCATTTTGGAGAGACGATGCAGTGAATGTGATGGATTACTCGCATTCTTTTTACAGTTCAGAAGAAGGGGTGGAGGTTCAATTTCATTGATTGGGAGATGATTCATCTCAACACCCGTGTCATTCAAAAATGCGAGTTCATTAGCGAAGATCTCCTCAAAAGTTCCATCAATACCCCGATGAATAATGTCATCACAAAGTGCGGGGTGATCTTCAGACTCCAAAAGCATTTCATAATTGGTGTCAGTTTTTGACCCAGACATCTCGGTGGAAGAGTCCGTATGTGTATGGTACATAGTTGGGTCAAACAACAACGTATGAAAAGAGTCAAGATCGGTATCATGAGGATCATCAAATTCGCTGCTATCGACATCCATTAAGTCGACAGAACAGACCTGAGCAGTAGGTTCGGAGGGTACACTTCCCAACTTGTAAATGTTCAACTCAATTGACCTATTCCCGAAAGATAGGGTCATAGAACCATTACGACAGTTGATGATAGCGTTGGAAGTGGCCAAAAAGGGGCGACCTAAAATCACCGGAATTTGATTCCGTGGGTTCGCTACAGGCTGTGTATCAAGTACAATAAAATCCACAGGGAATACGAATTCCCCGATTCTTATTAACACATCCTCCGGTTCACCCCTAAGTTTGGTGATTGATCGGTCAGTCATCTGGAGAGTTATGCTCGAGGGCTTTAACACTCCGATACCTAACTGCTCGTAAACCGAGTATGGAAGCAAGTTAACACTAGCGCCAAAGTCTAGTAGAGCACGGTTGATGTGTTTCTCCCCAATAGAAATAGAAATAGTAGGACAGTCAGGGTCCTTACGTTTCCGTGGTAATTGTTGGGGGAAAGTGGTGTCTACTGTTTTTGCCATGAATATCTTCTTGGGCACTTGAGTCTTCCTCTTCCTAGTGCACAAGTTCTTAAGAGTTTTCGCATAGGACGGAACTTGTTGGATGGTATCTAGGAGACGGATGTTGATGTTTACTTGCTTAAACATGTCCATAATCTTCTCCATATGTGGACTCGATTTGTTAGCCCTTAACCGATTAGGATAAGGTGCTTTAGCAATAAGCGCTGGGTCCATCATAGGAGAAGGAAGTGTGTGTGGACCCGATCCCAGAATAGAGGTGGGGATCGTCTGTGGAGAACTAGAAGAGTTGGGCTGAGGTGGTGAGCCTTGTGGGAAACGAAGAATAGGCTCGCAGAAAGGTAGTGGGGTAGAAGAACTGGAGTCAGAATTAGAAGAAGAAGTGGAAGGAAAGGTCTCAGCCGGGGTATCATCGATAGATTTTTCGGTGTCATCAATCTCTTCCCCAACGTGATTGTCAAGCACTCTTCCAGATCTCAACGTGGTGATTGCATCCACATGATGTGTATAGCCAGGATTGGGCAAAGGATGAGCTGGAAATTTCCCTTTCTCTCTTGCACTCATTTCGGCTTTTAGTTGTGCAATTTGTGCTTCCATCGATTTGATATTCTCATTTTGAGAGACAATGATCTTCATCACATTTTCGACGGAAGATTTCAAACTTGCCGTCCCTTGGATGGATTATTTCATGAAAGTATCCAAGGTTTATGCTAGTGCAGAGGTATTATCTGTACCGGTCAATTGCAAAAAGTTTTCATGTGGTGCAAAAGTGTTGACCGGATTTTGGAAGTTTTGTGATTGGTAGGAGTGCTGACTCAATTGAAGTGGTTGCTGTTGTGGTGGAGGGACCCTTTGGAAATTGTTTTGGGTTGGAACCGTGTTTTGAGATTGTGATTGGTTCCAAGCAAAATTAGGGTGATTCCTCCAACCCTGATTATATGTGGAAGAATAAGGATCGTTTCTAGGTCTTTGAAATATGGCATTGGTATGCTCTTGACCTTGAAACGTAGAATTTCGTGGACATTCTTCCGTTAAATGAGAAGGATCAGAACAGCATCCACATACAGATTTGGAGAATGACATTTGATTTAGGGCGACAGCTAGAAATTTGTTTTCCATAGTCTCGAGTTTCTTTTGTATAGCTGAAATGTCAACTCTAACTCCTATGGAAACTTCCGATTGGTTATTGCCATCCCTAGACGATTGACTCACATCCTCCCACTATAAAGATTTTTCAGCGAAATCTTCTAGGAATTTCCAGGCTTCCCCATTATCTTTGGTCATGAAGTTGCCTTGACACATGGATTCAAGGGTCTGTCTTGTGTTAGGATTAATGCCCTCATAAATGATTCGGCACAAATCCCATCTAGGGATTCCGTGATGTGGACATTGAACTAACAGATCCTTAAAGCGTTCAAGACATTGTGAAAATGTTTCATTTGAAAGCTGGGTGAATTGATTGATTTCGCTACGGACTCGAGCTGTTTTATGATGTGGGTAAAATTTCTTTAGGAATACTTTGACGAATTCTTCCCAATTTGAAATGGAATGTGCGGTTGTGTTATACAGCCACTTCTCAGCTATATCGCACAAGATAAATGAGAGAAGACGTAGACGCATAGCATCCATAGAAAGCTGTGAGGTACCCATCATTGCGCATACATTTTCAAATTTGGTGATAAAGGCATATGCGTCTTCAGACTCGAGACCGTGATATTTTGGTAGAAGGTTGATGTACTGGGGTTTAATTTGAAAATTTTCCCCATTGGCTGGTGGAATGGAGAGACAGGTCGAAAGAGGACCTCGTGTAGGATAGCATCTCTCTTAGAGAGAGATGCGGGGTGGATCCTGCGCACCAACGGAGGGCGGCAGAGTAGTGGTAAAGAAGTTCGATGGAGATGGATCTATCGATATGGGTGTGGTGGTGGGTAAAGAAGAGGTAAATGTAGAAATACCGACTTTTGGGTCGATCAGGGGAACGCGGACTAAACGGGCACTAGAATCCCGTGTCCAGCCTTTCTTGCACTAAAAAGGGTTAGTACAAGTGGCAGCGTATATTTATAATTAGGGGAATGAATGAATGTGTTGGTGTTTGTTTTGAAAATTTTTACGGATTTTTAAAAAAATGATGCGATCACAACAAATGCAATAAGAAAAACCCTAATTCTATTGGTCACCTAGCTCAAAGCTCTAGACCGCTCCTAACTGCCAAAAGACAAGTCGCAGGATAAATCCTCCACTGCCTCTTTGTCTCTCCTGTGGTCAGGTAAGTGCCAGGTAAGTGGGAGGTTCTCCACTATGTAAGTAGTGGGCCTAATTAAGTAATCACTAGCTTTCGACACACTTGCCTTAGACACCACAAAAGAAACGCGGATAAGCAATGAATTACCCACGGCCTTCTCTTGTCCTAAGTGAGCGCGACGGTCCTTAGAGTCATCTCTAGATATTTTTTAGTTAATGAGGGTAATGCGGATGCAATTTTGTGATTTTTGGGGCTTAGGAAGGGTAATGAACTCCCCACCTAATCTGGATTTGGCCGTGCCCCTTAAATTCCGTATTAATATGCAAACAACCAAGAATCAAAACACGCACAATTTATTTTTGCTTTTTGCGGCGGTGTGATTTATTTGCAAAGAAAGCTGCACAAAATTGTTATTGGAGCAGATTGAGGAGGAGAAAAGAAAGATAGAGACTCACAGAGCAATTTTGGTACAGTGAAGCAGCAAGGCCGCCGTGGAACCGCCGCAGGAGGTGGGTATATGCCGCGGAATCGCGGTCCTGTGAAGAGATCACTGCACACAATTTTCTACAGAGGCTTCTGTTCACTTACACAGCTCTCTGGAATGCTCTAAAAAAAATTTCCACAGCTCCACAAATTCCAGATTTCCTCGCAACAAATCACAACAATACTTTTAGGGTTTGTGCGAATTTAGATCTAAAAATATAGATGGAATAAACTTTTCAACTCAAATTTCAAAATACGAACAATTAGCACACTATTCCCGGCAACGGCGCCATTTGATTAAAACGATTTCCGATTGTGTGTTTTTATCAAATGATCCCCGGCAACGGCGCCATTTGATTGAAACGATTTCCGATTGTGTAAGTAAATCAAATGATCCCCGGCAACGGTGCCATTTGATTGAAAACGATTTCGGATGTGTAGTTGGAAAATTAAATAGAAATCACAACCAAAAATATTTTGACCGCAATCAATAACGGTGTCGAATGTAGCGCGTTAGTAAGTGCGGATTGTCTACAGGGAAAGCGTAATCGTTCGTGTTTCGAATTAGATGAGTTAAAACTTTAAAGAAAAGAAAACAAACAATTCATGATTTGTAAATTGAATTTCAAGAATTAGAAAAATCTAGATCTAAGAAAACATTAAAATCAAGAATTGAGAATTTGATGATTTCCAAACCAAATATCAAGAATCGAAGTGAGGCTCGTAGGAATCAATAGGATCTATAGATGTGATGAAATCTAGCGATTACATGTTCTTATCCATCGATGAATTGATACTAGATCGATGATGATCGACGAGAATTAAGGATTTCTTGTGAAACTAGGGTTTCATCATCTATCCCTTGTTCCTTCGTCGATATCATTCACATTCTAGCCTCTAGTAAATTCAAGAATCGATCGTGGATCCCTAATTTCGAGCGATCACAATCAAGAAAGCATCGCAACGAACTAGGTCATCGATTCTTCAATTTGCTAGGGTTTACAAAATTCGTAGGACTTAAGAATCGTTTTAAGATTTGTTACATCATCATTCTATTGATCGTCTCGACTCCTTTACGAGCGGAGTTTTACTCAAACATCACAACAAGAACCACAATCACAAATTGAGATCGAATCATGATGCAAGAATTTAAAGAAAGCAAGATTAAAGAATTTCACCTTTTATTTATATCAACAATTAGTTACAACTCTCAAGAACTACAAGAGGAAGAACTCGATCGTCGATTTGGCTTCGCTCGTCTCCTTGAGTCGCGGATCGGCTTGGATCACTTGCTCGGTTGAAGATCGGCTCCGCTCCTAAAAGGTTGAAGGTTTCTCGCTTGATTTGGTACTCGGGATCTTGAATTTGGCTTTGGATTTTGAATTAGGGTTTGGCACAAGTCGTGTCACTCAACTTGTGGGTGGAAGATGAAGATAGAATGATGAACTAATGAACTAATGAACAACCTTTTAACCCTAGATCTAGGCTCTCTTTTATAGACCATCCAAAACCCTAGATCTAGGATTCAAAATTTGAATTTCCCTCCAAAAGTTTGTTAGCAAGAGAGGCTTCTAGAAGTAATTTGTTGGAGGGAGCTTCTAGAACTAGTTTGTTAGGAACTTAATCATGATTAGCTTGCTTAATGATCTTTGCTGATCTGGCAGAAACTTCGAGAGTTCTGTAGAAATTGCATTGGCTTGCTGAGATGTATGCACTGAGAGAGGAATTCTGCACTAAATTTCACCTGATGACGTGGCAATACGGCCGCGGATCCGCGGCACGAGCCTGCTTAGGCCGCGGATCCGCGGTCACGTGAGGGAGACACTGTGCAATTTTTCTTCTGGTGATTTGGGCTGACTTTGGGGTATTTATCTGATATGTTGAATTGTGTAATTCCCTCTGTATTAATGCCAGATCAAACATCTTAGACTTGGCGTAATTTAGATCAGCACTTTGACAATTTTGGCGCGGTTCCTGAAATTTCCTGCACAAACTTCGAAACAAGTGTTGCGCTACACAAGAATGATGCGATGCCATGATAAACACACAATTTCCCTCAGAAATGTCGGTTTTTGTATACAACCCAGGTAATCTGGTATTTTACAGCTGTTTTGCTAATATGTGCAATATGAATACCAAACACTTCTAGATGAATGCAAAAGATAGGGAAATTGCCGTGTTAAAAATGCAGTATTTTCGACTGATCATCACCCCTCGTATTCTGTATTTTGGGAAGCGAGGCGTGACATGGTTTTGTTGGTATCAGAAAGCCAGGTTTAGATTGGGATTTCAATATCCGGCTAGGGCTTGACAATTTAAGTCGCCCATTCGGTCTAGATTGTAAACTTGTTATCCTTGACTAGGATCCCTACAGTTTGTCAGGCTACATTTTTTACTCCATCCGCTAGAATTTTGGATGACTTAGTAGAGTTATGTGATTGTAACTATGAATTACAGCATAGTTATAAGGCAGCACTCTGCTTGAGTGACTTGGAGTTCTACATTCGATTTCCATTCGATTAAGTTTTACCTCACCACATATTCTTGTTTCGTTCTATATCTTATTCTGATTCTTATACCTTGTACCTGACGTCATCCTAAAATTTGTTGTTTCAGGACCATGACTTCCAACAACTCTCCGTCCTCCTCCACTACCCAGAGTCAGACTGCCGAGATTTTGGGTTTGTTGCAAGGTTTGATGGAAGCCCGGGAGCGAACAAACGATCTCTTAGTTGAAGGACTAAGAAGGCAAATGGCTCAAGCACCAACGGGAGCCCCCAATCGTAGGGAAATCTCGGTTAAACGAAGAGGTGGTGTGCAGATGAAGCGCCCATTTGTTTCTCAGCAACAGAAGCAGCGGAGAACCCAACATTGTGGTTATTACAAGAGACCAGGACACCTTCAGAGAGACTGTCACAGGGCTAAAGGGCGGTACCTGATTTGTGGATCCAACGAGCATCTTATCAATGGTTGCCCTCAAGGAAAGAGCTACAAGGAAGAGATTCGTCAACACTCTCCACTTCTACTGAGTAACTTGGTTGTTTCGTAGTTCGAGTTTTGAGGATAGTACGGACCCAGCACAGGATTCAAACTCTCTTGACGAGATCGCAGCGGTCTAGATATCAACACGGAGTTATCACCCTTCCCGCTTTCAATAAAGATCTTGTTATTTTATTTAGTAATCGTTTCTTTCGTCTGAATCTTGTATTTTGTTGAACCCTTTGGTCTAAATAAAAAAAATGTGGGTTGTGATTTATATATCGTTTCCTTACCACTCACCTCCATATACTACTTACTGCATCATCACTCAAGTTTGTGATTCTAGACTTTTATCCACCTTGTATTTTTCTATGAACTCTACATATTTTGTTTTGTGTGTTCCACATCTTTAGTTATTGTTATTATTATTATATTTTGTGTATTCCACTATCTAATCATGACTCTCTCTTTTTAGGCCAGGGTCAACCATAGGGCAGCGCCGACTCTCGATGAGGACACTCAATCCTCTGTTTCCATGGACTGCATGCTGGTGAGTTCAGATGACAAGGTCGATGGCCCACAGGTTATTTTCGAAAACAGCGATCCCGAGGACAAGAAAGTCGCAGACGCAGCTCCAGAAGTCGACATGATCAGTGACTCTGACAATGAAGAAGAGGACCCCGAAGAAGACCCGATAGAGGAAGATCCTGAGGAAGACCCAGTAGAAGAGAATCCAGAAGACAAAAATCATGAGGAGGACCCATTGGAAGAAGACCCAGTAGAAGAGAATTCAAAAGAGGAAGATCCTGAAGATGATCCAGTGGAAAAAGATCCAGAAGAGGCGAATCACGTGGAAAAGAACCCCGATGAAGAAGCTCCCGCCGAGGAAGAAGGACCGGGAGAAGAAAACCCCATGGGGGGGAAGAGCCCGAAAATGAGGCCCCAGCAGAGAAAGAGTCGAAGGTTGAAACCTTGAGTGAGGAGGAATTCAAGGCGGAAGAACCTCTAGTGGCAATCCCTGCGAGGCACTATGGGAATGGACGCCCTTATCCTAGCGCAAGAGCCTATCGTAACCTGTTGAACTTCCACAATCGCGACTGACGCGACCTATTTTTGTTTCTTCTGACCAAATAAAACTATGTATAGCTTAGGTCCACTTTATCTTTCAGTGTGCTTTGTTAAAATTTTATGAAAATTAAAGTTTCTGATCACGCAAATCTTCTTTGAGTATTGTACCTTTAAGACCGCATGATGCATTGACTGTTTCCCCTCCCAATAATTTCTTTCCCTCCTGAAATTCATTACTCTTACTTCATCCTTGAACCTTGTAGTAACCTGACCCCAGTCTCTTCAACATTCTAATTAAGCAACGCATTCCCGACTTCTTTTCGATTAGGCCATACTCTACTGTAACCCATCCTCTGACTAGTCTCTTATACGTTACTGATATTATTTTCCTATAACTGTAATTACATTCAGTGACGTTTGTTATTCGAAATTTAGTTTTCTTTATTTTGTGTATATCAAAAATTGCATATTATTAACTACTTTCGTTTTACTTATTTTAAATGCTTTACTATTCTTCACATTTTCAGTAGTGCAAACTTACATCGCATATACTATTTTGTTTTATTTGCTCTTGTATTTTTTCGTATGAATATTCTTAAGCTATTTTATAATTGCCTGAATTGTAGTCTTACTAATGTAGTTTCGGAGCTTAAGGCCTATCAGCCAATCCTTCATTATTGTTTATTATTGTCATTCTACTTTAATTGTATTTGTGTGTGTGCGCGCGCGCGTGTGTGTATATAGTTTATCACTACTAGTAGTTATGTCCTTATGTGTGATTGTTCCTTTTAACTGCTCTATTTCTTATATATATAAATATCTGATTTCCATCTAATTGCTTTTGTGTAAACCGCAATATAATAATATTTGATTTTTTTTGTTGCTTTCGTATTACATTTTATAGCGTATCGTATTTTAAATTTCGAGAACGAAATTTTATATAACTGGGGTATGATGTAATACCCAGTTCCGTTGTGAATATTTTCTGTATTTATGAGTAAATGTTTTCCCTAAAATTTTTCTATTAAAAATTCATTTTTCCTATCCCAATAATTTTCATTTTATTTCATATACTTTTCTATTAATCTCCTAAATATTTCCTCCATTTTATCCTAACCGATTATTTTTAGTTTTAAACTTAAAACCCTAAACCCTTTTTATTTTTAAGCCCAGCCCATAACCCACACCCTAACCCCTTTTTATATTTTTCCTAACCCCATAAGCACAACCCCAGCCCGAGCCCACGAACCCACTTCCCTCTTTCTCTTAACCCACGCCTGACCCGATCAAACCCGACCCGACCCGGACCCCTCCCCCCAACTCCCCTTCTTCTTCTTCTCTTCTTTCCTTCGTTTCTTGCCTTTCCCGCTACGCCCCCCACTCTCGCGAGACCCGTTCCCCTTAACAACCTGCGACCCCTCCTCCTTCGCTAACCGCCTGCGACACCTACTCCCCCTCGACGCTGCAACTGCTCCCCGAGATCCCCGTAACCGCCACAATCCCCCTCGCCTCCCTCGTCCTCGCTCCCTTCTCACAACCGGCCCCCTCTCTTCACTCCTCTATCTCTCCACTCGCGAAGCCCCCTCTCGAGCTTTTCACCTCCCCCAACCCATCACCTCCTCGCCTAGCCCTAACCAACCGAGCTCCCCTCCAACCTTCTCGTCTCCTCCTCCGACCGCAAGGACCCACACTGTGACACCAAGCCCCACCTCAAGCTCCCCCACAACCCGCTCCGCAACCTCCATCGCTTCCACCACCTCTCTGCCTCCCCACTCCCTGCACCTCACCAACCTACCATCACCTTCGCCCGCCTCAACTCACCTCCACCAACCTGGCGATAACCAACCCAGGAACCCACAATCCCATCGCCTCTGTCATCGTCGCCATCGACCTCCACGTCGCCGCCAGCACCGCCTCTATCTCCGAGACCTGAGCTTCCTCAAAACCCATCTCCACCTAGACCTTGCCTCCACGACCCGAGCTCCAGCCTACTGACCAAGTTGCGCCAGCACCTCTAGCGCCTTTTCCCTACTTCGTTAGCCACCATCTAACTCCGGGTCATTAAGCCCCGTCTCCATCATCAGGGCCAAGCTCACGCCATGCTGAAACCGCGACACAAGCTCGGGCCAGAGCCGAGACGAGGCTCGCTGTTGCTGCTGCTTCTACTTGCGTCATTATCATTGCGCTGTGATCGTGCCATTTCTTTCTTCATCATCACGGTTGTGTCTCCGATCATCATCAAGGCAAGTTAAATACTTGCTACATGCTATAGTATATTCTTTTTGGTTGCGAATCAAATGTTAATATAGTGCTCGATACAAACCATAATCTAAAAACCTTCTTAAAATGACGGAGCTTAAGTATAATGTATTACCCTAGTGATAATGAATACTGTGTTACGAGTTGACTCAAAAATAAGGACCCTAACGCAGTGAAATGTCATCCCCGTTTAGATCCGTCGGATCTGAAACCTTCTGTACCTGAAATTTGTAAAATTCATAGTAAATTGGTTGCACACCGGAATGTGGTGTTCAAGGGCTCGTATCAAATATGACTCGACAACCTAGAATCCCATATAATTTATATTTTGTTTCTATTTTATAACGGTGACAAAAACTATTCGGGAGTGCAGCTCTGGACTGAAGTCCAGAGCAGCACTGCTTGCCAACACTTGATTGAACATACTTTTACATCTCTTTGTGAAAGTGGTATTATGTGGAACCCTATACTGTAGCGAATATAAGTCTGTTAGCTAACTATTGGAAATGGTTTCATTTATTTTTACCATCGTTTGCTATTTTAATCACAATTTAAGCCATCAGTACATACTGCAGTCCCAAGCAGGGACAGAATGCAGATCCCGATCTTAGATAATGCATAACTCCCAGCATACAGCGTATATTATCAATCTGTCTAGTGAGTTGGAAGCCTGACCGATAAAACTAAATATTATCCAACTGTAGCGTTGCCTAATTATGCTCCCAACTGAGAATAAAACGTGTTACGAAACAGACTTCCAGTTCAGAAACTGGATTTCCAGCAGTGAACACTTAAAAGGAAATGACCATAACTCGCAAACTTGAAACCCGATTGACTTGAAACCAATTTTGCGGTAGATACACTTTAGTATTATGTTTATTCTTTTTATATTGTTTCGCCAAATTATGCACGTGCGATTTTATATGATTTTCTAGTTCAACTGACACCGGTTGCTCATATGTATTCGGTAGCGCATTTACTATATCCCCATCATGTGCGTGATTATCATACCTCTGTAAATAGTGTTCATTTTGTATCAATAACCTAGTGACCGTGTTATATTACCCAGTGATAAATATTAATGATTGGATTGTGGCAAGTACGTTAGTATTAAAGCGTGAATGAATAAGTGAAGTGGCACGTACTTATACACAATCAGCAGAACCAGTTAAATTATTGCATTGTCGACGTCTATGGGACATATATAAGTGTAACTATAACTGGAATGGGACGGTTATGGAAGCACGTATATTAGTGTCATAGGTAAGACATCAAGTACTGTCCATTTATTTTGGATACCAGTCGAGCCATGCATAATGGAGATCCTGTCTCCGGTTCTCGCGTAAACTTGGCATGGAGTGACTAGTATTTGGATTCATGGTCGGTGTTTGATGTAGACCGTGGGTGTGGGGTAGTTTGAGTGTGAATTCGATCAACGGAATCTCAGGAGTCCCACTGCCGGCATATATAGCGATTTTGGGAGTCGTATGGGTGGTATTACTGATTATTAGCAAGCGTGATTCGGGCCCGTATTCCCTTTCCTTTGGGGTCTACCCTTGGGTTGGGGATACTCCTGCGGTGGTTGACGCTCACACTTGGAGTGACGATAGCTTTAGTGACTGAGACAGTGAGACTTGGAGACTGTTAGGTTTAGTGACATGGACATGCATTGATTACTGATTCGATATACATGCTTTATTATTTATCTGTACCGGTTACTTCATACTCACGTCATCACTCCATGTTTACTGTTTCATGTTCATCATCATTGCACGTGTTTATATATGTATTTATATATATTGCCATTGTGTCGCTCTGACAATCTGAGTATGCATGCTCAGAGAGAGAAGTGGACTTAGCTCGGATCAGGATTAGTCATACCTTGAGGATCTTGCACACATCTAGATCAGCGAAGCCAGCACTATCTTTCTTTTGATCTCTATCTGGTTAGTTTTATATCTGTTTGATAGAAGTAGTGACTACATTTCTCATTACATGTGCATTGATTACTGATTACCACGTAATGCTAGAAGCCGAAATGTGACTACGGCAGGATATTTCCTTGACCGTAGGAGTATAGCTGGCCTTGTCACCCCTCGTATTCCGTATTTTGGGAAGCGGGGCATTACATATGTGGATGCCATGTAAGTGGTAAGGACCACTAGATGAGATAACTCATTCACTCTCTCTTATATATATGATAAAAGAGAAATAAATGGGATGGCTTATCATTTTCTTTCTCTTCTTCTTTATTTCAAGGGGAAGAGAAAGAAAAAGAGGGGAAGAGAGATCTTTCTATATCTTCTTCTACCACTTATCTATTAGTAATTTGTGAGAGCTAGTACCTTCACAAAAGAAGTTTTCTTTAGTGAAATGGAAGTTTGGGTGGGTTGCTTTCAAGTTGGATCCTCTTCGGCGAGGAGGCCGTTGATCAAGCTCGATCCATACACTAAGGAGCCTAGCTTTTGGATCTTCCACTAGAAAGTGGACACGCTACAAAGGTTTTAGCCCCTCCAAACTTTTAGTATTGCTCTCTTAGTCTTATATAATTACTTGGATGATTTTGGGTATAGTGTTTGGTGTTATTATTTAGAAATTTTTTGTTGTATATTTCCGTTGCAGTCCGCAAATATTGCGACTCTAGTACCGTACACTTACAGGCCCGCCGGACACTCTTGGTACAAAAGATTGTGTTTTGGTTCGGTAACCCTCTTTACAAGCGCTCGCACTTTAAGGAGGCTCATAATTTCGTCGGTTATTGCTTCCTTATTTCCTTGTCACAAAGGTGTAGAAATCATATAGTCATGCAGTGTAGCATCTTATTCTATGATATTCAAATGAAATAAAGAAAAAGGGCGATCTGAACTTACCGGCCTAACGGCCGGAGAAATGATTTATCCATATCCCTATGGGTTGTGATGATTAAGATGCATGATGCAGTTTTGAAAAATATGATTTTTATAATAAAAAAAAAGTGATTTTTGTGATAAGAGATCTAGATCTAAATGCTAATATTGAATAAAAAAGAAATGGGAGATAAAGTCTGTTTTCGAAATGGTCGCCGCGCTGCGCCTTCTCCGGATCTCGCAGAGATTCGCCGCTTGCTTTCTTGAGAACTTTGGAGCCGTTATCTGACTTTTGAAATTAGCTTTAGGCTGTTGAATTTCGGGATGAAGAGAAATGAGTGCTCTATGGCTCTATTTATAGTATATGGGTCAAATCTGGTGAAATCTGACTGTTTTGGGCTGTTACAGACATGCAGTTCACCATGCGTGTGGTCCAGTCCCCCAACGCATAGAGTAAAGGAACGATATTTGGTTGAAAAATTGTTGAAAACTGTTGAATTTGTTGAGTTTCGAGTTTCTTTTGGTCCATGTGTGTGGTCCCGACACGGATCATGAACTGTATCGAAGATACGAAGTTTGGGAGGAAAGGAAAATTATTTTTGTTGAGATCGGGATTCGTTGTTCTCTATGCGTGATAACACAATGCACGGTGAACCACAACATTTTATGTTTTCTGTTTTCATGATTTAATATTTTGATGTTCAAGATGCGTGTGGTCACCACATGCATCGTTTGCAATTCATAATGAATTGGATGACCTGAGACATTCACAACATTGGTTTTTACATTTTAGGTTTTAATGTTTTGGTGTTTTAATGTTTTCTTTTTTGATGTTTTTTTCTTTATGTATTGCTCTTGTTAATATTTTGATGTTCAAGATGCGTGTGGTCACCACATGCATCGTTTGCAATTCATAATGAATTGGATGACCTGAGACATTCACAACATTGGTTTTTACATTTTAGGTTTTAATGTTTTGGTGTTTTAATGTTTTCTTTTTTGATGTTTTTTTCTTTATGTATTGCTCTTGTTGAGCTAGGAATTAAATTTTGTCCCAAAACATTTTAAAATCATTTGAAAAAAACAGATTTTAAAAATATCATAGTTCCAATGCATGGTGAAAAATAAAATTTAAAATTAATTTGAAACTCATAAAATCTATAAATTTCTAAAAAAATGTTTTAAAATATTCATTTTACTCACTTTCTTAGAAATTAGGTTTTTGGCAGTAAAAATGATTTTAATCTCAGAAAACATCTATTTTTCCATACTACTATATAGTATGTAAAACAGCCCGATTTGATCAAGTTTAGCGTATCAACGATAATAAGCATTTGTAGCGGTAAAGCTCACGAAGGGAAAATCCACTAGTAGAAAATACCGCATTAGCTAGGAAACATATACGATGGAAAAAATTTCCTCAGCAATGTGTACACCAGAAAGCGGGTTTTTCCTCTTGCTAATATTCTCTCAGCAACGATCTATTTCTAAGGGAGAAAGAATACATTACCGAAGGAAAGTATAAAAATCGTAAATTTAAGTAGGCCAAAACATAGGAAGAAAATATTGTCGAGAGATGTATCATTTAACAATAGTCGCATTAGTATCTAATGAGACGCAAAAAGAACATTCCAAAGGGATATAAATATTTGCCCTTGTTGCCTAATTAGGCCTTAGATTGTTGAGGAGGAATGAGAAACAAGCAAACGGGATTCCTTGCCAACGGAATCTTCTTAATAATTAGTCTTAAGTTTGTAGTTAACCTGCGGTTGCCGGTGGAGAGAGGGTGAAACATACGTGATCCAAAAGAAGAGGTGTGTGTGTGTGTGTGTGTGACAATAAAAAAGGAAATCACTGTGCGGGAAAAGTTGGGGATCCAGTGGAACTTTGGTGCAGAGTGCATGTCATTTCCAAGAAAAGCAATTATTCTACTCAAAACACAGTACCACGCACTCTCTCTCTCACTCTCTCTCTTTCTTGCGTAATTTCCTAGGCAAGCTAAAATATAAATATTTTGCTCTGTGCTGCACTGCAGTGTAGGGGTGGTAATTGAACGAGCTAGTTCGGGTTCGATTAAGATTCGGTTCGGTATCAGCTCGTTCAAATTCGGTTCATTTATTAACAAGCCGGACATGAGCCAGAAAACTTGGCTCGTTTATTAAACGAGCCGGACTCGAGCTCAGACAGGCTTGTTCGGTATTGACTCGGGTTCGACTGGGTTACACAGTTTGAAAAAAAACAGCAATATGTAATATATAGCAGATTCTATACAACTCTCGGAACACTTAATTCAATTAAATGACAGTATATAAAGTGTACTGAGATAAATATAAAATCCAGCACTTAGACCCATTCAATGCCCTAGATGTTAATGTTTTTTAATTTTTCCATATCTCAAAACCCTGAGTTTTAAGCATTATTGCTAATTATGTGTTTTTCTTGGAAGATACTATTAATATGAGTAAACGAGCTGAAAACGAGCCGAGCTCACAAACGAGCTCTAAACGAGCTCAGTTGAGCTCGGCTCGTTTAGTTGATGGGCCACAAATGAACCGAACACGAGTTGGGCATGTTTAATCGAGCCGGACTCGAGCCGAGCATCTCTAGCTCGATTAACTAAACGAGCCGGACTTGGGCCGACAAAAAGAACCACGAGCCGAACTCGAGCCGAGCTTGGCTAGCTCGAGTTCGGCTCGTTTACACCCCTACTGCAGTGTCTCCATTAATATTTCACTCATTTAAGTACATACCAGCCATAACCCTCACATTATCAACACAGGCTACTATTATTTTGTAACGAATCATCTCTTTCATCTAAACTCAACAAATCGTATAATATCATCTTTTATTTTGAATCATACGCCTAATAATGCTTCACCCACCCACTTGATAATTCAATGAATAGGGGTTGCCACGACCATCGGGACCATAGGGGCAATCATTGTCCTTACGATCATGATCGTGGTGACAAAAAATCCATCTGTATGTTAAAAGGCCGTAGGGGTAAGTTTTTGTCCCTTCGGATGAAAATTTGCCCTTACGGATATAACCGTCGGGGTAACTGTCCCTACGGTTTTCAATGCAAGGATAGTTTTTTTTTTAATTTATGAAAAAAATAGTAATTTCTTGTCCTTACGGTACAAACCGTAAGGAAAAATTAAAATTATCCGTAGGACCAGACTTTCATTTTAATAAAAAAAATTAATTTGTAATTTATGCCCCTACAGTTGTCACCGTAAAGACATAAATTTAGCCCTACGGATTATACCATAGGGCCAGACTTTCATTTTAATAACTTTTTTCTAAAAAATTGTAATTTGACTCTATGGATTACATTGTAGGACAAGACTTTCATTTCAATGAAAAAAATTAAATTTTTTTAATAATTTATATCCATGCGATTGCCACCGTAGAGGTAAACATTTGGACCTGCAGATTATACCATAGGGGCAAAATATTAGTTTTTCTGATATTTTGCCCCTACGATTGCAGCCTCGAGGGGGATCTATTGTCCCTACGGTGTCAACTGTACGAGCAAGGTTTCATATATATTATTTTAAAATGCTTTTCCCGTTTTTCCCGTCCTATACAATAATATATATATCGCACAGTATATCATATATCCAAATATAGAAATATTTATAAACAATATTTTACGCATAATATATAACAAAATAAACAAAAACAATACAAAATCAATCTAAAGTCATGATCATAAACATCATATACAATAATCGATATCCAAAATATACAATATGTATTAAATAAAGTACATACATCCTCCAGAAATCCAAAAAATATAAATAAATCTATGCTCGTTCCATCAAGAAGCTCCACCTTCAAGTATCTAGAAAATCTAGCGCATCTACTCCTTACTGCAGCCCTGTGCCGACAAAATCTCGAATAATGAAAGAGTGGCCTATGTAGGAGTAGGGGTGGGCTGTGGAGCCGAAGGAGGGACATACACAGAAGAACCTGGATGAGTGGCATGCAGAGCTGGATCCGTAGGAGTAGCATGCCCAACCACAGCCGAAGTAGTGGTTTGTTAAGCCGCGGCCAAATAAGAGCCCTGTCGAATCTGTAAAATTTTTAAGTTTATGTAATAAACGAGTACAGAACGGTATACTAGATTTAGTCTATATGTATAGTTGTGAAATTCTAAGTCTAGAAATCAAGTCTTACGAATTGAAAAGATGTGTTATTGATCTATAAGCTCGTTGCTCAGATTAGTTTTTGTGCTTGTTGTTACTGTAATTGTTGTTGTTGTGTTATTATTGTTGTCGTTGTGTGTATGCGCGCGCGCGCATGCTTGTGTGTGTATATGTGTTTCTGTAATATGCGTACCATCATCTCCTGCAATGCCTCGAATTTGGAGTTCTGCGCATCAAACAACTGCTCCATACATCGCTCGCGGGGGGTAGGAGAAGTAACCGCCGGAGAGGAGGACGACTTCAGATGGGCCCTGCTGGGACCAAGTCCTCGGCCTCTCTTTCAACCATTGTGGTGCTCTCCGTATACGGCGTCTACTACAGAGATCAGCACGGCCGGATCGGTCTCTGCGATGAAATCAATCCCTGATGACTCTGCCTGCTACACCACCCGCTCCTACACCATGTAAAGTATTGAAATGTAAGTAAACCATTTAAATTTAAACCATTCAGAACAAAATTTCATTCGAATTAGAACAAATATTAACACTTATGTAATACTTCTGGATAGCAATGTCGGGATATCGAAGCTCGACCGTGACCGGATCTGTCGATGTGGTGTGTACGGATAGATAATCCTTTAACATGCTCGGTGTATTACCCTGAGATAGGGTCTGAGCTCTCTGCAATTCACCAATAATTTACATATATAATAACATAACTTTTCATATTGCATTATATCAAAATAGATATATTGTAATTTACCGCTACCTCTATAGCATGAGTAATATTCCTTGAGCCACCTGTGTAGGTAGGTCGACCCCTTTTCACTGACTTTTGATTTTCCTTATTTTGAGCGGCCTGTTTCTACACAACACAATCAGATTTAGTTTTCTAATTAAGAAACAAAAAATAAATTATATGCTAAACACTGAATTACATTTAAATTACAAATCTGCTTGCGCTCAGAAGCAAAAAACTGGCACAAGAGAGGCCATGTATCTGCATCGACCCTGCTAAAGGCCGAAGACTGTAGGAAAACCGCTCTCTCCGCCTCGGGGTCGTCCGCCATAGCTCATAGCAATCATTCTTCAGCTCATTCCTATGATATCAGACCTTAGTCTGCATGTTAGTCATGAGGACCTGATAAAGTGCGTGAAGATCGAGTGCTCTATTAGAGTGATCGGGATCGGGTACGGGCTGAAAGTCGTAATCCAACTGCAAATATAAGAAATTAATGTCTTTAAATTATAAATGCTAAATGATACTAAATTTATTTGATAAATCAAATTAAAATATATAATAATACCCGGGCATGCTCCCAGAACTTGGCAAAAGAGCGGGTGTGCTGCTCGCCCCAGTCAACGTGAAAAAAATATTTCTTTTGGATGCGGCTCTCGTCCCCTATATACCGCCCGAACTTCTCGGCATTATCACCAGTGTAGCGATGATCGGAGGTAAAGAAGATGGGAAATGGTCCCAACTCCTTAGCAGTATCGGGCCTCAGCCTGTGGGACTGATTGGGCCCTCAAGTCCCCCCCCCCCTCTTGGGCCATGGCTATCCTGCATCTACAAAATATATAGATATACAAGCAATATTAAGACAAAACAATATTTAGAATTAATGCAAGAATTAATGAAAAGTGAAGTGTAATATATATCTCCAGCGACATCACCACTAGCCTAAGCCCGTACAGCAGCACGAGCGGGATGATAGTTCCTCCGGTGAGGAACAGCCGATGATCCAGACGTGGATGTATCCCCTCCAACTAGATAATAAATAATAACGATATAAGTAACTTCTGAATAAAATAATACATAATCAATTTGACGTATTAAAATAATACTAACCTGCAGACTGCGCGGAAGGTATGGACCGTGCGGGAGCGGCTTCTATCCCGAAAGAATATGCGTGTATATCTATAATAAGTAACTTCAAAATAAATATGCGTGTATATCTATAATATAACATCCAAAATGAATATGCGTGTAATATAGAATATATAAACGTACTTGCTGCAGGTGTCGAAGCTTCATGTGCCCTGGATATGGAGGCACCACCTAGAACTAAAGAGTAAAAATGAATATATAAGTAACTTAAAAATAAATACGCGTATATATTTATGATATAACATTCAAAATGAATTAATATGCGTGCAATATACCTGGAGGTGTGGCAAAATCCACACAGAATGACTCGACTGGAGAGGATACAGACGGCGTGGTTGCATCCACACATAATTGGAGATCTGGAGGGGTTACGGACGGGGTGCATGAGCACCCCTCTACTGTAGGATCTGCACCCTACGCAGATCCCCGGACAATAGAATCCCTCTGCTGGTGCCCCTACCTCTGTCGCTGCCCCTGCCGCTACCCCCGCTGGTGTCCCTGGTGCCCCTCGCTGCTCCTAACATCGCCATCACTCCTGGATAGAAGTACAATCATTACATATGCATGCAATACAAGTATAGATCGTAGAAAATGTGAAGTCATAATATAACATTAATGATAACCCTTTTCATTTCGTAGACGCATTAGACGCCTTAGGAATATCTACCTGGATCTCATCATCAATATCATTCCTAACCTACGAACGCTCAGCCGAAGACTGTAGGGTTACTAGGCACTATCACAAGGCTCATAAGGCATCAACCATGCCAAATCTAAATTTTTTCAAGTGCCGAACAACCTAAAACGAGGATCTTTGCTAGATAATTAGGGTTAACAAAGCATGTAAACATCTTTACATCTAAGAGAGAGGGATTACAACCTTTGTAGTCCGCTCCTTCGCTTCATAAGCTCCGAGTAGTAGTCCCTTCGCCGCTATCCATGAACTGCCGGACTCTAGAGAGGCTCCACAAGCCGAATGATCCATGCTTGCTTGAAGTCTTCCTTTTCGAAGATGATCTACCTTGAAGAATTTTTAACTCAAGCTCTCACTTCTCTAGTCAAGTATTAATGAAGTGAACACCCTAATCTAAGTGGCTAGAATAGAAGAGGATGATGAAGTAGGAATTTAGCTCTCTTTTGTTTTCATTTTCTCACTTTAATTCATCACTTTACAAAAAGCTAGAAAGCTTTTTCAAGAGGAAGAAGAAGAAGAAATCTATTTGTGATGAATAATGAAAATTTTGTTATGGTTACTATTGCAACCCTTGGTTAAGAAAGAAAGACTTAACCATTGTAGAGAATAAACCATGGTAAAGGGTTTGGATTGGGTTAAGAAATATCTTCCCAAAATATCTAAGCTTAAAACAAAAAATAAAGCTTCTAGAAACTTCATGAAAAAGCTAACCCAAATCAAACCCTAATTATGTTTAATCTCCACAAATCATGTTGCATTTGTAATCATAACTTGTTACAACATTATATATCACATATATAATATATTTTTGTAACAAAAGAAAATAATACAATTAACATATATCGCATATATATCAATGTATTATCCGGTGAGAAAATGAATCAATAAAGCGAGCTTATATCAGTTAATGTAATGTAATATATCACATATATAATTATACATTAAATTATCGAATCAACACTTGATCCGGCAATCCGGTTATTTCTCACAAAACCGACTAATATAATCTGTATCAGTTCATCGAATCAACACTTGATCCGATGACCCGACTATATCATATATACCCGGTCGATATCATATATCACGAGAATAGAATACGGTATCTCATATCATATTATTCTCGGTCCCGCACATATCACATATGTGCTCCTACTCCGTTTTGCCTGAGCCAGGAAACCTCTGTGTAGGACTCTAAAGAATCGTCAATACGCCGGCAGTAGGTGATGATCATATCAAACACCCACAAGCTGCAAGCGGTCAGCTAAACGTAACAGCCACCCAGGTATTGAGCGATCAGAAGATCAACAAGCAAGCCTGTACATTCTCCTGTGAATCCAATCAGTAACACTACCATACAGTCCGGTCTCTTCGTCTAATATGTCGCATATCAAGTCTAGGGGTGGTAAACGTCAGACCCCAGAAACCGATAAGTCGTGTCGATGTGAGGCTCATAACAGGTCGAGAAACTACTGATAACACTTACCAGTAGCACTCTATATCAGCCCTGACCAGGGACTTCCAGTTATAGACAATCGAACACAGCACAACATCAACTCCCTATACCGGGAGAGACGAAACCCCTCCTATCACTCATTGCCTCCATGTGATTCGGGACTGTACCCAAAATCCACCGTTTTGCACGCCCTCTTGGACGTGGTAAGATGGAAATCAAAGCACAGTGGGAATCACACAAGACTCTATGACGATCTCGGGTCAACAGACTAACGTGTACCAGTGTCACCAGAGAACTGCCATCTGACGTGAGGTATAATACCATCTAGGAGTTCTCGGCGAGTCCGTCCAGTGTACCCGGTCTCCACTAAGCACCCGTACACCATCTCTGATGTCTAAACACCAATGGATATAGGATCATCCATCGCCCATCATATGGGTCAAGATGCGTATACGCTAGTCTACTCTGGTGTATCGATGCCCTGTCTCGATACACCCTCGACTAGGAATAGTTATAGGATGTACTCATAGACTACCGTGGCCCCACTAGTATGATCTCATCATAGTCCCAGTAGTCGAGTACATATCCTAAGAGCTTTATCAACATGTGAGAGCAAGACAGTAAACTAATACAAGTCAACATGTTAAGACAAAGTGAAACCAAATAGCATACTATCATGTCAAGCAAGAAAGTCCTCTCTATATATATCCAATCATCCACTATAATATACATCATATGTACAACAATGGCCTCTAGGGCATATATATAACTAACAATCTTCCACTTGCACTAAGGCCAGCTGTTGTAGTATCTCATACCCAACATCCCGAAGAGCCTCTCAAACTGTGTCTGGGGAATGGCCTTCGTGAGTGGATCCGCAGTGTTTTCCTTCATATCAACTCTCCTGACCTCGATCTCCCGGCGATCAATATCTCCCGGATCAGGTGATACCGCCTCAGAATATGTCTGGACTTCTGATGGGACCTGGGTTCCTTGGCCAAAGCCACAGCTCCATTGTTATCATAATACAAAGGTATTGGATGCTCAATGGATGGAACCACGCCAAGTTCAGTAATGAACTTCTTCATCCAGACAGCCTCTTTTGCAGCATCGTTGGCAGCGATGTATTCAGCCTCCATCGTCGAGTCTGCAACGGTTTCCTGTTTGGAACTCTTCCAACACACCGCCCCTCCATTGAGGGTAAAGACAAATCCCAAGTGAGACTTAGAGTCGTCCTTATCACTTTGGAAGCTCGAATCGGTAAAGGACTCTACCTGGAGTTCTCTGCTACCATACACCAAGAACATCTCTTTAGTCCTTCTCAAGTACTTGAGAATGTTCTTCACAGCTATCCAGTGACTCTCTCCAGGATCTGCTTGATACCTACTCACTATACTTAGTGAATATGCTATATCGGGTCTGGTACATAGCATCGCATACATGATAGAGCCTATTGCCGAAGCATAGGGTATCCCTTGCTTGCGAGCTCTTTCCAAATCAGTCTTGGGAGACATCTCTTTGGAGAGAGTGAGTCCAGAGATCGTGGGTTGGTTACCACGCTTGGATTCTTCCATACTAAACCTTTTTAGTATGGTGTCAATGTACCTGGATTGGGAGAATCCCAATATCCGTTTAGATCTATCTCTATAGATCATAATTCCCAGTATGCAGGAGGCATCACCTAGATCTTTCATTGAGAATCTTTGTGATAAGAAGAGCTTGACCGATTGCAGCATAGGAACATTATTTCCTATCAAGAGTATGTCATCGACGTACAATACGAGGAAGACAACCTTACTCTCTGTAACCTTTTTATATATACAAGGTTCATCTACGTTTTTGATGAAGTCAAACTCTTTGACTGCAACATCAAAGCAGATGTTCCAACTCCGCGATGCCTGCTTTAACCCGTAGATGGATTTAAGCAGCTTGCACACCTTTCCGCTGCTCCCACTGTATACGAAGCCCTCTGACTGAGTCATGTACACGCACTCCTCTAAATCACCATTTAGAAAGGTGGTCTTAACATCCATCTACCAGATTTCGTAGTCATGGTATGCAGCAATGGCAAGTGGGATCCGAATGGACTTAAGCATAGCCACTGGAGAAAAGGTTTCGTCATAATCCACACCTGGTCGTTGACGAAAACCCTTTGCAACAAGTCTAGCTTTGTAAGTCTCAACTTTTCCATCTACACCAAGTTTCTTCTTAAACATCCATTTGCTCCAAATGGGTTTTACCCCTTCAGGAGCAACTTCCAAAGTCCATACTTTGTTGGTGTACATGGATTCCATCTCAGATCGCATTACATCCAGCCACTTCACAGAGTCACCACTCGTGATGGCTTGCTCGAAGCTAGTCGGGTCATCATCTTCCATGATGCAATCCTCGCTCCCACCATCAACGAGAAAACCGTAGTATCTCACAAGTGGATGAGAAATTCTACTAGATCGGTGGAGAAGCTGGGGTTCGTTGGGTACTACTGAATCCTCTAGTTCCAATAAATCATCAGTTGTAGTTTGTGGTGCTGGAACTTCTTCCAGCTCTACCTCTTTACCACTAATTTCTTTTACAAGAAATTCCTTTTTTAAAAAGGTGACATGTTGAGCAACAAACACCTTTTGCTCCTCACTGTGGTAGAAAAAATATCCATAAGAATTCTTCGGATATCCCACAAACTTGCAAAGAACTGATCGTGTCTCAAGTTTGTCCGGATTTTGCCTTTTGATATAGGCCGGACAACCCCATATCTTAACTCTTTTAAGATACGGTCTCTTCCTACTCCATATCTCATATGGTGTGGTAGGTACAGATTTAGACAGAGCTTGATTCAATAGGTATGCCGCTGTCTCAAGCGCATAACCCAAGAAGGAAATAGGTAACTCAGCATTGCTCATCATAGAGCGCACCATATCTAATAGGGTGTGATTCCTCCGCTCCGATACACCGTTGTGCTGTGGTGTATAAGGAAGAGTAAGCTGAGAGAGAATCCCATTCTCTTTTAGATAGTCCAGGAACTCATTGCTTAAGTATTCTCCTCCTCTATCAGATCGTAGGATCTTAATACTTTTTCCCGTTTGGTTCTCTACTTCGTTCTTATATTCCCTGAATTTCTCAAAAGCTTCAGACTTGTGTTTCATCAGGAACACTTGTCCGTATCTTGAGAGATCGTCAGTGAATGTAATGAAATAGGAAGAACCGTTCCTGGCATGTGTAGACATGGGACCGCATACATCACTATATATCAGCCCTAAGAGTTCTATAACTCTTTCTCCGTGTCGACTAAACGGAGTTTTGGTCATCCTGCTTTTAAGACATGACTGGCAAGTGTCATAAGATGAAAATTCGAACGGATTAAAATATCCATCCTTATGCAATTTGGCTAGTCGTGTCGCATCGATGTGACCAAGCCTACAATGCCACAAGAAGGATTCGTTCATTTCTGAACTTTTCCTCTTGTTTGTGTTCTTTACATTAAGAATTGTAGTTTGATTTAGAACGTACATGCCATTATTTAACGATCCTGATCCTATCAACTTTTGATTCAAGAATATGTTCATAACATTATCCTGTATTACAAAATTATATCCTTCTTTATTCAATAAAGAAACTGATATAATATTGCATATCAGGGTCGGAATATAATAGCATTCGTTCAGAATCAATGTATTACCATTTGGTAACACAAGGTGATATTCGCCAACTGCTTTGGCTGCAACATTTGCACCATTCCCTACTGTTACGGAATGATCACCCATTCCCAGTTCTCTACCTTTACGTAGCCCATGTAACATATTACATATGTGGGATCCCGATCCAGTATCTAATACCCAGGACGTGGAGTGAACTGAGAAACAGTTCTCGATAACTAACACACCCGAAGAAGCTGCATCAGCATGCTTGTTCTTCGTTTGGGCGGCGTGAGAATCCAGATATTCTTCTATTTCCTGCTCAGTCTTATAACACTTATAAGAAAGAACGGGACCAACGTTCCTCTGCTCAGTATAATAAGCGGGTTCAGTCAATACATCCATATTATTATCTTGATTAAGGCCTGACATGGTCACTATCTGGAGAGAGAGAGAAGAAAACACTTTAGCGTATGCTCTTGCAAGATTAGATTGGTTATTATCTTATCTAATCAGGATGTCTCCCACTGTTTTTATCAAATCTTCCTTCAAACCCTAAAAGGTAAGACTAGCCGGGATTAATTACACCTTATAAGTTCGCCAATCTTTCAGCCATGCCAGTGTTGATACTTTGAGGGAGGTTCCCCGTGCTTTCGCATGGACCTAATTAAAATAAACCTCGTTTTCCCAGAGGCATAACCTCGTAAACACCTTTCTAGTCACCTACTTGATCGGCTATTTGTCTTGTGTAAAATTCTCCCTGGAGTAACTTTTACTCGCAGTGGGTATCAGGATCCATCTATCTTATAGAAGGTATGCAATCTCATTGCAAATTTCAACACTTGAAATTCCCGATAATGTTCTGCCCCTAGCGATCTATGACCTTGACAAGGTCAACAAACCATAAATCGCAAGTCAAGTTCAACCCGTCATTTCCCGATTGAATTAAACCCACCCGCATGACCCTTGATAAGGTCAACAAGGCCGTACGAATACCCTAATCCAATCACATCTCATGTTTTAGCAGATAAACATTAATTAGCTATCGTACACTGTGCCTTGACAAGGTCAACAAACGCAACACGAATACTAAGTAGGATTTATCTGAAATGACGGAGGGCTACGACAGGTTTTTCAGAAAACCTATTGCGTAATGAACTTGATATCGTTGTAGAAACAAGTGATTTTAAAAAGGAGTGTTTTTTAGGTTTTTTCTAGTTTCGCTAAAGAGGTCACTCCCGGTGAAGGGATCTCGGGTCTTTCCTTATCGAATAAGGTGCAGGATATTTCACAAATACCGCTGTACAAAGCAAAACTATAGGAGCAATCAAAAACTAAACCGCGAGTTTATAGCATCTGCCAGTTTTGCTAAAGAGGTCACTCCCGGTGAAGGGATCTCGGCTCTTTCCTCATCGAATAAGGTGCAGGGTATATCATATATACTGCTATACAAATCGAAAATGTAGCTACCCTTTTTATAAAATTTTGTTTCTACAACATCTTTTAGGTTTCTTTTCTTTTATTAATCTCATTAATAAATCCCATCAATTATGCTTCCTAAGCATCACAGAAGAAACGAAAGCTGTAATATTTATATATCATCATATATATATAGTATAAGCATTCGTCTCAGGCAGTAATATGATCTCATCACATAACATTGCAGCAGAAGATAACATATGAAATATTGGATATACTAGGACGTCTGTGTTTTATATCGAGCCTCTATAAAACACGGATTCCACGGTCGCGATGAATAGCCAAACCCACATCCCTAGACCCCTACGAGAGCGGCAAGCAACACTGCCAATTCTAGGGTTAGGAGACCCGGTCTCGACTCCTCGAGATGGCCTCCCACTGGACCCTAGAACCCGGTTACCTGTGCTCCCCTCCTTGGGTCTACCTAATGCGGAAAAGTAAATAATATACAATGGTGACATCATCCTCAACCCGGATGTGCCCCAATAAAAGAATATTACATACAATGAATTTTACATGAATGAAAATTAAAACCCTCATCTCACATAAAACCCCCGGCTATTCAAAACACGACGATCCAATATAACATATCACAGCAACACATAATATCTCATATCATCAACGTAAGCAAGTATGCGTATCCCGATTGTCGTTGATGTATAGCAACGAAGCTGACAATACACCACATACTACGCTTACGGTCACAGAAAAGAAAGTGTAAAACTATAACATTTGGAATCCACAAATACTTTAGATATCTTAAATCCGAAATATCACATACTTCGCATTTTATGCCTAACTATATGAATTCTACATATTGTATCACATTCCAGATAAATAGACAATGGTAAACTTTCCGATCGAATAAACAAACACCCAAGATTTCCCAAATAGCTCAACACTTGAGCGGAGTTCAAAAATCCCAGAACATGTCACGGTCCCAATGAACCAGCCGTAGAAGGGTCAAACCAACGCCTCACATGTGGCAACACTAAACTACCACAAACCCTAGGGTTCAATGGCAGTTTTGACGGTCACATAATCGAGTTAAGGTTACGTTCTTCTAGAGGGTCCACAGATACGCTACATGATTTCCCGAAAGTTTTAAACAGAGGAAAAATCCAACACTTGAAAGTTTTCCGTCATGAAAAAAATGAATTATTGATATCCGTTCGAACCTTTTAACACGTTCTAAATTACCCGAAAAACTAAACGATGTTAAACTTTCCGATTTTATCAACGAATTCCAAATATCTCCAGAAAACTCAACACTTGAGTAATATTAAAAATTCTCAGAAGCATGTAGTAATGCCTACGGATGTTACCCAGAAACATCTACCCCTGATACCCAAGTACGGCCGCGGAACCGCCGCTAAAATCCTGGTATGGCCGCGGTTACACAGCGACTTTAAGGAATTAGGGGTTCGTCTTTTACAGTTATCCATAGAATCACCTGCTTAATTTTCTGAGTATTTTTAATAGGGAAAAAACCATCTTTTTAAAAAATTTCCAAAGAGGGGGTCAAATATGACGTTACGGGGTTCAATCGGACTTTTAACTTCGTCTACACGTCGTCTAATCCTCTAGCTTGGCTCTGATACCACTGTAGGGTTACTAGGCACTATCACAAGGCTCATAAGGCATCAACCATGCCAAATCTAAATTTTTTCAAGTGCCGAACAACCTAAAGCGAGGATCATTGCTAGATAATTAGGGTTAACAAAGTATGTAAACATCTTTACATCTAAGAGAGAGGGATTATAACCTTTGTAGTCCGTTCCTTCGCTTCATAAGTTCTGAGTAGTAGTCCCTTCACCGCTATCCATGAACTGCCGGACTCTAGAGAGGCTCCACAAGCCGAATGATCCATGCTTGCTTGAAGTCTTCCTTTTCGAAGATGATCTACCTTGAAGAATCTTTAACTCAAGCTCTCACTTCTCTAATCAAGTATTAATGAAGTGAACACCCTAATCTAAGTGGCTAGAATAGATGAGGATGATGAAGTAGGAATTTAGCTCTCCTTTGTTTTCATTTTCTCACTTTAATTCATCACTTTACAAAAAGCTAGAAAACTTTTTCAAGAGGAAGAAGAAGAAGAAATCTATTTGTGATGAATAATGAAAATTTTGTTATGGTTACCATTGCAACCCTTGGTTAAGAAAGAAAGACTTAACCATTGTAGAGAATAAACCATGGTAAAGGGTTTGGGTTGGGTTAAGAAATATCTTCACAAAATATCTAAGCTTAAAACAAAAAATAAAGCTTCTAAAAGCTTCATGAAAAAGCTAACCCAAATCAAACCCTAACTATATTTAATCTCCAAAAATCATGTTGCATTTGTAATCATAACTTGTTACAATATTATATATCACATATATAATATATTTTTGTAACAAAAGAAAATAATACAATTACCATATATCGCATATATATCAATGTATTATCCGATGAGAAAATGAATCAATAAAGCGAGGTTATATCAGTTAATGTAATGTAATATATCACATATATAATTATACATTAAATTATCGAATCAACACTTGATCCGACAATCCGGCTATTTCTCAAATAACCGACTAATATAATCTGTATCAGTTCATCGAATCAACACTTGATCCGATGACCGGGCTATATCACATATACCTGGCCGATATCATATATCGCGAGAATAGAATACGGTATCTCATATCGTATTATTTTCGGTCCCGCACATATCACATATATGCTCCTACTCCGTTTTTCCTGAGCCAGAAAACCTCTGTGTAGGACTCTAAAGAATCGTCAATACGCCGGCAGTAGGTGATGATCATATCAAACACCCACAATTTGCAAGCGGTCAGCTAAACGTAACAGCCACCCAGGTATTGAGCGATCAGAAGATCAACAAGCAAGCCTGTACATTCTCCTGTGAATCCAATCAGTAATACTACCGTACAGTCCGGTCTCTTCGTCTGATATGTCGCATACCAAGTCTAGGGGTGGTAAACGTCAGACCCCAGTAACCGATAAGTCGTGTCGATGTGAGGCTCATAACAGGTCGAGAAATTACTGATAACACTTACCAGTAGCACTCTATATCAGCCCTGGCCAGGGACTTCCAGTTATAGCCAATCGAACACAACACAACATCAACTCCCTATACCAGGAGAGACGAAACCCCTCCTATCGCTCATTGCCTCCATGTGATTCGGGACTGTACCCAAAAGCCACCGTTTTGCATGCCCTCTTGGACGTGGTAAGGTGGAAATCAAAGCACAGTGGGAATCACACAAGACTCTATGACGATCTCGGGTCAACAGACTAACCTGTACCAGTGTCACCAGAGAACTGCCATCTGACGTGAGGTATAATACTATCTGAGAGTTCTCGGCGAGTCCGTCCAGTGTACCCGGTCTCCACTAAGCACCCGTACACCATCTCTGATGTCTAAACACCAATGGATATAGGATCATCCATCGCCCATCATATGGGTCAAGATGCGTATACGCTAGTCTACTCTGGTGTATCGATGCTCTGTCTCGATACACCCTCGACTAGGAACAGTTATAGGATGTACTCATAGACTACCGTGGCCCCACTAGTATGATCTCATCATAGTCCCAGTAGTCGAGTACATATCCTAAGGGCTTTATCAACATGTGAGAGCAAGACAGTAAACTAATACAAGTCAACATGTTAAGACAAAGTGAAACCAAATAGCATACTATCATGTCGAGCAAGAAAGTCCTCTCTATATATATCCAAGCATCCACTATAATATACATCATATGTACAACAATGGCCTCTAGGGCATATATATAACTAACAAAGACAACCCGTTTACGTAGACAGATGGTCGGAGCAATCCAAGTCTTCTCTCTTCTTCCTCTTCATCACTATCGTCCATACGATCCTTGTCACACCCTGCTTCCCAAAAGACAGAAGCAGGCACGTGACAAGCCCGTGGCGTATTTATTTCGAGAAGTTCATTTCTCAAAAAAAATACGTTAAGCATAATATAAACAGTATAACAAAGACAAGAATAGACAAGTAAAATAAAATCCAATATCGATATATTTACATTCAAAGAATTTACAACCGATTACAAGATATCAAGTGCAATAACAAAGAGCTTTAAACATGAGGCATACTGGAAAAGTAATGTGTGGAAAGAAAACTAGTATTCAGCCTGTGAAGCTAGCAGGTTGTACTCCTCTCCTATCGGTTCTACCTCCTCAGTCTCTAAATTATTTGACAAACATTTTAAGAAAGAAAGAAATATAAGTGGAATGCCCATCGGCGAATTTGCGCTAGGTAAATCGCCAAGAAAGATGGGATGTGAATGTAATGAAATGCAAGGTGACATATGGTATAGTATGAATATAAATGATGAATCATGAACAAGTATAACATGGCATTGTTAATGGAAACTATATAAGCATAGCAATATAACATGAGCATGGCAAAAAAGTATAGCATGGCCGTGTAGTGTAGGTATAGTGAATATGAAGTGTACTGTCCATGTGTCCTAAAAAGGTCACTACAAGGGTAAGCTAACTAACATGAGTTCAAGTGTGAATGTTAACCAATCTCAAGAGTATTCTCAAACTTAAGAATAGGGCCCTAGGAGCAAAGAACCACATGCCCAAAAATGACAGGACTTCAACTGTAGTTGAAGTATTCCAAACACAAGAGTAAGGCCCCAGAGGCTTGGAAACACGGGCACTCATTCGTAAATTCGTGATGTAAGTATTCGTGATGTTAGTATGGGACTCCTGAGATTCCATTGGATTCATACTCAAACTACCCCAACTCCCCGAGACTCAAGAGAAAATATACCGCTTAAAACCCATTTATTACTGAAATACCTTAAAAATTAATTAGGTTATATATTCTAGGTATTTTGGTGATCTTAGGACATTTACGTAAAATAGCTCATTTGAAAACTCGGGGGGGTTTACGTAAATTGCTGTTGTTTTTAAAATTAAACCTCGATAGTGTTTTTGGTAAGAATATGTTAATTAGAATGTCGAGGGTTCTTATTAAAAATTTATTTTAGATTGCATGGTGTTTTAGTGAGAAAACCTAGCTTTTAGAAGTTTATGGTGTTTTAATGAAAAATCTATCTTTTGGAAAAATTAAAGTATTTTAATTAAAATTAAAACTTTTCATTTTTTCGGGTATTCTATTTAAAGTATAATTTATAAATTTATTTTCTTTAAGTTACCTATTAGATTATTTCACTAAATATCATTTAGTTTTAGAAAACCGTATTTTCTTTTCTTTCGAGTACGTGCTCCATGAATCACTACTACAAATGTTGGTTGCTCCTACGAATTGGAAAATATATAGGGGCAATTTTTGTTTGCCCCTACGGTTTCCACTATAGAGGCAAAGACTAAAAAATTTATTTTCTTTTGTTGCCCTTACGGTACCGCAAAAGAAACTCCTACAGTTGGCACCATAGGGGCAAAGTCAAGCACTTAAAAAAAGAAAAAAGAAAAACCCCCACGCCCAAAATCCTTAGCCTAAAATTCCTCCCAAATTTTCCCCGTCGCCTCCTCCTCCTCCTTCCCAAGCTCTCCCTTCTCGTCGTCATCGCCCTAGACCTCATCATCCTCGTCGCCGTCGCCTAAATTCCCCCCTAAATTTTCACCTCGTCGCCATCGCCTTCCTCTTCCTCGTCGCCGTTGCATAGCCCTCCACCTTATCGCCGTCGCCCTCCTCCTTCCCCGACCTCCCGTCGTCGATCCTTCTTCCCGGCATCCTCCTCGCCACCACAACAGCCACCTTATCCTCATCGTCGCCACAGCAGCCACCATCCTCCTCCTCCTTGTCGCCGCCGCCTCCCTCCTCCTTGTCGCCGCCGCCTCCCTCCTAACTTTTTTCGATTTTCCATTTAGTTTCAGCAATTTTAATTTTAATTTTCCTAAAATTTTGTTGTTAATTTCTTCAATTTTAGGGATTTAATTGTTAATTTTTAATAATTTTTTGGTGTTGTTGTTGATTTCTAATAATTATTAAAAATTATTATAATTTTGTTGTTAGGGTTAAGGCCGGTTTAAGGCTGGGTTGGGTTAATTAGGGTTAGGGTTATGATTAAGGTTAATGGTTAGGGGGTTAATTAGGGTCGGGTTAGGGTTAATTAGGGTTAGGATTAATGGTTAGGGTTAGGTTTAGGGTTAGGGCTATGGTTATGGTTAGGGTTAATGATTAAGGTTAGTGTTAATAGTTAAAGTTAGGTTTAGGGTTGTGGTTGTGGTTAGGGTTAGGGTTAATGATTAGGGTTAGGTTAGGGTAAAGGTATTTTAGTGTAATTTAGCAAACCAACAATAGTTAAGGGTATTTTAGCGAATTGTGTGTATGTGTGTGTGTCTGTGTGTGTACACACACATGCAGACACATACACACATACAAATAAGGCCAAATCTTAATTCATCATCATTCTCCTCTATATTGAACTTTTGTTAAATCCCATCCTAACCCCAATAAATTTAAAAATCTTAAATTTGATTAAGAAAACCCTTAATTTTAAAAAACTTTACCCTAAACTGAAAACTTCGAACCCTTGTAATTGAAAATAAACGTAAAACCGATTGAAGTTAAATCTTACACTAAGTGTATGTATGATACTCGATGATAATATGAAACTTTCATATTCTCATCGATAGTAATATATGAAAATAAAAGTGCGACTTAGTCCCCGTCTATCAGTTAACATACGTTAAATATTCGTCGTGACATAGAACTATACGAAGGTTGTTAAAAATTGGACGGTATCGTTCGGTGGTAACAATCGTCGTGTAGTCTATGTGATGAGAAGATTCAATCGTATGATAACCGATAGATTTGTCCAGTGTGTGCAAGTTAGGAATGTATAAAGCAAACACTTGCTTTCACTTGTGTTTTCATTCGTTTCGAGTTATTTCGTCGGTGCTTTTCCGCTGGTTCTCTGTATACAAAGATAGATTAGATGTTCATTTCAACGTTGTTTCAGCATTGAAATGATTATCTATTCTATTACAGTGTACTCGGAGAATAGCGGGGAGGTGCTGCCAAAATTTACGTGAAACGGATGAAAGCATAAAAGAATGGGTGTCTGCTCTATGCATTCTTAATGGGATAGAAGCCTTACCCCCCGACAGCCAAAATACACACATATAACACGAATACACAACAAACACATTTCCCAAAGCGCATACACACTAACAACTCTACATCTGAGCGAAATCATAAATTGAAACACACATGCACAAAATACAACTCATATTTGGGTATCTTCAAATCTAATTTTGTTAATCGATAATTTATTCTTTTCAATGACAAACTTGTCTCTACGGATTTTCTTCTTTGTCAGTAACCATCTCGTTCTTAGATTTCTCAAAATAGTCACCATAACCTACAATTTATATGTTATATATTCTAATATGGCCTATGAGTACATCAGAGTTAAGGACTGGATATACGTGGATTGAAAACAACGCATGCAATCTAAATTTGTCGCGGGAGTTATTGATTTCATTGAATTTGCATGTGCACATAATAAGATTGTATTAGAGAAGATTCTTTATCCATGCAATAGATATGGGAATAAGTTCTGGCAGAAGGTAGAAATCGTAGAGCTTCACATCGTTAAATATAGTTTTACTAGATTTTATACAATTTGGCTATATCACGGGGAATGACAAGAAGAAGACGGTAATGAGACAGAAGAAGAAAGAGAAAACGGTAATGCGACAGAAGAAGAAGAAGATGATAACTTCTTTCCAGGAGAAGAAATGGAGGATATGGTAGAGGCAGCCCTCGGTGATAGTATTTCTACCGAAGATGACATTCCTTTCGGTCAAGAACTGCGTGCGGATAAGTATGAAAAGTTCATGAATGATACTAGAAGACCAATTTATGAGAATGCAAAGTATTCCACCCTATTATGGTCCGTCCAACTTTTCCAGATTAAGTGCCTAAATGGATGGAGCAACAAGTCATTCACGATACTTCTGAAGTTCCTGAAAGATTCTATGCCCTCGGAAAATAACGTGCCCGACATCTGGTACGAAACCCAGAAGATGATGTTTGATTTGAGTCTGAAGTGTGAGAAGATTCATATATGTCCCAAAGATTGCGTATTGTACTGGAATCATGAACTGAAAAGTCATGATCACCATGTAATTATGGAGCACCTTCTCCTATTAGCCATCAAGACTTTCCTTCCCGAATCGGTTGGTCTAGTAATCAATAACCTTTGTTGCTTTTTCAGAGAATTGTGTGCTAAAACATTGGATATTGTAACGCTGGAGAATCTAGAAAATTCTATTTCATTGAAATTTTGCAAGCTTGAGCATATTTTCCTATCGTCGTTCTTCGATATCATAATACACCTGACGGTTCATTTTGCAACCGAGGCTAAGTTTGTCGGACCGGTACAATATCAATATATGTATCCCGTCGAAAGGTACGTTGAATTTTTCGTTTCACGTATTTTGTAAAATTATTGTTGTCCTATATGCCCGTATTTATTTATTTAATATATTTTTCTTTAGGTACATCTACACTCTAAAATGTATATACGCAATAGAAATCGACCAGAAGGTTCTATCATGCAAGGTTATCTTCTAGATGAAGTAACCATATTTTGTTCCCGCTTTCTGGACAAGAACATTGAGACGGAGCTTAACTGGCCTCGGAGAATTCAGGACGGACCATATGGTAAAACTGATTATAAGAGAGTGGATACTATATTTATCAACAAGATATTTTATCATCCTCAATAGCGTATGTCTTGAAGAAATTAGAGAGTAAGTTTTTTTGGATTAATTATTATATTTGTGTTTGTGTGTGTATGAAATAATATAATATTAATGTCATAATTTATTGTTGAGAACATAATTCATATTGATGAGGTACGTGAGGGACATCCTGATTGTAATGATGAACAATTGGAAAAATATCATCAGGATAATTTTTGCAATTGGATTGCAGATCAAGTAAGTTGTTCAAATAACATGTTATTGCTATTAGTCTTAATCTAAAGTTATATCGTTATATATTTGCCGTAAAATTGGTTTTGTCAGATGCACGATCCGAACTTTTTTGCATCATTAGAGAGAGATTCAAGATATTTGGCTCAGTTTCCTAGCATGGAGGTTGCATATTATAAAGGATTCGGTGTCTTTAGATACAAATTTGAAGTTAAGGACATAGAAATATCTCGAACCACTCATAATAGTGGGATTGCGACGATAGGATCGGATGGTGTGATTTATTATAGATACTTAAATTGCATACTTGGCATCCAATATCCCGTACGATTAGAACCGTTTTATATATTTCAGTGTATTTGGTATGATACACGAACCGATACGGATAAGTGGAGAAACAATCTCGGGACTTGGAAAGATGAATATGGATTGACTAGTGTGAACACACTTTGATTTTACGGTCATGACGATCCATTTATCTTTCCGAACCAAACGTTCCAAGTATACTACTCACGGTGCTTAAAGCATCCGGGATGGAGTGTCCTATACCATTGGAAACCCAGGGATATTTATGATGTCCCAGAATTCGAGGATCGTATGGAGGACAGCGATGAGGATGAAGAAGAGAGAAGACTTAGAGTTATCCGACCGTCTGTTTCAAAAGACGGGTTGTTTTCGGCTGATCATAAAGTTACGTGGGTTAGAAATGATATCGATGATGAAATCCAAGTAGATATGTCTAATGCGTCTACAAAACGAAAAAGGTTATCAGTAATGTTATTTTATTACTTTATATTTCTATGATCTATACATCTATTGCATGCATATGTAATGATTGTACTCTTATCTAGATCTGATGACGACATCCGGAGCAGTGAGGGGTGGAAGGAGCACCAGCCGCGGAAGAAGCAAAGAGGTTCTGCCGTCCGGGGAGCTGCGTAGGGAGTTCCAGAGGGCTGGTCTTGCACCCCGATTCGTATCCCCTTCGGATGACTCCTTCCGTATGGACTTTGCCACACCTCCTGATATATTGCACTCATATTCATTTTGAATGTAATATTATAGATATACACACATATTTATTTTAAAACTACTTATATAGTCAATGTTTAATTGTCTAGCTGTAGGTGGTGCATCCACATCAGAGGCAGAGGCCACTACCGCACCTGCAGGTATGTTTATATATTCTATAGTGAATGCATATTGATTTAGAATGTTATATCATAAATATACACACATTCTTTTTGCTCTTACTTAGATAATCAATTTTTGATTGTCTAGCTGTAGGTGGTGCCTCCACATCCCGGGCAGAGGCCACCACCGCACATGTGGGTATATTTATATATCCTATATTGCATGCATATTGATTTAGAATGATATATTATAGATATACACATTCTTTTTGCAATTACTTATATAATCTATTTTTAATTGTCTAATTATAGGTGGTGCATCCACATCTGACGCAGAGGCCACTCCCGCCACTTCCGTACCCTTCGCTCAGTCTGCAGGTTAGTATTCTTAAATATAAAATATTTATTCATTTTACATATTCTCTAAGAATAAACATAAACTTCATGTAATTTTATCATCAATGTATATTTTCTAGTTGGAGGGGATGCGTCCACGTCCGGGTCACCGGCTATTCCTCACCGGAGGAACTATCGTCCCGTTCATGCTGCTGCCCGGGCCCAGGCTCGTGCTGCTGTCGCCGGAGGTATATATCGCACTTCAATTTTCGTTAATCCTTTATTTCTTAATACTGTTTTGTCTTAATATTGTTTGTCTTGATATTTCTTGTAGATGCAGGGCAGCCCCATCCCGAGAGGGGGCTCGAGGGCCGAATCAGTCCCATAGGCAGAGGCCCGATAGAGTTAGGGGTAGGCACCATTCCCCTTCTTCTTTACCCCCGATTATCGCCATATTGGCGATTATGCCGAGATGTTCGGCCGGTATATAGAGGATGAGAGCCGCATCCAAAAGAAGTATCCACTTTACGTTGAGTAAGGCGATAAGCACCGGCGCTCATTTGCTCTCTTCTGAGATCGGGCTCGGATATTAATATATATTTTCATTTGACTTATCCAATAAATTTATTTTTATTTAACACTTGTAATTTAAATACATTATTTTTTTGTATTTGCAGTTGGATTATGACTTTCAGCCTGTACCCGACCCTGATCACCCTGACAGAGTGCTCGATCTTCACGCTCTTTACCTGGGCCTCATGAGAACATACAATCTAAGGTCCGATATAATAGAAACGAGCTGAAGATCGATTGCTATTTGGTATGGTTGGCGACCCCCGAGGTAGAGAGAGCGGCTCTTCTATATACTCCAGCCTTTACCAGAGTCGATGTAGATACATGGCCTCTCTTGTGCCAATATTATGATTCTGAGCGCAACAGGTTTGTAATTTAAATGTAATTCATTGTTTAGTATATAATTTATTTTTTTGTGTTTCTTAATTAGAAAACTAAATCTAATTGTGTCGTGCAGAAACAGGCCGATCAAAATAAGTAGAATAGGAAGTCGGCGAAAAGGGGTCGCCCCACTTACACAGGTGGCTAGAGAAACATTACTTATGCCATGGAGGCATCTGTAAATTACAATAGATATATTTTGATATAATACAATATTAAGAGTTATTTTATAATATATGTAAAATTTTGGTGAATTGCAGAGAGCTCAGACCCCGACGCATGGTGGTACACCGAGCGTGTTGATTGCGTATCTTGCCGTCCACGGCACCTCGACAGATCTCGCCACGGGCGAGCTTCGATTCTCCGACACCGCTACCCAGGAGTATTGCGTAAGTGTTAATATTTATTCTAATTCGAATGAAATTTTTGTTTTGATAAGTTCAAATTTAAATGATATACTTATATTTTAATGGTTAATGTGGGTTTAAGCGTGGGTGGTAGAGCAGGCGGAGGCATCGGGGATTGGATTTAGTGGAAAGACCGATCCGATGCTACTGACCCCAGTCCTAGACGCTGCACACAAAGGTTGGGAGAGAAGCCGGGGACTGGTCCTAGCAGGCCCATATAAAGTTGGTCTCCACTCCGGTGATTACTTCCTCTACCCCCCGTGAGCAACGTCTGGAGCATGATATTGTCGCCTTGAAGACCATCGAGAAGTTGAAGGAGATGTTAGTACGCATATTACTTAATAGTAAAATATTATATCACATTATAGATAGTAACATATTCAATATTAGTAGCCTGAACTTATTTGGATGTAGACTTAGCTTTGATTAATCATAATTACATAAAACTATCTAATTAAAATAAACTACGGTTTTCCAAACTAGATACCTAAACTAGGCCTAAGTCCCTAAGTATTTTTAGATTGGGGTTTCGCAATAATCTGATAATGATACGAATTCAACTAAAATCTAATACACCATTCTTACTCGTTTATTACACACACAAAATTTTACATATTCGGCAGGTTACTTCGGCTACGGCTCCGCAAGCCACTACCTTGGCTGCGGTTGCGCAGACCACTCCTACAGCTCCACAGCCTGCTCAGACTCCCGCACAGTCCACTCCTTCATTAGTCGAGTTTTTAACGACTCAGGGTTGCACCGAGGAGCAGATGCACCAGATTATGGCGATTATCAGAGGTGGAGGAGCTGGACCAAGCTAGGGTAGCTTTATTTATATTTTTGAGGATATATGTACTTATCTGATACATATTGTATATATTTTGGACGATATTAGTGGTTGTTTGTGTAAGTCGATGTCACACACTCCACGCACATGTGGGGAGGCGGAATTTACAAAAAACGATTTTTTTCGTACTATGCAACACCGACTTTAACTCCAGGATCTTAACAGAAACCTTAACTAGCTATATCTTGTAGGAGGTTCTAACTACTATGTTAGGGCTAAACCTCCTTGTTTACAAGTCTTTCGGGGCATCTTCCTCTCCTTCTCTTCTTGAGCTCCTCGAAAATCGGATCGCGCTTGAAACGTCGGCTCTTCGTATCGAAGACTGTAACGACCGTGTTTTCTAATACCTAATAAAATATATTTTATTTAAATTTCGACTATCAAATAATTATTTACGTGCTTTCTTTTATAGAAGAATAATTTTTAAAGTAATGTTAATAATTTTCAAAGCATTAAATATGATTAAAGGAAATTTCTAAAACCTATTTATTGTTTTTATAGGCTTAAAATGTTTTACTAAGATTTTATAAAGCCTTAAAATAATCTACATATTTTTATTATCAATAAAAGTAATTAATTTGTAATTAAAAATATTTTAAAGAATAAACTAGATATTATATAACTTTAATAACTAACTAAAACCATAGGAATGGTTATATTACTTAGTTTTAGCCAAAATTATTTTTATACTAAAGATAATAATAAAATATATTTTCTGAATTTTTTCCCCATAATTTTCCCGTATTTTTAACTATTTTTAACAATTTTTTTTAAACCAAATTTGATTTTTAAAATAATAAACAGAATATTATTTTATTTATATAAATATATATATATATATATATTTATTTAAAAATCCCTTTAACCTGGACCGTTGGATCACAAGATCCAACGACCCAGAACCCTCTGACGGCGGCCACATGGTAGGGACCACGCGAAAACGCGTGGTCCCCACACGCGCGAGCGCGTGGCGACACGTGGCGTGGCGGCGGTGGCAGGCGGCGCAATCCAGCCCGTTGGATCTCAATCCAACGGCTGAGAAGAAAGGTGGCAGGCGCAAATCATTAACTGATTGATTCGCAATCATTGGCCGGCATGCTTTTCCGTGCGATTTAACAAATTTTTGGATTTTCTTATTTCCATTTGAACCCTATAAATAGACACCTTCAACCCTAAATTTCTCACACCTCAGAACTCCAAAAATTCTGAATAAAATACCAGTGCCTTCATATCGACGACACCGACGCTACGGCTCCACCCAATCACCGAGGAAAAATCGGGGCGCGGAGCTTTTGAGGAGTTTTGCACAAGCCTACGTTTTCAACCGTCTACGTCTAAACCCTGATCAAAGGTAGGATCCGCCTCTCTCCCCTTTTCCTGTCACCTTCTTTCTCAATAACCTAGTTCCAACTTATAATCATCAACCCCTATTTAAAAAGTTGTTATAATATTTGTGCATACCTATTCCTTGTACCCTCAATAATGATAATGTTAATCCATATTTTAAAACGGTGCTTAAATTTCCTCTGTACACAAAAGTATATTGCACACCCATAATACCTGGAATCCGATACACTTAATGTCATAACCCATGAATTGTCATTTCACCTCTGACATACCCATACCATAAAAATGATCTCGAAATAGGTTACTTCCACAAAATACCCTCGTTTAATTAAAATATTATATTTGTTCAAAATATCCATAAGAGATAAGAGATGTGAAATAAATATTTTAGATACGACATTTTACTTACACTTTTTCATCAACTACTATAATATTGTTAAACCCCTAAACCTTTTTAAAGAAGAAAATATTAAATTTAAATAACGATATCTTTTCAAAAGGAATATTTAGTATCTTTTAAAAGGTAATTTTAAAATAACACCAATTTAGGACAAAGGAAAGGTTGTAGGCGTCGATCGTTTATCTAAACCAGATTTTGTGGTGCCTAGGCTAGACAAGTGAGAAAGGTAACTTTAAAAGGCCCGTCTCACGGTGATTCATGAGCGGATCCCTCCTTTCCTTACTTGTGCTTACCTGGCCACAATTGGCGGTGAAGAGGCGATTTGAGGACCTCATAACTTGTCCCTTTGGAATATTAAGAGCAGTCTAGATTTTCAAATAAAAACCTCTTGCAAAGATTTTCAAATAAACACACAACCTTTTATCGAAAGGATATTTTCCATAAAACATTATGTTTTTCCTAAATAATAAATATCCCAAATATCATGGTTTTTCTTAGAAGTAATAAAAGATAATTAAACACTATTATTCTTTTTAACTAAGTTTTCCTTAAGACGACACGAAGTACCTTATGAACCTTAGAAAATAAAACGAGTGGTTGTGGAAGGCCATATTAAACGAGATCAATATCTTTAAAATTTCCAGTTTATGACAATGTGACATATACAAAACATGGTACGGTTAGGGTTAGAATGCGCGGACCTAGGTATGGAATATTTAATATGAAGATCCCGATATTCCGGGTGAACAGTCCAATATATGGGCGACTATACAAATATGAAGATCCCGATATTCCGGGTGAACAGTCCAATATATAGGCGACTATAAAAATATGAAGACCCCGATATTCCGAGTGAACAGTCCAAAATGTGGACGACTATAAAATGTGGAAATTCCATGCCTAGAAGTATACGCACTAACTCTAGACCTCTACACAGAATAACGGGGATGGGTAGTTTGATTAGGCAAGGAGATTCGGAACTCGGATTCCCCTACTACTCGATCATGATCCTGGGAAGTGAAACGATACATTTCACTTCCCCAATTGTTGTTCCGTGGCCACAACGGAATAATCGCGAGTATCCGAACCCTTGTTTAACAAACTAATACGAACTATTACCTTCACCTATACTTCCTACTACTTATCTATATATAACTTACAACATACTCATGCTCATATATACCTCTCCTCAAAACGTCATAAATTTGTGCATTTCAAACATTTAAACCCCTTACTTTACGTCTGCATGCATACATCATACTCTTATATACAGCTGTTCATTTTTTCACTCCTATTTCTTTATGAGGCAATCCTATCCGAGTATAACTCGCTGACGGACTTTCCCTTTCTTTTCCCTTTTGGAATGTCCGTTAGATGAGAATGAGTTTTATGATGAAGATCTAGGCGAGGAACCGACTAATGAAGATTATGCAGAGTTGGCATCGGAGGATTAATTAGTTTCTTTGTTGCCCACTTGTTTAGGGCTTTATTTTCTTTGATGTAATTAAACCAATTAGTTGCTTTGCTCTTTCTCTGGAATGTAATAAAGTTGGTTAAGGAAATAAATGCCTTTCGCTTTATTGTTTTATTTTTGTACACAACTCTGCATACTATGATTTATTCTTACACTTAACATAACTGTATTGAATAGATCACCTTCAATACAGTTAGGTTGCGGACCGTGCCACGCCACTCTTCACCTTCTTTTGGGAAGTGGGGCATGATAGGTTTTTGTGGTGGCCCATGCAGGTCCTCTTGTGTACTAAAATGAAACCGTTAACTGACTTATTATATTTATGAATCTCATCCATCTATACCGATTTCATAGTTTTCCTATGTCCCTTGTCCCTTCCTTGACATTCTGTACCCTGTCCATGAACTTCTGTTCAAGTCATGGCAAATCTTTCCGACGAGGATGACATGTCCGATATTACTTTTGAATGTACATCTGGAGATTCAGACGACGAAGTCATAGACTCTCAGGAGGTTATTTCCGACAGCGACTCGGGAGACGAAGAAGTCGATACTGCAACTCCGGAGCCTGCGATGGCTAATGACTCCGAAGATGAAGAAGAAGATCTCATGGAAGAGGAGCATATAAAGGATGGGCCAGAAAAAGAGGCTCTTGCGGCGGAAGAGAATCCTATGGAATATGATCCGGATGAAGATGTTCCTGCAAAGGAACAAAACCCTATATAGAGGTGGAATCAAAGAACGAGGCTCCTGCCAAGGATAAGCTGAAGGACGAAGCTTCGAGTGAGAAGGAACTTGAGGCCGAAGAAACTCAGGCAGTTGTCCCCATAAGGCACCGTGGGAATGGTCGTACCTTTCTTAGTGCGAGGACCTATCAGCACTTGTTGAACTTCCATAATCGAGATTAATAAGTCTTTTCCTTTTCTTTGGCTGAATGAAACGATGCATGTCCTTACTTTTCGGTTGCACTCTCCTTATTGAAGTTGGATAATAAAATCTTAGTTTCAAGCCAAAAATCTCTCTTGTGTCTCTTGCTCTTCTTATTAGTCTCTCCCTTGCATTAATTGTTGTTCTTCCATGCAAGTTATTATCTTGTCTCATCCCTCAGCCCGTTTGTAACCTAACTTATTCTGATTCGGATCATCAATGGCCGGACGACACCATCACCGTAACCGAAGGGGAAACGGAAACAATGAAGCCACTGCTCAACAAGCAGCTATGCTACAAAGGATGTAAGGACTACTAGAGCAACAGCAGCAGCAGACAGCTGCCCTTCATCAGGAGCTACGAGAAAGTAGGCAGCAACAAGCAGAGATATTAAGGCACTAACCCCAGTTTCTTAAGGTTCGGCGGGAGTGAAGCAGTTTGGATCATTCCACCCCAAGGCTTTTTCGGGGAAGGAAACTCCCTTAGAAGCTGAGGAGTGGCTCAAGGGAACAGTTAACGATCTCGGTGCCGTCCAAATTCCGAAGGACGCATAGGTGAACATAGCTAAGCTACAACTTACGGATAATGCTAGGATATGGTGGGAAGCAGAGGAAAGTAGATTGAAGGAGCCCATCGACTGGGAAGCGTTCAAACAGCGTTTTGATACCCAGTACTTTCCAATTGTGGCACACTTAAGAGAGTTTATACAATTCCAACAAAGGAGCATAAGTCGGTGGACAAGTACGCTTCGGAGTTCGCAAGGTTAAGTCGATTCGCGCAACATCTGGTGGCAACCCCAGAACTTTATGCTAAGAGATTCAGGCAAGGATTGGACCTGAAGACGCAGTCCTCCATTTCTTCTGCTACCTTATCAACTTATGATGAAATCTTAGAGGCGGCACGGAACTTTGAAGACCTTCAGAGACGCATAAGGAAGGATGACCGTTTGTCTGGTATTAAGCGACCGGCCAATCAAATTCTTGAGGGATCATCTTCCAGATTCAACGGGAGACAACAACCTATGAGACCAGCAGGACCAACTATTTTCGGAAAACCAGCCGTTGTATGCAACCATTGTGGTAGGACCGGACACTACATGAGAGATTGTCGCATTTTGAACAAACTTTGCATAGTCTGTGGGTCTTTGGATCATGCCATTGGGGATTGTCCTCAGAGAGGGAGACAATCAGGCCCCGTCAAGAAGCTGGCTAACTATGTGGCACCACGACAGGGAAACCAGCCACCTTCCACCACTCATCCAACCGGTCAAGGGGCAAAACCAAAAGGACCACCCTTGCCATCACGGAAGTGTGTTTTCAGCAAGCGCAAAGGAATGGACTCAAACGCCAGACCTTCACCATGACAGCTGAGAAGGCTGATGCTACATGGAAAGACAACAGAGAGACTTTCCATGCATCAAGTGATACACCATTCCATGCATCAAGCGATACACCAACTCGCGGGAACGACACATGAAGCAAAGAGGATTCCTGACAGCGTTACTGATTTCCGTGCCTAGTAGTGGCCACTCCTTTGAAAATTTCAAATATGAAATTATTCTAAGGTGGGTAGGTTGTAACTATCACAACCATTCTTGCAATTCTTAGCAAACCCAGAAGTTTTAAACATCCACAATGATTTTTCGGAGAGGGGACTTGGGGATGTGATGTATCAGCGCAACGATATAGTTGCATATGCGTCAAGGCAACTAAAGACTCGTGAAAGCAACTATTCCTATCCAGATCTAGAACCGACGATAGAAATGGTCATCTTGAAGATATAGAAACACTACTCTAAGGAGAAGACACAGATGGTCGAAACACATGAAGCGGATGAGAGGGGTCAAGTTTTATATAGGCGAAGTGCCGATCGATTGGGATGACCCTGAAGATGGAGAATTGTAAGATTGACATAATTATAGAAAAAAATGGAGATGATGATACAATGCAGCGAGCACGGAAAGCTCAGCCCACGACTCATCGGCCGTTTAACATCTTGGAAGGAGACGGTGGGTTTATGTATAGCCTACTTTTGCTACTTTCCTTGGAGGATATGCTGGCAACCCTAGTCATACTTTTGATCGTTTCGAGATCACGAAAAGGTTAGCATAACCTACGAGCAGCAACCGGTCGGGATACTAGACGGATGAAATCTTGAGAGACAAGACAATCCAGTGGGCTAGAGTTATGTGGCCGAAATACACGGAAGTGAGAAATCAAGACGAGAGAGCGAGACCCAAAATATTTAACTACGATAATCCCTTCTTAGTGAATTCTTTTTTTTTCTTGACTTACCTTCTGAAATTTCGAGGACGAAATTATTTTAAGGAGGGTAGGTTGTAACGACCGTGTTTTCTAATACCTAATAAAATATATTTTATTTAAATTTCTACTATCAAATAATTATTTACGTGTTTCTTTTATAGAAGAATAATTTTTAAAGTAATGTTAATAATTTTCAAAGCATTAAATATGATTAAAGAAAATTTCTAAAATCTATTTATTGTTTTTATAGGCTTAAAATGTTTTAGTAAGATTTTATAACACCTTAAAATAATCTACAAATTTTTATTATCAATAAAAGTAATTAATTCGTAATTAAAAATATTTTAAAGGATAAACTAGATATTATATAACTTTAATAACTAACTAAAACCATAGGAATGGTTATATTACTTAGTTTTAGCCAAAATTATTTTTATACTAAAGATAATAATAAAATATATTTTCTGAATTTTTTTTCCACAATTTTCCCGTATTTTTAACTATTTTTTAAAAAAAATTTAAACCAAATTTGATTTTTAAAATAATAAACAGAATATTATTTTATTTATATAATATATATATATATATATATATATCCCTTTAACCTGGACCGTTGGATCACAAGATCCAACGGCCCAGAACCCTCTAACGGCGCCCACGTGGTGGGGACCACGCGAAAACGCGTGATCCCCACACACGCGGGGGCGTGGCGACACGTGGCGTGGCGGCGGTGGCAGGCGGCGCGATCCAGCCCGTTGGATCTCAATCCAACGGCTGAGAAGAAAGGTGGCGGGCGCAAATCATTAACTGATTGATTCAAAATCATTGGCCGGCGTGATTTTCCGTCTGATTCAACAAATTTTTGGATTTTCTTGTTGCCATTTGAACCATATAAATAGACACTTTCAACCCTAAATTTCTCACACCTCAGAACTCTAAAAATTCTGAAAAAAATACCAGTGCCTTCGTATCGACGACACCGACGCTACGGCTCCACCCAATCGCCGAGGAAAAATCGGGGCGCGGAGCTTTTAAGGAGTTTTGCACAAGCCTACGTATTCAACCGTCTACGTCTAAACCCTGATCAAAGGTAGGATCCGCCTCTCTCCCCTTTTCCTGTCACCTTCTTTCTCAATAACCTAGTTCCAACTTATAATCATCAACCCCTATTTAAAAAGTTGTTATAATATTTGTGCATACATATTCCTTGTACCCTCAATAATGATAATGTTAATCCATATTTTAAAACGGTGCTTAAATTTCCTCTGTACACAAAAGTATATTGCACACCCATAATACCCGGAATCTGATACACTTAATGTCATAACCCATGAATTGTCATTTCACCTCTGACATACCCATACCATAAAAATGATCTCGAAATAGGTTACTTCCACAAAATACCCTCGTTTAATTAAAATATTATATTTTTTCAAAATATCCATAAGAGATAAGAGATGTCAAATAAATATTTTAGATACGACATTTTACTTACACTTTTTCATCAACTACTATAATATTGTTAAACCCCTCAACCTTTTTAAAGAAGAAAATATTAAATTTAAATAATGATATCTTTTCTAAAGGAATATTTAGTATCTTTTAAAAGGTAATTTTAAAATAACACCAATTTAGGACAAAGGAAAGGTTGTAGGCGTCGATCGTTTATTTAAACCAGACTTTGTGGTGCCTAGGCTAGACAAGTGAGAAAGGTAACTTTAAAAGGCCCGTCTCACGGTGATTCGTGAGCGGATCCCTCCTTTCCTTACTTGTGCTTACCTGGCCACAATTGGCGGTGAAGAGGAGATTTGAGGACCTCATAACTTGTCCCTTTGGAATATTAAGAGCAGTCTAGATTTTCAAATAAAAACCTCTTGCAAAAGATTTTCAAATAAACACACAACCTTTTTTCGAAAGGATATTTTCTGTAAAACATTATGTTTTTCCTAAATAATAAATATCCCAAATATCATGGTTTTTCTTAGAAGTAATAAAAGATAATTAAACATTATTATTCTTTTTAACTAAGTTTTCCTTAAGATGACACGAAGTACCTTACGAACCTTAGAAAATAAAACGAGTGGTTGTGGAAGGCCATATTAAACGAGATCAATATCTTTAAAATTTCCAGTTTATGACAACATGACATATACAAAACATGGTACGGTTAGGATTAGAATGCGCGGACCTAGGTATGGAATACTTAATATGAATATCCCGATATTCCGGATGAACGGTCCAATATATGGGCGACTATACAAATATGAAGATCCTGATATTCCGGGTGAACAGTCCAATATATGGGCAACTATACAAATATGAAGATCCCGATATTCCGGGTGAACAGTCCAAAATGTGGACGACTATACAATGTGGAAATTCCATGCCTAGAAATATACGCACTAACTCTAAACCTCTACACAGAATAACGGGGATGGGTAGTTTGATTAGGCAAGAAGATTCGGAACTCGGATTCCCCTACTACTCGATCATGGTCCCGGGAAGTGAAACGGTACATTTCACTTCCCCAGTTGTTGTTCCGTGGCCACAACGGAATAATCGCGAGTATCCGGACCCTTGTTTAACAAACTAATATGAACTATTACCTTCACCTATACTTCCTACTACTTATCTATATATAACTTACAACATACTCATGCTCATATATACCTCTCCTCAAAACGTCATAAATTTGTGCATTTCAAACATTTACACCCCTTACTTTACGTCTGCATGCATACATCATACTCTTATATACACCTGTTCATTTTTTCACTCCTATTTCTTTATGAGGCAATCCTACCCTAGTATAACTCGCTGATGGACTTTCCCTTTCTTTTCTCTTTTGGAATGTCCGTTAGATGAGAATGAGTTTTATGATGAAGATCTAGGCGAAGAACCGACTAATGAAGATTATGCAGAGTTGGCATCGGAGGATTAATTAGTTTTCTTTGTTGCCCACTTGTTTAGGGCTTTATTTTCTTTGATGTAATTAAACCAATTAGTTGCTTTGCTCTTTCTCTGGAATGTAATAAAGTTGGTTAATGGAAATAAATGCCTTTCGCTTTATTGTTTTATTTTTGTACACAACCCTGCATACTATGATTTATTCTTACGCTTAACGTAACTGTATTCAATAGACCACCTTTAATACAGTTAGGTTGCGGACCGTGCCACGTCACTCTTCACCTTCTTTTGGGAAGTGGGGCGTGACAAAAACGATCCACCTGAGAGTATGTATTTCAAGCTCCAACATCTAAACCGAGGTAACTAAGTTACCTAGTTTGCTAAGCTAGATAGCTTAGAAGATGTAGAGTGTTTAATGGAGTATTTTATCTCAAGAGACCTAATGGCTCATAACACATGTGAAGATTTTAGGTCTTGAGGAAGAAAGAGAGAAAGTGAAAATGCAAATGAGCTAGTGAGAAGGCAAGTGAAGAATGGCTCCTACACTCATCTCACTCAAGCATGCAATATTTTCAAATTGAAAATATCAACCATACTAGAATAGTGAGTCCAAACCAATAAAATAAAACAATAAACCATGCTTCACTCCATGCCTCAAATATCTCCAATTTCCACATCATTAATCTATTTCCATAAATAGATAAATCCAAATAATGAGGTATCTCCTTCTAAAAGCATCTCTTGTGAAATTACAAGAATGCCCTCACCGTATATACATACCCGTATTCTTATTCCGAAAAATACGAATATAATGAGATAATAATAATCCAATAATATAATACTAGAATCCGGGTTAAACCAAAGCCCACTAGTATTATCCGTCCAAACAACATCCGTATAGCCAGTACACGTATATAATTGGAACCCTGCCGTAAAACCATACAGCCTCTACATCGTTTTGCCCGAAGCAGGGAAACTCTCAGTGTGGGACTCTAAAGACTCGACAGTACGCTGGCATTGGGTTTAACCATAAGTCCGTCGGCGGTACTAGCTGTGCGTAACGGCTATCCAGATATTTGTCGATAAGAAGGCCGATGAGCAAACTCATTCGAACTCCTACCGAGCCTATCTGTGACAATCTCCATAAAGTCCGGTCTGTTCTTCTAAAATACTCGCATATCCGGCCTAAGGGGATGGTAATCGTCAGACCCCTAATAGCGTAATAAGTCGTGCCAGGGTAGAGCCCAATACATCCTGAGAAACTACTGGAGTACCTACCAGTAAATCTCGCTTGCCCTGGCCAGGGACTTTGTGTAATGGCTTTCCAAACACAACGCGATATCAACCCCCAATACGGGAGAGGCTAATCATATCTAACCGTTACTGCCTCAAAGTGCTTCGGGACTGCACCCAACTACTACCTGTTTACACGACTCCTTTGAGCCGTGGTAGGGTAGTAATCTAAGTACAGTGGGAATACACTCAAGACGAATAGTGATGTCAAGTCAACGGACTAACATGTACTCATGCCATCCGGGAACTGTTACCTGTCGATAGATATAATACCAACCAGCAGTTCCTAACGAGTGGGTTTAGTGTAACTTATAACTCAATGAGCACCTGTATACTATCCCCAGTACGACATACCAATGGCTGTGGGACAGACCATCTCCCCTGCTGGGATGAGAATCGTATACACTAGTTTACTCTGGATTATCGATGCCCCGTCTCGATAATCCTATGACTAGGGACTTTTATAACGATGTGCTTATAGACTACCCAGCCCCCACTAGTGTGACTGCCATCACAACGCTGGTAGTCAAGCAAAGATCCTAAGGGCTCTACCAATATGTATTAGCAATTGTTAAAAGAAACATATACACATATTGAGATAGAATCAAACCAAGTAGCATACTATCATTTTGAGCAAGACTGTTATTATATCTGTGAATATCCCAAACTTCCAAAATGTAATATACAATCCAGTACTATACAATAATGGCCTTTAGGGCATATATCACTAACAATCTCCCACTTGCACTAAGGCCGTGTATTGGCATATCGCAGACATATCATCTCGATTAGCCTCTCGAATTGTGTCTAAGGGATGGCCTTTGTGAGTGAATATACGGTATTGTTCTCTGTCTTTACTCTTCGCACCTCGATCTCCTGGTGATCAACGATCTCCCTGATCATGTGGTACCGCCTTAAGATATGTATGGACTTCTGATGGGATCTTGGTTCCTACGCTAAAGCTATAGCCCCATTGTTGTCACAATACAGAGGTATTGGGTCAACAATGGACGGAACTTCCTGAAGTTCTGTAATGAACTTCTTCATCCAGACTGCTTCCTTCGCGGCGTCACATGCAGCGATATACTCTGCTTCCATTGTCGAGTTAGCAACGGTGACCTGCTTGGAGCTCTTCCAATAGACCGCCTCTCCATTGAGGGTAAAGATATAACCCGACATGGACCTGGAGTCATCCTTGTCACTCTGGAAGCTGGAGTTGGCAAAGGCCTCGATCTGAAGGTCTTCACTGCCGTACACCAAGAACATTTCCTTAGTCCTTCTCAGATACTTGAGAATGTTCGTAATTGCTGTCCAGTGCTTCTCCCCTAGGTTTGACTAATACCTGCTTACAATGCTCAGTGCGTAAGCTACATCTAGTCTGGTACACGACATCACATACATTATAGAGCCTACCGCAGAAGCGTAGAGTATAATAGTGATGCGATCCCTTTCCAAATCAGTCTTGGTAGACATCTCTTTGGAGAGGGTGATTCCATAACATGCCGGTAGATTACCACACTTTGAATCTTCCATACTAAATTTTTTCAATATGGTGTCGATGTACCTTGACTATGAAAGTTCCAATATCCTTTTAGATCTATCACGATAGATCTGGATCCCCAGAATGTAGGAGGCATCACCCAGGTCCTTCATGGAGAACTTTTGTGACAAAAATCCTTTGACTGATTGTAGCATAGGAATATCATTTCCTATCAGGATAATGTCATCCACGTACATACATGGTTCATCTGGATTTTTAATAAAGTCGAATTCCTTGACCGTCTCATCAAAACAGATGTTCCAACTCCGCAATGCCTGTTTTTATCCATAAATGGATTTAAGCAACTTGTACACTCTTTCGCTACTCCCACTCTCTATGAAACCCTCCGGCTGATCCATATAAACACATTCTTCTAAATTTCCATTCAGAAAAGCGGTCTTTACGTCCATTTGCCAAATTTCATAATCGTGGAAGGTAGCAATGGCAAGAAGGATCCGAATAGATTTGAGCATATCCACTGGAGAAAAGGTTTCATCATAATCCAAACCAGGTCTTTGATGAAAACCTTTTGCAACAAGTCTAACCTTATAGGTTTCAACCTGTCCATCTACACCAATCTTCTTTCTGAAGATCCATTTGCAGCCTACGGGTTTTACCCCTTCTGGAGCAATGTCCAAAGTCCATACTTTGTTGGTGTACATGGACTCCATTTCGGTCCGTATTGCATCCAGCCATTTTACCGAGTCTCTGCTCTGAATGACTTGCTGGAAACTAGTTGGCTCATCATCGTCGATGATGCAATCCTTTCTATCCACATCTATGAGAAAACCGTAGTATCTCTCGGTCGGATGAGACTGTCTACTAATCCTGCGGAGTGGCACGGGGATGTCCGGTTCTTTCGAAACTTCTGGTTCCACCATACTTTCAGTAATAGCTTGTGGTTCTGGAATTTCTTCTAGTTCTATTGCGCTCCTAATTATTTCTTTTTCAAGAAATTGAGTTTCCAAAAAGTGGGCATGCCGAGAAACAAAGACCTTTTGTTCCTCCGCATAATAGAAAAGATAACCTCTGGATTTCTTTGGGTATCCCACAAACTTACACAGTACTGAAAGTGTCTCGAGCTTGTCTGCATGCTGCTTTTTTACAAAAGCTGGACATCTCCATATCTTTAGATACTTAAGATAGGGTTTCTTCCCACTCCACATCTGATATGGTATGGTAGTCACTGACTTAGTAGGAACCTTGTTTAAAAGATATGTAACTAATTCTGGTGCATAACCCCAGAAGGATCGCGGTAACTCAGCGTTACTCATCATGGAACGTACCATATCCAATAAGGTTCGGTTCCGCCTTTCCGATACACCGTTGTGTTGAGGTGTGTATGGAGGAGTAAGCTAAGAGAGAATTCCATTCTCTTTTAAGTAATCCAGGAACTCGACATTTAAGTATTCACCACATCAATCAGATCTAAGTGTCTTGATACTTTTGTCGGTTTGTTTTTCCACTTCATTCTTGTATTCCCGGAATTTCTCAAAGGCCTCGGATTTATGTTTCATCAAGAATACATGTCCGTACCTTGAGAAATCATCCGTAAAAGTAATGAAGTAGGAATAACTACTTCTTGCATGTGTAGACATTGGACCACACACATCGCTATGTATGAGTCCCAAGAGCTCGCTGGCTCTTACCCCGTGTCCAGTGAACGGAGTCTTTGTCATCTTTTCTTTGAGACATGATTGACAAGTTGCATAAGACTGATATTCAAACAGATCCAAATATCCCTCTTTATGTAATTTCGTCAACCGTGTTTCATTGAAGTGACACAGTCTACAATACCATAAGAAAGCCTGATTTAATTCTGGAGACTTTCTTCTAAGTGTGTTCTGGACATTGAAAACCTTAGCTTGATTAATACGTATATACCGTTATCTAGTGTAACTGACCCAATCAAATCTTGATTAAGGTGGATGTAGACGACATCGCTTACAAATATAAAATCATAACCTTCTTTTGATAGTAAAGATACAGAGATGATATTACATGCCAAACTAGATACACACAAATAGTTATGCAAAATCAAAATCTGCCTACTTATCAATCATAGGTGATATTCTCCTACGGATACAGCATCCACGCTCATTCCGTTAGCAATCCTGAGAGTCATATCACCTGCCTTGATAACTCTATAGTTTTTCAGAGATTGCAATGAATTACAGATATGAGATCTTGGTCTGGTATCTAATACCCAGGAAGTAGAGTTATTTGACAGACTGTTTTCAATCATAAACACACATGAAGCCGAAGCCACAACATGTTTTGAATCCTGGTTTCTGGCTTTCCAAGTCCTGCAGTCCTTCTTCCAATGTCCTTTCCCATAACAATGGAAACATTCCTCCTTCCCTACTGTCAGCCCCGAAACTTTTGCCATGCCCATTCCCTCTACCTTACTAACACCGCCTTTCGGCTTGGTAGAGGCCTTATTCTTCTTCCCCTTGGATTTCACATTGGATCTGGAATAGGAAGATTCCCCAATAAGCAAAGTGGGTGTCTTCCTGGATTTCTGCAGGGTGCCCTCAACGCTCTTCAACATTTTGAGGCAGGGTGCCCTCAACGCTCTTCAACATTTTGAGGAGATCTGGAAGTGAAAATGTTGAAATTCAAGATAAACCGGGCGTAAGTAGAAGGGAGGGACTGTAGAATCAAGTCAGTATATAACTCGTTCTCCAACGTGGTCCCAAGGTCCGTGAGCTCTTCAATAAAGCTGATCATCTTAAGGATGTGGTTCCCTACAGATAACCTTACAGCTAATCTCGCCTGAAACAATTTCTAAAAGGTCACATATCTTGCAATACGAGATTGCTCTTGATATAAATCTTTGGTATGGAGGAAGATGGAAACTAAATCCATCTTCTCGAGTCGCCTCTGGTGTTCATTATCCATTGAGGCCAACACGAGGCACTTAGCTCTTGCACTGTTTGTTTCCCATGTCTTACGGATTTCAACATCTGTGACGGTGGAATCTGGACCTAGGACGGCGGGGGCTTTGGTAGTAAGGAGGTAGCCCAGCTTGTCATAGGTAATGGCCATCTGGACATTCCTTAGCCAATCTTTATAGTTTGGCCCAGTCAATTTATTATTATGTAGCAGTAACTTAAGCCCGGTCATCTTGGTCGCTGCAATTAGGAGAGAGAAAGTAAACACTCAGCATAATGCTCTTGCAAGTTTAGATTGGCTATTAGTTTATCTAAACAGGATGGCTCCCACTGTTTCTCGAATTCTCCTTCAAACCATAAAAGAATAATTAGTCAAGATTAATCTCACCCTACAATTCTTGCTTAACCTTTCGGCCAGGCTAGTGTCGGTACTTCGAGAGAGGTTTTTCAACGCTTTCGCGGAGTTTCTTAATTACATAACCTTTTTTTCTCTGGAGGCGTAGCCCCGCTAACACCGTTCTAGGCACCTACTTGGTTTATAGTATTAATTACAAAATGAAAAATTCTCCCGAAGAGTAGCGGATACTCACAGTAGGATCGGGATCCAAATATCATTGTGTGACAACCTTGAAGGAATCCTACCAAAATCATCACACTCCAAATGGTATGCAACACTAGAAAGTTTCATTTTCCTTTGAAACTCCCGATGTGGATTTTTGCTCCAAGCTCTTATGATCTTGACGAAGACCGACATATCATAAGACGCAAGTCAAGTTCTACCCGTCATTGTCCAGCTTAATCTGAACCCACTCGTACAAACCCTTGACGAAAGCCAAAATAGTTGTATGACTGTCCTAAATCAACGCATCTATCTATGCTACAGATGAATACCCAGTAGGTACCAATCACTATGCCTTGGCGAAGGTCAAAATACATAGCTTGAATACTACTGAATACCCATCTGAAATGACGGAGAGCTACGGATGGTTTTGGCGAAACCGTGAACGTAATGAACTTAATATAGTCGAAGGAACCATGATAGCTTTTAAAAGGATTGGTTTAGGCTCCGCATTTAAAAGTTGTTTTTCAAGAAAACTGAGTGATTTTGAAATTGTTCCAACGATTTAAACTTTGATTTGTTTTCCTTGCATTAATCAATATTAATGCGTTCCCATCATTTAACCCTATCATTGCAGAAAAGAAACGAAAATAGAACGTATGCTTATGCCATCCGCATTCGCCACGGAGCCCCGTCATTCACCGATAGGTTACTTAACTAACGGCGGAGCGGGGGCTGGACTAGCGCGGGTGCAAAATATAAGCAACGTTTATTATATATAATATATATAAATAGCCATTCGTCTCACGCAATAATAGGCATTCCAGATCACAGCAACATAGACGAATATATTGGATATACTATGATTTCCGTATTTCGTTTTAGCCTAGAACGAAAGACGGATTCCACGGTCGTGATGAATAGCCAAACCCCATCCTAGACCCCTACGGGTGCGGCAAACTACCCGCCAAATTCCCGAAGTGAAGCAACCTCTCTCAAAAAAATGAGTAGGCCACTCGGCACTTCAAGAACCCGTTAGTTTGTGCACCCCACCTCAGGTCTATCCTAAGTGCAAGAAAAAGTAAATGAAATAATACAACGGTAGCTACAAGCTCAACCCGGTGTAGGGTGTTTTTCGTCACCCTGTTGAGATAGGAATACGCGCGCGCTTGTCAGGCGCATTACAGATTCCCTCTGCCTAGGGTAGGCTGGGGTTTATTGATTCTGGGGATCCGAATCTCCAGCAGCCGCGGACTAAGCTGTCGTTAATTACCCCTCGTCTTTGGAGCGAGAGAACCTCCGATTAACGGGTCAAACAGGTTATGCGAACTCAATGTGCAGTATATGTGTGTTGTGTTTTGAAAAAGGTTTTGGATATATCGAAGGCCCCGCAGAGTTTTTACGGGGGTCCCGCTACCCGGATAGCGGGCTAGGGGTCAAGGAGGCTAACAGCCCCCTTGTGGGATGCAGGACAGTGCCCCGTTAGAAACTTTTTCTAACAGGGGGCAGTGTTGTAGAGTATGTGTATGTGTGTATGTATATATACATATACATATATATATATATATATAAGGGAAAGGGCATCCAAAGGATGCGTGGGAGAAAGCGCCAGCGCCTCACGTGCGTAGCACGCGGGCGCTTGGGCGCGCACTGGCGCTATCGCCTTGGGCGTTAGCATTTTGGGGGCCAGGACGCTAGCACTTTGGGCGCTAGCGCCTCGCGTGTCAGGCATGTGGGCGCTCAGGCGCTAGGGAGCTAGCGCTTTGAGCGCTAGCGCCTCACGTGCTAGGCATATGGGTGCTCGGACGCTAGCGCTTTGGGCGCTAGCGCCTCACGTGCCAAGCATATGGGCGTTCGGACACTCGCGCTTTGGGCGCTAGCGCCACACATGCCAGGCATGTGTTCGCTCGGGCGCTAGCGCCATACGTGCCAGGCACGTGGGCGCTCGGGCGCTAGCGCCTTATGTGCCAGGCACATAGAAGCTCGAGCACTCGCGCTTTGGGCGTTTGGGCGCTAGCGCCTGGACGGCAAAAGGGACTTGGTCCCTGCACTAGGAGTTGTACTCCCAGAAAGAAATACTTATTATTTTGTGTGTGTGTGTGAGAGAGAGAGGAGTTAAACTCCTAAGATATTTTTGAAGCTGATGAAGGGGCTTCTCCCTTGAGCTCTGGATCTTCCCCAAAATGGGGTCTTTGGAGATGGGTCTCCTTCTTCCTCCTTTGTTGGCCGGCTCTTGGATAACAAGAGTGGTGAGATTTTAAAAATCTCTCCTTTTAAAGATCTGATGGAAGATCCAAGCTCCCCTTTGTGGGTTTTGTGGTGAAAAACTATTTAGTTTTGGAAAAAGAAGAGTAAAACTCTTGATTTTATTCAAAAGAAAGAAAAAGGTTTAGAATCTTGAGGAAGGAGAAGGAGGCACAGACCTTGATTTTTTTTAGAGAGAGAAAAAGATCTTGAGATATTTTCACTATCTTTGCCTTTATAGGCTATACACTTTACATATAGCCCCTTGGGCTTTACAAAATGCCATTTTCCCATCCCATGCCTCATGTGCTATTTATTTTTGCACATAAACCATGAGCTTTACAAAAAATTGGCTTTATGCCCATTTTCCTTACATTTATTTATAGAAATAAAAAAAGAAATACACCAAAAATTATTTATTACAAAAAATTTTATTTTGGCACGGGGGGAGGCCGGCCGCTTCATGTTCGGACTCGACTTGGGCATGGGCCCACTAGCTTGAGCTTGGGCCTGCTTATTTGAGGTTGACCTTGACATTGACTTGGTCAACCGGGGTGAAAATTTTGACCCCAACACCCGGATGTGTCCTGCAAAAAATAATATTATATCAATTTACAAATTTACATGAATGAAAAAAAAGAAAAGACTCTTCTCACATCCCCCGGCTATTCATCCATGTTGATCCAATATTTTATATACATAAACCATCACAATACAGATATGTGCAACCCCCACTAATCGACATATAGCGATTAGTAAACGTTTAGCAACACATATATAAACACGGAAACACCGATTAGCCAAGAACTTAGAATTTCGATCGATAAACTTTATCCATGTCTACCCCATGCAAAAACCAGTACACAAACAAATCTGGGTAGAAAACACATATACAAAAAATCATAATTCCAAGAACCAAAACCACAGAAAAAATTGGGAGCAACTCGGCCACAACTCGGCGGCTGTTTCGCCGCCAATGACCTATTTAGCGGCGGTTCCGCCGAAAAGTTGATGAGTTAGGTGCTCAAATTTTTTTCTAGGTCTTAGAAATGCCTGCATGTATTTTTAAGGTCACTGAAATAATTTTTTGAACAGTTTTAAAAAATCGACAGCAAGCATATCTCGGAAATTTAATTTCGGGTATTTTTCCGTCGATCGAAATTCTAATCACTTGCTAATAAGCTAGTTAAGATTTAGTAGGCTCTGATACCACTGTAAGTCGATGTCGCACACCCCACGCACTTGTGGGGAGGCGGAATTTACAAAAAATGATTTTTTTTATACTATGCAACACCGACTTTAACTCCGGATCTTAACAGAAATCTTAACTAGCTATATCTACTATGAGGTTCTAATTACTATGTTAGGGTTTATACCTCCTTATTTATAAGTCCTTAGGTTCTTCTTCCTCTCCTCCTCTTCTTGAGCTCCTCGAAGATCGGATCGAGCTTGAAATATCGGCCTCCTCGTGTCGAAGACGATCTACCCAAGAGTATGTGCTTCAAGCTCCAACCTCTAAACTGAGGTAACTAAGGTATCTAGTTTGCTAAGTTAGGTAGCTTAGAAGATGTAAAGTGTCTAATGGAGTATTTTATCTCAAGAGACCTAATGGCTCACAATGTAAAGGTTTTAGGTCTTGAGGAAGAAAGAGAGAAAAATAGAGAGAGAAAGTGAAAATGCAAATGGGCTAGTGAGAAGGCAAGTGAAAAATGGCTCATGCACTCATCTCACTCAAGCATGCAATATTTTCAAATTGAAAATATTAACCATGCTTGAATAGTGAGTCCAAGCCAATAAAATAAAACAATAAGCCATGCTTCACTCCATGCCTTAAATATCTTCAATTTCCACCTCATTAATCTATTTCCATAAATAGATAAATCCAAATAATGAGATGTCTCTTTCTAGAAGCATCTCTTGTAAAATTACAAGAATGCCCTCACCGTATATACATACCGTATTCGTATTCCGAAAAATACGAATGCAATGAGATCATAATAATCCAATAATATAATACTAGAATTCGGCAAAAACCAAAGCTCACTAGTATTATCCGTCCGAACAACATCCGTATAGTCAGTATACGTATGTGATCGGTGTTGGAGATAGTGCCCTCAGAGTCAATTATTGGATCACAGGCACGTGATTGCAATGATTGAGGGAGGACCTATCCCGGTAGGACAGTCTTACTCGAGATGATAATATGCTATCTGGTTTATCTTTATCATCGTGTACTGCTTTAGGTGACCTGACATGTCGCTATTACACGTTGATAGAGCCCCTAGGATTCTTGCTTGACCACCAGCAGTATGAGGGCGATCATATAAATGGGAGCTGGGGTCTATAAGCACATCCTTAAAAGGTCCCTAGTCGTGGGAGTTTCGAGACAGGGCATCGATACTCCAGAGTAGACTAGTGTATACAGTCGAGACCCCGACGAGGGGCGGTGGCCGGTCTCACAAGCCATTGGTGTTAGTTGGATCACCTAAGATGTATACAGGTGCTCATTGGGTTATGAGTACACCGGACAGGACTCGCCGGGAACTTGCTAGTTGGTCTTATACCTGATGTCAGATAGCAGTTCCCTGGTGACATGTGTACAGGTTAGTTCATCGACCTGAGGATCGTCATTTGTCTCGTGTGAGTTCCCACTGTACTTTAATTACTACCCTACCACGCTCAAAGGAGACGTGCAAACAGGTTTTAGTTGGGTATAGTCCCGAGCCACATGGAGGCAGTGAGCGGATCTTCAGGGGTTCGTCTCTCCCGGTATTGGGGGTGAGGTCGCGCTGTGTCTAGGAGAGCCATTACACGAAGTCCTTGGCCAAGGCAGGAGATTTACTGGTAGGTATTCCGTAGTATCTCAGGGTGTTCTGGGATACACTCCGACACGACTTGTACCGCTTTTGAGGGTCTGACTTTTACCAACCCCCCAGGCCCGTCATGCGATGCTCATAGACGAACGGACCGGACTGTACGGATATTGTCACTGACAGGCTCAGTAGGGTGTCAGGATGAGTTCGCTCATCGACGTCCCTTTTGGTCAATAGCTGGTGGCCCGTCACGTATGGCTAATACCTCTGACGTGCTAGTGGTTAAATCCACAGCCATAGTATTGACGAGTCTTTAGAGTCCACCACACACTCAGTTACTCAAGTTTCGGGCGAAACGCTGTAGAGGCCGTATGGAGATATGGCAGGGTTCGATCAGATACGTGCGGTATTGCACGGATCGTGATCGGACGGTTTTTACTAGCCGGCTTTGGCTTAAGCCGGATCCTAGTATTAGATAGTGTAGATTTTGTCTCTTTGCATTTGTGTTCAGTGGGAATACAAATGCGGGCATGTATATGCAGTAGTGGGGTTTTCCTGTAATTTATTACGGGATCAGTTTTTTGTTGTTGCCAGTTTGCATTCTGCTCCGGCCGGTTTTTCCTTTGTTCCTTCCCGGCCGGACTTTCCGATGGAGGGGGGTTATTTGCAAGTGTGCAAATAATATTTTGTGGAGGGGTTTTCTTGCATTATGTGGCATCATGATGAGATTCTTTTTCCATCCATTCTTTGCTTTATTTGTGATTAGAAATGAGATGAAGGTTGAATTGACATTGTTATCATTACCTTTTGGATGTGGTCACCCATTGCTTTTACTACCCTCACCTCCCTTCTTGTGTTTGTTTTTCCCTCCACCATTTTGAGATATGAAGCGGGGGCCGGCCACTTTGGGAGAGGGGGAGAGAGGTTCATTTCATTTTTGGTGTGGGAAATTTATCATTGATCTCATTTTAGCTTGCCACCAAAAATTCCCAAGTTCATATCTTGTTCATTCCTCCATCACCAAAGGCAACTTCATAAACCCCAAGAGACAAGGTTCTACACTACAACCTACAGTACCCTTGGACGCATCGGCTAGCCAACTTCGTGCCCGAGTTGCCTCGGTCCAGAGGTGGGAGCCCGTAAAAGAATCCGGCTACGTGGTGCCCTTTCCGACGAGGAGATTGGGGTGGAGACGGGACATTCCGCGGGAGATCGGGACGACGACGAGAAGACCGGAGGACTCGGATCAGTCGGTATATCTCTCTAACCCTTCTTATAGTTAGCTAGGACTAGTTAATGGTTCGATCCGGGTGTTAGTGCGCGGTGGTGCCGGTTTGCTAGTTTGCAAAATTAAAGTTAACCATCGCTTCCGCATTTGGCCTCGGGATGGAGGCGGAGGCGCCGCCGTGCACTTACAGTGGTATCAGAGCCTCTCCATTAACTTAGTCTGGCTTTGTTTAGTGTGTTTACATTTCCGATCGATCAAAATTCCAAAATCCGCGTTTTCTTCACATCAGTTTTCTGTTGAATTTTTTCTTCCTCGAAAAATTTTTCAGGTTGCAGAAAAGTGATGTACTGGAAATTATAAGAACACTGTAGAAATTCGATACAGTGACTCCACAGTGGGAGCGCGGAACCGCGGCCAAACACCCCTTTGGGCCGCGGTTCCGCCGCACTGTGTTGAGATCACTGCATCAAATTTCTGCAGTTGCTCTCTGGGTTGATTTTAGGGTTTTTGGAATATTAATTTTGGGCCCAGAATTTCTTGAGTGCTACAGTAGTGCTTGGGGCCCACTTGGGTATATTTGTTCGATCGGATATTTTAAACATGCTAGTTCACAGTATTTACATTATATCTGCGACCGTGAATGTCACTTGATCGGTAAATCCTGTCTAACTGCTATAGCCCGGTTAGACGGATTTGCGAACGTGACATTCACGTTGATGTTTTGTGATTTTGCTGTGATGTTGCGGATCGGTCGTGGGGATAGCCTGGTTGCAGTGGTAGTGCAGTTTTGTTTTATATGTACATTTGATATTGCGGGGCGAGCGTCTGACATGTGGACTGCCGTCACTGCCTGTTTGTATTATTCTTTAGGGGCACGACCAGGTTGCGGTCGATGTACCCGTTGTATGTATATTTTACTTTCTGTACTAGGTTTGCCCCGTGGAGGGGTGCACGGATAGCCGAGTTCTAGAGGGAAACGAGCCCGCATCTCATGGCATTGAGACGGAGAGGGCTTTACTCTAGAATTGGCGGACTGTTCGCCGCACTCATAGGGGGTACAGGTTGACCCAGGAGGGGTGCCCAAGTTGCCGGATTCCGTGAAGTGCTGGGTTGTCCATTCACGTTGCTGAAGGGGGCTGCCTCGCTTCAGGTTTTGGCGGGTGACTTGCCGCGCCCGTAGGGGTCTAGGATTTTCATTGCACAAGCTATCCACACGACCAAGGGAACGTCGGGTTTCAGTAGCGGCTCTGTGAAACCCGGGGGTCCCAGATATCTGTATTGTTCTGTGATGCTGTACATTTCTGTGATGTTGTTTTTTTATCACGCCTTGAGCGAATATAATATATTGGTATATATATTAGTAGATGTTGTATAAGTTTTGCATCCGCGCTAGACCAGTCCCCGCTCTGTCGTTAGTTAGCTAACCTAACGGGTAATGACGGGACCCAGTGGCGAATGCGGATGGCATATACGTACATCAGTATATTTTCGTTCTTTGTGGTGTGATCAATTGATGGGACCACGTTGATTCAGATCAATGCAAGTTAAAAACAAACCTAATTTGATGTTGTTGGAACACTTTTCAAAAGGCTGTTATTGCAAGGACGTTCACTTTTGTTTTGCATCGTGGTATTCAGTTGGAATATCCTGCTCCTCAGTCGACGAGGCAAGGGCCGAGATCCCTTCACCGGGAGTGACCCCTTGGACAAAAGTTTGCGTCAGGGCAATAACTTCACTATAGCCGATTACTTTTGCTTTGCATCGTGGTATTCAGTTGGAATATCCTGCACCTCATTCTACGGGGAAAGAGCCGAGATCCCTTCACCGGGAGTGACCTCTTTAGCAACGGTTTTCGTTACTATATTTTTATAAAAGCTATCCGTTCCTTCAACGATATCAAGTTTTTTACGTTAAAGGTTTTCGCCAGAAACCATTCGTAGCCCTCCGTCGTTTCAGACGGGTAGCACATAGTATTCATGCTATGTTTGTTGGCCTTCGTCAAGGCATAGTGTATGGTAGCTGCTTGTTACCTTTCTGCTGCATAGATAGATGCGTTGGTTTGGGACAGTCGTATAGCCTTGTTGGCTTTCGTCAAGGGCTTGTACGGGTGGGTTCAAATTAACCTGGACAATGACGGATAGAACTTGACATGTGACTTATGATTTGTTGGCCTTCGTCAAGGTCATAAGAGCATGGGGCAAAAATCACATCGGGAGTTTCAAAAGAACTGAAACTTGCCAGATATGCGCATACCTTCTGGAGTGTGATGACGTCAGCGGATTCCGTCACGTTATCATGCGATGATAGTTGGCTCCCGATTCCCACTGATGAGTTAGTTTACTCCTCGGGTGACCCCGACTAATTCTTCTTTCAGGTTTGGAGGAGAATTTGACGGTACAGTGGGAGGTTTCCAGATTAGATAAATTGGTAACCATTCTAATCTAGGATTGAGTGCACGCTGAGTGTTTCTTTTCTCTCTCTCTTTGGCAGCGACTCATTGACCCGACCCTAAGACTATGACTCAGTGACCAAGTTGACCGAACCTTCTTAACACTGGCGTTTGGATTGTCAGAGTTGCAGACCTCATTGCCACTCCTACTTTTACCCTTTTCTCCAGGACACCCCGTATTACTACAAATGTCCACTTCCATTGGAAAAAACCATCGTATGGTTATATACGAACTCGAAGGAATTTATTCAAGGATGGTTTCCGGTTCTGGAGAAAACGGATAGGACTATTCAGTTGTCTTTTCCTTTTACCTTCTCTCGGGTTGCGAGTACTCCTTGGTTTAGGAGATAGTACACCTATTACGCAAATTGGATAGTCTTATTCCAAACCTTAGGCTGGTGCCGAACGGTGGGGAATGAAGAAAACCAATTAGCATAATAATGGTGTGCAGAAGGTATTGAGTTAAGACAAAGCAAGGGATTAATAAGAGGGCAAAGTAAATTGCAACTGTTTTTCATGACCAAACCAGGTATTTCATTACCACTCCCAAATCATCTTTGTATTTCTCCAGGACACTCCGTATCACTACGAAGATCCACAGTTTATTGGATAATCCATCGTATGGTTATATACGAACTCGAAAGGAACTTGTTCCAGTTCGGGGATGGATTCTGGTTCAGGAGAAATAGGAATAAGATTTATTCAAGTGTCTTTTATCTTCACCTTCTCTCGCATTGTGAGTGCTCCTAGGGTTAGGACAGTACACCCATTATGCTTATTGGATAGTCTTCTTCCAAACCATAGACTGGTGCCGAACGGTAGGGAAGGAAGAAAACCATTTGGCCTAAAGGGGTGTGCAGAAGGTAATGACTAAAGACATATAAAGAGATTTGGAGAGGTGGCAAAGAATTATACGGTTACAGTCGTGAATCTGGATAATGGAAGAGGCATTACTATGAATACCAGGATACCCCAACGAAACATTTCAATGTTTCAGTTTCACTGTGTACTGTTAAAGGAAAACTGATTTCCCAATTAGACACTTGCTCCAGGGTATGTATTTACCAGGTATGATTCTCACATCTGTATGGTTTTACAGATGATGAGTGGGAGTAAGCTATTGGGAATTAGGTGATTGTCCTCATTATATCGGGATTCGTTGTAATCAGTGATATTTGAGGAAGTCACCTGGGTTGTTTGCCGGACGGCAAATATTTGGTTTTGAATATCCATTGTTATGCACCAATTTCAAATTGATATATCTGTACGTCTATTTTTATAGAGTGAGATATACCTTTTTGAAATTATGTCTGTGACATTTACCTATATCAGTGGATGGTTAGGTGAGGAGCATTGAACAGCGGTGTAATTCTTCATAACCATAGTACAGTTTTCGACCTACAACACACAGGGAATGAGTTATTAAACTCAGGGGACTTATACAGAGTATTGTATGTTGTCCAGTGTCCATTAGGACAAAGGGGTTGGTCCTCGTACTATATTCTGTTTACTTTTAACTTCTTTAGTTCTTAGACATGTGTTTCGTAGAAACACAGGGTCTGAGTTTTGAGGAGTTATTGGTATAAGAATAGAGTAGCGAACCAGGTTTTGCAAGTATCGGGATTCTTCAAGGTGATCGAAGATTTAGATACTTGTGTATGGTATTCAGTTAATAGTAATGAGAACTTGCTTCTCTTTCAGGTTACTCATAATTGGAAGCATTCCTAAGTTGAGTAACGCTGATCGGCCTCTTTCCATTTAGTTGACATGCACTGGTGACAGCTGCATGATTTGAATCTTGTTCAATTAAATCAGTGCCTCTGTTTCTATATTGGATATAAAACAGTTCATATCTTAACGATGTTAAGGTACGGAGAGTTGTCCGGCTTATGCTTAAAACCAGACTCCGGATAACTCAGGGCACGTTTCTGTAATGGTTGTTTGTGGGTTGACCCAGGCTATGACGAGGGTTGACTTTCTACCATATGGAAGATCAATAGTGATATTGTTCTTGACTCGCCACATTTTTAAAACAAATGGAATTTTTCAGAAAAACAGTAGTGGGAGTATGGTAGAACTGGAAGTGATTCCAGAACCGCAAACGATTGCTGAAGATTTGATAAGAACCTAAAGATTCAATCTGTTTTGACATTCCATTGGCCACTCCGCAGATAAAGTGGGTAACCTCAGGCACCCGAGAGGTACTTCGGTATGCTCAGGGACGGTGGCAGAGAGGTTCTTGTTTACCCAGACTTGCCATTGCTGTTGTTCCAGACTGTGAGACCCGGCAGGAGGATGAGTATAGCGTCGTTCTAAACTAGCTTTAGAAGTGTACGTCTATATGACTCTGCCAGAGAGTTGTCGTAGTCAGTGGGAGCAATGGAAGCACAGTGGGCAAGAGGCTTATGTCTATTTATAGACTTAAGCAGATATAGCGGGGATAGATCATCTATTTCTGATGTGACAGTCATAGCTTTGACTTCATCAGAATAGGGGATGGATCTGTTAAGAAGGTAGTAAGGTGTGATGTCCTGGTATTAGGATGACATACACAGAATAGGAAGTGATATTCCTATACTACGATCGGTTATTCTTTGGTCGTCACACAGTGATTTCTCCACATAGGACTTGGATATTATATCAGACATTCTGGTTACTAGATCTATGGTTTTAGATCTAGATTTGGATGGTTTCCCAATTTGGGTACTTTGACAGCATTCTATGAGTATTTAGAATGGACGACTCCTGGCACGGTAGTGTACCTGCAGCTGATGGAGTCACCCTCTCTAAAGGTGTCTTACAGACTAAAGGGGAGAGGGATACGCATGATTGGCAGATCACTTGCTTAGGCAATTGAGTCAATCATGAGATGTCAAGTACCACACCAGATGTTGTTTTTGCAGTAAGTGCAATAAGTTGATATTGATCCAATCCTGGAGAAACAGTTGGAAGCAGTTTTAGAACATAAGTTGATGTTCTAGGGATATGATAACGGCAGCCTCCTTTAGGAGACGGTTATCATTCCAGGCTTCCAAGGTGACATGGATGGCAGAGTGGCTGTCAGAGTTATAGTTTTCCCTCTGATGAGGGGCAGTATTTTGTCAGGTGGTCCAGGGGATACTGAGGGAGGCATGACGCTGGATACTGATTAAGTTCAGTTGACAATACAGTCTAAGAAGTTTGGATTTGGAGTTCATTTATGAGCTAGGTCCCATCAGACATCCAGACACATTCTAAGACAGGTATTACTCATTTCGGGAGATGGCTTTCTCCGCGAACTTGAGATATAGAGAGACATAGAAAGAAACATCAAAGCGGATCCACTCTCTGAGGCTATTCTTCGAACGTAATAGTTTCGCAAACGGGATTTGTGAGACTGACTAGTAGAGGAGTTGGGTGTTCGGTATCACACGGGTTGTGAGTATGCGACATCGCAATAATTAGCCTTGAGTGCAAGTTGGAGATTGTTGGAGATAGTGCCCTCAGAGTCAATTATTGGATCACAGGCACGTGATTGCAATGATTGAGGGAGGACCTATCCCGGCAGGACAGTCTTACTCGAGATGATAGTATGCTATCTGGTTTATCTTTATCATCGTGTACTGCTTTAGGTGACCTGACATGTGTCTATTACACGTTGATAGAGCCCCTAGGATTCTTGCTTGACCACCAGCAGTATGAGGGCGATCATATAAGTGGGAGCTGGGGTCTATAAGCACATCCTTAAAAGGTCCCTAGTCGTGGGAGTTTTGAGACAGGGCATCGATACTCCAGAGTAGACTAGTGTATACAGTCGAGACCCCGACGAGGGGCGGTGGTCGGTCTCACAAGCCATTGGTGTTAGTTGGATCACCTAAGATGTATACAGGTGCTCATTGGGTTATGAGTACACCGGACAGGACTCGCCGGGAACTTGCTAGTTGGTCTTATACCTGATGTCAGATAGCAGTTCCCTGGTGACATGTGTACAGGTTAGTTCATCGACCTGAGGATCGTCATTTGTCTCGTGTGAGTTCCCACTGTACTTTGATTACTACCCTACCACGCTCAAAGGAGACGTGCAAACAGGTTTTAGTTGGGTATAGTCCCGAGCCACATGGAGGCAATGAGCGGATTTTCAGGGGTTCGTCTCTCCCGGTATTGGGGGTGAGGTCGCGCTGTGTCTAGGAGAGCCATTACACGAAGTCCTTGGCCAAGGAAGGAGATTTACTGGTAGGTATTCCAGTAGTATCTCAGGGTGTTCTGGGCTACACTCCGACACGACTTGTACCGCTTTTGGGGGTCTGACTTTTACCAACCCCCTAGGCCCGTCATGCGATGCTCATAGACGAACGGACCGGACTGTACGGATATTGTCACTGACAGGCTCAGTAGGGTGTCAGGATGAGTTCGCTCATCGACGTCCCTTTTGGTCAATAGCCGGTGGCCCGTCACGTATGGCTAATACCTCTGACGTGCTAGTGGTTAAATCCACAGCCATAGTATTGACGAGTCTTTAGAGTCCACCACACACTCAGTTACTCAAGTTTCAGGCAAAATGATGTAGAGGCCGTATGGAGATATGGCAGGGTTCGATCAGATACGTGCGGTATTCCACGGATCGTGATCGGACGGTTTTTACTAGCCGGCTTTGGCTTAAGCCGGATCCTAGTATTAGATAGTGTAGATTTTGTCTCTTTGCATTTGTGTTCAGTGGGAATACAAATGCGGGCATGTATATGCAGTAGTGGGGTTTTCCTGTAATTTATTACGGGATCAGTTTTCTGTTGTTGCCAGTTTGCATTCCGCTCCGGCCGGTTTTTCCTTTGTTCCTTCCCGGCCGGACTTTCCGATGGAGGGGGGTTATTTGCAAGTGTGCAAATAACATTTTGTGGAGGGGTTTTCTTGCATTATGTGGCATCATGATGAGATTCTTTTTCCATCCATTCTTTGCTTTATTTGTGATTAGAAATGAGATGAAGGTTGAATTGACATTGTTATCATTACCTTTTGGATGTGGTCACCCATTGCTTTTACTACCCTCACCTCCCTTCTTGTGTTTGTTTTTCCCTCCACCATTTTGAGATATGAAGGGGGGGCGGCCACTTTTGGAGAGGGGGAGAGAGGTTCATTTCATTTTTGGTGTGGGAAATTTATCATTGATCTCATTTTAGCTTGCCACCAAAAATTCCCAAGTTCATATCTTGTTCATTCCTCCATCACCAAAGGCAACTTCAAAAACCCCAAGAGACAAGGTTCTACACTACAACCTACAGTACCCTTGGACGCGTCGGCTAGCCAACTTCGCGCCCGAGTTGCCTCGGTCCAGAGGTGGGAGTCCGTAAAAGAATCCGGCTACATGGTGCCCTTTCCGACGAGGAGATTGGGGTGGAGACGGGACATTCCGCGGGAGATCGGGACGACGACGAGAAGACCGGAGGATATGGATCAGTCGGTATATCTCTCTAGCCCTTCTTATAGTTAGTTAGGACTAGTTAATGGTTCGATCCGGGTGTTAGTGCGCGGTGGTGCCGGTTTGCTAGTTTGCAAAATTAAAGTTAACCATCGCTTCCGCATTTGGCCTTGGGATGGAGGCCGAGGCGCCGCCGTGCACTTACAATCGGAACCCTGCCATAAAACCATACGGCCTCTACATCGTTTCTCCCGAAACAGGAAAACCCTCTGTGTGGGACTCTAAAGACTCGACAGTACGCTGGCAGTGGATTTAACCACAAGTCCGTCAGCACTAGCTGTTCGTAACGGCTACCCAGGTATCTGTCGATAAGAAGACCGATGAGCAAACTCATCTGAACTCCTATTGAGACTATCTGTGACAATCTCCGTACAGTCTGGTCTGTTCGTCTAAGATTCTCACATATCGGGTCTAAGAGGATGGTAACCGTCAGACCCCTAATAGCACAATAAGTTGTGCCGGGGTAGAGCCCAATACACCATGAGAAACTACTGGAGTACCTACCAGTAAATCTCGCTTACCATGGCCAGGGACTTTGTGTAATGGCTTTCCGAACACAGCGCGTTATTAACCCCCAATACCGGGAGAGACGAATCCTATCTAACGGCTACTGCCTCCAAGTGCTTCGGGACTGCACCCAACTACTACTTGTTTACACGACTCCTTTGGGCCATGGTAGGGTAGTAATATAAATACAGTGGGAACACAATCGAGAAGAATAGTGATGTCAAGTCAACGGACCAACCTGTACTCATGCCACCAGGGAACTGCTACCTGACGATAGGTATAATACCAACCAGCAATTCCCAACGAGTCTTTCCAATGTAACTCATAACCCAATGCCCACCTGTATACTATCTCCGGTACGACATACCAATAGTTGTGGGACAGACCATCTTCCCTGCTGGGATGAAAAGCGTATACACTAGTCTATTCTGGAGTATCGATTCCCCGTCTCGATAATCCTACAACTAGGGACTTTTATAAGGATATGCTTATAGACTACCCAGCCCCCACTAGTGTGACTGTCATCACAACGCTGGTAGTCAAGCAAAGATCCTAAAGGCTCTACCAATATATATTAGCGATATGCTAAAAGAAACATATATACATATTGAGGTAGAATCAAACTAAGTAGCATACTATCATTTTGAGCAAGACTGTTATTATATCTATGAATATCCCAAGCTTCTAAAATATAATATACAATCAATACTATACAATAATGGCCTCTAGAGCATCTATTACTAACAGTTTGTATGTTCACGATGATTTAGATTGATTTCGTATTTTGGTTGTTTATTTCTTTTATATATTATGCGTGAGATGTTGATTATGAATATTTCTGTTTTTAGATATATGATATATATGTTATTATGCACAGGACGGGGGAAATGGGAAGCCCCTTTTTTAAAAAAAACCTGATATAATGTCCCTATGGATTACTCCGTAGGGGCAAGTTTTTCCCCTATGGCTTAAGCCGTAGGAGCAAGTTTTGCCCCTATGGAGTAATATGTAGGGACAAAATATCAGAATATCTGATATTTTGTCCCTATGGATTCAGTAACAGGGGAAAAACTTGCCCCTACGGATTAATCTGTATGGGCATTTATCAGGCCCTACGGATAAATCCATAGGGGGCCGTATTTTATTTTATAAACAGATAAATTAAATAAAAATCATGTCCCTACGGAATAATCTGTAGGGATAAATGTCCCTACGGAGTAAGGCGTAGGGGCAATTATTACTCCGTAGGGGCATGTTCATGACGAAGACTTGTACCTGCGACGTTTGGACCTACGGAGGAATTTTATGTCCCTACGGATATATACGTAGGGGTAGTGGTTTGCCCCTACGGCTAAATCCATAGGGGCAAGCGATTACTATAGTAGTGAAAAGCTCAGATCCCACTCACTAAATCCAATATATGCGACCCCCGTCAATTCCTTTGAGTTTCATTCTTGCGATAATCCGCACCATCTTCAACAAAACTCCCATAACGAGGGTTGTGAGGACGTAATTGCCAAGAAAAAAAGTTATTGATTAAAATTTTGTATTTTGAACTTGAGGGTATTTTAATGAAATTCGATACTTTAGAAAAATGTTACAACTATATGATCGTGCTATGATTCAAAATGTGTGTGTGGGGTAGGTCGTTACCACATATGGTATTAACTAAAAATATGTTTAACAATATCATTATAGACAGTAATTAAAAGATCTAATAACCAAGTGCATCATCTTATTAATATAGATTAAAATCTAATATTCCTGTTATACAAAAGAGGTTGATATTACAGTCTTTTAGTGCGATATTTTTATTGTGATATGAGTTGCTTGCATTAGTTAAATTTGTATATTTTGTGCCAAAATAGTACAAGATTGATATGAATGAAATATGAAAATAATATTTTAACTTAACGATGAATATTGATAGGGGAATGAAGAGGGGGTTTACCAACATGGTTCAAGCATGATAATACGATAGATTTAACAAATGAGAGAAGGATAATAGGAACTTACGATTTAATAAAGGTAGCGATCCATGGTAAATTTGACAAGAGTAAAAGGAAGAGATAGAGGGAGAAGGTACTTATGGGTTGCGCTTAGATTTAAATGGACGTAGGAGATAAAGGAGAAGCCCCGATTGAAAGAACTGAGACTAATGATGCACGGAGGATGGAGAGCTTGAGCTCCCGACTTCCTTTTGGAGACTTTTAGAGTAACGAAGTGAGAGTAAGAAGATTTATGAAGTCTTAAGAAGCTTGGACTTGAGACAACTTGGGATTGAAAGGAATTAGATTTGAGAGAGTGATTTAGAGAGTGATTTATAGAGGAGTAAGTATATTTGGGTAGCTAAGGGTATATATAGGCGAATGAAGAGAGTGTATGGTGATTTAAAAGAAATTAAAATGCATTGAAAAGGGTGTTAATAAAGTAAATGAAGGGTTTTCAGCTCTCTGTTTGAGTGGGGGTGTTTTGAAGAATGAAAACGAACTGAGGGCAGCCAAAGGGATGCATACCCACAGGCGGGGCCCGTTTAGACTCATCCAGGCTGTCCAAACCCGCCCAGGTCGGCCAAAACTTAGATGATGGTGTCGGGGTTTGGGTCATGGTCTTGGGTTGTCGTGTTAGGTTCAAAGGCATATGTTGATTTTTCTGTAACTTTTGTGAAACTTCGTCAATCACCCGTAGAACTTCCAGGAACTCCAAAACGTTAAAAAGAAATTGAAATAAAATAAATAGGAATGTAAGGATTCGAACACGCGGGCTATGGGACAGCAGCGTAGAGACTTAACCAGTGGGCTACTAGATATTCTTTGAACATATGCTGAAATCAGAAAGGAATACAATAAGAGATAATTCAAAAGTATATGAAATTTGGGGTCGTTACATTCTACCCTCCTTAAAAATAATTTCGTCCTCGAAATTTCTCAAGAAGGATATTGCAACAGAGCAAAGAAACAAGGTGGTTACAAGAAAGATCGAGATGACGGTGAAAAGTTAACACATTCATTTCCGTTATGTCAATTCATGATCATCGGGAAAACAAGAAGAGATTCAACGGGATAGAATTCAAGAACAGTCTATCCTCCTTAAAAGAATTTTGTCCGCGAAATTCTCTTGAGGAGGATATTGTAACAGAGAAGAAAACAAGGGTAGGATATTACAGTCGCTTCGTGTTGTCGCGCTCCACCAGCCAGTAATCTAATCGATGTGAAAGGGTGTGATTCAAAGATGGGTTCTAAGAACATTAAAAGTCGAAAGATTATATTCAAAGAATTCGAAATTGAAGTTCAAAATAGATTCAAGGAATATGATGAGATTCAAAGGGGAGTTGAATGTAATAGTTGGATTTCATGTTTCTTATCTTATATTGCTTACGATGTTTATGCAGAACTGACCTGCATGGACCACCAACAAAACCTGTCATGTCCCGCTTCCCAAAAGACAGGAGCATGCATGGGACAAGCCCGCGTCGTATTTATTTCAAGAAGGTCATTTTTCAAAACAAATATGCTAAGCGTAATATAAGCGGTATAACAAAGACAAGAATAGACAAGTGAAATAAAATTTAACATTGATATATTTACATTCAAAGAATTTATAACCGATTACGAGATATCAAGTACAATAACAAAAAGCCTTAAAATTGAGGCGTACTGGAAAAGTAAAGTGCGGAAAGAAAACTAATAGTCGACCTGTGAAGCCAGCTGGTTGGACTCCTATCCTATTGGTTCCACCTCCTTAATCTCTAGATTATCTGACAAACATTTCAAAAAGAAAGAAAGATGGGTGGAATGTCCGTCAGCGAAATTGTGCTCGGTAAGTTCCCAAGAAAGGTGGGATGTGAATGTAATGAAATGCAAGGTGACATGTAGTATAGTATGAATGGAAATGAAGAATCATGAACAAGTATAACATGGCACTGTTAATGGCAACTATGTAAGCATGTCAATATAATATGAGCATGACAAACAAGTATAATATGGCCGTGTAGTGTAGATATAATGAACATGAAGTGTACTGTCTATGTGTCCTAAAGAGATCACTACAAGGGTAAGTTAACTAATGTGAGTTCAAGTGTGAATGTCTACCAATCTCAAGAGTGTTCTCGAACTCAAGAATAGGGCCTCAGGAGCAAGGAACCACGGGCCCAAAAGTGACGGGACTTCAACTGTTGTTGAAGTATTCCAAACCCAAGAGCAAGGCCCCAGAGGCTTGGAAACACGGGCTCTCATTCGTAAATTCTTGAATTCTTAATGTAAGTATTTGTGACGTTAATATGGGACTCCTGAGATTCCGTTGGATTTATACTCAAACTACCCCAATACCCTGCGTAATCTAATTTACAATTATAGTCACAAATCTTGCCCGAATCGATCAATACGTAAGAAGTGTGTTATTTCAATATTCAAGTCGAGTTCATATATCCATTTCAAGTTCAAGTATTCATGTCAAATATTCATGTCCATTCATTACGTATTCATGATTCGGGTCAAGTCTAGTCAAGCATGTAGTAGGTTTGATCGAGTCAAGAGTATTCATGTCAATTGTAGTCATGTCAAATTGTGTTCATGTGTATATATTGGGTTCTATTATTCAATTTCATGTTCAAGTCAAATTCAAGTTCATGTAAATTTCAGGTTTAAGTTAAGTAGGATGTCATGTATTTGATTATATATGATTCGGTATTCATGTAATTTAAAATGACAACCACTGCACATGGTCGACAGCATTTGTGCCTTTTTCAAGGACGATTGCAAAACGAAAATTTCTTTAATTTGCAGGTTTACCTAAACTAGATAGGCAAGTACTCACTTTTTCCGGCTCCTAGAGGCTCAAGAGAAAACATACCGTTTAAAACCCATTTATTACCTAAATACCTTAAAAATTAATTGGGTTATATATTCTAGGTTTTTTGGTGATCTTAGGTCATTTACGTAAAATAGTTCATTTGAAAACTCGAGAGGATTTTACGTAAATTGCTTTTATTTTTAAAATTAAATCTCGAGGGTCTTTTAAGTAAGAATATGTTAATTAGAATATTGAGGGTTTTTATTAAAAATTTATTTTAGATTTCGTGGTGTTTCAGTGAGAAAACCTAACTTTTAGAAGTTTATGGTATTTTAATGAAAAATCTATCTTTTGAAAAAATTAAAGTATTTTAATTGAAATTAAAACTTTCCATTTTTTTGGTTATTCTATTTAAAGTCTAATTTGTAAATTTATTTTCTTTAAGTTAAATATTTGATTATTTAATTAAATATTATTTAGTTTTAGAAAACCGTATTTTCTTTTCCTTCGAGAACGCACTCCGTAAAGAGCTTAGATCTCACTCATTAAACCCAAAATGTGCGAAAATCCGCACCATTTTCAACAGGGCTCTCCTAACGAGAGTTGCAAGGGCGTAATTGCCAAAGGAAAAAGTTATCGATTAAAATTTCATATTTTGAACTTGAGGGTATTTTAATAAAATTTGATTCTTTAGAAAAATGTTACAATTATATGATCGTGCTATGATTCAAAGTGTGCGTGTGGGGTAGGTTGTTACCCCATGTGGTATTAACTAAACATTTGTTTAACAATATCATTATAGACACTAGTTAAAAGATCTAATAACCATGTGCATCATCTCATTAACATAGATTAAAATCTAATATTGCTGTTATACAAAAAAGGTTAATATTACAGTCTTTTAGTACGATATTTTTATTGTGATGTGAATTGCTTGCAATAGTTAAAGTTGTATATTTTGTGCCAAAACATTACAAGATTGATATGAATGAAATATGAAAATAATATTTTAACTTAACGATGAATATTGATAGGGAATGAAGAGGGGTTTACCGACGTGGTTCAAGCATGATAATAGGATAGATTTAACAAAAGGCAGAAGGATAAAGGGAACTTAAGATTTAACAAGGGTAGCGATTCAGGGCAAGTTTGAAAAGAGTAAAAGGAAGAAATGGAGGGAGAAGGGACTTACGGGTTGCGCTTGGATTTAAATGGACGTAGGAAATAAAAGAGAAGCCCCGGTTGGAAGAACCGAGGCCGACGATACATAGATTATAGCGAGCTTGAGCTTCCGGCTTCCTTTTAGCGACTTATAGAGTAACGTAGTGAGAGGAAGAAGCTTCACGAAGTCTTGAGAGGCTTGGACTTGATAGAACTTAGGCTTGAAAGTAATTGGATTTGAGAGAGCGATTTAGAGAGTGATTTTTCAGAAATTTATAGAGGAGCAAGGATATTTGGGCAGCCAAGGGTATATATAGGAAAATGTGGAGAGTGTATGGTGTTTTAAAAGAAATTAAAATGCATTGAAAAGGGTGTTAATAAGGTAGATGAAGGGTTTTCATCTCTCTATTTGAGGGAGAGTGTTTGAAGTATGAAAACGAACTGAGGGCGGCCAAAGGGACGTGTACCCACGGGCAGGGCCCATTTGGTCTCATCCAGGCAACCCAAACCAGCCCCAGGCCAGCCTAAATTTAGGTGATGGTGTCGGGGTTCGGGTCATGGTCTCAAGTTGTCGTGTTAGATCCAAAGGCATATGTTTATTTTTCTGTAACTTTGTGAAACTCCATCAATCGCCCGTAAAACTTCCAGGAACTCCCAAACGTTAAAAAGAAATTGAAATAAAATAAATGGGGGTGCAAGAATTTGAACATGTGGGCTATGGGACAGTAGCGTAGAGACTAACCAGTGGGCTACTAGATATTCTTTGCACATATTTAGAAAATATTAAATATATGCTGACATCAGAAAGGAATACAATAAGATATAATTCAAAGGTATATGAAATTTGGGGTCGTTACATTTCACTCTTCTTAAAAATAATTTCATCCTCGAAATTTCTCAAGAAGGATATTGCAACAGAGCAAAGAAATAAGGTGGTTATAAGAAAGATCGAGATGACAATGAAAAGTTTACACATCCGTTTATGTCGAGTCATGATCATCGAGAAAACAAGAAGATATTCAACGGGATAAGATTCAAGAATGCTGTTGTTACAGTCTACCCTCCTTAAAAGAATTTCGACCGCAAAATTCTCTCGAGGAGGATATTGTAACAGAGAAGAAAACAAGAGTAGGATATTACAGTCACTTCGCGTCGTCGCGCTCCACCAGTCAGTAATCTAATCGATACGAAAGGGTGTGCTTCAAAGATGGATTCGAAGAACGTTAAAAGTCGAGAGATTATATTCAAGAAAGTCGAAATTGAAGTTCAAAATGGATTCAAGGAATATGATAAGATTCAAAGGGGAGTTGAATGTAATAGTTCGATTTCATGTTTCTTATATTATACTGCTTACGATATTCATACAGAACTGACCTGCATGGGCCACCAACAAAACCTGTCACGTCCCGCTTCCCAAAAGACAGGAGCAGGCATGGGATAAGCCCGCGACGTATTTATTTCAAGAAGGTCATTTCTCAAAACAAATACACTAAGCGTAATATAAGCAGTATAATAAAGACAAGAATAGACAAGTGAAATAAAATCTAATATCGATATATTTACATTCAAAGAATTTACAACTGATTACAAGATATCAAGTACAATAACAAAGAACCTTAAACTTGAGGCGTACTGGAAAAGTAAAGTGCGGGAAAAAAACTAATAGTCTACCTGTGAAGCTAGCTGGTTGTACTCTTCTACTATCGGTTCCACCTCCTTAATCTCTAGATTATCTGACGAATATTCTAAGAAAAAAAGAAAGATGAGTAGAATGCCCGTCAGCGAACTTGCGTTCGGTAAGTCCCTAAGAAAGGTTGGATGTGAATGTAATGAAATGCAAGGTGACATGTAGTATGGTATGAATGGAAATGATGAATCATGAACAAGTATAACATGGCATTGTTAATAGCAACTATATAAGCATAGCAATATAATATGAGCATGGCAAACAAGTAAAGCATGGCCGTGTAGTGTGGCTATAATGAATATGAAATATACTGTCCATATGTCTTAAAGAGATCACTACAGGGGTAAGTTAACTAACGTGAGTTTAAGTGTGAATATCAACCAATTTTAAGGGTGTTCTCAAACTCAAGAATAGGGCCTCAGGAGAAAGGAACTACGGGCCCAAAAATGACGGGACTTCAACTGTCGTTAAAGTATTCCAATCCCAAGAGTAAAGCCCCATAGTCTTGGAACCACGGGCTCTCATTCGTAAATTCTTGAATTTTTAATTTAAGTATTTATGACATTAATATGGGACTTCTGAGGTTACGTTGGATTCATACTCAAACTACCTCAACACCCCGCGTAATCTAATTTACAATTATAGTCACAAATCTTGCCCGAATCAATCAATACATAAGAAGTGTGTTATTTCAAGATTCAAGTCGAGTTCATGTATTCATGTCAAGTTCAAGTATTCATGTCAAATGTTCATGTCAAGTCATTACATATTCATTATTCGGGTCAAGTCTAGTCAAGCATGTAATAGGTTTGATCGAGTCAAGAGTATTTATACCAATTGTAGTCATGTCAAGTGTGTTCAAGTGTATATATTGGGTTTAATTATTCAAGTTCATGTTCAAGTCAAATTCGAGTTCAAGTCAAATTCGAGTTTAAGTCAAGTAGGATGTCATGTAATTGATTATATATGATTCGGTATTCATGTGATTTAAAATGACAACCACTGCACATGACCGGCAGCATTTGTGCCTTTTTCAAGGACGATTGCCAGACAAAAATTTCTTTAGTTTGTAGGTTTACCTAAACTAGATAGGCAAGCACTCGCTTTCTCCGGCTCCCCAAGGCGCAAAAGAAAAGATACTGTTTAAAACCCATTTATTACCTAAATACCTTAAAAATTAATTAGGTTATATATTCTAGGTATTTTGGTGATCTTAGGTCATTCACGTAAAATAGTTCATTTGAAAACTCGAGGGTTTTTTACGTAAACTGATTTATTTTTAAAATTAAACCTCGAAGGTGTTTTAGGTAAGAATATGTCGATTAGAATATTGAGGGTTTTTATTAAAAATTTATTTTAGATTTCATGGTGTTTTAGTGAGAAAACCTAATTTTTAGAAGTTTACGGTATTTTAATAAAAAATCTATCTTTTGGAAAAATTAAAATATTTTAATTGAAATTAAAACTTTTCATTTTTTTGGTTATTCTATTTAAAGTCTAATTTGTAAATTTATTTTCTTTCAGTTACATATTAGATTGCTTAATTAAATATTATTTAGTTTTAGAAAACCGTATTTTCTTTTTCTTCGAGAACGTGCTCCGTGAAGAGCTCAGATCTCACTCACTAAATCCAAGATGTGCGACAATCCACACCATTTTCAGTAGGGCTCCCCTAACGAGGGTTGTGAGGGCGTAATTGCCAAGGGAAAAAGTTATCGATTAAAATTTCGTGTTTCGAACTTGAGGATATTTAATGAAATTTGATTCTTTAGAAAAATGATCATGCTATAATTCAATGTGTGCGTGTGGGATAGGTCGTTACCCCGTGTGGTATTAACTAAAAATTTGTTTAACAATATCATTATAGACACTAGTTAAATCTAATAACCATGTGCATCATCTCATTAACATAGATTAAAATCTAATATTGCTGTTACACAAAAGTGGTTAATACTGCAGTCTTTTAGTACGATATTTTTATTGTGATATGAATTGCTTGCATTAGTTAAAGTTGTATATTTTGTGCCAAAACATTACAAAATTGATATGAATGAAATATGAAAAATAATATTTTAACTTAACAGTGAATATTGATGGGGAATGAAGAGGGGATTTGCCGACATGGTTCAAGCATGACAATAGGATAGATTTAACAAAAGAGAGAAAGATAAAGGGAACTTAAGATTTAACAAGGGTAGCGATTCAGGGCAAGTTTGAAAAGAGTAAAAGGAAGAGATGGAGGGAGAAGGGACTTACGGGTTGCGTTCGGATTTAAATGGACGTAGGAGATGAAGGAGAATCCCCGGTTGGAAGAACCGAGACCGACGATACATGGAGGATGGCGAGCTTGAGCTTCTGGCTTCTATTTGGCGACTTGTAAAGTAAAGTAGTGAGAGGAAGAAACTTCACGAAGTCTTGAGAGGCTTGAACTTGAGAGAACTTGGGCTTGAAAGGAATTGGATTTGAGAGAGCAATTTAGAGAGTGATTTTTCAGAAATTTATAGAGGAGCAAGGATATTTAGGCAGCCAAGGGTATATATAGCTGAATGCAGAGGGTGTATAGTGATTTAAAAGAAATTAAAATGCATTGAAAAGGATGTTAATAGGATAAATGAAGGGTTTTCAGTTCTCTGTTTGAGTGGGAGTGTTTTGAAGTATGAAAACGAACTGAGGGCGGCCAAAGGGACGTGTACCCACGGGCAGGGCCCGTTTGGACTCATCCAGGCCCCCAAACCCGTCCCAGGCTGACCTAAATTTGGGTGATGATGTCAGGGTTCGGGTCATGGTCTCGAGTTGTCGTGTTGGGGCCAAAAGCTTATGTTGATTTTTCTGTAACATTGTGAAACTCCATCAATTGCCCATAGAACTTCCAGGAACTCCGAAACATTAAAAAGAAATTGAAATACAATAAATAGGGATGCAAGGATTCTAACACGCGGGCTATAAGATAGCAGCGTAAAGACTTAATCAGTGGGCTACTAGATATTCTTTGCACATATTTAGCAAATATTAAATATATGCTGAAATAGGAAAGGAATACAATAAGAGACAATTCAAAAATATATGAAATTTGGGGTCATTACAATTCTCGAATTTTTGAACATCATAAACATCCCCAGATTTCCATCGGCATACGACACTCCATCCCGGATGTTTCAAGAACTTTAAGTAGTATATTTGAAATGCTTGTTGCAGAAAGATAAATGGATCGTCCTGACAGCAAAATCGACGTGTGTTTACACTAGTCAATCCATATTCATATTTCTAAGTTCCAAGATTGTCTCTCCACCTATTCGTATTAGTTCGTGTATCGCACTAAATACACTAAAATACATAAAACGGTTCTTATCGTTCGGGATATTGGATACCAAGTATGCAATCTATGTACCCATAATAAATCATATCATTCGATCCTATGATTGCAATTCCACTATTCTGGATGGTTCGAGATTTTTATACGTCCTTAATTTCAAATTTGTATTCAAAAACACCGAATCTTTTATAGTACGCAACCTCCATGTTAGAAAACTGAACTAGACATCTAATTAACCCTAACCCTATTCCTAATCATAACCCTAACCCTAACCCCCTAATTAACCACTAACCCGGTCCTAACCCCAAACCCTAACCCGAACAACAACAATAATAACACCACCAACAACAAAATTATTAAATAAATTCCTTAGATTGAAGAAATCAAAAATAAAATTTAGGAAAATTAAAATTAAAATGGAAGAAACTAACCTCTAGCAGCGGCAAATCGAGGGTGGTGATGAGTTACCTACGTTTGGAGGCGACGAGGTTGCAAATCGAGGCTGACGGTGAGGAGGAGCTAGGGCTCGATGAGCTGGAGAAGGCCGGGATGGAGGAGGGGACAACGATAAGGAGCTCGAGGTCGATCAGCGGCGATGGAGCACCTCGACGGTGGCGATGAAGGAGGAAAGAGAGGAGGAAGGGGCCGGGGGAAATTTTTTTAGGAGGGGGATGAGATGTATAAGGTTCGAGCGTAGGTAATTTTTTAGGGAAGGGTGATTTTATTTTCTGTGTTATTTTTTCCTAAAATACTCCTACCGTATGGGCAATTGCTGAAATTAATTTTAAATTATTTTTAATTTACTTATGCCCCTATGGTTGTAACCTTAAAAATTGCTTCTATGGATTGTCTCATCCGTAGGAGCAAACCATATTTGTACTAGTGTTGAAAAATCTACCAAACCTATCAAGAGACCAACATTATAGGCTAACTTGTTTGACATTAGTATCTAAATATTGTGAGTCTCACCATTTTGTCTCTTGGATATATTGTTGTAGAATTTCTAGCTGGTAGGGAACATACCACTCTGGATGGAAATCAACAATTTGAGCAATATCTAATTTTCTAGAAAACATAAGATTTCTCAAGAATATTCTAAAATGTTTTAGAAGATACAAGAATTCTTTAGAATGTTCTAGATGTAACTTCTAGAATGATTATGGAGAATATCTAGCACCATGAAGGTTCTAGCCACTACTACAAATAGGGGTTGCCCCTACGGATTACGAAATCCGTAGGGGCAGATTTCATTTGGCCCTACGGACTAATCTATAGGGCCTTATGGTTGCCCCTACGGTTCTTACATATTAATTTAAGAATATTAAATCGTAAATTGTTGTTTGCCCCTACGGAGCCGCAAACCAAGAACCTACGGATTTATCCGTAGGGGCATGTAAATAGGGATTTAATTAAAAAGGCACAGATCAAACCCTACGCTTATTATCTTAATTCTCGATCGAAGTCGCGCGCGAACCCAAAATCCCCAAATCCTCGTTCCTTCCGATCGCCAAATCTCTCGTCGTCGCCAGCGCAGGTCGTTTCATCGTCGCCACCGCCTGGTTCTTCTTCGTCGCCGTTTTCGTCGTCGCCTCCGTTTCGTCGTCGCCACCGATCGATCGTCTCCTCCACTGCATAGGTAATTAAATCTTCAATTAAAGAAATTTTTGATTATTTTAGGGGTTGGGGTTGGGGTTGCGGTTGGGGTTCGGCTGGGGTTGCGATTGGGGTTGGGTTCGGCTAGTGTTGCGGTTGCGGTTGCGGTTGCGGTTGGGGTTAGGGTTAGGGTTGGGGCTGGGGCTGGTGCTGGGGTTGCGGTTCGGGTTAGGGTTGGGGTTAGGGTTGGGTTCGGCTGGGGCTGGGGCTGGGGCTGGGTCTGGGGCTGGGGTTAGGGTTAGGGCTGAAAATAATGGATCTTGCTTAAGTTATATTTTCAGTTGTAGAATTTTATTTGAGGTGTTACATGAGATAGAATAATTTAGTTATATTTTCAAACAATTATAGCTATATTTTTCAGTTGTAGAATTTTAAACTAGTTAATAAATAGGCAAGATATCATTAAGTAACTTATACGGTTCGAAGTTCAGCCGTAGACTTCGAGACTAGTTGATGTGCAAGTAAAACATTGCAATATTTGAGGGAAGTAAACAGCATGAAAATAATGGATCTTGCTTAAAATGCTAAAAGTTCGTAGGAAAACCCTAGGTGAGAAAAGAAAGAGGAATCAAAACTTCAAACAGAGAATTTAATTCTCAAATCTAAGAGTTTAACCCTTCTGCACAAAAGAACTTAGTTCTTCTTCTGGTTGAAGATCTGCACAGAGCACATCTCCCCATAGGATGAGAATTTAATTCTCATCGGATTGAGATCCTGCCATGCAGATCTAAAACTTAGAGGGGGAATTGAGTTTAGAGAATTTAATTCTCCCAAAACAAAGTCAGGGTTTAACCCTATATGAGAATTTAATTCTCCCAAAGTTATAGGAATTTAATTCCTCAAGATGAAACTAGGGTTTAACCCTATATGAGAATTCAATTCTCCAAAAATTACAGGAATTTAATTCCTTCAAGACAGAACTAGGGTTTAATCCTAACTGAGAATTTAATTCTCTCAAATTCACAGGAATTTAATTCCTCTTAAAAAATGAAATTAGGGTTTCACCCTCTACAAGAATTTAGTTCTTTTACATATATGGGAATTTAATTCCTATAAAAGAAAATTAGGGTTTAACCCTATATAAGAATTTAATTCTTTCAGGAATTTAATTCCTCCAAATCATGATCAGGGTTTAACCCTACAGAGAATTTAATTCTCAAAATAAAATAAAGAGACTTAAAAGATCTCCATGCATGCAAAGAGCTAGGGTCACGTGCCCCACGTGACCCCTGAAAAGATCCCCACAAATGAGAAGGATTTAGCCCTGAGGCAATACCTCACGTGATCCTTTGTCAGTAACTATCACGTTCTTAGATTTCTCAATATAGTCACCATAACCTACAATTTATATGTTATACAGTCTAACATGGCCCATGAGTACGTCAGAGTTAAGGACTGGATGTATGTGGATTGGCAACAACGTATGCAACCTAAGTTTGTCGCAGGAGTTGCTGCTTTTATTGAATTTGCACGCGCACATAATAAGATCGTGATAAAGAAGATTCTCTGCCTGTGCGATAGATGTGGCAATAAGTACTGGCAGAAGGTAGAATTGGCAGAGCTTCATATCGTAAAATATAGGTTTACTAGACTTTATACAACTTGGAAATATCACAGGGAAGGAGAAGAACGCAGTAATGCATCAGAAGAAAAAGGAGAACACGATAATGCAGCAGGAGAAGAAGGAGAAGACGGTAATGCGGCAGAAGGAGAAGACGGTAATTTATTTCCATCAGAAGAATTGGAGGGTATGGTAGAGGCTGCCCTAGGTGAATCTATTCGTACCGAAGATGACATTCATTCCGGTCAAGGACCGCGTGCGGATAAATATGAAAATTTCATGAATGATGCTAGAAAACCAATTTATGATAATGCAAAGTATTCCACCCTTTCATGGTTCGTCCAACGTTTCCAGATTAAGTGCCTAAATGGATGGAGCAACAAGTCATTCACAATGCTTCTTTAGTTCTTGAAAGATTCTATGCCCCCGGGAAATAACGTGCCCGACAGTTGGTACGGAGCCCAGAAGATGATGTCTGATTTGGGTCTAAAGTGCGAGATGATTCAAGCATGTCCTAAAAATTGCGTATTGTACCGGAAAGAGAATTCAGATTTGAAAGAGTATCCAACATGCGGAGAGGCCAGGTATAAGCCGAAAGATTCTAATAAGAAGCCTGATATACCTGTCAAGATAGCACGATCTTTTCCCATAACACAGAGGCTATTCAGATGCAAGAAAACAGCCGAGGCAATGATTTGGCATCACCGTGCTCCTCCAAGGGAAGATGGAAAAATGAGCCATCCAAGAGATTCACCAGCATGGAAGGATTTCGATAGGAGCCACGCAATATTCAGTAGCGATCCTCGCAATGTCCGCCTCGGACTGGCTAGTGATGGCTTCTGCCCATTCAACTATATGGTTGGAAGTCACAGCACATGGCCCGTTGTAATGATAATTTATAATCTGTCGCCTTGGTTGGATATGGACCAATCATACTTTATGATGCCTCTTCTTATCGACGGACCAAACTCACTGGGAAACAATATCGACGTCTATCTCCGACCTCTGATCGAGGAGTTAAAATCTTTGTTCTTTGATGGTGTAGAGACATATGATGCAAACACAAATACAACCTTCATACTGCGTGCGGCTTTAATGTGGACAATTAATGACTTTCCTGCGTATGGAATACGATCAGGTTGGTCCGTACATGGTCACAAAGCATGTCCTCATTGCCATCAATACATAACATCGAAATTCTTGAATTTTAGCAGGAAGGTTTGTTATTGCGGCCATCGACGTTTCCTGCCTCTAGACCACCCCTACAGGTTAGACACTGTTCACTTTGATGGTCATCGGGAGCTTCTTGAACCTCCAGTCCCATTGTCCGGAGAGGACGTGACTGCTCAATGGGATGATTACAATAATGTGACCTTCGGGATGGATCCGACGAAACAGGTCAAACCACCATTTTGGAACAAGTTCAGCATTTTCTTCGAGCTTCCGTACTGGTCAACAAATTTAGTGCGTCATTGTCTGGATGTCATGCATATAGAGAAGGGAGTATCAGAGCACATACTCAACTTGCTTCTTTGTAAAGACGGGAAATCGAAAGACAACCTGAATGCTCGGATGGATCTACAGGAGTGGGGAATAAGAAGTGAATTGCACCCTAGACCGGTAGCGGGTAAACCAGGCAAGTTTGTACTTCCCAATGCCGCTTATCATATGTCACAACCGGAGAAGAAAAGATTCCTGTAGGTGTTGCATGATTTGAAAGTTCCCACAGGTTTCTCAGGATCATTCAGCAAGAAAATAAAAATTGTGAAAGGTAAGATCGATGGGCTGAAAAGTCATGATCACCATGTTATCGTGGAGCACCTTCTTCCATTAGCCCTCAGGACTTCTCTCCCCGAATCGGTTGGTCTAGTAATCAACGACCTATATTGTTTTTTCAGAGAGTTGTGTGCTAAAACACTGGAGGTTGTGACGCTGGATAAACTAGAAAATTCTATCGCGTTGATACTTTGCAAGTTTGAGCGTATTTTCCCACCATCATTCTTCGATATCATAATACACTTGACGGTTCATTTTGCAACTGAGGCTAAGTTAGCCGGACCGGTATAATATCGATGAATGTATCCCGTCGAGAGGTACGTGTAATTTTTTGTTTCGCGCAATTTTTAAAATTATTGTTGTCCTGTATGCCCGTATTTATTTATTCAACATATTTTGTTTAGGTACCTCTACACTCTTAAAAAATATATACGCAATAAAAATCGACCAGAGGGTTCTATCATGCAAGGTTATCTTCTTGATGAAGCAACCACATTTTGTTCCCGCTATCTGGACAAGAACATTGAGACGAGACTTAACCGGCCTCGAAGAATTCAAGACGGGCCATATGGCAAAGCCGATTATAAGAGGGTAGACACTATGTTTATCAACAAGATATACCGATTTATCTTGCTTAATTGCGCATGTCTTGAACAAATTAGAGAGTAAGTTTTTTTGGATTAATTGTTATATTTGTATTTGTGTGTGTATGAAATGATATAATATTAATGTTACCATTATTTTTCGAAAACAGAATTCATTTTAACGAGGTACGTGAGGGGCATCCTGATTGGAACGAAGAACGATTGGAAAAATATCATCAGGATAATTTTTGTGATTGGGTCACAGATCATGTAAGTTATTCGAATAACATGTTATTTCTATCAGTTTTAATCTAAACTTATATAGTTATGCATTTGTCATAAAATTTGTTTTGCTAGATCCACGATCCAAACTTGTCTGCATCATTTGAGAGTGATTCAAGATGTTTAGCTCAATTTCCTAGTATGGAGGTTGCATATTATAAAGGATTCGGTGTCTTTGGATACAAATTCGAAGTTAAGGACATAGAAACATCTAGAACCACTCAGAATAGTGGGATTGCGACGGTAGGATCAGACGGTGTGATTTATTATGGGTATTTAAATTGTATACTCGGCATCCACTATCCCGGACGATCAAAACCTTTTTATATATTCCAGTGTACTTGGTACGATACGCGAACTGATACGGATAAGTGGAGAAGCAATCTTGGGACTTGGAAAGATGAATATGGATTGACCAGTGTGAACACATTTCGATTTTACGGTCAGGAAGATCCGTTTATCTTTCCGAACCAAGCGTTCTAAGTATACTACTCACAGTGTTTGAAGCATCCAGAATAGAGTGTCGTATGCCATTGGAAACCCAGGGATGTCTACAATGTCCCAGAATTTGAGGACAGCGATGAGGATGAAGAAGAGAGAAGGCTTAGAGTGCTCCGACCGTCTGTTTCGAAGGATGGGTTGTCTTCGGCCGATCATGAAGTTACGTGGGTTAGAAATGATATCGATGATGAAATCCAAGTAGATATGTTTAATGCGCCCACAAAACGAAAAAGGTTATCAGTAATGTTATATTATTACTTCACATTTTACGATCTATACATATATAGTCAATACTTGTAATGATTGTCTAATGCGTCTACGAACCGTTTATCTAGATTTGATGACGATGACGGGAGCAGCGAGGGGCGGCAGGAGCTCCAGCGGCGGCAGGAGCTCCAGCCGCGGCACCGGCAGAGGCAGAGCAGTTCTGCCACCCGGAGAGCTGCGTAGGGAGCTTCAGAGGGCCGGTCTTTCACCCAGATCGGAGACCCCTTCGGATGCCTCCTTCCGTGTGGACTTTGCCACACCTCCAGGTATATTGCACGCATATCCATTTTGAATGTAATATTATAGATATTCATGCCTGTTCATGTCAAAATTACTTATATTGTCAATGTTTGATTGTCTAGTTGTTAGTGATGCGTCCACATCAGGGACAGAGGCCACTCCCGCACCTCCAGGTATGTTTATATATCATATAGTGCATGTATATTGATTTAGAATGCTATATGCTCTTACTTAGATAGTAATTTTTTTTATTGTCTAGCTGTAGGTGGTGACACCACCGCACCTGCGGGTATATTTATATATCCTATAGTGCATGCATATTGATTTAGAATGTTATATTATTGATCTACACATTCTTTTTGCAATTACTTATATAATCTATTTTTAATTGTCTAATTATAGGTGGTGCGTCCACATCTGCCGCAAGGACCACTCCTGCCACTTCCGTACCCTCCGCATCATCTGTAGGTTAGTATGAATAAATATAAGATATTTATTCATTTTACATATCCTCTATAAAATAAATATGATCTTCATGGAAATTTAGCGTCAATGTTTATTTTCTAGTTGGAGGGGATGCGTCCGCATCCGGGACACCGGCTGTTCCTCACCAGAGGAACTATCGTCCCGCTCGTGCTGCTGCCTGGGCCCAGGCTCGTGCTTTAGTCACCGGAGGTATATATCACACTTCAATTTTCGTTTAACCTTGATTTCTTAATACAACTTTGTCTTAATATTGATTGTCTTGATATTTCTTGCAGACGCAGGGCCTCCCTATCCTCAGAGGGGGACTCGAGGCCCGAATCAGTCCCACAGGCTGAGGCCGGACAGAGCTAGGGGGGAGGCAGCATTCCCCCTATTTTTTACCCCTGATTATCGCTATACCGGTCCTCATGCCGAGAGGTTTGGCCGGTATATGGGGGATGAGAGCCGGCTCGTGAAGAACTATCCACTTCACGTTGAGTGGGGCGACCAGCACCGGCGCTCATTCGCCCTCTTCTTTGATCAGGCTCGGGTATTAATATATATTTTCATTTGATTTATCCAATATATTTATTATTAACACTTGCAATCTAATAACAATGTTTTTTTTTATTTTCAGTTGGATTACGATTTTCAGCTTGTACCCGACCCTGATCACCCTGGGAGGGTGCTCGACCTTCATGCTCTGTACAATGGCCTGATGAAGAACATGCAGACCAAGGTCCGATACAACAGGAATAAGCTGAAGGCCGACTGCTACTCCCTGTGGATGGCGACCCCCGAAGCAGAGAGAGCGGCCCTCCTATCTACTCCGGCCTTTGCGAGAGTCGACGTAGAGATATGGCCTCTATTGTGCGAATATTTCGACTCTCAACGCAAACAGGTATGTATTTTAAATGTAATTCATCGTTTAGTATATAATTTATTTTTTTGTGTTCCTTAATTAGAAAACTAAATGTGAATGTGTTGTGCAGAAACAGGCCGCTCATAATATAGAGAATAGGAAGTCGGCGAAGAGGGGTCACCCCACTTATACAGGTGGCTCGAGGAATATTACTCGAGCCATGGAGTTATCGGTAAATTACAATAGACCGGCCTTTGTGATATAATACAATATTAAGAGTTATTTTCTAATATATCTAATATTAAGAGTTATTTTCTAATATTGCAGACAGCTCATACCCTGGCGCAAGGTGGTACACCGAGCGTGCTGTCCGCATATCTTGCCGTCCACGGCACCTCGACAGATCCCGCCACGGGCGAGCTTCGATACCCCGACGTCGCTACCCAGGAGTATTGCGTAAGTGTTAATATTTATTCAACCCCTATTTGAAATTTTAGTTTTGGAAGGTTCAAATTTAAATGATATACTTATATTTTACTGGTTAATGTGGGTGTAGGAGCGGGTGGTTGAGCAGGCCGAGGCATCGGGGATCGATTTTACCGGACAGAGCGATCCGATGCTGCTGACCCCAATCCTGGACGCCGCACACGAAGGGCACCACGGAGGTTAGGAGAGAGGCCGGGGATTGGGCCCTAGCAGGGCCCATATGAGGTTGGACTCCACCCCGGCGGTTACTTCCTCCGTCTCCGGTGAGCGACGTTTCCAGCAAGAACTGGAGAGCTTGAAGGCCACCGTTCAGGAGTTGAAGGAGATGCTGGTATGTATACTACTTAATAGTAAAATATTATGTCATATTATAGATAGCAACATATCCAATATTAGTACGTAGCCTGAGCTTATTTGGTTGTAGACTTAGCTTTGATTAATCATGCATACATATCTAATTAAAATAAACTACGGTTTTCCAAACTAGATATCCAAACGAGGCCTAAGTCCCTAAGTATACATAGATTGGGGTTTCGAAATAACTTGATAATGATATGAATTCGAATAATACACAGTTCTTACTCGCTTATTACACACGTAGGTCCAGACGCGACAGGGTACATCGGCCGAGCCTCCACATGCATCTCCTTCGGCTGCAGTTCCGCAGACAGTCCTATAGCTCCACCGCCCGCTCAGACTCCCGCAGCCGCGGCTCCGCAAGCCACTACCTCGACGGCGGCTGTGCAGACCACATCGCCAGCTCCACAGCCTGCTCAGACTCCCGCGCACTCCGCACTGCATGATTTATTGACCGAGGAGCAGGCGCGCCAAATTCTGGCATTTATCAGAGGTGGAGCTGGACCGAGCTAGGGTAGCTTTTTGATTCTTATATTTTAAACATGTATTTATTTATATGATACGATACATATTGTACTACATTTTGGACGATATTGATATTATGGTGTTTGCGTGTTTATATTGATATCATATTTTGCTTGTTGGTTCCTTTTGTATATTATGCGTGAGATGTGATTATGAATATTGCGATATATGTTCTGCGTGATGATTAATTTTATATATGATCGATGTATATATTATTGTGCACAGGGCGAGAAAAAAATAGGCAGCCCTTTTTTTTTTAAAAACCTGATAGTATGTACCAACGGATTAATCCGTAGGTCCCAACATTGTCCCTACAGATTTATCCGTAGGGGCAAAATATCAGGATACCTGATATTTTTCCTCTATGATCTCAGTATCAGGGGTTAAGCTTTCCCCTACGGATATATCCGTAGGGGCAAATAAATGCCCCTACACAGGTAGCCGTAGGGGCAAAATATTAGAATACATGATATTTTGCCCCTACGGATATATACCTACGCACTTATCCGTAAGGCCAACTATTTGGCCCTACGGATACGTCCGTAGGTACACATAATCTATTTTATAAAACCGTAAATAAAATAAATTTTTTGTCCCTACGGCCCAATCCGTAAGGAAAACTGGACCTACACATAAATCCGTAGGGGCAAATTTTAGTCCGTAGGGGTAAGTTCAAGGCTTCGACTTGCACCTACGGCGTTTATACCTACAGGGTATTTTCTTGTCCCTACGGATATATCCGTAAGGGCAGTGGTTTGCTCCTACGGATAAATCCGTAGGGGCAACCCTTAAGTTATCGATTAAAATTTCGTATTTTGAACTTGAGGATATTTTAATAAAATTTGATTCTTTAGAAAATGTTACAATTATATGATCGTGCTATGATTCAAAGTGTGCGTGTGGGGTAGGTTGTTACCCCTTGTGGTATTAACTAAACATTTGTTTAACAATATCATTATAGACACTAGTTAAAAGATCGAATAACCATGTGCATCATCTCATTAACATAGATTAAAATCTAATATTGCTGTTATACAAAAAAGGTTAATATTACAGTCTTTTAGTACGATATTTTTATTGTGATGTGAATTGCTTGCAATAGTTAAAGTTGTATATTTTGTGCCAAAACATTACAAGATTGATATGAATGAAATATGAAAATAATATTTTAACTTAACGATGAATATTGATAGGGAATGAAGAGGGGTTTACTGACATGGTTCAAGCATGATAATAGGATAGATTTAACAAAAGGCAGAAAGATAAAGGGAACTTAAGATTTAACAAGGGTAGCGATTCAGGGCAAGTTTGAAAAGAGTAAAAGGAAGAAATGGAGGGAGAAGGGACTTACGAGTTGCGCTTGGATTTAAATGGACGTAGGAAATAAAAGAGAAGCCCCGGTTGGAAGAACCGAGGCCGACGATACATAGATTATAGCGAGCTTGAGCTTCCGGCTTCCTTTTAGCGACTTATAGAGTAACGTAGTGAGAGGAAGAAGCTTCACGAAGTCTTGAGAGGCTTGGACTTGATAGAACTTAGGCTTGAAAGTAATTGGATTTGAGAGAGCGAATTAGAGAGTGATTTTTTAGAAATTTATAGAGGAGCAAGGATATTTGGGCAGCCAAGGGTATATGTAGGAGAATGCAGAGGGTGTATGGTGTTTTAAAAGAAATTAAAATGCATTGAAAAAGGTGTTAATAGGGTAGATGAAGGGTCTATTTGAGGGAGAGTGTTTTGAAGTATGAAAACGAACTGAGGGCGGCCAAAAGGACGTGTACCCACGGGCGGGGCCCATTTGGTCTCATCCAGGCAACCCAAACCAGCCCCAGGCCAGCCTAAATTTGGGTGATGGTGTCGGGGTTCGGGTCATGGTCTCGAGTTGTCGTGTTAGATCTAAAGGCATATGTTTATTTTTCTGTAACTTTGTGAAACTCCATCAATCGCCCGTAAAACTTCCAGGAACTCCCAAACGTTAAAAAGAAATTGAAATAAAATAAATGGGGGTGCAAGAATTTGAACACGCGGGCTATGGGACAATAGCGTAGAGACTAACCAGTGGGCTACTAGATATTCTTTGCACATATTTAGAAAATATTAAATATATGCTGATATCAGAAAGGAATACAATAAGATATAATTCAAAGGTATATGAAATTTGGGGTCGTTACATTTCACTCTTCTTAAAAATAATTTCATCCTCGAAATTTCCCCAGAAGGATATTGCAACAGAGCAAAGAAATAAGGTGGTTATAAGAAAGATCGAGATGACAATGAAAAGTTTACACATCCGTTTATGTCGAGTCATGATCATCGAGAAAACAAGAAGATATTCAACGGGATAAGATTCAAGAATGCTGTTGTTACAGTCTACCCTCCTTAAAAGAATTTCTTCTGCGAAATTATCTCAAGGAGGATATTGTAACAGAGAAGAAAATAAGAGTAGGATATTACAGTCACTTCGCGTCGTCGCGCTCCACCAGTCAGTAATCTAATCGATACGAAAGGGTGGGATTCAAAGATGGATTCGAAGAACATTAAAATTCGAGAGATTATATTCAAGAAAGTCGAAATTGAAGTTCAAAATGGATTCAAGGAATATGATAAAATTCAAATGGGAATTGAATGTAATAGTTCGATTTCATGTTTCTTATATTATACTGCTTACGATATTCATGCAGAACTGACCTGCATGGGCCACCAACAAAACCTGTCACGTCCCGCTTCCCAAAAGACAGGAGCAGGCATGGGACAAGCCCGCGACGTATTTATTTCAAGAAGGTCATTTCTCAAAACAAATACGCTAAGCGTAATATAAGCAGTATAATAAATACAAGAATAGACAAGTGAAATAAAATCCAATATCGATATATTTACATTCAAAGAATTTACAACTGATTACAAGATATCAAGTACAATAACAAAGAACCTTAAACTTGAGGCGTACTGGAAAAGTAAAGTGCGGGAAAAAAACTAATAGTCTACCTGTGAAGCTAGCTGGTTGTACTCCTCTACTATCGATTCCACCTCCTTAATTTCTAGATTATCTGACGAATATTCTAAGAAAGAAAGAAAGATGGGTAGAATGCCCGTCAGCGAACTTGCGTTCAGTAAGTCCCTAAGAAAGGTTGGATGTGAATGTAATGAAATGCAAGGTGACATGTAGTATGGTATGAATGGAAATGATGAATCATGAACAAGTATAACATGGCATTGTTAATAGCAACTATATAAGCATAGCAATATAATATGAGCATGGCAAACAAGTAAAGCATGGCCGTGTAGTATGGGTATAATGAACATGAAGTGTACTGTCCATATGTCCTAAACGGATCACTATAAGGGTAAGTTAACTAACGTGAGTTTAAGTGTGAATGTCAACCAATCTTAAGGGTGTTCTCAAACTCAAGAATAGGGCCTCAGGAGCAAGGAACCACGGGCCCAAAAATGACGGGACTTCAACTGTCGTTGAAGTATTCCAAACCCAAGAGTAAGGCCCCATAGTCTTGGAACCACGAGCTCTCATTCGTAAATTCTTGAATTTTTAATATAAGTATTTGTGACATTAATATAGGACTTCTGAGGTTACGTCGGATTCATACTCAAACTATCTCAACACCCCGCGTAATCTAATTTACAATTATAGTCACAAATCTTGCCCGAATCAATCAATACATAAGAAGTATGTTATTTCAAGATTCAAGTCGAGTTCATGTACTCATATCAAGTTCAAGTATTCATGTCAAATGTTCATGTCAAGTCATTACGTATTCATTATTCGGGTCAAGTCTGGTCAAGCATGTAATAGGTTTCATTGAGTCAAGAGTATTCATATCAATTGTAGTCATGTCAAGTTATGTTCAAGTGTATATATTGGGTTTAATTATTCAAGTTCATGTTCAAGTCAAATTCGAGTTCAAGTCAAATTCGAGTTTAAGTCAAGTAGGATGTCATGTATTTGATTATATATGATTCGGTATTCATATGATTTAAAATGACAACCACTGCACATGACCGACAGCATTTGTGCCTTTTTCAAGGACGATTGCCAAACAAAAATTTCTTTAGTTTGTAAGTTTACCTAAACTAGATAGGAAAGCACTCGCTTTCTCCGGCTCCCCAAGGCACAAAAGAAAAGATACTGTTTAAAACCCATTTATTATCTAAATACCTTAAAAATTAATTAGGTTATATATTCTAGGTATTTTGGTGATCTTAGGTCATTTACGTAAAATAGTTCATTTGAAAACTCGAGGGGGTTTTACTAAACTGCTTTATTTTTAAAATTAAACCTCGAAGGTGTTTTAGGTAAGAATATGTCGATTAGAATATTGAGGGTTTTTATTAAAAATTTATTTTAGATTTCATGGTGTTTTAGTAAGAAAACCTAATTTTTAGAAGTTTATGGTATTTTAATAAAAAATCTATCTTTTGGAAAAATTAAAGTATTTTAATTGAAATTAAAACTTTTCATTTTTTTGGTTATTTTATTTAAAGTCTAATTTGTAAATTTATTTTCTTTCAGTTACATATTAGATTATTTAATTAAATATTATTTAGTTTTAGAAAACCGTATTTTCTTTTTCTTCGAAAACGCGCTCCGTGAAGAGCTCAGATCTCACTCACTAAATCCAAGATGTGCGACAATCCACGCCATTTTCAGTAGGGCTCCCCTAACGAGGGTTGTGAGGGCGTAATTGCCAAAGGAAAAAGTTATCGATTAAAATTTCGTGTTTTGAACTTGAGGATATTTTAATGAAATTCGATTCTTTAGAAAAATGATCATGCTATAATTCAAAGTGTGCGTGTGGGATAAGTCGTTACCCCGTGTGGTATTAACTAAAAATTTGTTTAACAATATCATTATAGACGCTAGTTAGATCTAATAACCATGTGCATCATCTCATTAACATAGATTAAAATCTAATATTGCTGTTATACAAAAGTGGTTAATATTACAGTCTTTTAGTACGATATTTTTATTGTGATATGAATTGCTTGCATAGTTAAAGTTGTATATTTTGTACCAAAACATTACAAAATTGATATGAATGAAATATGAAAAATAATATTTTAACTTAACGATGAATATTGATGAGGAATGAAGAGGGGATTTGCCGACATGGTTCAAGCATGACCATTAGAATAAATTTAACAAAAGAGAGGAAGATAAAGGGAACTTAAGATTTAACAAAGGTAGCGATTCAGGGCAAGTTTGAAAAGAGTAAAAGGAAGAGATGGAGGGAGAAGGGACTTACGGGTTGCGTTCGGATTTAAATGGACGTAGGAGATGAAGGAGAATCCCCGGTTGGAAGAACCGAGACCGACGATACATGGAGGATGGCGAGCTTGAGCTTCTGGCTTCTATTTGGCGACTTGTAAAGTAAAGTAGTGAGAGGAAGAAACTTCACGAAGTCTTGAGAGGCTTGGACTTGAGAGAACTTAGGCTTGAAAGGAATTGGATTTGAGAGAGCGATTTAGAGAGTGATTTTTCAGAAATTTATAGAGGAGCAAGGATATTTAGGCAGCCAAGGGTATATATAGGCGAATGCAGAAGGTGTATAGTGATTTTAAAAGAAATTAAAATGCATTGAAAAGGATGTTAATAGGATAGATGAAGGGTTTTCAGCTCTCTGTTTGAGTGGGAGTGTTTTGAAGTATGAAAACGTACTGAGGGCGGCCAAAGGGACGTGTACCCACGGGCGGGGCCCGTTTGGACTCATCCAGGCCCCCAAACCCGTCCCAGGCTGACCTAAATTTGGGTGATGATGTCGGGGTTCGGGTCATGGTCTCGAGTTGTTGTGTTGGGGCCAAAAGCATATGTTGATTTTTCTGTAACTTTGTGAAACTCCATCAATTGCCCATAGAACTTTCAGGAACTCCGAAACGTTAAAAAGAAATTGAAATACAATAAATAGGGTTGCAAGGATTCTAACGCGCGGGCTATAAGATAGCAGCGTAAAGACTTAATCAGTGGGCTACTAGATATTCTTTGCACATATTTAGCAAATATTAAATATATGCTGAAATCGGAAAGGAATACAATAAGAGACAATTCAAAAATATATGAAATTTAGGGTCATTACAATTCTCGAATTTTTGAACATCATAAACATCCCCAGATTTCCATCAGCATACGACACTCCATCCCGGATGTTTCAAGCACTATAAGTAGTATATTTGAAATGCTTGTTGCGGAAAGATAAATGGATCGTCCTGACAGCAAAATCGACGTGTGTTTACACTAGTCAATCCATATTCATCTTTCTAAGTTCCAAGATTGTCTCTCCACCTATTTGTATCGGTTCGTGTATCGCACTAAATACACTAAAATACATAAAACGGTTCTTATCGTCCGGGATATTGGATACCAAGTATGCAATCTATGTACCCATAATAAATCATATCATTCGATCCTACGATTGCAATTCCACTATTCTGGATGGTTCGAGATTTTTATACGTCCTTAATTTCAAATTTGTATTCAAAAACACCGAATCTTTTATAGTACGCAACCTCCATGCTAGGAAACTGAACTAGACATCTAATTAACCCTAACCCTATCCCTAATCATAACCCTAACCCTAACCCCCTAATTAACCACTAACCCGGTCCTAACCCCAAACCCTAACCCGAACAACAACAATAATAACACCACCAACAACAAAATTATTAAATAAATTCCTTAGATTGAAGAAATCAAAAATAAAATTTAGGAAAATTAAAATTAAAATGGAAGAAACTAACCTCTAGCAGCGGCAAATCGAGGGTGGCGACGAGTTACCTACGTTTGGAGGTGACGAGGTAGCAAATCGAGGCTGGCGGTGAGGAGGAGCTAGGGCTCGATGAGCTGGAGAAGGCCGGGATGGAGGAGGGGACAACGATAAGGAGCTCGAGGTCGATCAGCGGCGATGGAGCACCTCGACGGTGGTGATGAAGGAGGAAAGAGAGGAGGAAGGGACCGGGGGAAATTTTTTTAGGAGGGGGACGGGATGGATAAGGTTCGAGCGTAGGTAATTTTTTAGGGAAGGGTGATTTTATTTCCTGTGTTATTTTTTCCCTAAAATACTCCTACCGTATGGGCAATTGCTGAAATTAATTTTAAATTATTTTTAATTTACTTATGCCCCTACGGTTGTAACCGTAAAAATTGCTCCTATGGATTGTCTCATCCGTAGGAGCAAACCATATTTGTACTAGTGTTGAAAAATCTACCAAACCTATCAAGAGACCAACATTATAGGCTAACTTGTTTGACACTAGTATCTAAATATTGTGAGTCTCATCTTTTTGTCTCTTGGATATATTGTTGTAGAATTTCAAGCTGGTAGGGAACATACCACTCTGGTTGAAAATCAACAATTTGAGCAATATCAAATTTTCTAGAAAACATAAGAATTCTCAAGAATATTCTAAAATGTTTTAGAAGATACAAGAATTCTCTAGAATGTTCTAGATGTAACTTCTAGAATGATTATGGAGAGTATCTAGCACCATGAAGGTTCTAGCTCATAGCAATATCTTGAAACTTCTATCTAATGTCATGATCAGAAGCTCTAAAAAGATCAACTTCTTGATAATCCTATGAGGTGTATAAATAGACAAAGATGCCTCAAAGTTGTAAGCAAGCTAACAAGCTTCCACAACTAATTAGTTGTTGGAGATAAGAAACTCCAATAACCACTATATATAAGTAATAAATTGGAGGGAAACGGTGCTCCAACAATAAGAAATCAATGTATCTAATAATCATCAACAACTAAAACATATTTATAATAAATCCTTCCTGATAAAATTCATATTTCCCTTTATATATATCCATCATTTCTATGGAGACTCCTCCACCACCTCTATTCTATCATTATATCAAAGTTAAACATCCTAAGTGTGATATCATAACAGGCCTACAATTTCTAACATGTAGTATCAAAGCCACAAATTCTAACACTTACGTTATGCAAATAAATATTCGGCATGTAATATTGATCTTATTTTGTGAAAATGGCTGAAGATTAAAGTTGAATATAAATACAGACATACCGACATAACACAAGAAATAAATTGTTGATTATCATGTACCTTTACTTAGTTGTGCAAGTAAGATTGCTATTCAAGTTCGAGCTGCTTGATTGAAAATATCTAAACGGTTGGGTTATAAATTACCTATACAGATAGGGGGCGCGCCCCCCCCCGCCCCCCCCCCCCTGCCCCCCCAGCCCCCGCAACCTCGCTAAAATTTCTATAGAACCGCTATATCTTGTCCCATGGAATGTTAAGAAACATCTCCCAATTTTAGGAGGATATTTTTTTTGGAATAAATATCTTATGTTAAGCATAAATTTAGTTTATGATGAATACTTTTATTCCTAGATCATAGGATAGCAAAATATTTTAAGCTTATTTGCTATACACACACACACACTATTGGAAACATATACATTATAAAGATTGCAATTTAAATCTGTTGTTTAATTAATATAATTTTGTTTTAAAAAATTCAATTTAAATTCTATTGTTACATACTAGTTAACTTAGCAAAGTTTTTATATTTTATGATATAAACTATTATATCAATTATCAAATATAAATGTAACAAACTTAGATAAAAGACTGGATTTTCAAATTTTCAGGATTTGAAAAGAAGTTTAAGAAGGTCTTCATTCTATTCTCTGAAAAACTAAAAGAAGAAAGAAAGATAAACAAGCAAACAACTATCCTCAAGGGCAAAGAGTATGAAAGGAGGAGAGCACATACATAGGACAGAATTTTAAAAAATCAATTTGAAAAACTCCTTATAATTTAATCATCCGTAGTTTACACACTAATCCATAAATTATAAGCCTTGATTTTATTAAAATAAATTAAACCCGATAGATATTCAATGTTTTATATGCTTGGATATAGGTTATATTGAGGTTAAGTGAATTACTTTTTATTTAGCACCACGAATACATGAAACCTGGTTCCGTCCCTGATTATAATCATCCGACAATTTGAGCAAATTAAATGATTTTACTCCTTTTAACGATCTCACTAGAAAGTATTGCACAGGAGTTCTTGAAATACATTGTAGTTGTTCGAGAGATACATATAAACCTTCTTACATTTCACCTGGCTATCTTTGAATTGTATATTTTGGACTCATTAAATTCCATCTCTCCATTGAGATCGAGAAATGTAGGGATTAATGGTACAAAAGAGAATTTATTTCCTATATTAGTTAAAAAGTCGGGACTCTTCAGTTGTTTCATTTTATTTTATGATTGACGTCGCCGATCTAGAATGTCGGCCTGCAAAACGCTGGTGATTGATCACATGTCTCTCATTTAAATATGAATGGTAGCGGTATCTTCACTCTCTTTTTGGTTGCACGAGTTTTAATTTTATGATTGACAACGTCCTGTATTGAGCTTTTAAATAAAATCCAAGAAGATATCCAATATTGATGTTATATCAAGTTTTTCAATTAGAATTTTTTTATTGGTTATAGAACTTTGTTAGCAATTCTATTTTCGAATATGTGAGTTCATATACATGTTTACATTTATATAATGACTATAATGTTTTCATGTGACCTGCTAATACGCTTATGGATAACCTACGTTACTTAAACACGGGTTATATCCACGCACTATATATGGATTAGATGATGGACATAAATTTTAGCATCCGTTTCATTCCGGCTAATTTCACTCCTGCGGTTTAGAGACTACCAACGACCGTGTACATGTCTTGTTAACAATGCTCACCCTTTGGGATACAGCCATGATGGAACATCATGGAGCCCATGTTGGCCCCTAGTCTTTGGACAACGAAAGGACAGGCTCAGAGTGGTTGTTACATACAAAATTGTTTTAGTATGGTGAAGACCTAGTCACCCTATATAGACCCAATAATAGAAGTTAGAAAATATAAGTAGTAGATAATTACATGGTGCATGGAGCCCCATACAGCTAGCAATGTCCAATTGAATAACCAAATTCATATCCAATTCCAAGAGCAATGGGGATTGGACCATGTAGCCTGGGTTTTCTCCACAAAATCTTTTGATACAACAGAAATGTTACATAAAACCCTAATGGCACAGGATTTCATGGCTAAATCTCTGTCTACTTCAAAGGAAACTCACTCCAAAGCAACCAATCAAAGAAAGATTAATTATGTGTCTCAAGATCTGAAACAAGCTTAATTGATCTTTTTTTTCTTTTTTGGGATGAAATCAAGCTTAATTAATTAATACCATGTCTGGCACGCTAGCTAGCGACACACATTTCAAATTAATGCATGCAATTATACATAATAATTTTGTGTAATATATCACCATTAAACTCACAGTTTATGCATGATGAAATAATTTCCTAAAATCTTTCTTCATTCCGTATATTCACGTTGAAGGAAAGATAATCTCAAGTCGTATATACTACTAGAAAAAACTGCAATGGCAAGGAAAACACTTATAATTAAGGGACAAATTTCCCTCGGCAATGTGCACACTACCAAATGAATTTCCCTCTTACTAATATTCTCTCGACAACGATCTAATGCTAAGGATGAAATAATACATTACCGATGGAAAGTATTAAAAACATAAATTTAATTGGACCAAAATATAGCGAATGAATTATTGCCGAGGAATATATATCCCAAGCAATAGTCATATTAGCGACTAAAGAACTAATGATACTATCGGCAATATTTCCCTTGCTATCCCCAATTAAATTTATGTTTTTAATATTTTCCTTCGGAAATGTATTCTTTCACCCTAGGAGATCATTACCGAGAGAACATAAGCAAGAGGGAAAATGCATACACATTGCCGAGAGATAATTCTCTCGTAAATGTTTCCATCCTTATTGCAGTTTTTTCAACTAGTCTACTATATTTTCATTGCTGCTCTTGCTGACATCTACTTCTGTCAAAAGATAAAAAAGTCAAACTCAAGAAATGTGTTGGCTACTAAATAATAATTAAAATACCTTTTTTCTGCAAGCTAGATAAATTAAACTACAAAACACAAGTTAATTAGAAAGTTAACGTATAGATCTCAAATTTTTTTGACTACATACAAAATAAGTTTATTAACTAATTAAAGCTAAGTTCAAATTTAATTTCAGAATATGAAGAAGCACAATTAATGTATTCATATATATGCTGTCACTCTTAAAAGATATACAGAAGAGCAAGTGGTGAGTATTTTCCTAATTACCATCATTACAACTTACTCCAAAAGATAAACATACCTTTCCCTTAACCAATAGAGAAATTAAATAATTCACCAGCTTCATTTTAAAAATGAAGGCCTATATATTTTTGCAACAACTCTTCATCCAACAAAATCATGAAGAAAATGACGATCTTGCCCACCCAACGAACCGATCACGTTATAAGGATCGACGCTGCACTCATCAAGACCAAGACCAAGCCCAAATTGGTGAACATTCAATGGAATAATTGGCTCGGTCAAGCAAATCCCGTTATTTTGATGAAGGCCAAGACTAAGTGATACACCACCATTTCCTTTAGCCCCGATATCTCGATGCCCGGAATAACTGTCAAATACAAGATCGTAGCTAGGCTCTTGAATTTGATTAGGGATTCGTGTGAGCTCATCACGGGGTCTTTTAGTGGATTGATTTTGATTGGTTGATGATGTGGCAGTTGAAGACGAGGGGAGTCGTGATTGCTTATCTGTGTTAGGGTTTGTAATGCCATCGTCTGGTTTGTTTTGTTGGCGCATTTCAAGAGAGTGTACTTCTTCAACCATTGGTTTCCAGAGTCGTACTCTGGCATTAATAAACCAGTTTGATACCTGCCCATGTTAGCAATGTATGGATCATTGATCAACACTATAATATTGGTTTGCAATTAATATAGAAAATTTTGATGTAATTAATAATATGTATATAGAAATTTCTCAAATTTGTAGGATGTTTTCTTGTTACCTGGTTTCTTGCAAGACCGGTTTGTTTCGCCAGCATCTGTTTGTCAGTGTCCGTAGGGTATCTGCAGATTAACGCCATAAGAATCGGATAACTCAAACTATTTTAATAAATATCTTAATATTTATTGCATGTTTAGGGTGATGCACAATTAGTGATTTCATTTGTTTGTAAACTTTCATGGAAATACAAGTTCAGGTGATTGCAAGAGCATCAAACGTGCAGACACAGAAAAACTTCAATTGATACATACCACGTTAACATTAATACTAACAGATAGAAATATGCAAATCATCTCTAAACCTCATACCTACTTATGTTGATTAAGTAAATTAATTGCCTCTTTTAATTAGTTTCCGATGGAACTTAAAAATCATGTAGCATTTCTGCAAAAGTTTTTTCCGGCTATCTCATGTGACCTGAAATTAGTCTTATATCTGTAAATGCCGTCTCATGTCGCATGTCGGAATAACCATTATTAGTTTCTAATTACCAAATACACACAAATGCTACACGAAACAATCCAAAATAACAAATAAGAATCAAAATCTTGCAACAAATGCTGCATTCATGGCGTAGCAAACCAAATGGACCAAAACTGTAGTACTTGGGATATGAGAAAACAACGTAAATGGCATGAAAATAGGGCTTGCTTAAAAATATAAATATCACATTTTATAAAAAAAAAAAAAAGGGTTCGCCAGCTGTAAGAATATAAGAAAGGCACTCATGTGTGAAATATCATGGCATTACAAGAAAAGAGTGTGTGTGTGTGTCATTTCAGCATGTATATTATAACACTTACGGGTGCAAAAAGTGCTCGAAGAGCCATGCTCGAAGCACGGCCACTGCACGTTCAGGAAGCCCCCTCTGCGGTCGCCAAACATGCGGTTGCCTCATTGCATCATAGTTAAAATTCGACGGTCTATTTATGATCCCGAATCCAGAGTTTTCTTCTTGAGCACTAAATCCTTCCTTGATGTGAAGCAATTGGTCAGACATTGCATTTTTCAGGCGCTTAAAGTGCTTCGACATTACTTCAATTGCCATTGAAGCATATGGGGCAGCGCTGCCGAGGCCTGGTACGGACCCGAATGATGTGATCACGGCTTGCACCTGTTGGTAGTACAGTTTGTATCTCCGATAAACCTAAACAAAACATCATCAATAAGTCACAAATGCACTTACTAAGTAATGTCTATATCCAATTTTCTCCAAATTAACACACCAAAAACAAATGATATCTATGATATATGCATATAATACTTGATAGAAGGTACACTTATTTCGAAGTGACTTGTGCAATGTTTCTTAAGTAAAAGTTGCGTATCAGTGTAGAAGAAACTAGAATACAGAGTTAAAACGTACATAAAAGCGGTAGTATCTAGGAGAATTTACATATTAGAAGTGTGTAGGAATATGACAAGTGTATAGAAGGACTCACATATTTGGCTAAAAAGTTGGGAATACGGTGCAATTCCCTATGTAGTGGTTATTATGTCCACTTTTTATCTAATAAGAATCCATGCAGCTTACATGAATTCTACCATCCTGGTATGAAAAGTATATTTCAATATGAAAATTGTACATAAGGACTAGCAAGTGAGTACGATCCATGATTCAGAAAGTTTTACAGATTGATGGAATGAATCAACATATTATGCTATCTAAGCCCTTGTGCGTAAATTAATTATTTAAAAAAAATCTTTTTAATAGACTTGGTATTTGGCATGCTTAATCCCTTATAATAATCACAACAAAGTAAGAGTACTAATTCATTTATTAATATAATTATTTGACCGGTATCCTAAATTGGTAATAAATTTGGCTTGACAGCATTTTTATACAAAGTTCAATAAATAGGCGTCCTTAATTATAAAAAATAGGCGTCCTTACTTATAAAAAAATTTGGGATGTTCGGGAATCGAACTGGTCACCTCGCATGAGCTTTTGGTTTAAATCTTGTAAGGGGCAAAAAAAAGTTGCACCCATTCCTCAGAATTTAAAACAAAAATAGATGCAAAACTAGCTAGTGTTTGATGTTTGAGTGTGCATGAAATATTATGTTTACGATAAGAATTGAAGAGCATCAAGTGTTAACATATATATGCAATATTCTATAATTAAATACATCTCTATGTTTCATCTAAAACACATATCAACAATTCTAAAAGCAAGATTTAGACGTACCTCTATCCATAGCCATAAGAGCACGCGAAAGTCACGACCGAGATAGATCTTCCTCTCTTTTCTCTCCTTAAGACGGCTCTCAATGGGAAAAACCAATTATTAAGGTTAAGAGCAGGAGAGAGGATCTAGCCTGTATATATAATGAAAAACATTGGGTCCTCTCATAAAAGATCCAATAAGATGAAGGCATACACTGACCGTCCGATCACATCATATCCAATAAGAGGTGTGCTAAATCCCATTAATCTTATAAGAACACATGACTTTATTGGGCCTACCAGCATATCTCAAAACTACATAATATTGGCACAACCCATTTTAATAAATCATAATTAATGATGGCCCATAATTAGATAAATCTAACATTCTCCCACTTGGGCATCATTAATTAAAAAAACATTTACTTTAAAAAAAATTATAAAATACCTTTCAGAAAACAATTTATTTCGCAAATGACTCTTGGGCTGAGCAACATAAAACACTGTATGTGGTCACAAAATTAAAACTTATATATTATGAAACAACACCTCAATAATCAATCCGGCCCAATAGAATGCCTTACACCGAATCATGACAGTAATTATATTCTCAATAATATAAAGCAATCCATGATCACAAATGCTAGAATCATATCGACATGGATCAAATGTGATAGTGTAGCAATAAAATAGTACTCCTTATGTGATCTTTATTTATGTACTATTTTTTTGTCGATCCTCGGATTTCTCTTTAACCTTATGAGAAATCCAATTTCTCTATGTGCTTATGAGAAATTACATAAACCAATTCCTTCTTAACTTTATAAGGAATTAAATTTCTCTAAATACTTATGGGAAATTCATATGAAAACAATTCCTCTTTAACCTTGTAAGAAATCAAATTCCACGAAAACCTTATGAGAAATTTACCGGCCTTAAAATAGGCTTGTATACCCATTTTCCTTCAGGTATACCTTTACGACAAATCCGTCATACTCAAGAAAAACAGGTACCACAGTTTTCAAGACATATAAAATGACATGTCATAAGCATAATGTGCACAATGAATAAATAATGAAGTGTCAAACAAATAACAGAAATGATGATCATCAATAAAGAAACTAAAGTGCATAAGGATAATTCTCTTTCGCCTTTCTTTCAAGCTCATTTTTAGGACATTGATATTTGCTAAAATCATCTCCTTTCATCACGGGCACATCTTCTGACAAACAGTCTTGCAAATTAAATCTTTCAGGCACACGGCCAATATATACCTTTTGAGACAACCCCAACAAGTCGCGTGATCTATCTCGATGAATCTCTATGCCTAAAACAAATGAAGCATCTCCTATATCCTTCATATTAAAACTCTTTAACAGTAGGTGTTTGGTCTCATGTAGCAATCTTATATCACTACTTGCAAGCAAAATATCATTTACATATAAAACAAGATAAATGTATTTCCTCCCACTGACCTTGCAATATAAACATTCATCCATTTTATTTTCCACAAAACCCAAAGAAGTCACCATCTCATCAAACTTCTAGTACCATTTATGAGAAGCTTGCTTAAGACCATAAATCGACCTTTTCAATTTGCACACTAAATTTTCTTTGCCAACTTCTTGAAAACCTTAAGATTGATCCATATTTCTTCATCCAAATTGTCATTTAGAAAAACCGTTTTCACATCTATCTGATGAAGTTCCAGATCAAAATGAGTCACTAAAGCCATAACAATTCTAAAAGTTTCTTTTGTAGAAACAGAAGAAAATGTCTCTTGATAATCAACGTATTCTTTCTAAGTGAACCTTTAGCAACCAATCTGGCCTTATGGCGCTCAATTTTACCTTTGGATTTTTTTTAGTTTTGTACGCCCACTTGCAACCAATCGGTCGACAACCGGTAGATAACTCAACTAGCTCCCATCTTTATTAAGTCCCATAAACTTTAATTCATCTTCCATAACACTAAGTCATAAATTAGAATGAATGCTAGAAACTGCGTCACTAAAGATAACAGGAACGTTGACTTCACCAATATCATAATCTCCTTCGCCAAAATACACATAAAAATCATCAGGAATTGCATTTTTCTGTCTGATGGATCTTCTAACTAATGCTTCTGGAGCATTATTCATATTGGGAGGCACGATATCAGGAAAAGGAAAATCATCTTCAACTTGTTGCTCAATATCAACATTAACTAGTGAAGGTAGAACAACACTATCTTGCAATGTGGGCAAAAGATACAGAAACACATTCCCCCTGCATCTGCTCATCGACAGCCGGAGGATCCTAAAGATCTACAATATCAAACTCCAAAAACTTTGCGCGCAGTTTGAAATTCAACAATTCTAGTGCTATTAGAGGGTCGATAGAATCTATATCTTTTGGAATGATTGGGATATCCAATAAAATAACAAGCGGTTCTGGGATCTGTTTTCTTTTCAAAAGGGTTATAAGCTTTCGTCTCGTTTTCAGGGGATCCGACCGAAAGACCGGCCGGCGCCCATCCGACTAGAAGGACCGAGAAATTAATAGAGCACCAGACCCATTGCTTGTGAGGTAAGGTAGCTGCATCGGTTAAGAGGTAATTTAAGTTACCATTAACTCGGCCCTATACTGTGTAATCTTTTAAAAGGTGTTCTGAGTGAGTTATTTCAGCTCCACGGTTTCTTTCCATTGAAAAAAAAATGAAAATAAAAGTATGGAATAGAAGTGATTTAACTGGACAATCTCAAGCCCTCAAATGAGTTGAACTAGGCTTTTTACCAATCCATAATTCAAAAGGTGTCTTGAGAACAAATTTGCTAGGAATCCTATTGAGAATGTACAAGGCTGCCCTAATAGCTTCTTCCCAAAAATACCCAGGTAGGTTATTTCTACTCATTATGCTACGCATCATATCCTTAAGAGTACGAGTTTGCTTCTCAGCTACCCTATTCTGTTCAAAACTACCAGACATAGTATGTTGGCCAATAATCCCACAATCTTTCAAATAATTAGTAAAAAGCCCTAAATATTGTCCAGCGTCACTATGTTTACCATAATATTCACCACCACGGTCAAGTTTAACAATTTTGACAACTTTTCCCAATTGTTTCTCTGATTTAGTTTTAAAGACTTTAAAAAGTGCATCAGATTTTTCCTTGATTAAATAAACAAAACCATAACGGGAAAAATCGTCAATAAAAGTGATGAAATACTTATTACCACATAAGGTCTCAGAATAAGGTCCATTAATATCAGTATGAATAATTTCCAAAAGATTCGAACGACGAGTGACATCTTTTTCTTGGTCTTAGTTAATTTACATCTACTACAGTCGACACAAACACCTAAATCATCAAAATCAAGATAGGGCAAAATTTCATCTGTTATCAATCTTTTTATTTTCTCTTTGGAAATATGATCTAAACGTTTATGTCATAGATTGAAAGATCTTTCTTTAATCAAAGGTCTTTACGACACAGTTTTACCAACAAGACAAGTCATATGGTTATCATTGTCAGGAGCCAAGCAAAATTTATATAATCCATCAGATAAGGCACAATTACCAATATCAATAGAATTTAGAATTAATCGCATTTTTCTATTTTCAAAAAGAAAACAAATCCCAACTTGTCCAATAACGAAACCGAAATTAAATTTCGTCTAAAATGCGGTGCATAAAAGATGTTCTCTAATACAAGATGATAACCAGATTCTAAAATAAGGACTACTGTTCCAATAAACTCGGTCTCTATATCGACTACATTTCCTACTTTAATCTTGGACTCCCTTTCACTAGGTCTCCTTCTGAACCCAATCTCATAGTGACATGAACAGAAGCTCTACTATCAATCCACCAAGAATCTAAAGAAACATTAACAAAATTAGACTCAATGCAAATAAGAGCTAAATGATTACCTTCTTATTTGTTCTTCTTAGCTAACCAAGACTGTTACTTAAAACAATTGACCTTTTCATGTCCGGGCTTCTTACAGAAGAAACACTTAGAATCATTCTGTGTGCCAATCTTTTGATTCCCTCGATTGTAGGTTTGACCATTAGGATTCCTTTTGAAATTCTAAACCTTCATGGGACCACTAAGCTTATCCTTCTTATCGTATCCATGATATTTCCAATAGCTAGGTTTAGACTGAGCCACTACCAATGCAGTTTCGGTCTTTTCCTTTTCTTTTTTTTTCCTCTTCAGCAGCACGTTTGGTGATAAGATTAGGGATTTTCCAAGTTTCGTTTTGAGCAGAGTAAACGGTTTTGATGACACTAAATTCAGAAGGAAAAGCTTTCAAGGCACGACTAACAATGAAATCATCGGGTATGGAAATATCAAGAGTTTTGAGTTTGGTTTTGAGATGGATAATCCTAAGGATATATTCTCTAACCCTTTTAGCACTATCATACTTATTAATAATGTCATCCATAAGACGGTTAGACTCCGCCTTATCAGAAATTTTATCTCTCCTCCACGGCAGTGAGAAACTCCTTAGCCTTTGTGGTCTCAGGCAGGCTACTAATCAGATGTTCAGAAATTGACTTTCACATTGCAATGAGACTGAGCCTGTTAGATCTCTCCCACTTGGCATGAAATTTCTTCTGCTCAGTAGTACTCTCAGCTGTGAGCTTCGCAGGTTCATTCTTACGTAAAACCAAATCAATGCTCATAATATCAAGAGCAAAATCAATGTCTTGCTTCCATCGCTTGTAATTAGTTCCAGTCAGGACTTCTATAGTGGTGTTATTATTATTAACCGAAAATATAACTGCATGAGTCAAAACAAAATAACCACAAATTAAAGTTAATATGGACAATAAATCATATGAATAAGCTTTAAAATAAAACTTGATAAGCCTATTCATTTAAAGGACTCCAATACATCGTCACAATCTCCACTTTGGGCAGAGAATTGTAACATGCAGTAGGATCTCCACACATGGACACAGCCAATGAGAATACACTAATTTCAAAAATACCCCCATTGGGGCAGATAAGTTTTAAGCTAGTATATTGTCACTGCAATATGGTACATGCCATCTCATGTAACATATAATCGCCCCCTTTGGGCAGGCTACGATGTATTAACCGACTGAGATTATCCCAAAACCGAATGAGATTATCCCAAAACCGAATGAGAAACAACTTTCAAATCTCAATGTGTGAGCCACTTTGGTGACAAACACACATTTCAAATTTGAGTCTTTCTTGAATGAGAGTAAATATATTTCCCTTTAACTTGTTAATTGAATCATGCTTTTGGGATACGGAATCTTATGCATCTCTTAATTTAAATTATATTGTAATATTTTAACATATAAAGAATATGTCATATGCAAACAGAGACTTGATGGCAATTTTATAGCAAATTAATAGCATAATAGTTAACTAATTGCAATAAAATAATAAAGAATACATGCAACACTGATGCATATATAAATTGCTAAGATATTAAAACATGAATAAAATGTAAAAAAAACTAATACAAAACAGTCCCTGCAGGTCTTAATACGCAATTTCAGGGAAAAAAAAATTGCATTTAAAAAAATAATAAATTATTATTTGGGATCTATCGGGAGATTTATTTTTAAAACATATATAATGATACATGTTTTGCCAATTGATTTAATCCCTCCCAGGTTGTATTGTGCCATCAGCACTTACTCATCCTCATGCTTTGATGTTTAGTCCATCATGCGAAATTTCTAGAGCTTTAATTCATTGTCAGGGTTCTAAAAAATTTTAAATTAAAACTATTCTTCTTTAATTAAATCAGATTATGAAACCAATTGATTCATCAAAAAAAATCTACCATCTATTTCCCTCAATCAATATAAATACCAAATTGGTAATAAGAAATCTAATTAAATTAACAAAAAATTTATTTCTCCCATCATGAAAAAATCAGAACTTCAATACTGATCATGCATAACCGAGACTTTAAAAAAAATTGTATCCTAGATCATGGTTTTAGAAAAGAAAAACATAGGTTTGACTTTGATACCAACTGTAACATTATATAATTAAATGCATCTCTATATTTCATCTAAAACACATATCAACAATTATAAAAGCAAGATTTATACGTACCTCGATCCATAGCTATAAGAGGATCTAGCATGTATATATAATGAAAAGGGGATCTAGCATGTATATATAATGAATCTCGTTGGGTCCTCCCATAAAAGATCCAATAAGATGAAGGTCTATACTGACCGTCCGATCACATCATATCCGATAAGAGGTATTGATGATACTGAGAACTCTCCAGATCACGACACGTGGCAGATGACGTACCATAAGGCTTACGGGAAAGGAGCAGGAACGGTAGATTGAAGGCGTATCCCAAGCCTTCCTCCCGAGAATGTTCCCAACCTTCGGTAGCCTTCCAGACCACTCCTATGCTCGTCTTACAAACAACCATTGGCTCGCCTCCGAGCCTTTCCGCACGCTGAGCTTTCTCAGCCCCCTAGCTCACCTCCGAGCTATCACGGAACCAAGCTTGATCGGCCTCCCGCTCGTCTCCGGGCCTCCTGCCGAGCTCAGCTTCCTCGGTCTCATCGACCGACTCAGAGCGCATATCATAAGCGTCCCGGACATGGCCCTGCGAATCTCCCCATACGCGAGATATCCGCCGCCCCACGATCTCGCGTTCCACGCCATCGCATTCCCCCATTAATGAGTGTATCTCGTCATTAATGGTGGATTCCGCTTTTCACGCAGGCGTGACGTCAGAGGCATAATGGCCGGCATGAATCTCGCGCCCGCCAGCCCATGACTGTCACTATATAAACCCCCCTCTCAGACGACTCAGGTAAGGCAATTTGACCCCGATAGGCCGTTACTCTACCCGAATATCTCGACTAACTTGATCGTCGGAGGGCCCTCGGTGGCACAACCATCCCGAACTTCCTTACAGGTAGCTCGGCCTCATTCCTGACAAGCCCACTGAGATCCACACGCATCAAGAGGCAACCCTCGAATCCAATCTCAGCCATCCATCAACACTCGCTGCAGATCAACGGAAGATAACATCTGAAGGAGATCCAGAGCTCCATCAGGTATGTTAAAGCCCATTAACCCAATAAGATCATATAATTTTATTGGGCCTACCAATATGTCTCAAAACTACATAATATTGGCACAACCCACTTTTAATAAATCATAATTAATGATAGCCCATAATTAGATAAATCTAACAATATATATGATCGCATGAACGTAATTTTACAGCAATTAGAATACTCCAAATTACTGAAAGACACATGCGAGACTCCGTAAAAGCTAGATTTACCGGAGTCTTGCTACTAATTAACCACTCTCTCTTAATTATTGCTAGGAAAATATGAAGATATGTAATATTCATAATCCAAAATGAATAATCAGCAATATCCTACAAATTCTTCTAAATTGAAGAAGAAAAGAGTATGATTTTATTAAAACTATAACAATTTCTCATGTTGATCACAATTATGAAGCCTTGGTAACCATCAATTAATGGCCACAACGCTAAATACTAAAACAAAAAGCACCAACTTAGCATCATGTATTAAATGAAAGAGAGCACATTAATGGTGAACGAACCCCCTAAAAATCAATCTAAAAATATGCCTGATAATGCCTCCAAGTAAACTATATAATAAGACAAGATTATATCCTCATACATAACACAAATTAATTGAACAAACCAAACCACCAAATCTGCAGTGCAAGATTCCCCCCATGAGTGCATCCAAGACCCTTGACAAGATAGAACATGCCCATTTTCCATAACTACTCCTCCCCAAATAAAGCGGATTTTATAAACAAGCTAGATAGCTAGGTGCAATGTCTTTTCAACATAATTATTTACATAATAATTTAGTTACAAATGACACTCCCCTTCATTTTCTACATTAAGTTCTCATAGTTCTTGCCGTTGCACTAAAAACTATAGAAGTTGTGATGAACGCTGAGTGATATAGAACATACATCATGGTTCGATTTGACTAGCAATAGAAAATTAATTTGACCTGATCGTTCACTAACTCAGCTGCGGTGTCATGTGCTAATAATAAAACGGAGATTCAAGCAGTGACAAGTGCCGAATTAACTAACCCTAGATCCATTAGTTTACCAAAGTTCATCAAATTCAAAATAAAATTAAAAAAAAGAAAGGAAATTAAAACCTCGTCAAGCATGGAGATGAGCCAGTTCTTCCACTGCTGCTGGTGCTCCATGGCGGCCGCCGCCGCCGCCATCCGGCCGCCCGTCCCGCCACGTGTCATCATCTCATCAATCTCCGATCCATCGAACAAAGGCCCACGGTCGCCGACACGAACCGCGCCATCGACGTCGCAAATCTGGTCCAACATGGCCTTCGCCGGCTCGAGGAAGCGTGAGCGCCGCAGGATCTCAGCGTAGCCAGTGAAGGGGCCCAGCGGCCCCGCCAGCTCGGCATGCCCGGGCTGGTGACGTGGCGGCGGGTGGAGGGCGTGGTGGGCCATGGAGGAGGAGGAGGAGAGAGAAAGAGAGAAGGGGATCTGAGGGGTAGAAGTGCAAATAGGGTAATTGCTAGGGTTGAGCGCGGAGATTAGTAAAGGAGAGGAAGAAGGCTGAGGCTCCATGATGCTGCTGCTGTCATGAGAATAGCGGAGCTTCTCCCTTCGGCTCTGCTGAGGGACATGATACATGCCGCCGCCGCCGCCGCCGCTGTGGTTCTCTTCTTCCATCTGATGATGATGGCGATGATGAGCTTTCTCTCTCTCTCTCTCTCTCTCTCTCTAAAAATGAAAAACTTTTTCTTTTAGAGAGAGGAAGAGAATGATGAGAGAGAGAGATGGGTGGAAGAAAGAAAGATAAGAAAAGAAAGAAAGAACCGGGTGTTGCCGGTGGAACTGGAGATGACGCACGTACGTGGGGGCTGAAAACGGGGAAGGGACTGTTCAGATGGGGTGTGATTACAGGCTAGTAAACCTAGGACTGGACCACCTTTAGGTTCAGAGGGAAATGACTGTTATGCCGCTCTGAGGAATTTTGATTTTACCTGCTTGAGAATATTTCCAGTCAGGTTTGGCTACGAAACACCGACCCTCAAGATCCCCGAAACAACTGTTTTTTTAGCTTTTTGGAAATCAGGTATTTTCCAAGTAATTATCATCATTATTTTGCATTCGCATTGCACACGTATAGCAAAAAAATTTGTTGTTGATATCTCCACATGCATTGTACATGCCACGATCAATTGATGACGTCAACCGACTTAGAATAAAGATTTCTTTTTCCGCCTTTCTAAAATGTTAAATTTGGAAGGAAAAAACATGGGCGCGACGCAATCCCTCCTTTGCATTATAATTGTAGAGATATAAAATTAGTATCATTCATTTATGCTCACACTCATGGTCAACTTCTTTTCTTATATGCCTATACGCTGATGGAAAAGATTGGATGAAGAAATGATGGGTTGATAGCCAAAAAAAAAAAGTTTTCATCAATGAAATACAATGATAAGGCCAACATTTTGATTAGGGACGGACCCACCAAGAACTCAACGCCCATTTAAGAAATCCATATTTCAATCTATTAATTCAATACCATATAATTATGGAAGTATGAATATAAATTCGGATCATAAATATTACATAAAGATATGTTTCCCAAAGTGGCTATGCATAATACTGACTACCAACAGATTATGGGTTCGACTCTGGGTATATTATTCTTTTCCATTTCAGTTCTATCAAGTATGAATCCTATATATTTTTCTTGATAGAAAATTTTAAGATAAGAAAGCAACGGAATTTTTTTTTGGGGAACTGGCCCGTAAGCCTTGACCTATATATGCACAAACAACACACACCATACACAAGTACACAACACACACGCGCATCCAGGAGACCCATGAATTTGCCCAGAAAACGTTAATTTATGGCCACTTCCTCTTTCTTGAGGTTCCTGGAGTTCGAACCCCACACTCTTCCCAAAAGGGAAAATGCCCGTACCAACCGAGCTACTGCTCAGAAGTAAATATTTGAATTTATAAACTTTTGCAACTTTAATAAAGAATGAAATGTATAATTCTGAATAATAATAATAAATCATTAGACAAACTTGAACCTAAGACATCTAAATAACCTCCTACCATAAGTAAATTATACAAATTATTTCAAATTGTTGACTTGTTTCTACAAATAAATCATTACATACAACAACAAAAACTGGAGCCAGTTGGATCCATTATATATCTTAGACTCATCTTGAAACCTTTCATGCTTGGCTTTAATTAAATAGAGTGATTAATTTTTGGACATTTATACTCGTCACAATTAATACAAACCAAAACATGTTGATTTCATCATTCAAAATGCTTGAAAAATAATTTCATAACTGTTTGTGCACAGGAGATTAAGCGGTTGAGCGCAGCCCCATCAGCCGCGAGCACAGAACTCAAATAAAAGGGCGGAGCCTTTATTTTAAGTGCTGATGAGTCTCGCCGCCGGTTACGTGGGGCTCACAAAAAAGTAGCATGAAAGCAGTCTGGCCGACTCGTCTCCAGCTACGTATTTTGCTCTAACAGATAGCTTTAGTCTTCATAAATACAGACTCCATATAAATTTTATCAAAACTATTTTACTATAACCCAATAATAAAGACAAATTGCTTCACAGTACCATATATTTCTCACAATATGAAAGAAATGTTTTAACCTCCAAAAAAGACATAGGGGTATAAAGGTAAATTGCAAGGAGAGGGAGGAAGGATCACGTTTTGGATTGCATGTACGTCAGCAAGCACTAATGGTGATGATTACAGGCAGAACTAGTAATGAAAATAAAGTTTAGGATTTATTTACGTGTATCAGATGCAATTATTACCCACGTGTCGATGTCTTATAAGGCAACTCATAATACAATCCAGAGCTGTTTTCTGTTTTGTACATCTTTTGTTGATTAAGGATGCATTTAATTAATTGTAGGCTCAAAGTTAGCGAGCTTACCATTGGAGGTGTTTATGCGTTCCTGTTCTCCCAATATTTGGTAACAAGTTAGTATAAAAATCCTAACATATCCTAACATTTTTCATGTTTAACTGGATTCGAGAATCGAAAGGGGAAAAAAAAGAGAAACAACATCGTATTTAGTATGGTTTCGCACAAGCGCCAACACACACCGTAATTTCACAAGTAAAGATACATTTGATTTTGGAATTGGATTTACAAAGCAAACTCTTTGAAAGATCTCTTTATAATGGTACTCTATATTCTAAATTTTAATATGCGTCTTTGTCTAATACGAATATTGAATTTCTTTATAGTTTATTAAACTTACGGTGATACTGCTATTAAAAAATTCATGGCAATGACGAACCTAACTGTTGGAACAAAATAATAATAATAATAATAATAATAATAATAATAATAATAATAATAATGAGAAGTTATTCTCTTTCCCACTCCTCTTAAAATGAGGGAGTGGTTTTATAACCACCCCACTCATATATATTCCTCAAAAATGAAAGTAAAAGGGGAATCCCCCATTTATTCAACAAAAAGAAGAACTCTCATTGTGCAGGTTTTGAAGACTCGGATATTTATTTTGTTCTTGGCTTTGAAGGAAAGAAGATGAATAAAGAAGGTGGAAACTCGATGAAAATCTTCTCTCAACAATTTCTTCTTCTTTTTCTCTTTTAAAGCGGCTTATGCCATGAAATGCTAAGGGTACCGAGGACTTGGGGAATTCGTACCAATTCTGGTAATCAAGTACTCCCCAATAGACTTCAAAATATGATTAATTACGTGTTTTTTGATAAATAGAGAATATAAGAGTAATCTTAATATTTTCTTTAGAAAATAGGAGAACTTTATTTTCTGCATATTATAAGAATATAGACCATAACTATGTTTTCTTCATATAACTTGAAAATACGGGAAAGCTATATTTTTCCAAACTTTGGACATAAAATTAAACTTATGTTCTCAAACAAAAATGTGAATATAGAAGGAAAAAATTCTATGTTTTCAAAATAGATTTTCGGGTTGAGTCTGCTGACTAAGATATATCTGAGCAAAATGACTATAACTCTCATAGAGAGCACTAAATTGTGAAGCGTTCGAAGCATATAAAAGCTAACTCATTAAGCTTCGAAACAATACTATGCATGGAAATGAAAATAAAAGTAATATTCTTAAACGAACTTTGAACATAGAGTAAAATTCAATGTACGTTTCAAAACAAATTTGGACATGACGAATATAATTATATTTACACAACTTAAGCAGCCCAAATCATGACAACCTGAGCAATTTCGGATACATCAAATGAAATACTCGTCTTCATAATAAGCAAGGTCGGGAACCCTAAATAAGTTCCTGTGGTCGGCAACCCAAAATAATTTCCCACGGTAGGGAACTCCAAAACCGATCCCGCCAACGTGTCGGGTATCTCCCAAATAGATATCCGCATATTTGATATCTCTTAAATAGATACACGCAAGTCGAGTATTTCCCAACTAGATACCCGCGTATCAGATACCTTCATTATATGAACTCGAATTTATTATATTTCAGGTATCTCTTAAATAGATCATACTCACATCTCGGGTATCTCTTCAAAGATACCTGCACATCGGGTACCTCAAAAGATAGCAGCATGTGATCTTCTCTTTGGTCAGATATCCTTTTCAAAGATATCCGCAGCCTATATATAAATATGGTTTCGGTCCCACACGGTTCCGTGTTTGCTCAACTTAGTTAAGTTTGGGTCTCACAAAATCAAAGGGTTCACTTACACTGTACATTGATATCACATTCCTACTTCTTTCAATTCTCTTTGTATAAATTCAATAAAGAAATGTATATGTACTAAAGTTGTACACAAACTAATATAAATGAAACTTTTTTGATGACTCGTTTTATTGTCATTTCTTTGCAAGTTTATATATCTGTGATGTGATCTTTCTTTCTAAACGATGTGATTTAGAACAATTTAACAACGTGTCCCGTTTAAGTATTTCCTAAGATAATATGGTGTAAATTAACAATAATTGCTTACGCTTATTAGGAGTCATAAACCCAAGATCTTCTGGGGTCAGACTTTCAAACTTTAAATTTTGTTTAGTTTAATCTCTACCTTTATCTTAACGTTTAATAGTTAGAGGTTTTAAAGAGGGTAAACACTATCTTACGGTTAGGGGCTTCCTGGCTAGAACATGGGTCCAGGACGTTAGATGAATATGGTCGATGATCTACAAAGTTCCTTGAGTGCGTAATACCTCTTGGAATATAAGACATCGCCTCAATATCTTATGTGGAGCACATATAAACATTTTTATGCTTCATCTACCACAAGCATTAAAGAGGATACATGCACATTCAAATCATACCATGCATCTGATAAAACATGAATTACGAGATGGCGGCATTCTGTTGGTCAGCCTGGCTTGAACAAATTAAAAGACTAAAATATGTAGTTCAATCAACAAATGGTGTTGAAGCGGATTCGAGGGCGACGAAGATAATATTGAGCTTTGTCACGGGAAAAACGAATGAACAAAATTGTGTCAGTTTTTTCTTAATTGTTATCATTATCATTATAAATTCTTCTAATAAAATTGCTTTCAATCCTCTATATATGTAGTTTTTCTCTGTCAAATTCTTAATTAAATTCCATTAATAAACTGCATGGCCTCCTCATCGACTATTAATTAACATTAATGATGTATATGGATGACTACATCTACACTAACGCGGGTAACATGGGTCCCTAGCTAAAATATGAATGAAATAAAGATTTGCAAACTTTAATTTATATCAGGCACGTACTGGTTTGCTTCGTTGAAGCTGGAACTGACCAATGAAGGGGGGAAAAGGCAAGAGATTTAATGAGAAGGGTATACATACAAACATGACATCCACTACTACAAATAAGGGTTGCCCCTACGGATAAATCCGTAGGGGCAACCCACTGCCCCTACGGATATATGCATAGGGGCGAAAAAATAAGCCGTAGGTGCAAAGGCCGCAGGTGCAAGTTGAAGCCCTGAGGTTGCCCCTACGGGCAAATTTTTTGCCCCTACGGATATATGTGTAGGTCCTGTTGCCCCTACGGAGTAATGCGTAGGGTAAAAAAAAGTTATATTATTTATGATTTTTTTAATATATTGAATGTACCTACGGATATAACCGTAGGGGCATTACATAACCCCTACGGATATACGCGTAGGTATCTATCCGTAGGGGCCATATATCAGGAATCCAGATATATGGCCCCTACGGATAACGCTGTAGGGGCTAGGCTTTTGGCCCTACGGGTGAGTCCATAGGGGCACTCCCTACCCCTGGTACTGCGATCAGTGGGAAAATATCAGTTACTGCTGTTATTTTGCCCCTGCGGGCTTAGCCGTAGGGGTAACATGTGTACCTACGGATTAATCCGTAGTTACACAATATCTGTATTTTTTTAAAAAAATTAGGCTGCTAGATTTTTTCCCGTCCTGTGCACAATAATATATACACCAATCAAATATAAAATTTATCATCACACAACATATATCGCAGTATTCATATTCACATCTCACGCATATAATATACAAAAGAAACCAAAAAACTGAATATGATATAAATATAAACCAAAATCAATATCGCCCAAAATGTTTCAAAATGTAGTACAATATGTATCATATAAATAAATACATGTTTCAAAAAATAAGAATCAAAATGCTAGCCTAGTTCGGTCCAGCTCCACCTCTGATAAACGCTAGAATCTTGCGCCTACCCCGTCGCGTCTGGACCTAACGTGTGCAATAAGCGTGTAAGAACTCTGTTTTATTCGAATTCTTATCATTATCGAGTTATTTCGAAACCCCATTTGGATATCTAGTTTGGAAAACTGTAGTTTATTTTAATTAGATATGTACATGTATGATTAATAAAACATAAGTCTACAACCAAATAAGCTCAGGCTATGTACTGATGTTGGATATGTTGATATCTATAATATGACATGATATTTTACTATTAAGTAGTATACATACCAGCATCTCCTTCAACTCCTGAACGGTGGCCTTCAAGCTCTCCGGTTCCTGCTGGATACGTCGCTCACTGGAGACGGAGGAAGTAACCACCGGGGTGGAGTCCAACCTCATATGGGCCCTGCTAGAGCCCAGTCCTCGGCCTCTCTCCCAACCTCCGTGGTGCCGTCCTTGTGCGGCGTCCAGGATTGGGGTCAGCAGCCTCGAATGCTGCCTTCCCCCTAGCAACTGTCAGAACATTATATTTAGCACATACTGGTCTATAAAATTGACAAGAAATACCAAAATCAACAAATTCAAAGTCTTACCTACAGAGATAGAAGATGTGCTCCTCTGGTATCTGCATGTATCAAAATTTGAATAATATTAATTAATTTCAGTACATACATATTAACAAGGTAAACTCGCATATAGCGCTGCTTACACATATGACAGGGAGTGAACAAGCTCTTGTAGATCATCAGGCGCAAATCTAATCTCATCAAGCAGCCCATGATAATGAGTTGGACGACTAAGAGCAAAAGGAATGTGTGTATATTTATGATATAGCATTCTAAATCAATATATATGCCCTATATAATATATAAACATACCTGGAGGAACGGGAGTGGCCTCTGTCCCTGATATGGACGCATCACCAACAACTAGACAATCAAACATTGACAATATAAGTAATTTTGACATAAACAGGCATGGATATCTATAATATTACATTCAAAATGGATATTAGAGAGCGCACCTGCAGTGAGAAGTGATAAAAGTATCACCCAACAAGAGTGTAATTTAGAGAATCAGTTGAGACTCTTGAAAGTCATAGAAGAACCTGACCTGCACAAATCTGATGTATGCTTTCCATTGGACACTAAGAAGTCTCTAAAGGGAAAAGCCTATGTGAAAGCCATCATTAGTTCATATCAGAAGATTGATGCTGAAACAGAGAACAAGGAATGTCATTTTTTTCTTCTTCTGCCACATTACTGTCTTCTCCTTCTTCTTCTGCCATATTACTGTCTTCTCCTTCTTATTATGTGCGCGTGCAAATTCAATGACTATATTGAGAATATGGATTAATAGTGGGTAGGAAAAGTATTTCTCAAATGGCTTTTGCGTCTAAAAACCATAAACTACTAAGTAATAGCATACATAATTTTTTTAGTATAAAGGTTGTTATTTTAAGTTTTCCCTTATAGAGATATGATCTAACTGCATCTATAAACTATAAGTGTGCAGAAAATTATGATAAGAAACCATAAGAAAGGGTCGTAGCCATGCATAACCTTGAATCTACATACCAAATCATGCAAAAGCATGCACTTATTGTCACCTTGCCTTGGAATATAAAATATCTTGGAAGACTATAAGCGAGCATTTAAATCTTGATAACTTTTGACTTCAACATATATTTTTCTCAAGTACCATGAAATATACTTCCTCCGTATAAACCGTTTTCAGGAAGATGGATTAATAATGACAAATTATCCATTGTGGCTCACTAGGTTAGCATTTTCTCTTCTATTGACCATCTTACTAATCTGCTTGGTAAATTTATTCGGAACCGGCTGCGAATCATTAAAAGACATGCATAAGAAAGAAAACTAAAATACAGATATATAGCATACCGATACATCGAAACTTCAAAGTTGCGATGACAATCCAGAGATATTTATTTCTACACACGTGGTGCGCGTGCGAATGCGTCAGGCATCATGGACAAATATTTCAGAACATGGAAAGTATTATTAGTATAAAGTAATTAAACCTTTTAAACACCTTGGGTAGATATTTTCTTAGTTGATGCAATCATATCATGAGGACTAAATTTAAGCTATTATACATATGCATATGTATTTTTCTAACCTAATATATCACACACACAGAGAGAGAGAGAGAGAGAGAACACCAGTTTGGTAGAGAAATCAGGTAGCAGGATCCTGAAGAAATGGAGTCCATAGTATTGCTCATCATCATCATCCATGATCCCTTTGATAATATTTTTTCAAAGGGATCATGGATGATGATGATGGGCAATGCTATGGACTCCATTTCTTCAGGGTCCTGCTAGCTGATTTCTATATCAAACTGGTGTTCTCTCTGTGTGTGTGTGTGTGTGTGTGTGTGTGTGTGTGTGATATATTAGGTTAGAAAAATACATATGCATATGTATAATAGCTTAAATTTAGTCCTCATGATATGATTGCATCAACTAAGAAAATATCTACCCAAGGTGTTTAAAAGCTTTAATTACTTTATACGAATAATACTTTCCATGTTCTGAAATATTTGTCCATGATGCCTGACGCATTCGCACGCCCACCACGTGTGTAGAAATAAATATCTCTGGATTGTCATCGCAACTTTGAAGTTTCGATGTATCGGTATGCTATATATCTGTATTTTAGCTTTCTTTCTTATGCATGTCTTTTAATGATTCGCAGCCGGTTCCGAATAAATTTACCAAGCAGATTAGTAAGATGGTCAATAGAAGAGAAAATGCTAACCTAGTGAGCCACAATCGATAATTTGTCATTGTTAATCCATCTTTCTGAAAACGGTTTATACGGAGGAAGTATATTTCATGGTACTTGAGAAAAATATATGTTGAAGTCAAAAGCTATCAAGATTTAAATGCTCGCTTATAGTCTTCCAAAATATTTTATATTCCAAGGCAAGGTGACAATAAGTGCATGCTTTTGCATGATTTGGTATGTAGATTCAAGGTTATGCATGGTTACGACCCTTTCTTATGGTTTCTTATCATAATTTTCTGCACACTTATAGTTTATAGATGCAGTTAGATCATATCTCTATAAGGGAAAACTTAAAATAACAACCTTTATACTAAAAAAATTATGTATGCTATTACTTAGTAGTTTATGGTTTTTAGACGCAAAAGCCATTTGAGAAATACTTTTCCTACCCACTATTAATCCATATTCTCAATATAGTCATTGAATTTGTACGCGCACATAATAAGAAGGAGAAGACAGTGATGTGGCAGAAGAAGAAGGAGAAGACAGTAATGTGGCAGAAGAAGAAAAAAATGACATTCCTTGTTCTCTGTTTCAGCATCAATCTTCTGATATGAACTAATGATGGCTTTCACATAGGCTTTTCCCTTTAGAGACTTCTTAGTGTCCAATGGAAAGCATACATCAGATTTGTGCAGGTCAGGTTCTTCTATGACTTTCAAGAGTCTCAACTGATTCTGTAAATTACACCCTTGTTGGGTGATACTTTTATCACTTCTCACTGCAGGTGCGCTCTCTAATATCCATTTTGAATATCTATAATATTACATTCAAAATGGATATTAGAGAGCGCACCTGCAGTGAGAAGTGGTAAAAGTATCACCCAACTAGGGTGTAATTTACAGAATCAGTTGAGACTCTTGAAAGTCATAGAAGAATCTGACCTGCACAAATCTGATGTATACTTTCTATTGGACACTAAGAAGTCTCTAAAGGGAAAACCCTATGTAAAAGCCATCATTAGTTCATATCAGAAGATTGATGCTGAAACAGAGAACAAGGAATGTCATTTTTTTCTTCTTCTGCCACATTACTGTCTTCTCCTTCTTCTTCTGCCACATTACTGTCTTCTCCTTCTTATTATGTGCGCGTGCAAATTCAATGACTATATTGAGAATATGGATTAATAGTGGGTAGGAAAAGTATTTCTCAAATGGCTTTTGCGTCTAGAAACCATAAACTACTAAGTAATAGCATACATAATTTTTTAGTATAAAGGTTGTTATTTTAAGTGCGCGTGCAAATTCAATGAAAGCGGAAACTCCAGTGACAAACTTAGGTTGCATACGTTGTTGCCAATTCACATACATCCAGTCCATAACCCTGACGTACTCATGGGCCATGTTAGACTGTATCATATAAATTGTAGGTTATGATGACTATATTGAGAAATCTAAGAGCGGGATGGTTACTGACAAAGGAGAAAATCCGTGTATATGCTTTGTGTGTGCGTTTGTCGTTGAAAAAAATAAATTATCGATAATTAAAGTTAGATTTGAGGATACCCATGTATGAGTTGTATTCTATATATGTGTGTTTCGATTTATGATTTCGCTTAAGTGTAGGGTTGTTTTTACTTAAAGAAGTATCACCATCTACTATATATAAAAAAAAATGTAGCAAACTAGGACTAGAACTCATTTAACATTATCAACTAGTGAGATTTCAATGTCGAAAACTCCCTAAAAAGGAAAATTACTAAAAGGAAAAGACTCTTTGAACAAAACGCATCCACTAGCAATAATATGGAACTGAGACTCGATCAAGATTCTCTGGACTAAAAAATTCCAAGGAATTGCTATTTGAATTACGTTAATTTGGAACACGATCGTTGTAAGTTGTACTTTCCAGACTTGTGCCATGCCCATGAGCACACAAACTTCTCCCCAATCACAAATCCCAGTCCAGATTGATATTCAAAATTTATTTAATTAGTTTGTGATCCACATCATTGATTCGTTGCTTGAGGCATCAATGTAGGCACAAATATCACTGAAGCAGCCTAAATCACCATATGAACCGGTTATCGGTTTCAATTCCACCAGAATTAGAATTTCATCCGAACAACTTTCACACAGTAATCGGAACCTGGTCAACAAATTTGTCATGCCCGTTGTGGTTTTACTTATGTACAGTACTTCCACAAAATACGTGCTGTCATTTCTAAATGGAAGTTTCTCAGTGCCACCATAGTAGCAGAAGATGGAATTGTTTATCGCAACTAGATTATGCTAAGCCTCGGATAGATTAGGCAAACATGCATGATCTAGAAGAATATAATTAGCAGAGGAAAAATATAATAAAACAAAACAAAGCGTAGCAAATAAGATAAAATAAAATAAAGATATAGAAAATAAAAGAGAAATAAGTTTTCGAGAGGAGAGGTGCAAGATATCATGTGCCCCGAAGAAAAGGAGGGCAAAAACAGTGTTGGCATTCATAAGAGGAAAGCTAGACTAACAAGAAGAAACATTACAAATATTACTATGTTTATGAATTATCACAGAAAATCAACCCAGAATCTGCAAGAAAATCAAAAGTATGGCTCAAATATGAGACGGACAAATATCTTTTCCTCTCTTATCTTTTCTTTTTGAAAACAAATACCAGAAGATGTTGACTTTCTGGATAGATAGGAGTGGATATGATAAAAACATGTAAAGGGTGCATGGAAGTGCTAACAGAGACTCTTTGTTGCAACTTTATAGTAAACGGAACAATAACTGGCATATTCAAGTTAAAAGAATTGAAAGAATAATGAACATGGCTTACAAACTTGGGTGAGAACGATGTGACACTCAGAAAAACATCTAAAAGACAAATTCATAAATGCGGTTAGGTCAAAACCGGACTAAATGCTGCCATGCGACTGATATTCCTTGATGTAGAAGTAAATATAACTGTGGCACACACGCACACATGCACACAAAAACAATGGCACAAACAAGTGGAAATATGCAAATAAACATGCATGCATGCAGACATTAAAAGATTAATATAACAGAGATGTCTACTGATGATTTGTAAGATGTTATCGCAGGTAGGACAACTGCCAATTCTATGGCTTGTGACCACCAGCGACTGCTTTCTCACCACAGTAAAAATAATGAGGGACTATAACATATCATGAATTCGATATGCACCGTGATTTCATAGCATATGTCTATTAACCTATAATGTACAAGTTCTCGGCGTTGATTGCAGAGGTGCATACAGTCTGAACCAGTAAATATACGTAAGAAGGAAAAAGAAGAAACGATTCATAAATATGGTTGGGCCAGAAACAGACTTAGTCACTGGATGACATATAACTGATATTCCTTGATGTAGAAGTCAATACACCTTTGATAACAAACTCATTCTTTTTTGGGAGATATATGAATAACCGACTCTGACCCTCAGCATTCCATTGAACACATGGAAATCCATCGTATCTCATATCCAGCCACCTCACTTCACCGATCCTATGATCGCCCTCTGGAGGACGCACAGCCCTAGCCGCAGCCCGAGCCCGAGCCCCAACCCTAGCCCCAGCCCGCAGCCCAGCCCTAGCCCCAGCCCGCAGCCCCAGCCGCACCCCCAATAAAAAATTTGATAAATTGACCCTTCCCTTTCCCCGACCCCGACCCTAACCCGACCCCGACCCCGAACCCGACCCCGCAGCCCAGCCCCTGCTCCAACCCTAACCCTATCCCGACCCCGACCGCGACCCCTGCCCAACCCCAACTCGCGCGCCATGAACCCTAATCCCAAAATAATCCAAAAATTCTTTAATTTACCTCGAGATTTACTCACCTGAACGGCTGCTGGGGCTGGGGCGACGACCTGAACGGCGGTGGCGACGACCTGAACCGCGGTGGCGACGAGAACTGCGGTGGCGACGAAACCGGCGGTGGCGACGAGAACCGGCGGTGGCGACGAGAACTGCGGTGGCGACGAAACCGGCGGTGGCGACGAGGAGAACAACGTTGGCGACGACGGCGTGGCGATTTGGGGCTTATTTTCGCGCGCGATCGAGAGAGAGAGAGGAAGTGAGCGTAGGCGGCGATCGATCTGGGATTTTGTTAAATCGATATTTACTTGCCCCTACGGACATACCCGTAGGTCCTTTGTTTGCGTCTCCGTAGAGGCAAACACCTAATTAAGAATTAATATTTTTATTCTTGGACGTCTTTGCCCGTAGGGGCAACCCTTTAGCCCTACGGATTAATCCGTAGGGCCAAGTTATATCTGCCCCTACGGATTCCAATATCCGTAGGGGCAACCGTCTATTTTACTGTGATCATGGCGTCATGCAATTATTCTCAAAGCTCATGAGACACTTCAGTGAGAGCAATAGAGTAGAGTACTTGTTGCTCATTTGAGCTACTATGGTTTTTTTTCCCTCTCTCCTCTTCCTATTTTTTCCTCACTGTAAACAATATTAGAGATAGATTCTAGAGAGAGAAAACATAAAGAGGTAGAGATCTTTTGCTTGAGAGGGAGAGAGCCCGGGTTTTGCGTCGATGCGTAGAAACCAAAGCTTTTTTGTTTTGGTTCACAAAAGACGACAGATGACTATCACTGTACCTTCACTGTGTCAACTTTAAGAGCTCAAAGAAATTTTCCATTAAACTTGCATGTGAAAATTTATGGCTATGATGAATGCGCTCTCTCTCTCTCTCTCTCTCTGATTGCTTTGTATCATAGTCACATAATTCGTGAATTATTCGCCGAATTCGCGAATAATTCGCGAATTTTTGATGAAACGAATTATTCGTCGAATTATTCGCCATTGCCGAACTGGCCGAATAATTCGCGAATTATTCGCGAATAATTCGCGAATTATTCCCGAATTATGTGAAAAAACAGCGAATAATTCAAAAAACTGTAAATAATTCACAAAATCAAAACCTAGCGTCTCATATATTAATTTATTGCTCGAAATCCTTCCCGAACATTTCCCGAACACTTACCGAATCTTTCCCGAATATCTGCCGATTTTTTCCGAATAGTTCTCCGAATCCGAATTTTCGACCTCGCCGAATTATTCCCGAACGGCGAATTTGTGACTATGCTTTGTATAGCTCTTGTAGTACTGTGAGATGTGTCGCTGCAAGGTCCAATGGTTTCATTTAGGCACTTGTACATATGTTACATGTGAATGAATTTGTGCAGGGATAATTATCTTGTAGGCACGTTTTTCTTTGACTAAGATTGGACAAAAGGTTAATAGCATGTTTGGATAATCCAGATTAAAATCCGAAGGATTGAGTTGTGGATAATAATATTTCGGAATGCACCTATATTTTTTCAAGCAAAAAATATAGGAAAGTTTCATGTTAAATACATGTTTGGTTAATTTATGATAAGTATTTCCACTTCATAACCATTATTAAATTTAATTATATTCAGGAAGGAGGGGACGAGACAATTTATATTTATATGGGTGTATGTGGGCTTTTAACATAGACGGGCTCTATCCAATAAGACTCAAGCCTTGTTGAAGTTTGGCTCGTCTTATATTTTATACTCATGCACTTCTTATAGTTTTTCCAATGTGGAACTATATTATCCATATATCTTAATACCCCCTTCACGTGCAACGTGCTTGTCCTGTGAAAAGTACGGCCACACTGTTTGATGTCAATAAGATCTCTTAAAGGTGCACGACAACACACGTAGAGCCCAATCGGTTTTCTCTATGGTGCAAACACACGTAGAGCCCAATTAGTTTTCTCTACGGTGCAATTAAAGTACTCAAATCCACTAGTGACTAAACCTAGCTCTGATATCATATTAAATTTAATTATATTCACGAACGAGGAGCTGTGATAATTTATATTTATGAGTGTATATGGGCTTTTAACATAGACGGGCTCCATCCAATAAGACTCAAGCCTATTTGAGGTTTGACTCATCTTATATTTTTATACACATGCACTTCTCATACTTTTTTCAATGCGTGACTATGCCACGCTTCCCAAAATACGGCGAATACAAGGATGACTAGGTCAGCCATGCTCTTATGGTCAAAAAATAGTCCAGCCGCAGTCACACTTCGGCTTTTAGTAGTACATGACAGCAGTAATCTAACTAAGAAGATGAGATAATACAGTGACAAAAACCATCAGATATAAAGGAAGCTGAGCGCAATGAATACAAACAAAAGAGACAACTAATCAGCGATCTCAAAGGAATGATATAACAGGTTCACTGATCTGGATCTCCGTGGTCTTCTTTAAATAAGACAGTTCCACTTCTTCCTCTGAGCATGCATACTCATGTCGTCAAAGCAACATAATATTATAATATAATATAACTAAACATGTGACAGTAAATAGTGAAGTATGAAACAGCCGTATAAAGCACTAACATGAATGTATAAAATAACATAATCAGGTAGCAGTAGTGGACATGGATCATGTCAGTAATTTAGGTCAATATGTAAGTCACTAAATTAACAGTCTTTACGTCATTTGAAATCGGTCGGTAGAATGTATTCTCATGTTTCGCAAGGGTCTCGTGCATGCCCAAGACAACGGTCAAAAATATGCCCGGGACATAGCCCTGTCAATGATGTCGCTGGGCATAAATAGCTACACGTGTCACTATCACTAATATCGTATGATCATCCTTTAAAGCATTAAATATCTCGCTAAATGCGTGTTCGATTCCACCATGATTTCCCCAGGTTTCAATACATGCTCATGTATCTAACTGGTTGTATACAAGTACACATCCCTATCGCGTTTCAATCACTATCGCTGTTCGATCAATTTCACTGTTCAATCACTACACTGGCATACTTGATACAACCAATAGACACCACTATCACTTGACAATGCACTATAAATACTAAGATATCGATATAAACGGTCACTAATCACTCAAGGTAAAACGGTCAAGCTATATAATGAGAATGCAGTGAAATACCCAAAGAATATAACACATACATTCGGTATTGTTTATGTTGTGAAAATCATGGTTAATCATACGTGTAGAATCAAGCAAAATAATATAAAAGGAGTAAACAGTAAACTCGGTTATCTAAGCAACAAAATTAGTTTTGTATCAATCGAGATTCTGGTTAGGGAGATACGATTATTTCAAAGAGCTTGTTCGTTGCGGAAATTCCAATTTCTGAACTAGAAGTCCAACTTCACGCGCAATTTACTACAGATTGTTTTTATATTCTAGTGTTGATCCAGTTGAATAAAACCAAGCTCTATCTGTTAGATTTCTAGCGTATCATGCATATCAGTAATAGCTTTTGTATACTAAAAGATATGTTCGGTTTAATGTCAATGTGTATAAACTGTCACTGCAGAAAACTGCAAGATACGTCGACAATCTAAAATATATTTAAAATATCAAAAAACAGTAAAATTGAATGAGACCAAAACCATAAGTTGGCCAACTTAATTTTTTACGCGACAATATAGAACTCCATGTATTTTCATTTTTATGTAGGGATGTACATGCAATTAAATTCAGGTATCAACATGAAAAACTGCAGAAATCAGCCGTATATATCGATAATATAAATTATGTTAAAATATCAAACATTGACGTAATTCAGTGGAACCAGTGGCGTAAGAAAGGTAACTCAATTTTCTACGTACCTATATAGGGTTCCACGCATTTACGCATTCGAACAATGAGTTAAAGGTGTTTGATTTCAGATATTCGTAGAGGTTTTTGGTTTGGACTTCCCTTCGGGTTTCGCTATCTAAATGACACGATATTCAGTAAAAATCATTGTAGATTCATAGGTTATTCAGTTCTCTTCACAACGAGCCTAAGAACGCTACGAACCAATTTTTGTACGATTTATTATGAGTTTTACAGGATGGCATGTACAGGAAAAATCAGATTTCATATCGGTTATCGGGGACGTCGCTTTATGTGTGAAACCTCGTTATTTTACATCCAAATTTATACACTATGTTCTTTGTCTGTAAAAGGGAGTTTGTCATGCCCCGCTTCCCAAAATACATAAATACAGAATATGACAAAACTAACCATGCTACCTATGGTGAGAAAAAATCCTTCCATAATCACATTACGGCTGTCAATCAGATATAAAAAACAGTAAATAAAATCTAACTATCACATGTTCAACCGCAACAATAAATAATATCAAGAAAATTAGCAGAAATGAATAAAGATCCCATAAGAAATAATATCCTAGTTACGTCCCTTATGGGATCACAACGTTAAATCCATAACTAGAAAAATAAAACTAAATATCACTAAACTAACCATCAAATCTCCTCACTGATCAGCTTGCCTGTCAAAATAGTATCGTTCTTCCTGCGATGAGGTTAAAGGAATTGGGCCATGCAAAATCTAGACGTCAGTGCGTCGTAAATATCATCATAATAGTAATAATATGAACAGTTGGCTGTGTAGGACGTCATGTGCAAAATAATATATATTTATAAACAAAACAATTATAGGTGATATAACGGCAGGTTATAAGTATGTCACATGTATTCTAAAGTCCGTGTTCCTAGGTTTACTATCCTATAGTTATTTGAAATCAATTAATATAATTCTCATCGTAACCCAACAGAATATATCCCGTTCATTCCCCTCTGGACCACGGTATAATATATCCCGTTCATTCTCCATGAGACCACGGTACAATAAACAATGGTTATTCCATACACTTCCGGAATCACGGCAACAATAATAATCTCTTGAGTTACGTTTCAGTTACATTCTTGATTTCCCTTTTCCCCGCAGGTTTCATGTTCAAGTCATATATTAATAGAATATCTACCTAATGCCAACACCAAGGCAATCATGTGCAGATCTTGTCTAGCAAAATAACAAGTCAGCTCACTTAGGATAACAATTCAATATTGTTGGCTTTGGTAGTTATTACAGGTAACAGGTATAACAATACATTAATAGCAATGGCAAGATAACGTGTCGTGCACATATCAGGTATTGTGTATTAAACAGTTGAAGTATTCAAACATATAACAAATCATAATGAAAGCAAGAATATAACTGTCAAGGTTATCTAGCTGTAATATATATCTAACTATATTTATTATAGCGTTTTATGATTGGTTAATTACTATAAATTAAACTGTTTCTACTAAAATAGTTCGTAACAGTAATTTTGCATAACTTCAACAATTGTACTACACATGTGCTAGTGTTACTAAATAATAAAAATACGTATTATTTCTACAAAATTGTATATTGATAAAAATTTTGCAACATTATATTATATGTATATATTATAAATATATATATTTTGGTATAGGTAAAATTAGCATGTTGTAAGTTAGAAACTTGCCCCGAGACGACGATCAAGACAATGGAAACAACAACGCGAAGATACGAATGAAACAAGATCGAAGTTTTGATCTCGAATTTGTGCTCCGGCAACGACGGCGACGGAAAAATCTATTGCTTGTCTGTAAGCCGCAAGGGGTCTCGACCACTAGAGCTTGGGCCAAAGTTGGACTCGACGATGGTGGATTCTAAGCGAGGGCTACTGCGACAATGGAGATGCAGGCGGTAGCAATGGTGACTGTGGGGCTAGGAGCCGGTGAGGAGTTGCTTGGTGAGATGGGTCGACGGTGGTGTTTGGTGATGGAGGGTTTTGGTCGACGGTGAAGAAACGAGGAAGGGGGAGTCGACGACGACGACGACGATATGAGGAAGAGGGAGATGAGTTCAGGGCGATGAAGTTGTTGGGCTTTAGGTGAAGATGACTCGGTAATGGTGATGTTATGTCACGTTCCGCTTCCCAGTAGACGGAAACGGTGACGTGGTAGTCCCACAACGTATTTACTATGAAAATAAATACTTTAAGCGTAATTAAGCAATATAACAATGAACAAGAATGACAAGAGTAATAAAATGAAACAACAACTTTATTTACATTCAACTTTACATACAACTGTCTGAAAGTAAAAGATACATTAATAAAAGTAAATGCCTAAATAACGGCACATTGAAAGTAAGTGCAGGAAGAACTAGTAGTCAGGCTGAGCCTGCAAGCTGGTCTAAGTCCTCCTGACTCGGCTCTACGTCTTCAGAGTCCGGTCCTCCTGACGAACATTATAAAGGAAAAAAACAGAAAGGAATGTCGTCAGCGAACTAACGCTCGGTAAGTCTCAAAAGAAGTAAAAGGAGATAGTATGTAATGGGAAATGAACATGTAAAGTTGTATATAATCGTTCATTGGTATAAGATAGTTATTCCAACGTGGTTATTTATAGTTTGATAAAGAAGATATTCATGTATACGAGAGGAGTCCATCTTACCCCGTGAACTATGGTAACATATAGTATAAGACCCCGTCATAACCCACGGTACAACGGCACGTGAATTCATGTAGATGTCTTTTAAGTGACCTATCGTGTCATGATATACATTCCGTACCAATCTACCCCTTTATCCCCGCATATTGTATCGTATAGATTAATATTACAGGTCTTAGCCGAATCCATGAATATAAAATATTCAGGTTAATGTTCAGGATGTAATCATGTGTTCAGGTAGTCATGTCGAGTTCATGTCACGTTATAACCATGGTTCGGTCAAGTCGAGTCAGGTATACAAGTTTGAGTTTGATATTTGAATTCATGTGTTTAGATTCATGATCAAGTATTCAAGTCCGTGTTTGAGTTTGGATTCTGGTTTAAGTTAAAATCTTATGAAAAGGACTTTGTTCTTGTAACATCTTAAGTTCGGGAGTAATCGGCAAATGCTGCACATGGACAGCAGGATTTGTGTCTTTTTTCAAGACAATTGCCATTGATAACTCCGTTAAGTTGTCTAACCTGAATAGATAAGCACTTAATTTCTCCGACTCTCTAGGGCTCAAGAGAATTGATCCCGCTTAAATCTATATTAATCTAGAGTCCTTAATTATTGTTTGTATATCTCGAGAGGGTTTTATGAAAAATATATATTAATATTGTTTTAAAAATAATCTCGAGGGTGATTTACAAGCTTTAGGGTTTTCATGGGCATGTATTTTAATATTTTGGTATTTTAATGATAAAAACTTAGCTTTTAAAAGTTTATGGTATTTTATTGAAACTAGCCCTTTTTCGTAACTTGATGGTAATTTATTAACATTTTAATCTTTCATTTTAGAAAATATAGTTTCATAATATATTGAAAATACGAATTTATAATTTTTATATAATTTTCAAAAATTTAGTTTTGTTTAGAAAAGTCGCGTTTCTTAAAAACCGTATTTTATTTCCTTTCAAGATCGAATACTCCGTGAGGAGTTCTACATCTCGCTCTACTTTCCCAAGAATGTGCGATAATCTGCACCATCCATTAGCGGGTCTCCTAACGAGGGTTGTATAGGCGTATTTGCCAAATATTACAAAATACCGCTTTAAAAGAAACCCGTTTTTGAAAAGATGTGGTATTTTACTGTAAAAGCTATTCTTTAAACCAACCATATATATATAAATATCGTGCTATGAAACCAAAGTGTGCGTGTGGGGTAGGTCGTTACCCCGTGAAGTTTTTCTAAGGTATTGTTTTAACAATTATCGAAAAGAGGTTTACACTATAGTTCAAGGTATTTTAATGAAAACATTCGTTTATGTTTGTTTCACATGAAAATTTTAGTTAAACTCGAAGTTAAAAGATTGAAATTAAAGTTACAAGTAGGGTGGTAAAATTAGTTTAACCTATGTATTAAGGAAAAGGGAAAGAATGTATCAGAGGTAACTCTACTTTACCGATATATTTTTATGAGATGAATTGAGATGAAAAGAAGAAGAGATGAGAGGAACTTACGACTTGGTAATATCGAGAAGAGAGTAAAGAAGAAGGGAGGGGGTTTCGTGGCATCGTGGAAGCTCCATAAACGGCTTCGATTTTCGATGGAAGGAGCTTGGTTATCAACTCCACTTGCACTTAGGAACTTTTGAGGTGATTTTGCGAGAAATTTTCAGAATAGAGAGGAGCTAGGGCATGGGATATTTATAGTGAAGAATTAGGGTTTGGAAATTAAAATTTTGGATTAAAATGCATTAAAAAGGTGTTAAATGATAGATTGAAGAGTCTCTATTTGATTGCAGGAAAATCAAACAGTGCAGGGAAGTTTAGGGGAGCTGAAGGGACAAGTGTGCAAAGTACAGGGCAAATTGGGCCAATATCAACTGTCGGCGCCGGCCCTTTGATGGGTTTGGGCGGTCGGATCTTGAGGTATTGCCTCGAGATTCGTGCCACGTGTGTATATCTATGTTTACTTCATTTTACGCATGTTTGATTTTTCTAAAACTTTTTATTTCTCCGTGTATTGCACGTGCAACTCTTGAGCTTCCAAAAATTAAAAAGAAAAAAATCTAAAAATAATTGGGTCTGATGGGAATCGAACATACAGGCTACATCATAGCAGTGCAGGGGCTTTACCAGTGAGCTACAAGTTGCTTCTTGTTTTTATTTAACAAAAATAACTTTTAACTCTTACACAGGCTGTAATACTCTTTTTTGTACAATAACAAGAAAATTCTGTACAGCGATTTCAGAGTCGTTACATTCTATCCTTCTTATAAAAATTTCGTCCTTGAAATTCACAATTATATAGGGACTAATTTTCAAAAAGGTAAGGGTATTGTGTACGCATATTCTCTTCTCTTTCCCATGTTGATTCTCTTGGCGAATCCTTTCTCCACATCACTTGGACCAAGTTTACCTTCTTGTTTCGTAATGTTTTCACCTTTCGGTCCAGTATCTCAAATGGTTGTTGCTCGTAGGTCAGGTCGGTTTGTACTGTGAGCTCTGAATGATCAAGTATGTGGCTGGGGTCGCTCACATATCATCGTAGCTAGGATATGTAGAACACGTTGTGCGCTCCTTCTAATGAGGGTGGTAGTGTTAAACGGTATGCCACTTCTCCAACTCGTTCGAGTATGTCGAACTGTCCTATGTATCTTAGACTTAATTTACCCCTCTTGCCAAAACGTATCACTCCTTTTTATGGAGAGATCATCAGGAATACATGATCTCCGGGTTGAAACTTCAAGCGTCGACGCTTTGCATCTGCCCAATATTTCTGTCAGTTTTGGGATAATCGCATCCTTTCCCTGATCGTGCAAACTACGTCTATAGTTGCCAGGTTCATCTTTGGTCCAAGGAGTTCACGATCTCCAACGTCGTTCCAACTCAACGGGGAAGGACACTTCTGTTCGTAGAGTACTGCAAATGGTGCCATTTCAATACTTTCCTGATAGCTGTTGTTGTATGAAAACCCCACAAGGTGTAGGTGATCTTCCCACAAACCTCCGAAGTCTAACATACAGGCTCTTAGCATGTCTTCCAGAATCTGAATTGTTCGCTTAGACTGTCCGTCCGTTTGTGAATGATACGCCGTGCTGAAATTCAGACTCATTCCCAGGCTAGCTTGCAGACTCTGCCAAAATTATGATCGGAATCTTGTATCACGATTGGAGATGATGCAAACAGGTACTCATGTAATCTCAAGATCTCCTGCATGAGTTTATGGGTATCAAATATGCTACATCTTGAAGGTTTAAATCTTACTTTAGATTTATGCTCACCTCCATCTATTTCTTTGCTAACGTCTCGGTTGACTGGCCAACTCGAAATGGAATAAAGTGAGCCGACTTGGTGAGTCGATCCACAATAATCCAAATTGCGTTGTTACCCTTCGTGCTACGAGGGAAGGCAATCATGAAGTCCATGGTAATATTCTGCCATTTCCATTCTGGGATTGGTAATGGCTAAAGTAGACCAGCAGTTCTGTGATATTCAGCCTTCACTTGCTGACACACCAAACACTTTGCGACGCTTCTAGCTACTTTGCGCTTCATTCCATGCCACCAGTAGTGTTGCCGTAGATCCTTGTATATCTTTGTACTACAGGGGTGTACCGAATACGGAGAGCGGTGAGCTTCTTTCATCAACTCTTCTCGAACATGTCTGATTGGCATACATAAACAACTTCCATATCGCATGGATCCATTTTCGTGAATGATGAAGTCAGTTCGTAGTTCGCTTTCTACTTGTTCTCGGATCTTTTGTAGCTTGTCATCATTTGCTTGAGCTGCCTTGATCTGATTGACAAGAGTGGACTGGACTTGTAAGTTCATCAAAGATGAAGCGTTACCTGGCACAACTATTTCGATCTCCAATCTATATAGTTCTTGCTGTAGTTTCCACTGAGTGGTGAGGTTCATTGCTAATGGCTGGCGACTAAGGGCATCGGGAACTACGTTCACTTTTCCAGGATGATACTGTAGGTTGATGTCGAAGTCCGCCATGAGTTCTAGCCATCTTCTCTGTCGCATGTTGAGTTCCTTCTGAGTAAATACATACTTAAGACTTTTGTGGTCAGTGTATATATCCACTCGTTCTACCAAAAGATAGTGGCACCAAATCTTGAGTGTGAAGATGATGGCTACCAATTCCAGATCATGTGTTGGATAGTTGCACTCATGAACCTTTAGTTATCTTGATGCAAAAGCCATAACTTTTCCATGCTGGTGTAGAACACATCCTAATCCTTTACCGGATGCATCACAATGCATGATAAATCCGTCAGATTGATCCGGTATTACGAGGATAGGAGCAGAGGTTAAACTCGTCTTGAGTTCTATAAAAGCCTTTTCGCATGCTTCTGACCACACGAATGCTTCGTCTTTACGTGTGAGCTTGGTCAGGGGTGCTGCGATCTTTGAGAATCTTTCAATGAATCGTCGGTAGTATCCTGCTAAGCCCAAGAAACTTCTTATATCTTTCACCGTCTTTGGTGTCGGCCACTCGCTGACAACTGACACCTTAGCTGGATCTACAGAGATTCCTTCGCCTGAAACAATATGTCTGAGAAATCCAACATGATCTAGCCAAAACTCACACTTGCTGTACTTGCCGTAGAGCTGATATTGTCGTAATTTCTTCAAGAAAATTCATAAGTGCTCGACGTGTTCCTTCCGATTCTTTGAATACATCAGGATGTCGTCGATGAAGATGACAATGAACCTGTCTAAGTACTCTCGGAAAACTTGGTCCATCAGGTTCATAAAGATGGCAGGTGCATTGGTCACTCCAAATGGCATTATGAGATATTCATAATGGCCATAACGGGTCATAAACACCGTCTTCAGGATAATGGACTCTTTGACCTTTACTTAATGATAACCCGAATGAATATCTAGCTTTGAAAAGACACAAGACCCACTTAATTGATCAAAAAGGTCATCGATGCGTGGTAGTGGATATTTGTTATTAATTGTCACTTCGTTCAGAGCTCGATAATCCACACACATTCTTTAGGAACCTTCTTTCTTCTTCACTAGTAACACCGGAGATCCTCAACTTTAAGTACTAGGTCGGATCCGACCTTTCTTCAGCAGTTCGTCCAACTGAATACGGATCTCCTTCAATCCCTCCGGACTTAATCAGTATGGAGCTTTGATTACAGGTTGTGCACCAGTTTGTAAATCAATACTAAACTCAAGAGCTCGATCGGGGGGCAAACCTGATATGTCTTCAGGGAACACATCCTCGAACTCTTGAACTATTTCGGGATTTTCTTCTTCCGAAGGGAGAGAGAACACTTTTGCATTTTTTGGTTTAGCATGGTAGCTTCCTGGCTCCAAGGTTCTATCTCTACTTTTGAAATAGAAGACTGGGTGATCTGGTATTTCAAATACTACCCACTTTGACGACATTCAATAGTAGCATAGAATATTCCCACCCAATCCATTCCTAAAACAACATCGAAATTTGGTATGTCTAGTACTTTGAAATTTGCGTAGAATTCTCGACCGCAAACTATGACTGGGCACTGATCATATCCCAAAGTTTCTTTCAAGACTTCATTTCCGGAACTGACATTCCAGCTTGAAATGAATGGCTTCACGGGAATCATGTATATTCTCGCGAATTGTTGTGACATAAAATAGTGTGAAGCTCCAGTGTCGAAAAGTGCGAGAGCAAGAAGGGCGGCTACTAGTATAGTACCTAAGTTGTGTGAGATTGTATTTAGATATAGGAAAAGTATAATGATACACAAGGATTGAAAGATTGAAAGGATGGGGGATTTTACCAGTAATGACTTGTCCTGTGGCTTCGGCCTCCTCAACTGTTATTGTAAAAGCTTGCCGTCTTGGTGCATTCCTCCTTGCCGGAGACACATTCTTTTGCCCTTGGGGCACATTTCTCTGTGCCTGGTGGAATTGACGATGAGGCTGTGCAGGTGTTCCACATGGAGCTGGTGCACGAAGAGCTAGGCGAGGTGCAGGAGCCTAAATGGTTGGCCGGTGCAGGGCTGTGATTGCGGGTCTGGGTGCTGGTGCTGTGTTAATATGATATGAGCATGCTCCTATCGTGTGAGTAGATACGCCACAAATCAAACACAGGCCATTAGCACGCCTGCAATTCTTCACCAAGTGTCTAGTTCTCTTGCAGTAGAAGCAGAAATCTGGACCGGACCGGTTAAATGATCCTCCTGGCCTCTTGAGTGCAAAAGTCGGCCTAGAATAGGCTAATCCTGTCATCTGTGTAGCAGAGTATTTGATTCAGGCTGTTTGGGGCTTACCCTTCTTTTTGACCACAGTTTCGTAACGACGTGCTGCCTTCAGAGTGAGTTCATGAGTTGGGTAGTCGCCTGTGGCTAATGCTACCTGAATCTCCGGGTCTAAGCCCTGTTGGAATCATCTAGCCCGAATCTCATCAGTCGGGATCAAGTGTACCGCGAACCTGATAAGATGATGATGTCAGGATAGTGATGTGTCTTACGGAACAGAATTTGATACGAATTCTTTACCTGCTAAGCATGATGAATTCGGTATCATATTCATCCACCGATTTTACCTACATAGAGCCTTGTTGTAGGTGGATGAACTATTGTTCCATCTCAAAATGGGCAGTCTCGGGAAAAAGCTTTGCATCGAACAGATCGCGGAATGTCTTCCACTCTATGGGTTGTGTGAGATTGCTTTCCTCAGTTTTCCACCAGACTCTTGGATTGTCTATGGGCTGGATCTTGGCCACACGACCCAAGCCATGTTTGGTACTTGTGCCGCGGCAAGATCGTCCTCTATACTCTGGGCCCATTCTTCATCCTCAAGAGGACTCTTTTTCCCTGAAAAGTTCCTTGGATGCAACGCACGAAATTGCTTTACACCAGGTGCTTCGACTGCCGGGCGGTTCATAAGAATAGCAGTCTGCTGCTACTGCTGCTGGCCCTCCAGAATACTTTTGATGGCTTCTAAAAGCACCGTATGTTCATTGATTGGAGCAGCAACGGTAGGGGGAGGTGGTAAAGTAGGTGGTGGTGTGTTGCCATTGACGTTGGTACTGGTGTTGTTGGGAGAATCCATCACCTTGGTAGAAAAGGAAATGTTAGGATAGATTCAAGAAATTTGAAATGTAAGGAATGTATAGTTGCTGATTCTCATAATTCTTGTGATATATTGCTTAAGACTTCATGCAGAACTGACCTGCATGAGCCGCCAACAAAACCTGTCACGCCCTGCTTCTCAGTAGACGGAAACGTGGCAAGCCCGCAGCGTATTTACTATGAAAATAAATATGTTAAGCGTAATTAAGCAATATAATAATGAACAAGAATGACAAGAGTAATAAAATGAAACATTAAATTTATTTACATACAACGGTCTGAAAGTAAAAGATACAATAATAAAACCAAATGCTTAAATAATGGCATACTGAAAGTAAGTGCAGGAAGAACTAGTAGTCAGGCTGAGCTGTAAGCTGGTCCAAGTTCTCCTGACTCGGCTATACATCTTCAGAGTCCGGTCCTCCTGACGAACATTCCAAAGAAACAAAACAGAAAGGAATTTCGTCAGCGAACTAGCGCTTGGTAAGTCTTAAAAGAAATAAGAGGAGATAATATGTAATGTGAAATGAACATGTAAAGTTGTATATGATCGTTCAGTGGTATAAGATAGTTATTCTAACGTGGTTATTTATAGTTTGATAAGAAAGGTATTCATGTATACGAGAGGAGTCCATCTTACCCCGTAGACTATGGCAATATGTAGTACAAGGCCCCGTCATAACCCACGGGACAACGGCACGTGAATTCATATAGGTGTTTTTTAAGTGACCTCTCGTACCATAATATACATTCCGTACTAATCTACCCCTTTATCCCCACATATTGTATCGTATAAATTAATATTACAAGTCTTAGCCGAATCCATGGATATAAAATATTCAGGTTCATGTTCAGGATGCAATCATGTGTTCATGTAGTCATGTCGAGTTCATGTCACGTTATAACCATGGTCGAGTCAAGTCGAGTCAAGTATACAAGTTTGAGTTTGATATATGAATTCATGTGTTTAGGTTCATGATCAAGTATTCAAGTTCGTGTTTGAGTTTGGATTCTGGTTTGAGTTAAAATCTTATGAAAATGACTTTGTTCTTGTAACATCTTAAGTTCGGGAGTAATCGGCAACTGCTGCACATGGACAACAGGATTTGTGTCTTTTTCCAAGACAATTGCCATTGATAACTCCGTTAAGTTGTCTAACCTGAATAGGTAAGCACTCATTTTCTTCGGCTCCCTGGGACTTAAGAGAATTGATCTCGCTTAAACCTATATTAATCTAGAGTTCTTAATTATTGTTTGTATATCTCGAGGGAGTTTTATGAAAAATATATATTAATATTGTTTTAAAAATAACCTCGAGGGTGATTTACAAGCTTTAGGGTTTTCATGGGCATGTATTTTAATATTTGGGTATTTTAATGATAAAAACTTAGCATTTAAAAGTTTATGCTATTTTATTGAAACTAGCCCTTTTTGGTAACTTGATGGTATTTTATTAACATTTTAATCTTTCATTTTAGAAAATATAGTTTCATAATATATTGAAAATACAGATTTATAATTTTTATATAATTTTCAAAAATTTAGTTTTGCTTAGGAACGTCGCGTTTCTTAAAAACCGTATTTTATTTCCTTTCGAAATCGAATACTCCGTGAGAAGTTCTGCATCTCACTCTACTATCCCAAGGATGTGCGATAATCTGCACCTTCCATTAGCGGATCCCTTAATGAGGGTTGTAGAGGCGTATTTGCCAAGTATTACAAAATATCGCTTTAAAAGAAACCCGTTTTTGAAAAGATGTGGTATTTTATTGTAAAAGATATTCTTTAAACCAACCTTACACACACACACACATCATGTTATGAAACCAAAGTGTGCGTGTGGGGTAGGTCGTTACCCCATGAAGTTTTCCTAAGGTATTGTTTTAACAATTATCGAAAAGAGGTTTATACTAAAATTCAAGATATTTTAATGAAAAAGTTCGTTTATGTTTGTTTTACATAAAAATTTTGGTTAAACTCGAAACTAAAATATTGTAATTAATGTTACAAGTAGGGTGGTAAAATTAGTTTAACCTATGTATTAAGAAAAAGAGAGTTCCAAGTTCTAAAAACAATGTATCGGAGGTAACTCCACTTTACCGATATATTTTTAGGAGATGAATTGAGATGAAAAGAAGAAGAGATGAGAGAAACTTACGGCTTAGTAATATCGAGAAGAGAGTAAGGAAGAAGGGAGGGGGCTTTATGGCGTCGCGGAAGCTCCAAAACGGCTTCGATCTTCGAGGGAAGGAGCTTGGTTGCTAACTCCACCTGACTCCACTCGCACTTAAGAACTTTTGAGGTGATTTTGCTAGAAATTTTCAGAATAGTGGAGAGCTAGGGCATGGGGTGATATTTATAGTGAAGAATTAGGATTTGGGAATTAAAATTTTGGATTAAAATGCATTAAAATGTGTTAAATGGTGGATTGAAAAGTCTCTGTTTGATTGTAGGAAATCAAACAGTGCATGGGAGTTAAGGAGAGCTGAAGGGACAAGTGTGCAAAGCACGGAGCAAATTAGGCCAATATCAACCATCGACGCCGACCCTTTGATGGGTTTGGGCGATTGGATCTTGAGGTATTGCCTTGAGATTCGTGCTACGTGTGTATATATGTGTTTACTCTATTTTGCACATGTTTGATTTTTCTGAAATTTTTCATTTCTCCGTGTATTGCACGTGCAACTGTTCATATCATAATTTTGCATTATTATATTTCTCATTCTTATTCATTTTACAAATAAACAGGTGCTTTTGATCCATGTCTGCTACATAGTTGCAGGTTTTCGGAACAAAACAGTGAAAATGATGAAAAGACGATATAAAAGTTAGACTGCGACCAACAAATAGAAGAATCTTGATCATGCCTACAGTTTGAGGGACAAACGAAGATCAGCAAACAATTCAATTGCACAAAAGCAGCACAAGATTCAAGACTTCAACACTAAGCGAACGGTAAAAGTCCACAACATTCTGCACTGTGGAAATCTGGAAGAAACTAGAACACATTCTGAAGAACCAAGTGAATAAAATAGAAGGAAAAAGCAACAGAATGAAGCCCTGAAGAAATCATGCATCAAGACCATCAAATGGCCGCGGAACCGCGGCCAAACCATGTTTATGGCCGCGGATCCGCGGTCGTGCTAAGCGCATGTCGGCACGTGTCGGTGCGTCGGTGCATTGACTCGGTTTTCTTAAGGGTATTTCTGTAATTCTAGATATGGATCAGATGTAAACCCTAGGGTTTCTATTATCTATAAATAGGAACCCTACAGCCTCTTTTGAAATGTGCCTCCTTTTGGGTGCCTCTTTAGAGATGTCTCTTTTAAATTCCAGATTTTAGATTTTCAATTCAATGTAATCGTCAAAGAGTGCATCAATAAAGAAATAAGTTTTCTTTATCTTGTTTTAGTTTAATTTCTTTTCTTCCCTAATATAAATTTCTTTTCTGCTCTAGTTATAAATTTTATTTATCTGCCGTAGTTGTTAATTTTATTTATCTGCCGTAGTTGTTAATTTTATTTATCTGCCGTAGTTGTTAAATTAAAATCATAAAAATGAACTCTTAGATCTTAAAATAAAAACACCATTTTTTTGGACTTAACTCGTTAGAACACAAAGATAAGGAATCCATCTCCCTGTGGACCGACCCGAACTCAACCGACTAGCTACCAAGCGACGCCGTTCTTGATTGCGGTAAATTCTTTGATCTAAAAAGCATATAAGCAAAATCTCTTTCAATCAAATGGCGCCGTTGCCAGAGAGATGGTAGTCTCTTTCTTTGTGTAATTTCGGGTTAATAAAAAAATTATAAAAAATAAAAAAATTATAAAAATTGAAATTTTTTAAAAACAAACAATTTTTTTAAAAATCCAATAAAAATAAAAATCATCTTGTTCTTCTTGAGAGGTATTGTGTGAATTGTGCAGGAAAAGAAGACGGACAGATTCAGATATGGAAAATCCCAGTGAACAAATCAAGAAACAGAAAATCTGAACAAACAGGAGAGAATCCAAACAACAAACAAAATTTTTTTGGAGATCCAAACTAACAGAACCACCGCGGAACCACGGAGGATATATGCAGTTGACCGCGGAACCGCGATCAATTGCTGACATCATCACCTCATATCTCTCTGTGAGTATTTTTTATCTCCTCTGTAACCTCCTGATCTCAACAGAAAATTTTCCTGCAGGGTTCTTTGCGCAAAATTTTTCTCCCTCTCCAATAAATTGTTTTTGTGCAGGATTCTTTGCGCTGCAAAATAAAAAAATCTTTTGAAAGTGTTTTAGATTTTTGGTGTGCTAATTGCTTTGCATATTTAAAACGGACTTTTATGGGGCTATAACACCAATCAAGATTGGGTGGGGATTTCATTACCCTTCCTAGGACCCCAAAAATCACAAAAAGCATTTTGCATCAACCCTTGAGTTAAATAAAAAATATTAGACTCAGTCAACTAAGGACTGTCGTGCTCATTAGGACAAAGGAAAGGTTGTAGGCATCGATCGTTTATCTAAACCTGACTTTGTGGTGTCTAGGCTAGACAAGTAGGAAAGGTAATTTTAAAAGGCCCGTCTCACGGTGATTCATGAGCGGATCCCTCCTTTCTTTACTTGTGCTTACCTGGCCACAATTGGCGTTGAAGAGACGATTTGAGGATCCCACAACTTGCTCTTTGGAACAGTTAGGAGCAGTGTAACACTTTGAATTTCCGTTTGAATGTCTTTCGTGATAATTAGTGATCGTACGTGTTATTATATATATGTGTTCCTATGATTATTAGTTATTTTTAGTAGTGTTAGCATATTGGGAATTTTCCTTTATAGTGTACACCTTGCACACTTAGACATTTTTGAGACTTAGGGTTTTTGGTAGCATGTTAACCATTTTCTTGTGTTGCATGGTTGTTCTTTTTCCCCCACCCTTTTATCCAAAACAAAAACCCTTTTTCATAATTTAAATTCTATTAAACAAATGAGGCATGGGGGTTAGGTAAAAAGCTTGACTTTTGACCCATTTTTCCCTCTCTTCTCTCTCTCTTTCCCCACTCTAGAATTCTGGAGAATTCCAGCAGCAAACCCTCCCATTTTCTTCATCTTTTCTTCTCCTCTTCATGTCTCTTTGATCACTACACAAATCTTACACAAAAACCACACATTTCCTTCACAAAACCTTAGGAAAAGTGAGCTTTTTGAGGTGTTTGAAGCAAATCTGCATACTTAAGGGAAAAGCTGGAACTTTTGGTCTTTCTAGGGTCTTTTGAAGGTATAAATCTCACTCCTAGCACCCTATCTCCTTAACTTGCATGTTTAGTTTCAAAATATCACCTTTTTGTGCAATTTTAGTGCTATTGAAGGGATTTAGAGTTAATATGTTAAAATTTATGTTGTTGTGGCTTGATTAGCTTGTTAATGAGTTATTAGTGTGGGTTTAGACTTAGGTTTGTTTCAGATTTCAGAAAAATACCCTAAAGTTTGAATTTTGTGCAAAAGTGTGGATTTTAACTAGAAATAAGGCTCTGTAGGATCTGCTGCTACCCGAGATATTTCAGAGTGAAACTAGAGGTTACTGTAGCATGTATGGGGGGTATAGAGTGCACACACCAAACCTGGGAGCCCAATTCCCAAGCGAGGCCGCCGAAATAAGCATTCTGGCCGCAATTTGCGGCCAGATGGGGGTTCTTTGGGTTGGGGTTTGGGGTGTGGGTGTCTGCTGCTATGTGGGTTGTTTTGGTATATATAGTTTTACAATATCTTTCCTGTATCAAAATCTGGAGGTGATTACCTATTTTCCCGTATTTTCAATCTTTCGCGACACGCGTGATACGTGTGTGTGGGTTTGGGGTTTCTGCGTATCGCGACGCGTCGGAGTGGTTTCAGGCGCGTAACCACACGTTTTAGCGTATCGCGCACACGCGCGCTTGGTTCGCGACACGAGTTACTAGTTCGGCTTTAATGTCGCGTTTGTGTGACTTCAAGCTGACGTGTGATATATTGTGTAATTCTAGGTTCGCAGGCGAGTACGGCGGACGCCGCGCAGAAGGGGAAACAAGTTGTTGGCTACACCTAGCGAGAGACTACTGTGAGTAGATTTCACATCTACGGGGATATCGCCCGCATGGCGTTCTACGTCAGGGCTGATAGGACCTTATAGTTTCCTTTGTATACATTGACTATTCATGGCTACTTTTTAGTGCATGCTGCATTCCCTGCTATTTGGATATAAACTAGGATTGATAGAACACCGCACCATTACTAACGGTCCATGTTGCACGAGCACTATCCTGCATGTTACACACACACCGTTAGTAATTGCCATGACACTCACACTGTAGAATTCACATCGGATCATTATATTGTAGCTCATCTATATGTGACTTGACATGCTATTCATACTTGATGCCTATATTATATCGGATCATTATATTGTAGCTCATCTATATGTGACTTGACATGCTATTCATACTTGATGCCTATATCACATCGGATCATTATATTGTAGCTCATCTATATGTGACTTGACATGCTATTCATACTTGATGTCTATATCACATCGGATCATTATATTGTAGCTCATCTATATATGACTTGACATGCTATTCATACTTGATGCCTATATCACATCGGATCATTATATTGTAGCTTATCTATATGTGACTTGACATGATATTTACATTTGACGCACATATCATATCGGATCATTGACTTGCATTTTGGGTTGGATTACATGTGATTTCTGGATTTGAGAACCGTGGCTATTTCAAATATGTAATCATTTAAAAAACCCGGTTCCCTTGATATGATATTTCGGTGCGTCCACCATGTGTTTTCTCGGTGCTAGAGTGATATATGCGAACCCGAATCGAGGAGCTGGTTGAGGCCGATTACGGGTACATGGTGGACCCGGTATGGTACCCCCGGGCGAGAACGGTTTCGCTGTATAGTAGACGGTGAGCCTGGCAGAGGGACTACTACCTACCGGTGATTGGTTGGACCTGACAGTTATCTGGAGGGTACTGATCAGAGTCTATAGATGGATGCGGGGTGATCCGTACTGCCGGGGCCGAGGGCCGATACCGCAGACGGAGCCCGTGGGCTGACCCGGACTGACGGGGCCCGAGGGATGAGAATTTGCGTGTCGATGCTGGACACGAGTATTTATGATATTTGGGTGCCGATGTTGGGCACTCGGGATTCTCAGAGATGTACAGGATTTGAGGGCCGATGAGAGTGCCGGCGCCTGAGCTATTTGGGGGATCTGGGTGCATTGATGGACACCGATTATATATTCCACGTTGACATTCCGTGTAGATATTATATTGCCCTGCTCAGCATTTACTACTGTACCTCATCCTGTAGTTACATTACCTGATAGAGCATTTGCTACCTCATCCTGTAGTTACATTACCTGATAGAGCATTTGCTACCTCATCCTGTAGTTACATTACCTGATAGAGCATTTGCATGATTATTGCACATACTGCTTATCACACATTGATATCATCTGTTGGCATATGATAGAGTAGCGCAGTACGTGCATGCTCGCGATTACCTTTATATGTTATCTCTATTCATGAGTTGGCAACTTACCCCGTTGTGCCACAGTGTTTGCAGGTTGCCCTTCGGAGTAGTCGCGGCAGGCTGCGGTTGCATCTTTTGATACAGATACCCCCATAGTTGGTGTACTAGCTCTTTTGCTGATAGGTGGGTTTTGTGCGGTATCTGTTTATCTTTCAGTATGTACATTGTTGTATCTAGTATTCTCCATCTACCATGTATGTATTTGACTTAGAGACAGTGTGAGGACGATGATGTATTTTATTTGTATTCTGGTGTCGAGCTCGTTGTGAGCCGACTGTACTTGCAGTTTATCCTATCTGTGTTGTTCCCACTTGTGGATCTTGATCTTCGCTACGGCGTCGTATATTACTATCTTGGTGATTGTTTACTTAGATTTCTTATCATGTTAGTAAGTGCTTTCATTTAAAACTTATAACACTCTATACTTTCACTGGTTTGATTTCTGGGTTTTCGGTTCACTTAGTCGCGTTACGCCTGTAGACGTTACGTGGTTAAGTGCCGGTCACGGGCCAAACTTCGGGTCGTGACAAAGTTGGTATCAGAGCGTAGGTTTTACCTTTCGGAGTGTAGGATGACCCTGGTATGATGGAGTAGGTAGCTGCAGCAGGGTAGCGTAGCGTGTGTATGTTCCGCGGCATACTCACGACACGGTACTCCGCTCACGCGACCTTAGGACTTGTTGATGTAAATTCCTTCTTGAGTATATACATCCTTGCGATTCGATTTCCGTATCCTTATCGAATCCTATTGTTCCTTTCAGCCAATATGCCGCCAAAGACTACGAGGGCGCAGAGAGCGGCCGCGAGGGCCGAGATTCGAGTTGACTCATCCGAGACGAGGACTGATCCGGGTAGCACACCGGTTGTGCCCGAGCAGGCTGTTCCTGCCGTAACAGATCAGATTGCTATGTTAGGGGCTGGTGTGCAGGAGATACGCCAGACGATGGGATCCAGTATGCAGGAGATGCTCCAGATGATGGGATCTCTAGTTGAGACACTTCGAGCGCAGCGACCAGAGGTAGTTCCACCCGTTGCAGAGACCGCGGTGGTACCCACAGTTTAGGCAGTTGCACCTGTGACTACAGAGGTTATTACAGTATCGCTGTCAGAGTTTATGAGGTTGAAGCCTCCGGTCTTCACAGGCACCGATGTGGCTGAGGATCCACAGTCTTTCATTGATAGGATGGCGCGGATATGTCGTTCATTTAGATGCGCAGATGCGAGATGGGTTGAGTTCGCGAGCTTTCGCTTGGAAGGTCTTGCGCAGAAATGGTGCGAATCAGTCGAGAAGGGTAGAGCAGCAGGTCTTCCTCCTATGACCTAGACAGAGTTCGTGGCACTATTCCTTGCCCGCTTTCTTCCCCTGAGTGTCAGAGATGCTAGAGCACGCAGGTTTGAGTCCTTACGCCAGACGCCAGAGATGTCAGTGGCAGAGTACGATGTGCTGTTCACCGAGCTATCTATTTATGCTCCGTATCTAGTGGCTACTGAGGAGTTGCGAGTCAAGAGATTTGTCCGAGGCTTGCTTACACCACTATTCCTTGCTATCAGCGCGCAGCATTACGAGACATACGCAGCAGCAGTAGATGCAGCATTATTAGTTGAGGAGCGCCTTGCTGAGACTTCGGCAGTTCCAGGGCCAAAGAGAGTTCGTGCAGATACGTCAGTGCAGAGACGGCCGTTCCGGCGTCGTGACAGGCACCTTGCAGGTGGCAGAGATTCGAGACGAGGCCGATTGTTTAGCTCCTATTCCCAGGAGGGTCAGCGACCGTCATCGGGATGTTACCGTTGCGGGAGTTCTTATCATCGTGTGCGAGATTGTCCTGAGGTACCCCAGAGTGGGGCGGCAGCACCACATGTTACATTACCACCTTCACCACCCCAGACGGCATTGCCGATAGTACCTACTGTTACTCCGCGTCAGACGCATACACAGAGAGGTCGTGGTCGCGGAGGATTTGTTCATAGAGGACGAGGTGGCCGAGATAGAGGGCAGCCAACGGCCGGCAGGGGACAGTTAGTTGCAGGTGGAGGACAGGCGTGAGTTTTTGCTTTGACGCATCAGGACGCGCAGGCGTCCAATGCGGTGGTCTCAGGTATCCTTTCTGTATGTTCGGTTGATGCACACGTGTTATTCGATCCCGGATCCACGCACTCGTACGTATCCACACACTTTGTGCCGAGTTTGGGTAGAGAGTCCGGTTTGCTTGACCAGCCGCTTGTTGTGACTACTCCTGTGGGAGAGTCGTTTGTTGCTAGGCACGTGTTCTGATCCTGTACCGTCCGTATTGGCGAGAGAGAGTTGCCGGTCGATTTGATCCTTCTTGAGATGTTGGACTTCGACGTTCTTTTGGGCATGGATTGGTTAGCCACGTGCTATGCTTCTGTTGACTGCCGCGAGAAGACAGTTCGATTTTGTTTTCCCGGCGAGTCGGTTGTTGTTGTGTTGGGGGACCGTGGTGCCACCCCTCACAGTGTGATTTCTTCTTTTCGCGCTGGACAGCTTTTGCGGAAGGGATGTCAGGGATTTCTCGCATATGTTTGCGATACTAGAGCTACAGAGGTTCCTCTGGATCAGGTTCCGGTTGTTAGCGAGTTCCCTGATGTGTTCCCTGACGAGCTTCCTGGGCTACCGCCCGAGCGTGATATTTCTTTCTGCATTGACTTGGTTCCTGGCACGGGGCCTATTTCTGTACCGCCTTATCGGATGGCCCCGACGGAACTTAGAGAATTGAAGGGCCAGCTGCACGACTTGCTGGATAAGGGACTTATTCGACCCAGTGTTTCTCCTTGGGGTGCTCCAGTCCTGTTCGTCAAGAAGAAGGACGGCAGTTTGCGTTTGTGTATCGACTACCGCCAGCTGAACAGGGTGACAGTGCGGAACAGATATCCTTTGCCACGCATCGACGATTTGTTCGACCAGCTTCAGGGGGCAGGATACTTTTCGAGGATCGATTTGCGATCGGGCTACCATCAGCTGCGGGTTCGAGGGGAGGACATTCCGAGGACAGCCTTTCGCACACGTTACGGCCATTACGAGTTTTTGGTGATGTCGTTCGGACTCACCAACGCGTCAGCAGCATTTATGGATTTGATGAACCGTATTTTTCGGCCGTATCTTGATCTGTTCATTATAGTGTTTATTGACGATATCTTGGTGTATTCTCGGAGTAGAGAGGAGCACGAGCAGCACCTGCGGATTACACTGCAGACCTTGAGGGAGCATCAGCTTTTCGCTAAATTTTCAAAGTGTGCCTTCTGGCTAGACAGCGTAGACTTCTTGGGGCACGTGATTACACGAGATGGTATATGTGTCGACCCGAGGAAGATCGAGGCAGTTCGGAGTTGGCCTAGACCCACGTCAGTGACGGAGGTTCGCAGCTTTCTAGGGCTGGCAGGCTATTACAGGCGATTCGTGCAGGACTTCTCTCGCATTGCTACACCTTTGACCGGGTTGACACGGAAGGGAGTTCGCTTCGATTGGACGGAGGAGTGTGAGCACAGTTTCCAGCGGCTACGGGTTCTACTGACTACGACACCAGTGCTATCATTGCCTTCAGGATCAGGCGGATTTGTGGTCTACCGCGATGCTTCACGAGTAGGGCTGGGGTGCGTTTTGATGCAGCATGACAGGGTGATTGCGTATGCGTCGCGGCAATTAAATAAACATGAACAGAATTACCCCACTCATGATCTGGAGATGGCTGCAGTGGTCTTTGCACTCAAGATCTGGCGACATTATCTGTATGGAGAGTCGTGCCAGATATTTACTGACCACAAGAGCTTAAAGTACATATTTCAGCAGCGAGACCTGAACCTTAGACAGCGCCGATGGATGGAGTTAGTGAGGGACTACGATTGTGAGATCTTGTATCACTCGGGCAGGGCGAATGTAGTGGCGGATGCTTTGAGCAGGAGGCCCGGGGGTAGTCTATCCTGTTTGAGCGCAGTGCAGAGGCAGTCGTCGTCGGATTGGCAGATCTTATGAGACAGTCGGGTACAGTTCGAGTTTACGCCGATCGGAGGACAGATTGCGCATGTTCGTGCATGCCCACAGTTGCTCGACCGTATATATGAGGCACAGCACAGTGATGACCGCTGTTCAGAGATCAGGACACAGATGGGACATGGCAGATTTTCCGAGTTCATGATCGATGATCAGGGGATACTACGATTTGGAGCTAGACTGTGCGTACCAGATGCTGAGGGATTGCGGCGCGAGATTCTTGAGGAGGCACATCGGTCGGTATATAGTGTTCATCCCGGTTCCGCCAAGATGTACCACGATATGAGAGATGTTTACTGGTGGGACGGTATGAAGAGGGACATTGCAGATTTTGTGTCGAGATGACTGACTTGTCAGCAAGTCAAGGCTGAGCACCAGAGGCCCGTGGGAGAGCTACAGCCATTACCCATTCCGGAGTGGAAATGGGAACAGATATCTATGGATTTCATTGTGGGTCTACCCAGGACTAGTCGAGGGTATGACTCCATCTGGGTGATCGTGGATCGTTTGACGAAAGCGGCTCACTTCCTACCGGTGAAGACGACTTTCGGATTTGCTCAGTATGCCCAGATTTACATTGATGAGATTGTACGACTGCACGAAATTCCGACTTGCATCGTGTCCGATAGAGGCACCCAGTTTACTAGCCGGCTGTGGCAGAGGCTTCAGGAGGCTTTGGGCACTCGCTTGAGTTTCAGCACAGCATTCCATCCACAGACCGACGGGCAGTCAGAGCGGACTATTCAGACTCTCGAGGACATGCTCAGAGCATGCGTTTTAGACTTCGGAGGTAGCTGGGATCATCATTTGCCCTTAGTAGAGTTCTCCTACAACAACAGCTACCAGGAGACCATTCAGATGGCACCGTTTGAGGCTCTTTATGGGAGGAGATGCAGATCGCCCACCTGTTGGACGGAGCTCAGTGAGAGTAGTATCTTAGGGCCGCAGATTGTGGAGGAGACGACCGTGAAGATCCAGTTGATTCGCGATAGGATGAGAGTGTAGGGCGTTTTTTGTCACCCCATTGAGATGGGAATACGCGCGCGCTTATCAGGCGCATTACAGATTCCCCCGGCCTAGGGTAGGCCGGGGTTTAATGATTGTGGGGATCCGAATCTCCGGCAGCCGCGGACTAAGCTGCCGTTAATTACCCCTCGCATTTGGAGCGAAGGAACCTCCGATTGACGGGTTAAACTGGTCATGCGAACTCAATATGCAGTGTGTTGCTGTGTGTGTATTTTTTTTTGTTTTATTCCACTTGTAAAAAGAGATATGTACATATATATATATTTTCTATATATAAAAACGAAAATAAATAAGTAAATAAATATTTGGAGAATTTATTTTTAATTTATTTTTAAAATATTTTTTTTTATTTTAAAATATTATTTATAATTTATTTTTATTTATTTAATATTTTTTTAAATAAAAAAAGGGATTAAATAAAGAAAAGAAGAAAAGAAAATAATTATGTTTTTTTTTAAATTTTTAAATATTATTTATAATTTATTTAATATTTATTTATTTTTATTTTAAATAAAAAAAGGAGGAAGAAAGAAGAAAAGAGAATTTTTTCTTTTTTTTTTAAAGTGGGGTCACATGCTAGCATGTGAGAAGGCCATCACATGCTTAGCATGTGACCCGTCACATGCTTTGCATGTGACCCGTCACATGTTTAACATGTGACCGGGTCACATGCAAGATGTGATGGACCCGGTCACATGCCTTGCATGTGACCCGGTCACATGTTAAACATGTGATGGGGCGGGTCACATGCCTTGCATGTGACGCGGTCACATGCCTTGCATGTGACCCCGTCACATGTTAAACATGTGATGGGGCATGCAAAGTCACATGTTAAACATGTGATGGGGCGGGTCACATGCTTTGCATGTGACCCGGTCACATGTTAAGCATGTGATGGGGCGGGTCACATGCTTTGCATGTGACCGCCACTTTTTTTTTTTGAACGTGGAGTTCAACTCCAAAAGAATTTTATATGGCTAAAAAAAATTGTAATGTGGAGTTAAACTCCCCCAAAAAAAAGGTATTTTTTTTTGTGGAGTTAAACTCCAAAAGAATTTCTGTAGTGGAGTTAAACTCCAAAGGAATTTTACTGTGGAGTTAAACTCCAAAAGAAATTTTGTAGTGGAGTTGAACTCCAAAATAATTTTCCTGGTGGTGGAGTTGAACTCCAAAAGAATTTTATTTGTGGAGTTGAACTCCAAAAGAGTTTTTATTTGTGGAGTTAAACTCCAACAGATTTTTATTTGTGGAGTTGAACTCCAAAAAATTTTCTCCTTTCTCCTTTGAGAAGAAACCCAAAATGGGTTCTCTTGAAACTCCAAGATCTAGATCTTGGATGATAAAAAAAAGAGACCCTTTTTCTTCTCTTGATGGAGTTTTGGGAGATGGGTTTATGGTAAAACTTTATTTAGTTTTAAAAAAAAAGAGAGCTAAGCTCTTGATTTGTTTGGAAAATAAAAAGGAAGAGGAAGAACTTGAAGAAGAGAGTGGAGGCACAAACCCTAGTTTTTTGAGGGAATGAAAAAAGTGTTCTTCTATTCATCATCATGTTGCCTTATATAGGCTTACATATTTACATATAACCTCTTGGGCTTTACAAAATGGCATTTTGCCCATCCCATGGTTCATGTGCCATTTCTTTTTGCACATAAACCATGAGCTTACAAAAATTTGGTTTTATACCCATTTTGTTTACATTCATGCATAAAAAATTACATAAAAATTATTTATTACATGATTTCATTTTTGGCATGGAGAGGGTCGGCCGCTTCATGTTTCGGACTCGACCTGGGCATGGGCCCACTTGACCTGGGTTTGGACCCACCTGGCTTGGGGTTGACCTTGACTTTGACTCGGTCAACCGGGGTGTAAATTTTTACCCCAACAAAATGCCCCCCATCAATAAATGCACACCGCACATTTGAGTTGTGTGCATGAAATTGATGGATCTTGAAGCTGAACTTCGAGGTGGAACATCATTCCGGGGGATCGGAGCATCATTCCAAAGAACGGAGCATAATTCCAGGATTCGGAGCATCATTCCGAAGAGCGGAGCATAATTCCAGGATTCGGAGCATCGTTCCGAAGGGCGGAGCATGATTCCAGAGTTCGGAGCATCTTTCCGAAGAGCGGAGCATAGTTCCAGAGATATCGGAGCATCATTCCGAAGAGCGGAGCATAATTCCAGGATTCGGAGCATCGTTCCGAAGGGCGGAGCATGATTCCAGAGTTCAGAGCATCTTTCCGAAGAGCGGAGCATAGTTCCAGAGATCGGAGCATCGTTCCGATGGGCGGAGCATAATTCCAGGGATCGGAGAATCATTCCGATGAGCGGAGCATGATTCCAGGGTTCGGAGCATCATTCCGAAAGGCAGAGCATAATTCCAGAGATTGGAGCATCTTTCCGAAAAGCGGAGCATAATTCCAGAGATCGGAGCATCGTTCCGATGGGCGGAGCATTATTCCAGGGTTCGGAGCATCGTTCCGAAGAGCCGAGCATAATTCCAGGATTCGGAGCATTATTCCGAAGGGCGGAGCATGATTCCAGAGTTCGGAGCATCTTTCCGAAGAGCGGAGCATAGTTCCAGAGATTGGAGCATCATTCCGATGGGCGGAGCATAATTCCAGAGATTCGGAGCATCCTTCCGAAGAGCGGAGCATAATTCCAGAAATTCGGAGCATCATTCCGGGAGCATCATTCCGAAGAGCGGAGCATAATTCCAGGATTCGGAGCATCATTCCGAAGAGCGGAGCATGATTCCAGAGTTCGGAGCATCTTTCTGAAGAGCGGAGCATCATTCCAGGATTCGGAGCATCATTCTGAAGGGCGGAGCATGATTCCAGGGTATCGGAGCATCATTCCGATGGGTGGAGCATGATTCCAGGGATCAGAGCATCGTTCCGAAGGGCGGAGCATGATTCCAGGGATCGGAGCATCATTCCAATTTGCGGAGCATCATTCCAGGGATCGGAGCATCATTCCGATGGGCGGAGCATCATTCCAGGGGATCGGAGCATCATTCCGATGGGCAGAGCATCATTCCAGGATTCAGAGCATCATTCCGAAGGGCGGAGCATGATTCCAAGGATCGGAGCATCATTCCGATGAGCGGAGCATGATTCCATGGGATCGGAGCATCATTCCGATGAGCGGAGCATGATTCCATGGGATCGGAGCATCATTCCGAAGAGCGGCAGACATTTTGACCGAAGCATATTTTCGATGCAGAGGTTGATTCCCAGGCGAAGCGTAATTTCGACAAGGAAGGCAGATATTCCGAGGCGAAGCATTGATTTCGACACGGGATACATTCTGAGACGGAGCATGATTCCGGCGCAGAGCTTGTTGGCTGACTTGATTCCGAGACGAAGCATAATTTCGACAGGGAATGCAGGTACACCGAGGCGAAGCATCATTTCGACACGGGGTGCATTCTGAGACGAAGTATAATTCCGACGCAAAGCTTGCTGGTTGACTTGATTCCGAGGCGGAGCATAATTCCGACGAGGAGGTCGTTGGTTGATTCCGAGCCAAAGCATAATTCCGACAGGGAAGGCAGATACACCGAGGCGAACCATCATTTCGACACGGGGTGCACATTCTGAGACGAAGCATGATTCCGACGCAGAGCTTGTTGGTTGATTTGATTTGGGTTGACATCAGTATCGCTACACTGGAATATGGTACCAAGAGCGAATCATCATTTGTCATGAGAGGGTTTGGGGATTTTGGTTTTGGTCGGCATCTGCATTGCTGCACTGGAATAATGCCAGGAGCAACTCATCATTTGCCCCGGGAGGATTTGGGAATTGGTTTTGTTTTGGCATCTGCATTGCTGCACTGGAATAATGCCAGGAGCAACTCATCATGTGCCCCGGGAGGATTTGGGAATTTTTTTTTGTTTTGGCATCTGCATTGCTGCACTGGAATAATGCCAGGAGCAACTCATCATTTGCCTGAGAGGATTTGGGAATTGGTTTTTGTTTGGCATCAGCATTGCTGCACTGGAATGATGCCAGGAGCAACTCATCATTTGCCCCGGGAGGACTTGGGAGAGATTGGGATTGTTTTACGCCCGTGGATTGTATACGGTTTTGCAGGATGTATGATCCAGACCGTAGGGTCAGAAACATTTCAGGACTTTGTTGGCGTCTGCATCGCTGCACTGGAATATGGTACCAGGAGCGACTCATCATTCGCCGTTGGTATGAGATTTGGAATTTGGTTGGCGTCTGCATCGTTGCACTGGAATATGGTACCAGGAGCGACTCATCATTCGCCACTTGGGGATTGGGGAGCGCTGGCTTAGGAGACAGGTTTGGATCCCTATCACCTAAGACTTTTCAATTTTATGGGCCGTGAGGGTCCCATAAAAGCATTTTCTCCCTACGAGTCGTAAGGATCCCGTAGGTGTATTTTCTCCTTAAGAGTCGTGAGGACTCCTAAGTGTGTTTTTCCTTGGTGATCGTAAGGATCTCACGAAGGTTTGTTCTCCTCATGCATCGTGAGGACACATGAGTGGGTCTTTCCAATGAAGCATAATTCCAAAGGCGGAGACCAGCCGCGTAACTGGTGGTTGCGGTGGGGCATGGGTATACTGAGAATTATTTGAGCCCGTGGATTGTATACGGTAGTCAATTTGGGGACTGGCCGTAGGGCTGAAAGAATTTTGGGAAATTGGATTTTTGTTTGGCGTCTGCACTGCTGCACTGGAATAATGCCAGGAGCAACTCATCATCCGCCCTTGTTTTTTTTTTTTTTTGTTTTTTTGTTTTTTTTTTATTTTACCGCGATTGCTCTATCATTTTAGCTTTTCTTATCGCGAAGGTCGCGATTGCCCTATCATTTCGGCTATTTATTCGCGGTTGCCCCATCATTTCGGCTTTATTTTCATTTTTATTTTTACTCGCTGATTTTTATTGCGAGTTGCCCCATCATTTCGGCTTTTCTTTATTTTTCTTTTATTTACACATTTTTTTTATTTACATTTTTTTTACATTCCCAGTTTAACGACTTAGAGGTCGATTGTTCCCAGTTTAATGACGTGGTGGTCGACTGTGTTCAGAGAAAGGCAGATGTCTGAGAGAATTAGTTTCACGAAGAACTTCGGTCTCCGTTTGTATGAAATTGGCGGTCGCATCTTGACTGTTTACTAACACGCCTTTGGACAGTTCTATCTCTCCTGCCTTGTATTGCTTTTCGACCCAATCTTTGAAGACGAAGCAGTTCTCAATGGCATGACCTATCACTCTGTGATAGGGGCAGTATTTGGGGTCGTCGGTCCTATTCGCTTCCTGCGGTCTTTTTGACTCTGGCAGTTGTAGACCATTCTTCAGGGCGTCTTTGAATATTTTACGGATTTTGTCCCTTCTGAAGGAATAGACCTTATCCAGCTTCTCTTTCAGTGGAGATTCTCCTCCCTCTCCGAACATTGGCTTCCGAAACTGGTTGGCATTAGGCCTGCTCAACCCTTGCTTATTTCGGTTAGCCGAAGCATTGAAAGATTCAGAATCGTCGGGATCTCCGCCTTTGCGATTATCGTCCTTTCGGTTTCTCCATGACCTATTGTTATTTTGGTAATCCGAGGAGGACTCCTGCTTTGAGCGCTCCAGCATCTGAACTTTCCTGGTCAGCTCTTGGAATGTTTTGAGACCCGCGGTGCATAGAAACGGGGCCATCCAATTGTTGAGATTTCCGACAAGGAGACTGACAGATTGGTCCTGCTCTATCGGTGGTTCACATTTGACGGAGAGATTGCGCCATCGGGTTATAAAATCCGTGTTGCTTTCGTTGTTCTTGGGCTTGGTCCTTACGAGCTCGGCAATGGTGATCTTATCGCTGACGCTCATGAACCTTTGTCGAAACAAAGATTCCATTTGGACGAAAGTAGTAACGGAGCCATCTGGTATGCTCGCGTACCAGTCGAAAGCAACATCGGTCAAGCTATTAACGAACTGGCGGAGGAGAAGCGCATCGTTGCCCCCAGTATTCCCGCGTGAGGCTTTGAAATGGGCGATGTGCTGATTCGCATTTCCCGTCCCATCGAATCTCCCGAATTTAGGGATGACATAGCCGCTAGGAAATTCTACCAGATCATACTGAGCAGGATATGGTCTCCCACTACTGCTAACATCTTTTTGCGCTTCGGCTTCGGCCACCAATGTTTTGACTTTGCTGGCAACCAAATCCATGATTTGATCTTGAGTTAGCGGGCTACTGTCATCGGTAGCCAAGACATTTCCCGAGATAGGATGCAACTGATTTTCATGCGGTCCGCCCACTTTTGGATTTGGGGGAACGGGCGTCGGCTGTTTCGAGACACCGTTTCCTGGTTCATGAGAGTCCTGCGCTTGATTGGGCGGCTGAGAGGCAAGTCGGGCCGTGAGCTGCATCACGACATTCGTCAAGTCATCGATTTTGGAGTAGAGTTTGGCTATCTCCTTGTCTTTGTTTCTGAGCTGCTTTCGGAGCTTTTGAAGCAGCTCTTGCTCCGCGGTCCTGGGGCGGAAAGTCGGCTCTTCTTCTCTTTCCGAGCCCGACTCCTCATGGACCGAAGGGTCTTTCTGCCTATCATCCTCATCAGGAGGGTTTTCATCACCCAGCAGAGGCGGCTGTTCTTGGGAAGCGGCCACCACATTCAAGCCAGATCGGGTTTGAGATGTGGTAGCCCCGTCCTTGCTCTTGCTGCGCGTGCCTACCGTGTAGACAGTGTGGACCACATACCTAGCCATTTCCTCATCTTCGGCGGGGTAACCCTGTTCTTCGAACCTCATGAGGTTTAGCCTGGCTGGAGCCCTAACCCTTTTGTTGGCTCTATATCTGAGCCTTTTCTCCCTCAGCTTCTTGATTTTGAAGGCTTGGCGGGCATCCGCTATCCGAGAAGCCATTATGAGTTGATCAGAGGGGGGCTTAGAGAAGACACCCGATCGAGCAGTGGTCGAGGGCACCGCTGGAGCTTGCTCGGGACGCATTGTAGCTTTGTTGGTGTTGGTGGCCTTGCCCCCAGCTGGGGCCATGGAGAGTCGTTCGGAAACGGACTTGCGCTTGGGCTGAGGTGCCCTCGCGACCACCACATTTGGCCTTTTGCCTTTCGGGACTGGTTTGTCTGCCACCGGGGCTTGAGGAGCTGGGATGGCGCCAATTGGTATGAACATAATAGAGCCGAATGGTAGCAGCGGCTCCTCCCATTGTCGCCCGAGACTGGCCGGAAGGACCGTCCTAGAGTCTATCTTCATCGTGTAGGAGACGGGAGCTGAGTTCATCATCGAAGACATCGTCGGAAGGTGATTGCTTGAAAATCTGCATGAAAAAGTATTATTTTAGTATAAATATAGACATGTAAATTGATTGAGTTCGCATGAACGTTTAACCCGAAATATGGGAGGAGAGATTAGTCCCACCAGGCGTGCCAGAATCTGTAGGGCGTTTTTTGTCACCCCATTGAGATGGGAATACGCGCGCGCTTGTCAGGCGCATTACAGATTCCCCCGGCCTAGGGTAGGCCGGGGTTTAATGATTGTGGGGATCCGAATCTCCGGCAGCCGCGGACTAAGCTGCCGTTAATTATCCCTCGCATTTGGAGTGAAGGAACCTCCGATTGACGGGTTAAACTGGTCATGCGAACTCAATATGCAGTGTATTGGTGTGTGTGTATTTTTTTTTGTTTTATTCCACTTGTAAAAAGAGATATGTACATATATATATATTTTCTATATATAAAAACGAAAATAAATAAGTAAATAAATATTTGGAGAATTTTTTTTAAATTTATTTTTAAAATATTTTTTTTTATTTTAAAATATTATTTATAATTTATTTTTATTTATTTAATATTTTTTTTAAATAAAAAAAGGGATTAAATAAAGAAAAGAAAATAATTATGTTTTTTTTTAATTTTTAAATATTATTTATAATTTATTTAATATTTATTTATTTTTATTTTAAATAAAAAAAGGAGGAAGAAAGAAGAAAAGAGAATTTTTTCTTTTTTTTTTAAAGTGGGGTCACATGCTAGCATGTGAGAAGGCCATCACATGCTTAGCATGTGACCTGTCACATGCTTTGCATGTGACCCCGTCACATGTTAAACATGTGATGGACCCGGTCACATGCCTTGCATGTGACCCGGTCACATGTTAAACATGTGATGGGGCGGGTCACATGCTTTGCATGTGACCCGGTCACATGTTAAACATGTGACCCGGTTTGCATGTGACGCGGTCACATGTTAAACATGTGACCCGGTCACATGCCTTGCATGTGACCCCGTCACATGCCTTGCATGTGACCCCGTCACATGTTAAACATGTGATGGGGCATGCAAAGTCACATGTTAAACATGTGATGGGGCGGGTCACATGCTTTGCATGTGACCCGGTCACATGTTAAGCATGTGATAGGGCGGGTCACATGTTAAACATGTGACCCGGTCACATGCTTTGCATGTGACCGCCACTTTTTTTTTTTTTGAACGTGGAGTTCAACTCCAAAAGAATTTTATATGGCTAAAAAAAATTGTAATGTGGAGTTAAACTCCCCAAAAAAAAGGTATTTTTTTTTGTGGAGTTAAACTCCAAAAGAATTTCTGTAGTGGAGTTAAACTCCAAAGGAATTTTACTGTGGAGTTAAACTCCAAAAGAAATTTTGTAGTGGAGTTGAACTCCAAAATAATTTTCCTGGTGGTGGAGTTGAACTCCAAAAGAATTTTATTTGTGGAGTTGAACTCCAAAAGATTTTTTATTTGTGGAGTTAAACTCCAACAGATTTTTATTTGTGGAGTTGAACTCCAAAAGATTTTCTCCTTTCTCCTTTGAGAAGAAACCCAAAATGGGTTCTCTTGAAACTCCAAGATCTAGATCTTGGATGATAAAAAAAAGAGACCCTTTTTCTTCTCTTGATGGAGTTTTGGGAGATGGGTTTATGGTAAAACTTTATTTAGTTTTTAAAAAAAAGAGAGCTAAGCTCTTGATTTGTTTGGAAAATAAAAAGGAAGAGGAAGAACTTGAAGAAGAGAGTGGAGGCACAAACCCTAGTTTTTTGAGGGAATGAAAAAAGTGTTCTTCTATTCATCATCATGTTGCCTTATATAGACTTACATATTTACATATAGCCCCTTGGGCTTTACAAAATGGCATTTTGCCCATCCCATGGTTCATGTGCCATTTCTTTTTGCACATAAACCATGAGCTTACAAAAATTTGGTTTTATACCCATTTTGTTTACATTCATGCATAAAAAATTACATAAAAATTATTTATTACATGATTTCATTTTTGGCATGGAGAGGGTCGGCCGCTTCATGTTTCGGACTCGACCTGGGCATGGGCCCACTTGACCTGGGCTTGGGCCCACCTGGCTTGGGGTTGACCTTGACTTTGACTCGGTCAACCGGGGTGTAAATTTTTACCCCAACAGAGAGCAGCCCAGAGTAGGCAGAGATCTTATACGGACCGTCGTTGGCGCAGACTTGAGTTTTCCGTTGGTGATCATGTTTTCTTGAGGGTCTCCCCAATGAAAGGCGTGATGAGGTTTGGGAAGAAGGGGAAGCTTAGTCCCAGATACGTGGGCCCCTTCGAGATCCTTGAGCGTATTGGTGCGGTTGCGTATCGATTAGCCCTTCCGCCCAGTTTTCCAGACGTGCACCCCGTATTTCATGTTTCGATGCTCCGCAGATATCTTCATGATCCTTCGCATGCGATTCAGCACCCGACGATCCAGCTTGAGCGCGACCTTTCCTATGCAGAGCAGCCGGTGATGATCTTGGATCGACAATTGAAGAAATTGAGGTCGAAGGAGATACCGTCCGTCAAGGTACTTTGGCGTGGCCAGAGCAGCGAAGAAGTCACTTGGGAGACCGAGAGCGAGATGAGGAAGAGGTATCCTTATCTTTTTGAAGGTGCGTATAGTTAGATTTTTAAATTCGGGGACCGAATTTCTTTAAGGGGGGTAGATTGTAACACTTTGAATTTCCGTTTGAATGTCTTTCGTGATAATTAGTGATCGTACGTGTTATTATATATATGTGTTCCTAGGATTATTAGTTATTTTTAGTAGTGTTAGCATATTGGGAATTTTCCTTTATAGTGTACACTGCACACTTAGACATTTTTGAGACTTAGGGTTTTTGGTAGCATGTTAACCATTTTCTTGTGTTGCATGGTTGTTCTTTTCCCCCCACCCTTTTATCCAAAACAAAAACCCTTTTTCATAATTCAAATTCTATTAAACAAATGAGGCATGGGGGTTAGGTAAAAAGCTTGACTTTTAACCCATTTTTCCCTCTCTTCTCTCTCTCTTTCCCCACTCCAGAATTCTGGAGAATTCCAGCAGCAAACCCTCCCATTTTCTTCATCTTTTCTTCTCCTCTTCATGTCTCTTTGATCACTACACAAATCCTACACAAAAACCACACATTTCCTTCACAAAACCTTAGGAAAAGTGAGCTTTTTGAGGTGTTTGAAGCAAATCTGCATACTTAAGGGAAAAGATGGAACTTTTGGTCTTTCTAGGGTCTTTTGAAGGTATAAATCTCACTCCTAGCACCCTATCTCCTTAACTTGCATGTTTAGTTTCAAAATATCACCTTTTTGTGCAATTTTAGTGCTATTGAAGGGATTTAGAGTTAATATGTTAAAATTTATGTTGTTGTGGCTTGATTAGCTTGTTAATGAGTTATTAGTGTGGGTTTAGACTTAGGTTTGTTTCAGATTTCAGAAAAATACCCTAAAGTTTGAATTTTGTGCAAAAGTGTGGATTTTAACTAGAAATAAGGCTCTGTAGGATCTGCTGCTACCCGAGATATTTCAGAGTGAAACTAGAGGTTACTGTAGCATGTATGGGGGGTATAGAGTGCACACACCAAACCTGGGAGCCCAATTCCCAAGCGAGGCCGCCGAAATAAGCATTCTGGCCGCAATTTGCGGCCAGATGGGGGTTCTTTGGGTTGGGGTTTGGGGTGTGGGTGTCTGCTGCTATGTGGGTTGTTTTGGTATATATAGTTTTACAATATCTTTCCTGTATCAAAATCTGGAGGTGATTACCTATTTTCCCGTATTTTCAATCTTTCGCGACACGCGTGATACGTGTGTGTGGGTTTGGGGTTTCTGCGTATCGCGACGCGTCGGAGTGGTTTCAGGCGCGTAACCACACGTTTTAGCGTATCGCGCACACGCGCGCTTGGTTCGCGACACGAGTTACTAGTTCGGCTTTAATGTCGCGTTTGTGTGACTTCAAGCTGACGTGTGATATATTGTGTAATTCTAGGTTCGCAGGCGAGTACGACGGACGCCGCGCAGAAGGGGAAACAAGTTGTTGGCTACACCTAGCGAGAGACTACTGTGAGTAGATTTCACATCTACGGGGATATCGCTCGCATGGCGTTCTACGTCAGGGCTAATAGGACCTTATAGTTTCCTTTGTATACATTGACTATTCATGGCTACTTTTTAGTGCATGCTGCATTCCCTGCTATTTGGATATAAACTAGGATTGATAGAACACCGCACCATTACTAACGGTCCATGTTGCACGAGCACTATCCTGCATGTTACACACACACCGTTAGTAATTGCCATGACACTCACACTGTAGAATTCACATCGGATCATTATATTGTAGCTCATCTATATGTGAGTTGACATGCTATTCATACTTGATGCCTATATCACATCGGATCATTATATTGTAGCTCATCTATATGTGACTTGACATGCTATTCATACTTGATGCCTATATCACATCGGATCATTATATTGTAGCTCATCTATATGTGACTTGACATGATATTTACATTTGACGCACATATCATATCGGATCATTGACTTGCATTTTGGGTTGGATTACATGTGATTTCTGGATTTGGGAACCGTGGCTATTTCAAATATGTAATCATTTAAAAAACCCGGTTCCCTTGATATGATATTTCGGTGCGTCCACCATGTGTTTTCTCGGTGCTAGAGTGATATATGCGAATCCGAATCGAGGAGCTGGTTGAGGCCGATTACGGGTACATGGTGGACCCAGTATGGTACCCCGGGGCGAGAACGGTTTCGCTGTGTAGTAGACGGTGAGCCTGGCAGAGGGACTACTACCTACCGGTGATTGGTTGGACCTGACAGTTATCCGGAGGGTACTGATCAGAGTCTATAGATGGATGCAGGGTGATCCGTACTGCCGGGGCCGAGGGCCGATACCGCAGACGGAGCCCGTGGGCTGACCCGGACTGACGGGGCCCGAGGGATGAGAATTTGCGTGTCGATGCTGGACACGAGTATTTATGATATTTGGGTGCCGATGTTGGGCACTCGGGATTCTCAGAGATGTACAGGATTTGAGGGCCGATGAGAGTGCCGGCGCCTGAGCTATTTGGGGGATCTGGGTGCATTGATGGACACCGATTATATATTCCACGTTGACATTCCGTGTAGATATTATATTGCCCTGCTCAGCATTTACTACTGTACCTCATCCTGTAGTTACATTACCTGATAGAGCATTTGCTACCTCATCCTGTAGTTACATTACCTGATAGAGCATTTGCATGATTATTGCACATACTGCTTATCACACATTGATATCATCTGTTGGCATATGATAGAGTAGCGCAGTACGTGCATGCTCGCGATTACCTTTATATGTTATCTCTATTCACGAGTTGGCAACTCACCCCCGTTGTGCCACAGTGTTTACAGGTTGCCCTTCGGAGTAGCCGCGGCAGGCTGCGGTTGCATCTTTTGATACAGATACCCCCATAGTTGGTGTACTAGCTCTTTTGCTGATAGGTGGGTTTTGTGCGGTATCTGTTTATCTTTCAGTATGTACATTGTTGTATCTAGTATTCTCCATCTACCATGTATGTATTTGACTTAGAGACAGTGTGAGGACGATGATTTATTTTATTTGTATTCTGGTGTCGAGCTCGTTATGAGCCGACTGTACTTGCAGTTTATCCTATCTGTGTTGTTCCCACTTGTGGATCTTGATCTTCGCTACGGCGTCGTATACTACTATCTTGGTGATTGTTTACTTAGATTTCTTATCATGTTAGTAAGTGCTTTTATTTAAAACTTATAACACTCTATACTTTCACTGGTTTGATTTCTGGGTTTTCGGTTCACTTAGTCGCGTTACGCCTGTAGACGTTACGTGGTTAAGTGCCGGTCACGGGCCAAACTTCGGGTCGTGACAAGCAGTGTAGTTGACTTAGGAGACCCTAACTCTAGGCTTGATTGTGCATATATAAATTGTGATTGTGCCGTAGTTCCGTACAAATTTTTGCAAAACTATTTCTAAAAAAAAACACTTTCAAAAATTTCAAAAACTCCAAAAACAATTTTTTTTAAAAAAAAAATTAAAAAAAAATCAAAAAAAAATCATCACAATCTTTTCTTCTCCTTTCTCACATCATGGGTACACCACTTCACAAAACTCTTACCGAACTTTGGTATCCTGAACCAAACTTTGCTTCCTACACGAATTGTTTTGGTCGAATTACAGACGACCCCTCCATGCCCAACATTTCTTTGAAAGATCGAATAGAAGCGTCTAGGAGAAACAGTTGGACTCCGCAATCTACTGTGTATCAACCGTTTCAACCTTCACCACCTTCTTACGTTGATACTCCTTTTTCGAGTCCTGTTGTAACTCCGAAACCCATGTCATTGCTGAACATATAGAACAATCTCGTAACCGATCTTTCACTTCTTTCAACACTTCTAGTTCTTGGGATCAACAAATCTATTCACCTTTTTATCCAAATGTTGATCCTACTCCTGTCCAACCATTCAATTCCTACCAGTCCTACCCGACTTTCGCACCTTCCCTAGACATTGCTTCTACACAACCATTTGGGAGTTTCCAGAATCCAAACAATTTTGAATCTTTTACTGAAACCCCTTGACAACCCATGTCTAGTCTGTAACAGTCGTTGGAAGCTTATATTGTAGCGACAAACCAATAGATGAGGAATTTGGATGTGTCCATTGCCGACCTTATGCAACTTAGTGACCCGGTAGCTAGTTTCCAACCAGCTCCAAAAATTCCAATGTATGATGAGGCGGTTGGACATATTGAGAATTTGAGTGGAGAGAGTGAGCTGTGCACCTTTCCAAATCAAACCTACCCATCACCAATTAAATCCCACAACTCCGGTTTTGAATGTCTATCAAGTGTCCCAAATGATTCACCAGTTGAAAATAAAACGTTTAATGAGTTGTGCGACTTTGTAGTGCTTGATTTTCCAGATTGTGAAGGGTCCCTTTCGAGTGAAACCATCACCAATCCTTTCGACCTCTACACCTCCAACCTAGAACCTGAATTGATAAATATCCATGCTTTTGATGAGGTGTCCGAAAAAATTGATTTTCACTTGATTGAGGATATTGACGCAGGGAATATTTTGGATGATGAACCCACAGATTTGACTGAATTTTTCTCTCCAATTCATCATCCCGAGTCATTAAATGTTTCTCCCAAACTTCATATGCGTCTTGATTTTGATGATATTTGCATGGATGTGATAACTTTTGAGGAGAATTATGAGGATAGTATTGAGGAGAGTATTGAGGATAGTATCGAGGATGAACCAGTTTTGTTTGATGAGTTGGATTTTCCAATTCATCCTCCTGAACCTTTAACTGTTATACTTCCTAAATCACCCCCCTTTGTCCCTTCCATCGTTTCGACCGCGCAAGAATCCGTCACGCTTCCATTTTCAATGTCTGGTTTACCAAGTTCAATATACTCATGTTTTCTTGCGAATCTTGAGGGATTTGACCCCATTTCTCGACGAGTTGATAGATTAGCACAATCATTTTTAACACATCGGTCATCACAATTTATGCTAATTTATTCACTCAATTTATACCCTCAAGTTCGTACTACACTTCTTTCTCTCTTCCGCCATTCTTCTCCTAATATACCGAGACCATATTCCACATTTCTTCCCATACGGTCTCGTGTGTTTCTCATTTCTTTTCTCTACACTCCATTCTTTCACCAACCATACCATTATAACGATAAATTTTTTGAATGGTTGGTGCTAACCTTTGGCCTGTGTAAGGCCTTGTATAGCTTGATACTGTGTTTTTCTCCTCCCTAATTCTGAACTTCAACGCTTAAAACAGTGGAAACACTGTCTCACTTAAGTTTGGGGGGGGGACCTTTTGGTATATATTTTTTGTTTTTCTTTTAACAATAAAAAAAATATAAAAAAATAATAAACAGGGGAGTGCCGACATTTTGACCCTCTTGGTGTAGCCTGACAATGAGGACACTGTCAAGTTTAAGTTTGGAGGTGTGCCCGGTAAGGTTTCTTCCTTCGCAATCATATGTATATTTTTGCATTTGCATACTTATTTTAAAATCCATAAAAATTGAAAATTTTTAAAAATTATAAAAATTAAAAAGTTTAATTTTGGCCATATTTGACTTAAGTTCAACAAGACGGTTAACTAGCTAGGAAAAAATAGATCCTAGACTTAGTAAATTAAAAACCCTAAAAATAACCTTTCTTAAAATTTAACGGTAGAAAATATATGTCCTTATAGTTTACTTAGAAATAGTCAAATTTTGAGTTCACTTCTTGGGATAAGTCGAAATAAAGGAAGAGTATTGAAATTTTTATTAAAGTGTATGTCTGAAAAATAATTCCTAAGCTTAAGTCTAAATTCTGAAAATATATACCCTACAACTTGCAAAAACATGAACCTTGAAATTTGGAATAGTAGAGGATACCTTGAAATGCTCTTGTCTAAATTCCTTAGTATGAAGAAAAATAAAATTATAAGTGTGAATAAAGAGATATAAAAACAAATGAACACTGGTTTTGTAATTACTTAAGGCTGCATAAAATAAAAAATATATAGCGAGGGTGCTTCATCACCTAGTGCCTTAGACCAACTGGTTTGGGAGTCACTGCTAAAGCCTTAGGTATTACAAGACGAGGAATTATGCCTTAATGCGCCATCACATTTTGTAATCGGTCATTAGTACCTCAAGAAGTATTAACGGTCGCATGAAAGATGTGTGGGCAATTTCATCTAAAATTCACCAATTAAAAGTACTTTGGACAATGGACAAGAGTATAAGAGCTTGAATTGAATTTCCAAGTGTAGGGGTGATACATACACACATGTAGGGGTATATGATTGGGGTTTGGATGAGAGATAGGAATGAAAAATAGGACTTATATGTTTAGTAGAGATGATAAAAATTCCTAAGTTGAGATGAAACCTTAGAAAGAAAACTCAAAAGATGCTAAAAGCTAAATAAATTTACAGAACATATATAATCTTAAGTTAAATAATAAGGAAGCGTGAAAAATACGGGTTAATAATTTCTGAGTTGAAGATAATAAAATTTCTTGCTAGAAAAACCGAATTGAAGAATAAAAGTCAATACGCCGAATTGATAGGATTTTGTGGGTAGTATCCGCTGAAAACCCTCAGGAGACAACACTCCTCCTACTAGGGACACCTAGAGGTTTAACGGCTTGTTGCACGAGCTCAGTGCAATCGCGTTTCCCTGCGAAAGTGAGGTTAGGTCTTTTTCGAGAATAAAACTAGTTTTGCTCGAGGACGAGCAAAAGATAAGTTTGGGGGTATTTGTTCATATCATAATTTTGCATTATTATATTCCCCATTCTTATTCGTTTTACAAATAAACAGGTGCTTTTGATCCATGTCTGCTATATAGTTGCAGGTTACAGGTTCTCGGAACAAAACAGTGAAAATGATGAAAAGACGATACAAAAGTGAGACTACGACCAAAAAATAGAAGAATCTTGATTATGCCTACAGTTTGAGGGACAAACGAAGATCAGCAAACAATTCAATTGCACAAAAGCAGCACAAGATTCAAGACTTCAACACGAAGCGAACGGTAAAAATCCACAACATTCTGCACTGTGGAAATCTAGAAGAAACTAGAACACATTCTGAAGAACCAAGTGAATAAAATAGAAGGAAAAAGCAACAGAATTAAGCCCTGAAGAAATGATGCATCAAGACCATCAAATGGCCGCGGAACCGTGGCCAAACTATGCTTATGGCCGCGGATCCGCGGCCGTGCTAAGCGCATGTCGGCACGTGTCGGTGCGTCGGTGCATTAACTCGGTTTTCTTAAGGGTATTTCTGTAATTCTAGATATGGATCAGATGTAAACCCTAGGATTTCTATTATCTATAAATAGGAACCCTACAGCCTCTTTTGAGGTGTGCTTCCTTTTGGGTGCCTCTTTAGAGATGCCTCTTTTAAATTCCAGATCTTAGATTTTCAATTCAATGTAATCGTCAAAGAGTGCATCAATAAAGAAGTAAGTTTTTTTTATCTTGCCTTAGTTTAATTTCTTTTCTGCCCTAGTATAAATTTCTTTTCTGCCCTAGTTATAAATTTTATTTATCTGCCGTAGTTGTTAATTTTATTTATCTGCCGTAGTTGTTAAATTAAAATCATAAAAATGAACTCTTAGATCTTAAAATAAAAACACCATTTTTTTTGGACTTAACTCGTTAGAACACAAAGATAAGGAATCCATCTCCCTGTGGACCGACCCGTACTCAACCGGCTAGCTACCAAGCGACGCCGTTCTTGATTGCGGTAAATTCTTTGATCTAAAAAGCACGTAAGCAAAATCTCTTTCAATCAGCAACTCTTGAGCTTCTAAAAATTAAAAAGAAAAAAATTTAAAAATAATTGGGTCTGATGGGAATCGAATACACATGATACGTCACAGCAGTGCAGGGGCTTTACCAGTGAGCTACAAGTTGCTTCTTGCTTTTATTTAATAAAAATAACTTTTAATTCTTACACAGGCTGTAATACACTTTTTTGTACAATAACAAGAAAATTCTGTACAATGATTTCAGAGTCGTTACATGTTAGGGTGCTATGGGGAGGCGCTGACTACAGTTACGGGAAGAAGAAGAAGAAGACGGTGTTGATGATGAGATAAGGACCGCGGTGGTGGGTGCACGGATGCAGGTCATCGGCGGTCGACGAGGGTTAGACGTTGGTGATGGGTTCTCGGGATGAAGGAGACGAGGATGGTGAGGTTGGAGAGATGGGTGCGATGATGTTGCGTGGAGTAGGGCTCGGGAATGTCAATGGGGGCGATAGGGAGAAAGAGGTAACACACACACACACACACACACACAGCGAGAGAGAGAGAGAGAGAGAGAGAGAGAGAGAGAGATAACATAGAGGAGTTTGTGTTTTATAAAAAAATATGATAGTATATATAGTATAGTATATATATCAGGTTATATATATATATATATTATATTTTAACATAACTAATAGTATAAAGATAAACTCAAACTTCGATCCGTCTCCACCAAATTTCATTGAAAATATATTTTGTAAAAAAAGCACCTATACGTAACCTTTTAAACCATAATGCAAAGAATATAATTCAAATATCTTATACTCCTTTATTTAAGATTTAAAAGAATTTAAATATATCTAAATTTAATAAATATTTGGCATCTAGAATATATGAGATTTAAGCATGATAGATAAAAGTCAAAATAAAATATGAGATACTTAACCATATAATGAAAGTTAATATATATAAATTATCCCTAACGTGTGTCTACCAAAAGATATATGATGATTTAGAGATTATATATATGCTATGCTAGATTCTCATGAATTTAGTTTACTGATAAATATTAATAAAATATAAAATAGCACCATAATGGTTTTCACACATGCGGGTCGGGTCGGATAACCATTTCTACAATTCAAACCAATCGCAACCTAAATAGATAAAATATAAAGCGAGTTTTAAAATACCAATTAATATCGTATGATCGTACTAGGGTGTTACAGAGTTATTTACCATAAGTTCCGCTATTTTAAATGAGTTTTTGTCTATGGTTTGCATCACAATTCTAAGAATAGTTACGATCTAAATGCGTTTATATATCTATTATAAAATTATTTCCGCTAACGTTTAAATAGCATGACAACAAGTGAAGAATTTCACCAACCTTTGGCGACAGTAGCACGACAACAAATGATGAGTACGGCATGGGCACGATCACGGCACAGCACGACCAGGGTTTGGCTAGTGCTCGGTCTTGGGACTTGGCGTAGGTATGATGGAGCACAGGGCGTGGTATGGGCCAACGACGTGTGGATGTGAGGCAGAGGCGGCGATGGCAAGGAGGCTACTAGCGACGGTGACAGGCGGCGGCACAGCGAGGCTCGAGTTTGTGAGTAGCTTGGTGGTAGTGATGAGACTATAGTGGTAGCGAGGAGGTGAGAAGTGGGTGGACGGTGATGTGTCGGTCGCTGGAGGGTTCATCGGCGGCACGAGACAGCGGTGGTCATGTAGGTAGTTGGCCTCGGCGATGGTGGAGCTAGGGAGTGGAAGTTTGTAGGGTTGCGGTTGGTCGTGGAGAAGAGTTCGAAGAGAGAGGAGGTGGAGGAGCTGTTGGTTGAGGAGACGATCGGCTGCAGCGAGGTAGTCGACATGGGCTCCGATGGTTGGTAGTTGGAGGCGTCGGTTGAAAGTGTTTGCTAGCACCACGGTAAGGTTAAAACAGGCATCGCACATGCAATTTTCAAAATTCCATGGTGCCAATGAACACTAACCTAGGATCAAACTAGAAGATTAGAGTTTTAAACATGATATCAAAAACTTATACTAAGAGATGGATGGCTACAACCTTTGTAGACCATGTCCTTCTCTTCTAATGCTCCGGGTTGTAGTCCACGCGACTTCGCTAGGCTTTACTTGAAGGCTGAACGAACTTCCTTCGATGACCTTCGTGCCGAAAATGATCCACCCGAAGTCCGCTAATCCAAGTTACCTCTTCACTAAACTCTTTAGTGAAGGAAGCAAACCACACCAAAGTGCTAATACAATATGGGATGGTGAAGTAGGGGTGTTGTATGCTCACAAGGAATCTCAAGCTCTATGGTTCACTTCACATGTGAGGGTTTAGAGCTTGAAGTATGAGGAGGAGAATGATGATGGAGAGAGCTAGAGGAACTCATCATATGAGCTCTCAAAAATGGCTAAGTATTAGAATGAGCAAGCATGAATGGCTCTCTCTTGACCTCACTTATTCAAGCATGGAATAAATTGCAATAAGAAATTGCAACCATACTTGAATAGTGAGTCAAGATTAATAAACAAATGAAAAACCCTGTTTACCGCCGAAAAACGTGACCGGGACGTTAGGACGTCTGGCTTGAATTTTGGGGGAAGATGCTATTTGGGTTTATCCGTCCACCTCTCCAAAAATACCAAGTTGATTTATGGCACCGTGTATTGGAGGTCTGGACGGATGCGGCCGTTGTAGCAGATTTCGTCAGATTCCCCCTCGTTTGCGAAGGGTTTTTGATTGTGGGGACGCTCTTCCCTGCAGGCACAAGCCCCTACAGTTAATTATGTTACCGCATAGCGATAACCACGTTCTCCTGCTCCAGAAGGTCACTTCGTGTCGTGTGTGTTTATTTTATTTTTGGTTGCCCGTGGATTGTATACGGAGACTAATTTATATGGTCGCCTGTAGGGCATAGATTAGTCCAAATCCTTATTTTCTTAAATTTGGTTTTGGTTTGATTTAAGGATCGTTAATCTCGTTTGAGATTAAGATCAACTTAAATATTTGTTAAGGATACGTTAGTCTAATTTTAGACTAAGATCTACTTAATAAGGTTTTAGGATCATTTAGATCCAACGAAAGAGCATTTGAGCTCTATTATTTAGTTTAAGGACGTTGCGGTCCGTTATTAGTTTAGGGACTTTGCGGTCCACAGATCACCATTTTTGAGGTGAGGGTTTAGTTTTAAGGACGTTGCGGTCCGTTATTAGCTTAAGGACGTTGCGGTCCATTGGGGTGTATCCATAGGTTTGGAAATGTACCAAAGAGTTGTTGGTTGTCGGGACCTGCCACCTCCTTGAAGACGTTGAAGAATTACAACGATATGTATCAGAGGTGTGGAGAGATGTACCCTTGAACCAATGTCCCGACTGAGGGGTGGGGGGAATGGGATAAACATCATTTTAGATGCCATCAGTTAGGAGCTCATTATCCATCTTTGGAACTGAGATCAGTTTGGGGGACCCTGAGCATGAGGGGCTTAATTAATTGTCCTCGGGAGATTTGGTCTAAGGTTGGCTAATGTTGACCTCTCATAGTGTTAACCACTAGTATATGCTCAGCACTCACGTGCTCCCACGTGCGGCCTTAAAGTAGTGTTAAACACTGAAATTTGGGGTGCTCACGTGTGGCACGTGAGGCGCTTGAAAGTTGGTGCTGCTTCTTTGGCTTTATTCCCTTGTTCCTTTTATAAATGCTAAGACCTATTGGGGATCACGTGCACTCACGTGAGGCTCCCCCAAAATGGGAACTATCTTTGGTTTATTCCCTTTTGTCCTTTTATAAATGCTAAGCACTTTTAGGGGGTCACGTGGGATCACGTGAGGCGCCCCAAAAATGGTAACTGTCTTTGGGTTTATATCCTTTTTTTCTTTTGGAAGTGCTAAGCACTTTTAGGGGGTCACGTGGGGCGCCCCAAAAATGGTAACTGTCTTTGGATTTATACCCTTTTTCTTTTTTGTATAAGTGCTTGTTCGGGAGTCACGTGGAGACACGTGACCTGCTCTCAGTTGTTCTCTTTTGTTCATCAAGGGTGCTCATGTGGGAGCACGTGATCTGCCATTATCATGTTGGGTGCTAATTTTTCTACGTGCATGGAGATCTTGAGTTTTGAGACTTTCAATCCCATTGTTTTATAAGAATTAAATTCTTATATAGGGTTAAACCCTAGTTTTGCTAGAGAAATTAGATTCTTGTATGTTCCTGTAAGAATTAAATTCTTTGAACTTAGTTCTTTCCCCAAGGTTTGAATCTACATAACAGAATCTCTCCGATGAGAATTAAATTCTCAACTCGTGGGAAGATCTGCTTCTGCAGATTTCAACCAGAGGAAGAACTAAGTTTTTTTTAGAACAGTTAAACTCTTGTGGAGGCTAAGAAGAGGTAAGATGTTCTCTGTATTTTTTCCTTACCTAGGCTTTCTTTTTCTTTTTGAGGAGATCTTCTTTTCTCTAGAGAATTAAATTCTCTTTTCCTTTTAGCTTACCAATGGTTTTTTTTTCTCTCTGTCTCTCTGTATCTCCCTCTCTTCAGTCTCAAGTCCTTTATATAGCAGAGGCAAGTTTGTTGATTTTTGTTAAGGAAATATCTCATTGAGAGATTTTTGATTGATTCGGGGATTTTATCCACCGTTGGATCTTTAATCCAGGGACTCCTGTTTTACAGAAGACATTTTCTTGTTTTTAACAAGATTGGGAAAATATTTTCCCATACAGAGCTTATTCTGTATCTTGGTGATTTTTAATCACCATTGGATCTTTGATCCAACGGTGCTCTGATTTACAGAGCACAATCCTTCTCGTTTAGAAAGATTGGGGGAAATATTTCCAAAATAGGGTTCTGATCCTTTTTATATAGAATTTAATTCTATCGGCTCAGAAGATATTAGGAATCCCCACGTGCAGCACGTGACTCCACGGAGTTAAGCCCAACAAAAAGCATCACGTGCTGACACGTGAGTTTCTTTTTGCCAATTATTTGTTTTTTAAGAAGGCGCCTATATGCTTTGTATATAGATACTTGTTTACCGCCGAAAGACGCGACCGGGACATTGGGACGTCTGGCCTGAATTTTAGGTACAGATGCTATTTGGTTTTATCCGTCCACCTCTCCGAAGATGCCAAGTTGATTTATAGCACCGTATATCGGAGGTTTGGACAGATGCGGCCGATGTAGCAGACTTCGTCAGATTCCCCCTCGTTTACGAGGGTTTTTTTGATTGTGGGGACGCTCTTCCCTGCAGGCACAAGCCCCTGCAGTTAATTACGTTACCGCATAGCGATAACCACTTTCTCCTGCTCAAGATGTTCACTTCGTGTCGTGTGTGTTTGTTTTATTTTTGGTTTCCCGTGGATTGTATACGGAGACAAATTTGTGTTGTCGTCCGTAGGGCGAGTATTAGTCCAAATCCATATTTTCTTAGATTTGTGTTTGGTTTGTTTTAAGGCTCCGGATGATCTTTCTATCCGTGCTCGCCTACATCCCCCCTCATCCAACAGAGATGACTCCGGTGATTCTCGATGCGGCGGGGGACAAGATCGAGTGCTTTCACGAGGCATGCTTGATTACCCAGTCTTTAAGGGACCGATCAGTGCATTTACTGAGTCAGATAAGTGCCCGGAGGGCCACCACGTCCGCTTTCGCTGATGATCACGGTGCTAATCGGTGGGGAGCAACTCCTCGTGAAGACCGGCGCTTCGACATGGTAGAGAGGGCAGAGAGAGAATTGGAAAAATTTGTTCATTATTTTGTTAACCCTTGTATCTCTGATCCCATATTTGGTGATCTTTTTCCTGTAGAGTAGTATATTTAAACCGATGTATTTATCTTATTATTGACGGTTGAATGCTTTCTATTGAATCTTTTTGTTCGTCATGTATTCGTACGTGCATCCCACCTGTGTACATAAGCTTTACACTTTACCCTTAGGAATTTTTGCTAAGTGTGAGCGCCATTGTAGTGTCGTACATAAATCAGCACATTTTGGATACCATTTCCATTCAAACAGGCACGCAGTCGTGAATGCATGCTTAGTGGGGGCGTAAACCAAAGACTCTCCTTATTGTCTTGCACAGTACATGGTTTGTGCACGTTTTGGATTGAGTATTGTCATCGAGTGGATATTTGTTTACATGTCCTTGAGTGCATACGCCTTCCCTCTGAGCTCTCAACTGCAAAGGCGAGCCTGCGGTGGTTGATCGAACGGTGCACCGCCAATCTACTGTCATGTGTGAAGAGGCTCAACCGGAAATTTTCAGAGAGGGAATTAGCCTCGAATGCTTTGGGGGAACTTCAAGCTCAGCTCACTACCAAGATCACTCGTGTGTACGAAATTTAGCGAGCGCTTCAAGAAGCTATCACAGAGGTGGTCGCTCTTGATAAAGCCGTCATCTTTACCCGCGAGATGATTAAAGCTCATAAGGTCACTGAAAGAGAGCTCGAAAGTCGGTTTGCTTCTTATCAGACTCAACAGGCTCAGGCGAGGACTCGTCTTGCAGCTATAACGGAGCTTGAGGCCGAGGTCCAGCGGAAGACTGACGAGCTTACGAGCCTACTGCACCGCCCACCGGCTTAAGCATTTCTCATCGTTGTGTATTTTTGTATTCATTCATGAATAGGAATATCTTGTATTCATTTTGATTTTTTTATGAAATGTACCTTGTATTCATTTGGATTCATGAATAAAAGAAATATTTCATTTCATGCTGGCGCTTTTTATTTTGCTGTGTTATTGGCATGTTACTTTAGCAAATGTGGCCCATTGACGGTAGATAACAGTCCATCTTGACCTCCTTGTAGGGTAGCGATGGCTTAAGAAACAGGTTTATGTCTGCTACCTAAGACTTTTCCAATTTTATGAGCCGTGAGGGTCTCATAAAGACGTTTCTCCCTACGAGTCGAGAGGATCTCGTAGGTGTAATTTCTCCTTAGGGATCGTGAGGACTCCTAAATGTGTTTTCTCTTGTGATTCGTAAGGATCTCACAACAGAGTTTTCTTTTTATTGGTTGAGAGGTTTGCATAGGGACACTAATTTCCTGGGGGGTCGAGTTTGGTTGACTTGTTTCCGAGACGGAGCATGGTTCCGGTAGGGAGGTCATCGGTTGACTTGTTTCCGAGCCGGAGCGTTATTCCGGTGGGGAGGTCATTGGCTGACTTGTTTTCGAAATGGAGCGTTGTTCCGGAGGGGAAGTCATTGGCTGACTTGTTTTCGAGACGGAGCGTTGTTCCGGCGGGGAGGTCATTGGCTGACTTGTTTCCGAGACGGAGTGTTGTTCCGGTGGGGAGGTCATTGGCTGACTTATTTCCGAGATGGATCATTGTTCCGGTGGTTGTTCCGGCGGGGAGGTCATTGGCTGACTTGTTTTCGAGACGGAGCATTGTTCCGGCGGGGAGGTCATTGGTTGATTTGCTCCGCTTTCTGCGATGTCGAGAAGGAACGCCGTGTTGATCTTCTGGGATGCAGATACTGCCGTCGAGATCTGACTCTCCCTTTGACCGAGTTTGTTAGGAAATGTGTTTCCCTTTTCGTTTATGCCCATGAATTGTATACAGGGGTCAGTATGGACTTGCCTGTAGGGCAAAAGTTTCATTCTTTCATTTTCTTTATTTCCTTCCGCGATGCTCTATCATTTCAGCTTTTTATACCGTGAAAGTCATGATTGCCCAATCATTTTGGCTATTTTTCGCGGCTTCTAATCATTTCGGCTGTTTTTTTTTTGTTTTTACTCGCTGCTTTTTTATTGTGAGTTGCCCAAACATGTTGGCTGTTTTCATTTGCATATATTTTGCTCGCTAATTTTTATTGCGAGTTGCCCAAACATTTCGGCTATTTCATATGCATTTCTGCTCGCTGATTTTTATTGCGAGTATGGAACTCGAGGTCTGATACCAATCTTAGCATCATCATCGCCGTGACTGGAATATTGCCAGGAGCGAATCATCATTTGCCGTGAAAGGACTTGGAATTTGATACCGATTTTGGGCATCAGCATCACTACCACTGGGATATTACCAGGAGCGAATCATCATTTGCCTTTGTCGATCCGAACGAATGTGGCTTAGCAAACAGGGTTAGGATCCTGTCGACTAAGACTTTTGACTTCATGAGTCGTAAGGGTCTCATAAAGGTGTTTCTCCCTGCGAGCCGTGAGGAACTCGTAGGTGCGTTTTCTCCATAGGAATCTTGAGGATTCTTAAGTGTGTGTTCTCTTATAGGTCGTAAGGATCTTACAAGAGTGTTTTCTCCTTATAAGTCGAGAGGACTTACAAGTGTCGTTCGCCAAATGGGGAAATTTCACGCCATTGGTGGACCTTGGTGGGGGAGACATTTATTTGTGCCTGTGGATTGTATACAGGGGTCAATATTGAACCGCTTGTAGGGCAAACTGGGGGATATAATGGTTTAAGAACAGGTTCAGGTCCCTGTATCTTCAGACTTTTGAATCCTGTGAGCCGTGAGGGTCTCATAGGGGGGGATTCTCCTTACAAGTCGTGAGGATCTCGTAAGTGTAATTTCTCCTTAGGGATCATGAGGATTCCTAAGTGTTTTGCTCCCTTATGAGTCGTAAGGATCTCACGCGGGTATTTTCTCCTTACAAGGTCGAGAGGACCCTGCAAGTGCACAGGATTTTTTTTTACGAGTTTGCGCCTTTTCGGGTTTTCACAAACTCGCCGGTAGCCTTGCTATTTTTTTTACTCACGGGGCCCTTTCGGGTTTTCATCCGTGCCCATTTCTCTTATGGACGTACCTTTTTTTGCTGCGTTAGCCTAAAGATGCTGCGGTTCGTAGTAGTTTAGGGAGGTTTCTGTCTGTAGCTAGTTTCAGGACATTGCGGTCCATTGTTAGTTTCCGTTGCTAGTTTTCTGCGGCGAAGTTTTTCCAGATATCACATACAGAGTTTGGCATTCAGGAAGACAGCGAGCGGACACAAGCATCGTCATATCATTAACCTGGGCTGTGACTCGTCAGGCGTAGTATTTCTTAAGGAATCAGCTTTTTATTGGCCGGAAGGGTCTTTCGCCATGCATATCCATGAGAAAATAAGCCCCACCTTGGTAGACTTTGTCTATGATGTACGGGCCTTCATAGTTTGGCTCGAATTTCCCCCGTTTGGCAAAATTAGGGATTATAGGTATTTTGACAACTAGCACGAGTTCGCCTTGGCAGAATGTTCTTGACCTAGTTAATCTTTCGTATGAGCGCATCATCCTCGCTTTGTAAGCTTCTAGGTTTTGCTGCGCCATGAGACGAGTTTCATCGAGGGCATTGAGCTTTTCAAGCTGAAGATGAGCATTCTCTTCATCTGTTAGTTCATAATGAACCGCCACTCGTAGAGAGGGTAGCTCTATCTCCAAGGGGAGTACTGCTTCCGTGCCGAATACTAATGCATATGGTATTGTATTCATAGCCATTTTGAACGTAGTCTGATACGCCCAGAGAGCTTCATGCAGTCTCTTGTGCCAGTCCTTTTTATTTTTGGACACTGCCTTCTTTATGATCTTTGTCAAGGTTTTGTTGATAGCCTCAGCTAGACCGTTAGCTCGAGGATTATAGACCAAAAAGTATCTCCAGTCTATGTTATGCTGCTGTACGAAGTGGCTGATTCTGTAACTTCTGTAGGCCGGCCCGTTATCGAAGATAATCCGTCGCGGAGTGCCGAACCGATAGATGACGTGTGTCTTGAAGAAATAGAGAATATTCTCCGTCTTCACTTCTTTTAGCGGTACTGCTTCTGCCCACTTAGAGAAGTAATCAGTTGTCACCAATATGAACCGATGTCCTTTGGATGACGCTGGTTCGATGGGCCCAATTATGTCGGTTCCCCACATTTCGAATGGCCAACTAGCTACTGTTGGGTGTAGCGGGTTTGGATGCTGTTGGATGAAGTCTCCATGAATTTGGCACGAGTAGCACTGCTTCGCGTATTCAAGGCATTCCTGGGCCAATAGTAGCCCATTCTTTTGATCTTCAGCTTCATCTTTGGCCCGGTTTGATGAGAACCGCAAAGTCCGTCGTGAGTTTCTTGGACGACTCTCCTTGCTTCTTTCGGTCCCAGGCATCTCAGCCATAGAGAGTCGAACGATCTCTTATATAGAGTATCATTGACGAAGACGAAAGACAGAGCTCGTTTCATGAGCTGGTGTCTTGAGGATGCATCTTCAGGTATTCGACGGGATTTGAAGTAGTCTATAAAGACTTTTCTCTAATCCTTAGCCCTTCCTTGGTCCTCTATTTGTAGGGTTGTTTGCTTGGTCGCTTCCTTTTCTTCAGACGACTACAGAGATATTTCTGCTGGTGCAAGAACTCGAAGGCTTTGTATAATGATCCTTACGTCATCGAGATTTTCGTCAGCCAGTTCTTTAGCGAGTTTAGGTAATGCGTCTTCTTTGCTATTTTCTATACGCGGTATGCTTTCCAGAACGTAGGAAGTGATTTGAGTCAGTAGCAGTTGCACTCTTTTGCTATATTTTACCGACTCCGGCTTGCAGTCTGATAGTCACCGTTTACTTGGCTAACGACCAGCTGGGAGTCTCCGTATATGAGGAGGTTTTCGATTCCCATGTCAACAGCGATCTCAAGACCTGCTATCAAAGCCTCATATTCTTCTTCATTGTTTGTCATCGGCTCTATTAAGGAAAAGGCAAAGTGCATTATCTCTCCTTATGGAGTCACGAAGATGAGGCCTACCCCAGATTTGATTATGGGGGAGCTATGCTTTTGCTTCTTCATGAAGAAGCCCTATCGAAGTAGATTTCCCATCGGGTATCACTCTCTCCTCTCTCCCCGTCTGTCACGACCCGAAAGTACGGAACATGACCGGCACTTAGACTACGAAACGTCTCGAGGCGTACGTAATTTAAGTAAGCCGAAAACCCAGAAATCAAAACCAAGGAAGCATTAAATGAAGGAAAACCAACTTAAAACAAGTAGTTTAATAGCATAAGCCGAATTATGCGTTTTAAAAAAAAACATCAAGTATTTTCTAAAAATTTCGGCAGAGTCTCCTTTGTAAATACTAGGCTCCAAACGGGATTCAACATGAATAATATACGAAATCAATAAAAAGGCATCCCCAAGCGGGAGTTAGCTCTTCGTCAATCGACGGTCACAACCACACAAGCAATATAATATACAACGCCAAGGGCGAGAATCAAAACTCAAAGAAAACTCAAAATAACAAGAAATCCACAGAAATATAATGCGCGACTCTAAGGTCGAAAGAATAAACATTACTAGTCTCTATCTCTGAAATAAATACATGTTTGGTTGATGGAACTTCTAGATACAACAAAATAATAATATACAAGGTATAATGATGGGCACGATACAAAAAAACCCACCTACTAGCTAGTCACCCGAAAGAAGCAGTGCCAGCAGAGCCGTAATGAAACCTGTACGGTAAAACCTGCAAGAAACCGTGGCACAACGGGGGTGAGTTGCCAACTCGTGAGTAGAAAAACATCTACGAACAGGAATCGCATGTATGACGCAATCCTAGGTCATACAATCACAATATATCCTCAAATAAAATAACCAGCAGCCCATAACAATGGCTAGGGTAAATATCTAACCCGAGTGTAATCCCATGTGCCCGTGTCAGTGCCTCAGGTAGCAATGTATCATATGGATGATGTATGAATGCATGAAACAGAATGCATGTACTGAAGAAAACTGCTTTCATCAATTAGTGAGATTTCTGTATTTTTAAAATGAGGTATCATAAATGAAATCAGCATAAACAGTGCCTAGTATCGACACATAACAAGTATCCAAATATCTCGATATCTCTGTGTCGCAATATCTGTACCTCAATATCTTAAAATATCAATGTCTCAATCACAATATCTAGGGCGCCGTCGGTCCAGACCGGCCCCTACCATCCATCTCAAGACCACGACGGTATCCTCCGGATATCCGACGCGTCGGGTAAAATCACCGTTCGGTAGTGCTCCCCTGCCAGGCTCAACGCCATCATCTGCGATCCTCTTGCCCCGGGATACCGCACCGGGTCCACCATGTACCCGAAACGGTTCCTCCATCTCCTCGAATCTGGTCTCGAAATCCATCAGCAAACTCATGGTGGACGACTCATACATCATGGGAAAACCGCACTTTTTATTTAAAAAGAGAGAAAAGAAGTTTATATAAGTTTTGCGGTTTTCCCCCAAATCCAGAAAATCTCATGGAAATTCGAATCCAAATCATCAATAGCATGTAAAACCATGAATATAGGCATGAGAATCCATGAATGCGGCATAACAATGAATAACAGTATGCATAAAGTAGCAAGTAATAACTACAATGTCTAAACTAGTATATAAGGCACGTATACTAATATCATATCTAAACTATTAGCTAACAACCTATGTCAAATGAAATAGTATTTTCTAAAGTGTTCGTGATATGGCAATTACCGATGAAGATGTGTGTGAGCCGGCAAGTAAGTGTACGTGGTACATACGCGTCATCGGTAATGGTGCTGGTGTCCTAACAGCATGATATCAACAATAGAATATGAAGCATAATATAAGCATGCGATGCGGAGCGAACAACAAAAATGAGCGGGAGCTAAATACTAGACACAAAGATAACAATCTATATTTAATATAAATCTAGTCTAACAACTACACTAAACTAAAAGGCTAAGCTAACTGGCTACCGAAGGTAAGGAAACCGCCTAACACCTGAGTCGATACATACATACATACATACATACATACATATATATATATATATATATATATATATATATATATATATATATATATATATATATATATTAGTCGGTGATCCCGCCTCGATAATATCACATCCGATACCATATCTATAATCAAATATTCCCAAGTCAAGAGCGCGGATCAAACATCAATATATAGCTCATACGTAAATTTATCGTACGGCATCCCAAATCTGGGTACGGGTCAGTATCACATTCATCAAATTAATAATTTGGTATCCTCTTTATCAAAGATCATAATCCGGGGTACTGATCTACGTCTAGTAAAATACTAATATCATCAATCTAATCATGATCTGATTGCTGATCTACAGCCTCATACAAACCGATATCATCATCATATATCGTCATAAAGAGGTATACATCGCCTAATGCGACCTATTATGAATATCTTAACATATCTTATCTCATATCACGATCACAAGCCAACCATTAAGTGTATAACACTATTCACCCGTATCGTCGACCCAAGATCCGCTATAACATCAGGACGTATCTCAAGTACGAATCCTGCCATATCACCGTTCTCGTGGTCTCAATCAAATCTTATCGACTCATCACAAATCCCAAATACTATCCTCAAATCCAGTATGTGAACATGTAACAATATAACCCCATAAAGACACATATGAAAGAAGAATGTATGCAAGTATGTGTGTGTGTGTAAATGTGGTGCAAGCTCTACTCTAGGTCTCGCAACACTAAACCTATCCAATCACACCTAAAATCAATCTTTATCATCAATAACTCAACAATATAATCAATATATATGTGTGTATACGTATTCGTATACATCACCACGAACTGCGGGGATGCTATACGCCATCCACCCGACTTCTTCCCGTAGATATAAATCTACTCATTTGGTCCTCGCTCGCCGGTGCCGACGTCGCCACGCGCTTGCTTGTCATCTCGAAGTCCACATGGGGTACCTACATATCATAACGCACCATATCGCATTAAAACCAAATTCGAAATCGAAACGGCATACGAAAATCAAATCGGCACGCGTACCACGCATATGTCAAAACCTATCGCCTACGCATGCAAGAATAGCCAAACCAACCCTCGATGTCGATGTACAAATATCAAACCATCGAGAAAACCCAAACATACTCATTTGCGCATTCACGAACACTCATTATAATATAAAATAGCTTAAAATTCACAAAAACCTCAAACTCATTTTAAAAGCCATTTTTCCGAAAATCTAGCAAGCAAAAATTTACCGTTTTAGTACAAAACTTGATATTTTAACAATTGTAATGGCCATAATACTTATTAAACATCTTAAATAAGTCATAAAACCATTTCCATAATTTAATCTCATTAAATTTCATTAGCCCCAAAATTCTAATTTACAAATTAACCAATTTTAACAATTTTATAGCAAAAATGCACCTACAACAATCTAGCTTGGATTTGCATGATCTAAAGTATTAAACTACATTTTATAATGTTAAATAAGTCATCAAAAACCTAATTACATTTTCTCTTAAACCAATTCATGGTTTACAAAAACCTAGTTAGCAATATAGCTTAATTAATACAATTCCACTTAACAATTTGCAAACTAACAATTTGATTATGTTTCACATAACACAAAATGATGAATTCCACTTTGCAACCATAACACACAACAAAAACCTTAACTATAATTTAATCCTTCTCTTGAAAACCCAAATCTTTCAATTAGAACCACAATTCATTTCCTAATTAAGTTAGATTAAAACAATAACAAACAATTTAACAAAAAGCTCAAGGTTTTTATACCTCACAACCTATTGATCCAACTTGAAATCTAGCCTCCCAAATTGCCATCTTGTTCCCTAGATCCATATTAGAATGGTCAAGTAAAAATGGGTAGGGATTAGATTTTGATTTTAGCTTGATTTTTTGTGGATTTGGAGGCATTTTAGATGGATTTTTGAAGAGAAAAGAGAAGGAGAAATTGGGGGGGGGGGCTGCTGTTGCTGGAAAGGGGGGCTCGGCCAGGTGTGTGGGGGTGAGGGAGAAGAGAGAGTGAGGTGGGAAAAGTCCAAGTCAACTAAAGAAATAAAAGCACCTACCTCATTTCATAATAATTCCTTATTTCTTTTCTTTTCTTTTGTTTTCTTTTAGCAAAAATCAAGTGTGGAAATGAGGGGTAACATGGGGCTGCTGCTGATTTGGGGAGAGTAGAGAGGGTGTGGGTGAGTGTGGGTGAGAGAAAAATGATAAATGTTATATCCCAATATCTATTTACACTAATTTCACTATTTAAGCCTTTTTCTCGTCGATATTTTCAAAACCGTTTAACAGCTTAATTTCATTCCAAAAACAACATGTTAAATTTTGTTTAATATTTTATGATGCACAAAATTTGTTTCAACTCATTCCAATTTGTAATTTTCCCTAATTAAATGTATTAGTGACGGCTTAAAATAATATTAAAATAATTATTTTCGGAAAATTTTTCAGAAAATTATAAATTTTACCAGTGGCTCAATAAATACCAAATACTAGCAATTACATAGCTAGAATATATATATTTAATTTTATAATAAAGATATTTGTATTTTGACTTTTTACAGAAAACCACCTTATTTTACCGATTTTCCAAAATTTCACCGAAACGATTTTCGAAACGTTACAATCTTCCCCCCTTAAAGAAATTCGGTCCCCGAATTTAAATTAAAACTCCCCCAAATACTAAAACATCTAAGCAAAACCATCAAGTCGTCGGGGCTCCGAAATCATAAATACATAAAACAAATCGTAGCGCAGCGCATGCGCATGAAAAATGAGCATATAACTCAAAATCAGAACTCCATCCAGCATCCCGCAATCATCGGAGTCATGGTGAAGACACAATGTCTAAATCCAAAATGAAAATCAATATGATATACATCATTAAAACATCTGGAAGCATTGCATGCCAAATCTTCCTTAAATCGCTGTGCGATGCTCGCAGCACTGCACAGTGGCGGACGTCTATTGTAAGAAAATAACTATATATATATATATATATATATATATATATATATATATCCTTTGTTCAATATGCACGTCCCGCCGTTTTGAAAGCAATTTCAGAAGGGTTTCCTTTATAAAATGTTTCGTGTCATCTCGGACACGTAGGTAAATACTGAGACTATAGCTCTTCTTTGGAAATCCCTTCGATAACTATCAATGCATGCAAAAATATACTCAGGTACTGTCCTGTGACTAGTCCTGCTCAGTACTAAATCAAATAGCAAACATCATAAAATATACTGCTCCAACATAAATCAGTCCCAAATATATATATGAATGCCATGTGTGTCTGGTGCGCACGGAAATCGAAATCCATGAATGTGATATACATATGCACAGAAACAACATCTAAGTGCATCGGGTGTGCACGAAACATCTGTCAAGGGCAACAGGTGTGCCTGATAGCAAAACAGGTGCATCTGACATGCACGAAGAATCTCGATTTAGTGCATCTGGTGTGCACCAAAATCGTATCTCATTATATGCGCTCAGCATGCGCGAAAATCTAAATCAGGTGCACAAGGTACACAAAACAAATATCGAGCATCACAATCGAAATCGAAGTCCAGTGCATCTAAGTGCACAAAATGCGTATCCCTACACTGCAAGCATATGTGAACTATACCGAGTGCAAAAACCAAATCGTGTGCGTATATACGCAAAAAAAAATTCAACTCAACTGTATGAAACCCATAAAATCATAAACATAAGAAACCAAGGCATGAAAACGATATCAAGTGTAACAACTGTGCAAAAATCGTAAAAACTCAGTAGGGGCAACCATGGTGCATGAAAACAAATATCATGAAACTCAATCATCAAAATCAATCATGCGAATAGATCGTCCAAAATACCGAAATCAAGTATGGCGGAATAGCCCCGCTCAAGCACATCCTCCAAGAATCTCTGGCCAACTGTCGTGGTCACTCATAGCATGTCTCGTCGACGATCCTGAACTCTGGCCTGCCGGTGTGCGTAACATGACCACTCCTGGGTCCAAGTCTTTTCGTAATTCATTCCAGAAAGGTCCTGTCGAAATCTCTCCCAAATCTCGTCTCTGCCGAACTGTCCGGAAGTCATCGTCCCTTACTAGATCTGTTCTCGTTCCGAAACGGCTGCATACTCATCGCGACTCCTTCTGGAAGGTATATCCAAGTACAATGCCTCGGCATGAGTATCACATCTCTGATGGCGGAGTGGAACGTCGTCTCATCAAGATCTCGTATGAACCTTTTACTCAACTTTTCTCTGATGTCGACTGTTTCGGACTCGTCTCGTCGTGGCTGCATGGACTGAGCTCCAACAGCTATCCTCGTATCTGGAGTCTCCCAAGAATGCATCTCACCACCTAGCATCCGAATGAAGTCGATCCATCCGATCGATTTGTCAAAACCTCATAATCCCCCAAGAGCTCAACATCTTGGGTACAGTTTAACAGTATCGAGTACATACCACAGCATCGATGGTCCAGCCGTAGAAGGACAAACCCAAGCCTCACTAATGGTGCCGCGGAACTTCCGCAAACCCTAAGGTTCAAAGGCTTTCACACGGTCATTAAGTCGAGTTAGGGTTTCATTCTTCTAGAGGGTCTATAGAATTGCCTGCATGTCTTTCCGAATACTTTAAACTTGGAATAATAGGTTGCTGACATTCGATCGTCTCTGTCGACTCTCAATGTCTCCGCGTGAAGTCGTCTCTAGCTGGAATCAATCTATCTGATGATCTCGCATCGGGGTAGCGAACGAACCATATGTCCTAGTCATTCATCCTCGGTGACTAGCGATCTTCTCTCATCTCTTAGTACAACTCGTACTGCAATAGCTCCAACATCTGGGGCGATATCTCGTAGTTCACAGCAACAACTGGCTCACTCGTCTGCACGCTGAACCGTGCCTTAATCATCATGAATAAGCAATACATCAACGGTTATCAAAATCTGGCTGACCTCTATCATTAGCTCAATCCTCTGGTACTGATCGGCACGTCCGAGAAATCTCGTAAAGGCGATCCGCCAAACGCTCGTGGCGCGAAAACACAGTAAAAAGACACATCTCCGCAATCGTGTGTCGCCGGAATTACGCCCTGGTCAGTCCTCGCTTGTGACGAGCTCGTGCTGACCGCAACTCTAGCCGTAGCTCTCCCTGCCCATAATCGTGGCAGCAAACCGTAACTGGTACTGATGAGGCTAGATCAGGAATGAATATGATACTGAGCAAAGAAATATATATCCTAAGGCTCCTTAAGTGGAGTAGCGTATCGTAAGTATGCCACGGAACATACCACGGTACATCACTCTACTTTAGTCTCCAATTCCATCAACCAAGGGTCATCCTACGCTCCGAAGGTAAAACCTAACGCTCTGATACCAATTTTGTCACGACCCGAAAGTACGGAACATGACCGGCACTTAGACTACGAAACGTCTCGAGGAGTACGTAATCTAAGTAAGCCGAAAATCCAGAAATCAAAACCAAGGAAGCATTGAATGAAGGAAAACCAACTTAAAACAAGTAGTTTAATAGCATAAGCCGAATTATGCGTTTTTAAAAAAAAACATCAAGTATTTTCTAAAAATTTCGGCAGAGTCTCCTTTGTAAATACTGGGCCCCAAACGGGATACAACATGAATAATATACGAAATCAATAAAAAGGCATCCCCAAGCGGGAGTTAGCTCTTCGTCAATCGACGGTCACAACCACACAAGCAATATAATATACAACGCCAAGGGCGAGGATCAAAACTCAAAGGAAACTCAAAACAACAAGAAATCCACAGAAATATAACGCGCGACTCTAAGGTCGAAAGAATAAACATTACTGGTCTCTATCTTTGAAATAAATACATGTTTGGTTGATGGAACTTCTAGATACAACAGAATAATAATATACAAGGTATAATGATGGGTACGATACAAAAAAACCCACCTACTAGCTAGTTACCCGAAAGAAGCAGTGCCAACAGAGCCGTAATGAAACCTGTACGACAAAACCTGCAAGAAACTGTGGCACAACGGGGGTGAGTTGCCAACTCGTGAGTAGAAAAACATCTACGAACAGGAATCGCATGTATGACGCAATCCTAGGTCATACGATCACAATATATCCTCAAATAAAATAACCAGCAGCCCATAACAATGGCTAGGGTAAATATCTAACCCGAGTGTAATCCCATGTGCCCGTGTCAGTGCCTCAAGTAGCAATGTATCATATGGATGATGTATGAATGCATGAAACAGAATGCATGTACTGAAGAAAACTGCTTTCATAAATTAGTGAGATTTCTGTATTTTTAAAATGAGGTATCATAAATGAAATCAGCATAAACAGTGCCTAGTATCGACACAAAACAAGTATCCAAATATCTCGATATCTCTGTGTCGCAATCTCTGTACCTAATATCTCAAAATCTCAATGTCTCAATCACAATATCTAGGGCGCCGTCGGTCCAGACCGGCCCCTACCATCCATCTCAAGACCACGACGGTATCCTCCGGATATCCGACGCGTCGGGTAAAATCACCGGTCGGTAGTGCTCCACTGCCAGGCTCAACGCCATCATCTGCGATCCTCTTGCCCCGGGGTACCGCATCGGGTCCACCATGTACCCGAAACGGTTCGTCCATCTCCTCGAATCGGGTATCGAAATCTATCAGCAAACTCATGGTGGACGACTCATACATTATGGGAAAACCGCACTTTTTATTTAAAAAGAGAGAAAAGAAGTTTATATAAGTTTTGCGGTTTTCCCCCAAATCCAGAAAATCTCATGGAAATCCGAATCCAAATCATCAATAGCATGTAAAACCATGAATATAGGCATGAGAATCCATGAATGCGACATAACAATGAATAACAGTATGCATGAAGTAGCAAGTAATAACTACAATGTCTAAACTAGCATATAAGGAAAGTATACTAATATCATGTCTAAACTATTAGCTAACAACCTATGTCAAATGAAATAGTATTTTCTAAAGTGTTCGTGACATGGCAATTACCGATGAAGATGTGTGTGAGCCGGCAAGTAAGTGTATGTGGTACATACGCGTCATCGGTAATGGTGCTGGTGTCCTAACAGCATGATATCAACAATAGAATATGAATCATAATATAAGCATGCGATGCGGAGCGAACAACAAAAATGAGCGGGAGCTAAATACTAGACACAAAGATAACAATCTATATTTAATATAAATCTAGTCTAACAACTACACTAAACTAAAGGGCTAAGCTAACTGGCTACCGAAGGTAAGGAAACCGCCTAACACCTGAGTCGATATATATATATATATATATATATATATATATATATATATATATATATATATATATATATATATATATATATTAGTCGGTGATCCCGTCTCGATAATATCATATCATCCGATACCATATCCATAATCAAATATTCCCAAGTCAAGAGCGCGGATCAAACATCAATATATAGCTCATATGTAAATCCGTCGTACGGCATCCCAAATCTGGGTACGGGTCAGTATCACATTCATAAAATTAATCATTTGGTATCCTCTTTATCAAAGATCATAATCCGGGGTACTGATCTACGTCTAGTAAAATACTAATATCATCAATCTAATCATGATCTGATTGCTGATCTACAGCCTCATACAAACCGATATCATCATCATATATTGTCATAAAGAGGTATACATCGCCTAATGCGACCTATTATGAATATCTTAACATATCTTATCTCATATCACGATCACAAGCCAACCATTAAGTGTATAACACTATTCACCCGTATCGTCGTCCTAAGATCCGCTATAACATCAGGACGTATCTCAAGTACGAATCCTGCCATATCACCGTTCTCGCGGTCTCAATCAAATCTTATCGATTTATCTCAAATCCCAAATACTATCCTCAAATCCAGTATATGAACATGTAACAATATAACCCCATAAAGACACATATGAAAGAAGAATGTATGCAAGTATGTGTGTGTGTGTAAATGTGGTGCAAGCTCTACTCTAGGTCTCGCAACACTAAACATATCCAATCACACCTAAAATCTATCTTTATCATCAATAACTCAACAATATAATCAATATATATGTGTGTATACGTATTCGTATACATCACCATGAACTGCGGGGATGCTATACGCCATCCACCCGACTTCTCCCCGTAGATATAAATCTACTCACTTGGTCCTCGCTCGCCGGTGCCGACGTCGCCTCGCGCTTGCTTGTCGTCTCGAAGTCCACATGGGTACCTACATATCATAACGCACCGTATCGCATTAAAACCAAATTCGAAATCGAAACGGCATACGAAAATCAAATCGGCACGCGTACCACGCATAGGTCAAAACCTATCGCCTATGCATGCAAGAATAGCCAAACCAACCCTCGATGTCGATGTACAAACGTCAAACCATCAAGAAAACCCAAACACACTCATTTGCGCATTCACGAACACTCATTATAATATAAAATAGCTTAAAATTCACAAAAACCCCAAACTCACTTTAAAAGCCATTTTCCGAAAATCTAGCAAGCAAAAATTTACCGTTTTAGTACAAAACTTGATATTTTAACAATTCTAATTGCCATACTACTTATTAAACATCTTAAATAAGTCATGAAACCATTTCCATAATTTAATCTCATTAAATTTCATTAACCACAAAATTCTAGTTTACAAATTAGCCAATTTTAACAATTTTATAGCAAAAATGCACCTACAACAATCTAGCTTGGATTTGCATGATCTAAAGTATTAAACTACATTTTATAATGTTAAATAAGTCATCAAAAACCTAATTACATTTTCTCTTAAACCAATTCATGGTTTACAAAAACCTAGTTAGCAATATAGCTTAATTAATACAATTCCACTTAACAATTTGCAAACTAACAATTTGATTATGTTTCACATAACACAAAATGATGAATTCCACTTTGCAACCATAACACACAACAAAAACCTTAACTATAATTTAATCCTTCTCTTGAAAACCCAAATCTTTCAATTAGAACCACAATTCATTTCCTAATTAAGTTAGATTAAAACAATAACAAACAATTTAACAAAAAGCTCAAGGTTTTTATACCTCACAACCTATTGATCCAACTTGAAATCTAGCCTCCCAAATTGCCATCTTGTTCCCTAGATCCATACTAGAATGGTCAAGTAAAAATGGGTAGGGATTAGATTTTGATTTTAGCTTGATTTTTTGTGGATTTGGAGGCATTTTAGATGGATTTTTGAAGAGGAGAAGGAGAAATGGGGGGGGGGGGGTGGTGCTGTTGCTAGAAAGGGGGGCTCGGCCAAGTGTGTGGGGGTAAGGGAGGAGAGAGAGTGAGGTGGGAAAAGTCCAAGTCAACTAAAGAAATAAAAGCACCTACCTCATTTCATAATAATTCCTTATTTCTTTTCTTTTCTTTTGTTTTCTTTTAGCAAAAATCAAGTGTGGAAATGAGGGGAAACATGGGGTTGCTTCTAATTTGGGGAGAGTAGAGAGGGTGTGGGTGAGTGTGGGTGAGGGAAAAATGATAAATGCTATATCCCAATATCTATTTACACTAATTTCACTATTTAAGCCTTTTTCTCGTCGATATTTTCAAAACCGTTTAACAGTTTAATTTCATTCCAAAAACAACATGTTAAAATTTTGTTTAATATTTTATGATGCACAAAATTTGTTTCAACTCATTCCAATTTATAATTTTTCCTAATTAAATATATTAGTGACGGCTTAAAATAATATTAAAATAATTATTTCCGGAAATTTTTTCAGAAAATTAGAAATTTTACCAGTGGCTCAATAAATACCAAATACTAGCAATTATATAGCTAGAATATGTATATTTAATTTTATAATAAAGATATTTGTATTTTGACTTTTTACAGAAAACCCTCTTATTTTACCGATTTTCCGAAATTTCATCGAAACGATTTTCAAAACGTTACACCGTCGTTCGTGTCAAACTCATGCTCGTCCGACAATTCGCAATTTAGGGGTGAATCGGCAGGTATCGGATGCTCAGCGAGGAAGTCGGCGATGGCCTGGCCTTTCACTGCCTTGAGAGGTTGGTATGTTATCGAGAATTCCATTAAGAGTAGGGCCCATTTAGCGAGCCGTCCCGTTAGTATGGCTCTTGACATCAAATATTTGAGAGGATCCATTTTTGATATGAGATGGACCTCATGTGCCAAAGCAGAATGCCGAAGCTTCGTTATCATGAAGATTAACGCCAGGCAGTGTTTTTCGATAGGGGAGTAGTTGTTTTCTGCCCCCAAGAGAACTCGATTCAAATAGTAGAGGGCTCTCTCCTTCCCTTGGTCGTTCTCCTATGCCCATAGTGCGCTTAAAGAACCTTCAAGGGCTGTTGTGTACAGGACGAGGGGCTTTCCCTTGACTGGAGCGGTCAGTACTGGTGGGTTTTGCAAATATTGCTTGATTTCGTCCAGTGCGCTTTGGCATTTACGATCCCAAACGAATGGGGTCTCCTTCTTTTGTCGGAGATGACTGTAGGGGCAGCATTTGCCGGAGAGGTTAGCTATGAACAGCCGGATATTCGCAAGCTTTCCTTGGAGAGACTGTAGTTGCTTGAGAGTTCTGGGCGAAGGCATTTCCATAATCACCTTGATCTTTGACGGGTCTATTTCAATGCCTCGATGTCGTACGATGAATCCTAGAAATTTGCTTGAGGAGACTCCAAATGCGCATTTCAGAGGGTTCATCTTCAGGTTATACTTACGAAGACGTTGGAACACTATTTTCAAATGCTTCTAGTGTTCCTCGTACGATTTTATTTTCACTACGAGGCCGTCGATGTAACATTCGACAATCTCATGTATGAGGTCATCGAAGATCTTCGTTATGGCCTTCTGATAGGTAGCGCCGGCGTTCTTTAGACCGAAAGGCATCATTTTGTAGCAGAATATGCCTAGAGGAGTCCGGAAAGCGGTATGCTTCTGGTCTTTGGGGTGCATCTTTATTTGATTGTACCCCGATGATCCGTCCATGAAGGAGAAGATTTCATGAGTGGATGTGTTATCAATCATCAACTCGGTAACCGGTACAGGAAAATCATCATTCGGGCAAGCTTTATTGAGGTCTCGGAAATCCACGCAGATGCGCACCGTTCCATTTTTCTTCATCACTGGAATAATGTTGGCGATCCAGTCGGAGTATTGAACTTCTTGGATGAAGCCAAAGTCGATTAGCTTCTTGACTTCGGCGTTGATACTTATTTCAAGTTCGAGCCGCATCCTTCTCGGTGCTTGTTTGACTGGCTTGACGTTTGGAGATATCGTAAATTTATGCACAGCTATTTCTGGATCTAGCCCCGGCATCTCGGAATAGTTCCATGTGAAGCAATCTTTATACTGCATGAGCACATCTTTTAGCGTAGCCACCTTCTCTTTAGACAGTAGCTCACTGACGAACGTTGGTCGTGGGTCATTTGCCATCCCCAAGTCGATTTTTTTCAGGTTGTCTGCCGTGGTGTGTATCCCGTCTTCCAATTCTTTTGGCGCTGGTGGAAATTATGAGATCAACACATCTTCATCCTCATTTTCGAAGCACCATGAGAGGTCATCCATATTCTCGTGCACTCCTTCTTCCGACAGCGTTATCACGTGACAGGTACGAGATCGTTTCCCAGACCGGTGTTGATCTGGTTCTACTCTTGCTATATACGTTGCTTTTGGCACATGCTTTTGTGGTGGGGCTACTCTCCAACTGTTGGATAGAGCGAATCTGCCGAGTTGATATTGGTCTTCGACCCAGTTTTTGAAGGTGAAGCAGTCTTCAAGAGGATGTCCTATAGCTCGGTGATAGGAGCAATAATCCGGGTGATGAACCTCGTTTGCTTGATCGGGGTGCCGAGACTCCGGGAGTGTCATCATTTGATGTTTCATGACAAGGTCAAAGATTCTCCTTGTCCTATCTCGAAGGAAAGAATATGCTCGATCCATCTTCTTCATCAGTGATGGATTCCGGCTGACCTTTTCTCGATCGCGTGGCTTCTTGGACCCGTTTCGCCGCTGCCGAACGTTTTTTTCGTTCTTTAACTTGTTTTTGCCTCTACGTCGGGCCTTTTTCTTGCCTTGGGAATGCATGGCGGGCTGACGGTGAAGGGCATCGTCATCCTCCGTAGCCTGCTGAAGGAGGCATTGCATCTTGGTTTTCTCGTAAATGGCCATTTCGCGGCTGTGGTCGTTCCGAACCTTTTGACTCGCTTCCCTTACTAGCCTGCCCATCTGTTCTTCAAACGACGGACTTGACATTTTTATGGCAGGACCTCGTTCTGGTTCAATGTCAGTGTCTTTTAAAAGAGCATCCCCTTCTTTGTCGAGGTCATTTATGACATGGCAGCTGTGGAATTGCTCCCGTTTCTTTGTTTGGACATATCCAAGCCCAACCATTTCCATTTTTCCGTTGGGCAATTTTCGATGAGTTCCGGGGACGTTCCAAATCCTGCTGTAGAATTGAGCTTGTCGAGCAGTCTGTTTGAAAGGTACGCCTTGGCATCTAAATAACATTCTCAATCCCTCCGTGTACTATCGGGGCAGACGGATGGGTTGGAGCCTGTCGAGCACAAAATCGGCACCATGCCAGACTTCTCTTTCGACTTTAGTCTCCGTGGATCGATAGTATAGGATCGCCTTTTCACCTCTTCGCCTGAGAGGGACGTAGAATGTCTGCAGATCCTGCACACTATATGTCTCAAGCGCATCAAGCTCTCTGTAGTGCTGCCATGGAACCATGGCGATTTGCAAACTCTGATCATCTCCAGCGAGGGCCTGCATTGACGGACGGGCCGAGAACACTGCATTGACTTCGTCTTCATAGTCACTGCCAAAGACCAGAATATGGGTAGATGGTCCCGGCCTGTTGCATTGGGGCTGCCCTGAATAGACTATCTCTTCTTCCTCCTCGGTATCACTCCCGAAGACCGGAATAGTGGTGATAGCTTTTTGCTTATTCTCCGGTTTATGGCATCTTTCCGTGTCTTCAAAGTTTGGTAGGAAATACTTTGCATCTTTGTACTTTCGGATTTCATTTACGGAGAATAGGTTTAGTTACCCCGTCATGGTATACTCGAGACCATCTTTGAAATATTTCATACACTGATATTGTGTAGAAGGAATGATGTTGTATTCGTGTAACCAAGGCCTGCCGAGCAAAGCGTTGTAGCAGGTCTTGGCGTCAATGACATGAAATTTGATGTCAGTGATGAGCAGCCAAAACGTAACGTCAGTATTATAGATCCGAGCGTCCATGATGACTGGGAGTCAAACCCGGAGATGGTGATTTTATCCCGAGCGAGGTGCTGAACGCTCATGCAGATTTCTTTTAGCACCCTCACATTTAGGAGGTTGACAGAGGACCCGTTGTCAACTAAGATTTTCCCTTTCTTGATGTCATGGCAGTACCCGGTGACATACAGGGGACGGTTGTGCTCACACGTTCTGAGGAGTAGATCTTCATCACTGAAAGTGATGTCAGCTGTGTGCACTTCTTCCAGCTCGTCCTTCATCTTTTCTTCGGCAAAGAAAGCTTGAAACTGCTCGGGCTCTTATAATGCCCTGATTAGAGAATCTCGTGCCTCTTTAGACAACAGAAAGGCATCCACGATGCTTAGCTGTGAGGGTATCTTCATTAGGTGTGCTAGGACATTGTAATTCACTTTGCTTTTCTTGGGCAGGTCCTTGGCTGCCAGCTCTTTGACGACTCGATCATCGAGGCGCTATCCTCAGGGACTTTTTCCTTCCCCTTATCTTTTTTATTCGACCCCTTATTTGTGGGTCTGAGATTCTTTTCGGGCAACATACGATTACGTAGTTGAATGTTTTCACAGTTCTTTATCTCTTCCTCTTTTCCTGATGTGGATTCCTTAAAGAAAGGGCCGAGGGCTATTTCTTCATCAGAATCGCTTTCGAAGGTAAGAACTTGTGATCCCCCAGAATCAACCATGTGACAGTTGCCGGCAGTTCTTTTGGGCTCATCTGTCGTGCTTCTTTGCTCCCGACAAGTTTTGCGCTTCATCCACCTGAAATGTTGTCGGTGAGTAATTTATCCCTGCCACCACTTTTTAAAGGCCATGCATTCTTCAGTAGGGTGTGAAATCCTTTGATGGTATAAGCAGTAGTTAGGATGTACATCCGCTTCATCAAGGTGTATACTGCCAGGAGTATTTCCTTTGAAAGATGACAGCTTCATTCCCATTGACAGGGCTTTAGCGAACCGTTTCCTTGTTTTAAGCCTGTTTTTGTCTGCCGCAGGCATGCTTCGATCTAGTTGGAGCGCTTTGCGACTCATCCCTACCATGACTTCTTAAACTTGATGCCGATGCCTGGCCCTTTCGAATATGGCCATTTCACGCTCTTGATCAGCTTTGCTTTTCTGATGGACTTTGTTCATATCAGATTTTTGCATTTTCATACCGCCCAATTTTTATCACATTGCATATCGGTAGGTACTCTTGAGCCGTGTTTGCTAGTCAATTGCAGGATACAGGTTCTCGGCTCTAAACGGTGAAATCCATGGAAAAACACGACAAAATCCGGGTTCCTGCCAACCACAGATAAAACACGGGTCTCCGCTCTTTATCCGTCTGTTGCCACACACCAGTTTAGGAGACAAAATGGCAAATCGATTGTCACCTTCATGCACAAGGCTCAATGGCAACACAAGATCCAAGAAATCTACGCGGAGCTCAAGAAAATCATGACAAAAGATCCATGTCCAATCACCTTTTGATCCACTAGAATTCTGGAAGAAATATGGAAATATTATCAGAAAATACATGTACCAGACAAAAGGGGACAGCAGACCAGGGCAGTACAGGAAAGCCCACGCCCTGACTCCACCATAGGGCCGCGGATCCGCGGCCAATAGGGGGTATAGGCCGCGGATCCGCGGCCATACTGGCGCCACAGTTGTCAAATCTTCAGGGGTATTTTGGTCTTTCTATGTACAGGCAGAATTTTGCCCTAGATTTCCATTTCCCTGCCTATAAATAGCCCAGAACCTGGAAATCTGGACTTAACTCGTTAAAGCACTTAGAAAAAGATTCCCATCTCCCTGCGGACGACCCGTACTCAACCGGCTAGCTACAAGCGAAACCGTCTTGATTGCGGTAATTAACTAAACTTGAACACGCAGAATCCTTAACAATCAGGCTTCGTTCAGCAGCATGTCAATCATCTCTTCTGACGGTTCCAAGGATTTCGGCACCGAACCTGCCCCCAGCTCCTCTATATTATCTTTTGATCCCGAGTGAGCTTCTTCGTTATTTATTGGTGAATGAGAGATCTTGTGACAACTTGCCACATAATCCTCAGGTTCTTTTGACAAGTCTTCTCCCTCATCATTGTCATTATCTCCGCTCTCAAGGATATGGTTGAGAAACTCTTGGAGTGTGACCGGGGCTCGCGCCTTCTGGTTATATTCCTCCAGTGCGTCAATATGCTTTTGCAGGTCCGTGCGATTATCGTCAGACTACACGGGCTTTTTGGTCTTCTTCTACTTCTTCGAAGACTTCGACGGCTGGGCCTGGGTGTTTTTCCCATCGCTACCAACTCCCGATGTTGGGCGCGATTTCAGCATCCTCTTAATGATCTTTGGCTCTAACAGGCTTTTCCACCTAATCGCCAGACATGCTTGAAGATCTTTTAGTATTCTTTAAGTTTTAGCCGAAAGAACAACTTCCCATGGAGCTTCCTCTATAAATGAGCATGATGCCTCCGGCGTGTTCGTCTTTTTAGGAGCGTGCGGTTGTGGCGGGTTTACCCTCCAGTTTTCAGACAGCGCGAATTTGCCTTGTTGGTACCGGTCCTTAATTCAGTTTTTGAAGACGAAACAATCTTCGATTGGGTGGCCCACTATTCGGTGGTAGGGGCAGTAATTAGGATTGTTTACGTCACTTGGTTGCAGTGGGGATCTCAGATCTGGTAGAGTGATAAGCCTGTTGTACACCGCCAGTTCAAACAGTCTTCTCGTTTTATCCCGAGGGAATGAGTAAGGACGTCTCAACTTTTCTCCGAGTGATCGCGGTTTATCATTTTGGCAAGCAACTGGTTTTGGATCACTCAGCTGTTGCAGAGCGTTGGCGACGAAGGTAGCTTTCCCTTTACCCTTTTCATTTCGAAGCTTCGTTTTTTGAGGAAGACGGTCTATGGCCCATCTGGTCCATTTAGGCCAGCTTGTCGATCAAGGATTGGAAAGTGGTCGACTTGAAGAACATCATAAATTGTGATATAGTTGCCTGACTGCGGATCAAGGGTCCCTACGAACATGCCCACGGCAGGAGCTTCTTCTATGCGTTTTTCGCATCTCGACCATTGGTTCCGCCACCGATTTGCATATTGAACCCAAGTCTCTCCTGGCTTCACCCTGGCATTAATCAATGCCGTGATCGGGGTGCGTTCGCTGGCGCTTGCGAAATGCTGGGTGAATAGAAACTCCATTTTTGTGAATGTTTTGATGGAGTCATTCGGAAGTTCCGAGTACCACTCAAATGCCGTCTCCACTAAGCTGCCGACGAATTGGCGAAGCAGTAGTTTGTCGTCACCTCCAGTATTGCCGCATAGAGCCCTGAACTGAGCGACGTGCTGATGGGGGTTGCCTGTCCCCTTATACACGTGAAATTTAGAGATCGTATATCCCGGCGGGTACTTAATTTGATCGTACCAGCTTGGATATGGTCTCCCAGTTCTGACGACTTGGCCATTAGCTTCACTTGCCTGATGAGCTCGTAATTGTTGAGCTATGTAGTCATCAAGCGCAGCTTTCGAGATCATCTCCTCCCTGGCTGCTGATAAAGCCGGAAGAGGGTTTGATGTCTCTCCTCTGTCGTCTTCAATGATTATTGTGGGATCTTTGGCTGGAGGGTCCGGCTGGATCATCATCCCCACCATATCTTGGAACATGAGCGCCATTTGTTTTATATTAGCCACTTGTTCCGCAGCTTCTTTATCTTTCTTTTCGAGCATTCTTCGGAGGAACTCAGCATCAGTTTCCTGCTCCTAGCGTTGATCCGACGATACTTTCGGGATTTCTTTCTGCCCAGTAAGTGCGTCCATCTTTGTCAGCATCTCCTGGAGTTTCTGTTGTTGCTCCCGAGCCTTTGTTACGGACCGCGTAAGTGGTCGATGACCCCCAGAAGCACGGCTTTCCTCTTTTCCGGAAGACATGTAAACGGTGTGCACTACCATGCCCCCAGACTTGGGGCGTTTGGATTCAGTGCCCTTGAGATTTGTCGTAGGCACGGGGATCTTCTCCGGCCTTCTCCTTTTATGGGCGGTCGAAGTTGAGGGGGCTGTTGCAGATGATAATTTCTGTGGTACGACGGCGGGACAATCCTCCTCTTGCCGGACCTTCATTTTCTTCTGTTGGCGGGAGTAGTCTTTGTCGATCACAGAGTCTTGGACTCTTCGCCAGACCCTGTGGATTTTGAAGGACAGCCGCTGAGGGGGCTGTTCCGGCTTCGCTTTAGTAACATTTTTAGCGGGTGGAGGACACCTTTTTAGTACGGCAATTGGAGAGTTCTTGTGCGCCCTCCTGAGTGGTTCAAAACTGTTCCCAGTTGGAACAACAGCATCAACTTCCATCATTGGAGCTGGTGGGGTAAGTCCAGAAGGGGAACTGCCCCCGGCTTTCCTCACTCGGCGGCAGTGATGACGTCGAGCATGTCGCGTAGCCGGGATCACCTTTATTTTCTGAGTAGCTTCTTCATGCCCCCTGCTTTGAGGAGAGGCTGTTATTGGCGCCAACCTGTCAAAGACTGACATCCGCTGGTAAGGAATGGTCAACCTGTCGAAGGCCGACTTTCGAGTAGGGGAAGTAGTTTGGACGACCCACCCGCAGCAGGAGTTGGGATAGCCTTCTATGGTATTGCGAACCTTTTCATGGACCAATTTGAGCTTAGGGTCAGCCTGTCGAAGACCGAGGCAGTAGATGTGGACGACCCATTGAGAGGGGCCACGGTAATTGCAAGCCGGTCGAAGACCGACCTCTTTGGAGCTTCCTGTGACAGCACTGGGACGCTGAACCTTGTTGGTGGGATCATGGTCCCGAAGAACAATCCAGTGGTGGCCTGTGTCACCTGTTCCACCGGCATTGCGAAGATGGAGGCCGCTTGGGGCCCATAAGTTACTCCTCCAGACAAGATGGAGCGGGAGTTGTTGTTGCGGTTAGTGCGGCTGGAAGCCATTGATCTTCTTTTCTCTGCACGGGAGCAAGACACCAAATCTTAGTACCTCAAATCCACAGGCAACCATAGTATACCGTGATTTGTTCGCGAAATACGACACACGAAGTGTGGAGTGGAAAGAAGAAAAGGTCCCACTGGGCTTGCCAGAATTTGTTTACCGCCGAAAGACGCGATCGGGACATTAGGACGTCTGGCCTGAATTTTGGAGGCAGATGCTATTTGTGTTTATTCGTCCACCTCTCCGAAGATGCCAAGTTGATTTATGGCACCGTGTATCGGAGGTCTGGACGGATGCGGCCGTTATAGTAGACTTCGTTAGATCCCCCCTCATTTACGGAGGGTTTTGATTGTGGGGACGCTCTTCCCTGCAGTTAATTACGTTACCGCGTAGCGATAACCACTTTCTCCTGCTCCAGAAGGTCACTTCGTGTCGTGTGTGTTTATTTTATTTTTTGTTGCGCATGGATTGTATATGGAGACTAATTTATGTGGTTGCCCGTAGGGCGTGGATTTGTCCAAATCCGTATTTTTTTATATTTGGGTTTGGTTTGATTTGAGGATCGTTAATCTCGTTTGAGATTAAGATCAACTTAAATATTTTTTAAGGATACGTTAGTTTAATTTTAGACTAAGATCTACTTAATAAGGTTTTAGGATCATTTAGATCCAACGAAAGAGCATTTGGGCTCTATTATTTTAGTATAAGGACGTTACGGTTCGTTATTAGTTTAGGGACTTTGCGGTCCACAGATCACCATTTTTGAGGTGAGGGTTTAGTTTTAAGGACGTTGCGGTCCGTTATTAGTTTAAGGACATTGCGGTCCATTGGGGTGTATCCATGGGTTTTGAAATGTACCAAAGAGTTGTTGGTTGTCGGGACCCGCCACATTCCTGAAGACGTTGAAGAATTATAACGACATGTATCAGAGGTGTGGAGAGATGTACCCTTGAACCAATGTCCCGACTTGGGGGAGGGGGAATGGGATAAACATCATTTTAGATGCCATCTGTTAGGAGCTCATTAGCTATTTAGGACTGAGATTGGTTTGGGGGACCCTGAGCATGAGGGGCTCAATTGATTGGCCTCGGGAGATTTGGTCTAAGGTTGGCTAATGTTGGCCTCTCATAGTGTTAAACACCAGTATATGCTCAGCGCTCACGTGCTCCCATGTACGGCCTTAAAGCAGTGTTAAACACTGAAATTTAGGGCGCTCACGTGTGGCACATGAGGCGCTTGAAAGTTAGCGCTGCTTCTTTGGCTTTATTCGCTTGTTCCTTTTATAAATGCTAAGCCCTATTGGGGATCATGTGCTCTCACGTGAGGCGCCCCAAAAATGAGAACTATCTTGGGTTTATTCCCTTTTTCCTTTTATAAATGCTAAGCACTTTTAGGGGGTCACGTGGGATCACATGAGGCGCCCCAAAAATGGTAACTGTCTTTGGGTTTATACCCTTTTTTCTCTTGGAAGTGCTAAGCACTTTTAGGGGGTCACGTGGGATCACGTGGGACGTCCCAAAAATGGTAACTGTATTTGGGTTTATACCCTTTTTCTTTTTTGTATAAGTGCTTGTTCGGGAGTTACGTGACTTGCTCTCAGTTGTTCTCTTTTGTTCATCAAGAGTGCTCACCTGGGAGCACGCGATCTGCCATTATCATGTTGGGTGCTAATTTTTCTACGTGCATGGAGATCTTGAGTTTTGATACTTTCAAGCCGATTGTTTTATAAGAATTAAATTCTTATATAAGGTTAAATCATAGTTTTGCTAGAGGAATTAGATTCCTATATGTTCTTGTACGAATTAAATTCTTTGAACTTAGTTCTTTCCCCTAGGTTTGAATCTACATAACAGAATCTCCCCGATGAGAATTAAATTCTCAACTCGTGGGGAGATCTGTTTCTGCAGATCTCAACCAGAGAAAGAACTAAGTTCTTTTTAGAAGAGTTAAACTCTTGTGGAGGTGGAGAAGAGGTAAGATGTTCTCTCTGTTTTTTCCTTACCTAGGGTTTTTTTCTTTTTGAGGAGATCTTCTTTTCTCTAGTGAATTAAATTCTCTTTTCCTTTTAGCTTACCAGTGGTTTTTTTTCTCTCTGTCTCTCTGTATCTCCCTTTCTTCAGTCTCAAGTTCTTTATATAGCAGAGACAAGTTTGTTGATTTTTGTTAAGGAAATCTCTCATTAAGAGATTTTTGATTGATTCAGGGATTTTATCCACCGTTGGATCTTTGATCCAGGGACTCCTGTTTTTCAGAAGACATTTTCTTGTTTTTAACAAGATTGGGAAAATATTTTCCCATACAGAGCTTATCTGTATCTTGGTGATTTTTAATTATCATTGGATTTTTAATCCAACGGTGCTCTGATTTACAGAGCACAATCCTTCACGTTTAGAAAGATTGGGGGAAATATTTCCAAAATAGGGTTCTGATCACTTTTATATAGAATTTAATTCTATCGGCTCAGAAAATATTAGGAATCCTCACGTGCAGCACGTGACTCCATGAAGTTAAGCCCAACAAAGAGCATCACGTGCTGACACATGAGTTTATTTTTGCCAATTATTTGTTTTTTAAGAAGGCGCCTATATACTTTGTATAATGATACTTGTTTACCGCCGAAAGACGCGACCGGGACGTTGGGACGTCTGGCCTGAATTTTGGGGGCAGATGCTATTTGGTTTTATCCGTCCACTTCTCTGAAGATGCTAAGTTGATTTATGGCACTGTATATCGGAGGTTTGGACAGATGCGGCCGATGTAGCAGACTTCGTCAGATTCCCCCTCGTTTGCGAGGGTTTTTTTGATTGTGGGGACGCTCTTCCCTGCAGGCGCAAGCCCCTGCAGTTAATTACGTTACCGCGTAGCGATAACCACTTTCTCCTGCTCCAGATGTTCACTTCGTGTCATGTGTGTTTGTTTTATTTTTGGTTGCCCGTGGAATGTATACGGAGACAAATTTGTGTTGTTGCCCGTAGGGCGGGGATTAGTCCAAATCCGTATTTTCTTAGATTTGGGTTTGGTTTGTTTTAAGGCTCGTTAATCTCGTTTGAGATTATTATCAACTTAAATGTTTGTTGAGGATATGTTAGTCTAATTTTAGACTAAGATCTACTCAACATGATTTTGGGATCATTTAGATCCAACGAAAGAGCATTTGGGCTTTATCGTTTTAGTTTAAGGACATCACGGTTTATTGGGTTTAAAGTCATCATAGTCCATGTTGGTTTAAGGACATCATAGTCCATGTTTAGGGACATCATAGTCCATAGAGTTTAGTTTAGGGACGTTGTGGTCTATTGGGTTTAAGGACATCATAGTCCACAGAGTTTAGTTTAGGGATGTTGCGGTCCATTGGGTTTAAGGACATCATAATCCATAGAGTTTAGTTTAGGGACCTTGCGGTCCATTGGGTTCTCATCAATTATTGGTTATTGGGACCCTCCACCTCTCTGAAGACGTTGAAGAATTACAACGACATGTATCAGAGGTGTGAAGAGATATACCCTTGAACCAAATTTCAGATTGAGGAATTACCACTTCAGAGCATAGAGGCTCGGTTTAATCTCAGGAAGGACTTAACCAATTTGAAGTTGGTTCCTTAATATATTTTCAGCAATCACGTGTCCCCATGTGATACTTTGAGGCAGTGTTAAACACTGGAATTTGAGAGTGCTCACATGTCGCACGTGATGCTTTTAAAGGTGGTGCTGTTCGCTTGGTTTCATTCCCCATCTTTATATAAGTATTAAACACTTTATCCTTGTGGCCATCACGTGTGATCACGTGAGGCGCCTCAGAGTTAGACATTGTTTCCTTGGGTTCATTCCCTTAGTGCTAAGCGCTTTTAGGGGGTCACGTGGGATCACGTGAGGCGCCCCTAAAAATGATAACTGTCTTTGGGTTTATACCCTTTTCCTTTTGAAAAGTGCTAAGCACTTTTAGGGGGGTCACATGAGGACACGTGACCTGATCTCAGTTGTTCTCTTTCATTCGTTAAGGGTGCTCACATGGGAGCACGTGATTGGCCATTATCATATTGGGTGCTAGTCTTTCTACGTGCATGGAGATAATGAGTTTTATGATTTTCAAGCCCATTGTTTTATAAGAATTAAATTCTTATATAGGGTTAAACCCTAGTTTTATTAGAGGAATTAGATTCCTATATGTTCTTGTAAGAATTAAATTCTTTGAACTTGGTTCTTTCCCCTAGGTTTGAATCCACATAACAGAATCTCCCCGATGAGAATTAAATTCTCAACTTGTGGGGAGATCTGCTTCTGCAGATCTCAACCAGAGGAAGAACTAAGTTCCTTTTAGAAGAGTTAAACTCTTGTGGAGGCGAAGAAGAGATAAGATATTCTCTGTGTTTCTTTTTTTTCTTACCTAGGGTTTCTCTTTCTTTTTGAGGAGATCTTCTTTTCTCTGAAGAATTAAATTCTCTTTTCTTTTTATCTTACCAAGGGGTTTTCCTCTCTGTTTCTGTTTTTTTGAACTTGGAGTTTATGGGGGGGGGGGGTTCTTTCTCTTTTTTTGACTTGAAGTCTTGGGGCCTTTATATGGTGGAGGGTGATTTGTTGATTTAGTTGAGAAAATCTCTCATTGAGAGATCTCTTAATTGATTTAGGGAATTTATCCACCGTCGGATCTTTGATCCAAGGACTTCTGTTTTACAGAAGATATTTTTTCTTGTTTTTAACAAGATTGGGAAAATATTTTCCCTTACAGAACTTATTCTGTATCTTGGTGATCTTTAATCCAACGGTGCTCTGATTTACAGAGCACAATCTTTCTTTCTTAGAAAGATTTGAGGAGTATTTCCTCAATCAGAATTTAATTCTGTATCTTGGTGATTTTTAATCACCATTGGATTTTTGATCCAACGGTGCTCTAATTTACAGAGCACAATCTTTCTTATTTAGAAAGATTGGGGAAAATATTTCCAAAATAGGGTTCTGATCCCTTTTATATAGAATTTAATTCTATCGGGTCAGAAGATATTAGGAATCCTCACGTGTAGCACGTGACCCAGTGGCACTAGGCCGGTTTGCCTATATGCAGCAGTCCTAAAGAAGAGCATCACGTGTTGGTACGTGATGCGCCTTCTGGCCTGCTGTTTGTTTTATGAAGGCGTCTATATACTTTGTATATAGGTTCTCACGTGTGGCACGTGAGGCCCAACTTCAGTCCCATTTGCTGAGTGTAATGCTTGTAATTTTGACTCCAAGGCGCATCACATGTGGGCACGTGATGCTCCATTTGGGGAATTTTCCCATTGCTTTTCTAATTATTTTTTATTTTTTAAAAAAGGGAACAAATGCCCCCATAGCGTTGTTCTTACGTGTCTTGCATGTGAGTGCAACGCTGTCACCTTTACTGCTGTCGGATGGCCTAGGAAAACGCGGAGGTGAGCCGCCCTTGTCACGTCTTATAAATGCAAGGGTTTGGCTTCTGGGAAGCCACTATTTTTTCATCTTCTTCCTTCTTTTTTTCTTTGAGAATTTAATTCTCCTATTCAGGGCTTAGTTCTCTGCCATTGCAATTCCAGAGTTAAACTTTGTTAGAAAAAGGTACTTTCTCAAGGTAAAGATCTCGAACATTAGAGAAACCTTTTCCTTAAAAGAAAACTTCTGGATTTTAAATCCATCATGAGAGCTTTGCTCTCCTCTAAAACCCATCTCTTAAAAATCCAAAGATGTGATTTTTGAGTACTAACTCTCAATGCTTTGGGCATTCCTCCTCTGAATTTTAAGGATTCATGGCATTTGATTTTTCATTTCCTTTTTATGAGGTTTCTGGAATTTAATTCCATTGCATAAAACGAATTTAATTCCTCACCAAAGAGCTAAGCTCTAAAAGATCAAGAGGGCCCTTCGGGAATTTGATTCCCCTGTGTTCTTGAAAATCTTTTCAAGGGATTTTTCCTTTATTTTTACCCATTTGACAGAGTTTGTAATGGGTGTTCTTTTATGAGGATGTCCCAAGTTGTTTAAACTCTAATGTGCATTTATTGAGAATCTTTTTTTATTATTACAATGATTACCCTGCCTCGTGATTGGCGAGCCGTCATATTGATTTTGTGGGGTCCATTATTTTTGCAATCAATGGTCCTATGGAATAAACTTCTTGTCATTTTCTTCTGCGGTTTACACACACACACACACGTATAAGTTGCATTAATAGTTTTTCCTCCATTTATTTCAGGAACAATGGCTTCTCTTCCCTACTTTCCTTTTACTCGCTTAGACGCTGCTTTTCCACAATCGCCGTCGGACAAAGAAGCAATGGCGATGATCAGGGCCCATGACAGGGACTGTACCAGTTTGCTCTTGTGGGGAACTTGGTATGGACATATCATCCAGGGCCGCCGCAGCTTTATTTGTGAAGTGCCAACAGAGCCTCTTTATCTAATTTCGTCGATGGAGTGTCCGCAGACCGCTTTTGTGGTGGAGGCAGCTGATTGGACTCCTATAAGCCGGCTTAAGCCGTCGACAACTGGGATACCCAACCAGCCTTTGCCGGCCATAGACATCTTAGGGCGTCTTATTTGTCAGGGTGAAGCCCAACCCTGGGAACATATTTATAAGATATGGCTTACCCCTCGCCATACAACGGGCTATCTTCCTTGGGTTCGATATGTTCTGTCTGCCAATCGTGCGTGATTGCAGAAGGTCGGGCTCTATCAGGCGATGTATGCGTCCTTTTTTTATTATCAGTCCCCTCATGTCTGGTGGGTTAAGGCTTTTGTGAACCAATGGAATCTTCCCACCAACACCTTCTTGCTAGGGGATCGCGAGGTCTCTATTTCATTAGTCGAGTTTCGCGAGGTTTCGGGACTACCAATCAGGGGAGAGCATTATGAAGAGTTGCTGCCTTCCGATGAGTATGTGTTTGAGACGATGCCAGCTTCGCTTGACGGCTTGACGACTGCAAATGCCGTCCGCCATAAGTACCCTAGCTTAATCAAGGTTTTGGTTATCTTTGAGAAACCGTTCGCAGCGTCGGAAGGGCATAGTGTCACTTTTGAGAGCTTCATTACCTGCTTTATCCGCAAAGATGCTTTGTCCAAGACGGCTCTAAAGTTTGCGAACATCGACGACCCTTTTGGGTTTGGGTTAGACAAACTGTCGGCCAAAGAAGAAGATTTATCGCAGTTTTATTTCCCAATCTTGTCAGCCATGTCCTTCGATTCGATTGCGGCTCCCAGAATGAACGAAGAGACCTTCTTTGTCGGCTTTATCATCCTTTGGCTCAGTTGATTCGCCATTCTAACGCATCGTCACTTCATGAGAGCTTCGGTCATCTATCCTGCTCATCGCGTGGCTGAAAGGACACGACTGGCCGTGGGCAACGCGAGGCTATCACACTTATACCATGGGCTGAGCGCTGCGGCCAACACTTCGACCCTGGGTGTAGATGTTGTGAGTTTCTCCCTCCACTATTTTACGTCGTGGATTGAGATGCATGTATTGGAGGCGTTAGCAGCGCATCGGAGGCCAGATTTCTATGATGCTTACACCTTCCTGCGGCTCATGAGGTTGGTGGATGCTTCTGCTCCTGATCCAACTCAGCTAGGGGCCCTTCGTGTGTTGCTTAACTTGTATGCTAACGAAGGTGGGATGATATTCAACGACCGAGTCCTCTCTGCTCCTTTGGGACCTGTTCAACAACTATTCGATTTATCGAAAGGGGGGGCACCATCCTTAAAGCCTAAGGAGATTATGCATCTATACTCGATTAGGCCGGGTTTCTTGGTATTTCGTCAGAGTAACGTGGTTCTTTTTATGCGGTATAATCCACACCGCTTTGCCCAACAGTTGGGTTATGACCAAGGTGTTCCTTTTGAGGCGTTCCTAGTCAAGACTACTTCTTCACTGACAGGTATTCACGACGCTATCCATCATTTTATATGGCTGAACACTGGTTCCCATTTCATGATCCCCGAGGCTGATCATCTTCCAAGGTCTTTTACGGGTTGGTGCCGTCATCGAGTTGGTCCTATCATTGCCGAGGAGAAGCGATACTCTTCGGATATAGAGCTCCCGCCCCGACTCAAGCCAAGGGCGTTCCCCCACGACCGCGAACAGTGGTTTGCCCTCCATTGAGGGGTAACAGTGCCTTACTTATCCCTGAGCTGGCGGATGCGGAATCGACTTCTCCCACAGTTGGTATACCAATGTGCACTAGAGCCTAGGAAAAGGCTTCCGATAAAGCGCTAGCAGTAGTTTTATCAGTTGTGGCGTCATCAATGGTGGTGTCATCACTGGTAGTACCGCCAGAAAAGGATATTAAAGGCGAAGTTGGGCAGCGTCGTATCAAAGCACCAAAGGGGAGGAAGCGATCCTCTTCCAGTGTTAGCTCTAGTTCGTAAAGGAGGAAGAAAACAGCTGCTGCTTGCTTGACCTTTTGCTGGAATCTGAGCCTATTGTTCAAGAAGAACCCATTTCCATGCAAGAGCCGGATGACGGTCTTATTTACCTTGGCTCGTTCGCTGAGGAAGCTGCGCAATTAGCTGAAGCTTTAAGACGTTCGCAGGATGAGACCCAAAATGTGCACATCCCGAAAAATCCCTACCCTCCGGTTATTTTTTATGAAGATCCCCCATTGCTACGGAGAGTACATATGGGTCCTCTGTGAAGGGAAGACAAAAGAGCCCTCAAGCAGCCCATTTTGGCTGCTTCTGAAGATGAGCTGGCACTGAAAACCAATGGGCATGAATCCACATTTGAAGCCCGGCGAGCACATTTCCTCAGGATGGAACGATGGCTTGAAAAATCCATACTAGAAGCATCTTGGCACATCGGTATATGTGCTTTCCGTAATTTTTCTTTTGGCAAGTAATTTGTATTGCTTTTATATCTTCTTATCTTTGCGAAAACTTTGCAGGGACATCAGCAAAGACAGAGGATTTGAGCCTAAGTCGCGTCCTTACTGTGGATTCTATAAATGTCTCCGATGAGGCACCGGTAGGTGCGGAAGAGATTGTTATAGCTGCTATTCCTGCCATGGAGCTTCCACCGGTAGCCTCCGTTCCCCCGGTGCCTGTTCTTCCAGAAGAGATGCCCTTATCGTCCGTAGATCTAATGGATCTTTCTGGTGACGGCTTAGAGATTATGGAAAGGGTAGTTGAGACCGCTGTCCCTTCATTGGAGCCTGAAGTGGCGGCTGTTGCCCCTCAATTGGAAGCTGTCACACCAGCATATGTCTCCGGTGATGTTCTCGAGGGCATGGAGGAGGCTGCCGAAGTTTCTATTCCTCCGGTTCAAGGCGGGAAGAGAATCGAAGGTAGTCTTCTATACTTTATTTTAATAGTCTTTCTATTATCTGAACCTTTCTTTCCTTTCAGAACTACGGGAATTGGCGGCTTCTATTGTGGACCTATCTCCCAGGAAGTCCTTCCAGCGCTTACTTGGCATAGCTGCCCTACGGACGATATCCTCGCAAAGCTTCGTCCTTTCTTCCGGGCAAGGTCTGTGTTCTTTGACCCTTTTGCTTTATTATCACTTTTTTTTACGATAATGCTAACATGACCTTTGCAGTTCTGGAAGCTGATGATGAAGTGGAGATCCTTGATGGGCCCGGGGATCTTTCAAACCCCTTAGCATGGCTGTGGGTAAGTAAAACTCTACCCTTGGTATTGTTTTGTTTATTCCATGTTTGCTGGTCTCGCTGACTAATCATAAACTTTGACAGCTTTGCCAGCTCCGGCTCCGTTAGAATCCCGAATCTCTATGCCACCGGGACCATATGCTTGACGTGAGTCTAAAAGGATGTCGAGACAAAGCATTCACTCCTTGTCGGCCCTTATTGAAGATCTTCGTGCTGGAAGTTCTGTTACGGCCGAGAAATTTGCTGCCGAAGCCAATACTTCTTTGCCCTTCCTTGCTACTTATCATGATGTGACATTGGTGCATATTTGGGTTGAGTATTGTCGCAGGGTGGAGGCTTTCTTACATAATCTCGAGTGTATACGCCTTCCTTCCGAGCTCTTAACTGCCAAGGTGAGCCTGCGGGGGTGGATTGAGTGGTGCGCCGCTAATCTTCAGTCTTGCGAAAAGAGACTCAACCGGAAATTTTCGGAGAGGGAGCTAGCTTCAAATGCTTTGGGGGAACTTCAAGCTCAACTCACTGCTAAAACCACTCGTGCGTACGAACTTTGGCGGGTGCTTCAAGAAACTATCACGGAGGTGGTAGCTATTGATAAAGCCGTTATCTTTACCCGCGAGATGGTTGAAACTCATAAAGTTGCTGAAAAGGAGCTTGAGAGTCGGCTTGGGTCATATTAGGCTCAACAGTCTTAGGCGGAGACCCATCTCATGGCAATAACAAAGCTTGAAGCCGAGGCCCAGCGGAAGAATGCTGAATTGACGAACTTATTGCACCGTCCGCCGGCTTGAAGATATATTTTTATATTCTCCTTTTTGTATTTACTCCTGAATGAGAGTGTCTTTTGATTTTTTTAATGAAATGTACCTTATATTCATTTGAATTCATGAATAAAAGATATATTTTATTTTATATTGGCGTGTCCTTTTTAGCAAATGCGTTCTGTAGATAGTCTATCTTGACCTCCTTGCAGGGCAGCGACGGCTTAAGAAACAGGTTGAGATATGCCGCTTAAGACTTTTTAACTTCATGAGCCATGAGAGTCTCATAAAGACTTTTCTCCCTACGAGTCAAGAGGATCTCATAGGTGTAATTTCTCCTCAGGGGTCGTGAGGACTCCTAAGTGTGTTTTCTCTTGAGAGTCGTAAGGATCTCATAAGAGAGTTTTCTTTTTATAGGTTGAGAGGTTTGCGCAGGAACACTGATTTCCCTAGGGGTCGAGACGAGTCGAGAGATTATTGGTTGACTTGTTTCCGATACGGAGCGTTGTTCCGGCAGGGAGGTCATTAGCTGACTTGTTTCCGAGATGGAGCGTTGTTCCGGCGGGGAGGTCATTGGCTGACTTGTTTCCGAGACGGAGCGTTGTTCCTTCGGGGAGGTAATTGGCTGACTTGTTTCCGAGACGGAGCGTTGTTCCTGTAGGGAGGTAATTGGCTGACTTGTTTCCAAGATGGAGCATTGGTCCGGCGGGGAGGTCATTGGTTGACTTGTTTCTGAGACGGAGCATTGTTCCGGCGGGGAGGTCATTGGTTGACTTGTTTTCGAGATGGAGCGTTGTTCCGGCGGGGAGGTTATTGGCTGACTTTCTCCACTTACTGCGGTGTCGAGAAGGAATGCCATGTTGATCTTCTGGGATGCAAATGTTTCTGTCGAGATCTGACTCTCCCTTTGACAGAGTCTGTTGGAAAATGTGGTTCTCTTTTCGCTTATGCCTATAGATTGTATACAAGGGTCAGTATGGACTCGTTTGTAGGGCAAAAGTTTCATTCTTTCATCTTTTTTATTTCCTTCAACGATGCTCTATCATTTTAGCTTTTTATATCATGAAAGTCGCGATTGGCCAATCATTTCGGCTATTTTTCGCGATGCCCAATCATTTCGACTATTTTTTTTACTCGCTACTTTTTATTGCGAGTTGCCCAATCATTTCGGCTATATATATATTTCTATTTTTGGCTCGCTGATTTTGTTGCGAGTATGGACCTGAGATCTGATCCTAATCTTAGCATCAGCATCGCTGCGACTGGAATATTGCCAGGAGCGAATCATCACTTGCCGTGAAAGGACTTGGAATTTGCTACCGATTTAGGCATCGGCATCGCTACTACTGGAACATTTCCAGGAGCGAATCATCATTTGCCTTCGACGCTATCGAACAAAGGTGGCATAGTAGACAGGGTTAAGGACCTGTCGACTAAGGCTTTTTACTTCGTGAGCCGTAAGGGTCTCATAAAGGTATTTCTCTCTACGAGTCGTGAGGATCTCGTAGGTTTAATTTCTCCTTAGGGTCATGAGGACTCCTAAGTGCATTTTCTCTTGAGAGTCGTAAGGATCTCATATGAGCGTTTTCTCCTTACAAGTCGAGAGGACTTATAAGTGTCGTTCACCACGTGAGGACATTTCGCGCCATTGGTGGAACTTGGTGAGGGAGACATTTATTTGTGCCTGTGGATTGTATACAAGGGTCAATATTGACCGCCTGTAGGGCAATTTGGGGGATATGATGGCTTAAGAACAGGTTCAGATCCCTATAACTTAAGGCTTTTGAATCTTATGATCCATGAGGGTCTCATAAGAGGTTCTCCTTACGAGTCGTGAGGATCTCGTAAGTGTAATTTCTCCTTAGGAATCGTAGAGATCCTTAAGTGTGTTGCTCCCTTGTGAGTCGTAAGGATTTCACGCGGGTATTTTCTCCTCACAGGGTCGAGAGGACCTTGCAAGTGTCTTTATTTTAACGAGATTGTTCCCTTTCGGGTTTTCACAGACTCGCCGGTAGCCCTGCTGTTTTTACTCATGTAGCCCTTTCGGGTTTTCATCCGTGCCCATTTCGCTTATGGATGTACCGTTTTTTTTGCCGCGCCTAAGGATGCTGCGGTTCGTAGTAGTTTAAAGACGTTACAGTCCGTAGCTAGTTTCAGGACATTGCGGTCCACTATTAGTTTAGGGACGTTTTGGTCCGTTGTTAATTTAGGGACGTTTCAGTCTGTTGTTAGTTTAGGGACGTTTCGGACCGTAGTTAGTTTCAGGAAATTGCGGTCCATTGTTAGTTTTGGGACATTTCGGTCCGTTGTTAGTTTAGGGACGTTTCGGTCCGTAGTTAGTTTCAAGACATTGCGGTCCATTGTTAGTTTAGGGACGTTTCGGTCCATTGTTAGTTTCAGGACATTGCGGTCCATTGTTAGTTTCAGGACATTGTGGTCCTTTGTTAGTTTAGGGACGTTTCGGTCCGCAGCTAGTTTTTGGCGGCAAAGTTTTGCCGGATAGAACTTACAAAGTTTGGTATTCATGAAGACAGTGAGCGGACACAAGCGTCGTCATCCATCATTAACCTGGGCTGTGACTCGTCAGGCATAGTATTTCTAAAGGAATCGGCCGTTTATTGGCCGGAAGGGTCTTTCGCCATGCATATCCATGAGCAAATAAGCCCCACCTTAGTAGACTTTGTCTATGATGTATGGGCCCTCATAGTTTGGCTCGAATTTCCCTTGTTTGGCACGATTGGGGATCATAGGTCTTTTGACAATTAGCACGAGTTTGCCTTGGCGGAATGTTCTCGGCCTAGTTAATCTTTCGTATGAGCGTGTCATCTTTGCTTTGTAAGCCTCCAAGTTTTGCTGCGCCATGAGACGAGTTTCATCGAGGGCGTCGAGATCTTCGAGCCGAAGATGGGCATTCTCTTCATCCGTTAGTTCGTAATGAACCGCCACTCGTAGAGAGGGTAGCTCTATCTCCAAGGGGAGTACTGCTTCCATGCCGAATACCAATGCATACGGCGTTGTATTCGTAGCCGTTTTGAACGTAGTACGATATGCCCAGAGAGCTTCATGCAGTCTCTCGTGCCAGTCCTTTTTATTTTTGGACACCGTCTTCTTTATGATCTTTGTTAAGGTTTTGTTGATTCTCAGCTAGACCGTTAGCTCGGGGATTATAGACCGACGTGTATCTCCAGTCTATGTTATGCTGCCGTGCGAAGCGGCTGATTCTGTGACTTCTGTAGGCCGGCCCGTTGTCGGAGATAATCCATCGCGGAGTGCCGAACCGATAAATGACATGTGTTTTGAAGAAATGGAGGATGTTCTATGTCTCACTTCTCTTAGCGGTATGGCTACTGCCCACTTAGAGAAGTAATCAATTGTTGCCAATATGAATCGATGTCCTTTGGATGACGCTGGTTCGATGGGCCCAATTATGTCGGTTCCCCACATTTCGAACGACCAGCTAGCCACTATTGGGTGTAGCGGGTTTGGAATCTGGTGGATGATGTCTCCATGAATTTGGCACGAGTGGCACTGCTTCGCGTATTCGAGGCAGTCCTGAATCATCGTGGGCCAATAGTAGCCTATTCTTTTGATCTTTAGCTTCATCTTTGGCCCGGCTTGATGAGAACCGCAGAGTCCATCGTGGGTTTCTCGAACGACTCTCTTTGTTTCTTCCGGTCCCAGTCATCTTAGCCACAGAGAGTCGAACGATCTCTTATACAAAGTATCATTGACGAAGGCGAAAGACAGAGCTTGAGCTGATGTCTTGAGGATGGATCTTCAGGTGTTCGACGGAATTTGAAGTAGTCTATAAAGACTTCTTTCCAATACTTAGCCTTTTCCTGGTCCTTTATTTGTAGGGCTGTTTGCTTGGTTGCTTCCTTCTCTTCAGACAACTCCGGAGATATTTCTGTTGGTGCGAGAACTCGACGGCTTTACACAACGATCCTTACGTTATCGAGGTTTTCGTCAGCCAGTTCTTTAGTGAGCTTGGCTAACGCATCCACCTTGCTATTTTCCGCACATGGTATGCTTTCTAGAGTGTAGGAAGGGATTTGAGTCAGCAATTGTTGCACTCTCTCGCCGTACTTTACAAACTCTGGTTTGCACGTTTGATAGTCGCTGTTTACTTGACTAACGACCAGCTGGGAGTCTCCGTATATGAGGAGGTTTTCGATTCCCATGTTGACAGCGATCTCAAGACCTGCTATCAAACCCTCATATTCTGATTCATTGTTTGTCCTCGGCTCTGTTAAGAAAAAGGAAAAGCGCGTTATCCCTCCTTGTGGAGTCACGAAGATGATACCTACCCCAGATTTGATTATGGGGGAGCTATGCTTTCGCTTCTTCATGGAAGATTCCCCATCGAAGTAGAGTTCCCATCGGGTATCACTCCCACCTCTCTCCCTATCGATCGTGTTAAACGTGTGCTCGTCTGGCAATTCGCAGTTCAGGGGTGAATCGGCAGGTATCAGATGCTCAGCGAGGAAGTCGACGATGGTCTGGCCTTTCACTGCCTTGAGAGGTCGGTATGTTATCGAGAATTCCATTAAGAGTAGGGCCCATTTAGTGAGCCATCCCATTAGTATGGCTCTTAACATCAAATATTTGAGAGGATCCACTTTTGATATGAGGTGGACCTCATGCGCCAAAGCATAATGCCGAAGTTTTGTTATCGCGAAGATTAGCGCCAGGTAGTGTTTTTCGATAGAGGAGTAGCTGTTTTCTGCCCCCAGGAGAACTCGACTCAAATAGTAGAGGTCTCTCTCCTTCCCTTGGTCGTTCTCCTGTGCCCATAGCACGCATAATTAACCTTCAAGGTCTGTTGTGTATAGGATGAGGGGCTTTCCCTTGACTGGAGCGGTCAGTTCCGGTGGGTTCTGCAGATATTGCTTGATTTCGTCCAGTGGACTCTGGCATTTACGATCCCAAACGAACGGGGTTCCCTTCTTCATCAGATGACTGTTGGGACGCCATTTTCCAGAGAGGTTGGCTATGAACCGTCGGATATACGCGAGCTTCCCTTGTAGGGACCGCAATTGTTTTAAAGTTCTTGGCGAAGGCATTTTCATAATCGCCTTGATCTTTGACGGGTCTATTTCGATGCCTCGATGTCGTATGATTAACCCTAGAAATTTTCCTGAGGAGACTCCAAATGCGCATTTCAGAGGGTTCATCTTCAGGTTATACTTATGAAGACGTTGGAACACTGTTTTCAAATGCTCCCAGTGTTCCTCATACGATTTTCTTTTTACTACGAGGTCATCGATATAGCATTCGACGATTTCATGTATGAGGTCGTCGAAAATCTTCGTCATGGCCCTCTGATAGGTAGTGCCAGCATTCTTCAGACCGAAAGGCATCACTTTGTAGCAGAATATGCCCAGAGGAGTCCGGAAAGCGGTATGCTTCTGGTCTTCGGGGTGCATCTTTATTTGATTGTACCCCGATGATCCGTCCATGAAGGAGAAGACTTCGTGAGTGGATGTGTTATCTATCATCAATTCGGTAACCGGTACGGGAAAATCATCCTTTGGGCAAGCTTTATTGAGGTCTCGGAAATCCACGCAGATGCGCACCGTCCCATTTTTCTTCATTACTGGAACAATGTTAGCAATCCAGTCGGGGTATTGAACTTCTTGGATGAAGCCGGAGTCGATTAGCTTCTTGACTTCGGCGTTGATACTCATTTCAAGTTCGAGCTGCATTCTTCTTGATGCTTGTTTGAATGGCTTGATGTCCAGAGATATTGTTAATTTATGCACAGCTATTTCTGGATCTAGCCCCGGCATCTCGGAATAGTTCCATGCGAAGCAGTCCTTATACTACATAAGCACGTCTTTTAGCGTAGCCACCTGTTCTTTAGACAGTAGCTCACTGACGAACGTTGGCCGCGGGTCGTTTGTCGTCCCCAAGTCGATTTTTCTCAGGTTGCCTGCTGTGGTGAGTATTCCATCTTCCAGCTCTTTTGACGCCGGTGGAAATTCTGAGATCAACTCATCTTCATCCTCATTTTCAAAGCACCAGGAGAGGTCATCCATATTCTCGGGCACTCCTTCTGACAGCGTTTTCACATGACAGGTACGAGATCATTTCCAAGACCGATGTTGATCTGGTTCTACTCTCGCTATATATATTGTTTTTGGCAAATGCTTTTGTGGTGGGACAGCCCTTCAACTGTTGGATAGAGCGAACCTGCCGAGCTGATATTGGTCTTCGACCCAGTTTTTGAAGGTGAAGCAGTCTTCAAGAGGATGTCCTATCACTTGCTAATAGGAGCAATAATCCAGATGATGAACCTCGTTTGCTTGATCGGGGTGCCGAGACTCCGGGAGTGTCATCATCTGATATTTCATGATAAGGTCAAAGATCCTCCTTGTCTTGTCTTGAGAGAAAGAATATGCTTGACCCATCTTTTTCATAAGAGACAGATTTCGGCTGCCCCTTTCTCGATCGCGTGGCCTTTTGGATCCGTTTTGCCGCTGTCGAACGTTTTTTCCTTTCTTTAACTTGTTTTTGCCTCCGCATCGGGCCTTTTTCTTGTCTAGGGAATGCATGGAGGGCTGATGGTGAAGGGCATTGTCATCTTCCGTAGCCTGCTGAAGGAGGCGTTGCGTCTTGGCTTTCTCGTAAATGGCCATTTCACGGCTGTGGTCGTTCTGAACCTTTTGACTCGCTTCCCTCACTAGCTTGTCCATCTATTCTTCAAACGACGGACTTGGCATTTTTATGGCAGGACCTCGTTCTCGTTCTGGTTCTGTGTCAGCGTCTTTTAAAAGAGCATCCCTTTCTTCACCAAGGTCATTTATAACATGGCAGCCATGGAATTGCTCCCGTTTCTTGAACTGGACATATCCAAGCCCAATCGTTTCCATTTTTCCGTTGTGCAATTTTCGCTGAGTTCCGGGGACGTTCCAAATCTTGTTGTAGAACCGAGCTTGTCGAGCTGTCTGTTTGAAGCGTACGCCTTGGCATCTTAATAGCCTTTTCAGTCCCTCTGCGTAGTATCTAGGCAGATGGATTGGTTGGATACTGTCAAACGTAGGTTCGGCACCATGCCAGACTTCTTTCTGCACTCTAGTTTCTGTGGATTTGTAGAAAAGGATCGCCTTCTCACCTCTTTGCTTGGGAGGTACGTAGAATGTTTGCAGCTCTTGCACGCTATATGTCTCAAGCTCATCAAGCTCTCTGTAGTGCTGCCACGGAACCATGGTGATTTGCAAACTATGACATCTCCAGCGAGGGCCTGCATTGACGGTCGGACCGAGAACACTGCATTGACTTCGTCTTCAGGGTCACTGCCAAAGACCAGAATAAGGGTAGATGGTCCCGGCTTGTTACATTGGGGCGGCCCTGAATAGACTATCTCTTCTTCCTCCTCGGTATCGCTCCCGAAGACCGGAATAGTGGTGATAGCTTTTTTCTTATTCTTTGGTTTATGGTATCTTTCTGTGTCTTCAAAGTTTGGTAGGAAATACTTTGCATCTTAGTACTTTCGGACTTCATTTATGGAGAATGGGTTCAGTTCCCCCTTCACGGTATACTCGAGACCATCTTTGAAATACTTCATACACTGATGTTGTGTAGAAGGGATGATGTTGTACTCGTGTAACTAAGGCCTTCTGAGCAAAGCTGTAGCAGGTCTTGGTATCAATGACATGAAATTTGATGTCAGTGATGAGCAGCCCAAAGCGTAACGTCAGTATTACAGACCCAAGCATCCGTGATGACTGGGAGTCGAACCCGGAGATGGTGATTTTATCCCGAACGAGATGCTGAACGCTCATGTAGATTTCTTTTAGCACCCTCACATTTCGGAGGTTGATAGAGGACCCGTTGTCAACTAAGATCTTCCCTATCTTGATGTCATGGCAGTACCCGGTGACATACATAGGACGGTTGTGCTCGTATATTCCGAGGAGGAGATTTTCATTGCCGAAAGTGATATCAGCTGTGTGCACTTCTTCCAGCTCGTCCTTCATCTTTTCTTCGGCAAGGAAAACTTGAAACTGCTCGGGCTCTTGTAATGCCCTGATCAGAGAATCTCGTGCCTCTTTAGACAACAAAAGGGCATCCAAAACGCTTAGCTGTGAGGGTATCTTCCTCAGGTGTGCCAAGACATTGTAATCCACTTTGTTTTTCTTGGGCGGGTCCTTGGCTGCCAGCTCTTCGACAACTCAATCATCGAGGGCGATATCTTCACGGACTTTTTCTTTTCCCTTATTTTTTTTGTTCGATCCCTTGTTTGTAGGTCCGAGATTCTTTTCGGGCAACTTAAGACTACGCAGTTGAATGTTTTCATAGTTCTTTATCTCTTTCTCTTTTCCTGAGGTGGATTCCTTGAAGAGAGGGTCGAGGGCTACTTCTTCATCAGAATCGCTTCCGAAGGTGGGAACTTGCGATCCCCTAGAATTAACCATGTGACAGTTGCCTGCATTCTTTTGTGCTCATCTATCGTGCTTCTCTGCTCCCGAGGAGTTTTGCGCTTCATCCGCTTGAAATGTTGTCGGTGAGCAACGTATCCCTGCCACCACTTTTTAAAGGCTATGCATTCTTCGGTAGGGTGTGCAATCCTCTGATTATATAAGCAGTAGCTAGGATGTACATCCGGTTCATCAAGGTGTATACCGCCAGGGGTATTTCCTTTGAAAGATGGCAGCTTCATTCCTATTGACAGGGCTTTAGCGAACCGTTTCCTTGTTTTAAACCTGTTTTTGTCCGCCGCGGGCGTGCTTCGATCTGGTTGGAGTATTTTGCGAATCATCCCTACCATGACTTCTTCAACTTGGTGTTGACGCCTGGCTCTTTCGAATATGGCCATTTCACGCTCTTAATCAGCTTTGCTCTTCTGACGGGCTTCGTTCAGCAGCATGTTAATCATCTCGTCTGACGGTTCCAAGGATTTTGGCACCAATCCTGCTCCCAGCTCCTCTACATTATCTTCTGATGCCGAGTGAACTTCTTCATCATTTATTTGTGAATGAGAGATCATGTGACAACTTTCCACATAATCCTCGGGTTCTTTTAACGAGTCTTCTCCCTCGTCATTATCATTATCTCCGCTCCCAAGGATATGGTTGAGAAACTCTTGGAGTGTGATCGGGGTTCGCACCTTCTGGTTATATTCCTCTAGTGCGTTGATATGCCTTTGCAAATCTGTGAGTTTGTCATCAGACTGCGCGGGATTTTTGGTCTTCTTCTTCTTTTTCGAAGACTTCGATGGCTAGGCCTGGGTATTTTGCCCATCGCTACCAACTCCCGATGTTGGGCGCGGTTTCAGCATCCCCTCAATGATTTCTGGCTCTAGCGGGCTTCTCGACCTAATCGCTGGACATGCTTGAAGATCTTTCAGCATTCTTTTAGTTTTAGCCGAAAGAACAACTTCCCATGGAGCTTCCTCTATAAATGAGCATGATTCCCCCGGCGTATCCATCTTTTTAGGAGCGTGCGGTTGTGGCGGGTTTACCCTCTAGTTTTCAGACAACGCGAATTTGCCTTGCTGGTACTGGTCCTCAATCCAGTTTTAGAAGACGAAGCAATGTTCGATTAGGTGGCCCAATATTTGGTGGTAGGGGCAGTAATTGAGATTGTTGACGTCGCCTGGTTGTAGTGGGCGTCTCGGATTTGGTAGAGTGATGAGCTTGTTTCGCACCGCCAGTTCGAACAGTCTTCTCGTTTTATCCTGAGGGAATAAGTAAGGACGTCTCAGCTTTTCTTTGAGTGATCGCTGTTTATCGTTTTAGGGAGCAGCTGGTTTCGGATCACTCAGATGCTGCTGAGCGTTGGCGACGAAGGTAGCTTTCCCTTTACCCTTTTCGTTTCGAAGCTCCGTTTTCGAGGAGGACGGTCTATGGCCCATCTGGTCCATTTGGGCTAGCTTGTCGATCAAAGGTTAGAATGTGGTCGGCTTGAAGAACATCATAAATTGGGATATAGTTTCCTGCGGATCTGGAGTCCCCACGAACATACCCACGGCATGAGCTTCTTCTATGCGTTGTTTGCATCTCGACCATAGGTTCCGCCACCGAATTGCATGTTGAACCCAAGTCTCTCCTGGCTTTACCCTGGCATTGATCAATGCCATGATCGGGGTGCGTTCGCTGGCGCTTGCGAAATGCTGGGTGAATAGCAACTCTATTTTTGTGAATGTTTTGATGAAATCATTCGGAAGCTCCGAGTACCATTCAAATGCCGTCTCCTCCGAGCTTCCGACGAACTGGAGAAGCAGCAGTTTGTTGTCACCTCCAGTATTGCCGCATAGAGCCCTGAACTGAGCGACGTGCTGATGGGGATTCCATGTCCCCTTATACACGTGAAATTTAGGGATCGTGTATCCTGACGGGTACTTAATTTGATCGTACCAGCTTGGATAGGGTCTCCCAGTTCTGACGACTTGGCCAGCGGCTTCGCTTGCCTGATGAGCTCGTATTTGTTGAGCTATGTAGTCATCAAGCACAGCTTTCGAGATCGTCTCCTCTCTGGCTGCTGATAAAGCCGGAAGAGGGTTTGATATCTCCCCTTTGTCGTCTTTAATGATTATTGGGGGATCTTCGGCTGGAGGGTCTGGCTGAGTCATCATGCCCACCATATCTTGGAACAGGAGCGCCATTTTTTTATATTAGCCGCTTGTTCCGTGGCCTCTTTATCTTTTTTCTCGAGCATCCTTCGTAGGAACTCGTCGTTGGTTTCTTTTTCCTGGTGTTGATCCGACGATTCCGGGCTTTCCTTCTGCCCAGTGAGTGCGGCCATCTTTGTCAGCATCTCTTGGAGCTTTTGTTGCTGCTCCTGAGTTTTCGTCACAGACCGTGTGAGTGGTCGATGACCCGTAGAAGTACGGCTTTCCACTTTTTCGGAAGCCATGTAGACGGTGTGCACTACCATGCCCCCAGACTAAGTCGTTTGGATTCAGTGCCTTTGAGATTTGTCGTAGACACGGGGATCTTCTCTGGTCTTCTCCTTTTATGGGAGGTCGAAGTTGAGGGGGCTGTTGCAGACGATAGTTTCTGTGGTACGCCGGCGGGATGACCCTCTTCTTGCCGGACCTTCATTTTCTTCGATCTGCGGGAGTAATCTTTGTCGATTATAGAGTCCTGGACTCTTCGCCAGACCCTGTGGATTTTGGGGGACAGCCGCTGGAGAGCTGTTCCGGGTTTGCCTTTGTAATGTTTTCAATAGGTGGAGGAGACCTTTTCAACACGGCAGTTGGAGAAGTCTTGTGCACCCTCCTGAGCGGCTCAAAACTGTTTCCAGTTGGATCAGCAGCATCAACTTCTACCGTTGGAGCTGGTGGGGTAAGTCCAGAAGGGGAATTGACCCTACCTTTTCTCACTCTTCACCAGTGACGACGTCGAGCATGTCGCGCAGCCGGGATCACCTTTATCGTCTGAGTAGCTTCGTCATGCCCCCTGCTTTGAGGAGAGGCTGTTATTGGCGCCAGCCTGTCAAATGCTGACATTCGCTGGGAAGGAATGGTCAACCTGTCGAATGCCGACTTTTGAGTAGGGGAAGTAGTTTGGACGACATCACCCGCAGTAGGAGTTGGGATAGCCTTCTTCGGTATTGAGCGCCTCTTCATGGGCCTATTTGAGCTTAGGCTCAGCCTGTCGAAGACTGAGGTATTAGACTTGGACGACCCATTGAGAGGGGCCGCGATAGTTGCAAGTCGATCGAAGACCAACTTCTTCGGAGCTTCCTGTGACGGCATCGGGACGCTGAAGCTTGTTGGTGGGATCATGGTCCCGAAGAACAACCCAGTGGTGGCCTGTGTCACCTGTTCCACCAGCATTGCGAAGATGGAGGCCGCTTGGGTCCCGTAAGTTACTCCTCCAGACGGGACGGAGCGGGAGTTGTTATTGCAGTTGGTGCAGCTGGAAGCCATTGATCTTCTTTTCTCTGCACGGGAGCAAGACAACAAATCTTAGTACCTCGAATCCACAGGCAACCATATCATACAGCGATTTTTTCGCGAAACACGACACACGAAGTGTGGAGTGGAAAGAGGAAAAGGTCCCACCGGGCGTGCCATAATCTATTTGCCGCTGAAAGACGCGACCGGGACGTTGGGACGTCTGGCCTAAATTTTGAGGGCAGATACTATTTGGTTTTATCCGTCCACCTCTCCGAAGATGCCATGGCACCGTATATCGGAGGTTTGGACAGATGCGGCCGATATAGCAGACTTCGTCAGATTCCCCCTCGTTTGCGAGGGGTTTTTTGATTGTGGGGACGCTCTTCCTTGCAGGCGTAAGCCCCTGCTGTTAATTACGTTACCGCGTAGCGATAACCATTTTCTCCTGCTCCAGATATTCACTTCGTGTCGTGTGTGTTTGTTTTATTTTTTGTTGCCCGTGGATTGTATATGGAGACTAATTTGTGTTGTCGCCCGTAGGGCGGGGATTAGCCCAAATCCGTATTTTCTTAGATTTGGGTTTGATTTGTTTTAAGGCACGTTAACCTTGTTTGAGATTAATATCAACTTAAATGTTTGTTGAGGATACGTTAGTCTAATTTTAGACTAAGATCTACTCAACAGGATTTTGGGATCATTTAGATCCAACGAAAGAGCATTTGGGCTCTATCATTTTAGTTTAAGGATGTCACGGGCCATTGGGTTTAAGGACATCATAGTCCATGTAGGTTTAAGGATATCATAGTCCAAGTTTAGGGACATCATAGTCTATAGAGTTTAGTTTAGGGATGTTGCGGTCCATTGGGTTTAAGGACATCATAGTACATAGAGTTTAAGGACATCATAGTCCATGAAGGTTTAAGGACATCATAGTCTATGTTTAAGGACATCATAGTCCATAGAGTTTAGTTTAGGGACGTTGCGGTCCATTAGGTTTAAGAACATCATAGTCCATAGAGTTTAAGGACATCATAGTCCATGATGGTTTAAGGACATCAGAGTACATGTTTAAGGACATCATAGTCCATAGAGTTTAGTTTAGGGACGTTGCGGTCCATTGGGTTTAAGAACATCATAGTCCATAGAGTTTAAGGGCATCATAGTCCATGAAGGTTTAAGAACATCATAGTCCATGTTTAAGGACATCATAGTCCATAGAGTTTAGTTTAGGGACGTTGTGGTTCATTGGGTTTAAGGACATCATAGTACATAGAGTATAGTTTAGGGACGTTACGGTCTATTGGGTTTAAGGACATTATAGTCCATAGATTTTAAGGACATCATAGTCCATGAAGGTTTAAGGACATCATAGTCCATGTTTAAGGACATCATAGTCCATAGAGTTTAAGGACATCATAGTCCATGAAGGTTTAAGGACATCATAGTCCATAGAGTTTAGTTTAGGGACGTTGCGGTCCATTGGGTGTAAGGACATCATAGTCCATAGAGTTTAGTTTAGGGACGTTGCGGTCCATTGGGTTTAGGCTTATCAATTATTGGTTATTGGGACCCTCCACCACTCTGAAGACGTTGACGAATTACAACGACATGTATCAGAGGTGTGAAGAGATGTACCCTTGAACCAAATTTCAGATTGAGGAATTACCACTCCTGAGCATAGAGGCTCGGCTTAATCTCAGGAAGGAATTAACCTATTTGAAGTTGGTTCCTTAATATATTTTCAGCAATCACGTGCCCCCACGTGATACTTTGAGGCGGCGTGAAACACTGGAATTTGAGAGTGCTCACGTGTCGCACGTGATGCTTTTAAAGGTGGTGCTGTTCGCTTGGTTTCATTCCCCATCTTTATATAAGTGTTAAACACTTTATCCTTGTGGCCATCACGTGTGAGCACGTGAGGCGCCTCAGAGTTAGACATTGTTTCCTTGGGTTCATTCCATTTTTCTTTTGGAAGTGCTAAGCACTTTTAGGGGGGTCACGTGGGATCACGTGAGGCGCCCCTAAAAACGATAACTGTCTTTGGGTTTATACCCTTTTCCTTTTGAAAAGTGCTAAGCACTTTTAGGGGGGTCACGTGGGACACGTGACCTGATCTTATTTGTTCTCTTTCATTCGTTAAGGGTGCTTACATGGGAGCACGTGATCGGCCATTCTCATGTTGGGTGCTAGTCTTTCTATGTGCATGGAGATCTTGAGTTTTGAGATTTTCAAGCCCATTGTTGTATAAAAATTAAATTCTTATATAGGGTTAAATCCTAGTTTTATTAGAGAAATTAAATTCCTATATGTTCTTGTAAGAATTAAATTCTTTGAACTTGGTTCTTTCCCCTAGGTTTGAATCCACATAACAGAATTTCCCCGATGAGAATTAAATTCTCAACTTGTGGGGAGATATGCTTCTGCAGATCTCAACCAGAAGAAGAACTAAGTTCTTTTTAGAAGAATTAAATTCTTGTGGAGGCGAAGAAGAGATAAGATGTTCTCTGTGTTTCTTTTTTTTCTCTTACCTAGGGTTTCTCTTTCCTTTTGAGGAGATCTTCTTTTCTCTTGAGAATTAAATTCTCTTTTCTTTTTAGCTTACCAAGGGTTTTCCTCTCTGTTTCTGTTTTTTTGAACTTAGAGTTTATGAGGGGTTCTTTCTCTTTTTTTTGACTTGAAGTCTTGGGGCATTTATATAGTGGAGGCTGATTTGTTGATTTAGTTGAGAAAATCTCTCATTGAGAGATCTCTTAATTGATTTGGGGAATTTATCCACCGTAGAATCTTTGATCCAAGGACTTATGTTTTACAGAAGACATTTTTTCTTGTTTTTAACTAGATTGGGAAAATATTTTCCCTTACAGAACTTATTATCTTGGTGATTTTTAATCACTATTGGATATTTGATCCAACGGTGCTCTGATTTACAGAGCACACTCTTTCTTGTTTAGAAAGATTTGAGGAGTATTTCCTCAATCAGAATTTAATTCTGTATTTTGGTGATTTTTAATCACCATTGGATCTTTGATCCAACGGTGCTCTGATTTATAGAGCACAATTTTTCTTATTTAGAAAGATTGGGGAAAATATTTCCAAAATAGGGTTCTGATCCCTTTTATATAGAATTTAATTCTATCGGGTCAGAAGATATTAGGAATTCTCACGTGTAGCACGTGACCCAGTGGCACTAGGCCGGTTTTCCTATATGCAGCAGTCCCAAAGAAGAACATCACGTGTTGGCTCGTGATACGCCTTCTGGCCCGCTGTTTGTTTTATGAAGGCGTCTATATACTTTGTATATAGGTGCTCACGTATGGCACGTGAGGCCCAACTTCAGTCCTATTTGCTGAGTGTAATGCTTGTAATTTTGACTCCAAGACGCATCACGTGCGGGCACGTGATTCTCCCTTTGGGGAATTTTCCTATTGCTTTTTTATTTATTATTTATCTTTTTTAAAAGGGAGCAATGCTCATGTGTTTGCACGTGAGGCTCAGTTTCAGCCTCATTTGTTAAGCGCAATGCCTATAATCTTGGCTCTAAGGCGCATCACGTGTGGGCACGTGATGTTCCATTTGGGGAATTTTCCCATTGCTTTTTATTTATTATTTATTTTTCATAACGGAACAAACCTATGCCTTGCCATTCCACAAATATCTCCACATATTGCACCTCATTTCTATTTTCTAAAAATAGAAAATCCATGCCATGCTTCATATAATATATATATCATATATATATCATATATATATATATCATATATATATCATATATATATATATCATATATATATATATTATGAAGAAAATAATTAGTGAGCTAATATTGGTTAATATATAATTATATCAAATATAAATATATATCATATTATTAAATCAACACTTTATTTAATAATCTGGTTATATCACATATAACCGACTAATATCATTTATCTGTATATCACATTATCAAATCAACACTTGATTCGATAATCCGGTTATATCACATATAACCTAACTGATAACAAATAGCCGCCATATTACTATACGGTATCTCATACTCATATTTAATTAGGTCCCTGCACATATCAGCATATGTGCCTTACTTCGTTTCACTTGAACTAGAAAAACTTCTGTGTAAGACTCTAAAGACTCATCAATACACCAGCAGTAGGTGATGATCACATCAGTCACCTACAAACCGTCAGCGGTATTGGCTGGACGTAACAGCAACCCAGGTATTGAGCAATTAGAAGATCAATAATCAAGCTTGTCCAAACTCCCATGAAGCCTAAAAGTAACACTTACCGTACAGTCCGGTCTCTTCGTCTGATTTGTCACATATCGAGTCTAGGGTGGAATCGTCAGACCCCAATAACTTGATAAGCCATGCCGATGTATGGCTCATAACGGTTCGAGAAACTACCGATAACACTTACCAGTAAATCTCATCAACAGCCCTGGCTATGGACTTACTATTATAGCCAATTGAGCATAGCGCAATATCAACTTCCAATACCGGGAGAGACGAAACCCCTCCTATCGCTCATTGCCTCCATATGACTCGGGATTGTACCCAAAATCCACCTGTTTACATGACACCTGATTGTTCTAGTTTTCTGCGTGCTTAATTTTAATTACCGCATTCAAGACGGTTTCGCTTGGTAGCTAGCCGGTTGAGTACGGGTCGATCCACAGGGAGATGTAATCTTTTTCTTTATGTTTTAATGAGTTAAATCCAAATATGTCGAGATTTGTTTTAAGATCAACTAATGAAATAAAGGATGATAAAAGATCTTGTTAGGGTTAGGATTATGTTAGTTTGAGTTAAGAATTTATCATTCCTTTCATTGCCATTCTTAATATCAGTGTTACGGTAATCGGCAACAACGGGGATTAGCACGACTAGGAAGGAACTTGTAAGTATAAGTTAGACTTTCCATGCTTAGTTTCTTTCTTTTGGTCCTTATTCGTCCGTTCTTGGCTCTTAGCCCTAACCTCCAATTAATTCAACCACAACCGTTCTAACTAGAGATCACCGCTATCATGTAGGATAGGATGCCGTAGTGAGCGGATTGTGGTTCAATTAAAGAGAGTTCGAATTAAGGTGTTGGGCAAAAAAAAAAGAGTGAGAGAGATTTCCTTTTCTCAAACTTTCCTTCTCCTGCTCTGACAAGTGGGAAATTACTCACCCATTAAAAAGGTAAAAACAAGAAGAAAGGTAGAAAGAAATGAGGTTAAGAAGAATTACAACTAGCTATTTGAGACCTCATCTTGGCAAGGATCTTACTCAAGCATCATCGTTGTAGAAGAAGAAAAACAGGAGAAAAATATCAATAAAATAATACGACTAAATTAGCAAATGAAAAATTGCAAATAATAAATAGACATGCAAGATAAAAAGAACTCTCTTTTTTTATTTTTCATTAATCATCACTCAAGAACTCACAACAATTTTTAATGGAGAAAGATAACAAGGAAGAAGAACTACAGAATTTAATCCTAAAATCTAAATAAAGAAAAGCACACCCTAGTTTGGCTTTGAGCTCTGCTATTTATAGACATGAAAGTGAAACTCTAGGTTTACAATCTAAGCCAAATACGAGATTACGAAACTACCCCAAGAGAGCCGAGTTAATGCTGCTTTGACGCAACCGACACTGTTCAGACGCGGCCGCGGTTCCGCGGCCGTTTGGTGGATTTGACTTCTCGTTTTTTCTGGGTTTCTTCATGTTGCTATTCTCTTCTGTTTTGTACACTTGGTTTCTCAGAATCTATTCAGTTTTCTTCCAGATTTTCAGCAGTGCAAAATGATGTGGACTTTTGCTTTGAGCTCCGCGTTAAAGTCTTGGATCTTGTGCTGCCCTTGTGCTATGTGCATTAAAGTGACCAATGATTTGCCATTTTTTCCCTTGAACTGGTAGGCGACATCATATGGATAGTGAGCGGAGATCAGTTTTTGGTCGTAGTCCCGCATTTGTTGCGACTTTTCATGAATTTCACTGTAAAGAGCTAAGAACCTGCAACCTGCAATTATTTAGCAAACACGGATCAAAAGTACCTACCTATATGCAATATGATCAAGAGTGGGCGGTATAAAAATGTAAAAATCTGATATGAAAGAATTCCCCCAAACTTATCTTTTGCTCGTCCCGAGCAAAGCCAATTTATTCAAAAAGTTCTAATCTCACTTTCGCAGGGAACATGATTGCACTGAGCTCGTACAACAAAGCCGTTAAACCTCTAGGTGTCCCTAGTAGGTGGAGTGTTGTCTTCTGAGGGGTTTTAGCAGATTACACCCACAAAATCCTATAATAAAAGAAAGATAGTTGTTTACCGCCGGAAACCGGGAAGACGGACTGTCTTGCCGTAATCTGGGGGCAGATGCTAATTGGTGCTATCCGTCCACCTCTCCGAAGATGCCAAGTTGATTTATGACACCGTGCATCGGAGGTTTAGACGGATGCGGCCGATGTAGCAGACTTCGTCAGATTCCTCTTCGCTTGAGGGGTTTTTGATTGTGGGGACGCTCTTCCCTGCAGGCGCAAGCCCCTGCAGTTAATTACGCTACTGCATCGCGGTAATAACTTTCTCCTTCTCCAGATGGTCACTTCGTGTTGTGTGTGTTTGTTTTGTTGGTGCTTGCCCGTGGATTGTATACGGAGACTAATTTATGTCATCGCCCGTAGGGCGTGGATTAGTCCAAATCCGTATTTTCTTAGATTTGGGTTTGGGGGTTTGGTTTAAGGATACGTTAGCCATATTTGAGGCTAAGATCAACTTAAACGTTAGTTAAGGATACGTTAGTCTAATTTGAGACTAAGATCAACTTAACAGGATCGTTTAGATCCGACAAAAGAGTATTTGGGCTCTACTGTTCCAGTTTAGGGACATGGTGGTCCAACATTCCCATTTTGGGGACGAATATTGGTTTAAGGACATGCGTTTGCCATATTTGAGGCTAAGATCGACTTAAACGTTTGTTAAGGATACGTTAGTCCAATTTGAGACTAATATCAACTTAACAGAATCGTTTAGATCCAACAAGAGAGCATTTGGGGGCTCTATTGTTCTAGTTTAGGGACATAGTGGTCCATTACTAGTTTAGGGCCATGGTGGTCCCTTGCCAGTTTAAGGACATGGTGGTCTATTGCTAGTTTAAGGACATGGTGGTCCAATAAAATGTATGGCTATCGGGACCCATCACCTCTCTGAAGACGTTGAAGGATTACAACGACAAATATCAGAGGAGCTCAGAGATGTACCCTTGAACCAATGAGTTGGTTGAAAGAGCAGATGTGCTCAGTTCAAGATGATTTGAGGACTTATGGCCAGTTTGGGCTAAGTCCAATTATGTTTGAAATATTGGCCCTTTGGGCCATTAGACATTTGTCTAGGTTCAGCCCCTCATCATTCAGCAGTGCTAAATAGAGGTTTGGGGGTTCTGACAATCATTTTGTCTTTGATTTCCTCAATTTTGAGATTCATTTGGAGGAGGGACTTTTGCCTCTGGAAAATTAGCCAATTTGGCTAAAAGTAGTATTAAACACTAAAGAACAACAGTGTTAAACATTGGAGATAGAACTCTCAAATTAGTGTTAAACACTAAAAGACAATCAGTGTTAAACACTGGAAATATAATCTTCAATTTAGTGTTAAACACTAGAAACAATCAGTGTTAAACACTAGAAATATAATTCCCAAATTAGTGTTAAACACTAAAGAAAGAGGGGTCACGTGTGGACACGTGAGAGCGCCCAAAGGTGGGACCAGATCCCTTTTCTTCGTTCTGCAGTTAAGTGTTAAACACTTCTTCATCTTTTGAGCATCACGTGTTGACACGTGATGGAGATTTATGCACTGATCATTAAAGCACTTGCTAAGGGGTCACGTGGGGACATGTGAGAGCGCCCAAAGCTCATATTTCCTTTGCTTTTTCTTTCTGTGTTTTGTAGGTCACGTGGGAGCACGTGAGGCATTGCCTCAATGCTTTCCTCCTTCTCATTTCTGGGGATCTCTTCAGGGGTCACGTGGGGACACGTGACCTTGGTCTTTTGCATGCATGAAGATCTTTTAAGTCTCTTCATTTTATTTTGAGAATTTAATTCTCTATAAGATTAAGAATTAAATTCTTATTTAGGGTAAAACCCTAATTTCTTTTTAAAAGAATTAAATTCCCAAATATGTAAAAGAATTAAATTCTTATATAGGGTTAAACCCTAGTTTCATTTTAGGAGGAATTAAATTCCTGTTGATCTGAGAGAATTAAATTCTCAATTAGGGTTAAACCTTAGTTCTGTTTTAGGAGAATTAAATTCTCATATAGGGTTAAACCCTAGTTTTGTTTTAGGAGAATTAAATTCTTAAAACTCAATTTCCCTTCTAAGTTTAGGATCTGCATGGCAGGATTTCGACCCGATGAGAATTAAATTCTCAACTTATGAGGAGATGCGCTCTGTGCAGATCTTCAACCAGAAGAAGAACTAAGTTCTTTTTTGTATAAGAGTTAAACTCTTGGATTGAGAATTAAATTCTCTTTATTGAAGTTTTGATTCTTTTTCCCTTTCTCACCTAGGGTTTTCTTTGTTGAGAATTAAATTATCCTTTCTTTTCTCTCTCTGTTGTTGTTATCACCCTCCCCAAAAAATAGATCCCTTCTCTTCTCTTCTTGGCTTCTATTTATAGGAGAAGGAAAAGAATCAATTTGTTTAGCAAATCTCTCATTGAAAGATTTGATTTGTTTTCATCATTAATATGGTCCTTTAGATCATTCAGTGAATTTTATTCACCGTTGGATTTTAAATCCAAAAATATTCTGTTTGTTATTTTCGGTGAGATTTAGGGGAAATCTTTTCTTTTCTAAGATTTTTTCCATAAATTGGTGATTTTTAATCACCCTTGGATCTTTAATCCAACAGTCCCCATAATCCTTTTCCATTTGGAAAGATTTAGAAGCTTTTAGAATTTAATTTTATTAACTGTAAGGCTTTCGAAGCCAGTCACGTGCTGACACGTGACCCTTGGTCACGTGTGAGCACGTGACCCCCAATTGAGTTCTTTAACGGCTACTTGTTTATGTTGTTGTTCTAATCATCACGTGTCAACACGTGACCATTGGTCACGTGTGAGCACGTAATACCTCATTGAGGTATTTTTTTCTGACTTTTAGAATTAAATTCTTTTAAGCTGTAAGGCTTTCAAAGCCTGTTACGTGCTGGCACGTGACCATTGGTCACGTGTGAGCACGTGACCCTCAATTGAGTTATTTTTCAGCAGTTTGTTTTTGCTTCTGTTCGATGAAGTTTTAACTATCACGTGTCTACACGCGACTATTGATCACGTGTGAGCACGTGATACTTCATTGAGGTAATTCCTGATTTTTAATCAGGGAACAGTGCATAGCATATTTGCCCATAACTTTTGATCCCGGATGAATTATGAAGCCCATAATATATCAAATCGAAGGGTTTTTCGAGATACTTCCAATATCATCAGAATTTAGCTGTTCCTCCTTCAGGAGTTTATCAAAATACAGGCCGGAAGATACCGGTTCGCATTTCCTTAAGCGTATCGCTGCCATTTGATACCTTGGACTCTTTTGCGTAGAAAATTTTGGCGGGAACAAATGCCCCTCACTACTTTGCCCACGTAAGTATATACGTGGGTGAAGTAGTGCAGAGTAATGCATAGCGTATGACCAGTTTCGGGTTGGTATATAACTTTCAGAATCTTGATCTGAGAAGATAACGGGCGGACACAAGCGTCGTCATTTATCATTGACTCAAATCTCGACTCTTAAGAGACATATTTCCAAACTCTCAACTCCATGAGCTGCATCCTTCTATTTCTTTATGTGTTATTCTGGCGTGAAGTAGTTTATACGCTCATGAGTAAGTTCTCCATTTCAGTGGCATGTAGCTTTGGCAAGTGTGGCTTATAGATGGTCCATCTTAACCTCTTTGTAGAGCAGTGATGGCTTAGGAGACAGGGTTAGGATCTGCCACCTAAGACTTTTCAACTTTACGAGCCATGAGTGTCTCATAAAGACTTTTCTCCCTACGAGTCGTGAGGATCTCGTAGGTTTCTTTTCTCCTTAGGAGTCGTGAGGATTCCTAAGTGCGTTTTCTCTTGAGTGTCGTAAGGATCTCACAAGAGAATTTTCTCCCTTACAAGTCGAGAGGACTCGTAAGTGATTGCTTCACTTCTTATCGATATTTGACTTCGGGGAATGTGGCCTATAGATAGTCCATCTTGACCTCTCTGTAGGGCAGTGATGGCTTAGGAGACAGGGTTAGGATCTGCCACCTAAGACTTTTCAACTTTATGAGCCGTGTGGGTCCCATAAAGACTTTTCTCCCTACGAGTCGAGAGGATCCCGTAGGTGTATTTTCTCCCTTGGAGTCGTGAGGACTCCTAAGTGCGTATTTTCTCTTGAGAGTCGTAAAAATCTCACAAAAGAATTTTTCCCGCTTACAAGTCGAGAGGACTTGTAAGTGGTTGTTTCCCTCTTTGTCGATGTTCGACTTCGGAGAGTGTGACCCATGAATAGTATGCAAGAGTCCGTTTTGGACCAACTTGCAGGGCCCCAGTGCTTAGGAAACAGGTTTTTATCCCGATTGCCTAAGGCTTTTCCTCACGAGTCGAGACGAATCGAGCATTTCTCGCAAGAATATCCTAACGTCACAGTTAACCTCTGCTCTTTACGACAAAGGTCCGTTAGGGTCTGTGGTACTAGGATTTTGTCCGTCGTACCGTCGCGTTGGCTGATGTATTCCTCGATAGGCAATCTTGCTGTTCGAGCAGCCTTGCGATTGTCGTGTCTCTGATCCCTTCGGAGGCTGGACAAGACGTCTTCAAGCAATCTTCCTAGGCAGTTTGACCGTCAGAAGAGCAAGCGTTAGGAATTTTTCCATGCCGCTTTTTACTTGAGGTTGGGCTCATTTTAGAGAGCCCCGATGAGTCATAATCACTCCGCGCTGGTGTGGGATGATCTCCGATAATCTTTCAGGTTTTATATAAGTTGCCGTCAAGACCCTGAAGCTAGGAATTTAGCCTTTGCTTCGTTTGCTGGCACTGCGTCTGCTGTATCGAGACGAATGTCATAGTTGTCTCTAGGTTGTTAGTGAACCGTTGAGGTTTGGAACTAGAGATTTTGCCGTGGCTCCGTTGTTGTTATCGCGTCTGCATCTTGTTGGAGAAAGAACGCTGTGGTGACTTCTCGTCTGCTGTATCGAGACGAACGTCGAGGTGATGACCACTCCATGTGGGATGATCTCTGGTAGTCTTTTAGGTTTTATATGAGTTACCGTCAAGACCCTGAAGCTAGGAATTTGGCCTTTGCTTCGTTTGCTTTGGCGCGTCTGGATCCTGTTGGAGAAAGGACGCCGTAGTGACATCTCATCTGCTGTATCGAGATGAACGTCGAGGTGGTGACCACTCCATGCTGATGTGGGATGATCTCCGATAGTCTTTCGGGTTTTATATGAGTTACCGTCAAGACCCTGAAGCTAGGAATTTGGCCTTCGCTTCGTTTGCTTTGGCATGTCCGGATCCTGTTGGAGAAAGGACGCCGTAGTGACATCTCATCTGCTGTATCGAGACGAACGTCGAGGTGGTGACCACTCCGCGCTGGTGTGAGATGATCTCCGATTGTCTTTCAGGTTTTATATAACTTAGCGTCAAGATATTGAAGCTAGGAATTTGACCTTCGCTTCATTTTCTTTGGTGTGTCCGAATCCTGTTGGAGGAAGGACATTGTAGTGACATCTCGTCTACTGTATCGAGACGAACGTTGAGGTGATGACCACTCCATGTGGGATAATCTCCGATTGTCTTTCAGGCTTTATATGACTTGCCGTTAAGACCCTGAAGCTAGGAATTTGGCCTTTGCTTCGTTTGCTTGCATTGCATCCGCTGTATTGAGATGAACGTCGAGGTGGTGATCACTCCATGTTGGTGTGAGATGATCTCTGATTGTCTTTTCGGTTTTATATGACTTACCATCAAGACGTTGAAGCTAGGAATTTGGCCTTCGCTTCATTTGCTTTGGTGTGTCCGAATCCTGCTGGGGGAAGAACGCTGGGGTGACATTTCATCTGCTGTATCGAGACGATCGTCGAGGTGGTGACCACTCCGCGCTGGTATGGGGTGATCTCTGGTGGTCTTTCGGGTTTTATATGAGTTGCCGTCAAGACCCTGAAGCTAGGAATTTGGCCTTCGCTTCGTTTGCTGGCATTGCGTCTGCTGCATCGAGACGAATGTTGCGGTGGAGCTGGGATTTTGCCATCACTCCGCTTTGTTTCGACCATGGGGACTTTTGTTGACGTTGCGTCTGCATCCCGCCGAGGGAAAAAACGCTGGGGTGACATCACGTCTGCTGTATCGAGACGAACGTCGAGGTGGAGCTGGGATTTTTGCCGTCACTCCGCTCTGTTTCGACCGTGAGGTCTTTCGTTGACGTTGCATCTGCATCCTGCTGGACTGCGGAGGAACGCCGTCGTTGACATCTCGTCTGCTGTAACGAGACGAATGCTGAGGTGGAGTTGGGATTTTGCCGCCGCTCCGCTTTGTTTTGACCGTGAGGTCTTTTGTTGACGTTGCATCTGCATCCTGCTGGACTGCGAAGGAACGCCGTCGTTGACATCTCGTCTGCTGTATCAAGACGAATGCTGAGGTGGAGCTGGGATTTTGCCGTCACTTCGCTTTGTTTCGAACATGGGGTCTTTCGTTGACGTTGCATCTGCATCCTGCTGGACTGCGGAGGAACGTCGTCGTTGACATCTCGTCTGCTGTAACGAGATGAATGCTGAGATGGTCTTTAGGTTGTCTGTGAACCATCGAAATTAGGAACTAAGGACTATGCCGTGGCTCCGTTTGATGGTGTAACATCTGTGTCCTGCTGGAATGAGGAGGCACACCGTTGTTGGTCTCCAGGCTGTAGATGTGGCCATTGAGATTTGGAACTAGGGGACTTTGCCATGGTTCCGCTGTTTTGACCCTGGGGTCGTTTGTTGACGTCGCATCCGATTGGAGGGACGAAGAACGCCGGTGTTGATCTCTAAGTTTTCGATGACGTTGAGACCCTGAAGCTAGGGATCTTCCTTTGCTTCATTTGTTGACATTGTGTCTGCAATATTGCGACAAATGTCGAGCTTGTCTCTAGGTTGTCTATGAACCGTCGAGATTTGGCTTCGCTTTCTAATGGAGCCTGTTGGGAAGGTATGGTTCCCTCTTTGTTTGTGCCCCTGGATTGTATATAGGGATCGATGTGATCTCACATGTATGGCAAAAAGTTTCATTCTTTCATCATTTTTTTATTCTTTCCGCGATACTCTATCATTTCAGCTTTTTATATCGCAAAAATCGCGATTGCCCAATCATTTCGGCTATTTTTTGCGGTGCCCAATCATTTCGGCTATTTTTCTTTTTACTCGCTGCTTTTTATTGCGAGTTTCCCAATCATTTCGGCTATTTTGCATGCATACATTTTTACTTGCTGATTTTGTTGCAAGTTGCCCCATCATTTCGGCTATTTCGTATGCATGTGTGGCTCGCTAGCTTTTTGCCGCCAGCTTGGGATTAGACACCGATTTCGACATCAGCACCGCTACAACTGGGATGTTACCAGGAGCGAATCATCATTTGCCATGAAAGGACTTGGAATTTGATACCGGTTTAGGCATCATCATCGCTACAACTGGGATATTGCCAGGAGCGAATCATCATTTGCCTCTGTCGATGTTGAACAAAGGTGGCTTAGCAAACAGGGTTAGGATTCTGTCGACTAAGGCTTTTGACTTCATGAGCCGTAAGGGTCTCACAAAGGTGTTTCTCCCTACAAGTCGTGAGGATCTCGTGGGTGTGTTTTCTCCTTAGGAATCGTAAGGATTCCTAAGTGCATGTTCCCCTGTAAGTCGTAAGGATCTTACTAAAGGGTTTTCTCCTTATAAGTCGAGAGGACTTACAAGGGTTGTTCACCATATGGACATATCCCTAGTCACGGGTGGGACTTTGCTGGGAAAATGTTTATTCGCGCCCGTGGATTGTATACAAGGGTCAGTATTGAGCCACTTGTAGGGCAGTATCGAAGGTTGTGGGGGTTGCTTAAGAACAGGTACAGGTCTCTGTAACTTAAAACTTTCAAATCTTATGAGCCGTGAGGGTCCCATAAGAGAGTTCTCCTTACGAGTCGTGAGGATCTCGTGAGGATCTCGCAAGTGTAATTTCTCCTTAGGAATCGTGAGGATCCCTAAGTGTGTTGCTCCCTTGTGAGTCGTAAGGATCTCAGGCGGGTGGTTTCTCCTTACAAGGTCGAGAGGACCCTGCAAGTGTCTTTTAACGAGATTGCGCCCTTTCGGGTTTTCACAAAACTCGCCGGTAGTCCTGCTGTTTTTACTCACGGTGCCCTTTCGGGTTTTCTTCCGTGCCTATTTTGCTTATGGACATACCGTCTTTTTTTTAATTCTTATTCTTTTTATTCTTTTTTTCTAACGAGGTCGCGCCCTTTTGGGTTTTCACGAACACTCGCCGGTAGCCCTGCTGTTTTTACTCACGGAGCCCTTTCGGGTTTTCATCCGTTCCCATTTTGCTTATGGACATATCGTTTTGTTTTACCACGTCAGCCTGAGAATGCCGCGGGTTGGTAGTAGTTTAACGACGTTTCGATCATTATCCAGTTTTAGGACATAGTGGTCCATTGTTAGTTTAGCGACGTTTTGGTCTATTATCCAGTTTTAGGTCGTAGTGGTCCATTGTTAGTTTAACGACGTTTCGGTCTATCGTCGCCATATTTGAGGCAAGTTTCTAGTTTACGGACTTTTTTGTCCATGGGGCGTTCTCTATGAAAGAGCACGATGCCCCCGGCATGTCCATCTTTTTCGGAGCATGTGGTTGTGGTGGGTTCACCTTCTATTTTTCGGACAGCGCAAACTTGCCCTGTTGGTATTGTTCTTTAACCCAGTTTTTGAAGACGTAGCAGTTTTCGATCGGATGGCCCAATACTTGGTGGTAAGGGCAGTAATTAGAATTGTTGATATCATTCAGTTGTAGCTGGTGTTTCGGCTCCGATAGAGTGATAAGCCTGTTGCACACTGCTAGTTCGAACAGTCTCCTTGCTTCATCCCGAGGAAATGAGTAAGGACGTTTCAACTTCTCATAGAGGGGTTGCCGCTTGTTGCATTGGTGAACAACCAGTCTAGGACCACTCGATTGTTGTTGAGCGTTGGCGACGAAGGCCGTTCTTCCCTTCCCTTTATCCTTTTTGTTCGATCCCTTGTTTGCGGGTCCGAGATTCTTTCCGGGTAGCGTGCGATTGCACGGCTGAATGTTCTCGCAACTCCTCAATTCTTTCGTTTCAGAGATGGATTCCTTGAAGAGAGGACCGTGGGCTACTTTTTCGTCGGAGTCGCTCCCGAAGGTGAGAACTCGCGATCCCCCGGGATCAACCCTATGACAATTGCCGGCAATTCTTTTACTCTCATCTGTCGCATTTTTCCGCTGTCTACGAGCTTCACGCTTTGTCCTGTTGAATGTTGCCTGTGAGTGACATACCCTTGCCACCAACACTTAAAGGAGTTGCAGTCTTCAGTAGGATGTGCGATCTTCTGATGATATAAGCAGATGTCAGGATGTACGTCCGCTTCATCAAGATGTATAACGCCAGGAGAATTTTCTCTGAAAGAGGGCAGCTTCATCCCCATCGATATGGTTTTGGCGAATCTTTTCCTTGTCTTGATCCTGCTTTCATTTGCGTCGGATATACTTTGATTCGGTGGGAGTGTTTCGACCCTTTCATCTAGTCGCCGGCATTTGGCTTTCTCGAATATGACCATCTCACGCTCTCGATCAGCTTTGCTTTTAAGACGGGCTTCATTCAGGAATGCATCAATCATTTCGTCTGATGGTCTTAGAAGTTCTGGCTCAGGATCTGCCCCCAGCTTCTCTGTGTAAGGAGCTTCTTCGTCATTTATTGATGAGTGAGAGATCACATGGCAGCTTGCTACATAATCTTCAGATTCATCCGACGAGTCTTCTCCATTGTCATCATCTCCGTCCTCAAGGACGTGGCTGAGAAATTCTTGGAGTGTGACTGGGGTCCGCGCCTTCTGATTATATTCTTCCAACGCGTCAATATGTTTTTGCAGGTTCGTGCGCTTGTCACCAGGCTGCACGGGCTTTTTGGTCTTCTTCTTCTTCTTCAAAGACTTTGATGGTTGGGTGTGAGCGCTCTGACCATCACTACCCGTTTTTGGAGTTGGGCGCGGTTTCAGCATTCCCTCGATGATCTCGGGTTCCAGTGGATTTTTCCACCTGATTGCCGGGCACGTTTGGAGATCCTTCAGCATTCTTTTAGTTTTGGCTGAAAGAGCGACCTCCCACGGGGCTTCCCCTATGAATGAGCATGATGCCCCCGGCACGTCCACTTTTTTAGGGGCATGAGTTTGTGGCGGGTTCACTTTCCAGTTTTCGGATAATACGAACTTGCCCTTTTGGTACTCATCCTCAACCCAGTTTTTGAAGACGAAGCAATCTTCGATTGGATGGCTTACTGCTTGATGGTAAGGGCAGTAATTAGGATTGTTGAGATCACCTGGCGGCAACGGACGTTTTGGACTCGGCAGATTGATGAGCCTGTTGCGCACTGCTAGATCGAACAGTCTCCTCGTTTTATCCCGGGGAAACGAGTAAGGACGTCCCAGTCTCTCCTCGAGGGATGGGCATGGACGCACGTTGTTTTGACGAACAACCGGCTTTGAGTTGCTCGGCTGTTGTTGAGTGTTGGCGACGAAGGTTGCTTTTCCTTTCCCTTTTTCATTTCGAGGATCCGTCTTTGAAGGAGATGATCTATGACCCATCTGATCCATTTAGGCCAAATTGTCAATCAAGGCCTGGAAAGTAGTTGGCTTGAAGAACATCATGAATTGTGAGATAGTCGCTTGCGGATCAAGAGTGCCCACGAACATGCCTACTGCAGGTGCTTCTTCGATGCGTTGTTCGCACTTCGACCATAAGTTTCGCCATCGTATTGCGTATTGAACCCATATTTCGTCTGGCCTTATCCTGGCGTTGATCAATGCGGTGATCGGGGTGCGCTCACTAGCGCATGCAAATCTTTATGTAAACAGTAGCTCTATTTCCGCAAATGTTTTGACAGAGTCGTTAGATAACTCCGAATACCATTCAAAGGCCGTTTCTGCTAAGCTGCCGGCGAATTGGCAAAGCAACAGTTTGTCGTCGCCTCCAGTATTGCCGCATAAGGCCCTGAATTGAGCGACATGCTGATGTGGATTCCTTGTCCCCTTATACATATGGAATTTAGGGATCGTATATCCCGGTGGGTAACTGATTTGGTCATACCAGCCCAGATAGGGTCGTCCGGTTCTAACAATTTGCCCAGCCGCTTCATTTGCCTGGTGAACTCTTATTTGCTGAGCAATATAGTCATCCAGGGAAGCTTTAGAGATTGTTTCCTCTTTGGCTGCTGAAAGAGCTGGGGGAGGGTTGGACGTTTCTCCTCTGTCGTCTTCGAGGATAATCGGAGGATCTTCAGCTGGAGGGTCCGGCTGTAACATCATTCCTACCATGTCTTGGAAGAGAAGCGCCATTTGATTTATGTGGGCAGCTTGTTCTACTGCTTCTCTGTCCTGCTTTTCGAGGATTCTCCGAAGAAACTCGGCATCAGTTTCTTGCTCACGGCGTTGCTCTGATGACGCCTCCGGGCTTTCTTTTGGTCCGGTGAGTGTGGCCATTTGCGTCAGCATTTCTTGAAGCTTCTGTTGCTGCTCTTGGGCTTTTGTTACGGATCGGGTGAGCGGTCGGTGACCCGTCGAAGCGCGGCTATCCTCTCTCCTTGATGCCATATAGACAGTGTGCACCACCATGCCCCCATCTTTGGGGCGTTTGGGTTCAGTGGTCTTGCGATTCGTCGCAGACGCAGGGATTTTCTCCGTCCTTCTCCTCTTATGGGCGGTAGAAGTTGAGGGGGCCGTTGCAGTGGGCACCCAAGTAGCTGTTGTCCTTTGTAGCTTGACAAGACAGTTCTCTTCCTGTTGAACCTTCACCTTTTTCTGTCGGCAAGAGTAATCTTGATCAATTATTGAGTCCTGAACCCGTCGCCAGACTTTGTAAATTTTGGAGGACAACCGCTGAGGGGGTTGCTCCCGCTTTGCCTTCGGTGCATTTTCCATGGGTGGAGGAGATTTCTTTAGCACTGCAGTAGGAGAGTTCTTGCGCACCTTGTTAAGCAATTCAAATCTGTTCCCAGTTGGAACAGCAGCATTGACTTCCACCGTTGGGGCTGGTGGAGTTAGCCCAGAGGGAGAGTTGCCCCCAGCCTTCCTTACTCGGCGCCAGTGGCGACGTCGAGCGTGTCAAGCCGTTGGGATTATCTTAGCTGTAGGAGTGACTTCCTCATGCCCCCTATGTTGGTTAGAAGTTGTCGTTGTCAGCCTATTGAAGACTGACGTCCGTTGAATGGGGATAGCCAACCTATCGAAAGCAGACTTCCGAGCAGGAGAAGCAGCCTTGACGATTTCATGAGCAGGAATGGCTATCCGCTTGGGGATAACACCTTCTGGTATTGTGGGCTTCTTCACGGGCCCATTGGAGTTTTGACCCAGTCTATTGAAAACCGATGCACTGGATTTGGGCGACCCGTTGAGAGGGGTCGCAATAGTTGCAAGCCGATCAAAGACCGAATTCTTCGGAGCTTCTTGCAACGAAAGAGGGGCATTGAAGCTCATTGGTGGGAGCATGGTCCCAAAGAACAGCCCAGTGGTGGCCCGAGTTACTTGCTCCACCGGCATCTTGAAAAGGGAGGCCGCTTGAAGCCCGTAAGTCACTCCTCCGGCGAGGATGGAGTGGGAGTTGTTGCAATTAGTGCAGTTTTAAGCCATTGATCTTCTGTTTTCTGAACGGAGCATGACACCAAATCTTAGTACCTCGAATCCACAGGCAACCATAACAAACCGCGATTCGTTCGCGAACACGACACACAAAGTGTGGAGTGGAAAGAGGAAAAGGTCCCACCGGGCTTGCCAGAATCTTTTTACCGCCGAAAACCGGGAAGACGGACTGTCTTGCTGCAATATGGGGGCAGATGCTAATTGGTGTATCCGTCCACCTCTCCGAAGATGCCAAGTTGATTTATGACACCGTGCATCGGAGGTTTAGACGGATGTGGCCGATGTAGCAGACTTCGTCAGATTCCCCCTCGCTTGAGGGGTTTTTGATTGTGGGGACGCTCTTCCCTGCAGGCGCAAGCCCCTGCAGTTAATTACGCTACCGCATCGCGGTAACAACTTTCTCCTTCTCCAGATGGTCACTTCGTGTCGTGTGTGTTTGTTTTGTTTGTGGTTGCCCGTGGATTGTATACGGAGACTAATTTATGTCATCGCCCGTAGGGCGTGGATTAGTCCAAATCCGTATTTTCTTAGATTTGGGTTTAGGGGTTTGGTTGAAGGATACGTTAGCCATATTTGAGACTAAGATCAACTTAACGGGATCATTTAGATCCAATAAAAGAGTATTTGGGCTCTATTGTTCCAGTTTAGGGACATAGTGGTCCAACATTCCCATTTTGGGGACGAATATTGATTTAAGGACATATGTTAGCCATATTTGAGGCTAAGATCGACTTAAACGTTTGTTAAGGATACGTTAGTCCAATTTGAGACTAAGATCAACTTAACAGGATCGTTTAGATCCAACAAGAGAGCATTTGGGGGCTCTATTGTTCTAGTTTAGGGACATAGTGGTCCATTGCCAGTTTAGGGACATGGTGGTCCCTTGCCAGTTTAAGGATATGGTGGTCCAATAAAATGTATGGCTGTCGGGACCCATCACCTCTCTGAAGACGTTGAAGGATTACAACGACAAATATTATAGGAGCTTAGAGATGTACCCTTGAACCAATGAGTTGGTTGAAAGAGCAGATGTGCTCAGTTTAAGATGATTTGAGGACTTATGGTCAGTTTGGGCTAAGTCCAATTATGTTTGAAATATTGGCCCTTTGGGCCATTAGACTTTTGTCTAGGTTGAGCCCCTCATCATTCAGCAGTGCTAAACAGAGGTTTGGGGGTTTTGACAATCATTTTGTCTTTGATTTCCTCAATTTTGAGATTCATTTGGAGGAGGGACTTTTGCCTCTGGAAAATTAGCCAATTTGGCTAAAAGTAGTGTTAAACACTAAAGAACAACAGTGTTAAACACTGGAGATAGAACTCTCAAATTAGTGTAAAACACTAAAAGACAATCTGTGTTAAACACTGAAAATATAATCTTCAATTTAGTATTAAACACTAGAAACAATCAGTGTTAAACATTGGAAATATAATCCCCAAATTAGTGTTAAACACTAAAGAAAGAGGGGTCACGTGTGGACACGTGAGAGCGCCCAAAGGTGGGACCAGATCCCTTTTCTTCGTTCTGCAATTAAGTGTTAAACACTTCTTCATCTTTTGAACACGTGATGGAGATTTATGCACTGATCATTAAAGCACTCGCTAAGGGGTTACATGGGGACACGTGAGAGCGCCCAAAGCTCAAATTTCCTTTGCCTTTTCTTTCTGTGTTTTGTAGGTCACGTGGGAGCACGTGAGACACTGCCTCAAAGCTTTCCTCCTTCTCATTTCTGGGGATCTCTTCAGGGGTCACGTGGGGACACGTGACCTTGGTCTTTTGCATGCATGGAGATCTTTTAAGTCTCTTCATTTTATTTTGAGAATTTAATTCTCTATAAGATTAAGAATTAAATTCTTATTTAGGGTAAAACCCTAATTTCTTTTTAAAGGAATTAAATTCCTATATATGTAGAAGAATTAAAGTCTTATATAGGGTTAACCCTAGTTTCATTTTAGGAGGAATTAAATTCCTGTTGATCTGAGAGAATTAAATTCTCAATTAGGGTTAAACCCTAGTTCTGTTTTAGGAGAATTAAATTCTCATATAGGGTTAAACTCTAGTTTTGTTTTAGGAGAATTAAATTCTCAAAACTCAATTCCCCTTCTAAGTTTAGGATCTGCATGGCAGGATCTCGACCCGATGAGAATTAAATTCTCAACTTATGAGGAGATGCGCTCTGTGCAGATCTTCAACCAGAAGAAGAACTAAGTTCTTTTTTGTATAAGAGTTAAACTCTTGGATTGAGAATTAAATTCTCTTTATTGAAGTTTTGATCCTTTTTCCCTTTCTCACCTAGGGTTTTCTTTGTTGAGAATTAAATTCTCCTTTCTTTTCTCTCTCTGTTGTTGTTATCTCCCCCCCAAAAAAGTAGATCCCTTCCCTTCTCTTCTTGGCTCCTATTTCTAGGAGAAGGAAAAGAATCAATTTGTTTAGCAAATCTCTCATTGAAAGATTTGATTTGTTTTCATCATTAATATGATCCTTTAGATCATTCAGTGAATTTTATTCACCGTTGGATTTTAAATCCAAAGATATTTTGTTTGTTATTTTCGGTGAGATTTAGGGGAAATCTTTTCTTTTCTAAGATTTTTTCCATAAATTGGTGATTTTTAATCACCCTTGGATCTTTAATCCAACGGTCCTCATAATCCTTTTCCATTTGGAAAGATTTAGAAGCTTTTAGAATTTAATTCTATTAATTGTAAGGCTTTCGAAGCCAGTCACGTGCTGACACGTGACCCTTGGTCACGCGTGAGCACGTGACCCCCAATTGAGTTCTTTAACGGCCGCTTGTTTATGTTGTTGTTCTAATCATCACGTGTCAACACGTGATACCTCGTTGAGGTATTTTTTCTGACTTTTAGAATTAAATTCTTTTAAGCTGTAAGGCTTTCAAAGCCTGTCACGTGCTGGCACGTGACCATTGGTCACGTGTGAGCACGTGACCCTCAATTGAGTTATTTTTCAGCAGTTTGTTTTCGCTTCTGTTCGATGAAGTTTTAACCATCACGTGTCTACACGTGACCATTGATCACGTGTGAGCACGTGATACCTCATTGAGGTAATTCCTGATTTTTAATCAGGGAACAGTGCATAACATATTTGCTCATAACTTTTGATCCTGGATGAATTATGAAGCCCATAATATATCAAATCGAAGGGTTTTTCGAGATGCTTCTAATATCATCAGAATTTAGCTATTTCTCCTTCGGGAGTTTATCAAAATACAGGCCGAAAGATACTGATTCGCATTTCCTTAAGCATATCGCTGCCATTTGATACCTTGGACTCTTTTGCGCAGAAAATTTTGGCGGGAACAATAGTGAAAGTCATATAAAGATAAAAATTATAAAAGAAAGAAATTGAAAATAAGAGTTTTCAACTACACCAGTTTTTCAGTTGCTATGAGCCCTATCTTAATGATCATGCAAAATGTTAGAAATCATATCATCCCTCAATAAAACATAGCCTTTAGTCTTCCTCCCTATCTTTCTTCCAAACATTGATCATATACCCCTACGTGTGTGTAAAAGACATCCTTGCACTTAGAGAATTCAATTCAAGTTATCATACTCTTGTCCATCTTCCAAAGTACTTTTTTTTTGTGGTGAATTTTTAGATAAAATTGCTCACACATCCTTCATGCGACTGTTAATACTTCTTGAGGTACTAACCGACCGATTATAAAATGTGCTTGCGCATTTAGGCGTAATTTCTCGTCTTGCAACGCCTAAGGCTTAGCAGTAACTCGCAAACCAGTTGGTTTAAGGCACTTGGTGATAAAACACCATCGCTATATTTTTTTATTCCGCCTTAAGCAATTACAAAACCAGTGTTCAAATTTTTTTTGTTTCTTCACCACTTATACTTTTATTTTATTTTCCTTCATACTAAGGTTTTTAGACAAGAGTATTTCAAGGAATCCTCTACCATCCCAAGTTTCAAGATGTGTGTAAGTGTGTATAGTAGGGTATCAACGTTCAAATGTTTGGCTTCAAGAATAGGGACTATTTTTCAGAATTATTTTTATCCTCAGATTAGCAATTTCCTTCATCTTACTAACCCTTGGGACAACAGCTCATAACTACTTATTACTAGTTTTGTTTAAGAAAACATCTAACTTTCTTGCTTTTCTCAAACTATTCCTATTTTTCATATGTAAATTTTCACTTTCAAACTTTTATTATCCAATAAAATTTTTGTGCAAAGTAATGCGTGAATAAGCACAAATCTCCCCCAAACCTATTTGCAGCAGTGTCCTCACCGTTGTCATCTTTTAAATCTCAAAACCAGTAGACTTGGGAGGAAAAGTTATCAAAGGGGACAAGAAATAATGAAAGTGAAATTTTCCCCCAAACTTATTTTTGGCTCATAATTTAGTAAAAATAATTTTCTTTTCAAGAGCCAAAATGTATCCCTCCCCCAAACTTAAGTAAAATAATATTAAGCATTTAAAATTATTGGGGAGGGTAAAAGTTATTGGTCAAAGTAAAGCCTTGCAAAGACCAATAGTCAAAACCCAACCATTCAAAAATTTTATCGATGAAGCACCAAGGTTGGTGGATGAACATGTCGTCTATTGACGTGAAGAAGTGGGAAGGAGATAAGAGGTGTAATGGAAAAGATTTATGTCTCGATTTATAGAGACGAAACAATGATGATGGTGTAGGGTGTTTTTCGTCACCCCATTGAGATGGGAATACACATGCGCTTGTCAGGCGAATTACAGATTCCTTCTGCCTAGGTTAGGCTGGGGTTTATTGATTGTGGGGATCCGAATCTCCGGTAGCCGCGGACTAAGCTGCCGTTAATTACCCCTCGCATTTGGAGCGAGAGAACCTCCGATTGACGGGTTAAACTGGTTATGCGAAATCAATGTGCAGTGTTGTGCTTTGAAGGGCTTTGGGATATATCGGGGGCCCCGCAGAGTTTTTTATGGGGGTCCCACTACCCGGATAGCGGGCTGGGGGTCAAAGGGCCTAGCAGCCCCCTTGCGGGGTGCGGGGCAGCGCCCCGTTAGAAATTTTTTTCTAACAGGGACGGTGTTGTGGAATGTGTGTGTGTATCTATATATATACATGTATACATATATATAAAAAGGGGAAAAGCACCTAAAGGACGTGTGGGGCCAGCGCCTCATGTGTCTAGCACACGAGCGCTGGGCGCTTGAGCGCTGTGCGGTTAGGCGCTGTATGCTTAGGCGCACCACATGTCCGACACGTGGGTGCTGTGCGCTTAAGCAATGTGCGCTTAAGTGCTAGCGCACCATGTGTCCGACACGTGGGCGCTGTGCGCTTGAGCGCCAGCGCACCACGTGTCCGACACGTGGGCGCTGGGCGCTTGAGTGCTAGGCGCTTGTGCGCTGTGCGCTTAAGCGCCAGCGCTCCACGTGTCCGACATGTGGGTGCTGGGCGCTTGAGCGCTAGGCGATTGTGCGCTGTGCACTCGAGCGCTAGCGCACCACGTGCCCGGCACGTGGGCGTTGGGCGCTAGGCGCTCGGGCGCCGGCGAGGAAAAGGGGCTTTTAGCCCAAGAAATGGGATTTAAACTACCGAAAGAGAAATTAGAGGGGAGTTAAACTCCTAAGATGTTTTTGGAGATGCTGAAACGGGCTTCTCCCTTGAGCTCTGGATCTTCCCAAAGTGGGATTTTTAGGAGATGGGTCTTCTTCTTTCTCCTCTTTTGGCTGGATCTTGAAGAACAAGAAGTATGAGATTTTTAAAAATCTCTTATTTTTAAGATCTGATGGGAGATCTGAGTTCCCCTTTGTGGGTTTCGTGGTAAAAAACTATTTAGTTTTGGAAAAGGAAGAGTAAAACTCTTGATTTAATTCAAAAAGAGAAGAAGGTTTTTTAGAATCTTGAGGAAGGAGAAGATCACAGATCTTAATTCTTTTGGAGAGAGAAAAAGTTGTTGAGATATTTTCATTATCTTGGCCTTTATAGGCTATACACTTTACATATAGCCCCATGGACTTTACAAAAATGGCATTTTGGCCATCCCATGGCTCATGTGCCATTTCTTTTTGCACATAAGACATGGGCTTTACAAAAATTTGGCTTTATGCCTATTCATGCATAAAAAATTACAAAAAATTATTTATTACATGATTTCATTTTGGGCATGGAGGAAGGCCGGCCGCTTCATGTTCGGACTCGACCTGGGCATGAGCCCACTTGATCCGGGCTTGGGCCCACTTGGCTTGGGTTGACCTTGACTTTGACTTGGTCAACCGAGGTGCAATTTTCGACCCCAACAAAGTTCCCTCGATCAATAAATGCACACCACATATGTGGGTCGTGTGCATGAAATTGATGGATCTTCTTTCGCGTGTGGGCGACTTGCTCTGGTTCCCACTTTTTGGGATGCACTGCCCTTTTTACGACATGGACGGTCAACGCTTAACGCGTCTCCGAGACGGAGTGTCCGTGGTAGACGTTTCCTAGGCCTGGAGTGATTTAGTAGACGTGCCCCCGGCATAGAGTGTCGTTGTTGGACGTTTCCCCGGCACGGAGTGTCTGTGTTGGACGTTTCCCAGAGAGGGAGTGTCGCTGGTTGACGTGTCCCCGAGACGGAGTGTCTGCTTGACGTTTCCCCGTTATGGAGTGTCGTTGTTGGACGTTTCCCCGATGCGGAGTGTCGCTGGTCGACGTTTTCCCGGCACGGAGTGTCTGTGTTGGACGTTTCCCCGAGACGGAGTGTCACTGGTCGACGTGTCCCTAAGACGGAGTGTCTGCTTGACGTTTCCCCATTACGGAGTGTCATTGTTGGACGTTTCGCTAATGCGGAGTGTCGCTGGTCGACGTGTCCCCGAGATGTAGTGTCTGCTAGACGTTTCCCCATTCGGAGTGTCGTTGTTGGACGTTTCCCCGATACGGAGTGTTGTTGGTCGACGTTTCCCCGGCACGGAGTGTCTATGTTTGACGCAGAGGTCGATGTTGGAATTGGTTGGTTTGATTTGAGTTGACATCAGCATCGCTACACTGGAATATGGTACCAGGAGCGAATCATCATCTGTCTTTGAGAGGATTTGGGGATTGGTTTTTTTGTTTGGTATCTGCATTGCTGGACTGGAATAATGCCAGGAGCAACTCATCATTTTCCCCGAGAAGGTTTGGGAATTGATGGCTTAGGATGTAGGTTTAGATCCCTATCACCTAAGGCTTTTCAATTTTATGGGCCGTAAGGGTCCCGTAAAAGCATTTTCTCCCTATGAGTCGAAAGGATCTCGTAGGTGTATTTTCTCCTTAGGAGTCGTGGGGACTCCTAAGTGTGTTGCTCCTTTGTGAGTCGTAAGGATCTCACGCGGGAATTTTCCCCTCACAAAGTCGAGAGGACTTTGCGAGTGCATTTCATCTCTTTTTCACGAGTTTGCGCCCTTTCGGGTTTTAAAAAACTCGCCGGCAGTCCTGCTGTTTTTATTTATGGAGCCCTTTCGGGTTTTCATCCGTTCCCGTTTTGCTTGTAGACATACCATTTTTTTTCGCTGGTGGGACTTTAAAAGTAGTCTCACTGGCAGGACTTGGGAGAGATAGGGATCGTTTTACGCCCGTGGATTATTGATCAGTCGAAAATATTGTATATTTTAGCCGGCAATTTCCTTAACATTTGCATACATTTAGAAGTGTTCGGCATTCATATTCTACATATTAGCAAATCTGTCACAAAATATGAGATTACATGTATTAGACTTTTAAACCGACACTTTAAGGGAAATTAACCGCATTTCATGGCATCGCATCATTTCGGTATTTGCGCAACACTTGTTTCGAAGTCTGTGCAGGAAATTCCAGAAACCGAGCCAAATTGTCAAAAGTGCTGATCAAAATTATACCAAGTCTAAGTCTGGTGATCTGGCAGTAAAATTCCAGAAATTTATTCAAGGCCAATGGGCGCTTCCCGCCGCGGATCCGTGGCATGATGACGTCAGCAGAGAAGCAGATTTTCCCCATGTGCTTATTTCTAACGGCAAAGCTTCCAGAACTCTCCAGAAACTCCACGTGGCTTCATCTAGAAGGCTCGGCCTAACAACCTAGTTCTAGAAGCCTCCCTCCAACTAACTTCTTCTAGAAGCCTCCTTATAACAACCTTCTTCTAGAAAGCTCTCTCCAACAACCTTCTTCTAGAAGCCTCCTTGTAACAACCTCATTCTAGAATATTCCTTCCAACAAACTTTATCTAGAAGATTCTTTCTAACAACCTCATTTTGGAGGGAAAATTCAAATTCAAATGAGGTAGTTCATTTTGGAGGGAAAAGTAGTTCATTTTGGAGGGAAAATTCAAATTCAAATGAGGTAGTTCATTTTGGAGGGAAATTCAAATTTCATCCAACAAACTTTTGGAGGGAAATTCAAATTTCATCCAACAAACTTTTGGAGGGAAATTTGAATTTCATTTAACAAACTTTTGGAGGGAAACTAAAAATTCAAATCCTAGATCTAGGGTTTTGATGGCTATAAATAGGAACCTAGATCTAAGGGATGAGGTTGTTCATTCTACACCATTTTCTTCCACAAGTCTCGTGACAAGGCTTGTGCGAAACCCTAACCCTAATTCCACTCCAAATCCAAGATCTTGAGTACCAAATCAAGCGAGAAGCCTTCAACCTTTTAGGAGCCGAGCCGATCTTCAATCGGGCAAGTGATCCAAGCCGATCCGCGATCCACGGAGACGAGCGAAGCCAAGTCGACGATCGAATTCTTCCTCTTGTAGTTCTTGAGCGAATGTAATGAAATTGTTGATATAAATAAAAGGTGAAATTCTTTAATCTTGCTTTCTTTTAATTCTTGCATCATGATTAGATCTCAATTTGTAATTGTTGTTCTTGTTGTGATGTTTGAGTAAAACTCCGCTCGTAAAGGAGTCGAGACGATTGTAGAATGATGATGTAACAAATCTTAATACGATTTTTAAGTCCTACGAGTTTTGTAAACCCTAGCAAGTTCAAGAATCGATGACCTAGTTTCGTAGCGATGCTTTCTTGATTGTGATCGCTCAAAATTAGGGATCTACGATCGTTTCTTGAATTTACTAGAGGCTAGAATATGAATGATATCGACGAAAGAACAAGAGATAAGATGAAACCCTAGTTTCACAAGAAGTCTCTAATTCTCATCGATCATCATCGATCTAGTATCAATTCATCGAAGGATAAGAATACGTAATTGTAAGATTACATTACATCTATAGATCCGATCGATTCCTACGAGCCTCATTTCAATTCTTGAGATTTGGTTTGGAAAAATCAACAAACGATCAATTCTTGATTCTATCTTTTAATGCTTTCTTAGATCTCGATTTTTCTCATTCTTGAACTTCAACTTTAAATCTTGAATTGTTTTCTTTTCTTTTCATTAAAGTTTCAACTCATCTAATTCAAAAGACAAACGATTACACTGTCCCTGTGGACGATCCGCACTCACTTACAATCTACATCCGACACCGTAGTTGATTGCGGTCAAATAATTTTTGGTTGTGATTTCTTTACAATTTTATAATACACATCAAGAATTCGTTTCAATCAATTATATACGGTTTTGCTGGATATATGATCCAGATCATAGGGCCGGAAAAATTTCGGGACTGTGTTGGCGTTTGCATCGCTACACTGGAACATGGTACCAGGAGCGACTCATCATTCGCCGTTGGGGTATAGGATTTAGAATTTGGTTGGTGTCTGCATCGCTGCACTGGAATTTGATAGCAGGAGCGACTCATCATTCGCCATTCGAGAGTTTGGGTTTGGTTGGCGTCTGCATCGCTACACTGGAATATGGTACCAAAAGCGACTCATCATTCGCCATTGCCTATTGGGAAGCGATGGCTTAGAAGACAGGTTTAGATCCCTATCACCTAAGGCTTTTCAATTTTATAGGCCATAAGGGTCCTATAAAAGCTTTTTCTCCCTACGAGTCGTAAGGATCCCGCAGGTGTATTTTCTCCTTAGGAGTCGTGGGGACTCCTAAGTGTGTTTTTCCATTGTGAGTCGTAAGGATCCCACGAAGGTTTGTTCTTCTTATGCATCGTGAGGACACATGAGTGGGTCTTCCTAATGGAGCATAATTCCAAGGGCGGAGACCAGCCGTGTAACTGGTGATTACGGTGGGGCATGGGTATGATAAGAATTATTTGAGCCCATAAATTGTATACGGTAGTCAATTTGGGGACTGGCTGTAGGGCTGGGAATTTTGTGAAATTGGATTTTGGTTGGCGTCTGCATCGCTGCACTGGAACATGGTACCAGGAGCGACACATCATTCGCCGTTTTTTTTTTTTTTTGCATTTTTTGTTTTACCACGATTGCTCTATCATTTCATCTTTTCTTATTGCGAAGGTCGTGATTGTCCTATCATTTTGGCTATTTATTCGCGGTTGCCCCATCATTTCGGCTTTATTCTCATCTTTATTTTTACTCGCTGATTTTTATTGCGAGTTGCCCTATCATTTCGGATTTTCTTTTATTTACACATTTTTTGTTTATTTACATATTTTTACATTCCCAGTTTAACAACATAGGGGTCTTCTGTTCCCAAATTAATGACGTGGTGGTCAATTATTCCCAGTTTAAAGACTTGGTGGTCTGGGGTTTTCTTATCCCAGCTCCTCGAACTTTGATCTTGGCGGGACTGTGTTGATGATCGTAGCTCTGTGGCTTGTCGGTTCATCTGACGACTGTGAGGCTTTCCCAAGTTTGTATTGGTTCTCCAATCAATCTTTAAAAATATAGCTGTCTTCAATGGTATGACTCACCATTCTATGATATGGGCAGTATATGGGATTGCTGGCCATGTTCATCTCATGTGGCCTCTTTGGAATAGGGAGTTGAAGACCTTTGTTCAAGACGTCCATGAATATTTCGCGGACTTTATCCCTCCTGAAGGAATATACTTTCTTCTTTCTCTCCATTGGAATAGGTGCCCTTACTGATGCTAGACCCTGAAGACGATAAGTCTTTGGTTCGCCTATTGTCCGCTTACCACATTCAGTGTACGTATCGGAGGGACTGGAGGCTGATCGCGTCCGTTTTTCACAAAGGTGTTCCGCTCTTGGGCTGGAGGGAGCATCGGTCGGCTGCTTCCGGATATCAATCCCCAGCTCAAAGAACCAAAATTTGATTTTGCTGTAATTGCAATCGGACGACTTGGGTCATGAGATCTGCCACGACATTTGCCAGCTTGTTGACTTTAGAATGGACCTTGGCCATCTTCTCATCCATGTCCTGAAGTCGCCTTTGAAGCCATTGGAATAATACTTGTTCTACAGTTCCGGGTATGACAACGGGGTCATCCCTACCTCCTGAACTTGATTTAGCATGAACCACGGGTTCCTTTGGCTCAATGGCCTGAGTGAGCTCTTCATCATTTGGATCGGGCCGATGTTGGATGGCAACAGCCGCGTCATTGTCATGGTTATAAGGCGTAGGAGGACTTGCTCCTCTGAGCTCTATCATATAGACCGTATGGGTTGTGTACCCGTCTATTGCTTCTTCATTGGCAATGTGGCTTGCTTGGCTCTTAGCTTGTTGCCTTGGTCCGCTCTATTTAGAGAAAAGCAGATGTCTGAGAGAATCAGGTCCCTGAAGGACTTCAGTCTTCGTTTGTATGAAATTGGCGGTCGCAGCTTGATTGTTTGTTAACATGCCAGGGGATAATGATATTTCTCCCGCCTTGTATTGTTTCTCGACCCAATCCTTGAAGATGCAACAGTCTTCAATAGTGTGTCCCAGCACTCGGTGGTATGGGCAAAAGTTGGGAAGATCAGTCCTGTTCGCTTCACTTAGCCTTTTTGGTTCTGGTAGCCGCAGGCCATTCTTCAGAGCATCTTTAAAAATTTTGTGGACCTTGTCCCTTCGGAATGAGTAGACCTTATTTCTTCTTTCCTCTAAAGTTGGTTCTTGAGATTTGTTAGTTTTTGCTCCGCCCGCTCTCTGGTTATTTCGAGAATCGGTGCTGTTAGAACTTCTGCCTTTTCGGTTGTCGTCCCTCCAAGGTTTCAGTCTGTTTGTGAACTGAAGATCCTGAGTGGACTCGGGCTTTGAGCGTTCCAACATTTGGACCTTTTTGGTCATCTCTTGGAATGTTTTAAGGCCTGCAGTGCACAAGAAAGGTTTCATCCAGTGCTTCAGATTTTCTATAAGAAGACTGACGGATTGGTCTTGTTCCAACGGCGGTTCACATTTGACAGAGAGATTGCGCTATCAGACTATAAAATCCATGTTACTTTCATTGTTCTTTGGCTCTGTCCTTACGAGGTCGGCAATGGTGATTTTATCGCTGACACCCATGAACCTTTGCTTGAACATGGATTCTATTTGAGCGAACGTCGTGATCGAGTCATCTGGTATGCTTGCATACCAATCGAAAGCAACATCCGTCAAGCTATTGACAAACTGGCGAAGAAGGAGCGCATCATTGCCCCCAGTATTCACGCATGATGCTTTAAATTGGGCAATGTGCCGGTTCGCATTTCCCGTCCTATCGAACCTTTCAAATTTAGGGACGACATAGCCAGTGGGAAACTCCACGAGATCGTACCGAGCAGGATATGGTCTCCCGCTACTGCTGACATCTTTTTGCTCTCCGGCTTCGGCTACCAATGTTTTGACTTTGTTGGCAAGCAAATCCATGATTTGATCTTGAGTTAGCGGGTTACTGTCATCGGCTTCCAAGACATTTCCCGAGATAGGATGCGACTGGCCTTCATGCAGTCCGCCTACCTTTGGATTTGAGGGAATAGGCGTCGGCTGTCTCGGGATACCGTTTCCCGGTCCATGAGTAGAACCATGCGCTTGATTGGGCGGCTGAGAGGCAAGTTGGGCTGTGAGCTGTAAGACGAAGTTTGTCAAGTCGTCAATTTTTTTAGTAGAGCTTGGTCATCTTCTTTTCTTTGTTTCTGAGCTGCTTTCGGAGCTCCTGGAGAAGTTGCTGCTCTGCGGTCTTAGGATGGAATGTTGGCTCATCTTCGCTTTCCGAGCCCGACTCCTCATGAACTGAGGGATCTCTCTGCTTATCAGCTTCACTTGGAGCATTTTCATTACCTTCAGGAGGATGCTGGTCTTGGGAAGTGACAGCCACATTCAAACTAGATTGGATTTGAGATGTGGCGGCCCCATCCTTGCTGCGAAGGTTGTTACTGGGATGCGCGCCTACCATGTAGACTGTGTGGATAACACATTCAGCCGTCCTTTCATCACTGGCAGCTGGTTTCGCGGAGCGGTCCGGGCTTTGGAAATTCATAAATTTTAACATGGCCGGAGCCCTAGCCCTTTTGTTGGCTTTGTATCTGAGCCGCTTCTGCCTCAGCTTCTCTTCCTTGAGTGCCTGGCAGGCTTCTGCTCTTCGGGAAGCCGCCATAGGCCGAGTGATGGGGAGCTTAGAGAAAATACCCAACCGAGCAGTTGTCAGGGGCGCCGCTGGAGCTTGCCCGAGATGCCTTGTTGCTTTGTTGGTGTTGATGTCCTTGCCCCCAGCTGGAGCGATGGAGAGTCGTTCGAAAACGGATTTGTGCTTGGGTTGAGGTGCCTTCGCGACCATGACGTTCGGCCTTTTCCCTTTTGAGACCGGTTTGTCTGTTACCGGAGCTTGAGGAGCTGGGACAACGTTAGGTGATACGAACATAATAGAGCCAAATGGTAGCGGCAGCTCCTCCAATTGTCACCCGAGACTGGCCGAAAGGACCGTCTTGGAGTCTATCTTCATCGTGTAGGAGACGGAAGCCATGCCGAGAGCTGAATTCATCTTTGGAGACATTGTTGAAAAGTGATTGCTTGAAAACCTGTATGAAAGAGCATTATTTTAGTATAAATATAGGTATGTATATTGATTGAGTTCGCATGAACGTTTAACCCGAAATATGGGAGGAGAGATAGGTCCTACCGGGCGTGCCAGAATCTGTATGGTGTTTTTCGTCACCCCATTGAGATGGGAATACGCACGCACTTGTCAGGCAAATTACAGATTCCCCTGCCTAGGTTAGGCTGGGGTTTATTGATTTTGGGGATCTGAATCTCCGGCAGCCGCGGACTAAGCTGCCGTTAATTACCCCTCGCATTTGGAGCGAGAGAACCTCTGATTGACGGGTTAAACTGGTCATGCGAACTCAATGTGCAGTGTTGTGTTTTGAAGGGGTTTGGGATATATCGGGGGGCCCACAGATTTTTTTACGGGGGGCCCGCTACCCGGATAGCGGGCTGGGGGTCAAAGGGGCTAGCAGCCCCCTTATGAGGTGTGGGGCAGCGCCCCGTTAGAAAATTTTTTTCTAACAGGGACGGTGTTGTGGAGTGTGTGTATCTATATATATATACATGCATACACATATATAAAAAGTGGAAAAGCGCCCAAAGGCTGCGTGGGGCCAGCGCCTCATGTGCCTAGCACGCGAGCGCTGGGCGCTTGAGCACTGTGCGCTTAAGCGCGAGCGCACCACGTGTCCGACACGTGGGCGCTGTGCGCTTGAGCACTGTGCGCGGGAGTGCTAGCACACCACGTGTCCGACACGTGGGCGCTGTGCGCTTAGACGCTGTGTGCTTAAGCTCTAGCGCACCACGTATCCGAGACGTGGGCGCTGGGCGCTTGAGCACTAAGTGCTTGTGCGCTTAAACGCAAGCGCACAACGTATCCGACATGTGGGCGCTGGGCACTCGAGCGCGAGCGCACCACATGCCCGGCGCTCGAGCGCTAGCGCACCACGTGCCCGGCACGTGAGCGCTGGGCGCTTGAGCGCTTGGGGCGCTAGGCGCTCGGGCGCCGGCGAGGAAAATGGGCTTTTAGCACTGATTTAAACTCCCGAAAGAGAAATTAGAGGGGAGTTAAACTCCTAAGATATTTTTGTAGATGCTGAAACGGGCTTCTCTCTTGAGCTCTGGATCTTCCCAAAGTGGGATTTTTAGGAGATGGGTCTTCTTCTTCCTCCTCTTTTGGCTGGATCTTGAAGAACAAGTATGAGATTTTAAAAAATCTCTTATTTTTAAGATCTAATGGGAGATCTGAGTTCCCCTTTATGGGTTTCGTGGTAAAATACTATTTAGTTTTGGAAAAGGAAGAGTAAAACTCTTGATTTAATTCAAAAATAGAAGAAGGTTTTTTAGAACGTTGAGGAAGGAGAAGATCACAGATCTTGATTCTTTTAGAGAGAGAAAAAGTTGTTGAGATATTTTCATTATCTTGGCCTTTATAGGCTATACACTTTACATATAGCCTCTTAGGCTTTACAAAAATGGCATTTTGGCCATCCCATGGCTCATGTGTCATTTCTTTTTCACATAAGCCATGGGCTTTACAAAAATTTTGCTCTATGCCCATTCATGCATAAAAAATTACATAAAAATTATTTATTACATGATTTCATTTTGGGCATGGAGGAAGGCCGGCCGCTTCATGTTCGGACTCGACCTGGGCATGGGCCTACTTGATCCCGGCTTGGGCCCACTTGGCTTGGGGTTGACCTTGACTTTGACTTGGTCAACCGAGGTGCAATTTTCGACCCCAACAGATGGATTACTCGCATTCTCATTCTTGATAAGAAAAAGATGTGGCGGTTCAACTTCTTTGGGTTGGGGTTGATTTATCACAACACCCATGTCTTCTAAGAATGCGAGTTCATCAGTGAAGATTTACTCGAAGCTTTCATCGATATCCCGAATAATAATCTCGTCGGAAAGAATGTGATTATACTCGGACTCCATAAAAGGTTCACTTTTAGCGTTCATTGTTGACCCGGACAACAACGTAATAGCAGAGTCGTGATCAATATCGTGAAGCTCTTCAATTTCGCTGCTGTCGGAAACTATCTCATGGACATAACAGATATCAAGCAAATGAGCAGAAGGTTCAGATGGTTGACTATCTAGCTTCTAGATATTAAGCTCAATTGTCATCTTCCCGAAGGATAGATTCATAGAACCATTATGACAATTAATTACAGCGTTGGAGGTTACTAGAAAAGGTCGACCGAGTATCACCGGGATTTGGTTGCGTGGGTTTGCCACAGGACGTGTATCTAAAACAATAAAGTCCACAGGGAATATGAATTCCACAATTTTAATTAACACATCCTCAAGTTCACCCCTTGGATAGGTGATAGATCGGTCGACCATTTAGAGAGTAAAGTGTGTGGGTTTCAGCTCTCCTATACCAAGTTGCTCATATACCGAATACGGAAATAGGTTAACACTGACACCAAGATCCAAAAGTGCACGGTTGATGTTCTTATCCCCAATGGTTATTGAAATCTAAGGACAGCCAGGGTCCTTTCGTTTTTGAGGTAAAACTTGGGTAAGAGCATTACTCACGGTACTAGCTAAGAAAACTGTAACACCCGAGCCCAATAATACTATTTCTGGTTCTAGTTGAGTGTTATACATTTCTCATTTCGATTATCCTGATGGTTTGGTGCTTATTGCTAAATTTTAACCGGTTAAGTCATTTTGGCACATAACAAATTTTAACACCTAAAATGAAATTAAAAGTATCCATGTTGACCTACTCGTCGCCACTAGTCGCGTGGTAGCGTCCGCGCGTCGAGATTTCGTCCCGTTCGGCGAAACGGGCAAGTTTGGACGTCTACGCGCGCGTGCAAGTGTCCGACTTGGGGACATGCATTTTAATCACAAAGCATCTCTTTTTAAAATTTGGAACTCGCTTAAAATCCTATAATTTGAATTTGAAACATTTGGGCGCAACCCGGGCGCGATTTGGAAATGTTTCATTTAGCGCCGAAAATGCCCATTTAATTAAATATTATAAAACTATAATATATCTTAAAATCCCTATTCTGTTACTATATTTAACGTGTAAAATCTTTCTTAAAAATCTTTTAAAAATTCTTCTCTAACTCCCGTACCTTCCTCAGCCAATCACGAGGGCTAAAACCCTCGTGGGCCCTGCCTCACACACTCTCTCTCTCCGTCTCTCTCTATCTCTCTATAATCTTCTCCCTCTCTTTCTTTTATATATTCCAAACTGTTCCTCACCTCCACCACGAGAAGAAACCCATCGCGAGAACCTCCGAACCCTAACCCTAGCCTCCTCGTGCCTGCGCCGTGGACCTCCCTGCGACCTCGCAGTCGCCGTTCTCGCCTCCACAACCTCACCGCGCTCCTACCTCCTTCCTCCGTTCTCTTTCCGCGCCTGCACCCAACCCCCGACGCTACCACCAGCCGCAGATCTCACCGTCGCCGCCGCCTCCCATCGCCGACGACACCAGAATCCTCCTCCATTCACCCTCGTCCCGACCTCGTCGTCGTCTTCCTCCTCCCCTCGCCGGACCACCAGAACCCGAGCCCGACCCTAGCACCAATCCTCGGGTCGCAGGAAAACATGCCGACGATCCTCGCCGTCGTCACCAGAGCCACCTCCGACCACCTCCTCTTCCCTGCGACCAGAACCCGGCCTTTACCTCCCCTCATCGCACAGCACCACCCTTTCCAACGAGCCCAGAAGCTTTCCAGCCTTCGCTGCTCGCTGTCGCTGCCTCGCCGGCGTCCCATCGCCGTCGAGCCCGTCGTGGTTGCCCCCTGGTGTCTCCCTGTAAGCATCCCTTTACTTTTCCATTCGTATTAACCCCCCTCGCTGGTCCTTAGTTGCGTGTATCGTATGTTTTGCTAACTTCGTCGCCTTTTTGACATTTCGCCGGATTCCGGCCATGCCGACGGCTTGACCCGACACTCCAGCAAGGTACTCCGGTCCGCGTGGTTCCGCTGTTCGCTGTTAGGACTCGATCCGTGGCCCGTGCACCCGTCTCGTGTTTTCCGCCGACATTGCATCCGTGTTTTCTGGTTTGCGAAACCGTCGAGGAAAGTATCAGAATACTTGCTCTAACATGCTAATGCAAGATCAAGTCTTGCTAAACATTTAATTATCATATTATTTATTACAACCACACAGCTGTTAGTAATATCGATATTATATTATAACTGGAATTGACGGTTGAATGTCTCCTTGACATTAAATCAGTATAGTAGCTTCGTGAAGTTAAGTGGTATGCTTTTAATCCATGCTTTAACTAACTAAACCAATTAGATCGTCCTTGCTTCATTCGTTAAACCATCCATGAGACAATTATTTATGCTTTAGTCTTAAACTCATGTAGCTTCATTACTTTATGTTGTTGATATTGCTTCACCTTGTGACTATTGCACCCCAAGGGTGCTTGAACATGTTAATAAAGATAATACAAAGCACCATTGTGATTAAGTGACTATTATTGCTGTTTACTTCAAATTCTTGCTGCTGTTACTTATTCGATTGTATACCTGTTGAGAGCACATACTCGATTGCATTACATATTGACCCGACCCTGCTACACATGACACATACATACATACCGACTCATTCTGTGTACCATGACATGACTTGTTACCTGATCTCATACCTAATGCCAACAAACCTGACTTGGGGTCCTCATGGACCATTCCTGTTGTCTATCCAGACAAACCTGACCTGTTACCTGATCCTGTGTTGGCATTAGTCCTTGATTACTGAATACCTGACCGGACATACATAACTTGGGGGTATGGGGAAATCAAAGGTGAAACCGACTTGTAACTCAACAGTTCGATACCTGTTCTGATCAGTCTTACGGGCTTGGCCAGCCCCGGAGTGATGATGCTGACATCACTCGCCCATCCTGCTACCTATTACTGCCTAGCGGCACGTCTCGGATTCAGCCCCGAGAACCTTGACCGTGGTCCCGGGCACGCACGGGATACTATTGAGTTACATCGACGATTCATCAATTGATTTCAAAGACTATAGAGTAGAAACCTGATAGGACAGTTTAGTTACCACTGCACATCACCCTGCACTGTTATTTCTTAGTACTGCTTTATTCATGTTCATACCTGCATTGCTTATTACCATGTTTATATTATATTATTGGTTGACACGACGCGCTGACGTCTGGGTTTTGCATGGCCCAGATTCTTTACCACTGTTGCCGACCGAGCAGGAGTAATTCAGCCAGCAGGCTGATTTGAGAGTTCGGCAGTGGTTAGTTCATTTATTGCATTTTATTTCCAGGTGTGATCCCGCATTATGGGACGTACCTTTCAATTATTATATTGGATCACTTGCTTCCGCACTTATTGTTCATTGACTCTTGTTATTATGGATTTGGACTTGTGTTAGATTAGTTTATTTATCTTGTTCTTGATATCCCTACAGCCGTAATGTGACTGTGGGTGGATACTTCCTACCCACAGGTAGCATGGTTGGCTATGTCACGTGCCCAATCTTGCGTACTCTGGGAAGCGGGGCGTGACATGGTTCTTTTGGTATCAGAGCCATAGGTTAATTGGGTTGATTCTTTTGTAGTTGGGTATTATACCCGATACACGAATCAGAATACCCGTGTTTAGGAAACATGTCCTGCCACCTTGACCGTTTTACCATTCTTGAATCACATTCTTCCTGATCATATCTTGTACGGCGTGCAAACTTACTTTGCATGGTCCACTCGAAAACCTAATTTCTTGTTATCCCTAGGACTTGGGCGACTTGGGTGGAGTTAAGTAATTGCGGCTATGATACCGCGGCATAGCTACAATGCGGTACTCTATTTAAGTATCTTGGAGTTCTAGCCTTGATCCACATTCAGAATCTATCATCATGCTAATGTTGGGTGTTTTTGAGTTCAGGATTATGACAGGTAAGAAGTTGAAGACATACCAGAGGCGTGTGAACGAAGCCGCCATGCTTGGAGTGGTAAGAGGAATGCTGGAAATCAAAGAGACAGACTGAGCTGATCCAGCAATAGCAGATTCATTTCAGGAGGGTTTGCAGGCTATTCAGCAGTCTGTAAACACCGCTGTAGCGAAGCCAGTTGACCGAGTAGGGACCGTGGCAGATTTCAGACGGTTGGGTCCTACTACTTTCATTGGTCTGGAGGAGCCGTTGCCAGCCGAGCAGTGGCTAGTGGACACGGAGAATTTACTGATTGCGGCACAGATCCCTGAAGACAAGAGAGTTGATGTAGTGCGCATTCAGCTGGTGGATTACGCCCGAGAGTGGTGGCTTGTGGAGGAGACCCGCTTGCCCAAGCCAATCAGTTGGGCAGATTTCTCTAAAAGTTTCTTGGAGAAGTTCTTCCCGCGGACTGAACGGGAGGAAATGGAAGAGAAATTTATTGGGCTGAGACAAAATGGAGCAGCTGTGGATGTACATGCAGCAGAGTGGACGAGACTCAGTAGTCTCGCTGGACCTTTCGCGGCCAACGATGCAGACAGCAGTTGCGGTAAGGAAGCAGTTCTGTCGGGCCAGTCGAGTTTAGGGCTAGGACGACAAACAGTGTTCTTGCAGCTATAGAAGTTGATAGTAAAGAAGAGCAGGCAGTTGTTCGTGACTTTATGAATGTGTCTGAAGATATGTCAGGCTTACCGCCGAAGCGAGATGTGGAGGTTGCGATTGACCTTAGTCCTGGTGCAGCGCCAGTGTCTAAAGCTTACTATCAAATGGCACCAATGGAATTGGAAGGAGTTAAGAAGCAAGTTGGTGAATTACTTGAGAAGGGATGGATTCGAAGCAGCAACTCGCCTTGGGGAGCTCCAGTTCTTTTAGTAAAGAAGAAGGATGGCACGAGAAAGATGTGCATTGATTATCGAGAATTGAACCGGGTGACTATTAAGAACAAGTACACGATCCCTCGCATTGGAGAACTTTTTGAGCAGCTTAGTGGCGCGAGGGTATTCTCGAAATTGGATTTGCGATCAGGATATCATCAGGTCCGAGTAAAAGCAGAAGACATTTGCAAGACGGCGTTTCGAACTTGATATGGACATTTCGAGTATTTGGTAATGCCCTTCGGAGTGACTAATGCGCCAGCAATATTCATGGATTTGATGAACAGGATCTTTTCACCATACCTGGACCAGTTTATTGTGGTATTCACTGACGATATTCTGGTATACTCGAAGAGTCCGGAGGAGCATGCTGAGCATTTAGAGATCGCACTGCAGACGCTGAGACAGGAGAAATTATTCGCGAAGATGAGTAAGTGCGAATTCTGGCTGGAAGAAGTGAAGTTTCTGGGGCATGTCGTGTCGGGCGATGGAATCGCCGTCGATCCCGAAAAGATTGCAGCAGTTCGAGATTGGCCTATTCCAAAGAATGTTGCGGAGATAAGAAGTTTTCTTGGACTCGCCGGATACTACAGGAGATTTGTGGAGAACTTCGCTCGTTTGGCAGAGCCGTTAACCAAGCTTACGCGCAAGGAGGTACCGTTTGTTTGGACGGATGGATGTGCATTGGCCTTCGAGACGTTGAAGCAGAAGTTGATAACCGCTCCTATCCTGACTGTACCAGACAATTCGGGAGGATTGGTGTTTCACAGCGACGCATCTGGAAAAAGATTGGGATGTGTTTTGATGCGGAATGGGAAGGTCGTAGCTTACGCATCAAGACAACTGAAGACTCACGAGAAGAATTATCCGACTCATGACATGGAGCTTGCGGCCGTGATCTTCGCCTTGAAGATTTGGAGACACTACCTTTTGGGCGAGAGAGTCGAAGTCTTTACAGATCACAAGAGTTTGAAATATGTGTTCACTCAGAAGGAGTTGAACATGAGGCAACGCAGATGGTTGGAGCTGATGGCCGACTACGACCTTGATCTTAAGTACCATCCGGGAAAAGTTAACGTCGTGCCGGATGCGCTAAGTCGGTTACCAGCAATTCAGGTATTGACCGCACAAAGGGAGATCATTGCAGATTTTCAGAGAATTGACTTGGAGGTTGTGCTACCACATGCTATGGGACAGTTGATACAGTTGCAAGTACAGTCGTCCTTAGTTGAGAAGATTAAAGCGTCGCAATGGCAGGATCCTAGACTACAAAAGTTTCGAGAGCAGGTTGAGGCCGGACTATGAACCGATTTACTGATCCATGAAGACGGTTCGTTGAGGTATGGTAGCCGTGTGTGTGTGCCAAAAGGGGATGTGCGTGAAGAGCTTATGAAGGAGGCACACAGTTCAGCTTACTCTGTACATCCAGGAGGGACAAAGATGTACCGAGATATTCGACAGCACTTCTGGTGGGAAGGTATGAAACGGGAGATTGCTCGCTTCGTGGCTAAGTGTTTGGTGTGTCAGCAAGTCAAGGCTGAACACCAAAGAGTTGCTGGTTTGTTGCAACCACTTCCGATTCCTCAGTGGAAGTGGGAACATATAACCATGGATTTCGTGACGGCTTTACCGCGGAGTCCAAAGGGCAACAATGCAGTATGGGTGATTGTCGATCGGTTGACCAAGGCAGCTCACTTTATTCCTTTTCGGGTTGGTCAATCGACGGAGACTTTGGCAGAGCGGTACATGCAGGAGATTGTAAGATTGCATGGAGTACCGGTGAGCATCGTGTCCGATCGGGACACTCGGTTCTTGTCGCACTTCTGGAGGAGTTTACAAGAAAGTTTGGGGACTCGATTGAAGTTTAGCACAGCTTATCATCCTCAGACTGATGGACAATCGGAGAGAACGATCCAGACCCTTGAAGATATGTTGAGAGCATGCATGTTGGACTTCAAAGGTTCTTGGGAGGATCATCTACACCTGGTGGAGTTTTCGTACAACAATAGCTTCCAAGCGACTATTCAGATGGCTCCGTTTGAAGCGTTGTATAGTCGTAAGTGCCGTTCACCCGTTTGTTTGGATGACGTTGGTGAACGAAGATTACTAGGACCAGATTTGGTGGTACAGACAGTCGAGAAGGTGAATACAATCAGGAAGCATATGAAGGCAGCTCAAGACAGACAGAAAAGTTGGGCTGACACGTCAAGAAAACCTCTAGAGTTCGCCGTGGGTGATTTGGTATTCCTGAAGATATCACCGACTAGAGGGGTGATTCGCTTTGGGAGTTGGGAAAGCTTAGTCCCCGATTCGTTGGACCCTTCGAGATATTGGAGCATGTTGGAGAGGTAGCATACCGTTTGGCGTTACCACAGTCGTTGGCAGGAGTGCACGATGTGTTTCATGTATCTCAACTACGGAGGTATGTTTGCGATGAAACTCACGTCTTGGATCATTCGGAGTTGACTGTACGGGAGGACCTAACTTTTGAGGAGCGACCAGTTGAAATCAAGGATCGAAGAGAAAAGGTTCTCAAGAGCAAGATTATCCCCCTTGTGCTAGTTTCTTGGGGTAATCGATTGCATGGAGAATCCACTTGGGAGCGAGAGGACGAGATCCGGCAGAAATTTCCTCACCTTTTCCTGTAGTTAGCTATCATGTATTCTTGGAATTTCGAGGACGAAATTCTTTTTGTAGTTGGGTATGATGTAACACCCGAGCCCAATAATACTATTTCTGGTTCTAGTTGAGTGTTATACATTTCTCATTTCGATTATCCTGATGGTTTGGTGCTTATTGCTAAATTTTAACCGGTTAAGTCATTTTGGCACATAACAAATTTTAACACCTAAAATGAAATTAAAAGTATCCATGTTGACCTACTCGTCGCCACTAGTCGCGTGGTAGCGTCCGCGCGTCGAGATTTCGTCCCGTTCGACGAAACGGGCAAGTTTGGACGTCTACGCGCGCGTGCAAGTGTCCGACTTGGGGGCATGCATTTTAATCACAAAGCATCTCTTTTTAAAATTTGGAACTCGCTTAAAATCCTATAATTTGAATTTGAAACATTTGGGCGCAACCCGGGCGCGATTTGGAAATGTTTCATTTAGCGCCGAAAATGCCCATTTAATTAAATATTATAAAACTATAATATATCTTAAAATCCCTATTCTGTTACTATATTTAACGTGTAAAATCTTTCTTAAAAATCTTTTAAAAATTCTTCTCTAACTCCCGTACCTTCCTCAGCCAATCACGAGGGCTAAAACCCTCGTGGGCCCCGCCTCACACTCTCTCTCTCCGTCTCTCTCTATCTCTCTATAATCTTCTCCCTCTCTTTCTTTTATATATTCCAAACTGTTCCTCACCTCCACCACGAGAAGAAACCCATCGCGAGAACCTCCGAACCCTAACCCTAGCCTCCTCGTGCTTGCGCCGTGGACCTCCCTGCGACCTCACCGTCGCCGTTCTCGCCTCCACAACCTCACCGCGCTCCTACCTCCTTCCTCCGTTCTCTTTCCGCGTCTGCACCCAACCCCCGACGCCACCACCAGCCGCAGATCTCGCCGTCGCCGCCGCCTCCCATCACCGACGACACCAGAATCCTCCTCCCTTCACCCTCGTCCCGACCTTGTCGTCGTCTTCCTCCTCCCCTCGCCGGACCACCAGAACCCGAGCCCGACCCTAGCACCAATCCCCGGGTCGCCGGAAAACGTGCCGACGATCCTCGCCGTCATCACCAGAGCCACCTCCGACCACCTCCTCTTCCCTGCGACCAGAACCCGGCCTTTACCTCCCCTCATCGCACAGCACCACCATTTCCAACGAACCCAGAAGCTTTCCAGCCTTCGCTGCTCGCCGTCGCTGCCTCGCCGGCGTCCCATCGCCGTCGAGCCCGTCGTGGTTGCCCCCTGGTGTCTCCCTGTAAGCATCCCTTTACTTTTCCATTCGTATTAACCCCCCTCGCTGGTCCTTAGTTGCGTGTATCGTATGTTTTGCTAACTTCGTCGCCTTTTTGACATTTCGCCGGATTCCGGCCGTGCCGACGGCTTGACCCGACACTCCAGCAAGGTACTCCGGTCCGCGTGGTTCCGCTGTTCGCTGTTAGGCCTCGATCCGTGGCCCGTGCACCCGTCTCGTGTTTTCCGCCGACATTGCATCCGTGTTTTCCGGTTTGCGAAACCGTCGAGGCAAGTATCAGAATACTTGCTCTAACATGCTAATGCAAGATCAAGTTTTGCTAAACATTTAATTATCATATTATTTATTACAACCACACAGCTGTTAGTAATATCGATATTATATTATAACTAGAATTGACGGTTGAATGTCTCCTTGACATTAAATCAGTATAGTAGCTTCGTGAAGTTAAGTGGTATGCTTTTAATCCATGCTTTAACTAACTAAACCAATTAGATCGTCCTTGCTTCATTCGTTAAACCATCCATGAGACAATTATTTATGCTTTAGTCTTAAACTCATGTAGCTTCATTACTTTATGTTGTTGATATTGCTTCACCTTGTGACTATTGCACCCCAAGGGTGCTTGAACCTGTTAATAAAGATAATACAAAGCACCATTGTGATTAAGTGACTATTATTGCTGTTTACTTCAAATTCTTGCTGCTGTTACTTATTCGATTGTATACCTGTTGAGAGCACATACTCGATTGCATTACATATTGACCCGACCCTGCTACACATGACACATACATACATACCGACTCATTCTGTGTACCATGACATGACTTGTTACCTGATCTCATACCTAATGCCAACAAACCTGACTTGGGGTCCTCATGGACCATTCCTGTTGTCTATCCAGACAAACCTGACCTGTTACCTGATCCTGTGTTGGCATTAGTCCTTGATTACTGAATACCTGACCGGACATACATAACTTGGGGGTATGGGGAAATCAAAGGTGAAACCGACTTGTAACTCAACAGTTCGATACCTGTTCTGATCAGTCTTACGGGCTTGGCCAGCCCCGGAGTGATGATGCTGACATCACTCGCCCATCCTGCTACCTATTACTGCCTAGCGGCACGTCTCGGATTCAGCCCCGAGAACCTTGACCGTGGTCCCGGGCACGCACGGGATACTATTGAGTTACATCGACGATTCATCAATTGATTTCAAAGACTATAGAGTAGAAACCTGATAGGACAGTTTAGTTACCACTGCACATCACCCTGCACTGTTATTTCTTAGTACTGCTTTATTCATGTTCATACCTGCATTGCTTATTACCATGTTTATATTATATTATTGGTTGACACGACGCGCTGACGTCTGGGTTTTGCATGGCCCAGATTCTTTACCACTGTTGTCGACCGAGCAGGAGTAATTCAGCCAGCAGGCTGATTTGAGAGTTCGGCAGTGGTTAGTTCATTTATTGCATTTTATTTCCAGGTGTGATCCCGCATTATGGGACGTACCTTTCTATTATTATATTGGATCACTTGCTTCCGCACTTATTGTTCATTGACTCTTGTTATTATGGATTTGGGACATGTGTTAGATTAGTTTATTTATCTTGTTCTTGATATCCCTACAGCCGTAATGTGACTGTGGGTGGATACTTCCTACCCACAGGTAGCATGGTTGGCTATGTCACGTGCCCAATCTTGCGTACTCTGGGAAGCGGGGCGTGACAAAAACCTTCTTGGGTACCTGAGATTTTCTCTTCTTAGTGCACAAGTCCTTCAAGATTTTTGCGTAGGAAGGGACTTGTTGTATTGCATCCAAGGGGGGAATGTTAATGTTAACCTGTTTAAACAACTCCACAATCTTCTCCATTTATGGATTTCGTTTATTGGATCTCAACCGGTTTGGAAATGGAACGTTTTTGAAATTGGTTGAGTCCAATGCTTATGGAGGAGATTGTGGAGTTGGAACGGATCCCAGTGCTGGTGTTTTCGTGGAGTGAGAAGTGGGTCCGTTCGGAGCAGCAGAAGAAGAGGAGCCTTTTGAAGAATGGAGAACAGGCTCAGAAGAAGAAGAAGAAGAAGAAGAAGAAGCCGGGATGTTATTATTTGTGCCAACGTTGTAGTGCAGCATCCTTCCAGATCTCAACGTAGTCACGGCACTCACATTATGGTTTTATTGTTCAAGAGCAACATGTGCATTATGTGGGTGACCAGGATTTGGGAGTGGTTGAGATGGAAGCTTCCTTTTCTCTCGCTCGCTTAAAGCCGCATTCAGTTACGCAATCTGGGTTTCGATGGTTTTGATGCTTTGCCTGTGTGCAGCAGTGTGTTGCACTAAAGACTAAATGGAAGACTAGATGTTGGCATTGGATTGAGTTGATTGCTTTACAAACACCTCCAGACTTCGTTCTAGCGAGGTAAGCTTATCGTTGTTTGACGGAACAAAATTGTTTTGAGGAAAAGAATTGTTGGGTGCAAAATTGTTCATCAAATTTTGAAAAGGTTGGAGTTGGAAGGGCTGCTGATATTGATGTTGAATTTGTTGCTGAGCTTGTTGTTGAGGAGGAAGAGGATTCTGGAAGTTGTTGTGGCCTTGGAATTGTTGTTGATTCTAATTGCAGGCGAAATTGGGATGGTTCCTCCAACCAGAATTGTAAGTGGAAGAGTATGTATCATTTTTTAGTCTTTGCTGAAATGCAGCATTGACCCGATCCTGTCCTTGAGCAGGTGGGTTCTAAGGACACTCTTCGGTCAAATTGATGGGTCTGAACAACAAGCGCAGATGGTACGAGGGGGAAGAGCAGGGGCAGGAGAAGGAGATGAGAATTTGCTCTCAATTGCTTCTAGTTTTCGCATGATCGCTGCCATTTCAGTCTTCATTGCAATTGAGATATCAAGTTGATGAACGCCTGCCCTAAAGAGACCGAAAGAAGTAGAAGAAGTAGATGAGTGTTCGGTCTGGTGCTTTCCCACTGAAGCGTTTATTCCGCGAGATCGTCGAAAAATTGCCAAGCTTCCTCGTCAGATTTGGATAGGAAGTGGCCTTGACAAATGGTCTCTAGCAACTGCTTAGTTGCTGGATTCAGGCCCTCATATAAGGTCTGGAAAAGTTGCCATCTCTCAATACCGTGATGAGGGCACTGAATAAGAAGGTCTTTGTATCGGTCAAAACACTTCCAAAAAGGTTCGGCAGGAAGCTGGGAAAATTGGTTAATTTCTTTTCGTATTCTCGTGTTTTTGTGATTTGGGTAGAACTTTTTAAGAAACGCTTTTACAAACTCATCCAAACTGTTTATGGATTGCGATGCGGTACTATACAACCACTTCTCAGCAAGGTCACACAGAGTGAAAGGAATGGCTCGTAGCCGTATAGTATCGTCGGACTGTTGAGTTGTCTTCATCATTGCACAGACGTTCTGGAATTTGTTGATGAAGATGTAGGCATCTTCGGATTCCAGCTCGTGAAATTTAGGCAACATGTTGATGAAGCGGGGCTTAATTTCAAAATTATCCCCATTGGTCGGCGGCAGTGAAAGAAAGGTAGGAAGCGCGGAGTGGGTAGGATAGAAACGATCATGGAGCGCGATTCGCCGTGGCGCTTCAACAGGAGGTGGTTGCGGGTTATTCGCACCCAGATTAGGTGGAATCATTCCCGGGGGAGGTAAAGGGATGTTAGGAGGAAATCCTGACATCTGAGAAGAAGAATTTGGTGATGATGATGGTGAAGGTGAAGATGTATGAACAGAACCCCGGTCAACGTCGGAGTTGGCCGGCAAAGGTAAGGATGAAAGAGGTGTGGAGGGAGTTTCGACGTCGGAGTCGATCGCTTAGTCGGTAGTGACTAACGAAAGGCGCACTAGGCGGACACTAGTGTCCTGAGTCCAACTGGACATACACTAAACGAGTTTAGTATAGTCAAAGCGTAGAATGTGAGGGTAAGAAAACGTCAATGAAGAAATGCGGATGAAAGGTGAGTGAAATGGGATTCTGGCGTCAAAGGGCAAGTTTTTATAAAAGTTTTTATTTTGTTGTTTTTTTAGAAAGAGTTTTGCATAAATGGGTACGGACTTACAGCACAACTTCAAACAATCACAGTTAAAACATGCACAATCATACCTAGAGGTATGGTCTTCAAAGTCCACTAAACTGCTCCTAACTGTTCCAAAGTGACAAGTTATGAGATAACCCTCAAATCGTCTCTTCAGTGCCAATTGTGGCCAGGTAAGCACAAATGAAGAACGGAGGGTTCCGCTCATGAATCACCGTGAGACGGGCCTTTTAAAATTACCTTTCTCACTTGTCTAACCTAGGCACCACAAAGTCAAGTTTAGATAAACGATTGAATACCCACAACCTTTCTCTGTCCTATTAAGCACGACAGTCCTTAGTTGGTTGAGTCTAGATATTTTTTTAATTAAGCTTAAGGGTAATGCATATGCTTTTAGTGATTTTTCGGGTCTTAAGAAGGGTGATGTAATCCCCACCTAATCTGAATTGGTGTTATAGCCCCTTAAAATCCGTATTATTTATGCAAAACAGTAACAACCAAAAATCTAATACACTTGCAAAAATTTATTTGGCGGCGGCGCAAAGAATCCTGCACAAAAACAGTTTATTGGAGAGGGGAAGAGACTTTGTGCAAAGAATGCCGCAGAAAAATATAGTTCAGTGGAGTTCAGAGGAGTGGAGAAGAGAAATGGAATACTCACAAAGAGTTTTGGGTGCTGACGTCACCCTTTGACCGCGGTTCCGCTGTCAAACTTGTGATTCTGCCGTGGTTCCGCGGCAGTTCAGAAGGTTGACGACTTCAAATTTTTTTCCTGTGCTGATTTGGTTCTCTTCTTCCTGTTTAGATCTCCTGAATCTTGACTGGCTTACTGAATGTGCTCCAGAATTTTACAGCAAGGCCGTGGTTCCGTCTTGATCCTCCGCGGTGTAGCCGCGAGAGATGGGTCTAACTCCTTACGTCTTTGGTACTGAACTTGACCTTCTTCCTATCCTGCACACTTGCACAAAAACTAATAAAAAATAACAAGATGATTTTTATTTTTTATATTTTTTTGTATTTTTATATTTTAATTAACCCGAAATTACACTAAGAAATAAACTACCGTCTCCCCGGCAACGGCGCCATTTGATTGTTCTAGTTTTCTGTGTGCTTAATTTTAATTACCGCAATCAAGACGGTTTCTCTTGGTAGCTAGCCGGTTGAGTACGGGTCGATCCACAGGGAGATGGAATCTTTTTCTTTATGTTTTAACGAGTTAAATCCAAATATGTCGAGATTTGTTTTAAGATCAACTAATGAAATAAATGATGATAAAAGATCTTGTTAGGGTTAGGATTAGGTTTGTTTGAGTTAGGAATTTCTCACTCCTTTCATTGCCATTCTTAATATCGGTGTTACGGTAATCGGCAACAACGGGGATTAGCACGACTAGGAAGGAACTTGCAAGTATAAGCTAGGCTTTCCATGCTTTGTTTCTTCCTTTTGGTCCTTGTCCGTCCGTTCTTGGCTCTTAGCCTTAACCTCCAATTAATTCAACCACAATCGATCTTACTAGGGAATCACCGCTATCATGTAGGATAGGGTGCCGTAGTGAGCGGATTGTGGTTCAATTAAAAGGAGTCCGAATTAAGGTGTTGGGTAAAGAAAAGAGTGAGAGAGATTTCTTTCTCTCAAACTTTCCTTCTGTTGCCCTGACAAGTGAGAAATTACTCACCCATTAAAAAGATAAAAACAAGAAGGAAGGTAGAAAGAAATGAGGTTAAGAATAATTACAACTAGCTATTTGAGATCTCACCTTGGCAAGGATCTTACTCAAGCATCATCGTTGTAGAAGAAGAAAAACAAGTGAAAAATAACAATAAAATAATACGACTAAATTAGCAAATGAAAAATTGCAAATAATAAATATACATGCAAGATAAAAAGAACTCTTTTTTTTTTATTTTTCATTAATCATCACTCAAGAACTCACTACAATTTTTAATGGAGAAAGATAATAAGGAAGAAGAACTACAGAATTTAATCCTAAAATCTAAATAAAGAAAAGCACACCCTAGTTTGGCTTTGAGCTCTGCTATTTATAGACAGGAAAGTGAAACCCTAGGTTTACAATCTGAGCCAAATACGAGATTACAAAACTATCCCAAGAGAGCCGAGTCAACGCTGCTTTGACGCAACCGACACTGTTCAGATGCGGCCGCGGTTCCGCGGTAGAAGTGCCTTTTTGGCCGCGGTTCCGCGGCCGTTTGGTGTATTTGACTTCTCATTTTTTCTGGGTTTCTTCATTTAGCTGTTCTCTTCTGTTTTGTACACTTGGTTTTTCAGAATCTCTTCAGTTTTCTTCCAAATTTTCAGCAGTGCAAAATGATGTGGACTTTTGCTTTGAGCTCCGCATTGAAGTCTTGGATCTTGTGCTGCCCTTGTGCTATGTGCATTGAAGTGACCAATGATTTGCCATTTTGTCCCTTGAACTGGTAGGCGGCATCATACGGATGCTGAGCGGAGATCAGTTGTTTGTCGTAGTCCCGCATTTGTTGCGACTTTTCATGAATTTCACTGTAAAGAGCTGAGAACCTGTAACCTGCAATTATTCAGCAAATACGGATCAAAAGTACCTACCTATATGCAATGTGATCAAGAATGGGCGGTATAAAAATGTAAAAATTTGATATGAACAACACCTTTGAGCTGCGGTAGGGAGGAAATCAAAGCACAGTGAGAGCCACACAAGACTCTATGACGATCTCGGATCTATAGACTAAGTTGTACCAGTGTCACAAGAGAACTGCTATCTGACGATAGGTATAATACCAACTAGGAGTTCTCGGCGAGTCCTTTTCGGTGTACCCATTCTCTAATGAGCACCTATGTACAATCTTTGATGTCAAACACTAATGGCTATGGGATCAACCGTCGCCCCATACAGGCTCAAGAAACGTACACACTAGTCTACTTTGGAATATCGATGCCCTGTCTCGATATCCCCTCGACTAGGAACTGTTAAAGGATGTAATTGTGCACCACCCTAGCCCCAATAGTATGATCTGCATCATAGTCTTCGTAGTCAAGTACATAGCCTAAGAGCTTTATCAACATATAAGAGAAAGACAGTATAATAATACCAGTCTACTTGTTAAGATAAAGGCAACCAGATAACATACTATCATGTCGAGCAAGAAAGTCCTCCATATATATGTCCAAGCATCCACTATATCATACAATAATGGCCTCTAGGGTATACATATGACTAACAATCTCCCACTTGCACCAAGGCCAGTTGTTGTAGTATCTCATACCCAACATCCTAAAAAGTCTCTTGATTAGCATTTGGGGGAGGGCCTTGGTGAGTGGATCCGCTGTGTTATCATCTGTGTCAACTCTTATGACCTCGATCTTCCGGAGATCTACTATCTCTCTGATCAGGTGATACCACCTAAAAATATGTCTGGATCACTGATGGGACTGGGGTTTCTTGGCCAAAACCACAGCTCCATTGTTATCACAATACACAGGTATTGGATACTCAATGGATGGAACCTCGCCTAGTTCATCTTATGAACATATTTATCCAGAAAACCTCTTTGGAAGCATCGTTGGTAGTGATGTATTCAGCCTTCATCGTTGAGTCTGCTACGGTATCTATCTTAGAACTCTTCCAACATACCGTCCCTCCACTGAGGGTGAAGACAAAACCTAGGGCTCAAGGGAGAAGAAAGGGGTCCCCTTTCATCATCTTCGAAAATATCTTGGGAGTTTAACTCCACAAATATATATATATATATATATATATATAATAATAATAATAATAATAATAATAATAATAATAATAAATCTTTTTTTTGGAGTACAACTCCCAGTGCAGGGGCTAAGCCCCTTTGTCATATTTTTCAGGAGTTTAACTCCAAAAGTAAATTGGGAGTATAACTCCCAGTATAGGGGCTAAGCCCTTTTTTTCTCGCTGGAGCCCGGTGCCCAGCGCCCGCTTGCCAAGCACACGAGGCACCGGCGCCCGGCGCCCACATGCCAAACATGTGAGGCGCTGGCGTCCAGCGCCCAGCGCCCGTGTGCTAGGCAAGTGAGGCGCTGGCACCCACGCGTCCTTTGGACTTTATTTTCCCTCTTTTTTATATATATATACACACTCCACAACACTTTCCCTGTTAGAAAAAATTCTAACGGGGCGCTGCTCCGTACCTTGCAAGGGGGCTGCTATCCCCTTGACCCCCAGTCCGCTAACAGGGTAGCGGAACCCCCGTAAACTCTACGAAGCCCCTGATATATCCAAAACCCCTCAAGACACACATACGCACATTGAGTTCGCATGACCAGTTTGACCCATCAATCGGAGGTTCCCTCATTCTAAAGACGAGGGGTAATTAATGACAGCTTTGTCCGCGGCTGCCAGAGATTCGGATTCTCACAATCAATAAATCCCCGCCAACCCTACGCAAGGGGAATCTGTAGTACGCCTGATAAGCGACGCGTATTCCCATCTCAATGGGGTGACGAAAAACACCCTACAACTATACTCAACAAAAACCTATTTGCACGACTCCTTTAAGTCGTGGTAGGGTAGAAATCTAAGTATAGTGGGAACACACATGAGACACTATAGAGATCTCAGATCCTAAGGACTACCATGTACCCATGTCACAAGAGAACTGCTACCTGACATTGTTATATTACCAACTAGGAGTTCTTGGTGAATCCGTCTACTGTAACTCATCCAATGAGCACCTGTATACAATTCTCGATGTCAAACCCCAATAGCTACAGGATCAACTATCGCTCTTCAACCAGGTCAGGAAACGTACACACTAGTCTAAACTGGAGTACCAATACCCAGTCTCGATACTCCTACGACTAAGGACATTTAAGGATGTGCTTATCGACTACTCAGGCCCTACTAGTATGATCTCTATCATCGTCCTGGTAGTCAAGAAAAATCCTAGGGTTTTATCTCATGTCTAAATGATACGTGATAGTAAATAAAACGCATCACAGGAAAGATAAAGGCAAACCAGATAGCATATTATCATCTTGAGTAAGATTGTCCTCTCGTATAGGTCCTCCTTCAATTACAATAATTGCCTTGAGAGCACCTATATCCAATAATCTCCCACTTGCACTTAAGGCTAATTATTGCGGTATCTCATACCCAACATCTATACTAACAGTTTTGCAAACCATGTTTGAGAACTAGCCTTAATGAGTGGACCCGGTATAGTGCATCTCTATGTTTCTCCCTGAATCTCAACTTCGCGGAGATCAAATATCTCCCGAACTAAGTGATACCTGCCTTAGTATTTTCCTGGACAGATGATGGGATCATGTTCATAAATGAACAATTATATCCAGCGAATTCTCAGGCGGTATCCCTTGCTGATTCACAATCAGCATCTAGCGCTATGACTACCTCAGAATCCTACTTGGAACCTTTTCTAATATACTGCTCCTTAAAAGAGGGTAAATTTATAACTCGCGACAGACAATCTGTCTTGTATGGGAAGTTAGAATCGGTAACCACCTCCTTCAGGAGGTTGCTATTACCATACACCAAGAACATCAAATACTCTTCACTGCTACCCTATGTTTCTCTCGGATTGGACTGACATCAATATCCTGTATGGAGAAACACTTGTGATCACCATTGTTTTACCGATTTGCAGCATATGAACATCACTTCCTATCAAGAGTATGTCATCGACATACTATATGAGGAATCTAACAATACTTTCTACCATCTTCTTACAAATATCAGGTCCATCTCTCATTTTGATGAAGTCAAACACTTTGACCGTACCATCAAAACAGATGATTCTTCTCCGCTATGCATGTTTTAGTCTATAAATAGACTAAAACAAGTTGCACATCTTCCGCTGCTCCCATTGACTACGATAACCCTCTGGCAGAGTTATATAAACATACACTTTTAAATCCAATTTAGAAAGACGTTATAGTTATCCACGTGCCAGATATCATAGTCATGAAAGACAATAATGACAAGTTATATCCGTATGGATTTCAGCGTAGATACTGAAATAATAGTTTCATCACAATCCACAACGGGTATTTGATGAAAAATTTTTACTACAAGTCTAGCCTTATTAGGTCAACACCTTTCCATTTGCACTAATCTTGAATGATATACTTGCTCTCAATGGGTTTTACCTCTTCAGGAGCACCCAACAAAGTCTACACTTTGTTGCAGTGCAGGAAGTCCAACTTAGATATCTTGGTATCCAACTATCAGTCGGAAGTCACCATTTTCCATGACCTGCTAATAACCAGTAGAGTCATTATCACATAATGCAAGTCTCCTTATCACTGTCAACGAGGAAACCGTAGTACCTCTCAAGTGGCTGAGGCCACCTGCCAAATTTGCAGAGTGGCTAAGCTTTGTTAGGGTCAATTGATTTTCAGGTTCTACTAAATTTTCAGTAACCGTTTGCGGTTCTGGAATTACTTCCAGTACTACCATACTTCCACTAATTTCTTTTGCAAAAAATTCCTTTTCTAAAAAGGTGGCGTGTCGAGAACAAAATAACTTTTGATCCCGAAAATAGTAGAAAGTTAAACCCTCGTCAATACCCGGGATAACCTACAAACTGCTATTACTGAAACGTGCCTTGAGTTTATCTGGATTCTGGTTTTAAGCATAAGCCGGATAACTCAACATCTTAACAATCTTAAAATGATATCCCATTCTATATCAAATATAGAATTTGAGGCACTGATTTAAGTGGAACCAGTATCGATTGATATGGATCTATTTCTAGTGCATCCTTTAATTGAAAAAGGGGATTCAGCATTACTCATCACGGAGCGTACCCGCGGATGAGCAATCTGAGAGATAATCAAATTCTCGATTATATTACTACGGAATACCTAGCATACGTATCTATATTTTCGAACACTTTGAAGAATCTTGATACTTCCAACATTTGGTTCTCTACTTTATTCATTTAGCTTATGAACTTCTCAAAATCTTTGGACTTTGCATTTCAACAAGAATGCGTGTCTAAAACCAAATAACTCATAGTAAAACAGAATGAAGCATGAATACCATCCCCTTGTCCATGCGGACACTGGACAACATACATCATCATGTATAAGCCCTATAAGTTCACTAACTCATACTCTATGTGTTGTAATTTGAAAACTGTATTTTGGTTAAGAATGTATATTCCGTTATTCAATACACCTCACCCAATCATCAAATGATAAAGGAAAATGTTCATAGCATAATTTTTGAAAATTTATATCCCACTTTATCAAATAAAAAGACAGATATATCAGTTTTTAAAAGTTGGTGCATAATAACAGATATTCAAAACCAAAAGTTTGCCGAAAGGCAAAAACAGGTGATTTTCCCAATAGCAACAATTGCTCCGATTTCCGATATTGATGATCAAATCACCTTTTTAATAATCTAATTGATTGATCGTGAAAAAGTGTTTGTAGAATAACCACAATCAATAATGGTGTCGCGTGTAGCTAGCCGAGATGAGTACGGATCGTCCTCAGGGAAACGTGGAACCTTTATCTTGCTTTAGTCGAGTTGATTGAAAAGAGAGAGAATAGTTTTAAGATCTATTTTAAATACGGATATAGATTTTATAAGGAAAATGCTCGTAGGGTTCATAGGATTTAGTAGTTGATGGATGATTAATAAAGATGACTCCTTTTATCTTTTGATAGATTTAAAACTAGATTGATAGTGATGAATGAGAATTAGGGTTCTTGGAAGAAACTAGGGTTTCCCCACTATTGACCCTTTTCCCTTCATTGATCTCTATTCATGTCTATCCCTTAACAAAACAATTGTTAATCTAATCTCAAATCGCGGTCGAGACTAGCAATAAATTGGTAGCGCGCCCGATAAAGATATTAACAATTCTTTTACTAAAGTTTATAAACTTCATAAGATGTAAAAGAACTTAAAATATTTTCTCATCCATTGTTCTACCCTAATCCTACAAACCCTAGGAAGTTAGGAATTACTCACACATATTGTGAGAAGAAGAACAAAGGATAATCAAAGAAATCATAATGCAGAAAGTAAAAATATAGAAAATTAAATGCTAACTAATTAAACTAATGATCTACCTTTATTAATCAACTTCACAAGTAAAAATCCTACGAATTTAGATTACAAGAGAAAGAAATTGCTCTCGATCTTTACCTCGTAGGAAGTAGATGCTCCGTCGATTTTCACGTCGCCCTATAACGTCGAATCGTGGACCTATCATGGATCTCTTGTTCTTTGACGGTGATTTGCTTCATGTAAAGGTGATGAATTCTAATTTTAGCCCTCGGTTCTTTATATTGCTCTCAAAGCATAAACCCTAGATCTCATAGATTTAGACTTACTATAAATATCCAATTTCCAAAATCACAGATCCTACGGCCACCAATTGGCCGTGGATCCGCCGCAATTAGGGTACATTGGCCGCGGAAGCGCTGCGCTATAAAGGAGTTAAGGTTTGGATTTTCTTGTGTGGGCTCTTGTTGACACGTGGAGATCTTTTCCATACTTGGATTCTTCGAATATTTGTTGAGTCTCTGCCAGTATTGATTCTACGATTTTAGCAGATTTTTGATCCTGACATCTTGAAAATCTTGATCTCCTGACCTGAGCTAAATCTTGCATAACATTTATCCTTAGATTAGTAATTTCCTTCATCCTACTAACCTTTGGGACAACAGCTCATAACCATTTTAAGCAATCTTCGTTTAAGAAAACATCTAAATTTTTTGCTTTTCTCAAACTATTCCTATTTTTCATATGTAGTTTTTCACTTTCAAACTTTCATTATCAAATTTTTTTTGTGCTTATATATAGTATAATGCAAAATAATGCATGAATAAGCATAAACCTCCCCCAAACCTATTTGCAGTAGTGTCCTCACTGATGTCATCTATTAAGCTAAAAAAACTGTAGGCTTGGAAGGAAAAGTTAGTAACGGGGTAAGAAATAATGACAGTGAAAATCCCCCCAAACTTATTTTGGGCTCATAATTTTGTAAAAATTTATTTTCTTTCAAGAGCCAAAAAATATCCCCCCCTCCAAACTTGAGTAAAATCGTATTAAGCATTTAAAATTATGAGGAGGAGTTAAAGTTATTGGTTAATATAAAGTTTTACAAAGATCAAAAATCAACACCAACTATTCAAATATTTTATTGATATAATGCATTGGTTGGTAGAAGATCAAGTCACCTATCGACGTGAAGAAGTGGGGAGGGGATAAGAGGTGGAATAGAATAGGTTTACGTCTTGGTTTATAGAGACGAAACAATGATGGTGGATCACTCGCATTCTCGTTATTGATAAGAAGAAGGGGTGGTGGTTCAACTTCTTTGTGTTGGGGTTGATTCATCACAACTCCCATATTTTCTAAGAATACGAGTTCTTCTGCGAAGATTTCGTCAACGCTTTCATCAATATCCCGAATAATAATCTCATCGGAAAGAACGGGATGATACTCAGACTTGATAAAAGGTTCATATTTAGCGTTAGATGTTGACCCAGACAACTAGATAGAAGGGTCGATATGTGTATAATAAATAGCAGGGTCAAACAACAACGTAATAGCGGAGTCGAGATCAGTACGTGAAGCTTTTCAAGTTCGCTGCTGTCGGAATCCATCCTTTCGACAGAAAATACTTAAGCATAGGGTTCGGAAGGTTCACTTCCCAACTTGTAAATGTTAAGCACAATTGACATCTTCCCGAAGGATAGGGTCATATAGTCGTTTTGACAATTGATTATTGCGTTGGAAGTCGCAAGAAAAGGTCGACTTAAAATCATCGGAATTTGGTTTCGTGGGTTCGCTACAGACTGTGTATCAATAACGATAAAGTCCACAGGGAATATAAACTCCCCGAATTTGATTAACACGTCCTCTAGCTTACCCCTGGGTTGGGTGATAGATCGATCGGCCATCTGAAGAGTGCAGTGCGTTGGTTTTAACTCTCCGATCCCTAATTGCTCATAGAGAGAATATGGAAGCAAGTTAACACTAGCACCTAAATCGAGTAGAGCACGATTGATATTTTTACCCTTAATAGAAATAGATATGGTAGGACTTTCGAGGTCTGTTCGTTTCTTGGGTAATTGTTGGGTAAATGATGTGCTCACATTACTCGCTAAGAAAACTTTTTTAGGTACTTGAATTTTTTTCTTCCTAGTGCACAAGTCCTTTAGAATTTAGGAGAGGAATGTTTATGTTAACTTACTTAAAAGTTTCCACAATCTTCTCCATTTGTGGACTTGGTCTGTTGCCCCTTAACCTATTTGGATAAGGTGCTTTATCAACAAGGGTTGGGTCCAACATTGGAGAGAATTGCGGGGGATGGAATGGATCCCAGAATTGGAGTGGGGATTGTTTTAGGTAGACTCGAGAAAACGGGCTGAGTGTTCGAGCCTTGGGGAAAACGGAGAGTAGGCTCGGAAGAAGGTGGAATAGACGAAATAGGAGAAGAAGTAGAAGCCGATGTATCAATATCATCAACGTCATCAACATGTTCACCCACTTAGTTGTCCAGCACTCTTCCTAATCTCAACGTGGTAACAACACTCATATTATAACTTTGTGAGTGGCCAGGATGCGGTAGAGGTTGAGATGGATGTTTCCCTTTTTCTTTCGCACTCATCGCGACATTTATTTGTGCAAGTTGTGCTTCTATCGATTTTATACTTTCACCGTGAGAGGTGGTGGTCTGCGTTAACGATCGGATAGAAGACTTTAATTCATCCGTCGTTTTCATGGAATGTTTAATAAACATATCCATGCTTCGTTCGAGTGTGGAGAGTTTTTCGGTACCAGGCTTTTGGAAAGAATCATTAATCTGTGCAGAAGTGTTGGCTGGATTTTGAAAGGATTGTGGTTGAAAGGGGTGATGACTCGGTTGTGGTGGTTGTTGTTGCTGTGGAAGAAGTCTTTGATAATTGCTTTGGAACTGGTTTTGATTTTGGATTTAGTTTTGGTTCCAAAAAAAATTAAGATGAATCCTCCATCCCTGATTATATGTGGAAGACTAAGAATCGTTTCTAGGTCGTTACTGAAAAGTAGTAGTAATTTGTTCTTGACCTTGAAACGGTGGACTTATAGGACATTCTTCCGTTAAATGTGATGGGTCGGAACAGCAACCACATACGGTTTTGGGGAGCGTAACCTGGTTTAGGGAGGCTGATGAAAATTTGTTTTCCATAACTTCGAGTTTTTTCTGCTTCATTGCCATTTCGGCTTTCATTGCGATGAAAATATCGATCTTATGGATGCCTGGTCTAGATGAAGATGATGGCGGTCTAACGCTTTCCCACTGTAAAGTTTGTTCAGTGAGATCTTTCAGGAATTGCCAAGCTTCACCATTATCTTTGGACATGAAATGGCATTGACAAATGGTCTCAAGCATCTATTTTGTCGCTGGATTAATACCCTCATTTATAATTCGACAAAGGTCCCATCTATTAATTCCGTGATCAGGGCATTGGACTAGCAGATCTTTAAACCGTTCAAAGCATTTCTAAAATGGTTCATTGGAAAGATGGGTAAACTGGTTAATCTCGCTTCGAACATGGGCGGTCTTATGATTGGGATAAAATTTCTTGAGGAATGCTATAAAGAATTCATCCCATTTGGAAATAGAGTGTGCGGCAGTGTTATAAAGCCATTTTTCTGCTAGATCGTACAAGGTAAAAGGGAGAAGACGTAATCTCATAACATCCACAGAAAGTTGTGTAGTGCTCATCATTGAGCATACGTTTTCGAATTTGGTAATAAAAACGTACGCATCTTCGGATTCAAGCCCGTGAAATTTAGGCAACAGTTTGATGAATTGGGGTTTAATTTCAAAATTATCCCCATTGGCTGGTGGAATAGATAGACAGGTAGGAAGGGACCGCATATCGGGTATCATCTTTCTTGAAGAGAGATGCGCGGTGGATTCTGCGCACCTACGGGTGGTGGTAGGGTGGTGTTATAATCTAATGGAGAACCGTCCATCTCAGTCGATGTGGTGGATGGAGGGGAAAACGAAAATGAAGAAGTACCGACTTCGGAGTCGATAGCAGAAACGCGGACAAGACGGGCACTAGAATCCCGTGTCCAGCCGAGCATGCACTAAGCGGGTTTAGCGCACGTGGAAGCGTGTGAGAATGATTTAAAAATGGTTTGTTTTGAAAAGCGTCGGACGTGAGACAAATCGCACAAAAAATGCACAATCAATCCTAGAATTAAGGTCGCCTAGGTCAAGTCACTAGACCGCTCCTAGACTTCTAAAGGACAAGCCACAGGATTAATCATCTACCACCTCTTTATCGCTCTTGTGGCCAGGTAAGTACCAGGTAAGTGGGAGGTATCCTCTATACGAATCACCGAATATAGTTGGCCTAATTAAGTAACCACTTGCCTCCGTCACACTTGCCTAGACACCATAAAAGAAATGTGGATAAGAGATAGATTACCCATGACCTTCCTCTGTCCTAATTGAGCGTGACGGTCCTTAGAGTCTTGGTCTAGATATTTTTTAATTAATATAGGGTTATGCGGATGCTCGTTTTGTGATTTGTAGGGCTTAGGAAGAATAATGAAATCCCCACCTAATCTGAATTTTGGTCTTGCCCTTTAAAGTCCCTATTAAAATATGCACAAACAAACCAATTATAAAACACGCAAAAGATTTTTGAGCGGCGATATTTTGCAAAGAATCCTGCAGAAAATCAAATTATTGGATTTCTAGAGGAGAGAGAAAGATATGAGAAAGATACCAGAGAAATTTGGGGGCACAACTCCTCAAGACCGCCGCCCAACCGCACTAATGCCACGGTTCCACCGCGCAATGGAGGGATCTTTTGACAATTTTTCTACAGTGGCCTCTTTTGCTCCTCTGGTCCTCTCTGAAAGTCTCTGAATCTTGATTTCCTCACTCTAGTGACTCCAGATTCTCTCGAAAAAATCGCACACTAATCGTTAAATACACAATTTGCTGTTTTGTTTATTTTTATGATATGGATCGAATAAGAATTCAACCCGAATAGCAAGAAAAAAATTACACACGTATCCCCGGCAACGGCACCATTTGATTAATCGTGAAAAAGTGTTTGTAAAATAACCGCAATCAATAACGGTGTCGCGTGTAGCTAGCCGAGATCTTTTCTAGACTTGGATTTTCTTGTGTGGCCTCTTGTTGACACGTGGAGATCTTTTCCAGACTTGGATTCTTCGAATATTTCCTGAGCCTCTGCCAGTATTGATTCTACGATTTTAGCAGATTTTTTATGCTGACATCTTGAAAATCTTGATCTCCTGACATGAGCTAAATCTTGCATAATATCTCCATGAATAATGTTAGTACTATTTATTAGAGAGAATATCTTAATCACTTTATATGGTAATAAATCTTTGAGAAACTTGATTAAGAATATTGGTAAGATATGCATCTTTTAATTACTAAAATATTATGCATATATTTTGAAATATTATTCTAACCATTTATATGATATTATATCTTTTAAGAATCTTGATTAGAATATTTGATATGATATGCATATTTTAATTACCAAAATATTATGCATATATTTTCCTTCATAATGTTAATTATAATATATAAACATATGGTAAAGAGTATTTTGCAGATAAACCCAAATAAGTTCTATATTTATAATAAACACATTTAAATATTTAAGGAAAGTAAGGAAAATGTTATATCAAAAGTGCAATATTTTCGACTGAACACTAATCCTTCTCAGCATCTGTAACAACTTAAAGATGTGGGATGTTAATCCAGTATCTATATACCCAGAATTCAGAATTAATTGGAAAACGATTTTTGATTACAATCACATAGAAAACATGAAATATCAAAATATTTCAAGGGGTGACTGGGTATTCTAAGTAACGCCTCTTTCATTACCCAGAATCATAACAGTAGTTGTATTTTCCTTTCCGCTCACTTCGACCCCTACTGTTGCCTTTCTTTCTTACCTTGTGTATACCTGACTTATGCTGGTTGGTTTTCTACTTAACTTTCTTTTCAGCTCCAGCATCGGGATTGGAAGAAGACTATTCAACAATCATAACTGGTACATTCTATTTATTCAAGGAGCTCTCAAATTTGAGATAAGGTGGAGAGGAGAGACAATTGAATTGTATCATATACAATTCATTTTCTCGAGAACCTGCGGCCATCCTCGACTGAAACAATTTATTCGAGTTCGTATCTAACTATACGATGGCCTTCCAAACAATATGGATATCTATATCGGATACAGAGTGTTCTGGAGGAAGCAAAATGGGAAGTGAGAGGGGTAAGGACATATGCGACTATGTCGTGAAATAGGGCAAACATGACATTCTAAAGCCAAAGTTTGTAAAAAGGTCCGGTTAACTTAGTTTACGAGTTTTAAGTTTAAGGTCAGTCTTAGGTCGCTGCCAAAGAGAGAAAAGAAACACCCGTCGTGCACTCTATCAAGATTAGATTGGTATATTTATTTAATCAGGATGGCTCCTACTGTTTTATTGAATCCCCCTTCAAACCCTAAAAGGAGAATTAGCCGGGATCATATCCCGAGAGTAACTATTACTAACAGTAAGAATCGGGACCCAACTATCACGGCTTGGTAACCTTAACTAAAGATCAATAAATTACTCCACTCCATAGAAGGTATGATCATTGCAAGTTTTAACAGTTGAAACTCCTGATATGGTTTTTGTCCCTAGGACTCTAGGAACTTGACTAGAGGCCAACAAATCAAAGAGTTCTAGTCAAGTTCAATCCGTCATTTCTTGATTGGTTTAGACCCATCCATACAAACCCTTGACTAGAGGCCAACAAAGTTATACGACTGTTTTAACCAATCACATCTCATGCTGTCATGAAGACATCACTTAGCTACCGTATACTACGTCTTGACTAGAAGCCAACAAATGTAGCACGAATACTAAATACTCTACTTCATGAAATGACAGAGGGCTTTGGCTGGTTTTGAAGAAAAACTTAAACGTAATGAACTTGATGTCATCATAGGAACCTGGTGGTTTTGCATATTTATAATTACGTAGACTATTGCTTAAGTGCTGATTTCTCATAAAGAGATCAGGGCTCTTACCTCACTGAATGAGGTGCATGATATTCCTAACCGAATGTGCAAAGTAAAAGACTACGGCTATTCAATTTGCAAATTTATAGTAACACAATTTTTTACCAAAGAGGTCACTCCCTGTGAACAGATATAGGCCCTTTCCTCGTCGAATGAGGTGCGGGATATTCCTAACCGAATATCTCTGTGTAAAGCAAAAGATTCGACTATAACATCATAATATTTGATATTTAATTTCTACAACGTGTTTTAGGTTTATTATTTTTGCATTAATTTGAATTAATGCAATCCCATCAAATAGATAATCACATTACCTACCATCTTCTCATACAATCACAGAAAAGTATGAAAGCAAAATAGAATACATATATACACCATCCGTATTTTCCACGGGGCCCCGGGTATTCACCGTAAGGTTACTTAACTTACGACAGGGCGGGGGTAGGGCTAGAGCGGGTGCAAAACGTATGTAGTATTTATTTATATATCATATATATATATATATCCAATATATCACATATATCAACATGTCATTATATAAAATATCGCAGGCAGATAATCATCATTACAGCTAAGCGATAAATATCATCACATGCAAGTAAACATATCACAAGCAAGTAATGAACATTATAGAATAGGAATGGTCGGATTACTTAGGAATCCCGCTTTTCATTCGAGCCACAAACGAAATGCGACATTCATCGGTTGCGTGAATAGCCCGTGTGCAACCAAAATCAGATTCCTACGAGTGCGGTAAGCTGCCACGCAACCCAAGAAACGAGACAACCCAACATCATCATCATAAGGAGGCCACTCGACACTTTCTCGAATCCGGTGACTTGAGCACTCTTCCGCGGGTCTATCCTATACCCCTTATAAGCATGGCAAGCAACCCGCCAATCCAAAACTCGAGCGACCCGATCTTAAATTCTTGAGATGGCCATCCGCTGCAATTTAGAATTCAATTGCTCGTGCGTTTCTCCATGGGGTAATCCTAAACCTGTATTATACAACGGCGACAACGATCACAACCTGATCGTGTCCCAACAAATAATAATACATCGTGGTAACGATGACCACAAGTCGGTCGCTCACCCCGAAAAAGAATATACATATAGCGGAAATGGCGGCCACAAGTTGGAGCTCGTCCCGAACAAATGAATATACAAGATGGTTACGAACATGAATGAAAATAACACTTATCGCAACATCACAGTTCTGCACGGGGGCTAATTATTTCACGACAATCCAACACATTCTAACAAATTCTATATAATAGCATATATCAACAAGAATTACAATAACAAACGCGCAATCTCGTCTAATTGATCACATAGCAATTAGGCGATGTTTTCCAACGTATATCCTTATTTTATCCATGTTCGAGCCGACTAAATCAAACACTTTGATTTATTCGATTTGCACTATGACATTAGAATTCATAAACCGTGAGATCACTAACTTGAAATTCCAAAAACTGAATTTCAAGTTCATCCCGGCAACGAAAATCGCCTCATTTTTACACGATATCGAACCCCGATAACCCCATAAAACCCCATACTATATGAGCCTTGATTCGGCCCCGAAAAGGGGCCGAATCAGGGCCGGGATCAGCCTTGAATCAGGGCAGAATCAGGCCTGGAATAGTCCCAAATTAGGGCTGATCTAGTGGCTAATTCTGCCCCCGATGCGTGGCTGAATCGGCCTCGGTTCAGCCCCGAATTGGGGCTGAATTGAGCTCATATTGGGAGGGTTCGGGTTATCTTGAGCCTACTCTAAACTCTTGGTCCGAACCACGAATCCGGTAGCTCCGGCATAAGCAAAAATGAGAGCTTATCATTCAAATATTTAAAACTAGTTTTGAAAATTTTGAGTTTCAAGAATTCCAATGTCACCAAAACAAGTTGCAGTCTTTTGGTATGGCTCTGATACCACTGTTGGGTTGCTAGGCTCCTCTAGTAGGGTTTAAAGCATGCTGTCATTTTAAAAATCTAGAGAGCATTAGTATGCCTAAACCAAGAATCAAACCATACTACTAAACTTGTGTCTAAACTAGTAAGGTAAAAACAAGAATTTAATGGGCTAAAACCTTTGTAGCGTGTTAGCCACCTCTCCTTAGACTCCGACTAGTCTCCACGAAACCCGGAACAAGGTTGCTCGATGATCTCCTCGCTGAAGATGATCTACCTTGAGATAACTCTAGAACATGCTTTAGTTAATTTTTCTCTTTTCTTTTTCCATTTCTCACTTGAAAAAAATCAAGAGAGGATGGCTATAGAGAAGATGAGATGAAGAAGAAGATGAACATGAGAATGGATAAAAATGTGAAAAAAATCTAAGAATGAGTCACAAAAATGTGTCATCAAGTAAAAACACCTAATCAAGTCTATAACCATCTAATTTTAATGACTCATTCTCATTTAAAAAGTGTTCTCATTTACCATATTATTCTCATACACCCATCTTCAATGTACCATCTAGTATGACACAATATTTATATCAAATATAAATATTATTAAAGAGAAGGAAATAATAAAGTGAGTATGATATTAATTAATATATAAATATATAAATGTACATTTAATTGTTAAATCAACACTTGATTTAATAATCCGGCTATATCATATATATACTGGCTAATATCAATAAACAGCCGATTAAAATACGTGTATCAAATACATATGTTCAATCGAACTCCTGCACGTATCCTTATACGTGCCCTATATCATTTCACATGTGTTGGAAAACCTCTGTGTGGGACTCTAAAGACTCGACAATACGCTGGCAGTAGTTTAGGATCATATCCATAGCCCACAAGCACGTCAACGGTACTAGCTGCACGTAACGGCTACCCAGGTATTGATCGAAAGAAGGTCAACGAGTAAGCTCATCAGAACCCTGCAAAGTCTATCAATGACATTACCGTACAGTTCGGTCTCTTCGTCTAAGAGTATTGCATATCGGGTCTAGAGTTTGGAATCTGTCAGACCCTAAAAACTCGATAAGTCGTACGACAGAGAACTCATAACCAACCGAAGATACAACTGATAATACTTATCAGTTTATCTCCACTGCGATGGCCATTGACTTGTGGTTGTAGTCATGTCATGCACAGCGCGACATCAACTCCCTATATCGTGAGAGACGAATCCCCTCGACCACTCACTGCCTCCACGTGCTTGGGGACTATACCCAACAAAAATCTATTTGCACGACTCTTTTGGGCTATGGTAAGGTAGAAATCTAAGTATAGTAGGAACACATATGAGACACTATGGAGATCTCAGGTCCTAAAGACTACCCTTGTTCTTTTATAAAAAAATAATAAAATAAATAAATAATTAATGAACCAAAAAGCGATGGAAGAATTCCCCAAAAGGAGCATCACGTGCCCACACGTGATGTGCCTTGGAGAAAAATTATAAGTATTACACTTAACAAATAAGGCTGAAGTTGAGCCTCACGTGCCACATGTGAGCATATATATACAAAGTATATAGGTGCCTTCATGAAACAAATAACAGGAAGAAGGCGCATCACGTGCCAACACGTGATGCTCTTCTCTGGCACTGCTGCATATACGCAAACTGGCCTAGTGCTATTGGGTCACGTGCTACACGTGAGGATTCCTAATACCTTCTGAGGTGATAGAATTAAATTCTATATAAAAGGGATCAGAACCCTATTTTGGAAATATTTTCCCAATCTTTTTAAACAAAAAAGATTATGCTCTGTAAATTAGAGCACCGTTGGATTAAAAATCTAATGGTGATTAAAGATCACCAAGCTACAGAATAAGCTCTGTATGGGAAAATATTTTCCCAATATTTCTAAACGAGAAAGATTATGCTCTGTAAATCGGAGCACCGTTGGATCAAAGATCCAATGGTGATTGAAAATCACCAAGATACAGAATAAGCTCTCTATGGGAAAATATTTTCCCCAATCTTTCTAGACCAGAAAGATTGTGCTCTGTAAATCAGAGTACCGTTGGATCAAAAATCCAATGGTGATTAAAAATCACCAAAATACAGAATAAGGTCTGTATGGGAAAATATTTTTCCAATCTTATTAAAAACAAGAAAAATGTCTTCTATAGAACAGAGGTCCCTGGATCAAAAATCCAACGGTGGATAAAATCCCCGAATTAATCAAAAATCTCTCAATAAGAGATTTTCTTAACAAAAATTAACAAATTTGCCTCAGCTATATAAAGGACTGGAGACTGAAGAGAGGAAAGGAGGAGACCCCCCCCCATAAGATTTGAGAAAACAAAAAGGAAGAGAAGTTCTCTTTAGAGAAGAAGAAACCCTAAGTGAGGGAAGGACATAGAGACCATTTTATCTCCTTTTACAAGAGTTTAATTCTTCTAAAAAAGAACTTAGTTCTTCTTCTGGTTGAGGTCTGCAGAAGCAGATCTCCCCATAAGTTGAGAATTTAATTCTCATCGGGGAGATTCTGTTATGCAGTCCCAAAACATAGAGGAAAGAACTAAATTTAAAGAATTTAATTCTTCCAAAAATATAGGAATTTAATTCCTCTGATAAAACTAGAGTTTAACCCTATATAAGAATTTAATTCTTATAAAACAAAGGACTTGAAATTCTCAAGACTAAGATTAAGAGCCCCATGCATATTAGCGTTTAACGCTACAACGATAGATCACGTGTTTCCAAATGAACACCTCTGAGAAAGAAGAAGGAACAACTGAGATTGAGTCACGTAATCCCACGTGACCTCCAATTGTGCTTAGCACTTAGAAAAGAATAGGAAGATAAATTCAAAGGTGGCAGTTCTTAACTTAGTGGCGCCTCACGTGTCTACACGTGATGGTTGCAAGACTTAAGTGTTTAATACTTACATGTACAGAACGAGAGAATAAGCCCAAGGAAACAGTGCCCAATATTTAGGTGCATCACATGTCACACGTGAGCACTCCAAGTTTCAGTGTTTAACACTGCTTAAAATCCTCACGTGGGAGCATGTGAGTGCCAAACATTTAGCAGTGTTTAACACTGTGAGAGGCCAACCTTAGCCCTAATCATCTAAGTCTCTCAAGTCCAAAAACCTTTTGACCATCAATCAACCGAAGCCTTCCTATACTCAGGCCCCCAAATCGATCTTAGTTCCAGAGATGGTCAATGATCTCTTGACACGTAGCGTTTAAAAAAGTGTTCGTTCCACCATGATTTCTCCCTTCAATCTGGAGTTCGGTTCAAGGGTACATCTCTCCACACCTATGATATATGTCGTTGTAATTCTTCAACGATATCAGAGAGGTGGAGGGTCCCGACAACCAACAGCTCGTAGATGCACTCTCAAAGCCATGAGTATATCCTAATGGACCGTAATGTCCTTAAACTAGCCCTTAGACCGAGATGTTCTTAAACTAGCCTATGGACCGTATTGTCCTTAAACTAGCTATGGATCATAACGTCCTTAGACTAAAACGATAGAGCCCGAATGCTCTTTCGTTGGATCAAAAAATGATCCCGAACCCCCGTTAAGTAGATCATAGTCCAATATCGGATTAACATATCCTTAACAAATATTTAAGTTTATCTTAATCTCAAATAAGATTAACGATCCTTAAATCAACCCAAACCCAAATCTAAGAATATACGGATTTGGACTAATCCACGCCCTACGGGCGACCACATAAATTAGTCTCCGTATACAATCCACGGGCAACCAAAAAATAAAACAAACACACACGACACGAAATGACCTTCTGGAGCAAGAGAAAGTGGTTATCACTACGCGGTAACGTAATTAACTGCAGAGCCTTGCGCCTGCAGGAAAGAGCGTCCCCACAATCAAAAACCCCTCACAACGAGGGGGAATCTGACAAAGTCTGCTACAACGGCCGCATCTGTTTAAACCTTCGATACATTGTGCCATAAATTAACTTGGCATCTTCGGAGAGGTGGACGGATAAAACCAAATAGCATCTACCCCCAAAATTCAGGCCAGACGTCCTAACGTCTCGGTCGCGTCTCTCGGCGGTGAACAGATTCTGGCACACCTGGTGGGACCTTTTCCTCTTTCCACCTCACACTTCGTGTGTCGTGTTCGTGAATGAATCATAGTTTAATATGGTTGCCCCTGGATTGGAGGTACTGAGATTTGGTGTCTTGCTCCGTGCAGAAGAGAAGATGACGTCAATGGCTTCCAACTGCACCAATTGCAACAACAATTCCCACTCCGTCCCTGCTAGAGGAGTGACTTATGGGCCCCAAGCGGCCTCCATCTTCGCAATGCCAGTGGAACAGGTGATTCAGGCCACCACTGGACTGTTTTTCGGGACCATGCTCCCTCCAATGAGTTTCGATGCTTCAATGCTATCATAGGAGGCTCCCAAGAAGTCGGTCTTCGATCGGCTTACAACTACCATGGTTCCTCTCAACGGGTCGTACAACTCCAATGCCTCAGTTTTCGATAGGCTGAGCCAAAACTCCAGTGGGCCTGTAAAGAGGCCTGCGATACCTGAAAGAGTTATCCCGAAGTGGATAGCCATTCCATTTCTGGTAGACGAAGTCGTCAAAAGGGCTTCTCTTGCTAAGGGATCGGTCTTCGCAAGACTGGCCGTTCTAACTCCTGCTATGGGTGAGATCCTTACAAGTGCTTCCCCTATTCAAAAGTCAGTCTTCGACAGGCTAGACGTTCCCTCTCAACGGACGCCAGTCTTTAGCAGGTTGACATCAAGAGCAGCCTCTCATCAAAGCAAGGGGCATGATGAAGCCACTCCCATAAGTGAACCATTCCCATCCGCAAGACATGCTCGACGTCGCCACTGGCGCCGAGTGTGGAAAACTGGGGGCAACTCTCCTTCTAGACTTACCCCACCAGCTCCGACGGTGGAAACTGACACTGTTGTTCCTACTGGGAACAGCTTCGAGCTACTCAGGAGGGTGCGCAAGAACTCTCCAACCGCCATCTTGAAGAAGTCTCCTCCGCCTGTCGAAAACACAACACAGGTGAATCCGTAATAGCCTCCTCAGCGGTTGTCCTCCAAGATCTACAGAGTTTGGTGGAAAGTTCAAGACTCTGCAATTGACAAATATTACTCTCGTCGGCTGAAGAAGACGAAGGATCGGCAAGAGGAGGACCATCCAATCGCCATACCACAAAAGGTATCATCTATATAGGTGTCTGCCGCAATGGCCCCCTCAACCTCGACTTCCCACAAAAAGAGAAGGCATGAGAATCTCCCACCACTGGCGGCAAATATCAAAGGCAGTGGACCAAAACGCCCTACGTCTGGGGGCATGGTTGTGCATACCGTATACATGGCATCCGGAAAAGAGGATAGTCGTGCTTTCGTGAGTCATCGACCACTCACATGGTCTGTGACGAAAGCTCATGAGCAACAACAAAAGCTCCAGGAGATGTTGACAAGGATGGCTACACTTACTGGGCAGAAAGAAAGCCCAGAAGCATCGTCGGAACAACGCCAAGAGCAAGAGACCGACACCGAATTCCTACGGAGGGTGCTTGAAAAGAAAGATAAAGAGGCCATGGAACAAGTGGCTAATATAAAACAAATGGCGCTTTTGTTCCAAGACATGGTGGGGATGATAATCCAACCAGATCCTCCGGCCGAAGACCCTCCAATAATCATTGAAGACGACAGAGGAGAAACATCAAACCCTCCTCCGGCTTTATCAGCAGCCAGGGTGGAGACGATCTCCAAAGTTACCCTTGATGACTACATAGCTCAGCAGATATGAGCTCACCAAGAGAATGAAGCGGCAGGACAAGTCGTCAAAACTGGGCGACCTTATCCAGACTGGTACGACCAAATTAAATACCCTCCAGGATATACGATCCCCAAATTCCATGTGTAAAAGGGGACGGGTAATCCGCACCAACACGTTGCTCAATTCAGAGCTTTATGCAACAATACTGGAGGCGGTGACAAACTATTGCTTCGCCAATTTGTTGGCAGCTTGGCGGAGATGGCATTTGAATGGTACTCTGAGCTCCTAAATGACTCTGTCAAGACATTTACGGAGATGGAACTACTGTTCACACAGCGGTTCGCAAGCACAAGCGAGCGCACCCCAATCACCGCATTAATCAATGCCAGAGTGAAGCCAGGAGAAACCTGGGTTCAGTACGCAATTCGGTGGCGGAACCTATGGTCAAAGTGTGAACAACACATAGAAGAAGCTCCTGCTGTGAGCATGTTCGTGGGGACCCTTGATCCTCAGGCAACTATATCACAGTTTATGATGTTCTTCAAGCCGACCACCTTCCAGGCCTTGATTGACAAACTGGCCCAAATGGACCAGATGGGCCATAGGCCGTCCTTTTCAAAGACAGATCTTCGGAATGAAAAGGGCAAAGGCAAAGCGACCTTCGTCGCCAACGCTCAACAACAATCAAGTGACCCAAAGTCGGTTATTCGCCAAAACAGTAGACCGCGAACCCTTGAAGAGAAGTTGAGACGTCCTTACTCGTTTTCCCGGGATAAAACGAGGAGACTATTCGAACTGGCGGTGCGCAACAGGCTCATCACTGCCAGATCTGAGACGCCCACTGCAATCGGACGACGACAACAATCCCAATTACTGCCCCTACCACCGAGTAACGGGACATCCTCTTAAAGACTGCTTCAACTTCAAAAACTGAGTTGAAGATCAGTATCAGCAAGGCAGGTTTGCTCTATCCGACAATTTGGTCGGTAGCCCCACCACGAAAGCATGAGTCGATAACAACCTACATTGGGAAGGAAAGTCTAGATCAGCATCGAGCTTAGAAACGAGCTTGTACCTGCCATATGATAACATTCTCAAAGGAAGGAGAGCACGAGAATATGAACGACCTCTCCCAATGCTTCACAAATGAAGATGAGAATGAGATGATCTTAGAATTTCCACCGGCGCCAAAAGAGCTGGAAGATGGAATACACACCACAGCAGACAATCTGAGAAAAATCGACTTAGGGACGGCAAACGAGCCAAGGCCAACGTTCGTCGGTGAGCCGCTGTCTGAGAAGCAAGTGGCTATGTTAAAAGATGTGCTTATGCAATATAAAGACTGCTTCGCATGGAACTATTCCGAGATGTCGGGATTAAATTCAGAGATAGCTGTGCATAAACTGGCAATATCGCCGGACGTTAAGCTAGTCAAACAGGCGCCAAGAAGAATGCGGCTCAAGCTTGAGATGAGTATCAATGCCGAAGTCAAGAAGCTAATCGACTCTTGCTTCATCCAAGAAGTTCAATATCCTGACTAGATTGCCAATATCGTTCCGGTAATGAAGAAAAATGGGACAGTACGCATCTGCGTAGATTTTCGGGATCTCAACAAAGCTTGTCCGAAATATGACTTCCCAGTGCCTGTCACCGAGTTGATGATCGATAACACATCCACCCATGAAGTCTTCTTCTTCATGGACGGATCCTCAGGGTACAACCAAATCAAGATGCATCCTGAAGACCAAAAGCACACTGCTTTCCGGACTCCGCTGGGCATATTCTGCTACAAAGTGATGCCATTCGGTCTAAAGAACGCTGGCGTTACCTATCAGAGGGCCATGATAAAGATCTTCGATGACCTCGTACATGAGATTGTTGAATGTTATATCGACGACCTTGTGGTGAAAAGCAAATCATACGAGAAACAGTGGGAGCATTTGAAAATAGTGTTCCAGCGTTTTCGGAAATACAATCTGAAAATGAACCCTCTGAAATGCGCATTTGGGGTTTCCTCGGCAAATTCCTAGGATTCATCGTACGACACCGGGGCATCGAAATAGACCCGTCAAAGATCAAGGCGATTATGGAAATGCCTTCGCCAAGAACTCTCAAGCAATTGCGGTCTCTCCAAGGAAAGCTCGCGTATAGCCGGCGGTTCATAGCTAACCTCTCCGGCAAATGCCGTCCCTATAGTCATTTAATGAAGAAAGGGACCCCGTTCGTTTGGGATCGCAAATGCCAAAGCGCACTATACGAAATCAAGCAATATCTGCAGAACCCGCCAGTACCGACCGCTCCGGTCAAGGGAAAGCCCCTCATCCTGTACACAACAGCCCTTGAAGGTTCTTTAGGCGCGCTATGGGCACAGGAGAGAGACTAGGGGAAGGAGAGAGCTCTCTATTATTTAAGTCGAGTTCTCCTAGGGGCAGAAACCAACTACTCCCCCATTGAAAAGCATTGCCTGGCACTGATCTTCGTGATAACGAAGCTTCGACATTATGCCCTAGCACATGAGGTTCTTCTCATATCAAAGGTGGATCCTCTCAAGTATTTAATGTCAAGAGCCATGCTAACAGGAAGGCTTGCCAAATGGGCCCTCCTCCTGATGGAATTCTCGATAGTATATCGACCCCTCAAGGCAACAAAAGGCCAGGCCATCGCCGACTTCCTCGCTGTTCATCCGATACCTGCCAACTCTCCCTTGAATTGCAAGTTGCCGGACGAACAAGCGTTTGACGCAATTGACAGGGAGAAAGAAGGGAATGATACCCGATGGGAACTCTACTTCGATGGAGCGTCCTCCTTGAAGAAGCGAAAGCAAAACACCCCATGATTAAAGCCGGGGTGGGCCTTATCTTCGTGACTCCACAAAGAGAGATTATGCGTTTTGCCCTTTCCTTAACGGAGTCAAGAACAAACAATGAAGATGAGTATGAAGCTTTGATAGCAGGTCTCGAGATTGCTGTCAACATGGGCATTGAAAACCTCCTCATATATGGAGAACCCCAGCCGGTCGTTAGCCAAGTAAATGGCGACTACCAGACTTGCAAGACAGAACTGATCTGGTAGGGTGAAAAAGTACAGCAATTGCTGACGCAAATCCCCTCATACACCGTAGAAAGCATACCGCATGCGGAAAATAACAAGGCGGATGCGTTAGCCAAGCTCGCTAAAGAACTGGCCGACGAAAACCTCGATAATGTAAAGATCATTGTACAAAGTCGCCGGATTCTCGCACCAGTAGAAATATCTTCAAAGATGTCTAAAAGAGAGGAAGCAACCGAACAAGAGGCCTTCCAATTAAAGGATGATGAAAGGGCGAAGGATTGGAGAGAAGTCTTCATAGACTACATCAAATCCCATCGAACGCCCGAAGACGCGTCGTCAAGACATCAGCTCATGAAAAGAGCCCTGTCTTTCGCCTTCGTCAATGGTACTCTTTATAAGAGATCATTCGATGGTCTATGGCTAAGATGCCTAGGACCAGAAGAAGCGAAAAGGGTCGTTTAAGAAACTCATGATGGACTCTGCGGTTCCCATCAAGCCGGGGCAAAGATGAAGCTGAAGATCAAAAGAATGGGCTACTATTGGCCCACAATGGTTCAGGACTACCTTGAATATGCGAAGCAGTGTCACTCGTGCCAAATTCACAGGGACTTCATCCATCAGCATCCAAATCCGCTACATCCGACATTGGCTAGCTGGCTATTCGAAATGTGGGGAACCGATATAATCGGGCTTATCGAGCCAGCATCGTTCAGGGGACATCGGTTCATATTAGCAACAACCGATTACTTCTCTAAGTGGGCAGAAGCAATACCGGTAAGAGAGGTGAAGACGGAGAACATCCTCCATTTCTTCAAGACACACGTCCTCTACCAGTTCGGCACTCCGCGACGGATTATCTCTGATAACAGGCCAGCCTACAGAAGCCATAAGATCAGCCGCTTCGCACAGCAGCATAAAATAGATTGGAGATATTCTTCAGTTTATAATCTCCGAGCTAAAGGTCTAGCTGAGGCTTTCAACAAGACCTTGACAAAGATCATAAAGAAAACGGTGTCCCGAAATAAAAAAAGACTGGCACGAGAGATTGCATGAAGCTCTCTGGGCCTATCGGACTACATTCAAGATGGCCACGAACACAACGCCATTTGCGTTGGTATTCGGCACGGAAGTGGTACTTCCCTTAGAGATAAAGCTATCCTCTCTACGAGTAGACGTTCGGTACAAACTAACGGATGAAGAAAATGCCCATCTTCGGCTTGAGGAGCTCGATGCCCTTGATGATACTCATCTCATGACGCACCAAAACCTAGAAGCTTACAATACAAGGATGACGCGCTCATACGAAAGATTGACTAGGCCGAGAATATTCCGCCAAGGTGAACTTGTGCTAGTCGTAAAAATACCTATGATCCCCAATCGTGCTAAACGGGGGAAATTCGAGCCGAACTATGAGTGCCCGTACATCATAGACAAGGTCTACCAAGGTGGAGCCTACTTGCTCATGGATATGCATGACAAAATTCCCTTCCGTCCAATAAACGGCCAATTCCTAGAAAAATACTACGCCTAACGAGTCACAACCCAGGTCAATGATAGATGATGACGCCTATGTCCGCTCACTATCTTCTTATGTCAAAACTCTAAGAGTAGTACCCAACAGTACTCCGTCTCAAACATGGAGAGCTATGAACTGTAACGTCCTTAAACTAGCTATGGACCATAACGTCCTTAAAACTAACAACGTACCGCAACGTCCTTAAACTGGCCAAGGACCGTAACGTCCTTAAACTACCTATGGACCGTGATGTCTTTAAACTAACAACGGACCGAAAAGTCCCTAAACTAATGACGTTGCCTCAAACACGGCGATGGTAGAGTGCAAGTCCATAAGTCCCAGCGGTGAGGACTGCAACTCAAATCCCACAGGCAAACGGATGGATCACATGCGGCGAAAATATTATCGAGAGTTTCATCGTGCAAAAAAAAGGTACGTCCATAAGCGAAATGGGCACGGATGAAAACCCGAAAGGGCACCGTAAGTAAAAATAGCAGGACTACCGGCGAGTTTGTGAAAACCCGAAAGGGCACAATCTCGTTAAAATAAAAACAGCTGCAAGGTCCTCTCGACCTTGAGAGGAGAAAATACCTGTATGAGATCCTTACGACTCACTAGGGAGAAACACACTCAGGGATACCCATGATTCGTAAGAAGAAATTGCACTTACGAGATCCTCACGACTCATAAAGAGAATTCCCCCTATAAGACCCTCATGGCTCGTAGGATTCAAAAGCCTTAAGCTACAGGGATCTGAACCTGTTCTTAAGCCATCACATTCCCCAAATAGCCCTACAAGCGGTTCAATATTGACCCTTGTATATAATCCACGGGCATAAATAAACGTTTCCCTCACCAAGTTACCCCAATGGCGCAAAATTTTCCCATGTGGTGAACGACACTTGTAAGTCCTCTCGACTTATAAGGAGAAAATATTCTTGTATGATCCTTATGACTTATGAGAGAACATACACTCAGGAATCCTCACGATTCCTAAGGAAAAAAACGCACCTACGAGATCCCCACGACTCGTAGGGAGAAACATCTTCATGAGACCCTTATGGCTTATGAAGTCAAAAGCCTTAGTCGACGGGATCCTAACCCTGCTTGCTAAGCCACTTTTGTTCGAACCGACAAAGGAAAAATGATGATTCGCTCCTGACAATGTCCCAGTGGTAGCGATGCTGATGCCTAAATCGGCATCAAATGCCAAGTCCTTTCACGGCAAATGATGATTCGCTCCTGGCAATACCCCAATCGCAGCGATGCTGATGCTAAGATTAGTATTATGTCTTGAGTCCTATACACACAGCAAAAATCAGCGAGCCAAAAATGCATATGAAATAGCCGAAATGATAGGGCAGCTTGCAACAAAAATCGGCAAGTAAAATATATGTATGCAAAAATAGCCGAAATGATTGGACAACCCGCAATAAAAAACAGCGAGTAAAGAAAAAACAAAAATAGCCGAAATAATTGGGTACCGCGAGAAAATAGCCGAAATGATTGGGCAATCACGACTTTCGCGATGTAAAAAGCTGAAATGATAGAGCATCGCGAAAAGAAATACAAAAAAAATGATGAAACTTTGCCCTACAAGCTGTTCAATATAGACCTTTGTATACAATCCATGAGCACAAACAGAAAGGGAACCATATCGTCCCACCAGGCTTCGGCAAAGGGAAGACAGGTCTCGACGGCTACATCTACAGCTTGGAGATCAACCAACAGCGTTCTTCTTCTCTCCAGCAGAATACAGGCGCGACATCAACAAACGGAGCCATGGCAAAGTCCTCTAGTTCCAAACCTCGACGGTTCACAGACAGCCTAGAGACTACCTCAGAAGCATGGCAAAGTCCCTAGTTCCAGGTCTTGATGGCTACATCTACAGCCTGGAGATCAACCAACAGCGTTCTTCTTCCCCCCAGCAAGATACAGGCGCGACATCTACAAACGGGACCATGGCAAAGTCCCCTAGTTCCAAATCTCGACGGTTCACAGACAACCCAAAGACAACCTCAACATTCGTCACATATTGCAGGCACAATGTCAACAAAAAAATCCAAGGAAAATCCCTCGCTTCAAGGTCTTGACAACAACTCAAATGAGACCTGAAAAGACTATCGGAGATCATCCCACACCAGCGTGGAGTGGTCATGACTCATCGGGGCTCCCAAACTGAGCCTAACCTCAAGTAAGAAGAGCCATGGAATATCCCTAACGCTTGCTCTTTTGACGGTAATATTACCTGGAAGATTACTTGAATACGTCTTGTCCAACCCTTGAAGGGATCAGAGACACGACAGTCGTGGGGCTACCCGAACAGCAAGATTGCATATCGGGGAATATATCAGCCAATGGGACGGTGCGACAGGTAGAAAACCCTAGTACCACAGACCCGAACGGATTTCTATTAGCAGGAGTTAACTGTGACGTTAGGAAACCCTTGTGAGAACTTCTCGATTTGTCTCGACTCGTGAGGAAATTAGTGTCCTTGCGAGAACTTCTCGATTCGTCTCGACTCGTAGGGGAAAGCCTTAGGCAATAGGGATAAGGACCTGTTTTCTAAGCACTGGGGCTCTGCAAGTCGGTCCAAAATGGGCTATTGCATACTATTCACGGGCCACACTCTCAAGTCGAAACTCGACAAGGAGGAAAACAACCCCTTGCGAGTCCTCTCGACTTGTAAAGGGGAAAAAAATTCTCTTGTAAGATCATTACGACTCTCAAGAGAAAATACACACTTAGGAATCCTCACGATTCCTAAGGAGAAAATACACCTACGGGATCCTCTCGACTCGTAGGGAGAAAAGTCTTTATGAGACCCTCACGGCTCATGAAATTGAAAATTCTTAGGCGGCAGATCTGAACCTGATTCATAAGCCATAGCTGCCCTGAAAAGAGATCAAGATAGACTATCTACAAGACGCATTTGCTAAAGAGACACGATAGTATGACTGCATATGCGCTTAAATGGAAATGGTGTCCAAAATGTACTGAGTTATGTATGACACTATGATAGCGCTCGCACTTAAAGAAAATTCCTAAGGGTAAAATATAAAGCCCACGTACAGAGGCGGGATACACGTATGAATATATGATGAACAGAAAACATTCAACAGTCAATAATAAGAAAAATACATCGATATAAATATACTACTCTACAGGGAAAAGATCACCAAATGTGGGATCAGAGGTACAGGGGTTAACAAAACAAAATAGAAAGTTCTCCAATTCCCTCTCTGCCCTCTCCACCATGTCGAAGCGACAATCTTCGCGAGGAGTTGACCCCCACCGATTAGCGCCATGCTCATCAGCAAAAGCATACATGATAGCCCGCCGGGCTCTTATCTGACTCAGTAAATGAACCGAGCGATCCTTCAGAGCCTGGGTAATTAAGCGTGCCTCGTGGAAATACTCAATTTTATCCTCCGCCGTATCAAGAATTTCTCGGGTCATCTCTGCCGGATGAGGAGGAATGTCGGCGAGCACGGATAGAAAGATCATCCGGAGCCAAATGGAGTCCATAGGAAGAGGAGAGCCCCTACGAGTCAGAAGCTCATACATCACCGCAACATACTGAGCGTCTGTGAGAAGGGGTCTACTAGCCGCTCAGCAAATCGAGGAATTGTTTTCTCGATGGGCACCTCCCATGGTTGCCAACAAGCGTGAGGGCGATTGCAGGCCATAGCTCTTGGTTTGTGTTCTCCGCCGAATACGGGAGACGGAACCGCGTAGGTTGTCTTACCTGAATTTGGGGGCAGATACTATTTGGATTTATCCGTCCACCTCTCCGAAGATGCCAAGTTGATTTATGACACCGTTTATCGAAGGTTTAGATGGATGCGGCTGTTGTAGCAGATTTCGTCAGATTCCCCCTCGTTTGAGGGGGTTTTGATTGTGGGGACGCTCCTCCCTGCAGACGCAAGCCCCTGCAGTTAATTACGCTACTGCATCGCGGTAACCACTTTCTCGTTCTCTAGATTGTCACTTCGTGTCGTGTGTGTTTGTTTTATTTTTTGGTTGCCCGTGGATTGTATACGGAGACTAATTTATGTTGTCGCCCGTAGGGCGTGGATTAGTCCAAATCCGTATTTTCTTAAATTTGGGTTTGGATTCGGTTTAAGGATACGTTAGTCTCATTTGAGACTAAGATCAACTTAAATGTTTGTTAAGGATACGTTAGTCTAATTTTAGATTAAGATCAACTTAACAATTTGTTAAGGATACATTAGTCTAATTTTAGACTAAGATCTTCTTAACAGGATCATTTAGATCCAACAAAAGAGCATTTGGGCTCTATTGTCTTAGTTTATGGACATTACGGTCCAGTTTAAAGACGTCATAGTCTGTAAAGTTTAAGGACGTCATAGTCCATGAGTTTAAGGACCCCACAGTCCGTGAAATGTATGGTTGTCAGGACTCGTCAGCTCTCTGAAGACGTTGAAAGATTACAACGACAAATATCATAGGAGTGAAGATATGTACCCTTGAACCAATATTGGTTAGGAGATCTGTAGTCTAATTTGGGACTAAGATAAAAATTTATGAGCATATGCGCTCAATTAATCTGAATTGGGGCTCTGTGGCCAACTTGGGCTCGGCCCATTTAGTTAAAATGTTGAACATTTAACAATACTGAGCATTGGTTTGGGCTTTGACAATCTTTTTGTCTTTTATTGAATGCTGAGCACTCATCATGGCTCTGGGGCTTTATTGTTCAAAGAATAATTTATGTTTTCTTAGCGCCCACGTGAGGAGCATGTGGTGCGCTTGGCGCTATGCGCCAGTTAATTAGCGCAGAGCGCTTCTGGTGAAATAGCGCACACGTGAGGAGCACGTGGCGCGCTTGGCACTGTGCTCCAGTCAATGAGCGCAGAGCGCTTCAGGTGAAGTAGCACACACGTGAGGAGTACGTGGCGCGCTTGGCGCTGTGCGCCGGTCAATGAGCACAGAGCGCTTCTTTCAATTGGAGCGCTAGGGCTCTGCAGCGCTATGGGCTAGATTTAGAGCGCTGAAGCGCTCCTTTTAAGTTTAGAGCGCTAAGGCTCTGTAGAGCTATGCGATAGATTTGGAGCGCTGAGGCGCTCTTTTTAATTGGAGTGCTAAGACTCTTTTTATGCAGCTTTGTGCTCTGAGAATTAAATTTTCTCTTATAAGAGACTTTGTCTCATAAATCTAAGAACAAAGTTCTTATTTTATAGGAGATATTTCAATCTCTTATGTTTTTTATGAAAGGTTTTACCTTTATGAATCTGTGATCTTAAGAGAATTGAATTATTCTCCCCCCTTTTATAATGAGATGTTATGATCTCTTTTGTGGAAGACAATTTGTCTTAAAGGTCTATGATCTGCCAAAATAATTATGTTCTTTTTCTGATGAGATTTTTTTTACCTCTCAGTTTTTACCTTGAAGAAAAACTCTTCTTCTCAGAGCTTGCTCTTTTCTTTGAAATTTCTCAAAGCTTGTGGGGGGGGGGGGTTCCTCCATCTGAGACTTGAAGTCTTGGGGCCTTTATATAGTAAAGGCTGATTTGTTGAATCGATTAAGGAGATCTTTTCTCTAATTGATTTAGGGATATTTCCCCCATTGGATCTTTGATCCTAGGGCTTCTGTTTTATAGAAGGAGATCTTCTTGTTTTTAACAAGATTGGGAAATCATTTCCCATACAGAATTTATTCCGTACTTCGGTGATTTTTAATTACCATTGGATCATTGATCCAATGATGCTCTGATTTTCAGAGCACAATCTTTGCTGTTTGGAAAGATTCTGAGGAAAGTTTTCTTAACAGAATTTTATTCTGGTCAATTGATGATTTTTAATAATGTTCGTTAGATCTTTGATCCAAGGGTCGAGAACATTTTGTTCTATCGCTAGCGCTTACGTGCTTTGCACATGGTGCGATGCTTAAAGTGCAGCGCTCTTAGAGCTAGCGCTCACGTGTTTTGCACGTGGTGCGCTGCTTAGAGTGCAGCGCTCTTAGCGTAGCGCTTACGTATTTTGCACGTGGTGCGCTGCTTAGAATGCAGCACTCTTAGCGCTGGCATTGCTATGAAGCGCTGCTTCATTTCAAATTTCAAAATTTGAATAGAGTTTTGCTCTGATTGGGGAAACAAATGCCCCCCCACCGTTGCGCTCACGTGGCCTATACGTGAGTGCAGCGGTGGCATCATCTATACCATTGGATCAACTCAGAAATTGAAACGGTATCTCAGTGCCTATAAATAGGGCCTTTGGCCCTTGAGATGTTCTCTGTTCATCTTTTTTTTTTTGAGAATTATTTCTCCTTCGGAGCATAGTTCTTCGTTTTAAGAATTTTCTTAGAAACAGAACTCTGTCAAAAATTTAGGTAAAGATTAAACCTTTGAAGGGATTAGTTAATAATCTTGGGTTTCACCCATTAACAGAGCCCTGCTCTTTTCAGATCATAGATCTAAGAAAACTTTTTTAGGGTTTTGTTAACAAAGCTTTGCTCTCTTTTTTAGGGTTTTGTTAACAAAGCTTTGCTCTCATAGATCTAAAGAGATCTTTTTTAGGGCCTCTTAACCCATTTTTAAAGAAGAACTATTAGAGTTCATCTTGCAGATCTTAAAGACCTCAGATTTTTTAACTTGATAAGGCTTTGCTTTTTGAAGATATTGATGGATTATTCCATCTTCTTCGCAGAGTATTTCTCTTAGGGGAATTTTTATTCCTTCATCATTAATCATGACAGATGTCATATCTGTTGAAGAGCACTGCTCTCAAGGGAGATTTACTCCTTGGCCCGAGGAGTCTCTCATTAAATGAGAATCTTTTTTAGGATTTCTCCTTTATTTGCACAAATTTGAATTTGTTGGGTCTCTTAATCAGAACTTATTTTCACCGTGAGGATATCAAGAGTTGTTTAAATCCCCGTGTCTGTTTCAATAAGCTTTTTCTTAATCAGTCTGTCCACTAAACTCTCACTGATTTTCCTTTTCAGACGTTATGGCCGCTCATCTATATGATCTCGACGAGATTCTTTCTTATGGAGACATTCGCGCACTAGGCCGCTGTCAGAACCCGGAGTTCACAAATGCTCAGTGCGTCGCTTTGATGAATACAATGGTCGACTGCTTCCTCGTCGTTCCGCTCTTTTGAAGCTCATTGTGAGAGCGATCTGGGAAGCACTTCCTTTTTCTATGACGGCATGCCGCTTAAAGCATTGGATGACGCCGAAGATAAGGTACACTCAGTGTATCTGATGGGCCTAATCTCAAAGAAAAGGTGAGAAAATCTTGTCGATATTCTGCATCAAACTTTTCAATAAGCGATGATAATCGCTACCTATTGAAGGTCGGAGGACATCAGTGAGGACCCTGACACTTATGACCGTGAGAGGAAGCATACAAGAATGGTCCGAGAGGCTCGGAATATTTTAGATGGCCTAACATTTGAATTTCTCAATCCATGTCCTGGATTTGATGTCTTGCCATTGTAAATATTTTAATGATGCTTTTGTTTGCTATTTTCATCAATATAAGAACTTTCTGAGGTATGAATAACAATTTTTTCCTTTCCATGCATTTATTTTATCCTTTTCGCACATACATGAGTGGGTACGAGTCGGACGCTCAATTGGATGTAAATCAAATGTTCTCCTTATTGCCTTGCATAATATGTGATTGACGTCCATGGGTTATACCCTTTTGTTTTGACTTGGCGCAAAGCAGTTTACGTACTCTTAAGCAGCACCTCGATTTCGACGGCATGTAATTTTGGCAAGTGTGGCTTGTAGATGGTAAGTAACAGTTCATCTTGAACTCTTCGTAGGGTAACGATGGCTTAGGAAACAGGTTCAGATCTGCCGCCTAAGACTTTTCAACTTTATGAGCCATGAGGGTCTCATAAAGATTTTTCTCCCTACGAGTTGAGAGGATCTCGTGGGTGTATTTTCTCCTTAAGAATCGTGAGGATTCCTAAGTGTGTTTTTCTCTTGAGAGTCGTAAGGATCTTCCAAGAGAATTTTCCTGCTTACCAGTCGAGAGGACTCGTAAGTGGTTGTTTCCCTCCTTGTCGATATTCGGATTTGGAGAGTGTGGCCCGTGAATAGTATGCAAGCGCCTATCTTAGACTGACTTGCAGGGCCCCAGTGCTAAGGAAACAGTTTTTTTTACTGCCTAAGGCTTTTCCCTACGAGTCGAGACGAATCGAGGAGTTCTCGCAAGAATTTCCTAACGTCACAGTTAACCTCTGCTCTTTACGACAGAGGTCCGTTAGGGTCTATGGTACTCCGTCGTACCATCGCGTCGGCTGATGTATTCTTCGATAGGCAATCTTTTCGTTCGAGTAACCTTGCAACTGTCGTGTCTCTGATCCCATCAGGGGCTGGACAAGACGTCTTCAAGCAATCTTCCTAGGCAGTTTGACCGTCGGAAGAGCAAGCGTTAGGAATTTTGCCATGCCGCTTTTTACTTGAGATTAGGCTCAGTTTGGGGAGCCCCGATGAGTCATAACCACTCCATGCTGGAGTGGGATGATCTCCGATAGTCTTTCAGGTTTTATTTGAGTTGCCGTCAAGACCCTGAAGTTAGGAATTTGGCCTTTGCTTCGTTTTCTGGCATTGCGTCTACTGTATTGAGACAAATGTCGCAGTTGTCTCTAGATTGCCTGTGAACTGCCGAGGCTTGGAACTAGGGATTTTGCCATGGCTCCGCTCTACCGACGCTGCGTCTGCTGTAATGAAACGAATGTCGAGGTGGTCTCTAATTTGTCTGTGAACCATCGAGATTTTGAACTAGGGATTTTGCTATAGCTCTGCTTTGCTGACGTTGCGTCTGCTGTAACGAGACGAATGTCGAGGTGGTCTCTAGGTTGTCTGTGAACCGTCGAGATTTGGAACTAGAGACTTTGCCGTGGCTCCGCTTGTTGACGTTGCGTCTGCTGTAACGAGACGAATGTCGAGGTGGTCTCTAGGTTGTATGTGAATCGTCGAGATTTGGAACTAGGGATTTTGCCGTGGCTCCGCTTTGCTGACGTTGCGTCTGCTGTAACGAGATGAATGTCGAGATGGTCTCTAGGTTGTTTGTGAACCGTCGAGATTTGGAACTAAGGACTCTGCCATGGCTCCGTTGATTGATTTTCGTGTCCGAATCCTGCTGGAATGAGGAGGAACGTTGTTGTGGGTCTCCAGGCTATAGATGTGGCCATTGAGACTTGGTTCTCTTTCTGATGAAGTCTGGTGGGATGATATGGTTCCTTCTTCGTTTGTGACCCTAGATTGTATACAGGGATCGATGTGATCTCATCTGTAGAGCAAAAAGTTTTATTTCATTTTTTATTTCTTTCCGCGATTCTCTATCATTTCAGCTTTTTATATCGCGAAAGTCGCGATTGCCCAATCATTTCGGCTATTTTTCGCGGTGCCCAATCATTTCGGCTATTTTCTTTTTACTCGCTATTTTTTATTGCAAGTTGCCCAATCATTTCGGCTATTTTCTTTTTACTCGCTGCTTTTTATTGCGAGTTGCCCAATCATTTCGGCTATTTTCGTATGCATATCTTTTACTTGCTGATTTTATTGCAAGTTGCCCTATCATTTCGGCTATTTCATATGTACTTATGGCTCGCTGACTTTTTGCCATGAGTATGGAACTTGGGATCTGATACCAATCTTAGCATCAGCATCGCTGCGACTGGAATATTGCCAGGAGCGAATCATCATTTGCCGTGAAAGGACTTGGAATTTGTTATCGATTTAGGCATCAGCATCGCTACTACTGGAACATTGCCAGGAGCGAATCATCATTTTCCTTCGTCGGTTCGAACAAAGGTGGCTTAGCCAACAGGGTTAAGATCCTGTCGACTAAGGCTTTTAACTTCATGAGCCGTAAGGGTCTCATAAAGGTGTTTCTCCCTACGAGTCGTGAGGATCTCGTAAGTACGTTTTCTCCTTAAAAATCATGAGGATTCTTAAGTGTATGTTCTCTTATAAGTCGTAAGGATCTTACAAGAGTGTTTTCTCCTTATAAGTCGAGAGGACTTACAAGGGTCGTTCACCGTGTGAGCATATCCCTAATCGCTGGTGGGACTTTGTTAGGGAAATGTTTATTCGTGCCCGTGGATTGTATACAAGGGTCAATATTGAAACGCTTATAGGGCAAACTGGGAAAGGTGATGGCTTAAGAACAGGTTCAGATCCCTGTAGCTTAAGACTTTTGAATCCTATGAGCCATGAGGGTCTCAAAGGGGAATTATCCTTACGAGTCGTGAGGATCTCGTAAGTGTGTTTTCTCCTTAGGAATCGTGGGGATTCCTAAGTGTGTTGCTCCCTTGTGAGTCGTAAGGATCTTACGCAGGTATTTTCTCCTTACAGAGTCGAGAGGACCTTGCAAGTGTCTTTTAACGAGATTGCACCCTTTCGGGTTTTCACAAACTCACCGGTAGTCTTGCTGTTTTTACTCACGGAGCCCTTTCGGGTTTTCATCTGTGCCCATCTCGCTTATGGACGTACCATTTTTTTTGTCAGCCTTGGGATGCTGCGGTCCGTAGTAGGTTATAGACGTCTCGGTCAGGTGTAGTATTTCTTCAAGAAATGTCCGTTTATTGGCCTGAAAGGTCTTTCGCCATGCATATCCATGAGCAAGTAAGCCCCACCTTGGTAGACTTTGTCTATGATGTACGGGCCTTCATAGTTCGGCTCAAATTTCCCCCGTTTGGCACGATTGGGGATCATAGGTCTCTTGACCACTAGCACGAGTTTGCCTTGGCGGAATTTTCTCGGCCTAGTTAATCTCTTATATGAGCACGTCATTTTTGCTTTATAAGCTTCCAAGTTTTGCTGCGCCATGAGCTGGGTTTTGTCGAGGGCATCAAGTTCCTCAAGCCGAAGATGGGCATTGTCTTCGTCTGTTAGCTCGTAATGAAACGCCACTCGTAAGGAGGGTAGCTCTATCTCCTAGGGGAGCAATGCTTTAGTGATGAATAGCAATGCATACGGCGTTGTGTTTGTGGCCGTTTTGAATGTAGTTCGATACGCCTAGAGAGCTTCATGCAGTCTCTCGTGCCAGTCCTTTTTATTTTTGGACACCATCTTTTTCATGATTTTCATCAAGGTCTTGTTGAAAACCTCAGCCAGACCGTTAGCTCGGGGATTATAGACCGAAAAGTATCTCCAGTCTATATTATGTTGCTGCGCGAAGCGGCTGATTTTGTGACTTCTGTAGGCCGGCCTGTTATCGGAGATAATCCGTCGCGGAGTGCCGAACTGATAGATGACGTGTGTCTTGAAGAAATGGAGGATATTCTCCATCTTCACTTCTCTTAGTGGTACTGCTTCTACCCACTTGGAGAAGTAATCAGTCATCGCCAGTATGAACCGATGTCCTCTGGACGATACTGGTTCAATGGGCCCGATTATGTCAGTTCCCCACATTACGAATGGCCAGCTAGCCACCGTCGGGTGTAGCGGATTTGGATGCTGGTGGATAAAGTCCCCGTGAATTTGGCACGAGTGCCACTGCTTCACCTATTCGAGGCCGTCTTGGATCATTGTGGGCCAATAGCAGCTCATCCTTTTGATCTTTAGTTTCATCTTTGACCCGGCTTGATGAGAACCGCAGAGTTCGACGGCTGGGCCTGAGCGTTTTGATTATCGCTACCCATTCTTGGAGTCAGGCATGGCTTTAGCATTCCCTCAATGATCTCAGGTTCCAGCGGACTTTTCCACCTGATCACCGGGCATGTTTGAAGATTATTCAGCATTCTTTTTGTTTTAGCTGAAAGAGCAACCTCCCATGGAGCTTCTTCTATAAATGAGCATGATGCCCCCGGCGTGTCTACCCTTTTAGGAGCGTGTGGTTGTGGCGGGCTTACTTTCTAATTCTCGGACAGTGCGAATTTTCCCTGTTGGTATTGGTCCTCAATCCACCCCTTGAAAACGAAGCAATCTTCGATTGGATGGCTTACTGCTCGGTGGTAGGGGCAGTAGTTAGGATTGTTGGCATCTCCTGGCTGCAGTGGGCGTCTTGGCTCTGGCAGATTGATGAGTCTATTGCGCACTGCCAGCTCGAACAGTCTCCTTGTTTTATCCCGGGGAAACGAGTAAGGACGTCCCAGTCTCTCCTCAAGGGATTGGCATGAACGCACGTTGCTTTGGCGAACAATAAGTTTTAAGTCGCTCGGCCGTTGTTGAGCATTGGCGAAAAAGGTGGCTTTTGCACTTTTCATTCCGCGGTTCTGTTTTTGAAAAGGAAGGCTTATGACCCATCTGGTCCATTTGGGCCAGCTTATCAATCAAGGTCTGAAAGGTAGTCGGCTTGAAAAACATCATGAACTGGGATATTGTCGCCTGCGGATCAAGAGTACTCACGAACATGCCTACCGCAAGAACTTCTTCGATGTGTTGTTCGCACTTCGACCATAAATTCCGCCACTGTATCGCGTACTGCACCCACGTTTCACCCGCCTTCACCCTGGCGTTAATTAATACTGTGATGGGGGTGTGCTCGCTAGCGCTTGCGAACCTTTGTGTGAACAGTAACTCCATTTCTGCAAATGTCTTGACGGAGTCGTTTGGGAGCTCAGAGTACCATTCAAACGCTATCTCCGACAAGCTGCCAACAAACTGGCAAAGCAGCAATTTGTCGTCACCTCCGGTGTTGCCGCTAGAGCCCTAAATTGAGCAACGTGCTGGTGTGGATTCATCGTCCCCTTAAATACATGGAATTTAGGGATCGTATATCCCGGCGGGAACTTTATTTGGTCGTACCAACCCTGATAGGATCGTCCAGTCTTAACAATTTTCCCGGCTGCTTCTCTCGCCTGATGAGCTCGTATCTGTTGAGCGATATAGTCATCCAGGGTTGCTTTGAAGATGGTCTCCTCTTTAGCTGCTGAACAAGCCGGATGAGGGTTCAATGTCTCTCCCCTATCGTCTTCAAGGATAATCGGAGGGACTTCAGCTGGATGATCCGGCTGTAGCATCATCCCGACCATGTCTTGGAATAAAAGCGCCATTCGTTTTATGTTGGCAGCTTGTTCCACTGCCTCTTTGTTCTTCTTCTCGAGAATTCTGAGGAGGAACTCATTATCGGTTTCTTGTTCATGACACTGCTCCGACGACGTTTCCGGGCTTTCTTTTGGCCCAGTGAGTACGGCTATCTATGTTAACATTTCCTGGAGCTTTTGTTGTTGCTCCTGGGCCTTTGCCACTAATCTGGTGAGAGGTCGATGGCCCGTGGAGATACGGCTATCCTCTTTCCCGGATGCCATATAGACAGTGTGCAACACCATGCCCCCAGACTTGGGGCATTTAGATTTAGTGCCCTTGAGATTCGTCGCAGACACAGGAATTTTCTCCGGCCTTCCCTTTTTGTGAGCGGTCGAAATTGAGCGAACTGTTGCAGCGGGCACCCAAATAGATGACATCTCCTGTGGTATGACAGTGTGGTCCTTCTCTTGCCGAACTTTCATCTTCTTCGGTTGGCGGGAGTAGTCTTGGTTGATCACTGAGTCTTGGACCTGTCGCGAAACTTTATGAATTTTATAGGACAGCCGCTGAGGGGGCTGCTCTGGATTCACCTTTGTAGCGTTCTCCATAGGTGGAGGAGATCTTTTTAGCACGGCCTTCGGAGAGTTCTTACGTACCCTTCTAAGTGGTTCAATGCTGTTCCTAGTTGGAACAGCAGCATCAATTTCCACCATCGGAGCTGGCGGAGTTAGTCTAGAAGGAGAGCTGCCCCCGGCCTTCCTTACTCGGTGCCAATGACGACGGCAAGCATGTCGTGCTGACGGGACCGGCTCAGTTATGGGGGTGGTTTCTTCATGCCTCCTGTTCTGGCGGAGGGTTGCTGCCTGATCAGTCGAAAATATTGCATTTTTAACACAGCAATTTCCCTACTATTTGTATTCATCTAAAGGTGTTTGGTATAGATATAGCACATATTAGCAATTTGTCTGTAAAATACCAAATAACATGTGTTATACATTATAACCAGTATTATGAGGGAAATTGTGTGTTTATTATTGCATACATGATCTTTGTATATCAAACACTTGTCTCGAGATTGTGTGCAGAAAATTCTCTAGGTAAAAGAGCCGGAACAGCTAAAAGTGCTGATAAAATACGTCAAGTCCAAGAATTGAAATCTGGCAGTGAATAAGAAAGTATAAAAATATTCCAGATATTAGAAAAGTGCCATAAAACCAACACAAATAAACACTGGAAGTTTCATGCAGCAAATCTACCAAACGGCCGCGGATCCGCGGCCAAGTCAGGCCGATCCGCTGCGGATCCGCGGCCGAGTCGACTCTTCGGAAGTTGGAACTTTTTGCAGGGCTTCTCTTTTAACGGCCAAGCTTCTCCAAGACGTTTCGAATTGTGTAGATTTCTCCAGAAGCTTCCCCTCAAACAGCCAAGCTTCTTGCGCAAGTTTCATAACCACCAAGCTTCTCATGCAAGCTAGCTAACTACCTTAATTTAGAAACTTCTCTACAACTACCTAGCTTTCTATGCAAGCGTCATAACAACCAAGCTTCCATGGGAAGCTAGACCTAGCTTCTAGGGGAAGCTAAAGGAAATCTATAAAAAGGGACCTAGTGCTTCATTACAAAGGTTGTTGAACATTGAGCCAAAATTCTGGAAGTTGAGTGACACAACTTGCAACTCAAAACTCTATACCAAATCCAATTCCAAAGCCAAATCAAGATACATCGAGTACCAAATCAAGCAAGCATTCAACGAGCCTTTGAAGCAACGCCGATCTTCATCCGAGCAAGAGATCCACGACGATCCGCGACTCACGATGATCGAGCCACGCAAAGATCAATGCCAAATTCCTCCTCAATTGAGTGAGCTAAAGCTAGTCTTGTAAACTTGAGTGAGAGTTGTAATTTGAAGAAAATCTAAATAAAGGTGAAAATCTCTATTCTTGCTTTCTATTCATTCTCGCATTATGATATTCTTAGTTCTTGATTGCTTTATAATGATGCGTGAGTAAATTCTCCGCTTGTAGCGGAATCGAGAAATAGATAGATGATGATGATTAAATTCATGAACGATTCTTAAGTCTTATGAGTTTTGTAAACTTTAGGAAATTGAATCATCGAAAACCTAATTTGAGCGAGATCGCTTTCTTGAATATTTTCGGTCCAAATTAGAGATCAACAATCGGTGATTTAATTTGGTAGAGGCTAGAATTTGAATGATAATCAATGAAAGGACAAGAGATGATGATGGAGAAACCCTAGTTTCTTCAATAGTTCCCTAATTCTCATTGATCGTCATCGATCTAGCAACAAATTTTCAATAGATAAGAATTTGTAATAATTAGTATTCATCATCAATATCAATTGGATCGATTCCAAAAAACCTCTCTACAAATCTTGATAATTCAAACAATTTGGACAATTTCATGATTCTTGATTCTAGATCTTTATTTTCTTCATATTTCTTGAAATGAAAACTCACAAATCTTGAATCAATTTTCGTGCAATTTCTTTTATCTTTTAATTTTGAACTCAACTAAAACAATAACGAACAAATCACACTTTCTCAATGGACGATCCGCATTCACCGACGAAACTACAATAGACACCGTCATTTGATTGCGGTATAAATTTCTTTGGTTGTGATCTTTTACACTTTTCCATACACACATAACAAAATATGATTAATCACTGCCGGCGTTAGCCTCTTGAAAACCGACGTCCGCTGAGAGGGGATGGCCAATCTATCGAAAGCAGACTTTCGGATAGGGGTAGCAGCCTTGGCGGTTTCGCCCGAAATAGGAGTTGGAGCAGCCAGTGTTGCAAAGACTGATCTTTTAGCAGGAGAAGCCGCTTTAACGACTTCTTTCACTGGAGCAGAGATGGCTATCCTTTTTGGGATGGCCGCTTCAGGTATCGCGGGCTTCATCACGGGCCCACTTGAACATTAGCCCGGTCTGTTGAAAAGCGAGGTGCTGGATTTGGGCGACCCGTTGAGAGGGGCCGCAGTGGTGGTAAGACGATCAAAGACCGACTTCTTTGGAGCCTCCTGCGTCGACAATGGGGTGTTGAAGCTCATGGGTGGGAGTATGATCCCAAAGAACAGCCCAGTGGTGGCTTGCGTCACCTGTTCCACTGGCATCTTGAAAACGGATGCCGCCTGAGGCCCATAAGTCACTCCTCCAGCGAGGACAGAGTGAGAGTTGTTGCAGCTGTTGCAGTTTGTGCAGTTGGAAGCCATTGATCTACACGGGAGCAAGACACCAAATCTTAGTACCTCCAATACAGGGGCAATCATATCAAACTGCGATTTGTTCGCGAACACGACACACGAAGTGTGGAGTGGAAAGAGGAAAAGGTCCCACCGAGCGTGCCAGAATCTGTTCTTCGCCGAATACGGGAGACGGAACCGCGTAGGTCGTCTTGCCTGAATTTGGGGGCAGATGCTATTTGGATTTATCCGTCCACCTCTCCGAAGATGCCAAGTTGATTTATGACACCGTGTATCGGAGGTTTAGACGGATGCGGCCATTGTAGCAGACTTCGTCAGATTCCCCCTCGTTTGAGGGGTTTTTGATTGTGGGGACGCTCTTCCCTGCAGGCACAAGCCCCTGCAGTTAATTATGCTACACATTACGGTAACCACTTTCTCCTTCTCCAGATGGTCACTTCGTGTCGTGTGTGTTTGTTTTATTTTTTGATTGCCCGTGGATTGTATACGGAAACTAATTTATGTTGTCGCCCGTACGGCGTGGATTAGTCCAAATCCGTATTTTCTTAGATTTGGGTTTGGGTTGTGTTTAAGGATACGTTAGTCTCATTTGAGAGTAAGATCAACTTAAACGTTTATTAAGGATACGTTAGTCTAATTTTAGACTAAGATCAATTTAACAATTTGTTAAGGATACGTTTGTCTAATTTTAGACTAAGATCTTCTTAACAGGATCATTTAGATCCAACAAAAGAGCATTTGGGCTCTATTGTTTTAGTTTAGGGACATTGTGGTCTAGTTTAAAGACGTCATAGTCTGCAAAGTTTAAGGACATCATAGTCCATGAGTTTAAGGACCCCACAGTCCGTGAAATGTATGGTTGTCGGGACCCGTCACCTCTCTGAAAATGTTGAAAGATTACAACGACAAATATCAGAGGAGTGAAGAGATGTACCCTTGAACGAATATTGGTTGGGAGATCTGTAGTGTAATTTAGACTAAGATCAAAAATTTATGAGCATATGGGCTCAATTAATCTGAATTGGGGCTCTGTGGCCAACTTGGGCTCGGCCCATTTTGTTAAAATGTTGAACAATTAATAATATTGAGCATTGGTTTGGGCTCTGACAATCTTTTTGTCTTTTATTGAATACTGAGCACTCATCATGGCTCTGGGGCTTTATTGTTCAAAGAATAATTTATGTTCTCTTAGCACCCACGTGAGGAGCACGTGGTGCGCTTGACGCTGTGCGCCAGTTAATGAACGCAGAGCGCTTCTGGTGAAATAGCGCACACGTGAGGAGCACGTGGCGCGCTTGGCGCTGTGCGCCAGTCAATGAGCGCAGAGCGCTTCTGGTGAAGTAGCGCACACGTGAGGAGCACGTGGCACGCTTGGCGCTGTGCGCCGGTCAATGAGCGCAGAGCGCTTCTTTCAATTGGAGCGCTAGGGCTCTGCAGTGTTATACGCTAGATTTGGAGCGCTGAAGCGCTCCTTTTAAGTTTGGAGCGCTATGCGCTAGATTTAGAGCCTTGAGGCGCTCCTTTTAATTGGAGCGCTAAAACTCTTTTTAGGCAGATTTGCGTTATGAGAATTAAATTTTCTCTTATAAGAGATTTTGTCTCATAGATCTAAGAACAAAGTTCTTATTTTATAGGAGGTATTTCAATCTCTTATGTTTGTGATGAAAGGCTTTGCCTTTATGGATCTATGATCCTAAGAGAATTGAATTATTCTCCTCCCTTTATAATGAGATGTTATGATCTATTTTGTGAAAGACAATTTGTCTTAAAAATCTATGATCTGGCAAAAGAATTAAGTTCTTTTTCTGATGAGATTTTTTTTATCTCTCTATTTTTACCTTGAAGAAAAACTCTTCTTCTCAGAGCTTGCTCTTTTCTTTGAAATTTCTCAAAGCTTGGGGGGGTTCCTCCATCTGAGACTTGAAGTCTTGGGCCCTTTATATAGTGAAGGCTAATTTGTTGAATTGGTTAAGGAGATCTTTTCTTTAATTGATTTGGGGATGTTTACCCCGTTGGATCTTTAATCCTAGGGCTTCTGTTTTACAGAAGGCGATCTTCTTGTTTTTAACAAGATTGGGAAATCTTTTCCCATACAGAATTTATTCTGTACTTTGGTTATTTTTAATCACCATTGGATCATTGATTCAACGGTGCTCTGATTTTCAGAGCACAATCTTTCCTGTTTGGAAAGATTCTGAGGAATGTTTCCTTAACAGAATTTTATTCTGGTCAATTGATGATTTTTAATAATGTTCGTTGGATCTTTGATCCAAGGGCCGAGAACATTTTGTTCTATCGCTGGCGCTTACGTGCTTCGCACATGGTGCGCTGCTTAAAGTGCAGCACTCTTAGCGCTAGCGCTCACGTGTTTTGCACGTGGTGCGCTGTTTAGAGTGCAATGCTCTTAGCGCTAGCGCTTACGTGCTTTGCACGTGGTGTGCTACTTAGAATACAGCGCTCTTAGCGCTGGCGCTGCTTCATTTCAAATTTCAAATTTTGAACAGTGCTTTACTCTGATTGGGGAAATAGTTTGTTTGAGTTCTGTTAATAAAAAATGGGTTTCTCTTTAGAGAGGAAGAAATGCACGGCTTCAGGTTATAAAGGGAAGCATTCAATGCTATACACAGAATATTTTGTGCATGGTGGAACTATTCCCAAGGTCTAGAAAAAAGGGAGAGCATGGGAAATGAAAGAGGTGACTCATTGGAATCAGAATAAGGAGATGAAATGACCTCATCGGCAGAAGCTCACGCGCATGGCACGTGAGCACCCACATCGTTCCTTTTGAAAACTAAAACGGCACCGCACGTGCATAACACGTGAGTGTCGGCGCTAATTCAGGATTAAAATCCCTAACAGCGCCTCATGCGCAAAACACGTGAATTCCTACAACAGTATAACGACACTTCATGCAGAATACATGTAAAAAAGGGGAGAATGTTTTGTCATTCATAGTCCAAGAACTTATACAAAAACAAAAGAAAATGTTTACAATGGCAAAACACTAAATCCGGGACATGGATCGAGGAATTCAGAACCGAGGCCGTCTAAAATGCTTCTAGCTTTTCTGACCATTTTCGTGTGCACCTTCTCACGAATTCAAGCGTCAGGATCCTCGCTGATGTCATCCGTCCTCTGGTAGGCAGAGATTATCGTCGTCTGTTGGAAAACTTGATGTAAGATATCAACAAGATTATCTCGCCGCCTCTTCGAGATCAGGCCCATCAAATATACTGAGTGCACCTTGTCTTCGGCATCATCAAGTGCTTTAAGCGGCATGGCCTCATAAAATCTAAGAAGTGCTTCCCAAATCGCTCATACGATGATCTTCAAAAGAGCGGAACGATGGGGAAGTAGTCGACCATCATACTTGTCGAAGCGAAGCAAAACCTCAGCGCATTGGGCGTTTGTAAATTCCTGGTTTTGGCAGCGGCCTTGGACGCGGAGGTCTTCATAAGAAATAATTTCGTCGAGATCATACAAATGAGCGGCCGTAGTATCTGAAAAGAAAAATCGGTGAAAGTTTAGTAATCAAACTGATCAATAAAATTCCCATTAAACAGACATGGGAGTTTAAACAACTCTTGACATCCCCGTAGAGAAAACAAGTTCTGTTAAAACACCCAACAAATTTAAAATTGTGCAACCCTATGAAAACGCTCAATAACATCAGGGAATGAAATTCCTGAAGGGCCCTTTGATCTTTCAGAGATAAGCTCTTCGGTAAGGAATTAAATTCCTTTTATGCAATGGAATTAAATTCCAGAAACCCCCATAATGAGAGGAAATAAAAAATCAAATGCCATGAATCCTTAAAGGTCAGAGGAGGAATAACCCAAAGCATTGAGAGTTATTACTCAAAGATCAAGTCTTTGGATCTCTAAGAGATGGGTTTCAGAAAAGAGCAAAGCTCTCATGGTGGATTTAAAATCCAGAAGTTTTCTTTAAGAAAAGGATTTTTCTGATATTCGAGATCTTTACCTAGAAAAGGTTCCTTTTTCTAACAGAGTTTAACTCTGGAATTGCAATGAATAGAGAACTAAGCTCTGAAAAGGAGAATTAAATTCTCAAAGAAAACAAAGAAGGAAGAAGATGAAAGAACAATATCTTCCCAAAGGCCAAACCCTTGCATTTATAAGATGTGACAAGGGCGGTTCACCTCCCCATTCCCCTAGGCTATCCAACGGCTATAAAGGTGACAGCGTTGCACTCACGTGAAAGCCACGTGAGAAAAACGTTGTAGGGGCATTTGTTCTCTTATAAAAAAATAATAAAATAAATAATAAATAATGAACCAAAAAGCGATGGAAGAATTCCCCAAAAGGAGCATCACGTGTCCATACGTGATGCGCCTTGGAGCAAAATTATAAGCATTACACTTAACAAATAAGGCTGAAGTTGAGCCTCACGTGCCACACGTGAGTATCAATATACAAAATATATAGGCGCCTTCATGAAACAAATAACAGGCAGAAGGCGCATCACGTGCCAACACGTGATGATCTTCTCTGGGACTGCTGCATATAGGCAAACCGACCTAATGCCATTGGGTCACGTGCTACACGTGAGGATTCCTAATACCTTCTGAGGCGATAGAATTAAATTCTATATAAAAGGGATCAAAACCCTATTTTGGAAATATTTTCCCAATCTTTCTAAACAAGAAAGATTGTGCTCTGTAAATCAGAGCACCGCTGGATTAAACATCCAATGGTGATTAAAAATCACCAAGCTACAGAATAAGCTCTGTATGGGAAAATATTTTCCCAATCTTTCTAAACGAGAAAGATTGTGCTCTGTATATCGGAGCACCATTGGATAAAAAATCCAATGGTGATTGAAAATCACCAAGATAAAGAATAAGCTCTGTATGGGAAAATATTTTCCCCAAACTTTCTAAACCAGAAAGATTGTGCTCTGTAAATCAGAGCACCGTTGGATCAAAAATCCAATGGTGATTAAAAATCACCAAGATATAGAATAAGCTCTGTATGGAAAAATATTTTCCCAATCTTGTTAAAAACAAGAAAAATGTTTTCTATAAAACAGAGGTCCCTGGATCAAAAATCCAACGGTGGATAAAATCCCCGAATTAATAAAAAATCTCTCAATAAGAGATTTCCTTAACAAAAATCAACAAATTTGCCTCTGCTATATAAAGGACTGGAGACTGAAGAGAGGAAAGAAGGTGACCCCCCCCCCCCCCATAATATTTGAGAAAACAAAAAAGAAGAGGAGTTCTCTTTAGAGAAAAAAAACCCTAGGTGAGGGAAAGACACAGAGATCATTTTATCTCATTTTACAAGAGTTTAACTCTTCCAAAAAAGAACTTAGTTTTTCTTCTGGTTGAAGTCTGCAGAAGCAGATCTCGCTATAAGTTGAGAATTTAATTCTCATCGGGAAGATTCTGTTATGCAGTCCCAAAACTTAGAGGAAAAAACTAGGTTTGAAGAATTTAATTCTTCCAAAAATATAAGAATTTAATTTCTCTGATAAAACTAGGGTTTAACCCTATATAAGAATTTAATTCTTATAAAACAAAGGACTTGAAATTCTCAAGATTAAGATCAAGAGCCCCATGCATATGAGCGTTTAACGCCACAACGACAGATAACGTGTTCCCTTGTGAACACCTCTGAGAAACAAGAAGGAACAACTGAGATTGAGTCACGTGATCCCACGTGAACTCCAATACTGCTTAGCACTTAGAAAAGAATAGGAAGATAAATTCAAATGAGGCATTGCTTAACTTAGTGGGGCCTCACGTGTCTACGTGATGGTTGCAAGACTTAAGTGTTTAACATTTACATGTATAGAACGAGGGAATAGGCCCAAGGAAACAGTGCCCAATATTTAGGTGCATCACGTGCCACACGTGAGCGCTCCAAGTTTCAGTGTTTAACACTGCTTAAGAGCCTCACGTGAGAGCACGTGAGTGCCAAATATTTAGTAGTGTTTAACACCGTGAGAGGCCAACCTTAGCCCAAATCAGCCAAGTCTCTCAAGTCCAAAAACCTTTTGACCATCAATCAACCAAAACCTTCCTATACTCAGGTCCCCCCAAATCGATCTTAGTTCCAGAGATGGTCAATGATCTCCTGACACGTGGCGTCTAAAAAAGTGTTCGTTCCACCATGATCTCTCTCTTCAATCTGGAGTTCGGTTCAAGAGTATATCTCTCCACACCTCTGATATATGTCGTTGTAATTCTTCAATGATATCAGAGAGGTGGAGGGTCCTGACAACCAACAGCTCGTGGATGCACTCTCAAACTCATGAGCATATCTCAATGGACCGTAATGTTCTTAAATTAGCCCTTGGACCGAGATGCCTTTAAACTAGCCTATGGACCGTAATGTTTTTAAAGTGGCAATAGACCGGAACGTCCTTAAACTAAAACAATAGAGCCCGAATGCTCTTTCGTTGGATCAAAAAATGATCCCGTACCCCCGTTAAGTAGATCTTAGTCCAATATCGGATTAACGTATCCTTAACAAATATTTAAGTTGATTTTAATCTCAAACAAGGTTAACGATCCTTAAATCAACCCAAACCCAAATCTAAGAATATACGGATTTGGACTAATCCGCGCCCTATGGGCGACCACATAAATTAGTCTCCATATACAATCCACGAGCAACCAAAAAATAAAAAAATACACACGCACGAAGTGACCTTCTGGAGAAGGAGAAAATGGTTATCACTACGCGGTAACATAATTAACTGTAGGGGATTGCGCATGCAGGGAAGAGCGTCCCCACAATCAAAAACCCCTCATGACGAGGGGGAATCTGACGAAGTTTGCTACAACGGCCGCATCTGTTTAAACCTTCGATACATGGTGCCATAAATTAACTTGGCATCTTCGGAGAGGTGGACGGATAAAACCAAATAGCATCGGCCCCCAAAATTCAGGCCAGACATCCTAACGTCCCGGTCGCGTCTTTCGGCGGTGAACAACCCTATACCCATGTCACAAGAGAACCGTTACCTGATATTCGTATATTACCAACTAGGCGTTCTCGGTGAGTCTGTCCAGTGTAACTCATCCAATGAGCATCTGTATACAATCCTTGATGTCAAACACCAATAGCTGCAGGATTAACTATCGCCCTCCAATCGGGTCAGGAAACGTACACACTAGTCTATCGCTTCTAGGGTCCATGAGTGCCGTTGGAGGGAGCAGGTCGAAGCTGCTTGGGATCGGCTGGAGAAGCTTTCTTCGGTGTATCACCGACAATATTTCCTTAAACCCTGCCCTCCTTTGTTGTAATTTTTGTAGGGCTGGAGAGCCCATAATACCTCTTAAATAAATAAACTTGTCTTTAATTGCAGTGTGCCGTCTCTTTTCCTCTCCTTGATATATATATTTTATGTTTTTCTTAAAAAACTTCGGAGTCTTAGAACCGAGAAAAGAAACAAAGGGCTAGAGCCCTGCGGGGGTACACAAAGTATTTTCTGCGAGAGGACCTAGCCCGGAAGACTTAGTTAAATGCAAAAAGGAATTAGATTATTTTGAAAGACGATACATGTTTATTTATACAATTTTTTCTTTTCAGCATTATAAAACCGAAGAAAATTATACCCCCCGGCATCCTGCAGGCGGTAGGCTCTACCAGGCAATGCTTCCATCATAAGAAATGGCTCGTCTCACTTTGGGGAGAACTTATGCAGTCTCCCTTGGTCTACAAACTCGTTTCTTTGTAAGACCGGGTCTCCCGACTTGAAGGCCCGATATTTAACTCGGGTATTGTAGTAGCGTGCGGTTTGCTGCTGGTAGGTGGCCACTCTGATTTGCGCTCGATCCAGTCTTTCCAATAAGATGTCCAAGTTGCTTCGGAGCATCGAGGTGTTGGCTTTATCGTCAAAATGTTCTACCATGTAACTGGGCAGTCCAATTTCCGCGGGGACCATTGCCTCAGTACCGTAGCAGAGGCTGAATGAGGTTTCTCCCTTGGGTGTTTTCTTTGATATTCACCCACGGCAGTTCCTCGACCCAGCTGTCTTGCCTTCCTTCCAAACGGGCTCTGAGACCTAGATGACGCCTTGGTTCGCTACCTCGTCCTGCCCATTGCATTGAGGATGTGCAACTGTGGCAAACTTCATCAGTATCTGGTAGTCGCTGCAAAACTCTTTGACTTTATCGTTTTTGAAGTTGGTCCCATGGTCGGTAACTATGCACCTCGGGATTCCGAATCGAGAAATTATGTTGTTCTGTAGGAAATTTATCGTAGAGCCGGCGTCCGGTTTCTTGATGGGTACGGCCTCTAATCTATTTTGTGAAGTAGTCCACAGGGATGGGGATGTATCTGTGTCCGCCCGTGCCAGTGGGGAGTTGACCGACCATATCCATCCCCAATTGTGAAAACGGCCATGGGGAGCTGAGTGGTGTTAGTTCAGTGGCGGGAAGACGAGGCAAGTTGCCGAAGAGTTGGCAGTTCTTGCATATTCTGACCAACTTCTCGGCATCCTGGTGCAATTTTGGCCAGTATTACCTTTGGAGCAGCGTCTTCTGGACCAAGGTGCGGGCTCCTAGATGAGCTCCCCTGACCCCATCATGTATTTCTCACAGAACGTAGTCAGCCTCGTGGGGGTCGATACATCGGCGCAGAGGATGAGTGTATGATTTCTTGTACAGGTTTCCATTGCTCCAAACGAAATGACGTGCTTTGGCCCATAGCCGGCGAGCTTCTTCTCGGTCTTCAGGCAGCACATCGTATTTTAGGAACTCCACGAGGGGCTTCCTTTAATCTTGGCCTTCTTCCTGGGTTGTGTATATCTGGAGCGTTACCTCTACCTCTTCTACGCCGGGTCGTGGCAAGACTTCGAAGAAGATATTTCTTTTACGGGTGGCCGAATAGGAAGAAGCGAGCTTGCTCAAAGCGTCGACCCGGGGGTTCAAGTTCCTGGGGATCTGCTCCACTTGGACTTCGTCGAAATTTTTACGAAGCCTTTTTACCTCGGCCGGGTATTTTATCATGAGCGGTTCTCGGGCTTTGAAACGCCCGGTTACTTGCCGATGACCAGTGCGGAGTTGCTGCGAACTCTGATGGTCTTCAGTCCTACCCCGGAGGCGATTCGCAGTTCTGTCAACAAGGCCTCGTATTCCGCGGCGTTGTTTGCGATCTGAACCGAGCTTTAAGGAGTATTCCATTTCCGCTTCGTCTGGGCTGCTGATGATCTGTCCAGCCCCGCTCCCCTCCTCGGTAGAAGATCCGTCCATGTAGAGCACCCAATCCGGGATGGGGTCGGGCACCTCCTCGACCGAGGGATGTGGTTCGGGGCCCCGTGTCGGCGTTTCTTCTTTAGCGGGGATGGTGCATTCGATAACAAAATCCGCCAAGACCTGTGCTTTGATGGCTTATCGGGGGCGGTATTTGATATCGAATTAGGACAGTTCCCACTTCCATTTCTCCATACGTCCTGATGACTCAAGGGAGGCAAGAATCGACCCTAAAGGTCGCTCGGTGAGGATGAGGATCGTGTGCGCTTGAAAATAGTGCCGAAGTTTCCTGGAGGTGACGACAAGTGCCAGGACTATTTTCTCTATGGCCGGGTATCTCGTTTCTACGTCCTTGAAAAAATGGCTCACGTAATAGACCGGCCTCTATATGCCTTCGCATTCTCTGACAAGCACTGAGCCTACAGCTTGATCAAAGATGGCCAGATATAGAAATAGTTCGTCACCCTCGACTGGTCGGGTGAGTAGCGGTGGGGTCACTAGATACGCTTTGAGTTGTTCGAAAGCGTTCTGGCATGCCTCAGACCATTCGAACATAGGGATTTTCCTTAGGGCCCTGAAAAACGGGAGACACTTCTCCCCGGATCTGGACATAAAGCAAATCAGGGCAGCGACCCTTCCCTTGAGTCGTATGATGTCGACAATGCTCTTAGGCGTTGCCATGTTGAGGATGGCGCCGATCTTTCAGCGTTTTCTTCAATTCCTCGGTGGGTTATCATGAACCCGAGGAACTTCCCACTGGTGACTCCGAATTCTCACTTATCTGGATTCAGCTTCGTTTTTTACTTGCGCAGGACGTCAAATGTCTCGCCGAGGTCTTTAGTGTTCCCAGCTGGCGAGATGGATTTTACGAGCATGTCGTCGACGTAGACTTCTATATTTCTGCCAATCTGAGGTTTGAACAGCTTATTGACCAGACACTGATATGTGGCCCCGGCGTTCTTGAGTCCGAAGGGCATCACTTTGTAGCAGTATACCCCTCGATCAGTGGTGAAGGCGGTAAGTTTTTCGTCGGCCGGGCTCATCCTAATCTGATTGTAACCAAAGAAGGCGTCCATCAAGCTCAATAATTCATGGCTGGCCGAACTGTCTATCAGCTGGTCTATCCGAGAAAGTGGATATTTGTCTTTGGGGCAGGTCTTGTTCAAATCCGTGAAATCGACGCACATGCGCCATTTCCCGTTTGCCTTCTTGACCATGACCACGTTCGCCAGCCAATTTGAGTAGTCCAGGTTTCTGATGAAGTTGGCGGTGAGCAGTTGATCCACCTTGTCTTCTATCTCCTTTTGCCGGTGAAAAACTTCTCTTCTTTTGTCAGACGGACTTTGCTTACGGGTCGACCCCGAGCTTGTAGGAGATCACTCTAGGGTCGATTCCAGGCATGTCCGCCGGCGCCCAAGCGAATACGTCTGAGTTATCTCGGAGGAACTAGATCAGGTCTTCGCGGTGATCCCCTGTCAAGAGAGAGCCGATCTGGACTGTCCGGCCATTGACCCCTTCTGAAAGGGGGACTTCCATCAATGCTTTTACCGGGGCACCTCTAACCTCCCTTTAGCCATCACATGTATCTAAAGACCCTTGGAAGTCATGTGTGTCCTCCGAATCGCTGTCCTGCTCTCCAGCGGGGGACATTGAGGTAAGGTAAATCTTGGCGGTTTTTTGGTCCCCATAGGCCCGGCCTATCCCCCCTTGTTCCAAAAGGAATTTGATCGCAAGGTAATAAGTCGAGATCTGAGCCCGGAAGGCGTTTAATGTAGGACGTCCAAGAAGAATGTTATAGGATGAAGGTACCTTAGCGACGAAGAAGTTCACCTGTATGGTTCGCGTATTGCCCCTTTCTCCAATCTTTAGGAGGAGGGTGACCATCCCCTCGGCTGGGACGGAGTGTTTTATGAACCCAGAGAGGACATAGGAGGTTGGTCGAAGGTCGGATGGTCCTAGCCCCATACGCTGGAAACAGTCGTGCAACAGGATATCAGCCGAGCTGCCTGAATCAACCAAAATTTTATGAACCTCGTAACGGTGGACTCGAACCGTTATCATGAGAGAGTCATTGTGAGGAAGCGATATGCCGTGGAGGTCTTCATCGGTGAAGATGATCGATTCGTCTCTCCTGCACCTCTTGTGTGGTATATTGCTTACACCCTCGACTGGGAGGAGGCGGTGGCCCCCCTATTTTTTCGAGCTGGGTCCGAGGTAACGACCATAATTTGCCCGATCGTTAATTCCCCGGGAGGGGTTTGGTCCTTTTTCTCCCGCTCCGCCTGCCGCTGGTCCCGCAGGTATTTCTCCAGGTGGCCTGAGCGTATCAACTCCTCGATGTAGTCACGGAGTTGTTTGCAGTTCTTAGTCGGGTGACCCTGCGACCTGTGGAAGGCGCAGTATGGGCCGCGGAGACGCTTGCCCGCCTTTTGGGTGACTGGCGGGAGCTTAAGGAACCTCTCGCCCTTAGCTTCCTTCAGCAGCTCAGTCTGAGAGATGTTTAGAGGAGTGTGCTCCTAAAATCTCAGGGAGTAAGGCTTCGGATGATCGACTTTCTTTTTCTCTTCCTTATCCCTTTTCTCTCTTTCTGCCTGGTCGTCTCGGGGGAGGTTTGAGTTCACCTCGGACTCGAGCTAGATTTCTCGCTTGGTCCAGGCTTTCACTTCAGCCATGGTCTCAGGTTACGCTAATGCAAAAGAGCGGAGCCACTCTTTGTGCCTAAGACCCGACCTCAGCACGGTGATAACTGTTTCATCGCGGTGCTCGGGGACCTCCAGGAGGGCATTGTAGAAGTGGATGACATACCCTTTGAAGGATTTCTTTTCTCCGCTCTTGACAGTGAACAGATAGTCGACCATCCTCTTCTGTCGTCGATTCCAGACGAAGTGATCGAGTAATTGGGTGGCCAGCTCGTCGAAGGTCAAGATGGAGTATGGCGTAAGTCCTTGTAACCAGTCCCGGCCAACCCGGATTGGGGTGGTGGGGAAAGTTCGGCATTGAGCCGCATCCGAGTTATTTTGGAAGCTCATGCCCGCCGTAAAAGCATCCAAGTGGTCCTTCGGGTCGAACTTCCCGTCAAAGAGGGCCACTTTTGGCGGCTTGTTCCTGGACAAGACGTGCTCGGCCATCAACTCTTCTGTAAAAGGCTTTGTTAGTGAGTCAGCGGAGTACCTGGCCCCTTCGCCGGACGCATGGCTATCCCGTCGTATGCCTTCGATTTTCTTTTCGAGGGCTTCGTGTCGGTGGTGGTACCCCGAGGATTCTACACAGTCAGAGTGGTGGCTACCCCCACTCCGGTTTTGCGCGATGGTACGGCTCTGATTCCACTCTATCAAATTTCTTAAATCCTCAAGCGAGACCCTTCTCGAGTAGTCCCGGCATTTGCCGTTCACATGGCCCCGGCTAGAGTGGGGGCATCGGTCATGCCTGAAAGCAGACGAGCTGACCGACACCTCCTCAGGGGGAGAGAATACGCGACGGGCATCGGAGCGATGGCCCAGTCTTTCCTGGGATCGAGGCGTGGAGCTGTCCAGCGCCCAGCGAGTCATGGAATCAATCGCCGCATGCGGGTCACAGTGGCTGGAGTCGGCACACCAGCACTTGGTGACGCTGAGATAAGCATGAGTGAGATCGAGGGCTTGAGCGTGCCCATCCGTCCTTCTGCGGACGTCGTTATCCCGGGGAGGGGGAACTGCGGTCTGGTGGGTAGGGCCGACCGCTTGAATGCGGACAAAGGCATCCATCAGCGATATGAGCCTGTCTATCCGAGCGGATAAAGAGTTGATCATGTTAGGAGGGGAGACGAGTCGCTCCCACCTCCGTTGTGGTGGCTCGTATTTGGATCATCGCGGTTGTCGCTCGCTATCGGGTCGAGGGCGGAAGATCGGCTTTAGGGGTGGAGAAGCTTCTGAAACTTTCCCACAGACAGCACCAACTGATGGAGGCTGTGATCTCCTTCAGATATTGTCCTTCGTCGATCCTGTGATGGCGGTCTTTAACGGTTGAGATTTGATTTAGGAGTTGTTGAGCGTGTGGATCTCAATGGGTTAGTGTTGACGCCGAGCTATTTGCAAAGGAAATCCCGGGATGGGTGACCACCATAGGACCCTCCGACGATCAAGTTTGTGCCGAGGAATAGGTGCAGAGTAACGGCGTATTGGAATGAGTTCGAGTTACCCGAGTCGTCTAAGAGAGGGGTTTATATAGTGGTCGTGTGGAGAGAGCAGGCGCGAGATCATCGCCGTCAGTTACGCCCCTGCGTTATCCTCGCATTAATGGAGGGATACGCCCATTAATGGGGGGACGCGCTAGCGTGGGACATGGAACGTGGGGAGGCGGATATCTCGTCCTGACGAGATACTCGGAGCCGTTGCGGGGGCGCTTAGGTTCCGCGCTCTCGGTTGATCGGAGAAGCCGAGAAAGCTCGGCCCGTCAGATTGCTCGGAGACGAGCCTTGAGGCCGAGGAAGCTCGGCCTGTCAGATGGCTCGGAGACGAGCAGGGAGGCCGAGGAAGCTCGGCCTGTCAGATGGCTCGGAGACGAGCTGTTGGCTGTTTACTAGGTGAAGGTGGAAAGTACTCAGGGAGATCTCCTGAAAGGTCTGATGCGTCCTCAGAGACGAGGTCCCGAGGAACGCCCCTAATGCATTTCATTTATTCCACCTCTGTTGCTTTCGGGACACGTTATCCGCCACGTGTTGTAATCTGAGAAAATACCACATGTGAGCATCATCACCAAGTCTCTCCTATGCCCTTTGTTACCCATGTTTCTCTGCCATCAAAAAGCAAATTAACTAAAGTATTATACCTCTTTTATTTATTTGTTTATTTTATGACAGAAAAGGTAGCAAATTCACATCCTGTATCTCATCATCATTTACCTTAATATTTTGACATATGTTTGTTATGATGCCTCAAATTCTATTCTTTTATACCCAATTTAGCATTACAGGCTGATGTCATTGTGGTCCATCACGGCGAGTCCGCTGTGGCACAGTCACGCCAAAGGGATATATAACATAGGGGCCTAGAATTAAGTTGGGACGGAGCCTGTCTCCGAAACCTTAGGTTCACATGTCGCTGTACGTGGTCGATCACAACCCCATTCTTTTTCAAAAGTTTAGCCATCGTTTTAAATGACAAATCATATATAAGTGCTCATCATTATCTAAACAACCGACAATTATTTATTAAGTAGAAAAAGAAAAGGAGTGGATTGTTGACAGCAGCAGCAGAAGGAGATGCTTTTGATTTTGTTTACAAAAATAATTTTTCTACCGCAATTTGTTTATCCAAAAGTTTATCAAAGAGACAAATATGATGGGTCCATCTGTTTGATATTGTTATTTAGACGTTGAGGACCTATCATTTTGTCTTTCTGGTAGACTTTTGGATATATAAATTGTATACGGTAAAAGTATTGCTTTTTAGTTGAGGCGGGCTCCAAAGCATCGTGTTAGGAAGCGGCAACTCCCATTGTCTCCTTCCTCCCTCCCACAATCAACTGTGGACCCCACCTCCCCATGCCCCGCCAGACTATCCCAAGCTCTCTATCCCAATCCTATTTGGACCTTAAAACTAGGGGGTTCAAAGAACATGAGTTAAATGCACTTTGGTCCCCCATCATCATTCTTTCAACTTATAAGCATACCCATGTATATTCCACAGAAAATAAAGAAGGAAAAAAATGAAAATATCAAAAAGCATATTACAATGAGAATAAGAATAAAGTTACCAATAAAGATCAGTATCGTACGAACATACCCATATGAAGAAGAAAACGGATGCCGATAATGCTAGAGTAAATATATGTATCCTTAAACATCCATTGTAATTTATATAATATTAATGAAATATTAATAAAGTTTTATAGTTGCACTTAATGATTTATAATGTGCGTATTTTTATTTATTTATAATTGTTATAATATCCTTAGAAATTATATTATTAGAACATGCACTGTGAAATATCGCTTGCATAGAGATATGATCTAATTTAGTAATTTTTTAGATTGAGTACTTAACCTATAAGTAGCATAGGATAACTACAGTTATGACAGCTTATCATGCATGATAATGACATGTGAGATATGGTGGTGTGTCCCAATCACCGAGAATGGAGATTCTCCAGGTGTATATTATGAAAGCATATAATGATATGTGTACACTACTCCATACTTTGCATATTAGAGATTGTTTTATACGGTCTCTAATACTAAAGGAACGATCTTTAATGTGTATTAGCGACCGTTCATATTTTAAACGGTCGCTAATACACGGTCGCGGAAAGAATGGTTGCTGAAACATGTATTAGTGACCGTTCATGAACGGTCGCTAATCTGATTACCGGCGAGCGTTCCTAATGGTCGCTAATGCACTGATACGTGGACTTCCAACCGTTTATTAACGATTTCATATATCAGCGAACAGTCGCTAATAAAGGTATTAGCGATCGTTCCTGTAGCTAGAACGGTCACTAATAACCATTTATTTTGAAAAAAAAACTAAAAAAGTCAATATTTCATACAATAATACACAAAATCACAATATATTACGCCACAATAGTGTTTCGCATACAAACCAATATATAAACGCAATCCACGATATATCCAACAATATCAACAATTCAAACGAACACATATATGAACTAAAATCGTAATAAACAAGCATATATGAACTAAAGTCGATCATGACAAACAAACATTTATTCAAACCAACACATACAACAATAGTGTTTTAAATACAAACGACACAATACGTACGTTATATGTCCAACAATACGAAAACTCTCCAAATCGCATGCAATCCCAGCCCACCCAACCATGTGAATCCCGCAAATCCAAACAAATAAATAAATATATGAACTCAAATCATAATCTTTGAAACAACACTATCTACACTATAACACACACAGACACACACACATATCTCACCAACTCCCGCCACTGCCATCGCCAAAACATAATCCTTTCGCCGTTAACTTATAAGAACCCTACGAATCTGCAATATGAATTTTAAACATCACCAGCTTCATACAGTTTAATTGTATGCTCAAATTTCTGTAAATTACCCGATACAAGTAAAAATTAGCTTTGGAACAAAAATCTCAAGTCTGCTTCAGTTAACTTTACAAAAGTATCTTTAGAGTCACCAACAGCACTCGCCAAGATGTACTTTCATCTCAATTCTAATTTGAAAAATGCCTACCGATGTAGTGCTGGCCGGTAACGAGACAAGAACTGTCGCGACTGAAAATTAAGTGAATAGGCAGATACTTCTCGCTCTCATAGAAAAACTTTGAATTACATGGTCTGCACAAGCTTTTGGTTCACTTCAGTAAATTCAACTTGAAATTACTGAAGTGGACCAAAAGCTTATGCAAACCCTGTAATTCAAAGTTTTACTGTGAGAGTGAGGAGTATCTACAAGTTCACTTTACTCCAAGTCATGACAGTTCTTATCCTTTTACCGGCCAGCGCTACATCGGCAGGCATTTCCCAAATCGGAATTGAGGTGGAAATATATCTCGACGAGTGCTGTTGGTGACTCTATAGATACTTTTGCGAAGTTAACTGAAGCAGACTTGAGATTTTATGTCATCGAGCATCGGAACCCTGCAAACCAAACACATAAATAAACACATAAACTGAAATCATAATTTTCGAAATTAAACAACGCGCTAGTTACACTAACACATGTATATACGTACCTCACTAACTCTCACCGCTGCCATCGCCATGAAAACCTTGTTTAGAATAGTATCAATTCACATTGTCAATGTCTTGCTTCAAACAATGAAGATAATAACCGCCTGTAAGGTAGACTAAGGGTTATACGGTTCCTGTGGCGGAAAATGAGGGTAATAAGGATCTTGTTGCGGAGGTGGAGATCGAAGGTAGTACCCTCCCTATTGCGGAGGCGGAGGCTGAGGGTAGCATGACGGTCTCTGTGATAGGGGAGGGTAATACGGTCGCTGCCTCAGAGGAGGGTAATATATCGGATGCGACGGCTATAGACCCTGTGCTGTCACGGTTGTGAAGGTGGACCGTATTGTTGCGAGAATTGATCCGACCGCGCCTCTATTTGAGCTCTCTATGCCTCTTTATCTTCCACCCTCTTCTTATCTGCTTCATCCCTCCTCCTGAGCTGCTCCTCTAGCTCGTCGATCCACAGTGCCTCAGCCATTTGTTGATTGGAGCGAGCGGTCGACGTACTTGAAGTTGTTGGATGTAGTGCCCTCAAAGTCAATTATTGGATCGCAGGTACGTGATTGCAGTGATTGAGGGAGGACCTATACCGGTAGGACAGTCTTACTCGAGATGATAGTATGCTATCTGGTTTGCCTTTATCATCGTGTACTGCTTTAGGTGACTGTTCACTATTACACGTTGATAGAACCCTTAGGATCCTGCTTGACTACCAACAGTATGATGGCGATCATATACGTGAGAGTTGGGTAGTCCATAAGCACATCCTTAAAAGTGGTCCCTAGTCGTAGGAGTTTCGAGACAGGGCATCGATACTCCAGAGTAGACTAGTGTATACACTCGAGACCCCGACGAAGGGCGGTGACCGGTCTCATAAGCCATTGGTGTCAGTTGGATCACCTAAGATGTATACAGGTGCTCATTGGGTTATGAGTACACCGGACATGACTCGCCGGGAACCTGCTAGTTGGTATTATACCTAGCATTAGATAGCAGTTCCCTGGTGACATGTGTACAGGTTAGTTCATCGACCTGAGATCGTCATTTGTCTCGTATGAGTTCCCACTGTGCTTTGATTACTACCCTACCACGGCTCAAAGGGGTCGCGCAAACAGGTTTTAGTTGGGTACAATCCCGAACCACATGGAAGCAAGTGAGCGGATCTGCAGGGGATTCGTCTCTCCCGGTATTGGGGGTGAGATCGCGCTGTGTCTAGGAGAGCCATTACACATAGCCCTCGGCCGAGGCAGGAGATTTACTGGTAGGTATTCCAGTAGTATCTCAAGGTGTTCTGGGCTACACTCTGACACGACTTATACCGCTATTGGGGGTCTGACGTTACCAGCCCCTAGGCCCGATATGCGATACTCATAGACGAACGGACCGGACTGTATGTATATTGTCACTGATAGGCTCAGTAGGGTTTCAGGATGGGTTCGCTCATCAGGCTTCCCTTTCGGTCAGTACATGGGCAGCCGTTACGCACAGCTAGTGCCGCTGACGTGCTGTGGTTAAACCCACTGCCAGGGTACTGACGAGTCTTTAAAGTCCCCCTCAGATAGTTTCCCAAGTTCGGGCGAAACGTTGTAGAGGCCGTATGGTTTTATGGCAGGGTTCGAAAATGCACGTGCGTTTGCGCACGTGTTATATTTCGGACAGATAATACTGATGGGCTTTGGTTTAAGCCGGATCCATGTATTATATTGAGTCGGAATATTTTAGTCTCTCGTATTCGTATTCGATCGGAATTCGGATACAGGTATGTATATACAGGTGAGGGGTATTTTCATAATCCGTTACGAGAATACTTTAGAAGATGCATTTCTTTTGGTTAATCATTTTGGTTTATATGATTAAATAGGTTTTGAAAAGGGTGACTCATTCTTTGTGACTCATCAATTCTAGAATGTTCACTAATGACTCATGTAATGAGTCATCTAGTGAGTCGTTAAGAATTAATGAATTTTGTTTTGTTGATAGATATTTGAGGAGATATTTTTATAAGATATTTTTCTTTTGGGTTTAGAATATATAACCTCATTTATCTATTCACAAGAGAAGAACAAGTGATTATGCTTGAGCTCTCTCTCTCTCTCGAGTGTTTCTTGAGTTCACCATTTCCAACTCCTAAGCATCTTTTTAACCTCCACCATATCACTCTCATGTGATGAGAACCCTAGGGTGTTTGAGACAAAGTATTCTACTCATTCTCTATTTCATCTTGGTCATCTCTTTTAGCAGACTTGATGACCGAGTTGTCTCGGTATAGAGGCGGGAGCCCGTTTAAAGATCTGTTGACGTGGTGCCACCTTGATGAGGAGACAGGAGATCGGAGTTGCCGCGAGAAGTGTGGGATGATGGCTAAAGACCGAAGGACTCGGATCGATCGGTATAGCCTTTCTACCTCTTTACAGTTTGTTAGTTTAGCGTTAATGGCAAGATCCGGGTTATAGTATGCGATAGCGCCAGTTATAAAAGTTTTTGTTCCGCGTTTGGTTTCAGATTGACGGCCGGGGCGCTACCGTAGACTTACATGGTATCATAGCCACGCCATTAACCTTTACTAACTTGTTCTAACGTGTTTAAAACAACGATCGAACGAAATTTCCAAAACCGCATTTTTCAGGCTAAAGTTTCTGTCGATTTTTAAAAATGGTCTAAAAATCATTTTGAGCCTCTCAGAAAATCGAGCAGGCTTTTTTAAGAATACTGTAGAAATTTGGTCAACTGTTACCTCCAGAGCGCCGCGGAACCGCCGCACAAGCCATGTATTGGCCACGGTTCCGCCACCGTTTTGGAGCAACGGTGCACCATTTTTCTACAGTAGTGTCTTTCATGGGAATTGTGGTTTCTGGAATATTTTGTTTGGGCCCAGATTTTGTTTGAGTACTGCAGTTGTACTTGAGGGCCACTTCGGGAAATTTTTTCGATCGGAATTTTAAACTTGTTAGTTTACAGTACTTACATTATATCTCCGACCGTGAATGTTATTCGAGCGGTAAATTGCGTCTAATTGCTATAGTCCTTTTAGACGGGTTTGCGAACGTGACATTCCCGTTGATGTTCTGTGTTGTGCTATGATGTTGCGGATTTGTCGTGGTGGATAGCAGTGTACAATGGTAGTGCAGTTTGGAATTATTTGTACATTTGATATTGCGGGGCGAGCGTCCAACATGTGGACTGCCGTCACTGCCTGTTTGTATAATATTCTTTTTGGGGCACGACCGGGCTGAGGTCGATGTACCCATTATACATATTTTTCTTTTCTGTACTAGGTTTACCCCGCGACGAAGTGCATGGATAGCCGGGCTCTGGAGGGCAACGGGTCCGTATCTCATGGCTTTGAGAGGAAAAGGAGTCTGACTCTAGAATTGGCAGACTATTCGCCGCACTCGTAGGGGGTACAAGTTGACCCAAGATGGAGTGCCCAAGTTACCGGATTCTATGAAGTGCTGGGTGGTCCATTCAATTTGCTGTAAGGGACTGTCTCGCTTCAGGTTTTGGCGGGTAACTTGCCGCACTCGTAGGGGTCTAGGTTTTCATTGCATAGGCTATCCACACGATCAGGGGAACGTCGGGTTTCAGCAGCGGCTCTGTGAAACCCAGGGATCCCAGATTATCTGTATTGTTCTGTGATGCTTATTACTTTTCTGTAATGTTGCATATTATCACGCCTGGAGCGATTATTGTATATTGTTATATATACTAGTAGATGTTGTATATGTTTTGCACCCGCGCTAGTCCAGTCCCCGCTCTGTCGTTAGTTAAGTAACATAACGGGTAATGACGGGACCCAGTGGCGAATGCGGATGGCATATACGTGCATTTTATTTTCGTTCTTTTCTGGTGTGATTAATTGATGGGACTGCGTTGATTCTGATCAATGCAAAGGAAAACAAACCTGTTTGGACGTTGTTGGAACAGTTTTAAAAAGTGTTATTACAAAGATGTTTTCTTTTGTTTTGCACAGTGGTATTCAGTTGGAATATCCTGCACCTCATTCGACGAGGCAAGGGCCGAGATCCCTTCACCGGGAGTGACCCCTTGGAGAGAAGTTTACGTCAGGGTAATAATTTCACTATAGTCGATTACATGTTGCTTTGCATCACGGTATTCAGTTGGAATATCCTGCACCTCATTCCACGAGGAAAGAGCCGAGATCCCTTCACCGGGAGTGACCTCTTTAGCAAAGGTTTTCGCCACTATATTTTTATAAAAAGCTATCGGGTTCCTTCAACGAGATCAAGTTCATTACGTTAAAGGTTTTTCGCCAAAAACCAGCCGTAGCCCTCCGTCATTTCATATGAATGATCAGTAGTATTCAAGCTATGTTGGTTTGGCCCTTAGTCAAGACATAGTGATTGGTAGCTGCTGGGGTGTTCACATGTTGCATAGATAGATGAGTTGGTTTGGGACAGTCGTTCTGCCATTTGGCCAACGTTAGGGGCATGTTCGGGTGGGTTCAAATTGACAAGATAATGATGGGCAGAACTTGACACGTGACTTATGATTTGTTGGCCCTTAGTCAACGTCATAAGAGCATGGGGCAAAAATCCACATCGGGAGTTTCTAAAGAAACTGAAACTTGCCGGGCATGCGCATACCTTCTGGAGTGTGATAACGTGAGTGGATTCCTTCACGTTATCATGCGATGATAGTTGGATCTCGATTCCACTGATGAGTTAGTTTACTCTTCGGGTGATCTCGATTGATTCTTCTTTCAGGTTTGGAGGAGAATTTGACAGTACAGTGGGAGGTTTCCTGATTAGATAAAGTGATAACCATTCTGATCCAGGTTAGAGTACACGCAGAGTGTTTCTTTTCTCTCTTTCTTTAGCTGCGACCTTTGACCGACCCTAGATTATGACTCAGTGACCAAGTTGACCGAACCTTCTTAAAATACTGGCTTTTGGATTGTCCGAGTTGCATAAGTCATTGCTGCTCCTTCTTTTACCCTTTGCATTTCTCAAAACACCTCGTATCACTACGAACATCCACTTTCATTGGATAGATCTATCGTATGGTTATATACGAACTCGAAGTGACTTCTTCGAGGATGGATCCAGGTTCAGGAGAAATTGAATTGGTTTATTCAGTTGTCTTTTATCATCACCTTCTCTCAGGTTGCGAGGGCTCCTTGGTTTAGGAGAGTACACCTATTATGCTTATTGGATAGTCTTCTTCCAAACCATAAGCAGGTGCCGAAAGGTAGGGAACGAAGAAAACCAATTAGCCTAAGTAGGGTGTACAGAAGGTAATAAGTAAAGACAAAATAAAGGGATTAGAAAGAGGGCAAAGTAAATTGCGACTGCTATCATTCACGACCAAACCGCGTACTTCATCGCCACTCCTACTTCACCTTTGCTTTTTTCCCCAGTTCGGGAGAAATAGAATAAGGTATTATTCAGTTGGCTTTTATCATCACCTTCTCTCAGGTTACGAGTACTCCTTGGTTTAGGAGGGTACACCTATTACGCTTATTGGATAGTTTTCTTCCAAACCATAAGCTGGTGCCGAACGGTAGGGAAGGAAGAAAATCATTTAGCCTAACGATGGTGTACAGAAGGTAACGACTAAAGACAAATAAAGGGATTTGGAGAGATGGCAAAGAAATATACGGTTATAGTCATGAATTGGATTATGGAAAAGGCATTACTAGGAATACTAGGATACCCCTTCAAAACATTTTCATGTTTCAGTTTCACTATGCATTGTTAAAGGAAAACTGTTTTCCCGATTAGATACTTACTCCAGGGTATGTATTTACCAAGTATGATTCTCACATCTGTATGGTTTTACAAATGGTGAGTGTAAGTAAGTTATTGGGAATTAGGTGATCATCCTCATTATATCAGAATTCGTTGTAATTGGTGATATTTGAGGAAATCGCCTGGGTTTTTGCCGGACGGCAAGTATTTGGTTTTGAGTATCCGTTGTTGTGCACCAATTTCAAACTGATATATCTGTACGTTTATTTTTATAAAGTGAGATATAACTTTTTGAAATTATGTCCTTGACATTTACCTATATCAGTTGACGATTGGGTAAGGAGCATTGAACAGCGGAGTAGTTCTTAACCATAAGTACAGTTTTCAACCTACGATACACAGGTTTTGAGTTATTCAACTCAGGGGACTCATACAGAGTATTTTATGCTGTCCAGTGTCCATCAGGACAAAGGGATTGGTCCTCGTACTATGTTCTGTTTACTTATGACTTCTCTAGTTTTTAGACAAGTGTTTCGTAGAAATACAAGGTCTAAATTTTGAGAAGTTATCGGTATAGGAATAAAGTAGAGAACCAGGTGTCGCAAGTATCGGGATTCTTCAAAGAGATCGAAGATGTAGATACTTGTGATTGGTATTCAGTTGATAGTAATGATTTTGAGAAACTTGTTTCTCTTTCGGGTTACTCATAATTGGATGCGTTCCTAAGTTGAGTAATGCTGATCGGCCTCTTTCCATTAAAGTTGATATGTACTGGAGACAGCTGCATGATTAGAATCTGGTTCCAATTAAATAAAGTGCCAAAGTTTCTATATTGGATATAAAATGGTTCATATTTTAACGATGTTAAGGTATGGGGAGTTGTCCGGCTTATGTTTAAAACCAGACTCTAGATAACTCAATACACGTTTCTGTAATAGCAGTTTGTGGGTTGGCCCAGGCTTTGACGAGGGTTGACTTTCTACCATCTGGAAGATCAATGGTGATATTGTTCTTGACTCGCCACGGTTTTAGTAAAATGGATTTTTTCAGAAAACGGTAGTGGGAGTATGGTAGAACTGGAAGTGATTCCAGAACCGCAAACGATTACGGAAAATTTAATAGGACCTAAAGATTCAATCAGGTTTGACATTCCATTAGCCACTCCGCAGATATGGTGGGTAATCTCAGACACCCGAGAGGTACTCCAGTAGCCTCAAGGACGGTGACAGGGAGGTTCTTGTTTACCCAGACTTGATACTACTGTTGTTCCAGGCTATGAGACCCGGCAGGAGGTTAAGTATAGCGTCGTTCTAAACTAGCTTTAGAAGTGCACGTATATATTATTCTGCCAGAAGATTGTTGTGGTCAGTGGGAGCAGCGGAAGCATAGTGGGCAAGTAGCTTATGTCTATTTATAGACTAGAGCAGATATAGCGGAGATAGATCATCTATTTTTGATGTGACAGTCATGGGTTTGACTCATCAGAATAGGGGATGGATCTGTTAAGAAGGTGGTAGGGTGTGATGTTCTAGTATTTGGATGACATACACAAAGTAGGAAGTAAAATTCCTATACTACGATCGGTTATACTTTGGTTGTCACACAGTTGTTGCTCCACAAAGGATATGGATATAATATCTGACATTCTGGTTACTAGATCTATGGTTTTAGATCTAGATTTGGGTAGTTTCGCAATGTGGGTACTTTAACAGTATTCTAATAGTATTTTGGAATAGATGACTCCTGGCAAGGTGCTGTACCTGCAGGTGATGGAGTCACCCTTTCTAAAAGTGTCTTACAGACTAAAGGGGAGAGGGATGTGCATGATTAACATATCACTTGCTTCGGCAATTGAGTTGATCATGAGATGTCAAGTACCACACCAGATGTTGTTTTTGCACTAGATACGATAAGTTTATATTAATCCAATCCTAGAGAAACATACGGAAGCAGTTTTAGAACATAAGTGGATGTTCTATGGATTTGATAACTGCAGCCTCCTTTAAGAGACGGTTATCATTCCAGGCTTCCAAAGGTGACATGTATGATAGAGTGATTGTCAGAGTTATAGTTTTCCCTCTGACGAAGGGGGCAGTATTATGGACAGGTGGTCCAAGAGGATACTATGGGAGGCATGGTGCAGGGGTTCAGTTGACGATACAGTCTAAGAAGTTTGGATTTGGAGTTCATTTATGAACTAGATCCCATCAGATATCCAGACATATTCTAAGATAGATATTACTCAATTCGGGAGATGGCTTTCTCCGCGAACATGAGATTAAGAGAGACATAGAAAGAAACATCAGGGCGGATCCATTCATTGAGGCTATTTCTCGAACACAAGAGTTTTACAAACGAGCTTTGTGAAACTGTTTAGTAGAGGAGTTGGGTGTTCGGTATCACACGGGCTGTGAGTATGCGACATTGCAATAATTAGCCTTAAGTGCAAGTGGGAGATTGTTGGATGTAGTGCCCTCAAAGTCAATTATTGGATCGCAGGTACGTGATTGCAGTGATTGAGGGAGGACCTATACCGGTAGAACAGTCTTACTTGAGATGATAGTATGATATCTGGTTTGCCTTTATCATCGTGTACAGTTTTAGGTGACTGTTCACTATTACACGTTGATAGAGCCCTTAGGATCCTGCTTGACTACCAACAGTATGATGGCGATCATATACGTGAGAGTTGGGTAGTCCATAAGCACATCCTTAAAAGTGGTCCCTAGTCGTAGGAGTTTCGAGACAGGGCATCGATACTCCAGAGTAGACTAGTGTATACACTCGAGACCCAGACGAGGGGCGGTGACCGGTCTCATAAGCCATTGGTGTCAGTTGGATCACCTAAGATGTATACAGGTGCTCATTGGGTTATGAGTACACCGGACATGACTCGCCGGGAACCTGCTAGTTGGTATTATACCTAGCGTTAGATAGCAGTTCCCTGGTGACATGTGTACAGGTTAGTTCATCGACCTGAGATCGTCATTTGTTTCGTGTGAGTTCCCACTGTGCTTTGATTACTATCCTACCACGGCTCAAAGGGGTCGTGCAAACAGGTTTTAGTTGGGTACAGTCCCGAACCACATGGAAGCAAGTGAGCGGATCGGCAGGGGATTCGTCTCTCCCGGTATTGGGGGTGAGATCGCGCTGTGTCTAGGAGAGCTATTACACATAGCCCTCGGCCGAGGCAGGAGATTTACTGGTAGGTATTCCAGTAGTATCTCAAGGTGTTCTGGGCTACACTCTGACACGACTTATACCGCTATTGGGGGTCTGACGTTACCAGCCCCTAGGCCCGATATGCGATACTCATAGACGAACGGACTGGACTGTATGTATATTGTCACTGATAGGCTCAGTAGGGTTTCAGGATGAATTCGCTCATCAGGCTTCCCTTTCGGTCAGTACATGGGCAGCCGTTACGCACAGCTAGTGCCGCTGACGTGCTGTGGTTAAACCCACTGCCAGGGTACTGACGAGTTTTTAGATTCCCCCACAGATAGTTTCCCAAGTTCGGGCGAAACGTTGTAGAGGCCGTATGGTTTTATGGCAGGGTTCGAAAATGCACGTGCGTTTGCGCACGTGTTATATTTCGGACAGATAATACTGGTGGGCTTTGGTTTAAGCCGGATCCATGTATTATATTGAGTCGGAATATTTTAGTCTCTCGTATTCGTATTCGGTCGGAATTCGGATACAGGTATGTATATACAAGTTACGAGAATACTTTAGAAGATGAATTTCTTTTGGTTAATCATTTTGGTTTAAATGATTAAATAGGTTTTGAAAAGGTGACTCATTCTTTGTGACTCATCAATTCTAGAAAGTTCACTAATGACTCATGTAATGAGTCATCTAGTGAGTCATTAAGAATTAATGAGTTTTGTTTTGTGAATAGATATTTGAGGAGATATTTTTATAAGATATTTTTCTTTTGGGTTTAGAATATATAATCTCATTTATCTATTCATAAGAGAAGAACAAGTGATTATGCTTGAGCTCTCTCTCTTTCGAGTGTTTCTTGAGTTCACCATTTCCAACTCCTAAGCATCTTTTTAACCTCCACCCTATCCCTCTCATGTGATGTGAACCTTAGGGTGTTTGAGACAAAGTATTCTACTCATTCTCTACTTCATCTTGGTCATCTCTTTTAGCAGACTTGATGACCGAGTTGCCTCGGTATAGAGGAAGGAGCCCGTTTAAAGATCTATTGACGTGGTGCCACCTTGATGAGAAGACAGGAGATCGGAGTTACCGCGAGGAGCGTGGGATGATGGCTAAAGACTGAAGGACTCGGATCGATCGGTATAGCCTTTCTACCTCTTTACAGTTTGTTAGTTTAGCGTTAATGGCAAGATCCGGATTATAGTATGCGATAGCGCCAGTTATAAAAGTTTTTATTCCGCGTTTGGCGTCAGATTGACGGCCGGGACGATACCATAGACTTACAGAAGTTCTTATAAAACTCGACAGGGAAAGACTAACATGACCACCGTAAAGGGGAATAAGGCCGTGTCCCCTTGAGCAAGGGAAAAGTTGATCTATAATAGATATATCGGCCTCTATAGGAAGAGGATCGTCAGCCGAAAATTCAGGATTTGATTCCCGATAGCTCCTCTTTGCCTCCTCGAAATTCTCATTCGATAAATGAAACAGTAATTACTTTTCTTTGCGAAGTTAACAAGCGTATTTAATTTACTTTAAAAATTTATAAATACAATCTTACCACATATTTAGTGGCTATATCCATCCTTTCTTCTAGCATGCTTTTTCTAATGTGCAATGCCTTCCAAATTCAGGAAGGTCCGACTTTTCCCCGCTTTCTCTTATACCGAATATTTGATTTATCTATACGTGAAGATATGTAAAGATAAAATTAAAAAATCGAACATATATATAATTAAAGATAAACTCACCAAAACAGCCCTATACTGATCAGCAGAAATAACCGATCCACCATAATAGTCATCCGTGACCTTCCCTCGGTTCTGCTTATTCCAATCTGATTCTGCCTGCATATTTAGAAGATAACATATCTCAATGTAAATTAATCTAAATATGGTATACAAATTAATTAAGTATCTTTTTAATTACCTTTGCCTCGGGTGTATCCCAATACAATAGAAGAAAAGTATACTGGTCTCTAGAGATGATAGAGAGAAAAGCGGCAAAACGTTCCCAATTCTCCGTAAATTTATCGCATTGTTTGATTTTTTTTCAATTTTTGATGCCATCTCTTGAATATTTGTGATATCTCATGCCAGACATGCATCCAATATCCGTCTATATCGTCTTCTACGATAAATGTTTATGTAATACAGATTAATAAGTATATTAATTAATAAATTAATATCATATAACAGGTATGTATGCAATGTTGAAATATGGTTAATTGAGTTATATATTACCAAGAGCGAGCGCCAAGTCCATACATAGGCTTCCCAGGGGTTATCTGCAAACGTGAATCTCACTTTCCAGAAGTCCGTGTTGTGGACGAGAATACCAATATAACTGTGGAAATGGGTATCCTACATACCCGAACCTGCGGGCTTCCCACCTGCCCATTACAGAATTGCCCTTTTTCCACGCATATCGTATTTGTCATGTCCCGCTTCCCAGTAGACGGAAACGGTGACGTGGCAAGCCCGTGGTATATTTATCCAGAGAAGGTCATTCTCTAAATAAATATACCAAGCTTATCGAAAACAATAATATACAATGCAAGAATAAATGGAGACTGTAAAATTCTTCAACAAATATCTTTATTTATATTCAACTTCAAATATGTACAAGTACATGAGTTTATGCTGGAAAGTAAATACAATAAGGAAAATGCCTAAACAAGTGGCATGCATAAACTGAAGGAAAAAAGAAGCTGAACTAGCCCTGAGTAGCGATCTGGTTGTAGTCCTCCTCTGTGGCTTCAACTTCCTCCGTCTCGACCGTATCTGATGAACATTCCAAGAGAAGAAAAGTGGGTGGAATGCCCGTCAGCGAACTAGCGCTCGGTAAGTCTTAAAGATATGTAAGAGTAAAGAAAATGACAAGAGAAGAATATATATATGACGAATAAGAGTATATGATTATGGGTAAATATATACTATAGGTCTCTAGATGGTCACTATGTTAACGTTAAGTTTCATATGTGAATGTCAACACAGTCGTAGAAATATTCACGAGCTCAAGAGTGGGGCCCCAGGAGTAAGAAAACACGGGCCCATTTCATATGTTAGTATCGGGGCTCTAGACTGTGGATGAGTCAACCCGACTGATATTCGAGTAAAATAAAAAAAAAGGTTAAACGGGACTCCTGAAGCTCCGTTGGATTCATACAAGAAAGTATCCCAAACACTCAGTGTATAATATATATATCTGGTTAATATACTTAATTGATTTGATTGATTGATTGATTTACATGACTTGATCGAAACCCTAAATTGCAAAAGGTGTAGATTGTATTCGAGTGAGTCGAGTAATGTGCGGGTCATAACAATTGCAATCTGGGCTCGAGTCAAGTTGGTTCGAGTAGATTGGATTCGAGTTCATATTCGAGTTTAGATTTGAGTTAGATTAGAGTTCGAGTTAAGTTTAGATTTAAGTTTGGATTTGAGTTCATGTCTTTTCATATGAATTGATGTAAATTGTTAAAATCTTATGTTCGGGAGAAATCGGCAACTGTTGCACATGGACGGCAGGATTTATGTATTTTTCCAAGAAAATTTCCATTTGATAATTCCATTAAGTTGTCTAATCTGAATAGGCAAGCACTCCCTTTCTCCGGCTCCCTGAAGCTCAAGAGAATTGATCCCGCTTAAACCTATATTAATCTAGAGTCCTTAAATATTATTTGTATATCTCGAGGGGGGTTTTATGAAAAATATATATTAATATTGTTTAAAAATAAACTTCGAGAGTGATTTATAACATTTAGGGGTTTCATGAACATTTATTTTATTTGTTTTGGTATTTTGGTGATAAAACCTAGCTTTTTGAAAATTTGTGGTATTTTTATTAAAACTAGTTCTTTTGGAAATTTGGTAGTATTTTATTAACAAATTCTAATCTTTCATTTAAAAAAATAGTTTCTTAATTTGTTTTTATTGAAAATATGGATTTCATAATTTTATATGATTTTTTCAAAAATTAGTTTTTTATTAGAAAAGTCGCGTTTCTTAAAAACCGTATTTTTTATTCTTTTCGAGACCGAATACTCCGTGAGAAGTTCTGCATCTCGCTCTGCTGTCCTAAGGATGTGCGATAATCCGCACCATCCATTAGCGGGTCTCCTAACGAGGGTTGTACAGGCGTAATTGCTAAGAATTTCGAAATACCGATTTAAAGAAATCTGTTTTGAAACGGCGTGGTATTTTAATGAAAAAGGTTTTACTTTGAATTACCCATATACTTAGAATACCGTGCTATGAAACCATAATGTGCGTGTGGGGTATGTCATTACCCCGTGAAGGTTCCAGGGTTTGGGTATACTAGATAATGAAAAGAGCTTACACTAAAGTTCATGGTATTTTAATGAAAAAGTTCATTATATGTTTGTTTCATAAGAAATTTTGGTTAAACTAAAAACTAAATGATGTGAATAAGATTAGGATTATTGTAACGACTCTGAAATCAATGTACATAATTTTTCGTTTTAATGTACAGAAAAGAGTATTACAGCCTGTGTATGAGTTATAAGTTACTTTTATTAAATAAAAGTAAGAAGCCATTTGTAGCTCACTGGTAAAGCCTTTGCACTGCTGTAACGTAGCCTGTGTATTCGATTCCCATCAGACACAATTATTTTTCTGATTTTTCTTTTTAACTTTTTGGAAGCCCAAAAGGTTGCACGTGCAATACACGGGGAAATGAAAGTTCAGAAAAATCAAATATGTGCAAAATGGTGTAAACACAAAAAAATCCACGTGGCACGAATCTCGAGACCAAACTTTCAAGATCGACCGGCGGAAATGCCTATATGGCTGGCGGGGACAGTCACGATGGGTCCAATTTGATCCGTGCTTTGCACACATGACTCTTCAGCTCCTATTAACTCCTCTACATTGTTTGATTTCCCTGCAATCAAATATAGACTTTTCATTTCACAATTTAACACAATTTTAATACTTTTTAATCTAAATTTTAAATTCCCAAACCCTAATTCTCCACTATAAATGCAACTATATGCCCTAACTCTTCACCATTCTGAAAATTCTAGTAAAAACTCTTTCAAAAATTCCTAAGTGCAAGTGGAGTAAAGTGGAGTTAGTGAGCAAGTTTCTTCTGTCAAAGATCGAAGCCGATTCCGGAGCTCCCGCGACGCCACGAAAACTCACTCCTCTTCCTTAAACTTTTCTAAAGTTCTTCAAACCGTAAGCCCCTCCCAAATTCTCTTTCTCTTCATTGAAATCCGACTTTAAAATTTATATTGGTAAGTGGAGTTATTACCGATATCCTTTTTTTCTAAACCCTAGAAACTATTTTTCCTTTATATTTTGTTCAACCTAATTTTTACACAATACTTGTAATCTTAAATATCAATATTTAGAATCAAGTTTAACCAAGAATCTTATGTGAAACAATCATAATTAAACTTTTTCATTAAAATACCTTGAACTTTAATATCACTATTTTCATTTTCATTAAAACTATACCTTAAAGAAAAACTTCACGGGATAACGACCTACCCCATACATACACTTTGGTTTCATAGCACGATACCTATTTGTATGTATTTTGTTCGAAGAATAATCTTTACAATAAAATACCACATACTTTAAAACCGGATTTCTTTTTAAACGGTATTTCATATTCCTTTGTAATTATGCATCGACAACTCTCGTTAGGAGACCCGCTAATAGATAGTGCAGATTATCGCATATCCTGGTGATAGTAGAGCGAGATGCAAATCTCCTCACGGAGCATTCGATCTCGAAAGGATATAAATACGGTTTTTAAGAAACAAATTTTTAAATAAAAACTAAATTTTCTAAAAATTTAAAATTATATAAAATTATAAATCCATATTTTCATTATATTAAGAAACTATTTTTTTTTTAAATGAAAGATAAAAGAAATACCATCAAGTTACTAAAAAGAACTAGTTTTCAATCAAATACCATAAACTTTCAAAAGCTAGGTATTCGTCATTAAAATACCTCAATACTTAAAACACATGTTCATGAAAACCCTAAGTTATATAAAAAAAACCCTCGAGATTTTATGTTTAATCTATATTATTATATTTTTCATAAAACCCCCTTGAGATATAGAAAACAATATTTAAGGAATTTATTAAATATAGGTTTAAGTGGGATTAATTTTCTTGAGCCCTAGGGAGCCGGAGAAAGTGAATGCTTGCCTATTCAGATTAAAAACTTAACCGGATTTATCAATGGCAATTGTCTTGGAAAAAGACACAAATCTTGCCGTTCATGTGCTGCAGTTGCCGATGACTCCCGAACCTAAGAATTCAAGAATTAAATCAGTTTACAAGTGCCTGACTCAATCTGAGTCCAACCTCAAACCTGAATCCAAAATCAAACACGAATACTTAATTATGAACATGAACACTCGAATCCAAACATGTATACTTGACTTGACCTAACCGAACCATGGTTATAACTTGACTTGAACTTGGCATGACTACTTAAATATATGACTACATCCTGAACATGAATACCTGAATATTTTGTATCCATTGTTTCGGCAAGACTTGTAATAATCTATACAATACATTACGCGGTGATAAAGGGGTAGATTAGTACGGAACGTATATCGTGGCACGAGAGGTCACTTAAAAGACACCTACATGAATTCTTTTGACGTTGTCCTATGGGTTATGACGGGGCCTTGTACTACATGTTACCATAGTCTACAGGGTAAGATAGACTCCTCCCGTATACATGAATACCTTTCTTACCAAATTACAAATAACCACGTTACAATAACTATCATATACCAGTAATCTGTCATAAACAACTTTACCTGTTCATTTCACTTTATACACTATCTTCTTTTTCTTCTTTTGGGACTTACCGAGCATTAGTTCAATGACAAAGTTCTTTTCTGTTTCTTTTTTTGGAATGTTCGTCAGGAGGACCAGACTCTGAGGAGATCGAGCTGAGCCAGGAGGACTTGGACCAGCTTACCGCTCAACTTGACTACTAGTTCCTCTGCACTTATTTTTTTGTATGCCATTATTTAGGCACTGCTTTACTCATTGTATTTTTTATTTCCAAAACAGATGTATGTAAAATTGAATGTAAATAAAGTTGATGTTGCATTTTATTCTCTTGTCATTCTTGTTCATTTTTATATATTGCTTAATTACGCTTAAAGTATTTATTTATTAGTAAATACGTTGCGGCCTGCCATGTTACCGTTTTTGTCTACTGGGAAGCGGGGCGTGACAATTATTGCAGTATGTTAGTTTGATCTCATTTTCTTATCACATGGCTTACAAATATTTAAAAAAAACTATATCGGAGATAACTCCTCTTTTGTCGGTTTGTTTTAAAAATAAGTTTTGAGAGAGAAAGAGAGAGGGATGAAAGGACTTACGGTTTTTAGAAGGTTAAGAAGAGATTGAAGAAACTCTCGGGTGTCATGGTTTCATCGGAGATGCTCCAGTCGTCGAGTTTGGCTCGCTACTCCACTTGAGGGGCTTAACTCCACTTGGCACTTAGAGAGTTTTGAGAGAATTTTTGCTTGAATTTTCAGAATGGTGAAGTGCTAAGGCATGGGGTGGTATTTATAGTGAAGAATTAGGATTTGGAAATTAAAATTTTGGATTAAAATGCATTAAAAATGTGTTCATTGGTGAATTGAAGAGTCTTTGTTTGATTACAGGAAAATAAAACAGTGCAGGGGAGTTAAGGGAAGTCGAAGGGGTGTGTGTGCAAAGCACGGAGCCATTGGGGCTCATATCGACCATCGGCGCCAGCCCAAACCTTGAAATGGGCAGTCGGATCTTGAGGCATTGCTTCAAGATTCATGCCAGGTGTGTATATCTGTGTTTACTCCATTTTGCGCATGTTTGATTTTTCTGAAACTTTTCATTTCTCCGTGTATTGCACGTGCAACTCTTAGGCTTCCAAAAATTAAAATGAAAAAATCTAAAAATAATTGGGTCTGATGGGAATTGAACGCACAGGCTACGTCACAGCAGTATAGTGGCTTACCAGTGAGCTACAAGTTACTTCTTGCTTTTATTTAACAAAAATAACTTTTAACTCTTGCACATGCTGTAATACTCTTTTCTGTACAATAACAAGGAATTTCTGTACAGTGATCTCAGAGTTGTTATATTCTACCCTCCTTATAAAAATTTCGTCATCGAAATTTACAATTATATAGAGACTAATTTTCAAAAAGGTAAGGGTATCGTGTAAGCATATCTTCTTCTCTTTCCCAAGTTGATTCTCCTGACGAATCCTTTCTCCACATCACTCGGACCAAGTTTACTTTCTTGTTCCGTAATGTTTTCACCTTTCGGTCCAGGATCTCAATTGGTTGTTACTCGCAGATTAGGTTAGTTTGTACCGTGAGCTCTGAGTGATCAAGTATATGGCTAGGGTCGCTAACATATCATCTTAGCTGGGATATGTGGAATACGTTATACACTCCTTCCAATGAGGGTGGTGGTGCTAAACGTTATGCCACTTCTCCAACTCGTTCGAGTATATTGAACGGTCTTATATATCTTGGACTTAATTTATCCCTTTTGCCAAAACATATCACTCCTCTGTTTGGAGAGATCTTCAGGAACACATGTTCTCCGGGTTGAAACTCCAAGTATCGACGCTTTGCATCTGCCCAATACTTCTGTCGGTCTTGTGCTATTCGCATCCTTTCCCTGATCGTGCGAACCACATCTACAATTGTCACGATCATCTCTGGTCTAAGAAGTTCACAATCTCTAACATTGTCCCAACTCAGCAGGGAACGACATTTTTGTCCGTAGAGTGCTACGAATGGTGCCATCCCAATGCTTGCCTGATAGCTGTTATTGTATGAGAACTCCACAAGGTATAGGTGATCTTCCCACGAACCTCCGAAGTCTAACATACAGGATCTTAGCATGTCTTCCAGAATCTGAATTGTTCGTTCGGACTGTCCATCTGTTTGTGGATGATATGCCGTGCTAAAATTCAGACTCATTCTCAGGCTAGCTTGCAAACTCTGCCAAAATTGTGATCGAAATCTTGGATCACGATTGGAGACAATACAAACAGGTACTCCATGCAATCTCACGATCTCCTGCACGAGTTTATGGGTATCAAATATGGTACATCTTGAAGAGTTAATTCTAACTTTAGATTTATGCTCACTGTTTCCCCAATCAGAGCAAAGCTCTGTTGAAATTCAAAATTCAAATTTTAAAAGCAACGCTTCAAATCTCGGGCGTAACGCGCCACGTGTCAGGCGCTGATACGTCAGCGCAGCGCCCAAGAAGGCGTGCCCAATCAGAGCAAAGCTCTATTTAAGGCAAAATTAAAGGAAGCAACGCTTCAGTTGCGCAAGAACTGCGCTACGCGACACGTGTCAGCGCAGATGCGCTAGCACAGTTGCGCTGCGCTGTGCGCTGCGCGACACGTGTCAGCGCAGATGCGCTAGCGCAGTTGCGCTGCGCTTTGCGCTGCTTGACACGTGTCAGTGCAGATGCGCTAGCGCAGTTGTGCTGCGCTGTGCACTGCGTGATACGTGTCACGGCGCGACACGTGTCAGCGCAGATGCGATAGCGCAGTTGCGCTGCGCTGTGCGCTGCGCGACACGTGTCAGCGCAGATGCGCTAGCGCAGTTGCGCTGCGCGACACGTGTCACGCGCTGGGGTATTTGCGCCAAACAGAATTAAGATTTTAAAGAAATCTTTCTGTTCTTCTTAAAACAAGAAGATTTTCTTCTGTAAAACAGAGGCCCTTGGATCAAAGATCCAACGGTGGGGAAAATTCCCCAAATCACTCAGAGAAAAATCTCTTTAACAAATTTAACTAATTTATGGGCACTATAAAAAGGACCCTAGACCTCAGTTCAAAGGCATCAACATTTTGTGAGAAATCAAAAATTTCAAGCAGAGAAAACTCTGAAGAAATTCCAAGAAAAAAAAAAGAAAGGTAAAAAAGACCTTTTAGATAGAAGAATTTTTTCTGATAGATCATTGATCTAAAAACAAGATCAATGATCTTTAATAAAAAAAACAAAATAAAAAAACAGTGCTTTGCACTTTTTATGAACCTCTGGTTCCTGAAATAAGAAAAATCTTGTTTTTCTTTGATCTAAATTTGATCAAGAAATCAAATAGTGCTTTGCACTTCGTTTAATGAACCATTGGTTCTTGAATCTAAAAGATTCTCAAATTAATAGTGCTCTGCACTTGAAAATCTGCACTGTTGCGCTCTTGGGTTGGCGCAACTCACCGGAGCGCGACACGTGTCAACAGCACAAGCGCAGCGCACTAGCGCAGCGCACTGCGCTTGCATGCCACGTGTCAGTATCTGAACCACTTGCACTATGCGCTCTAAGATAGAGCTCTGCTCTCTGAAATTGGTGCAACTCACCAGAGTGAGCCACGTGTCAGCAGCGCAAGCGCAGCGCCCTAGCGCAGCACACTGCGCTTGCATGACACGTGTCGTCACCATAAGCGCTTGCGCTCTTCGATTGGCGCAAAGCGCCTAAAAATGCAATGCATTTCTTTTGCTAAAGGGCCAGGCCCAAGTCAAAAAGACCTAGCAGGCCAGAATAAATTGCAAAGCAATAAAAAAGGCAGAGCCCAAGTAAAATTGATGCTCTGCATCATTTATAAATGGGCAGAGCCCAAAACAAATTGATGCTCTGCATCCTTTATGGGTAGAGCCCAAATAAAAATAAAAAAGAAATGCAATGCGAAAGCAAATAAAATGTTGAACATTTTCAATTGGACTTAGCCCAATCGTGGCCGTAAGTCCTCAAATTAAATTGACTGAGCACGGCTGCTCCCTAAATCAATTTACGACCGGTTCTAGGGTACATCTCCGAACTCCTCTGACACCTATCATTGTAATCCTTCAACAACGTGAGAGAGATGACGGGTCCCGACGACCACACATTAATATGGACTGCGGGGTCCCTAAACTCGTGGACTGAAATGTCCTTAAACTAATATCGGACCGAAACGTCCTTAAACTAATATCGGACCGAAACGTCCGTAAACTAATATTGGACCGAAACGTCCTTAAACTACCAATGGACCGCAATGTCCCTAAACTACCTATGGACCACTACGTCCCTAAACTGGAACAATAGAGCTCCTAAATGCTCTTTTGTCGGATCTAAACGATCCCGTTTAAGTTGATCTTAGCCTCAAATATGGCTAACGTATCCTTAAACATTCAAACAGACTTTAGTCCCAAATTGGACTATAAGACCCCCAATCAATTTTGGTTCAAGGGTACATCTCCGAACTCCTCTGACACATGTCGTTGTAATCCTTCAACGTCGTCAGAGAGGTGACGGGTCCCGACGGCCATATATTAAATGGACCACTACGTCCTTAAACTGGAAATGGATCTAGACGATCCCGTTAAGTTGATCTTAGTCTCAAATCAGACTAACGTATCCTTAACGAACGTTTAAGTTGATCTTAGTCTCAAATGCGGGTAACGTATCCTTAAACTAAAAACACCAAACCCAAATCTAAGTAAATACGGATTTGGACTAATCCACGTCCTACGGGCGACGGCATTACTCAGTCTCCGTATACAATCCACGGGCAACCACAAACAAAACAAACACCCACGACACGAAGTGAAATTCTGGAGAAGGAGAAAGTTGTTACCGTGATGCGGTAGCATAATTAACTGCAGGGACTTGCGCTTGCAGGGAAGAGCGTCCCCACAATCATAAACCCCTCAAGCAAGGGGGAATCTGACGAAGTCTGCTATATCGGCCGCATCCGTCTAAACCTCTGATACACGGTGCCATAAATCAACTTAGCATCTTCGGAGAGGTGGACGGATAAAACCAAATAGCATCTGCCCCGAATCTCAGGCAAGACGTCCTCACGTCGTCGCCGCCATTCGGAGGGGAACAGATTCTGGCACGCCCGGTGGGACCTTTTCCTCTTTCCACTCCATACTTCATGTGTCGTCTTCGCGAACGAATCGCGGTTTGTTAATGGTTGCCTTTGGGTTTCAAGTTACTAAGATTTGGTCTTTTGCCTGGCGCAGAACTCAAGCATCAATGGCCTCTAACTGCATTAACTGCTCGAAGTGCCACTGCAACGGACGCTCCACCTCACCTGGAGGTGTAGCATATGGGCCCCAAGCGGCCTCCTTCCTCGCTCTGCCGGTAGAACAGGTGACCCAGGCCACCACCGGCCTGTTTTTCGGGACCATGATCCCACCTACAAGCTTTTCTATGCCAATACCTGCACCAGAAGCGAACAAGAAGTCGGTCTTCGACCGGCTCACTGCTACGACGGCCCCTGTTAACGGGTCGTCCATTACCAAGCCAACAGCCTCTGTCTTTACGAGGCTGGATCAAAACTCTGAGGGGCCCACCAAGAAGCCTGTAAATCCCAAGGTGGCTGTCCCAAGGAAGGCAATAGCCGCTGTTCCAGAAGTCGTCAAGGCGGCTTCCCCTGTCAAAGAGTCAGTCTTTTCAAGGCTGACTATTCCTGCTCCTGCCCCTGCTCGAGGATCTGTCTTCAACAGGTTGAATATCATCCCTCAAAGGACAACTTCAGTCTTTAAGAGGTTAACACCAGCGCCGCCTCATTCAGACAGAGGGCAAAAAGAGGCCGTCTCTATCTCCGAGCCAGTTCCAACGGCTCGTCATGCTCGACGTCGCCATTGGCGACGAGTGAGGAAGGCAGGGGGCAACTCCCCCTCAGGGCTAACTCCATCGGCTCCAGTGGTGGAAGTCAACGCTGCTGTTCCAAATGGGAACAGCTTTGAACTGCTGAGGAGGGTACGTAAGAACTCTCCAACTGCTACATTAAAAAGATCTCCTCCGCCTATGGAGAGAGTTCCGGAAACAAAGCAGGAACAGCCCCCTCAACGGCTGTCCTAAAAAATATACAAGGTTTGGCGAAGGGTTCAAGACTCCGCGATCGACCCAGATCACTCTCGTTAACAAAAGAAGGCGAAGGTGCAAAAAGAAAATGACCGTCCTATTAAACAGCAGAGGACAACAGTCGCTAGGTTGCCTACTGCAACGGCCCCTTCAACTTCAACGGCCCACAAAAGAAGGAGGCCGGAGAAAACCCCCGCGCCCGCGGCAAACGCCAAAGATGGTGAACCTAAACGCCCTAAGTCCGGGGGCATAATAATTCATACAGTGTACATGGCGTCAGGAAAGGAAGACAGCCGCGCATCCATGGGTCATAGACCGCTTACACGGTCAATGACCAAGGCTCAAGAGCAACAGCAAAAGCTCCAGAAGATGATGAATGCAATGGCCGCACTCACTGGGCCAAAAGAAACCCCTGAGACATCCTCGGATGAACGTCAGGAACAGGAAACTGACGCGGAGTTCCTTCGTCGCATATTGGAGAAGAAGGATAAAGAAGCTGCGGAACAAGCAGCTAGCATAAAGAAAATGGCCCTCCTGTTCCAGGACATGGTGGGTATGATGATTCAACAAGATCCACCTGCTGAAGATCCCCCGATCATCCTTGAAGATGATAGGGGAGAAACGTCTAATCCTCCTCCGTCTCTATCAACAGCCAAGGAGGAGGCAATCTCCAAAGCCGACCTGGACGAATATATAGCTCAGCAGATCCGGGTTCATCAAGCGACTGAAGCAGCGGGTCAAGTCGTAAAAACAGGGCGGCCGCATCCGGGCTGGTACGACCAGATCAAGTACCCGCCAGGTTATACAATACCAAAATTCCATGTGTATAAGGGGACTGGTAATCCCCACCAGCAAGTCGCCCAGTTCAGGGCGCTTTGCGGCAACACTGGCGGTGATGATAAATTGTTGCTTCGCCAGTTCGTTGGCAGCTCGTCAGATACGGCGTTCGAGTGGTATTCCGAGCTCCCGAATGACTCTATAAAGACCTTTACTGAAATGGAACTGCTGTTTACCCAACGTTTCGCGAGTGCCAGCGAGCATACCCCGATAACGGCATTAATTAATGCTAGGGTGAAGCCGGGCAAAACATGGGTCCAATATGCTATACGGTGGCGGAATTTATGGTCAAAATGCGAGTAGCACATAGAAGAAGCTCCTGCAGTGGGAATGTTTGTGGGAACCTTCGATCCGCAAGCAACCATCTCGCAATTTATGATGTTCTTCAAGCCGACCACCTTCCAGGCACTAATCGACAAGCTGGCGCAAATGGATCAAATGGGCCATAAACCTCCTCTTCCAAAGCCGGACTCCCGAAATGAGAAGGGAAAGGGGAAAGCGATCGTTGTCGCTAATGCTCAGCAACAGCCGAACAACCCGAAGCCGGTCGTTCGTCAAAATAATATGCGCCCGTACGTAGCCCTTGAGGAGAGGATGGGACGTCTTTACTCGTTTCCCCGAGATAAAACGAGAAGGTTATTCGAGCTGGCGTTGCGTAACCGACTTATAAATCTGCCGGATCCAAAATGTCCATCGCAACCAAGTGATGTCAATGAGCCCAACTACTGTCCTTATCATCGAGTACTGGGTCATCCGATCGAGGATTGCTACGTCTTCAAGAATTGGCTTGAAGACCAGTACCGACAGGGCAAGTTTGCATTGTCCGACAAATGGAAGGTGAATCCACCGCAGCCCCACACCTCTAAGGGAATGAATACGCCGGGGGCAACATGCTCTGTCGTTGAAGAAGCCCCTTGGGAGGTTGTATTATCATCCAAGACAAAGAGGATGCTAAATGATCTTCAAATATGCCCAGCGATTAAGTGGAAGAACCCGTTGGAGCCGCAGATCATTGAAGGGATGTTAAAGCCTCGTCCAACTCAAAAGATCGATGGAAGTGGCCCAAGTATTCATAACCAGCCGTCAAAATCTTCAAAGAAGAAGGGAAAAAAAATCAAAGAAGCCCGTGAAGCCTGGCGACAAGCGCACGGACTTGCAAAAACAAATTGACGCACTAGAGGAATACAACCAGAAGGCACGGACTCCCATTACATTCCAAGAGTTCCTCGACCATGTCTTTCAATAGGAAGATGAGGGGGATAGTTCATCGGATGAATCCGAGGAATATGTGGCGAGCTGTCATATGATTTCCCATTCGCTCACAAACGATGGGGAGACTTCTTGTACTGAAAAGCTGGGGGCAGATCCTGAACCAAAAATTTTAGGGCCATCGGATGAAGTAATTGACGCATTCCTTAATGAAGCGCTCTTAAAAAGCAAAGCTGATCGGGAGCGCGAGGCGGTCATATTCGAAAAGGCCAAACGCCAACGCCTTGATGAAAAAATTGAGATGCTCCCGCTGGAGCAAAGCACACCCACTGCGGATAAAATCAAATTCAAGATGAGGAAGAGGTTTGCTAAAGCCGTGTCAATGGGTATGAAACTACCATCCTCTAAGGGAAGCGCTACTGGTGAAGCGGAAATGCACCCCTCCTATTGCTTGTATCATCGGAAGATTTCGCACCCCACTGAAGAGTGCAAAGCTTTCGATGGATGGTGGCAGGGATATGTTGCTCACCGGCAGCATTTTAAGCGGGAAAAGCGCAAGACTTGCCGAGAATGGAACGATACAACCGAAGGGCTTAACAGAACTACCGGCAATTATCGCATGGTCAACGCCGGGGGATCACAAGTGCTCACGTTCGGGAGCGATTCTGATGAGGAGCTGGAGCTTGGCCCCCTCTTTAAAGAGTCCACTTCGGGAAAAGAAGAAGAGCCGAAGATTTGTGAAAATATCCGGCTGCGTAATCGCACGCTACCCAAAAAGAATCTCGGACCCTCGAACAAAAAAGATAAAGGGAAAGAAAATGTCTCTGAGGATATCGCCCTAGATGACCAAGTCATGGAAGAGCTAACTGCCAAAGACCCGCCGAAGAAAAATAAGGTGGATTACAACGTCTTAGCGCATCTGAGGAAGCTACCCTCGCAACTCAGCATTCTTGACGCCCTTTTACTATCAAAGGAGGCAAGAAATTCGTTAATTAAGGCACTACAGGACCCGGAGCAGTTCCAAGCTTTCCTAGCCGAAGAAAAGATGAAGGATGAATTGGAAGAAGTACACACGGCCGATGTCACTTTTGGCGATGAAGACCTTCTCCTTGGGACGTGCGAACACAATCGCCCCCTCTATGTCTCAGGATACTGGCATGATATAAAAATAGGCAAAATCCTGATCGATAACGGGTCGTCTGTTAACCTACTCAATGCGCGGGTTTTAAAGGAAATCTGCATGAGCATTCATCACCTCGCTCGAGACAAGATCACCTTCTCCGGGTTCGACTCCCAATCGTCAAAGACTCTTGGATCTGTGATACTAACGCTATGCTTCGGGCTGCTCATCACAGACATTAAATTCCACGTCATAGATGCCAAGACATGCTACAAAGCTCTGCTCGGCCGACCATGGTTACACGAGTACAATATCATCCCTTCTACACAGCATCAGTGTATGAAATATTTTAGGGATAGTCTCGAGTATACCGTATCGGGAGAACTGAATCCGTTTTCCATGAATGAAGTTCGCAAATATGAAGATGCCAAATACTTCTTGCCGAACTTCGAAGACACGGAAAGGTGTCACAAGCCGGAGAATAAAACTAACGCTACCATCCCTGTCTTCGGTAGTGATACCGAGGAGGAAGAGGAGATAATTTATTCGGGTCAGCCCCAATACACCAAGCCGGGACCACCCGTTCCTACGTTGATCTTTGGTAGTGATTCAGAGGATGAAGTCCATGCTGTATTCTCCGCTCGACCTTCAATACGAACTTCCGTTGATGAAGAGCAAAGTCTGCAAGTCGCCATGGTGCCTCTTAAACATTATAAAGAACTGGATGCGCTTGATACCGACAGTGTAGAGGAGCTGCAGACGTTCTATATCCCTCCCAGGCGAGAAGGCGAGAAGGCAATTCTATTCTACCGCTCTGAAGAAAACAAAGTGGAGAAAGAAATCTGGCACGGGGCGGATCCTACGCTGGACGCACTTCAACCCATCCGTCTACCCAGATATTATACAGAAGGCTTGAAGAGGCTGTTGAAGCGCCAAGGGATACCCTTCAAACAGACCGTTAGAAAGGCCAAATTCTATGACAGGGTCTGGAATGTCCCCGGAACTCAGCACAAGCTGCATAATGGGAGAATGGAGACAATCGGGCTCAGATACATTCGCTCCAAGAAACGAGAGCTGCTCCGCAACTGTTACGTCGTGCACAACTTCAATGAAGAAGGGGATGCTCAATGGGAGGACACTAACCCTGAACCAGTAAAAGTTCCTGATGCAAAAGTGTCCAGTCCGTCGTTTGAAGAACAAATGGACAGGCTTATAAGGGAAGCTGGTCAAAAAGTCCGAGACAATCATAACCGCGAAATGGCCATCTATGAGAAAGCCAAAACGCAACGCCTCCTTCAATAGGCCGTCAAAGATGAAAGCATCGCCCCTTGTCAACCTGTTATAAAAAAGGCTCGACGTAGAGGCAGAAACAAGTCGAAAGGCCAAAAAGATACTCAACAGCAACAAAGCGGGACTAAGAAGCCACGCAAACGGGAGTCGAACGTTATTGATCTATCCCTCATGAAGAAAATGGGTCGAGCGTACTCGTTTCCTTGGGACAAGACAAAGAAGATACTTGATCTTGCTCTAAAACATCAAATGCTTACACTGCCGGAGTCCAAAAACCCCAAGCAAGCAGGTGAAGTCTCTGACCCAAATTATTGCTCTTACCATCGAGTAATTGGGCATCCTCTCGAAGACTGCTTTACCTACAAGAATTGGGTTGAAGATCAGTACCAGCTCGGCAAGTTCGCTCTGTCTGACAATTGGAGGGTGACCCCGCCACAGAAGCACGAACCCAAAGCCACAAGAGCAAAGCCAACTCCACGTTGGGATTGGAAGCGGATTCGCACTTGTCGCGTGATAACAATATCAAAAGAAGAGCCCGAAAACATGGATGACCTTCTCTGGTGCTTCGAAAATAGCGACGATGAGGTGATCTCAGAGTTTCCACCAGCGCCGAAAGAGCTGGAAGATGGAATCCATACCACGGCGGACAACCTCAAGAAAATTGAGTTGGGGACGGCGAATGACCCGCGACCGACATTCATTAGTGAGCTGCTGTCTGAAGGAAAGGTGGCTTCGTTAAAAGACGTCCTTGTACAGCACAAAGATTGCTTCGCATGGAACTATTCCAAGATGCCAGGAATAGATCCAGAAATTGCTGTGCATAAATTAGCGATATCCCCGGACGTCAAGCCAGTCAAACAGGCGCCTAGGAGAATGCGGCTCGAGCTTGAGATGAGCATCAACGCCGAGGTCAAGAAGCTGATCGACTCGGGCTTTATTCAGGAGGTTCAATATCCTGAATGGATCGCTAACATCGTCCCGGTGATGGAGAAAAATGGGACAGTGCGCATATGCGTGGACTTTCGGGATCTCAATAATGCCTGCCCGAAGGATGATTTCCCGGTACCAGTCACCGAACTAATGATAGACAATACGTCTACTCATGAGGTTTTCTCCTTCATGGACGGCTCATCAGGGTATAATCAGATAAAGATGCATCCCGAAGACCAGAAGCACACCGCCTTCAGGACCCCTTTGGGAATATTCTGTTATAAAGTGATGCCCTTTGGTTTAAAAAACGCCGGTGCCACCTATCAGAGGACCATGACGAAGATCTTCGATGACCTTATACATGAAATCGTCGAGTGCTATATCGATGACCTCGTAGTCAAGAGCAAATCATATGAGGAGCATCTCGAGCATCTAAAGACCGTATTTCGACGTCTTCGACAATACAACTTGAAGATAAACCCTCTCAAGTGTGCATTCGGAGTTTCTTCGGGCAAATTCCTGGGATTCATCGTCCGACACCGAGGCATCGAGATAGATCCGTCAAAGATCAAGGCGATCATGGAAATGCCTCCGCCGAGAACTCTCAAACAGTTGCGGTCTCTCCAAGGAAAGCTCGCATATATTCGGCGATTTATAGCTAACCTCTATGGCAAGTGCCGCCCTTACAGTCACCTGATGAAGAAGAGGACTCCATTCGTCTGGGATAAAAAATGCCAGGGCGTGCTGGACGAGATTAAACACTACCTGCAGAACCCGCTAGTGTTGGCTGCTCCGGTTAGGGGAAATCCTCTCATTCTTTACACGACCGCCCTCGAAGGTTCTTTAGGCGCATTGTGGGCGCAAGAGAATGACCAGGGGAAAGAAAGAGCACTCTACTACTTAAGTCGAGTTCTACTGGGGGCAGAAAGCAACTATTCACCTATTGAAAAACACTGCCTGGCGTTGATCTACACGATAACAAAGCTCAGGCACTATGCGTTGGCGCATGAGGTCCGTCTCATTTCGAAGGTGGACCCTCTTAAATACTTAATATCAAAAGCCATATTGACGGGACGACTCGCTAAATGGGCTCTGCTCTTGATGGAGTTCTCGATAACCTATCAACCTCTCAAGGCAGTGAAAGTCCAGGCCATCGCTGACTTCCTCGCTGAGCATCCGATACCCGCCGATTCTCTTTTGAATTGCGATCTTCCAGACGAACATGTGTTTGATGCGATCGACGGTGGTGATACCTGATGGGAGCTTTATTTCGACGGAGCATCCTCCATGAAGAAGCGCAAATAAAATACCCCTGTAATCAAATCAGGGGTAGGACTCATCTTTGTAACTCTACAAGGAGGGATAATGCGCTTTGCTTTCTCCCTAACAGAGCCGAGGACGAATAACGAAGCCGAATACGAAGCTTTGATAGCAGGCCTCGAGATCGCCATTGACATGGGAATTGAAAACCTCCTCATATACGGAGATTCTCAACTGGTCGTTAGTGAAGTAAACGGCGACTACCAAACGAGCAAACCGGAGTTGGTGAAGTACGGTGAAAAGGTGCAACAACTGTTGACCCAAATTCCCTCCTATACTTTGGAAAGCATACCGTGTGCGGAAAATAGCAAAGCGAACGCGTTAGCTAAGCTCGCTAAGGAACTAGCTGATGAGAACCTTGATGACGTAAGAATCGTGGTACAAAGCCGTCGGGTCCTTGCTCCGGCAGAAATATCTCTGGAATCATCCGAAGAATAGGGAGCGACTGAGCAAATGTCTCTGCAAATAAAAGAACGAGAAAAGGCTGAGGACTGGAGGGAAGTCTTCATAGACTACTTTAAGTCCCATCGAATTCCCGAAGATGCGTCCACAAGACATCAGCTCATGAAACGAGCTCTGTCTTTCGCCTTCGTCAATGATACTTTGTACAAGAGGTCGTTTGATTCTCTGTGGCTGAGATGCTTAGGACCTGACGAAGCAGAAAGAGTCGTTCAGGAAGTCCATGACGGAATCTGTGGTTCTCACCAAGCAGGCCCAAAGATGAAGTTGAAGATCAAACGAATGGGCTACTACTGGCCCACGATGATTCAGGATTGCCTCGAATATGCGAAGCAATGCCACTCATGCCAAATCCATGGGGACTTTATCCACCAACATCCAAATCCATTACATCTAACAGTGGCTAGCTGGCCATTCGAAATGTGGGGGACTGACATAGTCGGCCCCATCGAACCAGCATCGTCCAGAGGACATCGCTTCATCCTGGCGACGACTGATTACTTTTCCAAATGGGCAGAAGCAGTACCGCTGAGAGAAGTGAAGACGGAGAATATCCTCCATTTTTTCAAGACGCACGTCATATACCGGTTTGGGACTCCGCGACGGATCATCTCCGATAACGGGCCTGCCTACAGAAGCCACAAGATCAGTCGCTTCGCGCAACAACACAATATAGACTGGAGATATTCCTCGGTTTATAATCCGTGAGCTAATGGTCTAGCCGAGGCCTTCAACAAGACCCTGACGAAGATCTTGAAAAAGACGGTGTCCCAAAATAAGAAAGACTGGCACGAGAGACTGCAAGAGGCTCTTTGGGTATATCGAACTACCTTCAAGACGGCCACGAACACAACGCCATACGCGTTGGTATTCGGTACGGAAGCAGTACTCCCCCTCGAGATAGAGCTACCCTCTCTGCGAGTGGCAGTCCACTACGAGCTGACGAACGAAGAAAACTCTCACCTTCGGCTTGAGGAGCTTGATGCCCTTGAAGAAACACGGCTCATAGCGCAACAAAATCTAGAAGCTTATAAAGCAAAGATGACGCGCTCATATGAAAGATTGACTCGACCGAGGACATTCCGCCAAGGTGAACTCATGCTAGTGGTCAAAAGGCCTATGATCCCCAATCGCTCCAAGCGGGGAAAATTCGAGCCAAACTATGAAGGCCCGTACATCATAGATAAGGTCTACCAGGGTGGGGCCTATCTACTCATGGACATGCACGGTGAAAGGCCTTACTGGCCAATAAATGGTCGATTCCTAAAGAAATACTACGCTTAATGAGCCACAGCCCAGGTCAATGATAGATGACGACGACTATGTCCGCTCGCTACCTTCGTAAGCTCAAGCTTTATAAGCAGTAGCCAGCCTTCTCCATGACGGACCGAAACGTCCTTAAACTGACAACGGACCGAAACGTCCTTAAACTAATAGCGGACCGAAATGTCCTTAAACTAATACCGCAGCATCCGTAGGCTGACGAGATAAAAAAAAAGAGAAGAAAAATATTTTTAAAACGGTATGTCCATAAGCAAAAAAGGGCACGGATGAAAACCCGAAAGGGCTCCGTGAGTAAAAACAGCAGGGCTACCGGCGAGTGTTCGTGAAAACCCGAAAAGGCGCGACCTCGTAAAAAAAAGGAAGAAAATAAAAAGAATAAAAAAAATGGTATGTCCATAAGCAAAATGGGCACGGATGAAAACCCGAAAGGGCTTCGTGAGTAAAAACAGCAGGACTACCGGCGAGTGTTTGTGAAAACCCGAAAGGGCGCAACCTCGTTAAAAGACACTTATAGGGTCCTCTCGACCTTGTAAGGAGAAACTATCTGCGTGAGATCCTTACGACTCACAAGGAAGCAACACACTTAGGGACCCCCACGATTCCTAAGGAGAAAATACACTTGCGAGATCCTCATGACTCGTAAGGAGAACTTTCTTATGAGACCCTCACGGCTTATAAGATTTGAAAGTCTTAAGTTACAGAGACCTGAACTTGTGCTTAAGCAACCCCCATAACTTCCGATATTGTCCTACAAGTGGCTCAATACTGGCCTTTGTATACAATCCACGGGCGCAAATAAACATTTCCCTAACCAAGTCCCATCCGTGACTGGGGATATGTTCGCATGGTGAACAACCCTTGTAAATCCTCTCGATTTATGAGGAGAAAACCCTCCTGTAGGATCCTTACGACTTACAGAGGAACAAACACTTAGGAATCCTCACGATTCCTAAGGTGAAAATACACCTGCAGGATCCTCACGACTTGTAAGGAGAAATACCTTTGTGAGACCCTTACGGCTCATGAAGTCAAAAGCCTTAGTCAACAGGACCTTAACCCGGTTCGCTAAGCCACCCTTGTTCGATATCGACAGAGGCAGATGATGATTCGCTCCTGGCAATATCCCAGTTGTAGCGGTGCTGATGCCGAAATCGGTGTCTAATTTCAGGTTTACGGCGAAAAGCCAGTAGGCCGCACATGCATACGAAATAGCCGAAATAATGGGGCAACTTGCAATAAAAAGCAGCAAGTGAAAATGTATGCATAAAATAAAAAAATAGCCGAAATGATTGGGCAACTCGCAATAAAAAGCAGCGAGTAAAAATAAAATAAACAGCCGAAATGATTGGGCACCGCGAAAAATAGCCGAAATGATTGGGCAATCACGACCTTCGCGATATGAAAGCTTAAATGACAGAGCATCGCGGAAATATAAAAAAAATGATGATAAAACTTCGGCCCTACAGTTAAGCTCACATCGATCCCTGTATACAATCTAAGGGCATAAACGAAGAGGGAACCATACTTTCCCAACAGGCTCCTCCAGAAAACGAAGCCAAACCTCAACGATTCATCCCAACTCCGAAGAAACCAGTGTCTTCGGCAAACCCCTCAACTCAGGGAAACAAACAATCCTTGACGAGAGCCTCCTGATGCACGTCGACTCGCAGAGCAACCAGTGTCTCCGTGGGAAATTCTCAACTCGTTTCAACACGAGGGAGACAAATAATCCTTGGCGCTAGGGAAACAAATAATCCTTAGCAAATACCTCAACTCAGGGAAACAAACAATCCTTGATGAAAGCCTCCTGTTGCGCGTCGACTCGCAGAGCAACCAGTGTCTCCGTAGGAAATTCTCGACTCATTTCAACACCAGGAAAACAAATAATCCTTGGCGCTAGGGAAACAAATAATCCTTAGCAAATACCTCAACTCAGGGAAACAAACAATCTTTGACGAGAGCCTCCTGATCCGCGTCGACTCGCAGAGCAACCAGTGCCTCCGTGGGAAATTCTCGACTCGTTTCAACACCAGGGAAACAAATAATCCTTGGCGCTCGGGAAACAAATAATCCTTAGCAAATACCTCAACTCAGGGAAACAAACAATCCTTGACGAGAGCCTCCTGATCCGCGTCGACTCGCAGAGCAACCAGTGCCTCCGTGGGAAATTCTCGACTCGTTTCAACCCCAGGGAAACAAATAACCCTTGGCGCTAGGGAAACAAATAATCCTTAGCAAATACCTCAACTCAGGGAAACAAACAATCCTTGACGAGAGCCTCCTGATTCGCGTCGGCTCGCAGAGAAACCAGTGTCTCCGCGGGAAAATTCCCGATTCGTCTCAACTTGCAAGATGAAGCCTCAGGCAGAAGGGATTAAAAAAACTTGCTTCCTGAACAATGGGACCCTGCAAGTCGATCTAAAACGGTCTCTTGCATACTATTCACGGGTCTCACTCTCTAAAGTCGAGTTTCGATAAGGAGGGAAACAACCGCTTACGGGTCCTCTCGACTCGTAAGAAGGAAAAATTCTCTTATAGGATCCTTACGACTTACAAGAGAAAACACACTTAGGAATCCTCACGATTCCTAAGGAGAAAACCCACCTACGAGATCCTCTCGATCCGTAGGGAGAAAAGTCTCTGTGAGACCCTCACGGCTCATAGAGTTGAAAAGTCTTAGGCGGCAGATCTGAACCTGCGGTCTAAACCATCGCTATCTCGTGAAGAAATCAAGATGCTTACTCTATTATCTGCTAATTGTGACAGCATGCTGATAATAAGAAAGGAAAAAGCAAAGAAACAGTTCAAAACATTGCAAAGAAAAATATGTATCTTTATTAAATGTAATCAAGTACAAGATGAAGCGTACAAAAGAATAAAGAATGGATACATATTACTTAAAAAGAAAAATTTTACAAGTTCCTAGATATAAGGAGAATTACTGAGAAGGAAGCGTCTTGCATAGCTCTAGCAATTGTTCGCGCAATTCCTTCCCCACTTTCTCCTGATCGGCTACCACCGCCAGCTCCGCCTCCACTTGGGCCCGTTGCTGCAAGACAGATGCAAGCTGCTTCCTGACGGCCTGATAAGCAGCTTCCCGGCCTGGGGTATCACGCTCGGCTACATCAAGCTTTCGCTTCAAGTTTAGCCCATGGGAGATGCGCTCCAGGAGACCCTCAAAGATAGCCTTCACTTGGACAGCATTCGCTTCAACCTCAGCATGCAGACGGGCCGTCTCGCTCGAGGTCTCTTGGCAGTCCCTTAGCCTTAAAGCTGCTTCTTGTTCCAAATGGTGGACGTAAGAAGCGCTTCCCTCGATCCATGCTGCTCTTTGATTACTGGCGGCTAAGGTCTCGGAAGCGGGATGCATCGGCTCCATCTGATGCAGGCGGGCCTCGATCTCCCTGCAATGGTTAATCCAAGATGCGATGATGCCCTCGTCATGGAAATTCACGAGTATCACCAGCATTGGGTTAACCGCCGTAGCAAAATCCGCAGCAGGCGTAGGGGTCTCGACGTCGAGCTCCTCAATGTAGTCGCTCAACATACGCAAGCTGTTCGCGGCGCCTTTCGAAGATGGACGTCTCAGGTAAGGACCTGCCGGCATTGTGATGCGAGGCTCGAAGGGCGCCGAGACCGGAACGACAGCTGAAAAGAAACAAGATGTGATCAGATAACAGTATAGAAAATAAAGAGGGGGGAGTTATCAATGTGATAGTCGCCGTACCAGCTGAGATAGATGGCAAGGCCGGAAGGGCCGGTGGCGCAGCCGATCTTTTATCCCCTCTTTCAATCTGTAGCACTGCAGTCGGGACAAGAAAAAAGGTTAGAAGTAATTCCATCAATCGAAAAGGAAGATATCAATGGAAATCATGCTCACCAGCGCCACCAAAGGAAGAAGCGAGTTCGGATGGGAAGGAGAAGTGTGGAAGCAACACTTGATATAGATGATCAAAGAGCACTCCTGAAAAAGACATAACAATACGACTTTAGTACACAAATTATACGTCTGAAAGATAAGATTAATAAATTGCAAACCCATACCTTCCAACTTCTTCGATGGTATGAGAGAGGGTTGAGAGGTGACCACCGCCAGGGCAGTCGTTGAAGGCGCTCTCTCGAGCAGTGGGGCATCGGTGCTGGCTGCACCTGCGTTACGAGAAAGGTAAATTTGTTAGAAAGAATTGTAAGGTAAAGAAAGACAGCAACTTGGGATTTACCTGATGAGCTGCCGGCTGAAACGGAGGTGACTCCCTCCTCCATCGATATGAGGCCACCGCCCGTGGCCTCATCACCCGACTCGATGGGGACCGTCGTCGTGCTCACGCGGTCAGGAGACGGCGGAAGATCGTAGGCGGGGAGGGCAATGATTGGAGCATTGCCGGACTCTTGGGAGAGAGCGGCTAACTCTTCCCCAAGAGTCATACCCATCTCACCCGCTACTTCTGCGGGCTCCGCGGTCTCCATCGGCTCATCCGCCGTTACCACGAGGTCGCCGGCCTCAAGCGCCTCGTCCGCCACCACCCTGGGCTCAGTTGTAATGATCATTTCATCTGCCGCCACTTTAGGCTCGGCATCAATGACCTTCTCGGCTGCAGACCCCTCAACCTCCATCTCAGGCTCCGAAGCCTCAGCGACGTTGCCCACCGTCGGCTCAGGTTCGGCAGGTGCCGCCTCCTCTATTTCCTTGGGTTCAACGGTCTCCGCCTTCCTCTCGGTCGGACTTGGCCCTGCAAGATAAAATATATAAGAACCGATGGCGTTATAATTCTTACAACAAAATTCTGAGAGAAAAATTACCTGAAGAGGATTTATCATTTGTTCTCCGAATTGCGCGCGCCACTAGTCTGCGAGCAGTGGATAGGGTGACAAGGGCCTCTTCGGAGGGAGTATCAGCACGAGGGACGGTGCTGGGGCCTGCTCCCGTAGCCAAAGCAGCCCGGCGTGCCTTCGCTTCGCGCCTAGACCGTTTCCTCTCCTCCCGAGCTGTTGCGATGGATCTCTTCGAGGCTTCCTTCAAGGCGTCGTCGTCCTCGTTCAGAGATGCCTCCAGAGCCTTTAAGGCGTCTCTCATTGGCTCCTCAACACGGACCTCCCGCGGTAGCCCCGAGGAAGCAGGAACATCGGCAGCTGGCAGAGCAGTTGCGTCACTTGGCGGGAACGGCATTGAGGTTTCTGTCATAAAAAGGGAGAGGTTAAATTGACCATAACACAAAGAAAACGAAAGCTTGATGAATTGAAACTTATTAAGGCCTAAAGACGCTCTGAGACGTTCCTCCTCTTGGAAAGTCTTGAGGGAAGCGGCAATGGCTTCTTCATCAGTGATGCCTGTTGGAAGAAAAGAAATAAAAACGTTAGTCAAAGGCAATGAGGAGGATATGATACAATAAAGAAAATGCGACTAGTAGTTACCTGATTGTGCAAGCTCAGCTAGCCACGCGTCACGCTTTGCCAACCACGTTGAAGTTTCGAGAGCGGCTTCCAAGTCTGTATCATCCGGCGGCGGCATGATTAATCCCTCGTTAGTCCCATATTCGATCAGGCCCTCGGCATAGGGAGCATGGGGTTCCTGACCGAACGCGACATCTGCAGCGAAGAGCGACTTCTTTTTCTTCTGCCCTCCGACCCTAGATGCACGTGGGATTGACTTACGCTTAGCAGCCACCTTGGGACGGCGGGTCCCGATGTCCGTACCCACACCAGACTCCGGCGAAGCTACAACCACTGTCTCCACTGGAGCACAGGGCGCTGGAGGTGCATCTGTGATATCAGGGAACGGCGATCCGTGCGGAGGACTTTGCGCACACGATGGCCCGGCTCTAACATCTTTTAGAGGAGCAACTACCGGAGTCCTAGGCACCAAAGGAGCGTTACGGTCGGTGCCGGGAGGTGCACCTTTACGGTCGACCAACATTCGCCTCTCTTCCTTTATAACGGCCCCTGTCGCATGATTGTACCACTCTTTATATACATTAAGGAGTCGTGGAGCGCAGGCCGGCGCACTGATAAAAAACGAGAACCTGTGTTCAGGCGCATGAAGTGATGCAACGCGTTCTCCATCCCTTCTTCATTGGCAGCAAGTTCCAGTAGGAAAGCTTCCAAGGGTACCCCTTGATCGTAGCCCAGTTGTTGGGCGAAACGTTGCGGGTTATATCTCATGAAAATTGCCGCACCGTTCTTCCTGAAGACTAGGAAGCCCGGTCTAATAGAATACAAGTGGAGGGTCTCCCGGGCCGTCAAAACTGAAGCTCCATCCTTAAAGGAGTCTTGTAATGGTCGCACCGCAGCGGTGGACGCTTTTCCAATGGTCAATTCCTTGTCAATAAAGGACATCCCGGCTTCAACGGTGTGAGGGCGAAGGAGTAAACCCCTGGCGTTCCATGGTGATGGGGTCACAATTGATGCACCGATCAGCTGTATAATGCGAGGAAAACCACACTTGTCGAAGAACGAGGGCCTTTTATGCATGCCGAAGACACCCGCCGTGTATAGTTCGAGCCACGATATGAAGTAGTGTATCGGGAAGACCACGTGCAGTACCCCAGGCTCATTGGCATCCGCTGCTCGACTGAGGCCATGATATAGGTGTGCCAAGCCGGCGATCCCAACGGCCACCTTTAGCCCAATGGCCATTCGGTGGGCTGGGTAAAAGATAGAGGGCCGCATACGGTGAGAGTGCATTGGGATCGCAAAACAACTCAGCCACAACCCGAGAAATCCTAAGAAAAAGGCCTCCTCGTCCATCCCAGGGGCCGCAATTTCTGCAAAAGACATAGTCGGGAAGTCCGGAAGAAAAAAACCCTTTTGGTCTATCTCCTTCTCCGGCAGGTTATCCACACATAGACCGAAAGGGTCATCCAGGGTAGCGAACTTGGCAGCTTCTGATGAGAGGATGCTTGGACGAAGGAACCGAGCGATGAAATCCTCAAAGCTAACTCCGCGACTCCCATGTTCAATGAAAATGGCCTCATAGATGTTCAACACCTTAATTAAGCTTGGGAATTGGTGTTGAACGGCATTCTCCGGCGTGAGCCCCCTTACCACCGGCTTAGCACCGAAGACGTACTCGTCAGTCGGGAGCAACTCCTCATAGTGTTCCCCTATGACTGGTAAACCGGATACCTCCGTAAAATCTTCCAGAGAGATTGACACTTCCCGATCCATGGCGAGGAAAGTGTGGGTAGGAATGTTCCACTGCTCCAGGAAGGCCTTGAACCACCAGGTGGGGAGCATGGGATATTGGAACAGGGAGACATACACCGCGGTGTACAATCCTAACATTATCAACTGCAACTTCTTCGTTGACAGGATATACCGGGCCCACGACAGATAGCCGATTGGGTGGCGGGGGATCAGACCAATGTTATACGAATGCCCCCAGGGTCGCGCCTCGTCCTGACAGATACGGCGTCCTAGGATATCCAAAACCATAGGACGCTGGACCGGAATCGCATCTATGGCGGGATGAAGAAAGCCCTTCGAGGTCCAATCAACCATCTCCACGGCATACTGCACCGAGGGTGGGGTGGCGTAATGAATCGCCGTGATGGGTTCTGACGGTACGGCACACGTGAAGCTCCGTCAATCCATGATAATCTGGTTATACCACGACCCCCAAAGGTGGAGACTCTTATATTCCGGGTCGTGGTCCTTAATCATGGCTAGAACTTCACGGTCCAAGGGCGCTCCAGGAAAACCTTCCTCCGAGCGGGCGAACGGGAACGAGGTATCGAGAGACATGGTCGCTGTAAAGGAACAAGAAATAGCCGTTAGTGCTATAATTTCAACGCTTGGCGTTTAAAAATCTTCAATTAAATGAATTTAAAAATTAATTAGATTAAAATTAATCACACTGCAGTGCAGTGGGTAGGGGACCAAATGGGGACCCACAAAATCTGGATGAAAATGCCTCATTTAATAAGACAGACTCATCATTGGGTGAGATTGTCAGTTAAAGAAAACATCCCCAAGAGAATATTATCATCGGTAGGGAATCCCTAGAGACAAGGAGAAAATCCCCTCTTTCAGAGCAAAACTCTGTCACAGAATGACACTTGTCAAATTCTGGTCTCAAAGGAATAAAATTCTTTAAAAGAGCATAGCTTTGTGATAATAATGGAAAGATCCATCAGAAAATTTTAACACTTAAAAATTTAAAAAATTTTGGGACCTTGAAAAATCCATAAAAAAAACTTATAATAAGTTCTTCATTTTGCAGATCTAAAAGATCCACACTTGATCCAAGAGTAAAGCTCTATTCATGGGTTAGAACCCATGAACAAGATCTCTGCAGATCTATAAGTTTTTGAGAGCAAAGCTCTGTTTATGAAACCCCAATGGGGATCTCTTTAGATCAAAAGATCTGTGAGAGCAAAGCTCTTTGGTTAAGATTAATTTAAATTAATTTGATTTAAATTAATTTTTACCTAAAGTTTCTAACTTTGGAAATGAGCAAAGCTCTGAAGTTCTTAAACAAGAGCAAAGCTCTGTAGAAAATAAAAAATGGTGAAGATTTCCTAAGGGCCATAGGTCCTATTTATAAGGCGCTCGCGCCCCTTCAGCTCGCCCCTTGATCCAACGGTCAAGAGCTTTCCACCGCTGCACTCACGTGCACGCCACGTGAGCGCAACGGTGGGGGGGCATTTATTTCCCCAATCAGAGTAAAGCTTTGTTGAAATTCAAAATTCAAATTTTAAAAGCAACGCTTCAAATTTCGGGCGTAACGCGCCACGTGTAAGGAGCTGATACGTCAGTGCAGCGCCCAAGAAGGCGCGCCCAATCAGAGCAAAACTCTATTTAAGGTAAAATTAAAGGAAGCAACACTTCAGTTGCGCAAGCACTGCGCTGCGCGACACGTGTCAGCGCAGTTGCGCTGCGCGACACGTGTCAGCGCAGTTGCGCTGCGCGACACGTGTCAGGGCAGTTGCGCTGCGCTGTGCGCTGCGTGACACGTGTCACGCGCTGGGGCATTTGCGCCAAACAGAATTAAGATTTTAAAGAAATCTTTCTGTTCTTGTTAAAACAAGAAGATTTTCTTCTGTAAAACAGAGGCCCTTGGATCAAAAGATCCAACGGTGGGGAAAATTCCCCAAATTACTCAGAAAAAGATCTCTTTAACAAATTTAACTAATTTATGGGCACTATAAAAAGGACCCTAGACCTCAGTTCAAAGGCATCAATATTTTGTGAGAAATCAAAAATTTCAAGCAGAGAAAACTCTGAAGAAATTCCAAGAAAAAAAAATGAAAGGTAGAAAAGACCTTTTAGATAGAAGAATTTCTTCTGATAGATCATTGATCTAAAAACTGTAGGGTTCCTAGGCACACGATAATGAGGTCTCACAAGGCATCAACCATGCCAATTTCAAATTTTATAATTGCTGAGAAACCCTAATACGGATCGTTAACTAGATTTTAGGCGAGACTAGCAAGTAGTTAACAACTTAACTATGAGTTAAACGGAAATACAACCTTTGTAGATCCGGTGCTCCACCTCCATAGCTCCGTGATGATGTCTCCTCGCTGCGATCATCGGATCCCGGGCTCTAGCGTCGGCTTCATCGGAGAAAAAGCGGGCTAGGTCATCGACGACGATGCCGAAGATGATCTACGTCGAGGCATCACAAGATCAAGCTCCACCTTCACCAAGCCATGAAAACTTGTGAAGGAAACACCCTATACTACTTGGCAAGAGGTAGAGGATGAAGAAATAGGAGGTGGGTTCACTTTAGAATTGGATTTCTCACTCTTTTTCATCAATCACCATTGATGGAAACTTGATTTTCTTCTTGAAGAAGAAGAAGAAGAAGATAATATTATGATATCTTGTTAGAATAGAATAGAAAAAAAACAATTCTTATCATAATTTTAACTATAGTTATGTGTAGAGAATTGACCAAGGTTAAAGGAATGGTTAGGGTTAAGGAGATGAAGACAAAATAGTTACATTGGTCAAAGCTTCATGAAGCTTCAACAAGCTTCATGAAGAAAAGCAACCTTTTGTTTTCATTTCTCATTCATTTAATCCAAAAATAAATAGATAAATGAATGAATAATCAAAGAAAAACCCTAACCATTTATTTAACCAAGGTTTAATTCTTTACACAAACCCTAGCAATCATGTATCATCAAATATGATACAATCAAATGCACAAAAATATATCACATATACAATGTGCACATCAAGTGAGAAAATCCATTTAAAGTGAACCGATACTAGTTAATGCAAAGTAATATATCAAATATATAATTATGCATTAAATCATTAAATCAACACTTAATTTAACTATCCGGTCATATCGCATATAACCGACTAATATCCAATGTATCGACTTATCGAATCAATCCTTGATTCGATAACTAGGTTATATCGCATACAACCATTCGACACATTCATCGCGAGAATGAAATACGGTATCACATACACGCATTATTCTCGGTCCCGCACATATCTCATATGCGCTCCTATTTCGTTTCTCTTAAGCCAGGAAACCTCTGTGTAGGACTCTAAAGACTCGTCAATACGCCGGCAGCAGGTGATGATCATATCAAGCACCCACAAGCCGCAAGCGGTCTGCTAAACGTAACGGCCACCCGGGTATTGAGCGATCAGAAGATCGACGAGCAAGCCCGCTCACACTCCAGTGAATCCAACCAGTAACACTTACCGTACAGTCCGGTCTGATCGTCTGATATGTCGCATATCTCGCCTAGGGATAGTAAACGTCAGACCCCAATAGCTCGATAAGTCGTGTCGATATGAGGTCTATAACAGTTCGAGAAACTACTGGTAACACTTACCAGTAAATCTCAGCAACCCTGGCCAGGGATTTCCGGTTATAGCCAATCGAACACAGCACGACATCAACTCCCTATACCGGGAGAGACAAATCCCCTCCTATCACTCATTGCCTCCATGTGACTCGGGACCGTACCCAAAAACCACCGTTTTGCACGCCCTCTTGGACGTGGTAAGGTGGAAATCAAAGCACAGTGGGAACCACACAAGACTCTATGACGATCTCGGGTCAACAGACTACTCTGTACCAGTGTCACCAGAGAACTGCCATCTGACGTAAGGTATAATACCATCTGGGAGTTCTCGGCGAGTCCTTCCAGTGTACCCAGTCTCCACTGAGCACCCGTATATCATCTCCGATGTCAAACACCAATGGATATGGGATCATCCATCGCCCATCTGTATGGGTCGAGAAGGTATACGCTAGTCTACTCTGGTATATCGATGCCCCGTCTCGATACACCCACGACTAGGGACTTTGAAGGATGTACTTATGGACTACCATGTCCCCACTAGTATGATCCGCATCATAGTCCAAGTAGTCAAGTACACATCCTAAGGGCTTTACCAACATGTAACAGAGAGACAAACAGTATACACGTTAAGGTAAAGATCAACCAGATAGCATACTATCATGTCGAGCAAGAAAGTCCTCCCTACATATGTCCAAGCATCCACTACAATATACATCCTATGTATAGTAATGGCCTCTAGGGCATACATATAACTAACAATCTCCCACTTGCACTAGGGCCATCTGATAGCAGTGGTTGTAGTATCTCATACTCAACCATCCCATAAAAGTCTCTCTCTGGGAAAAGGCCTTTGTGAGTGGATCCGCCGTGTTGTCCTCTGAGTCTACTCTCCTAACCTCGATCACCCTGGAGATCAACCATCTCCATGATCAGGTGATACTGCCTTAGAATATGTCTGGATCACTGATGGGACCGGCGTTCCTTGGCATAAGCCACAACTCCATTGTCACACAATGGGAGGAACGTAGTTCATCTCATGAACCAATATACACCCAAACAGCCTCTTTGGTAGCATCTTAAGTAGCGATGTATCCTGCCTTTATCGTCTAGTATGCCTCGGTATCTTGCTTGGAACTCTTCCAACATACCGCCCCTTTACTGAGGGTAAAGACAATGCCTGTGACTGACACTCAGTCGTCTTTATCACCCTGGAATACTTCCAGTGATTCTTCCCAGGATCGATTGATACCATCTCACTACAACTAGTGAGAGTCCTAACATCCAATTAGATCTATCTCATAGATCCGAAATCCAGGATTTAGGAGTTATCATTTTGATCCTATATGGAGAATCCTTGTGATAAACGGAGATTGACCGAGCGTAGCATAGGAAACTCCTTTCCCTATCAAGAGCATGTCATCCACGTACTCTACGAGGATCGTCACCATACTCCCTACTACCTTTTTGTTTATACAAGGTTCATCTACCATTTTGATGATGTCAAACTGTTTGACTAATACATCAAAACAGATGTTCCAACTCCGCGATACCTGCTTTATCCTATAAAGCATCTTGTACACGTTTCCGCTGCTCTCACTGTCTACGAAGCCCTCTGGCTGTGTACTTATAGACGTTCTCTTCTAAAACATCATTTAGAAAAGCATTCATGGCACCCAACCGCCAGATATCGTAGTCATGGTACGTAGCCGTGGCAAGTAGGATCTGGATGGACTTGAGCATAGCTACTTGAAAAGGTTTCATCATTGCCCACGCCTGGTTGATGACGAAAACTTTTAACAAGTCTAGCTTTGAAAGTCTCAACTTTTCCATCTACACCAAGTAATCTTCTCAAGATTTACTTGCTCCTGATGGGGATTTAACCCTTCAGATATAGCAACCAAAGTCCATACTTTGTTGGTGTACATGGATTCCATCTCAGATCGCTAAGATCCAGCCATTCTTACAGAGTCCTACTCCTGATGGCCAGCTCGAAAATAGTTGGGTCATCATCTCATGATGCAATTCTCGCTCCCACTGTTATAGAGAAACCGAAGTATCTCTCAGGTGGGTGAGGAACCCTACTAGATCGGCGGAGAGGCTGAGGTTCGTTGGTAACTATTGAATCCTTTGGTTCTTTCAAATCTTCTGCTGTAGTTTGTATAGCTGAAACACTTCCAGGTCTACATAACTGACCTTGCCTCGAGCTTGTCTGGATTTTGCTTTTAGACATAGGCCGGACAACCCCAAATCTTAACTAGCTTAAGACATGGGCTCTTCCCATACCATATCAAATATGAAGTGGTAGGCAACAGATTTGATTTGAACCCTATTCAATAGGTATGCAGCTTCTCAAGTGCATAACTCCCAAAAGGAAATAGGAAACACAGTAGTACTCATCATAGAGCACACCATATCACATAGGGTGCTATTGCTCCGCCCCGATATACCATCGTGCTATGGTGTATACGGAGGAGTAATGCTGAGAGAGAATCTCATTCTCCTTTAGAATAATCCAGGATTTCCGTGCTCAAGTATTCTGCTCCCTGATCTCATCATAGGACATAATACTTATACCCATATTTTGGTTCTCTACTTCTAACTTATATTCTGTGAATATCTCAAAAGGTTCGGACTTGTGTTTCAACAGGAACATAGGTCTGAATCTCGAAAGATCATCAGAGAATGTAATGAAGTATAAAGAACCAGTCTTGGCAAGTGTAGACTGGGGACCTACATACATCAACATGTATCATCCCAAGAGTTCACTAACTCTTTCTCTGTTTCCAATAAACAGAGCTAGTGTCATTATATCTTTGTGACATGACTGGCAAGTTTCACAAGATGTAGATTCAAACTGATTTAAATGTGCATCTACATGTAACTTCAGCTAGTCGGGTCACATTGATATGACCTAGTCTACAATACCTCAAGAAGGATTCGTTCAGTTCTGAACTCTTCCTCTTGTGTGTGTTCTGTATACTAAGAATTGTAGTTTGATTTAGAACATCAATGCTTTTAGATAACGTGCCTGAACCGATCAACTTTTGATATAGGAAATGTTCAAAACATTATCCAACTATACAAAATTTTATCATTTCTTTACTAATAAATAGATTGATATGATTTTGTATATCAGGTTCGGTATCTAATAACATTCGTTCAGAATCAATGTATTTGGAATACAGGGTGACAGTGACCAACAGACTTGGCTGCAACACTTGCCCCGTTTTCTGCCTCATGAAACTTATCACCCGTTCTCAGTTCTCTACCTTTCTGTAGCCCTATGTAACAGATTACATATCTGGGATCCTGATCTGGTATCACATACCCAGGACGTATAGGATACAGAGAAACAGTTCTTTGTAATGAACACACCCGAAGGAGATGCATCATATGCACTTTCTTCGTTTGGGCGGCATAGGAATTCTGGTATTCCCTATTTCCTGCTCTGTCTTATAACAATTATAAGTTGGAGCGGGACCAACGTTCCCCAGCTCAGTATAACAAGCGGGTTCGGTCAATATTCCGTATTATTATCTTGATTAAGGCGTGATATGGTCGCTACCTGGAGAGAGAGAGAAGAAAACACTCAGCGTGCGCTCTTGCAAGAATAGATTGGTTATTATTTTATCTAATCAGGATGGCTCCCACTGCTTTTTATCAAATCTTCCTTCAAACCCTAAAAGGAAAGACCAGCCGGGATTAATTACACACTACAAGTTCGCCAATCTTTCAGCCAGGCCAGTGTCGGTACTTTGAGGGAGGTCCCCCGTGCTTTCGCACGAACCTAATTAATGTAAACCTCGTTTTCCCAGAGGCGTAACCCCGTTGACACCTTTCTAGACACCTACTTGATCGGCTAATTGTAATGTATAAAACTCTCCCAGGAGTAACTCTTACTCGCAGCGGGTATCAGGATCCAACTATCTCATAGAAGGTATGCAATCTCATTGCAAATCTCAACACTTGAAATTCCCGATAATATTTTGCCCCTAACCTCCTATGACCTTGACAAAGGCCAACAAACCATAGGATGCTAGTCAAGTTCAACCCGTCATTTCCTGATTGAATTAAACCCACCCGCACGGCCCTTGACAAAGGCCAACAAGGTCGCACGACTACCCTAACCCAATCTGCATCATATGCATAAGCAGATAAGCACCAGTTAGCTACCGCACACTGCGCCTTGACAAAGGCCAACAAACGCAGCACGAATACTAACTACTACTTATCTGAAATGACGGAGGGCTACGACAGGTTTTTCTGAAAACCTATTGCGTAATGAACTTGATATCGTTGTGGAATCAAATGATTTTAAAATGGAGTGTTTTTGAGGCTTTTCTAGTTTTGCTAAAGGAGTCACTCCCGGTGAAGGGATCGTCGGTCCTTTCCTCGTCGAATGAGGTGCGGGATATATCATATATATCACTGTACAAAGCAAAAACACTTAAAAGCAATCAAAAGACAAACCGAGTGTGTAGCATCAGCCAGTTATTGCTAAAGGAGTCACTCCCGGTGAAGGGATCTCGGTCCTTTCCTCATCGAATAAGGTGCAGGATATATCATATATACCGCTGTGCAAAGCAAGAACTGTAGCTACCTGTTTTATTTTGAAATTCGATTCTACAACATCTTAGGTTTCTTTTATTTCATTAATCATATTAATGAAGTCCCATCATTTAAAGTACCTAAACATCACAGATAAATACGACGTACACTTATGCCATCCGCATTCGCCACGATGTCCCCTCGTGCACCGTTAGGTTAGGTAACTAACGGCAGAGCGGGGCAGGGCTAGCGCGGGTGTAAAACATAAGTAACGTCTATATAATATATCATATATACTATATAAAGTATTCATCACAGAACATATCACATGATCACATCACAGATATCGCAGCAGAAGAATCATATGAAATATTGGATATACTAGGACGTCCGTGTTTTCAATACAAGCCAGTATAAAACACGGATTCCACGGTCGTGATGAATAGCCAATCCCACACCCCTAGACCCCTACGAGAGCGGCAAGCAACCTTACTAATTCTAGGATTAGGAGACCCGGACTCGACTCCTCGAGATGGTCTCCCACTGGACCCTAGAACCCGGTTACTTGTGCTCCCCTCCTTGGGTCTATCCTAGTGCGGAAAAGTAAATAATATACAAAGGGTGACATCTTCCGCAACCTGGAAGTGCCCCAAATAAAAGAATATTACATACAAGTTTTTACATGAATGAAAATGAAAAACACTTATCTCACATAAAAAAAACCCGGCTATTCAAACACGACGATCCAATATAACATATCCAGCAACACATAACATCACATGTCATCAACGTAAGTAAATATGTCCATCCCAATTGTCGTTGACATATAGCAACGAAACCGGCGATATCACATATTACACTTACGGTCACAGAAAAGAAAATGTAAAACTACAACAGTTGGAATCCGTAACCTCTTTAGACATCGCATGCCTAATCAAATGAATACCTTAGACATCGCATGCCTAACAATTATAAACCCCGCATTTTAGTCTCATTATAGAAAACACTTTTCAATATCAAGTCGGGTAATTCAACAAGATTCCCGACATCCTGATCGAATGCTCGTCGCAAACTTTAGTAGACGGCCGCACCCCTGACGCCGTCGACGAAGTGCACCAAGGCGGAACACCGCTACCGCTAGCATCCGAACGGATGCTTTCAGCGACGGGGTTCTCCTACAGTCACTTGGTCGGGGCTATGGGGCAAGGCTGTCTATTAAGTTTACCCGGCGAGTATCCGCGTACACTACGTGATTGCGACGGACTTTTGATCGCATCAAAATTCCGTGGCAACCGATCCAGTGAGACTAAACTGCTATGTTTATAATATTCATTCAGTTATCTCATAACTTATTGTGAATTCCAATTATTGTATCACATTCCGAATAAGATAGAAAATGTTAAACTTTCCGATCGAACAATCGAACACCCAAGTTTTCCCGATACAGGTCAACATATGAAACAAGTCTAAAAACATTCAGTTCGTGCCTCAGTACTAACGGTCCAGCCGTAGAAGGGTCAAGCCAACGCCTCACATGTGGCACGCCGTACTGCCCCAAACCCGAAGGTTCAAAGGGCAGTTCAAGACGGTCACATAATCGAGTTAAGGTTTGTTGTCTTCTAGAGGGACCATCGCGTTACTTGCACTACTTAGAACGTTATTAAACCACGGAAAGATCCAACACTTGGAAATTTCCCGACAGGGGAAAAGTTCGGTATTTATATCCGGTCGAACTTTTTTAACATATTCTAAAATTATCCGGAAAAGCACACAGACAAAATCAGACAATCCGATCGAAACACCGAATCCCCAATGCAACCCAGAAAATACAACTCTTGAATAAATATTAAAAATTCCCAAGAAAACCAGCACTGAAAATTATTAATTACTGTGCAAAATTCGATGAACAATACGACAAATTGGCCGCGGAACCGCCGCAATAGGCATGCTATTGCCGCGGTTCAGCCGCGCCTTTAGCGATTCAGGTTCTCGAACTTCACAGTAATTCTTAGAAATACCTGCTGATTTTTCTGCATATTTTTAATTCTCAAAAATCCACGATTTCAGAAAATGTACAGAGAGCATTTTTGGGTTTGGGTTTTGGTTCGATCGGACTTCTAATTCCGTCTACGCATCGCCTAAGGCTCTAGCTAGGCTCTGATACCACTGTAGGGTTCCTAGGCACACGATAATGAGGTCTCACAAGGCATCAACCATGCCAATTTCAAATTTTATAAGTGCCGAGAAACCCTAATACGGATCGTTAACTAGATTTTAGGCGAGACTAGAAAGTAGTTAACAACTTAACTATGAGTTAAACGGAAATACAACCTTTGTAGATCCGGTGCTCCACCTCCATAGCTCCGTGATGATGTCTCCTCACTGCGATCATCGGATCCCGGGCTCTAGCGTCGGCTTCATCGGAGAAAAAGCGGGCTAGGTCATCGACGACGATGCCGAAGATGATCTACGTCGAGGCATCACAAGATCAAGCTCCACCTTCACCAAGCCATGAAAACTTGTGAAGGAAACACCCTATACTACTTGGCAAGAGGTATAGGATGAAGAAATAGGAGGTGGGTTCACTTTAGAATTGGATTTCTCACTCTTTTTCATCAATCACCATTGATGGAAACTTGATTTTCTTCTTGAAGAAGAAGAAGAAGAAGATAATATTATGATATCTTGTTAGAATAGAATAGAAAAAAAACAATTCTTATCATAATTTTAACTATAGTTATGTGTAGAGAATTGATCAAGGTTAAAGGAATGGTTAGGGTTAAGGAGATGAAGACAAAATGGTTACATTGGTCAAAGCTTCATGAAGCTTCAACAAGCTTCATGAAGAAAAGCAACCTTTTGTTTTCATTTCTCATTCATTTAATCCAAAAATAAATAGATAAATGAATGAATAATCAAATAAAAACCCTAACCATTTATTTAACCAAGGTTTAATTCTTTACACAAACCCTAGCAATCATGTATCATCAAATATGATACAATCAAATGCACAAAAATATATCACATATACAATGTGCACATCAAGTGAGAAAATCCATTTAAAGTGAACCGATACTAGTTAATGCAAAGTAATATATCAAATATATAATTATGCATTAAATCATTAAATCAACACTTGATTTAACGATCCGGTCATATCGCATATAACCGACTAATATCCAATGTATCGACTTATCGAATCAATCCTTGATTCGATAACTAGGTTATATCGCATACAACCATTCGACACATTCATCGTGAGAATGAAATACGGTATCACATACACGCATTATTCTCGGTCCCGCACATATCTCATATGCGCTCCTATTTCGTTTCGCTTGAGCCAGGAAACCTCTGTGTAGGACTCTAAAGACTCGTCAATACGCCGGCAGCAGGTGATGATCATATCAAGCACCCACAAGCCGCAAGCGGTCTGCTAAACGTAACGGCCACCCGGGTATTGAGCGATCAGAAGATCGACGAGCAAGCCCGCTCACACTCCAGTGAATCCAACCAGTAACACTTACCGTACAGTCTGGTCTGATCGTCTGATATGTCGCATATTTCGCCTAGGGGTGGTAAACGTCAGACCCCAATAGCTCGATAAGTCGTGTCGATATGAGGTCTATAACAGTTCGAGAAACTACTGGTAACACTTACCAGTAAATCTCAGCAACCCTGGCCAGGGATTTCCGGTTATAGCCAATCGAACACAGCACGACATCAACTCCCTATACCGGGAGAGACGAATCCCCTCATATCGCTCATTGCCTCCATGTGACTCGGGACTGTACCCAAAAACCACCGTTTTGCACGCCCTCTTGGACGTGGTAAGGTGGAAATCAAAGCACAGTGGGAACCACACAAGACTCTATGACGATCTCGGGTCAACAGACTACTCTGTACCAGTGTCACCAGAGAACTGCCATCTGACGTAAGGTATAATACCATCTGGGAGTTCTCGGCGAGTCCTTCCAGTGTACCCAGTCTCCACTGAGCACCCGTATATCATCTCCGATGTCAAACACCAATGGATATGGGATCATCCATCTCCTATCTGTATGGGTCGAGAAGGTATACGCTAGTCTACTCTGGTATATCGATGCCCCGTCTCGATACACCCACGATTAGGGACTTTGAAGGATGTACTTATGGACTACCATGTCCCCACTAGTATGATCCGCATCATAGTCCAAGTAGTCAAGTACACATCCTAAGGGCTTTACCAACATGTAACAGAGAGACAAACAGTATACACGTTAAGGTAAAGATCAACCAGATAGCATACTATCATGTCGAGCAAGAAAGTCCTCCCTACATATGTCCAAGCATCCACTACAATATACATCCTATGTATAGTAATGGCCTCTAGGGCATACATATAACTAACAAAAACAAGATCAATGATTTTTAATAAAAAACAAAATAAAAAGCAGTGCTTTGCACTTTTTATGAACCTCTGGTTCCTGAAATAAGAAAAAGCTTGTTTTTCTTTGATCTAAATTAGATCAAGAAATCAAATAGTGCTTTGCACTTCCTTTAATGAACCATTGGTTCTTGAATCTAAAAGATTCTCAAATTAATAGTGCTCTGCACTTGAAAATCTGCACTGTTGTGCTCTTGGGTTGGCGCAACTCACCGGAGCGCGACACGTGTCAACAGCGCAAGCGCAGCGCACTAGCGCAGCGCACTACGCTTGCATGCCACGTGTCAGTATCTAAACCACTTGCGCTATGCGCTCTAAGATAGAGCTCTACTCTCTGAAATTGGCGCAACTCACCAGAGTGCGCCACGTGTCAGCAGCGCAAGCGCAGCGTCCTAGCGCAGCGCACTGCGCTTGCATGACACATGTCGTCACCATAAGCACTTGCGCTCTTCGATTGGCGCAAAGCGCTTAAAAATGCAATGCATTTCTTTTACTAAAAGGCCAGGCCCAAGTCAAAAAGACCTAGCAGGCCAGAATAAATTGCAAAGCAATAAAAAGGGCAGAGCCCAAGTAAAATTGATTCTCTGCATCATTTATAAATGGGCAGAGCCCAAAACAAATTGATGCTCTGCATCCTTTATGGGTAGAGCCCAAATAAAAATAAAAAAGAAATGCAATGCGAAAGCAAATAAAATGTTGAACATTTTCAATTGGACTTAGACCAATCGTGGCCGTAAGTCCTCAAATTAAATTGACTGAGCACGGCTGCTCCCTAAATCAATTTACGACCGGTTCAAGGGTACATCTCCGAACTCCTCTGACACCTATCGTTGTAATCCTTCAACGACGTCAGAGAGGTGACGGGTCCCGACGACCACACATTAATATGGACTGCGGGGTCCCTGAACTCGTGGACCGAAACGTCCTTAAACTAATATTGGACCGAAACGTCCTTAAACTAATATTGGACTGAAACGTCTTTAAACTAATATGGGACCGAAACGTCCTTAAACTAATATTGGACCGAAACGTCCATAAACTAATATTGGACCGAAACGTCCTTAAACTACCAATGGACCGCAATGTCCCTAAACTACCTATGGACCACTATGTCCCTAAACTGGAACAATAGAGCTCCCAAATGCTCTTTTGTCGGATCTAAACGATCCCGTTTAAGTTGATCTTAGCCTCAAATATGGCTAACGTATCCTTAAACATTCAAACAGACTTTAGTCCCAAATTGGACTATAAGACCCCCAATCAACTTTGGTTCAAGGGTACATCTCCGAACTCCTCTGACACATGTCGTTGTAATCCTTCAACGTCGTCAGAGAGGTGACGGGTCCCGACGGCCATATATTAAATGGACCACTACGTCCTTAAACTGGAAATGGATCTAGACGATCCCGTTAAGTTGATCTTAGTCTCAAATCAGACTAACGTATCCTTAACGAACGTTTAAGTTGATCTTAGTCTCAAATGCGGCTAACGTATCCTTAAACTAAAAACACCAAACCCAAATCTAAGTAAATACGGATTTGGACTAATCTACGTCCTACGGGTGACGGCATTACTCAGTCTCCGTATACAATCCACGGGCAACCACAAACAAAACAAACACCCACGACACGAAGTGAAATTCTGGAGAAGGAGAAAGTTGTTACCGCGATGCATTAGCGTAATTAACTGCAGGGGCTTGCGCTTGCAGGGAAGAGCGTCCCCACAATCAAAAACCCCTCAAGCGAGGGGGAATCTGACGAAGTCTGCTATATCGGCCGCATCCGTCTAAACCTCCGATACACGGTGCCATAAATCAACTTGGCATCTTCGGAGAGGTGGACGGATAAAACCAAATAGCATCTGCCCCGAATCTCAGGCAAGACGTCCTAATGTCTCGGCCGCCATTCGGAGGGGAACACTCACCTCTATGTAATTCTTCGCTAATGTCTCGGTCGACTAGCCAACTCGAAATGGAATAAAGTGAGCCGACTTGGTGAGTCGATCCACAATAACCCAAATTGCGTCGTTACCCTTCGTGCTGCGAGGGAGGGCAGTCATGAAGTCCATGATAATATGCTGCCATTTCCATTCTGGGATTGGTAACGGCTGAAGTAAACCAGCAGTTCTGTGATATTCAACCTTCACTAGCTGACACACCAAACACTTGGCCACGCTCCTTGCTACTTCGCGCTTCATTCCATACCACCAGTAATGTTGTCGCAGATCCTTGTACATCTTCGTGCAACCGGGATGTACAGAATAAGGAGAGCTGTGAGCTTCTTTCATCAACTCTTCTTGAATAGGTCCGATTGGCACGCATAAACAACTTCCATATCGCAAGGATCCATCTTCGTGGACGATGAAATCAGTTCAAAGTCCACTTTATACTTGTTCTCGGATCTTTTGTATCTTGGCATCATTTTCTTGAGCTGCCTTGATCTGATTGACAAGAGTGGATTGGACTTGTAAGTTCATCAAATATGAAGTGTTACCTGGCACAACTACTTCATCTTCAATCCGTGTAATTCTTGTTGTAGTCTCCACTGAGTGGTGAGGTTCATTGCCAAAGGCTGGCGATTAAGTGCATCAGGAACTACGTTCACCTTCCCAGGATGATACTGTAGGTTGATATCGAAATCCGCGATGAGTTCTAGCCATCTTCTCTACCGCATATTGAGTTCCTTCTGAGTAAATACATATTTCAGACTTTTGTGGTCAGTGTAAATATCCACTCGTTCACCCAACAGATAGTGGCGCCAAATCTTAAGTGTGAAGATGATGGCTGCCAATTCTAGATCTTGTGTCGGATAGTTGCGTTCATGTACCTTTAACTGTCTTGATGCAAAAGCCACAACTTTTCCATGCTGATATAGAACACATCCTAATTTTTTACCGGACGCATCATAATGCACAACGAATCTGCCAGATTGTTTCGGTATTACAAGAATAGGTGTAGGGGTTAAGCTTGACTTGAGTTCTACAAAAGTCTTTTCACATGCTTCTGACCACACGAATGCTTCGTCTTTACGTGTGAGCTTGGTCAAGGGTGCTGCGATTTTTGAGAATCCTTCGATGAATCGTCGATAGTATCCTGCTAAGCCTAAAAAACTTCTTATATCTTTCACCGTCTTTAGTGTCGGCCACTCACTGACAGCTGACACCTTAGCTGGGTCCACCGAGATTCCTTCGCCTGAAACAATATGTCCGAGAAATCCGACATGATCTAGCCAAAATGCACACTTGTTGTACTTGGCGTAGAACTGATGTTGTTGTAATGTCTCAAGGACAATCCGTAAGTGATCGGCGTGCTCTTTCCGATTCTTTGAATACATCAGGATGCCGTCGATGAAGATAACAACGAACCTGTCTTGGTACTCTCGGAACACTTGGTTCATCATGTTCATAAAGATGGAAGGTGCATTGGTCACTCCAAATGGCATTACGAGATATTCATAATGACCATAACGAGTCCTAAGCGTTGTCTTCGGAATGTCGGACTCTTTAACCTTCAACTGATGGTAACCCAAATGGAGATCTAGCTTTGAAAAGATACAAGACCCACTTAATTGATCGAAAGGTCATCGATGCGCGGTAGTGGATACTTGCTCTTAATTGTCACTTCGTTCAGAGCTCGATAATCCACACATATCCTGTAGGAACCTTCATTTTTCTTCACTAGCAACACCGGAGATCCCCAGCATGAAATACTGGGACGAATCCAACCTTTCTTCAGGAGTTCTTCCAACTTAATGCGGATCTCCTTCAGTCCCTCCGGACTTAATCGGTATGGAGCTTTTATTACTGGTTGTGCACCGGGTTGTAAATCGATGCTGAATTCAAGAGCTCGATTGGGAAGCAAATCTGATATATCTTCTGGGAATACATCCTCGAACTCTCGAACTACCCATGGCTTCGATTTTTCCGCTTGCAACCTCTGCCTTCTTTGGTTTTTCTCTGTAAACGCTAGATCCTAAGGTACAGTCTCCACTTTTGAAGTAGAACACCGGGTGATCTGGTATTTTGAACACTACCCTCCTTTGGCGACAGTCGACGGTTGCGAAGAAAGTTCCGAGCCAGTCCATTCCCAAGACTACGTCGAAGTTCGGTATGTCCTGCACCATGAAGTCCACATAGAATTTTTGACTGCTGACGACCACTGGACACAGATCGCATCCTAAAGGTTCTTTTAGAACGTCGTTCCCTGAACTAACGTTCCAGCTGGATACGAGCGGTTTAACTGGGATCGCATGAGTTTGGACGAACCGTTGCGACATAAAGCAATGTGATGCCCCAGTGTCGAAAAGCGCGAGTGCAGGTAGGGAGGCTACTAAGATTGTACCTAAGTCGCGTGGGATATGTTTAGGCATAACAAACATAAGATGGCTATGAGTTGAAAGGACTTGAAAGAGAATATGGAAGAGATAGGTTCAAGGAATTTGAAATGCAAGGAATGTAAATATTTGTTGAATTCATTAATTATTGTGGTATATTGTTTACAACTTCAGGCAGAACTGACCTGCATGGGCCACAAATAAAACCTGTCACTCCCCGCTTCCCAGTAGACGAAAACGATGACGTGACAAGCCCGCGGCATATTTATCCAGAGAAGATCATTCCCTAAATAAATATATTAAGCGTATTGAAAATAATAATATACGATGCAAGAATAAATGGAAACTGTAAAATTCTTCAACAAACATCTTTATTTACATTCAACTTCAAATATCAACAAGTACATGAGTTTATGCTGGAAAGTAAATACAATAAGGAAAATTCCTAAATAAGTGGCATACATAAACTGAAGGAAAAAAAAGCTGAGCTAGCCCTGAGTAGCGATCTGGTTGTAGTCCTCCTCTGTGGCTTCAACCTCCTCCGTCTCGATCGAATCTGATGAACATTCTAAGAGAAGAAAAGTGGATGGAATGCCCGTCAGCGAACTAACGCTTGGTAAGTTCCAAAGATAGGTAAGAGTAAAGAAAATTACGAGAAGAATATATATATGACGAATAACGTGCTACGAAAACCATAGTGTGCGTGTGGGGTATGTCATTACCCCGTGAAGGTTCTAGGGTTTGGGTATACTAGATATTGAAAAGAGATTACACTAAAGTTCATGGTATTTTAATGAAAAAGTTCATTATATGTTTGTTTCATATGAAATTTTGGTTAAACTAAAAACTAAATGATGTGAATAAGGTTATGTAACAACCCTAAACTTTCTGTACATAAATTTTTTTTCCAAAACATACAGAAAGGAGTACTTAAGCCTGAGCATAAGTTATAAATTTAAATTGCTTTAGAACAGCAAGAAAGCACTTGTAGCTCATTGGTAAAGCCATGCACTGCTGTGATATATCCCCTGTGTTCGAATCACCCCAGCCACATAATATTTTTATTAATCTTTTTTAAACTTTTAGAAGCTCAAAAGTTTGCACGTGCACTACATGTAAAATGAAAAGTCACAATAAAAATAAACATGTGAAAAATGATAATTAAGAAGCCTAGGACATGTGTCATCAATCCAGAGCCCCCACCCCCTAAACGACCGGCGAGATCCCCATTGGGGCCGGCTAGTTTGATCTCGTTTGCTTATCACATGGTTTATAAATGTTAAAAAGAAAACTATATCGGAGATAACTCCTCTTTTGTCGGTTTGTTTTAAAAATAAGTTTTGAGATAAAAAAAAGAGAGGGATGAAGGGACTTACGGTTTTTAGAAGGTTAAAAAGAGATTGAAGAAACTCTCGGGGGTCGTGGTTTCGTCGGAGATGCTACGGTCGTCGAGTTTGGCTCGCTACTCCACTTAAGGGGTTGAACTCCACTTAGAATTTTGATAGTTTTAAGAGAATTTTTGCTAGAATTTTCAGAATGGTGAACAGCTAAGGCATGGGGTGGTATTTATAGTGAAGAATTAGGGTCTAGAAATTAAATTTTTTGATTAAAATACATTAAAAAGGTGTTAAATGGTGAATTGAAGAGTCTCTGTTTGATTGCAGGAAAATCAAACAGTGCAGGAGAGTTAAGGGGAGTCGAAGGGGTGTGTGCAAAGCACAGAGCCATTTAGGCTCATATCGACCGTCGGTGCCGGCCCAAACCTTGAAACGGGCGGTCGGGTCTTAAGGCATTGCCTCTAGATTCGTGCAACGTGTGTATATCTGTGTTTACTCCATTTTGAGCATATTTGATTTTTCTGAAACTTTTCATATCTCCATGTATTGCACGTGCAACTCTTGGGCTTCCAAAAATTAAAAGAAAAAATCTAAAAGTAATTAGGTATGATGGGAATCGAACGCACAGGCTACGTCACAACAGTGTAGAGGCTTTACCAGTGAGCTACAAGTTTCTTCTTTCTTTTATTTAACAAAAAAAACTTTTAACTCTTACACATGCTGTAATACTCTTTTCTGTAGAATAACAAAGAAATTCTGTACAGTGATTTCAGAGTCGTTATATTCTACCCTCCTTATAAAAATGTCGCCCTCGAAATTTACAATTACATAGAGACTAATTTTCAAAAAGGTAAGGGTATCGTGTATGCATGTCTTCTTCTCTTTTCCAAGTTGATTCTCCTGGCAAATCCATTCTCCACATCACTTGGACCAAGTTTACTTCCTTGTTCCATAATATTTTCACCTTTCGGTCTAGGATCTCAAGTAGTTGTTGCTTGCAGGTTAAATCAGTTTGTACCGTGAGCTCTGAGTTATCAAGTATGTGGCTGGGGTCGCTCACATATCGTCTTAGCTAGGATATGTGAATATGTTGTGCACTCCTTCCAATGAGGATGGTAGTGTTAAACGATACGCCACTTCTCCAACTCATTCGAGTATGTCGAACGGTTCTATATATCTTGAGCTTAATTTATCCCTTTTGCCAAATCGTATCACTCCTCTATTTGGAGAGATCTTCAGGAACACATGTTATCCGAGTTGAAACTCCAAGTATCTACGCTTTGCATCTGCCCAATGCTTATGTCGGTCTTGTGCTATTCACATCCTTTCCCTGATCGAGCAAACCACATCTATAGTTGCCACGATCATCTCTGGTCTAAGGAGTTCACGATCTCCAATATCGTCCCAACTCAGTGGGGAACGACATTTCCGTCCGTAGAGTGCTGCGAATGGTGCCATCCCAATAATTGCCTGATAGCTGTTGTTATATGAAAACTCCACAAGGTGTAGGTAATCTTCCCACGAACCTCTGAAGTCTAACATATAGGCTCTTAGCTTGTCTTCCAGAATCTGAATTGTTCGCTCAGACTGTCTGTCTGTTTGTGGATGATACGTCATGTTGAAATTCAGACTCATTCTCAGGCTAGCTTGCAGACTCTGCCAAAATTATGATCGGAATCTTATATCACGATCGGAGACGATGCAAACAGGTACTCCATACAATCTGAATTGTTCTCTAGGTATTATGTTCGTTTTAGTTTGTCAAACAAGGGTACGCTTGTAATTATTCCGTTGTGAGCCACAGAACAACAACTGGGGGGAAGTGATTAGTACTTTTTCACATCCCGGATCATGATCAAGTAATAAGAAAATCCGAGTTCTGCATACAACCTTACCTAATCAAGCTACCCAACCCCGTTATTCAGTGTAAAGTTTACGGATTAAAGTTAGTGCATAGTTCATATAGGCATGGAATTTCAACATTAGTGTGGTCATCCGTATATTGGATTGGTCGCATGTAACATCGAGATCTTCATAGATAATAGTCGCCCGTACATCGGACTGGTCATCCGGAATATCAGGATCTTCTCAATAATGGTCGCTCGTGATATCGGAATCTTCGAATATAATAGTCGTCCCTATATAGTACTGGTCACCCTTAATATAAGTATCTTCATATATAATATTTGTTCGTATATGGGACTGATAACCTTTAATATAGGGATCTTCATATATAATAGTCATCCGTATCAGACTGGTTACCCGCAGTGTCGGGATCTTCATAAAGTATTTCATACCTATGTTCGTCCGTCTAACCCTAACCGTATTAGATGTCATATCATGTGATGTGCCACAAGTTGAGTTCAATATAGAGGATTTCTCAATGGATTAGACTTCCATAACAACTCATGGTATTTTTGTTGCAATAACAATTTTAAGGAGTTCTTGGTATTTTACGGAAACATTAGTTTATAAAGATTATGGTATTTTAATGAAAATATCTATTTATAAAAGATTATGGTATTTTGATGAAAATATCTCTTTATAAAAGATTATGGCATTTTATTGTAATTATTGTTATATGAAAAGCCATAGTGTTTTAATGTAAATATTTATTTTAGAAAAGGCCATGGTATTTTAACGGAAATATTATTTCTTTAAGTTAATGGTATTTTATTAAAAATATTATTTTTAAGAGATTATCCGTGTTGGCAACCACTGCACATGGCCGTCAGCATTTATGTCATTTTCAAGGACGATTGCCTATCAAAAATTCTTTAATAAAATTAGGGATTTTTATGAGAATGCAGTATTTTAATATGGATTTTTATTAAACATTGGGGTATTATAATAAAAATAGAGATTTTAGTAATGTAGGGGTATTTTAATAAAAACTAACTTTGGTAAACTAGTGGTATCTAAATGAAAATAGCTTTCGACAAGGTAAGACTATCATGGTGTATGTGTATGACATAAAGGTGTTTAAGGGGTAGGTCATTACCCCATGCATTAACCATCAATCAAAATCTACGTTTCAATGTATTAATTTGATAGGAAGTTAAACATGAGCATTAATTTATTTTAAACATATTAAGATTTATAGTGAGACTATTGTTCAGATCTAATAATCAATAAAAGAATGTGATAGATGAAAGGGGTAAGAGACAGATCTTACCTTGAGTTGAGATGTTGATCAAAGAAGCTGAATCGTCACGTTGTAGCAAAAGGTTCCTTCCCAGCGACTTCGTCCTTAAAAGCCAGCCTTTCGATGGGAATAACTCTCCGCTCAGATTTTTCTTGGGTGATCTGGGATCTTCACTGCGTCGTCGTCAAGATGAAGAACCGGGTATTTTATATGAAATTTTCGGAGTTATAATGAAGAAGAAAAACTCGTATGAAGTGAGTGCATATATAGGTTTAATCTAGCAATAATAAAATTCCAACACCCGGATCAAAACCTCAGCTGAATCATCAAAATCCGCGCTTAATTAGTCTAAAATATTGCACATTTGAATGAATGTTTTCCCTACTATTGTTAAGTACTAAAAGGTGTTTATTGTAAATATAGAACATATGATGGTTTATTTGTAAAAAGTTTATTATCATATATTTCTACATTATAATTAACATAATGAGGGAAAAATATATGCATATAATATTTAAATGAAATCTTAGTAATTAAAATATGCATATCATATCAAATATTTCTAATCAATATTCTTAAAATATTATATCATTTAAATGGTTAGGATAATATCCCAAAAAAAATACCAAATGCTATTAACACTATGATTTGAGATATTGTGCAGATATTAGCTTAGGTATGGAATCCAAGTAAGAGATCCGAGTCAAATCGCGATATCGAAACCGAATCTGCCAAAATTTAGAAGTAAATCGAGAGATCTAGCAATGACAGAGACTCAGAGCATTATTTTCAGAATCTAGACATCAAGAGGATCTCCAAATATCAACACAAAATACCAGAAAAAATCGCAAAACCAGATGCCACCAAGTTGCGACGGAACCGCGGGTAAACATGGCTATATGCGGTGGTTTCACGGCTCTTTGATAGCCATAGGATATGTGATTTGGTGGTTTGGATTGTAACTGTATATACTCATAGATAAAATCTAGGATTTCTGGTTTTAAATACTATATAAAGGACCGAGAGCTGTACATTGAAAATCATCACCGAAAAGATCAAGAGATCTACGTATCTGAGCGATCATCGTCTATTTATCTACCTCCAACAAGAGAGAGATCTAAAGCAAACTAGTATTCTTGTATTCTACTTTCTAAGGAGAAAAGTTGTATGCAATAGTTGATTATTAAAGCTAGTTTTTAGTTTTAATTCTTTTTGCATTTAATTTCCGCACTTACTTTCTGCATTTACATTTCTGCATCTTAATCATGTTTTCATTCTTCTTCATCCTCTCTTCTAATTTAAGCATGAGCGAGTAATTCCTACTTTGCTAGGGTTCATAGAATAGGGTAGAACAATGAATGAGAAAATCTTTAAACTTCTTTTATACATTTTAAAGTTTATAAATTTTAGCAAAATAAATGTTAACCCCCTTATCGGGCGCGCTACCAATTTATTGACACGACCACTATTTAAGATTGGTTTAACACTTATTTGGTTAAGAGCTAGACATGAATAGAGATCAATGTAAGGACAAGAGTTAGTAGTGTGGAAACCCTAGTTTCTTCCAAGAACCCTAATCTAAATTCATCACTGTCGATCTAGTTTTAAACTATTAAAAGATAAAGGAGCCATTTTTAATTATTCATTCATTACTACTAAGTCCTATGAACCCTACAAGCCTTTTCATTATAAATTTTATATCCGTAACGACAAACAATCATCCTTCTTTGATCAACTCGTCTAAAACAAGAAAAGAGTTCATGTTTCCCTGCGGACGACCCGTACTCATCCCGGCTATCTACTAGCGACAACGTCTTGATTGCGGTTATTTTCGAATACACTTTTTAACGATCAATCAGCGCTCGAATCTTGGCTGGTTGGATTAGGGCCGCCGCCAACGATTCTCCACGCTACACCGCCGTCGCGACTACATAACTCGCACAGGAGAATGCGCTTGTTGGCGCAAGCGCGTGGTTCCCACTACGTGGCTACCTTGTGTGATTCCTGGCCGTTGGATCTTTAGATCCAACGGCCCCAGTTTGTCCCCCTTAATATATATATATATATATATATATATATATATATATATATATATATATATATATATATATATATATATCCTTTTCTTTTAAAATCTTTTAAAACAGTTTTTAAAACCGAATTTTGATTTTGAAAAATTTGTTTAAAATATTGTAAAATCTTGGAAAAATCTAGAAACTACATTTTAATATTATCTTCATTTTGTAATAACATTTGGTCTAAAAATAATTCTTTTTCCGGTAATTAAAATATCTTAATATCTTTATCCTTTACTAAAAATTCATTTTAAATTCCTAAAAATCATATCAAATTCCTGAAAATAGTTTTTAAAATAAATAAAACATTTCCCACACATTACCTCTCAAATGAAGTCTACAAAATATTTAACACCCGGAAAATTTGAAAAACTTTTATTTAAGTATAGAAAATTCACGGACGTTACAACAAACTTTAAATGTGGCTGGATCTAAACAAACATATCCTTTTTGGGATCATGAGTAACCTATAAACACCATACATGTAGCTTTAGGATCAAACTTGTCAATATGAGGACCTAGAACATGGGATAATATAGGCAACCAAATATCTTAGAAGGAACAGGAAAAGACTTGCCCAGTGAAAACAAAATAGAGAAAGAAGACGGGTTGCCTAGGACAGGAGAAGACATGCAATTGATATAAAAATAGGAAGCTAAAACTGCAAAATTCCACAATCATTTAGGGACATGAATATGTAAGAGAAGAGAATGAGCTACATCAAGTAAATGTCGGTTTTTTCGTTCAATAATCCCATTTTGCTGAAGAGTATAAGAACATGAAGTTTGGTGCAATATTCCACGTGTCTTACAAAATACAGTAAACTCCGTGTTAATATACTTCTTAACATTATCTGAACGAAGAATCTTAACCAAAACACCAAATTGATTAGTAATCTCAGCAACAAAGGTTTTAAAAATAGACAAAAGTGTAGACCTATTATGTAGAAGATACAGCCAAGTTATGCGTGAATGATCATCAATAAATATAATAAAATATTTATAACCAAACACACTTGGAAATTTAAAGGGCCCTAAATATCGGAGTGAACTAAAACAAAGGATAAATCATGTCTCTTATTAACTAGAGAAAAAGATGAGCGATAATACTTTCTAAGAATACAAGACTCACAACTAAATTTTAATAAACTAAAAGAAGATAACATAGTACGTAAAGAAGAAAGGGGAGGGTGACCAAGTCTCCGGTACCATTGGATAGTAGAAACAGCTGCAGACGTACAGGGAAAATGATCAACATAATATAGTCCATTCTTCTTATTCCCCCCACCAATCTGTTACATCATCAGGAGATCTTGTATCACAAAATAAGATGGATAAAAAGTTACGGAGCAGTTTAAATCATTTATAAGATAACTAATAGAAACCAAGTTTTGTATTAAAAATGGCACAATTAAAGCATTTTTCAGGGGTAAAGATGAAGTAAGTGATAAATCAGCAGAGCCAAAAACAGGTCTAGTATTACCATCCGCTATGGAAATAAACTTGTGAGGAATAAAAGTAAGATCAGATGGTCCATCATAAGACATGATTTGAGACGTCAGAAGTGACTACCCACGAATCAGAATGAGAAAGTAAAGATATACCTGAATGAGTGGAAAGGTTGGTAGGAGCTACAGAAGAGAGAAGACGACGTGACTGGCCCCACCCATCTCTGGATAACGGTATATGCCCGGCAAAAGAGGAAGGTTGATCAGTAGCTGCGGATGTGGATGTCAGGCGAGCGGCAGGTGGATCATCAGAGTAGCCATGTTTCTCCCAACATCAATCTTCCTGATGATTAGTACCACCGCAATAAGCATAATAAAGGCTGGATCAGCCACGAGTGCGTCCACGGGAACCACAACCATGAGTAATAAGAAGGGGACGACCATGCGATGCCCTACGGCCACCGGAGACAGAACCAGAGGAACCACGTCCAGAATGAATGTAGGTCCTCCGCCCGCAGCCTTGAGTAAAAAGTGTGGTCGAGATAGGCTCAGTAGATGGGAAAGAGACTGTGGGTATACAATAAATGCTCGACATGATGCTCGTCAATGAAGGATAACTATTCTGAGAAAGAATGAGGGAGCAGACGCCCTCAAAACTGGATGGTAGTTGGGCTAAAAGTAACGCGCCAACAAGAGACTCACGTTGGTGGTGAGTGACAGCAGGGCCAGTGACGATAGGCTGATAGATGTTTCATGATCAAGAAGCCCACTGAAGTGGGTACTAAAATCCTGAATATCTTCTTCTAGAGTAGCTGTAGTAAAGGTATGGAAGATATCATAGAGCTTCTGCAAGTTATCTTCAGATGGGTACAAAGAACAAAGATGTGTCTAAACTTCCTTAGCAGTTTTCAGAGACACAATAGACGTATATCAGTGAGAATCCATAGAGTTAGACAACCAAACAATTATCTTATTATCGTTCTTGAACCAGATATCATAGTTGGGATCTTTGAAGTCAAGAGGAGTATCCGTCAAGTGGTGGTGAAGGCATTTGTTGTTCAAGGCTTGTTCAACAACACTGGACCATTGGAGATAGTTCTTTGTGCCGGAGAGAGAAATTGTAGTCAAGCGAAAATCCGTCTTGAAATGAACAGATGAGAGAGATGCCGAGTTAACTTTTTCATCATCAGAAGCCATGATGAACGGCGCAGAAGAAGATCTCGAGAGAGAGAATAAATGTTGTTTAACTCACAACAAGTACGCGGAGCAAGATAATCTAATAAATTATGGAGATGTCCAGAATTTCAAGATCATGGAGGTGGCTGGAACAATTTGTCGTAGGTGCTGGAAGGGGCTATAGGCGGCTGTTGAAGGTTATAGGGGGTTGTAAGGGGTCGTTGAAGGCCTGTAGGTGGCTGGAGGTGCTGGAGGGTGGCTAGAGGCGGCCGTCGAGATGGTTGGGGACACTGGAGAGGGTTGAAAGAGATCGAAGCCGTGGAGGGTCGGGGAGGGGTGAATAAAGGGGCTGGAGGATCGGCGAGGTCCGAAGAGGGATCGCGGGGGCTTGAGGGTGAACTAGGGTCTGGAGAGGGATCGAAGGGGTTGGTGAGGGCCGTCGAGGGTGGCTGAAGGGAGATCGAGGGTTGTCAAGGGTGGCTGGAGAGGGATGGAGGTCTGGAGAGGGATAGAGGGGGCTTGGAGGGTGAACTAGGATGGCTGGAGGGAGATCGAAGGTTGTTGAGGGTGGCTGGAGGGATCGAAGATGCCGGTTGGATGGATCGAAGATGCTGGTGAAGGCTGTGGCAGAAGGAGGGGTGGCGGCAAGCAGTGGTTTAAAAGCGGAAAAAAAGCGGAGCAGTTAAGGAGTCAAAATGCTTAAGCGCTGCTTAAGCGGCCGTTTAGGCCATCCAGAAATCAGAACAACGGTGTTTCATCAATATTCATTTTTTTGTCAATAAATAATGATTCTCATTACGTTCTAACTATTTTTATGTTACTTTTGTATTAGCAAATGCCTAAATTTAACCCAAAATTTAACAAATTTGCGTAGACAATATATTATTTGCTAAAATATGCTCAAATAATTAAATGCAAAATTGAAATTTTCTTAGAATTTATTAGTTTATATAGTGCTTATAAGTTTTTCGATACCCTGTATCAAGCATCATAGCTCAAAACAGTAAAAATACTTTCTAAATTATTTTTAAAAAGTATCTAAAAGATTGTAACCCGAAACCAAATGGATTTTAAATCGAATTGGAATTTCAAGATAGAAATTCAAAAACTACTCGAAATCGAAATAAAAAACTCAAGGATTGCTCAAAATCGATTTAGATCTCGACTTCTTGAAGTTGATAAATCTAAAAATTTTGAGTTTTGAAATCCAAATTTTGAAGTGTCTCAAACTCGGCTCGACAACCGTGTGATTTATCGAGTCGAGCATGAAGAATAGAAACAACAAGGAAAAAGAGAAAAAGAAAATATGGAATGTTGTATTAATTGGTATTTATGTATTCTTACTCTAATAACAATACTTATATACTCTTTATAACACTTATGAGGTGTATACATCAATAAAATAGGTTATGCAATATCACCCGCTTAAGCAGGATAAAGCAGAGCGGTGAAATCCATTCGGTCGCTTAAGCGTCCGCTTTTTAAAACACTGGCGGCTAGGAGAGGGAAATTAGAGTTTGGGTTGGGGTGTGGGAAATTAGGTTTCCTCTTGATTATTTCCAAAGCTCTGATACCAAGAAATCAATCAAGAGGAAAAATTTATTGGTTTAAGAAATCTTGAGTCTCTACAAATAAATATATCTATCTATCTATCTATCTATCTATCTATATATATATATATATATATATATATATTGAAAGCAACATGAGTGGTTTGGGGAGGGAACCGCTCGAGGAGGCGTGCCTTCAGCTTGGATAGCAGTTTACAAGATCTGTTGGTTGAATGGTTGTTCCGATGCAGATATTCTTACTGCATTTGATGATGCAATCGCCGATGGAGTTGATATCATCTCTCTTTCCGTTGGAGGGGAAGACATAGAGGATTATTTCGAGAATGCCATCGCTATTGGATCTTTCCATGCCATGAAAAACGGCCTCATTCTGTTGAGAATTATGCTCCATGGATTTTGACTGTAGCTGCTAGCACCATTGACAGGAAATTTGTCTCGAAACTCAGGTTGGGCAACGGCAAGGCATATGAGGTACAAACATTCCTTTCTTGCTGTGACTTGTGTATATTGGAAGCAACATGAATAGTTAAATTAGCTTCGTAGTTCACCCAACCCATTAGTTTATGTTTTGGGCAATGTGGTTCTAGACGTGTTATCAATGCACTAATTTGAGGATTCAAGAGGGCTTGGGTTCACTTCTCATCGGCGACAATTTAGAAATATTCATTTGCCTTCGTTTTGTTATGCCTTTATAAGCACGTTTTCCCTCCCCCTCACTTTAGGCCTTTCTGTTGGCCCAAAGGTCCACGTGCACAGATTGTCAATAGTGAAATCGGTTTGGCATACAATGTTAGAGCCCGAAGCCATGTGCGTAAGCTTTTGGCTAAAATGGTTCTTCAGAGCAATATCATATTGCTATCAAAATCACTCCTAAAGCACTTCCCATTCCAATTCCGCTGTGTGATTGCTTATAACTTATTTTAATCACCAGGCTTTTCATTTCCTTTCCAGGGATTGGCGATCAACACTGACCTTAAGAATGAAATGCAGCCTTTGGTGTATGCTGGAGATGTGCCCAACACTTCTGAAGGCTACAACAGTTCCACCTCCAGGTGAAATTACCTTTCATTACTCAAAAACATTTGAACATCTAAGTATCATATTGCATGCAATTCAACTTACAGAGTTTTGTAAATGGATGAACATCTGATTGTTGGTGGGAAAATAATGCAGATTTTGCAATAATGGGACCTTGGACAAGAATCTCGTGAAGGGAAAGATTGTTCTTTGTGATGCATTAACTGGTGGTTCTGACCCTTTTGCCGCCGATGTTGCCGGTGCAGTAATGCAGACGGAATTCATGGATATAGCCTACTCATTCCCGTTACCTGTCACAGTGTTGGGAGAAGATGATGCTGAAAAAGTTTTCGTATACATAAACACGACAAGGTTCCCCTACAAATTATTCTTATCAATAAGTATGGCTGTAAGACATTTATTATATGGTTTTAATATGTTTGATGATGTTTCCAATAGATATCCAACGGCAAACATTTTAAAGTGCCAGGGGCTTGACGACCCATCTGTTGTTTCCTTCTCATCGCGAGGGCCCAACCCAATCACAAGAGACACTCTGATAGCAAAATGATATTACATGTTCTGTTTTTTAAGAAATGATACTCTATACGTTCATAATGATAATTCCTTCAATTTAGTAAAAAGTGACAGCCTACTTTTTAGCTCAGAAAAAAGAAATTATTACTTCTTACCAACCTATCTAAAGCGCTCTTTATTCAATATACAATCTTTACATCTCATCTCTTTCTACAAGTTTAGAAATTTGCTGCGCGTGCCATAAAAAACTCTTATGGGGATATATGGCATCCTAATATTTACAAATAAATTGATACAGCCCGACTTGTCTGCTCCTGGAGTGGACATTTTAGCAGCGCGGTCTCCGCTATCATTAACTCATGCGGTATCATATAACATTGACTCAGGCACTTCAATGGCATGGCCCCATGCAACTGGTGCTGCTGCCTACATCAAGTCCTTCCACCCAACATGGTCTCCGGCTGCCATCAAGTCTGCTCTGATGACTACTGGTAATAGAAATGTTAAATATCAATAATTCAATTTCATTATGTCAGAAAAGGCATATGCGTCCCGTATACGGTTGGCCAGCCCATAACGTATAAACAGATTATACGCCATGTAATCGAATTATGCAGAACCACACAGAAATATAATTTAGTATACGTGTTTGTGTGGGAGGGGGGGGGGATCCCAGAAGAATAATAAAAGATAGAAAGTATATGTCAATATGGAGGTAAGAGAAAGAAGAGGGTCTTTATTTAGTGGATATCGAGTATGAGTGTCGGATTTTGGATACCAGATGGTTATTCGTATCGTATATGTGGCCAATTAAATGGTATTTTGCCAGCGTAATTCATATAAAGGCCAATTCTGGGGCACTCAATTAATACAGTTCGAACACGTTTCCTAGCCAAAACTTTTAAATATCAATAAATTGCCTTTTTAAATATTGTTTTACAAACTCAATTTTTCCCTGATGAAAACCTTTTCCGATTTCTCTGTGGTTCTTTTCCATCCAGATTGTTGCTCTGACAGTGGTATAAACATAATGTAATTCTTAGTGTACTTTTATTACCTGAGGGAGAACTATCAGGATAAAGCACGCCTTAATTATTTACATGCAAACCCATGATAGATTTGCAATTGTTATGAATGATCGGTTTTGTGTCCATCCTGCTATGAATTGCAAAGTTGACACTGCATGTTTTTAATACAAAGCCAAACAACTAGTTTTGTCTAATTGCAACTTTGTTTTTTAGTATCATACAATTATAAAGATAATCGGTGCACACGTACACTGCACTCCCCATGTAACCACTTTATTCCATTTCATTGCTAATGAATTATCAAATAAGAAAGTAAATGTGGTGTTCTTTGAGCAAAATACTGAATATATCCAGGATCAATTTTCGGTATGCTTTCAGGCTTTAAATCTTAGAACTTGAAGAGGTTAGAGCATATATCAGAATAGGCAAGTTTAGACATGGAATCATTCGAAATTATGTTAAAGATTTAAGAATTTTATATGATGTTTACAAGCTTGTATGTATCGATAGGAGCGTCACCATTCATCAAGCTTCAGTAACAAGATAATTACGAGACAGGTACAAGAGATATATTCAAATCACATTTAGTTATTTGATATTGGAACCTTATCCAATGTATTTCATGTGGCATTTACCTAGATGATGAGTGAGACATTTGTTCAAAATTCAATTACCTTTGTATAACATAGATAAGTTTATCGCAAAGTATTATTATTGAAGTGCATGCGTGCAAAAAAAGGAAAGAGATTGATGGGCTTGTCGATAACTTTGGTCATTGCCATTGGTGAGTTGATATTTTCTTTGTTCAAATGGAACTCTAACAATATATCATGGGTCACTTCCCTAGTGTTATCATGAAGCAAATTCAATTTCCAAAATAGTATAGATATTCCATTACTAACTTAAATTCCATCTTTTGTTTTTGTTTCTTCGTTCAGCTTACCCGATGAGTTCATCTAAGAACCCAGATGCAGAGTTTGTTTATGGTGCTGGCCGATTAAAACCCATTCCAGCATTGAACCCTGGTTTGTTTATGATTTTATCCGTGTCCGATTACATCAGTATGTTATGTAGCCAAGGCTACGGTACAAAAAATCTTCCTCTTGTCACCGTTGATAATACCAGCTGGTGCTCTACCGCCAATAATGAAACCGCGTTAAGTCTAAATTACCCTTCATTTGCATTATCGGTCCACAGCGGAGAGCCTTTCTCTGCTACCTTCACTAGAACTGTAACAAATGTTGGGTTACAGAAATCTACTTACATGTTTGCTGTAAAAGGTCCAAAAGAACTCAAGATTCTGGCTGAACCTAGGATCTTATCGTTTAAATCTTTAATGGAGAAGAAATCATTTGTTGTGAAGGTTGAAGGAGTAATTGATAAAGATGTGGTATCGGCTTCATTGGAGTTGAACGATGGTTTATCGACAATAGAACTTTTTCACTGTTGAATTAGTAGGTTCAAAATTAACGGTTTATCGACAATAGAACTTTTTACATTGCTAAATCAACGATGAAAAGGTTGTAGAATCACATGAAATTTGGTGTACCCACATCTTAGATGATAACGATGAAGATGATGGATTTCGATCGTTAGAAAACATGTTAGAGGACGTATTTTTTCGACGGCATAGGAGGAAATTCCCTCCTATAGTCTCTTTCCTCCATTATTCTCTCTCTCTCTCTCTATATATATATAGTATGAAATTGCAATCAATTATAGATTCGGCTTGTAAAGGTTCGACGTGTAATGAGGATATTCCGTTTCCCCTCGGAATAACAGAAACACGGATTCAAGAGATTCATGAGTTAGTAACGCATTGTCCCGTAATATCCGGAACCACGGCGATCATGTATGATCACCATTGCACGTACTTATCCTCATTCGTCGAACTTCACATCCCCATGTGAATTATTCATTTTAAGTTTTAGATTTTGACACAAATGCTAGCACGAATTCATGAATACTTGATAAATTGTATGTTCATGTCAGATTCATGGATTCACGAGTTCATGAGTTTCAAGTATTTAAGTGGTTCATGTCAGGTGTATGGATTCAAGTATTCAAATGGTTCATGTCAGATTCATGTGAAACAATATGGATGCAAACAATCGAATTCAGAATAGCAGCACTATAAACAAGAGAAGGAAACCAGTAGATAACAAACTCGTATGAAAACAATGCCAACATGAGAAAGGTAGCCCAAGATGTTAGGTAAACATGAGTCATTGTTATTTTTTTTTAACTAGTTTATAACAAATATTTGTATGTAACTATATGACCATAGTAATGTATGCTTATTTGTGATACAAATTAGACTATCACACTAATCTTCATAAATAACAAGATAACTCTTAAACTAATAATAAATCAGCAATCTAAAACCATAATCATTAAAAAAAAAATACAAAACTGTATAACTACAATAAATCATTACCCCCGGTGATGAATCCAAATAGTAAATGTGAGCAATTTAAGAGGCTACAAAGACACGTCTACAGCAAATTCCAAGGTCCGGCAGAAGAAAATGGAAGGAACTAAATATCATCATAATCGTCTAACATATATTAGAGCCTTGGCTAATTTATAATGAAATCCCTTTAATGATGACAGAATTTTTATTTTATTTTTTTAATAATTAAAATTCATGTTTCGGTTAAAGAGTCATGCTGGCAGGCACATGGATATCTATGTCAAGGGGAGTGAAATACCGGCATTTGTAATTGCGATAAATGAAATAAATTTAGTATCTAGTGGTGCCAGAAATGCATCAATAATTGGGTGATTGGCTCTTAATTATTTAAATTTAAACCAAGCAACTCTAAGAAAACGAACAGAAAACTAAAGAAAATTATTTAATTTGTAATTTATCTACCACAACCCATCATCATAGACAAAAGACCAGCATTCTATAGCTGGAAATAAACATCTACAAAACTCAATGCATGAAAGGAGGAAACCGTGTTCACTTTAAGCAAGCATGAAACAATAACATAAAATATATGTCCAGCAATGGTAGCTATGATCTTAAACCCAAACCATTCCGAATTTCATAATATCACAAAACCACTTCAACATGGCAAAAAGAACCTACTTCTATTGCGAGAAGTTCGCAACAAAGGAGGAAGAGAAGAAAAGAAGGGAGCTTACAGAGAAATATGATCTCGAGACGAGAGGGGTGATATCTTCTTCTTAAAAGAGTCGGGGTTCAAACACGTGGCCTTAAGGTTAGAACTCTTGCATTGAATCCAACTCAACACACATGGATTCTTGATATAAGAATACCCTTTTAAAGATATAATCAATTAGAGAGCGGAAAGAAGGATTTTCATAGAATACCACCAAGGATAAAAATAACTGTACAAAAATAGTATTATAAAAATAGTGGTCGTCACAATATAAGTGTGTTATTTGGCCAAGGCTATAAGCCTACTGTGACTACGTCTTGCCACCGGTGACAGCAGCGAATGCTCTTCCACCAATAATGGTACCACATTAAATCTCAATTACCCTATATATGCATTATCTGTTGACAGTGAAAAGCCTTTCTCTGCCAGTTTCAATAGGACCATAACAGACATTGGTGTATTGGTGTTCCAATTCAAGTTACAAAGCTACTGTGAAAAGTGTTATAGAACTGAAGAGTCAGGTTGAGAATCACTGAAAGTTGAACAAGTAACTGTGAGGGATGTTGTATCGGCTTCTGATGGAGGTCGGAATCTCGTTCAGATGTTGTCCTCCGTCGATCTGGCTGCGAACGGTTTCGAACGGTTAAGATTGAGTACGAGAATTGATGTGTGGATCTCAATGGGTTGTTAGATGTTGTTGACGCCGAGCTACCTGCAAGGAAAGTCCCGGGGTGGGAAACCACCGTAGGACCCTCTGACAATCAAGTTAGTACCGTGGAATAAGAGTAGGGTCAGAATGAGTTCGAATTATCTGAGTCGTCTGAAAAGAGGGGTTTATATAGTGCTCGCATGGAGCGAGCCGGCACGAGATCCTCGCCGTTCGTTATGTCCATGCGTTATACCCGCATCGATGGCAGGATCCGTCCATTAATGGCGGGATACGCTCATTAATGGAGGGACGTACCAGCATGGGCAGCGGAATGTAGGGCAGCGGATATCTCGCTTTGGCGAGATACGCGGAGCCGTGGCGGGGGTGCTTGGGCCTCCCGCTCTCGGTTGGCCGGGAAAGCCGAGGAAGCTCAGCCCTGCAACAGCTCGGAGACGAGCCGGGAGGCCGAGGAAGCTCAGCCCTGCAACAGCTCGGAGACGAGCAAAGGGGGTGTAAGTTTGGCTGCTGGATGGCTCGGGGGCGAGAAGCGAGGGTGTAAGTTCGGAGATGAGGCCCCGAGGAAAGTCCCCAAGACGCCACACCGATTCTACCTCCGCAGCCCCCAGGAGTCTAGTGGGCTTACGTGGACGACACGCCATCTGCTACGTGTCGTAATATGGGGAATTCCCATTCATGAGCATTATCACTGGCCCCCCACTCTTGCCCTGACCTATTTATAGGTCAGGGTCGAGAGTGGTAAGCCCGGTTTTTAATGGTTCAGCCTAGGATTCACGGGCTGCCTGAGACGGTGGGACATTTGGCGGCTACTTCTCTCGGATGACTAGGCTCATGTGGCAGGTCACGGAACGTCTTGATTACCGCGCATATCTTTGGTGACGTCAGCCGATCATGAAATGATTGCGCTTTTAAAGAAGGGGCGCCGTTTCGCTCGACCGTCGGTTAGGCTACGCGCCACGTGCCCAACATTGGTTGGTGGGGCGCGAGAGGCTGTCTCCGACTTCTGCCACGAGGGGGTGTTTCCAATGGCCGATCGCCACGTGGAGCCTCGACAGCTGCTAGGTGCGACACTTCGTTTTGGTGAGAGTCGATTTGGGCCGTAGGATGTCCCCTTTGGAGTATATAAATAGGAAGGGGCCATCCCAGGGTCGACACTTTGCCTTAGTTGTCTCTCGTCGTTTGAAAATTGCCTGGCGCACCTCCGCTTAGGTCGGATCTTCCGCTGAATTTTCCTCGGAAAACCCCTTTCTTGAATCAGGTTAGATGTCTTCTTTCGATGTATCTGTGGACGTAGTAGGGGTAGAGTCGGACGATGATGCCTCAGTTTCTGGGGCCGAGCCCAGCGGGTCTTCCTCCTCCTCGGCTTCAAATAGCCGAGAAAGTTCTTCTTCTTCTTCTTCTTCTTCATTTATGTCTTCTGTGTCGGGCTCGCCCCCAGGGCTAGTGTTGCCCTTGTCTCTCACCGTCGGGCAATGACAAGGGCTCCCAAGGTACGCATCGGGAATACCCACGATACGCTCTCAGTCTTGAATCGTTTGGACGAGCTTTCCGATATCCGGGCTCGATTCCATATCCCCTCTGGCTATTCAATTCGTCTGGCCAGAGAGGGTGAGCAGGCAGACCAGATGAGGGGCAAGGAGATTGCTCTGTATCTGGAAGCATTCCGGGCAGGGATGAATCTGCCCTTCTCGTATGAGATTTGTGCTGTGCTCCATTGTTTCCGTCTTGCCCCGGGCCAGCTAACGCCGAACTCGTGGAGGATCCTTCTCAGGTTTCTGGTCCGGTTAAAAATTGATCGGATCCTCTTCGATTTGAGCCTCCTCTTGTCTTTTCTTTACTATAAAAATCATCTTGGTACCAGTAAGGAAGAGCCGAGATGGGTGTACGTTTAAAAAATGTAGGGGTAGGACGGCCGGGTCGGGGATAGTAGTCGTCCCTTCTTCCATCCACGAATAGAAAGAGAAATTCATCTTCGTCGGGCCACCGGAGAGTGAGGATTGGCCTGTGCCCATCCAGTGGCATAGGGCCGATTGTAAGTCGATGTCGCGCACCCCGCGGGTTCGTGGAGAGACGGAATTTTAAAAAAACGATTTATACAAAGCTCGCAACATCCACTAAACTCCAGGATCTATTCGAAAACCTTAACTAACAATAAACTTTGGAGGTTTAACTACTATGATAGTTGGTTATACCTCTGTGACCAAGTCCTTCGGGTCTTCTTTGCCTCCTCTCCATGGCTCCTCGAAGAAAGGATCGAGCTTGCATGATCGGCCTCCTCGCGTCAAAGATGATCCACCTGAGAGTTTGTGCTTCAAGCTCCAGCCTCTAAACCGATGTAACTAGGGTAGATGGTTCGCTAATCCAATTAGCCAAGGTGATGCAGAGAATGCTAATGAATTGTTTAATCTCACTAAACCCTATGGCTCACAATACATATGAAGAATTAGGGTTTAGTTTGAGGAAAAATGAGATGGAGAAATCAAGAGAGAGAATGAGGAGAAGAAAAATGAACCAACCTTAAGCATGAAGTGTAGAGAATGGCTAAGTATATGAGCTCAATTATTCAAGCATGTAATATTTCATAATAAGAAATATCACCCATGCTTGAATAGTGAGTTAAGACCAATATAATAATCTCTTAGCCTACTTTGCACCATGCCATAAGTATCTCTTTCTTTTCTTCAATATCCACCTCATTAATCAATTTACCAAAATGGATAAAACTAAATAATGAGGTGTCTTGCCTTGCCAAATTACAAGAATGCCCCTTACCGTATAAACATACCCGTATTCGTATTCCGAAAAATACGAACACACTGAGATGATAACAATCCAATAATACAATACTAGGATCCGGATTAAACCAAAGCCCACTAGTATTGTCCTCCCAATTAGCATCCGTGTACAAGTACACGTATATGATCGAAGCCCTGCCGTAAAACCATACGGCGTCTACATTAATTGCCCGAAGCAGGGAAACCCTCTGTGCGGGACTCTAAAGACTTGATAGTACGCTGGCAGTGAGTTTAACCACAAGCACGCCAGCGGTACTAGCTGCACGTAACGGCTACCCAGTGTTTATCCCAATCAGAGAAAAGCTCTATTCAAATTCCAAGGCGGAAGATGAAGCCTAATCAGAGCAAAGCTCTACTTTGAAAATTTAAACTTTAGTAAATGAAGTAACGCTTCAGATTCTTTACGCTGCGCGCAACGCGTCACGTGTCAAAAGTTGATACATCAGCGCAGCGCCCAAGGCAGCGCACCCAATTAGAGCAAGGCTCTGTTTAAAATTCAAACTTTAATTAAAGAAGCAACGCTTCAGCTGGCCTGCGTTCTGTGCTGCACGCCACATGGCAGCGCAGTTGCGCTGCGCTGTGCGCTGCGCGACACGTGTCAGCGCAGGTGCGCTGCTCTGTGCGCTGCGCGACACGTGTCAGCGCAGTTGCGCTGTGCTGTGCGCTGCGTGACACGTGTCACGCTTTGGGGCATTTGCGCCAAACAGAATTAAAATTCTAAGAAATCTTTCTGTTCTTGTTAAAATAAGAAGATTTTCTTCTGTAAGACAGAAACCCTTAGGTCAAAAATCCAACGGTGGGGAAAATTCCCCAAATCACTCAGAGAAAGATCTCTTTAACAAATTTAACTAATTTATGGGCACTATAAAAAGGACCCTAGACCTCAATTCAAAGGGATCAACATTTTTTGTGAGAAATCAAGAACTTCAAACAGAGAGAACTCTGAAGAAATTTTAACAAGAAAAAGGTAAAAGACCTTTAAGATAGAAGAATTTCTAATAGATCATTGATCTAAGAACAAGATCAATGATCTTCAATAATAATAAAAAAAATATAAATAGTGCTTTGCACTTGTGAACCATTAGTTCTTTGAAAACAAGAAAAACTTATTTTCTTTGATTTAAAATCGATCAAAACATAAAACAGTGCTCTGCACTTGCAAAAATTGCACTGTTGCGCTCCAGTGTTGGCGCAAGCCACCAGGGAGCGCCACGTGTCAGCAGCGCAACAGCGCAGCACACTGACACGGCGCACTGCGCCGTTGCGCTTGCGCTCACCAGAGTGCGACACATGTCGCTTCCACGAGCGCTTGCGCTTATTATTTGGCGCAAAGCGCCTGACAAGCCACTGTCAAATAATTAATACACTGCATTATTTGCAGAAGGGCCTAGCCCAATTAAAAAAGACCTAACAGGCCGAATTAAATGCTTTGCATTATTTTAAAAGGGGGTAGAGCCCAAACAAAGACAGATGTTCTGCATCGAAAATGAAGGGACAGAGCCCAAGTCAGAAAGGCCTAGCAGGCCAAGATAAAATGCAGTGCATTACTAGATATGGGCAAAGCCCTAGCACAGGCCTAATAGGCCAAAAATCAAGAAAAACGTTCTCAACTGTACTTAGCCCAATCATGGCCGTAAGTCCTCAAATTAAATTGACTGAGCACGGCTGCTCTCTTAAATCAATCTCCATCCGGTTCGAGGGTACATCTCCGAACTCCTGACACCTGTCGTTGTAATCCTTCAACGGCGTCAGAGAGGTGACGGGTCCCAACGGCCACAAATCCATTGGACCGCAATGTCCTTAAACTACCTATGGACCCCCATGTCCCTAAACTGGAACCTGGACCACCATGTCCCTAAACTGGAACAATAGAGCCCCCAAATGCTCTTTTGTCGGATCTAAACGATCCCGTTTAATTCGATCTTAGCCTCAAATATGGCTAACGTATCCTTAAACCTTCAAACAAACTTTAGTCCTAAATTGGACTATAAACCCCCTAACCAACTTTGGTTCAAGGGTACATCTCTGAACTCCTCTGACACCTGTCGTTGTAATCCTTCAACGACGTTAGAGAGGTGACGGGTCCCGACGGCCATATATTAAAAACAGACCACTATGTCCTTAAACTGGAACAATAGAGCCCTAAAATGCTCTTCCGTTAAGTTGATCTTAGTCTCAAACAGGACTAACGTATCCTTAACAAACGTTTAAATTGATCTTAGCCTCAAAAAATGGCTAACGTATCCTTAAACCAAAACCCAAAACCCAAATCTAAGAAAATACGGATTTGGACTAATCCACGTCCTATGGGCGACGAAATAAATAGTCTCCGTATACAATCCACGGGCAACCACAAACAAAACATACACACACGACACGAAGTGAAATTCTGGTGAAGGAGAAAGTTATTACCGCGATGCGGTAGCGTAATTAACTGCAGGGGTTTGCACCTGCAGGGAAGAGCGTCCCCACAATCAAAACCCCCTCAAGCGAGGGGGAATCTGACGAAGTCTGCTACATCGGCCGCATCCGTCCAAACCTCCGATATACGGTGCCATAAATCAACTTGGCATCTTCGGAGAGGTGGATGGATAAAACCATATAGCATCTGCCCCGAATCTCAGGCAAGACGTCCTAACGTCTCGGCCGCCGTTCGGAGGGGAACAGATTCTGGCACGCCCGGTGGGACCTTTTCCTCTTTCCACTCCACACTTCGTGTGTCGTCTTCACGAACGAATCGCGGTTTGTTAATGGTTGCCTTTGGATTTCAAGTTACTAAGATTTGGTCTTTTGCCTGGCGCAGAAATCAAACATCAATGGCCTCAAATTGCTCGAACTGCTCGAAGTGCCAATGTAACCGACGCTCCGCCTCACCTGGAGGCGTAGTATATGGGCCCCAAGCGGCCTCCCTTTTCAAGATGTCAGTGGAGCAGGTAACTCAGCCCACCACTGGGTTATTCTTCGGGACTATGCTCCCACCGCCGAGCTTCAATGCCACAATGACGTTGCAAGAAGCCCCGGAGAAGCCGGTCTTTGATCGACTTACCACTGCCGAGACCCCCCTCAACGGGTCGCCCAGTTTCAATACCTCAGTTTTCAACAAACTGGGCCAGAACGTCCGCAAACCTGTGATACCCGAAGTTGCCATCCCAAAGCGGATAGCCATCCCGACACAAACGGACGAAATCATTGGAAAGGCTCCTCCTTCCAAGAAGTCAGTTTTCACAAGGCTGGCCATTCCGGTTGCTGCTCCAGGCGAGGTCCTCAAAGCTGCTTCCCCTATCCAGGGCAGGGGGCATGAAGGAGCTTATCCAACAACGGAAGTGACTCCATCCGCAAGACACAGTCGACGTCGCCACTGGCGTCGAGTAAGAAAGGCTGGGGGCAACCCCCCCTCTGGATTTACGCCACCAGCTCCGATGGTAGGGATCGATGCTGCCGTTCCAACCGGGAATAGCTTTGAATTGCTGAATACGGTGCGCAGAAACTCTCCTACGGCGATGTTGAAGCGAACTCCTTCACCTGTGGAGAATACTCCAGAGAAAAAGCTAGAGCAGCCCCCTCAAAGGCTGTCCTCTAAAATTTACAAAGTCTGGCGACAGGTCCAAGAGTCGGTGATTGATGAAAACTATCTCCGCCGACAGAAAAAGATGAAGGTGCGGCAAGAGAAGGATTACTCTGTCAAGCCACAAAAAGCAAAAGCTACTTGGGTGTCCACTACAACGGCCCCCTCAACTCCAATCACTCAAAAGAGAAGGAGGCCGCAAAAAGCCCCTGTGTCTTTGGCAAATCGCAAAGACACCGAACACAAACGCCCCAAGTCTGGGGGCATGGTGGTGCATATTGTTTATATGGCTTCTGGAAGGGAGGAAAGCCGCGCTTCGACGGGTCACCGACCGCTTACCCGATGCATGACAAAAGCCCAGGAGTAGCAACAGAAGCTTCGGGAAATGATGACTGTGATGGCTGCACTTACCGAACCGAAAGAAAGTTCGGAAGTATCATCAGAGCAGCGTCATGAACAAGAAACTGACGTTGACTATCTACGCAGAGTCCTCGAAAAGAAGGACAAAGAATCCGAAGAGCAAGCAGCTAACATAAAACAGATTGCGCTCCTCTTCCAAGATATGGTAGGGATAATGTTACAGCCGGACCCTCCAGCTGAAGACCCTTCGATCATTGTCGGAGACGACAGAAGGGAGACACTTAATCCTCCGCCGGCTCTTTCAGCAGCCAAAGATGAGACCATTTCCAAGGCCGCGCTGGATGACTATATAGCTCAGCAAATACGAGCTCATCAGGCGAGTGAAGCGGCTGGGCAAACTGTTGGAACTGGACGACCCTATCCGGGCTGGTATGACCAAATCAGTTACCCGCCGGGATATACGATCCCTAAATTCCACGTATATAAAGGGACAGGGAATCCGCATCAACATGTCGCTCAATTCAGGGCTTTATGCGGCAACACTGGAGGCGATGATAAATTGTTGCTTCGCCAATTTGTTGGCAGCTTAGCAGAAACAGCCTTTGAATGGTATTCAGAACTGCCTAACGACTCTGTTAAAACATTTGCGGAGATAGAGCTATTGTTTACACAAAGATTCGCGAGTGCTAGTGAACGCATCCCGATAACAACACTGATAAATGCCAGGATAAGGCCAGGCGAAACGTGGGTCCAATACGCAACGCGATGGCGGAACCTATGGTCAAAATGCGAACAACGCATAGAAGAGGCGTCTGCGGTAGGCATGTTCGTGGGCACTCTCGATCCGCAGGCGACCATCTCGCAATTCATGATGTTCTTCAGGCCGACCACCTTCCAAGCCTTGATCGAAAAATTAGCCCAAATAGACCAGGTGGGCCATGGACCGTCTCCTTCAAAACCTGATTCTCGAAATAAGAAAGAAAAAGGGAAAGCAATCGTCGTCGCCAATGCTCAACAACAGCCGGGCAATTCAAAACCGGTCGTTCGCCAAAACAACGTGCGTCCACGCCCATCCCTCGAGGAGAAACTGGGACGTCCTTATTCGTTTCCTCGGAATAAAACGAGAAGACTGTTTGAGTTGGCATTGCGCAACAGACTCATCAATTTGCCGAGTCCGAAACGTCTGTTGCAGCCAGGCGATCTCAATAATCCCAATTATTGCCCTTACCACCAAATGGTAAGTCACCCGATCGAGGATTGCTTCGTCTTTAAGGGATGGGTCGAGGATCAGTACCTACAGGGCAAGTTCGCGCTGTCTGAAAAGTGGAAAGTGAACCCACCACAGCTGCACTCTCCAAAGAAGACGGACACGCCGGGGGCAACTTGTTCTTTTGTCGAGGACGAAAACGATGGAGAAAATTCATCAGATGAATCCAAAGACTACGTAATGACTTGTCATGTGATTTCTCATTCACTGACGGAGGATGAGGAGGCTCCTTGCGCTGAGAAACCAATGGTGAACCCTGAGCCGGAGATTCTACAGCCATCAGACGAGTTGATCGATGTCTTCCTAAATGAAATTCGTCTGAAAGCAAAAGCCAATCAAGAGCGTGAGATGGCCATACTGGAAAAAGCTAAGGCATTCCCGTCAAAGCAAAAGCCATCCAATGCCGATAAAAACAAATTCAAGACGAAGAAAAGGTTCGCCAAAGCTCTATCAGTAGGAATGAAGCTACTGCCCTCTGAAGAAAATACTCTCGCTGAGGTAGAAATGCACCCTGACTTCTGTTTATATCATCAGAAGATCACACATCCTACCGAAGACTGCGAATCCTTTAACTGTTGGTAGCAAGGGTATGTCGCTCAAAAGCAACACTTTGACAGGACAAAATGTGAAGCTCGTAGACGTCGAAAAGATGCGATAGATGAGCGCAAAAGAGCCGCCGCCGGTTGTCATATAGCCGACACCAAGGGATCACAAATTATCACCTTTGGAAGCGATTCTGATGAAGAAGCTACCCCCAACCCTTCTCTCAGGGAATCTATTTCAAAAATAAAGGAATTGAGGAGCTGCGAGAACGTTCAGCCGTGCAATCGCACGCTATTCGGAAAAAATCTCGGACCCACAAACAACGGAGCGAACAAAAAGGATAAAGGAAAGGGAAAAACAACTTTCGTCGCCAACACTCAACAACAATCGAGTTGCCCTAGACTGGTTGTTCGTCAAAACAATATGCGTCCACGCATATCCCTAGAGGAGAGACTAGGACGTCCTTACTCGTTCCCTCAGAATAAAACATTGAGACTGTTTGAGCTGGCAGTGCGCGACAGACTTATCAATCTGCCGAGTCCAAAACGTCCGTTGCGGCCAGGCGATGTTAACGATCTCAATTATTGTCCTTACCACCAAACGGTAAGTCACCTGATCGAGGATTGCTACGTCTTCAAAAACTGGGTTGAAGACCAATACCAACAGGGCAAGTTCGTCATCTCCGAAAACTGGAAGGTGAGCCCGCCACAACCGCACGCTCTGAGAAAGATGGATACGCCGGGGGCAGCATGCTCGGGGAAAGCCCCATAGACCGAAAAGTCAGTAAACTGGAGATTCGCCTCGAATACGGCAATGACGGACCGAAACGTCCTTAAACTAATGACGGACCACTACGTCCTAAAACTAGCTGAAGACCGAAACGTCTTTAAACTACTACCGCAACATCCTTAGGCTGACGAGATGAATTAAAAAAAATGATGATGATAAAAACGGTATGTTCATAAGCAAAAATGGCACGGATGAAAACCCGAAAGGGCTCCGTGAGTAAAAACAGCAGGGCTACCGGCGAGAGTTAGTGAAAACCCGAAAGGGCGCGACCTCGGAAAAAAAAAGTAAATAAAAATAAAAAGGATAAAAAAAACGGTATGTCCATAAGAAAAATGGGCAAGGATGAAAACCCGAAAGGGCTCCGTGAGTAAAAACAGCAGGACTACCGGCGAGTGTTTGTGAAAACCCGAAAGGGCGCAACCTCGTTAGAAGACACTTGCAGGGTCCTCTCGACCTTGTAAGGAGAAACCACCCGCGTGAGATCCTTACGACTCACAGGGAAGCGACACACTTAGGGATCCTCACGATTCCTAAGGAGAAATTACACTTGCGAGATCCTCACGACTCGTAAGGAGAATTCTCTTATGGGACCCTCACGGCTCATAAGATTTGAAAGTCTTAAGTTACAGAGACCTGAACCTATTCTTAAGCAACCCCCACAACCTTCGATAGTGCCTTACAAGCGGCTCAATACTGACCCTTGTATACAATCCACGGGCGCGAATAAACATTTCCCTAACCAAGTCCCATCCGTGACTGGGGATATGTACGCATGATAAACAACCCTTATAAGTCCTCTTGGCTTATAAGGAGAAAACCCTTTTGTAAGATCCTTACGACTTACAGGGGAACATACACTTAGGAATCCTCACGATTCCTAAGGAGAAAACGCACCTGCGAGATCCTCACGACTCGTAGGAAGAAATACCTTTGTGAGACCCTTACGGCTCATGAAGTCAAAAGCCTTAGTCGACAGGACCTAACCCTGGTCGCTAAGCCACCTTTGTTCGACATCGATAGAGGCAGATGATGATTCGCTCCTGGCAATATCCCAGTTGTAGCGATGCTGATGCCTAAATCGGTATCAAATTCCAAGTCCTTTCATGGCAAATGATGATTCGCTCCTGGCAATATTCCAGTCGTAGCGATGCTGATGCTAAGATTGACATCAGGTTCCAAGTTCCACACTCGCGATAAAAAAAATCAGCGAGCCGAAAATGCATATGAAATAGCTGAAATGATGTGGCAATTTGCAATAAAAAGCAGCAAGTAAAAATGTATGCATGATAAATAGCCGAAATGATTGGGCAACTCGCAATAAAAAGCAGCGAGTAAAAATAAAATAAATAGCCGAAATGATTGGGCAACTCGCAATAAAAAGCAGCGAGTAAAAATAAAATAAACAGCCGAAATGATTGGGCACCGCGAAAAATAGCCGAAATGATTGGGCAATCGCGACCTTCGCGATATAAAAGCTGAAATGATAGAGCATCGCGGAAATAAAATAATAAAAAAAATGAATGAAACTTCTGCCCTACAGGTAAGATCACATCGATCCCTGTATACAATCCAGGGGCACCAACAAAGAGGGAACCATACCTTCCCAACAGGCTCCACCAGAAAGCGAAGCCAAATCTCGACGGTTCACCAGCAACTTAGAGACAACTACGACGTTCGTCTCGATACAGCAGACGAGATGTCACTCCAGCGTTCTTCCTCCAACAGGGTTCAGACGCGACAATCAAACAAATGGAGCCACGGCAAAACCCTTAGTTCCAAACCTCGACGGTTCTCCAGCAACCTTTTTGACAACTACGACGTTCGTCTCGATACAGCAGACGAGATGTCACTCCAGCGTTCTTCCTCCAGCAGGGTTCAGATGCGACAATCAAACAAATGGAGCCACGGCAAAATCCCTAGCTCCAAACCTCAACGGTTCACCAGCAACTTAGAGACAACTACGACGTTCGTCTCGATAAAGCAGATGAAATGTCACTCCAGCGCTCTTCCTCCGGCAGGGTTTAGACACGACAATCAAACAAGCGGAGCCACGGCAAAAATCCCTAGCTCCGACCACGACATTCGTCTCGATACAGCAGACGCAATGCCAGCAAACGAAGCAAAGGCCAAATTCCTAGCTTCAGAGTCTTGACGGCAACTCACATAAAACCTGAAAGACTATCGGAGATCATCCCACACCAGCGCGGAGTGGTTATGACTCATCGGGGTTCGCCAAAATGAGCCTAACCTCAAGTAAAAAGTGGCATGCCAAATTCCTAACGTTTGCTCTTCCGACGGTCAAACTGCCTAGGAAGATTGCCTGAAGACGTCTTGTCCATCCCCCGAAGGGATCAGAGACACGGCAGTCGCAGGGCTACTCGAGCAGCACGATTGCCTATCGAGGAATATATCAGCTTATGCGACGGTACGATGGCCAAAACCCTAAGTACCACAGACCCTAACGGACTTCTGTCATAAATAGCAGAGGTTAACTGTGACGTTAGGATATTCTTGCGAGAAATGCTCGATTCGTTTCGACTTGTGAAGAAACTGATGTCTTTGCGAGAAATTCTCGATGCGGCTCGACTCGTGAGATAAAGCCTTAGGCAGTAGGCATAAAAGGAGCCTGTTTCCTAAGCACCGGGACCCTGCAAGTTGGCCCAAAACGGTCTCTTGCACACCATCCACGGGTCTCACTCTCCAAACTCGAAACTCGACAAGGAGGGAAACAACTGCTTACGGGTCCTCTCGACTCGTAGGAGGGAAAAATTCTCTTATAAGATCCTTACGACTTACAAGAGAAAACACACTTAGGAATCCTCACGATTCCTAAGGAGAAAACCCACCTACGAGATCCTCTCGATCCGTAGGGAGAAAAGTCTCCATGAGACCCTCACGGCTCACAGAGTTGAAAAGTCTTAGGTGGAAGATCCGAACCTGCGGCCTAAGCCATCGCTATCATTTGGAAAAACTAAGTTATCTTCCAATTATGTTTATCAAGACAGCATGCTGATAACAAAAGAAAGAAGAGAGGCGACAGAAAGAATATCCGATTTGCATTTGATTAAGCGTTCGAGACACACTCATCCATGCATGTGCAAAAGATTCAGAATAAAGGATAAGACAAACTGAAATGGAAATTTTCTATTCATATCATAAAAAGGGGTTCTTACAATCACGGAGAAACGGATAATAACATTATTAAAATGTTTACAAAGGTATAACCTCGAACCCAGGACATGGGTTGAGGAACTCGAAAGTGACCCTATCTATGACTTTACAAGCCTCGCGGACCATCCTGGTGTGCTTTCTTTCGCGAGCACAAGCGTCAGGGTCCCCCCTGATGTCTTCCACCCTCCGATAAGCAGCGAGTATGGCAGACTGTTGAAAGACCTCGTGCAAGAGATCGACAAGACTTTCTCGTCGTCTCTTCGAGATAAAGTTCATCAGGTACACCGAGTGCACCTTATTCTCAGTGGCATCCAACGCCCTAAGCGGCACACCGGAACAGAATAGGGGAAGCGCTTCCCAGATGGCTCCCACAATAAGCTTCAGGAGGGAGGAACGTCGGGGAAGCAGTGGACCGTTATATGCGTCGAAGCGGCTCATGATTTCAGCACACTCCGTGTTTGTGAACTCTCGATTTTGAGAGCGGCCAAGTCGGCGGATGTCCCCGTAAGAGATGATCTCGTTAAGAGCATACATATGGGCGTCCATTGTTTCTGTGAAAGAAAATCAACAAAATTATCAGAAAGACTGATTAAGCAAAACGATATAATGCACTGAGGAATAAAATGCCATCTTTAAATTCCAAGATCAATGAAAAACTCCTAAGAGTTCTGTTGTATGATTTGGAAGGAGCAAAGCTCCATTAATGAATTAAAAAAAAAATCCAAGGAAAATCTTTCAGAGAGCAGAGCTCTATTAATGGAACCCTAATAGGGTCCCTTTAGTTCTTTTTAGATCCCTTTAGACCTGTAGAGCAAAGCTCTGCTAAGTGAAACCCTAAAGGGGTTTCCTTTAGATCAGGGATCTATTGAGAGCGAGGCTCTATCAATGAAAATTAATTTAATTTAATTTAATCCAAATTAAAATTTTCACCTAAAAGTTTTAAGAGTTTAACTCTTGAAGTTCTTGAAAATAAAGAGCAGGGCTCTGAGTTCTGAAAGTAAAATTTTAGAGATGAAAATCATCTAAGGGACCAAAGGTCATATTTATAAGCATCAAATGCCCTTTTAGCTTCCAAGGGATGACGCGACGGTTGGGAGTCTGCCACCGCTGCGCTCACGTTTGGAGGCCATGTAAGCGCAACGGTGTAGGGGCATTTGTTTACCCCAATCAGAGCAAAGCTCTGTTCAAATTCCAAGGCGGAAGATGAAGCAACGCTTCATCTTCCCCAAATCAGAGCAAAGCTTTACTTTGAAAATTTAAACTTTCGTAAATGAAGCAACGCTTCAGATTCTTTGCGCTGCGCGCAATGCGCCACGTGTCAAAAGTTGATACATCAGCGCAGCGCCCAAGGCAGCGCACCCAATCAGAGCAAGGCTCTGTTTAAAATTCAAACTTTAATTAAAGAAGCAACGCTTCAGCTGGCCTGCGCTCTGCGCTGCACGCCACGTGGCAGCGCAGTTGCGCTGCGCTGTGCGCTGCGCGAGACGTGTCAGCGCAGTTGCGCTAGCGCTGTTGCGCTGCGCGATATGTATCAACGCAGTTGCGCAAGCGCAGTTGCGCTGCGCTGTGCGCTGCGTGACACGTGTCACGCTCTGGGGCATTTGCGCCAAACAGAATTAAAATTCTAAGAAATCTTTATGTTCTTGTTAAAACAAGAAGATTTTCCTCTGTAAGACAGAAGCCCTTGGATCAAAGATCCAACGGTGTGGAAAATTCCCCAAATCACTCAGAGAAATATCTCTTTAACAAATTTAAGTAATTTATGGTCACTATAAAAAGGACCCTAGACCTCAATTCAAAGGGATCAACATTTTTTGTGAGAAATCAAGAACTTCAAACAGAGAGAACCCTGAAGAAATTTCAAGAAGAAAAAGGTAAAAGATCTTTAAGATAGAAGAATTTTTAATAGATCATGATCTAAGAACAAGATCAATGATCTTCAATAATAAAAAACATATATATATAAATAGTGCTTTGCACTTGTGAACCATTAGTTCTTTGAAAAAAGAAAAACTTGTTTTCTTTGATTTAAAATCGATCAAAACATAAAACAGTGCTCTGCACTTGCAAAAATTGCACTGTTGCGCTCCTGTGTTGGCGCAAGCCACCAAGGAGCGTCACGTGTCAGCAGCGCAACAGCACAGCACACTGACACAGCGCACTGCGCTGTTGCGCTTGTGCTCACCAGAGTGCGACACGTGTCGCTTCCACGAGCGCTTGCGCTCATTATTTGGCGCAAAGCGCCTGACAAGCCACTGTCAAATAATTAATGCACTGCATTATTTGCAGAAGGGCCTAGCCCAATTAAAAAAGACCTAACAGGCCGAATTAAATGCTTTGCATTATTTTAAAAGGGGGTAGAGCCCAAACAAAGACAGATGTTCTGCATCGAAAATGAAGGGACAGAGCCCAAGTCAGAAAGGCCCAGCAGGCCAAGATAAAATGCAGTGCATTACTAGACATGGGCAAAGCCCGAGCACAGGCCTAATAGGCCAAAAATCAAGAAAAACGTTCTCAACTGGACTTAGCCCAATCATGGCCGTAAGTCCTCAAATTAAACTGACTGAGCACGGCTGCTCTCTTAAATCAATCTCCATTCGGTTCGAGGGTACATCTCCGAACTCCTCTGACACCCGTCGTTGTAATCCTTCAACGGCGTCAAAGAGGTGACGGGTCCCAACGGCCACAAATCCATTGGACCGCAATGTCCTTAAACTACCTATGGACCCCCATGTCCCTAAACTGGAACCTGGACCACCATGTCCCTAAACTGGAATAATAGAGCCCCCAAATGCTCTTTTGTCGGATCTAAACGATCCCGTTTAAGTCGATCTTACCCTCAAATATGGCTAACGTATCCTTAAATCTTCAAACAAACTTTAGTCCCAAATTAGACTATAAACCCCCTAACCAACTTTGGTTCAAGGGTACATCTCTGAACTCCTCTGACACCTGTCGTTGTAATCCTTCAACGACGTCAGAGAGGTGATGGGTCCCGACGGCCATATATTAAAAACAGACCACTATGTCCTTAAACTGGAACAATAGAGCCCTAAAATGCTCTTCCGTTAAGTTGATCTTAGTCTCAAACAGGACTAACGTATCCTTAACAAACGTTTAAGTTGATCTTAGCCTCAAAAAATGGCTAACGTATCCTTAAACCAAAATCCAAAACCCAAATCTAAGAAAATACGGATTTGGACTAATCTACGTCCTATGGGCGACGAAATAAATAGTCTCCCTATACAATCCACGGGCAACCACAAACAAAACAAACAAATACGACACGAAGTGAAATTCTGGAGAAGGAGAAAGTTGTTACCGCGATGCGGTAGCGTAATTAACTGCAGGGGTTTGCACCTGCAGGGAAGAGCGTCCCCACAATCAAAAACCCCTCAAGCGAGGGGGAATCTGACGAAGTCTGCTACATCGGCCGCATCCGTCCAAACCTCCGATATACGGTGCCATAAATCAACTTGGCATCTTCGGAGAGGTGGATGGATAAAACCATATAGCATCTGTCCCGAATCTCAGGCAAGACGTCTTAACGTCTCGGCCGCCGTTCGGAGGGGAACACCCAGGTATCGGTCGATAAGCAAATTCATCTGAATGCCTGTTGAGCCTGTCTGTGACAATCTCCGTACAGTCCGGTTTGTTCGTCTGAGATGCTCGCATATCGTGCCTAGGGGATGGTAAATGTCAGACCCCTAATAGCGCAATAAGTTATGCCGAAGCAGAGCCCAATAGTCTCTGAGAAACTACTGGAGTACCTACCAGTAAATCTTGCTTGCCCTAGCCAGGGACTTTGTGTAATGGCTTTCCGAACACAGCGCGATATCAACCCCCAATACCGAGAGATACGAATCATATCTAACCGCTACTGCCTCCAAGTGCTTCGGGACTGTACCCAACTACTACCTGTTTGCACGACTCCTTTGAGCCGTGGTAGGGTAGTAATCTAAGAACAGTAGGAACATACTCGAGGCGAAGTACGATGTCAAGTCAACGGACTAAGCTGTACTCATGTCACCTGGGAACTGCTACCTGATGATAGGTATAATACCAACCAGCAGTTCCCGACGAGACCTGTCCAGTGTAACTTATAACTTAATGAGCACCTGCATACTATCTCTAGTACCTTACTAATGGCTGTGGGACAGACTATCTCCCTTGCTGGGATGAGAAGCGTATACATTAGTCTATTCTGGAGTATCGATGCCCCGTCTCGATAATCCTACGACTAGGAACCTGTATAAGGATGTGCTTATATACTACCCAGCCCCCACTAGTGTGGCTGCCATCACAATGCTGGTAGTCAAGCAAAGATCTTAAGGGCTCTACCAATATGTATAAGCGATATGCTAAAAGAAACACATGCACATATTGAGGTAGAATCAAACCAAGTAGCATACTACCATTTTGAGCAAGACTGTTATCATAACTGTGAATATCCCAAGCTTCCAATATGTAATATATAATCCAGTATGATACAATAATGGCCTCTAGGGCATATTTCACTAACAATCTCCTACTTGCACTAAGGCCATGTATTGGCATATCACGGACCTATCATCTCGATTAGCCTTTCGAACCGTGTCTGAGGGATGGCCTTTGTGAGTGGATCAGCAGTGTTGTTCTCTATATCTACTCTCCGTACCTCAATCTCCCGGTGATCTACAATCTTCCTGATCAGGTAGTACCGCTTCAAGATGTGTCTGGGCTTCTGATGGGACCTTGGTTCCTTCGCTAAAGTTATAGCCCTGTTGTTGTCACAATACAGAGGTATTGGATCAACAATGGACGGAACCACCTGAAGTTCTGTCATGAACTTCTTGATCCAGACTGCTCTTTCGCGGCGTCACATGCAGCGATATACTCCGCTTCCATAGTCAAGTCAGCAACGGTGTCCTGCTTGGAGCTCTTTCAACAGACTGCCCCTCCATTGAGGGTAAAGACATAACCCGACATGGACTTGGATTCATCCTTGTCACTCAGGAAACTGGAGTCGGCGAAGGCCTCGACCTGGAGGTCTTCTCTGCCGTACACCAAGACCATCTCCTTAGTCCTTCTCAGGTACTGTAAATCCCCGTTTCCTTTCTAAATGAAATTTCCTATTTTTGAATTCTAGTGATTACCTTATTCTTGACTTCATATATTTTTAGTTGGTTATTTAAATCCTATTTTTCCAGCTCTTTTGAAATCATAATCCTAAACCTAGAAGTTAAAACCAAGACTCCGAACAAATTAATACCAAGGCTAAAATAAATTAAAACCCAAACTACATTACTTATAGCCTCAGCCCGTTCCTTTTAACCCAGCCCAACACATTAAAATTTTATTATTAACACATGTAAAGCCCCGGCCCATCCTCTTAATATTCTTTCAGCCCACACATTTTAGTCAATAAAATTCCCTATTAAATATTACCCTCAACTCATTCGCTTTCATTTTCCCTCAGCCCATTCAAAATCATTTTCGAATTTTTCCAGCCCGTTTCGTTTACAGCCCACAACCTTTTTAAATAAAATCCTAAAATTTAAATTACTCCGGCCCGTTTTCTCCTACAGCCCATAAAATTTTTATAAAGGGAATTGTTTTTAAAACCAAACCAAGCCCAACTCTCCCCCCTATACTGTTCATCTCCTCCTTCAAAACTCCCGAAACGGTAACTTCCCAAAATCGCGCGCGCGACCCGCCTCCTCCGCCGTCGCCGTCGCCCTACCGTTGCCCCCACGTTTTCAACCTCGTCTCCCTTATCTCTTTCCCACCCCGCTCACCTTCTCACTTTTTCCAGTCCCCTCATCTCTCCCCTTCTCGAAGCTTACAAACCCATTTCTCCCGGATCACTCGTCACCCCATCGACGGCGACAACACCATCGACAGCCCCTCAGCAACCCTCAAATCACTCCTCTACCAACCCTCTCCCCTCACGACTCCACCTCCACCAACTCGAGTCACACCTGCACACCCACCCTCTACACACAAACCCCACTACCGAACTCGGCCACCCTACACCCCTCGACGCCGGCGAACTTCCCAACACATCGTCGATCTCCCTACGACCCCCTCAGCATCATCACCATCACTGTAATCCACTACCCCACTGCTCCCCATCCATCTCTCTCCAAAACCCTTTTTCCCAAACATTTTCCCCTACTGTGATACTGCTCTGTACTCGCTGCCGGAGCGACGCCGTCGACCGTCGGCAACCCCAATACACTCGCAGAGGATCATAAAGCATCCCTCAACGTCCAGTGGCTGTGCAAACGACTCCGGACAACCCCGACGCGAGGTCCACATCTAGATCGAGGCTCGCGGGAATTCGGTACGTGGCGTATATCGCGCGTTCGTGACGACACTGCTGCCGTACGATCCCGAGGCGTTCTCCAGGTAAGTATTTACTTGCTTCATGCTATAATAATAGTGTTACCCATCTAGATCATGTAGTTTACAACTTTCCGATTTCCTATACGTGTTAAAACCTAAGTGCTCGATGTTAGTTACCAATAGAAATAATCGTCTAATTTGACGGTAACCTATACGTTCTGTTGGCCCTTTGAATGATGTATAACGTGTGTAAAATTTGCTGGAAAACACGATTGTTAGTAACAAAAATCGATACCCCCAAACATGTCGTTAAAACTAGAATCCTCTCGTAGCTGAAAACGAATAAAAACACCAAAAATCATATACATATAGGAAAGATGCGTTCGAGGGCTTAAATCGAAGCCGACTCGACGAAATTTAATCTTACGTAAATTTCTGATCATTTCTGTTTTGTAACCATGAAGATATTTGGATCGGAACCCGACTCTGGACTGCAGTCCAGAGCGTTTCTGATTAGTGTGTTCTGTCTAAAGTCCTACGTCCCCGTGTTTCCTGAAATCGTGTGATACGGAACCTTACACTAGTTATAAGATATTACTGTCAGTGAAAGAAAACAAGTGGTTTCAGTCCGATTCATCGCAGTTTGTTATTTTAAACGTATTTTAAGAGGACAGAACGTAAAGCTGTCCAGAACACTTTCTGAAATGACATTTGAGATTGAACTGTGTATAATTTTCAACGTACAGATGCGATTGAGGATCCGTCTGTTGCGTTGAATACTTTATCGAAAACCCTAAATTTCATCTAACTGTGACATCGCTAAATTCTGAGTCCAACTGGGCGCAATTCGTGTCGCGAAACGGACGTTCAGTTCTGAAATTGAAATTCCAGCCGTGAACACTTAAACTGAAACAGTTATATCTTGAAAACCGAAACTCCGATTGAACTGAAACAAATTTTGAAGAATTACTGACTGATTGTTCTATATATCTTACCTACATCATTTTTGCTGAATTCGTAACATATTAATTTGTGCAATTTATTTTAGTTCATGACATGCATGCTAATTCATAACATACAGAGCTTATTGGTAGTATACAATACATACATCATATCCTTGTCATATACACAGTGTTAGTGCGTGTGGACATTGCATTATCGTGCGTGATAGATGTTGGTTTAGGAGTGACGAGTACACCAATGGAAAGTGAACATTCGTGACAGTGATTGATTACAGTGGATAGTGATGAAACCGTGTCATTGGTATACTTGTACACAACTAACTCAATATCATAAATAGTGTAACCTGGGGAAAAAGGGGGAAATCAAAGTGGAAAGAGTATCGTATTTAGTGGGACCGTGTTTAGAGGATGATCATTCGAACCGTGATACTTATACGTGTAGGACAGGATCTAGCGATCCGGCTGACAGGGTTATGTCCCGGGCATGTGGGCCGTTGTCTCGGGTATGTACGAGACTCCTGTTAAACATGATCCTCCTTCCACTATGTCATTTCAAACATGACCTAGAGACCGATAGGGACACATAACATATTCTGCATCATATTGTGACATAGTGATTACTTGCATTATTCTCATACCAGTATTACCTCATTTACCTGTTACATCTGATTATAATAATATTATTATTTGTGTCGCTCTGACGACCTGAGTATGCATGCTCAGATTCCGCGCGAGGACCAGCACCGGAGACGGATCTATCCTTTGAGTTCACGGAGATATAGTTGGTGTACCTACTTCATTTACTTCTTTCCATAAAAGAGATTGTGAGGTTGAACTTGGTTAGTTATCGTTTTTATTATCTGTAATCTATGAACAATGAAATTTTAATGTAATAAATTAGTGATGTGATTCCTTTAATACTGTGCTTTATTACTGATTACCATGTAGTGCTAGAAGCCGAAGTGTGACTACGGCGGGACGATCCCTTGACCGTAGGAGCATGGCTGGCCTAGTCATACCTCGTATTCCGTATTTTGGGATGCGGGGCGTGACATGGTTTAGTTGGTATCAGAGCCTGTGTTTAGTATCAAGGGATAATATTAACTATGCTGTATTACGTTATTCTTGTTTCACTACTCTTGATTTCTATCCTTGAATCTGAACCTATTATTTTGAATCTTCCAGTGATATGACGTCCCCGAACGACCCCTCCTCGGACTCCAGCTCTCAGGACCGCACGGAAAGAATACTCAGTGCACTGACCACTCTCGCGGAAGCTCAGGAGAGGAAGACGGATTTGCTTACTAAGGGACTCAGAGCGATTACCGCTGCAGGAGGACCCTCCGCACTTATTACCGCCCCCGAGGGCGCTACTCCACCAGCCTATCAGACTAGGGCTGGTACGGTGTCAGACTTCCGACGGTTACACCCAGCTGCGTTCACAGGGCTAGCTGAACCTCTTGAGGCTGAACAATGGCTGGTAAACATGGAAAATTTACTGACAGCCGCCAGGGTTCCAGAGGAAGACAGAGTGGATGTGATAAAGATACAATTAGAAGACGAGGCCCGTACATGGTGGTCGGTAGAAGAAAGCAGACTTGAAGGGCCGATCGAATGGAGCAAGTTTAAGGAGTGCTTCTTAGATCATTATTTTCCTCCCACAGCCAAGGCAGAAATGGAGGAGAAGTTTATTCTTTTAAAGCAGAATGGATACCCAGTGGACGTTTATGCGGCAGAGTTCAACCGTCTGAGCCGCTTTGCTCCATACATGGTCGAATCAGAAGTCACCAGGGCCAGACGTTTCCTTCAGGGGTTAGATTTTGAGTTGCAGCAGCTGATTGCATCGTTGGATCTACAGACTTTCGCACAGGTACTCAACACGGTCAGAAGACCCCCAGTCGTTCCAGCACGTACCCACGCGCCATCTCGAGGAGCTATACCGGTTCACAGAGCAGGGACGACGCAAATGAAGTGCCCGTTTGTACCACAGCATCGCCCCCAGAGACAGGGCGTAACTTGCGGCTATTGCGGTAGAGGAGGACATACTCAGAAGGACTGTCGCCGTGCCAAGGGACAGTGCCTGATTTGCGGTTCCAGTCAACACAGGATTAACAGTTGTCCTGAGCGAGCAGAAATACAGGGAGGTTCTGGACCGTCACAGCAGAGGCCGCAGGAACAGAGACAACCATTTACAGGTCGCGGTCAGGGACGGGCTTTCACCTTGACCGCAGAGCAGGCAGAAGCGTCAGGAGATGTGGTTACAGGTACTCTACTCGTACATTCCTTGCCAGCTAGAGTACTTTTTGATTCAGGAGCATCGCATTGTTTCTTGTCTGAGCATTTCACAAATACACACTCAATACCACATGAACCACTAACCAAGGGATGGGAAATTCATACGGGTAATGGCATTATTATCTCTAGTCGAGAATGTAGATTATGCCCGGTTGTAGTGTGTGGCAGGGAATTCTATGCGAATTTCCTCCTAATTGGGACAGGCAGTTACGACGCAATTCTCGGGATGGATTGGATGAGCACTTTCCATGCAGTTATCGATTGTCGTGCAAGGAAGGTGATCTTCCGCATCCCTAATCACCCGGAGTTCATTTTCAAGGGCGGAAGCGAATCTTTGGAGCCAGCTAAGTATAGAGCCAAGCCCAAGGAACTGACAGCTATGGAGGTTGATAAGAGCCCGGCCCCAGAAATTGTTCGGGACTTTCTAGACGTATTTCCTGAAGATCTACCAGGTCTACCACCTCCTCGAATTTTGGAGTTCTCAATCGATTTGATTCCAGGTATAGCCCCAGTATCCAGGGCCCCATACAGAATGACACCGGTTGAGTTGGCGGAATTGAAGAAGCAGGTTGAAGAATTGTTGGAGAAGGGATTTATTCGGCCAAGCGCTTCACCGTGGGGTGCACCAGTCCTATTAGTAAAGAAGAAGGATGGATCGTTGCGAATGTGTATAGATTATCGGGAACTGAACAAGGTCACAATAAAGAACAAATACCCAATCCCGCGTATCGATGACCTATTCGATCAGCTAAGTGGAGCCAAGGTTTTCTCGAAGTTGGACCTCCGTTCTGGATATCATCAAATCAGAGTAGCAGCCGAGGATGTATGCAAGACGGCTTTCAGGACCCGGTACGGACATTACGAGTTCCTTGTGATGCCGTTCAGTGTTACCAATGCCCTAGCAATATTCATGGATTTAATGAACAGGGTGTTTGCAAAATACTTGGACACGTTCGTCGTTGTGTTTATCGACGACATACTTGTCTACTTGAAGACCTGGGAAGAGCATGCGGAGCATTTGCGCACGGTTCTACAAATTCTTCGGGAAGAGAAGCTGTATGCGAAGCTAAGCAAGTGTGAGTTCTGGCTCGACAAGGTGCAGTTTTTGGGACATATTGTTTCGGGCGAAGGCATCTCGGTGGACCCGGCAAAGATAGAATCTGTCAGAGATTGGCCGACGCCGAAATCAGTGGCTGAGATCAGGAGTTTTCTGGGATTAGCAGGCTATTATCGGAGATTCGTCCAAGATTTCTCAAGAATCGCAGAACCTTTGACGCGGCTGACACGGAAGGACGTGCCGTTTACATGGACAGAGGAGTGCACTCAGGCATTTGACACACTAAAGCAGAAACTAACCACGGCGCCTATTCTTACTGTACCAGATAATTCCGGTGGTTTGGTGATACACAGTGATGCCTCAGGAAAGGGTTTAGGCTGTGTTTTGATGCAGCACGGCCGAGTGGTGGCTTACGCCTCTCGACAACTGAGAAACCACGAGAAGAACTACCCCACGCATGACTTGGAGTTAGCCGCGGTAGTCTTTGCATTGAAGATTTGGAGGCACTATCTTTTGGGTGAGAAAGTGGAGGTTTACACGGATCATAAAAGTTTGAAGTATGTTTTAACCCAGAAGGAACTAAACATGAGGCAGCGCCGATGGCTAGAGCTGATGGCAGATTATGACTTGGACCTTCAATATCACCCGGGGAAGGTCAATGTTGTACCAGATGCACTCAGTCGCAAACCAGCGGTCATGATGTTGACCGATCAGAGGAGTATTATTGAGGATTTCTAAAGACTTGAACTTGAGGTCATTACTCCGAACGCACTCAGTCAATTTTGGCAACTACAGGTGCAATCTTCCCTGGTGGATCGCATCAAGATTGCACAAGCGGATGATCCCCGATTGCAAAAATTCAGAGAGCAAGTGGAAGCTGGATTGAGAACGGATTTGATTATACATGAAGATGGCTCTCTGAGATTCGGTAGCAGACTCTGTGTACCTAAAGGAGATGTACGAGAAGAAGTTTTGGCTGAAGCACACAGTTCAGCTTATTCTGTGCATCCAGGAGGTACAAAAATGTATCAGGATCTAAAGCAGCACTTTTGGTGGAACGGAATGAAGCGGGAAATTACGAGGTTCGTATCCAGATGCTTGGTATGTCAGCAGGTGAAGGCGGAACATCAGAGAACAGCAGGATTATTACAACCATTGCCGATATCTGAATGGAAGTGGGAGCACATTACTATGGATTTTGTGACGGCCTTACCACGGAGCCCTAGAGGCAATAACGCTATTTGGGTTATCGTCGACCGCCTCACAAAAGCTGCACACTTTCTATCTTTCCAAGTGGGACAGTCGACAGAATCACTGGCAGAAAGATATATGCAGGAGATTGTGCGACTTCACGGTGTTCCGGTTAGCATCGTGTCAGACCGGGACACGAGATTCTTGTCGCACTTTTGGAAGAGCTTACAGGAGAGTTTGGGAACCCGCCTTAAATTCAGCACAGCTTATCACCCACAGACGGATGGACAATCCGAGCGTACAATTCAGACGCTCGAGGATATGTTGAGAGCCTGTATGTTGGACTTTCAGGGTTCCTGGGAGGACCATCTGCACCTAGTCGAGTTATCTTACAACAATAGTTATCAGGCTAGTATTCAGATGGCTCCTTTTGAAGCGCTATATGGGCGTAAGTGTCGATCCCCAGTATGTTGGGATGATGTGGGAGAACGAAGATTACTGGGCCCCGAACTCATTGTTCAAACAGTTGACAAGGTCCAAATGATCAGGCAGCGTATTAAGACGGCTCAGGATCGACAGAAGAGTTGGGCAGACACCAGCAGAAGGGCACTTGAGTTCGAAGTTGGAGGTCATGTATTCTTGAAGATTTCCCCTACACGTGGAGTTATCAGATTCGGAAGTCGGGGAAAACTTAGTCCCCGTTTTATCGGACCTTTTGAGGTACTAGAGCGAGTAGGAGAGGTGGCCTATCCACTGGCCTTGCCTCCATCGCTAGCTGGTGTGCACAATACCTTCCACGTGTCACAGTTGCGGCGTTATGTCCGGGATGAGAGTCATGTCCTGGACCATTCAGAGCTAGTTTTGGGTACTGACTTATCGTACGAGGAGCAACCTACCACCATTCTCGACCGCAGAGAGAAAGTGCTGAAGAATAAAGTCATTCCGTTAGTCCGAGTGTCTTGGGGCGGTCGTTCCCCAGGAGAATCCACCTGGGAGCGGGAGGAAGATATCCGTGATCGCTATCCACATCTCTTTGTTTAGTACTTTTGTTTCTTTGTATCCTTGTTAAATTTCGAGGACGAAATTTTGTTAAGGGGGGGTATGATGTAAATCCCCGTTTCCTTTCTAAATGAAATTTCCTATTTTTGAATTCTAGTGATTACCTTATTCTTGACTTCATATATTTTTAGTTGGTTATTTAAATCCTATTTTTCCAGCTCTTTTGAAATCATAATCCTAAACCTAGAAGTTAAAACCAAGACTCCGAACAAATTAATACCAAGGCTAAAATAAATTAAAACCCAAACTACATTACTTATAGCCTCAGCCCGTTCCTTTTTACCCAGCCCAACACATTAAAATTTTATTATTAACACATGTAAAGCCCCGGCCCATCCTCTTAATATTCTTTCAGCCCACACATTTTAGTCAATAAAATTCCCTATTAAATATTACCCTCAACTCATTCCCTTTCATTTTCCCTCAGCCCATTCAAAATCATTTTCGAATTTTTCCAGCCCGTTTCGTTTACAGCCCACAACCTTTTTAAATAAAATCCTAAAATTTAAATTACTCCGGCCCGTTTTCTCCTACAGCCCATAAAATTTTTATAAAGGGAATTGTTTTTAAAACCAAACCAAGCCCAACTCTCCCCCCTATACTGTTCATCTCCTCCTTCAAAACTCCCACAACGGTAACTTCCCAAAATCGCGCGCGCGACCCGCCTCCTCCGCCGTCGCCCTCGCCCTACCGTTGCCCCCACGTTTTCAACCTCGTCTCCCTTATCTCTTTCCCACCTCGCTCACCTTCTCACTTTTTCCGGTCCCCTCATCTCTCCCCCTCTCGAAGCTTACAAACCCATTTCTCCCCGATCACTCGTCGCCCCATCGACGGCGACAACACCATCGACAGCCCCTCAGCAACCCTCAAATCACTCCTCTACCAACCCTCTCCCCTCACGACTCCACCTCCACCAACTCGAGTCACACCTGCACACCCACCCTCTACACACAAACCCCACTACCGAACTCGGCCACCCTACACCCCTCGACGCCGGCGAACTCCCCAACACATCGTCGATCTCCCTACGACCCCCTCAGCATCATCACCATCACTGTAATCTACTACCCCACTGCTCCCCATTCATCTCTCTCCAAAACCCTTTTTCCCAAACATTTTCCCCCACTGTGATACTGCTCTGTACTCGCTGCCGGAGCGACGCCGTCGACCGTCGGCAACCCCAATACACTCGCAGAGGATCATAAAGTATCCCTCAACGTCCAGTGGCTGTGCAAACTACTCCGGACAACCCCGACGCGAGGTCCACATCTAGATCGAGGCTCGCGGGAATTCGGTACGTGGCGTATATCGCGCGTTCGTGACGACACTGCTGCCGTACGATCCCGAGGCGTTCTCCAGGCAAGTATTTACTTGCTTCATGCTATAATAATAGTGTTACCCATCTAGATCATGTAGTTTACAACTTTCCGATTTCCTATACGTGTTAAAACCTAAGTGCTCGATGTTAGTTACCAATAGAAATAATCGTCTAATTTGACGGTAACCTATACGTTTTGTTGGCCCTTTGAATGATGTATAACGTGTGTGAAATTTGCTGGAAAACACGACTGTTAGTAACAAAAATCGATACCCCCAAACATGTCGTTAAAACTAGAATCCTCTCGTAGCTGAAAACGAATAAAAACACCAAAAATCATATACATATAGGAAAGATGCGTTCGAGGGCTTAAATCGAAGCCGACTCGACGAACTTTAATCTTACGTAAATTTCTGATCATTTCTGTTTTGTAACCATGAAGATATTTGGATCGGAACCCGACTCTGGACTGCAGTCCAGAGCGTTTCTGATTAGTGTGTTCTGTCTAAAGTCCTGCGTCCCCGTGTTTCCTGAAATCGTGTGATACGGAACCTTACAGTAGTTATAAGATATTCCTGTTATTGAAAGAAAACAAGTGGTTTCAGTCCGATTCATCGCATTTTGTTATTTTAAACGTATTTTAAGAGGACAGAACGTAAAGCTGTCCAGAACACTTTCTGAAATGACATTTGAGATTGAACTGTGTATAATTTTCAACGTACAGATACGATTGAGGATCCGTCTGTTGCGTTGAATACTTTATCGAAAACCCTAGATTTCATCTAACTGTGACATCGCTAAATTCTGAGCCCAACTGGGCGTAATTCGTGTCGCGAAACGGACGTTCAGTTCTGAAATTGAAATTCCAGCCGTGAACACTTAAACTGAAACGGTTATATCTTGAAAACCGAAACTCCGATTGAACTGAAACAAATTTTGAAGAATTACTGACTGATTGTTCTATATATCTTACCTACATCATTTTTGCTGAATTCGTAACATATTAATTTGTGCAATTTATTTTAGTTCATGACATGCATGCTAATTCATAACATACAGAGCTTATTGGTAGTATACAATACATACATCATACCCTTGTCATATACACAGTGTTAGTGCGTGTGGACATTGCATTATCGTGCGTGATAGATGTTGGTTTAGGAGTGACGAGTACACCAATGGAAAGTGAACATTCGTGACAGTGATTGATTACAGTGGATAGTGATGAAACCGTGTCATTGGTATACTTGTACACAACTAACTCAATATCATAAATAGTGTAACCTGGGGAAAAATGGGGAAATCAAAGTGGAAAGAGTATCGTATTTAGCGGGACCGTGTTTAGAGGATGATCATTCGAACCGTGATACTTATACGTGTAGGACAGGATCTAGCGATCCGGATGACAGGGTTATGTCCCGGGCATGTGGGCCGTTGTCTCGGGTATGTACGAGACTCCTGTTAAACATGATCCTCCTTCCACTATGTGATTTCAAGCATGACCTAGAGACCGATAGGGACACATAACATATTCTGCATCATATTGTGACATAGTGATTACTTGCATTATTCTCATACCAGTATTACCTCATTTACCTGTTACATCTGATTATAATAATATTATTATTTGTGTCGCTCTGACGACCTGAGTATGCATGCTCAGATTCCGCGCGAGGACCAGCACCGGAGACGGATCTATCCTTTGAGTTCACGGAGATATAGTTGGTGTACCTACTTCATTTACTTCTTTCCATAAAAGAGATTGTGAGATTGAACTTGGTTAGTTATCGTTTTTATTATCTGTAATCTGTGAACAATGAAATTTTAATGTAATAAATTAGTGATGTGATTCCTTTAATACTGTGCTTTATTACTGATTACCATGTAGTGCTAGAAGCCGAAGTGTGACTACGGCGGGACGATCCCTTGACTGTAGGAGCATGGCTGGCCTAGTCATACCTCGTATTCCGTATTTTGGGATGCGGGGCGTGACAGGTACTTGAGAATGTTCTTTACTGCTGTCCAGTGCTTTTTTCCTGGGTTTGACTGATACCTACTTACAACGCTCAATGCGTAAGCTACATCTGGTTTGGTACACAATATCGCATACATTATAGAGCATACCGCCAAAGCATAGGGTATAATAGACATGTGATCCCTTTCCAAATCAGTCTTGGGAGACATCTCTTTGGAGAGGGTGATTCCGTGACAAGCCGGTAAATTACTGCGCTTTGAATCTTCTATACTGAATCTTTTCAGTATGGTGTCGATATAATTTGACTGTGAAAGTCCCAATATCCTCTTAAATCTATCACGATAGATCTAGATCCCCAGAATGTAGGAGGCATCCCCCAGGTCCTTCATGGAGAACCTTTATGACAAGAATCCCTTAACTGATTGTAGCATAGGATTGTCATTTCCTATCATGAGAATGTCATCCACGTACAAGACGAGAAATACCACACTTCTCGCTACAATCTTTCTATAGATGCATGGTTCATCTGGATTTTCGATGAAGTCGAATTTCACGACTGTCTCATCAAAACAGATGTTCCAACTCCACGATTCCTGCTTTAGTCCATATATGGACTTAAGCAACTTGCACACTCTTTCGCTGCTCCCACTCTCTATGAAACCTTCCGGCTGATCCATATAGACACACCGTTCCAAATTTCCATTTAGAAAAGCGGTCTTTATGTCCATCTGCCAAATCTCATAATCGTGGAAGGCAGCAATGGCAAGAAGGATCCGAATGGATTTGAGCATAGCTACTGGAGAAAAGGTTTCATCATAGTCTAAACCAGGTCTTCGATGAAAACCTTTTGCAACAAGCATAGCCTTATAGGTTTCTGTAGGGTTCCTAGGCACACTCAAGAGGTTCCACAAGGCATCAACCATGCCAATTTCAAATTTTTCCGGTGCCGAGAAACCCTAACTAGATCGTTAACTAGAGATTAGGCGATAACAAATGCGAGCAAACAACTTTACTCTAAAGTGAACGGAAATACAACCTTTGTAGATCCGGTCCTCCAGCTCCATAGCTCCGTGATGAAGTCCCTCCGCTGCGATCATCGGATCCCGGACTCTAGCGATGGTTTCGTCGAAGAAATGATCGGTCTAGGTCGTCGACTTCGATGCCGAAGATGATTTACGTCGAGGCAACTCAAGATCAAGCTCCAACTTCACCAAGTCATGAAAATTGTGAAGAAAACACCTTATACTACATAGCAAGTGGTAGAGGATGAAGAAATAGGAAGTGTGTTCACTTTGGATTTGGATTTATCACTTGGAATCATCACTTGACATTTTTGTAGAAAGCTTTTCTTTCTTCATCTTGAAGAAGAAGAAGAAGAAGAATGAAAAAGAATAATAATAATTGAAACAAAATCAAGTGATGGTTATCATTTTGTAACCATGGGTGAGTGTAGAGAATAAACTAGGGTTAAGTTGAATGGTTAGATTAAAGGAAAGAAACAAAATGGTCAAGCTTTCAAACCTTCATGAAGTTTCAACAAAAGAACAAAACAAGCCACCATTTCATTTATCTTTCCAAAAGAATAAATAAATAAATAAATAAATAAAAACCTAATCATTTACTTAAACATGGTTTAATCAACACAAACCCAAGTTTGCATGTATCATCAAACATGATACAAACTAGTGCACAAACATATATCATATATACAATGTGCACATTCAAGTGAGATAATCAATCTTAAGTGAACAAATACTAGTTAATGCAAAGTAATATATCAAATATATAATTATACATTAAATCATTAAATCAACACTTGATTTAACGATCTGGTCATATCGCATATGACCGACTAATATCCAATGTATCGACTTATCGAATCAATCCTTGATTCGATAACTATGTTATATCGCATACAACCAATCGATACATTCATCGCGAGAATAGAATACGGTATCACATACACGCATTATTCTCGGTCCCGCACATATCTCATATGCGCTCCTATTTCGTTTCGCTTGAGCCAGGAAACCTCTGTGTAGGACTCTAAAGACTCGTCAATACGCCGGCAGCAGGTGATGATCATATCAAACACCCACAAGCCGCAAGCGGTCTGCTAAACGTAACGGTCACCCGGGTATTGAGTGATCATAAGATCGACGAGCAAGCCCGCTCACACTCCTGTGAATCCAACCAGTAACACTTACCGTACAGTCCGGTCTGATCGTCTGATATGTCGCATATCTCGCCTAGGGGTGGTAAACGTCAGACCCCAGTAGCTCGATAAGTCGTGTCGATATGAGGTCTATAACAGTTCGAGATACTACTGATAACACTTACCAGTAAATCTCAGCAACCCTGGCCAGGGATTTCCGGTTATAGCCAATCGAACACAGCGCAACATCAACTCCCTATACCGGGAGAGACGAATCCCCTCCTATCGCTCATTTCCTCCATGTGATTCGGGACTGTACCCAAAAGCCACCGTTTTGCACGCCCTCTTAGACGTGGTAAGGTGGAAATCAAAGCACAGTGGGAATCACACAAGACTCTATGGCGATCTCGGGTCTACAGACTAACCTGTACCAGTGTCACCAGAGAACTGCCATCTGACATAAGGTATAATACCATCTGGGAGTTCTCGGCGAGTCCGTCCAGTGTACCCAGTCTCCACTGAGCAACCGTATATCATCTCTGATGTCAAACACCAATGGATATGGGATCATCCATCGCCCATCTGTATGGGTCGAGAAGGTATACGCTAGTCTACTCTGGTATATCGATGCCCCGTCTCGATACACCCACGACTAGGGACCTTGAAGGATGTACTTATGGACTACCATGTCCCCACCAGTATGATCCGCATCATAATCCATGTAGTCAAGTACACATCCTAAGGACTTTACCAACATGTAACAGAGAGACAATCAGTGTACACGTTAAGGTAAAGAGCAACCAGATAGCATACTATCATGTCGAGCAAGAAAGTCCTCCCTATATATGTCCCAGCATCCACTACAATATACATCCTATGTACAGTAATGTCCTCTAGGGCATACATATAACTAACAGTTTCAACCTGTCCATCTACACCAATATTCTTTCTGAAGATCCATTTGCAGCCTACGGGTTTTACCCCTTCCGGAGCAATGTCCAAAGTTCATACTTTGTTGGTGTACATGGACTCCATTTCGGTCCGCATTACATCCAGCCATTTTACCGAGTCTCTGCTCTGAATGGGTTGCTGGAAGCTAGTTGGCTCATCATCGTCGATGATGCAATCCTTTCTATCCCTGTCTATGAGAAAACCGTAGTATCTCTCGGGCGGATGAGACTGCCTACTAGTCCTGCGGAGTGGCGCGGGGATGTCCGGTTCTCTTGAAACTTTTGGCACTACTACACTTTCAGTAATAGCTTGCTGTTCTGGAATTTTTTCCAGTTCTATTGCGCTCCCACTTATCTCTTTTTCTAAAAATTGAGTTTCCAAAAAGTGGGCATGACGAGATACAAAAACCTTTTGTTCCTCTGCGTGATAGAAATGATACCCCCTGGAGTTCTTTGGGTATCCCACAAACTTACACAGCACTGAGCGTGCCTCGAGCTTGTCCACATGCTTCTTTTTTACAAAAGATGGATATCCCCATATTTTAATAAACTGAAGATAGGGTTTCTTCCCACTCCACATCTGATATGGTGTGGTAGGCATAGTCTTGATAGGAACCTTGTTCAAAAGATATGCAGTTGATTCTAGTGCATAGCCCTAGAAGGATCGCGGTAACTCAGCGTTACTCATCATAGAATGTACCATATCCAATAGTGTTCTGTTCCGCCTTTGAAATACACCGTTGTGTTGAGGTGTGTATGGAGGAGTAAGCTGAGAGAGAATTCCATTCTCTTTTAAGTAATCCAGGAACTCGGCACTTAAGTATTCACCACTTCGATCAGATCTAAGTGTCTTGATACTTTTTCCGGTTTGTTTTTCTACTTCATTCTTATATTCCCGAAATTTCTTAAAGGCCTCGGATTTATGTTTCATCAAGAATACATGTCCATACTTTGAGAAATCATCCGTAAAAGTAATAATGTAGAAATAACCATTTCTTGCATGTGTAGACATTGGACCACACACGTCGCTGTGTATGAGTCCTAAGAGCTCGCTCGCTCTTATCCCGTGTCCAGTGAACGAAGTCTTTGCCAGCTTTCCTTTGAGACATGATTGACAAGCTGCATAGGACTGATATTCGAACGGATCCAAATATCCCTCTTTATATAACTTCGTCAATCGTGTTTCATTGATGTGACCCAGTCTACAATGCCATAAGAAAGCCTGATTTAATTCTAGAGACTTTCTTTTAAGTGTATTCTGGACGTTGAAAACCTGAGCTTGATTTAATACGTATGTACCGTTATCTAGTGTACCTGACCCAATCAAAACTTGATTTAGGTGGATGTTTACAACATCGCTTACAAATGTAAAATCATAACCTTCTTTAGAAAGTAAAGATACAGAAATGATATTACATGTCAGACTAGGTACACACAAACAGTTACGTAAAATCAAAATCTGCCCACTTGTCAATCCTAGGTATATTCCCCTACAGATACAGCATCCATGCTCATTCCGTTCGCAACCCTGAGATCATATCACCTGCCTTGATAACTCTATGGTTTCTCAAAGCCTATAATGAATTACAGATATGAGATCCTGATCCGGTATCTAGTACCCAGGAAGTAGAGTTAATTGACATACAGTTTTCATGAACACACCCGAAGCCGAAGCCACAACTTGCTTCGAATCCTGGTTTCCGGCTTTCCAAGCCTTGCAGTCTTTCTGACAGTGCGCTTTCCCGTGACAACAGAAACATCCTTCCTTCCATATTGTTAGCCCTGGAACTTTTACCTTGTCCTTTCCTTCTACCTCAGCGCCTCTCAATATATTGAGGAGTCATGGAAGTGTAACTTCCTTCCCTTGAATTTTGAAATTCAAGGTAAACTGGGCGTAGGTTGAGAAGAGCAACTGTAGAATTAAGTTAGTACATAACTTGTTCTCCAACGTGGTCCCATGGTCTGTAAGCTGTTTAATATAGCTAATCATCGTAAGGACATGGTCCCCTACAGATGACCTGATAGCTAACCTTGCCTGAAGCAATATCTTCGAGGTTTCATATCTTGCGATACGAGATTGCTGTCCATATAAAACTTTGGTATGGAGGAAGATGGAAGCTAAGTCCATCTTCTCGTGCTGCCTCTGGTGTTTACTATCCATTGAGGCTAACACGAGACACTTGGCTCTCGCACAATTCTTTTCCCCTGTCTGACGGATATTAACATCCGCCATGGTAGAATCTGGACCTGGGACAGCGGGGATTTTGGTAGTAAGGAGGTAGTCCAGCTTGTCATAGGTAAGTGCTATCTGGATATTCCTTAGCCAATCATTATAGTTTGGCCCAGTCAATTTATTATCTAGTAACCTAAGTCCGGTCATAGTGGTTGCTGCAATTAGGAGAGAGAGAAGAAACACTTAGCATGATACTCTTGCAAGTTTAGATTAGTTATTAGTTTATCTAAACATGATGGCTCCCACTGTTTCCTCGAATCCTCCCTCAAACCATAAAAGAAGAATTAGTCAGGATTAATCACACTTTACAATTCTTGCTTAACCTTTCGGCCAGGCTAATATTGGTACTTCGAGGGAGGTTTTCCAACGCTTTCGCGAAGTTCCTTAATTACATAACCTCTTTTCCCTGGAGGCGTAGCCCCGCTAATACCGTTCTAGACACCTACTTAGTTTATAGGATTAATTGTTTAGTGAAAAATCTCCCGAAGAGTAATCCTACTCATCAGCGGGATCGGGATCCAACTATCATTGTGTGATGACCTAGATGGAATCCACTCTAGTCACCATACTCCAGAAGGCAAGTTTCCTTTATATTTGAAACTTCCGATGTGGATTTTTGCCCCATGCTCTTATGACCTTGACGAAGGCTAACATATCATAAGTCACATATCAAGTTCTACCCTTCATTATCCAGGTTAATTTGAACCCACCCATACATACCCTTGACGAAGGCCAACATAGTAGTACGACTGTCCCAAACCAACACATCTATCTATACTACATATGAATACCCAGCAGTTACCAATCACTATACCTTGGCGAAGGTCAAAATACATAGGTTGAATACTACTGAATACCCATATGAAATGACAGAGGGCTACGAATGGTTTTGAAGAAATCGTGAACGTAGTGAACTTGATATAGTCGAAGGAACCATGATAGCTTTTTAAAAGGAGTAGTTTAGGCTCCACTTCTAAAATTTTCTTTCTGAAGAAAACCGAGTGGTTTTGAAACTGTTCCAACGATTAAGCTTTGTTTTGTATTTCCTTGCATTAATCAATGTTAATATGGTCCCATCATTTAATCCTATCATTGCAGAAAAGAAATGAAAATACAACGTATACTTATGCCATCCGCATTCGCCACAGGGCCCCGTCATGCACCGTTAGGTTACTTAACTACCGGCAGAGCGGGGGCTGGACTAGAGCGGGTGCAAAACATAAGCAACGCCTACTATATCACACACACACACACGCTCATATATATATCCATTCATCTCACGCAATAATAGGCATTCGAGATCACACATGAATATATTGGATATACTAGGAATTCCGCGTTTCGTTTAAGCCCATAACGAAAAACGGATTCCACAGTCGTGATGAATAGCCAAATCCCACCCTAGATCCCTACGGGTGCGGCAAACTACCCGCCAAATTTCCGAAGTGAAGCAACCTCCCTCAATAAAATGAGTAGGCCACTCGGCACTTCAAGAACCCGGTAGTTTTTTCACCCCACCTTGGGTCTATCCTAGGAGCAAAAAAATAGTAAAAGAAAATAATACAATGGTGGCTACAACATCAATCCGGATGTGCCCCGCAAAATAATATTACATCACTTTTACAAATTTACATCGAATGAAAGAAAAGAAAACACTCTTCTTACATCCCCCGGCTATTCATCCACGACGATCCAATACTCCATACACACAAACCACAAACAGATATGTGCAACCCCCAACCAATCGACATATAGAAATTAGCGGAAGTTTACGAACACATATAAATTGAAACAAGTAAACGGTGTTAAAACTGCGATTTCGAAATACTCCGTATTGCCACAATAAAAAGATAATATTATATGCAATATTGGCAAAATCAAACAACACCTGAAACCCTAGGTCCAAGTAACAAGAACACAAAACGAAACACGACACAAAATTTCATCATTGGGTCGGCCAGGCCGGGAATTTTGCCACTGTGGCCGGCCAAATTTTTGAATCATTGCCTCGTGTTTCTATGGTGTTCAATCTACAAGTAAAAGAGCACTCTGTAATTGTTTTAAAAAAATTTAGAGCCTCTGAAAATTTTAACAGAAACTTGGATCTTTTGTTTCATGTTTCGGAGTTATTTCGGTTTCGTAGTTTTACACTTCGTCTAAACTGTTAGTTAAGGTTTACTAGGCTCTGATACCACTGTAAGTTGAGGTCGCGCACCCCGTAGGTTCGCAGGGAGGCGGAATTTAAAAAAAAACGATTTATACAAAGCTCGCAACATCGACTAAACTCCAGGATCTATTCGAAAAATTTAACTAACAATAAACTTTGGAGGTTTAACTACTATGATAGTTGGTTATACCTCCATGACTAAGTCCTTCGGGTCTTCTTTGCCTCCTCTCCATGGCTCCTCGAAGAAAGGATCGAGCTTGCATGATCGGCCTTTTCGCGTCAAAGATGATCCACCTGAAAGTTTGTGCTTCAAGTTCCAACCTCTAAACCGAGGTAACTAGGGTAGATGGTTCGCTAATCCAACTAGCCAAGGTGATGCAGAGAATGCTAATGGAATGTTTAGTCTCACCAAACCCTATGGTTCACAACACATGTGAAGGATTAGGGTTTAGTTTGAGGAAGAAGGAGATGGAGAAATCAAGAAAGAGAATGAGGAGAAGAAAAATGAACCAACCTTAAGCATGAAGTGTAGAGAATGGCTAAGTATATGAGCTCAATTATTCAAGCATGCAATATTTCATAATAAGAAATATCACCCATGCTTGAATAGTGAGTCAAGACCAATATAATAATCTCTTAGCCATACATTCCACCATGCCACAAATATCTCTTTCTTTTCTCCAATATCCACCTCATTAATCCATTTACCAAAATGAAAAAAACTAAATAATGAGGCGTCTTCTTCTAGAAGCATGCCTTGCCAAATTACAAGAATGCCCCACACCGTATATACATACCCGTATCCGTATTCCGAAAAATATGAACACACTGAGACGATAACAATCCGATAATACAATACTAGGATCCGGCTTAAACCAAAGCCTACTAGTATTGTCTGCCCGATCAGCATCCGTGTACAAGTACACGTATGTGATCGAAGCCCTGTCGTAAAACCATACGGCGTCTACATCAATTGCCCGAAGCAGGGAAACCCTCTGTGTGGGACTCTAAAGACTCGATAGTACGCTGGCAGTAGGTTTAACTACAAGCACGTCAGCGATACTAGCTGCACGTAACGGCTACCCAGGTATTTGTCGATAAGAAGGTCAATGAGCAAACTCATCCGAACTCCTATTGAGCCTGTCTGTGACAATCTCCGTATAGTCCGGTCTGTTCATCTGAGATACTCGCATATCATGCCTAGGGGGATGGTAAACGTCAGACCCTTAATAGCGCAATAAGTTAGCCCAATACACCCTGAGAAACTACTGGGGTACCTACCAGTAAATCTCGCTTGTCCTGGCTAGGGACTTTGTGTAATGGCTTTCCGAACATAGCGTGATATCAACCCCCAATACCGGGAGAGATGAATCCAATCAAACCGCTACTGCCTCCAAGTGCTTCGGGACTACACCCAACTACTACCTATTTGCACGACTCCTTTAAGCCGTGGTAGGGTAGTAATCTAAGAACAGTGGGAACACACTCGAGGCGAAGTGTGATGTCAAGTCAACGGACTAAGCTGTACTCATGTCATCTGGGAACTGCTACCTAACGATAGGTATAATACCAACCAGCAGTTCCCGACGAGTCCTGTCTAGTGTAACTCATAACCTAATGAGCACTGCATACTATCTCCAGTAGGACATACTAATGGCTGTGGGACAGACCATCTCCCCTGCTGGGATGAGAAGCGTACACACTAGTCTACTCTGGAGTATCGATGCCCCGTCTCGATAATCCTATAACTAGGGACCTGTATAAGGATGTGCTTATAGACTACCCAGCCCCCACTAGTGTGACTGCCATCACAACGCTGGTAGTCACGCAAAGATCCTGAGGGCTCTACCAATATGTATAAGCGTATGCTAAAAGAAACACATGCACATATTGAGGTAGAATCAAACCAAGTAGCATACTACCATTTTGAGCAAGACTGTTATCATAACTGTGAATATCCCAAGCTTCCAATATGTAATATAAAATCCAGTATGATACAATAACGGCCTCTAGGGCATATCTCACAAACACCGATTGCCCAAGGGTGAGGCAGTCGAAAGCCCCCGAGGCAAGGGTGGTGCCCTAATGGGAACCGATCTAGAGGGCTGATGTCCTACTCTCCGAGCAGGTACTGAGCTGGGCTAGACTCAGTCCCGCACGTTTTTTGGGTAAGTTAGGGATTTTGCCGGTCTGTTTAAACTTCGCTAAAATTCTATTGCCGTTTCTGCGTCGCTGGCCTTTTTCTTGTGTTTTTCTCGCACAGCCCATAGATCGATCAAAAATTATGGCCGCAAGGCCCAGGAAAGAAAGACTGGTGGCGCAAGCTCATCCCGACCAGGTCCGAGTGCGGCTCCTAGGAAAACTCCTCCGGCCAGGGTTTCCGCAGCACCCCCCATCCCGGACGAACGCCGCGAGGGTGGACAGAAGCATATGCATGACCCGGCGCCTCGTTCTATGGCGGAGGTGACTCCCCCCGCCGAATCTCTCCTTAAGAGACAGTAGCGGGTAGTTTCTCGGCCACCCCCGGCCGTGATTCAAGTGCAGGAGGGTGACTTCTGCATCGAGGTGCCCTCGGGGATATCTATGGCCGACAGCTTGTTGGAGGACATGGAGAAGATTGCTGGGGCCAAGATTCCCCGGGGCACCATGAAGGCCTAAGTTACTGCTATATCTCAGGAGGCCGTTCAGGTCGGTAGCTTTTCCCAATAGATTTTTAAGGGTTATTTCCTTGGTTTCAGCTTCTTAACAAGTTCCTGTTTTCTTCAGGTCCTCTAGAACTGTGCTCTGCTCGCCGCTATGGAGTCCGAGGAGGTTTCCCCGGCGATAAAGAAGGCGGGCGAATCTTCCTCGCAAGAAGAAGAGCTTCTCCTTCAGCTGCAGCAGGCGGAAGAAAAGGTGGCCCTTCTTGACTCACGATTAGTCGTCGAGGGCCTGACGGTTTCCAAATTGAAAGAGTCCCATCGGCTCCTAATTGAATCCAACCAGGCTATTCAGGCCCAGATGGAGGAGAAGAACAGGCTCTTCGACGCCATGAAAAGGTTGAGGGACGCCCTCAAAAAGGATGTTCGGCGCTTGCGAGGTAGCAAAGCTCACAGAGAGCAGGGTGGAGGGGGTGCTGCGGTCTGGTAGATAGGGCCTGCCGCTTGAACGCGGACTAGCGCATCCACCATCGCTGTGAGTCTGTCGATCCGAACAGATAAGGCATTGATGACGTTAGGAGGAGGAGTAAAACCGCTCTTGCCTCCGTTATGGACGGTGGGGCGGCTCGCATTGGGATCGTCGCGGTTTTCGCTCGCCATCGGATCGAGGGCCGAAGATCAACTTTATGGGTGGAGAAACTTTTAGTTCCCACAGACGGCGCTAACTGATGGAGGTCGGAATCTCCCTCAGATGTTGTTTTCCGTCGATCTGGCTGCGAGCAATTTTGAACGGTTGAGATTGAGTACGAGAATTGTTGTGTGGATCTCAATGGGTTGTTGGATGTTGTTGACGCCGAGCTACCTGCAAGGGAAGTCCCGGGGTGGGAAACCACCGTAGGACCCTCTAACGATCAAGTTAGTACCGTGGAATAAGAGCAGGGTAGCGGCATATCAGAATGAGTTCGAGTTACCTGAGTCATCTGAAAAGAGGGTTTATATAGTGGTCACATGGAGCGAGCCGGCGCGAGATCCTCGTCGTTCGTTATTCCCCTATGTTATTTCCGCGTCGATGGCGGGATCCGTCCATTAATGGAGGGATACACTCATTAATGGAGGGACGTGCCAGCGTGGGATATGGAATGTGGGACGGTGGATATCTCTCTTTGGTAAGATACGCGGAGCCGTGGTGGGGGTGCTTGGGCCCCGTGCTCTCGGTTGGTCGGGGAAGCTGAGAAAGCTCAGCCCTGCAACAGGTTGGAGACGAGCCGGAAGGTCGAGGAAGCTCAGCCCTAAGTTCAACTGCTGGATGGCTCGGGGGAAAGATGCGAGGGTGTAAGTTCAACGGCCAGGCATTAAGACAAAACTGCTGTTGAGGCCCTGAGGAAAGTCCCCAAGAAGCTACACTAATTCTACCTCCGCAGCCCCTAGGAGCCTAGTGGGCTTACATAGACGACACGTCATCTGCTATGTGTCGTAATCTGAGGAATTCCCGTTCATGAGCCTTATCAGCTTCGTTGGAGTTGTATGATGGTTTTCATCAGGTTTGGAGTCCTATTGGAGTCTACACCATTACCGTTATAGCCAGCATCGGTGATCTCAGTGTCTTTATGGAAGGGAGAATTGAAGTGGGTTTTGCGAACTGGTGACCGTTTTTTCTGCATGAGTAAAAACGTGAGTAAAGGTAAATTATATTTTCAAAATGTATAATAGAAAGCTCATAGTCAGCTCAGTTTAATCGAGTATTTATTATTTACAACCAAGGCATTGGTACTCAGAATATTGTTAATTTCAATCGTGTAGTTATAATTAAAAAAAGGCCTATTTATTGAAAACGCCCAACAGGTTTGGTCCAGAATCAGTAAACTACCAATATCTCTGATGATAAAAAATTATCATGACTTGACGGTCAACGTTATTGTTTATGTCAAATGATCATTTTGCCCTTTTCAAATAAATTTAAAAATTATTAACAATTAATATACTTTTTTAGGGAGAGCGGGGGGAGGAGCCGGAGCAAGGCGAGGGGGAGACGGCTGGGGGAGGCGGATCTAAGGCTGGTATGGTGGTGGTGGTGTTGATGATGATTGTAACACCCGAGCCTATTGCTACTGTTTTTCAGTTACTGTTTGAGCATTAGGTGGTACTCATCTCTTTTATCTTGCTTATTTGTGGCTTACTGTAAAATTTTATCCGGAAAAGTCATTTCTGCATATAACAAATTTTAGCATCTAAAATAAAATTAAAAATATTCATCTTGGCTTACTCGACACCCCTAGCCTTGTGGTAGCGTCCGTGCATCGAGTTCTCGTCCCGTTCGGTGAAACGGGCGAGTTTGGACGGCTACGCGCGCGTACAGGTGTCCGTCTTGGGGGTGTGCTTTTTAATCGTAAGACACTTAATTTTAAAATTTGGAACCCGCTTAAAATCCTATTATTTAAATTTCGAATTTTTGGACCCGACCCGGGCACGATTTGGAAAGGTTTTATTTGGCGCCAAAATCCCAAATTTTTATAATAATTAAACTATATATATTCCGTAGCTAACTTTGATTTCACTGTTAATATAAATCTTTTAAAATATTTTTTAAAAACCTCTCAATCTCGTGCCCAGCCAATCGCGAGGCTGATATTTGCCCGTGGGCCCCTACCCTTCTCCCTCTCTCTATATCCCTCACCGTCTCTCTTTCTCTCTCCCTCTCTAACCCTTTTCTCTCTCTCTCTCTCTCTTATATTATTTTCTCCCCTCATTTTTTCCTTCATCACGAGAACAGTACCCTCGCGAGAAACCCAACCCCACGAGAACCCTCGGCCGCGTGCTCCTCGCCGTCGCAGCTCAACGCCGGCACCACCCTCGCCGGCCGCGTCCTCTCCTCGCCCTCACCCGAGTCTCCCTCTCCTCCTTCTTCCTTTGTTTACCCGAGCCTCTACCCTCACAACCCATCGCCGGCGGCCTCTCGTCGTCGCCATCCGCGCCACCACCAGCACCCTCCTCACCACCTGCGCACTCCAGCACCCCCGACCATCTCCTCTCCCTCTCCATTTTCCTTTCCCTGCACCAACGTTCCATACCCGAGCCCTAACCCTAACCGCTGTAACCTCCTCGCCGGCGCCTCACCGCCGTCGATCTCACCGCCGTCACACCCTCTGGATCACCAGTAAGCTATCTCTTCTTTTCCTCCTTCCATTCCCTCTTCCTATTTCTCCTTTGGCAGTTCATTAAATTCTGGAATTTGTAGTCGCTGTTCGCCGGAATCCGGCCGTGCCGGTGACGTGTCCCGACAATCCAGCAGAGTACTCTGATCCGTGTGGTTCCTTGGTTCGTTGTTTGGGTTCAATCCGTGAACCGTGCATCCGTCGCAAGTTTCCCCGCCGACGATACGTTCCGTTTTTTCCGGTTCACGACCCGTCGAGGCAAGTACCCCTTGCTACATGCTGTATAATATATTTATATATGTATTGACACCCTAAACCTGTAAAATTAGCTTGGTACAATCGTTTTCCCATTTCGGTTACAATGTTGTATTATATCATTTTACTATTAAAATGGAATTTACAGTTTGCCAATTTGAACCTATAATCAAATCTACCTGTTCAATCACATTTTACTGTTAAAATAGCTGGTAGCAATTATCCTTGTAGTTCTGTTACATTCGGACACTCGCATGCATTAACCTGAAATGACTGTATTGGACCGTTATATAAATTATTGCACCGCTAAGGGTGCTTAAACCTGTTAACATGACTAAACGGCTGCATTGTATTACTGCACTCTTGTGATTGAATGAAACATGCTTATTATTTAATTCATTGCTTATTTCATGTTGTTAATAACCACGTGTGATTATATATCTGATTGGGTGCACACTCACGATATTGTTTACACCTTGACCTGACTTGCTTCATATATATTGATATACCTGACATGGTACCGTATACTGTTGACTTGACCTGATGTACCATGACTTGACCCGTTACCTGATCTCATGCCCAATGCCAACAAACCCGACATGTAGTTCTCATGGACCGTTCCTGTTGTCTATCCAGACAAACCTGCTTTTACCTGATCCTGTGTTGGCATTAGTTCTTGATTACTGAATACCTGACTTGACATACATAACTTGGGGGTATGGGAAAATCAAAGGTGAAACCGACTTGTAACTCAACAGTTCGATACCTGTTCTGATCAGTCTTACGGGCTCGGCCAGCCCCGGAGTGATGATGCTGACATCACTCGCCCATCCTGCTACCTGTTACTGCCTAGCGGCACGTCTCGGATTCAGCCCCGAGGATCTTGACCGTGGTCCCGGGCATGCACGGGATACTATTGAGTTACATCGACGATTCATCAATTGATTTCAAAGACTTTAGAATAGAAAACCTGATAGAACAGTTTAGTTACCCACTGCACACTACCCTGCACTGCTTGTTTCACATTATTGTTTTATTCATATTTATTTTTGCATTGCCTGTTACATTGTTCATATTATATCACTTGTTGACATGACGCGCTGACGTCTGGGTTTTGCATGGCCCAGATTCTGTACCGCTGTCGCAGTCCGAGCTGGAGTACTTCAGCCAGCAGGCTGAGCTGTGAGTTCAGTAGTGGTTAGTTTTATTTCCTGCATTCATTTCCTGATGTGAGCCCGCATTATGGGACATACTTTTCAGTTATTGTATTGGATCATTTGCTTCCGTATTTATTTATTATTGACTCCTGTTATTCTGGTTTATGGACATGTTTTTAGATAGTTTTATCTTGTTCTTGATATCTCTACAGCCGTAATGTGACTGTGGATGGATACTTCCTACCCACAGGTAGCATGGTTGGCTATGTCACGTGCCCAATCTAGCGTACTCTGGGAAGCGGGGCGTGACATGGTTCTTTTGGTATCAGAGCCATAGGTTAGTTGGGTTGATTCTTTTGTAGTTGGGTATTGTACCCAATACACGAATCAGAATACCCGTGTTAGGAAACATGTCCTGCCACCTTGCCATTTACCATTCTTGAATCACATTCTTCCTGATTATATCTTTTACGACGTGCAAACTTACTTTGCATGTCGACTCGAAAACATGATTTCTTGTTATCTCTAGGACTTAGGCGACTTGGGTGGAGTTAAGTAATTGTGGCTATGATACCGCGGCATAGTTACAATGCGGTACTCTATTTAAGTATCTTGGAGTTCTAGCCTTGATCTATATATTAAATCTATCATCATGCTAATATTGGGTGTTTTTGATTTCAGAAATATGGCAGATAAGAATTTCAAGACGTACCAGAGGCGTGTGGACGAAGCCGCCATGCTAGGAGTGATAAGGGGAATGCTGGAAAATCAGAAGAGGCAGACCGAGCTGATCCAGTAACAAGCAGATTCGTTTCAGGAAGGTTTGCAGATCGTTCAGCAGTCTGTAAACAAGGCTGGAGCTAAATCAGTTGACCGAGTAGGGACCGTGGCAGATTTCAGACGTTTGGGTCCGTCTACATTCACTGGTTTGGAGGAGCCGTTGCCAGCCGAGCAGTGGCTAGTGGACACGGAGAATTTGCTGATTGCGGCACAGATTCCAGAGGACAAAAGAGTTGATGTGGTATGCATTCAGTTAGTGGACTACGCCCGAGAATGGTGGCTTGTGGAGGAGTCCCGCTTGCCCAAGCCAATCAAGTGGGCGGAGTTTTCTAAGAGTTTCCTGGAGAAGTTCTTCCCGCGGACTGCACGGGAGGAAATGGAAGAGAAGTTTATTGGGCTAAGGCAGAATGGAGCACCCGTGGACGTGCATGTAGCAGAGTGGACGAGACTCAGCAGATTCGCTGGACCTTTAGTCGCCAACGATGCAGACAGGGCACGAAGGTTCATGCGCAGTTTGGATGTGGACATCCAGAGGCAGATTGTCTCCCTGGGTTTGACCACTTTCTCACAGGTTCTTACGGCAGCTCGGGAACAGCAGAGTTTATCTGGGATGAAAGGGAGCTTGCAGCAGACAGCAGTTGCGGCCAGGAAGCCCGCATTTGTACCTAACCGAGCTCATGGTCGCAAGGGTATTCCAATGGACCGTCGTGGTGTAGCACCCATGAAGAAGCCTGTGATTGTTGATCGAAGAAGGAGCGTGATTTGTGACTACTGCCGTTTACCTGAGCACGTGCAGAAGGATTTTCAAAGAAGGCTGGGACTTTGTTTGGTTTGTGGAGCGGCTGATCACGCAGTTGGTGCCTGTCCGTCGAAGCTTCGTACGAGAGATGATATTCAGAAACCTCCGCATAGACCGTTCCAAGGGCAGAAACAGCTGACTCAAGGACCAAATCAGGCTCGAGCTTTTACCTTGACAGCTGAGGAAGCCAAGGCGTCAGGAGAAGTGGTTTCGGGTACTTTACTCGTTCATGGTTTTCCCGCATTGGCATTATTTGATTCTGGTGCATCCCACTGTTTTATATCATCCAAATTTATAACTACACACTCGATTACCTGCACGACCCTGTCTAGTTTCTGGGACATACACACTTGGAATGGGAAAATCATATCTAGTAGGGAGTGTAAAGATTGTACGGTTGTTGTGTGCGGACGGGAACTCTTTGCAGATTTCTTGGTGATAGATACGGGCAGCTATGAAGTCGTTTTGGGAATGGATTTTCTTGGCACTTTCCACGCTCACATTGACTGTAGGGCAAAGAAAGTAATTTTCCAGATTCCCGGACATCCTGAGTTTACCTTCACTGGAGGAAGCAGTTCTGTCGGGCCAGCCGAGTTTAGGGCTAGGCCGACAAACAATATTCTTGCAGCAATGGAAGTTGATCGTGGTGAAGAGCCGGCGGTTGTTCGCGATTTTATGGACGTATTTGAAGATATAACGGGTATACCGCCGAACCGAGGCCTGGAGTTCGCAATTGATCTTATTCCTGATGCAGTGCCAGTATCTAAAGCGTATTATCCGATGGCACCAGTAGAGTTGGAAGAAGTTAAGAAACAGGTTGCTGAATTGCTTGAGAAGGGTTGGATTCGAAGCAGTAACTCACCTTGGGGAGCTCCAGTTCTTCTAGTAAAGAAGAAGGATGGCACGAGAAGGATGTGCATCGACTATCGAGAATTAAACCGGGTGACTATTAAGAACAAGTACCCGATCCCTCGCATTGGAGAACTTTTTGAGCAGCTTAGTGGCGCGAAGGTATTCTCGAAGCTGGATTTGCGATCCGGATATCATCAGGTCCGAGTGAAAACAGAAGATATTTGCAAGACGGTGTTTCGAACTCGGTACGGACATTACGAGTACTTAGTGATGCCCTTCGGAGTAACGAATGCGCCGGCAGTATTCATGGACTTGATGAACCGAATCTTTTCACCGTTCTTAGACCAGTTTATTGTGGTATTCATTGACGATATTCTGGTTTACTCGAGGAGTTTTGAGGAGCATGCTGAGCATTTGAAGATCGCACTGCAGACGTTGAGACAGGAGAAATTGTACGCGAAGATGAGTAAGTGCGAGTTTTGGCTGGAAGAAGTGAAGTTCTTGGGGCATGTTGTGTCTGGCGATGGCATTGCTGTCGATCCAGAAAAGATTGCAGCAGTTCGAGATTGGCCGATTCTAAAGAATGTTGCTGAGATAAGAAGTTTCCTTGGATTAGCCGGATACTACAGGAGATTTGGGAAGAACTTCGCTCGTCTGGCAGAGCCGTTGACCAAGCTTACGCGTAAGGAGGTACCTTTTGTATGGACGGATAAATGTGCGTTAGCTTTTGAGACGTTGAAGCAGAAGTTGATAACCGCCCCTATTCTGACCGTGCCAGACAATTCCGGAGGATTGGTGATTCACAGCGACGCATCTAGAAAAGGATTGGGATGTGTTTTGATGCAGCATGGGAAAGTTGTAGCATACGCATCGAGACAACTGAAGACCCATGAGAAGAATTATCCAACTCATGACTTGGAGCTTGCGGCTGTGATTTTCGCTTTGAAGATTTGGAGACACTACCTTTTGGGTGAAAAGGTCGAAGTTTTTACTGATCATAAGAGCTTGAAGTATGTGTTCACGCAGAAGGAGCTTAATATGAGGCAGCGTAGATGGTTGGAGCTGATGGCTGACTACGACCTTGATCTTAAGTACCATCCGGGGAAGGTTAATATTGTGCCGGATGCGCTTAGCCGGTTACCAGCAATTCAGGTGTTAACTACGCAGAAGGAGATCATTGCAGATTTTCGAAGATTTGACTTGGAGGTTGTGCTACCGCGTTCTACAGGACAGTTGATGCAGCTGCAAGTGCAGTCGTCCTTGATTGAGAAAATTAAAGCAGAACAATCGCAGGATCCTAGACTGCAAAAGTTTCGAGAGCAGGTTGAGGCTGGACTATGAACGAATTTACTGATCCACGAAGATGGTTCGTTGAGGCATGGTAGCCGTTTGTGTGTGCCAAAGGGAGATGTTCGTGAAGAGCTTATGAAGGAGGCACACAGTTCAGCTTATTCTGTACATCCAGGAGGCACAAAGATGTACCGAGATATTCGACAACATTTCTGGTGGGAAGGTATGAAACGGGAGATTGCTCGCTTTGTGGCTAAGTGCTTGGTGTGTCAGCAAGTTAAGGCTGAACATCAAAGGGTTGCTGGTTTATTGCAACTACTTCCGATTCCTCAGTGGAAGTGGGAACATATAACCATGGATTTCGTGACGGCTTTACCGCGGAGTCCAAAGGGCAACAATGCAGTATGGGTGATTGTTGATCGGTTGACCAAGGCAGCTCACTTTATTCCTTTCCGGGTTGGTCAATCAACAGAGACTTTGGCAGAGCAGTACATGCAGGAGATTGTAAGATTGCATGGGGTACCGGTGAGCATCGTGTCCGACCGGAACACTCTGTTCTTATCACACTTCTGGAGGAGTTTACAGGAAAGTTTGGGGACTCGATTGAAGTTTAGCACAGCTTATCATCCTCAAACTGATGGTCAGTCGGAGAGAACGATCCAAACTCTTGAAGATATGTTGAGAGCATGCATGTTGGACTTCAAGGGTTCGTGGGAGGATCATCTACACTTGGTGGAGTTTTCTTACAACAACAGTTTTCAGGCAATTATCCAGATGGCTCTGTTTGAAGCTTTGTATGGTCGTAAATGCCGTTCACCGGTTTGTTGGGATGATGTCGGTGAACGAAGATTGTTGGGACCAGATTTGGTAGTGCAGACAGTTGAGAAGGTTAACACTATCAGAAATCATATGAAGGCAGTACAAGACAGACAGAAGAGTTGGGTTGACACGTCAAGAAGACCTCTAGAGTTCGCCGTGGGTGATTTGGTATTCTTGAAGATATCACCGACTAGAGGGGTGATTTGTTTTGGGAGTCGAGGAAAGCTTAGTCCTCGATTCGTTGGACCCTTTGAGATATTGGAGCGTGTTGGAGAGGTAGCGTACCGTTTGGCGTTACCGCAGTCCTTGGCAGGTGTGCACGATGTGTTTCACGTATCTCAACTACGAAGGTATGTTCGAGATGAAACACATGTTTTGGATCATTCGGAGTTAACAGTACGAGAAGATTTGACTTTTGAGGAGCGACTGGTTGAAATCGTGGATCGAAGGGAAAAGCTTCTTAAGAACAAGGTTATCCCCCTTGTGCTTGTTTCTTGGGGTAATCGATCGCATGGAAAGTCTACTTGGGAACGAGAAGATGAGATCCGGCAGAAGTTTCCTCACCTTTTTCTGTAGTTCTCTATCTTGTATTCTTGGAATTTCGAGGACGAAATTCTTTTTGTAGTTGGGTATAATGTAACACCCGAGCCCACTGCTACTGTTTTTCAGTTACTGTTTGAGCATTAGGTGGTACTCATCTCTTTTATCTTGCTTATTTGTGGCTTACTGTAAAATTTTATCCGGAAAAGTCATTTCTGCATATAACAAATTTTAGCATCTAAAATAAAATTAAAATATCCATCTTGGCCTACTCGACACCCCTAGCCTTGTGGTAGCGTCCGTGCATCGAATTCTCGTCCCGTTCGGTGAAACGGGCGAGTTTGGACGGCTACGCGCGCGTACAGGTGTCCGTCTTGGGGGTGTGCTTTTTAATCGTAAGACACTTAATTTTAAAATTTGGAACCCGCTTAAAATCCTATTATTTAAATTTCGAATTTTTGGACCCGACCCGGGCGCGATTTGGAAAGGTTTTATTTGGCGCCAAAATCCCAAATTTTTATAATAATTAAACTATATATATTCCGTAGCTAACTTTTATTTCACTGTTAATATAAATCTTTTAAAATATTTTTTAAAAACCTCTCAATCTCGTGCCCAGCCAATCGCGAGGCTGATATTTGCCCGTGGGCCCCTACCCTTCTCTCTCTATATATATATATATCCCTCACCGTCTCTCTTTCTCTTTCTCCCTCAAATCTCTCTCTCTCTCTCTAACCCTTTTCTCTCTCTCTCTCTTATATTATTTTCTCCCCTCATTTTTTCCTTCATCACGAGAACAGTACCCTAGCGAGAAACCCAACCCCACGAGAACCCCCGGCCGTGTGCTCCTCGCCGCCGCAGCTCAACCCCGGCACCACCCTCGCCGGTCGCGTCCTCTCCTCGCCCTCACCCGAGTCTCCCTCTCCTCGTCATCTCCTCCTTCTTCCTTTGTTTACCCGAGCCTCCACCCTCACAACCCATCGCCGGCGGCCTCTCGTCGTCGCCATCCGCGCCACCACCAGCACCCTCTTCACCACCTGCGCACTCCAGCACCCCCGACCATCTCCTCTCCCTCTCCGTTTTACTTTCCCTGCACCAACGTTCCATACCCGAGCCCTAACCCTAACCGCTGTAACCTCCTCGCCGGCGCCTCACCGCCGTCGATCTCACCGCCGTCACACCCTCTGGATCACCAGTAAGCTATCTCTTCTTTTCCTCCTTCCATTCCCTCTTCCTGTTTCTCCTTTGACTGTTCATTAAATTCTGGAATTTGTAGTCGCTGTTCGCCGGAATCCGGCCGTGCCGGTGACGTGTCCCGACAATCCAGCAGAGTACTCTGACCCGTGTGGTTCCTTGGTTCGTTGTTTGGGTTCAATCCGTGAACCGTGCGTCCGTGCGTTCGTTGTTTTATTCATATTTATTTTTGCATTGCCTGTTACATTGTTCATATTATATCACTTGTTGACATGACGCGCTGACGTCTGGATTTTGCATGGCTCAGATTCTGTACCGCTGTCGCAGTCCGAGCAGGAGTACTTCAGCCAGCAGGCTGAGCTGTGAGTTCAGTAGTAGTTAGTTTTATTTCCTGCATTCATTTCCTGATGTGAGCCCGCATTATGGGACATACTTTTCAGTTATTGTATTGGATCATTTGCTTCCGCATTTATTTATTATTGACTCCTGTTATTCTGGTTTATGGACATGTTTTTAGATAGTTTTATCTTGTTCTTGATATCTCTACAGCCGTAATGTGACTGTGGATGGATACTTCCTACCTACAGGTAGCATGGTTGGCTATGTCATGTGCCCAATCTAGCGTACTCTGGGAAGCGGGGCGTGACAATGATGATGGTAGTTTGAAGAAGAAGAAGGCGGCGGCGGCGGTGTTGATGGTGGTGGTGTTGATGGGTTGAAGAAGAAGAGGAGGAGGAAGATGGTGGTGGTGGTGTTGTTGATGGTGATGACGGTGGTGGTGAGTTGAAGAGGAGGAGGAAAAAGGAGGTGGCAGTGGCGGTGGTGTTGTTGATGATGGTGGTGGTGGTGGTGGGTTGGAGAAGTGAAGGAAGAAGTAGATGGTGGTGGTGTTGATGATAATGGTAGTGGCGGGAGAGGTGGTGAGTAGAAGAGGATGAAGAATGAGGCGGCGGCGGTGGAGATGGTCAGGGAGGAGGAAAAGAGATTTTTTATTTATGTATTTTTTGAAACTAGGGCTAGGGTCAGTTTAGGGGTAATTTGGGGTTTTTAAAAAAAAATTAGCTAACTTGGCAACTTAAGTGACGTAGCAGTAACATGACACAAATGGTGTTGATGTGTCATCGTTAAATTTGGTAGTTTTTTTATCATTTCAAAGGTATTGGTAGTTTTCTGATTCTGACCCAATCCTATTGAGAGTTTTCAGTAAATAAGCCTTAAAAATGAAGATGGAAGAGATAAAGTAATTAGTGCCTAAGGCTTCAAGCTCGCCATCAGCAAAAAGGCGGCCATGGTTTCTTACTGCATCTGCAACAAGATCACATCTCCAGGTTCTGTTCCTTGACAGGAAATTGCTGTTAGGGTTTGAATTTTGTTAGTTGTTAATAATAGTGGTAATCCACTAAGTTTCATTTATATATATGAAACATATAAGTTTACAAATATTCATACGGGCAAATACCTAAATAAAATCATCAGTATACACATTATATCAAGTCTAGATGATTTTATATAATTGTTATCATTATGTTGTTAGATTTTGGATTTTATCTGACTGAATTTCAGATTCAATTTTGGAAGTGGGGTTTGCTTATATACATCATGGATTAATAGAAAGATCGCGAAAAGATTTGTTACTGTAATAACCGGTATTTTCAAATTGTGAAAATATCGTATTTTAATAAAACTTGATTTCCTATTTTTCCCTTCCAAAGATTTTTATATAATTTTCCAAATATTTACCTATTTCTTTTCCTATATTTCTTTTCTCTATAATTTTAACCCTAAACCTAAACCCTTATCTCTTTTATATGACTTTTTGTAACATAAAGTTAAACCCACACCCAAGCCCACATGCCCGGCCCAACACCCAAACCCTCTCCTCACTCTCTTCTTCTTCTTTCTTTACTTCTCTTTCTCTTCCCCCCCAATGGCTCTCTCCCTTTCTCTCGCCAACGTCTCTGCAATCCGCACCACTTACGATATTCCCGAGTCCCTTTCTCTAACGTCTCTCACACTCTCTCTCATCTCTTAATATCTCCTTCTCTTTATCTCCCTCTCATAACTCTCTTTCTCTCTCTCAAAAATTCCTATGCCTCTCCTCCTCAACAACGTCACCGTTGCAACCTCCACCAGTACCAACAACACCGTGACCCACGCCTCTTAAACCCATCTCAACCCAAACTCCAAGCTCCACTCATCGAGCCCCACTGCACACCTGCATCATCGGCCGACCCCTGAGACAACTCCGACGAGCTCCATCTATTCGCTACTCCATCGAGCTCCTCTCCTATCACCCCCAACCCCACCAGCACCTCATCACCCTCATCACTACCACCTTCGATCTCCACCTCCTTCCACATCTGTTAACTCCTTTCTCTTCACTGCTAGCACCTCTTCCTGAGTTCATTGCCATTGTTGCCACCTACACCCACAATTCCCGCTTCCAACACCATCATCTCCACTGCACAGACGAGCCAAGCTTCAAGCCAAATCGAGCCCAGCATTTCATCGAGCACTCGAGCTTGTCACTATTGCCGCGGCTGCCCGTGTTGCTGCTGCCTGTGTTATCATTGTAGTCACCGTCGTCTCGCCAACCTCGGCTACCCCCACTGTCCCATCGTCGGCTCACCGCAACATCGAGCCCAAGCTTGAGCCAAGATCGAATCCCTTGTGGCTGATGTGTGTTGTGCCCGTGCAAATTGTCATCATCGTCGCTGTCGTACCATCGATTGCCGCCAGGCAAGTGAACCCCCTTTCACTTGCTAGAATCATGCTAAATATATTATAATTGGTTAATTATGAGTTAGTATATTGGATGAAGGTGAACCTATGTATATACGTGCTACATGTTCGATGTTAAACCCTAAACCATAACCTATTTTAAAACACCTTAATTTGAGATAAATGAACCACTTTACTGTTAATGAATATCGTGTAGAAGTTTGGACGCAAAATATCGAGATTATCACTATGAAATGACACCCCCAATTGGTTACGTTAAATCTGGAATTTACCGTACCCGTTGCGCCGTAAAATCCATATTAAATTATATATAGATCATAATGTAATGTTCTAAGGCTCTTATCGAAGAAGACTAGATAACCTAGAACCCTATAAAAAATTTTATTTAATATGACCATGTTACAATAATGAAAACTTGAGAAAAATACGGCTCTGGGCTGCAATCCAGAGCAATATTTTCTGACGGTACATGATTTTAAATGTCTATATATCCTTGTATAAATCTGAGAATATGCGGAGTCTGATATAGTTGCCTATATAATCAAGTTAGATAACTGATGGCATTGGTTTCATTCAATTTAACTGTTGTTTGATATTTAAAAGTATTTTATATCGTCGATATGTCTGGCTTTTTTCTGCAGTGACCATTTATACATATAGACCTTTAACTGAACATATCTCCCTGTATACAAAGGATATTACTGATCCGTTTATTGAGTTAGAAACCTAACTTATAAGGATAGATTTTATTCAACTGTATCAATCCTTGATTCTTATCATAATTTATAGCAGATTGCGCTTGAAGTTGGACTTCCGGTTCTGAAACTGGAATTCCAGCAGCACATCCCTATTTAAAAATGAACATAACTCTTAAACAAGAATGGCTATTGATATTAAACTAATTTTACTTCTTAGATAAGCAAGTATACTTCATATGATTTTTATATTGTTTTGCCCGATTCTACACGTGTGATTTATAGTGAATTTTACAAGTTATATGACACCGACTGCCCTTATTTAATTGAAGTGTGTTTACCGCATTCCTACCGTGTTATGTGATTGCGTTACAACCATTATTTAGTGACTATTACTGTGATACTTTAGTGATTGTTTTGAATCGTCGACTGATAAGAATTAGTGACTGGGTTGTGACAAGTATGTTAGTGAACCAGAGATTGAAAGTGATACTGATAAGCGTGATCAAATAGTGAAAGTGATACGTGCTTGTATACAACCCATCTAATACTTGAACATATACTGTAACCTGGGATAATGGGTAGTCAGGTAATGAATGCATGTAGTGGCACTAGAGTCCATTTAAAAATCACCTAATATGAATCACGTGTGCCGTTGTCCCGTGGGGTTTACGTGGCCTTGTACTAAACGTACCGTTGGTCTATGGCGATTATCGGACTACTTTCGTATACACGCATATTTTCATTACTAAACTACAAACAAATGTTAGAATAGAATTTTCATACTTATAATACTTTTCCACGACACATATATTACACTTCCCACATGTCCGTATTGTTTCTGTTGGATATAGTGCCCTCAAGGCAATTATTGTAATTATAGGCAGGCGATTATGATAATTGAGGGAGGACCAGTACAGGTAGAACAGTCTTGATCGAGATGATAATATGCTATCTGCTTTATCTTTGTTCACCGCCGAAAGACCGGACCGAGACGTTGGGACGTCCGGCCCGAATTTGGGGGCAGACGCTATTTGGACTTCTCCATCCATCTCTCCGAAGATACCAAGTTTATTTATGGCACCATATATTGGAGGTTTGAACATATGCGACCCTTGTAGCAGACTTTATCAGATTCTCCCTCATTTGCGAGGGGTTTTTGATTATGGAGACGCTCTTCCCTGCAGGCGTAAACCCCTGCAGTAATTACGCTATCGCGTTGCGATAGCCGCTTTCTCCTGCTCCAGCAGTTTACTTCATGTCATGTGTATTTTTGTTTATTTTGGTTGCCCGTGGATTGTATACGGAGACTAGTTTATGTCGCCGCCCGTAGGGTGCGGATTAGTCCAAATCCGTATATTTTAAATTTGGTATTTTGAACTTAAGTTATATTTTTCCTTTAGTTCAAAATATTTTGTTTGGTTTAAGGACCGTTAATCTAGTTTGAGATTAAGATCAACTTAAACATATGAGCGTTTGGGCCCAATTTATTTTAACTAAGAATACATTAGTCTTATTTGAGACTAATATCAACTTAGTAATATTTTCAGGGTCCTTAAATTTTATTAAGGTCCAATCAACAGAGAATTTGGGTTCAGCTGCAAGAGACTTAGCCAATTTGGGGTTAGTCTGCTCAGTCTTTTTTTTGTTCAAAAGTGCTAAGTACTTATTTGTACTCTGTTTGTTCAGCCCCCATTTTTATGCAAAAGTGCTATGCACTTATTTGATGCTCTGACGCTCACATGGGTATTATGTGAAGCCTTCAGTTATGGGCGCTGCCCAATCAGTGCTAAGCACTCAGTTATAACTGTTTACACCAGTTTAAGTTTCGTTTACAGATATGTGTGAAAGAAGGCTCATTCATACACACACATGGAAGGTTAGTGAATGACGCGAGCACATCAGTGGCGTTTGCACTTAACAAAAATCCTTAAGGGTGAACTGCACATGCAAACATGTAGGTTGCAACAATACGATCAGAGTAAGAACATGTGTTAGAAATAAAGCACTCGGTGGGCAACGATAAAAGGAAAGCATTTAAATAAACATTTTATGCTATAGGAAATAGATCACTGTCACGCCCCGCTTCCCGGTGTACGGGAAAGGAGACATGGCGGGCCGCAACCTATTTACTCAGAAATAAACACGTTAAGCGTAAATAAGCAATATAAATGAATAACACAAGAATAACAAGAGATGTAATAAAACAACTTTTTATTGATAATCATTCTTTACATACAACTGAAAATTAAAGTACAATAATAAAAAGCGATGCCTAAAAAATGGCATATGAACTGAAAAGAAAAATAGTACAAGTATGGCCTAAAAGTCTGCCTCCTCTCTAAACTGCTCCAAATCGTCCTTGCTGGGTTCGATCTTCTAAGAGTCGGGTCCTCCTGACAACATTCCAAAGAAAAAAGAGACAGGAATGTCGTCAGTGAACTAACGCTAGATAAGTCCCAAAAGATAGAATGTAATAGATAGGTAAAGAGAATAGAATAGGTAAAGTATGTGTTTGTTATGCTAACGTAGTTGTTTGTAGCTTGGTACAGAATGTGCCAGTATATACGAGAGGAGTCCAACTTGTTCCGTGGACTAAGGTAACATATAAGTATAAGGCCCCGTCAAAACCCACGAGACAACGGCACATAATGTTCATGTAGGCGTCTTTTAGTGACCATCATCGTGCCACTTTTAACACATTTCATACCAATCTACCCCGTTAAAGCCCCATAATGTATATTGTATTAATTGTATTGAGTTATAGTTATCAGACTTGCCGAGACCATGGTATAAGTTGTTCATGTAAACTGATTCATCGTGTAAACGATAGTCATGTAGTCAAGTTCAAGATATAGCTATGGTTCGGTCAAGTCAAGTCATGTTGATATTGTTCCGGTATTCATGTTCAAGTTCAAGTTCAAGTGTTCATGTTTGGTATATTGGATTCATATTGCATTGGAGTTATGATTGGATTCATGTTTGGATTGTATTAAGTTTAGACTGAGACTCAGATTGAGTCAAACACTTACACAGATTTGGATCCTGAATTAGATTTTGGTGTTATCGGTGACTGTTGCATATGGACGACAGGATTTGTGTCTTTTTCCAAGATAATTACTATTGATAACCCCGTTTTAGTTTTCTACCTTAAATAGGCAAGCACCCACTTTCTCCGGCTCTCTAAGGCTCAAGAGAATTAGTCCTGCTTAAACCTATATTTACTAGGGTCCTTATTGTAATTTAATATAACTTGAGGGGTTTTATGAAAAATATTTTTTAGTATACTTTCAAAATAAACCTCAAGTATTAATTTATGTTATTTAGAATTGTCATGAAGGTGAATTTTAGAGAATGAGGTATATTAGTGAAAATATTCATAGCTTGAATAGTTCAAGGTATTTTAATGTAACTTTGACTTGTATTGATACTTCATGGTATTTTCATGAAACTTGGAATTCTTTTATTTTGTTTGGAAAATATGGAATTTAATAATATCTTAAAAATATGTGGTTTGATAATATATATATAATTATTAAAAATAAATTTTTATTATTAAATAGAAATCATCGTTTTTCTTAAAAATTGTATTAAAATTCCATCGATATCGTATCCTCCGTGAGGAGGTCTGCATCTCGCTCTACTAGTCCCGAGAATGTGCGATAATCCGCACCATCCAATAGCGGGTTCCCCAAAATGGGTTGTATAAGCACAATCGCAAAGAATTAAGAACCACAATTTAAACAAATCCGGTTTTTTAATTGTTTAAGGTATTTTGATGAAAAGTCGTATTCTGCCACAAAAATATTGTTCAAGAGAATCGTGCTATATTAAGATGTGTGTATGTGAGAGGTAGATCATTATCTCATGAGTGTTTCTCCTAATCAGAGTAAAGCTCTGTTCAAATTTTCAAAATTTGAAATGAAGCAGCGCTTCATAAAAGCACCAGCAAGCAGCGCTCCATAAAAGCGCCAGCAAGAAGCGCTCACGTGCAAAGCACGGGTGCGCTCGCCCTAAGAGCGCCAGCGCTCTAAAGCAGCGCTCACGTGCAGAGCACGGGTGCGCTAGCGCTAAGAGCGCCTGCGCTCTGAAGCAACGCTCACATGCAGAGCACGGGTGCGCTAGCTCTAAAACTAAATGTTCCCCACCGTTGGATCAAAGATCCAACAAAGGTGATAAATCATCAAGTTAAAGAAAACATTCTTCAGAATCTTTCCAAACAAAAAGATTTTGCTCTATAAATCAGAGCACCGTCGGATCAATGATCCAATGGTGATTAAAAATCACTAAAATACAGAATAAATTCTATGTGGGAAAAGATTTCCCAATCTTGTTAAAAACAAGAAGATCACCTTCTGTAAAACAGAAGCCCTAGGATCAAAGATCCAACGGTGGGGAAATTCCCAAATCAATTAGAGAAATGATCTCTTCATCTGATTCAACAAATCAGCTTGCCCTATATAAAGGCTCTAACACTTCAAGTCTAATAGAAAGGAACCCCCCATAAGCTTTGAAAAATTTCAAAGAAAAGAGCAAGCTCTAAGAAGAAGAATTTTTCTTCAAGGTAAAAAACAGAGAGATAAAAAATCTCATCAGAAAAAAACCTAGTTCTTATGCTAGATCATAGATCTTTAAGACAAATTGTCTTTCACAAAAGAGATTATAATATCTCATTATAAAAGGGGGAGAATAATTCAATTCTCTTAGGATCATAGATCCATAAAGGCAAAGCCTTTCATCAAAAACATAAGAGATTGAAATATCTCCTATAAAAAAATAATAAGAACTTTGTTTTTAGATCCACGAGACAAAGTCTCTTATAAAGAGAAAATTTAATTCTCAGAGCGCAAAGCTGCTTAAAAAAGAGCCTTAGCGCTCCAGTTTAAAGAAGCGCCCCAGCGCTCCAAATCTAGCGCACAGCGCTTCAAGTCTAAAGAAGCGCTCCGGCGCTCCAAATTTAGCGCACAGCGCTACAGAGCCTTAGCGCTCCAAATTTCACAAAGAAGCGCTCTGCGCTCATTGTCTGGGGCATAGCGCTAAGCGGGACACGTGCTCCTCACGTGTGCGCTACTCATAAGAAGTGCTCTGCGCTAATTGTCTGGCGCATAGTGCCAAGCGTGACATGTGCTTCTCACGTGTGCGCTACTCACAAGAAGCGCTCTGCGCTCATTGTCTGGCGCATAGCGCCAAGCGCACCATATGCTCCTCATGTGTGCGCTACTCACAAGAAGCGCTCTGCGCTTATTTTCTGGCGCATAGCGCTAAGCGGGCCACGTGCTCCTCACGTGTGCGCTACTCACAAGAAGCGCTCTGCGCTCATTGTCTAGCGCATAGCGCCAAGCGCGCCACGTGCTCCTCACGTGTGCGCTACTCACAAGAAGCGCTCCCAGCGCTCCAAATTTAGCGCACAGCGCTACAGAGCCTTAGCGCTCCAAATTTCACAAAGAAGCGCTCTGCGCTCATTGTCTAGCGCATAGCGCCAAGCGCACTACATGCTCCTTACGTGTGCACTACTTGACAGAAGCGCTCCGGGCTCATTGACTGGCACTTAGCGCCAAGCGTGTCACGTGCTCCTCACGTGTGCGCAATTGTTCATTAAATGATAAAGCCCCAGAGCTATAACGAATGCTCAGCATTCAATAAAATATAAAAAGTTGTCACGATCAATGCTCAGCATTGTTAAGTGAAGAAGGACTGAGCCTAATTAAATGTCTAACATTTTAAACGAATGGGCCAAGCCCAAAGTGGCCACAAAAGCCTACCTCAGATTAAATGAGCCCATACGCTCATAAATCTTTAACAGATCTTAGTCCAAAACTTGACTACAGATCTCCCAACCAACATTGGTTCAAGGGTACATCTCTTCATACCTTTGATATTTGTCGTTGTAATCCTTCAACGTCTTCAGAGAGGTGACGGGTCCCGACAACCATACATTCCATAGACTATGACGTCTTTAAACTGGACTATGATTGTCACGACCCGAAATAGCCCGTGACTAGCACTTGAATCATATGAAGTCTATAGGACCCCATCTGATTCAAGTAAGCCAAAAGCCCAGAAATCTAAAACCATTTTTAAGTAATAAATTAGGAAAAGTAGTTTTTGGAAGTAAAGAAAACAAGTTTAAAAAAAGCAAGGTTTTAAAATAACTAAGCTGAATATGCATTTTTAAAATGTATAGACTTTTATGAAAATTTCGGCAGAGTTTCCTTTATAAATACTAGCCCCGAACGGGGTACAACAAGAATAATATATAGGCAATGATAAAAGGCATCCCCAAGCGGGAGCTAGCTCTTCGTCAATCGACGGTCACAACCACGCAAGCAATATAATATACAACGCCGAAGGGCGAGAATCAAAACTCAGAGAGCAACTCAAAACAGCATGAAAACCGTAATACTACAACGCGCGACTCTAAGGTCGAAATAATACATAACTAGTGTCTAAGTCTGAAACAATATACAACTTTTGGTTGATGGAATTTCTAGATACAATGAGTAATACATCAACAATGGTGGTTCTGATGCAAAAGAACCCACCTACCCAATGCAATTCACCCGCAAAGGAAGCAGTGTGCCAGAAATGCCGCTATGGAACCTATACGGCAAAACCTGCAAGAACTGTGGCACAACGGGGGTGAGTTGCCAACTTGTGAATAGAAAATATCTACAAGCAAAAATCGAATGCACGACATAATCCTAGGTCAATACGATCAGATATATATAAACCTCAAAAGGATAAGTCTGAAGCCTGATAGGGTGGCAATGTAACATCTATACATGTATGTAGTGCCAAGTGCTCGTGCCAGTGCCTTAGGTAATAACATATCATGAATATAAGGTATGTCTGCATGAATAAGTATGATGAAGTATTTAAATTGATATCAATACACATATATTAGCGTCTCATTCCACTAATATTGGTGTAAGGGCATATATAACAGCGTCCTCATCCCCTGTTATATAGACATATGAATTATGATCAATGTAATCAAGTCTGTATGTGATCAATGTCTGTATATATGTGGATCCCGTCCACGTGTCACCCAATGACAATAAGCATCATGCATGTAAATATGATGATATAATCAAAATCATAGAAAAACATCATGAAACCTGTGCCTAGCATCGGCACGTAAATCCTCATCTATCAGGCGTTGTCACCAAGACTGGCCCTGATAGGTACGTATCATACGCTATCTCGAAACCCGAGTGCCCAGCTTCGACCCTCGAATTTCGACGTATCATACGTACATAACTCCGGTCGGTATCCCCAAGATAACCGCCGAGTAAAAGGTAATGTCACCGGACGGTATGTTCCCCTGACGGGCTTATCGTCTCATGGCACATCGACATCCCTTTCTTGCCCCGGGGTACCTCCGGGCCCCACCATGTACCCTCACACGGCCTCGACGCCTCCTCGCATGGGGTATATATATATCAGAACCGATAAAACTCATGGTGGATGCTGAAATATCATATCAAGGGTAACCGGGTTTTTAAAACATTTACATAATCTCTTTGAAATACCCACGGTTCCCAAATCCAGAAACATCATAGAAACCATATCTCAATGAGCATAATCAGAAAGCATGATGTATGTGACATATAAATGAAATGCAAGTATAACAGTATATCATGCAACATGGAATAATAGTATGCACATACAAGGGTCATATCCTGATGCAATAATACTACTGTGTAGTGACATGGCAATTATCGATGATGAAGTGTGTGAGCCGGCAAGCAAGTGTACGTGGAACATACGCATCATCGATAATGGTGCTGGTGTCCTAACAGTATGATGGTAATATAGCAATAAACACATGCAAAGCGATGCGAATAGCATGAATATGCGGAAATCGAATAATCAACGCAACAGTGAAGAATCTACATCAATATGTATATGTCATGCAGTTATGCCATTTGAAATAAGACGAATCGGGGTTTTTAGTAAAATAAGGGCTACAGTGTTTTTAAGAAAAGATGCGCCTTTTAAAGTATCTGTAGGATCCTTTTTTACCTGTCTTTAAATTACTCGCGATTCGTTAGTTTTGAAATAGGTATGACTCAGGTCTAGTCTAATGTCTACTAAGTAATCTACATCTAACTATCAAGTCAATCGGGAGGGGTATGGAAACCACCTAAATCTGAGTCGATATATATAAATATAAATATAAAAGTCGGTGATCCCGCCTCAATAGTATCGCGTACGATACCGTATATCATCTGACATCCTCGAGTCATGAGTGCGGATCAATCATCAATATATAGCTCGTACGGTAAATCGTCGTACGACATCCCAAAAGCTGGGTACGGGTCAATATCACATTCTTCTCATCAATTATCAGGTATCATTATCATCATATCACATAATCTGGGGTACTGATCTAAGTCTAGTACAATCGATACCATCTATATAAATATGAATGCGTGTCCAAAGGCCCGCTAAAAATCATATGTCGTATCCCAAATACAAATCATATCATATTACCGATCTCATGGCACAGTGCCTAATATCATCGACTCATCTCCAAAGTCATCCACTATCATCATCAACCCAGTGTAAGTATAATGAATATGCAAGGGTGTGCGTGTGGGTGTAGACCTATCCTAGGGCTCGCGACTATGAACTACACTAGTTTACTTCTAACCCTAATTTATCCACGACACACTATAAACTATCATATATATAATATATACATATATAGTATACCAACTTCGGACTGCGGGGGTGCTATACGCCATCCACCCGACTTCCCCCGTGGATATAATCTACTCACCTTGCGTCTTCGTTTGTCGACGTCGCCACGCGTTTGCTTGTCGTCCCGAAGTCTTCATGGGGTACCTACACATCAAAGTATCGTAAGTGCGTATTAAAACCAAGTCAAAACTAAAGCGACACACGAAAACCAAAACGATACGCTGAGGGTCCTATAGGTTAGAACCTATGGGTATGCTTTCAAAACCATCAATCAATCCTCGATATCGTCGTATAAACGCCAAGTATTCGAGGTAAAACGCAATACGCAGATCAGGAATTCAAAATACGAAATACAGAAACATGAATCAAAACAGCAACTAGAGAAAAGGGTCCTAGATTTCATCCTAGGTCAAATTGGACAATTTTGCACATGCCAGGGGTCTAATCTACTGATAAGGGGGCACCAAAACCAAAACGAGGCAATTCCCTACAGGTCTGGCCGCAATTTCGGCCAGAATGGATAAATTTGCGGCCGGGTTATGGAGGTAGGGGCTAGGATTCTGGTGGTGGCTTCCTGGGTGTCTGCACATATCACTGTCCAACCAAAATAATTTTCAGAGTCTCGGAGTGATAGCAGATTCAATATAACCTTCACAGATTCACAGTTTTTCCGATATCGATTTCTAAATCCGTCTCCTGGTTTCAAGTCTCAGGTTTGGGTCTCAATTCATGCACTAGGGTGTTTGTATAACCTCTACTGAGCTCAATTTCACATCATAACCCAAATTCCCTCAAACCATAACTAGGTTTTCCTTAAGTCCACCAAATCAAACAATATCGGTTCTAAACTAGCATAAGGGTATAAGTAATGCTAAAACTAAGCTAATGGTTCAGTATATACCTCATTTGGCAACTCAAGAATATTCTTGAGTTGCCCCTAGTGGCCAAAATCCTTGTTTTCTTGGTCCAATGTGTTGGTCTTGAGCTTGTGCATCTTTTTAGTGAAATGAGAGTGGGGTTTTGGAGTTGTTTTAAAGGTGTTTTGAGGAGGTGAAGTGGGGAGGGAGAAGGAGGAGGAGCAGCGGCAGGTAGTTGAGGGAGAGGGAGAGGAAATGGTGAAGGAAATGGAGGAGAATGGAGGAGAATGGCTAAGGCTTGGTCAATGATAACCCTTTCTCTCTCTCACCCATACCTCAATATTAAAACCTGTTCCATTTCTTTTCTTTTCTTTTTCTTTTCCCTCTAAATCCTTCTCACACCAATAGTAACCCCAAAACAACATGATAGAAAATGCACAAGTGTAGAAAAAAAGATATGTGCATGTTTTGCACAAAATTGCTAAACAGCCGATTAGCGATTTTTAATCGCGATTAGCACTAAATTAGCATATAATTAATCATAAAAACTTAAAAATGACATAATTCCATAAATACTCTATTTTAGAATTTTCCATAATTTTTCCAATTTTTTTACCATTTATCGGTATTTTTTTATACCGAAATATTAAAATATTCATTAAAATAATATTAAATTATAAAAATTCCCAAAAGTATTATTTTATTTTTTTTGAAATGTTACAATCTTTCCCCCTTAAAGAAATTCGGTCCCCGAATTTAAATTTAAACCCCCAATTTCTAAAACATTTCAGTAAAAATCCAAATTGTCGGGGCTCCGAAATCATCAATACATAAAACGCATCATAGCGCAATGCATGCGCATAAGTAATGTGCAGATAACTCAAAATCGTAACTCTGTCAAGCATCCCGCAATCATCGGAGTCATGATAAAGACACAAATGTCAAATCCAAAACAAAACCAATATGATGTATATCAAAATTATACATGTATATATGAAAGCTATATATGTAAATAACTAAAGTAAATGCATGCAAAAATATGCGGGTACTGTCCTCTGACTAGTCCCGCTCAGTACGAAAACATATAGCAATCATCATCCAAATGTACTGCTCCATAAGAAATCAATCCCTAAAATGTATATAAGAATACCCTGTGCGTCTGGTGCGCACGGAAATCAAAATCCATATATATGCCATACATGTGCACAGAAACAATATCTAGGTGCAACGGGTGTGCACACAACATCTGTCATAGGCAACGTGTGTGCCTGACAGCAAAATTAGGTGCATCTGACATGCATGAAGAATCCCGATTTAGCGCATTTGGTGTGCACTCAAATCGCATCTCAAAATATGTGCCCAACATGCGCAAAAATCCAAATCAAATGCACGGAGTGCAAGAAATCAATATCAATATCAGAATCGAAATCGAAATTGACGGTATACAATACGGCTCAATCAAGATCAGGTATACCGTGGTATATAAGCTCACAACCGTGTGCATCAACGTGCACAAATCAAATCGAAACACTAAAAGTGCATGAAAACTATGCTGGAAGCGTAAATCAAATCACCGGCATAAAATAGGCATGAAATCACAATTAATACCTCAAGCGTAATAACTATGCGCAAAATATAAATACCCAGTAGGTGCAACCATGGTGCGCGAAAACAAATATCATGAAGCTCAGCCATCAAAACTAAATTATGCGAATAAATCGCTCAAAATACCGAAATCCAAGGTGACAGATACGTGATAATCGAATCACAAAATCACAAATCATAAATACCGTCGTCGATATTTCCTCCTTCGCAGTCGAAAAGGTGTCTGCGCATTCAATGCTAGCAGCGCAAGATATCTACTTGCCTCTTGCTCACGGTCTGGCGTCCTGTCTCTGGGTCCTTATCTTCTCTGCGGATTACCTATCTCACGATCCATCGGCTCATCGGCCCTGTCAGGTGTGCTAACGGGGACGATTCCGTTCTAGCACTTCTCTGGTCATCTCTCGGTCAATCATCATGACCACTCGTAAAGCAGCAGGTCACTGGCATCGGCCTCTGGCTCTCTGAATGCACGTGACACATCTGCTCCTGGTGCACATCTTATTGCAGCAGTGTCCTGGAAGGAATCTCGCTCATGGTCTCTTCCGATCTTGCCTATGCCGATCTGTACGGAGGCTGGTACTCTTGCATAATCTTTTCTCACTTAATGGACATCTGTGTCCTCAGCACAGCATTTCCTCGGAAATTGGTCACATCCCAACGCCTCTGTAAGCATATCAGGTCTTTGGTCTCTACGGGAAGTAATGACAGCTCGTTAGCGTCTCGCACGAACCTCTTGTTCCACTTGTCTTTATCGCCGTCCACTATGACGTCACGCCATGCTATCTACGCACTGCAACTGTTCTCGGCCACGATCAATCCAAAGTCTCTCGCACGGACTCGAAATCGCGTACTCTATAGCTTCATCACTTTGTAGAAGATATATGGCCGAACAGGTCCTCGGGAACTCGTCCCAACCATCGGAAGAATACTCAATACTCGTCCATCCTCGATCAACTCACAACGCATCTGAGTGAGGTCCTTTATCCGAACCTGGTCAACTATCTCGTCGACGATGCCAACTCTGGCCTGCTGGGTGTGCGCAATATGACCACTCCTGGGTCCAGGTCTTCTCGTATAGTATTCCAGAAAGGTCCTGTTGAGGTCTTTCTCGAATCTCGTTTTTGCCGAATTTCCCGGAAGTCATCGTCCTCTACTAAAGCTAAATCTTATTCCGGAATGGCTGCATACTCATCGCAACTCCTTCTGGAAGGTATATCCTTATACAATGCCTCTGCGTGCGTATCGCATCTCTGATATCAGCGGAGTGGAACGTCCTCTCGTCAAGAGCTCATACGAATCTCGTACCCTACTTTCTCTGATGTCAACTGCTTCGGACTCGTCTCATCGTGGCTGCATGGACGGCGCTCTAACGGCTATACTCGTATCTGGAGTCTCCCAAGCAATGTGTCCCATCGCATGATATCCGAATGATGTCGAACCATCCGATTGATTTGTCAAAACCTCATAATCCCCCAAGAGATCAACATCTTGGGTATAGTATAATAGTATCGAGTACATACCATAGCATCAGTGGTCTAGCCGTAGAAGGGCAAACCCAAGCCTCACTAATGGCGCCGCGGAACTGCCGCAAACTCTAAGGTTCAAAGGCTTTCACACGGTCATTATGTCGAGTTAGGGTTTCATTCTTCTAGAGGGTCCATAGAATCGCTTGCATGTCTTTCCGAATACTTTAAACTTGGAAAATAGGCTCCTGACATTCGATCGTCTCTATCGACTCTCAACGAATCTGCGTGAAATCGTCTCTAGCTGGAATCAATCTATCTGATGACCTCGCATCGGGGTAAGCGAACGAACCACATGTCCTAGTCATTCATCCTCGGGTGACTAGCGACCTTCTATCATAACTCTAAGTATATACTCATGCTGCAGTGGCTCCAATCATCTGGGCGATATCTCGTCATTTGCAGCAACGACTGGCTCATTCGTCTGTACGCTGAACAGTGCCTCAATCATCGTGAATAAGCGATATATCAATGGTCATCACATCCTGGCTGGCCTCTAGCAGTAGCCTGATCCACTGGTACCGATCGGTACATCTGAGAAATCTCGTAAAAGCGATCCGTCAGATGCTCATGGCGCGAAAACACAACAAGACGACGTCTCTCAATGCAATCGTACGTCTCTGGAATCACACCTTGGTCATTCCTCATCCACGACGAGCTCATGCTGACGCAACTCTAGTCGTAGCTCCCTCTGCCTGTGTGATCGTGGCAGCAAAATCATAACCAGTATCGATAAGGATAGATCAGGAATGAATATAATACTGTGCAAGAAAATGTACATCCTAAGGTTCCTTAAGCGGAGTGGCGTGTCGTAAGTATGCCGCGGAACATACACACGGTATGTCACTCTACTGAAGTCACCTACTCTATCAACCAAGGGTCATCCTACGCGACGAAAGTTCGGGTCTAATACCCCCTCGACTAAGTCTAAGTTCCGTAAGGTCAAGCCTAAGTTCCGTATATATATAAACGCCTTAGGCTCCACATAGTCAAATGTAGACTCGAACCAAGGCTAACCTAGCACTCTGATACCAACTTTGTCACGACCCGAAATAGCCTGTGACTGGCACTTGAATCATATGAAGTCTATAGGACCCCATCTGATTCAAGTAAGCCAAAAGCCCAGAAATCTAAAACCATTTTTAAGTAATAAATAAGGAAAAATAGTTTTTGGAAGTAAAGAAAACAAGTTAAAAAAAGCAAGGTTTTTAAATAACTAAGCCGAATATGCATTTTTAAAATGTATAGTCTTTTATGAAAATTTCGGCAAAGTTTCCTTTGTAAATACTAGCCCCGAACGGGGTACAACAAGAATAATATATATGCAATGATAAAAGGCATCCCTAAGCGGGAGCTAGCTCTTCGTCAATCGACGGTCACAACCACGCAAACAATATAATATACAACGCCGAAGGGCGAGGATCAAAACTCAGAGAGCAACTCAAAACAGCATGAAAACCGTAATACTGCAACGCGCGACTCTAAGCTCGAAATAATACATAACTAGTGTCTAAGTCTGAAACAATATACAACTTTTGGTTGATGGAATTTCTAGATACAATGAGTAATACATCAACAATGGTGGTTCTGATGCAAAAGAACCCACCTACCCAATGCAATTCACCCGCAAAGGAAGCGGTGTGCCAGAAATGCCTCTATGGAACCTGTACGGCAAAACCTGCAAGAACTGTGGCACAACGGGGGTGAGTTGCCAACTCGTGAATAGAAAATATCTACAAGAAGAAATCGAATGCACGACATAATCCTAGGTCAATACGATCAGATATATATATATATATATATATATAAACCTCAAAAGGATAAGTCTGAAGCCTGATAGGGTGGCAATGTAACATCTATACAAGTATGTAGTGCCAAGTGCTCGTGCCAGTGCCTCAGGTAATAACATATCATGAATATGAGGTATGTCTGCATGAATAAGTATGATGAAGTATATAAATTGATATCAATACACATATATTAGCGTCTCATTCCACTAATATTGGTATAAGGGCATATATAACAGCGTCCTCATCCCCTGTTATATATACATATGAAGTATGATCAATGTAATCAAGTCTGTATGTGATCAATGTCTGTATATATGTGGATCCCGTCTACGTGTCACCCAATGACAATAAGCATCATGCATGTAAATATGAGGATATAATCAAAATCATGGAAAAACATCATGAAACCTGTGCCTAGCATCGGCACGTAAATCCTCATCTATCAGGCGTTGTCACCAAGACTGGCCCTGATAGGTACGTATCATACGCTATCTCGAAACCCGAGTGCTCAGCTTCGACCCTCGAATTTCGACGTATCATACGTACATAACTCCGGTCGGTATCCCCAAGATAACCGCCGAGTAAAAGGTAATGTCACTGGACGGTATGGTTCCCCTGACGGGCTTATCGTCTCATGGCACATCGACATCCCTTTCTTGCCCCGGGGTACCTCCGGGCCCCACCATGTACCCTCACGCGGCCTCGACGCCTCCTCGCATGGGGTATATATATATCAGAACCGATAAAACTCATGGTGGATGCTGAAATATCATATCAAGGGTAACCGGGTTTTTAAAACATTTACATAATCTCTTTGAAATACCCACGGTTCCCAAATCCAGAAACATCATAGAAACCATATCTCAATGAGCATAATCAGAAAGCATGATGTATGTGACATATAAATGAAATGCAAGTATAACAGTATATCATGCAACATGGAATAATAGTATGCACATACAAGGGTCATATCCTGATGCAATAATACTACTGTGTAGTGACATGGCAATTATCGATGATGAAGTGTGTGAGCCGGCAAACAAGTGTACATGGAACATACGCATCATCGATAATGGTGCTGGTGTCCTAACAGTATGATGGTAATATAGCAATAAACACATGCAAAGCGATGTGAATAGCATGAATATGCGGAAATCGAATAATCAACGCAACAGTGAAGAATCTACATCAATATGTATATGTCATGCAGTTATGCCATTTGAAATAAGACGAATCGGGGTTTTTAGTAAAATAAGGGCTACAGTGTTTTTAAGAAAAGATGCGCCTTTTAAAGTATCTGTAGGATCCTTTTTTACCTGTCTTTAAATTACTCGCGATTCGTTAGTTTTGAAGTAGGTATGACTCAGGTCTAGTCTAATGTCTACTAAGTAATCTACATCTAACTATCAAGTCAATCGGGAGGGGTATGGAAACCACCTAAATCTGAGTCGATATATATAAATATAAATATAAAAGTCGATGATCTCGCCTCAATAGTATCGCGTACGATACCGTATATCATCTGACATCCTCGAGTCATGAGTGCGGATCAATCATCAATATATAGCTCGTACGGTAAATCGTCGTACGACATCCCAAAAGCTGGGTACGGGTCAATATCACATTCTTCTCATCAATTATCAGGTATCATTATCATCATATCACATAATCTGGGATACTGATCTATGTCTAGTACAATCGATACCATCTATATAAATATGAATGCGTGTGTAAAACATACGTCCAAAGGCCCGCTAAAAATTACATGTCGTATCCCAAATACGAATCATATCATATTACCAATCTCATGGCACAGTGCCCAATATCATCGACTCATCTCCAAAGTCATCCACTATCATCATCAACCCAGTGTAAGTATAATGAATATGCAATGGTGTGCGTGTGGGTGTAGACCTATCCTAGGGTTCGCGACTATGAACTACACTAGTTTACTTCTAACCCTAATCTATCCACGACACACTATAAACTATCATATATATAATATATACATATATAGTATACCAACTTTGGACTGCGGGGGTGCTATACGCCATCCACCCGACTTCCCCCGTAGATATAATCTACTCACCGTGCGTCTTCGTTTGTCGACGTCGCCACGCGTTTGCTTGTCGTCCCGAAGTCTTTATGGGGTACCTACACATCAAAGTATCGTAAATGCGTATTAAAACCAAGTCAAAACTAAAGCGACACACGAAAACCAAAACGATACGCTAAGGGAGAGGAAATGGTGAAGGAAATGGAGGAGAATGGCTAAGGCTTGATCAATGATAACCCTTTCTCTCTCTCACCCATACCTCAATATTAAAACCTTTTCCATTTCTTTTTCTTTTCCCTCTAAATCCTTCTCACACCAATAGTAACCCCAAAACAACATGATAGAAAATGCACAAGTGTAGAAAAAAAGATATGTGCATGTTTTACACAAAATTGCTAAAAAGCCGATTAGCGATTTTTAATCGCGATTAGCACTAAATTAGCATATAATTAATCATAAAAACTTAAAAATGACATAACTCCATAAATACCCTATTTTAGAATTTTCCATAATTTTTCCAATTTTTTTTCCATTTATTGGTATTTAATTATACCGAAATATTAAAATATTCATTAAAATAATATTAAATTATAAAAATTCCCAAAAGTATTATTTTATTTTTTTTGAAATGTTACAATGATTTCCTTAAACTTTACAGATTATGATGTCATTAAACTGGACCGCAAAGTCCCTAAACTAAAACAATAGAGTCCAAATACTCTTTTGTTGGATCTAAATGATCCTGTTAAGTTGATCTTAGTCTAAAAAATAGACTAACGTATTCTTAACAAACGTTTAAGTTGATCATAGTCTCAAATGAGACTAACGTATCTTTAAACCCAACCCAAAACCCAAATCTAAGAAAATACGGATTTGGACTAATCCACGCCCTACGGGCGACAACATAAATTAGCCTCCGTATATGTTCATATCATAATATTGCAATTCATACGCCCCACTTTTATGCATTTTATAAGTAAACAGGTACTTTTGACGCTCGTTTGTTGCATGATACAGGATACAGGCTCTTGGAACAAATACAATGAAAAAGACGAGAGATGCTACAGAAAAGAGACTTTTGACCAACAAGCAGACAGATCTTACTCAAGCCGAGATGAAGAACAGTGCAAGGTCCAAAAGACGAAAGTGAACGGTCAAAAGCTCCTTACAAGTTTTCATTGAAGATCTGGAAAAGACCAAGAAGTCAAACAGAGAAAAATAGTGAAGAACAAATAAGCCCAAGAACCCAGAATGAAGACCACAGAAGATGGTGGCATGAAGCCACCAAAGGGCCGCGGAACCGCGGCCAAAGGCCTATCATTGCCGCGGTTCCACGGCCGTATGGTGCCCGTGTCGGCACCGACTTCTTGTGTCGGTGCGACGGTGCGGGTGTTGGGATTTTTAGGGGGCAAATCCGTAATTGCATGTCTACGAGAGTCCGTAACCCTAGTTTCACTGGTTGCTTATAAATTGTACTCAAAATCTGTAAAATGTATGCCTCTTTTCAATCAATAAAAGTTCAGACTTGTTGGGAGATTTAGAGCATCAACTTTTCTTGTAAGTTTTTAATTTATTTAATTCCTGCCTTAGTTTAATATCATTACTTGCCCTAGTTATCCATTTGTTTGCTGCAGTTCACTAGTTTAGCTATTTTTAATCTGTAGTAAGAATAACACCTTTAACCATAAACAACAAAAATGACACTTTTTAAGAATTCCCTAATGAGCGAGTAAAATCCTCGCTCGTTAGGGTTAGGAACAAGGGAGGGAGTGAGAGATGGATATCTCTCACCTCCTTCAATGCCAACATATTTTCAAAACGAAACCTTCATGCACGCATGTATGATCTGCCCCCTACGGCACCCTATCTACGAGGTAACGGTGAACCGTAGTCTAAAAGGCCGGACATACATGACGTCCATGAAGATTGCATCAATTAATAGGAAAGGACGGACAAGGATCTAGAGGAAGAAACTTTGTTTCTTCCCGATCATCCTAATCCCCTTTGCTAATAATTGTTGTGATTTTCTAAAAAGCTTTAATCAAACGGCATTGAAAGGGGTGAAAATATTGATCTCATCAACCCTACCTTCGACCTAACCCTAACGAGTTCTTTCATATCACATAAATTAGTTTTTAAATCAATCGACAAAAACCAAACAACAATTTGAATCAACTCGTTATAACACAAAAACAGAAATTTACACATCCCTGCGGATCGACCCGTATTCACCGGCTAGCTGCAAAGCGACGCCGTTTCTGATTACGGTAAACTACAATTTTTGGATTAATCAAATGGGGCCGTTGCCGGGGATGGCGTAATTTTCTCGTTTTGTATGATTTCGGGTTGATATAAATTTTGAAAAATTATAAAAATCAGAAAATACAAAATACAAAAAAATGTCTTTTCATTTTTTTTATCTGTTTGAAGGGTTTCTCGTTGGAATCGTGCAGGAACAGCAAAGACTTTTGGATCTGGAATTTTACAGAAGGTCAAAACAGAAAAGGGAGCATAAGAACAGAGAGAAATCACAAGTACAGAGCTAAATTTTTTTTTCAGAGCCTGATCTCATCATCAGACCGCGGAACCGCGGCCAAGGAGCACCCCAGACCGCGGAACCACGACGGTTTGGGCTTTTCACTGTGTGAAAATTGCAAGGTTTGATTTCTCTCTCTCCCCTCTGCAACCTTCATATCTCCACTGTAAAAATTTTCTGCAGGTTTCTTTGCGCTAAAAAATCTTCTTCCCCCTTCTAAATAACAGATCTGCTGCAGGTTTCTTTGCGCCGCGCTAAAATTGAATGCAAGTGAATTTTTGTTTTGCATAATTTAATTGGACTTAAGGGGGCTAATTGAGCAAACTCAGATTGGGTGGGGATTTCATCACCCTTCCCAGGACCCCAGAAAACACCTAAAGCATGTGCATTGACCACAATTAATTAAAAAAGACTAGACTCAGACCTAAGGACATCGAGCTCAATAGGAAAAGGACTAGGGTAGGCATCGGCCGTTTATCCTAACCGACATTGCGGTGTCTAGGCTAGTGGTTATTAATTAGGCCCACTGTAGTGGTGGTTCCTTCCCACTTACCTGGCCGTATTTGTCCGTGACGAGGCGGTTTGAGGTCCTATTTCTAGCCCTAGTTAGGAGCTGTCTAGTAGACCTAGGCGACCCTAGATCTAGGCCTGATTGTGCATGTGTGGTTGATTTGTGTCACGAGTCCCTTTTGAAAAAACCTTTTTGCAAAACTCTCACATAAAAAAAAAAAGAAAAAAATCTTTTCAAAAAAAAACTTGCAACTTGTTGCTAAGAAAACTTGCAACTCAATCCCACCACTTCCACCACTTTCCCTCACTGACGTTATCTTACCCCCACATTCTGTCTTTTCTTTTTTTTTCTGACTGCACTACCCTTTAGTGTATGTCACTTTGGACTAGGGATACTGACGCCCGATTAGTCCGTGTTTCGTTGGTACCGACCGACGAACATTTCGACACTAAAGTCGACACTCCGTCCACTTCCTTACCCTCAACTTCAATTTCTTTCACTGAAGGTATGTCGGGATTCAACCCCAACAATACCTTATCGACGGGAAGGATTCCACCTCCGTTAGGTGCGAATGACCCGAACCAGCCTCCTGTTGAAGCGCCCGCACGAGTTGCGCTCCAGGACCTCTTTTACCCCATCCGCACTTCTTTACCAACCTGTCTTTCACCCCCACCGGCAAATGGGGACAATTTTGAGATTAAACCACATTTCATCAATATGCTGCCGAAATTTCATGGTTTGGAAACTGAAGACGCATATATCTTTATTAATAAATTCCAAAATGTGTGCGCTATGATGAAAACGACCCAATTGAGTGATGACGCTATAAGGCTAAGGGTCATTCCTTTCATCTTATGTGACCTAGCCGAGAAGTGGCTATATAGCACCGCATCACATTCCATAAGAAATTGGGACGAGTTTGTGAAGGCTTTTCTGAAAAAGTTCTATCCTCATCACAAAACTGCCAGAATTCGAAATGAAATAATTCAATTCTCACAACTTCCTTCCGAACCATTTTGGAAGTGTTTCGAGAGATTTAAGGACCTACTAGTTCAATGTCCTCACCATGGGATCGAAAGTTGGCAACTTTGCCAAACATTATACGAGGGATTAAACTCGGCAACGAAGCAGTTGCTAGAAACCATCTGTCAAGGTCATTTTCTCTCTAAGTCTAGTGATGAAGCTTGGCAGTTTCTTGAGGATCTTAGTGAGCAGACAATACAGTGGGAGAGTACCAAGACCACATCATCTTCTAGTGGTCAATCTAGGGCAGGCATACATCAAGTAGAGATGTCGATTGCTATGAAGGCCGAGATGGCCACTCTTATGAAAAAGCTAGAAGCGATCGAGACCAAAATCTCATCGTCTTCTCCTGCCCCTGCTATGCCCCCACGAACTGTCTGTGCTTGTTGTGCAGATCCATCGCACCTGGCCGAAGAGTGTCCTTATAATGCATCTACACAAGGACAGGATCAAGTCAATGCTGCATTTCAGCAACGACAAAGAAACGATCCGTACTCTTCGACGTATAATCCGGGGTGGAGGAGTCACCCAAATTTCGCTTGGAACCAAAATCAACAATTCCAAGAAAATAATAATTTTCAAAGACCTCCTCCCCCACAACAACAACAACAAGCACCCTCGCAAACTCAATATCAACCGCAACAATTTCAACAACAACGTTACCCTAATCAGGTGAACAATTTTGTGCCGAACAATGCTTACCAGCCAAACAATTATGTTCAACCTAATAATGATAAGGTTAGCTCGCTCGAAAGAAGTCTAGATGCGTTCCTTAAGCAATCTACACAGTCTACAGCAAGACTTGAGAATTCTATTCAATCTCTAGTGCAAAATAGTGCCTCACACGATCAAAGCATCAAATCTATTGAGGCACAAATTGCATAACTCAATACAGCTTTGAGCGAGCGCGAAAAAGGAAAACTCCCGTCTCAACCACTGCCCAACCCCGGTCACACACATGCTGCATTTCCACAGCAAAATCATAACGTAAATGCAGTGACCACGTTGAGATCGGGAAAAGTGTTGCAGAAAAATGTGGGCATTAACAATGACACCCCTGCCGGTGGCCCCTCTTCATCTTCTTCTTTAGAGCCTATTCCCCACCCTTCACATGGCTCTACCTCTTCTAGCTTGAACGGACCCATTTCTCACAACACGAACACATCTACACGGGGTGCCGTTCCAACTCGACAATCTGATCCGCAAAAATTGGATTCAACCACCTTTCAAAATGTTCCTTTTCCGAATCGGTTGAGATCCAATAAACCAACTCCTCAGATGGAGAAGATCGTCGAGTTGTTCAAACAGGTTAGCATAAATATCCCTCTTTTGGATGCAATTCAGCAAGTTCCTTCATATGCAAAAATTTTAAAGGACTTATGCACCAAAAAGAGGAAGTCGCAAGTGCCAAAGAAAGTTTTTGAGGCTAGTGCTATTAGTGATGCTCTTGTAAATTCCCTTCCCCCAAAGCAAAAGGACCCCGGGTGTCCTACCATTTCGATAACAATTGGGGACAAGAATATCAATAGAGCACTATTAGATCTTGGCGCGAGTGTCAATTTGCTACCATATTCTGTGTACGAGCAATTGGGCGTTGGAGAGCTTAAGCCCACTCACTGTACTCTCCAAATGGCCGACCGGTCAATAACCCATCCTAGGGGAGAGCTGGAGGATGTGTTAATTAGAGTAGGGGATTTCATTTTCCCCGTTGACTTTATTGTGATGGATATACAACCTGTTGCTAACCCCCGGAACCAAATTCCGGTAATACTTGGTCGACCATTTCTGGCTACTTCCAACGCAGTGATCAATTGTCGTAACGGTTCAATGAACCTATCTTTCGGCAATATGACAATTGAGCTCAATATTTTCAAGTTGGGAAGTCAGCCGGCTAAGCCTAATGCTAGCGTACTCGATGTTTGCTCGATCAATGAGATCGCGGAGGAGGACTGTGAATTCGAGAATTTTTTGTTCGATCACAGCAATGTTAACGCCACTAGTGCGTTCCTCCTAGAATCCGACGCAGCTTTCACAACGGATAATGATTTTGAGTGCTTTACCTTTGTTGATGACTTTGAAGACTCATCACCTGAATTGGAGTCTTTTGCTTTTTCGGATGAGTTAGTTGAACCACCCGACACTGTTGCGTACACTGGGTTCGAACCTTTGATGGAATCATTCGAGTTTGAAACAACTACCCCATTGTTACCATCTATTGTTTCACCTCCTAAACTCGAATTAAAGCTTTTGCCGACACACCTAAAATATGCTTATCTAGGTGATAGTGAGACCTTACCTGTCATTATATCAGCCTCTCTAGCTCTTGAGCAAGAGAAGGATCTTTTGATGGTCTTACATAATAATCGGCAAGCTTTCGGCTGGTCTATGGTGGACATTAAGGGGATTAGTCCCCTCATAGTCGAACATCATATACACTTAATGGATGATGCCAAGCCAGCACGGGATCCACAAAGGCGCCTCAACCCCATCATGAAAGAGGCTGTTAAGAAGGAAATTGTCAAGTGTCTGGATAGCGGTATCATTTACCCTATCTCGGATAGCCAATGGGTTAGCCCAATCCACGTCGTGCCAAAGAAATCAGGCATTACGGTCATTACAAATGAGGCAAATGAGTTGATTCCCACTCGCACCCAAACTGGGTGGCGTGTCTGCATAGACTATAGAAAACTCAATGCCGCAACAAGGAAAGACCACTTTCCTTTACCTTTCATTGACCAAATGCTCGAGCGATTGGCAGGGCACGAGTTCTATTGCTTTCTCGATGGCTATTCCGGTTACAATCAAGTCCCCATCGCCAAAGAGGACCAAGACAAGACAACATTCACTTGTCCCTTTGGCACGTTTGCTTATCGTCGCATGCCCTTTGGGTTATGCAATGCACCCGCGACATTTCAGCGGTGTATGATGGGGATCTTTTCAGACATGGTTGAAAAGTTCTTGGAGATCTTTATGGAAGATTTCTCCATCTTTGGCGACTCCTTCGACGAGTGTTTACGCCATCTTGACGCTGTTCTTACCCGCTGCAGGGATAAGAACCTAACATTGAATTGGGAGAAGTGCCATTTCATGGTGCGAGAGGGCATTGTCTTAGGACATGTCATCTCGCAAAACGGCATCGAGGTAGACAGAGCAAAAATTGAAGTGATTTCTAACCTCCCTCCCCTAAAATGCGTCAAAGATATTATAGCCTTCCTTGGCCATGCCGGTTTCTACAGACGGTTCATCAAGGACTTTAGCAAGATTGCTAGACCCTTGACTCTCTTACTGGCCAAGGACACAACCTTTGCTTTCGACTCCACGTGCACTGAAGCATTCGAGTCTTTAAAACATTCACTAATCACTGCGCCCATCCTCTCATCTCCCAACTGGACGCACCCTTTTGAAATCATGTGCGACGCATCAGACTTTGCTATTGGTGCTGTTCTTGGACAGCACATTAATAAGATGCCGCACGTGATTTATTATGCTAGCCGAACACTAAATGAGGCCCAACACAACTACACAACAACAGAGAAAGAATTTTTAGCTGTTGTGTTTACACTCGAAAAATTTCGGCCTTATTTAATCGGCTCTCCAGTCGTTATTTATACTGATCATTCGGCTCTTCGCCACCTTTTTACGAAGAAGGATGCTAAGTCAAGGCTAATACGTTGGATCCTTTTATTACAAGAGTTTGACCTTGTCATTAAAGACAAAAAGGGATGTGAAAACGTAGTAGCTGATCACCTATCACGACTCCCTTCTTCGCCCACGCTCGATCTTCCAATCACTGATGTTTTTCCCGACGAGCAACTCTTGACTGTTTCTTGCGAACCATGGTTCGCCGATATTGTGAATTACTTAGCCACTGGCCTGATACCCAATGATTGGTCAAAACAGGATAAACTTCGATTTTTATCCCAAGTAAAGCATTTTTACTGGGATGAACCCTATCTTTTTAAATACTGTTCCGACCAAATCATTCGTCGGTGTGTTCCTGAAAGTGAGGTCAACAGCGTGCTGTCTTTTTGCCACGATCAAGCATGTGGCGGGCACTTTGGCCCAAAGAAGACAGCCGAAAAAGTTTTGCAGTGTGGTTTCTATTGGCCACGACTCTTCAAGGATGCATTTGAATACTGCAAAACTTGCTCCCGGTGCCAACACTTGGGCCGGATTTCGCGGAGAAACGAAATGCCACTCCAACCTATTTTGGTTGTGGACATTTTTTATGTTTGGGGTATAGACTTCATGGGTCCATTTCCTAACTCTTTTGGAAATGTGTATATTCTGTTAGCGGTTGACTATGTTTCTAAGTGGGTCGAGGCAGTGCCCAGCCGAACGAACGATAATAAAGTTGTCGTTCGGTTTCTTAAAGAACACATATTTTCTCGATTTGGGCACCCTCGGGCGATAATAAGTGATAATGGTTCTCACTTCTGCAATAGGACTTTCGAGTCCTTAATGCGCAAATACTCTATCACCCACAAATTGTCAACGCCGTATCACCCCCAAACATGTGGGCAAGCCGAGGTTTCAAATCGGCAAATAAAGCAAATCTTGGAGAAAACGGTTTCCAAAAACCGTAAGGATTGGTCACTTAAACTGATAGATGCACTATGGGCTTTCCGTACAGCATATAAGACCGATCTTGGTATGTCTCCATACCGGCTTGTGTACGGGAAGGCTTGCCACCTCCCAGTGGAGATCGAGCATAAAGCATTTTGGGCTATCAAAGAGCTGAATTTGTCTTTAGGAGATGCGGGCAGCAACAGAAAGCTGCAATTGAATGAACTGGAGGAGCTAAGGGATGAGGCATATGATAATGCCATAACTGCTAAAAACCGAGCTAAGGTGTTCCATGATAAACACCTTTTGCGAAAAACTTTTGAACCTGGTCAACAGGTTCTACTTTATGACACTCGGTTGCATTTTTATCCTGGTAAGCTCCGGTCCAGATGGAGAGGACCTTTTGTAGTCCGCACCGTTTATCCGCACGGTGCGGTTGATCTTGAAAACCCTGAAGACGGTACCTTATTCAAGGTGAATGGGCATCGACTGAAACCGTTCTTCACAGCGGACCCTTCGGAGGAGCTCCTGCTCTTGCAGGAGCCGATCTACGCTGAGTGATATTCCTCCGCTTTCACCCCCAAATTTCGTTTCCCAAAGACACTATTTCAAATAAGTTTGGGGGTGTGTATATTATTTGTATATATATTTCCAAAATACCAAAAAAAAAAAAATTTTATAAATTTTTTTTTTTGGACCTAATTGCAAATCTGCAGATTAAGAGCTGATTTTACAAATAAAACCCTCGTTTTAGAGGGTGTTTTATGCAAATCACCCTCCCATCCCCTATTTCAAGGAACCCGAGCCCCCTGTGTGTTTACCCTAAAAACTTTTCATCTCATCAAACCCTAGCCGCCGCCCCCTATCCTCTGCAGAAAAATATCGACGCAACTCCACCAGAGCGCCGCGCTTCCACCGCCGCTGCCGTCTCCCGCCGCGCAACCACCGCCGCCTTGTGTCTTCACCCCCTGAATTTTTTAGGGGAGGTAAATCTGAGCCTTTAGTCTCTGTTACTGCATATACTTTTACTGTAAGCATCTAAATGGCACATAAAATGCAGTATGAAAGGGATTTTCCCCCTGTTTTCGCACACGAGATTTACGGTAGATATTTCCCACACGAAATCGCACAAAGGGGCTGGAATTTCCTCCTCTATAATCATGCATCTGCGTTTGCTCTACCTAACCTAGTTGCCCTATTTTACGAATTCATAGAAGATAATAGCCTTGACAACTTAGGGTACATTAAACTGAACTGGGGAAATCGGGAAATTCACATCGATAGAGACATGATACACGAGGTTACACTCATACCACGTGTACCTGCACATGAACACCCACTGCGCTTTGAAGATTATATGCCATTAATGGGTAATGACTGTGCACGAGAACCGCGTAAGGGCATCCAAGCACGGACCCTTTTCGCAAACGTTTTAACTGTGTGCCGGTGGGCACAAAACAATATTTTTGGAAGTTCTCACAACACGACCTTCTTCACCCCATCGTTACATGTCGTCCACACACTGATGACGAAAAATCCTAGGTTCGACATGTGCACGGTTTTGCTCCAATCCATAGGTACGGGGAAACGAGGTACCGTATACCTATGTCCGATGCTCGTTACCCAACTTTGCCGTTATTTCCTCCCAGCCGAGGAATTTGACTCATATATGATAGACGGTGTCCCGGTTCGACCACTTTTAGAGGGCGTCTCGTCGTCCTACTCTAGACTCACGGATATTTGGACACGAACTGAACCGGCAGAAAATGTACCTGCACACACCCTTAGCTCGAGCTCGACTTCGAGCGGGGAAGAGCTAACTCCCCAGGAGCATGCGCGATTAGTGAGGAGAACAGTGAGGAGAATCGACTCTTTGAGAGATGAGTTTCGGGCAACTGCACGAGATCACGACCGTCGGTTAACGGAAATTGAGAGGGGAATCCAAACACTTTTGGCTAGAGGGGAACGATCACGTTCACGCTCACGAGCGCGACGTGGGACCGGGCAGTGAGGGCACTGCTTTGCTCAAGTTTGGGGGAGAGGGTAATGTATATAGTTATCTTTTGCATTGCATATTGTATATATTTTCTTTCCCTTTTGCATATTTAATTTCTGCATTGCATCTTTATATAAAAAATTCATAAAAATTTGAAAATTTGAAAAATAAAAAAAATTAGAAAACTGAAAAACCCATAAAAATTGAGAAAATTTCAAAAATTATAAAAATTATTGTATTCAATTTTGGTTAATTGACTTGAGTTGATAAAAAGGTTAACTAACTAGGAAAAACTAGATCTTAGACTTAGTAAATTAAAAACCCTAAAAATAACCTTGCTTAAAGTTTAATGGTAGAAAGTGTATGTCTTTGTAGGTTATTTAGGAATAGGCAAATTTTGGGTTCACTTCGTGGGTTAAGACAAAACGAGGGAAGAGTATTAATGTTCTTATTAAAGTATAAGTTCGAAAGATAGTTCCTAGCTTGAGTTTAGATTCTGAAAACATGTACCCTACAAAATGCATAATCACGCACCTTGAAACTTGGATTAGTAGAAGAGACCTTGAATTACTCTTGTCTAAAGTCCTTAGCACAATGAAAATAAAAAGAAAAAAAAACAAAAGTGAATAAAAAAAATGGACACTGGTTTTTGTGATTACTTAGGGCTAGAAAATTAATTAGCGAGGGTGCTTCATCACCTAGTGCCTTAGACCAACTGGTTTGGGAGTCACTGCTAAAAGCCTTGGGTGTAGCAAAACTAGGAAATACGCTTTAAAGGGCTAACGCATCTTGTAATCGGCTGTTGGTACCTCAAGAAGTATTAACGGTCGCATGAAGGATGTGTAAGCGAAAGTTAAGTGCTTTGGACAATGGACGAGAGTACGATTGCTTGATTTGAATTTCCAAGTGTAGGGGTAAAAAAAAAAAATTACACACACGTGGGGATATGTGATTAGAGTTTAGATAAGAGAAAGGAATGAAAAATAAAACTTGTATCTTTAATAGAGTTGATAGAAATTCCTAAGTGGAGATGAAACTCTAGAAGAAAAACTTAAGAAATGCTGAATTCTAAGTAATTTTACAGAACATGTACAATCTTAAGTTACATAATAAGGAAGTGTGAAGAATATGGATGGATAATTTGCGGGGCGACGATAATAGAATTCCTTGTTAGAGAACCTAATTGGAAAACAAAAGTCGAAAAACCAAGTTGATAGGATTTTGTGGGTGTAATCCGCTGAAAACCCTCAGGAGACAACACTCCTCCTACTAGGGACACCTAGAGGTTTAACGGCTTGTTGCACGTGCTCAGTGCAATCGCGTTTCCCTGCGAAAGTGCGGCTAGGTTAGAATAAATAAGATTGCTCAAGGACGAGCAAAAAGATAAGTTTGGGGGTATTTGTTCATATCATAATATTGCAATTCATACGCCCCACTTTTATGCATTTTATAAGTAAACATGTACTTTTGACGCTCGTTTGTTGCATGATACAGGATACAGGCTCTTGGAACAAATATAGTGAAAAAGACGAGAGATGCTACAGAAAAGAGACTTTTGACCAACAAGCAGACAGATCTTACTCAAGCCGAGATGAAGAACAGTGCAAGGTCCAAAAGTCGAAAGTGAACGGTCAAAAGCTCCTTACAAGTTTTCATTGAAGATCTGGAAAAGACCAAGAAGTCAAACAGAGAAAAATAGTGAAGAACAAATAAGCCCAAGAACCCAGAATGAAGACCACAGAAGATGGTGGCATGAAGCCACCAAAGGGCCGCGGAACCGCGGCCAAAGGTCTATCATTGCCGCGGTTCCGCGGCCGTATGGTGCCCGTGTCGGCACCGACTTCTTGTGTCGGTGCGACGGTGCGGGTGTTGGGATTTTTAGGGGGCAAATCTATAATTGCATGTCTACGAGAGTCTGTAACCCTAGCTTCACTGGTTGCTTATAAATTGTACTCAAAATCTGTAAAATGTATGCCTCTTTTCAATCAATAAAAGTTCAGACTTGTTGGGAGATTTAGAGCATCAACTTTTCTTGTAAGTTTTTAATTTATTTAATTCCTGCCTTAGTTTAATATCATTACTTGCCCTAGTTATCCATTTGTTTGCTGTAGTTCACTAGTTTAGCTATTTTTAATCTGTAGTAAGAATAACACCTTTAACCATATACAACAAAAATGACACTTTTTAAGAATTCCCTAATGAGCGAATAAAATCCTCGCTCGTTAGGGTTAGGAACAAGGGAGGGAGGGAGAGATGGATATCTCTCACCTCCTTCAATGCCAACATATTTTCAAAACGAAACCTTCATGCACGCATGTATGATCCGCCCCCTACGGCACCCTACCTACGAGGTAACGGTGAACCGTAGTCTAAAAGGCCGGACATACATGACGTCCATGAAGATTGCAGCAATTAATAGGAAAGGACGGACAAGGATCTAGAGGAAGAAACTTTGTTTCTTTCCGATCATCCTAATCCCCTTTGCTAATAATTGTTGTGATTTTCTAAAAAGCTTTAATCAAACGACATTGAAAGGGGTGAAAATATTGATCTCATCAACCCTACCTTCGACCTAACCCTAACGAGTTCTTTCATATCACATAAATTAGTTTTTAAATCAATCGACAAAAACCAAACAACAATTTGAATCAACTCGTTATAACACAAAAACAGAAATTTACACATCCCTGCGGATCGACCCGTATTCACCGGCTAGCTGCAAAGCGATGCCGTTTCTGATTACAGTAAACTACAATTTTTGGATTAATCAGTATACAATCCACGGGCAACCAAAAATAAAAAAAACACACACGGGCGACAACATAAATTAGTCTCCGTATACAATCCACGGGTAACCAAAAATAAAACAAACACACACGACACGAAGTGACTATCTGGAGAAGAAGAAAGTGGTTACCGAGATGCGGTAGCATAATTAACTGTAAGGGCTTGCGCCTGCATGGAAGAGCGTCCCCACAATCAAAAACCCCTCAAACGAGGGGGAATCTAACGAAGTCTGCTACATCGGCCGCATCCGTCTAAACCTCCGATATACGGTGTCATAAATCAACTTGGCATCTTCGGAGAGGTGGACGGATAAAACCAAATAGCATCCAGGCAAGATGGACCTACACAGTCGCGTCTCTGTGTTCGGCGGAGAACAAATTATGGCACTCCCGGTGGGACCTTTTCCTCTTTCCACTGCACACTTCGTGTGTCGTGTTTCGCGAACAAATCGCGGTTTGCTATGGTTGCCCCTGGATTTGAGGTACTAAGATTTGGTGTCTTGCTCCGTGCAAAAAGCAGAAGATCAATGGCTTCAAACTGCAATAATTGCAACAACTCCCACTCCGTCCTGGCCGTAGGAGTGACCTACGGGCCTCAAGCGGCCTCCCTTTTCACGATGCCGGTGGAGCAGGTGATGCAAGCCACCACTGGGCTGTTCTTTGGGACCATGCTCCCACCCATGAGCTTCAATGCCCCAATGTCGTTGCAAGAAGCTCCAAAGAAGTCGGTCTTTGATCGGCTCACAACTGCCCTGGCCCCTCTCAATGAGTCGCCCAAATCCAGCACCTCAGTCTTCAACAAATTAGACCAAAGCTCAGGTGGGCCCGTGAAAAAGCCTGCAATACCAGAAGGCATTATCCCAAAGCGAATAGCCATTCCTGCTCCTGAAGTCCTCAAAACGGCTTCTCGTGTTAAGGGGTCGGTCTTCACAAGACTGGCCATTCTGATTCTCGCTCCAAGCGAAATCGCTAAGACCGCTTCCCCTGGTCAAAAGTCGACTTTCGCAAGACTGACTATCCCCTCTCAACGGACGTCAATCTTCGACAGGCTAGCGCCAGTAACAGCCTCTCCTCAAAGCAGAGGGCATGAGGAAGCTCATCCAACAGCGGAGGTGATCCCGGCCGCACGACATGCTCGACGTCGCCACTGGCGTCGAGTGAGAAAGGCTGGGGGCAGTTCCCCTTCTGGACTGACACCGCCAGCTCCAACGATAGAAATTGCTGCTGCTGTTCCAACTGGGAACAGCTTTGAACCACTCAGGAGGGTGCACAAGAACTCTCCAACGGCCATGCTGAAGAGATCTCCTCCACCTGTGAAGAGTGCTACAAAGGCGAAGCTGGAGCAGCCCACTCAGCGGCTGTTCTCCAAAATTCACAAGGTCTGGCGACAGGTCCAAGACTCCGTGATTGATCAAGACTACCCTCGCCGACAGAAAAAGATGAAAGTTCGGCGAGAAGGGGATCACCCTGTCAAGCCACAGAAGGTGTCATCTGTTTGGGTGCCCGCTGCAACGGCTCCCTCAACTTCGACCGCCCACAAAAGAAAGAGGCCGGAGAAGATCCCTGCGTCTTTGGCAAATCGCAAGGACACTGAATCTAAACGCCCCAAGTCCGGGGGCATGGTGGTGCACACTGTTTATATGGCTTCCGGAAAAGAGGATAGCCGTATCTCTACGGGTCACCGACCACTTACACGGTCTGTGACTAAGGCTCAGGAGAAACAACAACAAAAGCTCCAAGAAATGCTGACAGCCATGGCTGCACTCACTGGACCAAAAGAAGGCCCGAAGACATCTTCGGAGCTGCGTCATGAGCAGGAAACGAATGCCGAATTCCTTCGGAGAATTCTTGAGAAGAAGGACAAAGAGGCTGCGGAACAAGCGGCCAACATAAAACAAATGGCCCTTTTATTCTAAGATATGGTGGGCCTGATGATCCGGCCGGACCCTCCAACCGAAGAGCCTCCAGTAATAATTAAAGATGATAGAGGAGAGACATCAAATCCTCTGCCGGCTCTGTCAGCAGCCAAGGAGGAGACCATCTCCAAAGCCATGCTCGATGATTATATAGCTCAACAAATACGAGCTCATCAAGCGAATGAAGCAACCGGCCAAGTCGTCAGAACTGGGCGACCATATCCAGGATGGTACGATCAGATAAAGTACCCGCCAGGATACACAATTCCTAAATTTCATGTGTACAAGGGGATAGGCAATCCCCATCAACATGTCTCTCAGTTCAGGGCTCTTTGCAACAACACTGGAGGGGATGATAAGCTACTGCTTCGCCAATTCATCGGTAGCTTGGCAGAGACGGTGTTCGAATGGTACTCAGACCTTCCCAACGACTCCGTCAAAACTTTTACTGAGATGGAATTGCTATTCACCCAGCGTTTCGCAAGCGCTAACGAGCGCACCCCGATCACCGCGTTAATTAACGCCAAAGTGAAGCCAGGCGAAACATGGGTGCAGTATGCGATACGGTGGAGGAATCTATGGTCGAAGTGCGAGCAGCGCATCGAAGAAGCGCCTGCGGTAGGCATGTTCGTAGGAACCCTCGACCCTCAGGCGACCATTTCACAATGCATGATGTTCTTCAAGCCAACTACTTTCCAGGCCTTGATTGACAAACTGGCCCAAATAGATCAGATGGGTCATAGACCCTCTTCTTCGAAGTTGGAATCTCGAAACGAGAAAGGGAAAGGGAAAGCGACATTCGTCGCCAATACTCAGCAGCAGCCCAGTGGTCCAAAGCCAACTGATCGCCAAGATGAAAGACGGCGATTCTTCAATGAGAAACTGAAGCGCCCTTATTCGTTTCCCCAGGATAAAACGAGGAGACTGTTCAAGCTGGCGGTGCGCAACAGGCTCATCACCTTGCCGGATCCAAAACGCCCATTGCAACCCGGTGAGGCCAATAATCCTAATTATTGCCCCTATCACCAAGTGATAGGCCATCATATCGAAGATTGCTTCGTCTTCAAAGGCTGGATTGAGGACCAATATCAACAGGGCAAATTCGCACTGTCCGAGAATTGGAAAGTAAGCCCGCCTCAGCCGCACGCTCTTAAAAGGGGGGACACACTGGGGGCATCATGCTCTTTTATAGAAGAAGCTCCATGGGAGGTCGCTCTTTCAGCCAAGAAGAAAAGAATGCTGAAGGATCTCCAAACATGCCCGGCGATCAGGTGGAAAAATCCGCTGGAACTTGAGGTCATTGAGGGAATGCTGAAGCCGTGCCTGACTCTAAGAATTGGTAGCAATAATCAAAACGCTCAGGCCTAGCCGTCAAAGTCTTCGAAGAAGAAGAAGAAGACCAAAAAGCCCATGGAGCCTGATGACAAGCGCACGGACCTGCAAAAACATATTGACGTACTGGAAGAATACAACCAAAAGGCGTGAACCCCGGTCACACTCCAAGAGTTTCTCAACCACATCCTTGAAGACGGAGATAGACAAAGGTAAGGGAGAAGACTCGTCAGACGAGCCTGAAGATTATGTGGCAAGCTGCCACGTGATCTCTCACTCGTCAGTAGATGGTGAAGAAGCTCCTGATACAGAGAAACTGGGGGCAGATCCCGAACCGGAACTCTTAGGACCGTTAGACGAGATGATTGTGTGAAAATAGGAATAAGGTTTGATTCCATTGTGAGTCTACGATAGCGTCTCTTTAAGTTTTGTTCTTATTTATGCTGCTCCTGTTCCCCTACCGTAGACTCACAATGGTATAAGCGTAATAGGTGTACTCTCCTAAACCAAGGAGCCCTCGCAACCTAAGAGAAGATGATAATAAAAGACAACTGAATAAACCAATTCTATTTCTCCTGAACCTGGATCCATCCTCGAAGAAGTCCTTTCGAGTTCTTATATAACCATACGATGGATCTATCCAATTGAAGTGGATGTCCATAGTAATACGGGGTGTTCTGAGAAATACAAAGGGTAAAAGAAGGAGCGACAATGACTTATGCAACTATAGACAATCCAAAAGCCAGTATTTTAAGAAGGTTCGATCAACTTGGTCTCTGAGTCATAGTCTAGGGTCGGTCAAAGGTCGCTGCCAAAGAGAGAGAAAAGAAACACTCTGCGTGCACTCTAACCTAGATCAGAATGGTTATCACTTTATCTAATCAGGAAACCTCCCACTGTTATATTAAATTCTCCTCCAAACCTTAAAGAAGAATTAGTCGGGATCACTCGAAGAGTAAACTAACTCATCAGTGGGTATCGGGATCCAACTCTCATCACGTGATAATGTGACGGTATCCACTCACGTTATCACACTCCAGAAGGTATGCTCAAGTCTGGCAAGTTTCCTGTATGTTTGAAACTCTCGATGTAATTTTTATCCCATGCTCTTATGACCTTGACGTAGGCCAACAAATCATAAGCCACATGTCAAGTTCTACCCGTCGTTGTCCTGATTAATTTAGGTCCATCGTACATGCCCTTGACATAGGCCAACAAGGCTGTACGTCTGTCTTAAACTAATGCATCTATCTATGCAACAAATGAATACCCCAGCAGCTACCAAACACTATGCCTTGACATAGGCCAACAAACATAGCTTGAATACTACTGACCATCCATAAGAAATGACGGAGGGTTACGGCTGGTTTTTGGCGAAAAACCTTTAACGTAATGAAATTGATCTCGTTGAAGGAACCTGCTAGCTTTTTATAAAAAATATAGTGGCGAAAACCTTTTGCTAAAGAGGTCACTCCCGGTGAAGGGATCTCGGCTCTTTCCTCGTGGAATGAGGTGCAGGATATTCAAACTGAAAACCGCGATGCAAAGCAACTTGTGATCGACTATACTGAAGTTATTACCCTGATGCACACTTCTTCCCAAGGGGTCACTCCCGGTGAAGGGATCTCGGTCCTTGCCTCGTCGAATGAGGTGCTGGATATTCATAACCGAATACCACTGTGCATAACAAAAGGAAACGTCTTTGTAATAAATCTTTTTAAAATTTGTTCCAACAACATCATATATAGGTTTGTTTTATCCTTGCATTGAAAAGAATCAATGCAGCCCCATCAATTAAACACACCAGAAAAGAACGAAAATATAATGTACGTATATGCCATCCGCATTCGCCATGGGTCCCGTCATCACCCGTTAGGTTACTTAACTAACGACAGAGCGGGGACTAGACTAGCGCGGGTGTAAAACATATACAACATCTAATAGTATATATACCAATATACAGTAATCGTTCCAGGCGTGATTATAAGCAACATTACAGAAAAGTAAAAAGCATCACAGAACAATACAGATACTCGGGGATCCCCGGGTTTCACAGAGCTGCTACTGAAACCCGACGTTCCCCTGGTCGTGTGGATAGCCTGTGCAATGAAACCTAGACCCCTACGGGTGCGGCAAGTTACCCGCCAAAACCTGAAATGAGTCAGCCCCCTACAGCAAAGTGAATGGACCACCCAGCACTTCACGGAATCCGGTAACTTGAGCACCTCTCCTTGGGTCAACCTGTACCCCCTACGAGTGCGGCGAATAGCCCGCCAATTCTAGAGTGAGGCCCCTCTACCTCTCAAAGCCATGAGATACAGACCTGTTGCCCTCCAGAACCCGGCTATCCGTGCACTCCGCCGCGGGGTAATCCTAGTACAGAAAATAAATTATACAACGGGTACATCGACCTCATCCCGGTCGTGCCCCAAAAGAATAATATATAAACTGGCAGCGACAGCAGTCCACATGTTGGACGCTCGCCCCGCAATATCAAATGTACAAATAAATCCAAACAGCACTACCATTGCACACTGCTATCTACCACGACATATCCGCAACAACACAGCACAACACAGAACATCAACGCGGATGTCACGTTCGCAAACCCGTCTAAAAGAACTATAGCAATCAGACGCGGTTTACCGATCGAATGACATTCACAGTCGGAGATATAATATAAGTACTACAAACTAACAAGTTTAAAATTTCGATCGACAAAACTTCCCGAAGTGGGCCCCACGTACATCTGCTGTACAGTAACAAAATATGGGCCCAAAAGAAATATACCAAAAACCACAATTTCCTGTGAAGAAGCCACTGTACAAATTTAGGGCACTGGTCCCACAAACTGGCCGCGGATGCGCGGTCAAACCCTAGGTTTGATCGTGGATCCGCGGCGGTTCTGTAGGATCACGTGACCAAATTTTAACAGTTTGCTTAAAAAACCCTGCTCAATTTTCTGGGATGATCAAAATAATTTTTAGGCCTGATTTAAAATCGACAGAAACTTTGAACAGAAAATTGTAGTTTTGCGAAAATCCGTTCGATCGATGTTTTAAACGCGTTAGCACAAGTTAGTAAAGCTTAATGGCGAGGCTCTGATACCATTGTGAGTCTACGGTAGCGCCTCGGCCGTCTATCATATGCCAATTTGCGGAACAAAAACTTTTTAGAACTGCGCTATCGTATACTATATCCCAGGATCTGCCATTAACGCTAAACTAACAAACTGTAAAGTGGGTAGAAATGTTATACCGAACGATCCGGGTCCTTCGGTCTTTAACCATCATCCCACGCTTTGTTGCGGCTGCTCCGATCTCCTCGATTTCCAGTCTTCTCGTCCAGGTGGCACCACGTCGACGGATCTTTAAACGGGCTCCCGTCTCTGAACCCAGGCAACTCAATCATCAAGTTTGCTAAAAGAGATGACCAAGATTGATGTAGAGAATGAGTAGAACACTTTGTCTCGCTTCGTCCAAAGCCATGGACGAATGGTTAATGAAGTTGCCTTTTGGAATCGGGTGATGAAAAATGAGCTTGGAAACTTAGCAAATAATTCATGTCATTTTCAAAAAGTGAGAGAGTGAGTAAAATCAATCAAGGGGGCAACCATAAATAGGCCGGCCACTTTTGAAATGAGGAGGGAGGTGAGTGTAGGAGCTAGGGTTTGGTGACCATAAGCATTCATACTTATCATAACACTTAAAGAAAAGAATGACTCACTAGAAACCATTAATGCATAAATGGTGACTCTTAAACCTAGTCACCATTTCAATTAATGCTATGAAAGATTCATGAACCTAGTCACCACTTCAATTAATGCTATGAAAGACTCTTTAACCGAATGTTTAATACGAGTGATAGAAAAGTGGAAACTGGAAACTTCCAAAATCGACCCCGAAACGAATTTCAGGATAACCCCGTAACAGTATAAACATACCCGCATTTGTATTACGACCGAATACAAATACAACTGAGACAAAGATATTATATCTACACAATATAATACTCGGATCTGGCTTAAACCAAAGCCCACTAGTATTATCTACCCGAAAAATGACATGTGCAAAAACGTACGTGCATTTTCCGAATCCAGCCATAAAACCATATGGCCTCTACAACGTTTCGCCCGAACTTGGGAAACTGTCTGTGGGGGACTCTAATGACTCATCAATACACGGCACTGGGTATAACCACTAGCACGTCAGAGGTACTATCTGCACGTAACGGTTGCCTATGTTTGATTAGAAGGGAAGCTGACGAGCGAACTCATCCAGAAACCCTACTGAGCCTGACAGTGACAATATCCATACAGTCTGGTCCATTCGTCTATGAGTATCGCATATAGGGCCTAGGGGCTGGTAAACGTCAGACCCCCAATAGCTGTATAAGTCGTGTCAAAGAGAGAAGCCCAGAACACCCTGAGATACTACTGGAATACATACCAGTAAATCTCGATTACCCTGGCCAGGGATTTCGTGTAATTGCTCTCCTAAACACAGTGCGATCTCACCCCCAATACCGGGAGAGACGAATCCCCGACGATCTGCTCACTGCCTCTATGTGGCTCGGGACTGTACCCAAAAAATACTTGTTTGCACGACTCCTTTGAGCCGTGGTAGGGTAGAAATCAAAGCACAGTGGGAACTCACACGAGACAAATGACGACCTCAGGTCGATGAACTAACCTGTATACATGTCACCAGGGAATTGCTATCTGACGATATGTATAATACCAACTCAGCATGTTCCCGGCGAGTCCAGTCCGGTGTACTCATAACTCAATGATCACCTGTATACATCTTAGGTGAACAAACTAACACCAATGACTTATGAGACCGGCCACCGCCCCTCGTCGGGGTCTCGACTGTATACACTAGTCTACACTGGAGTATCGATGCCCTGTCTCGAAACTCCCACGACTAGGGACACTTTAAGGATGTGCTTATAGACTACCCAACTCTCACGTATATGATCGCCATCATACTGTTGGTAGTCAAGCAAGATCCTAGGGGCTCTATCAAAGTGTAACAGTGATAAAGACAAACCAGATAGCATACTATCATCTCGAGTAAGATAGTCATGTCGGTATAGGCCCTTCCTCAATCATTGCAATCACATGCCTGCGATCGAATAATTGATTTAGAGGGCACTAAATCCAACAGATTGACACATTCCTGAACGATGCTCTTCTGAAAAGCAAAGCTGATCGAGAACGCGAAATGGCCATATTTGAAAAAGCCAAACGCCGGCGACTGGAAGAAAGGGTTAAAACACTCCCACCAGATCAAAGCATATCCGCCGCAAATAAAAGCAGGTTCAAGATGAGGAAAAGGTTCGCTAAAGCCATATCGATGGGAATGAAGCTGCCACCCTCCGAAGGAAACACTCCTGATAAGATACACCTTAACGAAGAGGATGCACATCCAAATTACTACTTTACCATCAGAGGACCACACACCCTACTGAAGAATGCAACGCCTTTAAAAATTGGTGACAAGGATACGTTGCTCACCGGCAGCATTTCAAGCGGATGAAGCGCAAAACTCTGTTAGTTGTATGTATGTCCTAGAGGCCAGTATTGTACAGATGATGTATATTATATTGGATGCTTGGACATATATAGAGATGACTTTCTTGCTCGATATGATAGTATGCTATCTGGTTGCTCTTTATCTTAACATGTATACTAGTCTCTTTATGCTGTCTTATAGTTACATGTTGGTAAAGCCTTTAGGATGTGTACTTGACTACCTGGACTATGATGAGGATCATACTAGTGGGGACATGGTAGTCCATAAGTATATCCTTCAAGGTCCCTAGTCGTGGGTGTATCGAGATGGGGCATCGATATACCAGTGTAGACTAGCGTATACGCTTCTCGACCCATGAGATGGGCGATGGATGATCCCATATCCATTGGTGTTTGACATCAGAGATGGTATACGGGTGCTCAGTGGAGACTGGGTACACTGGACGGACTCGCCGAGAACTCCCAGATGGTATTATACCTCTAATCCTCACGTCAGATGGCAGTTCTCAGGTGACACTTGTGCAGATTAGTCTGTAGACCCGAGATTGTCATAGAGTCTTGTGTGATTCCCACTGTGCTTTGATTTCCACCTTACCACGTTCATGAGGGCGTGCAAAACGGTGGTTTTTGGGTACAGTCCTGAGTCACATGGAGGCAATGAGCGATAGGAGGGGTTCGTCTCTTCCGGTATTGGGGGTTGATGTTGCACTGTGCTCGATTGGCCGTAACAGAGAAGTCCCTGGTCAGGGCTGCTTAAGATTTACCGGTAAGTGTTACCAGTAGTTTCTCGACCCGTTATGAGCCTCACATCGGCACGACTTATCATTTATTGGGGTCTGACGTTTACCACCCCTAGACTTGATATGCGACATATCAGACGAGGAGACCGGACTGTACGGGAAGTGTTGCCGATTGGCTCGACGGGAGTTGTAGCAGGTTCGCTTGTTTTCTTCTGATCGCTCAATACCCGGGTGGCCGTTACGTTTAGCTGACCGCTTGCGGCTTGGGGTGCTTGATATGATCATCACCCACTGCCGGTGTATTGACGAGTCTTAGAGTCCCATAATGAAGTTTCCTAGTCCAGGCGAAACGTTGTGGTGCGCGTATGCGATATGCGCATGGACCCGATTAAATGCGCGTATAGGATACCGTATATTTATCGGGCGGCTTGCTTTTGGTGGGGTCATATGTGATATGACCGGATTGATAAATCAAGTGTTGATTTATCATTTAACCATTAGTTTCTCACTTGAAATCCTTTCTTGAGTTTGATGGATGTATGCATGCATGTATGCCTTCTTTATAGATTCATGCACATTTGGATGTACATACACACATACATACATACATACATCCTTCATGGTTGTACATACATGAAAATGGTGGCAATATAAGACTCACACCATGGTTTTATATATGGATTTTATTGCATTTGATTTAAAACAAAAAGGAAAAAGGAAAAGGGTTATCATTGATTTGTTTCTACACTCTTCTTTTGACCTAACCATCCTCACCCACCTTTTAACCTTGGGTAAACTTTCCTTTTGTGCTTTAACTCAAGTTCAATAAGATATTCATTGTTTAACCATGGTTTGAGATAAGAACAAGAAAATATATATACATATATTTTCATTTTTCTTAACAAGGGTTATTCTTTTCACTCTTGTTAAAGATATAGCCATCATCTTCTTCTTCCTCTCTCATTTTGCTCTCTAGATTTTTGTAGTGAGCAATATACTCATCAAGTTAGGATTTTGAAGTGAGAAAGAGAACCACAACACCATTCTACACAAGTCTAGCCCACTTGTTTGGAGTGTTAGCTTCATTTCATTCTCTTGATCGGGTGAAGTTGCAAGCTTGGACAAAGCGGGACTCCGGGTGGATCATCGTTGACCTAGAGGAGTTCAAGCGAACCCGTTTCCAAACCCCAAGTAGCCGAGGAGTCTAGCGTAGGGAGCTACAAAGGTTGTACTTTCAAAACCCTAGCTTTTCTTGCTTATGTTGATGTGCAAAATTTTGAAACCCTAATTTTCTAGGAATGATTCAATGATCGTTAACTTAGCACCCTAAAAATTCCATCTTTGGTATATGTGATGCTTCCAATCCCTTCATGAGGTGCTAGGCTAACCCAACATTGGTATTAGAGCCGACCTAGAACATTAGGCGACACTTAACGAAGTTAAAACCCGGATCGAACTCGATATCGACAAAATCAACCCCTCTCTGGACGATTTTTAAAATCTGGATTTTTGGGAATTAAAAATACTTAAAAAATACAGCAGGTATTTCTAAGAATTACGGAGCAAAAATTATGACATGATCTGTACGGACCGCCGCGGTTCCGCGGCAAGACCCTGCTTGTGCCGTGGAACCGCGGCCGTACAGTGAGATCTTGGCAGTAGGTTTGCACAGTAATTCTTGTATCTGAATGTGTTATTTTATGGGTATTTTAAACGGACTCGAGTGTTGAGTATTCAGGGGTTCATTTGTAATTTTCGATTCGATCGGAGAATTTAATTTTGTTTTTGCTATTCCGGTAAATTAGAAAGTATTGAATTGTTCGAACGAGTGTCATTTGCTCACTTTTCACGGGGTTTAAATCCTTTGGAGATACGTGCAAGTTTTATGGTGGACCCTCTAGAAGATAACAAACCTTAACTCGATTATGTGACCGTCTTGAACTGCCCTTTGAACCTTAGGGTTTGGGGCAGTACGGCGTGCCACATGTGAGGCGTTGGCTTGACCCATCTACGGCTGGACCGCTACTACTGTGACACACTCTGGGTTTTTGAATTCCGCTCAAGTGTTGGGCTTTAGGGAATCTTGGGTATTTGAACATTCGTTCGAAAACTTTAATACTGTCTAATTATCTGGAATGTGATGCAATATGTGGAATTCATATAGTTGGACATGAAATACGAAGTATGCGATATTTCGTATTTACGATGTCTAAAGAGAATGTGGATTCCAAATATTGCAATTTTACACTTTCTTTTCTGTGACCGTAAGTATAGTATGTCGATATCGCTGGTTTCGTTGCTATACATCAACGGCAATTGGGGTACGCATACTTACTTACGTTGATGATATATGATATTATGTGTTGCTGAGATATGATGTGCAGGATTGTCGCGATTGAATAGCGGGGGTTTTTTATGTGAGATGAAAGTTTTATATTTTCATTCATGTAAATTTAAATGTAATGTAATATTCTTTTATTTGAGGCACTTCCGAGTTGAGTTTGATGCCACCAGTGTTGTATATTATTTACTTTTCCGCACTAGGATGGACCCAAGGAAGGGAGCACAGGTGACCGGGTTCTGGGGTTCAGTGGGAGGCCATCTCGAGGAGTCGAGACCGGGTCTCCTAAACTCCAGAATTGGTAGGTCGCTTGCCGCTCTCGTAAGGGTCCAGGGTGTGGGCTGGCTATTCATCGCGACTGTGGAATCCGTATTTTCTATTTTTGGCTAAATACTAAATACGGACGTCCTAGTATATCCCACATTATATCTATGTTTCTGCTGCGATATCTGTGATGTGATCATTAGATATGTTCTGTGATGGATACAGTATAAAGTATATATGATATATTATATAAGCGTTACTTATGTTTTACACCCGCGCTAGCCCTGCCCTGCTCTGCCCGTTAGTTTACCTAACCTAACGGTGCATGAGGGGACATCGAGGCGAATGCGGATGGCATAAGTGTACGTCGTATTTATCTGTGATGTTTAGGTGAGTTAAATGATGGGACTTCATTAATGTGATTAATGAAAGAAAAGAAACCTAACAGATGTTGTAGAATCAAATTTAATAAAAGGGTAGCTACAGTTTTGCTTTGCATAGCGGTATATATGATATACCCTGCACCTTATTCGATGAGGAAAGAGCCGAGATCCCTTCACCGGAGTGACCTCTTTAGCAAAACTGGCAGATGCTACAACACTCGGTTTGACTTTTAACTGCTTTTGGAGTTTTGCTATGCATAGTGATATATATGATATGTCATGCACCTTATTCGATGAGGAAAGAGCCGAGATCCCTTCACCGGGAGTGACCTTTTTAGCAAAACTAATAAAAGCCTCAAAATCACTCGATTTCAAAACTTCACTTGATTCTACGACGATATCAAGTTTATTACGCAATAGGTTTTCAGAAAACCTGTCGTAGCCCTCCGTCATTTCAGATAAATCCTACTTAGTATTCGTGCTACGTTTGTTGACCTCCGTCAAGGCGTAGTGTGCGGTAGCTAACTAGTATTTATCTGCTTATGCATGTGATGCAGATTGGATTAGGGTAGTCGTACGACCTTGTTGACCTCCGTCAAAGGTCGTGCTGGTGGGTTTGATTCAATCAAGAAATGACGAGTTGAACTTGACTTGCACCCTGTGGTTTGTTGACCTCCGTCAAGTTCATAGGATGCTTGGGGCAAAATATTATCGGGGAATTTCAAGTGTTGAAATTTGCAATGAGATTGCATACCTTCTATGAGATAGTTGGATCCCGATACCCACTGCGAGTAATTGTTACTCCTGGGAGAGTTTTACACAGGACAATTAGCCGATCAAGTAGGTGTCTAGAAAGGTGTCAACGGGGTTACGCCTTTGGGAAAACGAGGTTTGCTTTAATTAGGTCCGTGCGAAAGCACGGGGAACCTCTCTCAAAGTACCGACACTGGCCTGGCTGAAAGATCGGCGAAGTTGTAGGGTGTAATTAATCCCGGCTAGTCTTTCCTTTTAGGGTTTGAAGGAAGATTTGATAAAAACAGTGGGAGCCATCCTGATTAGATAAGATAATAACCAATCTGATCTTGCAAGAGCATACGCTAAAGTGTTTTCTTCTCTCTCTCTCCAGGTAGCGACCATGTCATGCCTTAATAAAGATAATAATATGGATGTATCGACCGAACCGCAAGTTGTACTGTGCTGGGGAACATTGGTTACGTTCTTTCTTATAAGAGTTATAGGACTGAACAGGACATAGGGGAATACCAGGATTCCCATGCCACCCGAATGAAGAAAGTACATGTTGATGCATTTTCTTCGGGTGTGTTCATTACAGAGAACTGTTTCTCCATTTGCCCTACGTCCTGGGTATTAGATACCGGGTCAGGATCCCATATATGTAATCAGTTACATGGGCTTAGGAAAGGTAGAGAACTTGGAGAAGGTGATAAAGACATAAGAGTTGGAAATGGTGCAATTGTTGCAGCTAAGACTGTCGGGGAATATCACCCTGCATTACCAACTGGTAATACATTGATTCTGAACGAATGTTATTACATGCCGAACCTGATATGCAACATTATATCGGTTTCTTTGTTGAGTAAAGAGAGATATAATTTTGTATTACAGTATAATGTTATGAACATTTTCCGTAACCAAAAGTTGGTTGGATCAGGCACGTTGTGCAATGGCATTTATGTTCTAAATCAATCAACAGTTCTGAGTATAACAAACACACACAAGAGGAAGAGTTCAGAACTGAACGAATCCTTCTTGTGGCATTATAGACTGGGTCACATCAATGCGACACGACTAGCTAAGTTCGCATAAGGATGGATATTTGAATCCGTTTGAATTTTCATCTTATGACACTTGCCAGTCATGTCTCAAAGGCAAGATGACCAAAACTCCGTTTATGGGGACACGGAGAAAGAGTTACTGAACTCTTGGGGACTGATACATAGTGATGTATGCGGTCCATGTCTACACATGCCAGGGATGGTTCTTCGTACTTCATTACATTCACTGACGATCTCTCTACGTTCGGGTATGTGTTCCTGATGAAACACAAATCAGAAGCTTTTGAGAAATTAGAGAATATAAACAAGAAGTCAAGAACCAAACCGGAAAAAGTATTAAAATCCTACATCTGATCGAGGAGGTGAATACTTGAGCATTGAATTCCTGGACTTCCTAAAAGAGAATGGGATTCTCTCTCAGCTGACTCCTCCACATACACCACAGCACAACGGTGTATCAGAACGGAGGAACCCGCACCCTATTAGATATGGTGCGCTCTATGATGAGTGTAGCTGAGTTACCTATTTCCTTCTGGGGATATGCACTGGAAACAGCAGCATATCTACTGAATAGGGTTCCTACCAAATCTGTGCCTACCACCCCCATATGAGATATGGGAGGGGAAGAGACCATATCATAATTTGATAAAGATATGGGGTTGCCCGGCCTATGTCCAAGACAAAAACCAGACAAACTCGAGGCAAGGTCTGTTTTGTGTAAATTTATTGGATATCCGAAGCATTCGCGAGGGTATATCTTCTACCACAGTGAGGAACAAAGAGTATTTGTTGCTCAACATGCCACCTTTTTTAGAAAAGGAATTTCTTGCAAAAGAGATTAGTGGCCCTGAGGTAGAACTGGAAGAGGTTCCAGCTGAACAAACCACAACAGAAGATTTAGTGGAACCAGAGGATTCAGCAGTTCCCAATGAACCCCAGCCACTCCGCCGATCTAGTAGGGTTCCTCGCCAACCTGAGAGATACTACGGTTTTCTCATGGATGGTGGGAGCGAGGATTGCATCATGGAGGATGATGACCCAACTAACTTCGAGCAGGCCATCACGAGTGGGGACTCAGTGAAATGGCTGGATGCTATGCGGTCCGAGATGGAATCCATGTACACCAACGAAGTATGGACTTTGGAAGTTGCTCCTGAAGGGGTAAAACCCATTGGGAGCAAGTGGATCTTCAAGAAAAAACTTGGTGTAGATGGGAAAGTGGAGACTTTCAAAGCTATATTTGTTGCAAAGGTTTTCGTCAAAGACCAGGTGTGGACTATGACGAAACCTTTTCTCCAGTGGCTATGCTTAAATCCATCCGAATCATGCTTTCCATCGCTGCATATCATGACTACGAAATCTGGCAAATGGATGTTAAGACCGCCTTTCTAAACGGTGATTTAGAAGAGTGCGTGTACATGACTCAGCCAGAGGGCTTCATAGATAGATAGTGGGAGCAGCGGGAAGGTGTGCAAGCTGCTTAAATCCATTTATGGATTAAAGCAAGCATCGCGGAGTTGGAACATCTGCTTTGACGTCGTTATCAAAGAGTTTGATTTCGTCAAAAACGTAGATGAACCTTGTATCTACAAGAAGGTGGCAGAGAGTAAGGTTGTCTTCCTCGTATTGTACGTGGACGACATACTCTTGATAGGAAATGACATTCCTATGCTCCAATCGGTCAAGCTCTTCTTATCACAAAGATTCTCAATGAAAGATCTTGGTGATGCCTCATGCATATTGGGAATTAGGATCTATAGAGATAGATCCAAATGGATATTGGGATTGTCCCAATCCAGGTACATTGACACCATACTAAAGAGGTTTAGTATGGAAGAATCCAAGCGTGGGAACTTATCCACGATCTCTGGAGTCACTCTCTCCAAAGAGATGTCTCCCAAGACTGATTTGGAGAGAGCTCGCATGCAAGGGATACCCTATGCTTCGGCTGTAGGCTCTATCATGTACGCGATGCTATGTACCAGACCCGATGTAGCATACTCACTAAGTGTAGTGAGCAGGTATCAAGCTGAGCCTGGAGGGAGTCACTGGACAGCTGTGAAGAGCATTCTCAAGTACTTGCGAAGGACTAAAGAGATGCTCTTGGTGTATGGTAACGGAGAACTCCAAGTGGAGTCCTTTACCGATTCGAGCTTCCAGAGTGATAAGGACGACTCTAAGTCATAGTGGGGATTTGTCTTTACCCTTTACGGAGGGGCGGTTAGCTGGAAGAGTTCCAAGCAGGAAACCGTGGCAGACTCGACGATGGAGGCTGAATATATCGCTGCCAACGATGCTGCTAAAGAGGCTGTCTGGATCAAGAAGTTCATTACTGAACTTGGAGTGGTTCCATCCATTGAGCATCCAATACCTTTGTATTGCGATAACAATGGAGCGGTGGCTTTGGCCAAGGAACCCAGGTCCCATCAGCGATCCAGGCATATTCTGAGGCGGTATCACCTGATCCGGGAGATAGTTGATCGCCGGGAGATCGAGGTCAGGAGGGTTGACACGAAGAATAACACAGCGGATCCACTCACGAAGGCCATTCCCCAGATACAGTTTGAGAGACTCTTCGGGATGCTCGGTATGCGATACTACAGCAGCTGGCCCTAGTGCAAGTGGGAGATTGTTAGTTGTATGTATGCCCTAGAGGCCAGTATTGTATAGATGATGTATATTATATTGGATGCTTGGACATATATAGAGATGACTTTCCTGCTCGATATGATAGTATGTTATCTGGTTGCTCTTTATCTTAACATGTATACTAGTCTCTTTATGCTGTCTTATAGTTACATGTTGGTAAAGCCCTTAGGATATGTACTTGACTACCTGGAATATGATGAGGATCATACTAGTGGGGACATGGTAGTCCATAAGTACATCCTTCAAGGTCCCTAGTCATGGGTGTATCGAGACGGGCATCGATATACCAGTGTAGACTAGCGTATACGCTTCTCGACCCATAAGACGGGCGATGGATGATCCCATATCCATTGGTGTTTGACATCAGAGATGGTATACGGGTGCTCAGTGGAGAGTAGGTACACTGGACGGACTCGCCGAGAACTCCCAGATGGTATTATACCTCACGTCAGATGGCAGTTCTCAGGTGACACTTGTGCAGATTAGTCTGTAGACCCGAGATCGTCATAGAGTCTTGTGTGATTCCCACTGTGCTTTGATTTCCACCTTACCACGTTCATGAGGGCGTGCAAAACGGTGGTTTTTGGGTACAGTCCCGAGTCACATGGAGGCAATGAGCGATAGGAGGGGTTTCGTCTCTCCGGGTATTGGGGGTTGATGTTGCACTGTGCTCGATTGGCCATAACAGGGAAGTCCCTGGCCAGGGCTGATTAGAGATTTACTGGTAAGTGTTACCAGTAGTTTCTCGACCCGTTATGAGCCTCACATCGGCATGACTTATCAGTTATTGGGGTCTGACGTTTACCACCCCTAGACTTGATATGCGACATATCAGACGAGGAGACCGGACTGTACGGGAAGTGTTGCCGATTGGCTCGACGGGAGTTGTAGCAGGTTTGCTTGTTTTCTTCTGATCGCTAAATACCCGGGTGGCCGTTATGTTTAGCTGACCGCTTGCGGCTTGGGGGTGCTTGATATGATCATCACCCACTGCCGGCGTATTGACGAGTCTTAGAGTCCCACAATGGAGTTTCCTAGTCCAGGCGAAACGTTGTGGTGCGCGTATGCGATATGCGCATGGACCCGATTAAAATGTGCGTATAGGATACCGTATATTGATCGGGCGGCTTGCTTTTGGTGGGGTCATATGTGATATGGCCGGATTGATAAATCAAGTGTTGATTTATCATTTAACCATTGGTTTCTCACTTGAAATCCTTTCTTGAGTTTGATGGATGTATGCATGCATGTATGCCTTCTTTATAGATTCATGCACATTTGGATGTACATACACACATACATACATACATACATCCTTCATGGTTGTACATACATGAAAATGGTGGCAATATAAGACTCACACCATGGTTTTATATATGGATTTTATTGCATTTGATTTAAAACAAAAAGGAAAAAGGAAAATTGTTATCATTGATTTGTTTCTACACTCTTCTTTTGACCTAACCATCCTCACCACCTTTTAACCTTGGGTAAACTTTCCTTTTGTGCTTTAACTCAAGTTCAATAAGATATTCATTGTTTAACCATGGTTTGAGATGAGAACAAGAAAATATATATACATATATTTTCATTTTTCTTAACAAGGGTTATTCTTTTCACTCTTGTTAAAGATATAGCCATCATCTTCTTCTTCCTCTCTCATTTTGCTCTCTAGATTTTTGTAGTGAGCAATATACTCATCAAGTTAGCATTTTGAAGTGAGAAAGAGAACCACAACACCATTCTACACAAGTCTAGCCCACTTGTTTGGAGTGTTAGCTTCATTTCATTCTCTAGATCGGGTGAAGTTGCAAGCTTGGACAAAGCGGACTCCGGGTGGATCATCGTTGACCTAGAGGAGTTCAAGCGGACCCGTTTCCAAACCCCAAGTAGCCGAGGAGTCTAGCGTAGGGAGCTAACTTTCAAAACCCTAGCTTTTCTTGCTTATGTTGATGTGCAAAATTTTGAAACCCTAATTTTCTAGGAACGATCCAATGATCGTTAACTTAGCACCCTAAAAATTCCATCTTTGGTACATGTGATGCTTCCAATCCTTTCATGAGGTGCTAGGCTAACCCAACAAACTCGTCGGGATCAAAGAAGCACGACAGATGAGCATAAAAGAACTATTGGTGAATGTCACATGGTTAATTCCGAAGGATCGCAAGTTCTCACCTTCGGAAGTGATTCTGATGAAGAAATAGCTCTCGGCCCTCTCTTCAAGGAATCCATCTCTGAAATAGAAGAGATGAAGACCTGCGAGAACATTCAGCTGCGCAATCGCACGCTACCTGAAAAGAATCTCGGACCCGCAACAAGGGATCGAACAAAAAGGATAAGGGGAAAGAAAAGATCCCTGAGGATATCACCCTCGATGACCGAGTCGTCGAAGAGCTGGCAGCCAAGGACCCACCCAAGAAAAACAAGGTGGATTACAATGTTCTGGCACACCTGAGGAAAATACTTTCGCAGCTAAGCATTCTCGATGCCCTTCTGCTATCTAAAGAGGTGAGAGATTCTCTGATCAAGGCACTACAAGTACCTGACCAGTTTCAAGCTTTCCTTGCCGAAGAAAAGATGAAGGACGAGCTGGAAGAAGTTCACACAGCCGACATCACCTTCAGCGACGAAGACCTCCTCCTCGGGACATGCGAGCATAACCGTCCTTTGTACGTCACCGGATACTGTCATGACATCAAGATAGGGAAGATCCTAGTTGAAAATGGGTCCTCTGTCAATCTCCTAAATGTGAGGGTGCTAAAAGAAATCTGCATGAGCGTTCAACACCTCGCTCGGGATAAAATCACTATCTCCGGGTTCGACTCCCAGTCATCACGGACGCTTGGGTCTGTGATACTGACGTTACGCTTTGGGCTGCTCATCACTGATATCAAGTTCCACGTCATTGACGCCAAGACTTGCTACAACACTTTGCTCGGCCCGCCTTGGTTACATGAGTACAACATTATCCCTTCTACACAACATCAGTGCATGAAGTATTTCAAAAATGGACTTGAATACACTATAACGGGGGAGCTGAACCCATTCTCCGTGAATAAAGTACGAAAGTACGAAGATACAAAATACTTCTTGCCAGACTTCGAAGACACGGAAAGGTGCTATAAGCCGGAGAATAAGCAAAAAGCTATCACCACCATTCCGGTCTTCGGGAGCGATACCGAAGAGGAGGAAGAGATAATCTATTCAGGATCGCCCCAATGCAACAAGCCGGGACCGTCCACCCCTATTTTGGTCTTCGGCAGTGACTCTGAGGATGAGGTCAATGCAGTGTTTGTTGTTCGGCCATCAATACAAACCTTCATTGGAGATGATCAGAGTTTACAGATCGCCATGGTTTCGCAAGAGCATTACAAAGAGCTCGACACACTTGATACCTACAGCGTGCAAGAACTGCAGACGTTCTACATCCCTCCCAAGCGAAAAGATGAAAAGGCGATCCTCTTTTATCGATCCACGGAAACCAAAGTGGAGAAAGAGATCTGGCATAGTGTCGATTCTACGCTTGACAGACTCCAGCCCATCCGTTTGCCCAGATACTACACAGAAGGATTAAAACGGCTGTTGAGGCGCCAAGGCGTACCCTTGAAGCAGACTGCTCGACAAGCTCAGTTCTACAACAGGATCTGGAACGCCCCCGGAACTCAGCGAAAGTTGCCCAGTGGGAGAATGGAAACGATCGGGCTGGGATATGTTCAATCCAAGAAATGAGAGCGATTCCATGGCTGCTACGTTCTACATGACTTTGATGAAGAGGGAGATGCTCTGTTAGAAGACACTAACCCTGAACCAAAACGGGGTCCTGCCGTAAAAATGCCAAGTCCGTCGTTTGAAGAACAGATGGACAAGCTAATAAGAGAAGTGGGTCAAAAGGTCCGGGATGTTCATAGCCGCGAAATGGCCATCTACGAGAAAGCCAGGACGCAACGCCTCCTTCAGCAGGCTACGGAGAATGATGATGCCCTTCGTCTCCAGCTCGTCGTACAAAAGACCCGACGCAAAAGCAAAAACAAGTTGAAGAACAGAAAAAACGTTCGACAACAGCAAAGCGGGTCCAAGAAGTCACACGATCGAGAATTGAGCATCCGGGATCTGTCTCTTATAAAGAAGATGGGTCGAGCATATTCTTTTCCCCAAGACAAGACAAGAAAAATATTCAGTCTTGTCATTACACATTAGATGATTACCCTCCCGGAGTCCAAGCACCCTGAACAAGCAAGTGAGGTTCATCACCCAGATTATTGCTCCTATCATCGAGCGATAGGACATCCTCTCGAAAATTGCTTCATATTCAAAGACTGGGTAGAAGACCAGTTTCAGCAAGGCAGGTTCGCTTTATCCAGCAGTTGGAGGGTAACCCCGCCACAGAAGCATGAACCGAAAGCCACATATGTAGCGAGAGTAGAGCCGGATCAACATCGGTTTTAGAAGTGATCTCGTACTTGTCACGTGATAATGATGCCGGAAGAAGGAATGACTGAGAATATGGATGACCTCTCCCGGTGCTTCGAAAACGATGATGATGAAGTGATCTCAGAGTTTCCACCGGCGCCGGAGGAGCTGGAAGATGGGATACATACTACTGCAGATAACCTCAGAAAGATCAACTTAGGGACGGCAAACGACCCACGACCGACGTTCGTTAGTGAGCTGTTGTCTGAAGAAAAGGTGGCTACGCTCAAAGACGTGCTCATGCGGTATAAAGATTGTTTCGCGTGGAACTACTCCGAAATGCCAGGACTAGATCCAGAAGTAGTTGTGCACAAATTGGCGATATCTTCGGACATCAAGCCAGTCAAACAAGCGCCGAGAAGAATGCGGCTCGAACTTGAAATGAGCATCAACGCCAAGGTCAAGAAGCTAATCGACTCCGGCTTCATCCAAGAGGTTCAGTACCCTGACTGGATTGCCAACATTGTCCCAGTGATGGAGAAAAATGGGACGGTGCGCATCTGCGTAGACTTTCGGGACCTCAACAAAGCATGTCTGAAGGATGACTTCCCCGTACCGGTTACCGAGCTGATGATAGACAACACGTCCACTCACGAAGTTTTCTCCTTCATGGACGGCTCATCAGGGTACAATCAAATAAAGATGCACCTCAAAGACCGAAAGCATACCTCTTTCCGGACCCCTCTAGGCATATTCTGCTACAAAGTGATGCCTTTCGGTCTGAAGAACGCCGGCGCTATCTATCAGAGGGCCATAACGAAGATTTTCGATGACCTCATACATGAAGTCGTCGAATGCTATATCGACGACCTTGTGGTGAAAAGCAAATCACACGAGGAGCATTGGGAGCATCTAAAACTAGTGTTCCAACATCTTCGGAAATACAACTTAAAGATGAACCCTCTCAAATGTGTATTTGGAGTTTCCTCAGGCAAGTTCCTAGGATTCATCATGCGACACCGGGGCATCGAAATAGACCCGTCGAAGATCAAGGCGATTATGGAAATGCCTCCGCCGAGAAATCTCAAGCAACTGCGGTCTCTCCAAGGGAAGCTCGCGTATATTCAGCGGTTCATAGCCAATCTCTCCGGAAAATGCCGCCCCTACGGTCATCTAATGAAGAAGGGAACTCCGTTCGTCTGGGATTGCAAATGCCAAAGCGCACTAGACGAAATCAAGCAATACCTGCAGAATCCTCCGGTGCTATCCGCTCCAGTCAAGGGAAAGCCTCTCATTCTGTATATAACCGCCCTTGAGGGTTCTCTAGGCGCATTATAGGCACAAGAAAACGACCAAGGGAAGGAGAGAGCCCTCTACTATTTGAGTCGAGTTCTCCTGGGGGCAGAAAACAACTACCCCCCATCGAAAAACACTGCCTAGCGTTAATCTTCGCGATAACGAAGCTCAGACACTACGCATTGGCGCATGAGATCCATCTCATATCAAAGGTAGATCCTCTTAAATATTTGATGTCAAGAGCCATACTAACAGGACGACTCGCTAAATGGACCCTTCTCTTGATGGAGTTCTCGATAACTTATCGTCCGCTCATGGCAGTGAAAGGCCAGGCCGTCGCCGACTTCCTCGCTGAGCATCCTATACCTGCCGATTCATCCCTAAATTACGAATTGCCAGACGAGCATGCGTTTGACACGATCGATGGGGAGAAAGGAGAGAGTGACACCCGATGGGAACTCTACTTTGATGGGGCATCTTCCATGAAGAAGCGAGAGCACAACACCCCCATAATCAAATCTGGGGTAGGCCTCATCTTTGTGACTCCACAAGGAGGGATAATGCGCTTTGCCTTTTCCATGACAGAGATGATGACAAACAATGAATCCGAATATGAATCTTTGATAGCAGGTCTTGAGATCGCTGTCGACATGGGGATTGAAAACCTCCTCATATACGGAGACTCCCAGCTAGTCGTTAGTCAAGTAAATGGCGATTATCAAACGTGCAAACCAGAGTTGGTAAGGTACGGTGAGAGAGTGCAACAATTGTTGGCTCAAATTCCCTCCTATGCCCTGGAAAGCATACCGCGCGCGGAAAATAGCAAGGTGGATGCATTAGCCAAGCTCGCTAAAGAACTAGCTGACGAGAACCTCGATGACGTAAGGATCGTTGTGCAAAGCCGTCGAGTTCTTGCACTAGCAGAAATATCTCCACAGCCGTCTGAAGAAAAGGGAGTGACCGAGAAAACGGCCCTACAAATAAATGACCAGGAAAAGGTCAAGGATTGGAGAGAAGTCTTTATAGACTACTTCAAATCCTGTCGAACACCTGAAGATGCGTCCTCAAGACATCAGCTCATGAAACGAGCTCTATCCTTCGCCTTCGTCAATGACACTCTATATAAGAGATCATTTGATTCTCTATGGCTATGATGCCTGGGACCTGAAGAAGCAAGGAGAGTCGTCCAAGAAACTCACGACGGACTCTGTGGTTCTCACCAAGCCGGGCCGAAGATGAAACTGAAGACCAAAAGGATGGGCTACTATTGGCCCATAATGATCCAAGACTGCCTAGAATACGCGAAGCAGTACCACTCGTGCCAGATTCACGGGGAATGTATCCACCAGCATCCAAATCTACTACATCCAACGGTGGCTAGCTGGCCGTTCGAAATATGGGGAACTGACATAATCGGACCCATTGAACCAGCATCGTCCAGAGGACATCGGTTCATACTGGTGACAACTGATTACTTCTCCAAGTGGGCAGAAGCAGTACCACTAAGAGAAGTGAAGACGGAGAATATCCTCCATTTCTTCAAGACACATGTCATCTATCGGTTCGACACTCCGCGATGGATTATCTCCGATAATGGACCGGCCTACAGAAGTCACAAAATCAGCCGCTTCGACAGCAGCATAATATAGACTGGAGATACTCTTCGGTCTATAATCCTCGAGCTAATGGTCTAGCCGAGGCTTTCAACAAGACCTTGAAGAAGATCATAAAGAAGACGATGTATCGAAATAGGAAGGACTGGCATGAGAGACTGCATGAAGCTCTCTGGGCGTATCGAACCACGTTCAAAACGAACGCAAACACAACACCGTATGCATTGGTATTCGGCACTGAAGTAGTACTCCCCTTAGAGATAGAGTTACCCTCCTTACGAGTGGCGGTTCATTACGAACTGACGGATGAAGACAATGCTCATCTTCGGCTTGAGGAGCTCGACGCCCTTGACGAAACTCGGCTCATGGCGCAGCAAAACATGGAAGCATACAAAGCAAAGATGATGCGCTCATATGAGAGATTGACTAGGCTGAGAACATTCCGCCAAGGCGAACTCGTGCTAGTGGTCAAGAGACCTATGATCCCCAATCGTGCCAAATGGGGGAAATTCGAGCCGAACTATGAAGGCCCGTACATCATAGACGAAGTCTACCAGGATGGGGCTTACTTGCTCATGGATATGCATGGCAAAGGACCTTTCAGGCCGATAAACGGTCGTTTCTTGAAGAAATACTACGCCTGACCGAGACGTCTATAAACTACTACGGACCGCAGCATCCCTAGGCTGACGCAAAACAAAAAAACAAAAAGACGGTGTGTCCATAAGCGAGATGGGCACGGATGAAAACCCGAAAGGGCTCGGTGAGTAAAAACAGCAGGGCTACCGGCGAGTTTGTGAAAACCCGAAATGGCGCAATCTCGTTAAAAGACACTTGCAAGGTCCTCTCGAACTTGTGAGGAGAAAATACCTGCGTGAGATCCTTACTACTCACAAGGGAGCAACACACTTAGGGATCCCTACGATTCCTAAGGAGAAGTTACACTTACGAGATCCTCACGACTGATAAGGAGAATTCCCCTTTGAGACCCTCACGGTTCACAGGATTTAAAAGCCTTAAGCTACAGGGATCTGAACCTGTTCTTAAGCCGTCATACACCTCAATTTTGCCCTACAAACGGTTCAATATTGACCCTTGTATACAATCCACGGGCACAAATAAACGTCTCCCCCATCAAGTCCCACCAACGACGGGGGATGCCCTCATTTGGTGAACAAAAACTTGTAAGTCCTCTCGACTTATAAGGAGAAAATGCTCTTATGAGATCCTTACGACTTATAAGAGAGAACACCACTTAGAAGTCCTCATGACTTTTAAGGAGAACATACACCTATGAGATCCTCACGACTCGTAGGGAGAAACACCTTTATGAGACCCTTACGGCTCATGAAGTCAAAAGCCTTAGTTGACAGGATCTTAACCCTATTTGCTAAGCCACCTTTGCTCGAACCGACGAAGGCAAATGATGATTTGCTCCTGGCAATGTCCTAGTGGTAGCGATGCTGATGCCTAAATCGGTATCAAATTCCAAGCCCTTTCACGACAAATGATGATTCGTGCCTGACAATATTCCAGTCGCAGCGATGCTGATGCTAAGATTGGCACCAGATTCCAAGTTCCACACTCGCGATAAAAATCAGCGAGCCAAAAATATATATGAAATAGCCGAAATGATGGGGAAACTTGCAATAAAATCAACAAGTAAAAATATATATGCATACAAAAATAGCCGAAATGATTGGGCAACTCGCAATAAAAAGCAGCGAGTAAAAAACAAAAATAGCCGAAATGATTGGGCACCGCGAAAAATAGCTGAAATGATTAGGCAATCGCGACTTTCGCGATACAAAGAGCTGAAATGATAGAGCATCGCGAAAAGAAAACAAAAATGAAATAAAACTTTTTGCCCTACAGGTAAGATCACATCAATCCCTGTATACAATCCAGGTGCACAAATAAAGAAGGAGACATATCATCGCACCAGGCTCCATCCGAAAGAGAGCCAAGTCTCGACGGCCACATCTACAGCCTGGAGACCCACAACAACGTTCCTCCTCATTCCAACAGGGTTCGGACGTGACAATCAATCTCGGAGCAATGGCAGAGTCCCTAGTTCTAAGTCTTGATGGCCACATCTACAGCCTGAAGACCTACAATAGCGTTCCTCCTCATTCCAGCAGGATTCAGACGCGACAATCAATCTCGAAGCCATGGCAGAGTCCCTAGTTCCAAGTCTTGATGGCCACATTTACAGCCTGAAGACCCACAACAACGTTCTTCCTCATTCCAGCAGGATTCGGACGCGACAATCAAACGGAGCCATGGCAAAGTCCCTAGTTCCAGGACTCGGCGGTGCACAGACAACCGAGAGTAAATCCTGACCCCATATGGCCAAAGTCAACCCCTGACCCCGTATGGCTAAAGTCAATTCTGACCCCATATGGCCAAAGTCAACCCCTGACCCAGTATGGCTAAAGTCAATCCTGACCCCATATGGCTAAAGTCAATCCTGACCCCGTATGGCTAAAGTCAATCCTGACCCCGTATGACGAAAGTCAATCTTGACCGCGTATGGCCAAAGTCAATCCTGACCCCGTATGGCCAAAGTCAATCCTGACCCCGTATGACCAAAGTCAACCCCTGACCTCGTATGGCTAAAGTCAATCCTGACCCCGTATGGCCAAAGTCAATTCTGACCCCGTATGGCTAAAGTCAATCCTGACTCCATATAGCAGAGTCAACTCCTGACCCCGTATGGCTAAAGTCAATCTTGACTCCATATGGCTAAAGTCAACTCCTGACCCTGTATGGCTAAAGTCAATCCTGACCTCGTGGAAAACGGCCAAAGTCAACCCTCGACCTCCCCGTCAAAGCAATGCTTTGATTCGGGAGCAGGTCAACTCATCAATCACTTATGAGTCCTCTCGACTTGTAAGAAAGAAAATTCTCTTGTGAGATACTTACGACTCTCAAGAGAAAAGCACACTTAGGATTCCTCACGATTCCTAAGGAGAAAATACACCTACGAGATCCTCTCGACTCGTAGGGAGAAAAGTCTTTGTGAGACCCTCACGGCTCATAAAGTTGAAAAGTCTTAGGTGGCAGATCCTAATCTTGTCTCCTAAGCCATCGCTACCTTGCAAAGAATCCAAGATGGACGGCTACATACTATCTATAGGCCACACTTACTAAAATCACATGGCAATAACACAACAAAGAGAAGAAAGCAACAGTGGGAGAAAGAAATGCGTATCTTTTATTCATAAATTCAATGGAGTACAAGATGAATCATCTAAAAGAGTAAAAAATGGATACATGTTATTCCAAAAATTATAAATGATACAAAAGTAGCTAATGAGAAGGAGGCGTTTTCAATAAATCAGTCAATTGCTCACGCATTCCTCTCAACTCCTTTTCACGATCAGTCGCCGCGACCAGCTCAGCTTCGACTCGAGCCCGTTGCTGCAAATACGATGAAACCTTCTCATTGATTTCTCATTGGGCAGCTTCGCGACTCTGCGTAACCCGTTCAATGAAGTCGAGCTTCCGCCTCAATGCCAGCCCGTCCGAAATGCATCGCTGTAAATTGTCAAAAACGGTTCTCAGTTGCGCGGCATTCGCTTCAACTTGGGCGCGCAGCCGAGCAGATTCACCCGAAGCCTCCTCGTGTTCCTTCCGCCTCAAGGTCGCTTCTTGTTCAAAATGGCGAAGGAAGGGCATGCTCTGCTCAACCCATGCAGCCCGTTGGGAGTTCAAAACCAACATTTCCGGAGCAGGACGCTTGAGCTCAATCTTATATATACAGGCGTCGATCTTCCTACAGTGATTAGCCCAAGACTTGATGACACCCTCTCTGTTGAAGTTCGCGAGCATCGCCAGCATGAGATTAACCTCAGCAGCAAAATCCGCAGCAGATGAGAAAGCCTCGGCGTCAAGATCCTCGACGAACTCACTTAACATTCACAGGCTGTCCGCGGCACCTCTGGAAGATGGGCATTTAACAAAGGGCCCTGCCGGCATTGGAATTCGAGACTCGAAGGGAGCTGGAGTCAGTGCGACTGCTGCAAAACAAATCATAGTCAGATGTCAGCTTGAGAAGTAAAGAAAATACACGAACAATAGAGTCTACTATACCGGCTGCAACATGGGGGCAGAGCTGGGAGTACTGGTGGCGCGACGACACCCTCGTCCCCTCCTTCAATTTGTAAGGCTACAAGTAATACAAAGAAGAGTTAACAACGGCAGGGTCACCCATTAAAGAAAAGAAAAGACGTCGGTTAGAGAAAATACTCACCGGCACCAGTAGGCAATGCGATTTCCGACAGGAAGGAGAAGTGCGGGTTCAAAACTTGATACAGATGATCAAAGAGAACTCCTGCAAAATTACGATGATACATGATCAGTACATGAAAGATGCTGTCCCCGATTTAAATTAATCGCAAACCCATACCTTCCAGCATTTGAGAGGATATAAGAGGAGACGAAGGGGCGGCGACCGTCAGAGCGGTAGCTGGTGATGCTTTTTCAGGTGGCACAACCTCAGCGCTCACCACACCTACATTCGAAAGGAAAAAATGTCATCAGAAGGGATTGCAAAACGAAAAGAATGCAGCGACCCGAGATTTACCAGACAGGTCATCAGCCAAAACAGTGACGGAAGCATCACCAACCATCACGACTTCTTCGATCTCATTCGGGGGATGGTTTCGCCGCCCGTGGCTTCGTCTCCCGATTCTACGAGAGCCGTCGTGACACTCGCAATGCCGGGCGATGGCAGGGAACCGTAAGGGGAAAGAGCGGCAATTGGCGCAGTCCCGGACTCCTGGGAGAGAGTAGCCATTTCAAGCCCAGCGGTTGCCGTTATCTCACCTGCTGCCTCATCGCCAAGACTTGGCCCTGCAGGATACGATATATGAGAATCTAAAGATCAAGCTCTAATAAAAGGACCCAGTGTTACGTTACCTTGAGGCGGCTTTTCGATTGTCTCCCGAGCCACGCGCAAAACCTGTCTACGAACGGTAGACAAGGCGGCTGGAGTATCTTCGGAGGAAATAGTGACGGATGGAATAGCGCTTGAGCCTGCACCTATAGCCAAAGCGGCATCATGTTCCTTAGTTGCACGCTTTCTACGCTTCTTGTCGGCCTTGGCAGAGAGAAGTGACCTCCTCAAAACCTCCATCAAGGAGATGTCATCGTCCGAACCAAGTTCTTCCTCTGGAGCCTCTACGACGTCCATCATCGGTTGTTTGAGCGAAGCTTCTTTCGGCAATACTGGGTGAGCTGGGACTTCGGCAGCCGGCCTTGGGAGCATCGCTGCGTCACCACTCGCGATCGGTACTGCACTTGGGATAGCCTGAGTCAAGGTAGTCCCTGCAATAAGATGGAAAAGAAGAGTTAGTTTACCCATAAAAACGGGAATGAAGGCACAGTGAGCCGAAATGTACCAATGCCTGAGGAAGCACGAAGCCTTTCCTCCTCTTCAAAAGTCTTCAGAGAAGCCGCGAGAGCTTATTCAGTGGAGATGCCTGTTGAAGAAGAAGTGTCAGTCAAAGCATGATAATAAAAACATAACAGCGAAAAGATACGACTGAAGTCTACCTGACTGTGCAAGGGTGACCAGTCCTGCTTGGTGGCTAGCTAATCGCTCGGAAGCTGCAATAGCAGCCTCTATATCAGTATCATCTGGTGCCATGAATAAGCCTTCGTTGGTCCCGTATTCTCTTATGTCCTCGCTGTAAGGAGCATGAGGCTCCTAGCCGAATGCAATGTCTGCAGAGAGTATCGACTTCTTTCTCTTCTGCGAGCGAGTGCCGGTAGCCGCTAGCACAAGTTTACGCTTGGTGGGCACCTTTGGACGACGAGTCCCGATCTCCGAACCCACGCCAGACTCGGGAGACGCCACTGCCACCGCTTTCACGGGAGCACGAGGAAGGGGAAGATCAGATATGGCGCGCGGGACCACAGTCATAGTAGCCTCTCTCAAGGGAGGATAAACGATGGTCCGCTGCTTTAGGGGGACGGTCGGATTACCAGCCGGGGCTGCACCCTTGCGATCAAGCAACAGTCGCTTCTCCTCCTTGATAACAGCACTCAATGCGCGTTGATACTACGCCATGTATACGTTCAGGGATTTCGGAAGACAACTCGGCTCACTGATGAAGAAATTGGACCCTGTGTTTAGGCGCATGAAGTGGTGCAAAGCGCTACGGATGCCCTCTTCAGTATTAACCGGTTCTGCCAAGAATGCCTCGAGTGGGACACCCTGATTATAACTTGATTGCTGGGTAAAATGGTGGGGTTATATCTCATGAACAAAGCCGAGTTGTTCTGCCTGAACACCAAGTAGCCCGGCCTAATCGAGTACAAATGGAGAATCTCCCGAGCTTTCAAGGTAGAAGCTCCGTCCTTAAAGGTGTCCCGCAGTAGCTGCACCGTCTTAGCGGATTCTTTACCGATGTTCATGACCTTATCAACAAAGGTCATGTCGTCCCCGGCTGTACGCGGGCGAAGAATCACACCCTGAGCATCTCGCTGACTTGGCTCCACAGTGGAAGCATCGACCAGCCACATGATCCGTGGAAAATTGCAAGTTTCATATAAATGGGGCCGCTTGTGCATTCCAAAAGCACCGAGCACATGCAGCTCGAGCCATGAATTAAATTAATGCATCGGAAAGTTCACGGGCTGCACCCCCGGTTGAGTAGTGTTCACACCAGAATATTGCTTTTACTACCGCCCATTCTTATGCTCGTTTATTTATAGGTAGGTAATTTTAATCCGTGTTTGCTACATATTTACAGGCTACAGGTTCCTAGTCCAAAATAACACAATTGATACAAAATCTCCACTGTTACGCCAAAATACAGAACATCTGTTGACAGCAGATAAAAGCCGGATTCCGATCATCCGTATCCGTCCAGTGCCGCGTACCAGTTCCAGAGACAAGACATATGACAGTGGTCATTCGTGTCTCGGACAAGTACAGAGCACGAGGGGGGGCACAAGAATCAATGGGTGCGCGGAGCTCGAGAGAGAAAAGGTCAAAAGTATTATTTTTGATGCCATTTTGGATCATTGCAGATCTGAAGCAATTGTGGAAGCAATTTGCAATTTGGTATATGTAGAACAATATAATATAGAAACACAGGGAAACCATAAAAATATGACATCCCAACTCCCCAGAACGGCCGCGGATCCGCAACCAACATGGTGACTCGGCCGTGGATCCGCGGCCGAGTTGACTCTGTAAGAGTTGAATTTTTAGGGGCAGTTTGGACATTTCATGTAGAGCCAGAATGTGGCCCTAGGGTTTCAGCACGCAGCCTATAAATAGCCCAGTTTTGTGCAAGCCAAATTCTTCTTGATGTCTTGATTTCCATTCTCTCTTTGTTAGGATTTAGCCTAGTTTCTTCTTCTTCTTCTTCATTCTTTCCTCCATGAAAATTGTAGTGAGAGCTTTTTGAGTAGAAGATCAATGAGGATGAGGGTTATTTTTATCTTGTCTCTTTTATTTATTGTCTTGTAATTTTATTGTCTTGTATTGTAATTTTATTATTTGTTGTTAACTAGTTATTGTTATTTCTTTTCTTGTTCTCTTTTCTTTTCTTCTTTTATCCGTATTTTTAAGCGATGATACTTGACGGAGTTCCTTGCTAAGGTGAGAACCCAAGAGTTAGCTTGCTTCACTTGTAAAACCGTATTTTCCTCTTTTCTTCCTTCTTGTTTTGTTTTCTTTTCTTTTATGATGTGTGAATAATTTCCCTCTTGTTAAGGCTAAGGAAGGTGGAATGAGGGACGGAGAAATCCCTTGTGCTTCTCTTCGCCAAACATCTTGAAACGAACCCCGACCAAACAAACGCAACCCCCTCACTTAGGCGCGCTATATGTGACGTATAGCCGCGACCTAAGTCGAGAAGTCCTTTAAGCGCACTACAACATGACATGTAGTTGTGACTTAATTGGATACATGGTTGCGAGTGTTTGGCCGAGGGTTGGAAATAAGCGTATTTAGCGGACGGACAAGGTGCACTAGGAATGGACTTAGCGTTGGAAAGCTTGCTTAAACTCGCAAATCCCATTCCTATGTCCTTCTAATCCCCTCTACTTTCGATTATCCCAACATCATCTTAAGAATGGCAAAAGACAAGCACAAGACTAATCCTAACTCTACTAACCGACCTTAACCTTAACAAGCTTACTTGAACATAAATACGAACACTTAGGATAGAACTGAACAAACATATACACATTCTTTATTGACTCGTCTAAAACTCGAACGGACATACAACCATCTCCCTGTGGATCGACTCGTGCTCAACCGGCTAGCTGCAAAGCGACACCGTCCTGATCGCGGTTATAACTTTATAACTTTGAACATCCGACACGCCAAAAGCGTGCGATCAAATGGCGCCGTTGCCGGGAAACGGTAATATATTTTCTTTCTTGTTATTCGGGTTAATATTCTTTTTGTATATATATAAAATTATAAATAAAAAAAAATCTTTTTGTTATTTGTGATAATTTTTGTGTGCAAGTGTGCAGGCTAATCTGGAGCAAGTACTGTAATTAAATCAAGAAACAGAGCATTTTATTTTGGAGTAGAGATCAAGGGGAGTGCAGGGAATCAAATCAGAGGCTCCAATTCCACTGTTTGACCGCGGAACCGCGGTCAAAGTGGGGCTTTGGCCGCGGTTCCGCGGCTGAATTGAGGCCTCTGTGCCCCAATTTTTTTCTGCCCTTTCTCTTTCCTTTTATCTTCTCTGTGAATTCCACTATACTATATTTATTTTCTGTAGGTTTCTTTGCATAGATTGCGCAGCCGCCAAATAAATTTTTGTTGTTTTAGATTTTGTTTGTTTACCGCTTTGCATATATTAATACGGACATTAAGGGGCTATAACACCAATTCAGATTGGGTGGGGATTTCATCACCCTTCCTAAGACCCCATAAATCACTAATTGCATACGCATTACCTTGAGCTAACAAAAAATACTAGACTCAGCCCTAAGGACGTCGCGCTCAATAGGACAGAGGACTAGTTGTAGGCATCGGCCGTTTATCCTAACATGACTTTGCGGTGTCTAGGCAAGTGTGTCTAAGGCAAGTAGTTACTTAATTAGGTCCATTACTTGTAGTGGAGAGCCTCCCACTTATCTGGCACTTATCTGGCCGCAATTGGCGGTGAAGAGCCGGTTTGAGGTCCTATTTCTAGCCCTTTGGAACAGTTAGGAGCTGTCTAGCTGACCTAGGTGACCCTAGCTCTAGGTGTGTTTGTGCATATTGTGATTGTGATTGTGCTTGTAAATTTCAGTCCCATAATTCCTTATTCTTTTAAACAAACAATTTTCAAAACTCCAAAAACAAACTTTTTTTTTCTTTCTTTCTTTTAATAAAAATAAAAAAAATCCGCATTCTTTTTTCCCTCCTTTTTCTTCTTCTTCTCTTCATATCATAGGTACTCCGCCTCGAAAAACTCTTGCCGAACTTTGGTACCCACAACCAGACATTACTTCTTATGGTTCTTGCTTTGGTCGAATTTCAAACGACCCCTCCATGCCCAAAATTTCATTGAAAGATCGCATAGACGCGTCTAGGACAAACACTTGCCCTCCGCAATCCACTTTGTATCAACCTTTTCAACCTCCCGCACCCGCTTATGTTGATACACCTTTTGCAAGTCGTTTTTTGTCCATCGCTGACATATTGAACAATCTCGTAGCCGATCTTTCACTCCTTTCACCACTTCAAATTCTTGGGATCAACAATTCCAACCACCTTCTTATCATAATGTTGATCCTACTCCTGTCCAACCAGTCAATTCCTACCAGTCCTACCCGACTTTTGCACCTTCCCTAGACATTGCTTCTGAACAGCCTTATGGGAGTTTTCAGTATCCAAACAATTTTGAATCTTTTACTGAAACCCCTTCACAACCTATGTCTAGTCTGGAACAGTCGTTGGAAGACTTTAGGGTAGCGTCATGCCAACAGATGATGGATTTGAATGCGTCCATGGCCGCCCTCATACAACCTACTGACCCGGTAGCTAGTTCCCAACTAGCTCCAAATTTTCAAATGTATGAAGAGGCAGTATGACAGGTTGAGAATTTGAGTAGAGAGAGTGAGCCGTATACCTTTCCAAATCAAACCTACCCGTTTCAACTTGAATCCCACAACTCCTGTTTTGAAAGTCTATCGAGTGTCCCAAATGATTTATCAATTGAAGATAGAACGATTAATGAGTTGTGCGACTTTGTAGTATTTGATTTACCCGATTGTGAAGGGTCCCTTTTGAGTGAAACCACACCCAATCCTTTTGACCTCTACACCTCCATCTTAGAACCAAAATTGATTGAAATCCATGCTTTTGATGATGTGTGTGAGAATATTGATTTTCACTTGATTGAGGATATTGACGCCGGGAATTTTTTGGATGATGAACCCATAGCTTTGGATGAGTTTGTCTCTCCAATTCATCATCCCGAGTCATTAAATGTTTTTCCCGAACCCCATATGCATCTGGATTTTGAAGATAAATGCATGGATGTGCTGAATTTTGAGGAAAATTTTGAAGATAGTTTTGAGGATGAACCAGTTTTGCTTGATGAGTCGGATTTCCCAATTCATCCTGTCCCTGTCATTGACTGTGTACACCTTCCTGAACCCTTAATCGATACCCTTCCTCAATCACTTCCCCCCCATCCTTTCCATCGTTCCGACATTGCAAGAAACCGTATCATTTTCACTTCCTGTGTCTGGTTTACCAAGTTCGGCTTACCCATGGTTTCTCACGAATCTTGAGGGATTTGACCCAATTTCTCGCCATATTGATAGATTAGTACAATCCATCTTTTCACATCGATCATTACAGATTATACTAATTTATTCAATCCATTTCCACCCTCAAGTTCGTATTCCACTTCTTTCTCCCTTCCGCCATTCTTCTTCTCATATACCGAGACCGTATCCCGCGTCTATCTCCATACTGTCTCGTGTATTCTCTATTTCTTACCTCTCCGCATTCTTTCACCAGCCACTGCTTTATCACGATAAGATCTTTGAATGGTTGGTGCTCACTTTTGGTCTGTGTAAGGCCTTGTATAGCTTGATACTGTTCTTTCCCCCTGATCCTGAGCTTCACCGCTTAAACAGTGAAAACATTGTTTTACTTAAGTTTGGGGGGGGGGGAAACTTTTTGTATATATTTTTTGTTTTCCTTTTTTGTTATGTATATAATTTGTTTTTAGGGAGCGCCGACAATTTTGACCCTCTTGGTGTAGCCTGACAGTGAGGGCACTGTCAAGTTTAAGTTTGGGGGTGTGCTCGGTAAGCTTTCTTCCTTCGCATTCATTTGTATATTTTGCATTTGCATACCTTACTAAAAACCCATAAAAATCAAAAAAAATTCCAAAAAATATAAAAACTTTGTCGTCAAGTTAGCTAATAGGGTAACTTAGATTTTTATTCTGAAAGTTTAGTTGATATGTTAGAAATAACTAAATTCTAGGCTTAGGAATTGAAAATCCTAAAATAACCCTCATTCTGTTTAAACTTGATGATTATACGTCCTTACAGTTTTTTTTAGAAGTAGGTAATCTTGAGTTCAGTTCTTGAGTTAAGTTAAGATGAGGGGAAAGTATTGAAGCTTTACTAAAGGATAAGTCTGAAAAATAGTTTCTTTTCTTTAGTTCAAATTTAGAAAGTATATACCCTTCAAACTGCACTTACACGCACCTTGAAACTTGGGATAGTAGAGGATACCTAGAAATACTCTTGCCTGAAAACCTAGTATGAAAGAAAAAACGGCATTTAAAGCTAAACACCAAAAGAGCATATTGAAAAATATATCCGGTCTTGAAAAGAAAAAGAAAAAAAGAAAAAGAAAAAAAAATAGAATAAAGTCAAGACCTGGAAACTGCTATTTACGCTTTAAGCTCACACATTTAGTAATCGGCCGTTAGTGCCTCAAGAAGCATTGATAGTCGCATGAAAAGTGTGTGAGCAAATCCGTCCATCCTTAATGAAAAGAAGTAGTATTAGGTATTAGGGCAAGGGTATTATAGCTTGAATTGAATTCTTGAGTGTAGGGGTGCATATATACACACACGTAGGGGTATACAATCGATGTTTGGATAAAAGATAGAAATTAAAGATAAGACTTATGTTTTCTGTAAAGTTGATAAAAATCCCTGATTTAAGACCACGCTTTAGAAGGATAACTCAGGAGATACCAACATCTTTCTAAACTTTTTTGGAACGTATAGGATCTAAGGTTAAAATAGATAGGAGGTATGAAACATAAGGGTTGGATATTTCTAACTTAGGATAACAGAGTTTCTAATGTAGATACTAAACTGTAGGAGTAGAATCAATGTTAACTTATGACACTAGCTTGACGGGATTTTGTGGGTGTAATCCGCTGAAAACCCTCAGGAGACAACACTCCTCCTACTAGGGACACCTAAAGGTATAACGGCTTGTTGCACACGCTCAGTGCAATCGCGTTCCCTGCGAATGTGCGGTTAGGATTCTTTTTTGTGAATAATTGGTTTTGCTTGGGACGAGCAAAAGTTAAGTTTGGGGGTATTTGTTCACACCAGAATATTGCTTTTACTACCGCCCATTCTTATGCTCGTTTGTTTATAGGTAGGTGCTTTTAATCCGTGTTTGCTATATATTTACAGGCTACAGGTTCCTAGTCCAAAATAACGCAATTGATACAAAATCTCCACTGTTACGCCAAAATACAGACATCTGTTAACAGCAGATAAAAGCCGGATTCCGATCATCCGTATCCGTCCAGTGCTGCGTGTTCATAACAGAATACTGCATTTTATACCGCCCATTCTTATGCTCGTATGTTTATAGGTAGGTGCTTTTAATCAGTGTTTGCTACATAATTGCAGAATACAGGTTCTCGGCTCTGAACAATGAATATCATGGAAAAGTACGACAAATTCCGGATTATTGCCAACAACAGATAAAACACGGTCTCCGCTCTCTATCCGTGTGTTGCCACATACCAGTTAAGGGACAAGATGGCAAATCAATTGTCATGTCATGCACAAAGCTCTAGGTCAACACAAGATCCAAGAAATCTACGCGGAGCTCGAGGAAATCATGGCAAAAGATCCACATCACATCACTTTTTTGTTGTGCTAGAATTCTGGAAATATTGTGAAGAGATTATGAGAAAAGTCATATACCACACTGAAGAGGACAACAAACCAGGGACCCCGACCAAAGCCCACAGCCCAACACCACTAAAGGGCCGCGGATCCGCGGCCAATAGGGGGTATTGGCCGCGGATCCGCGGCCATGTGGGGTCTTCATTCTGTCGTTTTTCATGGGCACTTTAGGTACTTCATTTTATGTCAGAATTTGCCCCTAGGGTTTCATTTCCCTGCCTATAAATACAGCAGATCTGAGCCAAGCAAAGGGTCCAATTTCATGTCATTCTTTGTTCTTCTTTCTTTTTAGGATTTAGTCTTTTTCTTCTTCTTCTTCATTTTTTTTCCATGAAAATTGTAGTGAGAGCTTTTTGAGTGGGAGATCAATGAAGATGAGGGCTTTTTGTATCATTCTCTTTTGTTTCTTCTTCCTCTTGAGATTCTTGCTTTCTCTTGATCATTCAACCTCTTCATTGAGCTTGAATGGTTAAGGGTTAGTTATTGATCTCAAGGGTCGTATTTTCTTATGGAATTAGCGCTTCATTTCACATGCGTTCTCTACCCTTCCCTTGATCTTGCAACCTCTTGATTGAGCTTGCAAGTTTAAGGGTTGGCTATTGATCCCATGCTTGTCTTGAGTTCTAGTTTCTTGTTCTTTTTATCGCTTTTTATTACTTTCTTATTATTATCTTGCTTTACTTTCTTGCAATTTAATTCATGCACTTAATTACTTGTAATCTTTTCTTTTCTCTTTTCTTTTCTTTGTTCTTTTCTTTTGCTCTTTTTGGTTCTTTTTGTGAATGTTGTATTTATTGTTGTTGTTAAGAATCCATATGATATTGTAAGTTAACATTTCTTTGCTCATTTTCTTTTCCCGTTATTTTCTATTGAACTCCGCCCAAACCATACGCAAGCGCTCCGTTAGGCACCCTACCCTAACAAGGTAACGGTGATTCCTAACCGCGACCGGTTGCGTTCGGTTTAGCCGGAGGCGAAAGCAAGAGACAAGAACGGACGGACAAGGGTAAATAAGCCGTATTCCACGAATACCGCGCTTAAATCCCCTAATCCACGTTGTTGCCGATTGCTCTAGCTTCAATTGGTCAAGACTCGGCTCAAAGGTTTTGAGTACGGATTTCTTTAGCTTACATTATCGTATCCTTTCTTAACAACTTTATACTTGCAAATAATACACATAGGTTAGACTGAACAAACTCATACAGATTCTTTATTGACTCGTCTAAAACAAGAAAGGACATACTACCATCTCCTTGTGGATCGACCCGTGCTCAACCGGCTAGCTGCAAAGCGACACCGTCTTGATTGCGGTTAACTTTAATTCTTTCAATCAAATGGCGCCGTTGCCGGGGAGACGGTAGCGTATTTTCTTTCTTGTTATTCGGGTTAATATTCTTTTTGTATATATTTATAAAAAAATAAAAAAAAATCTTTTTGTTTTTTTTTTGATCATTTTTGTGGGCAAGTGTGCAGATTTTTGCGTATTTGCAAACTGCAATTGTGGGGAGCGAAGTGTACATTCAAGGTTAAGGTGATTACGAAGTACAGTGCCAAAGATCCGGGTAGTTTGACCCGCGCAAGCAAACCGGATTTGATTCAACGGGGGTTTCCTAACCCAAAACTCAACGGTACGTATTTTACTAACACCTTCTTCTCAAATCCGACGCTTCCAATAGACTATTCTTTGCAGGATTCTTTGCAAGTTCGCTAGCAAACGCTAAAAAATTGACTAACCCGTATTTGTTGCAGCGCCGCGCTTAAACTAAAAAACGATTGTTTGATTCTTTATAGAATTTTTGAATTGCGCATTGCATACATTAATACGGACTTAAGGGCAAGCGAACCCCACAAGATACGGTAAAGGATTTCATCACCTTTTCCGTGGCCCACAAATCACGAACTTGCGCATAACGTTTACCCGCACAAAATTTAAAAGAAACTAGACTTTAAGCCTTAAGGACTTCGCGCTCACTAGGAGAAGTTAACTGTGTTTAGAACCTTGCTTAACGGTATATTGTTTACGGGGTGTCTAGGAAAGTGTTAACGGCGAAACCGCCAAAAGAGAAAGGGTTATTTAATTAAGGAACTTCGCGAAAGCGTTGGAAAACCTCCCCTTATCTCTGCACTTACCTGGCCTCGTGATCAGTGTATCTTGAGCCTGTTTCTCGACACAGTTTTACTTTGACAATCAAGTTCTGGAGCAGGTCTAGTTGACCTAGGTTAACCCTAGAACGATTAGGTGTGTGGTATTTTTTGTGTCGTGATTGTTTTTTTCCATATTCTTTTTGTGTGTATACTTCATTCTTTTGTTAATATATAACTAAAAAAAAAAAAAATTATCACATTCTTTTTCCCCTCCTTTTCTCTGCCTTTCTCTCTTTCTCTCTTCATATCATGGGTACTCCACCTCGCAAAACTCTTGCCGAACTTTGGTACCCATAACCAGACATTACTTCTTACGGTTCTTGCTTTGGCCGGACTTCGAACGATCCATCCATGCCAAAAATTTCATTGAGAGATCGGATAGACGCGTCTAGGACAAAAAATTTGACTCCGCAATCAACTTCGTATCAACCATTTCAAACATTCACCCCTTCTTACGTTGATAACCCTTCTTCGAGTCATGTTGCAACTCCAAGACCTATGTCTATTGCAGAACATATTGAACAATCTCGTAGCCGATCTTTCACTCCTGTCACCACTTCAAATTCTTGGGATCAACAATTTCATTCACCTTCTTATCCAAATGTTGATCCTGCTCCTGTCCAGCCATTCAATTCCTACCAATCCTACCCTACTTTTGCACCTTCCCTAGACATTGCATCAGAACCGCCATTAGGGAGTTTTCAGTATCCAAACAACTTTGAATCTTTTACTGAAACCCCTTCACAACCCATGTCTAGTCTGGAACAGTCGTTGGAAGACTTTAGGGTAGCGTCAAGCCAACAGATGATGGATTTGAATGCGTCCATGGCCGCCCTGATGCAACCTAGTGACCCGGTAGCTAGTTTTCAACTAGCTCCAACTTTTTCAATGTATGATGAGGCGGCAGGACAGGCTGTGAATTTGAGTGGAGAGAGTGAGATGTACCCCCTTCCAAATCAAACCTACCCGTCCCAAATTGAATCCAACAACTCCTGTTTTGAAAGTCTATCGAGTATCCCACATGATTTATCAATTGAAGATAGAATGATGAATGAGTTGTGCGACTTCGTAGTGTTTGATTTGCCCGATTGTGAAGGGTCCCTTCCTAGTGAAACCATACCTAATCCTTTTGACCTCTACACCTATATCTTAGAACCAGAATCGATTAATATCCATGCTTTTGATGAGGTGTCAGAGAATTTTGATTTTCACTTGATTGAGGATATTGACGCTGGTGATATTTTGGATGATGAACCCGTAGATTCGGCTGAGTTTGTCTCTTCAAATCATCATCCCAAGTCATTAAATGTTTTTCCCAAACCCCATATGCGTCTGGACTTTGAAGAGAAGAGCATGGATGTGCTAAATTTTGAGGAGAATTTTGAGGATATTTTTGAGGATGAAACAGTTCTAGATGATGAGTCGGATTTTCCAATTCATCCTGTTCCTTTCACTGACTGTGTACACCATCCAGAACCCTTAACCGATACCCTTCCTCACCCACTTCCCTCCATCCTTTCCATCGTTCCTACATTGCAAGAAACCGTATCATTTTTACTTCCTGTGTCTGGTTTACCAAGTTCGGCATACCCATGGTTTCTCACGAATCTTGAGGGATTTGACCCCATTTCTCGACGGATAAATATATTAGCACAATCGCTTTTCACACATCGGTCATCACAAATTGTGCTAATCTATTTACTCCATTCGCACCCTCAAGTTCGTATTCCACTTCTTTTTCCCTTCCGCCATTCTTCTTCCTCTCATATACCGAGACCATATCCCGCTTCTCTCCGCATATGGTCTCGCGTATTCTCCATCTCTTTTCTCTACGCCTTCTTCCACCAACCTGTACATTATAGCGATAAAATCTTTGAATGGTTGGTGTTAACTTTTGGCCTGTGTAAGGCCTTGTATAGCTTGATACTGTTCTCTTTCCCCCTAATCCTGAATTTCAACGCTTAACAGTGGAAACACTGTTTTACTTAAGTTTGGGGGGGACTCCTTTTTTGTATATATTTTTTTGTTTTCCTTTTTGTTTTGTATATAATTTGTTTTTAGGGAGCGCCGGCAATTTTGACCCTCTTGGTGTAGCCTGACAGTGAGGGCACTGTCAAGTTTAAGTTTGGGGGTGTGTTCGGTAAGCTTTCTTCCTTCGCATTCATTTGTATATTTTTGCATTTGCATACCTTATTAAAAAAACACAAAAATCGAAAAATTTTCCAAAAATATAAAAACTTTGTCGTCAAGTTAGCTAATAGGGTAACTTAGATTTTTATTCCGAAAGATTAGTTGATATGATAGAAATAACTAAATTCTAGGCTTAGGAATTGAAAACCCTAAAAATAACCCTCATTCTGTTTAAACTTGGTAAGTATACGTCCTTACAGTTTTTTTTGAGAAATAGGTAATCTTGAGTTCAGATTTTGAGTTAAGTCAAGATGAAGGGAGAGTATTGAAGCTTTGCTGAAGGATAAGTCTGAAAAATAGTTTCTTTTCTTGAGTTCAAATTTAGAAAGTATATACCCTACAAATTGCACTTACACGCACCTTGAAACTTGGGATAATAGAGGATACCTAGAAATACTCTTGCCTGAAAGCCTAGTATGAAAGAAAAAACGGTATTTAAAGCTAAACACCAAAAGAGCATATTGAAAATTATATCCGGTCTTGAAAAAGAAAAAGAAAAAGAAAAAAAAGAAAAATAAAGTCAAGACCTGGAAACTGCTATTTACGCTTTAAAGTTCACACATTCAGTAATCGGTCGTTAGTGCCTCAAGAAGCATTAATAGTCGCATGAAAGGTGTGTGAGCAAATCCGTCCATCCTTAATGAAAAGAAGTAGTATTAGGTATTAGGGCAAGGGTATTATAGCTTGAATTGAATTCTTGAGTGTAGGGGTTCAAATATACACACACGTAGGGGTATACGATCGATGTTTGGACAAAAGATAGAAATAAAGAATAAGACTTGTGTTTTCTGTAAAGTTGATAAAAATCCCTGATTTGAGGCCGCACTTTAGAAGGAAAACTCAGGAGAACCAACATCTTTCTAAACTTTTTTGGAACGTATATGATCTAAGGTTAAATAGATAGGAGGTGTGAAGCATTAGGGTTGGATATTTCTAACTTAGGATAATAGAGTTTCTAACGTAAATACTAAACTGTAGGAGTAGAATCATTGTTAACTTATGAAACTAGCTTGACGGGATTTTGTGGGTAGTATCCGCTGAAAACCCTCAGGAGACAACACTCTTCCTACTAGGGACACCTAGAGGTTTAACGGCTTGTTGCACATGCTCAGTGCAATCGCGTTCCCTGCGAAAGTGCGGTTAGGATTTTATTTTTATGAATAATTGGTTTTGCTCGGGACGAGCAAAAGTTAAGTTTGGGGGTATTTGTTCATAACAGAATACTGCATTTTATACCGCCCATTCTTATGCTCGTGTGTTTATAGGTAGGTGCTTTTAATCAGTGTTTGCTACATAATTGCAGAATACAGGTTCTCGGCTCTGAACAATGAATATCATGGAAAAGTACGACAAATTCCGGATTACTGCCAACAACAGATAAAACACGGTCTCCGCTCTCTATCCGTGTGTTGCCACATACCAGTTAAGGGACAAGATGGCAAATCAATTGTCATGTCATGCACAAAGCTCTAGGTCAACACAAGATCCAAGAAATCTACGCGGAGCTCGAGGAAATCATGGCAAAAGATCCACATCACATCACCTTTTTGTTGTGCTAGAATTCTGGAAATATTGTGAAGAGATTATGAGAAAAGTCATATACCACACTGAAGAGGACAACAAACCAGGGACCCCGACCAAAGCCCACAGCCCAACACCACTAAAGGGCCGCGGATCCGCGGCCAATAGGGGGTATTGGCCGCGGATCCGCGGCCATGTGGGGTCTTCATTCTGTCGTTTTTCATGGGCACTTTGGGTACTTCATTTTATGTCAGAATTTGCCCCTAGGGTTTCATTTCCCTGCCTATAAATACAGCAGATCTGAGCCAAGCAAAGGGTCCAATTTCATGTCATTCTTTGTTCTTCTTTCTTTTTAGGATTTAGTCTTTTTCTTCTTCTTCTTCATTTTTTTTCCATGAAAATTGTAGTGAGAGCTTTTTGAGTGGGAGATCAATGAAGATGAGGGCTTTTTGTATTATTCTCTTTTGTTTCTTCTTCCCCTTGAGATTCTTGCTTTCTCTTGATCATTCAACCTCTTCATTGAGCTTGAATGGTTAAGGGTTAGTTATTGATCTCAAGGGTCGTATTTTCTTATGGAATTAGCGCTTCATTTCACATGCGTTCTCTACCCTTCCCTTGATCTTGCAACCTCTTGATTGAGCTTGCAAGTTTAAGGGTTGGCTATTGATCTCATGCTTGTCTTGAGTTCTAGTTTCTTGTTCTTTTTATCGCTTTTTATTACTTGCTTATTATTATCTTGCTTTACTTTCTTGCAATTTAATTCATGCACTTAATTACTTGTAATCTTTTCTTTTCTCTTTTCTTTTCTTTGTTCTTTTCTTTTGCTCTTTTTGGTTTTTTTTGTGAATGTTGTATTTATTGTTGTTGTTAAGAATCCATATGATATTGTAAGTTAACATTTCTTTGCTCATTTCCTTTTCCCGTTATTTTCTATTGAACTCCGCCCAAACCATACGCAAGCGCTCCGTTAGGCACCCTACCCTAACAAGGTAACGGTGATTCCTAACCGCGACCGGTTGCGTTCGGTTTAGCCGGAGGCGAAAGCAAGAGACAAGAACGGACGGACAAGGGTAAATAAGCCGGATTCCACGAATACCGTGCTTAAATCCCCTAATCCACGTTGTTGCCGATTGCTCTAGCTTCAATTGGTCAAGACTCGGCTCAAAGGTTTTGAGTACGGATTTCTTTAGCTTACATTATCGTATCCTTTCTTAACAACTTTATACTTGCAAATAATACACATAGGTTAGACTGAACAAACTCATACAGATTCTTTATTGACTCGTCTAAAACAAGAAAGGACATACTACCATCTCCCTGTGGATCGACCCGTGCTCAACCGGCTAGCTGCAAAACGACACCGTCTTGATTGCGGTTAACTTTAATTCTTTCAATCACTGCGTACCAGTTCCAGAGACAAGACATATGACAGTGGTCATTCGTGTCTCGGACAAGCACAGAGTACGAGGGGGGCAGCACAAGAATCAATGGGTGCGCGGAGCTCGAGAGAGAAAAGGTCAAAAGTATTATTTTTGATGTCATTTTGGATCATTGCAGATCTGAAGCAATTGTGGAAGCAATTTACAATTTGGTACATGTAGAACAATATAATATAGAAACACAGGGAAACCACAAAAATACGACATCCCAACTCCCCACAACGGCCGCGGATCCGCGGCCAACATGACGACTTGGTAGGAGTTGAATTTTTAGGGGCAGTTTGTACATTTCATGTAGAGCCAGAATGTGGCCCTAGGGTTTCAGCACGCAGCCTATAAATAGCCCAGTTTTGTGCAAGCCAAAGTCTTCTTGATGTCTTGATTTCCATTCTCTCTTTGTTAGGATTTAGCTTAGTTTCTTCTTCTTCTTCTTCATTTTTTCCTCCATGAAAATTGTAATGAGTACTTTTTGAGTGGAAGATCAATGAAGATGAGAGTTATTTTTATCTTGTCTCTTTTATTTATTGTCTTGTAATTTTATTATCTTGTATTGTAATTTTATTATTTGTTGTTAACTAGTTGTTGTTATTTCTTTTCTTGTTCTCTTTTCTTTTCTTCTTTTATCCGTATTTTCAAGCGATGATACTTGACGGAGTTCCATGCTAAGGTGAGGACCCAAGAGTTAGCTTGCTTCACTTGTAAAACCGTATTTTCCTCTTTTCCTCCTTCTTGTTTTGTTTTCTTTTCTTTTATGATGTGTGAATAATTTCCCTCTTGTTAAGGCGAAGGAAGGTGGTATGAGGGACGGAGAAATCCCTTGTGCTTCTTTTCGCCAAACATCTTGAAACGAACCCGGACCAAACAAATGCAACCCCCTCACTTAGGCGCGCTATACGTGACATATAGCCGCGACCTAAGTCGAGAAGTCCTTTAAGCGCACTACAACGTGACATGTAGTTGTGACTTAATTAGATATATGGTTGCGGGTGTTTGGCCGAGGGTTGGAAATAAGCGTATTTAGCGGACGGACAAGGTGCACTAGGAATGGACTTAGCGTTGGAAAGCTTGCTTAAACTCGCAAATCCCATTCCTATGTCCTCCTAATCCCCGCTACTTTCGATTATCCCAACATCGTCTTAAGAATGGCAAAAGACAAGCACAAGACTAATCCTAACTCTACTAACTGACCTTAACCTTAACAAGCTTACTTGAACATAAATACGAACACTTAGGATAGAATTGAACAAACATATACACATTCTTTATTGACTCGTCTAAAACTCGAATGGACATACAACCATCTCCCTGTGGATCGACTCATGCTCAACCGGCTAGCTGCAAAGCGACACCGTCCTGATCGCGGTTATAACTTTAGAACTTTGAACATCCGACACGCCAAAAGCGTGCGATCAAGTAGTGTCGGCCGCCAAGCTAAGGCCATGATACTAATGAGCCAGTCTAACAATCCCAACAGCGACCTGTCTCCCTTCAACCATCCGATGAGCTTGGTAGAAGACAGACGGCCTCATGTAGCGAGGGTGCATGGGAAGCGCGAACCATTATAACCATAAACCAATGAACCCTAGAAAGAACGCTTCTTCATCGATGTCCTGAGCGGCGATTTCTGAAAAGGGGACGACCGCGACGTTTGGAAGGAAGAAACTCTTTTGATCGGCTTCCGTTATCGGTCGGCTATCCAAGCCAAAACCGAAAGGATCATCAAGTTTGGTAAACCTTTCACCTTGTTGCGATAAAGTTTCTGGGCGGAGAAAACGGGCGATGAAGTCCGCAAAGCTAACCCCATGGCTTCCAGATTCTAGAAATAGGCCCTCGTAAATGTTTAGCACCTTGATCAAGCTGGGGAATCAGTGCTGAATGGAATTCTCTGGGGTTAGACCCCTCATCACCAGTTGGGTAGCAAAAATATATTCATCAGGGGGCAAGATCTCCTCATAATGCTCCCCTCTGACAGGCAAGCCGGAGATATCCGCAAACTCCTCCAAAGAGATGGAAACTTCCCGATCTAGCATAAGGAAGGTGTGAGTTGGAACATTCCATTGTTCCAAAAAGGCCTTGACCCACCATGCTGGAGGTGTGGAATACAGGAACAGAGAAGCATAGATCGCGGGGTACAACCCGAGCCTCAGCAACTCTGACTTCTTTGCCGATAAGATGTATCGGGCCCACTGCAGATATCCAGCAGAGTGACAGGGAGTCAAGCCTATGTTGTATGGCTGTCCCTAAGGGCGCGACTCGCCCTGGCATATACGCCGTCCTAGAATGTCCAAAGCCATCGGCGGTTGTACAGGTATTGCAGCCATAGAGGGCTGAAGGAAACCCTTTGAAGTCCAATTAACAACCTTCACAGCATAGTTTACCGGGGGTACGTCAGCATAATGAATCGCCGAAATGGGCTCTGAAGGTGTTGCGCAAGAGAAGCTGCGCCGACCCATGATGATCTGGTTGTACCATGTTCCCCATAAATGGAGATTCTTCCGCTCTGGGTCGTGATCCTTGATCAGTGCGAAAACTTCTCGGTCTACCGGCGCTGCAGGGAACTCGCTTTCTGAACAGACAAAGGGAAACAAAGTATCGAAAGACATGGTACCTGCGTGAAATAAGAACAAAGTTAGCCGTCAATGCTACAAGTCAAGTTCTGACACTGAGTACTTTAAATTCGTACCGCACTGCAATGCAGTGGAAAGGGACCTAGTGGGACCCACATAATCTAAATGATAACTCATCATTAATAAAACAGTCTCATCATTTGATAAGACTGTTATTAAATGAGAAAATCCTCAAAGGATTCTCATTTAATGAGGGCCCCTCGGGTCAAGGAGTAAATCTCCCATTGAGAGAAGCGCTTTATAACAGAGTGACATCTGTCAGCTCTGATGATGAAAGGAATAAAATTTCTCAAGAAAAATCTTGAAAAGCCATGCTCTGTAAAATGATGGAATAACCCATCAGAAAACTTAAAGCAAAGCTTTTTAATGAATCAAAAATTCCGAGATTTTCAAGATCTAGGAACAAACTCTAAGAGTTTTCATGAAAGATTAACAAATCAATATGATTTGAAAAGAGCAAAGCTCTGTTAATGGGTTAAGAAACCCTAAGAAAGATCTCTTTAGATCTATGAAGAGCAAAGCTCTATTGAGAAACCCTAAAAATTTATATGATTTGAAAAGAGCAAAGCTCTGTTAATGGGTGAAACCTTAGAAAGATTTAATCTTTACCTAAATTTTTGACAGAGTTCTGTCCCTAAGAAAATTCTTAAGAAGAAGAGCTATGCTCTGAAGGAGAAATAATTCTCAGGAAAAAAAAGTAAGAAGATGAACATAGATCATCTCAAAGGGCCAAGGGTCCTATTTATAGGCATAGAGAGCCGTTTCAACTTCTAAGTTGATCCAATGGCAGAGATGCTGCCACCGCTGCACTCACGTGCATGCCAAGTGAGCGCAACGGTGGGGGGGCATTTGTTTCCCTCAATCAGAGCAAAGATCTGTTCAAATTTTCAAAATTTGAAATGAAGCGGTGCTTCATAAAAGCGCTGCTTCATAAAAGCGCTAGCAAGAAGCGCTCACGTGCAAAGCACGGGTGCGCTGGCGCTAAGAGCGCCAGCGCTCTGAAGAAGCGCTCACGTGCAGAGCACGGGTGCGCTAGCACTAAGAGCGCCTGCGCTCTGAAGCAGCGCTCACGTGCAAAGCACGAGTGCGCTAGAGCTAGAACTAAATGTTCCCCACCGTTGGATCAAAGATCCAACAAAGTTGATAAATCATCAAGTTACCAGAATAAAATTGTGTTAAGAAAACATTCTTCAGAATCTTTCCAAACAAAAAGATTTTGCTCTGTAAATCAGAGCACCGTGGAATCAATGATCCAATGGTGATTAAAAATCACTAAAATACCGAATAAATTCTGTGTGGGGAAATATTTCCCAATCTTGTTAAAAACAAGAAGATCACCTTCTGTAAAACAGAAGCCCTAGGATCAAAAATCCAACAGTGGGGAAATCCCTAAATCAATTAGAAAAAAAATCTCTTCAACTGATTCAACAAATCATCTTGCCCTATATAAAGGCCCCAAGACTTCAAGTCTGATAGAGAGGAACCCCCCCATAAGCTTTGAGAAATTTAAAAGAAAAGAGCAAGCTCTAAGAAGAAGAACCTTTCTTCAACGTAAAAAACAGAGAGTAAAAAATCTCATCAGAAAAAGAACTTAGTTCTTATGCTAGATCATAGATCTTTAAGACAAATTGTCTTTCACAAAAGAGATTATAAAATCTCATTATAAAAGGGGGGAGAATAATTCAATTCTCTTAGGATCACAGATCCATAAAGGTAAAGCCTTTCATAAAAAACATAAGAGATTGAAATATCTCCTATAAAAAAATAATAAGAACTTTGTTCTTAGATCCACGAGACAAAGTCTCTTATAAATAGAAAATTTAATTCTCAGAGCACAAAGCTACTTAAAAAAGAGCCTTAGCGCTCCAGTTTAAAGAAGCGCCCCAGCACTCCAAATCTAGCGCACAGCGCTCCAAGTCTAAAGAAGCGCCCTAGCGCTCCAAATCTAGCGCACAACGCTACAGAGCCTTAGCGCTCCAAATTTCACAAAGAAGCGCTCTGCGCTCATTGTCTGGCGCATAGCGCCAAGCGTACCACGTGCTCCTCACGTGTGCGCTACTCACAAGAAGCGCTCTGCGCTCATTGTCTGGCGCATAGCACCAAGCGCGCCACATTCTCCTCACGTGTGCACTACTCCCAAAAAGCGCTCTACGCTCATTGTCTGGCGCATAGCGCCAAGCGCACCACGTGCTCCTCACGTGTGCGCTACTTGACAGAAGTGCTCTGCGCTCATTGACTGGCACTCAGCGCCAAGCGCCCCACGTGCTTCTCACGTATGCGCTGAGAGAATATAAATTTTTCTTTAAATGATAAAGCCCCAGAGCTATAATGAGTGCTCAGCATTCAATAAAAGACAAAAAGTTGTCAGGACCAATGCTCAGCATTATTAAGTGAAGAAGGACTGAGCCTAATTAAATGTCTAACATTTTAAATGAATGGGCCAAGCCCAAAGTGGCCACAGAACCCTACCTCAGATTAAATGAGCCAATATGCTCATAAATCTTTAACAGATCTTAGTCCAAAACTTGACTACAGATCTCCCAACCAACATTAGTTCAAGGGTACATCTTTTCACACCTCTGATATTTGTCGTTGTAATCCTTCAACGTCTTCAGAGAGATGACGGGTCCCGACAACCATACATTCTATAGACTATGACGTGTTTAAACTGGACTATGATGTCATTAAACTTTACGGACTGTGGGGTCCTTAAACTCATGGAATATGATGTCCTTAAACTTTACAGACTATGATGTCTTTAAACTGGACCGCAAAGTCCCTAAAATAAAACAATAAAGTCCAAATGCTTTTTTGTTGGATCTAAATGATCCTGTTAAGTTGACCTTAGTCTAAAAATTAGACCAACGTATCCTTAACAAACGTTTAAGTTGATCTTAGTCTCAAATGAGACTAACGTATCCTTAAACCCAACCCAAAACCCAAATCTAAGAAAATACGGATTTGGACTAATCCACGCCCTACGGGCGACAACATAAATTAGTCTCCGTATACAATCCACGAGCAACCAAAAATAAAACAAACACACACGATACAAAGTGAATATCTGGAGAAGGAGAAACTGGTTACTGCGATGCGATAGCATAATTAACTGCAGGGGCTTGCGCCTGCAGGGAAGAGCGTACCCACAATCAAAAACCCCTCAAACGAAGGGGAATCTGACAAAGTCTGCTACATCGGCCGCATCCATCTAAACCTCCGATATGCTGTGTCATAAATCAACTTGGCATCTTCGGAGAGTTGGACGGATAAAACCAAATAGCATCTGCCCCCAAATTCAGGCAAGACGGACCTACGCGGTCGCGTCTCTGTGTTCGGTGGAGAACAATGAGGTTTTCTAAAGGTATGCTAAGCAAAAATAATTAAAAGATGTCATATGTAAAGTTTGTGGTATTTAAACGAAAACGCAAATTAAAGTTATATAACATGATATTTTAAGATGAAAATTGTTCTAATTATTTGTTTCATGATTAATGAGCAAGGTATAGTGATATGGATGAGTGATTCCTAAGAAAAATTGTAATTTTCAAGATTATAGAATCGAATGTCGGTATAACTCAACTTACCGATAAGTTTTGAAAAGAAGAATTTTATTGTAGAAAGAGAAGAGGGGAGATGGGACTTACAAGTTAAAAGGAGGGAGGGAATGTAGAGGATGAGGGTAGCAGCCTTCGTGGAGTCGCGGGGTCGCTGGTAACGTCTCGAATTCTCGCCGGAATTTGACCTAAGGCTCACTCCACATGTACTCTTCTTAGACTTAGAAATTTTTGAGAATTTTGGCAATAGATTTCAGAATGAAGAGGGCTAGGGTATAGGGTTGTATTTATAGAATGAAATTAGTGTTTAGGAATTGGAGAAAGAATTAAAAAGCATTTAAAATTGGATTTAAAACTTCATTTTAATTCTCTATTAAATTTCAGGGAAATCAAACAGAACAGGGGTAGTGGGGTAGGCCAAGGGTTTTACTGTGCAGAAAACGAGGACCATCCCCTACGGCGGGGCCGGCGGAGCCGGTCTGGGGGTCAATCTCACCTGCCAAACTGAAGCGTTGGGTGCTTGGATTCTTGTCACGTGTCTTAGTCGCTGTTATTAGCATTTTGCACATGTTTGATTTTCTGTGACTTTTCATTTTACGTGTATTGTACGTGTAAACTTTTGGGCTTCCAAAAATTTTAAAAGAAAAATCAATAAAAATATATGTGGCTGATGGGATTCGAACACAGGGGCTACGTCACAGCAGTGCAAGGTTTTACCAATAAGCTACAAGTTGTTTTCTTGCTTTTCTTAAACAAATTTAATTTATAACTTGTACTCAGGTTAGCAAACTCCATTCTGTATATTAACTTTAAAAAATTTTGGTACAATGAAATTAGAGTCGTTACATTCTACCTTCCTTACAAAAATTTCGTCCTCGAAATTTACAATTATATAAGGACTAATTTACAAATAAGAAAGGGTATTTTGCACGCATATCGTCCTCACGTTCCCACGTTGATTCTCCTGGTGAATCTTTTCTCCATATCACTCGGACCAAGTTTACTTCCTTGTTCCTTAGTGAATTTACCTTTCGGTCCAAGATTTCAACGGGTTGCTGCTCACAAGATAGATCTGTCTGTACAGTGAGTTCGGAGTGATCAAGGATGTGGCTGGGGTCGTTCATATATCTTCAAAGCTGGGATATGGAACACATTTTGCACTCCTTCCAATGAGGGCGGAAGTGCCAAACGATATACCACTTCTCCGATTCTTTCGAGTATGTCGAACGGTCCAATAAATCTGGGACTGGGCTTACCCCTCTTGCCAAAGCGAATTACTCCACGGTTTGGAGAGATCTTTAAGAACACATGATCTCGCGGTTGGAACTCCATATGACGTCGTTTTGCATCAGCCCAGTGCTTCTGTCTGTCTTGGGCTATGCGCATTCTTTCCCTGATCGTGGGAACTACATCCACAATTGCCACGATCATCTCTGATCTAAGGAGTTCCCTATCTCCGATGTCGTCCCAACCTAATGGTGAACGACACTTTTTTCCATAGAGCGTTGCAAAGGGTGCCATTCCAATACTCGCCTGGTAGCTGTTGTTGTATGAACACTCCACAAGATATAGGTGATTTTCCCACGATCCTCCGAAGTCCAACATGCAAGCTCTTAGCATGTCTTCAAGGATCTTAATCGTTCGTTCAGACTGTCCATCTATTTGTGGATGGTAAGCTGTACTGAAGTTCAGACTTGTTCCCAATCTATCTTACAGACTCTACCAAAACTGTGATCGGAATCTGGTGTCACGATCGGAGACAATGCAAACCGGTACTCCATGTAATCTCACAATCTCCTGCATGAGTTCATGGGTATCAGAAACAGTACATCTTGAGGTTAAATCTTACATTAGATTCATACTTACCTCCATGTACTTCTTTGCTAGTGTCTCGGTAGATTGGCCAACTTGAAATGGGATGAAGTGAGCCGACTTGGTGAGTCGATCCACAATAACCCATACAGCATCGTTACCTTTCGTGCTGCGAGGAAGTGCAGTCACGAAGTCCATGGTGATGTGTTGCCATTTCCATTCTGGAATAGGTAACGGTTGAAGTAACCCAGCAGTTCTGTGATGTTCAGCCTTTACTTGCTGACACACCAAACATTTGGCTACGCTTCTGGCTACTTCACGCTTCATGCCATGCTAACAGTAATGTTGCTGTAGATCTTTGTACATCTTTATACCACCAGAGTGTACTGAGTAAGGAGAGTTGTGAGCTTCTTTCATTAACTCTTCCCGAACAGAACCTTGTTGTAGGGTTCCTAGGCACACTAATGAAGTCTCACAAGTGATCAAACATGCCCAATTCAAAATTTTCATATGCCTACAAACCCTAATACGGATCGTTAACTAGAAGTATAGGTGATGCGATGCAAGTAAACAACTTTAACTTAAAAGGAAAGAGGCTACAACCTTTGTAGATCCGGTCCTCCACCTCCTAGGCTCCTTGATGACGTCCCTCCGCTGTCCAAATCGAATCCCGGACTCTAGCATCGGCTTCATCGGAGAAATGGGCGAGCTAGGTCGTCGACTTCGATGCCGAAGATGATCTACGTCGAGGAAACTCAAGATCAAGCTCCAACTTCACCAAGTCATGAAACTGTAAGTCCATGCTACGTCTCCCGGTACTTTCGGGCATGCGGAATTTGGTGAAAAACAATTTTTTAGAGGCGGTAACATGGACTCAAAACCGGATCTTGGTTAAACATCTAACTAACAACCTAACTAGGAGTTGTTAACTACTCGGTTAGGGGTTATACCTTTCTTTCTTGAACTCCTTCCTCTTCAAGCCTCGATGGTTGTCCGGATCGGCTTCACCCCGTCGTCTCCTTGCGCCGAAGATCGATCCACCTGAAAGCTTCTACCTTTGGCTTCTTCTTCGGTCTTTGAAGAAACTAGTTCACTTGGTTTGCTAAACCTTATGAACTAGAGTGAGTAGAGAAGAGTGTGTTGGGATTTTCTCTATGGTTCTTGGTTCTCAACACATGAGACAAGTGAACCATAGACTAAAGAGAGGGAGAGCAAGAGGAAGAAGATGAGAGCTCAAGAACACAAGAGAGAGAATGAAAATGATAGAATGAGAAAGACTTTTCTCACTTGGCTCTCATAATCCAAAACCATCATCACAAAAATAGTAATCAAGTATTGTGTAAAATGGTTCAAGTCAAAATGGCTAAATCATTTCATGCACTCATATTGCACAAGAGAACAAGCAAGTGAAAAGTCTTTGCCATGAAATGATATCCATTGTCATCATGATGGTCAACTAGTCCAACCTAGTCAACCGGTCAACAAAGTCAACAAGTCAACAAAGTCAACCCCTCAACAACCATGTCACCACAATACTTAATTAATATTATTGTTAATCATATATCATATTCTCATTAGGGTTGAGCAAAAAGTCAATAGTCAACAGTCAACGGTCAACAACCCTAATGAGAATCCTCTGCCTCTGTCTCTCCGCCAACTGTGCATACACACCCACATCCGCGTTCCGAGGAACATGAATACAAACTGGATAAAACCAATCCCAATACGTACACTAGGATCTGGCTTAAACCAAAGCCCGCTAGTGTAAACTGTCCGGACACTAAACGTGCACAAGTGCACGGATGTGACTGAACCCTGTCGCAAAACCATGCGACCTGTCGCAAAACCATGCGACCTTTACTCTTTTGCCTAAAGGCGAATAGCTTTATGTGTGGGACTCTAAAGACTCGACACTACGCTGGCAGTGGGTTTAACCACAGACCGCAAGCGGCACTAGCTGTGCGTAACGGTCCCCAGGTAGATGCCGACAAGAAGACTGACGAGGTGAAACCCATCTGAACTCCTACTGAGCCTGAATGTGACAATCTCCGTACAGTCCGGTCTGTTCGTCTGATACATCGCATGGCGGGCCTAGGGGGGCGGTAAAACGTCAGTCCCCTAATAGCGGTACAAGTCGTGTCGGAGTGAAGCCCAATACACCCTGAGATAACACTGGAAGCCTACCAGTATGTCTCGCTTGCCCTGGCCAGGGACTACTCGTGTAATGGCTCTCCTAGACACAGCGCGATGTCAACCCCCAATACCGGGAGAGACGAATCCTGTCTAACCATCACTGCCTCCAAGTGCTTCGGGACTGCACCCAACTACTACCTGTTTGCACGACTCCTTTGAGCCGTGGTAGGGTAGTAATCAAAGTACAGTGGGAACACACTCGAGGTGAAGTGACAGTGTCAAGTCAGCGGACTATAATGTACTCATGTCACCTGGGAACTGATAACTGACGATAAGTATAATACCAACCGGTCAGTTCCCGACGAGTCCTGTCCAGTGTACTCGTAACCTAACGAGCACCCGTATACTATCTCCAGTACGACGTACTGATGGCTGTGGGACAGACCACCTCCCACTCTGGGATGAGAAGCGCATACGCTAGTCTACTCCGGAGTATCGATGCCCTGTCTCGATAGTCCTGCGACTAGGGACCTGCATAAGGATGTGCTTATAGATTACCCAGCCCCCACTAGTGTGACTGCCATCACAGCGCTGGTAATCAAGCAAAGATCCTAAGGGCTCCACTAATGTGTATAGGCGATATACTAAAATAAACACAAGTACACATTGAAGTAGAAACAAACCAAGTAGCATACTACTATTTTGAGCAAGATTGTATATACAAGGTGAATATCCCAAGCTTCCATTAAGTAATATACAAACTAGTATGATACAGTAATGGCCTCTAGGGCTTATACACTAACAATCTCCCACTTGCACTAAGGCCATGTACTGGCGTATCGAAGACCTATCATCTCGATCAGCCGCTCGAACTGAGTCTGGGGCAAGGCCTTGGTGAATGGATCTGCAGTGTTATCTTCTGAAGCAACCCTCCGAACCTCGATCTCCTGGCGATCCACGATCTCCCTGATCAGGTGATACCGCCTCAAGATGTGTCTGGATCTATGATGGGACCTGGGTTCCTTCGGTAAAGCTATAGCCCCGTTGTTGTCGCAATACAGAGGTATTGGATCAACAATGGACGGAACCACCTGAAGTTCTTTCAAGAACTTCCTCATCCAGACAGCTTCTTTTGCGGCATCAGATGCAGCGATGTATTCCGCTTCCAACGTCGAGTCTGCAACGGTTTCCTGTTTAGAACTCTTCCAACATACCGCCCCTCCATTGAGGGTGAAGACAAAACCCGACATGGACTTGGAATCATCCTTGTCACCCTGGAAGATGGAGTCAGTAAAGGCCTCGATCTGGAGGTCTTTTCCGTCATACACCAAGAACATCTCTTTAGTCCTTCTCAGGTACTTGAGAATGTTCTTTACCGCTATCCAGTGTTTCTCCCCAGGGTTTGACTGATACCGGCTTACCACACTCAGTGCATAAGCTACATCCGGTCTGGTACACAACATCGCATACATTATAGAGCCTACCGCAGAAGCGTAGGGTATAATAGACATGCGATCCCTCTCCAAATCAGTCTTGGGAGACATCTCTTTAGAGAGGGTGATCCCGTGACAAGCCGGTAGGTTACCGCGCTTGGAATCTTCCATACTGAATCTTTTCAGTATGGTGTCGATGTACCTGGACTGTGAAAGTCCTTATATCCTCTTGGATCTATCACGATGGATCCGGATCCCCAGGATGTATGAGGCATCACCCAGGTCTTTCATGGAGAACCTGTGTGACAAGAACCCCTTGACAGAATGTAGCATAGGAATGTCATTTCCAATTAAGAGAATGTCATCCACGTATAAAACGAGGAATACTACAGTTCTCGCTACAAATCTACTATAGATGCATGGTTCATCTGGATTTTTGATAAAGCCAAATTCCTTGACCGTCTCATCAAAACAGATGTTCCAACTCCGCGATGCCCGCTTTAGTCCATAGATGGACTTAAGCAACTTGCACACCTTTCCGCTGCTCCCACTCTGAATGAAACCCTCTGGTTGGTCCATATAGACACACTCCTCTAAATTTCCATTTAGAAAAGCGGTCTTTACGTCCATCTGCCAGATCTCATAATCGTGGAAGGCAGAAATGGCAAGAAGGATCCGAATGGATTTCAGCATAGCCACTGGAGAAAAGGTTTCGTCATAGTCCAAGCCAGGTCTTTGACGGAAACCCTTTGCAACAAGTCTAGCTTTATAGGTCTCAACCTGTCCATCTACACCAATCTTCCTTTTGAAGATCCACTTGCATCCTACGGGTTTTACCCCGTCTGGAGCAATGTCCAACGTCCATACTTTGTTGGTGTACATGGACTCCATTTCGGTCCGCATTGCATCCAGCCATTTTACCGAGTCAACGCTCTGAACGGCCTGCTGGAAGCTAGTAGGCTCATCATAATCTATGATGCAATCCTCTCTATCCCCGTCTATGAGAAAACCGTAGTATCTCTCGTGCGGATGAGACTGCCTACTACTCCTGCGGAGCGGCGTAGGAATGTCCAGTTCTTTTGGACCCTCTGGTTCCACTAAGCTTTCAGTAATAGTCTGTGGTTCTGGAATTTCTTCCAGTTCTACTGCGCTCCCACTAATTTCCTTTTCCAAGAACTGGTGTTCTAGAAAGTGGGCATTACGAGAAACAAGGACTTTTTGTTCCTCTGCGTGGTAGAAAAGATACCCCCTGGTGTTCTTTGGGTATCCCACAAACTTGCACAGTACTGAGCGTGCCTCGAGTTTGTCCGCATGCTGCTTTTTGACAAAAGCTGGACATCTCCAGATCTTCAGATATTGAAGATAGGGTTTCTTCCCACTCCATAACTCATATGGTGTGGTAGGCACAGTCTTAGTAGGAACTCGGTTCAAAAGGTATGCGGCTGATTCTAGCGCATACCCCCAGAATGATCGCGGTAACTCAGCGTTACTCATCATGGACCGTACCATATCCAATAGGGTTCGGTTCCGTCTCTCCGATACACCGTTATGTTGCGGAGTGTATGGAGGAGTAAGCTGAGAGAGAATTCCGTTCTCTTTTAAATAGTTCAGGAATTCGGCACTCAAGTATTCACCACCTCGATCCGATCTTAGGATCTTAATACTTTTGCCGGTTTGTTTTTCTACTTCATTCTTATATTCCTGGAATTTTCCAAAGGCTTCGGACTTATGTTTCATTAAGAAGACATGTCCGAATCTTGAAAAGTCATCCGTAAAAGTAATGAAGTAAGAAAAACCGCTTCGCGTATGTGTAGACATTGGACCGCACACGTCGCTGTGTACGAGTCCCAAGAGCTCGCTCACTCTTACTCCGTGTCCAGTGAACGGAGTCTTTGTCATCTTTCCTTTGAGACAGGATTGACAAGTGACATACGATTGATATTCGAACGGATTCAAATATCCTTCCGTATGCAACTTCGTCAACCTTCTCTCATTGATGTGACCTAGTCTACAATGCCACAAGAAAGTATGATTAATTTCCGGAGACTTTCTTTTGTGTGTATTCTGGACATTGAAAATCTGTGGTTGGTTTAATACGTATATACCATTGCTCAATGTACCTGACCCAATCAGAACTTGATTAAGGTGAATGTTTACAACATTGCTTACAAACGCAAATTCATAACCTTCTTTAGAAACTAAAGATACAGAAATGATATTACAAGTTGCGTTGGGTACAAAAAAGCAATTACGCAAAACCAAAACATGTCCATCTGACATTCCCAGGTGATAGTCCCCCACGGCCTTAGCATCCATGCTAGCTCCGTTTGCAACTTTGAGGGTCATGTCACCTGCCTTCAAAACTCTACGGTTTCTCAACGCCTGCAAAGAATTACAGATATGAGATCCTGATCCGGTATCCAATACCCAGGAAGTAGAGTTTATTGAAAGACAGTTTTCAATAACATACACACCTGAAGCTGAAGCCGCAACCTGCTTCAGTTCCTGTGTTCTGGCCTTCCAAGCCCTGCAATCATTCTTCCAGTGTCCTTTCTTATGACAATAGAAGCATTCTTCCTTATCCACAAGCTTTCCCACTTTCTTTGTTGCTTTTGTCTTTCCCTTCGTATCCACTTTACTAACACCGCCCCTTGGTTTGGCGGGGGCTTTCTACTTCTTTCCCTTGGCTTTCGCCTTGGACCTAGAAGAGGAAGATCCTCCTACAAACAAAGTGGATGTTTCCCTACTTTTCTGTAGGGTGCCCTCTGCGCTCCTCAGCATGTTGAGGAGTTCTAAAAGTTCAACTTCTTTTTCTTGTAAGTTGAAGTTCAAGATAAACTGGGCGTAAGTGGAAGGAAGGGACTGGAGAATCAAGTCCGTATAGAGCTCATTCTCCAACGTGGTCCCAATGTCCGCGAGCTCTTCTATGTAGCCAATCATCTTAAGCACGTGTTCCGCTACCGATGATCCGACGGCCAACCTTGCCGAAAATAACTTCTTCGACACTTCGTATCTTGCGATACGAGACTGCTCTCCATACAGTTCTTTTGTATGGAGAAATATGGATTCGAGGTCCATATTCTCATGCCTCCTCTGATGTTCGTTGTCCATAGAGGCAAGCACGAGGCACTTGGCCTTCGCGCAATCTAGTTCCCAGGTCTTACGGATTTCCTTATCCGCGACGCTGGTTTTGGGACCTGGGACAGGGGGAGCTTTGGTGGTAAGAAGATACCCCAGCTTGTCGTAAGTGATTGCCATCTTGACATTCCTGAGCCAATCTTTGTAGTTTGGCCCTGTCAGTATGTTTTTATCTAGAAGTAACGTAAGTCCAGTCATGTCGATTGGTCGCTGCAATTAGGAGAGAGAAGAAACACTTAGCATGATGCTCTTGCAAGTTTAGAATGGTTTTTAGTTTGTCTAAACAGGATGGCTCCCACTGTTTCTCGAATCCCTCCTCAAACCAAAAAGGAAGAATTAGTCAGGATCAATCCCACCATACAATACTTGCTTAACCGTTCAGCCAGGCTAGTGTCGGTACTTCGAGGGAGGTTTTCCAACGCTTTCGCGAAGTTCCTTAATTAAATAACCTCTTTTTCCTGGGGGCGTAGCCCCGCTAACACCTTTTTAGACACCTACTTGGTTTATAGCATTGATCGTTAAGTGAGAAATTTCCCGAGGAGTAGCATATACTCACAGTAGGATCGGGATCCAAATATCATCGCGTGACGAAACTGAAGGAATCCTACCAGAATCATCATACTCCAAATGGTATGCAACACTAGCAAGTTTCAGTTCTTTTGAAACTCCCGATGTGGATTTTTGCCCCATGCTCTTATGACCTTGGCGTGAGGTCAAAATTTCATAAGTCACATGTCAAGTTCTTCCCATCATTATCCAGGTTAATTTGAACCCACCCGTACCTACCCTTGACGTAGGCCAAAATGGCAGTACGGCTGTCCCAAACCAACGCATTCTATCTATGCAACAGATAAATATCCGGCAGCTACCAATCACTATGCCTTGGCGTGAGGTCAAAATACATAGCTTGAATACTACCGAATATTTAACTGAAATGATGGAGGGCTACGAATGGTTTTGGCAAAACCGTGAACGTAGTGAACTTGATATAATCGATGGAACGAGATAGCTTTTAAAAGGAGTGGCTCAGGCTCCGCATTTAAAAGTTAGTTTTGAAAAGAACCGAGTGGTTTTCCGAAAGTGTTCCAACGACTTTAATCTTGGTTTATTTTCTTGCATTAGTTCTTTTAATGCGTGATATTCTTGCATTAGTTCTTTTAATGCGTCCCATCATTTAATCCTACCATTGCAGAAAACAGCCAAAATATGACGTACGCTTATGCCATTCGCATTCGCCACGGGGCCCCGTCATTACCCGTTAGGTTACTTAACTAACGACAGAGCGGGGGCTGGGCTAGCGCGGCTGTAAAACATAAGCAACACCTAAATAATATCATATATAGATATATTGCAATGATAGCCATTTCAGATCACAGATGAACACATTAGATATACTAGGAACCCGCAATTCGTACGAGCCTGTAACGAAAAGCAGATTACACGGTCGCGGTGAATAGCCAATACCCCACCCAAGACCCCTACGGGTGCGGCAAACTACCCGCCAAGTACCCGAAGCGAAGCAACCTCCCTCAACTCCGTGAGTAGGCCACTCGGCACTTCGGCATACCCGGTAGTTTGTGCACCCCCTCCATGGGTCTATCCTAGGAGCAAAAACAGTAAAAAGAAATTATACAATGACGGCTACAACCCCGACCCGGTTGTGCGGACATACAAATAATTATTACATCAATTTACAAATTTACATGAATTGAAAGAAAAGAAAACTCTCGTCTCACAACCCCCGGCTATTCACCCGCGACAATCCAATGAATTCATATACACATTCCAATAACATTACAGATCACAGATTTGTATAACCCCCACTAATCGACATATAGCGATTAGCAGACATTCAATACAAATATCACATCACAGAAAAACCCGTCAGCTTAAGTCTTTTAGAAGTTCGATCAAAAATACGGATTTTCAGGCCCCAAACACAATTTTCGTTCTGGAAAATCTGGGCAGAAAATACATATTCCAAAAATCCCAAAATACCCCTATGAACAAACTGCAAAAATAAAACCCCACGACCGAGTCAACTCCGCCGCGGAAACGCGGCGCGTTGATCGATTCAGTGGGTCGAATTTTTGCAGTTTCTTCTAAAAACCCTGAGTCGATTTTTGGTATATCTCAAATAATTTTTGCAGCACTTTGAAAATCGACAGAAAGTTTGAAATCCGGGTGTATTTCGCGACTTTTTCTCCGATCGAATTTCTAGTTACTATGCTAACATGTTAGGTAGTGTTTAACTAGGCTCTGATACCACTGTAAGTCCATACTACCTCTCCCGGTACTTTCGGGCATGCATAATTTGGTGAAAAACAATTTTCTAGAGGCGGTAACATGGACTCAAAACCGGATCTTGGTTAAACATCTAACTAACAACCTAACTAGGAGTTGTTAACTACTCGGTTACGGGGTTATACCTTTCTTTCTTGAACTCCTTCGTCTTCAAGCCTCGATGGTTGTCCGGATCGGCTTCACCCCGTCGTCTCCTTGCGCCGAAGATCGATCCACCTGAAATCTTCTACCTTTGGCTTCTTCTTCGGTCTTTGAAGAAACTAGTTCACTTGGTTTGCTAAACCTTATGAACTAGAGTGAGTAGAGAAGAGTGTGTTGGGATTTTCTCTATGGTTCTTGGTTCTCAACACATGAGACAAGTGAACCATAGACTAAAAAGAGGGAGAGCAAGAGGAAGAAGATGAGAGCTCAAAAACACAAGAGAGAGAATGAAAATGATAGAATGAGAAAGACTTTTCTCACTTGGCTCTCATAATCCAAAACCATCATCACAAAAATAGTAATCAAGTATTGTGTAACATGGTTCAAGACAAAATGGCTAAATCATTTCATGCACTCATATTGCAAAAGAGAATAAGCAAGTGAAAAGTCTTTGCCATGAAATGATAGCCATTGTCATCATGATGGTCAACTAGTCCAACCTAGTCAACCGGTCAACAAAGTCAACAAGTCAACAAAGTCAACTCCTCAACAACCATGTCACCACAATACTTAATTAATATTATTGTTAATCTTATATCATATTCTCATTAGGGTTGAGCAAAAAGTCAATAGTCAACAGTCAACGGTCAACAACCCTAATGAGAATCCTCTGCCTCTGTCTCTCCGCCAACTGTGCATACACACCCACATCCGCGTTCCGAGGAACACGAATACAAACTGGATAAAACCAATCCCAATACGTACACTAGGATCTGGCTTAAACCAAAGCCCGCTAGTGTAAACTGTCCGGACACTAAACGTGCACAAGTGCACGGATGTGACTGAACCCTGTCGCAAAACCATGCGACCTGTCGCAAAACCATGCGACCTCTACTCTTTTGCCTAAAGGCGAATAGCTTTATATGTGGGACTCTAAAGACTCGACACTACGCTGGCAGTGGGTTTAACCACAGACCGCAAGCGGCACTAGCTGTGCGTAACGGTCCCCAGGTAGATGCCGACAAGAAGACTGACGAGGTGAAACCCATCTGAACTCCTACTGAGCCTGAATGTGACAATCTCCGTACTGTCCGGTCTGTTCGTCTGATACATCGCATGGCGGGCCTAGGGGGCGGTAAAACGTCAGTCCCCTAATAGCGGTACAATTCGTGTCGGAGTGAAGCCCAATACATCCTGAGATAACACTGGAAGCCTACCAGTATGTCTCGCTTGCCCTGGCCAGGGACTACTCGTGTAATGGCTCTCCTAGACACAGCGCGATGTCAACCCCCAATACCGGGAGAGACGAATCCTGTCTAACCGTCACTGCCTCCAAGTGCTTCGGGACTGCATCCAACTACTACCTGTTTGCACGACTTTTTTGAGCCGTGGTAGGGTAGTAATCAAAGTACAGTGGGAACACACTCGAGGCGAAGTGTCAGTGTCAAGTCAGCGGACTATACTGTACTCATGTCACCTGGGAACTGATAACTGACGATAGGTATAATACCAACCGGTCAGTTCCCGACGAGTCCTGTCCAGTGTACTCGTAACCTAACGAGCACCCGTATACTATCTCCAGTACGACGTACTGATGGCTGTGGGACAGACCACCTCCCACTCTGGGATGAGAAGCGCATACGCTAGTCTACTCCGGAGTATCGATGCCCTGTCTCGATAGTCCTGAGACTAGGGACCTGCATAAGGATGTACTTATAGATTACCCAGCCCCCACTAGTATGACTGCCATCACAGCGCTGGTAATCAAGCAAAGATCCTAAGGTCTCCACTAATGTGTATAGGCGATATACTAAAATAAACACAAGTACACATTGAAGTAGAAACAAACCAAGTAGCATACTACTATTTTGAGCAAGATTGTATATACAAGGTGAATATCCCAAGCTTCCATTAAATAATATACAAACTAGTATGATACTGTAATGGCCTCTAGGGCATATACACTAACAGAAACTTGTGAAGAAAACACCCTATACTACTTGGCAAGAGGTAGAGGATGAAGAAATAGGAAGTGGGTTCACTTTAGAATTGGATTTCTCACTCTTTTTCTCAAGTTGCCATTGATGAAGGCAAGGTTTTCTTCTTGTTGAAGATGAAGAAGAAGAAGAAAGAATATCATAAGTATTATTCAAAAAAGAAAATAATATGAATGCTTATCATATACCAACCATGGTTAGGTGTAGAGAATAGACTATGGTTAGTTTGAATGGTTAGGGTTAAGCATGAAGACAAAATGGTCACTTAGTCAAAGCTTCATGAAGCTTCAACAACAAACAAAGAAAGCCACCATTTTCTCTTTATCTTTTGCCAAAATGAATAAACAAAATAAATAAATGAATAAGTAAATCAAATGAAACCCTAACCATTAACTAACCATGGCTTAATTCTTTACACAAACCCAAGTTAGCATGTATCATCAAACATGATACAATCTTGTGCACAAAAAAATATATCACATATACAATGTGCATTTCAAGTGAGAAAATCCTTTTAAAGTGAAATATCAAATATATAATTATGCATTAAATCATTAAATCAATACTTGATTTAACGATCCGGTCATATCGCATATAACCGACTAGTATCCAATGTATCGACTTATCGAATCAATCTTCGATTCGATAACTAGGTTATATCGCATACAACCAATCGATACATTCATCACGAGAATGGAATACGGTATCACATACACGCATTATTCTCGGTCCCGCACATATCTCATATGCGCTCCTATTTCGTTTCGCTTGAGCCAGGAAACCTCTGTGTAGGACTCTAAAGACTCGTCAATACACCGGCAGCAGGTGATGATCATATCAAACACCCACAAGCCGCAAGCGGTCTGCTAAACGTAATGGCCACCCGGGTATTGAGCGATCAGAAGATCGACGAGCAAGCCCACTCACACTCCTGTGAATCCAACCAGTAACACTTACCGTACAGTCCGGTCTGTTCGTCTGATATGTCGCATATCTCGCCTAGGGGTGGTAAACGTCAGACCCCAGTAACTTGATAAGTCATGCCGACGTAAGGTCCATAACAATCATGAAACTACTGATAACTCTTACCAGTATATCACTGCAACCCTGGCCAGGGATTTCCTGTTATGGCCAGTCGTGCATAGCGCAACATCAACCCCCAATACAGGGAGAGACGAATCCCCTCATATCGCTCATTGCCTCCATATGAATCGGGACTGTACCCAAAAACAACCTGTTTGCATGACTCAGTAGAGCCGTGGTAGGGTGGAAATCATAGCACAGTGGGAGACACATAAGACTCTATGACGATCTCGGGTCAGCAGACTAAGCTGTACCAGTGTCACCAGAGAACTGCCATCTGACGTGAGGTATAATACCATCTGGGAGTTCTCGGCGAGTCCGTTCAGTGTACCCAGTCTCCACTGAGCACCCGCATACCATCTCTGATGTCAAACACCAATGGATATGGGATCATCCATCGCCCATCACATGGGTTGAGAAGATATGCGCTAGTCTACTCTGGAATATCGATGCCCTGTCTCGATATTCCCACGACTAGGAACATTGAAGGATGTACTCATGGACTACCCAGGCCCCACTAGTATGATCTACATCATAGTACTGGAAGTCGAGTACACATCCTAAGGGCTTTATCAACATGTAATCAGAGAGACAGAGAGTATACATGTTAAGATAAAGAGCAACCAGATAGCGTACTATCATGTCGAGCAAGAAAGTCCTACCTATATATGTCCCAGCATCCACTACAATATATATCCAATGTACAGTAATGGCCTCTAGGGCATACATATAACTAACAATCTCCCACTTGCACTAGGGCCATCTGTAGCAGTAGTTGTAGTATCTAATACTCAACCATCCCCTAAAAGTCTCTCTTTGGGAAAAAGCCTTCGTGAGTGGATCCGCCGTGTTGTCCTCTGAGTCTACTCTCCTAACCTCGATCACCCTGGAGATCATCTATCTCCATGATCAGGTGATGCTGTCTCAGAGTATGTCTGGGTCACTGATGGGACCAGGGTTCCAGGGCCAAAGCTACACTTCCATTGTCACAAAATGGTAGGAACCTAGTTCATCTTATGAACCAATATACACCCAAACTGCCTCTTTGGTAGTATCTTTAATAGCGATGTTACCAGCCTTTATCGTCTAGTTTGTCACGGTATCTAGCTTGGAAACCTTCCAACATACCGTCCCTTTACTGAGGGTAAAGACAATGCCTGTGACTGACATTCAGTCGTCTTTATCACCCTGGAACGTTTCCAGTGATTCTCCCCAGGATCGATTGATACCATTTCACTACATCTAGTGAGAATCCTAGCATCCAATTACATCTATCTCATAGATGAAAACTCAGGATTTAGGAGGTATCACTTTGATCCTATTGGAGAATCCTTGTGATAAGCGGAGATTGACCGAGCGTAGTATAGGAAACTCTTTTCCTATCAAGAGTATGTTGTCCACGTACAATACGAGGATAACGACCTTACTCTCTACTACCATTTTGTATATACAAGGTTCATCTACCATTTTGATGAAGTCAAACACTTTGACTATCACATCAAAACAGACGTTCCAACTCCGCGATGCCTGCTTTATTCTATAAAGCAACTTGCACACGTTTCCGCTGCTCCCACTGTTTACGAAGCCCTCTGGCTGTGTTCTTATAGACGTTCTCTTCTAAATCACTATTTAGAAAATTAGTCATGGCACCTAACCACCAGATATCGTATTCATGGTATGTAGCAATGGTAAGTAGGATCTGGATGGACTTAAGCATAGTCCCTGGAAAAAGGTTTCATCATTATCCATGCTTGGTTGATGACGAAAACCTTTAACAAGTCTAGTTTTGAAGGTCTCAACCTTTCCATCTACACCAAGTAATCTTCTCAAGATATACTTGCTCCTGATGGGGATTTAACCCTTCAGATATAGCAGCTAAAGTCCATACTTTGCTGGTGTACCTGGATTCCATCTCAGATCGCTAAGCATCCAGCCATTCTTACAGAGTCCCTACTCTCGATGGCCTGCTTGAATCTAGTTGGGTCATCATCTCATGATGCATTCCTCGCTCCCACTGTCATCGAGAAACCGAAGTATCTCTTAAGTGGATGAGGAACCTTACCAGATCGGCGGAGAGGCTGAGGTTCGTCGGGAACTATTGAATCTTTTGGTTCTGTCAAATCAGCTGCAGTTTTGTATAGCTGGAACCTTTCCAGTTCTACAGAACTGACCTTGCCTCGATCTTGTCCGGATTTTGCTTTAGACACAGGCCGAACAATCCTAAATCTTAACTTACTTAAGAGATAGGCTCTTCCCACACCATATCTTATATGGAGTGGTAGGCACTGATTTGATTCGAACCTAATTTAATAGGTATGCAGCTTCTCAAGTGCACAACCCCTAAAAGGAAATAGGTAACTCAGTAATACTCATTATAGAGCACACCATATCTAATATTGTGCGATTGCTCCGCCCCGATACACCGTTGTGCTATGGTGTATTCAGAGGAGTAATACTGAGAGAGAATCTCATTTTGTTTTAGAATAGTCCAGGAATGTCATGCACAAGTATTCTCCTCCCTGATCTTATCATAGGACATAATACTTATACCCTTATTGGTTCTCTACTTCTAGCTTATATTCTGTGAATATCTCAAAAGCTTCGGATCTATGTTTCAACAGGAACATATGGCTGAATCTTGAGAGATTATCAGAGAATATAATGAAGTACAAAGAACCGGTCCTGGCATGTGTAGACATGGGAGTTTACATACATCATCATATATCAGTCCCATGAGTTTACTAACTCTTTCTCTGTTTCCAATAAACAGAGCTATGGTCATCTAATCTTTGTGACATGACTGGCAAGTTTCACAAGATGTAAATTCAAACTGATTTAAATATGCATCTAAAATGTAACTTCAGCCAGTCGGGCCGCATTGATGTGACCTAGTCTATAATGCCTCAAGAAAGATCCGTTCATTTCTGAACTCTTCCTCTTGTGTGTGTTCTGTATACTAGGAACTGTAGTTTGATTTAGAACGTCAATGCTTTTAGATAACGTGCCTGAACCGATCAACTTTTGATATAGGAAATGTTCAAAACATTATCCATCAATACAAAATTTTATCATTTCTTTACTAATAAAGAGACTGATATGATTTTGTATATCAGGTTCGGTATCCAATAGTATTTGTTCAGAATCAATGTATCGGTAATACAGGGTGACAGTGACCAACAGACTTGGCTGCAATACTTGCCCCGTTTTCTGTCTCATGAAACTTATCACCCGTTCTCAGTTTTTCTACCTTTTTGTAGCCCTATGTAACAGATTACATATCTGGGATCCTGATCCGGTATTAAATACCCAGGATTTAGAGGATACTGAGAAACAGTTTTTTATAATGAACACACCCGAAGGAGATGCATCTCATGCACTTTGTTCATTTGGGCGGCATAGGAATTCTGGTATTCCCCTATTTCCTGCTCTGTCTTATAACAATTATAAGTTGGAGCGGGACCAATGTTCCCCAGCTCAGTATAACAAGCGGGTTCGGTCAAAACATCCATATTATTATCTTGATTAAGGCGTGATATGGTCGCTACCTGGAGAGAGAGAGAGAAGAAAACACTCTGCGTGCGCTCTTGCAAGATTAGATTGGTTATATATTTTATCTAATCAGGATGGCTCCCACTGTTTTTATCAAATCTTCCTTCAAACCCTAAAAGGAAAGACTAGCCGGGATTAATTACATTCTACAAGTTCGCCAATCTTTCAGCCATGCCAGTGTCGGTACTTTGAGGGAGGTTCCCCGTGCTTTCGCACGGACCTAATTACAGTAAACCTCGTTTTCCCAGAGGCGTAACCCCGTTGACACCTTTCTAGACACCTACTTGATCGGCTAATTGTAAAGTGCAAAACTCACCCAGGAGTAACAATTACTCGCAGTGGGTATCGGGATCCAACTATCACATAGAAGGTATGCAATCTCATTGCAAATTTCAACACTTGAAACTCCCGATAATGGTTTTTACTCCTAGCACCTATGACTTTGGCTAAGGTCAACAAATCATAGGTACTAGTCAAGTTCTACCCATCATTTCATGATTAATTAGACCCACCCACATGACCCTTGGCTAAGGTCAACAAAGCCACATGACTTTCCTAACTAATCGCATCATATGCTGTGTAGGAAGACATCACTTAGCTACCGCACACTACGCCTCGGCTATGGTCGACAAACGTAGCACGAATACTAAGTACTCTACTCCCTAAAATGACGGAGGGTTGCGAATGATTTTTATGAAAACCTTTAACGCTTTGAACTTGATCTCGTTGCGGAATCAAATGGTTTTAAAATGGAATGTTTTTGAGGCTTTTCTAGTTTTGCTAAAGGGGTCACTCCCGGTGAAGGGATCGTCGGCCCTTTCCTCGTCGAATGAGGTGCGGGATATATCATATATATCACTGTGCAAAGAAGAAACTATAGAAGCAATCAAAAGACAAACCGAGTGTGTAGCATCTGCCAGTTATTGCTAAAGGAGTCACTCCCGGTGAAGGGATCTCGGTCCTTTCCTCATCGAATAAGGTGCAGGAATGTTCTATAATGAACATCGCGATGCAAAGCAAGAACTGTAGCTACCTGTTTTATTTTTGAAATTCGATTCCACAACATCAATTAGGTTTATTTTCTTTCATTAATCTCATTAATGAATATCCCATCATTTAAGTCCACCTAAACATCACAGATAAATATAACGTACGCTTATGCATCCGCATTCGCCTCGATGTCCCGTCTGCACCGTTAGGTTAGGTAACTAACGCCAGAGCGAGGCAGGGCTAGTGCGGGTGTAAAACATAAGCAACGTCTATATAATATATCTATATACTATATATAATATTTATCTGAACAAATCACATGATCACATCACAGATAACGCAGCAGAAAATATCATATGAAATATTGGATATATTAAGACGTCCGTGTTTTTAATACGAGCCAGTATAAAACACGGATTCCACGGTCGTGATGAATAGCCAAACCCACACCGTGGACCCCTACGAGAGCGGCAAGCAACCCTACCAATTCTAGGGTTAGGAGACCCGGACTCGACTCCTCGAGATGGTTTCCCACTGGACCCCCAGAACCCGGTTACTTATGCTCCCCTCCTTGGGTCTATCCTAATGCGGAAAAGTAAATAATATACAAATGGTGACATCATCCGCAACCTGGAAGTGCCCCAATAAAAAAAATATTACATACAAGTTTTTACATGAATGAAAATGAAAAACACTCATCTCATATAAAAAAAAACCCCGGCTATTCGAACACGACGATCCAATATAACATATCCAGTAACACATAACATCACATGTCATCAACGTAAGTAAATATGCGCATCCCAATTGTCGTTGACATATAGCAACGAAACTGGCGATATCACATATTACACTTACGGTCACAGAAAAGAAAGTGTAAAACTACAACAGTTGGAATCCGCATCCTCTTTAGACATCGCATGCCTAATCAAATGAAATACTTAGACATCACATGCCTAACAATTATAAACCCCGCATTTTTGTCTCATTATCGAAAACTCTTTTCAATATCAAGTCGGGCAATTCAACAAGATTCCCGACATTTTGATCGAATGCTCGTCACAAACTTTAGTAGGCGGCCGCACCCCCGACGCCGTCGACGAAGTGCACCAAGGCGGAACACCGCTGCCGCGAGCACCCGAACGGATGCTTTCGGCGACGGGGTTCTCCTACAGTCACTTGGTCGGGGCTATGGGGCGAGGCTGTCTATTAAGTTTACCCGGCGAGTATTCGCGTGCGCTACGTGATTGCGACGGACTTTTGATCACATCAAAATTCCGTGGCAACCGATCTAGTGAGACTAAACCGCTATGTTTATAACATTTATTCAGTTATCTCATAACTACTAGTGGATTCTAAATATTGTATCACATTCCGGATAAATAGAAAATGTTAAACTTTCCGATCAAACAATCGAACACCCAAGTTTTCCCGAAACAGTTCAACACATGAAATAAGTTCAAAGACATTCACTTCATGCCTCAGTACCAACGGTCCAGCCGTAGAAGGGTCAAGCCAACGCCTCACATGTGGCACGCCGTACTGCCCCAAACCCTAAGGTTCAAAGGGCAGTTCAAGACGGTCACATAATCGAGTTAAGGTTTGTTGTCTTCTAGAGAGACCATCGCGTTACTTGCACTACTTGGAACGTCATTAAACTATGGAAAAATCCAACAATTGAAAATTTCCCGGCAGGGAAAAAAATGGGTATTTATATCTGGTCGAACTTTTTAACATACTCTAAAATTACCCGGAAAAACATATAGACAAAGTTTGATAATCCGATCGAATTTAAGAACTCCCAATACAACCCAGAATATTCAACTCTTGAATAAATATTAAAAAATCCCAGAAAATCCAGAACCAAAATATAGGAATTACTGTGCAAAAAAGTATTGGACAATGAGACCATACGGCCGCGGAACCACCGCAGAAGCCATGCTTCTGTCGCTGTTCCGCGGCGGTTTAAATGAATCAGAAGTTCGTTTTGCACCATAATTCTTAGATCTTCCTGCTGAATTTTTTAAGAATTTTTAATCTGGAAAAAACCCAGTTTTTGAAAAATGTCCAGAGAGCATTTTGGATTTAGGGTTTCGGTTCGATCGGACTTCAAACTCCGTCTGTGCATCGCCTAAGGCTCTAGCTAGGCTCTAATACCACTGTAGGGTTCCTAGGCACACTAATGAAGTCTCACAAGTGATCAAACATGCCCAATTCAAATTTTTCATATGCCTACAAACCCTAATACTGATCGTTAACTAGAAGTATAGGTGATGCGATGCAAGTAAACAACTTTAACTTAAAAGGAAAGAGGCTACAACCTTTGTAGATCCGGTCCTCCACCTCCTAGGCTCCTTGATGACGTCCCTCCCTGTCCAAATCGAATCCCGGACTCTAGCATCGGCTTCATCGGAGAAATGGGCGAGCTAGGTCGTCGACTTCGATGCCGAAGATGATCTACGTCGAGGCAACTCAAGATCAAGCTCCAACTTCACCAAGTCATGAAACTTGTGAAGAAAACACCCTATACTACTTGGCAAGAGGTAGAGTATGAAGAAATAGGAAGTGGGTTCACTTTAGAATTGGATTTCTCACTCTTTTTCTCAAGTTGCCATTGATGAAGGCAGGGTTTTCTTCTTGTTGAAGATGAAGAAGAAGAAGAAAGAATATGATAAGTATTATTCAAAAAAGAAAATAATATGAATACTTATCATATACCAACCATGGTTAGGTGTAGAGAATAGACTATGGTTAGTTTGAATGGTTAGGGTTAAGCATGAAGACAAAATGCTCACTTAGTCAAAACTTCATGAAGCTTCAACAACAAACAAAGAAAGCCACCATTTTCTCTTTATCTTTTGCCAAAATGAATAAACAAAATAAATAAATGAATAAGTAAATCAAATGAAACCCTAACCATTAACTAACCATGGTTTAAATTTTTACACAAACCCAAGTTAGCATGTATCATCAAACATGATACAATCTTGTGCACAAAAAAAATATATCACATATACAATGTGCATTTCAAGTGAGAAAATCCATTTAAAGTGAACAAATACTAGTTAATGCAAATTATTATATCAAATATATAATTATGCATTAAATCATTAAATCAATACTTGATTTAACGATCCGGTCATATCGCATATAACCGACTAGTATCCAATGTATCGACTTATCGAATCAATCTTCGATTCGATAACTAGGTTATATTGCATACAACCAATCGATACATTCATCCCGAGAATGGAATACGGTATCACATACACGCATTATTCTCGGTCCCGCACATATCTCATATGCGCTCCTATTTCGTTTCGCTTGAGCCAGGAAACCTCTGTGTAGGACTCTAAAGACTCGTCAATACACCGGCAGCAGGTGATGATCATATCAAACACCCACAAGCCGCAAGCGGTCTGCTAAACGTAACGGCCACCCGGGTATTGAGCGATCAGAAGATCGACGAGCAAGCCCACTCACACTCCTGTGAATCCAACCAGTAACACTTACCGTACAGTCCGGTCTGTTCGTCTGATATGTCGCATATCTCGCCTATGGGTGGTAAACGTCAGACCCCAGTAGCTTGATAAGTCATGCCGACGTAAGGTCCATAACAATCATGAAACTACTGATAACTCTTACCAGTATATCACTGCAACCCTGGCCAGGGATTTCCTGTTATGGCCAGTCGTGCATAGCGCAACATCAACCCCCAATACCGGGAGAGACGAATCCCCTCATATCGCTCATTGCCTCCATATGAATCGGGACTGTACCTAAAAACAACCTGTTTGCATGACTCAGTAGAGCCGTGGTAGGGTGGAAATCATAGTACAGTGGGAGACACATAAGACTCTATGACGATCTCGGGTCAACAGACTAAGCTGTACCAGTGTCACCAGAGAACTGCCATCTGACGTGAGGTATAATACCATCTGGGAGTTCTCGGCGAGTCCGTTCAGTGTACCCAGTCTCCACTGAGCACCCGCATACCATCTCTGATGTCAAACACCAATGGATATGGGATCATCCATCGCCCATCACATGGGTCGAGAAGATATGCGCTAGTCTACTCTGGAATATCGATGCCCTGTCTCGATATTCCCACGACTAGGAACATTGAAGGATGTACTCATGGACTACCCAGGCCCCACTAGTATGATCTACATCATAGTACTGGAAGTCGAGTATACATCCTAAGGGCTTTATCAACATGTAATCAGAGAGACAGAGAGTATACATGTTAAGATAAAGAGCAACCAGATAGCGTACTATCATGTCGAGCAAGAAAGTCCTACCTATATATGTCCCAGCATCCACTACAATATATATCCAATGTACAGTAATGGCCTCTAGGGCATACATATAACTAACACTTGTGTAACACACAACCTGCTTCCATATCTCAAAGATCCGTCTTCATGGATGATGAAGTCTGTTAGCAGTTCACTTTCTACTTGTTCTCAGATCTTTTGCAACTTGGCATCACTTTCTTAAGCTGCTTTGATTTGATTGACCATAGTAGACAGAACTTGTAAGTTCATCAACTCTGAAGTATTACCTAACATAACCACTTCTATATCCATCTCGTGCAATTCTTGTTGAAGCCTCCATTATGCGGTGAGATTTATTGATAATGGCTGGCGACTAAGTGCATCTGGAACTACATTCACCTTCCCTAGATGATATTGTAGGTTGATATCGAAGTCCGCCATAAGTTCCAACCATCTTCTCTGCCGCATAATCAACTCCTTCTGAGTAAACACATACTTCAGACTCTTGTGGTCAGTGTATATGTCCACTTGCTCTCCAAGAAGATAGTGGCGCCAAATCTTAAGTGCAAAGATAACGGCCGCCAACTCCAAGTCATGTGTTGGATAGTTGCGTTCATGAATCTTCAGCTGTCTTGATGCAAAAGATACAACCTTTCTATGCTGGTGTAGAACACATCCTAATCCCTTACCGGATGCATCGCAATGCACAACAAATCCTCTAGATTGGTCCGGTATTACGAGAATAGGTGCCGATATCAATCTTGACTTGAGTTATACAAAATCTTGTTCATATGCTTTTGACCACATGAATGCTTCATCTTTACGTGTGAGCTTAGTCAGGGATGCTGCAATCTTTGAAAAACCTTCAATAAATTTTCGGTAGTATCCTGCTAAACCCAAGAAACTTCGAATTTCCTTCACTATCTTTGGTGTCGGCCATTCACTTACTGCTGATATTTTAGCTAGATCCACAGAGATTCTTTTTCCTGAAACGATATGTCCATGAAATCCGACTTGATCTAGCCAAAATTCGCACTTGTTGTACTTGGCATAGAGTTGATGTTATCGCAAAGTCTCCAGGACAATTCGTAAATGCTCATCGTGCTCTTTCCGATTCTTTGAATACACCATGATATCGTCGATGAAAATAACAACAAACCAGTCTAGATACTCTCGGAAAACCTGGTTCATCAGATTCATAAATATGACTGGTGCATTGGTCACTCCAAATGGCATCATGAGAAACACATAATAACTATAGCGAGTCCTGAATGCCGTGTTCGGAATATCAGACTCATTGACCTTCACCTGATGATAACCCGAATGAAGATCTAGTTTTGATAAAACACAAGACCCACTTAGCTGATCGAACAGATCATCGATGTGCGGTAGTGGATACTTGTTCTTTATCGTGACTTTGTTCAGAGCTCGGTAGTCAATACACATTCTGTATGAACCTTCCTTCTTCTTCACAAGAAAAACTGGAGATCCCCAACTTGAAGTACTAGGACGAATCCATCCTTTCTTCAAAAGTTCGTCTAGCTGAGTACGGATCTCCTTTAATCCTCCAGGACTTAATTGATATGGTGCTTTAATCACCGGTTGTGCACCAGGTACTAAGTCAATTCTGAATTCAAGAGATCGATCGGGAGGCAAACCTGAGATGTCTTCAGGGAATACATCCTTAAACTCTCGAACTACCTCTGGCTTGTCTTCTTCCGCCTGTATTGTTGCAATTACTGCCTTCCTTGGTTTAGCCTTGTAGGTGCTAGGCTCCAGGGTACGGTCTCCACTCTTGAAATAAAATACCGAATGATCTGGAATCTCGAACATTACCCTTCTTTGACGACAGTCGATGGTAGCAAAAAAAGTTCTTAGCCAGTCCATACCCAAGACTACATCAAAATTCGGTATGTCCAACACCTTAAAGTCCGCATAAAATTCTCTACTGCAGACGACCACTGGACACAGATCGTATCCTAGAGTTGCCTTTAAAATGTCATTTCCTGAACTGACATTCCAGCTGGATACGAGCGATTTAACTGGAATTGCATGAGTTCGGACGAACCGTTGCGACATAAAGCAATATGATGCTCCAATATCGAAGAGTGCTAAAACAGGTAGGGAGGCTACTAAGATTGTACTTAAGTTGTGTGGAATATGTTTAGGTATAGAAAGAAAAATATATTTTGATGTATATAAAGATTGAAAAGATTTTGAAAGAGTGGGAGTTACCAGCGATGACTTGGCCAGTGGCTTTAGCTTCTTCCACAGTCATTGTGAAAGCCTATCGTCTAGGTACATTCCTCCTAGTTGGAGGCACATTCCTCTTTCTGTTCTTCTGTCCTTGAGGTATATTCCTCTGTGCCTGATGAAACTGATGAGTAGACTGTGCAGGAGGTCCACGAGGAGGTGGAGCTGGGAGAGCAAGACGAGGTGTAGGAGCCTGGATAGCTGACCGTTGCAAATAGGTGAGTGCTGGTCAGGGTGTAGGAGTTGGGATGAGACGATGGGGACAATCTCCAATGGCATGAGTGGATGCGCCACAAACTAAGCATAGGCGGTTAGCACGCTTGCAGTCCTTCGCCAGGTGTCCATTCCTTTTGCAGTAGAAGCAAAAGTCTGGACTGGGCCGGTTAAAAGTTACTCCCGGTCTCCTGGGAACAAACGGTGGCCTGGAAGAGGCTATTCCTGCTATCTGTGTAGCAAGGCGCTTCACACCTGCAGACTGAGGTCTGCCATTCTTCTTTACAACTGCTTCATATCTTCGGGCATCCATCAAAGCAAAATCGTGGGTTGGAAAATCCTATGTAGCTAATGCAGATTGGATCTCCGGGTCCAACCCTTGCTGAAATCTTCGAGCTCTGATCTCAGCAGTCGGTATGAGATATGCCACAAACCTGTTACGGTCTTGTGTTAGCAGTGTAGTATGTGATATCAAGAAATTGAATATTGAGACATATCTTACCTGTTAAGCATGGTAAACCCAGCATCGTATTCATCCACAGATTTGTTCCACATCGAACCTTGTTGCAAGTGGATGAACTGTTGTTCCATGTCAAAACGGGCTGTCTCGGGAAAATATTTCGTGTCGAACATGTTGCGAAATGTCTTCCATTCAATCGGCTGGATGAGTCGGCTTTCTTCAGCCTTCCACCAAACTCTGGCGTAATCAGTGAGTTGCAGTTTCACAACTCTCACCCAAGCAATCTCTGGCACTTGTGTTGTTGCCAGATCGTCTTCAATGGACTGAGCCTATTCTTCTGCCTCTAGGGGGCTCTCTTTCCCAGAAAAATTCTTAGGGTGCAGTGCCCGGAATTGCTTCACTCCGGATGCCTCGGTCTCAGGGTAGTGCAAGAGGATAACAGTCTGCTGCTGTTGTCCCTCCAAGAGGCACTTGATTACCTCAAGCAATACCGTCTGCTCGTTGATAAGAGATGCTACAGTAGGTGGTGGTGGTAGAGGAGGTGGAGTGTTTCCATTCATGTTGGCGTTCGTGTTGTTCGGGGAATCCATAACCTTGAGAGAAAAAGTGGGGTTAGGATAGATTCAAAGAATTGAAATGTAAAGAATGTATAGTTGATGATTCTTATAATTCTTGTGATATATTGCTTAGGTTTCCATGCAGAACTGACCTGCATGGGCCACCAACAAAACCTGTCATGCCCCGCTTCCCAGTGTACGGGGAAGGAGACATGGAGGGCCATGACGTATTTACTCAGAAATAAACACGTTAAGCGTAAAAAAACAATATAAATGAATAACACAAGAATAACAAGAGATATAATAAAATAACAACTTTTTATTGATAATCATTCTTTACATACAAATGAAAAGTAAAGTACAATAATAGAAAGCGATGCCTAAACAATGGCATATGAACCGAAAAGAAAAATAGTACAAGTAAGGCCTAAAACTCTGCCTTCTCTCTAAACTGCTCCAAATCGTCCTTGCTGGGCTCGATCTCCTCCTGAAAACATTCCAAAGAAATAAGAGACATGAATGTCGTCAGCGAACTAATGCTCGGTAAGTCCCAAAAGATAGAATGTAATAGATAGGTAAAAAGAATATAATAGGTAAGGTATGTTTTTGTTATGTTAATGTAGTTGTTTGTAGCTTAGTACAAAATATGCCAGTGTATACGAGAGGAGTCCAACTTGCTCCGTGGACTAAGGTAACATGTAAGTTCAAGGCCCCATCAAAACCCACGGGACAACGGCACAGGATGTTCATGTAGGTGTCTTTTAGTGACCATCATCGTGCCACTTTTAACACATTCCGTACTAATTTACCACGTTAAAGCCCCGTAATGTATATTGTATTGATTGTATTGAGTTGTAGTTATCAGACTTGCCGAGACCATGGTATAAGTTGTTCATGTAAACCGATTCAGGATGTAAACAGTAGTTATGTAGTCAAGTTCAAGATATAGCCACAGTTCGGTCAAGTCAAGTCATGTTGATATTGTTCTGGTATTCATGTTCAAGTTCAAGTGTTCATGTTTGGTATATTGGAATCATGTTGCATTGGAGTTATGATTGGATTCATGTTTGGATTGTTATCAGTTTAGACTGAGACTCAGATTGAGTCAGACACGTACACAAATTTGGATCCTGAATTAGATTTTGGTGTTATCGGTAACTGTTGCACATGGACGACAGGATTTGTGTCATTTTCCAAGACAATTACCATTGATAACCCCGTTTTAGTTTTCTACCTTAAATAGGCAAGCACCCATTTTCTCCGGCTCCCTGAGGCTCAAGAGAATTGGTCCCGTTTAAACCTATATTTACTAGGGTCCTTATTGTAATTTAATATAACTTGAGGGGTTTTTATGAAAAATATTTTTTAGTATACTTTCAAAATAAACCTCAAGTATTTATTTATCATATTTAGAATTGTCATAAAGGTGAATTTTAGAGAATGAGATATATTAGTGAAAATATTCATAGCTTGAATAGTTCAAGGTATTTTAATGTTACTTTGACTTGTATTGATACTTGATGGTATTTTCATAAAACTTGGAATTCTTTTATTTTGTTTAGAAAACATGGAATTTAATAATATCTTAAAAACATATGGTTTGATAATATTTATATAATTATTAAAAATAAATTTTTATTATTAAATAGAAATCCTTGTTTTTCTTAAAATTTGTATTAAAATTCCATCGAAATCGTATGCTCCGTGAGGAGGTCTGCATCTCGTTCTGCTAGTCTCAAGAATGTGCGATAATCCGCACCATCCAATAGCGGATTCCCCAAAATGGGTTGTAGAGGCACAATCGCAAAGAATTAAGTATCACAATTTAAAGAAATCCGGTTTTTAATAGTTTAAGGTATTTTGATAAAAAGTCGTATTTTGCCATAAAAATATTGTTCAAGAGAATCATGCTATATCAAGATGTGTGTGTGTGAGAGGTAGGTCATTACGTCGTGAGGTTTTCTAAAGGTATGCTAAGCAAAAATAATTAAAAGATGTCATATATAAAGTTTGTGGTATTTAAACGAAAAACGCAAATTAAACTTACATAACATGATATTTTAAGATGAAAATTGTTCTAATTATTTGTTTCATGATTATTGAGCAAGGTATAGTGATATGGATGAGTGATTTCTAAGAAAAATTGTAATTTTTAAAATTATAGAATCGAATGTCGGTATAACTCCACTTACCGACAAGTTTTGAAACGAAGAATTTTAGGTAGAAAGAGAAGAGGGGAGATGGGACTTACAAGTGAAAAGGAGAGAGAGAAGGTAAAGAATTAGGGTAGTAGCCTTCGTGGAGTCGCGGAGTCGCCGGAAACGTCTCGAATTCTCGCCGGAATTTGACCTAAGGCTAACTCCACTCTTACTCTTCTTAGACTTAGAAATTTTTGAAAATTTTGGCAATAGATTTCAGAATGAAGAGGGCTAGGGTATGGGATTGCATTTATATGATGAAATTAGGATTTAAGAATTGAAGAATGAATTAAAAAGCATTTAAAATTGGATTCAAAGTTTTATTTTAATTCTCTGTTAAATTTCAGGGAAATCAAACAGAACAGGGGTAGTGGGGTAGGCCAAGATTTTTAGTGTGCAGAGAACGGGGATCATCCCCTACGGAGGGCTTGGCGGTGCCGATCTAGGGGACAATCTCGCTGGCCAAACTGAATCTCTGGGTGCTTGGATTCTTTCCACGTGTCCTAGTCGCTGTTATTAGTATTTTGCACATGTTTGATTTTCTGTGACTTTTCATTTTATGTTTATTGTACGTGTAAACTTTTGGGCTTCCAAAAAGTTTAAAAGATAAATCAGTAAAAATATATGTGGCAGATGGGATTCGAACATAGGGACTACGTCACAGTAGTGCAAGGCTTTACTAGTGAGCTACAAGTTGTTTTCTTAAACAAATTTCATTTATAACTTGTACTCAGGTTAGCAAACTCCATTCTGTACATTAATTTTAAAAAAATTTGGTACTGTGAAATTAGAGTCGTTACAATCACCAAATATGAGATCAAAACTACAAGGGTTTACAAAACTATGAATAAAGTTTTCTAAAGCTCTCTCACCCTTCTCCACCATGTCGAAGCGGCGATCTTCACGAGGAGTTGCTCCCCATCAGTTAGCGCCATGTCCATCGGCGAAGGCAGACATGATGGTCCGATGAGCCCGTATATGGCTTAGCAGCTGAACAGAGCGATCTCTCAGAAGCTTGGTAATCAAAAGTGCCTTATGAAAGCACTCGATCTTGTCCTCCGCTGCGTCGAGTATCGCCAGAGTCATCTCCATTGAATGAGGGGGAATGTCATCGAGCAAGGACAGGAAGATCATCCGGAGCCAAATGGAGCCGATAGGGAGAGAAGATCCTCTACGAGTCAAGAGCTCGTGCAGCACTGTATCACATTGGTCATCCGTGAGAGCAGGATTCACCAAGCGTGCAACAAAACGAGGAACAATTTCCTCGATAGGCACCTCCGATGGCTGCCGATTAGCATGCGGACGATTGCAAGCCATGACTGTTCTCTGTTAAAATGATTCTCTAAAAGTGAGAGAGAAGAGGAGCACTGCTTAGATTATAAAGGGAGGCATTTAAGTCTCGGCACAGAAAATTTTTTGCATGGTGGAACTATTTCCAAGCTCTGACAAAAGAAGGCATTGGAAAAGAAATTTTGACTCAGGAAAAGCAGAGAGAGAAGGAGAAAAGAAACCTTCATTAATGGGGCAACGCCCCACATGCTTCTCACGAGGACGCCAGCACCAATATGCAAAGCACAGAAAATCTTCTAGGTAAGAATTAAATTCTTATACAGCGCCGCACGTGCTTCTCACGCTGACGCAAATGTGCAAAGCAATTCTTATATGGCGCCGCACGTGCTCATCATGCGGACACCAATGTGCAAAGCATAGGAACACTGTTCAATCGAAAATATTGCACATTTGATATAACATTTTTCTTAATTTTCTTAAATATTTAAAGGTGTTTATTATAAATATAGAACATATGTAGGTTTATCTGCAAATTTACTCTTTATCGTATGTTTATATATTATAATTAACATTACGAAGGAAAATATATGCATATAATATTTATATAATATTTTTATTATGCATGTCATTTCAAATATACCTAATCAATAAAATATCATATAAAATGGTTAGGATATTATCTCAAAATAAATAACAAATATTACTAATACTATGAATTGAGATATTGTGCAGATTTAGCTCAGGTCTGGAGATTGAGATATCCAAGATGTTGGGAATGAAATCTGCCGATAAAATTGAATTTAATCGTAAAATCATAAATGGCAGAGACTCAGAGAAGATTTAAAGATTCCAGACATCACAACAATCTCCACGTGTCAACATGAGGCAGCACCAGAAATTTGGAACCCTGATGCCACCAAAGAGCCGCCCAACCACGGCCAAACCCCTATAATTTCGGTGGATCCGCGGCCGTATCATGGCTGTAGGATATGAGATTTTCTCAGTATGATCGCAATAGGAAATCACCATATTAGGAAATTAAGGTTTCTGCTTCTGAGCTATATAAAAGACTGAGGGCTAAACTTAGAGGATTATCACCTTTAACATGAAGCAAATCACCGTCAATAACAAGAGATCCACGACAGGTCCACGATTCGACGTGATAGAGTGACGTGAATATTGACGAAACATCTACTTCCTACGACGCAGAGATTGAGAGCAACTTCTTCTTGTAATCTAAATTCGAAGGATTTATACTTGTAACGTTGATTAATAAAGATATATCATTTAGTTTAATTGTTTGCATTTTACTTTTTGCTTTGCTTTCTGCATTTACATCATGATCTCATTCTCTATCTTCTCTTCTATCTCAATCATGCGTGAGTAATTCCTAGATTGTTAGGGTTCGTAGGATTAGGGTAGATCAATGGATGATAAAAATATTATAACTTCTTTTACATCTAATAAAATTTAGCAAAGTAATTGTTAACATCTTTATCGGGCGTGCTACCAATTTATTGATAGTCTCAACCGCGATTTGAGATTAGATTAACAATTTTTTTGGTAAAAGCTAGACATGAATAGAGATCAATGCAAGGATAAGGGTTAAGAGTGGGGAAACCCTAGTTTCTTCCAAAAGAACCCTAATCCACATTCATCACCATCGATCTAATTTTAAATCTATTAAAAGATAAAAGGAGTCATCTTTAATTAATTATCCATTACTACTAAATTCTATGAACCCTACAAGCCTCTTCTTTATAGATCCTACATCCGTGTTCAACATAAATCTAAAAAATATCCTCCATATTTTCAATCAACTCGTCTAAAGCAAGATAAAGATTCCTCGTTTCCCTGAGGACGACCCGTACTCATCTCGGCTAGTTACTCGCGACATCGTTATTGATTGCGGTTACTACAAACACTTTTTCACATCAATCAAATGGCTCCATTGTCGGGGATACGTGCGTAATTTTTTTTTCTTGCTATTCGGGTTGAATTCTTATTCAATCCATATCATAGAAATAAAACAAAACCGCAACTTGCATATTTAACGATTAGTGTGCGATTTTTGCGAGGGAATCTGGAGTAACATAAGCGAGGAATTTGAGATTCAGAGATTTTCAGAGAGGACCAGAGGAGCATAGAAATCTACTGCAAAAAATATTGTCAACAGTTCCCTCTAGAATGCCGCGGAACCATGGCAATTGCATGCATTTGGCCGCGGTTGGGCGGTAGCTCTGGGGAATTGTTCCTCCAAAATCCTTTGGTAATTTCCACATATCTTTCTCTCTCCTCTAGAAATACAATAATTTGATTTTCTGCAGGATTCTTTGTAAAATATCGCCGCTCAAAAGTCTTTTGCGTGTTTTGAAATTGGTTTGTTTATGCATATTTTAACCGGACTTTAAGAGGCACGACCAAAATTCAGATTAGGTGGGGATTTCATCACCCTTCCTAGGCTCCACAAATCACAAAACGAGCATCCGCATAACCCTATACTAATTAAAAAATATATAGACCAAGACTCTAAGGACTGTCGCGCTCATTTAGGACAGAGGAAGGCCGTGGGTAGTCTATCACTTATCCGCATCTCTCTTATGGTGTCTAGGCAAGTGTGACTAAAGAAAGTGGTTGCTTAATTAGGCTCGCTATTTTCGGTGATTCATATAACGGATACCTCCCACTTACCTGGCTATAAGAGTGATAAAGAGGTGGTAGAGGATTGATCCTGCGACTTGTCTAGGAGCGGTTTAGTGTTTGACCCAGGTGACCGTAGTTCTAGGGTTGATTGTTCCTTTTTGTGATTTGTCGAGTCAAGCCTCACGTCCGACACTTTTTCAAAATAAACCATTTTAAAATCGTTCTCACACACGCTGCCACGTGCGCTAAACCCTCTTAGTGCATAATCGACTGGACACGGGATTCTAGTACCCGTCTTGTCCGCGTTTCTGCTATCGACTCCGAAGTCGGTACTTCTTCATCTTCTTTTTCCCCTCTACCCACCACATTGACCGAGATGGATGGTTCTCCATCAGATTTTACCAACGCATCCCTGCCACCATCCATAGGTGCATGGAATACACCGCGCATCTCTCTCCAAGAAAGATGTTACCCTATACGCGGTCCCCTTTCCTACTTGTCTATTTATCCCACCAGCCAATGGGGATAATTTTGAAATTAAATCCCACTTCATCAACCTGTTGCCTAAATTTCACGGGCTTGAGTCTGAATACGCATATGTTTTTATCACCAAATTCGAAAACGTATGCGCAATGATGGGCACTACACAACTTTCTATGGATGCTATGAGATTACGTCTTCTCCATTTTAACTTGTGTGGCCTAGCAGAAAAATGGCTTTATAGCACTGCCGCACATTCTATCGCCAAATGGGACGAATTCGTTATAGCGTTCCTTAAGAAATTTTATCCCAATCACAAAACTGCCCGTGTTCGAAGCGAGATTAACTAGTTTACCCAACTTCCCAACGAACTATTCTGGAAATTCTTTGAACGATTCAAGGATCTTCTTTTACAATGCCCCCATCACGGAATTGATAAACGGAAACTTTGCCGAATTATATATGAGGGTGTTAATCCTGCCACAAAACAGATGCTTGAAACCATTTGTCAATGTCATTTCATGTCTAAAGATGATGGTGAAGCATGGCAATTTCTGGAAGATCTTGCCGAACAAACTTTATAGTAGGAAAGCGTTAGAACAACTTCATCTAGGGGAGGTATCCATCAGCTCGACGTTTCCATCACAGTGAAATCCGAAATGGCCGCGATGCAAAAGAAACTCGATGCTGTCGAAAAAAATTCTCATCTGCCTCCCTAAACCAAGTTACGCTTCCCAAAACCGTGTGTGGTTGCTGTTCTGACCCATCACATCTGACGGAAGAATGTCCTTTGAGACCACCGTTTCAAAGTCAAGAACAAATTAATGCTACTTTTCAGCAACAACCTAGAAACGATCCTTATTCTTCCACATACAATCAGGGATGGAGGAATCATCCTAATTTGCTTGGAACCAAAACCAAACTCAAAATCAAAACCAGTTCCCAAGCAATTACCAATGGCCTCCTCCACAGCAACAGCAACCACCACAACCGAGTCAGCACCCCTTTCAACCGCCAACTTTTCAAAATCCGGCTAACAATCTTGCACCTTATAATAATTCTTTCCAAACGGCCGGTACCGATAAAACCTCTGCACTCGAACGTAACATAGAAACGTTCATTAACCAATCCACACAAATGACGACTAATTTAACATCTTCTATCCAAACGCTTCCTACGATGAAAGCATAAAATCAATAAAAGCACAACTTGCACAGTTAAATGCCGCGATGAGTGAGAGAGAAAAAGGGAAACATCCATCTCAACCTCTACCGAATCCTGGCCATTCACAAAGTCATAATATGTGTGCCATAACCACGTTGAGATCGGGAAGAGTGCTGAATAACCAAGTGGGTGAACATGTTGATGTTGATGATATTGATGATACCCCGGATTCTACTTCTAATCCTAATTCTTCTAATCCAACAACTTCTTCCGAGTCTATTCTCTATTTTCCACTAGGCTCGAACCCTCCGCCCACTTCTTTGAGTCAACCTCAAACGATCCCAACTCCAATTCTGGGACCTATTCCATCTCCACAAACTTCTCCAAAAATGTTGGACCAAACTCTTATTGATAAAGCTCCTTATCCACATAGGTTAAGAGGCAACAGACCAAGTCCACAAATGGAGAAGATTGTGGAAATTTTTAAGCAAGTTAACATAAACATTCCTCTCCTAGATACTATCCAACAAGTTCCGTCCTATGCAAAAATTCTAAAGGACTTGTACACTAGGAAAAGAAAAATTCAAGTGCCTAAAAAAGTTTTCTTAGCGAGTAATGTGAGCACTGCTTTTACCCAACAAATACCCAAGAAACGAAAGGACCCTGGGAGTCCTACAATATCTATTTCTATTGGGTGTAAAAATATCAATCGTGCTGTACTCGATTTAGGCGCTAGTGTTAATTTGCTTCCGTATTCTATCTATAAGTAATTGGGCATCTGAGAGTTAAAACCGGCGCACTGCACTCTTCGGATGGCTGATCGATCTATCACCGAAGCTAGGGGTGAGCTAGAGGACGTGTTAATCAAAGTCGGGGAATTTATATTACCTGTGGACTTCATAGTTATTGATACATAGCCTGTAGAAAACCCACGAAACCAAATCCCGGTGATTTTAGGTCGGCCTTTCCTAGCGACTTCCAACGTAATAATCAATTGTCGAAACGGTTATATGACCCTATCCTTCGGAAAGATGTCAATTGAGCTTAACATTTACAAGTTGGAAAGTGAACCCTCCGAATCCTATGCTCAAGTATATTCTGTCGAAAGGATGGATTTCGACAGTAGCGAATTTGAACAACTTCACGATACTGATCTTGACTCCATTAGTACGTTATTATTTAACCCTGCTATTTATTCTACACATACGGACCCTTCTATCGAGCTGTCCGGATCAACATCTAACGCTAAATATGACCTTTTATGGAGTCCGAGTATCATCCCGTTCTTTCCGATGAGATTATTATTCGGGATATCGATGAAAACTTTGAAGAAATCTTCGCTGAAAAACTCGCATTCTTAGAAGACATGGGAGTTGTGATGAATAAACCCCAAACCAAAGAAGTTGAACTGCCACCCCTTCTTCTTATCAAGAATGAGAATGCGAGTAATCCATCATCATTGTTTCGTCTCTACAAACCGAGACGTAAACCCATTCTATTGCACTTCTTATCTCCTCCCCACTTCTTCACGTCTATATGTGACATGATCTTCTACCAACCAGTGCATTACATCGATAAAATATTTGAATGGTTGGTGTTGAATTTTGGTATTTGTAAAGTTTTATATTAACCAATAACTTTAATCCCCCCTCATAATTTTAAATGCTTAATACCATTGTACTCAAGTTTGGGGGGGGGGAGAAAATATTTTGGCTCTTGAAAGAAAATAAATTTTTACAAAATTGTGAGACAAAAATAAGTTTGGGGAGAATTTCACTGTCATTATTTCTTGTCCCCTTTAATAACTTTTTCTCCCAAATCTACAGGTTTTTTTTAAGCTTAACAGATGACATCAGTGAGGACACTGCTGCAAACAGGTTTGGGGGGGTTGGGCTTATTCACGCATTATTTTGCATTATCATAAATATAAGCACACAAAAAAATTTGATAATAAAAGATTAGAAAGTGAAAAATTACATATGAAAGATAGGAATAGTTTGAGAAAAACAAGAAAGTTAGATGTTTTCTTAAACGAAGCTAGTAATAAGTAGTTATGAGTCGTTGTCCCAAGGGTTAGTAAGATGAAGGAAATTACTAATCTGAGGATAAAAATAAGTCTGAAAAATAGTCCCTATTCTTGAGGCCAAACATTTGAACGTTGATACCCTACTATACGCACTTGCACACATCTTAAAATTTAGGATAGTAAAGGATACCTTGAAATGCTCTTGTCTGCCTTAGTATGAAGAAAAATAAAAATATAAAGAAAAAATGGTGAAGAAAAATGAACACTGGTTTTGTAATTGCTTGAGGCAGCATAAAAAAATAGCGAGGGTGCTTTATCACCTAGTGCCTTAGACCAACTGATTTGGGAGCCACTGCTAAACCTTGGGTGTTGCAAGACGAGGATATTACGCCTAATTGAGCGAGCACATTTGGTAATTGATCGGTTAGTACCTCAAGAAGTATTAACGGTCTCATGAAGAATGTGTGAGCAATTCCATCTAAAATATTCACCGACTAAAAAGTACTAAGGAAGATAGACAAGCGTATGATAGTTTGAATTGAATTTCCTAAGTGTAAGGATGTCTTTTACACACACGTAGGGGTATATGATCGATGTTCAGAAGAAAGGTAGGGAGGAAGACTAAAGGCGATGTTGTTTTGAGGGATGCTGTGATTTCTAATATCTTTTCACGACCATTAAGATAGGGCTCATAGCAACTGAAAAGCTGGTGTAGTTGGAAACTCTTATTTTCAAGTTTTTTCTTTTATAGTTCTTATCTTTGTATATAACTTTCATCTTCTCTCTTTTATTATGCGATTTTGTGGGTGTAATCCGCTAAAAACCCTCAGGAGACAACACTCCTCCTAGTAGGAACACCTAAAGGTTTAAAAGCTTGTTGCACGTGCTCAGTGCAATCGTGTTGCCTACGAAAGTGTGCTAGGTTTTTCTTTTTTCTCCCTCTCTTGAATAACTAGTTTGCTCGGGACGATCAAAATTAAGTTTGGGGGTATTTGTTCAGTCGAAAATATTGCACATTTGATATAAAATTTTCCTTACTTTTCTTAAATATTTAAAGGGTTTATTATAAATATAGAACATATATAGGTTTATCTGCAAATTTACTCTTTATCATATGTTTATATATTATAATTAACATTATGAAGGAAAATATATGCTTATAATATTTATATAATATTTTTATTATGCATATCATATCAAATATCCCTAATCAATAAAATATCATATAAAATGGTTAGGATAATATCTCAAAATAAATAACAAATATTACTAATTCTATGAATTGAGATATTGTGCAGATTTAGCTCAGGTCCGGAGATTGAGATATCCAAGATGTCGGGAATGAAGTCTGCCGATAAAGTTGAATCTAATCGTAAAATCATGAATGGCAGAGACTCAGGGAAGATTTAAAGATTCCAGATATCACAACAATCTCCACGTGTCAACATGAGGCAGCACCAGAAATTTGGAATCCTGATGCCACCAAAGAGCCGCCCAACCGCGGCCAAACCCCTACAATTGCGGTGGATCCGCGGCCGTATCATGGCCGTAGGATCTGAGATTTTCTCAGAATGATCGCAATAGGAAATCACCATATTAGGCAACTAGGGTTTCTGCTTCTGATCTATATAAAGGACCGATGGCTAAACTTAGAGGATTATCACCTTTAATACGAAGAAAATCACCGTCAAGAACAAGAGATCCACGACAGGTCCGCGATTCAACGTGATAGAGCGACGTGAATATTGACGGAACATCTACTTCCTACGAGGCAAAGATCGAGAGCAATTTCTTTTTGTAATCTAAATTCGAAAGATTTGTACTTGTAACGTTGATTAATAAAGGTAGATCATTTAGTTTAATTCTTTGCATTTTACTTTCTTCATTTACATCATGATCTCCTTCTCTATCTTCTCTTCTATCTCAACCATGCGTGAGTAATTCCTAGCTTGTTAGGGTTCGTAGGATTAGGATAGATCAATGGATGATAAAAATATTATAACTTCTTTTACATCTTATAAAGTTTAGTAAAGTAATCGTTAACATCCTTATCGGGCGCGCTACCAATTTATTGATAGTCTTGACCGCGATTTGAGATTGGATTAACATTTTTTTGGTAAAAGCTAGATATGAATAGAGATCAATGCAAGGATAAGGGTTAAGAGTGGGGAAACCCTAGTTTCTTCCAAAAGAACCCTAATCCGCATTCATCACTATCGATCTAGTTTTAAATCTATTAAAAGATAAAATGAGTCATATTTAATTAATCATCCATTACTATTGAATTCTATGAACCCTACAAGCTTCTTCTTTATAGATCCTACATCCGTGTTCAACATAGATCTAAAAACTATCCTCCATATTTTCAATCAACTCGTCTAAAACAAGATAAAGGTTCCACGTTTCCCTGAGAACGACACATACTCATCTCGGCTATTTACTCGCGACACCGTTATTGATTCCGGTTACTACAAACACTTTTTCATATCAATCAAACACCCATCTTAAGAATTAAATTCTTAAGTGGCGCCCACGTGCACAACACGTGAGCGCCGGTGCCCAAGTAGAATTAAATTATATGATACTCTCTGTTAAATAGAGCCGTTGGATCAAAAATCCAACGGAGATGATAAATCATCAAAATATAGGATCAAATTCTATTAGGAGAAAATATCTCCCAAATCTTTCTAAATAAGAAAGATACTCTCAGTTGGATCAATGATCCAATAATAGAATAAAATTCTATTTTTGGGAATATATTCTCTCAATCTTTCTAAACAAAAAAGATTGCTCTCTGTAAAACAGAGAACTCTTGGATTAAAAATCCGATGGTGATCAAAAATCACCATTTTACAGAATAAATTCTTTATATGGGAAAATATTTCCTCGATCTTTTTAAAAGCAAGAACAACATATTCTGTAAAACAGAAGTCTTTGGATCAAAATTCCAACGGTGAGTAAAATTCTCCAAATTAATTTTGAGTCCAATTAAATCAATTGGAATCTCTCATTGAGAGATTTTCTCAAAACCAATTAACAATTTGCCTCCACTATATAAAGGACCCCAGACTTCAAGTCGAAAAAAAGAACGACTACCAGAGAGAGAGAGGGCACAGATAGAAAGAACAGATAATTCAATTCTCAAAGAAGAAGAGCTTCCTTCTCAAAACCCTAGGTAAATAAAAGAGATCAAAATATCTCTATTACCTAAAATATCACATCTAAGGGTTTAACCCTTGTAAAAAAAACTTAGTTCTTTTTTTGGATCCGAGATCCACAAGACAAGTCTTCCATAAGTTGAGAATTTAATTCTTATCGAGAAGATCTTGTTCTTGAGAATCAAAGATTCAGAGAAGAACAAATTTAAAGAGAAAGAAGAGGGAATCCAGAATACTCCAGGAACTCAGTTCCTTCAAATCGAGAACTTAGTTCTTTAAAAACTCAACCAAAAATCCTCAAATATAGTGATTTTAGCGAGCGTTAATGGTCAAAGCACCATTGATAGAGGTTTAACCTCTCTGAAAACATCAACAGAGATTAAATCTCCATATAAAAGAAACTAGCGGCTCACGTGCTTCCCACGTGGGAGCCCCCTTTAACAGTGCCTAGTGCCTCACGTGAAACACACGCGGGCGCCATATAAAAAGTGCTTAGCACTTCACATACAGCCAAAACGGCTGAGTGCTTAACACTGATTGGGCAACGCCCAGCAACGTACATGCTCCTCACGTGGGTGCCACAAAAATAATAAGAGTGCTTAGCACTTCACATACAGCCAAAACAGCTGAGTGCTTAGCACTGATTGGGCAGCGTCTAGCGCCACACGTGCTCCTCACGTAGGCACCACAAAAATAATAAGAGTGGTTAGCACTCCATAAATAGCCAAAACGGCTAAATGCTTAGCACTAATTGGGCAGCGTCCAGCGCCTCACGTGGGCGCCACAAAAATAAGAAGAGTTCTTAGCACTCCATAAATAGCCAAAACAGCTGAATGCTTAGTACTGATTGTGCAGCGCCCAGCGCATCACGTGTTCCTCACATAGGCGTTGTTTCCCCCAATCAGAGAGCAAAGCTGTATTTGAAATTTGAAATTTGAAATTAGGCAGCGCCTCATAAGAGCGCTCGCGCCAAGAGCGCCAGCGCTAAGAGTCAAAGACTCTGAGGCAGCGCTTCACGTGTAAAGCACGAGAGCGCTCGCCAAGTGCGCCAGCGCTAAGAGTTAAAGACTCTGAGACAGCGCCTTACGTGCAAAGCACGAGAGCGCTCGCGCCAAGAGCGCCAGCGCTAAGAGTCAAAGACTCTGAGGCAGCGCTTCACATGCAAAGCACGATAGCGCTAGCGCCAAGTGCGTCGGCGCTAAGAGTCAAAAACTCTGAGGTAGCGCCTCACATGCAAAGCACGAGAGCGCTGGCGCCAAGGGTGCCAGCGCTAAGAGTCAAAGACTCTGAGGCAGCGCCTTACGTGCAAAGCACGAGAGCGCAAAGCGCTAGAACTAAATGTTCTCCACCATTGGATCAAAGATCCGCTGAGATGAATAAATCATCAAATTACAAAATTCTGTTGAGGAAATACTCCTCAAATCTTTCCAAACAAGAAAGATTGTGCTCTGTAAATCAGAGCACCGTTGGATTAAAGATCCAATGGTGATTAAAAATCACCAAGATACAGAATAATCTCTGTATGGGAAAATAATTTCCCAATCTTGTTAAATAAAAAGAAATATGTTTTTTGTAAAACAGAAGCCCTAGGATCAAAGATCCAACGGTGGGAAACATCCCCAAATCAATCAGAGAAAAGATTTGCTTAACTGATTCAACAAATCAGCCTCCACTATATAAGGCCTCAAGACTTCAAGTCTTGCACAGAGGAACCCCCCCCCACACACAAACTTTAAGAAACTTCAAAGATGAGAGCAATTTCTTCTCAAGGTAAATAGCAACAAGAGAGATCATAACATCTCCTCGATTTTTGAGAGTTTAACTCTCACATCATAAGAACTCAGTTCTTTTTCTAGATCACAGATCCATAAGACAAGGTTTTTCACAAAAACAAAGAGATCATAGCATCTCATCAAAAAGAGAAGAACTTAGTTCTTAGATCCATGAGACAAAATCTCTTATAAATCGAGGATTTAATTCTCAGAACACAGAACTGATCAGAGCTGCCAAAGAAGAGCCTTAACGCTCCAATTTAAAAAGAAGCGTCTTAGCGCTCCAAGCCTGGCGCTCAGTGCCCAACACTCCAAACGCTATTTTAAAAGAAGCGCATCAGCGCTCCAAGCCTGGCGCTCAGCGCCCAGCACTCCGAGCGCTATTTTAAAAGAAGCGACTCAGCGCTCCAAGTTTGGTGTCCAGCGTCCAACGCTCCAAGCGCTATTTTATAAGAAGTGCTTTAGCGCTCCAAGTCTGGAGATCAGCGTTAAGCGCTCCACATGCTCCTCACATGGACGCTATTTTATAAGAGCGCTCTGCACTCATTGGCGCTCGCGCCAAGCGCTCTACGTGCTCCTCACGTGGGCGCTAGGGAATTACAATGCGCTCTGTAAATAGAGCCCCAGCACCATAAAGAGTGTTCAACACTCAGCAAAAGACAAAAAAAAGGGTGACAGAACCCAAATCAATGCTCAGTATTGTTGAACAAAAAGGGACCGAGCCCAAACAAGTGTTCAACACTTTAATCAAAATTGAGTGGGCTCAGCCCAAATTGGCCACAAGTCCCTAACTCAGACCAACCGAGCCCATGTGCTCACAATTTCCCTAATTGGTCTTAGTCCCAAACCTGACTACAGATCTCCCAACCAACATTGGTTCAAGGGTACATCTCTTCATTCCTCTGATATGTGTCGTTGTAATTCTTCAACGTCTTCAGAGATGCGGCGGGTCCCGACAACCAAACATTCCATGGACTATGATGTCCTTAAACTCTATGGACCGCAACATCATAAAACTAACAATGGACCACAACGTACCTAAACTAAACTCTATGGATTATGATGTCCTTAAACTTATGGACCGCAGCGTCCCTAAACTAAACCCTACAGACTATGATGTCTTTAAACTCCATGGACTATGATGTCCTTAAACTTATGGACCGCAATGTCCCTAAACTAAAACGATAGAGTCCAAATACTCTTTCGTTAGATCTAAATGATCCTAAAATCCTGTTGAGTAGATCTTAGTCTAAAATTAGACTAACGTATCCTCAACAAACGTTTGAGTTGACCTTAGTCTAAAATTAGACTAACGGTCCTTAAACCAACCCAAACCCAAATCTAAGAAAATACGGATTTGGACTAATCTACGCCCTACGGGCGACAACATAAATTAGTCTCCGTATACAATCCACGGACATCCAAAAATAAAACAAACACACATGACACGAAGTGACCATCTGGAGAAAGATAAAGTGGATACCGCGATGCGGTAGTTTAATTAACTGCAGGGGCTTGCGCCTGCAGGGAAGAGCATCCCCACAATCAAAAAACCCTCACAATGAGGGGGAATCTGACGAAGTCTGTTACAACGGCCGCATCCGTCTAAACCTCCGATACATGGTGCCATAAATCAACTTGGCATCTTCGGAGAGGTGGACGGATAAAACCAAATAGCATTTGCCCCCCCAAAATTCATGGCCGGACGTCCCAACGTCCCGGTCGCGTCTTTCGGCGGTGAACAGATTCTGGCACGCCCGGTGGGACCTTTTCCTATTTCCATTCCACACTTCGTATGTCGTGTTTTTCCGCGATCAAATAATCACGGTATATATGTTTGTGGTTGCCCTTAGGGGAGGGATACTGAAGCCGGCATTTCGTCTCTATGAAGAAATAGCGTTTGCTCCCGCCTTAGCAACTCAGGCTCTGTCATATCTGGTAGAGTCAAGTACGGGCCACTTGCAGCCTCAAATCTCTGCAATCCGGCTCTTCAAGAAATCAACGGGCTTTTCTTTGGGTCGATGCTCCCACCTCTCACCCTCGGTGCCTCAACGCCGATAGAGGAAGCCCAGAGGAAGTCTGTCTTCCACAGGCGGGCTTCCCAAGAAGCAGCTTTGCCGACGGAATCAGTTCTCAAACAACTGGCATATGCCAAGGACCAAGGTCGACGCAGGGGGCAGAATATTCAAGCTCTCAAAGGAAACAGGGGGCAGACTCGGCAAAATCCTGAAGCTAATCAAATCCCAGCCGTAAGAAACGGCCAATGTCGATATCGCCATCATACACAATGAGCTGGAGGCAGTTCTCCATATGATCATGTTTCAACCCTAGTGGTGAATATTGTTCCAGCTGGGAACAGCTTCAAACTGTTGCGAAGGGTCAAATAAAATTCTCCTACCGCAATACTGAAGAAGTCTCCATAGCCCATGGAGATCCCATGAGAGCATAAACAAGTTCGCTCCCTGAGAAAACTTTCCTCATCTATATATAAGGTGTGGAAGTAGGTGAAGGGGACTCACCCTCAGACGGATCTTGATACAGCAGTTTCTCCCAAAACCAAAGCGGCTTTTCACAACAAGATGCCTAATAAAGCTCAAGTGTCCGGAGCAAACTCCAAAGGCCAAAACTCTAAACACCCCAACCCTGGGGGCATGATAGTTCACATAGTCTATGTGGTGAATTCCAAAGACGAAGTTCGAGCTTCTACTAGTCACCGAGCTCAAACTCGGTCCATGACAAAAGTTCAACTGCAATGTGAAAATCTGCAAGAGATGCTTGCTCAGGCGGCATCACTCGCTAATCCATTGTCTAAGGCAAATCCCGAAGACGCACCTGGAGAAAGAATAGAGCACGAGTTGGATATTGATTTCCTAAATCACGCTTTCAAAAAAACGGTATGTCCACAAGCAAAATGGGTACGGATGAAAACCCGAAAGGGCGCCGTAAGTAAAAACAGCAGGACTGCCGGCGAGTTTGTCGAAACCCGGAAAGGCGCAATCTCGTTAAAAAAAGGAAAAAAAAACGGTATGTCCACAAGTAAAATGAGCACAGATGAAAACCCGAAAGGGTGCCGTGAGTAAAAACAGTAGGACTGTCGGCGAGCTTGTGAAAACCCAGAAGGGCACAATCTCGTTAAAATAAATACACTTACGAGATTCTTACGACTCGTGAGAAGAATCCCCCCTGTGAGACCCTCACGGCTTATAGGATTTAAAAGCCTTAAGTTACAGGGATCTAGACCTGTTCTTAAGCCGTCATATCTCTCAAATTGCCCTAAAGACATGGGCACGAATAAATACTTCTTTGCCAAGTTCTACAAATGGCAAGAAATATCCCCATATGGTGAATAACACTTGTAGGTCCTCTCGACTTATAAGGAGAAAACACTCTTGGAAGATCCTTACGACTTACAAGAGAAGACATCACTTAGGAATCCCCACGATTCTTAAGGAGAAAATACGCCTACGAGATCCTCACGACTCGTAGGGAGAAAACCCTTTATGAGACCCTTACGGCTCATAAAGTCAAAAGTCTTAGTCAACAGAGTCCTAACCCTGTCTACTAAGCCACCTTTGTCCAAATCAACAGGGGCAAATGATGAGTCGCTCCTGGCGATATCCCAGTTGTAGCGATGCAGATGCCTAAACAGGTGTCAAACTCCAACTCAACCTCTTTGGCAAATGCCGCCCCTACAGTCATCTGATGAAGAAGGGGACCCCGTTCGTATGGGATCGCAAATGCCAAAGCGCACTGGACGAAATCAAGCAATGCGTGTAGAATCCGCCGGTACTGACCGCTCCGGTCAAGGGAAAGCCCCTCATCTTGTACACAACTGCCCTTGAAGGTTCCTTAGGCGCGCTATGGGCATAAGAGAATGACCAAGGGAAAGAGAGAGCCCTTTACTATTTGAGTCGAGTTCTCCTGGGGGTAGAAAACAACTACTCCCCTATCGAAAAACACTGCCTGGCGTTAATATTCACGATAACGAAGCTCCGGCATTATGCTTTGGCGCATGAGGTCCACCTCATATCAAAAGTGGATCCCCTCAAATACCTTATGTCAAAGGCCATACTAACAGGGCGGCTCGCTAAATGGGCCCTACTCTTAATGGAATTCTCGGTAATATACCGACCTCTTAAGGCAGTGAAAGGTCAGGCCATCGCCGACTTCCTCGCTGAGCATCCGATACCTGCCGATTCATCCCTAAATTGCGAATTGCCAGACGAACACGCGTTTGACACGATCGACAGGGAGAGAGGAGGGAGTGATACCCGATGGGAACTCTACTTTGATGGGCCATCTTCTATGAAGAAGCGAAAGCACAGTTCCCCCATAATCAAATCTGGGGTAGGCCTCATCTTCGTGACTCCACAAGGAGGGTATGCGCTTTGCCTTTTCCCTGACAGAGCCGAGGACAAACAATGAAGCAGAATATAATGCTTTGATAGCAGGTCTTGATATCTCTGTCGACATGGGAATCGAAAACTTCTTTATATACGGAGATTCCCAGCTAGTCGTTAGTCAAGTGAACGGCGACTATCAAACGTGCAAACCAGAGTTGGTGAAGTACGGCGAGAGAGTGCAACAATTGCTGACTCAAATCCCTTCCTACTCCCTGGAAAGCATACCGCGAGCGGAGAATAGCAAGGTGGATGCGATAGCCAAGCTCGCTAAAGAACCGGCTGATGAAAACCTCGATGACGTAAGGATCATTGTACAAAACCGTCGGGTTCTTGCACCGGGGGAAATATCTCCGGAGTTGTTTGAAGAAAAGGAAGTGACCGAGCAAACAACCCTACAAATAGAGAACTAGGAAAAGGCCAAGGATTGGAGAGAAGTCTTTATAGACTACTTCAAATCCCGTCAAACACCTGAAGATGCATCCTCAAGACATCAGCTCATAAAACGAGCTCTGTCTTTCTCCTTCGTCAATGATACTCTGTATAAGAGATCACTCGACTCCCTATTGCTAAGATGCCTGGGACCGAAAGAAGCAAGGAGAGTCGTCCAAGAAACTCATGACGGACTCTGCAGTTCTCATTGTAAGTATACGGCAGCACCCCGACGGCTAACAGACGCCGATATGCGGAACAAAACTTTTACGACTAGCGCTATCGCGTACTATAACCCGGATCTGCCATTAAAGTTAAACTAACAAATTGTAAAGAGGGTAGAATTGTTATACCGAGTGATCCGAGTCCTTCGGTCTTCAACCATTATCCCACGCTATGTTGCAACTGATCCGAACTTGCTCGATCTCCGGTCTAGTCGTCCAGGTGGCACCACATCGACGGATCTTTAAACGGGCTCCCGCCTCTGAACCGAGGCAACTCGATTGTCAAGTTTGCTAAAAGAGACGACCAAGATGAAGTAGAGAATGAGTAGAACACTTTGTCTCGTTACGTCCAAGGCTATGAATGAACGGTTAAAAGAAGTTGCCATTTGGAATCGGGTAAATAGAAATTGATCTATATGAAATTTCCATACACTATACTACCATAATCTTTTGCCAAAAATGAATTCATCATCCCTCACAATGAGGGCCGGCCACTTTTGAAGAGGGATGGAGGTAAGTGTAGGAGAGAGGGAGGTGACCACAAAGATATGATACTTATCACAACATGACTCACTAATGTGAACACATTAAAAGCAAACCAATGATAAAAAACCTAGTCATCCTTGCATTAATGAATCATTAAATGCACTAATGAGTCACTAAGATGCATGAACCTAGTCACCACCTTCTAGAAGCCTCTAGAAACTTCCACACTCATCCCAAGAAAAAAGATAAATCCGTATTTAACCGACTGTTAAATACGGCCGATAGAAAACTGGAAACTGGCAACTTCCAAAAGTGATCCTGAAACGAATTTCAGGATAACCCCATAATCCGCATTTGTATTACAACCGAATACAAATGCAACTGAGATAAAGAAATTATATCTACACAGTATAATACTCGGATCTGGCTTAAACCAAAGCCGACCAGTATTATCTGCCCGAAAAATGACACGTGCGAAAACGCACGTGCATTTTCCGAGCCTTGCCATAAAACCATACGGCATCTACAACGTTTCGCCCGAACTTGGGAAAGTGTCTGTGGGGGACTCTAATGACTTATCAGTACACTGGTACTGGGTATAACCACTAGCACGTCAGAGGTACAAGCTGTACGTAATGGTTGCCTATGTATTGATTGGAAGGAAAGCTGACGAGCGAACTCATCTATAAACCCTACTGAGCCTGACAGTGACAATATCTGTACAGTCTGAAGCATTCGTCTATGAGTATCGCATATACGGCCTAGGGGGCCGGTAAACGTCAGACCCCCAACAGCGATATAAGTCGTGTCAGAGAGCAGCCCAGAACACCCTGAGATTCTACTGGTATACCTACCAGTATATCTCGATTACCCTGGCCAGGGATTTCGTGTAATGGCTCTCCTAAACACAGCGCGATCTCACCCCCAATACCGGGAGAGACGAATCCTCGAAGATCCGCTCACTTGCCTCCAATTTGGCTCGGGACTGTACCCAAAATATACTTGTTTGCACGACTCCTTTGACCCGTGGTAGGGTATAAATCAAAGCACAGTGGGAACTCACACGAGACAAATGACGACCTCAGGTCGATGAACTAACATGTACACATGTCACCAGGGAACTGCTATCTGACGATATGTATAATACCAACTAGCATGTTCCCGGCGAGTCCTGTCCGGTGTACTCATAACCCAATGAGCACCTGTATACATCTTTGGTGATCCTACTAACACCAGTGGCTTGTGAGACCGGCCACCGCCCCTCGTTGGGGTCTCGAATGTATACACTAGTCTACTACGGAGTATCGATGCGTCTCGAAACTCTCACGACTAGGGACACTTTAAGGATGTGCTTATAGACCCCAGCTCCCACATATATGATCGCCATCATACTGCTGGTAGTCAAACAAGAATCCTATGGGCTCTATCATGATGATAAAAACAAACCAGATAGCATACTATCATCACGAGTAAGACTGTTTTATCGGTATAGGTCCTCCCTCAATCATTGCAATCACGTACCCGCGATCCAATAATTGACTTAGAGGGCACTATATCCAACACTCATCAAGCTGGGTCAAAGATGAAGCTGAAGATCAAAAGAACGGGCTACTACTGGCCCACGATGATTCAGGACTGCCTTGAATACGCGAAGCAATGCCATGCATGCTAAATTCATGGAGACTTCATCCACCAGCATCCAAACCCGCTACATTCAATAGTGGCTAGCTGGCCGTTCGAAATGTGGGGAACCGACATAATCGGGCCCATCGAACCAGCATCGTCCAAAGGACATCGGTTCATATTGGCGACAACCGATAACTTCTCTAAGTGGGCAGAAGCAGTACCGCTAAGAGAAGTGAAGACAGAGAATATCCTCCATTTCTTCAAGACACACGTCATCTATCGGTTCGGCACTCCGCGACGGATTATCTCCGATAATGGGCCAGCCTACAGAAGTCACAGAATTAGCCGCTTCGTACAGCAAAATAATATAGACTGGAGATACTCTTTGGTCTATAATTCCGGAGCTAACGGTCTAGCTGAGGCTTTCAACAAGACCTTGAAGAAGATCATAAAGAAGACGGTGTCTAAAAATAAAAAGGACTGGCACGAGAGACTGCATGAAGCCCTCTGGGTGTATCGGACTACGTTCAAAATGGCCACAAACACAACGCCGTATGCATTGGTATTCGGCACAGAAGTAATACTCCCCTTGGAGATAAAGCTACCCTCTCTACGAGTGACGGTTCATCACGAGCTAACATACTAAGAGAATGCTCATCTTCAGCTTGAGGAGATCGACGCTCTCGATGAAACTCGTCTCATGGCACAGCAAAACCTAGAAGGTTACAAAGCAAGGATGACGCGCTCGTACAAAAGATTGACTAGGCCGAGAACGTTTCGCCAAGGCGAACTCATGCTAGTGGTCAAGAGACCTATGATCCCCAATCATGCCAAACGGGGGAAATTCGAGCCGAACTATGAGGGACCGTACATCATAGACAAAGTCTACGAAGGTGGGGCTTACTTGCTCATGGATATGCATGGCGAAAGACCCTTCAGGCTAATAAACGGCTGGTTCCTGAAAAAATACTACGCCTGACGAGTCACGGCCCAGGTCAACGATAGATGACGACGCCTATGTCCGCTCGCTATCGTCCCAAGCCCAAACTCTATAAGTAGTATCCAGCGAAAACTTGCCTCAAAAATAGCTTTGGACCGAAACGTCCCTAAACTAACAATGTACCGTAATGTCCTTAAACTAGCTACGGACCGAAACGTCCCTAAACTAACGACGGACTGAAACGTCTTTAAACTACTACAAACCGCAGCATCCTAGGGCTGACGCAAAAAAAAAAATAAAATAAAATAATAATAATAATGTAGGGTTCCTAGGCACTCTCAAGAGGTCTCACAAGGCATCAACCATGCCAATTTCAAATTTTACGGTGCCGAGAAACCCTAACAGGATCGTTGGCTAGAGTTTTAGGCGAAAAAACGAGCTAGTTAACAACTTAACTAAGAGTACGGAAATACAACCTTTGTAGATCCGTTCCTCCACCTCCACGGCTCCGTGATGAAGTCCTCTCCGCTGTCCAAATTAAATCCCGGGCTCTAGCGTCGGCTTCATCGGAGAAAGAGCGGGCTAGGTCATCGACGACGTGCCGAAGATGATCTACGTCGAGGCATCGCTAGATCAAGCTCCAACTTCACCAAGTCTAGAAAACTTGTGAAGGAAACACACTCTACTACTTGGCAAGAGGTAGAGAATGAAGAAATAGGAAGTGGGTTCACTTTAGAATTGGATTTCTCACTCTTTTTCATCAATCACCATTGATGAAGTGAAGCTTTCTTCTTTGAAGATGAAGAAGAAGAAGAAGATAATGAATATAATAAGTTAATTAAATTAGAATAGAAAATCAAAACTTATCATAAACAAAACCATAGTTAGGTGTAGAGAGTGGACTATGGTTAAATGGAGTGGTTAGGGTTAAGCATGAGACAAAATGGTGACTTAGTCAAACCTTCATGAATCTTCATGAAAGAAACAAATGAAAGCCACCATTTTTCTCTTTATGCATTTTATTTTCCAAAAAGAATAAATGAAATAAATAAATGAATAAGTAAAAACAAAACCCTAACCATTACACAACCATGGTTTAATCTTTACACTTAGCCAATTTAGCATGCATCATCAAACATGATACAAACTAGTGCACAAAATTATATCGTATATACAATGTGCACATCCGAGTGAGAAAATCCATCTTAAGTGAACCATTACTAGTTAATGCAAAGTAATATATCAAATATATAATTATGCATTAAATCATTAAATCAACATTTGATACAATGATCCGGTCATGTCGCACACAACCGACTAGTATTCAATGTATCGGCTTATCGAATCAATCCTTGATTCGATATCTAGGTTATATCGAATATAACCAATCGATACATTCATCGCGAGAATGGAATACGGTATCACATACTCGCATTATTCTCGGTCCCGCACATATCTCATATGCGCTCCTATTTCGTTTCGCTTGAGCCAGGAAACCTCTGTGTAGGACTCTAAAGACTCGTCAATACGCCGGCAGCAGATGATGATCATATCAAACACCCACAAGCCGCAAACGGTCTGCTAAACGTAACGGCCACCCGGGTATTGAGCGATCAGAAGATCGACGAGCAAGCCCGCTCACACTCCAGTAAATCCAACCAGTAACACTACCGTACAGTCCGGTCTGATCGTCTGATATGTCGCATATCTCGCCTAGGGGTGGTAAACGTCAGACCCTAATAGCTCGATAAGTCGTGTCGATATGAGGTCTATAACAATTCGAGAAACTACTGGTAACACTTACCAGTAAATCTCAGCAACCCTGGCCAGGGATTTCCTGTTATAGCCAATCGAACACAGCACAACATCAACCCCCTATACCGGGAGAGACGAATCCCCTCCTATCGCTCATTGCCTCCATGTGACTCGGGACTGTACCCAAAAACCACCGTTTTGCACGCCCTCTTGGACGTGGTAAGATGGAAATCAAAGCACAGTGGGAACCACACAAGACTCTATGACGATCTCGGGTCAACAGACTACTCTGTACCAGTGTCACCAGAGAACTGCCATCTGACGTAAGGTATAATACCATCTGGGAGTTCTCGGCGAGTCCGTCCAGTGTACCCAGTCTCCACTGAGCACCCGTATATCATCTCTGATGTCAAACACCAATGGATATGGGATCATCCATCGTCCATCTGTATGGGTCGAGAAGGTATACGCTAGTCTACTCTGGTATATCGATACCCTGTCTCGATATACCCACGACTAGGGACTTTGAAGGATGTACTTATGGACTACCATGTCCCCACTAGTATGATCCGCATCATAGTCCAGGTAGTCAAGTGCACATCCTAAGGGCTTTACCAACATGTATCAGAGAGACAATCAATGTACACGTTAAGGTAAAGAGCAACCAGATAGCATAATATCATGTCGAGCAAGAAAGTCCTCCCTATATATGTCCCAGCATCCACTACAATATACATCCAATGTACAGTAATGGCCTCTAGGGCATACATATAACTAACAATCTCCCACTTACACTAGGGCCATCTGATAGCAGTGGTTGTAGTATTTCATACTCAACCATCCCATAAAAGTCTCTCTCTAGGAACAGGCCTTTGTGAGTGGATCCGCTGTGTTGTCCTCTGAGTCTACTCTCCAAACCTCAATCACCCTGGAGATCAACTATCTCCATGATCAGGTGATACTGCCTTAGAATATGTCTGGATCACTGATGGGACCTGCGTTCCTTGGCATAAGCCACAACTCCATTGTTTCACAATGGTAGGAACGTAGTTCATCTCATGAACCTATATACACCCAAACAGCCTCTTTGGTAGCATCTTAAGTAGCGATGTATCCAGCCTTTATCGTCTAGTATGTCACGGTATCTAGCTTGGAACTCTTCCAACATACCGTCCCTTTACTGAGGGTAAAGACAATGCCTGCAACTGACATTCAGTCGTTTTTATCACCCTGGAACCTTTCCAGTGATTTTCCCCAGAATCGTTTGATATCATCTCACTACAACTAGTGAGAATCCTAACATCCAATTAAATCTATCTCATAGATCCAAAACTCAGGATTTAGGAGGTATCATTTTGATCCTACACGGAGAATCTTTGTGATAAACGGAGATTGATCGAGCGCAGCATAAGAAACTCCTTTCTTATCAAGAGTATGTCATCCACGTACTCTACGAGGATCACCACCATACTCCCTACTACCTTTTTGTTTATACAAGGTTCATCTACCATTTTGATGATGTCAAACTCTTTGACTAATCCATCAAAACAGATGTTCCAACTCCGCGATGCCTGCTTTAATCCTATAAAGATCTTGCACACGTTTCCGCTGCTCCCACTGTCTACGAAGCCCTCTGGCTGTGTACTTATAGATGCACTCTTCTAAAAGAGCATTTAGAAAAGCAGTCATGGCACCCAACCGCCAGATATCGTAGTCATGGTACGTAGCCGTGGCAAGTAGGATCCGGATGGACTTAAGCATAGCCACTGGAAAAGGTTTCATCATTATCCACACCTGGTCAATGATGCAAACTTTTAACAAGTCTAGCTTTGAAAGTCTCAACTTTTCCATCTACACCAAGTAATCTTCTCAAGATATACTTGCTCCTGATGGGGATTTAACCCTTCAGATATAGCAACCAAAGTTCATACTTTGTTGGTGTACATGGATTCCATCTCAGATCACTAAGCATCCAGCCATTCTTACAGAGTCACACTCCTGATGGCCAGCTCGAAACTAGTTGGGTCATCATCTCATGATGTAATCCTCGCTCCCACTGTCATAGAGAAACCGAAGTATCTCTCAGGTGGGTGAGGAACCCTACTAGATCGGCGGAGAGGCTGAGGTTCGTTGGTATCTACTGAATCCTTTGGTTGTACCAAATCATCTACTGTAGTTTGTATTGCTGAAACCTTTCCAGTTCTACATTACAGACCTTGCCTCGAGCTTGTCCGGATTTTGTTTTTAGACATAGGCCGGTCAACCCTAAATCTTAACTAGCTTAAGACATGGGTTCTTCCCTTTCCATATCATATATGAAGTGGTAGGCAACTGATTTGATTCGAACCCTATTCAATAGGTATGCAGCTTCTCAAGCGCATAACTCCCAAAAGGAAAAATGTAACTCAGTAGTACTCATCATAGAGCACACCTTATCATATAGGGTGTGATTGCTCCACCCCGATATACCATCGTGCAATGGTGTATATGGAGGAGTAATGCTGAGAGAGAATCTCATTCTCCTTTAGAATAGTCCATAAATTCCGTGCTCAAGTATTCTCCTCCTTGATCTCATCAAAGGACATAATACTTATACCCGTATTGGTTCTCTACTTCTAACTTATATTCTGTGAATATCTCAAAAGGTTCGGACTTGTGTTTCAACAGAAACATATGTCTGAATCTTGAGAGATTATCAGAGAATGTAATGAAGTACAAAGAACCAGTCTTGGCATGTGTAGACAGGGGACCTACATACATCAACATGTATCATCCCAAGAGTTCACTAACTCTTTCTCTGTTTCCAATAAACAGAGCTGGTGTCATTATATCTTTGTGACATGACTGGCAAGTTTCACAAGATGTAGATTCAAACTGATTTAAATATGCATCTACATGTAACTTCAGCTAGTCGGGTCACATTGATATGACCTAGTCTACAATGCCTCAAGAAGGATTCGTTCATTTCTGAACTCTTCCTCTTGTGTGTGTTCCGTATACTAAAGAACTGTAGTTTGATTTAGAACATTAATGCTTTTAGATAACGTGCCTGAACCGATCAACTTTTGATATAGGAAATGTTCAAAACATTATCCAACAATACAGAATTTTATCATTTCTTTACTAATAAAGAGACTGATATGATTTTGTATATCAGGTTCGGTATCTAATAACATTCGTTCAGAATCAATGTATTGGTAATACAGGGTGACAGTGACCAACAGACTTGGCTGCAACACTTGCCCCGTTTTCTGTCTCATGAAACTTATCATCCGTTCTCAGTTCTCTACCTATCTGTAGCCCTATGTAACATATTACATATCTGGGATCCTGATCTGGTATCACATACCCAGGACGTAAAGGATACTGAGAAACAGTTCTCTGTAATGAACACACCCGAAGATGATGCATCAGCATGCACTCTCTTCGTTTGGGCGGCATGGGAATTCTGGTAATCCCCAATTTCCTGCTCTGTCTTATAACAATTATAAGTTGGAGCGGGACCAACGTTCCCCAGCTCAGTATAACAAGCGGGTTCGGTCAAATATCCGTATTATTATCTTGATTAAGGCGTGATATGGTCGCTACCTGGAGAGAGAGAGAAGAAGACACTCAGCGTGCGCTCTTGCAAGAATAGATTGGTTATTATTTTATCTAATCAGGATGGCTCCCACTGCTTTTTATCAAATCTTCCTTCAAACCCTAAAAGGAAAGACTAGCCGGGATTAATTACACACTACAAGTTTGCCAATCTTTCAGCCAGGCCAGTGTCGGTACTTTGAGGGAGGTCCCCCGTGCTTTCGCACGAACCTAATTAATGTAAACCTCGTTTTCCCAGAGGCGTAACCCCGTTGACACCTTTCTAGACACCTACTTGATCGGCTAATTGTAATGTATAAAACTCTCCCAGGAGTAACTCTTACTCGCAGCGGGTATCGGGATCCAACTATCTCATAGAAGGTATGCAATCTCATTGCAAATTTCAACACTTGAAATTCCCGATAATATTTTGCCCCTAACCTCCTATGACCTTGACAAAGGCCAACAAACCATAGGATGCTAGTCAAGTTCAACCCGTCATTTCCTGATTGAATTAAACCCACCCGCACGGCCCTTGACAAAGGCCAACAAGGTCGCACGACTACCCTAATCCAATCTGCATCATATGCATAAGCAGATAAGCACCAGTTAGCTACCGCACACTGCGTCTTGACAAAGGCTAACAAACGCAGCACGAATACTAACTACTACTTATCTGAAATGACGGAGGGCTACGACAGGTTTTTCTGAAAACCTATTGCGTAATGAACTTGATATCGTTGTAGGATCGAATGATTTTAAAATGGAGTGTTTTTTAGGCTTTTCTAGTTTTGCTAAAGGAGTCACTCCCGGTGAAGGGATCGTCGGTCCTTTCCTCGTCGAATGAGGTGCGGGATATATCATATATATCACTGTGCAAAGCAAAAACTCTTAAAAGCAATCAAAAGACAAACCTAGTGTGTAGCATCTGCCAGTTATTGCTAAAGGAGTCACTCCCGGTGAAGTGATCTCGGTCCTTTCCTCATCGAATAAGGTGCAGGATATATCACATATACCTCTGTGCAAAGCAAGAACTGTAGCTACCCTTTTTTATTTTGAAATTCGATTCTACAACATCATTAGGTTTCTTTTATTTCATTAATCTCATTAATGAAGTCCCATCATTTAAATTACCTAAACATCACAGATAAATACGACGTACACTTATGCCATCCGCATTCGCCTCGATGTCCCCTCGTGCACCGTTAGGTTAGGTAACTAACGGCAGAGCGGGGCAGGGCTAGCGCGGGTGTAAAACATAAGTAACGCCTATATAATATATCATATATACTATATACTGTATCTATCACAGAACATCACATGATCACAGAATAGATATCGCAGCAGAAGAATCATATGAAATATTGGATATACTAGGACGTCCGTGTTTTTAATACGAGCCAGTATAAAACACTGATTCCACGGTCGTGATGAATAGCCAAACCCACACCCCTAGACCCCTACGAGAGCGGCAAGCAACCCTACCAATTCTAGAGTTAGGAGACCCGGACTCGACTCCTCGAGTTGGTCTCCCACTGGACTCCAGAACCCGGTTACTTGTGCTTCCCTCCTTGGGTCTATCCTAGTGCGAAAAAGTAAATAATATACAAAGGGTGACATCTTCCGCAACCTGGAAGTGTCCCAATAAAAGAATATTACATACAAGCTTTTACATGAATGAAAATGAAAAACACTCATCTCACATAAAAAAACCCCGGCTATTCAATCACGACGATCCAATATAACATATCCAGCAACACATAACATCACATGTCATCAACGTAAGTAAATATGCGCATCCCAATTGTCGTTGACATATAGCAACGAAACCGGCGATATCACATATTACACTTACTGTCACAGAAAAGAAAGTGTAAAACTACAACAGTTGGAATCCGCAACCACCTCAGACATCGCATGCCTGACCAAATGAATTTCTTAGACATCGCATGCCTAACAATTATAAACCCCGTATTTTAGTCTCATTATCGAAAACTCTTTTCAATATCAAGTCGGGCAATTCAACAGGATTCCCGACATCCTGATCGAATACTCGTCGCAAACTTTAGTAGGCGGCCGCACCCCCGACGCCGTCGACGAAGTGCACCAAGGCGGAACACCGCTACCGCGAGCACCCGAACGGATGCTTTTGGCGACGGAGTTCTCCTACCGTCACTTGGTCGGGGCTATGGGGTGAGGCTGTCTATTAAGTTTATCCGGCGAGTATCCGCGTACGCTACGTGATTGCGACGGACTTTTGATCACATCAAAATTCCGTGGCAACCGATCAAGTGAGACTAAAGTGCTATGTTTATAACATTCATTCAGTTATCTCATAACTGTTTGTGAATTCCAAATGTTGTATCACATTCCGAATAAGATAGAAAATGTTAAACTTTTCGATCGAACAATCGAACACCCAAGTTTTCCCGAAACAGATCAACACATGAAACAAGTCTAATAACATTCAGTTCGTGCCTCAGTACCAACGGTCCAGCCGTAGAAGGGTCAAGCCAACGCCTCACATGTGGCACGCCGTACTGCCCCAAACCCGAAGGTTCAAACGGAAGTTCAAGACGGTCACATAATCGAGTTAAGGTTTGTTGTCTTCTAGAGGGTCCATCGCGTTACTCGCACTACTTAGAACGTCGTTAAACTACGGAAAAATCCAACACTTGGAAATTTCCCGACAGGGGAAAATTTGGGTATTTATATCCGGTCGAACTTTTTAACATATTCTAATATTTATCCGGAAAGCCACATAGACAAAATTTGATACTCCGATCGAAACACCGAATCCCCAAAACAACCCCAGAAAATTCAACTCTTGAATAAATATTAAAAATTCCCAGAAAATCCAGCATAATAAAATAAGAGTTACTGTGCAAACAGGAATTGATGATGTCACCATATGGCCGCGGAACCGCCGCATAAGCCAAGATTCTGCCGCGGTTCCGCCGCACTTTGTACTGTTCATGAGAAAATTTTTGCGCCGTAATTCTTAGATTTCCCTGCTGAATTTTTTAGCAATTTTTAATTTGGAAAAATCCACGTTTTCAGAAAAAGTCCAGAGAGCGTGGAAAAGTGGGGTTTCGGGTTCGATCGGACTTCAAACTCCGTCTAGACTTCGTCTAAGGCTCTAGCTAGGCTCTGATACCACTGTAGGGTTCCTAGACACTCTCATAAGGTCTCACAAGGCATCAACCATGCCAATTTCAAATTTTACGGTGCCGAGAAACCCTAACAGGATCGTTGGCTAGAATTTTAGGCGACAAAACGAGTTAGTTAACAACTTAACTAAGAGTACGGAAATACAACCTTTGTAGATCCGTTCCTCCACCTCCACGGCTCCGTGATGAAGTCCTCTCCGCTGTCCAAATCAAATCCCGGGCTCTAGCGTCGGCTTCATCGGAGAAAGAGCGGGCTAGGTCATCGACGACGTGCCGAAGATGATCTACGTCGAGGCATCGCTAGATCAAGCTCCAACTTCACCAAGTCTAGAAAACTTGTGAAGGAAACACACTCTACTACTTGGCAAGAGGTAGAGGATGAAGAAATAGGAAGTGGGTTCACTTTAGAATTGGATTTCTCACTCTTTTTCATCAATCACCATTGATGAAGTGAAGCTTTCTTCTTTGAAGATGAAGAAGAAGAAGAAGAAGAAGAAGATAATGAATATAATAAGTTAATTAAATTAGAATAGAAAATCAAAACTTATCATAAACAAAACCATAGTTAGGTGTAGAGAGTGTACTATGGTCAAATGGAGTGGTTAGGGTTAAGCATGAGACAAAATGGTGACTTAGTCAAACCTTCATGAATCTTCATGAAAGAAACAAATGAAAGCCACCATTTTTCTCTTTATGCATTTTATTTTCCAAAAAGAATAAATGAAATAAATAAATGAATAAGTAAAAACAAAACCCTAACCATTACACAACCATGGTTTAATCTTTACACTTAGCCAATTTAGCATGCATCATTAAACATGATACAAACTAGTGCACAAAATTATATCGTATATATAATGTGCACATCCGAGTGAGAAAATCCATCTTAAGTGAACCATTAATAGTTAATGCAAAGTAATATATCAAATATATAATTATGCATTAAATCATTAAATAAACACTTGATACAATGATCCGGTCATGTCGCACACAACCGACTAGTATTCAATGTATCGGCTTATCGAATCAATCCTTGATTCGATATCTAGGTTATATCGAATATAACCAATCGATACATTCATCGCGAGAATGGAATACGGTATCACATACTCGCATTATTCTCGGTCCCGCACATATCTCATATGCGCTCCTATTTCGTTTCGCTTGAGCCAGGAAACCTCTGTGTAGGACTCTAAAGACTCGTCAATACGCCGGCAGCAGATAATGATCATATCAAACACCCACAAGCCGCAAGCGGTCTGCTAAACGTAACGGCCACCCGGGTATTGAGCGATCAGAAGATCGACGAGCAAGCCCGCTCACACTCCAGTGAATCCAACCAGTAACACTACCGTACAGTCCGGTCTGATCGTCTGATATGTCGCATATCTCGCCTAGGGGTGGTAAACGTCAGACCCCAATAGCTCGATAAGTCGTGTCGATATGAGGTCTATAACAATTCGAGAAACTACTGGTAACACTTACCAGTAAATCTCAGCAACCCTGGCCAGGGATTTCCTGTTATAGCCATTCGAACACAGCGCAACATCAACCCCCTATACCGGGAGAGACGAATCCCCTCCTATCGCTCATTGCCTCCATGTGACTCGGGACTGTACCCAAAAACCACCGTTTTGCACGCCCTCTTGGACGTGGTAAGATGGAAATCAAAGCACAGTGGGAACCACACAAGACTCTATGACGATCTCGGGTCAACAGACTACTCTGTACCAGTGTCACCAGAGAACTGCCATCTGACGTAAGGTATAATACCATCTGGGAGTTCTCGGCGAGTCCGTCCAGTGTACCCAGTCTCCACTGAGCACCCGTATATCATCTCTGATGTCAAACACCAATGGATATGGGATCATCCATCGTCCATCTGTATAGGTCGAGAAGGTATACGCTAGTCTACTCTGGTATATCGATACCCTGTCTCGATATACCCACGACTAGGGACTTTGAAGGATGTACTTATGGACTACCATGTCCCCACTAGTATGATCCGCATCATAGTCCAGGTAGTCAAGTGCACATCCTAAGGGCTTTACCAACATGTATCAGAGAGACAATCAATGTACACGTTAAGGTAAAGAGCAACCAGATAGCATACTATCATGTCGAGCAAGAAAGTCCTCCCTATATATGTCCCAGCATCCACTACAATATACATCCAATGTACAGTAATGGCCTCTAGGGCATACATATAACTAACAAATAATAATAAAGGTATGTCCATAAGCAAGATGAGCACGGATGAAAACCCGAAAGGGCTCCGTAAGTAAAAACAGTAGGGCTATCGGCGAGTTTGTGAAAACCCGAAAGGGCGCAAACTCGTAAAAAAATTCATGTACACTTGCAAGGTCCTCTCGACCATGTAAGGAGAAAATACCCGCGTGAGATCCTTACGACTCATAAGGGAGCAACACATTTAGGGATCTTCACGATTCCTGATGAGAAATTACACTTACGAGATCCTCACGACTCGTAAGGAGAACCCTCTTATGAGACCCTCACGGCTCGTAAGATTCAAAAGCCTTAAGCTACAAGGATCTGAACCTGTTCTTAAGCCATCACATTTCCCAGACTGCCCTACAAACGGTTCAATATTGACCCTTGTATACAATCCACGGGCACAAATAAACGTCTCCCCCACCAAGTTCCGCCAATGGCGTGAAATCCCCCTGTTTGGTGAACAGACACTTGTAAGTCCTTTTGACTTATAAGGAGAAAATATTCTTATGAGATCCTTATGACTTATAAGAAAAAACACCAATTAGAAGTTCTCATGACTTCTAAGGAAAAAACGCACCTACGAGATGTTAGTTATATGTATGCCCTAGAGGCCATTACTGTACATACGATGTATATTGTAGTGGATACTAGGACATATATAGGGAGGACTTTCTTGCTCGACGTGATAGTATGCTATCTGGTTGTACTTTATCTTAACATGTACTTTGATTGTCTCTATATTACATGTTGATAAAGCCCTTAGGATATGTACTCGACTACTGGGACTATGATGAGATCATACTAGTGGGGCCACGGTAGTCGACGAGTACATCCTATATCTGTTCCTAGTCGAGGGTGTATCGAGACAGGGCATCGATGCACCAGAGTAGACTAGCATATACGCATTTTGACCCATATGATGGGCGATGGATGATCCCATATCCATCGGTGTTTGACATCAAGGATGGTGTACGGGTGCTCAGTAGAGACTGGGTATACTGGACGGACTCGCCGAGAACTCCCAGATGGTATTATACCTCACGTCAGATGGCAGTTCTCCGGTGACACTGGTACAGAGTAGTCTGTTGACCCGAGATCGTCATAGAGTCTTGTGTGATTCCCATTGTGCTTTGATTTCCATCATACCACGTCTAAGAGGGCGTGCAAAAAGGTGGCTTTTGGGTACAGTCCCGAATCACATGGAGGCAATGAGCGATAGGAGGGGATTCGTCTCTCCTGGTATAGGGAGTTGATGTTGTGCTGTGTTCGATTGGCTATAACCGGAAATCCCAGGCCAGGGTTGCTGAGATTTACTGGTAAGTGTTATCAGTAGTTTCTCGAACTGTTATAGACCTCATATCGACACGACTTATCGAGCTACTGGGGTCTGACGTTTACCACCCCTAGGCGAGATGTTAGTTATATGTATGCCCTAGAGGCCATTACTGTACATTGGATGTATATTGTAGTGGATGCTGGGACATATATAGGTAGGACTTTCTTGCTCGACATGATAGTGCGCTATCTGGTTGCTTTTTATCTTAACATGTATACTTTGTGTCTCTCTGTTACATGTTGATAAAGCCCTTAGGATGTGTACTCGACTTCCAGGACTATGATGCAGATCATACTAGTGGGACCTGGGTATTCCATGAGTACATCCTTCAATGTTCCTAGTCATGGGAATATCGAGACGGGGCATCGATATTCCAGAGTAGACTAGCGTATATCTTCTCGACCCATGTGATGGGCGATGGATGATCCCATATCCATTGGTGTTTGACATCAGAGATGGTATGCGGGTGCTCAGTGGAGACTGGGTACACTGAACGGACTCGCCGAGAACTCCCAGATGGTATTATACCTCACGTCAGATGGCAGTTCTCTGGTGACACTGGTACAGCTTAGTTTGTTGACCCGAGATCGTCATAGAGTCTTGTGTGTCTCCCACTGTGCTTTGATTTCCACCCTACCACGGCTCTACTGAGTCGTGCAAACAGGTGGTTTTTGGGTACAGTCCCGATTCACATGGAGGCAATGAGCAATAAGAGGGGATTCGTCTCTCCCGGTATTGGGGGTTTATATTGCGCTATGCACGACTGGCCATAACAGGAAATCCCTGGCCAGGGTTGCAGTGATATACTGGTAAGAGTTATCAGTAGTTTCACGATTGTTATGGACTTCACGTCGGCATGACTTATCGAGCTATTGGGGTCTGACGTTTACCACCCCTAGGCGAGATATGCGACATATCAGACGAACAGACCGGACTGTACGATAAGTGTTACTGGTTGGATTCACAGGAGTGTGAGCGGGCTTGCTCGTCGATCTTCTGATCGCTCAATACCCGGGTGGCCGTTACGTTTAGCAGACCGCTTGCGGCTTGTGGGTGCTTGATATGATCATCATCAGCTGCCGGCGTATTGACGAGTCTTTAGAGTCCTACACAGAGGTTTTCTGGCTCAAGCGAAATGAAATAGGAGCGCATATGAGATATGTGCGGGACCGAGAATAATGCATGTATGTGATACCGTATTTCATTCTCGCGATGAATGTGTCGAATGGTTGTATGCGATATAACCTAGTTATCGAATCAAGGATTGATTCGATAAGCCGATACATTGGATATTAGTCGGTTATATGCGATATGACCGGATCGTTAAATCAAGTATTGATTTAATGATTTAATGCATAATTATATATTTGATATATTACTTTGCATTAACTAGTATTGGTTCACTTTAAATGGATTTTCTCACTTGAAGTACACAAGTTGTATATGTGATATACTTTTGTGCACTTGTTTGAATCATGTTTGATGATACATGCTAACTTGAGTTTGTGTGTATGATTAAACCATGGTTATATGAATGGTTAGGTTTTTTTTACTTATTTATTTATTTATTTTGTTTATTTATTTTGGAAAAGATAAATAGAAATGGTGGCTTTCTTTGTTTCTTTGATGAAGCTTCATGAAGTGTTGAAAGCTTGACCATTTTTGTTTGCTTCCCTTAACCTAACCATTCACCTAACCCTAGTTTAGTCTCTACACTTGACCATGGTTGGTATATGATAAGTATTCATTTTATTTTCTATTTGAATAATACTTATCATATTATCTTCTTCTTCTTCTCCTTCTTCAACATGAAGAAAACCTTGCCTCCATCAATGGCAACTTGAGAAAAAGAGTGAGAAATCCAATTCTAAAGTGAACCCACTTCCTATTTCTTCATCCTCTACCACTTGCCAAGTAGTATAGGGTGTTTTCTTCACAAGTTTCATGGCTTGGTGAAGTTGGAGCTTGATCTAGTGTTGCCTCAACGTAGATGATCTTCGGCATCGAAGTCGACGACCTAGCCCGCCCATTTCTCCGATGAAGCCGATGCTAGAGTCCGGGATCCGATATGGACAGCGGAGGGACGTCATCACGGAGCCTAGGAGGTGGAGGACCGGATCTACAAAGGTTGTAGCCCCTTCCCTTTAGCAATAAAGTAGTTTACTTGCTTGCATCGTCTATACATCTAGTTAACGATCCGTATTAGGGTTTGTAGGCACATGGAAATTTTTGAATTAGCCATGTTTAATCACTTGTGAGACCTCATTAGTGTGCCTAGGAACCCTACAGTGGTATCAGAGCCTAGCTAGAGCCTTAGGCGATGCACAGACGGAGTTAGAAGTCCGATCGAACCGAAACCCTAACTCAAAAATGCTCTCTGTATATTTTTTGAAATCGGGGATTTTTACGAATTAAAAATATGCAGAAAAATCAGCAGGAGTTTGTAAGAGTTACTGTGAAATTCGATCGCCCAATTCCATCAAACCGCCGCGGTTCCGCGGCATGAGCATGGCTCATGCAGCGGTTCCGCGGTCGTACGGTCTCCTTGTTCAAACAATTTTACACATTAATTCCTATTTTGCAGTGCTGGTTTTCCTGGGAATTTTTAAATCTGACTCAAGAGTTGAGTTTTCTGGGTTGTATTGGGGACTCGGTGTTTCGATCGGATTGTCTAATTTTGTCTGTGTGCTTTTCCGGGTAATTTTAGAATATGTTAAAAAGTTCGACCAGATATAAATACATACTTTTTCCCCTGCCGGGAAATTTCCAATTGTTGGATTTTTCCGTAGTTTAATGACGTTCTAAGTAATGCAAGTAACGCGATGGTCCCTCTAGAAGACAACAAACCTTAACTCGATTATGTGACCGTCTTGAACTGTCCTTTGAACCTTAGGGTTTGGGGCAGTACGGCATGCCACATGTGAGGCGTTGGCTTGACCCTTCTACGACTGGACCGTTGGTACTAAGGCATGAAGTGAATGTTTTTAAACTTGTTTCATGTGTTGATCTGTTTCGGGAAAACTTGAGTGTTTGAATATTCGATCGGAAAGTTTAACATTTTCTATTTATCTGGAATGGGATACAATAATTGGAATTCACAAGTAGTTATGAGATAACTGAATGAATGTTATAAACATAGCAGTTTAGTCTCACTTGATCGGTTTCCACGGAATTTTGATGTGATCAAAAGTCCGTCGCAATCACGTAGCGTATGCGGATACTCGCCGGGTAAACTTAATAGATAGCCTCGCCCTATAGCCCCGACCAAGTGACTGTAGGAGAACCCCGTCGCCGAAAGCATCCGTTCGGGTGCTCGCGGCAGCGGTATTCCGCCTTGGTGCACTTCATCGACGGCGTCGGGGGTGCAGCTGCCAACTAAAATTTGCGACGAGCATTCGATCAGAATTTCGGGAATCCTGTTGAATTGCCCGACTTGATATTGAAAAGAGTTTTCGATAATGAGACTAAAATGCGGGGTTTATAGTTGTTAGGCCTGCGATGTCTAAGGAATTCATTGGTCTAGGCATGCGATGTCTTAAGAGAATGTGGATTCCAACTGTTGTAGTTTTACACTTTCTTTTCTGTGACCGTAAGTGTAATATGTGATATCGCCGGTTTCGTTGCTATATGTCAACGACAATTGGGATGCGCATATTTACTTACGTTGATGAAATGTGATGTTATGTGTTGCTGGATATGTTATATTGGATCGTCGTGTTTGAATAGCCGGGGTTTTTTTATGTGAGATGAGTGTTTTTCATTTTCATTCATGTAAAAACTTGTATGCAATATTCTTTTATTGGGGCACTTCCAGGTTGCGGATGTTGTCACCATTTGTATATTATTTACTTTTCCGCATTAGGATAGACCCAAGGAGGAGGGCACAAGTAACCGGGTTCTAGGGTCCAGTGGGAGACCATCTCGAGGAGTCGAGTCCGGGTCTCCTAACCCTAGAATTGGTAGGGTTGCTTGCCACTCTCGTAGGGGTCTAGAGGTGTGGGATTGGCTATTCATCACGACCGTGGAATCCGTTTTTTTATACTGGCTCGTATTAAAAACACGGACGTCCTAGTATATCCAATATTTCATATGATATATTCTGCTGCGTTATCTGTGATGTGATCATGTGATTTGTTCTGATAGATATAGTATATAGTATATATGATATATTATATAGACGTTGCTTATGTTTTACACCCGCACTTGCCTGCCTCGCTCTGGCGTTAGTTACCTAACCTAACGGTGCAGACGGGACATCGAGGCGAATGCGGATGGCATAAGCGTACGTTATATTTATCTGTGATGTTTAGGTGGACTTAAATGATGGGATATTCATTAATGAGATTAATGAAAGAAAATAAACCTAATCGATGTTTTGGAATCGAATTTCAAAACAAAACAGGTAGCTACAGTTCTTGCTTTGCATCGCGGCGTTCCTTGAAGAACATCCTGCACCTTATTCGATGAGGAAAGGACCGAGATCCCTTCACCGGGAGTGACTCCTTTAGCATTAACTGGCAGATGCTACAACCCTCGGTTTGTCTTTTGATTGCTTCTATAGTTTCTGCTTTGCACAGTGATATATATTATATATCCCTCACCTCATTCGACGAGGAAAGCGCCGACGATCCTTTCACCGGGAGTGACCCCTTTAGAAAAACTAGAAAATCTTCAAAAACATTCCATTTAAAAACATTTAATTCCGCAACGAGATCAAGTTCAAAGCGTTAAAGGTTTTATTAAAAACCATTCGCAACCCTCCGTCATTTTAGGAAGTAGAGTACTTAGTATTCGTGCTGTGTTTGTTGACCTTAGTTAAGGCACAGTGTACGGTAGCTAAGTGATGTCTTCCTACACCGCATATGATGCGATTAGTTAGGACTGTCGCGTGACTTTGTTGACCTTAGTTAAGGGTCATGTGGGTGGGTCTAATTAATCAAGAAATGACGGGTAGAACTTGACTAGTGCTTATGATTTGTTGACCATAGTTAAGGTCATAAGTGCTAGGGGTAAAAATCTTTATCGGGAGTTTCAAGTGTTGAAATTTGCAATGAGATTACATACCTTCTATGTGATAGTTGGATCCCGATACCCACTGCGAGTAATTGTTACTCCTGGGAGAGTTTTGCACTTTGCAATTAGCCGATCAAGTAGGTGTCTAGAAAGGTGTCAACGGGGTTACGTCTCTGGGAAAACGAGGTTTATTGTAATTAGGTCCGTGCGAAAGCACGGGGAACCTCCCTCAAAGTACCGACACTGGCCTGGCCGAAAGATTGGCGAACTTGTAGAGTGTAATTAATCCCGGCTAGTCTTTCCTTTTAGGGTTTGAAGAAAGATTTGATAAAAACAGTGGGAGCCATCCTGATTAGATAAAATACATAACTAATCTAATCTTGCAAGAGCGCACGCAGAGTGTTTTCTTCTCTCTCTCTCCAGGTAGCGACCATATCATGCCTTAATCAAGATAATAATATGGATGTATTGACCGAACCCGCTTGTTATACTGAGCTGGGGAACGTTGGTCCCACTCCAACTTATAATTGTTATAAGACCGAGCAGGAATTAGGGGAATACCAGGATTCCCATGCCTCCCAAACGAAGAAAGTGCATGAGATGCATCTCCTTCGGGTGTGTTCATTACAAATAACTGTTTCTCAGTATCCACTGTATCCTGGGTATTTGATACCGGATCAGGATCCCAGATATGTAATCTGTTACATAGGGCTACAAAAGGGTAGAAAACTGAGAACGGGTGATAAGTTTCATGAGACAGAAAACGGGGCAAGTGTTGCATCCAAGTCTGTTGGTCATTGTCACCCTGTATTACCAATACATTGATTCTGAATAAATGTTATTAGATACCGAACCTGATATACTAAATCATATCAGTCTCTTTATTAGTAAAGAAATGATAAAATTTTGTATTGATGGATAATGTTTTGAACATTTCCTATATCAAAAGTTGATCGGTTCAGGCGCGTTATCTAAAAGCATTGACGTTCTAAATCAAACTACAGTTCTTAGTATACAGAACACACACAAGAGGAAGAGTTCAGAAATGAACGAATCATTCTTGAGGCATTGTAGACTAGGTCATATCAATGCGACCTAATTGCCTGAAGTTACATTTTAGATGCATATTTAAATCAGTTTGAATTTACATCTTGTGAAACTTGCCAGTCATGTCATAGAGATAAGATGACCATAGCTCTGTTTATTGGAAACAGAGAAAGAGTTAGTGAACTCTTGGGACTGATACATGATGATGTATGTAAGGTCTCCTGTCTACACATGCCAGGACTGGTTCTTTATACTTCATTACATTCTCTGATAATCTCTCAAGATTCAGACATATGTTCCTGTTGAAACACAAGTCCGGACCTTTTGAGATATTCACAGAATATAAGTTAGAAGTAGAGAACCAATAACCGGGTATAAGTATTATGACCTATGATAAGATCAGGGAGGAGAATACTTGAGCATGGCATTCCTGGACTATTCTAAAGGAGAATGAGATTCTCTCTCAGCATTACTCCTCCGTATACACCATAGCACGATGGTGTATCAGGGCGGAGCAATTGCACCCTATATGATATGGTGCTCTCTATGATGAGTACTACTGAGTTTCCTATTTCCTTTTAGGGAGTTATGCACTTATGAAGTTGCATACCTATTGAATAGGGTTCGAATCAAATCAGTGCATACCACTCCATATAAGATATGGTATGGGAAGAGCCTATCTCTTAAGTAAGTTAAGATTTGGGATTGTCCGGCCTGTGTCAAAAGCAAAATCCGGACAAGATCGAGGCAAGGTCAGTTCTGTAGAACTGGAAAGGTTCCAGGTATACAAAACTGCAGCTGATGATTTGACAGAACCAAAGGATTCAATAGTTCCCGACGAACCTCAGCCTCTCCGCCGATCTAGTAGGGTTCCTCATCCGCCTGAGAGATACCTCGGTTTCTCGATGACAGTGGGAGCGAGGACTGCATCATGAGATGATGACCCAACTAGATTTGAGCAGGCCATCGAGAGTAGGGACTCTGTAAAAATGGCTGGATGCTTAGCGATCTGAGATGGAATCCATGTACACCAGCAAAGTATAGACTTTAGCTGCTATATCTGAAGGGTTAAATCCCCATCAGGAGCAAGTATATCTTGAGAAATTACTTGGTGTAGATGGAAAAGTTGAGACTTTCAAAGCTAGACTTGTTAAAGGTTATAGTCATCAACCAGGTGTGGATAATGATGAAACCTTTTCTAGGGACTATACTTAAGTCCATCCAGATCCTACTTGCTATTGCTACATACCATGACTACGATATCTGGTGGTTGGATGCCATGACTACTTTTCTAAATAGTGATTTAGAAGAGAACGTCTATAAGAACACAGCCAGAGGGCTTCGTAAACAGTGGGAGCAGCGGAAACGTGTGCAAGTTGCTTTACAGAATAAAGCAGGCATCGCGGAGTTAGAACGTCTGTTTTGATGTGATAGTCAAAGTGTTTGACTTCATCAAAATGGTAGATGAACCTTGTATGTACAAAACGGTAGTAGAGAGTAAGGTGGTTATCCTCGTATTGTACGTAGACAACATACTCTTGATAGGAAAATAGTTTCCTATACTACACTCGGTCAATCTACTCTTATCACATGAATTCTCCATATAGGATCAAAGTGATACCTCCTAAATCCTGGGTTTTGGATCCATGAGATAGATGTTAGGATTCTCACTAGTTGTAGTGAGATGGTATCAATCGATCCTGGGGAGAATTACTGGAAGTGTTCCAGGGTGATAAGGACGACTGAATGTCAGTCACAGGCATTGTCTTCACCCTCAGTGGAGGGACGGTATGTTGGAAGAGTTCCAAGCTAGATACCGTGGCAAACTAGACGATAAAGGCTGGTAACATCGCTATTAAAGATACTACCAAAGAGACAGTTTGGGTATATATTGGTTCATAAGATGAACTAGGTTCCTACCATTGTATGACAATGGAAGTGTGGCTTTGGCCAAGGAACCATGGTCCCATCAGTGACCCAGACATATTCTGAGGCAGCATCACCTGATCATAGAGATAGTTGATCTCCAGGGTGATCGAGGTTAGGAGAGTAGACTTAGAGGACAACACAGCGGATCCACTCACGAAGGCTTTTTCCCAGAGAGAGATTTATATGGGATGGTTGAGTATGTGATACTGCAACCACTGCTACAGATGGCCCTAGTGCAAGTGGGAGATTGTTAGTTATATGTATGCCCTAGAGGCCATTACTGTATATTGGATGTATATTGTAGTGGATGCTGGGACATATATAGGTAGGACTTTCTTGCTTGACATGATAGTGCGCTATCTGGTTGCTCTTTATCTTAACATGTATACTTTGTGTCTCTCTGTTACATGTTGATAAAGCCCTTAGGATGTGTACTCGACTTCCAGGACTATGATGCAGATCATACTAGTAGGGCCTGGGTAGTCCATGAGTACATCCTTCAATGTTCCTAGTCGTGGGAATATCGAGACGGGGCATCGATATTCCAGAGTAGACGAGCGTATATCTTCTCGACCCATGTGATGGGCGATGGATGATCCCATATCCATTGGTGTTTGACATCAGAGATGGTATGCGGGTGCTCAGTGGAGACTGGGTACACTGAACGGACTCGCCGAGAACTCCCAGATGGTATTATACCTCACGTCAGATGGCAGTTCTCTGGTGACACTGGTACAGCTTAGTCTGTTGACCCGAGGTCGTCATAGAGTCTTGTGTGTCTCCCACTGTGCTTTGATTTCCACCCTACCACGGCTCTACTGAGTCGTGCAAACAGGTGGTTTTTGGGTACAGTCCCGATTCACATGGAGGCAATGAGCGATAGGAGGGGATTCGTCTCTCCCGGTATTGGGGGTTGATGTGGCGCTATGCACGACTGGCCATAACAGGAAATCCCTGGCCAGGGTTGCAGTGATATACTGGTAAGAGTTATCAGTAGTTTCACGATTGTTATGGACTTCACGTCGGCATGACTTATCGAGCTATTGGGGTCTGACGTTTACCACCCCTAGGCGAGATATGCGACATATCAGACGAACAGACCGGACTATACGGTAAGTGTTACTGGTTGGATTCACAGGAGTGTGAGCGGGCTTGCTTGTAGATCTTCTGATCGCTCAATACCCGGGTGGCCGTTACGTTTAGCAGACCGCTTGCGGCTTGTGGGTGCTTGATATGATCATCATCTGCTGCCGGCGTATTGACGAGTCTTTAGAGTCCTACACAGAGGTTTCCTGGCTCAAGCGAAACGAAATAGGAGCGCATATGAGATATGTGCGGGACCGAGAATAATGCGTGTATGTGATACCGTATTTTATTCTCGCGATGAATGTGTCGAATGGTTGTATACGATATAACCTAGTTATCGAATCAAGGATTGATTCGATAAGCCGATACATTGGATATTAGTCGGTTATATGCGATATGACCGGATCGTTAAATCAAGTATTGATTTAATGATTTAATGCATAATTATATATTTGATATATTACTTTGCATTAACTAGTATTGGTTCATTTTAAATGGATTTTCTCACTTGAAGTATACAAGTTGTATATGTGATATACTCTTGTGCACTTGTTTGTATCATGTTTGATGATACATGCTAACTTGAGTTTGTGTGTATGATTAAACCATGGTTATATGAATGGTTAGGGTTTTGTTTACTTATTCATTTATTTATTTTGTTTATTTATTTTGGAAAAGATAAATAGAAATGGTGGCTTTCTTTATTTCTTTCATGAAGCTTCATGAAGTGTTGAAAGCTTGACCATTTTTGTTTGCTTCCCTTAACCTAACCATTCACCTAACCCTAGTTTAGTCTCTACACTTGACCATGGTTGGTATATGATAAGTATTCATTTTATTTTCTATTTGAATAATACTTATCATATTATCTTCTTCTTCTTCTCCTTCTTCAACATGAAGAAAACCTTGCCTCCATCAATGGCAACTTGAGAAAAAGAGTGAGAAATCCAATTCTAAAGTGAACCCACTTCCTATTTCTTTATTCTCTACCACTTGCCAAGTAGTATATGGTGTTTTCTTCACAAGTTTCATGGCTTGGTGAAGTTGGAGCTTGATCTAGTGTTGCCTCGACGTAGATCATCTTCGGGATCGAAGTCGACGACCTAGCCCGCCCATTTCTCCGATGAAGCCGATGCTAGAGTCCGGGATCCGATATGGACAGCGGAGGGACGTCATCACGGAGCCTAGGAGGTGGAGGACCGGATCTACAAAGGTTGTAGCCCCTTCCATTTAGCAATAAAGTAGTTTACTTGCTTGCATCGTCTATACATCTAGTTAACGATTCGTATTAGGGTTTGTAGGCACATGGAAATTTTTGAATTAGCCATGTTTGGTCACTTGTGAGACCTCATTAGTGTGCCTAGGAACCCTACACGAGATATGCGACATATCAGACGACGAGACCGGACTGTACGGGAGTGTTACTGTTTGGATTCACTGGAGAATGTATAGGCTTGCTTGTTGATCTTCTGGGCGCTCAATACCTGGGTGGCTGTTACGTTTAGTTGACCGCTTGCAGCTTGTGAGTGTTTGATACGATCATCACCTACTGCCGGCGTATTGACGATTCTTTAGAGTCCTACACAGAGGTTTCTTGGCTCAGGCGAAACAGAGTAGGGGCACATATGTGATATGTGCGGGACCGGGAATAATGCGATATGAGATACCATATTCTATTCTCGCGATATATGATATCAGCCGGGTCATCGGATCAAGTGTTGATTCGATGAATCGGTACGGATAAATATTAGTCGGTTATATGCGATATAGCCAGATTATCGGATCAAGTGTTGATTCGATAATTTAATGTATAATAATATATATGATATATTAAATTACATTAACTAATATTTGCTCACTAAAAGATTCTTTTTCTCACTCGGGTAATACATTGATATATATGCGATATATGTTAATTGTATTATTTTATTTGGTTACAATAAATATTATATATGTGATATATAATATTATAACATGATATGATAACTAATGCAACATGTTTAGTAAAGATTAATCAAGATTAGGGTTTGATTTGGGTTAATGACTTCTAGTAGATTCTAGAAGGTTTTCTTTTTTGTTTTGGAAAAGATATTTTCAAGTGACTCATTCTTAACCTAACCCAAACCCTAGCCTTGGTTAATTCTCTACAAAGGTTAAGTTAACCATGGTTGCATTATTGATCATTATCTTCTTTGCATTATTCATCACAAAAGGAATTCTATGATAATTCATCATCTTCTTCCTTCTTCTTTCTTCATGGAATAAGCTTACTAGCTTTTTCCAAGTGATGAATAAATGTGAGAAAAAGATAAATAAAGAGAGCAAAAATCCTACTTCATCATCCTCATCTTCCCTTGCCCTTTAGATGAGAGTGTTCACATTATTTCATGAGTGATAGCTTGTGTTAACGAAACTTCAAGGTAGATCATCTTTGTATCGAAGATCGGAAGCAAAGGTTGCATCATTCTCTTCGTGAAGCCTCTCGAGAGTCCAGAGCACGATGATCGCAGCGAAGGGACCTCAACACGGAGCATATGAAGTGAAGGACTGGATCTGCAAAGGTTGTAATCCCTCTCACTTAGTGTTAAAGTGTTTAGCATGCTAGTTTTCGCCTAAACTCTAGTTTAAAGATCCAGCTTCGGGTTGTTCGGCACGGCTAATTTTTTAATCGGGCATGGTTGATGCCTCGTAGACCCTTGTGAGCGTGCATAGCAACCCTACACGAGATCCTCACGACTCGTAGGGAGAAACATCTTGATGAGACCCTTACGGCTCATGAAGTCAAAAGCCTTAGTCGACAGGATCCTAACCCTGTTTGCTAAGCCACCTTTGTTCGACATCGACAGAGGCAAATGATGATTCGCTCCTAGCAACGTTCCAGTAGTAGCGATGCTGATGCCTAAATCGGTAACAAATTCCAAGTTCTTTCACGGCAAATGATGATTCGCTCCTGGCAACATTCCAATTGCAGCGATGCTGATGCTAAGATTGGCATCAGATCCCAAGATCCATACTCGCAGCAAAAAGTCAGCGAGCTATAGATGCATACAAAAATAGCCGAAATGATAGGGCAACTTGCAACAAAATCAGCAAGTAAAAGATATGCATACAAAAATAGCTGAAATGATCGAGCAACTCGCAATAAAAAGCAGCGAGTAAAAGAAAAATAGCCGAAATGATTGGGCACCACGAAAAAAACAGCCGAAATGATTGCGCAATCGCGACTTTCGCGATATAAAAAGATGAAATGATAGAGAATCGCGGAAAGAAATAAAAAAATGATGAAAGAATGAAACTTTTGCCCTGCAGGTAAGTCTATACGGACCCCTGTATACAATCCATGGGCATAAACAAAAAGGGAACCACATGTCCTAACAAACTCTGTCAAAGGGAATGTCAGATCTCGACAGCAACATCTGCATCCCAGAAGACCAACAACGGCGTTCCTTCTCATGCCAGCAGGGCACAGACATGACACCACCAATCGAAGCCACGACAAAGTCCCCAGTTCCAAGACTCTACGGTTCACAAACGACCTAGAGTCAACCCGACACCGCAGAAAGCGGAAATACGCCAGCCAATGACCCCGTCACGGAAATACGTCATCCAATGACCCCGTCGCGGAAATACGTCATCCAATGAACCCGTCACGGAAATACGTCAGCAAATGACCCTGTCGCGGAAACACGTCATCCAATGACCCCGTCTCGGAAATACGTCAGCAAATGACCCCGTCTCGGAAACACGACAGCAAATGACCCCGTCGTGGAAACACGTCATCCAATGACCTTGTCTTGGAAATACGTCAGCTAATGACCCCGTCTTGGAAACACGTCATCCAATGACCCCGTCGCGGAAACACGTCACCAAATGACCCCGTCTGGGAAATACGTCAGCAAATGACCCCGTCACGGAAATACGTCATCCAATGACCCCATCGCGGAAATACGTCGTCCAATGACCCCGTCGCGGAAATACGTCAGCAAATGACCCCGTCTCGGAAATACGTCATCTAATGACCCCGTCGTGGAAATACGTCATCCATTGACCCCGTTGCGGAAATACGTCATCCAATGACGCCGTCTCGGAAATACGTCAGCAAATGACCCCGTCTCGGAAATACGTCAGCAAATGACCCCGTCGCGGAAATACGTCAGCAAATGACCCCGTCGCGGAAATACGTCATCCAATGACAAATGACCCCGTCGCGGAAATACGTCATCCAATGACCCCGTCTCGGAAATACGTCGTCCAATGACCCCGCCTCGGAAATACGTCAACCAATGACCTCCCCGTCGAAGCAACGCTTCGACTCGGGAACAAGTCAACTCATCAACCCCTTACGAGCCCTCTCGACTTGTAAGGGAGAAAATTCTTTTGTGAGATCCTTACGACTTAAGAGAAAGCAAACTTAGGAATCCTCACGATTCCTAAGGAGAAAATACACCAACGAGATCCTCTCGACTCGTAGGGTGAAAAATCTTTATGAGACCCTCACGGCTCATAAAGTTGAAAAGTCTTAGGCAGCAGACCCGAACCTGTTTCCTAAGACATCACTACCCTACAAAGAGTTCAAGATGAATTGTTATCTATCATCTACAGGCTACACTTGCTAGAGTAACATGTCAATGACACAACAGAGAAAAGAAAGTGATAATACGAGATAAAAAAATGTGTGTCTTTTATTCATGAATTCAATTGAGTACAAGATACATCATACAAAAGAATAAAAAATGAATAAAGGCATGTTATTCATAAGTTACAAATTTTCAATCGATATAAAGACGACTATTAGGAAGGAGGCGTTTTCAACAAGTCGGCAAGCCGCTCGCGCACTCCTCTCAACTCCTTTTCATGGTCAGCCGCTGCGGCCAGCTCCGCTTCGACCCGAGCCCGTTGCTGCAAACAGGATGAAACATTCTCATCGATTTCCCGCTGGGCAGCTTCGCGACTCTGCGTAACCCGCTCAATGAAGTCGAGCTTCTGCCTCAGTGCCAGCCCGTCCGAAATGCATCGCTGCAGATTATCAAAGACGACTTTCAGTTGCACAGCATTCACTTTGACCTCGACACGCATCTGGGCAGATTCGCTTGAAGCCTCTTCACGTTCCTTCCGCCTCAAGGCCGCCTCTGGTTCAAAATGGCGAAGGAAAGGAATACTCTGCTCAACCCATGCAGCCCGCTGGGAGATCAAAGCTAGAACTTCAGGAGCAAGACGCTTGAGCTCAACTTCGTGCAAGCAAGCTTCGATCTGTCTGCAATAATTAACCCAAGATTCGACGACACCCTCGCTATGGAAGTGCACAAGCGTCGCCAACATCGGATTAATCTCAGCAGCAAAATCTGCAGCGAATGCAGGGGCCTCCGCATAAAGCTCCTCGATGGATTCACTCAACATACGCAGGCTGGTCACAGTGCCCTTGGAAGATGGACATCTAGAAAAGGGCCCTGCCGGCATTAGGATGCGAGACTCGAATGGAGCTGAAGCCGGTGCGTTTGCTGCAAAATAAATTACGGTTAAAAGATGACTCGCGAAATAAAGAAATCACACGAGCGATGGATTCTACTATACCGGATGCGACAGGTGGCAAAGTTGGGAGTACCGGTGGCGCGACTATTCTCTCGTCCCCTCCTTCAATCTGTAATGCTGCAATCAATACAAAAAAGAATTAGCAATGACATGGCTGCACGTAGAAGAAAGGAAAAGATGTTTGTTAAAAACTATACTCACCGACACCAGCAGGAAGGACGATTTCTGACTGGAAGGAGAAATGTGGATTTAACACCTGATACAGATGGTCAAAAAGGACTCCTGCAAAGTTGTGCCAATATACTGTCAGTACAAGGAGGATGATACGCACGATGAAACTGATAAGTTGCAAACCCTTACCTTCCAGCATTCCAGAGGATATAAGAGAAGGCGAGGGGACAACAACCGTCATGGCGGCGACCGGAGGTGTCAGATGGCACAATATCAGCGTTCGCTACACCTACAAACAAAATACCGTCAGAACGAGCTGAAAGAGATTGCAAAATAAAAATTAAACAGCGACCCAAGACCTACCTGATGGGTCATCAGCCAAAGCCGCGACGGAAGCATCACCAGGCACAGCGGTTTCTTCGCTCTCCTTCAATGGAATAGTTTCGGCGCCTGTGGCTTCGTCCCCTGACTCGACAGGAGCCGTCGTGACACTCGCGATGCCCGCTGATAGCAGGGAACTACAAGGAGAAAGAGCAGCGGTTTGGGCAGTCCCAGACTCCCGAGATAGAGTAGCCGCTTCGGGCTCTATGGTCGCCGTCATCTCACCTGCCACCTCATCTCCAGGACTTGGCCCTGCAGGATATGGTAAATAAGAATTTGAAGATCAAATTCTAATAAAAGACTCAGTGTTACGTTACCTTGGGGTGCCTTTTCGATTTCTTCCCGAGCCGCGTGCAAAACTTGTCTATCGTCGGAAGACAGGGCAGCTGGAGCATCCTCTGAAGAAATAGCGACGGATGAGGTAGTGCTTGAACCTGCACCCACAGCCAAACTGGCATCACGTTCCTTCGCCGTACGCTTCCTTTCGGTCTGAGCGGTGAGAAGCGATCTCCTCAAGACCTTCATCAAAGGGACGCCATCGTCCGAACCAAGCTCAGCCTCTGGAGCCACTACGACGTCCATCATCGGCTGTTTAAGTGAAGCCTCTTGCGAGACTGACGAGGGAGCTGGGGCCACAATATCCGGCTCTGGAAGCGTCGCTGCACCGCCACTCGGGATCGGCACCGCGCTCGGGATAACCGCGGTCAAGGTAGTCCCTGCAATGAGACAAAAGAGAGGGTCAAGCCACGAATGAAGAAAAAGGGAATGAAGGCACAATGAGCCGAAGTATACCAAGGCCCAAAGAAACACGGAGCCTCTCTTCCTCTTCAAATGTTTTGAGGGAAGCCGCAAGAGCCTCTTCGGCAGAGATACCTGTTGAAGAAGAAAGCGTCAGTCAAAGCATAATAAAAAAGATAAACGCGGAAAAATATGACTGAAGTCTACCTCACTGTGCGATAGTGATTATTGCTGCTTCATTGCGAGCCAGTCGCTCGGAAGCCACAAGGGCAGCTTGAAGATCGGTATCATCTGCAGGCGTGATAAATAGACCCTCATTGGTCCCGTACTCACTTAAGCCTTCGCTGTAAGGAGTATGAGGCTCCTGGCCGAATGCAACGTTCGTAGAAAATAGCGACTTCTTCTTCTGTGAGCGGTTGCCGGCAGCCGGCAACAGGAGCTTGCGCTTGGCGGGGGCAATTTTGGGCGACGAGTCCCGATCTCCGAACCCACCCCAGACTCAGGAGACGCTACAGCCACCACTTCCACAGGCACACGAGGTAGAGGCTTATCGGGAAAGGCATGCTGGACCACCGCCGCAACAGCTTCTTTCAAAGAAGGACGAACGATGGTCCGTCGCTTCAAAGGAACCGCTGGATTACCAGCTGGGACATCACCCTTGCGATCAAGCAATAATCGTTTTTCTTCCCTGATAATGGCACCCATCGCGTGCTGGTACCACACCACGTATACGTTCAGGACTTTCGAGACGCAGCTTGGCTCACTGATAAAGATGTTAGACCCGGTGTTAAGCCGCATGAAATGGTGTAGCGCATTATGGATACCCTCTTCTGTGGCAACCGGCTCAGCTAGGAAGGCCTCAAGCAGGACACCCTGATTATAACATGCTTGTTGAGCGAAACGATGCGGGTTGTATCTCATGAACAACGCCGAATCGTTCTGCCTAAACACTAAAAAGCCCAGCCTGATTGAATATAAGTGAAGAATCTCCCGAGCTTTCAAGGTAGAAGCCCCGTCTTTGAAGGTGTCCCACAGCGGCTGCACCATCTTAGCGGATTTCTTGCCGATGGTTAAAACCTTATCGACGAAGGTCATGCTATCCCCGACCGTACATGGGCGAAGAACCAAGCCCCGAGCCTCTTGCTAAGTCGGCTCCAAAGTGGAAGCATCAACTAGCCGTATAACCCGAGGAAAATTATAACTTTCACAGAAACGGGGCCGCTTGTGGACTCTAAAAGCGCCGAGCACATGTAGCTCGAGCCACGAAGTGAAATAGTGCATCGGGAAGTTTATGGGCCGCACGCCTGGTTAAGTGGTGTCTGCCGCCAAGCTAAGGTCATGATACAGGTAAGCCAGCCCAGCAACCCCGACGGCCATTTGCATCCCAATAACCATTCGGTGAGCCGGGTAGAAAACGGACGGCCTCATGTAGCGAGGGTGCATTGGGAGCACAAACCAGCTTAGCCATAGCCCGAGGAACCCCAAAAAGAACGCCTCTTTGTCGAGTTTGTTGAAGGAAGCTGCGAGCTCTGCGAAAGAGACGACCGGGGTGTCAGGGAGAAAGAAATTCCTTTGATTCGCCTCCGCCATCGGTTGGTTGTCCAAACCAAAGCCAAAAGGATCGTCGAGTTTGGCGAATTTCGCGGCTTCCTTCGACAAGACTTCTGGGCGGAGAAAATGGGCGATGAAATCTGTGAAGTTAACCTCGTGGCTTCCGGATTCGAGAAATAGACTTTCATAAATATTCAATACCTTAATCAGACTTGGGAATTGATGTTGAATGCCATTCTCCGGGGTTAGGCCCATCACCACTGACTTGGCGGCAAAGATGTAATCGTCAGGAGGAAGTAGCTCCCGTAATGTTCTCCCTTGACCGGCAAGCCGGAGATCTCCGCGAATTCCTCCAAAGAGATTGAGACTTCCCGATCTGATAGAAGAAAGGTATGAGTCGGAACATTCCATCGTTCTAAGAAAGCTTTGAGCCACAATACAGGGGGCGTGGAATACTGGAAGAGAGACGCATAAATCGCGGGGTACAACCGGAGCTTCAGCAGCTGCGATTTCTTAGCTGAAAAAATGTACCTGGCCCACTGCAAATATCCAGCTGGATGGCGAGGAGTCAAGCCTATCATATACGGCTGTCTCTAAGGGCGCGACTCATCTTGACATATACACCGCCCCAGAGTATCCAAAACCATCGGTGGCTGTATGGGTATCGCGGCCATAGAGGGCTGAAGGCAACCCGCCGAAGTCCAGTTAACCTCCTCTACGGCATAGTTCACTAGGGGTGGGTCGGCATAGTGGATCGCCGAAATGGGCTCCGAAGGCACCGCACAAGAGAAGCTGCGTCGACCCCGGATGATTTGATTGTACCATGACCCCTATAAATAAAAAGACTTTTGCTCCAGGTCGTGATCTTTGATCAGCGCGAAGACTTCCCTATCCACGGGCGCGTCAGGGAATGCGCTTTCCGGACGAACAAATGGGAAAGAAGTGTCAAAAGACATAGTACCTGCGCGAAAAAGAATAAGAGTTAGCTGTCAAGGCTATAGTTCAAATTCAGACACTTGGTACTTCAAATTTTGTACCGCACTGCAATGCAGTGGAAAGGGACCAAAGGGGGCCCACAAAATCAAGATGACGGCTCATCATTGATGAGACAGTGACTCATTAAATAGGAAATCCTAAAAGGATTCTCATTTAATGATAGGCCCCTCGGGCCAAGGAGTTAAACTCCCTCGAGAGCAACACTCTGCAATAGAAATGACATCCGTCAAAATAAATGATGAAGGGAATAAAAATTCCCCCAAAATTTTAAGGGCTATACTCTGTGAAGACGATGGATGTTTCCTGATTTAAAATCAGGAAAAGTTACGAAGGAGGCATCACGTGCTAACACGTGACCAGCAGTCACGTGTTGGCACGTGACATTTAAAAGCAGCGGCAAAAGCAGACTCATTCTCTGATTAAATCAAGAAAAAGGCTCCAGACGAGGGTCACGTGCTCACACGTGACCAGAGGTCACATGTTGGCACGTGATGACCAAGCAGCGGCAAAGACATAGCGCAGAAGAAAAAGAAAGCTCGTTCCAGGGGGGTCACGTGCTTACACGTGACCAAGGGTCATGTGCCCACACGTGACCATGGGTCACATGGTCACACGTGACCGGCTTTCAAAGCCCATTTATTTAACAGAATTAAATTCTGAACGGCATTCGAATCTTTCCAAAGGAAAGTGATTATTTGGAACCAATTGAATTAAAGATTTAAAGGTGATTAAATATCATCTATTTGTGGAAAAAGCCTGAACTTGGAAAGATTTCCCCTTAAAATCTAACCGAAATAACAAAGGAGAATCTCTGGATTTAAAATCCAATGGTGAATAAAATTCACCTAATAATCCAAAGGTCCAAACGAATGGTGAATACAAATTAAATCTCTCAATGAAAGATTCACCAAAACTAATTAATTATGCTTCTTCTCCTATAAATAGGAAACAAGAGACACAAAGGAAAAAAAAGAGGAAGAGAAAAAGAGGACAGAGAGAGAAAAGAGAGAGCCTTGATACTTTGGAGGAATTTGTATCTTCTGCAAAAGAAAAGCTTAGGTAAGAAAGGGAAGGCTTTTAAAAGAGAATTTAATTCTCAGCAGAGTTTAACTCTGATATTAAACAGAAGAACATAGTTCTCTCTTTAGTGGAGGATCTGCAAAGTGCACATCTCCCCTTGAATTGAGAATTTAATTCTCATTGGGTTGAGATCCTGCCATGCAGATCCAAAGCATAGAGAGGAAATGTGAGTTTGCGAATTTAATTCTCACAGAACTATAGGAGTTTAATTCCTTTAAAATAAAATTAGGGTTGAACCCTATGTTGCAGGAATTCAATTCCTTCAGAATGAACAGATTCAGGGTTCAACCCTAGTTAAGAACTGAGTTTTGTTAAGATAACAGGAATTTAATTCCCTTAAGAAAGAAGAAATTAGGGTTTCACCCTACGACAGAATCTCATTCCTCAGAATAAGTCTCTAAAAGAAAGTGGGAACTTGATTCCTTAAAACTGTTATTAGGGTTTAACCCCATTCAGAGTTCAACTCTATCCCAGAATATAAATCTTCAGAAGGAAATAGGAATTTAATTCCTCTAAAATTATTGTTAGGGTTCAACCCTATGAAGAGCTTAATTCTTAAAAGGGATTAACAGATCTTCTAAAAAAAACATACATAGAGGCAGGGTCACGTGCCACCATGTGACCCCCGAAAAGATCCGCAGAAAAGGCCCTTTGAGGCAGTGCCTTACGTGACCCACGTGACCCTTGGCAGAAGCTTTAACATACAAGCATTTCAATGCCCATCATGTGATGGCACGTGATGCTCCAAAAGATACGATATTCTCAGCAGAACGAATGAAGGGAGGGCGCCCTCACGTGCTACCACGTGACCCCTCTTGCCTTAGTGTTTAACACTAAATTGGAATCCCGGAATCCAGTGTTAAACACTGTTTGGCCTTAGTGTTCAACACTAATCAAAGAACTTTATTTGCAGTATTTAACACTGAATTTCTTAGTGTTTAACGCTAAATTAAACCCCTGTTAACAGAGCTTAAGACTAACTCCCTTAGTGTTCAGCACTAAATTAAAATCTCTGTCACTAGTGTTTGACACTGATTTGCTCTAGTGTTTAACACTAATTTGAACCCCCTGTTGCTGGTGTTTAATACCAACTGTCTTTTAGTGTTAAAACACTAACTTGATCCCAGTGTTCAACACTGTTGAATTAACGTTAGCCCACTTGGCTAAATGGCCGGAGGCAAAGCCTCTCCTTCAATGGACCAACATGAAGCCAATATTCCAAACATGATTGGACTTAGCCCAAGATGGCCATAAGTCCTCAATTCAGACTTAACTGGGCTAATGGGCTCATAACATAATTAATTGGTCTTGATCCCAAATTCGGCCAAAGACTATTTAATCCACCCCGGTTCAAGGGTACATCTCTTCACTCCTTTGATACTTGGCGTTGTAATTCCTCAACGTCTTCAAAGAGGTGACGGGTCCCGATGACCACACATTGACACGAACTGTGGGGTCCTTAAACTCATGGACTATGAGGTCCTTAACCTTGACCGAGATGTCTTAAAACTAACAACGGACTGTGGAGTCCTTAAACTCATGGACTATGAGGTCCTTAACCTTGACCGAGATGTCTTAAAACTAACAACGGACTGTGGGGTCCTTAAACCCATGGACTATGACGTCCATAACCTTGACCGCAATGTCTTAAAACTAACAATGGACCGCAATGTCCTTAAACTACCCATGGACCGCAACGTCCTTAAACTACCCATTGACCGCAACGTCCTTAAACTACCTATTGACCGCAACGTCACTAAACTAAACAACAGGGCTCCCTTAATGGCTCTATTGTTGGATCTAAACAATCCTGTTAAGTCGATCTCAGTCTAAAAACTAGACTAACGTATCCTTAACAAACGTTTAAGTCGATCTTAGTCTCAAATGAGGCTAACGTATCCTTGAACCCAAACCCCCAAACCCAAATCTAAGATAATACGGATTTGGACTAGTCCACGCCCTACGGGCGACGACATAACTCAGTCTCCGTATACAATCCACAGGCAACTAAACATAAAATAAACACACACGACACGAAGTGACCATCTGGAGAAGGAGAAAGTGGTTACCGCGATGCGGTAGCGTAATTAACTGCAGGGGCTTGCGCCTGCAGGGAAGAGCATCCCCACAATCAAAAACCCCTCAAGCGAGGGGGAATCTGACGAAGTCTGCTACATCGGACGCATCCGTTTAAACCTTCGATATACGGTGCCATAAATCAACTTGGCATCTTCGGAGAGGTGGACGGATAGCACCAATTAGCCTCTGCCCCGAGCCTCAGGCGAGACGCCCAAGCGTCGCGCCGCCGTTCGGAGGGGAACAGATTCTAGCACGCCCGGTAGGACCTTTTCCACTTTCCACTCCACACTTCGTGTGTCGTGATTCGTGAACCAATCGCGGTTCGCTAATGGTTGCCCTTGGGTTTCAAGATACTAAGACTTGGCGTCTTGCTTATTGCAGAAAGCAAAGAATCGATGGCTTCTATTTGTGCGAAACGCTCCAACTGCTCGGATTGCAATGGCAACCAACGCTCTGCCTCGCCAGGAGGTATAGTCTATGGACCCCAAGCTGCTTCGCTATTCACCATGCCCGTGGAACAAGTCACTCGAGCCACCACAGGATTGTTTTTTGGGACCATGCTCCCACCGACAAGCTTCACCGCTCCGATGCTGACAAAGGAAGCTCCCAAGAAGTCGGTCTTTGATCGTCTTACCCCTGCCGCGGCCCCTCTCAACGGGTCGCCCAACACCAGCGCCTCGGTCTTCTCTAGATTGGGCCAGAACTCCTGTGGACCCACAATGGGGCCTACAATCCCAGGGAAGGCTGCTTCTAAGAAAGTGACCGGTCCTGCTCCTGAAGTCGTCAAGGCGGCTTCCCCTGCCAAAAAGTTGGTCTTTACAAGATTGACGGCTCCAGCTCCCGCTCCTGCTACCCAAAGGACATCGGTCTTTGACAGGCTAACACCAGCAGCGACCCCCCACCTACACAGGGGGCAAGACGAAGCCATCCTCACTGCTGAACCAACGTCGTCCGCTCGACACGCTCGACGTCGTCACTGGCGCCGAGTAAGGAAGGCTGGGGGCAACTCCCCCTCTGGGCTAACTCCACCAGCCCCAACGGTGGAAGTTAATGCTGCCGTTCCAACTGGGAACAGCTTCGAGATGCTAAATAAGGTGCGAAGGAATTCTCCTACTGCGGTGCTAAAGAGGTCTCCTCCTTTAGTAAAAAAGGTTGCGGAAATAGAGCCAGAACAGCCCCGATCCCCTCAACGGCTGTCTTCCAAAATCTATAAGGTTTGGCGGTAGGCCCGAGACTCGATGATCGATCCAAACTTCTCCCGCCAGCACAAGAAGATGAAAATCCAACAGGAAGCCAGTCACCAGGCTAAACCACGAAAGGCTGTCTGGGTGCCCACCTCAACGGCCCCCTCAACTTCCACTGCTCATAAAAGGAGGAAGCCAGAGAAGATCCCCCAGCCTGCAACGACAGCTAAAGGCACTAAGCCCAGACGCCCTAAGTCTGGGGGCATGATAGTCCATACCGTATACACGGCGTCAGGAAAGGAAGACAGCCGTGCGTCTACAGGTCATAAACCGCTTACACGGTCGGTGACCAAAGCTCAGGAGCAACAGCAAAAGCTCCAGGAAATGATGAATGCTATGGCCGCACTTACCGGGCCAAAAGAAAACCCAGAAATGTCCTCGGACGAACGCCAGGAGGAAGAAACCGACGCCGAATTCCTTCGCCGAATATTGGAGAAGAAGGACAAAGAGGCTGCTGAACAAGCAGCCAACATACAGCGTATGGGCCTTCTCTTCCAAGATATGATAGGAATGATGATCCAACAAGACCCACCCGCTGAGGATCCCCCGATCGTCCTTGAAGAAGATAGGGGAGAAACGTCAAATCCACCACCGGCCCTCTCAACGGCCAAGGAGGAGACAATCTCTAAGGTTGATTTGGTAGACTATATAGCCCAGCAAATCCGGGTTCATCATGCGACTGAGGCAGCTGGTCAAGTCGTAAAAACGGGGCGGCCATATCCAAGTTGGTACGACCAAATCAAGTACCCGCCGGGTTACACAATTCCCAAATTCCATGTTTACAAGGGGACCGGCAATCCCCACCAACATGTCGCCCAGTTCAAGGCCCTTTGCGGTAACACCGGCGGTGATGATAAACTGTTGCTTCGCCAGTTCGTGGGCAGCTTATCAGAAACAGCGTTCGAATAGTATTCGGAACTCCCGAACGATTCTATCAAGACGTTCGCTGAAATGGAGTTGCTATTCACTCAGCGATTCGCAAGCGCCAGCGAACGCACTCTAATAACGGCATTGATTAACGCCAGGGTAAAACCAGGCGAAACTTGGGTCCAGTATGCTATACGCTGGTGGAATTTGTGGTCGAAATGCGAGCAACGCATTGAGGAAGCGCCCGCGGTGGGCATGTTCGTGGGAACCCTAGACCCTCACGCAACTATCTCCCAGTTTATGATGTTCTTTAAGCCAACCACATTCCAGGCTTTAATCGACAAGTTGGCTCAGATGGACCAGATGGGTCATAGACCGTCTCCCCCGAAGCCAGAACCTCGGAATGACAAGGGTAAAGGAAAGGCAACCTTCGTCGCGAATGCCCAGCAGCAACCCAATGCCCCAAAGCTGGCGGATCAATTGGAAGAAAGACACCGGTATTATAATGAGAAGATGAAGCGTCCCTACTCGTTCCCACGGGACAAGACGAAACGGTTATTCGAGCTGGCAGTACGCAACAGACTTATAAACCTACCAAATCCAAGGCGACCGCCACAACCCACTGAGGTGAATAACCCTAACTATTGTCCTTACCATCAAACGGTAAGTCATCCGATTGAGGATTGCTTCGTCTTCAAAGGATGGATTGAAGATCAATACCTCCAGGGGAAGTTTGCACTGTCCGAAAAGTGGAAGGTGAACCCACCACAGCCGCATACTCCTAAGAAAGCAGATACACCGGGGGCAACCTGTTCCTTTATTGAAGAAGCTCCATGGGAGGTCGTGTTGTCAACTAAAACCAAAAGAATGCTGAGGGACCTTCATGCGTGCCCAGCGGTCGAATGGAAGGACCCGCTTGAACCTCAAATTATCGAAGGGATGTTGAAACCGTGCCCAACTACGAAGACTCGTGGTGATGGCCCAAATACTCACGCCTAACCGTCAAAATCTTCGAAGAAAAAGAAGAAGAAATCCAAGAAGCCCGTGAAGCTTGGAGACAAGCACACGAACTTGCAGAAGCAAATTGACGCGATGGAAGAGTACAATCAAAAGGCGCGAACTCCTGTCACGCTGCAAGAGTTCCTCAACCACATCTTTCAAGAGGAAGATGATGGAGAGAGTTCGTCGGATGAATCCGAGGGATATGTGGCGAGTTGTAACGTAATCTCCCACTCGTTTACCGACGATGAAAAAACTCCCGGCACTAAGAAACTGGGGACAGAGCCTGAACCAGAGCGTGTGTGGCCAACAGATGAAATGATCGACGCCTTTCTAGACGAGATTCGTTTGAAGAGTAAAGCGGATCAGGAGCGTGAGATGGCCGCATCGGAAGGAGCCAAACGCAGGCGACTGAACGAAAGAGTTGAAGTACTCCCGCCAGATCGAAAGGCATCCGAGGCAGACAAGAAGATATTCAAGACGAGGAAAAGGTTTGCCAAAGCCATGTCAATGGGAATGAAGCTACCACCCTCGGAAGAAAACACGCTCAATAGGGCGGAGAGGCACCCTAATTATTGCGCATATCATCGGAAAATTTCACACCCTACGGAGGAGTGCGACGCCTTTAGGATATGGTGGCAGGGATATGTTGCTCATCGGCAACATTTTAAGCGCATGAAATGCAAGACTCGTCGGGAACGAAGAAGTACTGCCGACGGGCACAACAGAACTACTGGAAACTGTTACATGGTTAACGCCGGAGGGTCACAAGTTCTCACCTTTGGGAGCGACTCTGATGAAGAAATGGCTCTGGGCCCTCTCTTTAAAGAATCCGTTTTAGGGAAAGAGGAGGAACCGGAGGCCTGCGAAAACATTCAGCTGAGCAATCGCACGCTCCCGGAAAAGAATCTCGGGCCCGCAAATAGAAAAGATAAGGGAAAGGAAAAGGTCGCTGAGGATATCACCTTAGATGACCAAGTTATAAAAGAGCTGACTGCCAAGGACCCTCCCAGGAAAGGTAAGGTGGACTACAACATCCTAGCGCACCTAAGAAAGCTACCTTCTCAGCTCAGCATTCTCGACGCCCTCCTATTATCAAAAGAAGCGCGAGATTCATTAATCAAGGCGTTACAAGAACCCGAGCAATTCCAATCCTTCCTCGCCGAAGAAAGGATGAAGAATGAAATAGAAGAAGTGCATACGGCCGACATCACTTTCGGTGACGAAGACCTCCTTCTTGGGACGTGCGACCACAACCGTCCCCTATATGTCTCTGGATACTGCCATGATATCAAGATAGGCAAGATCCTGGTGGATAATGGATCCTCCATCAATCTCCTTAACGTTCGGGTGTTAAAGGAAATCTGCATGAGTGTGCAACACCTCGCTCGTGACAAAATTACCATCTCCGGTTTCGATTCACAATCGTCACGGACTCTCGGATCCGTGATACTAACATTACGCTTTGGACTACTCGTCACGGACATCAAATTCCATGTCCTTGATGTCAAGACCTGCTACAACGCCTTGCTCGGTCGTCCTTGGTTACACGAGTACAACATCATCCCTTCTACACAACATCAGTGTATGAAGTACTTTAAGGATGGTTTCGAGTATACCGTAACAGGTGAGCTGAACCCATTTTCCGTGAACGAAGTCCGCAAATACGAAGTTGCGAAGTACTTTTTGCCAGATTTCGAGGATACAGAAAGGTGTCGTAAGCCGGAGAACAAAGCCGCCGCCACCATCCCTGTTTTCGGGAGTGATACCGAAGAAGAAGAAGAGATAGTTTATGCTGGGCCGTCTCAACGCAACAACCCGGGGACGTCCGCCCCCATGTTGATCTTCGGAAGTGACTCGGAAGATGAGGTTAATGCCGTGTTCTCCAATCGGCCGTCAATACAAGAATCCCCTAGCAATGATCAGAGTTTGCAAATCACCATGGTGCCGCGAGAACACTACAAGGATCTCGACACACTTCAAGCTTACAATGTGCAGGACCTGCAGACGTTTTACGTCCCTCCCAGGCAAAGGGGTGAGAAGGTAATCCTATTCTACCGATCCTCAGAGACGAAAGTAGAGAAAGAGATCTGGCATGTCGCGGATGCTACACTCGACAGGCTCCAACCCATCCGTTTGCCCAGATATTACACAAATGGACTAAAGAGGCTATTGAAGCGCCAAGGAGTACCCTTAAAACAGACTGTTCGACAAGCTCGGTTCTACAACAGGATTTGGGATGTCTCTGGAACTCAGCGCAAACTGCCCAACGGGAGAATGGAAACGCTTGGGCTTGGATATGTGAGATCCGAGAAACGGGAGCGAGCCCACGGCAGCTACGCCGTATATAACTTCGATGAGGAGGAAAACGCCTCGTCCAGCAATGCCAACCCTTCATCAAAACTGGATCCCACGAATGAAGTGCCGAGTCCGTCATTTGAAGAACAAATGGACAAGCTTGTCAGGAAAGCAGGTCAAAAGGCTCGGGAAGACCACAACTGCGAGATGGCCATCTACAAGAAGGCCAGGACGCAACGTCTGTTTCAACAGGCTGCAAAAGACAAAGATGCTCCTCCCTGTCAACCCGTTGTACAAAAGGCCCGACGCAGAGGCAGAAATAAATCAAGAAGCGGAAAGAAGAACCGACAACAACGACGCAGGATTAGAGAGTCGTGTGATCGGGCATCGCGCGGTCCGGATTTGTCCCTCATGAAGAAGATGAGTTGAGCGTATTCCTTCCCTTGAGACAAGACGAAGAAGCTACTCAAGCTCGTTATAAAACATCAAATGATCGCACTTCCGGAATCTAAGCACCCTGAGCAAGTTAACGAGGTTTCTTATCCGGGCTATTGCTCTTATCACCGAGCCATAGGACACCCTATCGAAGACTGCTTCACCTTCAAGAACTGGGTCGAAGACCAGTACCAACAAGGCAGATTTGCTTTATCCAGCAGCTGGAGGGTAACGCCGCCACAACAGCACGAACCTAAAGCCGCGAGAGCAGAGCCAGACCCACATCGGTCTTGGAAGCGGATTCGCACTTGTCACATGATTACAATATTAAAAGAAGAGCCCAAGAACATGGATGACCTTCCCTGGTGCTTTGAGAACAGCAATGATGAGGTGATCTCAGAATTTCCGCCAGCTCCGAAAGAACTGGAAGATGGCATACATACTACTGCAGATAACCTCAAGAAGATTGAGTTGGGATCGGCAGATGATCCGCGACCGACATTCGTCAGCGAGCTGCTATCTGAAGAAAGGGTGGCTGCGTTAAAGAACGTGCTTCTACAGCATAAAGATTACTTCGCGTGGAACTATTCCGAGATGCCAGGATTAGATCCGGAGATTGCTGTGCATAAATTAGCAATATCCCCGGATATCAAGCCAGTCAACCAGGCACCGAGAAGGATGCGGCTCGAGCTTGAGATGAGCATCAACGCCGAAGTCAAGAAGCTGATTGATTCTGGATTTATCCAAGAAGTCCAATATCCCGACTGGATCGCCAACATCGTCCCGATAATGAAGAAAAATGGGACGGTACGCATATGCGTGGATTTCAGGGATCTCAATAAAGCCTGCCCGAAGGACGATTTCCCAGTACCGGTAACCGAGCTAATGATAGATAACACGTCCACTCACGAGGTTTTCTCCTTTATGGACGGTTCATCAGGGTACAATCAGATAAAGATGCATCCCGAAGACCAGAAGCACACCGCTTTCCGGACCCCTTTGGGTATATTCTGCTACAAGGTTATGCCCTTTGGTCTAAAGAACGCCGGCGCTACCTATCAAAGGGCCATGACAAAGATCTTCGACGATCTCATACATGACATCGTCGAGTGCTATATCGATGACCTCGTAGTGAAGAGCATGTCATACGAAGAGCATTTAAAGCATCTGGAGACTGTATTTCAACGCCTTCGGCAATATAATTTGAAGATGAATCCCCTCAAATGCGCGTTCGGAGTCTCCTCGGGTAAATTCCTGGGATTCATCATCCGACACCGAGGTATCGAAATAGATCCATCTAAGATCAAGGCGATCATGGAAATGCCTCCGCCGAGAACCCTCAAACAGTTGCGGTCTCTCCAAGGGAAGCTCGCATACATCCGGCGGTTTATCGGCAATCTTTCAGGCAAGTGTCGTCCTTATAGCCACCTGATGAAGAAGGGAACTCCATTCGTTTGGGATCACAAATGCCAAGGTGCACTAGACGAGATCAAGCAGTACCTGCAGAACCCTCCGGTGTTAGCTGCGCCGGTCAAGGGAAAACCCCTCATTCTTTATACAACCGCCCTCGAAGGTTCCTTAGGCGCATTATGGGCATAAGAGAACGATCAAGGAAAAGAGAGAGCACTCTACTACTTACGTCGAGTTCTGCTGGGGGAAGATAGCAACTACTCTCCCATTGAAAAACACTGCTTGGCGTTGATCTTCGCGATAACAAAGCTCAGGCACTATGCGTTGGCGCACGAAGTCCGTCTCATCTCGAAGGTGGACCCTCTTAAATATCTAATGTCGAAGGCCATATTGACGGGGAGACTCGCTAAATGGGCCTTACTCCTGATGGAGTTTTCAATAACCTATCAGCCTCTTAAGGCAGTGAAAGGCCAAGCCATTGCCGACTTCCTTGCTGAGCATCCAGTACTTGCCGGCTCTCCTCTAAATTGCGATTTGCCGGACAAACATGTGTTTGACGCGGTCGACGGTGGTGATACCCAATGGGAACTTTATTTCGATGGAGCATCTTCCATGAAAAAGCGCAAACAAAGTACCCCTATAGTCAAGTCGGGAGTAGGCCTTATCTTCGTGACCCCACAAGGAGGGATAATGCGCTTTGCTTTCTCCTTAACGGAATCAAGGACGAACAATGAAGCCGAATACGAAGCTTTGATAGCGGGCCTTGAGATCGCCATTGACATGGGAATTAAAGACCTTCTTATATACGGGGATTCTCAACTGGTCGTTAGTCAAGTAAATGGTGACTACCAAACGTGCAAACCGGAGTTGGTGAAGTACGGCGAAAAGGTGCAACAACTGTTGACCCAAATTCCCTCCTATACTTTGGAAAGCATACCACGCGCGGAAAATAGCAAAGCGGACGCGTTAGCTAAGCTCGCTAAAGAATTGGCTGACGAGAATCTTGATGACGTTAAAATCATGGTACAAAGCCGTCGAGTGCTCGCCCCAGCGGAAATATCCCCGGAATCATACTAAGGAAAGAGAGCGACTGAGAAGACGACCCTATAAATAAAAGACCGTGAGGAGGCCGAGGACTGGAGGGAAGTCTTCATAGACTACTTTAAGTCCCACCGAATGCCTGAAGAAGCGTCCTCAAGACATCAGCTCATGAAACGAGCTCTATCTTTCACTTTCGTCAATGACACTCTGTATAAAAGGACGTTTGATTCTCTGTGGCTGAGATGTTTAGGACCTGACGAAGCAGAAAGAGTCGTTCAGGAAGTTCATGACGGAATCTGTGGCTCTCATCAAGCAGGCCCGAAGATGAAGTTAAAAATTAAACGGATGGGTTACTATTGGCCCACGATGATCCAGGACTGCCTCCAGTATGCGAAGCAATGCCACTCATGCCAAATCCATGGGGATTTCATCCACCAGCATCCGAATCCACTACATCCGACGGTGGCTAGCTGGCCATTCGAAATGTGGGGGACTGACATAGTCGGCCCCATCGAACCAGCATCATCCCGGGGACATCGTTTCATCCTGGCGATGACTGATTACTTCTCCAAATGGGTGGAAGCAGTACCGCTAAGGAAGTGAGGACGGAGAATATCCTCCACTTTTTCAAAACGCACGTCATTTATCGGTTTAGAACTCCACGGCGGATTATCTCCGATAACGGGCCAGCCTACAGAAGCCATAAAATTAGCCGCTTCGCGCAACAGTATAATATAGACTGGAGATACTCCTCAGTTTATAATCCACGAGCTAACGGTCTGGCCGAGGCCTTCAATAAGACCTTGACAAAGATCATAAAAAAGACAGTGTCCCGAAATAAGAAGGACTGGCATGAGAGACTGCAAGAGGCTCTTTGGGCATATCGAGCTACGTTCAAGACGGCCATGAACACGACGCCATACGCACTGGTATTCGGTACGGAAGCGGTACTCCCCCTCGAAATAGAGCTACCCTCTCTACGAATGGCAGTCCACTACGAACTGACGAGCGAAGAAAATGCTAACCTTCGGCTCGAGGAGCTTAATGCTCTTGAAGAAACACGGCTCATAGCGCAACAAAATCTAAAAGCTTATAAAGCAAAGATGACGCGCTCATACGAAAGATTGACCCGACCGAGGACATTCCGCCAAGGCGAACTCGTGTTAGTAGTCAAAAGGCCTATGATCCCCAATCGCGCCAAGCGGGGAAAATTCGAGCCAAACTATGAAGGCCCGGTGAAAGGCCTTTCAGGCCGATAAACGGTCGCTTCCTAAAGAAATACTACGCTTAATGAGCCACAGCCTAGGTCAATAATAGGTGACGACGACCATGCCCGCTCGCTATCTTCCTAAGCTCAAGTTTTATAAGCAGTAGCCATCCTCTCAATGTCGGACCGAAATGTCCTTAAACTAATAACGGACCGAAACGTCCTTAAACTAATACCGCAGCATCCTTAAGCTGACGAGATAAAAAAAAATAAGAAAAAATATAATAAATAAAAACGGTATGTCCATAAGAAAAAAGGGCACGGATGAAAACCCGAAAGGGCTCCGTGAGTAAAAACAGCAGGGCTACCGGCGAGTGTTCGTGAAAACCCGAAAGGGCGCGACCTCGTAAAAAAAAGGAGAAAAAGAAAATGAAAAGAATAAAAAAACGGTATGTCCATAAGCAAAATGGGCACGGATGAAAACCCGAAAGGGCTCCGTGAGTAAAAACAGCAGGACTACCGGCGAGTGTTTGTGAAAACCCGAAAGGGCGCAACCTCGTTAAAAGACACTTATAGGGTTCTCTCGACCTTGTAAGGAGAAACCACCCGCGTGAGATCCTTACGACTCACAAAAGAGCAACACACTTAGGGATCCCCACGATTCCTAAGGAGAAAATACACTTGCGAGATCCTCACGACTCGTAAGGAGAATTCTCTTATGGGACCCTCACGGCTCATAAGATTTGAAAGTCTTAAGTCACAGAGACCTAAACCTGTGCTTAAGCAAAATCCCCCATATCCTTCGACACTGCCCTACAAGTGGTCCAGTACTGGCTCTTGTATACAATCCACGGGCGCGAATAAACATTCCCTAGCAAAGTCCCACCCGTGACTAGGGATATGTCCATATGGTGAGCAACCCTTGTAGGTCCTCTCAACCTATAAGGAGAAAGCCCTCTTGTAGGATCCTTACGACTTGCAGAGGAACATACACTTAGGAATCCTCACGATTCCTAGGGAGAAAATACACCTACAAGATCCTCACGACTTATAGGGAGAAATACCTTTGTGAGACCCTTACGGCTCATGAAGTCAAAAGCCTTAGTCGACAGGACCCTAACCCTGTTTGCTAACCCACCTTTGTTCAATATCGACAGAGGTAAATGATGATTCGCTCCTGGCAATATCCCAGTGGTAGCAGTGCTGATGCCGAAATAGGTGTCTAAAAACCGAGCTTGCGGCGAAAAAGCTAGCAAGCCACACATGCATACGAAATAGCCGAAATAATGAAGCAACTTGCAATAAAAAGCAGCAAGTAAAAATGTATGCATGAAAAATAGCCGAAATGATGGGGCAACTCGCAATAAAAAAGCAGCGAGTAAAAATAAAATAAACAGCCGAAATGATTGGGCACCGCGAAAAATAGCCGAAATGATAGGGCAATCGCGACCTCCGCAATATAAAAGCTGAAATGATAGAGCATCGCGGAAAAAGAAATAAAATATAAAAAAAAAGAAGTTTCAATTTATGCCCTACAGGTGATGTTCCATCACCCCCTGTATACAATCCAAGGGCGTAAACAAAAAGGGGATCATACTTCTCCCCCAGGTTTCATCATAAGAAGAAGCAAAATCTCGACGGGCCGCGAATAACTTAGAGATCATCTCAGCACTCGTCTCGTAACAACGGACACAACTCTAAGCTAAGCGGAACAACAGCAACTCCCAGTTCCATGGCTCGGTGGTATACATATCGCCAACAGTCAAACCTCCATCCCGTGAAATGCGGATACAATCAGCAAAATTCCTGGTTACGTGGAACGCGGATAACGTCACTCTTTGACCCCGTGGAAAACGTCCAGAGAGGATCCTGGTCCTCGCGGAGCGCGGCAGTGAACCCGTGTGAAGCATCCAGAGCGGAGCCTAGTCCTCGCCGAGCACGGCAGTGAACCCGTGTGAAGCATCTAGTGCAAAATTCCTGGTTACGTGGAACGCGGATAACGTCACTCTTTGACCCCATGGAAAACGTCCAGAGCGGATCCTGGTCCTCGCAGAGCACGGCAGTGAACCCGTGTGAAGCATCCAGAGCGGAGCCTAGTCCTCGCCGAGCACGGAAGTGAACCCGTGTGAAGCATCTAGTGCAAAATTCCCGGTTACGTGGAACGCGGATAACGTCACTCTTTGACCCTGTGGAAAACGTCCAGAGCGGATCCTGGTCCTCGCAGAGCACGGCAGTGAACCCGTGTGAAGCATCCAGAGCGGAGCCTAGTCCTCGCCGAGCACGACATTGAACCCGTGTGAAGCATCTAGTGCAAAATTCCTGGTTACGTGGAACGCGGATAACGTCACTCTTTGACCCCGCGAGAAACGCCCAGAGCGGATCCTGTTCCTCGCAGAGTACGGCAATGAACCCGTGTGAAGTATCCAGAGCGGAGCCTAGTCCTCGCCGAGCACGGCAGTGAACCCGTGTGAAGCATCTAGTGCAAAATTCCTGGTTACGTGGAACGCGGATAACGTCACTCTTTGACCCTGCGAGAAACGCCCAGAGCGGAGCCCGGTCCTCGCCAAGCACGGCAGTGAACCTGTGTGAAGCATCCAGAGCAAACACCGGACTGTGGAGTCCTTAAAATCCACGGACTATGATGTCCTTAACCTTGACCGTAATATCTTAAAACTAACGATCAACCACCCCGATTCCCTACGGAATCTGCCTTGGTTGAAGGGTACATCTCTTCAATCCTTTGATACCTGGCGTTGTAATTCCTCAACGTCTTCAAAGAGGTGACGGTTCCCTGCAACCAAACATCGGACTGTGGAGTCTCTAAATCCACGGACTATGAGGTCCTTAACCTTGACCGTGCTGTCTTAAAACTAACATCGGACTGTGGAGTCCTTAAATCCACGGACTATGAGGTCCTTAACCTTGACCGTGATGTCTTAAAACTAACATCGGACTGTGGAGTCCCTAAATCCACGGACTATGAGGTCCTTAACCTTGACCGTGATGTCTTAAAACTAACATCGGACTGTGGAGTCCCTAAATCCACGGACTATGAGGTCCTTAACCTTGACCGTGATGTCTTAAAACTAATATCGGACTGTGGAGTCCCTAAATCCACGGACTATGAGGTCCTTAACCTTGACCGTGATCTCTTAAAACTAACATCGGACTGTGGAGTCCCGAAATCCACGGACTATGAGGTCCTTAACCTTGACCGTGATGTCTTAAAACTAACATCGGACTGTGGAGTCCCTAAATCCACGAACTATGAGGTCCTTAACCTTGACCGTGATGTCTTAAACCTAACATCGGACTGTGGAGTCCCTAAATCCACGGACTATGAGGTCCTTAACCTTGACCGTGATGTCTTAAAACTAACATCGGACTGTGGAGTCCCTACATCCACGGACTATGAGGTCCTTAACCTTGACCGTGATGTCTTAAAACTAACATCGGACTGTGGAGTCCCTAAATCCACGGACTATGAGGTCCTTAACCTTGACCGTGATGTCTTTAAACTATGATACCTTGAGCGATCCCTGACCCCGTGAAATACGGATAAGGGTGACCACATCCAGCACTTGCAGGTCCTCACGATCTGTAAGGAAGAAAGCTCTCTTGTGAGATCCTTACGACTCTCAAAGGAAAACCCGCTTAAGAATCCTCACGATTCTTAAGAAGAACCTACACCTATGGGATCCTTTTGACCCACGGGGAGAAAAAAACTCTTTGTGAGACCCTCGTGGCTCATAAAGTGCAGAAGTCTTAGGAAACAGATCTTAACCCTGAATCCTAATCTATCGCTACCCTGCAATGAGATCAAGATAAATTGTCCGCAAAACACATTCGACAAAAAGGAGACGCATCATTGAGAAGAAAAATGTATGTTTTATTCATAAACCAAAATGGATACAAAGTACAATTCATGAAAGAAACAAAAAGAAGATACTCTCATCCATGAGTATGTACAAAAAAAGGGGAAAGATACAAGTCTTCAAGCCGGCGGGTGATGTAGCAATTTTACCAGCTCATCTTTCTGTTGCTGAGTCATGGCTTCATGATTCAAGATCTCCAGAAGACGAGCCTCCGCCTGAGCTTGCTGAGCCTGATAGGAAGCAAGCCGAGCTTCAAGCTCTTTCTCGATGGCTTTATGAGCCTCGACCCTTTCAGAGTGAATGTGGCAGCTTTGTCGAGAGCCACCACCTCTTTGATGGACTCCTGAAGCATCCGCCAAAGCTCATATGCTTTGTTGGCCTTGGCAGTAAGAGTAGCGCGAAGCTCGCTCAGCGCCTTGGAAGCTAGCTCCCTTTCCGAGAATTTGCGGCCAAGCCTTTTCTCGCATGACGTCATATTGGCCGCGCATCGTGCTATCAAACCCCGCAACTCCGCTTTTGCAGCCACAGCTTCCGAGGAAAGGCGAGAACATTCAAGGGCGTGCAAGCGAGCCTCCACCTGCCGACAGAACTCCACCCAGACTCGCACTACCTCTTCGCTATGATAGGTGGCAAGAAAAGGAAGAGAACCGTTAGCTTCGGCGGCAAACGCTTCAGCTGTGGTCGCGCTGCCGGCACGGAGCTCCTCAATCAAAGATGATAAGGAGACAAGGCTTAATTGGGCCAAGCGTTCTGAAGCCTGCAAGGCATAAGGGCCGGGCGGCATCACGATGCGCGACTCCAACGCCGTGGAGACTGGCAGAGCTGTTCAAATTTGAAAGATGTCAGTAAAATTCTTAAGCAAAAAACGAATGAGAGTATGATGAAATGTCGCTTACCGACAGTCGTGCAAGTAGGAGCTGAAGGTTCCCCCGGCCCTTTGAGAACCTCGACCTCATCATCAGCCTCCAAAACTGTAGAAAACATCAATGTCAATACGCAAAATAACAACGATGCTATGAGAAGTGATGGACGACACCAACCTTGCCCGGATGAGAGGACGATGCGTTGGGGGGATATCACTTGTGGAGCTGCCATCTCCAGCAGACGCTGAAAGGATTGCTGGGGAGACAGATCGGCAATAGAGGCCGCCAGCTCGCGTAATTCTGAGAAAAACAAAAGAGTTCAGACAACGGAAAGGCTGCTAATTTAAAATTCAAAAGGTTACCTTCAACACTTCTCCCGTTCTGAGTCGGGGGGATAGCAGCCTCGACAGCCTCTGCCGGAACCTCGGGCTCCAACAGAGGGAGGGTAGTCCCCACTACCTCCATCTCAGCCTCCGGGCCCCCTTTGGGAAGAGCCGTTGGGGCAGCAATCTCCAAAGGAGCCTCCCCCAAAGGAGCAAGCGCTTCATGATCAGGAACTGCCACTGGAGGCTCTATTGCAAGAGGAGCAGCCTCATCAGCCCCCCTACATCGAGCAACGCTTCATCGGGAATTTCGACAGGCTTTGACTTCAACGAGCCCGTAGGGAGATCCCCCAGCGTCGAAGATTCTGCACAAGTCACACAAGAATAAAGATGCAGGCGTGCAGGCGTAAACAATCTGAAATGCTATAAAGAAGTATAAAGGCATACCAATGCGTAACGAAGCCTTCAATATGGCTTCTTCAAGCCGCTGCTCTTTCTCAAGGAGGCGTGCTCGCCGGGGTTTGAAAGTGGACTCATGGCCGCTGGTCCATAAAGAAAGTGCGTCCGCCGCGTCCTCTGAAATAGCTTGCTTCAAGGCCCTTTCCCCCATTCCTCCAAAGGGCCTATAAACCGCCGACGAATCCACGAGGGGTCTTCGTAAAAGATTACAGCGGGATAGGGCTTCTTCGGAACCCTGGCGTTCTGAGACGCGTCTTTGGAACGCCTTATAGCCTCAGCCAACTGTGCAGCTTCCTCGGCGGCTGAACTGGGAAAAAGTAGTTCAGCGTTTGATTCCGGTAAGGCCAATGGCTCATCTTCAAGGATGGGCTCAGACTCCGTTAAAGAGTCAAGCAAATTAGTAGCCACCTTCCTTCGACGCTTGGACCCAGAACCAGTCACCGAGGATGACCGTCTCTTTCCCTTCGAAGCCTTGGTGCGGCGTTGGCCCACGTCGCCCTCAACACCCTCTCCCCGGGCCACAACTGGAGATGACACTGCCATCGTCGATGACACGAAGGGTGGTGCTGCCTCGGGTGGGGGTACTATTACCGGAGCTCGTTTACCCCGCGACCGAGTACCCAGGGGCATACCAACTATTAGAGTAAGATCTACTCCTGACTCTCCAGGAATAATCGCAGTGCCGATATCCCTCAGGGGAAAGCGGGCTGGGGCACGCGGTCGCAGCGCAGCTCCCGTGGCCGGAACCTTAATAGGGGCACCGTGGCCAAGAAGCACCCTTCTCTCCTCAATAATAATCGGGTTCACCCGATGGAGATACCAGCCCGTGAACGACCCCATGCATCGGGGAATGTAATCACCATCGGGGATCATGAACTGAGAACCGGTGTTCAACCTCACAAAGTGGTGGGCGGCATCTCGGACGGCCTCGAGCGAAGGAACCAGCGCGACTATGAAAGCTTCAAACGGGACGCCCTGATCATAGCCAAACTGCCGGGCAAAGCGATGCGGATTGTACCGCATAAAGAGAGCCGCACTGTCCTGACGAAACACCAGGTAACCCGGTCTGATTGCATATAAGCACGCAGCTTCCCGGGGCTTCAAAGTGGGCACGTCATCTTTTGACCGGTCCCAAAGCGGCTGGGCCGAACCCGTGGAAGAAGATAAGACCCGATCATTAAATATTAATCCGCCGGCAGTAGCATAAGGAGAAATCAACGCCCGAATAGCCCCGAATTGAGTTGGGTCAACGGCAGAAGCATCCACCAATCGCATAAGCCGAGGGAAAGTGTAGGCGTCATAGAACGCAGGCCTCTGATGCATAGCGAAAGCCCCCAACACGTGCATTTCGATCCAGGACATGAAATAATGAAGCGAAAAGTTTACCACATCCACGCCAGGAGTAGAGGTATTAGCTGCGGTGCCCAACCCATGATAAAGGTGCGCCAAGGCTGGGATGCCGATGGCCAACCGCGTCCCCTCAGCAATACGATAAGCCGGATAGATAACTGAAGCTCTCATAAAGCGACGATGTATGGGGATGACAAACCAACTGAGCCAGACGCTAACAAACCCCACGAAGAATGTCTCCTCATCCATGCCGGGAGCTGCGATGGATTCGAAAGACGTCGGCGACATTATGGGAATGTAGTATTGCGGCAGATCCGATTCATTAGTTGGCAGTTTCTTCGGGCCAAACCCAAAGGGGTCTTTCATGTTTGCAAACTTCGGGGCTTTCTTCGATAAGGTGTCCTCGCGAAGGAAACGAGCAATGAAGCTCTTGAAAGTAACACCCTGCTCTTCGGATTCGGTGAATAATCGGTCGAAGATACCTAGCGCCTTGATTAAACTGGGACGCTTGTGGCGGACGGCATTCTCAGCAGACAGGTCGTCAACCGGGGCGGGCTCGGGTTCAAAAATGTACTCGTCAGAAGGCAGCAACTCCTCATACAGACTACCCCTGATTGGCAACCCCGAGATGTCATAGAATTCTGCCAGAGAAATCGAGACCTCGCGATCTCCTAGAATGAAAGTGTTGGTGGGAAGATTCCATTGGTTCAAAAACGCCTTAACCCACCAGACATGCGGGGACTTATAATGGAAGAGTGACGCGTATATTGCCTGATAAAGCCCGACTTTCTGCAGCCGCGCACGATGGGCAGAAAGGATGTAGCGAGCCCAGAGAAGATAGCCCGTAGGGTGTCGAGGAGTGAGCCCTATCTTATAAATTTGCCCCCACGGGTGGGCCTCACCCTGGCAAATACGCCGCCCCAAGATATCTATGGCCGGGATCGGATGGTTCGGAATACCGGTCGTCGAAGGCTCGAGCCTCCCCGTTGGAGTCCAGTTGGGCATTTCCACAGCAAAAACCATTCTCGGAGGGTCCATCGGTAAGAATGGGAAAGTGGGCTCTGTCGGTGCCGCGCAAAGGAAACTCCGGCGACCCTGAATAATATGACTATACCAAGATCCCCATTGAAGTAGGTTGGTGCAGTTCGGGTCATGGGCCCGGATCATCGCCATCGCTTCCTCATCAGATGGTGACTGAAGAAAAGCAGCCTCCGAGCGAGAAAAGGGAAAGCATGGAACAGAAGCCATCACACCTGAAATCCAATAAAAGAATACCGTTAAAAGAAAAGTCAGCGATATATATCCATGCATGAACATGAAAACTAGCTAAAGAAAGCAACAGTAGATTTTTCTGGGACCATTGGCTACAAAACACATGGGCCCCACAGAATCAAGATAACGGCTCATTAATAATGAGACCAAACAGTTATAATAAAATAGAGGGAATATCCTCATTAAATAAAGAATGAGATTCAAGTGACCCTACACATTCTCCTAATAAAAAAAATCCACCTTGGAATCTGCAACAAATCACACAGGATCAAAAGAATTAAATTCCCAGACAAGACATCATTGCAAGCATCTTCTCCGTTGAGTACAGAAGGACAACCTAGGGCAAGGAAACCCTAAGAAGCCTCCATGTGAAGAAACTGAGTTCTTCATAGGAATTAAATTCCTTATTAAGAGAAGGGAATTAAATTCCCAGAAACATTTTCTTCAAACGGAATTAAATTCCTTAAAAAGAGGTAACGGATCTCATCATCTCCCTAAAAGCATCAAGTGAACCCTAGGAGATCCATTGTTCGAAGATTAAATGGTTCTTTATTTTCGCTGATAAATTCGAAAAAAATGGGTTCATATTAAAAGAGGTAAAACCCCTAATGTGGATTTAAAATCCAGAGAGTTCTTTTAAAACAAAGGTGCTTCGACCGTTCAACATCATTACCTGAGGAAAAAGGATCTTTCAACAGAGTTAAACTCTGGAAAATGTTTGAGATAGAGAACTAAGTTCTGAAAACGAGAATTAAGGGAAAAAGTTCTCAAAGGAAGAAGATGAGCAAAGTGAAGGCTCTTCTGAAGAGACATGGGTATTTATAGGATGTGATGGAGACGCTTCATCTCCCCAAATCTCTAGAGGAATCCAACGGTCACAAAAAGTGACAGCGTTGCACTCACGTGCAAACACGTGAGAACAACGCTGTGGGGGCATTTGTTTCCTGATTTAAAATCAGGAAAAGTTACGAAGGAGGCATCACGTGCTAGCACGTGACCAGCAGTCATGTGTTGGCACGTGATATTTAAAAGCAGCGGCAAAAGCAGACTCATTCTCTGATTAAATCAAGAAAAAGGCTCCATACGAGGGTCACATGCTCACACGTGACCAGTGGTCACGTGTTGGCACGTGATGACCAAGCAGCGGCAAAGACATAGCGCAGAAGAAAAAGAAAGCTCGTTCCAGGGGGGTCACGTGCTTACACGTGACGAAGGGTCACGTGCCCACACGTGACCATGGGTCACGTGGTCACACGTGACCGGCTTTCAAAGCCCATTTATTTAACAGAATTAAATTCTGAATGTCATTCGAATCTTTCCAAAGGAAAGTGATTATTTGGAACCAATTGAATTAAAGATTTAAAGGTGATTAAATATCATTTATTTATGGAAAAAGCCTGAACTTGGAAAGATTTCCCCTTAAAATCTAACCGAAATAACAAAGGAGAATCTCTGGATTTAAAATCCAATGGTGAATAAAATTCACCTAATAATCCAAAGGTCCAAACGAATGGTGAATACAAATTAAATCTCTCAATGAAAGATTCACCAAAACTAATTGATTCTGCTTCTTCTCCTATAAATAGGAGCCAAGAGACACAAAGGAAAAAAAAAGAGGAAGAGAAAAAGAGGACAGAGAGAGAAAAGAGAGAGCCTTGATACTTTGGAGGAATTTGCATCTTCTGCAGAAGAAAAGCTTTGGTAAGAAAGGGAAGGCCTTTAAAAGAGAATTTAATTCTCAGCAGAGTTTAACTCTGATATTAAACAGAAGAACATAGTTCTCTCTTTAGTGGAGGATCTGCAAAGTGCACATCTCCCCTTGAATTGAGAATTTAATTCTCATTGGGTTGAGATCCTGCCATGCAGATCCAAAGCATAGAGAGGGAATGTGAGTTTGAGAATTTAATTCTCATAGAACTATAGGAATTTAATTCCTTTAAAATAAAATTAGGGTTTAACCCTATGTTGCAGGAATTCAATTCCTTCAGAATGAACAGATTCAGGGTTCAACCCTAGTTAAGAACTGAGTTCTGTTAAAATAACAGGAATTTAATTTCCTTAAGAAAGAAGAAATTAGGATTTCACCCTACGACAGAATCTCATTCCTCAGAATAAGTCTCTAAAAGAAAGTGGGAACTTGATTCCTTAAAACTGTTATTAGGGTTTAACCCCATTCATAGTTCAACTCTATCCCAGAATATAAATCTTCAGAAGGAAATAGGAATTTAATTCCTCTAAAATTATTGTTAGGGTTCAACCCTATGAAGAGCTTAATTCTTAAAAGGGATTAACAGATCTTCTAAAAAAAACATACATAGAGGCAGGGTCACGTGCCACCACGTGACCCCTGAAAAGATCCGCAGAAAAGGCCCTTTGAGGCAGTGCCTCACGTGACCCACGTGACCCTTGGCAGAAGCTTTAACATACAAGCATTTCAATGCCCGTCACGTGATGGCACGTGATGCTCCAAAAGATACGATATTCTCAGCAGAACGAATGAAGGGAGGGCGCCCTCACGTGCTCCCACGTGACCCCTCTTGCCTTAGTGTTTAACACTAAATTGGAATCCCGGAATCCAGTGTTAAACACTGTTTGGCCTTAGTGTTCAACACTAATCAAAGAACTTTATTTGCAGTGTTTAACACTGAATTTCTTAGTGTTTAACGCTAAATTAAACCCCTGTTAACAGAGCTTAAGACTAACTCCCTTGGTGTTCAGCACTAAATTAAAATCTCTGTCACTAGTGTTTGACACTGATTTGCTCTAGTGTTTAACACTAATTTGAATCCCCTGTTGCTGGTGTTTAACACCAAATGTCTTTTAGTGTTAAAACACTAACTTGATCCCAGTGTTCAACACTGTTGAATTAACGTTAGCCCAATTGGCTAAATGGCCAGAGGCAAAGCCTCTCCTTCAATGGACCAACAGGAAGCCAATATTCCAAACATGATTGGACTTAGCCCAAGATGGCCATAAGTCCTCAATTCAGACTTAACTGGGCTAATGGGCTCATAACATAATTAATTGGTCTTGATCCCAAATTGGGCCAAAGACTGTTTAATCCATCCCGATTCAAGGGTACATCTCTTCACTCCTTTGATACTTGGCGTTGTAATTCCTCAACGTCTTCAAAGAGGTGACGGGTCCCGATGACCACACATTGACACGGACTGTGGGGTCCTTAAACTCATGGACTATGAGGTCCTTAATCTTGACCGAGATGTCTTAAAACTAACAACGGACTGTGGGGTCCTTAAACTCATGGACTATGAGGTCCTTAACCTTGACCGAGATGTCTTAAAACTAACAACGGACTGTGGGGTCCTTAAACCCATGGACTATGATGTCCTTAACCTTGACCGCAATGTCTTAAAACTAACAATGGACCGCAATGTCCTTAAACTACCCATGGACCGCAATGTCCTTAAACTACCCATGGACCGCAACGTCCTTAAACTACCTATTGACCGCAACGTCACTAAACTAAACAACAGGGCTCCCTTAATGGCTCTATTGTTAGATCTAAACGATCCCATTAAGTCGATCTTAGTCTAAAAACTAGACTAACGTATCCTTAACAAACGTTTAAGTCGATCTTAGTCTCAAATGAGGCTAACGTATCCTTGAACCCAAACCCCCAAACCCAAATCTAAGACAATACGGATTTGGACGAGTCCACGCCCTACGGGCGATGACATAACTCAGTCTCCGTATACAATCCACGGGCAACTAAACATAAAATAAACACACACGACATGAAGTGACCATCTGGAGAAGGAGAAAGTGGTTACCGCGATGCGGTAGCGTAATTAACTGCACGGGCTTGCGCCTGTAGGGAAGAGCGTCCCCACAATAAAAAAACCCCTCAAGCGAGGGGGAATCTGACGAAGTCTGCTACATCGGACACATCCATTTAAACCTTCGATATACGGTGCCATAAATCAACTTGGCATCTTCGGAGAGGTGGACGGATAGCACCAATTGGCATCTGCCCCGAGCCTCAGGCGAGACGCCCACGCGTCGCGCTGCCGTTCGGAGGGGAACAATGGAGTCATCCATCAAAACTCTAAAAAAGCAAAGCTTTTGCAGAGTAAAAAACTCCAAGATCTTCAAGATCTGTGAACAAACTCTAAGAGTTCTTCATGGAAGATGAACAATGTTCTAATTCATGGGTTAAAATCATCCTAAAAAAAGATTATATCTTGAAGATCTATGATCTAAAGATGAGCACGGTTCTGTTAATGGGTAAAGCCCTAAAAAATTTTTAGATCTATGATCTGAGAAGAGCAAAGCTCTGTTAATAAGTTCAATCCTTACCAAATTTGGGCAGAGTTGTGACTCTAAGAAAATTCTTAAAGCAGAGAGCTTGGCTCTGAAGGAGAATTAAATTCTCAAGAACAGGAAAACAAGAAGATGAACAAGCAGTCATCTCAAGGGCCAAAGGTCCTATTTATAGGCGCTGGAAGTCGATCTAACTTCCAAGAAAATCCAAAGGTGGAAAGGCTGCCATCGATGCACTCACGTGTGAGCCATGTGAGCTCAACAGTGGGGGGGGGCATTTGTTTCCCCTAATCAGAGAGAAAAACTCTATTTGAAATTTGAAATGAGGCAGCGCCTCATAAGAGCGCTCGCGCCAAGAGCGCCAGCGCTAAGAGTCCAAGACTCTGAGGCAGCGCTTCATGTGCAAAGCAAGAGAGCGCTTGTACAAAATGCGCCAGCGCTAAGAGTCAAAGACTCTGAAGCTGCGCCTCACGTGCAAAGCACGAAAGCGCTGGTGCCAAGAGCGCCAACGCTAAGAGTCAAAGACTCTGAGGCAACGCTTCACGTGCAAAGCACGACAGCGCTGGCACCAAGTACGCCAGCGCTAAGAGTCAAAGACTCTGAGGCAGCGCCTTACGTGCAAAGCACGAGAGCACTCGCGCCAAGTGCGCCAGCGCTAAGAGTCAAAGACTCTGAGGAAGCGCCTCACGTGCAAAGCACGAGAGCGCCAAGCGCTAGAACTAAATGTTCTCCACCATTGGATTAAAGATCCAGCTGAGATGAATAAATCATCAAATTACAGAATTCTGTTGAGGAAATACTCCTCAAATCTTTCCAAACAAGAAAGATTATGCTCTGTAAATCAGAGCACCGTTCGATTAAAGATCCAATGGTGATTAAAAATCACCAAGATACAGAATAATCTCTGTATGGGAAAATAATTTCCCAATCTTGTTAAATAACAAGAAAGATGTCTTCTGTAAAACAGAAGCCCTAGGATCAAAGATCCAACAGTGGGAAACATCTCCAAATCAATCAGAGAAAAGATTTCCTTAACTGATTGAACAAATCATCCTCCACTATATAAAGGCCTCAAGACTTCAAGTCTTGTACAGAGGACCCCCCCATAAACTTTAAGAAACTTCAAATACGAGAGCAATTTCTTCTCAAGGTAAATAGCAAGAAGAGAGATCATAACATCTCCTCGATTTTTGAGAGTTTAACTCTCACATCATAAGAACCCGGTTCTTTTTCTAGATCACAGATTCATAAGACAAGGTTTTTCACAAAAACAAAGAGATCATAGCATCTCATCAAAAAGAGAAGTACTTAGTTCTTAGATCCATTAGACAAAGTCTCTTACAAACTGAGGATTTAATTCTCAGAACACAGAACTGATCAGAGCTGCCAATGAAGAGCCTTAATGCTCCAATTTAAAAAGAAGCGCCCTGGCGCTCAGCGCCCTGGCGCTCAGCGCCCAACGCTCAGCGCCCAACTCTCCAAGCGCTATTTTAAAAGAAGCGCATTAGCGCTCCAAGCCTGGCGCTCAGCGTCCAGCGCTCCAAGCGCTATTTTAAAAGAAGCGCCTCAGCGCTCCAAGTTTGGCGCTCAGCGCTCCAAGCGCTATTTTATAAGAAGCGCTTTAGCGCTCCAAGTCTGGCGATCAGTGCCAAGCGCTCCACGTGCTCCTCATGTGGGCGCTATTTTAAGAGCGCTCTGCACTTATTGACTGGCGCTCAGCGCCAAGCGCTCCACGTGCTCCTCACGTGGGCGCTAGGGAATTACAAAGTGCTCTGTAAATAGAGCCCCAGCACCATAAAGAGTGTTCGACACTCAGCAAAAGACAAAAAGAAAAAGGGTGTCAGAACCCAAATCAATGCTCAGCATTGTTGAACAAAGGGACCGAGCACAAATAAGTGGTCAACACTTTAATCAAAACTGAGTGGGCTTATCCCAAATTGGCCACAAGTCCCTAACTCAGACCAACCGAGCCCATGTGCTCACAATTTCCCTAATCGGTCTTAGTCCCAAACCTGACTACAGATCTCCCAACCAACATTGGTTCAAGGGTACATCTCTTCATTCCTCTGATATATGTCATTGTAATTCTTCAACGTCTTCAGATAGGTGGCGGGTCCCGACAACCAGACATTCCATGGACTATAATGTCCTTAAACCCTATAGACCGCAACGTCCTAAAACTAACAATGGACCGCAACGTCCCTAAACTAAACTCTATGGACTATGATGTCCTTAAACTTATGGACCGCAACGTCCCTAAACTAAACCCCACAGACTATGATGTCTTTAAACTCTATGGACTATGATGTCCTTAAACTTAGGGACCGCAATGTCTCTAAACTAAAACGATAGAGTCCAAATACTCTTTCGTTGGATCTAAATGATCCCAAAATCCTGTTGAGTAGATCTTAGTCTAAAATTAGACTAACATATCCTCAACAAACGTTTGAGTTGACCATAGTCTACAACAAGACTAACGGTCCTTAAACCAACTCAAACCCAAATCTAAGAAAATATGGATTTGGACTAATCCACGACCTACGGACGACAACATAAATTAGTCTCCGTATACAATCCACGGGCAACCAAAAATAAAACAAACACACACGACACGAAGTGACCATCTGGAGAAGGAGAAAGTGGTTACCGCGATGCGGTAGCGTAATTAACTGCAGGGGCTTGTGCCTGCAGGGAAGAGCGTCCCCACATTCAAAAACCCCTCACAATGAGGGAGGATCTGACGAAGCCTGCTACAACGGCCGCATCCATTTAAACCTCCGATACATGGTGCCATAAATCAACTTGGTATCTTCGGAGAGGTGGATGGATAAAACCCAATAGCATCTGCCCCCCCCCCAAAAAAATTCATAGCCGGACGTCCCAACGTCTAGGTCGCGTCTTTCGGCGGTGAACATGCGCCACCAAAAAAAGAGAGAAAAGTGCTTAACACTCCATAAACAGCCAAAATGGCTGAGTGCTTAGCGTTCATTGGGCGGCGCCCATAATTAAATGCTTCATATGATACTCATGTGAGTGTCAGAGCGTCAAACAAGTGCTTAGCGCTTTTGCATAAAAAAGGGGGACTGAACCAACAGAGTCCAAATAAGTACTTAGCACTTCTGAACAAAAAACTGGGCATGCTAAGCCCAAATTGGCTATGTCTATAAAACTTTATTATAGATGAGCCCAAAATGCTCTGTTGTTTGGATCTTAAATAAAAATGATCCTTGAAATTTTGCTAAGTTGATCTTAGTCTCAAATTAGACTAACGTATCCTTAGTTAAAAATAAATTGAGCCCAAATGCTCACACATTTAAGTTGATCTTAATCTCAAACCAGATTAATGGTCCTTAAATAAACCGAATCCAAATCTAAAATATACGGATTTGGAATGATCCGCGTCCTACGAGCGATGACATAAAATAGTCTCCGTATACAATCCACGGGCAACCAAAACAAACAAAAAACACAAACGACACGAAGTGAACTATTGGAGAAGGAGAAAGTGGTTATCGCAATGCGGTAACGTAATTAACTGTAGGGGCTTACATCTGCAGGGAAGAGCGTCCCCACACAAAAACCCCTCATAAAATAAGAGGGAATATGATGAAGTCTGCTACAATGGCCGTAACTATCCAAACCTCCGATATATGGTGCCATAAATCAACTTGGTATCTTCGGAGAGGTGGATGGATAAATCCAAATAGCATCTTCCCCCAAACTCAGGCAAGACGATCTATCCCGGTTCGTCTCTGTTTTCGGTGGTGAACAGATTCTGCCACACCAGGTAGGACCTTTTCCTCTTTCCACTCTACACTTCGTGTGTCGTGTTTCGCAAACGAAATCGCGGTTCGCTATGGCTGCCCTTGGATCTGAGGTACTAAAATTTGGTGTCTTGCTCCTGTGTAGGAGAAGTGAAATCGATAGCTTCCTAATGCACTTCTTGCAACAGCAACACTCTCTCCACCCCAGCTAGAGGAGTAACCTACGGGCCCAACGCGGACTCTATCTTTTCAATGCCGGTGGGGAAAGTTACGCAATCCACTACTTTATTGTTCTTTGGGACCATGCTCCCATCGACGAGTTTCGGTGCCTCAGCACCGCAAAATGAAGCTCCCAAGAGGTCGGTCTTCGATCGACTAGCGAATACAATGGCCCCTCTCAACGAGCCGTCCAAATATGGTGTCTCAGTCTTTAACAGGCTAAGCAAAAGCTCGAACGGGCCCACAAAGAGGCTCGTAATATCTGAAGGGGCTGTATAACGACTCAAATTTTACTATACGAAAATTTTCAAGTTAATGTACAGAATAGAGTTGTAAGCCTGAGTACAAGTTATAAATTTAATTTGTATAAGAACAGCAAGAAGCAACTTGTAGTTTACTGGTAAAGCCTTACACTGCTGTGAAATAGCCTTGTGTTCGAATTCCCTCAGCCACATATATTTTTACTGATTTTTATTTTAAACTTTTTGGAAGCCCAAAAGTTTACACGTGCAATACACGTAAAAATGAAAAGTCTTAGAAAATCAAACATGTGCTGAATGATATATGAACTGACCTAGAAACGTGGCAAGAATCCAAGACCCAAATCCATACAGGTGGCCGGCGAGATGGCCTATAGGGTCGGCGGCGCCGGGCCCCCCGTTGGGAATGCTCCCATGTTCTGAACCCCGGTCCTTTGGCCTACCCCCACTACTCCCATGCTGTTCGATTTCCCTGTAAATTAACAGAGAGGTTAAAATCACCATTAATCCAAGTTTAAATGCATTTTTAATTCTCTTTTCAATTCTTAAAACCCTAATTCTACCCTATAAATACAACCCCACACCTTAGCCCTCTTCATTCTGAAATCTTTTGTTGAAATTTTTAAAATTTTCCAAGTCAAAGAAGAGTACAAGTGGAGTTAGCACTAGGTCAATTTCTAGTGACGATTCGAGATGATTCCGGCGACCCCGCGACTTCAAGAAGCCAAAAAACGTTCCCTCAACCTCCCCTCTATTCTCTAAGCTAGTAAGTTCCCTCTCTTTTCTTCTTTTCACATCTCAAAACTTTTTCTTTCCAATGATGTCGGTAAGTGGAATTATACCGACATTCATTCCTAAAACTTTTTAAAATAACAACTTTTATTAAGAACTAATTATCTAAATCATTATACTTTGTTTCTTAAACATTAAACAATAATTATAAACAAGTTTCATTTCAAAACTCCATATAAAATAACTTTTATTACACTTTTATGTTTAAATACCATAAATTTACATATGATATCTTTTATCATTTTTTGCTTGTATTACCTTTAGAAAATCTCACGAGGTAATGATCTACCTCTCACAACATACATCATAACATAGCACGATTAGCTTTTAACAATATATATATATTTTGGACAAATACGACTTTTACATTAAAATACCATAAGCTATTTAAAACCGTATTCTTTAAATTGTATTATTTAAATTCCTTGCGATTGTACCTCTACAACCCACTTTTAGGGAATCTAATTCGGTTGGTGCGGGTTATCGCACATCCATCGGACTAGTAGAGCGAGATGCAGTCCTTCTCACGGAGCATATGATCTCGATGGAATTTTTAATGCATTTTTTAAGAAAAACATGATTTTCTATTTAATAAATAAAATTTATTTTTAATAATTATATATAAATATTATCAAACCATATATTTTAAATATATAATAAATTCCATGATTTCTAAACAAAAGAAAAGAATTACAAGTTTCATGAAAATACCATCAAAAATCCATACAAGTCAACTTTACACTAAAATACCATGTATTATTCAAGTTAGGTATTTATTCACTAGAATACCTCACTTTTAAAAATTACATCCATGAAAACCCTAAAGAATATAAATAAATACTTGAGGATTATTTTGGAAGTATATGTAAAATATTTTTCATAAAACCCCCTCAAGTTATTAAATTACAATAAGGACCCTAGTAAATATAGGTTTAAGCGGGACCAATTCTCTTGAGCCTCGGGGAGCTGGAGAAAGTGGGTGCTTGCCTATTTAAGGTATAAAACGGGGTTATCAATGGTAATTGGCTTGGAAAAAGTCATAAATCCTGCCGTCCATGTGCAGCAGTTACCGATAACTCCTAAACCTTATTCAGGACTTAAATATGTTTAAAGTGTCTGACTCAATCTGAGTGTCAGTCTAATCTGAATACAATCCAAACATGAATCCAACTATAACTCCATTTCAACATGAATCCAATGTATAAAACATGAACACTTGAACATGAACATGCAATATGACTCGACTGAACCGAACCATGGATTTATTTTGAACTTGATTACATGACTATCCGTTTACATCCGATCCGTTTACATGAACAACTTATACCATGGTTTCGGCAAGTTTTATACAACAAATCAATACAATATGTATTATGGGGTTTTAACGGGGTAGATAGGTACGGAATGTATTAGAAGTAGCACAAGATGATCACCATAATACACATAACCTGAATATCCGTGCCGTTGTCCCATGGCTTGACGGGTCCTTGTGCTCCGTATACCTTAGTCCATGAATAGTTGGACTCCTATCGTATACAATGATGCATTCTGTACCAAGCTACAAATAACTACGTCAGTATAAAAAAATAGATAAATTACCAAACCCATTCTATTTACTTGATCTATTCATCTCTCTCTCTTGGGACTTACCGAGCGATTGTTCGCTGACGATATTCATATTTCTTCTTTCTTTGGAATGTTGTCAAGAGGACCTGACTCTCAGGAGATCGAGCCCAGCCATGACGACTTGGAGCATTTCACAGAGGAGTCAGAGTTCTACTTTCTACTCGTACTTACTTTACTTTCAGTTCATATGCCATTGTTTAGGCATCGCTTTCTATTATTGTACTTTGCTTTCCAGTTGTATGTAAAGAATGAATATAAATAAAAAAAATGTTGTTTCTTTACATCTCTTGTTATTCTTGTGCTTTACTTTTATATTACTTATTTACGCTTAACGTGTTTACTTCTGAGTAAATACGCCGCGGCCCTCCACGTCCTCTTCTCCGTATACTAGGAAGCGGGGCGTGACAGGTTTTGTTGGCAGCCCATGCAGTCCAGTACTGCATGGAACCTTACCATGCTGGTTAGTTCTTCATGAAAAACTAAGTAATATATATCACAAGAATTATAAGAATCAGTAACTAAACATTCTTTACATTTCATAGTCCTTGAATCTATCCTAACCCTATTTTCTTTCAAAGTTATAAATTCTCCCAACAATACCAGCAAAAAAGTCAATAGAAACACCCCATCACCACCACCTCTTCCACTTACACCTACCGTAACTGCTCCAATCAACGAGAAGACGGTATTGCTTGAGGAAATCAAGAGCCTCTTGGAGGGACAGCAGCAGCAGACTGCTATCCTATTGCACCGCCCAGAAGCTGAGGCACCCAGTGTGAAATAATTCCGGGCACTGCACCCTAAACAATTCTCTTGGAAAGAGAGCCCTTTGGAGGCAGAAGAATGGGCTCAGTCGATTGAGGACGAACTGGCAGCAACACAAGTGCCAGATATTGCTTGGGTAAGAGTTGTGAAGCTGCAACTAACCGACAACGCCAGAGTATGGTGGAAGGCTGAAGAAAGCAGACTTACCTAGCCAATCGAATGGAAGACTTTTCGCGACATGTTCGACGCGAAATATTTTCTCGAGACTGCCCGTTTTGACATGGAGCAGCAATTCATTCACCTGCAACAAGGCTCTATATGGAGCAAATCTGTGGATGAGTATGGCACTGAATTCACCATGCCGAGCAGGTAAGAGATGTCTTAAATATTCAAGTTTTCTAATATCACATACTACACAGCTAACACAAGACCGTAACAGGTTCGCGGCATATCTCATACTGACTGCTAAGATCAGGGCTAGACGATTTCAGCAAGGGTTGGACCAAGAGATCCAAGTTGCTCTAGCTACAGGGGATTTCCCAACTCACGACCTAGTTCTGAAGGCTACCCGTCGATATGAGGCAGTAGTGAAGAAGAAGGGAAGACCTCAATCTGCCAGTGTGAAGCACCCTGATACTCAGATAGCAGGAGTAGCTTCTTCCAGGCCACCGTTTGTACCCAGGAGACCGGGAGTACCTTTTAACCGGCCCAGTCCAGATTTCTGCATCTTTTGCAAAAGGAATGGACACTTGGCAAAGGATTGCAGGCGTGCTAATCGCCTATGCTTAGTCTGTGGCTCATCCACACACGATATTGGATCTTATCCTCGTAGACTCAATCCAAATCTTGCACACAGACCAGCAATCACTTATCCTCAACGGCCAGCTATCCAGGCACCTACTTCTCAACTTGCTCTCCCAGCTCCACCTTCTCGTGGACCTACTGCACCTCCTCCTCGTCAATTCTATCATGCACAAAGGAACCTACCTTAAAGACAGAGGAACGGACAAAGGAATGCTTCCCCGGCAAGGAGGAATGTACCTAGACGACAGGCCTTCACAATGACTGTAGAAGAAGCTGAAGCCACTGGCTAAGTCATCACTGGTAACTTCCCATATTTCAAATCTGTTCAATACTTATTTACATCCACATATCTTTTCCTATACCAACATATTCCACACGACTTAGGTACAATCTTAGTAGTCTCACTTCCTGCACTAGCACTCTTCAATACTGGAGCATCACATTGCTTTATGTCGCAACGGTTCGTCCAAACTCATGCGATTCCAGTAAAACCGCTCGTATCCAGCTGGAATGTCAGTTCAGGAAACGACGTTCTAAAGGAAACTTTGGGATATGATCTGTGTCCAGTAGTCATCTGTAGCAGAGAATTTTATGCTGATTTCAAGGTGCTGGACATACCAAACTTCGACGTAGTCTTGGGTATGGATTGGCTAGGAACTTTATACTCTACCATCGACTGTCGTCAAAAGAAGGTAGTGTTTGAGATTCCAGATCATTTGGTCTTTTATTTCAAGAGTAGAAACCGTACACTAGAGCCTAGCACCTACAAAGCTAAATCGAAGAAGGCGGTAGTTGCTACACTACAAGCTGAAGAAGACAAGCCAGAGGTAGTTCAAGAGTTCGAAAATGTATTTCCTAAAGATATCTCAGGTTTGCCTCTTGATCGAGCTCTTGAATTCGGTATTGAATTAGTACCTGGTGCACAACCGGTGATCAAAGCACCATATCGCTTAAGTCCAGAAGGATTGAAGAAGATCCGTACTCAATTGGATGAACTTTTGAAGAAAGGATTGATTCGTCCCAGTACCTCAAGTTGGGGATCTCCAGTTTGCTTGTGAAGAAGAAGGAAGGTTCATACAGAATGTGCATAGACTACCGAGCTCTGAACGAAGTCACGATAAAGAACAAGTATCCACTACCGCGCATCGATGATCTATTCGATCAGCTAAGTGGGTCTTGCGTTTTCTCAAAACTAGATTTTCGTTCGAATTATCATCAGGTGAAAGTCAAAGAGTCTGATATTCCTAAGACGTCATTGAGGACTCGATATTCTCATTACGAATATCTCGTGATGCCATTTGGAGTGACCAATGCACCGGCCATATTCATGAATCTGATGAACCAGGTTTTCCGAGAGTACCTAGACAGGTTTGTTGTTATTTTCATAGACGACATCCTGGTGTATTCAAAGAGTCGGAAAGAACACGCTGAACATTTAAGGATTGTCCTGGAGACTTTGCGACAGCATCAACTCTATTCCAACTACAACAAGTGCGAATTTTGGCTAGATCAAGTCGGATTTCTAGGATATATCGTTTCAGGAGAAGGAATCTCTGTGGATCCAGCTAAAATATCAGTAGTAAGCGAATGGCCAATACCAAAGACAGTGAAGGACATTCGAAGTTTCTTGGGTTTAGCAAGATACTACCTAAAATTAATAGAAGGCTTTTCAAAAATTGCAACACCCCTGATCAAGCTTACACGTAAAGATGAAGCATTCGTGTGATCAGAAGCATGTGAACAAGCTTTTGTAAAACTTAAGTCAAGATTGACATCAGCTCTTATACTTATAATACCGGACCAATCTGGAGGTTTCGTTGTGCATTGCGATGCATCCGGTAAGGGATTAGGATTTGTTCTACACCAGCAGGGAAAAGTTATAGCTTATGCATCAAGACAGCTGAAGATTCATGAACGTAATTATCCAACACATGATTTGGAGTTGGCGACCGTTATATTTGCACTAAAGATTTGGCGTCATTATCTGCTTGGAGAACGGGTAGATATATACACAGACCACAAAAGTCTGAAATATGTGTTTACTCAGAAAGAGTTGAATATGCGGCAGAGAAGATGGCTAGAACTTATGGTGGACTTCGACATCAACCTACAATATCATCCAGGGAAGGTGAATGTAGTTCCTGATGCACTTAGTCGCTATCCATTATCTATGACTCTCACCGCACAGTGGAAGTTTCAACAAGAATTGCACAAAACGGAGATAGAAGTGGTTATGCCAGGTAATACTTCAAGGTTGATGAACTTACAAGTTCAGTCTACTATTGTCAATCAGATCAAAATAGCTCAAGCAAGTGATGCCAAGTTGCAAAAGATCAAAGAACAAGTAGAAAGTGGACTTAGAACAGATTTCATCATCCATGAAAATGGATATTTGAGATAAGGAAGCAGATTGTGTGTACCACAAGGTCCTGTTTGAGAAGAGTTGATGAAAGAAGCTCACAGCTCCCCATATTCAGTACACCCTGGTGGTACAAATATGTACAAAGATCTATGTCAACATTACTGATGGCATGGAATGAAGCGTGAAGTAGCCAGAAGCGTAGCCAAATGCTTGGTGTGTCAGCAAGTAAAAGCTAAACATTATAGGACTGCTGGTTTACTTCAATCGTTATTTATCCCAGAATGAAAGTGGCAACACATCACCATGGACTTCGTGACTGCACTTCCTCGCAGCACGAAAAGTAACGATGCGGTATGGGTTATTGTGGATCGACTCACAAAGTCGGCTCACTCCATCCCATTTTGAGTTGGCCAATCTACCGAGACACTAGCAAAGAAGTACATGGAAGTAAGTCTGAATCTAAGTAAGATTTAACTCTTCATAGTGTACTATTTCTGATACCCATGAACTCATGCAGGGGATCATGAGATTACATGGAGTACCGGTTTGCATTGTCTCTGATCGTGACACAAGATTCCGATCGCAGTTTTGGCAGAGTCTGCAAGCTAGCCTGGGAAGGAGTCTGAACTTCGGCACAGCTTATCATCCACAAATAGATGGTCAGTCTGAGCGAACGATTCAGATCCTTAAAAATATAGTAAGAGTGTGTATGTTAGACTTCGGTGGATCGCGGAAAGACCACTTACACCTTGTGGAGTTTTCATACAACAACAGCTACCAGGCGAGTATTGGAATGGCACCCTTTGCAGTTCTCTATGGAAGGAAGTATCATTCACCATTAAGTTGGGACGAAATCGGAGATAGGGAACTCCTTTGACCTGAGATGATCGTGGCAACTGTGGATGTAGTTCGCACGATCAGGGAAAGAATGCAGATAGCTCAAGACCGACAGAAGCACTGGGCTAATGCAAAGCGCCAACAGTTGGAGTTCCAGCCCAGAGATCATGTGTTCTTAAAGATCTCTCCAAATAGTGGAGTAAATCGCTTTGGAAAGAGGGGTAAGCTCAGTCCAAGGTTTATTTGACCGTTCGACATACTCGAACGAGTCGGAAAAGTGGCTTATCGTTTGGTACTTCCACCCTCATTGGAAGGAGTGCACAACGTATTCCACATATCCCAGCTTCGAAGATATATGAGCGACCCCAGCCACATTCTTGATCACTCCGAGCTCACTGTACAAACAGATTTATCTTGTAAGCAACAACCCGTTGAGATCTTGGACAAAAAGGTGAAGACACTACGGAATAAAGAAGTAAACTTGGTCTGAGTGATGTGGAGAAAAGATTCACCAGGAAAATCAACGTCGGAACGTGAAGACGAAATGCGTGCAAGATACCCTTTTTATTTGTAAATTAGTCCTTATATAATTGTAAATTTCGAGGACGAAATTTTTGTAAGGAGGGTAGAATGTAACGACTCAAATTTTACTGTACGAAAATTTTCAAGTTAATATACAGAATAGAGTTGTAAGCATGAGTACAAGTTATAAATTTAATTTGTTTAAGAACAGTAAGAAGCAACTTGTAGCTCACTGGTAAAGCCTTGCACTGTTGTGACATAGCCCTGTGTTCGAATCCCGTCAGCCATATAGATTTTTACTGATTTTTATTTTAAACTTTTTGGAAGCCCAAGAGTTTACACGTGCAATACACGTAAAATGAAAAGACACAGAAAATCAAACATGTGCAGAATGATATATGAACCGACTTAGACAAGTGGCAAGAATCCAAGACCCAAACCCATACAGGTGGCCAGCGAGATGGCTTATAGGGCCGGCGACGCCGAGCCCCCCGTTGGGAATGCTCCCATGTTTTGAACACCAGTCTTTTGGCCTACCCCCACTACTCCCATGTTGTTTGATTTTCCTGTAAATTAACAGAGAGATTAAAATCACCATTAATCCAAGTTTAAATGCATTTTTAATTCTATTTTCAATTCTCAAAACCCTAATTCTACCCTATAAATACAACCCTACACCCTAGCCCTCTTCATTCTGAAATCTTTTGTTAAAATTCTCAAAATTTTCCAAGTCAAAGAAGAGTACAAGTGGAGTTAGCACTAAGTCAATTTCCGGCGACGATTCGAGACGATTCCGGCGACCCCACAACTCCACGAAGCCATCAAACGTTCCCTCAACCTCCTCTCTATTCTCTAAGCTAGTAAGTTCTCTCTCTTTTCTTCTTTTCACATCTCAAAACTTCTTCTTTTCAATGATGTCGGTAAGTGGAGTTATACCGACATTCATTTCTAAAACTTTTTAAAATAACAACCTTTCTTAAAAACTAATTATCTAAATCATTATACTTTGTTTTTTAAACATTAAACAATAATTATAAACAAGTTTCATTTCAAAAATCCATATAAAACAACTTTTATTACACTTTTACGTTTAAATACCATAAAGTTACATATGACATCTTTTATCATTTTTTGCTTGTATTACCTTTAGAAAATCTCACGAGGTAATGACCTACCTCTCACAACACACATCATGACATAGCACGATTAGCTTTTAACAATATATATATTTTGGACAAATACGACTTTTACATTAAAATACTATAAAATATTAAAAACCGTATTCTTTAAATTGTGTTATTTAAATTTCTTACGATTGTGCCTCTACAACCCAATTTTGGGGAATCCGATTCGGTTGGTGCGGTTTATCGCACATCTATCGGACTAGTAGAGCGAGATGCAGACCTCCTCACGGAGCATACGATCTCGATGGAATTTTTAATGCAATTTTTAAGACAAACGTGATTTTCTATTTAATAAATAAATTTTATTTTTAATAATTATATATAAATATTATCAAACCATCTATTTAAAATATATAATAAATTTCATGTTTTCTAAAAAAAAGCATTACAAGTTTCGTGAAAATACCATCAAGAATCCATATAAGCCAACTTTACACTAAAATACCATGTATTATTCAAGTTAGTTATTTATTCACTAGAATACATCACTTTTAAAAATTACATTCATGAAACCCCTAAAGAATATAAATAAATACTTGAGGATTATAATGGAAGTATATGTAAAATATTTTTCATAAAACCCCTAAAGTTATACTAAATTACAATAAGGACCCTAGTAAATATAGGTTTAAGCGGGACCAATTCTCTTGAGCCTCAGAGAGCCAGAGAAAGTGAGTGCTTGCCTATTTAAGGTAGAAAACTAAAACGGGGTTATCAATGGTAATTGGCTTGGAAAAAGTCATAAATCCTGTCGTCCATGTGCAGCAGTTACCGATAACTCCTAAATCTAATTCAGGACTCAAATCTGTTTAAAGTGTCTAACTCAATCTGGGTCTCAGTCTAATCTGAATACAATCCAAACATGAATCCAACTATAACTCCATTTCAACATGAATCCAATGTATAAAAAATGAACACTTGAACATGAACATGCAACATGACTCGACTGGACCAACCCATGAATATATTTTGAATTTGACTACATGACAATCCATTTATATCTGATCCATTTAAATGAACAACTTATACCATGGTTTCGGCAAGTCTTATACGAAAAATCAATACAATCAATACAATATGCATTACGAGATTTTAACGGGATAGATTGGTACGGAATGTATTAGAAGTGGCACGAGACGGTCACCATAATACACCTAACCTGAATATCCAAGCCGTTGTCTCATGGCTTGACGGGTCCTTATGCTCCGTATACCTTAGTCCACGAATAGTTGGACTCCTCTCGTATACACTGATGCATTCTGTACCAAAATACAAACAACTACGCTAGTATAAAAAAACAGATAAATTACCAGACCTGTTCCATTTACTTGATCTATTTATATCTCTCTTGGGACTTACCGAGCGATTGTTCGCTGACGACATTCCTATTTCTTCTTTCTTTGGAATGTTGTCAGGAGGGCCCGACTCTCAGGAGATCGAGCCCAGCCAAGACGATTTGGAGCATTTCACAGAGGATTCATAGTTCTAGTTTCTACTTGTACTTACTTTACTTTCAGTTCATATGCCATTGTTTAGGCATCGCTTTCCATTATTGTACTTTACTTTCCTGTTGTATGTAAAGAATGAATATAAATAAAAAGTAGTTGTTTCATTACATCTCCTGTTATTCTTGTGCTTTACTTTTATATTGCATATTTATGCTTAACGTGTTTACTTCTGAGTAAATACGTCGTGGCCCGCTACGTCCTCTTCTCTATATACTAGGAAGCGGGGCGTGCCAAGCTGCCCCAAAACGGATAGCCTTCCCAACTCCTCCTACAGGTGAAGACTTCAAAGCTGCTTCCCCTAGCAGAAATTCGGTCTTTGAAAGATTTGCCGGCCCTCCTCAAACTCTGCCAAGGATGTCGGTCTTCAACAGGTTGACGCCAACAGCAGCCCCTCAGCAAAGCCGGGGGCACAAAAAAGCCGCTTCCAAAGCTAAGGCGGTCCCATCTACAAGACACGCTCGACATCGTCACTGGAGCCGAGTGAGAAAAGATGGGGGCAATTCTCCCTCTGGACTTACCCCACCAGCTCCAATAGTGGAAGTTAACGTTGTTGTTCCAATCGGGAACAACTTTGATCTACTCAGGAGGGTACGCAAGAACTCTCCAACGGCGGTGCTAAAGAAATCGCCCCCGCCTGCAGAAACTACAGTGCAGGCAAAGCCAGAGCGCCCCCATCAACGGCTCTCCTCCCAAATTCATAGGGTCTTGCGAAAAGTCCGGGACTCTGTGATCAACAAAGATTACTCTCGTCGACCAAAGAAATTGAAGGCTCGGCAAGAGGAAGTCCACTCCTCCGTCATACAGCGAGGGACTTCTTCTACACAGGTGCCTGTTATAACGGCTCCTTCAACTTCGACCTCCCATAAAAGGATGAGGCCAGAGAAAATCCTACCGCGGTGGGAAATCCCAAAGGTGATGGGCCCAAACACCCCAAGTCTGGGGGCATGATCGAGCATACGGTCTACATGGCTTCCGGGAAAGAAGAAAGCCGTGCTTTCGTGGGTCACTGACCGCAAACTCGGTCGCTGACTAAAGCTCAGGAGCAACAACAGAAGCTCTAGGAAATGCTGACCAAAATGGCAGCGCTTACCGGACAGAAAGAAAGCCTGGACACAACAGCCGAACAGAGCCAGGAGCAGGAGACCGATACAGAGTTCTTGCGAAGGATACTTGAAAGAAAGGACAAGGAAGCTGCTGAGTAGGCTGCTAACATAAATCAGATGACTCTCTTATTCCAAGACATGGTTGGGATGATGATTCAGCTAGAACCCCCGGCCGAGGATCCGCCGATAATCATCGAGGATGACAGAGGGGAAACATCAAATCCTCTTCTGGCCTTATCGGCAGCCAAGGAGAAAACAATCTCCAAGGCTGCTCTTTATGATTATATCGCTCAACAAATACGAGTTCATCAAGCTAATGAAGCCGCAGGACAAATCGTCAGAACTTGGCGACCGTATCCAGGCGGGTATGACCAAATTAAATACCCGCCGGGATATACGATCCCTAAGTTCCATGTGTACAAGGGGACAGGCAACCCACATCAGCACGTCACACAGTTCAGAGCTCTGTGCGGCAACATTGGAGGCGACGACAAACTGATGCTTCGCCAATTCGTTGGCAACCTGTCAGCCTTTGAATGGTATTCGGAGCTCCCAAATGACTCCGTGAGAACATTCACAGAGATTGAACTGCTATTCACACAGCGTTAAACCAGCGCACCCCAATCACGGCATTAATCAATACCAGGGTAAAGCCAAAAGAAACATGGGTCCAATATGCGATCTGGTGGCGAAACCTATGGTCAAAGTGTGAACAACGCATCGAAAAATCCCCCGCCGTGGGCATGTTCATCGGGACCATTGATCCTCAAATGACTGTGTCCCAGTTCATGACGTTCTTCAACCCAACAACCTTCCAGGCTTTGATCGATAAACTGGCCCAAATAGACCAGATGGGCCACGTGCCTTCCTCCTCAAGTAAGGACCCTCGAAACGCCAAGGGTAAAGAGAAAGCGGCCTTCATTGCCAATGCTCAACAACAACCGAGTGGCCCAAAACCGGCTGCTCGCCAAAACAACACACGTCTACGCCTATCCCTGGAAGAAAGGCTAGGACGCACTTACTCATTTCCCCGCGATAAGACGAGGAGACTATTTGAGTTGGCAATGCGTAACAAACTCATCACATTACCAGACCCACGGCGTCCACCGCAACCCGGCGACATCAACAACCCAAACTACTGTGCCTATCACAGAATGGTGAGCCACCTAATTGAGAATTGCTACGTCTTCAAGAACTGGGTCGAGGATCAGTATCAACAGGGGAAGTTCGTGCTATCTGAGAACTGGAGGGTGAACCTACCACAGAAGCACACCCAAAAAAGTGGATGCACCGGGGGCATCATGCTCGCTGATGGAAGAAACTCCATGGGAAGTCGTTCTTTCAGCTAAAACCAAAAGAATGCTGAAAGATCTACAGGCATGTCCGGCAGTCAGGTGGAAAAGCCCACTTGAACCTGAAATTTTCGAAAGGATGCTGAAACCGCGTCCCATACCGAAGATTGTGGACAAAGGAAAAAATCCCTAAGTCAAGCCTTCAAAATCTTCGAAGAAAAAGAAGAAGACCAAGAAGCCTGTGCAGCTTGCCGAGTATGACGATAAGCGCACAGACTTATAAAGGTACATTGACGCGCTGGAGGAGTACAACCAGAAGACGTGGAAACCGATCACGCTCAAAGAGTTCCTCAAGCATATTCTTGAGAACGAAGATAGTGACAACGATGAGGAAAATGACTAATCAGAAGAAACCGAAGACTATGTAGCAAGTTGCCACATGGTCTCTCCATTCGTTGTTAAATGACAAAGAAACTCCCTCAGCGTCAGAAAACAACGCGGAGGAACTGGGGGCAGGATCGGTGCTAAAATCCCCGAAACAGACAGAAGACCCGATCGATAGTATATTAAACGAAGCCTTTCAAAAAAGTAAAGCTGACCGAGAACGCGAAACAACCATATACAAAAAGGCTAAGCATCAGCGTCAGGATGAAAAAACCGCGGCAAAGAGGAGTCGTAAAGTACTCCAACCAAACCAAAGCATACCTGCGACAAATAAGAGTAGGATCAAGGCAGAGATGCGGTTCACCAAAGCTCTATCAATAGGGATAAAGCTGCCACCTTTCGTAAGAAACACTCATATACCTCGACGGATAGGATACATATCCAAACTACAGCCTATATCATCGGAGGGTTACCCACCCCACCGAAGAATGCAATACCTTCAAGAAGTGGTGGCAAGGATATATTGCTCATCAAAAACACTTCAAGAGGATGAAGAGCGAAGGTCGTCGATGGCAAAAGAGTGTGACAAATGCGCGTGAAAAAATGACCGGCAACTGTCATATGGTTGGTACCAGTTCAGAAAGGGGGAAAACCCCAAGTTCTTACTTTCAGGAGCGATTCTGAGGACGAAACACCCCTCAGTCCTCTCTTCAAAGACTCCATCTCCGAAAAAGAAGAGGAGGAGAAAAACTGCGAAAATATTCAGCTGCGTAACCTTGTACCTATAAACAAAGGTTCGAGCAGAAAAGACAAAGGGAAAGAGAAAATCTCTGAGGAAATTGCCCTCGACGATGGAGTTGTCAAAGAGCTCGTAGCCAGGGAGCCGCCTAGGAAAAATAAGGTGGATTACAATATCCTAGCATATATAAGGAAAACACCCTCACAGTTGAGAATATTGGATGCTCTCCTCTTGTCCAAAGAGGCATGAGAGTCTCTGATCAAGGCATTATAAGAGCCCGATCAGTTCTAAGCTTTCCTCACAGAAGAGAAGATGAAAGATAAGCTGGCAGAGGTTCACACAGCTGACATTACATTCAGTGATGAAGACCTCCTCTTCGGTACGTGCGAACATAATTGCCCGTTATACGTCACCGGGTACTACGACGACATCAAGAGAGGGAAAATCCTTATCGACAACGAATCCTCCATCAACCTTCTCAACCTGAAGATGCTGAAGGAAATTTGCATGAACGTTCAGCACTTGGCCTGAGACAAAATTACCATCTCCGGGTTTGACTCACAGTTATTATGGACGCTTGGGTCTGTAATACTGATGCAACGTTTCGGGTTGCTTGTCACTGACATCAAATTTCATGTCATTGATGCCAAGACTTGCTATAACGCTTTTCTCGGCAGGCCCTGGTTACATGAGTATAATTCCATCCCTTCTACACAATATCAGTGTATGAAGTATTTCAATGACGACTTGGAATGCACCGTCACAGGGGAGCTAAATCCGTTTTCCGTAAACGATGTCCGGAAATATGAAGACGCAAAATACTTCCTACCAGACTTCGAAGATACAAAAAGGTGTCATAAGCCGGAGGATAAATAGAAGTCCGCCGCCACTATCCCTATCTTTGGGAGAGATTCCTAATAAGATGAAGAAATAGTCTACTCGGGGAAACCCCAGAAAGAAAACAACAGGCACGGACCATCTACCCCTATTCTGGTCTTTGGCAGCGACTCTGAGGACGAGGCCAACGCAGTGTTCTCCATCCGCCCGTCAGTGCAAACCCTCGACGAAGCAGATCAGCGTCTGCAAATCACAATGGCTCCACCTCGGCATTACAAGGAACTTGATGCGCTCGATACATACAACGTACAAGAGCTACAGACTTTCTACGTCCCTCACAGGCGAAGAGGTGAAAAGGAGATCCTCTTCTACCAATCTACGGAGACCAAAGTAGAAAAAGAAGTCTGGCATGGTGCCGATTTTTCACTCGACAGGCTTCAACCAATCCGTCTACCAAGATACTATGCGGAGGGATTGAAAAGGCTGTTAAGATATCAAAGTGTACCCCTCGAACAAACTGTTCGACAAGCCCAATTCTATAAGAAGATTTAGGATATTCTCAGGGCTCAGCGAAAGATGCCCAACGTGAAGATGGAGACAACCGGGCTCGAATACGTTCGGTCCAAGAAACGGGAGCAGTTCCATAGCTGTCGCGTCATAAACAACTACTACGAAGGGGAAAACGCTCTTCTGAATGGCCGCGATGATTAAACAGAGCGTGAGCCTGCTTTAAGAACGTTAAGTCCGTCGCTCGAAAAACAAATAGACAAGCTAATAAAAGAAGTTTGTCAAAGGAGCCGAGACGATCACGGCCGCAAAATGGCCATTTATGAAAAGGTCAGGACGCAGCGCCTCAGTCAGCAATCCGCGGAGAAGGAGGACTATAATGCTCTTCATCCCCTGTCCGCTGTATGTCCTCGCGAAAGGGGAAAATAATCGAAATAAAGGCAAAAACAGAGCAAAGGACGCAAACAATGTTCGAAAACAACAAAGCAGATCCAAGAAGTCGTGCAATTGAGAAAATGTCGATTGGAATCCATCCTTTATAAAGAAGATGGGTCGGGAATACTCTTTCCCCCAAAACAAGACAAGAAAAATATTCAACCTTGTCATGAAGCATCAAATGATGACTCTTTCGGAGTCTCGGCATCCCGAACAAATAAATGAGTTCCATCATCTAGATTATTGCTCCTATCACCGAGTAATAGGTCATCCCCTTAAAAACTACTTCACCTTCAAAGACTGGGTAGAAGACCAGTATCAGCAAGGCAGGTTCGCTTTATCCGACAGCTGGAGGGTAACCCCGCCGCAAAAGTATGTGCCAAAGAGGATCTATACTATGAGGATGGGACCAGCTCAACATCAAGAATAGAAGCAAACTCGTACCTGCCATATGATAACACTGTCAAAAGAGGGAGGGCACGAGATTATGGATGACCTCCACATGTGTTTCGCAAATGAAGACGTGGACGAGGTGATCTTATAGCTTCCACCAGCGCCAAAAGAGCTGAAAGATGGGATATACACCACGGCAAATAACCTAAGAAAAATTGACTTAGGGACGGAGAATGATCCGAGACCAACGTTCATCAGTGAACTGCTATCTAAAAAACAGGTAGCTACGTTAAAGGATGCGCTCATGAAGTATAAAGACTGCTTCGCATGGAACTATTCAGAGATGCCAGGTTTAGATCCAAAAGTGGCGGTACACAAACTGGCCATATCGCCGGACATAAAGCCAGTCAAACAGGCGCTAAGAAGAATACGGCTCAAACTTGAGATGAGTATCAACGCTGAAGTCAAGAAACTAATCGACTCCGGCTTCATCCAAGAAGTTCAATATCCCGACTGGATCGCTAACATCGTTCCAGTGATGATGAAGAATGGGACGGTGCGCATCTACGTGGACTTTCGGGACCTCAACAAAGCTTGCCCGAAGGATGACTTCCCAGTTCCTGTTACTGAGCTGATGATCGATAACACATCTACCCATGAGGTCTTCTCTTTCATGGATGGATCTTCAGGATATAATCAAATAAAAATGCGTCCTGAAGACCAAAAACATACCGCCTTCCGGACCCCGTGATCGCACGCCAAAAGCGTGTCGGATATATAAAAGTTCTAAGTTTAACCGCGATCAGGACGGTGTCGCTTTGTAGCTAGCCGCGATGAGCACGGGTTGATCTACAGGGAGACGGAGCGTTTTATGTTCTTGTTCTTACGAGTTAACGCGCGTGGCGGATTTGTTCGTTATCTAACCTATGTGTTATATTCAAGTATAAGGCTTGTTAGGAAATGATATGATAGTGTAAGTTAATGGATTCCGTATTCAAGTACTTTGAACCGAACTCAACCAATGAAGCTAGAACAATCGGCAACAACGTGGATTAGGGGACTTAAGCACGGTATTTGTGGAATCCGGCTTATTGACCCTTGTTCGTCCGTTCTTTTCTCTTGCTTTCGCTTCCGGCCAAACCGAATGCAACCGGTCACGGTTAGGAATCATCTTTACCTTGGTAGGGTAGGGTGCCTAACGGAGCGCTTGCTACGGTTTGGGCGGAGTTTCAAATGGAAAAGACGGGAAAAGGAAATGAAAAACGAAACGTCAACTTACAAAATCTTTCCCTTTTCCTAACAACAATATTCACACCATTCATAAAACAAACCAAAAAGAGCAAAAGAAAAGATAAGCAAAGAAAAGAAAAGATTACAAGCAAGTAATTAAAGTGACATGGTAATAAATTGCAAGTAATAAAAGACAAGAATGAAAATGCAAGTAAGTAAAAGAGCAAGTAAGAAAGACTAAGAACCATAGCACCCAAAACAGGACATGGGTTCAATAACCAAATCTTAAACTTGCAAGCTCAATGAAGAGGTTGCAAGATCAAGAAGAGGCAAAGAACTCATGGTGAATAAAGGCACAAAAAGAACACTTTATTAAACTTCAAGAATGATACAACCCCTTGAGATCAATAACCAACCCTTAAACTTTCAAGCTCAATGAAGAGGTTGAAGGATCAAGAGAAGGTTAAGAACTCAAAGGGACTAAGCTATTTACAAGAAAAGAGAATAGAAAACTTGGACAAAGAATGACAATCCAAGAATAAAGAATGATTAAAGAATGATCCCTTGAACCTTTGCCCACTGCCGGCTTTTATTGGCAGAAAAGAAAAGAAAATAAACAATAAAATTAGGGCTACGTGGCAGCAAAGAAGTCACTGTGAGGAGCTGGGGACCACTTGAGGAGGTGGGGCCAACCAGGCCGGTCCAAGAGGTAATGTGGCCGGCCACATCATGTTGGAACGGTCTCGTACTTGGTGTGTTGACTTGTTAGGTCCCCCGCATCACTTTGGCGCAGTTTGTTTTCTCTGTTCTGACTTGATTTGCACCCAATGCTTGGAGGGAAATTCGAATTTCTAAATGAACACCAAATTTTTAGCATTAAATGCTCATAACTTCATTCCCACATGTGCCTAAATCATGGCCGCCCCCATTATGGTTTTGTTGATTTGTCCAATTGACTTTGATTTGATTTCAGTTTTGGAAGGACAAAAATCAACACATGATGTTTAGCCTTGAATGCATATAATATTTTGCCTTGAATGCATATTATATCATATCCACATGTGCCTAAAAGTCTTGTGTACACATTTGTTGTGTTGGACCATTTAGATAGAAAAATGTGTACACAAACTTGTTGCAAAAAGGGACTCCTGAAGTATCGGTCGGAATGCGGTTCTGGTTGCAGTATCGGCTCTCAATTGATATATCCGTTCTTTTAAATGTATTCCAGTATTTTGTCACGGATACCTATAATCTGTATTACTGAGCAAACACTGGTTAATAGTACCGATAAATACAACAAATAGATAATGAATGAGCGGTATTAGAATGCAGTTTTCTGATATAAACAAATACCCCCAAACTTATCTTTTGCTCGTCCCGAGCAAAATATTTATTCACAAAAGAAAATCCTAACCGCACTTTCGCAGGGAACGCGATTGCACTGAGCGTGTGCAACAAGCCGTTAAACCTCTAGGTGTCCCTAGTAGGAGGAGTGTTGTCTCCTGAGGGTTTTCAGCGGATTCCACCCACAAAATCCTGTCAACCTAGTTTTGCGAAATAACTATAATTCAAAACCTAAGGTTTTGTTTAAAAGATAACAATTCTATTATCCTAAATTTAGAACTATCGAACCTTTATTTTTCACACCTCGCTTCTCATTTAACTTAAGATTTTATATGTCTTTACGTGCTGTGCAAATAGTGTCGTTAAGTTTCAAAAGGATCGATTAAAGTCGTCTTGTCACAAAATAAAGCCCAGACAAAAATTTTAAAAAGGATCACATAAGTTTTATAAAGAGTCAAGTATTTCTCAAGTTTCGTTTTCCAGTTAGGTTTCAAATTCAGAATTTCTATCTTCCTTAACAGGAAACTAGGTCTTATTTTTCACTCCATATTTTTCTTGTTTTCATTTCATACACACCTTTGTGAACGTGCAATAGTCTTTATCATAGAATGAAACCTTCATATCTCCGCTAGAAATAATTTTTTATAAAAATCTGTCTTTTGTCAAGATTATTCTCACACAAAGAACCGTTAGGAATTTTAACTCGGAGAGAACACTTTCTTGACTTTGTTTTAATTTGGACTTTCTAGGCTTCTTAGCGAGCTTTGGGCCAATACTCCTAAACCAGTTGGTTTTAGGGCATTAGGTGTAGAGACACCCCAGCAGACTTAATTACTCAAGGTACCTAGGCCCTAAAACAAAAGACCACTTTTAGCGTGAAAATCATGATGATTTTATGCGAACGGAGATATAATTGGTTGTTCAATTTTTTTTTGGATAAAAGACGTGTTTAGTGGGTTAGGTGTGTAATCACTCTAATCAAGATTCAGATGGGTTATTCTTCAGAATTAGTTCTTATCAAGGCATCAATAATATCCCTTCATATCCACCTCCCTTTATAAACTAGTCTTGATATTACCTATTTCAGAACAAACCTATTTGATCCTCAGAAAATAGTTTATCAATTTAAAAGTTTTCAGACATAATAGACTTGTCATCTAATTTTCAAAACTCACGACACGTGTAGTGTGATGTAAAGACGTATATTAGCTATAGTTAACTTCAAAGGAGAGTTATCTTTCAGGTTTTCAAAATCTAAAAATAGGATTTAGGTGTTCCTATCTTATCAAACAAAACCGTTGAAATATTGAATCTACGTTCTCCCGCTAGCTAACTTGGCGACAAAGTTTTTATATTTTTAGAAAATTTTCTGATTTTTATGGGTTTTTAAATAAGTATGCAAATGCAGAATATACAAAGGAATGCGAAGGTAGAAAGCTTACCGAGCACACCCCCAAACTTAAACTTGACAGTGCCCTCACTGTCAGGCTACACCAAGAGGGTCAAAATTGTCGGTGCCTCCCCAAAAACAAATTATATACAAAAATAAAAACCAAAAAAATATGTACACCAAAAGGATCCTCCCCAAACTTAAGTAAAACAGTATTTCCACTATTAATGTAAGTCCACGTTGCGACCCCCGGTTCTTACGGGGAGACGGAAACGGTATAAAAATCAAATTTTTAGCGCATGGGGCAACATGGACTAACAAAGTCGGGATCTTTTCTAAACTAAACTAGCAAACATGCAAAGGAGAGTTAACTACTCGGCAAAGTGGTTATACCTAACTTGAACTCCTTCTTCTTGAAACCTAGTAGAGGTTGATGGTTCTTTCCTCGTAGCCTTCTTCCGTCAAAGATGGATCCACCTGAGGGTTCAACCTTCGGGCTCTTTCTCGAACTTAGAGTGAACTAGGATCTCCGGCTTGCTAAACCTTGAACCCTAGAGAGAGTAGAGAGTATCTAAGGGGTGTTTCTCTTTCAAGGAGAGGGATTCTCAACACATGAGAAGGATTCTCCTTGAGCTTGAGGAGGAAGAAGAAGATGAAGTGAGGAGAGAGAATGAATATGATAGAATGAGCTCATTTTCCTTTTGCAACCATAACAAAAGGAAAAAGAATTATCTAATTAATAATAATAATTCAAAATGAAATAGTTGATGGTTGTTTTTGGAATGACCACTATCATCACTTCATTAAATGAATGTAAGCTAGAATCAAGGAGTATCCTTGCAAAGTAATGATGATGGTCAAACATTCAACCATGGTCAACAAGTCAACCATGGTCAACAAGTCAACAAAACCAACCATGACACAATTTAATTTAATTACTATTATTAATTGATATTTCATAAATCCATTAGGGTTTGGAAAAAGACGACTATCAACTGTGCATACACACCCGTTCCGAAACCCTAATGAAAGACCTCTTCCTCCGCCTCAAACAACTGTGCATACACACCTGCATTCTCGTTCCGAGGAACAAGAATACTGAGAGATAAAAGCAACCCCAAAACATATACCAGTATCTGACTCAAACCAGAGCCAGCCAGTAATATCCGTCCGGACTCCAAACGTGCACAAGTGCGCGGATGAGAACGAACCCTGTCGCAAAACCATGCGACCTCTACTCTGTTTTGCCCAATGGAGAATAGCCCTCTGTGTGGGACTCTAAAGACTCGACACTTACGCTGGCAGTGGGTTTAACCACAGACCGCAAGCGGCACCAGCTGTGCGTAACGGTCCCCAGGTAGATGCCGATAAGAAGACTGACGAGGTGAACCCCATCTGAACTTGATTGGTGTCAAAAACTGTATTTACCGCAATCAGAACGGCGTCGCTTCGCAGCTAGCCGGTGAGTACGGGTCGATCCACAGAGACGGGTAAATTCCTTTTATGTGTTTTAACGAGTTGATTCTATTTGTCGTTTTGATTGGTTTATAAAAATCTATAAAAACTAGATCTAATTAATCTAATTGAAAGTCTTGCTAGGGTTAGGCTTAGGGAAAGTTTTGGAGATTAATGTTTCCTTCACCGCTTTCAATGCCTTCTTTTTTAGATCTATTAGATGTTACGTTAATTATCAATAAAGTGGATACGAATCTTTTGGGAAGATGTTTCTTCCTCTAGATTTGTATCCTTCCTTTGTTGATAATTACCCTAACCCCCATGGAAAACGCGCGCAACCGGCCCTTTATACTACGGTTCACCGTTACCTCGAGGGGTAGGGTGCCGTAGGGAGCGGATGTGTGCGTATGCATGGAGTTCTAACTTTAAAGTGAAGATAGCATTGAAAGGGGTGAGAGATCTCATCTCTCAACCCTTTCGCTAAGGCTAACCCTAACAAGCGAGGAGACTACTCGCTCATTAGGGGATGATAAATTGTACTAGAAAATAAAAGTAAGGAAATAAATTACCTACAGATTTGATGGCTCCCTCCAAGTAGAAGACAGAATAGATCTGAATGTCACTCCCAGAAATTCTGAACTTTATTTATTGAAAAGAGGCATAGGGTTTTACAATTTGCGATTACAATTTATAAGAAAGCAGGAGATCTAGGGTTACAGACTCTCGGAAATATGAAATTACAGATTTGACCCCTGAGAATCCCAACAACAGAACCGTCGCGGCAACAGAAGAAAAATCCACCGACACGTGTATTAGACGGCCGCGGATCCGCGGCGCCAGCATGGGTTTGGCCGCGGTTCCGCGGCCAAAGAAAGGATTTGGGCTCTGAAAAGTTTGGGCTTGGTTCAGGGGTTCTTGGGCTTCTTGTTTCCATATGTAGTTTCTCTGTTGGGCTTTTTATTCTCCTCCAGATATTTCAGTGAATACTTGTAGCGATCTTCTAACCGTTCACATGATATTTTGGACCTTGTACTGTTCTTCGTCTAGGCTTGACTAGGATCCGTCCAATTGTTGGTCAAAAGTCCCTTTTCTGTTGTTTTGTGTCTTTTTCACTGTATTTGCTCCAGAAACCTGTAACCTGTAATATGCAACAAACATGCGTCAAGAGTACCTGTTTATTTATAAAAAGGATAAGAATAGGGGAATGATAAATGCAATATTATGGTCTGAACAAATACCCCCAAACTTACCTTTTGCTCGTCCTCGAGCAAACTTATTAATTATTCACTAAAATCCTAACCACACTTTCGCAGGGAAACGCGATTGCACTGAGCACGTGCAACAAGCCGTTAAACCTCTAGGTGTCCCTAGTAGGAGGAGTGTTGTCTCCTGAGGGTTTTCAGCGGATTACACCCACAAAATCCTATCAATTCGGCCCATTAACTTTAGTTCTCCAATTAGGTTTTCTAACAAGGAATTCTATTATCTTATACTTGTAAATTATCCACCCACATTTTTCACACTTCCTCATTATTTAACTTAAAATTATATATGTTATGTAGACCTACTTAGCTTTCGGCATCTCTTAAGTTTTCCTTCTAAAGTTCCATCTCCACTTAGGAATTTCTATCAACCTTACTAAAGATACAAGTTCTATTCTTCACTCCTTTCTCTCATCTAAACACCAATCACATACCCCTACGTGTGTATATAAGTCACCCCTACACTTGGAAATTCAAATTAAGCAATCAACCCCTTGTCCGTTGTCCAAAGTACTAATTAGTTGGTGAATTTAAATGAAATTTGCTTACACATCCTTCATGCGACCGTTAATACTTCTTGAGGTACCAACGACCGATTACAAAATGCGCTTGCACTTTAAAGCGTACTTCCTAGTCTTTGCAACACCCAAGGCTTTAGCAGTGACTCCCAAACCAGTTGGTCTAAGGCACTAGGTGATGAAGCACCCTCGCTAAATATTTTTCTATTTTTACAGCCTTAAGTAATCACAAAAACCAGTGTCCATTTTTTTTTATTCACTTTTTTTTTTCTTTTTATTTTCATTGTACTAAGGACTTTAGACAAGAGCATTTCAAGGTCTCTTCTACTATTCCAAGTTTCAAGGTACGTGAATGTGCAAATTGTAGGGTATACATTTTCAGAATTTAGACTTAAGCTAGGAACTATTTTTCAAACTTATACTCTAATAAGAACATCAATACTCTTCCTTTGTTTCGACTTAGCCCAAGAAGTGAACCCAAAATTTGCCTATTTCTAAATAAACTACAAGGCATATATTTTCTACCGTTAAACTTTAAGGAATGTTATTTTTAGGGTTTTTAATTCACTAAGTCTAAGATCTAGTTGTTCCTAACCAGTTAACTTATTTGTCAAACTCAAGTCAATTAGCCAAAATTGAATACAATTATTTTTATAATTTTTTGAAATTTTTCAAATTTTTATGGGTTTTCAAATAAGTATGCAAATGCAAAAATATGTACAAATGAATGCGAAGGAAGAAGACGTACCGAGCATGCCCCCAAACTTGAACTTGACAGTGTCCTCACTGTCATGCTAAACTAAGAGGGTCAAAATACCGATACTCCCCTGTTTATTTATTTATAATAAATTTTTTCTTTATGTTTTGAATTTTTTTTTTTTATAGAAAAAGAAAACAAAAGGATATATACATATATACAACAAGATTCCCCCCAAAGTTAAGCTTGGCCTTACACAAGCCAAATGTTAGCACCAACCATTCAAAAATCTTATCATGGTAATGGTAGAGTTGGTGCAAGAATGGGATGGAAAGAAAAGAGATGAAAAGCACGCGAGACCGTGTGGAAAGAAGAATGGTGGAATCTGGTCTCGGTGGGGGAGAAGAAAGACGGAAAGAAGAAAGATGTGGAGTGCGATCTTGAGGGTGTAAATTGAGTGAATAAATTAGCGCAATTTGTGATGACCGATGTGTTAAAAGCGATTGCGCTAACCTATCAACTCGTCGTGCAATGGGGTCAAATCCCTCAAGATTCGCAAGAAAACATGGGTACGCCGAACTTGGTATAGGAGATGAAAGCGTAACGGTCATTTGTTCGGTCGGAACAATAGGAAGGAGGGAGGGTGATATAACAGTCAAAGGTTCAGGAGGCTGAATTGGAAAATCCGACACATCAATTAAAAATGGTTCAACCTCGATATTATCCTCAAGACTCTCCTCAATACTATCCTCAATATTCAACTCATCCATGCCATTATCATCAAAATCTAGACGCATATGAGATTCGGGAGAAACATTTAATAACTCAGGATGATGATTTGAACATAAAATTTTAAGCAAATCGACAGGTTCATCATCCGAAATATTCCCGGCGTCTATATCCTCAATCAAGTGAAAATCAATTTCTTTAGACACTTCATCCACAGCATGGATATTTATCAATGTAGGTTCTAGAGTGGAGGTGTAAAGATCGAAAGGATTAGGTGCGGTTTCACTCGAAAGGGGTTCCTCACAATTTGGCAAATCAAACACTACAAAATCGCACAACTCATTTTTATTTTCAACTGGTGAATCATTTGGAACAATCGATGGAAAACCGGAGTTGTGGGCTTCAATTGGGTCAGGGTAGGTTTGATTTGAAAATCCTCTCTCATTCTCACTCTGTCCAACCGCCGCCTTATACATTGAAAAATTCGGAGCTAGCGGGACACTAGCTACCGGTTCACTAGGCTGCATAAGGGCGGCCATGGATGCTTCCACATTCCTCATCATTTTATTTGTTGCAGCAATATATGCTTCCAACGACTCTTCCAAACTAGAATTAGGTGGTGAGGGGGTTTCAGTAAAAGATTCAAAATTAGTTGGGTATGTGAAACTCCCTAATGGCTGTGTCGAAACAGCGTCTAGTGAAGGTGGGAAGGTCGGGTATGACTGGTAGGAAGTGGGTGGTAAGACACGAGTAGGGTCAACATATGGATAAGAAGGTGAATAATCGTGCGGATCCCTAAAACTAGATGAGTGGAGAGGGGTGAAAGATCGACTGCGAGATTGAGCAATATGCTCAGCAATGGACATCGGCCTAGGAGTGACAGAAGGACTTGAAGAAGTGGTATCAACATATGTAGGTTGTAAAGGTTGACTCGGTTGACACGAAGTGGGTTGAAAAGTCAAACTATTTCTCCTAGACGCCTCTATTTGATCTTTCAACGAAATTTTTGGCAAGGAGGGATCGTTTTTAAATTGACCGAAACAATTGACGAACGACGCAAAGTTAGGTTCGGGATACCAAAATTCGGCAAGTGATTTATGATGTGGGGTACCCATGATAGAAGAGTGCAAGGATTTCTTAGCGACAAAATTTTTTTTGCAAGTTTTTAAAAGATATTTCTTTTTTTTTTTTTATTGGAGAGTTTTGCAATAAGGTTTTAGAAAATGGACTCGTGACACAACTGAATCAACCACACATGCACAATCAGGCCTAGATCTAGGGTCGCCTAGATCTACTAGACAGCTCCTAACTAGGGCTAGAAATAGACCTCAAACCGCCTCTTCACGGACAAATACGGCCAGGTAAGTGGGAAGGAACCACCACTACAGTGGGCCTAATTAATAACCACTAGCCTAGACACCGCAATGTCGGTTAGGATAACGGCCGATGCCTACCCTAGTCCTTTTCCTATTGAGCTCGCTGTCCTTAGGTCTGAGTCTAATTTTTTTTTAATTAAAGGTGGTCGATGCAAAATGCTTTAGGTGTTTTCTGGGGTCCTGGGAAGGGTGATGAAATCCCCACCCAATCTGAGTTTGGTCAATTAGCCCCTTAGAGTCCGGTTAAATTATGCAAAACAAATAAAATTTCACTTGCATTCAATTTTAGCGCGGCGCAAAGAAACCTGCAGAAAATCTGTTATAGAGAAGGGGGAGAAAGACTCTTTACGCAAAGAATTCCTGCAGAAAACTTTTTACAGAGAGATATATTGTAGGTTGCAGAGGGGAAGAAAAGAGAAATCAAACCAGCAAAATTGATGCGCTGACATGGCAGGAAGAGCGCGGATCCGCGGCGGGAGGCCCCTAATGCGGCGGAAACGCGGTCGTCTGGTGGGATCGCGCTCTGGAAAAATTTGTGTTGCTCTGTATTGATAGTTCCTCTCTGTTCTTATGTACCAATTTTTGTTTTGCCCTCTGTAAATTTCCAGATCCTCAATTCTTCGCTGTTCCTGCAAGATTCAAAAGATACACCCTTCAAACAGATCAAAGTTGATAATTTTTATTTTTTTTATATTTTCAGATTTTTATAATTTTGTAAATTTATATCAACCCGAAAATTCACAAAAAGAAATATTACGCCGTCCCCGGCAACGGCGCCATTTGATTGGTGTCAAAAACTGTATTTACCGCAATCAGAACGGCGTCGCTATGCAGCTAGCCGGTGAGTACGGGTCGATCCACAGAGACGGGTAAATTCCTTTTATGTGTTTTAACGAGTTGATTCTATTTGTCGTTTTGATTGGTTTATAAAAATCTATAAAAACTAGATCTAATTAATCTAATTGAAAGTCTTGCTAGGGTTAGGCTTAGGGGAAGTTTTGGAGATTAATGTTTCCTTCACCGCTTTCAATGCCTTCTTTTTTAGATCTATTAGATGTTACGTTAATTATCAATAAAGTGGATACGAATCTTTTGGGAAGATGTTTCTTCCTCTAGATTTGTATCCTTCCTTTGTTGATAATTACCCTAACCCCCATGTAAAACGCGCGCAACCGGCCCTTTATACTACGGTTCACCATTACCTCGAGGGGTAGGGTGCCGTAGGGAGTGGATGTGTGCGTATGCATGGAGTTCTAACTCTAAAGTGAAGATGGCATTGAAAGGGGTGAGAGATCTCATCTCTCAACCCTTTCGCTAAGGCTAACCCTAACAAGCGAGGAGACTACTCGCTCATTAGGGGATGATAAATTGTACTAGAAAATAAAAGTAAGGAAATAAATTACCTACAGATTTGATGACTCCCTCCAAGTAGAAGACAGAATAGATCTGAATGTCACTCCCAGAAATTCTGAACTTTATTTATTGAAAAGAGGCATAGGATTTTACAATTTGAGATTACAATTTATAAGAAAGCAGGAGATCTAGGGTTACAGACTCTCGGAAATATGAAATTACAGATTTGACCCCTGAGAATCCCAACAACAGAACCGTCGCGGCAACAGAAGAAAAATCCACCGACACGTGTATTAGACGGCCGCGGATCCGCGGCGCCAGCATGGGTTTGGCCGCGGTTCCGCGGCCAAAGAAAGGATTTGGGCTCTGAAAAGTTTGGGCTTGGTTCAGGGGTTCTTGGGCTTCTTGTTTCCATATGTAGTTTCTCTATTGGGCTTCTTATTCTCCTCCAGATATTTCAGTGAATACTTGTAGCGATCTTCTAACCGTTCACATGACATTTTGGACCTTGTACTGTTCTTCGTCTAGGCTTGACTAGGATCCGTCCAATTGTTGGTCAAAAGTCCCTTTTCTGTTGTTTTGTGTCTTTTTCACTGTATTTGCTCTAGAAACCTGTAACCTGTAATATGCAACAAACATGCGTCAAGAGTACCTGTTTATTTATAAAAAGGATAAGAATAGGGGAATGATAAATGCAATATTATGGTCTGAACAGAACTCCTACTGAGTCTGAGTGTGACAGTCTCCGTATAGTCCGGTCTGTTCGTCTGATACATCGCATGGCGGGCCTAGGGGCGGTAAACGTCAGTCCCCTAATAGCGGTACAAGTCGTGTCGGAGTGAAGCCCAAAACACCCTGAGATAACACTGGAAGCCTACCAGTATATCTCGCTTGCCCTGGCCAGGGACTACTCGTGTAATGGCTCTCCTAGACACAGCGCGATGTCAACCCCCAATACCGGGAGAGACGAATCCTATCTAACCGTCACTGCCTCCAAGTGCTTCGGGACTGCACCCAACTACTACCTGTTTGCACGACTCCTTTGAGCCGTGGTAGGGTAGTGATCAAAGTGCAGTGGGAACACACTCGAGGCGAAGTGCCAGTGTCAAGTCAGCGGACTAAGCTGTACTCATGTCACCTGGGAACTGATAACTGACGATAGGTATAATACCAACTGGTCAGTTCCCGACGAGTCCTGTCCAGTGTACTCGTAACCTAACGAGCACCCGTATACTATCTCCAGTACGACGTACTGATGGCTGTGGGACAGACCATCTCCCACACTGGGATGAGAAGCGCATACGCTAGTCTACTCCGGAGTATCGATGCCCTGTCTCGATAGTCCTGCGACTAGGGACCTGTATAAGGATGTGCTTATAGATTACCTAGCCCCCACTAGTGTGACTGCCATCACAACGCTGGTAATCAAGCAAAGATCCTAAGGGCTCCACTAATGTGTATAGGTGGTATACAAAAATAAACACATGTACACATTGAAGTAGAAACAAACCAAGTAGCATACTACTATATTGAGCAAGATTGTTTATACAAGGTGAATATCCCAAGCTTCCATTAAGTAATATGCAAACTAGTATGATACAGTAATGGCCTCTAGGGCATATACACTAACAATCTCCCACTTGCACTAAGGCCATGTACTAGCGTATCGAAGACCTATCATCTCGATCAGCCGCTCGAACTGAGTCTGGGGTAGGGCCTTGGTGAATGGATCTGCAGTGTTTTCTTCTGAAGCAACCCTCCGAACCTCGATCTCCTTGCGATCCACGATCTCCCTGATCAGGTGATACCGCCTCAAGATGTGCCTGGATCTCTGATGGGACCTGGGTTCCTTCACTAAAGCTATAGCCCCGTTGTTGTCGCAATACAGAGATATTGGGTCAACAATGGACGGAACCACCTGAAGTTCTTTCAAGAACTTCCTCATCCAGACAGCTTCTTTTGCGGCATCAGATGCAGCGATGTATTCCGCTTCCATCGTCGAGTCTGCAACGGTTTCCTGTTTGGAACTCTTCCAACACACCGCCCCTCCATTGAGGGTAAAGACAAAACCCGACATGGACTTGGAATCATCCTTGTCACTCTGGAAGCTGGAGTCAGCAAAGGCCTCGATCTGGAGGTCTTTTCCGCCATACACCAAGAACATCTCCTTAGTCCTCCTCAGGTACTTGAGAATGTTCTTTACTGCTATCCAGTGTTTCTCCCCAGGGTTTGACTGATACCGGCTTACTACACTCAGTGCATAAGCTACATCCGGTCTGGTACACAACATCGCATACATTATAGAGCCTACCGCAGAAGCGTAGGGTATAATAGACATGCGATCCCTCTCCAAATCAGTCTTGGGAGACATCTCTTTAGAGAGGGTGATCCCGTGACAAGCCGGTAGGTTACCGCGCTTGGAATCTTCCATACTGAATCTCTTCAGTATAGTGTCGATGTACCTGGACTGTGAAAGTCCTAATATCCTCTTGGATCTATCACGATGGATCCGGATCCCCAGGATGTAAGAGGCATCACCTAGGTCTTTCATGGAGAACCTGTGTGACAAGAATCCCTTGACAGATTGTAGCATAGGAATGTCATTTCCTATTAAGAGAATGTCATCCACGTATAAAACGAGGAATACTACAGTTCTCGCTACAAATCTACTATAGATGCATGGTTCATCTGGATTTTTGATAAAGCCAAATTCCTTTACCGTCTCATCAAAACAGATGTTCCAACTCCGCGATGCCTGCTTTAGTCTATAGATGGACTTAAGCAACTTGCACACCTTTCCGCTGCTCCCACTCTGAATGAAACCCTCTGGCTGATCCATATAGACACACTCTTCTAAATTTCCATTTAGAAAAGCGGTTTTTACGTCCATCTGCCAAATCTCATAATCGTGGAAGGCAGCAATGGTAAGAAGGATCCGAATAGATTTCAGCATAGCCACTGGAGAAAAGGTTTCGTCATAGTCCAAGCCAGGTCTTTGACGGAAACCCTTTGCTACAAGTCTAGCTTTATAGGTCTCAACCTGTCCATCTACACCAATCTTCCTTTTGAAGATCCACTTGCATCCTATGGGTTTTACCCCGTCTGAAGCAATGTCCAACGTCCATACTTTGTTGGTGTACATGGACTCCATTTCGGTCCGCATTGCATCCAGCCATTTTACCGAGTCAACGCTCTGAACGGCCTGCTGGAAGCTAGTAGGCTCATCATAATCTATGATGCAATCCTCTCTATCCCCGTCTATGAGAAAACCGTAGTATCTCTCGGGCGGATGAGACTGCCTACTACTCCTGCGGAGCGGCGTAGGAATGTCCTGTTCATTTGAATCCTCTGGTTCCACTAAGCTTTCAGTAATAGTCTGTGGTTCTGGAATTTCTTCCAGTTCTACTGCGCTCCCACTTAATTCTTTTTCTAAGAACTGGTGTTCTAGAAAGTGGGCATGACGAGAAACAAGAACTTTTTGTTCCTCCTCGTAGTAGAAGAGATATCCCTTGGAATTCTTTGGATATCCCACAAACTTACACAGTACTGAGCGCGCCTCGAGCTTGTCCGCATGCTGCTTTTTAACAAAAGCTGGACTTCCCCAAGTCTTAATGTGGCTGAGATGGGGCCTCTTCCCACACCACATCTCATATGGTGTAGTAGGCACAGTCTTAGTAGGAACTCGGTTCAAAAGGTACGCAGCTGATTCTAGCGCATACCCCCAGAATGATCGCGGTAACTCAGCGTTACTCATCATGGACCGTACCATATCCACTAAGGTTCGGTTCCGTCTCTCCGATACACCGTTGTGTTGCGGAGTGTATGGAGGAGTAAGCTGAGAGAGAATCCCGTTCTCTTTTAAATAATTCAGGAACTCGGCACTTAAGTATTCTCCACCTCGATCCGATCTTAGAATCTTGATACTTTTGCCGGTCTGTTTTTCTACTTCATTCTTATATTCCTGGAATTTTTCAAAGGCTTTGGACTTATGTTTCATTAAGAAGACATAACCGTACCTTGAAAAATCATCCGTAAAAGTAATGAAGTAAGAATAACCGCTTCGCGCATGTGTAGACATTGGACCGCACACGTCGCTGTGTACGAGTCCCAAGAGCTCGCTCGCTCTTACTCCGTGTCCAGTGAACGGAGTCTTTGTCATCTTTCCTTTGAGACAGGATTGACAAGTGGCATATGATTGATATTCGAACGGATCCAAATATCCTTCAGTATGTAACTTAGTCAACTTTCTCTCATTGATGTGACCCAGTCTACAATGCCATAAGAAAGTCTGATTGATATCTGGAAACTTTCTTTTGTGTGTATTCTGGACATTGAAAATCTGTGGTTGGTTTAATACGTATATACTATTGCTCAGTGTACCTGACCCAATCAGAACTTGATTAAGGTGAATGTTTACAACATTACTTACAAACGCAAATTCATAACCTTCTTTAGAAACCAAAGATACAAAAATGATATTACAAGTTGCATTGGGTACAAAAAAGCAATTACGCAAAACCAAAACATGTCCATCTGACATTCTCAGGTGATAGTCCCCCACGGCTTTAGCATCCATGCTAGCTCCGTTCGCAACTCTGAGGGTCATGTCACCTGCCTTCAAAACCCTACAGTTTCTCAACGCCTGCAAAGAATTACAGATATGAGATCCTGATCCGGTATCCAATACCCAAGAAGTAGAGTTTATCGAAAGACAGTTTTCAATAACATACACACCTGAAGCTGAAGCCGCAACCTGCTTCAGTTCCTGTGTCCTGGCTTTCCAAGCCCTGCAATCTTTCTTCCAGTGTCCACTCTTATGACAATAGAAGCATTCTTCTTTATCCACAAGTTTCCCCGCTATCTTTGTTGCCTTTGCTTTTCCCTTCGTATCCACTTTACTAACACCGCCCTTTGGTTTGGCGGGGGCTTTCCTCTTCTTTCCCTTGGCTTTCGCCTTGGACCTAGAAGAAGAAGATCCTCCTACAAACAAAGTGGATGTTTCCCTACCTTTCTGTAGGGTGCCCTCTGCACTCCTCAGCATGTTGAGGAGTTCTGAAAGTTCAACTTCTTTTTCTTGTAAGTTGAAATTCAGGATGAACTGGGCGTAAATGGAAGGAAGGGACTGAAGAATCAAGTCCGTATAGAGCTCATTCTCCAACGTGGTCCCAAGTTCAGCGAGCTCCTCAATGTAGCCAATCATCTTAAGCACGTGTTCCGCTACCGATGATCCGACGGCCAACTTTGCCGAAAATAACTTCTTCGACACTTCGTATCTTGCGATACGAGACTGCTCTCCATACAGTTCTTTTGTATGAAGAAATATGGATTCCAAGTCCATATTCTCGTGCCTCCTCTGATGTTCGTTGTCCATAGAGGCAAGCACGAGGCACCTGGCCTTCGCGCAATCAATCTCCCAAGTCTTACGGATTTCCTTATCCGCGACGCTGGAGGTGGGACCTGGGACGGGGGGAGCTTTGGTGGTAAGAAGATACCCCAGCTTGTCGTAAGTGATTGCCATTTTGACATTCCTGAGCCAATCTTTGTAGTTTGGCCCTGTCAGTATGTTTTTATCTAGAAGTAACTTAAGTTCAGTCATTTCGATTTGGTCGCTGCAGGGGGGAGAGAAGAAACACTTTAGCACGATGCTCTTGCAAGTTTAGAGTGGTTTTTAATTTGTCTAAACAGGATGGCTCCCACTGTCTCTCAAATCCCTCCTCAAACCATAAAGGAAGAATCAGTCGGGATCAATCCCACCGCACAATACTTGCTTAACCGTTCAGCCAGGCCAGTGTCGGTACTTCGAGGGAGGTTTTCCAACGCTTTCGCGAAGTTCCTTAATTTAAGAACCTCTTTTCCCTGGGGGTGTAGCCCCGCTAACACCTTTCTAGGCACCTACTAGGTTTATAGCATTGATCGTTTAGTGAGAAATTTCCCGAGGAGTAGCATATACTCACAGTAGGATCGGGATCCAAATATCATCGCGTGACGAAACTGAAGGAATCCTACCAGAATCATCACACTCCAAATGGTATGCAAATCTAGCAAGTTTCAGTACTTATGAAACTCCCGATGTGGATTTTTGCCCCATGCTCTTATGACCTTGACTTTGGCCAAAATATCACAAGTCACATGTCAAGTTCTACCCGTCACTATTCAGATTAATTTGGATCCACCCGTACCTACCCTTGATTTTGGCCAAAATGGCAGTACGACTGTCCCAAACCAACGCATCTATCTATGCTACACATGAACACCCAATAGCTACCAATCACTATGCCTTGACTTTGGCCAACATACATAGCTTGAATACTATTGCATGTTCATGCGAAACGACGGAGGGCTACGAATGGTTTTGGTAAAACCGTGAACGTAGTGAACTTGATATAATCGATGGAACGAGATAGCTTTTAGAAGGAGTGGCTCAAGCTCCGCATTTAAAAGTTAGTTTTGAAAAGAACCGAGTGGTTTTTCGAAAGTGTTCCAACGACTTTAGCTTGGTTTATTATCTTGCATTAGTTCTTTTAATGCGTGATATTCTTGCATTAGTTCTTTTAATGCGTCCCATCATTTAATCCTACCATTGCAGAAAACAACCAAAATATGACGTACGCTTATGCCATATGCATTCGCCACGGGGCCCCGTCATCACCCGTTAGGTTACTTAACTAACGACAGAGCGGGGGCTGGGCTAGCGCGGCTGTAAAACATAAGCAACGCCTAAATAGTTATAAATATATAGCAATGATAGACATTACAGATCACAGATGAATACATTGGATATACTAGGAATCCGCAATCCGTTCGAGCCTGCAACGAAAAGTGGATTACACGGTCGCGGTGAATAGCCAAAACCCCACCCAAGACCCCTACGGGTGCGGCAAACTACCCGCCAAGTACCCGGTAGTTTGTGCACCCCTCCATGGGTCTATCCTAGGAGAAAAAACAGTAAAAAGAATTATACAATGACGGCTACAACCCCGACCCGGTTGTGCGGCCATACAAATAATAATATTACATCAATTTACATATTACAAATGAATGAAAGAAAAACAACACTCATCTCACATCCATCCCGGCTATTCACCCGCGACAATCCAATCCATTCATATACACAAACCATCAACAAACACAGATCACAGATATGTATAACCCCGACTAATCGACATATAGCGATTAGCCGACGTTCAATACATTCAAACATCACAGATATAACCAATATAGCCAAAGTGTAGCGAAGTTCGAAAAAAAATACGGATTTATAGGACCCCAAAAGTAAATTTCTTTTCTGGAAAACCTGGGCACAAATAAACCATCTGAAAAATCCTAAAACCCTACCAGAAGAACACTGCACAAAACCCATCACATGAAGAGCCCAAACGGCGGCGGATCCGCGGCAAAAAGAATACCTATGGCCGCGGATCCGCGGCGGTTTGAAGGATTCATGGGATCGTTTTTGGTGGGTGTTCTCACAAAACCCTGAGCCGATTTTAGGAGTAAAACTTTTTAATTTTAGAGCACAAAAATTTTCAACAGAAACTTAGGGTTTTGTATTTCCGGTTTTTGTGATTTTTCCGTTTCGAACTTCCATACACTTCGCTACCAAGCTAGTTTAAGTTTAGTTAGGCTCTGATACCACTGTAAGTCCACGTTGCGACGCCCGGTTCTTACGGGGAGGCGGAAACGGTATAAAAATCAAATTTTTAGCGCATGGGGCAACATGGACTAACAAAGTCGGGATCTTTTCTAAACTAAACTAGCAAACATGCAAAGGAGAGTTAACTACTCGGCAAAGTGGTTATACCTAACTTGAACTCCTTCTTCTTGAAACCTAGTAGAGGTTGATGGTTCTTTCCTCGTAGCCTTCTTCCGTCAAAGATGGATCCACCTGAGGGTTCAACCTTCGGGCTCTTTCTCGAACTTAGAGTGAACTAGGATCTCCGGCTTGCTAAACCTTGAACCCTAGAGAGAGTAGAGAGTATCTAAGGGGTGTTTCTCTTTCAAGGAGAGGGATTCTCAACACATGAGAAGGATTCTCCTTGAGCTTAAGGAAGAAGAAGATGAAGTGAGGAGAGAGAATGAATATGATAGAATGAGCTCATTTTCCTTTTGCAACCATAACAAAAGGAAAAAGAATTATATAATTAATAATAATAATTCAAAATGAAATAGTTGATGGTTGTTTTTGGAATGACCACTATCATCACTTCATTAAATGAATGTACGCTAGAATCAAGGAGTATCCTTGCAAAGTAATGATGATGGTCAAACATTCAACCATGGTCAAAAAGTCAACCATGGTCAACAAGTCAACAAAACCAACCATGACACAATTTCATTTAATTACTATTATTAATTGATATTTCATAAATCCATTAGGGTTTGGAAAAAGACGACTGTCAACTGTGCATACGCACCCGTTCCGAAACCCTAATGAAAGACCTCTTCCTCCGCCTCAAACAACTGTGCATACACACCTGCATTCTCGTTCCGAGGAACAAGAATACTGAGAGATAAAAGCAACCCCAAAACATATACCAGTATCTGACTCAAACCAGAGCCAGCCAGTAATATCCATCCGGACTCCAAACGTGCACAAGTGCGCGGATGAGAACGAACCCTGTCGCAAAACCATACGACCTCTACTCTGTTTTGCCCAATGGCGAATAGCCCTCTGTGTGGGACTCTAAAGACTCGACACTTACGCTGGAAGTGGTTTTAACCACAGACCGCAAGAGGCACTAGCTGTGCGTAACGGTCCCCAGGTAGATGCCGATAAGAAGACTGACGAGGTGAACCCCATCTGAACTCCTACTGAGTCTGAGTGTGACAGTCTCCGTACAGTCCGGTCTGTTCGTCTGATACATCGCATGGCGGGCCTAGGGGGCGATAAACGTCAGTCCCCTAATAGCAGTACAAGTCGTGTCGGAGTGAAGCCCAAAACACCCTGAGATAACACTGGAAGCCTACCAGTATATCTCGCTTGCCCTGGCCAGGGACTACTCATGTAATGGCTCTCCTAGACACAGCGCGATGTCAACCCCCAATACCGGGAGAGACGAATCCTATCTAACCGTCACTGCCTCCAAGTGCTTCGGGACTGCACCCAACTACTACCTGTTTGCACGACTCCTTTGAGCCGTGGTAGGGTAGTGATCAAAGTGCAGTGGGAACACACTCGAGGCGAAGTGCCAGTGTCAAGTCAGCGGACTAAGCTGTACTCATGTCACCTGGGAACTGATAACTGACGATAGGTATAATACCAACTGGTCAGTTCCCGACGAGTCCTGTCCAGTGTACTCGTAACCTAACGAGCACCCGTATACTATCTCCAGTACGACGTACTGATGGCTGTGGGACAGACCATCTCCCACACTGGGATGAGAAGCGCATACGCTAGTCTACTCCGGAGTATCGATGCCCTGTCTCGATAGTCCTGCGACTAGGGACCTGTATAAGGATGTGCTTATAGATTACCCAGCCCCCACTAGTGTGACTGCCATCACAACGCTGGTAATCAAGCAAAGATCCTAAGGGCTCCACTAATGTGTATAGGTGATATACAAAAATAAACACATGTACACATTGAAGTAGAAACAAACCAAGTAGCATACTACTATATTGAGCAAGATTGTTTATACAAGGTGAATATCCCAAGCTTCCATTAAGTAATATACAAACTAGTATGATACAGTAATGGCCTCTAGGGCATATACACTAACAGTTAAGCGTTGAAGTTCAGGATTAGGAGGGAAAGAGAACAGTATCAAGCTATACGAGGCCTTAAAAAGGCCAAAAGTGAGCACCAACCATTCAAAAATTCTATCATGATAATATGCGGGTTGGTGAAAGAAGATGAAGAGAAAATAAATGGAGAATACGCGAGACCGTATGGAGATAGAAGCGGGATACGGTCTCGGTATATGAGAGGAAGAATGGCGGAAGGGAAAAAGAAATGGTGTACGAACTTGAGAGTGAAAATGAAGTGAATAAATTAGCGCAATTTGTAATGACCGATGTGTAAAAAGCGATTGTGCTAATTTATCAACCCGTCGAGAAATTGGGTCAAATCCCTCAAGATTCGCGAGAAAACATGGGTACGCCGAACTAAGTAAACCAGACATAGTAAATGAAAGTGATACGATTTCTTGCGAGGTCGGAACAATGGAAAGAATGGAGGGAAGTGATTGAGGTAGGGTCAAAATTAACGGTTCAGGAGGGTGTACACAGTCGATGAAAGGGATATGATGAATTGGAAAATCCGACTCATCAAGCAAAACTGGTTCATCCTCAAAAATATCCTCAAAATTTTCCTCAATATTCAGCACATCCATGCATTTATCCTCAAAATTTAGACGCATATGGAGTTTGGGAAAAACAGTTAAAGACTCGGGATGATCAATTGGAGAGAAAAACTCATCCAAATCTACAGGTTCAACATCCAAAATATTCCTAGCGTCAATATCCTTAATCCACTACTACAAATAAGGGTTGCCCCTACAGATTTATCGGTAGGGGCAACCCACTGCCCCTACGGATATGTGCGTAGGGGCGAAAAAAGACCCCGTAGGTGCAAAGGCCGCAGGTGCAAGTTGAGGCCCTGAACTTGCCCCTACGGGCAAATTATTGCCCCTACGGATATATCTGTAGGTGTTCGAGCCCCTACGGAGTACTCCGTAGGGGTAATCAAATCATATATGTATTTTTTTTTGAATATATTGTATATACCTACGGATAAATCCGTAGGTCCTTTTTCTACCCCTACGGATATGTCCGTAGGGGATAGAAAGTGGCCCCTACGGAGATGTCCGTAGGGGTACTCCCAACACCCTGCACTGAGATCAGGGGGGAAAATATCAGGAAACCTGATATTTTGCCCCTACGGATAAATTCGTAGGGGATAAACAGTGGCCCCTACGGGCATATCCGTAGGGGCACTCTCAACACCCTGCACTGATATCAGGTGGGAAAATATCAGGTTTTCTGATAGTTTGCCCCTACGGATATATCCGTAGGGGCAACATATATACCTACGGTTTAATCCGTAGGTACATATTGTTTGTATTTTTTTTTTAAAAATGGGCTGCTAGATTTTTTTCCGCCCTGTGCACAATACTATATACATCAATCAAATCATATATTGCAGTATTCATAATCACATCTCACGCATATATATAATATACAAAAGAAACCCAAAAACTGAATATGATATAAATACAAACCAATATCAATATCGTTTCAAAATGTAGTACAATGTGATATAAATACATGTTTGAAAAAATAAGAACCAAAAAGCTACCCTAGTTCGGTCCAGCTCCACCTCTGAATAACGTTAGAATAACGCGCGCCTGCTCCTCGGTCAATACACTCTGCAATGCTACATATAAGGGAGTTTGAACGGCATATGGAGCTGGCGATGTGGTCTGCGCAGCCGCCGTCGAGGTAGTCGCTTGCGGAGCCGCGGCTGCGGGAGTCTGAGTGGGCGGTGGAGCTACAGGAGCTGTCTGCGGAACCGCAGCCGATGTAGTGGCTTGCGGAGCCGCAGCCGAAGGAGATGCATGTGGAGGCTCAGCCGATCTACCCTGTCGCGTCTGGACATAACGTGTGTAAGAAGCGTGTAAGAACTGTGTATTATTCGAATTCGTTTCATTATTAAGTTATTTCGAAACCCTGTTTGGATATCTAGTTTGGAAAAGCGTTGTTTATTTTAATTACATATGTATGTATGATTAATCAAACTTAAGTCTAAAACCAAATAAGCTTAAGCTACGTACTAATTATGGATATGTTGATATGTATATAATATGAAATGATATTTTACTATAAAGTAGTATACATACCAGCATCTCCTTCAACTCCTGAATGGTGGCCCTCAAGCTATCCAGTTCCTGATGGACATGCCGGTCACTGGAGACGGAGGAAGTAACCGCCGGGGTGGAGTCCAACCTCATATGGGCCCTGCTATGGCCCAATCCCCGGCCTCTCTCCCAACCTCCGTGGTGCCCTCCATGTGCGGCGTCCAGAACTGGGGTCAGCAGCCTCGGATCGTTCTGTCCAGTAAAATCGATCCCCGAGGCCTGGGCCTGCTCAACCACCCGCTCCTACACCCACATTAAGCAGTAAAGTATAAGTATAAAATTTAAACTTGAACCTTCCAAAACTAAAATTTCAAATTTGGGTAGAAAAAATATTAACACTTACGCAGTACTCCTGGGTAGCGACGTCGGGACATCGAAGCTCACCCGTGGCGGGATCTGTCGAGGTGCCGTGGACGACAAGATATGCGGACAGCACGCTCGGTGTACCACCTGACGCCACGGTCCGAGATGTCTGCAATATTAGAAAGTAACTCTTAATATTAGAAATATTAGAGAATAACTCTTAATATTGCAGAATATTAGAGAATAACTCTTAATTTACCGATAACTCCATGGCTCGAGTAATGTTCCTCGAGCCACCTGTGTATGTGGGGCGACCCCTCTTCGCCGACTTCCTGTTCTCCGTATTCTGAGCGGCCTGTTTCTGCACAACGCATTAACATTTAGTTTTCTAATTAAGAAACACAAAGAAATAAATTATATCATAAATAATGAATTAAATTTAAAATACATACCTGTTTGCGTTGGGAGTCGAAATAAGCGCACAATAGAGGCCATGTCTCTACGTCGACTCTCGCAAACGCCGGAGTAGATAGGAGGGCCGCTCTCTCTGCCTCGGGGGTCGCTATCCACAGGGAGTAGCAGTCGGCCTTCAGCTCATTCCTGTTGTATCGGACCTTGGCCTGCATGTTCTTCATCAGGCCATTGTACAGAGCATGAAGGTCGAGCACCCTCCCCGGGTGATCAGGGTCGGCTACAGGCTGAAAATCGTAATCCAACTGAAAATACAAAAAAAAAACATTGTTATTAGATTGCAAGTGTTAATAATAAATATATTGGATAGATCAAATGAAAATATATATTAATACATACCCGAGCCTGATCAAAGAAGAGGGCGAATGAGCGCTGGTGCTGCTCGCCCCACTCAACGTGAAGTGGATAGTTCTTCACGATCCGGCTCTCGTCCCCCAAATACCGGCCGAACCTCTCGGCATGAGGACCGGTATAGCGATAGTCAAGGGTAAAAAATAGGGGGAATGCTGCTTCCCCCTAGCTCTATCAGGCCTCAGCCTATGGGACTGATTCGGGCCTCGAGTCCCCCTCTGGGGATGGAGAGGCCCTGCGTCTGCACGAAATATCAAGACAATCAATAATAAGACAAAGTTGTATTAAGAAATCAAAGGTTAAACAAAAATTCAAGTGTGATATATACCTCCGGTGATTAGCGCACGAGCCTGGGCCCGAGCAGCAGCACGAGCGGGACGATAGTTCCTCCGGTGAATAAATAAATATTTTAAATTTATTCATACTAACCTGCAGACGATGCGAAGGGTATGGAAGCGGCAGGAGTGGCCCCTGTGGAAGGTGTGGACGCACCACCTATAATTAGACAATTAAAAATAGATTATATAAGTAATTGCAAAAAGAATGTGTAGATCAATAATATAACGTTCTAAATCAATATGCATGCACTATAGGACATATAAACATATCCGCAGGTGCGGTGGTGTCACCACCTACAGCTAGACAATAATAAAAATTGCTAAGTAAGAGCAAAAGGAATGTGTATATTTATGATATAGTATTCTAAATCAATATACATACACTATATGATATATAAACATACCTGGAGGAGCGGGGGTGGCCTCTGTCCCAGATGTGGACGCATCACCAACAACTAGACAATCAAACATTGACAATATAAGTAATTTTGACATAAACATGCATGAATATCTGTAATATTACATTGAAAATGGATATGCGTGCAGTATACCTGGAGGTGTGGCAAAATCCACACGGAAGGAGGCATCCGAAGGGGAGTGAAAATCAATATTCTCAGACACCTCATCAAAAGCATGGATTTCAATCGATTATGGTTCTAAGATGGAGGTATAGAGGTCAAAAGGTTTAGGACCGGTTTCACTTGGAAGGGACCCTTCACGATCTAGTAAATCAAATACTACAAAGTCGCACAACTCATTAACCCTTCTATCTTCAATTGGTGAATCGCTTGGAATATTAGATAGACATTCAAAACTGGAGTCGTGTGATTAAAGTTGAAATGGGTAGGTTCGATTAGGAAGGGTGTATAGCTCACTTTCTCCACTCGAATTCTCAACCTGTCCAACTGCCCCTTCATACATTTGAAAATTTGGAACTAGTTGGAAACTAGCTACCGGGTCACTAGGTTGTATGAGGGCAGCCATGGACGCATTCAAATCCATCATCTGTTGGCATGACGCTATCCTAAAGTCTTCCAACGACTGTTCCAGACTAGACATAGGTTGTGAAGGGGTTTCAGTAAAAGATTCAAAATTGTTTGGATACTGAAAATTCCCAAATAGCGGTTCAGAAGCAATGTCTAGGGAAGGTGTAAAATTCGGGTAGGACTGGTAGGAATTGAATGGTTGGACAGGGGTAGGATCAACATACAAATAAGAAGGTGAATGGAATTGTTGATCCAAAGAATTTGTAGTGGTGAAAGGAGTGAAAGATCGGCTACGGGATTGTTCAATATGTTCAGCGATGGATAAAGGACGACTTGCAAAAGGGTATCAACATAAGAGGGTGGTGAAGGTTGAAACGATTGATACAAGTGGATTACGGAGTGCTAGTGTTTGTCCTAGACGCGTCTATGCGATCTTTCAATGAAATTTTAGGTATGAAGGGGTCGTTCGAAATTCGATCAAAGCAAGAACCGTAGGAAGTTATATCTGGTTGTGGGTACCAAAGTTCGGCAAGTGTTTTTCGAGGTGGGGTACCCATGATATGAAGAGAGGAAGAAGAATAAGAGAAAAAGGAAGGGAAAAAGAATTTGGTTTTTTTTTTTATTTTTTAGTTAGTTATTAACAAAAGAATGAAATATACACACAAAAAGAATCTGGACCAAAAAAAATCACGACACAAAAATACCACACACCTAATCGTTCTAGGGTTCACCTAGTTCAACTAGACCTGCTCAAGAACTTGATTGTCGAAGTAAAACTGTGTCGAGAAACATGCTCAAAATATACTGATCACGAGGCCAGGTAAGTGCAGAGATAAATGGAGGTTTTCCGACGCTTTCGCGAAGGTACTTAATTAAATAACCCTTTCTATCTTGGCGGTTTCGCCGTTAACACTTTCCTAAACACTCCGTAAACAATATACCGTTAAGCGGTGTTCTAAACACAATTAACCTCTCCTAGTGAGCGCGAAGTTCTTAAGGCTTAAAGTCTAGTTTCTTTTAAAATTTGTGTGGGTAAGCGTTATGTTCAAGTTCGTGATTTGTGGGCCACGGAAAAGATGATGAAATCCTTTACCATATGTTGTGGGGTTCGCTTACCCTTAAGTCCATATTAATGTATGCAATGCGCAAATCAAAAAAAATTTGTTCAAATAATCAAACAATCGTTTTTTACTTTAAGCACAGCACTGCAACAAATAAGGGTTAGTCAATTTTTGGCGTTTGCTAGCGAACTTGCAAAGAATCCTGCAAAGATATTATATTGGAAGCGTCGGATTTGAGAAGAAGGTGTTAGTAAAGTACGTACCGTTAAGTTGTGGGTTAAGAAACCCCCGTTGAATCGAATCCAAGTAGCTTGAAAAGTTCGCTTGCAAGAGTCAAACTACCCGGATCTTTGGCACTGTACTTCGTAATCACCCTAACGTTGAATGTACACTTTGCTCCCCACGTCCGCCGTTCGCAATTCTGCAAAATCTACAAATGTCGGAAAAAATGGATATTAGTGCGGAAAAGCGATATGAATGCCCAAATACCTGCACACTAAAAATTATTTTAAAAAAAGGCATTTGTTCGCACGCCAAAAGCGTGTCGGATATATAAAAGTTCTTAGTTTAACCGCGATCAGGACGGTGTCGCTTTGCAGCTAGCCGCGATGAGCACGGGTCGATCCACGGGGAGACGGAGCGTTTTATGTTCTTGTTCTTACGAGTTAACGCGCGTGGTGGATTTGTTCGTTATCTAACCTATGTGTTATATTAAAGTATAAGGCTTGTTAGGAAACGATATGATAGTGTAAGTTAATGGATTTCGTATTCAAGTACTTTGAGCCGAACTCAACCAATGAAGCTAGAACAATCGGCAACAACGTGGATTAGGGGACTTAAGCACGGTATTCGTGGAATCCGGCTTATTGACCCTTGTTCATCCGTTCTTGTCTCTTGCTTTCGCCTCCGGCCAAACCGAATGCAAACGGTCACGGTTAGGAATCATCTTTACCTTGGTAGGGTAGGGTGCCTAATGGAGCGCTTGCGAACGGTTTGGACGGAGTATCAAATGGAAAGACGGGAAAAGGAAATGAAAAACGAAACATTAACTTACAAAATCTTTCTCTTTTCCTAACAACAATATTCACACCATTCACAAAACAAACCAAAAAGAGCAAAAGAAAAGATAAGCCAAGAAAAGAAAAGATTACAAACAAGTAATTAAAGTGACATGGTAATAAATTGCAAGTAATAAAAGACAAGAATGAAAATGCAAGTAAGTAAAAGAGCAAGTAAGAAAGACTAAGAACCATAGCACCCAAAACAAGACATGGGTTCAATAACCAAATCTTAAACTTGCAAGCTCAATGAAGAGGTTGCAAGATCAAGAAGAGGCAAAGAACTCATGGTGAATGAAGGCACAAAAAGAACACTTTATTAAACTTCAAGAATGATACAACCCCTTGAGATCAATAACCAATCCTTAAACTTTCAAGCTCAATGAAGAGGTTGAAGGATCAAGAGAAGATTAAGAACTCAAGGGGGCTAAGCTATTTACAAGAAAGGAGAATAGAAAACTTAGACAAAGAATGACAATCCAAGACTAAAGAATGATTAAAGAATGATCCCTTGAATCTTTGCCCACTGCCTGCTTTTATAGGAAGAAAAGAAAAGAAAATAAACAATAAAATTAGGGCTGCGTGGCAGCAAAGAAGTCACTGTGAGGAGCTGGGGCCCACCTGAGGAGGTGGGGCCGGCCAGACCGGTCCAAGAGGTAATGTGGCCGGCCACATCATGTTGGAACGGTCTCGTACTTGGTGTGTTGACTTGTTAGGTCCCCGGCATCACTTTGGCGCAGTTTGTTTTCTCTGTTCTGACTTGATTTGCACCCAATGCTTGGAGGGAAATTCGAATTTCTAAATCAACACCAAATTTTTAGCATTAAATGCTCATAACTTCATTCCCACATGTGCCTAAATCATGGCTGCCCCATTATGGTTTTGTTGATTTGTCCAATTGATTTTGATTTGATTTCAATTTTGGAAGGAAAAAAATCAACACATGATGTTTAGCCTTGAATGCATATAATTTTGCCTTGAATGCATATTATATCATATCCACATGTGCCTAAAAGTCTTGTGTACACATTTGTTGTGTTGGACCATTTAGATAGAAAAATGTGTACACAAACTTGTTGCAAAAAGGGACTCCTGAAGTATCGGTTGGATTGCGGTTCTGGTTGCAGTGTCGGCTCTCAATTGATATATCCATTCTTTTAAATGTATTTCTAGTATTTTGTCACGGATAACGGTAATCTGTATTACTGAGCAGACACTGGTTAATAGTACCGATAAATACAACAAATAGATAATGAATGAGCGGTATTAGAATGCAGTTTTCTGATATGAACACCCCGCTAGGCATATTCTGTTATAAGGTGATGCCTTTCGGTTTAAAGAACGCTGGTGCTACCTACCAAAGGGCCATGACAATGATCTTCGATGACTTCATCCATAAGATTGTCGAATGCTACTTCGACGACTTTGTGGTAAAGAGCAGATCTCACGAGGAGCATTGGAAACATCTAAAAATAGTGTTCCGACGTCTTCGGGTGTATAATCTGAAGATGAATCCTCTAAAATACGCATTTGGAGTTGTTCATATCATAATATTGCTTTATTATATTCCCCATTCTTATATATTTTACAAATAAACAGGTGCTTTTGACGTATGTCTGCTACATATTACAGGTTACAGGTTCTTGGAGCGAAAACAGTGAAAAAGACAAAAGACGACACAAAAAAAGGACTTTGACCAACAAATAGAAGGATCTTAATCAAGCCTACACAAAAGATCAGTACAAGGCAACGCAAGGTCCAAGATTACAAAGCAAACGGTTAAAAGTCCACTGCAATTATTCACTGGAGATCTGGAAGAAATAGAGAAGCCAAATTGAATAAAGATCCAAAGAAATAAAAAGTCCAAGAAGCCCAGAATCAGTTCCAAAATTTCCAGACATAAAATTTTACCAAAGCTTGGAAGTCTACTTTGACTAGGTCTTCCTAAGGATATTTTGGTAAATGTAGACATGCGAATCAATTGTAACCTAGGGTTTCTATCTCCTATAAATAGAAGCCCAAATCATTGTATTCTTTTCATGCCACCCTTCATTAATAAATTTCAGCATTCTTTTGGAGAGCATCATTTTTTGTAAGATCTTTATTTTCTGCCCTAGGTTAATTTTCTATTCTTGCCCTAGATAAATTTAATTCCTTGCCCTAGTTAATCTTTTATTCTCTGCCCTAGATAAATGTATTTTAATTCCGTAATGAGTGAGTAGTCTCCTCGCTTGTTAGGGTTAGATCTGGGAAAGGTTTGAGAGACGAAGATCTCTCATCCCCTTTCTTGCCCGTCATATATTTTCATAGGACTTCATGCATACATGCACATACTGTTCCCTACGGCACCCTATCCATCGAGGTAGCGGTGATACCATAGTATAAAAGCCCTGTTGTGATGGTTTTCCATGGAGGTTAGGGTAAGGATTTCTAAAGGAAGGACAAGAACCTAGAGGAAGAAACATCTTTCCAAATGGTTCTAATCCGTTTTATTAATAATTACCATTACACCTAATTAGATTTTCATATGGGTATAGAAAGCGGTGAGATTTATAGACTTTCCAAACTTAACCTAGACCTAACCCTAGCAAGACTTAGATATAGATTAATTCGGTTTTTAGATTTAATAATCAATCCGGCTCCCATCGGAATTAACTCGTTAGAGCGATTAGGAAATTCACAACATCCCTGTGGACCGACCCGTATTCACCGGCTAGCTACAAAGCGACGCCGTTCTTGATTGCGGTAATTATATTTTTGATCGATAAAATATCTTCAATCAAATGGCGCCATTGCCGGGGATGGCGTGTCATTTCCTTTTTGCAATTTCGGGTTAATATAAAATTAAAAAATCATAAAAATCTGAAAAATCACAAAAAATATAAAAATTTATCATTTTGTGAAGGGTATCTTTGTTTGAATTTTGCAGGATCTACAATCAAGTTCGGATATGGAAATCTCCAGAGATCAAAACAGAAAATATCAAATCTGAACAAACAGAAAATCATAACAACTGAGGAACAGAAGAAATTTGGAGGACCGAGTCTACAAGGCAACCGCGGCGATCTGGTGCAAAAAAAAAAACCCGCCGGCGACCCCATTCCGGCCGCGGAACCGCCGCGCGACCTGCCTGCGACCGCGGAACCACCGCGTTTTGGTCGGGAAAAAAAAAAGGCAGAAGCGCAGTTAAAAAAAAAACTTTTAGTCTTCTGATCTTCTCCTCTGCAAATCTCTGATATCTCTTCTGAAAAATCTCCTGCAGGATTTCTTTGCGCTTAAAAATCTTCCCCCTTCCAAATAACAAATCTTATGCAGGATTCGTTGCGCTATACTTAAAATAATAATTGATTGCAAGTGATCTTTTCTGATTTGCATATTCTTAATCTTTTTGCTAAAAATATCTTTCCAAATAAAGAGCAAGCGGAAAAAGGAAAATTTTAATTAGAAAACTTGCAAACCTTGAAATTCACAAAAAAGATTTGATTGCAAGTGATTTACTGTTTTGCATATCTTTAATCGGATTTTAAGGGGCTTTTGACCAATTCAGATTGGGTGGGGATTTCATCACCCTTCCTAGGACCCCAGAAATCACATAAAGCATTTGCATTGACCAATTTTTAATTAAAAAATACTAGATTCATCCCTAAGGACTTCGAGCTCAATAGGACAGAGGACTAGTTATAGGCATCGACCGTTTATCCTAACCTGACTTTGCGGTGTCTAGGCAAGTGTGTCTAAGGCAAGTGGTTACTTAATTAGGACCGATACTTGTAGCGAGGAGCCTCCCACTTACCTGGCACTTACCTGGCCGCAATTGGCGGTGAAGAGGCGGTTTGAGGTCCTATTTCTAGCCCTTTGGAACAGTTAGGAGCTGTCTAGCTGACCTAGGTGACCCTAGATCTAGGCCTGATTGTGCATTTTTGGTTGATCGAAAGTGTGTCTTAGCTCTTTTCTCGAAAATCTTTTTGCAAACAATTCTAAATAAAGAGAAAAAGGAAAATAAAATTTTTATAAAAACTTGCAAAATTTTGTCGCTAACAAATCCTTGCACCCCACTTACACACACCTTCTTTCTCTTCTCCTTCTGACATCATGGGTACCCCACATCACAAATCTCTTGCCGAACTTTGGTATCCCGAACCTAATTTTGCTTCGTACGTCAATTGTTTCGGTCGATTTAAAGCAGATCCCTCCATGCCCAAAATTTCTTTGAAAAATCAAATAGAAGCTTCTAGGAGAAACAGTTTTACTTTACAACCCACTTTGTGTCAACCAAGTCAACCTTTACCACCTTCATATGTTGATACCACTTTTTCGAGTCCAGCTGTAACTCCTAAACCGATGTCCATTGCTGAGCATATTGCTCAATCTCGTAGCCGATCTTTCACCCCTCTCCACACGTCTAGTTCTAGGGATCAACAAGTCCATCCACCTTTTTATCCACATGTTGATCCTAATCCTGTCCAACCATCCAATTCTTACCAATCCTACCTGACTTTCCCATCTTCACTAGACCCTGTTTCTACACAACCTTTTGGGAGTTTCACGTATCCAAACAGTTTCGAATCTTTTACCGAAACCCCTTCACCACCCATGTCTAGTTTAGAACAGTCGTTGCAAGCTTATATTTTAGCAACAAACAAAATGGTTAGGAATGTGGAAGCGTCCGTGGCCGCCCTTATGCAACCTAGTGAACCGGTAGCTAGTTTCCAACTAGCTCCAAATTTTCCAATGTATGAGGAGGTGGTTGGACAGAGTGAGAATTTGAGAGGATTTCCAAATCAAACCTACCCATACCCAATTCCAGCCCACAACTCCGGTTTTCCATCGATTGTCCAAAATGGTTCACCAGTTGAAAATAAAAATGAGTTGTGTGAATTTGTAGTTCTTGATTTGCCAGATTGTGAAGAACCCCTTTCGAATGAAACCACACTTAATCCTTTCAATCTTTACACCTCCATTCAAGAACCTAAATTGATAAATATCCATGCTTTTGATGAGGTGTCAGAAAAAATTGATTTTCACTTGATTGAGGATATAGACGCCGGGAATATTTCGGATGATGAACCCGTCGATTTAATTGAAATTTTATGTCCAATTCATCATCCCGAGTCAGTAAATGTTTCTCCCGAACTTCATATGCGTCTTAATTTTGATGATATTGGCATGGATAAGCAAATTTTTGATGAAAATATTGAGGAGAATTATGAGGATAGTGCTGAGGATAATATTGAGGTTGAACCATTTTCGTTTGATGTGTCGAATTTTCCAATACACCCTCCTGAATCCTTAACTGATACCCTTCCTCACTCACTTCCTTCCGTCCTTCCTATCGTTCCGACTGTGCAAGAAACCGTTACACTTTCATCTCCAATACCAAGTTCGACGTACCCATATATGCTCACGACTCTTGAGGGATTTAATCTCATTTTTTCGCGAGTTGATAGATTAGCACAATCGCTTTTTACACATCGGTCATTACAAATTGTGCTAATTTATACGCTCCGTCCCCACCCTCAAATTTTTATTCCCACTTTCTTTGGTTCTACTAGTCTTCCTTTAATGATCCCAAGTGTTGATGAATCACAATCCGATATTTTGAGTTCGATAATTTTCAATTGGACCTTCGATGATAGTTTCGAAGATATTTTCGCCGACGAACTCGCATTCTTAAACGATACGAATTTTGTGATTAATCAACCTCCACTTGAAGAAGTAGAACCACTACCATTACTTTTCCCCTTCCGCCATTCTTCTCCTCCACCGAGACCGTATACTGCTTCCATCTCGACACGGTCTCGTGTGCTTCTCATCTCATTTCTCTACACCTCATTCTTTCACCAACTCGACCATTACCCCGATAAGATTTTTGAATGGTTGGTGCTAACCTTTGGCTTGTGTAAGGCCAAGCTTAAGTTTGGGGGGAGCCTTGTTGTATATATATATTTATTTTTTCTTTTAACAAAAAAATACAAAAAATAAAAAAATAAAAAAATAAAAAAAATTTGCAAATAAATAAACAGAAGAGTGCCGAAAACTTTAACCCTCTTGGTGCAGCATGACAGTGAGGACACTGTCCAGTTTAAGTTTGGGGGTATGCTCGGTAAGTTTTCTTTCTTCGCATTCATATGTATATTTTCGCATTGCATCTTTATATAAAAATCATAAAAATTTGAAAAATTTGAAAAAAAAATTAGAAAATGAAAAACCCATAAAAATTGAAAAATTTCAAAAATTATAAAAATTAATGTATTCAATTTTGGCCTAATTAACTTGAGTTTGACAAAAGGTTAACTAGCTAGGAACAACTAGATCTTAAACTCAGTAAATTAATAACCCTAAAAATAACCTTCCTTAAAGTTTAATGGTAGAAAGTATGTCTTTATAGTTTATTTAGAAATAGGCAAATTTTGGGTTCATGTCTTGGGCTACGTCAAGGCAAAGGAAAAGTATTGATATTTTTATTAGAGTATGAGTTTGAAAAATAATTCCTAGCTTAAGTCTATATTCTGAAAATTTATATCCTGCAATTTTCACAATCACGCACCTTGAAACTTGGAATAGTAGAAGAGACCTTGAAATGCTCTTGTATAAAGTACTTAGTACGAAGAAAATGAAAAAAAAATACAAGTGTGAATAAAAAAAAATGAACACTGGTTTTTGTGATTACTTAAGGCTAAAAAATAGAAAAATATTTAGCGAGGGTGCTTCATCACCTAGTGCCTTAGACCAACTGGTTTGGGAGTCACTGCTAAAGCCTTGGGTGTTGGAAGACTAGGAAGTACGCTTTAATGTCCAAACACATTTTGTAATCGGTCGTTGGTGTAGGGTGTTTTTCGTCACCCCATTGAGATGGGAATACACGCGCGCTTGTCAGGCGTACTACAGATTCCCTCTGCCTAGGGTAGGCCGGGGTTTAATGATTGTGGGGATCCGAATCTCCGGCAGCCGCGGACTAAGCTGCCGTTAATTACCCCTCGCCTTTGGAGCGAGGGAACCTCCGATTGACGGGTTAAACTGGTCATGCGAACTCAATGTGCAGTGTACGTGTGCTTTGTTTTGAAAGGGGGTTTTTGGATATATCGGGAGCCACGCAGAGTTTTTACGGGGGTCCCGCTACCCGGATAGCGGGCTGCGGGTCAAGGGGGCTAGCAGCCCCCTTACGGGGTGCGGGGCAGCGCCCCGGCCCGAAAATTTTTTTGGAGGGGGAGAATGTTGCGGAGTATGTATATGTGTGAATTTGTATACATATATATATGTATATATATGTACATAAAAAGAGGGCGAAAAGGCATCCAAGAGATGCGTGGGGCCAGCGCCTTGAGCGCTGTGCGCTTAGGTGCTGTGCGCTCAGGCGCAAGCGCGCCACGTGTCGGCACGTGGGCGCTTTGCGCATAAGCGCTGCGCGCAGGTGCGCAAGCGCGCGCGCGCCACGTGTCGGCACGCGGGCGCTTTGCGCCCTTGCGCAAGCTCGCAGGTGCGCAAGCGCGCGCGCCACGTGTCGGCACGCGGGTGCTTTGCGCACTTGCGCAAGCGCGCGCGCCACGTGTCGGCACGCGGGCGCTTTGCGCACTTGCGCTGCGCGCTGGAGCGCAAGCGCGCGCGCCACGTGTCGGCACGCGGGCGCTTTGCGCACTTGCGCTGCGCGCCGGCGAGGATAAGAGGCTTTTAGCCTCAAAAAAAGATTTCTCAAAAGAGAAATCAGAGAGGAGTTGGACTCCTGAATGTGTTTTGGGTTTAATGGAAGTGGTTCTTCTTCTTCCTCCTGTTGCTTGCTGGATCTTGAAGATCAAGAGATGTGAAATCTCAAAATCTCTCCTTTTTAAGATCTGATGACAGATCCAAGTTCCCCTTTGTGGGTTTCGTGGTGAAAAACTAATTTGTTTTATAAACAGAAGGGTAAAACTCTTGATTTAATTCAAGAGAAAGAAGAAGGTTTTGGAATCTTGAAGAAGAAGAATAGATCTCAGATCTGGAAACCTTTTTTTTTTTTTAGAGAGAGAAAAAGTTGTTAGATATTTTCATTATCTTTGCCTTTATAGGCCATACATTTTACACATAGCCCCTTGGGCCTCACAAAATGGCATTTTGCCATCCCATGGCTCATGTGCCATTTCATTTTTGCACATAAGCCATGGGCTTACAAAATATTGGCTTTATGCCCATTTTGTTTACATTCATGCATAAAAAATTACATAAAAATTATTTATGACATGATTTATATTTTAGCATGGGGAGGGTCGGCCGCTTCACGTTTCGGACTCGACCCGGGCATGGGCCCACTTGACCCGGGCTTGGGCCCACCTGGCTTGGGGTTGACCTTGACTTTGACTCGGTCAACCGGGGTGTAAATTTTTACCCCAACAAAGTGCCCCCCATCAATAAATGCACACCGCACATTTGAGTTGTGTGCATGAAATTGATGGATCTTGAAGCTGAACTTCGAGGTGGAACATCATTCCAGAGGCGAAGCATCATCCCGGGGAGCATGATTCCCGGGGATCGGAGCATCATTTCGACGAACGGAGCATGATTCCAGGGTTCGGAGCATCATTCCGAAAGGCAGAGCATAATTCCAGAGATCGGAGCATCTTTCCGAAGAGCGTAGCATAATTCCAGAGATCGGAGCATCGTTCCGATGGGCGGAGCATTATTCCAGGGATCGGAGCATCGTTCCGAAGAGCGGAGCATAATTCCAGGATTCGGAGCATTATTCCGAAGGGCGGAGCATGATTCTAGGGATCGGAGCATCATTCCGATGGGCGGAGCATGGTTCCGGGGATCGGAGCATCATTCCGATGAGCGGAGCATGATTCCAGGGGATCGGAGCATCATTCCGAAGAGCGGAGCATAATTCCAGGATTCGGAGCATCATTCTGAAGGGCGGAGCATCATTCCAAAGGGCGGAGCATCATTCCAGGGATCGGAGCATCATTCCGAAGAGCAGAGCATCATTCCAGAGTTCGGAGCATCATTCCGAAGAGCGGAGCATCATTCCAGGGTTCGGAGCATCATTCCGAAGGGCGGAGTATCATTCCAGGGATCGGAGCATCATTCCGAAGAGCGGAGCATGATTCCAGGGTTCGGAGCATCTTTCCGAAGGGCGGAGCATAATTCCAAGGATCAGAGCATCATTCCGATGAGCGGAGCATCATTCCAATTTGCGGAGCATAATTCCAAGATTCGGAGCATCATTCCGAAGGGTGACAGACATTCTAACCGAAGCATAATTTCGATGCGGAGGTTGATTCCCAGGCGAAGCATAATTCCGACAGAGAAGGCAAATACTCCGAGGCGAACCATCATTTCGACACGGGGTGCACATTCTGAGACGAAGCTTGATTCCGACGCAGAGCTTGCTGGTTGACTTGATTCCGAGGCGGAGCATAATTCCGACGAGGAGGTCGTTGGTTGATTCCGAGCCGAAGCATAATTCCGACAGGGAAGGCAGATACACCGAGGCGAACCATCATTTCGACACGGGGTGCACATTCTGAGACAAAGCATGATTCCGACGCAGAGCTTGTTGGTTGATTTGATTTGGGTTGACATCAGTATCGCTACACTGGAATATGGTACCAAGAGCGAATCATCATTTGTCATGAGAGGGTTTGGGGATTTTTTTTGTTTTGGCATCTGCATTGCTGCACTGGAATAATGCCAGGAGCAACTCATCATTTGCCTGAGAGGATTTGGGAATTGGTTTTTGTTTGGCATCAGCATTGCTGCACTGGAATGATGCCAGGAGCAACTCATCATTTGCCCCGGGAGGACTTGGGAGAGATTGGGATTGTTTTACGCCCGTGGATTGTATACGGTTTTGCAGGATGCATGATCCAGATCGTAGGGCCAGAAACATTTCAGGACTTTGTTGGCGTCTGCATCGCTGCACTGGAATATGGTACCAGGAGCGACTCATCATTCACCGTTGGTATGAGATTTGGAATTTGGTTGGCTTCTGCATCGCTATACTGGAATATGGTACCAGGAGCGACTCATCATTCGCCGTTGGGGATTGGGATTTGGAATTTGGTTGGCGTCTGCATCGCTGCACTGGAATATGGTACCAGGAGCGACTCATCATTCGCCACTTGGGGATTGGGATTTGGAATTTGGTTGGCGTCTGCATCGCTGCACTTGAATATGGTACCAGGAGCGACTCATCATTCGCCACTTGGGGATTGGGGAGCGATGGCTTAGGAGACAGGTTTGGATCCCTATCACCTAAGACTTTTCAATTTTATGGGCCGTGAGGGTCCCATAAAAGCATTTTCTCCCTACGAGTCATAAGGATCCCGCAGGTGTATTTTCTCCTTAAGAGTCGTGAGGACTCCTAAGTGTGTTCTTCCTTGGTGAGTCGTAAGGATCTCACGAAGGTTTGTTCTCCTCATGCATCGTGAGGACACATGAGTGGGTCTTTCCAATGAAGCATAATTCCAAAGGCGGAGACCGGCCGCGTAACCGGTGGTTGCGGTGGGGCATGGGTATGCTGAGAATTATTTGAGCCCGTGGATTGTATACGGTAGTCAATTTGGGGACTGGCTGTAGGGCTGAAAGAATTTTGGGAAATTGGATTTTTTGTTTGGCGTCCGCATTGCTGCACTGGAATAATGCCAGGAGCAACTCATCCGCCCTTGTTTTTTTTGTTTTTTTTTTTATTTTACCGCGATTGCTCTATCATTTCAGCTTTTCTTATCGCGAAAGTCGCGATTGCCCTATCATTTCGGCTATTTATTCGCGGTTGCCCCATCATTTCGGCTTTATTTTCATTTTTATTTTTACTCGCTGATTTTTATTGCGAGTTGCCCCATCATTTCGGCTTTTCTTTATTTTTCTTTTATTTACACATTTTTTTCATTTACATTTTTTTTTACATTCCCAGTTTAACGACTTAGGGGTCGATTGTTCCCAGTTTAATGACGTGGTGGTCGATTGTTTTCAGAGAAAGGCAGATGCCTGAGAGAATCGGTTTCACGAAGAACTTCGGTCTCCGTTTGTATGAAATTGGCGGTTGCAGCTTGACTGTTTGTTAACACGCCTTTGGACAGTTCTATCTCTCCTGCCTTGTATTGCTTTTCGACCCAATCTTTGAAGACGAAGCAGTCCTCAATGGCATGGCCTATCACTCTGTGATAGGGGCAGTATTTGGGGTCGTCGGTCCTATTCGCTTCCTGCGGTCTTCTTGACTCTGGCAGTTGTAGACCGTTCTTCAGGGCGTCTTTGAATATTTTACGGATTTTGTCCCTTCTGAAGGAATAGACCTTATCCAGCTTCTCTTACAGTGGAGATTCTCCTCCCTCTCCGAACATTGGCTTCCGAGGCTGGTTGGCGCCAGGCCCGCTCATCCCTTGCTTATTTCGGTTAGCCGAAGTGTTAAAAGATTCAGTATCGTCAGAACCTCCGCCTTTGCGATTTTCGTCCTTTCGGTTTCTCCAAGACCTATTATTATTTTGGGAGTCAGAGGAGGACTCCTGCTTTGAGCGTTCCAACATCTGGACTTTTCTGGTCAGCTCTTAGAATATTTTGAGACCCACGGTACATAGAAACGGGGCCATCCAGTTGTTGAGATTTCCGACGAGGAGACTGACAGATTGGTCCTGCTCTATCGGCGGTTCACATTTGACGGAGAGATTGCGCCATCGGGTTATAAAATCCGTGCTGCTTTCGTTGTTCTTGGGCTTGGTCCTTACGAGCTCGGCAATAGTGATCTTATCGCTGACGCTCATGAATCTTTGTCGAAACAAAGACTCCATTTGGACGAAAGTAGTAACGGAGCCATCCGGTATGCTCGCGTACCAGTCGAAAGCAACATCGGTCAAGCTATTAACGAACTGGCGAAGGAGAAGCACATCATTGCCCCCAGTATTCCCGCATGAGGCTTTGAAGTGGGCGATGTGCTGATTCGCATTTCCTGTCCCATCAAATCTTCCGAATTTAGGGATGACATAGCCGCTAGGAAATTCTACCAGATCATATTGAGCAGGATATGGTCTCCCGCTACTGCTAACATCTTTTTGCGCTTCAGCTTCGGCTACCAGTGTTTTGACTTTGCTGGCAACCAAATCCATAATTTGAACTTGAGTTAGCGGGCTACTGTCATCGGCAGCCAAGACATTTGCTGAGATAGGATGCGACTGATTTTCATGCGGTCCGCCCACTTTTGGATTTGAGGGAACGGGCGTCGGCTGTCTCGGGACACCGTTTCCCGGTTCATGAGCTGAGCCATGTGCTTGATTGGGCGGCTGAGAGGCAAGTTGGGCCGTAAGCCGTAAGACGACATTTGTCAAGTCGTCGATCTTTGAGTAGAGCTTGGCCATCTCCTTATCTTTGCTTCTGAGCTGTTTTCGGAGCTCTTGGAGAAGTTGCTGCTCTGCGGTCTTAGGATGGAAAGTTGGCTCATCTTCGCTTTCCGAGCCTGACTCCTCATGAATTGAGGGCTCTCTCTGCCTATCAGCCTCATCGAGAGGGTTTTCATCATCCAGCGAAGGCGGCTGTTCTTGGGAAGTGGCAACCACATTCAAGCCAGATTGGATTTGAGATGTGGTAGCCCCGTCCTTGCTCTTGCTGCGCGTGCCCACCACGTAGACAGTGTGGATAACACATTCAGCCATCCCCTCATCTTTGGCGGGGTAACCCTGTTCTTCGAACCTCATGAGGTTTAGCCTGGCAGTAGCCCTAGCCCTTTTGTTGGCTCTATATCTGAGCCTTTTCTCCCTCAGCTTCTCAATTTTGAAGGCTTGGCGGGCATCTGCTACCCGGGAAGCCATTGTGAGTTGATCATAGGGGAGCTTACAGAAGACACCCGATCGAGCAGTGGTCAAGGGCACCGCTGGAGCTTGCTCAGGACGTGTTGTAGCTTTATTGGTGTTGATGGCCTTGCCCCCAGCTGGGGCCAAGGAAATTCGTTCAGACACCGACTTGCGTTTGGGTTAGGGCGCCCTTGAGATCACCACATTTGGTCTCCTGCCTTTCGAGACCGGTTTGTCTGCCACCGGAGCTTGAGGAGCTGGGATGGCGCCAACTGGCATGAACATAATAGAGCCGAATGGTAGCAGCGGCTCCTCCCATTGTCGCCCGAGACTGGCCGGGAGGACCGTCCTAGAGTCTATCCTCATCATGTAGGAGACGGGAGCCGTGCTGAGAGCTGAGTTCATCCATCGGAGACATCGTCGGAAGGTGATTGCTTGAAAATCTGCATGAAAAAACATTATTTTTAGTATAAATACAGGTATGTATATTGATTGAGTTTGCGTGAACGCTTAACCCAAAATATGGGAGGAGAGATTGGTCCCACCGGGCGTGCCAGAATCTGTAGGGTGTTTTTCGTCACCCCATTGAGATGGGAATACGCGCGCGCTTGTCAGGCATACTACAGATTCCCCCTGCCTAGGGTAGGCCGGGGTTTAATGATTGTGGGGATCCGAATCTCCGGCAGCCGCGGACTAAGCTGCCGTTAATTACCCCTCGCCTTTGGAGCGAAGGAACCTCCGATTGACGGGTTAAACTGGTCATGCGAACTCAATGTGCAGTGTACGTGTGCTTTGTTTTGAAAGGGGGGTTTTGGATATATCGGGAGCCACGCAGAGTTTTTACGGGGGTCCCGCTACCCGGATAGCGGGCGGCGGGTCAAGAGGGCTAGCAGCCCCCTTGCGGGGTGCGGGACAGCGCCCCGGCCCGAAAATTTTTTTGGAGGGGGAGAATGTTGCGGAGTATGTATATGTGTGAATTTGTATACATATATATATGTATATGTATGTACATAAAAAGAGGGGGGAAAGGCATCCAAGGGATGCGTGGGGCCAGCGCCTTGAGCGCTGTGCGCTTAGGTGCTGTGCGCTCAGGCGCAAGCGCGCCACGTGTCGGCACGTGGGCGCTTTGCGCAAGAGCGCTGCGCGCAGGTGCGCAAGCGCGCGCGCGCCACGTGTCGTCACGCGGGCGCTTTGCGCAAGAGCGCTGCGCGCAGGTGCGCAAGCGCGCGCGCGCCACGTGTCGGCACGCGGGCGCTTTGCGCACTTACGCAAGCGCGCAGGTGCGCAAGCGCGCGCGCCACGTGTCGGCACGCGGGCGCTTTGCGCACTTGCGCTGCGCGCTGGAGCGCAAGCGCGCGCGCCACGTGTCGGCACGCGGGCGCTTTGCGCACTTGCGCTGCGCGCCGGCGAGGATAAGAGGCTTTTAGCCTCAAAAAAAGATTTCTCAAAAGAGAAATCAGAGAGGAGTTGGACTCCTGAATGTGTTTTGGGTTTAATGGAAGTGGTTCTTCTTCTTCCTCCTGTTGCTTGCTGGATCTTGAAGATCAAGAGATGTGAAATCTCAAAATCTCTCCTTTTTAAGATCTGATGACAGATCCAAGTTCCCCTTTGTGGGTTTCGTGGTGAAAAACTAATTTGTTTTATAAACAGAAGGGTAAAACTCTTGATTTAATTCAAGAGAAAGAAGAAGGTTTTGGAACCTTGAAGAAGAAGAATAGATCTCAGATCTGGAAACCTTTTTTTATTTAGAGAGAGAAAAAGTTGTTAGATATTTTCATTATCTTTGCCTTTATAGGCCATACATTTTACACATAGCCCCTTGGGCCTCACAAAATGGCATTTTGCCATCCTATGGCTCATGTGCCATTTCATTTTTGCACATAAGCCATGGGCTTACAAAATATTGGCTTTATGCCCATTTTGTTTACATTCATGCATAAAAAATTACATAAAAATTATTTATGACATGATTTATATTTTAGCATGGGGAGGGTCGGCCGCTTCACGTTTCGGACTCGACCCGGGCATGGGCCCACTTGACCCGGGCTTGGGCCCACCTGGCTTGGGGTTGACCTTGACTTTGACTCGGTCAACCGGGGTGTAAATTTTTACCCCAACAGTTGGTACCTCAAGAAGTATTAACGGTCGCATGAAGGATGTGTAAGCAAAATTCAATTAAAAATTCACCTACTAATAAGTACTTTGGACAACGGACAAGGGTATGATTGCTTGATTTGAATTTCTAAGTGTAGGGGTGATTTATACATACACGTGGGGATATGTGATTGGAGTTTAGATGAAAGAAAGGAGTGAAGAATAGAACTTGTATCTTTAATAGAGTTGATAAAAATTCCTAAGTGGAGATGGAACCCTAGAAGGAAAACTTAAGAGATGCCGAAAGCTAAGTAAGTCTATAGAACATATATAATCTTAAGTTAGATGATAAGGAAGTGTGAAGAATATGGGTGGATAATTTACGGGTCGAAGATAATAGAATTCCTTGTTAGAAAACCTAATTGGAAAACAAAAGTCGAAAAAGCCAAATTGATAGGATTTTGTGGGTAGTATCCGCTGAAAACCCTCAGGAGACAACACTCCTCCTACTAGGGACACCTAGAGGTTTAACGGCTTGTTGCACGAGCTCAGTGCAATCGCATTTCCCTGCAAAAGTGCGGTTAGGTTTTTTTGTAGAGAATAAAAATAAGTTTGCTCGAGGACGAGCAAAAGATAAGTTTGGGTGTATTTGTTCATATCATAATATTGCATTATTATATTCCCCATTCTTATATATTTTACAAATAAACAGGTGCTTTTGATGTATGTCTGCTACATATTACAGGTTACAGGTTCTTGGAGTGAAAACAGTGAAAAAGACAAAAGACGACACAAAAAAGGGACTTTGACCAACAAATAGAAGGATCTTAATCAAGCCTACACAAAAGATCAGTACAAGGCAACGCAAGGTCCAAGATTACAAAGCAAACGGTTAAAAGTCCACTGCAATTGTTCACTGGAGATCTGGAAGAAATAGAGAAGCCAAATTGAATAAAGATCCAAAGAAATAAAAAGCCCAAGAAGCACAGAATCAGTTCCAAAATTTCCAGACATAAAATTTTATCAAAGCTTGGAAGTCTACTTTGACTAGGTCTTCCTAAGGATATTTTGGTAAATGTAGACATGCGAATCAATTGTAACCTAGGGTTTCTATCTCCTATAAATAGAAGCCCAAATCATTGTATTCTTTTCATGCCTCCCTTCATTAATAAATTTCAGCATTCTTTTGGAGAGCATCATTTTTTGTAAGTTCTTTATTTTCTGCCCTAGGTTAATTTTCTATTCTTGCCCTAGATAAATTTAATTCCTTGCCCTAGTTAATCTTTTATTCTCTGCCCTAGATAAATGTATTTTAATTCCCTAATGAGTGAGTAGTCTCCTCTCTTGTTAGGGTTAGATCTGGGGAAGGTTTGAGAGACGAAGATCTCTCATCCCCTTTCTTGCCCGTCATATATTTTCATCGGACTTCATGCATACATGCACATACCGTTCCCTACGACACCCTATCCATCGAGGTAGCGGTGATACCGTAGTATAAAGGCCCGGTTGTGATGGTTTTCCATGGAGGTTAGGGTAAGGATTTCTAAAGGAAGGACAAGAACCTAGAGGAAGAAACATCTTTCCAAATGGTTCTAATCCCTTTTATTATAATTACCATAACACCTAATTAGATCTTCAAATGGGTATAGAAAGCGGTGAGATTTATAGACTTTTCAAACTTAACCTAGACCTAACCCTAGCAAGACTTAGATATAGATTAATTCAGTTTTTAGATTTAATAATCAATCCGGCTCCCATCGGAATTAACTCGTTAGAGCGATTAGGAAATTCACAACATCCCTGTGGACCGACCCGTATTCACCGGCTAGCTACAAAGCGATGCCGTTCTTGATTGGGGTAATTATATTTTTGATCGATAAAATCTCTTCAATCAGGAGTCTCCTCGGGCAAATTTCTAGGATTCATCATACGGCACTGGGGTATCAAAATCGACCCTTCAAAGATCAAGGTGATTATGGAAATGCCCATGCCGAGAACCTTCAAACAACTGCGGTCTCTTCAAGGAAAGCTCGCTTACATCCGGCAGTTCATATCCAACCTCTCCGGAAAATGCCGTCCCTACAGTCATTTGATGAAGAAGGGGACCCCGTTCATCTGGGATCAAAAGTGCCAAAATGCAATAGATGAAATCAAGCATTACCTGCAAAATCCGCTGGTATTGACTGCTCCGGTTAAAGGAAAACCCATTATCCTATATACAACAGCCCTTGAGGGTTCTCCAGGAGCACTATGAGCATAAGAGAATGATCAAGGAAAGAAAAGTGCTATATACTATTTGAGTCAAGTTCTCCTAGGGGCAGAAACAACTACTCCCCATCGAAAAACATTGCCTGGCACTGATCTTCGCGATAACGAAGCTCAGACATTACGCCTTGGCACATGAGGTCCATCTCATATTAAAGATGGATCCTCTCAAATGTCTGATTTCAAGGGTCATACTAACAGGAAGGCTTGACAATTAGGCCCTCCTCCTGATGGAGTTCTCGATAACGTATCGACCTCTCAAAGCAGTGAAAGCCCATGCCATTGTCGACTTTCTCACGGAGCATTCAGTACCAGCCGACTCCCCCCTTAAATTGTGTGTTACCGGATGAACATGCGTTCGACACAATCAAAGGAGAGAAGGAAGAAAATGATTCCCAATGGGAACTCTACTTCGATGGAGCATCTTCCATGAAAAGGCGAAAGAAAAACACCCCCATAATCAAAGCCGGGGTAGGCCTTATCTTCGTGACTCCGCAAGGAGGGATATTGTGTTATGTCCTTTCCTTAACGGAGCCAAGGACTAATATCGAAGCTGAATATGAAGCTTTGATAGCAGGTCTCGAGATCGCTATCGACATGGGAATCAAAGACTCCTCATATATGGAGACTCCTAGCTGATTGTTAACCAAGTAAATGGCGACTATCAGACGTGCAAGCCAGAGCTGATAAGGTACGGTGGAAGAGTGCAGCAACTGCTGACATAAATCCCCTCCTACATCCTAGAGAGTATACCGCGTGCAGAAAACAGCAAGGCGGATGCATTGGCCAAATTGGCTAAGGAACTGGCCGATGAAAACCTCGATGACGTAAGGATCATTGTGCAAAGCTGCAGGGTTCTCATGCCAATAAATATATCTTTGGAAAATCTGATAGAGTCATCCGAAAGAAAAGAAACGACTGAAAAAGCAGCCCTTCAAATAGAGGATGAAGAAAAGGTCAAGGACTGGAGGAAAGTCTTCATAGACTATTTTAAGTCCCGCGAACGCCCGAAAATGCGTCGTTTAGACATCAACTCATGAAACGAGCTTTGTCTTTCGTCTTCGTTAATGATACTCTATATAGATCGTTCGACTGTCTATGGCTAAGATGCCTGGGGCCGGAGGAAGCAAAGAAAGTCGTTCAAGAAATTCACGACGGACTCTGCGGTTCTCACCAAGCTGGGCCAAAGATGAAGCTGAAGATCAAAAGAATGGGTTACTATTGACCCACAATGTTTCAGGACTGCCTCGAATATGCGAAGCAGTGTCAGTCGTGCCAAATCCATAGGGACTTCATCCACCAACATCCAAATCTGCTACACCCAACAGTGGCTAGCTAGTCGTTCGAAATGTAGGGAATCAATATAATTGGCCCCATTGATCCAGCGTCGTCCAAAGGACATCAGTTTATATTAGCAACGACCGACTACTTCTCTAAGTGGGTAGAAGCAGTACCACTAAGGGAGGTGAAGACGGAGAATATCCTCCATTTCTTCAGGACAAATGTCATCTATCGGTTCAGCACTCCGCGACGAATTATCTCGGATAATGGGCCAGCTTATAGAAGTTATAAAATCAGCCGCTTTGCACAGCAACATAAAATAAATTGGAGATGAGTTCAGTCTATAATCCTCAGGCCAACGGTCTAGCTGAAACTTTCAACAAGACCTTGATGAAAATTATAAAGAAAACAGTGTCCAGAAACAAAAAAGACTGGCACGAAAGGTTACACGAAGCTCTCTGGGGGTACAGAACAACATTCAAACGGTTATGAATACAGCACCATACATGTTGGTATCCGACACGGAAGCAGTGCTTCCCCTGGAAATAGAACTCCCCTCTCTACGAGTAGCGGTTCAGTACGAGCTAACAGATAAAGAAAATGCTCATTTTCGGCTTGAGGAGCTCGATGCTCTCGACGAAATGTGCCTTATAGCACAGCAAAATCTGAAGGCTTATAAAGCGAGAATGACACAGTCATACGAAAAACTGACCAGGCCGAGAACATTCCGCCAAGGCGAACTCATGCTATTCGTCAAAAGACCCATGATCCCCAATCGTGCAAAACGGGGGAAATTCAAGCCGAACTATAAAAGCCCGTACATCATAGACAAAATCTACCAAGGTGGAGCCTACCTACTCATGGATATGCATGGCGAAAGACCCTTCGGGCCAATAAATGGTCGATTCCTCAAAAAATACTACACTTGACGAGTCATGACTTAGGTCTATGATAAATGACGACGCTCGTGTCCGCTCGCTATCTTCCTGAGTCAGAACTCTGAGAATAGTATACAAAAAAAAGCTCCATCGCCCCAAAAATGACGACATAAGACCGAGAAGTCCTTAAACTAATTATCCGCCTCAAATATGGTGATACCGGACCGAAAAATCCCTAAACTAACAACGGACCGAGAAGTCCTTAAACTAAGTATCCGCCTCAAATATGGCGATATCGGACCGAGAAGTCCTTAAACTAAGTATCCGCCTCAAATATGGCGATATAGGACCGAGAAGTCCTTAAACTAATTACCCGCCTCAAATATGGCGATACCGGACCGAGAAGTCCCTAAACTAACAAAAGACCGAGAAGTCCTTAAACTAATTACCCGCCTCAAATATGGCGATACCGGACCGAGAAGTCCCTAAACTAACAACGGACCGAGAACTCTTTAAACTAATTACCCGCCTCAAATATGGCGATACCGGACCGAGAAGTCACTAAATTAACAAAGGACCGAGAATTCCTTAAACTAATTACCCGCCTCAAATATGGCGATACCGGACTGAGAAGTCCCTAAACTAACAGTAGACCGAGAAGTCCTTAAACTAAGTATCCGCCTTAAATATGGCGACATCGGACCGAGAAGTCCTTAAACTAATTATCCGCCTCAAATATGGAGATACCGGACCGAGAAATCCCTAAACTAACAACGGACCGAGAAGTTCTTAAACTAAGTATCCACCTCAAATATGGCGATATCCGACTGAGAAGTCCTTAAACTAAGTATCCGCCTCAAATATGGCGATATAGGACCGAGAAGTCCTTAAACTAATTAACCGCCTCAAATATGGTGATACCGGACTGAGAAGTGCCTAAACTAACAACGGACCGAGATATTCCTAAACTAGAACCTCGCCTCAAATATGGCGACATTGGACCAAAAAGTCCCTAAACTAAAATTTCGCCTCAAACAAGGCGATAATGGACCGGAACGTCCCTAAACTAATGCATCGCCCCAAATAAGTCGATACATTCCCTTGAGATCTATATTGCAATTGAAGTCTTAGCAGGAAATATTGCAACTCAAGTCCCACTGGCTACATAGCTACTCCAGCGATGAAGCCACCCCCAAAACCCACCGGCAAACAGATGGGTCACCTGTGACGAAGCTACTTTCGAGAGTTTCGCCATTTAAAAATATGGTATGTTCATAAGGAAAATGGGCACGGATGAAAACCCGAAAGAGCGCCGTGAGTAAAAACAGCAGGACTGCCGGCGAGTTTGTGAAAACCCGAATAGGGCGCAAACTCATATTCATGTGCACTTGCAAGGTTCTCTCGACCTTGTGAGGAGAAAATACCTACGTGAGATCCTTACGACTCACAAAGGAGCAACGCACTTAGGAATCCTCATGATTCCTAAGGAGAAATTACACTTACAGGATCCTCACAACTCGTAAGGAGAATTCCCCTTTTAAGACCCTTATGGCTCATAAGATTCAAAAGCCTTAAGCTACAGGGATCTGAACCTGTTCTTAAGCCGTCATATCCCCCAAGTTGACCTACAGGCGGTCCAATATTGACCCTTGTATACAATCCACGGGCACGAATAAATATTCCCTTACCAAGTTCTACCAATGGCGAGAAATGTCCCCATATGAAGAAAACACTCTTGGAAGATCCTTACGACTTACAAGAGAAAATCATCACTTAGGAATCCCCACGATTCCTAAGGAAAAAATACACTTACGTGACCCTCTCGACTCGTAGGGAGAAATACCTTTATGAGACCCTTACGGCTCATAAAGTCAAAAGCCTTAACCGACAAGATCTTAACCCTGTTTGCTAAGCCATCTTTATTCAAATTGACAAAGGCAAATGATGATTCGCTCCTGGCAATATCCCAGTTGTAGCGATGGTGATACCAAGTATCAGATTCCAAACTCGTAATAAAAACAGCAGCGAGTAGCAAAAAAATGCATATAAAATAGCCGAAATGATGGGGCAACTTACAATAAAAATCAGCAAGCAAAAAAATACGCATATAAAAACAGCCGAAATGTTTGGGCAACTCGCAATAAAAAGCAGCGAGTAAAAATATTTAAAAAATAGCCGAAATGATTAGATACCGCTGATAAATAGTCGAAATGATTGGGCAATCACGACTTTCGCGATATAAAAAACTGAAATGATAGAGTATCGCGGAAAAATAAAAAATATATATAATAAAAAATTGGAAATGAAACTTTTCTGCCCTGCAGGTGAGTCCACACTGACCCCTGTATACAATCCATGGGCGCAAATGAAAAGGGAAACATATTTTCCCACCAGGCTTCGTCAAAGAGAGAGCCAGATCTTGATGGCAATATCTACAGCCTAGAGATAAGCTCAACGTTTTTCTCATTCCAACAGGGTAAAGACGTGACATCAACAAAGGCTCAAAGGAGCCAAATCAAAAAGGAGTGACGGCAAAATCCTAACTCTAGCTCGACGTGCTTTTCATGCCAGCAGGATATAGACACAACATCATCAAAAACCTAAGGGTCAAACAAAAAGGAGTAATGGTAAAATCCCAGCTCCAGCTCAACGTTCCTTCTCGGTGCAGATGCGACGTCAACAAAGGCTCCAAGCAGCCAAATCAAAAAGGAGTGACGGCAAAATCCTAACTCCTAGAGACTATCTCTGTATCCCCTCCCTCATCATTCCAGCAGGGGCAGACACAACAATCAAATAAAAGTGAAGTGACGGCAAAATCTTAAATTCAGGTCTTAATGGCAACATCTAAAGCCTAGAGATCTCCCCGACGTTCTTCTCATTCCAGCAGGATGAAGACACAATGTCAACAAAAGACCCAAGGGTTAAAGCAAAAATAGAGCCATGGAAAAATCCTAGCTCCAAGTCTTGATGGTACATATACAACCTAGAGACTATCCCGGTGTTCCCCCTCATTTCAGCAGGATGCGAATACTGCTATCAAATGAAATTGGAGCAATAGCATATTCCTAGCTCCGGACTTCAACTGCAATACACGTAGCATAGAGGTCCTACAGATATCTACCCTTCTTCAGCAAAGAATCGGCGCGACATCGTCAAAACAAAAAATGAAGTGACGGCATATTCCCAGCTTCGGGTCTTGACGGCAACTCATATAAAGCCTAAAAGACTATCGGAGATCATCCCACACTAGAGCAGAGTGGTTATGACTCATCGGGGCTCCAAATTGAGCATAACCTCAAGTAAGAAGCTTCATGGAAAATTCCTAACGCTTTCCCTTCTCACGGTAATATGACCTAAGGAGATTACTTGAAGACGTCTTGTCCAGCCTCCGAAGAGATCAGAGAACAATAGCCGCGGGGCTACACGAACAGCAGCTTGAAGACTGTATATCGAGGAATACATCAGCCAACGCGACAGTACCATGGAATAAAACCCTAGTACCACAAACCTAATGGGCCTATGTCATAAAGAATAGGGTTTATCTGCATATAAAGTTATGACAAGTTTTCCTGTAAACCCAAGGGAGGTAAACTAAAAACACTCCGAAATGAGTACATAAACTAGAGACTCCGAAATGAGTGAATAAACTACAAACTCAGAAATGAATACATAAACTAGAAACTCCGAAATGAGTGAACAAACTACAAACTCCGAAATGAGTACATAAACTAGAGACTCCGAAACGAGTGAATAAACTACAAACTCCGAAATGAGTACATAAACTAGAGACTCCAAAACGAGTGAATAAACTACAAACTCCGAAATGAGTAAATAAACTAGAGACTCCGAGACGAGTGAATAGACTAATTGGCGCAAAATTAAGACATCAAGAAACAGAAAGGCGCAACTCATAGAACTCGGGGCTCGGAATTACGTTTCTAAAGGATCAAGACCTGAGTTAATGATAGATGATCGACGCTTATGTCCTGACCTAAGTTTCTAAAATGTTCTGTATGATACGCCAGCCCGAAACCGGTTGTATGCTACGTATTACTCTACACTACTTCACTCACATGTATACCTATGTGAGTAAAGTAGTGGGGGGTATTTGTTTACACCGGTTTAAGTTTCGTTTACAGATATGTGTGAAAGAAGGCTCATTAATACATGCGCACGGAAGGTTAGTGCATGACGCGAGCACATCAGTGGCGTTTGCACTTAGCAAAAATCCCGAAGGGTGAAGTGCATATGCAAACGTGTAAGTTGCATCAATACGATCAGAAGAAGAACAGGTGTTAGAAATGAAGCACACGATGGCCAGCGATAAAAGGAAAGCATTTAAATAAACATTTTATGCTACAGGAAATAGATCGCCAAACACAGAATCAAAAGTACAAGGGTTTACAAAACTATGAATAAAGTTTTCTAAAGCCCTCTCAGCCTTCTCCAGCATGTCGAAGCGGCGATCTTCGCGAGGAGTTGCTCCCCATCGGTTAGTGCCGTGCCCATCGGCGAAGGCAGACATGATGGTCCGCTGAGCCCGTATGTGTCTTAGCAGCTGAGCAGAGCGATCCCTCAGAGGCTTGGTAATCAAAAGTGCCTCATGAAAGCACTCGATCTTGTCCTCCGCTGCGTCGAGCATCGCCGGAATCATCTCCACTGGATGAGGGGGAATGGCATTGAGTACGGACAGGAAGATCATCCGGAGCCAAATGGAGCCGATGGGGAGAGGAGATCCTCTACGAGTCAAGAGCTCGTGCAGCACCGTATCACATTGGTCATCCGTGAGAGCAGGATTCACCAAGCGTGCAACAAAACGAGGAACAATTTCCACGATAGGCACCTCCCATGGCTCCAATTAGCATACGGACGATTGCAAGCCATGACTCTTCTCCGTTAAAATGATTCTCTGAAAGTGAGAGAGAAAATGAGCATTACTTATATTATAAAAGGAGGCATTTAAGTCTCGGCACAGAAAATGTTGTGCATGGTGAAACTATTTCCAAGCTTTAACAAAAGAAGGCATTAGAAAAGAAAGTTTGACTCAGGAAAAGCAGAGAGAGAAGGTGAAAAGAAACCTTCATTAGTGGGGCAACGCCTGATCGCACGCTTTTGGCGTGTCGAGTTTTAAGAGTTCTAAAGTTTAACCGCGATCAGGACGGTGTCGCTTTGCAGCTAGCTGGTTGAGCATGGGTCGATCCACAGGGAGACGGAGCGTTTTACGTTCTTGTCGTTACGGGTTAATGCGCATGGGTGGAATTGTTCTTGTCTACCCTATGTGTTATATGCACAAGTAAAGTTGTTAGGATAAGATACGAAAGTGTAAGCTAAGGAAATCCGTATTCAAAACCTTTGAGCCGAGTCTTGACCAATTGAAGCTAGAGCAATCGGCAACAACGTGGATTAGGGGATTTAAGCACAGTATTCGTGGAATCCGGCTTATTGACCCTTGTCCTTCCATTCTTGTCTCTTGCTTTCGCCTCCGGCCAAACCGAACGCAACCGGTCGCGGTTAGGAATCACCGTTACCTTGGTAGGGTAGGGTGCCTAACGGAGTGCTTGCGTAAAGTTTGGGCGGAGTTCAAAGGAAAATAACGGGAAAAGGAAATGAGGAACGAAACGTTAACTTACAATATCGTATTTCTTCCTAACAACACCATATCAACAACCATTCACAAAACAAACCAAAAAGAGAGAACAAAAGAGAAGATAAACAAAGAGAAGAAAAGATTACAAGCAAGTAATTAAATGACATGGTAATAAATTGCAAGTAATAAAAGACAAGAATGAAAATGCAAGTAAAAGAGCAAGTAAGAAAGACTAAGAACCATAGAACTCAAGATAAGCCATGGGATCAATAGCCAACCCTTAAACTTGCAAGCTCAATCAGAGGTTGCAAGATCAAGAGAAGGGTAAAGAACTCATGTGAAATGAAGCACAAAAGAGAAGAGCTTTATTGATTCCATAATGATACAACCTTTGAGATCAATAACCAACCCTTAAACTTTCAAGCTCAATGAAGAGGTTGAAGGATCAAGAGAAGATTAAGAACTCAAGGGGACTAAGCTATTTACAAGAGGGAGAAAGCAAAATGAAAAGAATGATACAAATGTATAGCAAAATTGGACTCCTTCTCAGTTACCCAATGGTTTCCTTTTATAGACAAAACAAGACCTTTCCTTTAATTTGAATTTGAATGCACCCAAAGTTTGGAGGGAAGTTTGAATCTTTGAATTTTTGAATCACATCAACGCTTTATGCATTGAATGCACCATACCCACTCGTGCTTTGTGCTTGTCCCTCTCGTGCTTTGTGCTTGTCTCATGCTTTGTGCTTATCTCGTGCTATGTGCTTGTCCCTCTCTTGCTTTGTGCTTGTCCGAGACATGAATGACCACTGTCACATGTCTTGTCTCTGGAGCTGGTACGCGGCACTGGACAGATACGGATGACTGGAACCCGGTTTTATCTGTCTGTGACAGATGTTCTGGATATTGGCATAACTGTAGAGATTTTGTCTGATTTGTATTATTTTAGACTGGGAACCTATAACCTGTAAATATGTAGCAAACACGGATTAAAAGCACCTATCTATAAACAAATGAGCATAAGAATGGGCGGTATAAAATGCAGTTTTCTGTGATGAACAAATACCCCCAAACTTATCTTTTGCTCGTCCCGAGCAAAACCATTTATTCACAAAAGAGAATCCTAACCGCACTTTCACAGGGAACGCGATTGCACTGAGCATGTGCAACAAGCCGTTAAACCTCTAGGTGTCCCTAGTAGGAGGTGTGTTGTCTCCTGAGGGTTTTCAACGGATACTACCCACAAAATCCCGTCAAGTTAGTTTCATAAGTTAATATCGATTCTACTCCTACAGTTTAGTATCTAGGTTAAAAATTCTATCATCCTAAGTTAGAAATATCCAACCCTAATGCTTCACACCTATTTTCTATTTAACCCTAGATTATATACGTTCCAAAAAAAAGTTTAGAAAGATCTCGGTATCTCCTGAGTTTTCCTTCTAAAGTGCGGTCTCAAATCAGGGATTTTTATCAACTTACAGAAAACATAAGTCTTATTCTTTATTTCTATCTTTCCTCCAAATATCGATTATATACCCCTACGTGTGTGTAAATTTGCACCCCTACACTTAAGAATTCAAGTCAAGCTATAGTACCCTTGCCCTAATACCTAATACTACTTCTTTTCATTAAATGATGGACGGTGTTGCTCACACACCTTTCATGCGACTATTAATGCTTCTTGAGGCACTAACGGCCGATTACTGAATGCGTGAGCTTAAAGTGTAAATAGTATTTTCCAGGTCTTGACTTTATTTATTTTTTCTTTTTCTTTTTTTTCTTTTTTTTCAAGGCCGGATATATTTTTCATTATGCTCTTTTTGGTGTTTAGCTTTAAATACCGTTTTTTCTTTCATACTAGGTTTTCAGGCAAGAGTATTTCTAGGTATTCTCTACTATCCTAAGTTTCAAGGTGCGTGTATGTGCAGTTTGTAGGGTATATACTTTCTAAATTTGAACTTAAGAATAGAATCTATTTTTCAGATTTATCCTTCAGTAAAGCTTTAATACTTTCCCCTCATCTTGACTTAACTCAAGAACTGAACTCAAGATTACCTACTTCTATAAAAAAAAACTGTAAGGACGTATAATCACCAAGTTTAGACAGAATGAGGGTTATTTTTAGGGTTTTCAATTCCTAAGCATAGGATTTAGTTATTTCTAACGTATCAACTAAGCTTTCAGAATAAAAATCTAAGTTACCCTATTAGCTAACTTGACGACAAAGTTTTTATATTTTTGGAAAAAATTTCGATTTTTGTGGGTTTTTAAATAGGATATGAAAATGCAGAATATACAAATGAATGCGAAGGAAGAAAGCTTACCGGGCACACCCCCAATCTTAAACTTGACAGTGCCCTCACTGTCAAGCTACACCAAGAGGGTCAAAATTGTCGGCACTCCCCAAAATAAAATTTTATACAAAACAGAAAAAAGAAAACCAAAAATATATACACCAAAAGGATCCCCCCAAACTTAAGTAAAACAGCGTTTCCATTGTTAAGCATTGAAGTCCAGAATTAGGGGGAAAGAACAGTATCAATCTATACAAGGCCTTACCCAGGCCAAAAGTGAGCACCAACCATTCAAAAAATTTATCGCTATAATGTGGCGGTTGGTGAAAGAATGCGGAGAGGTAAGAAATGGAGAATACGCGAGACCGTATGTGGATAGAAGTGGTATACAGTCCCGGTATATGAGAAGAAGAATGGAGGAAGGGAAAAAGAAATTGAGTACGAACTTGAGGGTGGACATGGAGTGAATAGATTAGCACAATTTGTGATGACTGATGTGTAAGAAGCGTTTGTGCTAATCTATTAACCCATCGAGAAATGGGGTCAAATCCCCCAAGGTTCATGAGAAACCATAGGTACGCCGAACTTGGTAAACCAGACACAGGAAGTGAAAATGATACGATTTCTTGCAAGGTCGAAACGATGGAAAGGATGGAGGGAAGTGATTGAGGAAGGGTATCAGGTAAAGGTTCAGGAGGGTATACACAGTCAATGACAGGGACAGGACGAATTGGAAAATCCGACTCATTAAGCAAAACTGGTTCATCCTCAAAAATATCCTCAAAATTTTCCTCAAGATTCAGCACATCCATGCATTTATCCTCAAAATCCAGACGCATATGGGGTTCGGGAAAAACATTTAATGACTCGGGATGATGAATTGGAGAGAAAAACTCAGCCAAATCTATGGGTTCATCATCCAAAATATTCCCAGCGTCAATATCCTCAATCAAGTGAAAATCAATTTTCTCACACACCTCATCAAAAGCATGGATTTCAATCAATTTTGGTTCTAAGATGGAGGTGTAGAGGTCAAAAAGATTGGGTGTGGTTTCACTTAAAAGGGACCCTTCACAATCGAGTAAATCAAATACTACAAAGTCGCACAACTCATTAATCGTTCTATCTTCAATTGATAAATCATTTGGGACACTCGATAGACTTTCAAAACAGGAGTTGTAGGATTCAAGTTGAAACGGGTAGGTTTGATTTAGAAGGGTATACGGCTCACTCTCTCTACTCAAATTCTCAACATGTCCTACCGCCTCTTCATACATTTGAAAATTTGGAGCTAGATGGGAACTAGCTACCGGGTCAGTAGGTTGTATGAGGGCGGCCATGGACGTATTCAAATCCATCATCTGTTGGCATAACGCTACCCTAAAGTCTTCCAACGACTGTTCCAGACTAGACAGAGGTTGTGAAGGGGTTTCAGTAAAAGATTCAAAATTGTTTGGATACTGAAAACTCCCAAAAGGCTGTTCAGAAGCAATGTCTAGGGAAGGTGCAAAAGTCGGGTAGGACTGGTAGGAATTGAATGGTTGGAAAGGAGTAGGATCAACATTATGATAAGAAGGTGGTTGGAATTGTTGATCCCAAGAATTTGAAGTGGTGAAAAGAGTGAAAGATCGGCTACGAGATTGTTCAATATGTTCAGCGATGGACAAAGGACGACTTGCAAAAGGTGTATCAACATAAGCGGGTGCGGGAGGTTGAAAAGGTTGATACAAAGTAGATTGCGGAGGGCAAGTGTTTGTCCTAGACGCGTCTATGCGATCTTTCAATGAAATTTTGGGCATGGAGGGGTCGTTGGAAATTCGGCCAAAGCAAGAACCGTAGGAAGTAATGTCTGGATGTGGGTACCAAAGTTCGGCAAGAGTTTTTCGAGGTGGGGTACCCATGATATGAAGAGAGGAAGAAGAATAAGAGAAAATGAGAGGAAAAGAATGTAGGGTTTTTTTATTTTTATTTTTTTTATATATTTTAGTTAGTTATTAACAAAAGAATGAAATATACACACAAAAAGAATCTGGACAAAAACAATCACGACACAAAAATACCACACACCTAATCGGTCTAGGGTTCACCTAGGTCAACTAGACCTGCTCAAGAACTTGATTGGCGAAGTAAAACTGTGTCGAGAAACGGGCTCAAGATATACTGATCACGAGGCCAGGTAAGTGCAGAGATAAGGGGAGGTTTTCCGACGCTTTCGCGAAGGTCCTTAATTAAATAACCCTTTCTCTTTTGGCGGTTTCGCCGTTAACACTTTCCTAGACACGCCGTAAACAATATACCGTTAAGCGAGGTTCTAAACACAGTTAACTTCTCCTAGTGAGCGCGAAGTCCTTAAGGCTTAAAGTCTAGTTTCTTTTAAAATTTGTGCGGGTAAACGTTATGCTCAAGTTTGTGATTTGTGGGCCACGGAAAAGGTGATGAAATCCTTTACCGTATGTTGTGGGGTTCGCTTGCCCTTAAGTCCGTATTAATTGATGCAATGCGCAATTCAATAAAAAAATATTCAAAGAATCAAACAATCGTTTTTTATATTAAGCACGGCACTGCAACAAATACGGGTTAGTCAATTTTGGCGTTTGGTAGCGAACTTGCAAAGAATCCTGCGAAGAATAGTATATTGGATGCGTCGGATTTTGAGAAAGAAGGTGTTAGAAATACGTACCGATAAGTTTTTGGGTTAAGGAACCCCCGTTGAATCAAATCCGGTAGGCTTGAAAAGTTCGCTTGCGCGGGTCAAACTACCCGGATGTTTGGCACTGTACTTCGTAATCACCTTAACGTTGAATGTACACTTTGCTCCCCACGTTCGCCATTCGTAATTCCGCAAAATCCACAAATGTCGGGAAAAAAATGGATATTACTGCGGAAAAGCGATACGAATTCCCAAATACCTGCACACTTTTCAGTTCAAATCCAGAGTGCTTGCAGGTACAAAATCCAGAGAACAAAATGGGTTAAGAAGGTTAGTTTTTGTTTTGGTTTTAGTTTTTTGAAATTTTTAGTTGATTTTGAAGATATGGTTAGTTGTATAGATGAAATGTACAGAGATTAACCCGAAACAACAAGAATAAAAATGTTACCGTCTCCCCGGCAACGGGGCCATTTGATCGCACGCTTTCGGCGTGTCGAGTTTTAAGAGTTCTAAAGTTTAACCGCGATCAGGACAGTGTCGCTTTGCAGCTAGCCGGTTGAGAACGGGTCGATCCACAGGGAGACGGAGCGTTTTACGTTCTTGTCGTTACGAGTTAATGCGCGTGGGTGGAATTGTTCTTTTCTACCCTATGTGTTATATGCACAAGTAAAGTTGTTAAGATAAGATACGAAAGTGTAAGCTAAGGAAATCCGTATTCAAAACCTTTGAGCCGAGTCTTGACCAATTGAAGCTAGAGTAATCGGCAACAACGTGGATTAGGGGATTTAAGCACGGTATTCGTGGAATCCGGCTTATTGACCCTTGTCCTTCCGTTCTTGTTTCTTGCTTTCGCCTCCGGCCAAACCGAACGCAACCGGTCGCGGTTAGGAATCACCGTTACCTTGGTAGGGTAGGGTGCTTAACGGAGCGCTTGCGTAAAGTTTGGACGGAGTTCAAAGGAAAATAACGGGAAAAGGAAATGAGGAACGGAACGTTAACTTACAATATCGTATTTCTTCCTAACAACACCATATCAACAACCATTCACAAAACAAACCAAAAGGAGAGAACAAAAGAGAAGATAAACAAAGAGAAGAAAAGATTACAAGCAAGTAATTAAATGACATGGTAATAAATTGCAAGTAATAAAAGACAAGAATGAAAATGCAAGTAAGTAAAAGAGCAAGTAAGAAAGACTAGTAACCATAAAACTCAAGACAAGCCATGGGATCAATAGTCAACCCTTAAACTTGCAAGCTCAATCAAGAGGTTGCAAGATCAAGAGAAGGGTAAAGAACTCATATGAAATGAAGCACAAAAGAGAAGAGCTTTATTGATTCCATAATGATACAACTCTTGAGATCAATAACCAACCCTTAAACTTTCAAGCTCAATGAAGAGGTTGAAGGATCAAGAGAAGATTAAGAACTCAAGGGGACTAAGATATTTACAAAAGGGAGAAAGCAAAATGAAAAGAATGATATAAATGTATAGCAAAATTGGACTCCTTCTCACTTACCCAATGGTTTCCTTTTATAGGCAAAACAAGACCTTTCCTTTAATTTGAATTTGAATGCACCCAAAGTTTGGAGGAAGGTTTGAATCTTTGAATTTTTGAATCACATCAACACTTTATGCATTGAATGCACCATACCCACTCGTGCTTTGTGCTTGTCCCTCTCGTGCTTTGTGCTTGTCTCGTGCTTTGTGCTTGTCCCTCTCGTGCATTGTGCTTGTCCGAGACACGAATGACCACTGTCACATGTCTTGTCTCTGGAGCTGGTATACGGCACTGGACAGATACGGATGACTGGAACCCGGTTTTTATCTGTCTATGACAGATGTTCTGGATATTGGCATAACTATAGAGATTTTGTCTTATTTGTATTATTTTAGACTGGGAACCTGTAACCTGTAAATATGTAGCAAGCACGGATTAAAAGCACCTATCTATAAACAAATGAGCATAAGAATGGGCGGTATAAAATGCAGTTTTCTGTGATGAACAATGCCCCACGTGCTTCTCACGAGGGCGCTAGCACCAATATGCAAAACACAGAAAAGCTTCTGGGTAAGAATTAAATTTTTATACGGCACCGCACGTGCTCCTCACGCCGCGCCAATGTGCAAAGCACAGAAGCACTTTATGAGTAAGTATGGCGCTGCACTTGCTCATCACGCGGGAGCCAATGTGCAAAGCACAGAAACGCCCATCTTAAGAATTAAATTCTTAAGTTGCGCCCACGTGCACAACACGTGAGCGTCGGCGCCCAAGTAGAATTAAATTCTACGATACTCTCTATTAAACAGAGCCATTAGATCAAAAATCCAACGGAGATGATAAATCATCAAAATATAGGATCAAATTCTATTAGGAGAAAATATCTCCTAAATCTTTCTAAATAAGAAAGATACTCTTGGTCGGATCAATGATCCAATAATAGAATAAAATTCTATTTTTTGAAATATATTCTCTCAATCTTTCTAAACAAAAAAGATTGCTCTCTATAAAACAGAGAACTCTTGGATTAAAAATCTAATGGTGATTAAAAATCATCATTTTACAGAATAAATTTTGGATATGGGAGAATATTTCCCCGATCTTTTTATAAACAAGAACAGCATATTCTGTAAAACAGAAGTCCTTGGATCAAAGATCCAATGGTGGGTAAAATTCCCCAAATCAATTTTGAGTCCAATTAAATCAATTGGAATCTCATAATGAGAGATTTTCTTAAAACCAATTAATAATTTGCCTCCACTATATAAAAGACCCCAGACTTCAAGTCGAAAAAAAGAACGACTACCAGAGAAAGACCAAAGATAGAAAGAACAGATAATTCAATTATTAAAGAAGAAGAGCTTCCTTCTCAAAACCCTAGGTAAAGAAAAGAGATCAAAATATCTCTATTACCTATAATATCATATCTAAGGGTTTAACCCTTATAAAAAGAACTTAGTTCTTTCTTTGGATCTGAGATCCACAAGACAAGTCTCCCACAAGTTAAAAATTTAATTCTCATCGGGAAGATCTTGTTCTTGAGAATCAAAGATTCAGGGAAGATCAAATTTAAAATGAAAGAAGAGGGAGTCCAGAATACTCCAGAAATTCAGTTCCTTCAAATCGAGAACTCAGTTCTTTAAAAACTCAACCTAAAATCCTCAAATATAGTAATTTTAGCGAGCGTTAATGGCCAAAGCACCATTGATAGAGGTTTAACCTCTCTGAAAACATCAACAGAGATTAAATCTCCATATAAAAGAAATTTGCGCGTCATGTGCATCCCACGTGGGCGCCCCTCTTTAACAGCGCCTTGTTCATATCATAATATTGTAATTTATATTCCCCAATTCTTATTCGTTTTATAATTAAACAGGTGCTTTTGACGCATGTCTGCTGCATGTTACAGGATACAGGTTTTTGGAGCGAAAACAGTGAAAAAGACACAAGACAACAGAAAAGGGACTTTTTACCAACAAATAGACGGATCCTAGTCAAGCCGAGACTAATCACAGTTCACATAGGTACAAGGCAACGCAAGGTCCAAACATGACAAAGTGAAACGGTTAAAAGACCAATACAAATTTTCACTGAAGATATGGAGAAGAATAAGAAGCCAAACAAAGAAATAGGATGAAGAAATAACAAGCCCAGACAAGTACAATGAATCCCAGAAAAGATGGTGAGCCAAGCCCACCAAAGGGCCGCGGAACCGCGGCCCAAGCCCACTAATGCCGCGGTTCCGCGGCCATTAAGTGCCCGTGTCGGTGGATTTTTCTCGTGTTGGTGCGTCGGTGCGGGTGTTGGGATTTTTCGTGGGCATATCTGTAATTGCACATGCGCGAGACTCTGTAACCCTAGTTTTCCTGTTTTCCTATAAATTGTAATCACAGATCTGTAAAACTCATGCCTCTTTTCAATAAACAAAATTCAGATCTATTCTGTATTATTGCTTGGAGGGAGCCATCAAATTAGTAAGTTAATTTTATTTCTTCTCTTTTAATTCTCTTTTAATTAGAATGTCTTTTAATCCCCTAATGAGCGAGTAATTTCCTCGCTTGTTAGGGTTAGCCTTAGGGAAAGGTTTGAGAGATGAGATCTATCACCCCTTTCATGCCATTTCATACCCAAGAATTAGAACTTCATGCATGCACGCACAACCACTCCCTACGGCACCTTATCCATCGAGGTAATGGTGACACCGTAGTATAAAGGACCGGTTGCGCGTGTTTTCCATGGAGGTTAGGGTAATTATCGATAAAGGAAGGTTAAGAATCTAGAGAAAGAAACATCTTCCCAAAAGATTCTAATCCACTTTATTGATAATTACCGTAACATCTAATAGATCAAAAATAAGGCATTGAAAGCGGTGAGGAAACCTTTAATCTCCAAACTTCCCCTAAGCCTAACCCTAACAAGACTTTAATTTATATTAATTTAGTTTAGTGATAGATCTAGGTTTTAGATTTAATCAATACAAACAACATTTGGAATCAACTCGTAAAAACACATTAAGAAAATTACCCATCTCTGTGGATCGACCCGTACTCACTGGCTAGCTGCAAAGCGACGCCGTTTCTGATTACGGTTAACAAGTATTTTTAGACTAATCAAATGGCACCGTTGCCGGGGAAGGCGTAAATTTTTTTCTGTGTAATTTCGGGTTGATATAAATTTTAAAAAAATTATAAAAATCTGAAAAAAAAAGAAATAAAAATTATCAATTTTGATCTGTTTGAAGGGTGTATCTTTTGAATTTTATAGGAACAGTGAAGAGTCTCGGATCTGGAATTTTACAGAGGGCAAAAAGAAAAAAAAATCATATCAGAACAGAGAGCAAATATCATAACAGAGGAGTAGAAAATTTTTGGTGCTTCGATCCTTCCAACAGACCGCGTTTCCGCGGCAGAAGTGGGTCCCAGACCGCGGTTCCGCGGAGGCCATGTGGCTTCTTTGCACAAAATCGGCTCTGTTTGTTTTCTCCTTCTCCCCTCTGCAACCTCCATATATCTGTCTGTTAAAATTTTCTGCAGGAATTCTTTACGCTAAAAATCTTCTCCCCCTTCTAAATAACAGATTTTCTGCAGGTTTCTTTACGCCGCGCTAAAAAAATTGATTGCAAGTGAATTTTATTGTTTTACATAATTTAATTGGATTTTAAGGGGCTAATTGACCAAACTCAGATTGGGTGGGGATTTCATCACCCTTCCCAGGACCCCAGAAAACACCTAAAGCATTTGCATTGACCACAATTAATTAAAAAATACTAGACTCGGCCCTAAGGACGTCGAGCTCAATAGGAAAAAGGACTAGTATAGGCATCGACCGTTTATCCTAACTGACTCTGCGGTGTCTAGGCAAGTGTTTCTAGGCTAGTGGTTATTAATTAGGCCGACTGTTGTGGTTCCTTCCCACTTACCTGGCACTTACCTGGCCGTAATTGTCGGTGAAGAGGCGGTTTGATGTCCTATTTCTAGCCCTAGTAAGGAGCTGTCTAGCAGACCTAGGTGACCCTAGATCTAGGCCTGATTGTGCATGTGTGGTTGATACATTTGTGTCACAGGTCTCTTTTCAAAAACCTCTTTGCAAAACTCTCACATAAATAAAAAGAAAAAGAAAAAAGGGAAAATCTTTTCAAAACTTGCAACTTGTCGCTAAAGAAATCTTGCAACTCACTTACACCACTTCTTCTCATTGACGTTATCTTACCTCCACATTCTGTTTTTTTCTTTTTTCTGACTACACTACCCCTTTTAGTGTATGTCACTTTAGACTAGGGATACTAACGCCCGATTAGTCCGTGTTTCGTTGGTACCGACCGACGAACCTTTCGACACCGAAGTCGAAATTCCCTCCATTTCCTTACCTCCACCTTCAAATTCTTCTTTCGAAGGTATGTCGGGACACGACCCCAACGATACCTTACCGACGGGAATGATTCCACCTCCGTTAGGTGCGAATAACCCGAATCTTCCGCCTGTTGTAGCGCCCCCACGAATCGCGCTCCAGGATCTCTTCTACCCCGTCCCCACTTCTTTACCTACCTGTCTTTCACCCCCACCGGCAAATGGGGATAATTTTGAAATAAAACCATATTTCATCAATATGATGCCAAAATTTCATGGTTTGGAATCAGAAGATGCATATATCTTTATCAATAAATTCCAAAATGTATGCGCTATGATGAAAACGACCCAATTAAGTGATGACGCTATAAGGCTAAGGGTCATTCCTTTTACCTTATGTGACCCAGCCGAGAAGTGGCTATACAGCACCGCATCACATTCCATTAGAAATTGGGACGAGTTTGTGAGAGCTTTTCTGAAAAAGTTCTATCCTCATCACAAAACTGCTAGAATCCGTAACGAGATTATACAATTTTCACAGCTTCCTTCCGAACCATTTTGGAAGTGCTTCGAGAGATTTAAAGACCTACTTGTTCAATGCCCTCATTATGGGATCGAAAGTTGGCAACTTTTCCAAACATTATACGAGGGATTGAACTCGGCAACGAAGCAATTGCTAGAAACCATATGTCAAGGTCATTTTCTTTCCAAGTCTAGCGACGAAGCGTGGCAGTTTCTTGAGGATCTTAGTGAGCAAAAAATTCAGTGGGAGAGTACCAAGACCACATCATCTTCTTCTATTGGTCAATCTAGGGCAGGCATACATCAAGTAGATATGTCGATTGCTATGAAGGCCGAGATGGCCGCACTTATGAAAAAGCTAGAAGCCATTGAGACCAAAATCTCATCGCCTTCTCCTGCCCCTGTTATGCCTCCACGAACTGTTTGTGCTTGTTGTACGGATCCATCGCATCTAACCGAAGAGTGTCCTTATAATGCATCTACTCAAGGACAGGATCAAGTCAATGCTGCATTTCAGAAATGACAAAGAAACGATTCGTACTCTTCGACATACAATCCGGGATGGAGGAGTCACCCAAATTTCGCTTGGAACCAAAATCAACAAGTCCAAGGAAATAACAATTTTCAAAGACCTCCTCCTCCACAACAACAACAAGCACCTTCACAAACTCAAAACCAGCAACCTTTCCAACAACAACCTTATACAAATCAAACGAACAATTTGGTTCAACCAAATGATGATAAGGTTGTCTCGCTCGAAAAAAGTCTAGATGCATTTTTCAAGCAATCTACAGAATCCGCAGCAAGATTTGAAAATTATGTTCAGTCTTTGATGCATAACAATGCCTCATACGATCAAAGTATCAAATCTATTGAGGCACAAATTGCACAATTAACTGCTGCGTTGAGCGAGAGAGAAAATGGAAAGCTTCCATCTCAACCATTACCAAATCCCAGTCACACACAAAACGCATATCACAATCACAATGTTAATGCGGTGACCACGTTGAGATCCGGAAGAGTGTTGCAGAATAATGTGGGTACTAGTGATGACATCCCCGCCGGTGGTTCTTCTTCTTCTTCTCCATCATCACCTTCCCCTTCTTCATTTTCTTCACCTTCTTCTTCACCTTTTTCTTTAGAGCCTATCCTCCACCCTTCACACGGCTCTACTTCTTCTAACTCGAACGGACCCGTTTATCACAACACGAACACATCTACACGGGGTGCCGTTCCTACTCCACATTCTACTCCACAGACATTTGACTCAACAAATTTTCAAAATGCTCCATTTCCAAACAGGTTGAGTCCCAATAAACCAACTGCACAAGTGGAGAAGATTGTGGAGTTATTTAAGCAGGTTACCATAAATATACCTCTCTTGGATGCAATCCAACAAGCCCCTTCATACGCGAAAATCTTAAAGGGCTTATGCACCTCGAAGAGAAAGGCATCTCAAGTACCCAAGAAAGTGCTAGTGGCTAGTGCAGTGAGCAATACTATTAACCACCCTCAAACCTTACCCCAAAAACGAAAGGACCCGGGCTGTCCTACGATTTCAATCACAATTGGGGATAAGAAAATTAATCGAGCACTTTTAGATCTTGGGTCTAGTGTTAACCTGCTTCCCTACTCGGTGTACGAACAATTAGGGGTTGGAGAGTTGAAACCCACTCGTTGTACTCTCCAAATGGCTGATCGATCAATCACCCATCCAAGGGGTGAGCTAGAGGATGTGTTGATCAAAGTTGGGGAGTTCATATTCCCCGTTGATTTTATTGTTATGGATACACAACCTGTTGCTAACCCACGGAACCAAATTCCGGTGATCCTCGGTCGACCATTTTTCGTCACTTCCAATGCTGTAATAAACTGTCGCAATGACTCCATGACTCTATCCTTTAGGAAAATGTCTAGTGAGTTCAATATTTATAAGATGGGAAGTCTGCCCCCCGTGCCTAAAACTAGTACACGAGAAGTTTGCTCTGTTCACGAAATCACACAGGAGGACTGCAAGCTTGAAAGATTCTTGTTTGATGAAAACAGTTTTGACGCCACTAGTGCGTCCCTCCTTGAGCCTACCACCGTTGACACAGCCGATATGGATTATGAATGTTTCACTTTTTCGGATGATGATGACTCACAGCCCGAATATGAGTCTTTTGAATTTTTGGATGAGTTAGTCGAACCATCCGAATCGATTGTTTGCAGTGATTTCGAACCTGTGTTGGAGTCCTTTGAGTTCGAGGTAGATTTCGCAATGATTCTTTCGCCTCCGAAACTCGAACTCATGTCCTTACCGCCTCACCTTAAATATGCTTACATAGGTGAGAATGAGATTTTTCCCATTATAATATCAGCCTCTCTAGCTTTCGAGCAAGAGAACGCTATTTTAAAAGTCTTACAAGATAGGCGGCAAGTTTTCGGTTGGACTATGGCGGACATCGAGGAGATCAGTTCCATTATAATTCAATATCATATGCAATTGATGGATGATGCCAAGTTAATAGAGGACCCACAGAAACATTTTGGGGGTATTGTGGTTAGTCAACCTCCTCCTTTAGAAGTTGAACCACCCCCATTTCTTTTAAGAAGCTACGAGAATGCCAACATTCCTCTGATTGCTGATCATTCGCATTCTCGTTTTGATTCATCACCACCTCATATCTATTCACCTCCATACCTTCCATACCACCACTTCTATCTTCCCCAATTCTTTATGGATCGCTACAACTTATTCTTCCACCAACTAATACTCTTTACTGATAAATTTTTCAACTGGTTGGTGTTAACGTTTGGTCTATGCAAGGTTTGGCAGTAATGTATAACATAGTTTAAATGAAGTTTGGGAGAGGGCCTTTCTGTATATATTTTTGTTTTTCTTAACAATAAAAAAAATTATAAATAAATAAACAGGGAAGTGCCGGTATTTTGACCCTCTTGGTTTAGCATGACAGTGAGGACACCGTCAAGTTCAAATTTGGGGGTATGCTCGGTACGTCTTCTTCCTTCGCATTCAGTTGTACATATTTTTGCATTTGCATACTTATTTGAAAACCCATAAAAATTGAAAAATTTTGAAAAATTATAAAAATAATTGTATTCAACTTTGGCCTTATTTGACTAGAGTTTGACATATAGGTTAACTAGCTAGGAGCAACTAGATCTTAAACTTAGTGAATTAAAAACCCTAAAAATAACATTTCTTAAAGTTTAACGGTAGAAAGTATATGCCTTGTAGTTTATTTAGAAATAGGCAAATTTTGGGTTCACTTCTTGAGCTAAGTCGAAATAAGGGAAGAGTATTGATGTTCTTATTAGAGTATAAGTTTGAAAAATAGTTCCTAGCTTAAGCCTAGATTCTGAAAACGTATACCCTACAATTTGCACATTCACGCACCTTGAAACTTAGAATAGTAGAAGAGACCTTGAAATGCTCTTGTCTAAAGTCCTTAGTATAATGAAAATAAAAGAAAAAAAAATGAATAAAGAAAAAATGGACACTGGTTTTTGTGATTACTTAAGGCTGTAAAAAAATAGAAAAATATTTAGCGAGGGTGCTTCATCACCTAGTGCCTTAAACCAACTGGTTTGGGAGTCACTGCTAAAGCCTTGGGTGTTGCAAAAACTAGGAAGTATGCTTTAAACTGCTAACGCATCTTGTAATCGGTTGTTGGTACCTCAAGAAGTATTAACGGTCGCATGAAGGATGTGTAAGCAAATTTCATTTAAAAATTCACTAATAAGTGCTTTGGACAATGGACAAGAGTATGATTGCTTGATTTGAATTTCCAAGTGTAGGGGTGATCTATACACACACGTAGGGGTATATAAGTGGAGTTTAGATGAGAGAAAGGGATGAAGAATAGAACTTGTATCTTTAATAGAGTTGATAGAAATTCCTAAGTGGAGATGAAACCCTAGAAGGAAGACTTAAGAGATGTCGAAAGCTAAGTAGGTTTACATAACATATATAATCTTAAGTTAAATAATGAGGAAGTGTGAAGAATGTGGGTGGATAATTTGCAAGTCAAAAGATAATAGAATTCCTTGTTAGAAAACCTAATTGGAGAACAAAAGTCAATGGGCCAAATTGATAGGATTTTGTGGGTAGTATCCGCTGAAAACCCTCAGGAGACAACACTCCTCCTACTAGGGACACCTAGAGGTTTAACGGCTTGTTGCACGTGCTCAGTGCAATCGCGTTTCCCTGCGGAAGTGTGGTTAGGATTTTAGTGAATAAAAAAATAAGTTTGCTCGAGGACGAGCAAAAGATAAGTTTGGGGGTATTTGTTCATATCATAATATTGCAATTTATATTCCCCAATTCTTATTCGTTTTATAATTAAACAGGTGCTTTTGACGCATGTCTGCTGCATGTTACAGGATACAGATTTTTGGAGCGAAAACAGTGAAAAAGACACAAGACAACAGAAAAGGGACTTTTTACCAACAAATAGACGGATCCTAGTCAAGCCGAGACTAATCACAAATCACATAGGTACAAGGCAACGCAAGGTCCAAACATGTCAAAGTGAAACGGTTAAAAGACCAATACAAATTTTCACTGAAGATATGGAGAAGAATAAGAAGCCAAACAAAGAAATAGGATGAAGAAATAACAAGCCCAGACAAGTACAATGAATCCCAGAAAAGATGGTGAGCCAAGCCCACCAAAGGGCCGCGGAACCGCGGCCCAAGCCCACTAATGCCGCGGTTCCGCGGCCATTAAGTGCCCGTGTCGGTGGATTTTTCTCGTGTCGGTGCGCCGGTGCGGGTGTTGGGATTTTTCGTGGGCATATCTGTAATTGCACATGCGCGAGACTCTGTAACCCTAGTTTTTCTGTTTTCCTATAAATTGTAATCACAGATCTGTAAAACTCATGCCTCTTTTCAATAAACAAAATTCAGATCTGTTCTGTATTATTGCTTGGAGGGAGCCATCAAATTAGTAAGTTAATTTTATTTCTTCGCTTTTAATTCTCTTTTAATTAGAATGTCTTTTAATCCCCTAATGAGCGAGTAATTTCCTCGCTTGTTAGGGTTAGCCTTAGGGAAAGGTTTGAGAAATGAGATCTATCACCCCTTTCATGCCATTTCATACCCAAGAATTAGAACTCCATGCATGCACGCACAACCACTCCCTACGGCACCTTATCCATTGAGGTAATGGTGACACCGTAGTATAAAGGACCGGTTGCGCGTGTTTTCCATGGAGGTTAGGGTAATTATCGATAAAGAAAGGATAAGAATCTAGAGGAAGAAACATCTTCCCAAAAGATTATAATCCACTTTATTGATAATTACCGTAACATCTAATAGATCAAAAATAAGGCATTGAAAGCGGTGAGGAAATCTTTAATCTCCAAACTTCCCCTAAGCCTAACCCTAGAAAGACTTTAATTTAGTTTAGTGATAGATCTAGGTTTTAGATTTAATCAATACAAACAACATTTGGAATCAACTCGTAAAAACACATTAAGAAAATTACTCATCTCTGTGGATCGACCCGTACTCACCGGCTAGCTGCAAAGCGACGCCGTTTCTGATTACGGTTAACAAGTATTTTTGGACTAATCACGCCTCACGTGAAACACACGTAGGCGCCATATAAAAAGTGAGTTCCACTTCACATATAGCCAAAACGGCTGAGATCTTAGCACTGATTGAGCAGCGCCCAGCGCCTTATGTGCTCCTCACGTGGGCACCACAAAAATAATAAGAGTGCTTAGCACTTCACATACAGCCAAAACGGCTGAGTGCTTAGCATTGTGTAATACCCAGCCCCTTTTTATACCAATATCTGTATTTCTCTTTCACCTATAAAATTTATTTATTTTACTTATAATTATATATTTATTTTAAAACTCCATTAAACACCAAAACCCAAATCTTTCTTTTTCTTTTTCCATTATTTCTTAACTACCCAGCCCATTTCTTTTTATTTATTAAAAATTTAAACCCAAACTCTTTCCCTAAAGCCCAGCAGCCCGGCCCCCTTTTCCATTCTCTTATAATTCTTTTTATTTTTATTTTGCAGCCCGGCCCAGCAGTTTTCCTCAGCCCACGAGAATTTAAAAAGAATTTATTTTTTTAATTTTTACCCCGGCCCACTTCCTTCAGCCCGCAGCTGCCTTACCCGACCCGGCCCACTACCCTTCTCCTCTTCCCCAATGGCTCTTTTCTTTCACGCGCTCACGCTTTCCCCCGATCCGCTTCCTCCGCCTTACCTCGCGCCCACGCCCACGCCCACGCTCGTGCGCCGTTACCCCCACGACGCGCAACCCTCGCGATCCCCTCGTCTTCCCTATCTCCCTCACCCCTCTCTCTTCTCAAACCTCCTCCTCTCTCCCAACCCACCACGAAATCCACTGCCTCCATCTCAACACCGACGACGACGACGCCGCCGACGACCCCACCACCTCGTACTCCCCTCGCTCACTCCTCCTCCACCAACAGCACCCCTCACCACTCCACTCCATCAACCAAGTACCCCTGCCGAGCACCCCCTGCACACCCAACCCACTGCACCCGAGCTCGACCACGACACCGGCGATCTCCCCATCACGTCGTCGACTCCCCCGCACCCTCCTCGTCATCAGCACCATCACCGTCACCTCCAAGCCCAAGCCCCACTGCGACTCCTCTCTCTCCCTCTGTTTCCCTCTCTCTCTAAGTTTCTCTCTCTCTGTCTCTCTCTCAATCCCTCTGTCTCTCTCTCTCTTTCTCACTCTCTCTCTCTAAATCTCTATGTTTCTCTCCCTCTCAATCTCTCTCTCTCTCTCTCTCAATCACTCAATCTCTAAATCTCTCTCTCTCTCTCCTTCTTCCCACGCCTCCTCCTTCGAACACCATTGCCATTCCCTTGCCGTCATCACCTTCTCTTTCGACAGCCGCAGCCCTCCAACCGCCAGCCCGCACCCACGAGACCCCTTGTTGTGCCGCATCAACAACAAATCCAATCTCGAGCCAAGGTCGAGACTTTTGTCACTAGTGGGCCATGCCGTGCCGGAATCGTCGTTGCTGTGCCGCGCGTGTGTCGTTACCACTGCCGAGCATCTCCAAACAAGTATTTTTACTTGCTACATGCTAATCTATTCGCGTTACAAACTTAAATCGTATAGATTACAAGTTCACAATTTCCGGTAGATTATGTGGAATACCTGTTCGATGCATGATCCCAATGAAAATACTCACCTAATTTGATGGAATTGGATTGTTCATGTTGGCCCTTGTAATGACGAATATCTTGTATGAATCTCACTGGAAAATACGACTGTTAGTGACTAAAATGAATACCCCCAAATATACTCGTAAAACAAGAATTTTCCCGTATCTTAAAATTGTTAAAATCATCATAAATTATATACATACTGGAATGTTGCGTTCAAGGGCTCAAATCGAAGCCGACTCGACGAACTATAATCCTATGCAAATTTCTATTTGTTTCTGTACTAAGGTTGTGACGATAATTGGGTCGGAGTGCGACTCTGGACTGCAGTCCAGAGCGACTCTGGTTACTGTTTGCTGTCCCGTAATGGGTACCACCTTGTTTCCTTAACTCGTATGTTGCGGAACTCTGCAGTTTATTAAAGGTAAATCTGTTATCTAAATAACACAAGTGGTTTCATTCCGTTTCATCGTCGTTTGCTATTTAATATGTAAATTAAGAGGGCAGGACGTATAAAAGTCCAGAACAGATTCAGAAGTGACATACCAGTGTTAAATAGTGTAAAACTTTCGACGTACAGACATGATTGAGGACCCGTCTATTGCGTTCAATACCCTACTGAAAACCTAGATTTCATTCAACTGTAGCGTCGCTAAATTCTGATCCCAATTAGGATTAAAATGCGTTGCGAAACGGACTTCTGATTCTGAAACCGGATTTCCAACAGCGAACGCTTAAAATGAAATGTCCGTATCTAGTGATCCTGAAACCCGCTTGATGTGAAACCAAATTCGCTGGATAGATAATCAAACATACTATTTATTCCCCGTTCATCGTTTCGCTAAACTGTGCACGTATGATTTATGATAAATTATGCAAGTGGTAGAATACTGATTTATGACATCTTAATCATGCTTTACATACTATTTCCTCATCATATGATACATATGTCACTGCATTGATAACCTAGTGATCATGTGCATTACCCAGTGTTAGCTATTAGTGGTGATTGTGGCAAGTACGTTAGTGTTCGTGCATGAGTGGATAAGTGAAAGTGACACGTATTTGTACACAATCAGTGAACCCTATTATTCTATTGCATTGTCGACGTCTGTGGGACGCGTGTAAGTATGACTATAAGTGGTATAGGACACTTTTGGAAGCTCTCGCATGGGTGTCACAGATAAGGCACCGGACACTGCCATTTATCTTGGGTATTAGTCGGGACGTGCTTGATGGAGATCCTGTCTCCAGTTCTCGCGCAGACTTGTCATGGACCGACCGGTATTTGAGGTTATGGTTGGCGTTTGATGTAGACTACGGGGTGTGGGGTAGTTTGAGTATGAGTTCAACAGAATCTCGGAAGTCCCCTGCCGGCTTATATATATATGGAGATATATGGAGATTTACAGGGTACATGATTATTACCGTGAGTTATATTTTAGGCCCGTGGTCCCTTGCCCTTGGGTCTTACCCTTGGGTGGAGGACACTCGCGAGTGGTTGACTCTCACACTTGGACTGACGATAGGCTTAGTGACCTGTACAGTGAGACTTAGAGACTGATAGGGATAATGGCATTGATATACATTACTTACTGTGTTGACATACCTGGCATACTATTTTACTGCTTTACCGTTCACCTGATCTATTGGACACTTCATTGGTTACTGCATGTTCATATCTTTACCGTCTTGATTTACTGTTATATATCTATTATCACTGTCCGAGTTTCCACTTGCATCTATATATTTATATTGCTATTGTGTCGCTCTGACGACCTGAGTATGCATGCTCAGTGTGAGGAGTGGATCTAGCCGGGACCAGGACCAGACGTACATCATGGACATTTTGATCAGCTATCCAGAGCTATACTCTTTTTACCTCCATCAGGTTAGTTCCTTGTATTCGTTTTGTTTCAGTTACTGCATTTCTCATTACCTGTGCGTTGTTTACTGATTACCACGTAAAGCTAGAAGCCGAAGTGTGACTATGGCAGGATATTTCCTTGACCGTAGGAGCATGGCTGGCCTTGTCAACCCCTCGTATTCCGTATTTTGGGAAGCGGGGCGTGACATGGTTTTGTTGGTATCAGAGCTAGGTTTTGCTTTGATTGGGATTGCAGTTTCCATGTAGTGCTTGACAATCTAGGACATCCTTCGGTCTAGATTATAAACTTGTTATTCTTAATCTTTATTCACATAGTGTATTCTGCTGTCCATCCGCCAGGGTTTCGGGTAACTTAGCAGAGTTACAGGGTTGTAATTGTGAACTGCGTCATAGTCACAATACTGTACTCTGTTTGAGTGACTTAGAGTCCTGCAGTTGATTCCCACTTGTTTGAATTTCACAGCATCCTATATTCTTGATTCCTTGCATAATCCGTATTGTATTTCAATTCTTATAGCTTGTGCCTTTTCGTCCTCAAATTGTTATTTCAGGATCATGTCTTCCAACGACTCTTCCTCTATCTCCACTCCCCAGAATCAGACCGTAGAGATCCTGACTGCACTGCAAAGTCTGAAGGAAGCCCAGGAGCAAACAAACGACCTGTTAGCTGAAGGATTGAGAAGGCAGGTGAATCAGGCACCAACAAAAGTCTCCAATCGTAAAGAGATCCCTGTTAGACGAGGAAAAGAGGGGAAGATGAAGCGCCCATTTGTTCCCCCATGACAGAAGCAGCAGAAGACCCAATGTTGTGGGTACTGTAAGAGGTCAGGACATCTTCAGAGGGATTGTCGTCGCGCCCAGGGGAAATGCCTGATTTGCGGATCCAGCGAACATCTTATCAACGATTGCCCTAAAAGGAAGGAGCTACAAGGAGGAGACTCGTCCACACTCTCCACTTCTGCCAAGTGATGATTATTGCGTAGTTCGAACTTCAAGGATAGGGCGGACCCAGCGCAGGACTCAACTCGCGTGACGAGAGTGCAGCGGTCTAGTAATCGAAGAAGAGTTATCACATTTTCTGCTTTTAATAAAATGTTGTCACTTGTAAATATTTCCCCTTTCGTTTGAGATCCTGTATCCATTAAACTTTTGGCCGAATGTAATAAAATCCTGAGTTGTGATGTATGTATCGTCTTCTTTTCCCCCTCACTTTACTTATACCATTCGTTGCATCAGTATTCTAGATTTTGTCTTCAGTCCCTGCTTACCGCATATTTTTCTTGTACTCCGTATCCTTGATTATTTTTCCTAATATGTTCCATTGTATGATCATGACTCTTTCTTTTCAGGCCATGGCCCATCCTGGAGCAGCGCCGCATCTAGATGAGGATGCACAGTCATGCGTTTCCTTAGACCGCATGCTGGTGAGTTCTGACGATGAGGTCAACAGTCCCCAGGTCATTTTCGGAAACAGCGATTCCGAGGACGAAGGAGCCGCCGCCCCAGAGGTTGACATGATAGGCGATTCCGACGAAGAGGAAGGAGACCCTGAAGAGAACCCGATAGAGGAATATCCTGGGGAAGGCCCGATAGAAGAAGATCCAGTGGAGGAAAATCCCATGGAAGAGAATCCAGAAGAAGAGGATCACATGGAAGCAGACCTCGATGAAGAAGCTCCAGCCAAGGAAGAAGAACCAGAAGAACAAGACCCTGCGGTAGAAGAACTCCCAATGGCGGTCCCTACGAGGCGCTATAGAAATGGACGACCCTACCTGAGCGCGCGAGCCTACCGTAACCTGCTGAACCTCCACAACCGCGACTGACGGGATTTAGTTGTTGTCTTCTCTGGCCAAATAAATTTGTGTATAGTTTAGGGCCATCTGTTACTTTTCGAGAGTGCTTTGTTTCGAATTTTCTGGAATGAAATAAAATTGGCTAAGTTCGTTAATCTTTTGATCTTCTTGGTCCACATGATGCTTGGCTGTTTCCCCTATACATTCATCTTCTCCTGAGATCCCTGACTGTCCACCCCTGTACCTTGTGCTGTTTCGACCCTCACTTAGATTAACAAGTACCGCACCCTGATCTTTTGAGTGGGCCACCCTTCATCCTTCGTATACGCTTCGTTTGGGATCCTTCTGGGAGGGGAAATTGATAGTAAAATTTCCGAGTTACCTGACCCTTCGGATTTTTTATTCTCTTGATATGTCGACCGTTTCCTTCCCATACATTCCCTTCCCTCCTGAGGTTCATTACTGTTCACCCTTACACCTCGAACTTTTGTGTGAGCCACACTCCATTGTAATCCCTACCCTAGCTAGCCCTATACACTTTTGTGCTTTTCCCTGTTACCCTAACTACATTTAGGGGCATCATTATTCGAAAATTTAGTTTTCATTATTTTGAATTTATTGAAGAGTGCGTGTTATTGACTACTCCGTTTTATATATTTTAAGTACACCACTACTTTTCTCATTTTTTCGGTAGCGCAACCATATGTTTTACACATATTATTTTGGTGCTATGCTTCTTATTTTCACCATATGGTTTCCTAAGTTATGTTAAAATGGTTTGATTGATACGTTATTCTAAAAAAAAATGTTTTAAACCACCGACAAGTACTTCACTGCTTCGTTAGAATTATGCCTTATACTTATTATTTTCTGCTGTGCTACTTTTGATATACTTATATGTGCACATATTTGAGTTTCGATTTTATCGAACACGCCTCGAATATTATTGTTCGTTATTGTTATTTTCTCGTATACATGTAGTTTGTCCTTATAGTTGTTCCTGCCTTATACTTATTTAGACCTATCCTTTTATACGTTGTTCTTACATATATATATACCTTCAAAATTTTATCCACCCGTTTTAAGTAAATCACTATGTATTAGTGTTCGATGTGGTAACTTTTCGCTTATTATAGTATAGCTTGTCGTTTCTTTTAAATTTCGAGGACGAAATTTTTGTAAGGGAGGTATGATGTAATACCCAGCCCCTTTTTATACCAATATCTGTATTTCTCTTTCACCTATAAAATTTATTTATTTTACTTATAATTATTTATTTATTTTAAAACTCCATTAAACACCAAAACCCAAATCTTTCTTTTTCTTTTTCCATTATTTCTTAACTACCCAACCCATTTCATTTTATTTATTAAAAATTTAAACCCAACTCTTTCCCTAAAGCCCAGCAGCCCGACCCCCTTTTCCATTCTCATATAATTCTTTTTATTTTTATTTTGCAGCCCGGCCCAGCAGTTTTCCTCAGCCCACGAGAATTTAAAAAGAATTTATTTTTTTAATTTTTACCCCGGCCCACTTCCTTCAGCCCGCAGCTGCCTTACCCGACCCGGCCCACTACCCTTCTCCTCTTCCCCAACGGCTCTTTTCTTTCCCGCTCTTGCGCTTTTCCCCGATCCACTTCCTCCGCCTTACCTCGCGCCCACGCCCACGCCCACGCTCGTGCGCCGTTACCCCCCACGACGCGCAACCCTCGCGATCCCCTCGTCTTCCCTATCTCCCTCACCCCTCTCCCTTCTCAAACCTCTTCCTCTTTCCCAACCCACCACGAAATCCACTGCCTCCATCTCAACACCGATGACGACGTCGCCGCCGACGACCCCACCATCTCGTACTCCCCTCGCTCACTCCTCCTCCACCAACAGCACCCCTCACCACTCCACTCCATCAACCAAGTACCCCTGCCGAGCACCCCCTGCACACCCAACCTACTGCACCTGAGCTCGACCACGACACCGGCGATCTCCCCATCACGTCGTCGACTCCCCCGCACCCTCCTCGTCATCAGCACCATCACCGTCACCTCCAAGCCCAAGCCCCTCCGCGGCTCCTCTCTCTCCCTCTCTCTGCAACTGCACCTCTCTCTCTCTCTACATCTCTCTCTCTGTTTCCCTCTCTCTCTAAGTTTCTCTCTCTCTGTATCCCTCTCAATCTCTCTGTCTCTCTCTCTCAATCACTCAATCTCTAAATCTCTCTCTCTCTCTCTCTCCTTCTTCCCACGCCTCCTCCTTCGAACACCATTGCCATTCCCTTGCCGTCATCACCTTCTCTTTCGACAGCCGCAGCCCTCCAACCGCCAGCCCGCACCCACGAGCTCCCTTGTTGTGCCGCATCAACAACAAATCCAAGCTCGAGCCAAGGTCGAGACTTTTGTCACTAGTGGGCCATGCCGTGCCGGAATCGTCGTTGCTGTGCCGCGCGTGTGTCGTTGCCACTGCCGAGCGTCTCCAGGCAAGTATTTTTACTTGCTACATGCTAATCTATTCGCGTTACAAACTTAAATCGTATAGATTACAAGTTCACAATTTCCGGTAGATTATGTGGCATACCTGTTCGATGCATGATCCCAATGAAAATACTCACCTAATTTGACGGAATTGGATTGTTCATGTTGGCCCTTGTAGTGACGAATATCATGTATGAATCTCACTGGAAAATACGACTGTTAGTGACTAAAATGAATACCCCCAAATATACTCGTAAAACAAGAATTTTCCCGTATCTGAAAATTGTTAAAATCACCATAAATTATGTACATACTGGAATGTTGCGTTCAAGGGCTCAAATCGAAGCCGACTCGACGAACTGTAATCTTATGTAAATTTCTATTTGTTTCTGTACTGAGATTGTGACGATAATTGGGTCGGAGTGCGACTCTGGAATGCAGTTCAGAACGACTCTGGTTACTGTTTGCTGTCCCGTAATGGGTACCACCTTGTTTCTTTAACTCGTATGTTGCGGAAATCTGTAGTTTATTAAAGGTAAATCTGTTATCTAAATAACACAAGTGTTTTCATTCCGTTTCATCGTCGTTTGCTATTTAATATGTAAATTAAGAGGGCAGGACGTATAACAGTCCAGAACAGATTCAGAAGTGACATACCAGTGTTAAATAGTGTATAACTTTCGGCGTACAGATACGATTGAGGACCTGTCTATTGCGTTGAATACCCTACTGAAAACCCTATATTTCATTCAGTGTAGCATCGCTAAATTCTGATCCCAACTAGGATTAAAATACGTTGCGAAATGGACTTCTGATTCTGAAACCGGATTTCCAGCAGCGAATGCTTAAAATGAAATGTTCGTATCTAGTGATCCTGAAACCCGATTGACGTGAAACCAAATTCGCTGAATAGATAATCAAACATACTATTTATTCCCCATTCATCGTTTTGCTAAACTGTGCACGTATGATTTATGATAAATTATGCAAGTGGTAGAATACTGATTTATGACATCTTAATCATGCTTTACATACTGTTTCCTCATCATATCATACATATGCCACTGCATTGATAACCTAGTGATCATATGCATTACCCAGTGTTAGGTATTAGTGGTGATTGTGGCAAGTACGTTAGTGTTCGTGCATGAGTGGATAAGTGAAAGTGACACGTACTTGTACACAATCAGTGAACCTTATTATTCTATTGCATTGTCGACGTCTGTGGGACGCGTGTAAGTGTGACTATAAGTGGTATGGGACACTTATGGAAGCTCTTGCATGGGTGTCACATATAAGGCACCAGACACTGCCATTTATCTTGGGTATTAGTCGGGACGTGCTTGATGGAGATCCTGTATCCAGTTCTCGCACAGACTTGTCGTGGACCGACCGGTATTTGAGGTTATGGTTGGCGTTTGATGTAGACCACGGGGTGTGGGGTAGTTTGAGTGTGAGTTCAACAGAATCTCGGGAGTCCCATGCCGGCTTATATATATATGGAGATATATGGAGATTTACAGGGTACATGATTATTACCGTGAGTTATATTTTGGGCCCGTGGTCCCTTGCCCTTGGGTCCTACCTTTGGATGGAGGACACTCGCGAGTGGTTGACTCTCACACTTGGACTGACGATAGGCTTAGTGACCTGTACAGTGAGACTTAGAGACTGATAGGGATAATGGCATTGATATACATTACTTACTGTGTTGACATACCTGGCATACTATTTTACTGCTTTACCGTTCACCTGATCTATTGGACACTTCATTGGTTACTGCATGTTCATATCTTTACCGTCTTGATTTACTGTTATATATCTATTATCACTGTCCGAGTTGCCACTTGCATCTATATATTTATATTGCTATTGTGTCGCTCTGACGACCTGAGTATGCATGCTCAGTGTGAGGAGTGGATCTAGCCGAGACCAGGACCAGACGTACATCGTGGACATTTTGATCAGCTATCCAGAGCTATACTCTTTTTACCTCCATCAGGTCAGTTCCTTGTATTCATTTTGTTTCAGTTACTGCATTTCTCATTACCTGTGCGTTGTTTACTGATTCCTACGTAAAGCTAGAAGCCGAAGTGTGACTACGGCAGGATATTTCCTTGACCGCAGGAGCATGGCTGGCCTTGTCAACCCCTCGTATTCCGTATTTTGGGAAGCGGGGCGTAACACATTGATTGGACAGTGTCCAGCGCCGCACGTGCTCCTCACGTGGGCGCCACAAAAATAATAAGTGTGCTTAGCACCCCATAAATAGCCAAAACGGCTAAGTGCTTAGCACTGATTGGGCAGCGCCTCACGTGCTCCTCACGTGGGCGCCACAAAAATAATAAGAGTGCTTAGCACTCCATAAATAGCCAAAATAGCTGAGTTCTTAGCATTGATTGGGCAGCGCCTCACGTGTTCTTCACGTCGGCGCCACCAAAAAAAAGAAAGAAAAATGCGTAACACTCCATAAACAGCCAAAATGACTGAGTGCTTAGCGTTCATTGGACGGCACCCATAATTAAATGCTTCACATGACACCCATGTGAGTGTCAAAGCGTCAAACAAGTGCTTAGCACTTTTGCATAAAAAAAGGGGGGACTGAACCAACAGAGTCCAAATAAGTGCTTAGCACTTCTGAACAAAAAAAAAACTGAGCATACTAAGCCCAAATTGGGTAAGTCTATAAAACTTTCTTATAACTGAGCCTACAATGCTCTGTTGTTTGGATCTTAAATAAAAATGATCCTTGAAATTTGTCTAAGTTGATCTTAGTCTCAAATTAGACTAACATATCTTTAGTTAAAAATAAATTGAGCCCAAATGCTCACACATTTAAGTTGATCTTAATCTCAAACCAGATTAACAGTCCTTAAATAAACCAAACCCATACTAAAATATACGGATTTTGACTGATCCGCGTCCTACGGGCGATGACATAAACTAGTCTCCGTATACAATCCACGGGCAACCAAAACAAAGAAAAAAAACACACACGATACGAAGTGAACTGCTGGAGAAGGAGAAAGTGGTTATCGCAATGCGGTAACGTAGTTAACTGTAGGAGTTTGCGCCTGCAGGGAAGAGCGTCTCCACAATCAAAAATCCTTCATAAAATGAGGGGGAATCTGATGAAGTTTGCTACAACAGCCGCATCTATCCAAACCTCCGATATATGGTGTCATAAATCAACTTGATATCTTCGGAGAGGTGGGTATATAAATCCATATAGTATATGCCCCCAAACTCAGGCAAGAAGATCTATTCCAGTTTGCCTCTGTTTTCGGCGGTGAAGAATATATATAGTGCTAAGCACTTTTTATATGGCGTCCACGTGAAGAGCACGTACGGCGCTAGGCGCTGCCCAATTAGTGCTAAGCACTCAGCCGTTTTGGCTGTATATGGAGTGTTAAGCACTTTTTGTGTGGCACCCATGTGAGGCGCTATGCGCTGCCCAATCATTGCTAAGCATTCAGCTGTTTTGGCTGTATATGAAGTGCTAAGCACTTTTATTCAGCCCCCACGTGTGTTTCACGTGAGGCGCTGGCCTTCTACTTTGGGCGCCCGCGTGTTTTTCACGTGAGGCGCTGGGCGCTATTGGAAGGGCGCCCATGTGAGAAACACGTGAGGCACTAATCTCTGTTAATGCCATTTTGGTCATTAATAATCATCAAGATCTTTATTTTGAGGACCTTGGATCGTTTTTTCTTGATTGGAGAACTAAGTTCTTCTTTTCTTTTTATTTGAACTAAGTTCTTTATGTAGAGTTAAACCCTAATTTCGGAGGAATTAAATTCCCAGAACATGTGTTTTTTTTCCTTTTTCTTTCTTTTTTAACCTAGTTCATTTCTGAATCTTTGATTCTCAAGAACAAGATCTTCCCGATGAGAATTAAATTCTCAACTTGTGGGAAACTTGTCTTGTGGATCTCTGATCCAGAAGAGGAACTAAGTTCTTTGAGAAAGGTTAAACCCTTAGATAAGTAAAAATAGATATTTTGATCTCTATGTTTTTTGTACCTAGGATTTTGAGGAAGAAAGCCTTCTTCTTTTCTTGAGAATTGAATTCTCTATTGTTTTGGAAGATTTCTGTATTTTTTAGAAGCTTATGGGGAAGTTTCTTTATATGAGACTTGAAGTCTCGGGTCCTTTATATAGTTGAGGCAAGTTTGTTAATTAATTTTGAGAAAATCTTTTATTTGGAGATTCCAATTGATTTAATTGGTCTCAAAATTGGTTTGGGGCATTTTACCCACAGTTGGATCTTTGATCCAAGTATTTCTGTTTTACAAAATATGTTTTTTTATTTTTAACAAGATTGGAAAAATATTTTCCCATATACAGAATTTTATTCTGTCAAGCGGTGATTTTTTAATCACCATTGGATTTTTGATCCAAGGGTTCTCTGTTTTACAGAGAGAAATCTTCTTTGTTTGTAAAGATTGAGGAAAAATATTCCTCATAATAGAATTTAATTCTATTGTTTGATTATTTATCATCACCATTGGATTTTTGATCCAACGGCTCTGTTTAACAGAAAATATCCTAATTTTTTGTTAGGGAAATGTAGAATTTAATTCTACTGTTGTAAACTTGGACGCCGGCGCTCATGTGTTGTACACATGGGCGCCACTTTAGAATTAAAATCTTATTTATGATAGGCGTTTCTGTGCTTTACACATTGGCGCCCATGTGAGGAGCACGTGCGGCGCCATATAAGAATCTAATTCTTATATAATGAGCGCTCATGTGCTTTGCACATTGGCGCCCACTTGAGGAGCATGTGTGGCGCCATATAAGAATATAATTCTTATATAATAAGCGCTCATGTGCTTTGCACATTGGCGCCCACGTGAGGAGCATGTGCTGCGCCATCATAGGATTTAATCCTACAAGATTGGCGCTGGCGCCCTCATGAAGCGCACGTGAGGTGGCGCCTCATTAAAATTTAACAGAGCTTGGATTTTTTATATGATTTAAATTTTGGGGGAACAAATGCCTTCCACCGTTGTTCTCACGTGACTCACACGTGGGTGCAACGGTGTCACTTTTTCCACCGTTTGATCTTCTAGAGAGTTGAACCGTCCCTTCACATCCTATAAATAGAGCCTTTGGCCCTTGAGATGACTGTCGTTTTATCATCTTCTTGAAGTTTCTTTCTTCTTTGAGAATTTAATTCTTATCTCAGAGCTTAGATCTCTGCCTACAGAATTTCCTCTGATTAGAGTTAAACTCTTGATTTTGTGGGGGCCGTTGATTTTTCTTTAGACTGTAATGATTTTAGTATTTTGATTGCTAACCCTCTACTGGTTTTCTTTTCAGATACTATGGCTTCTAATTTGTATGATCTTGAAGAGATTGTCTCTTATGAGGAGATTCGCATCTAAGGTCGCTGTCAAGGCCAGGAGTTTACTGATGCCCAATGTGCCAAGGTGATGCATCGCTTTGACGATCACAACGGTTGATTGCTCCCCCGCCGTTCTACTCTTTTAAATATCGTTGTTGGGTCGATCTGGAAATCTATACCCAGGCGTCTTGAAGTTATGTCACTCGAAGCGCTCGATGACGCCGAGGATAAGGTACATTCAGTGCACTTGATGGGGTTGATCTTAAAGAAACAGAGAGATAATCTCGTCGCCATCTTGCACCGCGTCTTTCAACAGAAAGCGATAGTATTAGCATATCAGAGGATGGAGGACATCAGTGGTGACCCTGACGCTTGTATCCGAGAGAAGATGCACAAGAAGATGGTTGATGAAGTTGAACGTGTATTGCTCAAGCTTGCTTTTGAGTTTGAGAATACATGTCCAGAGTTTAGCGTTCTGCCATTGTAAATATTTTGATGATGTTTGTTTCTTTTTTTTATCATCCTTATCACCAATGTATAACTTTATTCGAAGTATGAATGACAAAGCTCCCCCTTTTTTCTTTATGCCACTGCTCGTATGTGCCTCACATGAGGTGTTGTTATATAAAAAAACTAGCGCCGGTGCTCACGTATCATGCACGTGAGGCGCTGCTATAGGTTTTAACCTAAAATACTTGCACCGGCGCTCACGTGTCATGCGCGTAAGGCGTTGCTACAGAATTTAATCCTGAAAATAACTAGAACCGGCGCTCACATGTCATGCACGTGAGGCGCTGCTGAGGGAATCGTTTCACCTTCTTACTCTGATTTTCATGAGTCAACTCTTTCTTTTCCCATGCCCTTTTGTCAGGCCTTGGAAATAGTTCCACCATGCACAACATTTTTTGTGCCTAAATTTAAATGCTTCTCTTTATATTCTGAAGCAATGATCTTCTTCTTCTTCTTCACAAGGAAAGGACCATTTTTTTAACAGATCAAGAGTTATTGCATGCAATCATCCTCATGCTCGTCGGCAACCATGGAAGGTGCCTATCGAGGGAATTGTCCCTCGTTTTGCTGCACGATTGGTGGATCCCGTTATCACAGATGACTAATGTGACACGGTGATGTATGAGCTTCTGACTCGTAGGGGATCTCCTCTTCCTATCGGCTCCATTTGGCTCCGTATGATCTTCCTGTCTGTGCTTGCTTACATTCCTCCTCATCCGGTGGAGATGACTCCGGCAATGCTTGACGCAGCGGAAGACAAAATAGAGTGCTTTCATGAGGCAAATTTAATTACCCAGCCTCTAAAGGATCGCTCTGTTCAGTTGCTAAGCCACATATGGGCTCAGCGGGCCATCATGTCTGCCTTCGCTGATGGGCACGGTGCTGACCGATGGAGAGCGACTACTCACGAAGATCGTCGTCTCGACCTGGTGGAGAAGGATGAGAGGGCTTTAGAAAATCTTACTCATAGTTTTGTAAACTCTTGTACTTTTGATCCTGTGTTCGGTGATCTATTTTCTGTAGAATAAAATGTTTATTTAAATGCTTTTCCTTTTATCGTTGACCACCGAGTGCTTCATTTTTTACACATGTTTTTTCCTCTGATTGTATTGTTGCAACCTACATGTGTGCATGCGCACTTCACCCTTAGGGATTTTTACTAAGTGTAAACGCTATTGATGTGTTCATGTCATGCACTAACTCTCCACACGCATATATGAATGAGCCTGCTTTCACACATATCTGTAAATGAAACCTAAACTGGTGTAAACAAATTCCCCCGCTACTTTACTCACGGAGGTATACACGTGAGTGAAGTAGTGTAGAGTAATACGTAGCATACAACCGGTTTCAGGCTGGTGTATCATACATAACTTTTAGAATCTTGATCTGAGAAGATAGCAAGCGGACACAAGCGTCAAACCTTAATTCTAAACCCTGAGGCCCATGAGTTGCACCTTTTTGTTTCTTGATGTCTTGATCTGGCGTGAAGTAGTTTATGTACTCATTTCGGAGTTTGTAGTTTATTCACTCGTTTTGGAGTCTCTAGTTTATGTACTCATTTCGGAGTTTGTAGTTTATTCACTCATTTCGGAGTCTCTAGTTTATGTACTCATTCCAGAGTTTGTAGTTTATTCACTCGTTTCGGAGTCTCTTTAGTTTACCTCCTTGGGTTTACAGGAAAACTTGTCCTAACGTTGTATGTAGATAACCCCCATTCTTTTTACGACAGAGGTCCGTTAGGTTTGTGGTACTAGGGTTTTTGTCCGTGGTACCGTTGCGTTGGCTAATGTATTCCTCGATATGCAGTCATTAAGCCGCTGTTCGAGTAGCTCCACGACTGTCATGTCTCTGATCCTTTCGGAGGCTGGACAAGACGTCTTTAAGTAATCTCCTTAGGTTATATTACCGTCGGAAGAGCAAGCGTTAGGAATTTGCCATGACGCTTTTTACTTGAGGTTTGGCTCAATTTGGAGCCCCTATGAGCCATGACTGCACCCTTCTGGGGTGGGATGATCTCCAATGGTCTTTTAGGCTTTATATGAGTTGTCGTCAAGACCCGAAGCAGGGAATATTCCGTCACTTCGTTTTTTGTTTTGACGATTTCGCGCCGATTCTTTGCTGAAATAGGGTAGACATCTGTAGGACCTCTATGCTATGTGTATTGCAATTGAAGTCTGGAGCTAGGAATATGCCATTGCTCCAGTTTCATTTGATAGCTGCGTTCGCATCCTACTGAAATGAGGGGGAACGCCGGGATAGTCTCTAGGTTGTATATGTACCGTCAAGACTTGGAGCTAGGATTTTGTCATTACTCCTTTTTTTCTTCGACCTTTGGGTCTTTCTTTTTTTTTTTTGATGATGATGTTGCGTCTGCATCCTGCTGGAATGAGAAGAAACACAGGGATAGTCTCTAGGTTGTATATGTACCGTCAAGACTTGGAGCTAGGATTTTGCCATTACTCCTTTTTTCTTTGACCCTTGGGTCTTTCTTTTTTGATGATGACATTGAATCTGCATCCTGCTGGAATGAGAAGAAACACCGGGATAGTCTCTAGGTTGTATATGTACCGTCAAGACTTGAAGCTAGGATTTTGCACTCTACTCCCTTTTTCTTCGACCCTTGGGTCATTCTTTTTTTATGATGATGTTGTGTCTGCATCCTGCTGGAATGAGAAGCACGTCGAGTCGATCTCTACGTTGTAATGTTGCCATCGAGAACTGGAGATAGGAATATGTCATTACTCCACTTTGTAGACGCCGCATCTGCATCTTGGTGGAATAAGAAGGACGTCAAGTTGAAGCTAGGATTTTGCCATTACTCCGTTTTGATTCGGCTCCTTGGAGCTTTGTTGACATCACATCTGCACCATGTTGGAATGAGAAGAACGTCGAGCTAATCTCTAGGCTATAGATGTTGCCGTCGAAATCTGGCTCTCCTTTTGATGGAGCCTGGTGGGAAAATATGGTTCCCTTTCTTTCATTTGTGCTCATGGATTGTATACAGGGATTGATGTGGACCTACCTACAGGGTAGAGGAAATTTTATTTTATTTTATTTTCCGCGATGCTCCATCTTTTCAACTTTTTATATCGTGAAAGTCGCGATTGCCCAATCATTTTGGCTTTTTATCTGCGGTGCCTAATCATTTCGGCTATATATTTTTTTAATATTTTTACTCTCTGCTCTTTATTACGAGTTGCCCTACTATTTAGACCTTTTTTGTAACAATGGAACTGCCCAGAGTAGTTTCACCGCAGGTGTTCATCTGTTTGCCGATGGGGCTTGAGTTGCAACCCTCACCGTTGGAACTTCGATTGCAATATAGATCTCAAGAGAGCACATCACCGTATTTGGGGAAATGCGCTAATTTAGGGACATCTCGATTTATTATCGCCATGTTTGAGGCAAAATTTTAGTTTAGGGACATCTCGGACCGTTGTTTGTTTAGGGACATCTCGGTCCGTTGTCGCCGTTTTTGAGGCGACGGAGCTTTTTGGATACTATTCTAAGAATTCTGACTCAGGAAGATAGCGAGCAGACACAAGCGTCGTCATCTATCATTGACCTAAGTCATGACTCTTCAAGTGTGGTATTTTTTTAGGAATCGGACGTTTATTGACCGGAAGGGTCTTTCGCCATGCATATCCATGAGCAGGTAGGCTCCACCTTGGTAGTCTTTGTCTATGATGTATGGGCCTTCATAGTTCGGCTCGAACTTCCCCCGTTTTGCATGATTTGGGATCATTGGTCTTTTGATGACTAGCACGAGTTCGCCTTGGCAGAATGTTCTCGGCCTGGTCAGTTTTTCGTATGACCGTGTCATCCTTGCCTTATAAGCCTCCAGACTTTGCGGTGCTATAAGGCGAGTTTCGTCGAGGGCATCGAGCTCCTCAAGCCTAAGATGAGCATTTTCTTCATCTGTCAACTCGTAAAGGACTGCTACTCGTAGAGAAGAGAGTTCTACCTCCAGTGAGAGCACTTCTTCCGAACCAAATACCAACGCATATGGTGTTGTATTCGTGGTCATTTTGAACGTTGTTCTGTATGGCCAGAGAGCTTCGTGCAGCCTTTCGTGCCAGTCTTTTTTGTTTCTGAAAACCGTTTTCTTTACAATCATTATCAAGGTCTTATTGAAAACTTCAGCTAGACCGTTGGCCCGAGAATTATAGACTGAAGAGTATCTCCAATCTATTTTATGCTGTTGTGCGAAGCGGCTGATTTTATGACTTCTATAAGCTGGCCCATTATCCGAGATTATCCGTCGCGGAGTGCCGAATCGGTAGATGACATGGGTTTTGAAGAAATGGAGGATATTCTCCATCTTCACCTCCCTTAGTGGTACTGCTTCTTCCCACTTGGAGAAGTAGTCGGTCGTTGCCAGTATGAACCGATGTCCTTTGGATGATGCTGGTTCAATAGGGCCAATTATATCAGTTCCCCACATTTAGAACGGCCATCTAGCTACGGTTGGGTATAGCGGATTTGGATGTTGGTGGATGAAGTCCCCGTGAATTTGGCATGAGTGACACTGCTTCGCATATTCGAGGCAGTCCTGAATTATTGTGGGCTAATACTAACCCATTCTTTTTATCTTTAGCTTCATCTTTGGCCCGGCTTGATGAGAACCGCAGAGTCTGTCGTGAGTTTCTTGGACGACTCTCTTCGCTTCTTCTGGTCCCAGGCATTTTAGCCACAGACAGTCGAACGATCCCTTATATAGAGTATCATTGATGAGGGAAAAAGACAAAGCTCGTTTCATGAGCTGATATCTAGACGACGCATTTTTGGGCGTTCGTTAGGATTTGAAGTAGTCTATGAATACTTCCCTCCAATCCTTACCCTTTTCTTCGCCCTCTATTTGAAGGGCTACTTGTTCGGTCGTTTCTTTTCTTTCGGATGGCTCTATTAAGTCTTCCGAAGATATATCTGTTGGCGTGAGAACCTTGCGGCTTTGCACAATGATCCTTACGTCATCAAGGTCTTCATCGGCCAGTTCCTTAGACAATTTGGCCAATGCGTCTGCCTTGCTATTTTCTGCACGCGGTATACTCTCCAGGATGTAGGAGGGGATTTGTGTCAGCAATTGCTGCACTCTTTCGCCATACTTTATCAGCTCTGGCTTGCATGTCTGATAGTATCAGCTAGGAATCTCTATATATGAGGAGGTCTTTGATTCCTATATCGATAGAGATCTTTAAACCTTCTATCAAAGCTTCATATTCATCTTTGTTATTAGCCTTTGGCTCTATTAAGGAGAGAGCATAACTCAATATCTCTCCTTAAGGAGTCACGAAGATAAGGCCCACCCCAGCTTTGATTATAGGGGTGTTTTGCTTTCGCCGCTTCATGGAAGATACTCTATCAAAGTAGAGTTCCCAATGGGGATCATTTTCTTCTTCAGTTGTATCAAACGCATGTTCATCTGGAAACTCGCAATTTAAGAGGGAGTCAACTGGTATCAGATGCTCCGTAAGAAAGTCGGCAATGGCCTGCCCTTTCACTAATTTAAAGGGATGATACGTTATCAAGAACTCCATCAGGAGGAGGGCCCATTTGGCAAGCCTTCATGTTAGTATAGCCCTCGACATTAGATACTTGAGAGGATCCACCTTTGATATGAGATGGACCTCATATGCCAAGGCGTAATGTCTGAGCTTCGTTATTGCGAAGATCAGTGCCAGGCAATGCTTTTCGATGGGGGAGTAGTTGTTTTCTTCCCCCAGGAGAACTCGACTCAAACAGTACAAAGCTCTCTCCTTTCCCTGATCGTTCTCTTGTACCCATAGCACGCCTAGAGAACCTTTAAGGGCCATTATGTATAGGACAAGGGGTTTTCCCTTAACCAGAGCGGTCAATACCAGTGGATTTTGCAGGTATTGCTTGATTTCGTCCAGTGCGTTTTGGCGTTTTTGATCCCAGACGAGCGGGGCCCCTTCTTCATCAAATGACTGTAGGGACTGTTTACACTGGTTTAAGTTTCATTTACAGATATGTGTGAAAGAAGGCTTATTCATACACGCGCATGGAAGGTTAGTGCATGAAGCGAGCACATCAGTGGTGTTTGCACTTAGCAAAAATCCCTAAGGGTGAAGTGCACATGCAAACATGTAAGTTGCAACAATATGATCAGAAGAAGAATAGGTGTTAGAAATGAAGCACTCGGTGGTCGACGATAAAAGGATAGCATTTAAATAAACATTTTATGCTACAAGAAATAAATCACACAACACGGGATCAAAAGTACAAGGGTTTACAAAACTATAAATAAAGTATTCTAAATCCCTCTCAGCCTTCTCCACCATGTCGAAGCGGCGATCTTCGTAAGGAGTTGTTCCCCATCAGTTAGCGCCGTGCCCATCGGCGAAGGCAGACATAATGGTCCGCTGAGCCCGTATGTGTCTTAGCAGCTGACCAGAGCGGTCTCTCAAAGACTTGGTAATCAAAAGTGCCTCATGAAAGCACTTGATCTTGTCCTCCGCTGCGTCGAGTATCGCCGGAGTCATCTCCGCTGGATAAGGGGGAATGTCATCTAACACGGACAGGAAGATCATCCAGAACCAAATGGAGCCGATGGGGAGAGGAGATCCTCTACAAGTCAAGAGCTCGTGCAGCACCATATCACATTGGTCATCCGTGAGAGCAGGATTAACCAAGCGTGCAACAAAACAAGGAACAATTTCCTCGATAGGCACCTCCCATGGCTGTCGATTAGCATGCGAATGATTGCAAGCCATGATTCTTCTCTGTTAAAATGATTCTCTGAAAGTGGGAGAGAAGAGGAGCATTGCTTAGAATTATAAAGGGAGGCATTTAAGTCTCGGCACAGAAAAATGTTGTGCATGGTGAAACTATTTCCAATCTATGACAAAAGAAGGTATTGGAAAAGAAAATTTGACTCAGGAAAAGCAGAGAGAGAAGGTGAAAAAAACCTTCATTAGTGGGGCAACACCCCACGTTCTTCTCACGACACCAGCACCAATGTGCAAAGCACAGAAAAGCTTCTGGGTAAGTATTAAATTCTTATACGGCGCCGCACGTGCTTCTCACGCCGGCGCCAATGTGCAAAGCACAGAAGCACTTTCTGAGTAAGAATTAAATTTTGTATGGTGCCGCACGTGCTCATCACGCGGGCGCCAATGCGAAAAGCACGAGAACACCCATCATAAGAGTTAAATTCTTAAGTGGCGCCCACGTGCACAACACGTGAGCGCCAGCGTCCAAGTAGAATTAAATTCCACGATACTCTCTGTTAAAAAAACCTTTGGATGAAAGATCCAACGGAGATGATAAATCATCAAAATATAGGATCAAATTCTGTTAGCAGAAAATATTTCCCAAATCTTTCTAAATAAGAAAGATGCTCCCGGTTAGATCAATGATCCAATAATAGAATAAAATTCTATTTTTGGAATATATTCTCTCAATCTTTCTAAACAAAAAAGATTGCTCTCTGTAAAACAGAGAACTCTTAGATTAAAAATCCGATGGTGATTAAAAATCACCATTTTACAGAATAAATTCTGTATATGGGAGAATATTTCCCCGATCTTGTTCAAAACAAGAACAATATATTATGTAAAACAGAAGTTCTTGGATCAAAAATCCAATGGTGGGTAAAATTCCCCAAATCAATTTTGAGTCCAATTAAATCAATTGGAATCTCTCAATGAGAGATTTTCTCAAAACCAATTAACAATTTGCCTCCACTATATAAAGGACCCCAGACTTCAAGTCGAAAAGGAGAACGACTACCAAGAAGAAACCCCTTATAAGCTTCTGCAAAAATACAGTGAGCTCTCAAAAAGAATAGAGAATTCAATTCTCAAAGAAGAAGATCTTCCTTTTTAAAACCCTAGGTAAAGAAAAGAGATCAAAATATCTCATTTACCTATAATATCACATATAAAGGTTTAACCTTTTTAAAAGAACTTAGTTTTTTCTCTGGATCTGAGATACACAAGACAAGTCTCCCATAAGTTGAGAATTTAATTCTCATTGGGAAGATCTTGTTCTTGAGAATCAAACATTCAGGGAAGAAAAAATTTAAAAAGAAAAAAAATGGAGTCCATAATACTCCAGGAACTCAGTTTCTTCAAATCAAAAACTTAGTTCTTTAAAAAACCCAACCCGAAATCCTCAAAAATAGTGATTTTAGTGAGCGTTAATGGTCAAAATACCATTGACAGAGGTTTAACCTCTCTAAAAATATCAACAGAGATTAAATCTCCATAAAAAGGGACCAGCGCTTCACATGCTTCCCACGTGGGTGCCCTTTTAACAGCGCCTAGCGCCTCACGTGAAAAAAACGCGAGTGCCCAAAACAGAAGGCCGGCGCCTCACGTGAAACACACGTGGGCGCTGAGTAAAAGTGCTCAGCACTCTATATATAGCCGAATACAGCTAAGTGCTTAGCAATGATTGGGCAGCGCCCAGCGCCGCATGTGCTCCTCACGTGGGCGCCTTATATAAAGCGCTTAGCACTTCATATGTAGCCAAAACGGCTGAGTGCTTAGCACTAATTGGGCAGCGCCCAACGCCGCACGTGCACCTCACATGGACGCCATAAGAAGTGCTTAGCACTTCATATTTAGTCAAAACGACTAAAGTGTTCAACACTTATTGGGCAGCGCCCATGACTGAATGCTTCACGTGACATATATGTGAGCATCAGAGCTCAAATAAGTGCTTAGCACTTTTACATAAAAAGGAAAGTGCTGAACAAACAGAGTCCAAATAAGTGCTTAGCACTTTTGAATAAAAAAAAGACTAAATAGACTAAGCCCAAATTGGATAAGTCTCTGAAGTTTTCTTGCAGCTGAGCCCAAATGATCTTTTGCTGGATCTTAAGCAAAAATGATCCTAGAATGTTGTTAAGTTGATCTTAGTCTCAAATAAGAATAACGCAACCTTAGCAAGAACAAACTGAGCCCAAATGCTCACCTATAGATTTAAGTTGATCTTAATCTCAAACTAGATTAACGGTCCTTAATGAAAAAAAAATATTTCTTAACTGAAGGAATATAAAACCTAAGTTCAAAACCTCGTTAAGAAAATCCTTGACCCAAACACAAATCTAAAATATACGGATTTGGACTGATCCGCGCCCTACGGGCGACGATATAAACTAGTCTCCATATAAAATCCAACCAAAACAAACAAAAAACACACACGACACGAAGTGAACTGCTGGAGAAGGAGAACGTGGTTATCACAATGCGGTAACGTAATTAACTACAGGGGCTTGCGCCTACAGGGAAGAACGTCCCCATAATCAAAAACCCTCATAAAATGAGGGGGAATCTGATGAAGTCTGCTACAACGGCTGCATCTGTCCAAACCTCCGATATATGGTGCCATAAATCAACTTGGTATCTTCGGAGAGGTGGATGGATAAATCCAAATAGCATCTGCCCCCAAACTCAGGCAAGACGATCTATCCCAGTTCGTCTCTGTTTTCGGCGGTGAACAGGGACGGCATTTTCCGGAGAGGCTGGCTATGAACTGCCAGATATATGCGAGCTTTTCTTGAAGAGATCGCAACTGTTTGAGAGTCTTAACATGGGAATTTCCATAATCGCCTTGATCTTTGAAGGATCGATTTCGATACCCCGGTGCCGTATGATGAATTCTAAGAATTTGCCTGAGGAGACTCCAAACGCGTACTTAAAAGGATTTATCTTCAATTGTTTTTCCGAAAATGTCATAACACTATTTTTAGATGTTCCCAATATTCCTCATGAGATTTACTTTTAACCATAAGGTCGTCGATGTAACATTCGACAATCTCATGGATGAGGCCATCAAAGATCTTTGTCATAGCCCTCTGGTAGGTAGCGCCAGCGTTCTTTAAACCGAAAGGCATCACCTTATAACAGAATATGCCCAATAGGGTCCGAAATGCGGTATGCTTTTAGTCTTCTGCATGCATTTTTATTTGGTTATATCCTGAAGATCCATCCATGAAGGAGAAGACCTCATAGGTAGATGTGTTATCGATTATCAGCTCTGTAACAGGTACTGGGAAGTCATCCTTTGGGCAAGTTTTGTTGAGGTCCCGAAAGTCCACGCAGATGCACACCGTCCTATTTTTCTTCATTACTGGAACGATGTTAGTGATCCAGTCGGGATATTGAACTTCTTGGATGAAGCCGGATTCGATTAGTTTCTTGACTTCAGCGTTGATGCTCATCTCAAGTTCGAGTCGCATCGCCTATTTGATTAGCTTTATACCTGGCGATATAGTCAGTTTATGTACTGCCACCTTTGGATCTAGACCCGGAATCTCGGAATAGTTCCATGCGAAGCAGTCTTTATATTGTATAAGCATGTCTTTTAACATGGATACCTATTTTTCAGATAGTAGCTCACCGACGAATGTCGGCCTCATATCGTTTTCTGTCCCTAAGTCAATTTTTCTTAGGTTGTCCACCGAGGTGTGTATCCTATCTTTCAGCTCTTTTGGTGCTGGTGGAAACTCTGAGATCAACCCTTCCTAGTCTTCATTTGCGAAGCACATGTGGAGGTTATCCATAGTCTCGTGCCCTCCATCTTTTAAGAGTGTTATCATATGGCAGGTACGAGTTTGTTTCCATTCTTGATATTGAGATGGTCTTATCCTCACGGTATAGGTCCTCTTTGGCTCATACTTTGCGGCGGGGTTACCCTCCAGCTGTCGGATAAAACGAACCTGCCTTATTGATACTGGTCTTCTACCTAGTCTTTGAAGGTGAAGCAGTCTTCAAGGAGATGGCCTATTACTCAGTGATAGGAGAAATAATCCGGATGATAGACCTCATTTATTTGTTCGGGATATCGAGACTCCGAAAGTTTCATCATTTGGAGCTTCATAACAATGTTGAATATTTTCCTTGTCTTGTTTTGGGGGAAAAAATATTTCTGGCCCATCTTCTTTATAAAGGACGGGCTCTAACCGAGTTTTTCTCGATTGCATGACGTTTTGGATCCACTTTATTGTTTTCGAACGTTGTTTGCATTCTTTGCCTTGTTTTTTCCTCTATTTTGGGATTTTCCATTTTCGCGGGAACATACAGTGGGCCGGAGATGAAGAGCATTATAGTCTTCCTTCTACGAAGATTGCTAATTGAGACGCTGCGTTCTGGCCTTTTCATAAATGGCCATTTCGCGGCTGTGATTGTCCTGGCTCTTTTGACAAGCTTTTTTATTAACCTATCAATTTTCTCTTCCAGCAACGGACTTAACGTTTTTAGAGCGGGATCTCGCTCCGATTTGACGTCATGGCTATTTGGAGAAATGTCTTCCGCTTCACTTGAGCTGTTTATGATGTAGTAACTGTGGAACTGCTCTCGTTTCTTGGACCAAATGTATCAGAGCCCGGTTGTCTCCATCTTCCATTGGGCATCTTTCACTGAGTCCCGGGAATATCCCAGATTTTTTGTAGAATTGGACTTTTCGAACAGTTTGTTCGAGGGGTATACCTTGGCATCTTAACAGCCTCTTTAAACCCTCCGCGTAATATCTTGGTAGACAGATTGGTTGAAGCCTATCGAGTGCAAAATTAGCACCATGCCAAACTTCTTTTTCTACTTTGGTCTCCGTAGATTGGTAGAAGAGGATCGCTTTTTCACCCCTTCGCCTATGAGGCATGTAGAAAGTTTGCAGTTCTTGTACGCTGTATGTATGGGGTGCATCAAGTTCCTTGTAGTGTCGAGGCGAAGCCATTGTGATTTGCAGACTCTGATTTGCTTCGGCAAAAGTTTGCATTGATGGGCGAACGAAGAACACCGCGTTGTCCTCGTCCTCAAAGTCGCTGCCAAAGACTAGAATAGGAGCAGATGGTCCAGGATTATTGTTTTCTTTCTTAGGTTACCCCGAGTCGACTATTTCTTCGTCTTCCTCGGTATCGCTCCTAAAGATCGGGATAGTGGCGACGGACTTCTGTTTTCCTCTGGTTTATGACACCTTTCTGTATCTTCGAAGTCTGGTAGAAAGTACTTTATGTCTTCGTATTTCCAGACTTCATTTACGGAGAACGGATTTAGCTCTCCCATGATGGTATACTCCAAGCCATCCTTGAAATATTTCATACACTGATGTTGTATAGAAGGGATGACGTTGTACTCGTGTAACCAAGGCCTACCAAGCAAAGCATTATAGTAAGTCTTGGCGTCAATGACATGAAATTTGATGTCAATGACGAGAAGCCCGAAGCGTAACATCAGTATTACGGACCGAAGCGTCCGTGACGACTGTAAGTCGAACCCGGAGATGGTAATTTTATCTTGGGCAAGGTGCTGAACATCCATGCAAATTTCCTTCAGCACCCTCACGTTGAGAAGGTTGACGGAGGATCCGTTGTCGACAAGGATGTTCCCTATCTAGATGCCATGGCAGTACCCGGTGACGTATAATGGGTGATTATGTTCGCATGTACCGAGGAGGAGATCTTCATCGCTAAATGTAATGGCAGCCGTGTAAACCTCTGCCGGTTCATTTTTCATCTTCTCTTCCGCGAAAAAAGCTTGGAACTGATCGGGCTCTTGTAATGCCTTGATCAGAGAATCTCATGCCCCTTTGGACAGGAGGAGAGCATCTAATATGCTCAGTTGTGAGGGTATTTTCCTCAGATGTGCTAGGACATTGTAGTTCACATTATTTTCCCTAGGCGGGTCCGTTGCTGCGAGCTTTTTGACAACTCCATCGTCGAGGGCAATTTCCTCAGAGATTTTTTCTTTCTTTTTGTTCTTTTTGCTTGAACCTTTGTTTGTAGGTCCGAAATTCTTCTCAAGCAGCGTGCGGTTACGCAGCTGAATATTCTCGCAGTTCTTCTCCTCCTCTTCTTTTTCGGAGGGGGAGTCTTTGAAGAGAGGCCTGAGGGGTATTCCATCCTTAGAATCGCTCCCGAAGGTAAGAACTTAGGGTTTTCCCCTTCCGAACTGGTACCAACTAAATGACAGTTGCTAGTCGTTTCTTCATGCGCATCTATCGCACTATTTTGCCGTCGATGAGCTTCGCGCTTCAGCCTCTTGAAGTGTTTTTGATAGGCAATGTATCTTTGCCACCACTTCATGAAGGCACTGCATTCCTCAGTGGGGTGGGTAACCCTCCGATGATATAGGCAGTAGTTTCGATGTGAATCTTCTCCATCAAGGCATATGACCCCGAGAGTGTTTCTTACGAGAGGTGGCAACTTCATCCCCATTGACAGGGCTTTGGCGAACCACTTCTCTGTTTTGATCCTGCTCTTATATGTAGCAGGGATGCTTTGGTTTGGTTGGAGTACTTTACGACTCATCATTGCCGTAGCTTCTTTTTCCTGATGCTGACACTTAGCATTTTCGTATATGGCTATTTCACGTTCTCGGTCAACTTTGCTGTTTTGAAAGGCTTCGTTTAACGGCCTATCGATCGGGTCTTCTGACAGTTCTGGGGATTTTAGCGCCGATTCTGCCCCCAGTTCCTCTACGTTGTTTTCTAACGCTGAGGGAGCTTCTTCTCCATATAACAATGAATGGGAGACCATGTGGCAACTTTCTACACGGTCTTCGGTGTCTTTTGATGAGTCATTTCCCTCATCGTAGTCACTATCTTCGTCCTCAAGAATATGCTTGAGGAAATCTTCGAGAGTGACCGATGTCCGCGCCTTCTGGTTGTACTCCTCCAGCGCGTCAATGTATTTTTGTAGATCTGTGCACTTGTCGTCATACTCGGCAGGCTGCACAGGCTTCTTGGTCTTCTTCTTTTTCTTCGAAGACTTTGAAGGCTTGACTTGGGGTTTTTTTCCCTCGTCAACAATTTTCGGTGCGTGGCGTGGTTTTAGCATCCCTTCGATGATTTCAGGTTCAAGTGGGCTTTTTCACCTGACTGCCGGACATGCTTGTACAGCATTCTTTTGGTTTTTACTGAAAGAACGACTTCCCACGGAGCTTCTTTCGCGAGTGATCATGATGACCCCTGCGCATCTACCTTTTTGGGACTATACTTCTGGGGTGGGCTTACCCTCTAGTTATCAGACAGCGTGAATTTTCCCTGTTGATACTGGTCTTCAATTGGGTGGCTCACCATTCTGTGGTAGGAGCAGTAGTTAGGGTTGTTGACGTCGCCGGGTTGCGGTGGACACCGCGGGTCTGGCAATGTGATGAGTTTTTTACGCACTGCCAATTCGAACAGTCTTCTCGTCTTGCCACGAAGAAAAGAGTAAGCATGTCCTAATCTTTCCTCCAAGGATGGGCGCGGACGTGCGTTGTTTTAGCGAGCAGACTGTTTTGGGCCACTCGGCTGTTGTTAAGTATTGGCTACAAAGGTTGCTTTCCATGTACCCTTGTTATTTTGAGGGTCCTTATTTGAGGAGGAAGTCCCGTGGCCCATCTGGTCTATTTGAGCCAGTTTATCTATCAAAGCCTGAAAGGTCGTTGGTTTGAAGAATGTCATGAACTGGGACATAGTCGTTTGAGGATCAAGGGTCCCGATGAACATGCCCATGGTAGGGGATTATTCAATGCGTTGTTCGCACTTAAAACACAAGTTCCGCCACCGGATCGCGTATTGGACCCAGGATTCTCCCAGCTTTACCCTGGCATTGATTAATGCCGTAATTAGAGTGCACTCGCTCACGCTGGCGAAACGCTGTGTGAACAGCAGTTCCGTCTTTGTGAATGTTTTCCCGGAGTCATTTAGGAGCTCCGAGTACTATTCGAATGCTATTTCTGACAGGCTGCTAACGAACTGGAGAAGCAACAGTTTGTCATCGTCTCCAGTGTTGCCGCACAGAGCTCTGAATTGCGCGACGTGCTGGTGAGGGTTGACTGTCCCTTTGTATACATGGAACTTGGGGATCGTATACCCCGACGGGTACTTGATTTGATCATACCAGCCGGAATATGGTTGTCCGGTTCTGACGATTTGGCCATCAGCTTCATTTGATTGATGAGCTCTTATTTGTTGAGCAATATAATCATCAAGGGCGGCCTTAGAGATTGTTTCCTCCTTGGCTGCCGATAAGGATGGAGGAGGGTTCGATGTTTCCCCTCTGTCATCGTCGGCGATTATCGGTGAATCTTCGGCCGGGTGTTCTAGTTAGATCATCATTCCAACCATGTCTTGGAATAAAAGAGCCATTTGCTTTATGTTGGCAGCTTGTTCAGCGGCTTCTTTATCTTTTCTCTCAAGCACCCTTCGCAGGAACTCTGTATCAGTCTCCTGCTCTTGGCGTTGTTCGGCTTCTTTGTCCGGACTTTCTTTCTGTCCAGTAAGTGCTGCCATTTTGGTCAGCATTTCCTGGAGCTTTTGTTGTTGCTCCTGAGCTTTTATCAGCGACTGAGTTTACGGTTAGTGACTCACGGAAGCACGGCTTTTTTCTTTTCCTAAAGCCATGTAGACCGTATGTATGATCATGCCCCCAGACTTGGGGCATTTGGGTCCATCACCTTTGGAATTTGCCGCAGGCGGTGGGTTTTTTCCAGCCTCGTTCTTTTATGAGAGGTTAAAGTTGAAGGGGCCGCTGTAACAGGCACCTGTGTAGAAGGATCCCCCGTTGTATGGCGAAAGAGTGATCTTTCTCTTGCCGAGACTTTAGTTTTTTTGACCGCCGAGAGTGATTTTCATCAATCACGGAGACTTGGACTTTCCGCCAGACTCTATGAATTTGTGAAGAGAGCCGCTGATGGGGACGCTACAGCTTTGCATGTACAGGGAATTCCGTAGGTGGGGGTGATTTCTTTAACACCGCCGTTGGGGAGTTCTTGCGCACCCTCCTGAGAATATCAAAGTTGTTCCCGGTTGGAACAGCGGTGTCAAGTTCCACCATTAGAACCGGTAGGGTAAGTCCAGAGGGGGAGTTGCCCTCAGCTTTTCTCACTCAGCACCAGTGGCGACGTCGAGCGTGCCTTGCAGAAGGGACCGTCTCAGATTTGGAAGCGGCTTCTTCATACCCCCGGCTTTGTTGAGGGGCGGCATCAGCCTGTTGAAGACCAACGTCCTTGGTAGAGTTTGAGTAGAAACGGCAAGCCTTTCAAAAACTGATTATCTGAAGGGTGAAGCACCTTTGACGGCTTCGTCTATAGGAGGAGTTAGGAGGGCTATCCGTTTTGGGGCAGCCCCTTCAGGTATCACGAGCCTCTTTGCGGGCCCGTTTGGGTTCTTGCTCAGCCTGTTGAAGACTTAGACATCAGATTTGGACGGCCTGTTGAGAGGGGCTATTGTGGTTGCCAGTCGATCGAAAACCGACCTTTTAGGAGCTTCTTCTTGCGGCGCTGAGGCACCGAAACTCACCGGTGGGAGCATGGTCCCAAAGAACAATCCAATAGTGGCTTGTGTGACTTGCCCAACTGGAATTGAAAAAATAGAGGCTGCGTCGGGCCCGTAGGTCACTCCTCCAGTTAGGGTGGAGCGAGAGTTGGTGTTGCATGCAGTGCATTGAGAAGCCATCGATTTTCTGCATAGGAGCAAGACACCAAGTTTTAGTATCTCGAATTCAAGGGCAATCATAGCGAACCGCGATTTTGTTCACGAAACACGACACACAAAGTGTGGAGTGGAAAGAGGAAAAGGTCCCACTGGGCGTGCCAGAATCTGTTCACCGCCCAAATTCAAGCCGGAAGTCCCAACGTCTCGGTCCCACCGGGCGTGCCAAAATCTATTCACCGCCGAAAGACCAGACCGAGACGTTGGGACGTCCGGCCCGAATTTAGGGGCAGACGCTATTTGGACTTCTCTATCCATCTTTCCAAAGATACCAAGTTGATTTATGGCACCATATATCGGAGGTTTGGACAGATGCGATCATTGTAGCAGACTTTATCAGATTCCCCCTCATTTGCGAGGGGTTTTTGATTGTGGGGACGCACTTCCCTACAAGCGCAAGCCCCTGCAGTTAATTACGCTATCGCGTTGCGATAACCACTTTCTCCTGCTCCAGCAGTTCACTTTGTGTCGTGTGTATTTTTGTTTATTTTGGTTGCCCGTGGATTGTATACAGAGACTAGTTTATGTCATCGCCTGTAGGGCGCGGATTAGTCCAAATCCGTATATTTTAGATTTGGGATTTTGAACTTAAGTTATATTTTTCCTTTAGTTCAAAATATTTTGTTTAGTTTAAGGACTGTTAATCTAGTTTGAGATTAAGATCAACTTAAACATATGAGCGTTTGGGCCTAATTTATTTTAACTAAGGATACATTAGTCTTATTTGAGACTAATATCAATTTAGCAATATTTTCAGGGTCCTTATATTTCATTAAGGTCCAATCAACAGAGCATTTGAGCTCAGCTGCAAGACACTTAGCCAATTTGGGCTTAATCTGCTCAGTCTTTTTTTTGTTCAAAAGTGCTAAGCACTTATTTAGGCTTTGTTTGTTCAGACCTCCATTTTTATGCAAAAGTGCTAAGCACTTATTTGACGCTCTGACGCTCACATGGGTATCATGTGAAGCCTTCAATTATGGACGTTTTCCAATCAGTGTTAAGCACTCAGTTATATATAGTGCTAAGCACTTTTTTTTACATGGCATCCACGTGAAGAGCACATGCGGCGCTGGGCGCTGCCCAATTAGACCTAAGCACTCAGCCATTTTGGGTTTATATGGAGTGTTAAGCACTTTTGTGTGGCGCCCACGTGAGGAGCACATGAAGAGCTAGGCGCTGCCCAATCAGTGCTAAGCACTCATCCGTTTTAGCTGTATATGAAGTGCTAAGCACTTTTATTCAGCGCTCATGTGTGTATCACATGAGGCGTTGGCCTTCTGCTTTGGGCGCCCATGTGTTTTTCACGTGAGGTGCTGGGCGCTATTGGGAGGGCACCCACGTGAGGCGCTAATCTCTTTTCTTTTTTAGAGATTAAATCTCTGTTAATGCCATTTTGGCCATAATGATCATCAAGATCTCTATTTTGAGGACCTTGGATCGTTTTTTCTTCATTGGAGATCTAAGTTGTAACAACCTAGTTCGTTTACACCTATTCCAGTTCTCGTATTTCCTTATTTGTGGTATCTTCTTGATTTATCGTGTTTTGGGTATGAATGGTATTTTACATTTTACATTGCATTCGACCCGACCCGCTAGCTTGAAACTTGTTTGATTCATATTTATGAATTACCCTGACTTGTTATGTAGACTTGTGCATTTTCAATTTTATCACATACTAGCATTTTACCTGGCATGGCATCTTTTACCATATAACATTTTAAAGCACGTAAAATATTTTTAAAATACATTTCTTGGCCTGCATGATACCCCTAACTCCGTGGTAGCATCTGCGCAACTTCTTCTCGTTCCGTTCAGTGAAACGGACGTGTTTGGATGGCTACGCGTACGTACGTGCATCCGTTCTTGGGGGTATGCATTTTCATTACCTGAGCATTCGTTTTGAATTTTGAAAGTCGAGTATATTTTTTCATATTTTAAATCTGAATTTTAGACCCGACCCGGGCGTATTTTGGACTAGATTTGTATTTACCTGAAAATCCATTTTTTTTAATTAAAAATAATCTACGATTTAAATTATATAACAAACTAAAATCTTTTTAAATTTTTTATAATCCTAATCCTAACTATTCACAGCTCATCGTGGCCCCCACTCTCCCTCTCTCCTTCTTTTTCTTTTCTTTTCTCTTCTCTTTCTTTCTCTCCTTCTCTCTCCTCACAAAACGCCAACCCTATATCTCCATACTGTTCATTCTCTCTCTCTCTCCTCTCGATCTCTCTCATTCTCTCTATATCTCTCCTCCCTCTCTCTCCTCTCGCATTCTCTCTCTCTCTCTCAGCCATCTTTCTCTGTCTTTCTCTCTCACACAATCCTCTCTCTCTCTCTTTCTTTATATATATATAATATAAATTTTTATATATATTAATTTTTTTTAAAAAGACCCTATTCCTATACTTCTCTCTCTCTTTCTTTCTCCCGTTCTCTTCTTTCTTTTTTTCCCCGCGTGAACCCACGCCGTCGCTCGTGCTCGTTGCCGCTTCACTCACGCCGACGATCTCGCCTCACGCCGACGATCTCGCCTTCTCTTCACCTTCCCTCTCTCCCCTACTCCAACCATCACCTCTGTCACCTTCTCGACGATGAGAACCCTCGCCTCGCCTATTCTCGTCGCCGACCCTGCCTTCACCGCCACCCATCTCTTCGACCTCACCTTCCCTCTCATCTCCTTCCCTTCTCCTCTCCTCTACGACCCCGACGCCTTCTCACCCTATCTTTTCCCGACGACCCACGAACCCAACACCCTCGCACTAACCTTCCTCGCCGCCAAACCTTCGCCGTCGCCTCCATCCTCATCACCACCTTCGCCTGCTCTCCTCTCCTTCTCCTCGACCTCATCCTTACCTTCCCCGCAGTCCCGACCTCCTCTCCTCCCTGCACACCCGCAACCCACTACGACCATCTCCTCCTTTACCTGCACCCTCGCCACCGGCGACCCTCACCTCGTCGTCGCCATCGCTATCAATCTCCCCTCCACCGCCTTCATCTCCTCCCCTCATCCCAGACGAGAACCCGTAATTCCCTACACACCAAGAACCTTAACACCCGCAGCCAACCCCGCAACCTTCTTTTTCTAAACTCCGGTCATTTCCTCGTCTCAAGACTCGACCACCGACCCAAAAACCGAGGCTCCAATGGTTGGCCTGCATTTACGTGAACGAAGTGATCATTTCTCTGCCTCTAGATCTCCATTCCGTCAATGTTCTTTTGTGCGGGCAAAGTGTTCGACGAAATGCCCCAATGAAGATTTTCCGTCGTTTATCGCATTCTTGCTGCGTGCCGTGCATCTGTGGATCCCCGAGGCAAGTAAAACTTGCTACATGCTGTTTATATTATTTTTATACGTATTTAATTGCATACTAAACCTGTAGATTAAATTTAATATCGCATGTTCTATTTAAACCTATCGATGTTCCATATATCATTTTAGACCTAGAACTTGAAACATATCATGTTGCATTTTAGTTAACAATACGTGGTACCCACGTCAATATTTAAATCACATAATGATCATTTGTACAGCCCATAGTACTCTTTTAATTGTTTATAACCTTTCGGACACCGTTTGCATCCATTATACAATTGCATTCCTAAATCATTTAATACGTAATAATGAGATTTTAACATTCCATATTTGATAAAGTGTATTTAATTAGTATTGAAACCATAACCCTAACTCAAATAGATAACCGTGCATTCATATGTTTTAATTTATACCTATTTGCACACTACATCACAATGTTCCATTTTTATTATTCCATTAGTACCCCCATACTTGTTTTGCATACCCATGCTTATTTTAGTTTGATTATGAGCACCCACGTGATATTTTTGTGCACCCCTGACATGACTTGATACACCCACTACTTGACCCGACTTGGTACCGTGTACTTCTTAACATGACATGATACCTATATACTACCTGACTTGACCTGAGGTACCGTGGCTTTACCTGTTACCTGATCTTGTTACTAATGCCAACAACCTCGACATGTTGTCCCTGTGGACATTTCCTGTTGTCTAGCCAGATAAACATGTACCTGCTTGATCCTGTGTTGGCATTAACTGCAGATTTATTAATACCTGACTTGACATATATAACTTGGGGGTATGGGGAAATCAAGAATGCAACCGAATGTAACTCAAAGGGTCATCCTATTGTTTGTCGTTTTTCCGGGCGTTACGGAATACCTATTGTTTGCCGTTTTTCCGGGCGTTATGGAATACCTATTGTTTGTCGTTTTTCCGGGCATTACGGAATACCTATTATTTGCCGTTTTTCCGGGCGTTACGGAATAATCTCCGATGGGTTACGATGAGGATTACATTACTTGGTTTCGAAGACTTTAGAATAGATAACCCCGTAGCACAGTTTAGATATCATTGCACGTCACTTATACTGTCATACTCACTGTTAGATATTCTTGTTATATTCTTGTTCATACTCATACCTGCATGTTTTGCTACCCTGTTTATATTATTGCTTGATGTTATGACGCACTGACGTCTGGGTTTTGTATGGCCCAGATCCTCTACCTTTGTTGCAGACTGATCAGAAATACTGCCGCTGTTAGACCGAGCGGTGAGGATCCTGTTGGTATCCAGTTTCACTTTCCAGGTGTTTTATTTATTGGATCTTTTGCTTCCGCATATTATTATTTCTTGACTCATTTATTCTGGCTCATGGACATGTACTAGATAGTTTAGTTTACTTTCCTGTTCTTGATATCTCTACAGTCGTAATGTGATTGTGGAGGGATTTTTCCTATCCACAGGTAGCATGGTTGGCTATGTCGCGTGCCTATCTTAGCGTACTCTGGGAAACGGGACATGACATGGTTTTTTTGGTATCAGAGCCATAGGATTTAGGTTAATCGGGTTTGATTCTTTTGTAGTTGGGTATTGGACCCAATACACGATTCAGAATACTCGTGATTAGGAACATGTCCTGCCACTTTACCATCTTGCCATTCTTGAATCTTAACTTCCTCCTGATCCTTACCTTGATGATATGCAAATCTCTTTGCATCTCGACTTGAAACTTTTGGTTCCCTATTGTTTATCTCTAGGATTTGGGCGACTTGAGTGGAGTTATGTGATTGTAACTATGAACTGCAGCATGGTTACAATGCGGTACTCTATTTAAGTAACTTGGAGTCCTGGTCTTGATTCACTTCCTTGTTCCATGGTCGTTGTATTGCCTTATTTCTCTTGCTTTCCAGTTCACGTTTTATCGCAAGCTTGAATCCTGTTTACCGTGCTTATCTTCTTCAGTGTTTGGCTTCAGGTGAAATCGTTTTAGGGATCCTACTTGTTCATGTCTTTCTCGCATTAGAATCATTCAATTCTGGTGCATTCCTTGTTTTTTGTTGTCTTGAGAATGGATTTTCTCGGCACTTTCCACGCTCACATTGATTGTAGAGCAAAGAAAGCGAATTTCCAGATTCCCGGACATCCGGAGTTTGTTTTTGCTGGAGGAAGCAGCTCTGTCTGGCCAGTCGAGTTTAGAGCTAGACCGACAACTAATGTTCTTTCGTCACTGGAGGTTGATAAAGATGAAGCGCCAGCTGTAGTTCGAGATTTCATGGACGTATTCGAGGACATCTCGGGTTTACCACCAAAACGAGATGTGGAGTTCGCGATCGATCTTGTTCCTGGTGTAGCACCAATCTCAAAGGCGTACTATCGAATGGCACCAGTGGAGTTGGAAGAAGTCAAGAAGCAGATTACTGAATTACTTGAGAAGGGTTGGATTCGCAGTAAGAACTCGCCTTGGGGAGCTCCAGTTCTTCTATTAAAGAAGAAAGATGGCACAAGGAGGATGTGCATCAATTATCGAGAATTTAATGGGGTGACTATTAAAAACAAGTACCCGATTCCTCGCATTGGCAAATTGTTCGAGCAGCTTAGTGGCGCAAGGGTATTCTCGAAGCTGAATTTGCGACCCGGACTGTAGGGTTCCTAGGCACTCCCAAGAGGTCTCACAAGGCATCAACCATGCCAATTTCAAATTTTAACGGTGCCGAGAAACCCTAATACGGATCGTTGGCTAGATGTCTAGGCGAAAAAGAAACTAGTTAACATCTAAACTAAAGGAACGGAAATACAACCTTTGTAGATCCGGTCCTCCACCTCCACGGCTCCGTGATGAAGTCCTCTCCGCTGTCCAAATCAAAATCCGGGCTCTAGCGTCGGCTTCATCGGAGAAATGGGCGGGCAAGGTCGTCAGCTTCGTGCCGAAGATGATCTACGTCGAAGCATCACAAGATCAAGCTCCCACTTCACCAAGTCATGAAACTTGTGAAGAAAACACACTCTACTACTTGGCAAGAGGTAGAGGATGAAGAAATAGGAAGTGGGTAGACTTTAGAATTGGATTTCTCACTCTATTTCATCAATCACCATTGATGGTCAAGCTTTTTCTTCTTTGAAGAAGATGAAGAAGAAGAAGATGATAATATGATAAGTATTATAATAAGAATAATAAAATCATTCTTATCATAATCTTAACCATGGTAATGTGTAGAGAGTTAATCATGGTTGAATGGAATGGTTAGGGTTAAGCATGAGACAAAATGGTCACTTGGGTCAAAGCTTCATGAAGCTTCAACTAGAATACAAATCAAGCCACCATTTTCTTTATGCTTAATATTTTTCCAAAAAAGAATAAATAGATAAATAAATAAGTGAATAAAACATAACCCTAACCATTAACATGTAACCATGGTTTGATCTTTACACAAAAACCCTAGCAAACATGTATCATCAAACATGATACAATCAAGTGCACAAAAAGTATATCACATATACAATGTGCACATCCGAGAGAGAAAATCCATTTAAAGTGAACTGATACTAGTTAATGCAAAGTAATATATCAAATATATAATTATGCATTAAATCATTAAATCAACACTTGATTTAATGATCCGGTCATATCGCATATAACCGACTAATATCTACAGTAACAACTTATCGAATCAACACTTGATCCGATAACCCGGCTATATCGCATATAACCGATCAATGTCACAAATCGCGAGAATCGAATACAGTATCACATACTGGTATCATTCTCGGTCCCGCACATATCTCATATGCGCTCCTATTTCGTTTCGCTTGAGCCAGGAAACCTCTGTGTAGGACTCTAAAGACTCGTCAATACGCCGGCAGCAGATGATGATCATATCAAACACCCACAAGCCGCAAGCGGTCTGCTAAACGTAACGGCTACCCGGGTATTGAGCGATCTGAAGATCGACGAGCAAGCCCGCTCACACTCCAGTGAATCCAACCAGTAACACTACCGTACAGTCCGGTCTGATCGTCTGATATGTCGCATATCTCGCCTAGGGGTGGTAAACGTCAGACCCCAATAGCTCAATAAGTCGTGTCGATATGAGGTCTATAACAGTTCGAGAAACTACTGGTAACACTTACCAGTAAATCTCAGCAACCCTGGCCAGGGATTTCCGGTTATAGCCAATCGAACACAGCGCAACATCAACTCCCTATACCGGGAGAGACGAATCCCCTCCTATCGCTCATTGCCTCCATGTGACTCGGGACTGTACCCAAAAACCACCGTTTTGCATGCCCTCTTGGACATGGTAAGATGGAAATCAAAGCACAGTGGGAACCACACAAGACTCTATGACGACCTCGGGTCAACAGACTACTCTGCACCAGTGTCACCAGAGAACTGCCATCTGACGTAAGGTATAATACCATCTGGGAGTTCTCGGCGAGTCCGTCCAGTGTACCCAGTCTCCACTGAGCACCCGTATATCATCTCTGATGTCAAACACCAATGGATATGGGATCATCCATCGCCCATCTGTATGGGTCGAGAAGGTATACGCTAGTCTACTCTGGTATATCGATGCCCCGTCTCGATACACCCACGACTAGGGACTTTGAAGGATGTACTTATGGACTACCATGTCCCCACTAGTATCATCCGCATCATAGTCCAGGTAATCAAGCACACATCCTAAGGGCTTTACCAACGTGTAACAGAGAGACAAACAGTATACGCGTTAAGGTAAAGAGTAACCAGATAGCATACTATCATATCGAGCGAGAAAGTCCTCCCTATATATATCCCAGCATCCACTACAATGCACATCCAATGTACAGTAATGGCCTCTAGGGTATACATATAACTAACAATCTCCCACTTGCACTAGGGCCATCTGATAGCAGTGGTTGTAGTATCTCATACTCAACCATCCCATAAAAGTCTCTCTCTGGGAAAAGGCCTTTGTGAGTGGATCCGCTGTGTTGTCCTCTGAGTCTACTCTCCAAACCTCGATCACCCTGGAGATCAACCATCTCCATGATCAAGTGACACTGCCTTAGAATATGTCTGGATCACTGATGGGACCGGCGTTCCTTGGCATAAGCCACACCTCCATTGTCACACAATGGGAGGAACGTAGTTCATCTCATGAACTAATATACACCCAAACAGCCTCTTTGGTAGCATCTTAAGTAGCGATGTATCCTGCCTTTATCGTCTAGTATGTCACGGTATCTAGCTTGGAACTCTTCCAATATACCGTCCCTTTACTGAGGGTAAAGACAATGCCTGCGACTGACATTCAGTCGTCTTTATCACCCTGGAACCCTTCCAGTGATTCTTCCCAGGATCAGTTGATACCATCTCACTACAACTAGTGAGAATCCTAACATCCATTTAGATCTATCTCATAGATCCAAAACTCAGGATTTAGGAGGTATCACTTTGATCCTATATGGAGAATCATTGTGATAAACGGAGATTGACCGAGCGTAGCATAGGAAACTCTTTCCTTATCAAGAGTATGTCATCCACGTACTCTACGAGAATCGCCACCATACTCCCTACTACCTTTTTGTTTATACAAGGTTCATCTACCATTTTGATGATGTCAAACTCTTTGACTTATCCATCAAAACAGATGTTCCAACTCCGCGATGCCTGCTTTATCCTATAAAACATCTTGTACACGTTTCCGCTGCTCCCACTGTTTACGAAGCCCTCTGGCTGTGTACTTATAGACGTCCTCTTCTAAAACATCATTTAGAAAAGCAGTCATGGCACCCAACCGCCAGATATCGTAGTCATGGTATGTAACCGTGGCAAGTAGGATCTGGATGGACTTAAGCATAGTCACTTGAAAAGGTTTCATCATAATCCATGCCTGGTCATTGACGAAAAGCTTTAACAAGTCTAGCTTTGAAAGTCTCAACTTTTCCATCTACACCAAGTAATCTTCTTAAGATATACTTGCTCCTGATGGGGATTTAACCCTTCAGATATTGCAACCAAAGTTCATACTTTGTTGGTGTACATGGATTCCATCTCAGATCGCTAAGCATCCAGCCATTCTTACAGAGTCCTACTCCTGATGGCCAGTTCGAAACTAGTTGGGTCATCATCTCATGATGCAATCCTTGCTCCTACTGTCATAGAGAAACTGAAGTATCTCTCAGGTGGGTGAGAAACCCTACTAGATCGGCGGAGAGGCTGAGGTTCGTTGGTATCTATTGAATCCTTTGGTTCTGTCAAATCATCAGCTGCAGTTTTGTATAGCTGGAACCTTTCCAGTTCTACATAACAGACCTTGCCTCGAGCTTGTCCGGATTTTGCTTTTCAGACATAGCCCGGACAACCCCAAATCTTAACCAACTTAAGATATGGGCTCTTCCCTTTCCATATCACATATGAAGTGGTAGGCAACTGATTTGATTCGAACCCTATTCAATAGGTATGCAGCTTCTCAAGTGCATATCTCCCAAAAGGAAATAGGTAACTCAGTAGTACTCATCATAGAGCACACCTTATCAAATAGGGTGTGACTGCTCCGCCCCGATATACCATCGTGCTACGGTGTATACAGAGGAGTAATGCTGAGAGAGAATCTCATTCTCCTTTAGAATAGTCCAGGAATTCCGTGCTCAAGTATTCTCCTCCTTGATCACATCAAAGGACATAATACTTTTACCCGTATTTTGGTTCTCTACTTCTAACTTATATTCTGTGAATATCTCAAAAGGTTCGGACTTGTGTTTCAACAGGAACATAGGTCTGAATCTCGAAAGATCATCAGAGAATGTAATGAAGTACAAAGAACCAGTCCTGGCATATGTAGACAGGGGACCTTACATACATCAACATGTATCATCCCAAGAGTTTACCAACTCTTTCTCTGTTTCCAATAAATAGAGCTGTGGTCATCTTATCTTTATGACATGACTGGCGAGTTTCACAAGATGTAAATTCAAACTGATTTAAATATGCATCTAAATGTAACTTCAGTTAGTCGGGTCACATTGATATGACCTAGTCTACAATGCCTCAAGAAGGATTCGTTCATTTCTGAACTCTTCCTCTTGAGTGTGTTCCGTATACTAAGAACTGTAGTTTGATTTAGAACATTAATGCTTTTAGATAACGTGCCTGAACCGATCAACTTTTGATATAGGAAATGTTCAAAACATTATCCAACAATACAAATTTTATCATTTCTTTACTAATAAAGAGACTGATATGATTTTGTATATCAGGTTCGGTATCTAATAACATTCGTTCAGAATCAATATATTGTAATACAGGGTGACAGTGACCAACAGACTTGGCTGCAACTCTTGCCCCATTTTCTGCCTCATGAAACTTATCACCCGTTCTCAGTTCTCTACCTTTCTGTAGCCCTATGTAACATATTACATATCTGGGATCCTGATCTGGTATCACATACCCAGGACGTAGAGGATACAGAGAAACAGTTTTACATACTGAACACACCCGAAGATGATGCATCAGCATGCACTCTCTTCGTTTGGGCGGCACGGGAATTCTGGTAATCCCTATTTCCTGCTCTGTCTTATAACAATTATAAGTTGGAGCGGGACCAACGTTCCCCAGCTCAGTATAACAAGCGGGTTCGGTCAATAATCCGTATTATTATCTTGATTAAGGCGTGATATGGTCGCTACCTGAAGAGAGAGAGAAGAAAACACTCAGCGTGCGCTCTTGCAAGAATAGATTGGTTATTATTTTATCTAATCAGGATGGCTCCCACTGCTTTTTATCAAATTTTCCTTCAAACCCTAAAAGGAAAGACTAGCCGGGATTAATTACACACTACAAGTTCGCCAATCTTTCAGCCAGGCCAGTGTCGGTACTTTGAGGGAGGTCCCCCGTGCTTTCGCACGAACCTAATTAATGTAAACCTCGTTTTCCTAGAGGCGTAACCTCGTTAACACCTTTCTAGACATCTACTTGATCGGCTAATTGTAATGTATAAAACTCTCCCAGGAGTAACTCTTACTTGCAGCGAGTATCGGGATCCAACTATCTCATAGAAGGTATGCAATCTCATTGCAAATTTCAACACTTGAAATTCCCGATAATATTTTGCCCCTAGCTCGCTATGACCTTGACGCATGCCAAACAACCCATAGTCTGCTAGTCAAGTTCAACCCGTACATTTCTTGATTGAATTAAACCCACCCGCACGACCCTTGACGCATGCCAAACAACGCCGTACGAATACCCTAATCCAATCGCATCGTATGCTAGCAGATAAGCACTAGTTAGCTACCGTACACTACGCCTTGACGCATGCCAAACAACCGCAGCACGAATACTAACTAGTACTTATCTGAAATGACGGAGGGCTACGACAGGTTTTTCTGAAAACCTATTGCGTAATGAACTTGATATCGTTGTAGGATCGAATGAATTTTGAAATGGAGTGTTTTTTAGGCTTTTCTAGTTTTGCTAAAGGAGTCACTCCCGGTGAAGGGATCGTCGGTCCTTTCCTCGTCGAATGAGGTGCGGGATATATCATATATATCACTGTGCAAAGCAGAACTCTTAAAAGCAATCAAAAGACAAACCGAGTGTGTAGCATCTGCCAGTTATTGCTAAAGGAGTCACTCCCGGTGAAGGGATCTCGGTCCTTTCCTCATCGAATAAGGTGCAGGATATATCATATATACCGCTGTGCAAAGCAAGAACTGTAGCTACCTGTTTTATTTTGAAATTCGATTCTACAACATCTTAGGTTTCTTTTCTTTCATTAATCACATTAATGAAGTCCCATCATTTAAGTACCTAAACATCACAGATAAATACGACGTACACTTATGCTATCCGCATTCGCCTCGAAGTCCCCTCATGCACCGTTAGGTTAGGTAACTAATGACAGAGCGGGGCAGGCTAGCGCGGGTGTAAAACATAAGTAACGCCTATATAATATATCGTATATACTATATATTGTATCTATCACAGAACATCACATGATCACATCACAGATATCGCAGCAGAAGAATCATATGAAATATTGGATATACTAGGACGTCCGTGTTTTCAATACCAGCCAGTATAAAACACGGATTCCACGGTCGCGATGAATAGCCAAACCCACACTCCTAGACCCCTACGAGAGCGGCAAGCAACCCTACCAATTCTGGAGTTAGGAGACCCGGACTCGACTCCTCGAGTTGGTCTCCCACTGGACTCCAGAACCCGGTTACTTGTGCCCTCCTCCTTGGGTCTATCCTAGTGCAGAAAAGTAAATAATATACATCAACGGTGACAACTTCCGCAACCTGGAAGTGCCCCAATAAAAGAATATTACATACAAGTTTTTACATGAATGAAAATGAAAAACACTCATCTCACATAAAAACCCCCGGCTATTCGAACACGACGATCCAATATAACATATCCAGCAACACATAACATCACATGAAATAAGTTTTAAAAACATTCAGTTCATGCCTCAGTACCAACGGTCCAGCCGTAGAAGGGTCAAGCCAACGCCTCACATGTGGCACGCCGTACTGCCCCAAACCCGAAGGTTCAAAGGGCAGTTCAAGACGGTCACATAATCGAGTTAAGGTTTGTTGTCTTCTAGAGGGTCCATTGAGTTACTTGCACTACTTAGAACGTCGTTAAACCACGGAAAAATCCAACACTTGGAAATTTCCCGACAGTGGAAAAATTGGGTGTTTATATCCGGTCGAACTTTTTAACATATTCTAAAATTTATCCGGAAAGCCACATAGACAAAATTTGACAATCCGATCGATACACCGAGTCCCCAAAACAACCCAGAAAATTCAACTCTATAAAAATTATTAAAAATTCCCAGGAAAATCACCACTGGAAACTAAGAATTACTGTGCAAAAAACTTTACATACTGTGGCCGTACGGCCGCGGAACCGCCGCATGAGCCTTGCTCATGCCGCGGAACCGCGGTAATAAAGTGGAATTAGGCTGCCGAATTTCACAGTAACTCTTAGATATTCCTGATGTGTTTTCTGAATATTTTTAATCTTGAAAAAACCACGATTTCAGAAAATGTCCAGAGAGCATGGAAATTTTGGGGTTTCGGTTCGTTCGGACTTCAAATTCCGTCTAGACTTCGCCTAAGGCTCTAGCTAGTCTCTGATACCACTGTAGGGTTCCTAGGCACTCCCAAGAGGTCTCACAAGGCATCAACCATGCCAATTTCAAATTTTAACGGTGCCGAGAAACCCTAATACGGATCGTTGGCTAGATGTCTGGGAGAAAAAGAAACTAGTTTACATCTAAACTAAAGGAACGGAAATACAACCTTTGTAGATCCGGTCCTCCACCTCCACGGCTCCGTGATGAAGTCCTCTCCGCTGTCCAAATCAAAATCTGGGCTCTAGCGTCGGCTTCATCGGAGAAATGGGCGGGCAAGGTCGTCGGCTTCGTGCCGAAGATGATCTACGTCGAAGCATCACAAGATCAAGCTCCCACTTCACCAAGTCATGAAACTTGTGAAGAAAACACACTCTACTACTTGGCAAGAGGTAGAGGATGAAGAAATAGGAAGTGGGTAGACTTTAGAATTGGATTTCTCACTCTATTTCATCAATCACCATTGATGGTCAAGCTTTTTCTTCTTTGAAGAAGATGAAGAAGAAGAAGAAGATAATATGATAAGTATTATAATAAGAATAATAAAATCATTCTTATCATAATCTTAACCATAGTAATGTGTAGAGAGTTAATCATGGTTGAATGGAATGGTTAGGGTTAAGCATGAGACAAAATGGTCACTTGGGTCAAAGCTTCATGAAGCTTCAACTAGAATACAAATCAAGCCACCATTTTCTTTATGCTTAATATTTTTCCAAAAAAGAATAAATAGATAAATAAATAAGTGAATAAAACATAACCCTAACCATTAACATGTAACCATGGTTTGATCTTTACACAAAAACCCTAGCAAACATGTATCATCAAACATGATACAATCAAGTGCACAAAAAGTATATCACATATACAATGTGCACATCCGAGAGAGAAAATCCATTTAAAGTGAACTGATACTAGTTAATGCAAAGTAATATATCAAATATATAATTATGCATTAAATCATTAAATCAACACTTGATTTAATGATCCGGTCATATCGCATATAACCGACTAATATCTACAGTAACAACTTATCGAATCAACACTTGATCCGATAACCCGGCTATATCGCATATAACCGATCAATGTCACAAATCGCGAGAATCGAATACAGTATCACATACTGGTATCATTCTCGGTCCCGCACATATCTCATATGCGCTCCTATTTCGTTTCGCTTGAGCCAGGAAACCTCTGTGTAGGACTCTAAAGACTCGTCAATACGCCGGCAGCAGATGATGATCATATCAAACACCCACAAGCCGCAAGCGGTCTGCTAAACGTAACGGCTACCCGGGTATTGAGCGATCTGAAGATCGACGAGCAAGCCCGCTCACACTCCAGTGAATCCAACCAGTAACACTACCGTACAGTCCGGTCTGATCGTCTGATATGTCGCATATCTCGCCTAGGGGTGGTAAACGTCAGACCCCAATAGCTCGATAAGTCGTGTCGATATGAGGTCTATAACAGTTCGAGAAACTACTGGTAACACTTACCAGTAAATCTCAGCAACCCTGGCCAGGGATTTCCGGTTATAGCCAATCGAACACAGCGCAACATCAACTCCCTATACCGGGAGAGACGAATCCCCTCCTATCGCTCATTGCCTCCATGTGACTCGGGACTGTACCCAAAAACCACCGTTTTGCATGCCCTCTTGGACGTGGTAAGATGGAAATCAAAGCACAGTGGGAACCACACAAGACTCTATGACGATCTCGGGTCAACAGACTACTCTGCACCAGTGTCACCAGAGAACTGCCATCTGACGTAAGGTATAATACCATCTGGGAGTTCTCGGCGAGTCCGTCCAGTGTACCCAGTCTCCACTGAGCACCCGTATATCATCTCTGATGTCAAACACCAATGGATATGGGAGCATCCATCGCCCATCTGTATGGGTCGAGAAGGTATACGCTAGTCTACTCTGGTATATCGATGCCCCGTCTCGATACACCCACGACTAGGGACTTTGAAGGATGTACTTATGGACTACCATGTCCCCACTAGTATGATCCGCATCATAGTCCAGGTAATCAAGCACACATCCTAAGGGCTTTACCAACGTGTAACAGAGAGACAAACAGTATACGCGTTAAGGTAAAGAGTAACCAGATAGCATACTATCATGTCGAGCGAGAAAGTCCTCCCTATATATATCCCAGCATCCACTACAATGCACATCCAATGTACAGTAATGGCCTCTAGGGCATACATATAACTAACACGGACATCATCAGGTCTGAATTAAATCAGAAAATATTTGCAAGACTGCGTTCCGAACTCGGTATGGACATTACGAGTATTTAGTGATGCCATTCGGAGTCACGAATGTACCGGCGATATTTATAGACTTGATAAACCGAATCTTTTCACCATTTTTGGACCAGTTTATAGTGGTGTTCATTGATGATATTCTGGTCTACTCTAAGAGTATTGGAGAGCATGCAGAACACTTGAAGATCGCACTGCAAACATTGAGGCAAGAAAGATTGTATGCAAAGATGAGCAAGTGCGAGTTTTGGCTTGAAGAAGTGAAGTTTCGGGGCATGTCGTATCCGGAGATGGAATCGTCGTTTATCCAGGGAAGATTGCAGCAGTTCAAGATTGGCCGATTCCGAAGAACGTTGCAGAGATCAGAAGTTTTTCTTGGACTTGCATGATACTACAGAAGGTTCGTGGAGAACTTTGCTCGTCTGGAAGAGCCTTTAACCCAAGCTTACGTGCAAGGAAGTACCATTCGTATGGACTGATAAGCATGCGTCAGCTTTTAAGGCGTTGAAGCAGAGATTGATAACTGCTCCTATCTTGACCGTACCAGACAGTTCCGAAAGATTGGTGATTTACAGCGATGCGTCTGGGAAAGGTTTGGGATGTGTTTTGATGCAGCATGGGAAGGTTATAGCTTACGCATCGAGACAGTTGATGACCCATGAGAAGAATTACCCAACTCGTGACTTGAAGTTAGCAGCTGTGATTTTCGCTTTGAAGATTTGGAGACACTACTTATTGGGCGAAAGGGTCGAGGTTTTCACCGATCATAAAAGCTTGAAGTATGTGTTCACACAGAAGGAGCTTAACATGAGGCAGCGTAGATGGTTGGAGTTGATGGCCAACTATGATCTTGATCTCAAGTACCATCCGGGGAAAGTTAATGTAGTGCCGGATGCGCTTAGTCGGTTACCAGCAATTCGGATGTTGACTGCACAGAAGGAGCTTATCGAAGATTTTCGGAGATTCAAGTTAGAGATCGTGCTACCGCATTCTTCAAGAAAGTTGATGCAGCTGCAAGTACAGTCGTCATTGATCGAGATTATTAAAGCAGCGCAGTCGAAGGACCTAAGATTACAGAAGTTCCGAGAACAGGTTGAAGCTGGACTTCGAACGGACTTGTTAGTTCATGAAGATGGTTCGTTGCGATATGGTAGCCGTTTGTGTGTGCCAAAAGGAAATATTCACGAAGAAGTTATGAAGGAGACACACAGTTCAGCATATTCCGTACATCCAGGAGGCACGAAGATGTACCGTGATCTACGACAACATTTCTGGTGGGAAGGCATGAAACGAGAGATTGCCCGCTTCGTATCAAAGTGCTTAGTGTGTCAGCAAGTTAAGGCTGAACATCAAGGGGTTGCTGGTTTATTGCAACCACTTCCAATTCCTCAGTGGAAGTGGGAACATATAACCATGGATTCCGTGACGGCTTTACCGCGGAGTCCAAATGGCAACAATGCAGTTTGGGTGATTGTTGATCGATTGACCAAGGCAGCTCACTTCATACCGTTTCGAGTTGGTCAGTCAACGGAAGCGTTAGCAGAACGGTACATGCAGGAGATTATAAGATTGCATGAAGTACCGGTGAGCATCGTGTCCGACAGTGACACTCGTTTCTTATCACACTTCTGGAGGAGCTTACAGGAAAGTTTGGGGACTCGATTGAAACTTAGCACAGCTTATCATTCTCAGATAGATGGCCAGTCGGGGAGAACGATCCAAACTCTTGAAGACATGTTGAGAGCTTGCATGTTAGATTTCAAGGGTTCATGGGAGGATCATCTACACTTGGTGGAGTTTTCTTACAATAACAGTTTTCAGGCGATTATTCAGATGGCCCCATTTGAAGCATTATATGGTCGGAAGTGTCGTTCACCTGTTTGTTAGGATGATGTTGGAGAACGAAGATTATTGGAGCCGGATTTGATCGTGCAAACAGTTGAGAAGGTTAACACTATCCGGAATCATAAGAAAGCAGCACAAGACCGACAAAAGAGTTGGGCAGATACATCGAGAAGACCTCTAGAGTTCGTCGTTGGTGATTTGGTATTCTTGAAGATATCACCGACTAGAGGGGTGATTCGTTTCGGAAGTCGAGGAAAGCTTAGTCCTCGATTCGTTGGACCCTTTGAGATTTTGGAGCGTGTTGGAGAAGTGGCGCATAGTTTGGCGTTACCGCAATCTTTGGCGAATGTTCATGACGTGTTTCTTGTGTCTCAACTCCGTAAGTATGTTCGAGATGAAACACACGTGCTGGATCATTCGGAGCTGACTGTACGAGAAGATTTGACTTTTGGGGAGCGACCGATGTCGATTGTGGATCAAGGAGAAAAGGTTCTTAAGAACAAGGTTATCCCTCTTGTACTTATTTCTTGGGGAAATTGCTCACCTGGAGAATCAACTTGGGAACGAGAAAATGAAATCCGACAGAAGTTTCCACATCTATTCTTGCAATTCTTGATTGTTTATCCTTTCTTGTTCTTGGAATTTCGAGGACGAAATTCTTTTGTGGTTGGGTATAATGTAATAACCTAGTTCGTTTGTACCTATTCCAGTTCTCGTATTTCCTTATTTGTGGTATTTTCTTGATTTATCGTGTTTTGGGTACGAATGGTATTTTACATTTTACATTGCATTCGATCCGACCCGCTTGCTTGAAACTTGTTTGATTCATATTTATGAATTACCCTGACTTGTTATGTAGACTTGTGCATTTTCAATTTTATCGCATACTAGCATTTTACCTGGCATGGCATCTTTTACCATATAACATTTTAAGGCACGTAAAATATTTTTAAAATACATTTCTTGGCCTGCATGATACCCCTAACCCAGTGGTAGCATCCGCGCATCTTGTTCTCGTTCCATTCAGTGAAACGGACGTGTTTGGATGGCTACGCGCACGTACGTGCATCCGTTCTTGGGGGTATGCATTTTCATTACCTGAGCATTCGTTTTGAATTTTGAAAGTAGCGTATATTTTTTCATATTTTAAATCTGAATTTTAGACCCGACCTGAGCGTATTTTGGACTAAATTTGTATTTACCTAAAAATCCAATTTTTTTTAATTAAAAATAATCTATGATTTAAATTATATAATAAACTAAAATCTTTTTAAATTTTTTATAATCCTAATCCTAACTATTCACAGCTCACCGTGGCCCCCACCCTCCCTCTCTCCTTCTTTTTCTTTTCTTTTCTCTTCTCTTTCTTTCTCTCCTTCTCTCTCCTCACAAAACGCCAACCCTATATCTCCATAGTGTTCATTCTCTCTCTCTCTCCTCTCGAACTCTCTCATTCTCTCTATATCTCTCCTCCCTCTTTCTCCTCTCGCATTCTCTCTCTCTCAGCCCTCTTTCTCTGTCTCTCTCTCTCTCTCTCACAATCCTCTCTCTCTCTTTCTTTATATATATATAATATATATTAAAAAAAAATTTAAAAAAACCCTATTTCGATACCCCTCTCTCTCTCCTTCTTCCTCCCGTTCTCTTCTTTCATTTTTTTCCCGCGTGAACCCACGCCGTCGCTCGTGCTCGTTGCCGCTTCACCCTCGCTGTCGTCGCCTCACGCCGACGATCTTGCCTCCTCTTCACCTTACCTCTCTCCCCTACTCCAACCATCACCTCTGTCACCTTCTCGACGACGAGAACCCTCGCCTCACCTATTCTCGTCGCCGGCCCTGCCTTCACCTCCACCCATCTCCTCGACCTCGCCTTCCCTCTCATCTCCTTCCCTTCTCCTCTCCTCTACGACCCCGACGCCTTCTCACCCAATCTTTTCCCGACGACCCACGAACCCAACACCCTCGCACTAACCTTCCTCGCCGCCGAACCTTCGCCGTCGCCTCCATCCTCATCACCACCTTCGCCTGCTCTCCTCTCCTTCTCCTCGACCTCATCCTTACCTACCCCGCAGTCCCGACCTCCTCTCCTCCCTGCACACCCGCAATCCACTACGACCATCTCCTCCTTTACCTGCACCCTCGCCGCCGACGACCCTCACCTCATCTTCGCCATCGCTATCAATCTCCCCTCCACCGCCTTCATCTCCTCCCCTCATCCCAGACGAGAACCCGTAATTCCCTGCACACCAAGAACCTTAACACCCGCAGCCAACCCCGCAACCTTCTTTTTCAAAACTCCGGTCATCTCCTCGTCTCAAGACTCGACCACCGACCCAAAACCGAGGCTCCAATGGTTGGCCTGCATTTACGTGAACGAAGTGATCATTTCTCTGCCTCTAGATCTCCATTCCGTCAATGTTCTTTTGTGCGCGTAAAGTGTTCGACGAAATGCCCCAATGAAGATTTTCCGTCGTTTATCGCATTCTTGCTGCGTGCCGTGCATCTGTGGATCCCCGAGGCAAGTAAAACTTGCTGCATGCTATTTATATTATTTTTATACGTATTTAATTGCATACTAAACCTGTAGATTAAATTTAATGCCGCATGTTCCATTTAAACCTATCGATGTTCCATATATCATTTTAGACCTAGAACTTGAAACATATCATGTTGCATTTTAGTTTACAATACGTGGTACCCACGTCCATATTTAAATCACATAATGATCATTTGTACAGCCCATAGTACTCTTTTAATTGTTTATAACCTTTCGGACACCGTTTGCATCCATTATACAATTGCATTCCTAAATCATTTAATACGTAATAATGAGATTTTAACATTCCATATTTGATAAAGTGTATTTAATTAGTATTGAAACCATAACCCTAACTCAAATAGATAACCGTGCATTCATATGTTTTAATTTATACCTATTTGCACACTACATCACAATGTTCCATTTTTATTGTTCCATTAGTACCCCCATACTTGTTTTGCATACCCATGCTTATTTTAGTTTGATTATGAGCACCCACGTGATATTTTTGTGCACTCCTGACATGACTTGATACACCCACTACTTGACCCGACTTGGTACCATGTACTTCTTAACATGACATGATACCTATATACTACCTGACTTGACCTGAGGTACCGTGGCTTTACCTGTTACCTGATCTTGTTACTAATGCCAACAACCTCGACATGTTGTCCCTACGTACATTTCATGTTGTCTATCCAGACAAACATGTACCTGCTTTATCCTGTGTTGGCATTAACTCCATATTTATTAATACCTGACTTGACATATATAACTTGGGGGGATGGGGAAATCAGGAATGTAACCGAACGTAACTCAAAGGGCCATCCTATCGTTTGCCGTTTTTCCGGGCGTTACGGAATACCTATTGTTTGCCGTTTTTCCGGACGTTACGGAATAATCTTCTATGGGTTACGATGAGGATTACATTACTTGGTTTCGAAGACTTTAGAATAGATAACCCCATAGCACAGTTTAGATATCACTGCACGTCACTTATACTGTCATACTCACTGTTAGATATTCTTGTTATATTCTTGTTCATACTCATACCTGCATGTTTTGCTACCCTGTTTATATTATTGCTTGATGTTATGACGCACTGACGTCTGGGTTTTGCATGGCCCAGATCCTCTACCTTTGTTGCAGACTGATCAGAAGTACTGCCGCTGTTAGACCGAGCGGTGAGGATCCTGTTGGTATCCAGTTTCACTTTCTAGGTGTTTTATTTATTGGATCTTTTGCTTCCGCATATTATTATTTCTTGACTCATTTATTCTGGCTCATGGACATGTACTAGATAGTTTAGTTTACTTTCCTGTTCTTGATATCTCTACAGCCGTAATGTGACTATGGAGGAATTTTTCCTATCCACAGGTAGCATGGTTGGCTATGTCGCATGCCTCTCTTAGCGTACTCTGGGAAGCGGGGCGTGACATAAGTTCTTCTTTTCTTTTTATAAAAACTAAGTTCTTTATGTAGGGTTAAACCCTAATTTCAGAGGAATTAAATTCCAAGAACATGTGTTCTTTTCCTTTTCTTTCTTTTTTAACCTAGTTCTTTTCTGAATCTTTGATTCTTAAGAACAAGATCTTCCCAATGAGAATTAAATTCTCAACTTGTGGGAGACTTGTCTTGTGGATCTCTGATCTAGAAGAAGAACTAAGTTTTTTGAGAAGGGTTAAACCCTTAGAGAGGTAAAAAGAGATATTTTGATCTCTGTGTTTTCTTTACCTAGGGTTTTGAGGAGGAAAGCCTTCTTCTTTTCTTAAGAATTGAATTCTCTGTTGTTTTGGAAGCTTTCTGTATTTTTCAGAAGCTTATGGAGGGGTTTCTCTATATGAGACTTGAAGTATCTGGTCCTTTATATAGTGGAGGCAAGTTTGTTAATTAATTTTGAGAAAATCTTTAATTGAGAGATTCCAATTGATTTAGTTGGTCTCAAAATTGGTTTGGGGCATTTTACCCACCATTGGATCTTTGATCCAAGTATTTCTGTTTTACAGAATATGTTTTCTTGTTTTTAATAAGATTGAGGAAATATTTTCCCATATACAGAATTTTATTCTGTCAAGCGGTGATTTTTTAATCACCATTGGATTTTTGATCCAAGAGTTCTCTGTTTTACAGAGAGCAATTTTCTTTGTTTGTAAAGATTGAGGACAAATATTCCTCAGAATAGAATTTAATTCTGTCGTTTGATGATTTATCATCACCATTGGATCTTTGATCCAACGACTCTATTTAACAGAGAATATCCTAACTTTTTTTAGGGAAATGTAGAATTTAATTCTACTGGTGTAAACTTGGGCGCCGGTGCTCACGTATTGTGCACGTGGGCACCACTTAAGAATTAAATTCTTATTTATGATAGGCATTTCTTTGCTTTGTACATTGGCGCCCACGTAAGGAGCACGTGCGGCGCCATATAAGAATCTAATTCTTATATAATATGCGCTCATGTGCTTTGCACATTGGTGCCCACGTGAGGAGCACGTGCGGCGCCATATAAGAATCTAATTCTTATATAATAAGCGCTCATATGCTTTGCACATTGGTGCCCACGTAAGGAGCAAGTTGTTGGAGATAGTGCCCTCAGAGTCAATTATTGGATCACAGGCACGTGATTGCAATGATTGAGGGAGGACCTATCCCGGTAGGACAGTCTTACTCGAGATGATAGTATGCTATCTGGTTTATCTTTATCATCGTGTACTGCTTTAGGTAACCTGACAGGTCGCTATTGCACGTTGATAGAGCCCCTAGGATTCATGCTTGACTGCCAGCAGTATGAGGGCGATCATATACGTGGGAGCTGGTAGTCTATAAGCACATCCTTAAAAGGTCCCTAATCGTAGGAGTTTCGAGACAGGGCATCGATACTCCAGAGTAGACTAGTGTATACATTCGAGACCCCGACGAGGGGCGGTGGCCGGTCTCACAAGCCACTGGTGTCGGTTGGATCACCTAAGATGTATACAGGCGCTCATTGGGTTATGAGTACACCGGACAGGACTCGCCGGGAACATGCTAGTTGGTCTTATACCTGACGTCAGATAGCAGCTCCCTGGTGACATGTGTACAGGTTAGTTCATCGACCTGAGGATCGTCATTTGTCTCGTGTGAGTTCCCACTGTGCTTTGATTACTACCCTACCACGCTCAAAGGAGACGTGCAAACAGGTTTTAGTTGGGTACAGTCCCGAGCCACATGGAGGCAGTGAGCGGATCTTCAGGGGTTCGTCTCTCCCGGTATTGGGGGTGAGGTCGCGCTGTGTCTAGGAGAGCCAGAACATGAAAAGTCCTTGGCCAAGGCAGGAGATTTACTGGTAGGTATTCCAGTAGTATCTCAGGGTGTTCTGGGCTACACTCCGATACGACTTGTACCGCTTTTGGGGGTCTGACTTTTACCAACCCCCTAGGCCCGCTATGCGATGCTCATAGAAGAACGGACCGGACTGTACGAATATTGTCACTGACAGGCTCAGTAGGGTGTCAGGATGAGTTCGCTCATCGACGTCCCTTTTGGTCAATAGCTGGTGGCCCGTCACGTATGGCTAATACCTCTGACGTGCTAGTGGTTAAATCCACAGCCATAGTATTGATGAGTCTTTAGAGTCCCCCACATTCAGTTACTCAAGTTTCGGGCGAAATGTTGTAGAGGCCGTATGGAGATATGGCAGGGTTCGATCAGATACGTGCGGTATTGCACGGATCAGGATCGGACGGTTAGTACTAGAGGCCGTATGGATATATGGCAGGGTTCGATCAGATATGTGCGGTATTGCACGGATCAGGATCGGACGGATAATACTAGCCGGCTTTGGTTTAAGCCGGATCCTAGTATGGTACAGTGTAGATTTTGTCTCATTGCATTTGTATTTCGGTCGGAATACAAATGCGGGTGTGTATACACAGTAGCGGGGTTTTCCTGTAATTTATTACAGGATCAGTTTTTGGAGTTGCTAGTTTGCTTTCTGTTTCGGCCATATTTCTTTGTATCTTTCATTGGCCGAAGATTGGTGGAGGAGGGCTTATTTGCATTTGTGCAAATTAGCTATTTGGAGGGTTGTCTTTGCATACTTTTATATCATGATGGAGCACCATCCCTTGACCTTCTTGCTTCATGATTATGCTTCATGATTGCTTGACTTTTTGACTTGTTGATGAGAGATGGTTGTTGAGTGTAGACTTTGGCTTGTGATCATTTTATTCTCTCATGATCACTCCTTACTCTTCTTGCATTATTGATCCATACACTCCCTCTTTTTCTCTCCTCTCCCACCAAGCCATGGCCGGCCAAGCTCATGGGGGGCTGTCCAAATTTGATATGTGGGATTTTGTTCTCTTTTGGCTTTGGAAAAACCCCACAACTCCATCTCCAAAAGCTTATATCATTTCCTCCACCATATGGCAACTCCCTCTACCCCAAAATGAGACATGAGTTCTACACACATTCTACAGCAAACCTTGGGCACGTCGGCTCGCCAACTTCGTGCCCGAGTTGCCTCGGTATAGAGGTGGGAGCCCGTAAAAGAAGCAGGCGACGTGGTGCCCTTCCGGCGAGGGGGTGGAGACCGGACATTCCGCGGGAGATCAGGACGACGGCGAGAAGACCGGAGGACACGGAGCGCTCGGTATATCTCTCTTCCCTATCTTGTAGTTAGCTAGGACTAGTTTAATGGCACGATCCGGGTTTATAGTGCGCGGTGGTGCCGGTTTGAAAAGTTAAAGTAAATCACCGCTTCCGCATTCTGGCGTCGGATTGACGGCCGGGGCGCCGCCGTGCACTTGCAGTGGTATCAGAGCCTCGCCATTAACATAGTCTAGCTTTGTCTAATGTGTTTTACGTTTCCGATCGAAAAAAATTCCAAAACCCGTATTTTTCCTAGCATCAGTTTCTGTCAATTTTTTTCTGGCTCGAAAAATTTTTCAGTACATTGCAGAATGATGTGCAGGGAATTATAAGAATTCTGTAGAAATTTGATCACGTGATGCTCTAGACGACCGCGGAACCGCGGCCAAACTCATGCTTGGGCCGCGGTTCCGCCGCAGTATTTACAGATCAGTGTGCCAAAGTTTTACAGAGAGCTCCTGTGTTGAAAATAGGGGTTTTGGAATATTATTTTTGGGCCCAGAATTTCTTTATGTGCTACAGTAGTGCTTTGGGGCCCACTTGGTAAAATTTGATCGATCGGATATTTAAACACATTAGTTCACAGTATTTACATTATATCTGCAACCGTGAATGTCACTCGATCGGTAAATCCTGTCTAACTGCTATAGCCCGGTTAGACGGATTTACGAACATGACATTCACGTTGATGTTCTGTGTTATGCTGTGATGTTGCGGATTGGTCGTGGGGGATAGCCTGGATGCAATGCTAGTACAGTTTTTGTTGTATTATGTACATTCGATATTGCGGGGCGAGCGTCCGACATGTGGACTGCCGTCACTGCCTGTTCGTATTATTATTTTGGGGCACGACCAGGTTGCGGTCGATGTACCCGTTTTATGTATATTTTACTTTCTGTATTAGGATTACCTCGCGGAGGGGTGCATGGATAGCCGGGTTCTAGAAGGCAACAAGCCCGCATCTCATGGCATTGGGATGGAGAGGGCTTCACTCTAGAATTGGCGGGCTATTCGCCGCACTCGTAGGGGGTACAGGTTGACCCAGGAGGGGTGCCCAAGTTACCGGATTCCGTGAAGTGCCGGGTGGTCCATTCACGTTGCTGAAGGGGGCTGCCTCGCTTCAGGTTTTGGCGGGTAACTTGCCGCGCCCGTAGGGGTCTAGGATTTCATTGCACAGGCTATCCACACGACCAGGGGAACGTCGGGTTTCAGTAGTGGCTCTGTGAAACCCGGGGATCCCAGATATCTGTATTGTTCTGTGATGCTGTACATTTCTGTGATGTTGCATTTTATCATGCCTTGAGCGAAAATTATATATTGATATATATTAATAGATATTGTATATGTTTTGCATCCGCGCTAGTCCAGTCCCCGCTCTGTCGTTAGTTAGCTAACCTAACGGGTAATGACGGGACCCAGTGGCGAATGCGGATGGCATATACGTACATCAATATATTTTCGTTCTTTGTGGTGTGATCAATTGATGGGACTGCATTGATTCGGATCATTGCAAGTTAAATAAACCTAATCTGATGTTGTTGGAACACTTTTCAAAAAGCTGTTATTGTAAGGACGTTCTCTTTTGTTTTGCATCGTGGTATTCAGTTGGAATATCCTGCTCCTCAGTCGACGAAGCATGGGCCGAGATCCTTTCACCGGGAGTGACCCCTTGGACAAAAAGTTTGCGTCAGGGCAATAACTTCACTATAGCCGATTACTTTTGCTTTGCATAGTGGTATTCAGTTGGAATATCCTGCACCTCATTCTACGGGGAAAGAGCCGAGATCTCTTCACCGGGAGTGACCTCTTTAGCAAACGTTTTCGTCACTATATTTTTGTAAAGCTATCCGGTTCCTTCAACGATATCAAGTTCATTACGTTAAAGGTTTTCGCCAGAAACCATGCGTAGCCCTCCGTCATTTCATATGGGTGGTCAATAGTATTCAAGCTGTGTATGTTGGCCAAAGTCAAGGCACAGTGTTTGGTAGCTATTGGGTATTCATATGCAGCATAGATAGATGCATTGGTTTGGGGCAGTCGTACTACTATTTTGGCCAAAGTCAAGGGTATGTACGGGTGGGCTCAAATTAACCTGGAGAATGACGGGTAGAACTTGACATGTGACTTATGATATGTTGGCCAAAGTCAAGGTCATAAGAGCATGGGGCAGAAATTACATCGGGAGTTTCTAAAGAAACTGAAACTTGCCAGATATGCGCATACCTTCTGGAGTGTGATGATGTGAGCGGATTCCGTCACGTTATCATGCGATGATAGTTGGATCCCGATTCCCACTGATGAGTTAGTTTACTCCTCGGGTGACCCCGACTAGTTCTTCTTTCAGGTTTGGAGGAGAATTTGAGGTGACAGTGGGAGGTTTCCAGATTAGATAAATTGGTAACCATTCTGATCTAGGTTAGAGTGCACGCTGAGCGTTTCTTTTCTCTCTCTCTTTGGAAGCGACCATTGACCCGACCCTAAGACTATAACTCAGTGACCAAGTTGACCGAACCTTCTTAAACACTGGCTTTTGGATTGTCAGAGTTGCGAACCTCATTGCCACTCCTACTTTTACCCTTTTCTCCAGGACACCACGTATTACTACGAACGTCCACTTCCATTGGACAAAACCATCGTATGGTTATATACGAACTCGAAGGAATTTATTCGAGGATGGTTTCCGGTTCTGGAGAAAACGAATAGGACTATTCAGTTGTCTTTTCTTTTTACCTTCTCTCAGATTGCGAGTACTCCTTGGTTTAGGAGATAGTACACCTATTACGCAAATTGAATAGTCTTCTTCCAAACCTTAGGCTGGTGCCAAACGGTGGGGAATGAAGAAAACCAATTAGCATAACGATGGTGTGCAGAAGGTATTAAGTTAAGACAAAGCAAGGGATTAGTTAGAGGGCAAAGTAAACTGCAACTGCTATTCACGACTAAACCAAGTATTTCTTCGCCAATCCTAAAATCACCTTTGTATTTCTCCAGAACACTCCGTATCACTACGAAAATCCACAGTTTATTGGATACTCCATCGTATGGTTATATACGAACTCGAAAGGAACTTGTTCCAGTTCGGGGATGGATTCTGGTTCAGGAGAAATAGGAATAAGGTTTATTCGGTTGTCTTTTATCTTCACCTTCTCTCGCATTGCGAGTGCTCCTAGGATTAGGACAGTACACCCATTATGCTTATTGGATAGTCTTCTTCCAAAGTATAGGCTGGTGCCGAACGGTAGGGAAGGAAGAAAACCATTTGGCCTAAAGGGGTGTGCAGAAGGTAATAACTAAAGACATATAAAGGGATTTGGAGAGGTGGCAAAGAATTATACGGTTACAGTTGTGAATCTGATAATGGAAGAGGCATTAGTAGGAATACCCGGATACCCCGTCGAAACATTTCAATGTTTCAGTTTCACTGTGTAATGTTAAAGGATAACTGATTTCCCGATTAGATACTTACTCCAGGGTATGTATTTACCAGGTATGATTCTCACATCTGTATGGTTTTACAGATGATGAGTGGGAGTAAGTTATTGGGAATTGGGTGATCATCCTCATTATATCAGGATTCGTTGTAATCGGTGATATTTGAGGAAGTCACCTGGGTTGGTTGCCGGTCGGCAAATATTTGGTTTTGAATATCCGTTGTTGTGCACCAATTTCAAATTGATATATCTGTACGTCTATTTTCATAGAGTGAGATATACCTTTTTGAAATTATGTCTGTGACATTTACCTATATCAGTGGATGGTTAGGTAAGGAGCATTGAACAGCGGTGTAATTCTTCTTAACCATAAGTACAGTTTTCAACCTACGACACACAGTGAATGAGTTATCAGACTCAAGGGACTTATACAAAGTATTGTATGTTGTCCAGGGTCCATCAGGACAGAGGGGTTGGTCCTCGTACTATATTCGGTTTACTTATGACTTCTCTAGTTTTTAGACAGGTGTTTCGTGGAAACACAGGGTCCGAATTTTGAGAAGTTATAGGTATTTGAATAAAGTAGAGAACCAGGTATTGCAAGTATCGGAATTCTTCAAAGTGATCGAAGATGTAGATACTTGTGTATGGTATTCAGTTGATAGTAATGATTAAGAGACCTTGCTTCTCTTTCAGGTTACTCATAAGTCGAAGCATTCCTAAGTTGAGTAACGCTGATCAGCCTCTTTCCATTTAGTTGACATGCACTGGAGACAGCTGCATGATTTGAATCTGGTTCAATTAAATCAGTGCCTCTGGTTCTATATTGGATATAGAACAGTTCATATCTTAACGATGTTAAGGTACGGGGAGTTGTCCGGCTTATGCTTAAAACCAGACTCTGGATAACTCAAGGCACGTTTCTGTAATGGCTGTTTGTGGGTTGACCCAGGCTATGACGAGGGTTGACTTTCTACCATCTGGAAGATCAATAGTGATATTGTTCTAGACTCGCCACAGATTTAATAAAAATGGATTTTTTCAGAAAACAGAAGTGGGAGTATGGTAGAACTGGAAGTGATTCCAGAACCGCAAACGATTACTGAAGATTTGATAAGGAACCTAAAGATTCAATCTTGTTTGACATTCCATTGGCCACTCCGCAGATAAGGGGGGTAACTTCGGGCACCCGAGAGGTACTCCGGTAGCCTCAAGGACGGTGACAGGGAAGTTCTTGTTTACCCACACTTGCCATTGCTGTTGTTCCAGACTGTGAGACCCGGCAGGAGGATGAGTATAGCGTCGTTCTAAATTTCCTTTAGAAGTGTACGTTTATATGACTCTGCCAGAGGGTTGTCGTAGTCAGTAGGAGCAGCGGAAGCATTGGTGGACAGGTGGCTTATGTCTATTTATAGACTAAAGCAGATGTAGCGGAGATAGATCATCTATTTCTGACGTGTCAGTCATAGATTTGACTTCATCAGAATAGGGGATGGATCTGTTGAGAAGGTAGTAGTGTGTGATGTCATGGTATTTGGATGACATACACAGAGTAGGAAGTGATATTCCTATACTAAAATCGGTTATACTTTGGTCGTCACACAGTGGTTTCTCCACACAAGACTTGGATATTATATCAGACATACTGGTTACTAGATCTATGGTTTTAGATCTAGATTTGGGTGGTTTCCCAATAAGGGTACTTAGACAGCATTCTAAGAGTATTTAGAATGGACGACTCCTGGCACGGTAGTGTACCTACAGGTGATGGAGTCACCCTCTCTAAAGGTGTCTTACAGACTAAAGGGGAGAGGGATGTGCATGATTGGCAGATCACTTGCTCAGGCAATTGAGTCAATCATGAGATGTCAAGTACCACACCAGATGTTGTTCTTGCAACAGATGCAATAAGTTGATATTGATCCAATCCTGGAGAAACAGTCGGAGGCAGTTTTAGAACATAAGTGGATGTTCTAGGGATATGATAACGACAGCCTTATTCAGGAGACAGTTATCATTCCAGGCTTCCAAGGTGACATGGATGACAGAGAGGTTGTCAGAGTTATAGTTTTTCCTTCTGACGAAGGGCAGTATTTTGGACAGGTGGTCCAAGGCAATACTGAGGGAGGCATGGCGCAGGATACTGATTAAGTTCAGTTGACGATACAGTCTAAGAAGTTTGGATTTGGAGTTCATTTATGAGCTAGGTCCCATCAGACATCCAGATATATTCTAAGACAGGTATTGCTCATTTCGGGAGATGGCATTCTTCGCGAACTTGAGATATAGAGAGACATAGAAAGAAACATCACAGCGGATCCACTCGCTGAGGCTATTCCTCGAACGCAATAGTTTCGCAAACGAGCTTTGTGAGACTGACTAGTAGAGCAGTTGGGTGTTCGGTATCACACGGGCTGTGAGTATGCGACATCGCAATAATTAGCCTTGAGTGCAAGTGGGAGATTGTTGGAGATAGTGCCCTCAGAGTCAATTATTGGATCACAGGCACGTGATTGCAATGATTGAGGGAGGACCTGTCCCGGTAGGACAGTCTTACTCGAGATGATAGTATGCTATCTGGTTTATCTTTATCATCGTGTACTGCTTTAGGTGACCTGACAGGTCGCTATTGCACGTTGATAGAGCCCCTAGGATTCATGCTTGACTGCCAGCAGTATGAGGGCGATCATATACGTGGGAGCTGGTAGTCTATAAGCACATCCTTAAAAGGTCCCTAGTCGTAGGAGTTTCGAGACAGGGCATCGATACTCCAGAGTAGACTAGTGTATACATTCGAGACCCCGACGAGGGGCGGTGGCCGGTCTCACAAGCCACTGGTGTCGGTTGGATCACCTAAGATGTATACAGGCGCTCATTGGGTTATGAGTACACCGGACAGGACTCGCCGGGAACATGCTAGTTGGTCTTATACCTGACGTCAGATAGCAGTTCCCTGGTGACATGTGTACAGGTTAGTTCATCGACCTGAGGATCGTCATTTGTCTCGTGTGAGTTCCCACTGTGCTTTGATTACTACCCTACCACGCTCAAAGGAGACGTGCAAACAGGTTTTAGTTGGGTACAGTCCCGAGCCACATGGAGGCAGTGAGCGGATCTTCAGGGGTTCGCCTCTCTCGGTATTGGGGGTGAGGTCGCGCTGTGTCTAGGAGAGCCAGAACATGAAAAGTCCTTGGCCAAGGCAGGAGATTTACTGGTAGGTATTCCAGTAGTATCTCAGGGTGTTCTGGGCTACACTCCGACACGACTTGCACCGCTTTTGGGGGTCTGACTTTTACTAACCCCCTAGGCCCGCCATGCGATGCTCATAGAAGAACGGACCGGACTGTATGGATATTGTCACTTACAGGCTCAGTAGGGTGTCAGAATGAGTTCGCTCATCGACGTCCCTTTTGGTCAATAGCTGGTGGCCCGTCACGTATGGCTAATACCTCTGACGTGCTAGTGGTTAAATCCACAGCCATAGTATTGACGAGTCTTTAGAGTCCCCCACATTCAGTTACTCAAGTTTCGGGCGAAACGCTGTAGAGGCCGTATGGAGATATGGCAGGGTACAATCAGATACGTACGGTATTGCACGGATCAGGATCGGACGGTTAGTACTAGAGGCCGTATGGATATATGGTAGGGTTCGATCAGATATGTGCGGTATTGCACGGATCAGGATCGGACGGATAATACTAGCCGGCTTTGGTTTAAGCCGGATCCTAGTATAGTACAGTGTAGATTTTGTCTCATTGCATTTGTATTTCGGTCGGAATACAAATGCGGGTGTGTATACACAGTAGCGGGGTTTTCCTGTAATTTATTACGGGATCAGTTTTTGGAGTTGCCAGTTTGCTTTCCGTTTCGGCCATATTTCTTTGTATGTTTCATTGGCCGAAGATTGGTGGAGGAGGGCTTATTTGCATTTGTGCAAATTAGCTATTTGGAGGGTTGTCTTTGCATACTTTTGTATCATGATGGAGCACTATCCTTTGACCTTCTTGCTTCATGATTATGCTTCATGATTGCTTGACTTTTTGACTTGTTGATGAGAGATGGTTGTTGAGTGTAGACTTTGGCTTGTGATCATTTTATTCTCTCATGATCACTCCTTACTCTTCTTGCATTATTGATCCATACACTCCCTCTTTTTCTCTCCTCTCCCACCAAGCCATGGCCGACCAAGCTCATGGGGGGCTGTCCAAATTTGATATGTGGGATTTTGTTCTCTTTTGGCTTTGGAAAAACCCCACAACTCCATCTCCAAAAGCTTATATCATTTCCTCCACCATATGGCAACTCCCTCTACCCCAAAATGAGACATGAGTTCTACACACATTCTACAGCAAACCTTAGGCACGTCGGCTCGCCAACTTTGTGCCCGAGTTGCCTCGGTATAGAGGTGGGAGCCCGTAAAAGAAGCAGGCGACGTGGTGCCCTTCCGGCGAGGAGGTGGAGACCGGACATTCCGCGGGAGATCGGGACGACGGCGAGAAGACCGGAGGACACGGATCGCTCGGTATATCTCTCTTCCCTATCTTGTATTTAGCTAGGACTAGTTTAATGGCACGATCCGGGTTTATAGTGCGCGGTGGTGCCGGTTTGAAAAGTTAAAGTAAATCACCGCTTCCGCATTCCGGCGTCGGATTGACGGCCGGGGCGCCGCCGTGCACTTACACAAGTGTGGCACCATATAAGAATCTAATTCTTATATAATAAGCGCTCATGTGCTTTGCACATTAGCGCCCACGTGAGGAGCACGTGCGGTGCCATCATAGGATTTAATCCTACAAGATTGGTGCTAGCGCCCTCGTGAAGAGCACGTGAGGCGCTGCCTTATTAAAATTCAACGGAGCTTAACTCTTTTTATATTGTTTAAATTTTGGTGGAACAAATGCTCCCTACCGTTTTTTCTCACGTGGGTGCAACGGTGACACTTTTTCCACCGTTTGATCTCCTATGTAGTTGAACAGTCCCTTTACATCCTATAAATAGGGCCTTTGGCCCTTGAGATGACTGTCGTTTCATCATCTTCTTAAAGTTTCTTTCTTCTTTGAGAATTTAATTCTCATCTCAGAGCTTAGATATCTGCCCACAGAACTTCCTCTGATTAGAGTTACACTCTTGATTTTGTGGGGACCATTGATTTTCCTTTAGACTGTAATGATTTTAGTATTTTGATTGCTAACCATCCACTGGTTTTTCTTATCAGGTACTATGGCTTCTAATTTGTATAATCTTGAAGAGATTATCTCTTACGAGAAGATTCGCATCCAAGATCGCTGTCAAGGCCAGGAGTTTACTGATGCCCAATGCGCCGAGGTGATGCGTCGTTTCGACGATCACAACGGTCGATTGCTCCCCTGCCGTTGTGCTCCTTTAAAGATCGTTGTTGGGTTGATTTGGGAAGCTATACCCGAGCATCTTGAAGTTATGCCACTCCAAGCGCTCGATGATGTCGAGGATAAGGTACATTCAGTGTACTTGATGGGGTTGATCTCAAAGAAATGGAGAGATAATCTCGTCGCCATCTTGCATCGCGTCTTTCAACAGAAAGCGATAGTATCAGCATATCAGAGGGTGGAGGACATCAGTAGTGACCCTGACGCTTGCATCCGAGAGAAGATGCACAAGAAGATGGTTGATGAAGCTGAACGTGCATTTCTCAAGCTTGCTTTTGAGTTTGAGAATCCAAGTCCAGAGTTTAGCGTTCTGCCATTGTAAACATTTTAATAATGTTTGTTTCATTTTTTATCATCCTTATCACCAATGCATAGCTTTCTTCGAAGTATGAATGATAAAGCTCCCCCTTTTTTCTTTATGCCACTTCTTGTATGTGCTTCACATGAGGTGTTGTTATATCAAAAAAACTAGCGTCGGCGCTCACGTGTCATGCAAGTGAGGCGCTGCTATAGGTCTTAACCTAAAAAAACTAGCACCGGCGCTCACGTGTCATGCGTGTGAGGCGCTGCTACAGGATTTAATCCTGAAATGAACTAGCGCCGACGCTCACATGTCATGCACATGAGGCGCTACTGAAGGAATCGTTTCACCTTCTTGCTCTTATTTTTATGAGTCAACTCCTTCTTTTCCCATGCCCTTTTGTCAGGCCTTGGAAATATTTCCACCATGCACAACATTTTATGTGCCTAAATTTAAATGCTTCTCTTTATTTTTTGAAGCAATGATTTTCTTTTTATTCACAAGGAAAGGACCAATTTTTTTAACAGATCAAGAGTTATGGCTTGCAATCGTCCTCATACTCGTCGGCAACCATGAGAGGTGCCTATTTTCACGCCCTGCTTCCCAATGTACGGGGGAAAGGACGTGGCAGGGACGCGACGTATTTACTCAGAAGGAAACACGTTAAGCGTAAATAAGCAATATAAAAGTAAAGCACAAGAATAACAAGAGATGTAATGAAACAACAACTTTTTATTTATATTCATTCTTTACATACAACTGGAAAGTAAAATACAATAATGAAAAGCGATGCCTAAACAATGGCATATGAACTGAAAGTAAAGTAAGTACAAGTAGAAACTAAAACTCTGACTCCTCTGTGAAATGCTCCAAGTCGTCTTGGCTGGGCTCGATCTCCTGAGAGTCGGGTCCTCCTTACAACATTCCAAGAAAGAAGAAATATGAATGTCATCAGCGAACAATCGCTCGGTAAGTCCCAAGAGAGAGATATGAATAGATTAAGTAAATGGAATAGGTCTGGTAATTTATCTGTTTTTTTTGTTATACTAACGTAGTTGTTTGTAGCTTGGTACAGAATGCATCAGTGTATATGAAAGGAGTCCAACTATCCGTGGACTAAGGTATACGGAGTACAAAGCCCCGTCAAGCCATGGGACAACGGTAAGGATATTCAGGTTAGGTATATTATAGTGACCGTCTCGTGCCACTTCTAATACATTTCATACCAATCTACCCCGTAAACCCCGTAATGCATATTGTATTGATTGTATTGATTTGTTGTATAAGACTTGCCGAAACCATGGTATAAGTTGTTCATGTAAATGTAAACAGATAGTCATGTAGTCAAGTTCAAAATATACCCATGGTTCGGTCCAGTCAAGTCATGTTGCATGTTTGTATTGTTCGGTATTCATGTCCAAGTTCAAGTGTTCATGCTTGATACATTGGATTCATGTTGCATTAGATATATGGTGGATTCATGTTTGGATTGTATTCAGATTAGACTGACACTTAAACAGATTTGAGTCATGAATTAGGTTTAGGAGTTATCGGTAACTGCTGCATATGGACGGCAGGATTTGTGACTTTTTCCAAACCAATTATCATTGATAACTCCATTTTAGTTTTCTACCATAAATAGACAAGCACCCACTTTCTATGGCTCCATGAGTCTCAAGAGAATTGGTCCCGCTTAAACCTATATTTACTAGGGTCCTTAATGTAAATTAATATAACTTGAGGCGGGTTTTATGAAAAATATTTTACATATACTTCCAAAATAATCCTCAAGTATTTATTTATATTCTTTAGGGTTTTCATGGATGTAATTTTTTAAAAGTGAGGTATTCTAGTGAATAAATACTTAGCTTGAATAATACATGGTATTTTAGTGTAAAGTTGACTTGTATGGATTCTTGATGGTATTTTCATGAAACTTGCAATTCTTTTCTTTTGTTTAGAAAAACATGGAATTTATTATATATTTAAAATAGATGGTTTGATAATATTTATATATAATTATTAAAAATAAAATTTATTTATTAAATAGAAAATCACGTTTTTCTTAAAAATTGCATTAAAAATTCCATCGAAATCGTATACTCTGTGAGGAGGTCTGCATCTCGCCCTACTAGTCCGATGGATGTGCGATAATCCGCACAAACCGAATCGAATTCCCCAAAATAGGTTGTAGAGGCATAATTGCAAGGAATTTAAATAACACAATTAAAAGAATACGGTATTTTAATAGTTTATGGTATTTTGAAGTAAAAGTCGTATTTGCCACAAAATTGTTGTTCAAGGGAATCGTACTATGTCAAGATGCGTGTTTTGTCAGAGGTAGGTCATTATCTCGTGAGATTTTTCTAAAAGTAATATAAGCAAGAATGATTAAAGGATGTCATATGTAATTTCATGGTATTTAAGCGTAAAAGCTTAATAAAAGTTGTTTTACATGGAGTTTTAAAATGAAACTTGTTTCAAAATATTAATTAATGTTTAACAAGTAAGATGTAATGATATGATTAAGAGGTTCTTAAGAGGAAATTGAAATTTAAAAGAGAATAGAATTAAGGGTCGGTATAACTCCATTTACCGACGTGATTTGAAAAGAAAACATTTTAAGTTAAGAAACGAAGGAGAGAAGTGAGACTTACAAGTTAAAAAAGATAGAAGGGAGGTTGAGGAGAGGAATGATGGCCTTCTTGTAGTCGTGGGGTCGCCGGAAGTGCTTCGAATCCTTACCGGAAAAGGAACTTGGGCTAACTCCACTTGTACTCTTCTTTGACTTGGAATTTTTTGAGGATTTTTGACAATAGATATCAGAATGAGGAGGGCTAGGGTATGATGTTGTATTTATAGGGTAAAATTAGGGTTTTGAGAGTGAAGAAAGAATTAAAAATAGGATTTATGAGTGAATTAACACTCTCTGGATAATTGCAGAGAATTCAAACAGCATGGGGATAGTGGGGTAGACCAAGAGTTTCAGTGTGCAGAGAATGGGAGTTTTACCCACGGGGGGCCCGACGGCGCCGGCTATAAGGCCGATCTCGCCGGTCGTTGGGTAAGGGTTAGGCTCTGGATTTGTGCGACAAGTTTAGGTTGGTTCATATAATATTCAGCACAAGTTTGATTTTCTCAGACTTTTCATTTTACGTGTATTGCACGTGTAAACTCTTGGGCTTCCAAAAAGTTTCAAAGAAAAATCATTAAAAGTAATATGTGGCTGAAGGGATTCGAACACAGGGGCTATGTCACAGCAATGCAAGGCTTTACCAATAAGCTACAAGTTGTTTCTTGTTGTTCTTAAACAATTTTAATTTATAACTTGTGCTCAGGCTTGAAACTCCATTCTGTACATTAATTTGAAAATTATTGTACAATGAAATTGGAGTCGTTACATTCTACCCTCCTTACAAAAAATTCATCCTTGAAATTTTCAATTATTTGAGGATTAGTTTACAAACAAGTAAGGGTATCTTGCACGCATGTCATCCTCACGTTCCCACGCTGATTCTCCTGGTGAATCTTTTCTCCACATCACTCGGACCAAGTTTACTTCTTTGTTCCTAAGTGACTTTACTTTTCTGTCCAGGATTTCAATGGGTTGCTGCTCACAAGAGATATGTCTTTACAGTGAGCTCGGAATGATCAAGGATGTGGCTAGGTCGCTCACATATCTTCGAAGCTGGGATATGTGGAATACGTTGTGCACTCCTTCCAATGAGTGTGGAAGTGTCAAACGATATGCCACTTCTCCGACTCGTTCGAGTATGTCGAACGGTCCAATGTATCTCAGACTGAGCTTACCCCTCTTACCAAATCGAATTACTCCACGGTTCGGAGAGATCTTTAAGAACACATGATCTCCCGGCTGGAACTCCAGATGTCGGCGCTTTGCATCAGCTCAATGCTTCTGTCTGCCTTAGGCTATACACATTCTTTTCCTGATCGTGCGAAATACATCCACAGTCACCACGATCATCTCTGGTCTAAGGAGTTCCCTATCTCCGATGTTGTCCTAACTTAATGGTGAACGACGCTTCCTTCCATAGAGAGCTCCAAAGGATGCCATTCCAATACTCGCCCGGTAGCTGTTGTTGTATGAAAACTCCACAAGATGTAGGTGATCTTCCCACGATCCTTCAAAGTCTAACATACACGCTCTTAGCATATCTTTAAGGATCTGAATTGTTCGCTCGGACTGACCATCTGTTTTGGGATGATAAGCTGTGCTGAAGTTCAGACTCTGCCAAAACTGCGATCGGAATCTGGTGTCACGATCGGAGACAATGCAAACCGGTACTCCATGTAATCTCACGATCCCCTGCATGAGTTCATGGGTATCAGAAATAGTACACTATGTACAGTTAAATCTTACTTAGATTCAGACTTACTTCCATGTACTTCTTTGCTAGTGTCTCGGTAGATTGGCCAACTCGAAATAGGATGAAGTGAGCCGACTTTATGAGTCGATCCACAATAACCCATACCGCATCGTTACCTTTCGTGCTGCGAAAAAGTGCGGTCACGAAGTCCATGGTGATGTGTTGCCACTTCCATTCTGGGATAGGTAACGGTTGAAGTAAACCAGCAGTCCTGTGATATTCATCTTTTACTTGCTGACACACCAAGCATTTGGCTACGCTTCTGACTACTTCACGCTTCATTTCATTCCACCAGTAATGTTGACATAGATCTTTATACATCTTTGTACCACCAGGGTGTACTGGGTATGGAGAGTTGTAGGCTTCTTTCATCAACTCTTCCCGAACAGGATCTTGTAGTACACACAATCTGCTTCCGTATCTCAAAGATCCGTCTTCATGGATGAGGAAGTCTATTCTAAGTCCACTTTCTACTTTTTCTCTGATCTTTTACAACTTGGCATCACTTGCTTGAGCTTCTTTGATCTGATTGACAATAGTAGACTGAACTTGTAAGTTCATCAACTTTGAAGTATTACCTGGCATAACTACTTCTATCTCCATCTTGTGTAATTCTTGTTGAAGCTTCCACTGTGCGATGAGATTCATAGATAATGGCTGGCGATTAAGTGCATCAGGAACTACATTCACCTTCCTTGGATGATATTGTAGGTTGATGTCGAAGTCCGCCATAAGTTCTAACCATCTTCTCTGCTGCATATTCAACTCTTTCTGAGTAAACACTGTTAGTTATATGTATGCCCTAGAGGCCATTACTGTGCATTGGATGTATATTGTAGTGGATGCTGGGACATATATAGGTAGGACTTTCTTGCTCGACATGATAGTACGCTATCTGGTTGCACTTTATCTTAACATGTATACTTTCTGTGTCTCTGATTACATGTTGATAAAGCCCATAGGATGTGTACTCGACTTCCAGGACTATGATGTAGATCATACTAGTGGGGCCTGGGTAGTCCATGAGTACATCCTTGAAATGTTCCTAGTCGAGGGAATATCGAGACGGGGCATCGATATTCCAGAGTAGACTAGCGTATATCTTCTCGACCCATGCGATGGGCGATGGATGATCCCATATCCATTGGTGTTTGACATCGGAGATGGTATACGGGTGCTCAGTGGAGACTGGGTACACTGAACGGACTCGCCGAGAACTCCCAGATGGTATTATACCTCACGTCAGATGGCAGTTCTCTGGTGACACTGGTACAGCTTAGTCTGTTGACCCGAGATCGTCATAGAGTCTTGTGTGTCTCCCACTGTGCTTTGATTTCCACCCTACCACGGCTCTACTGAGTCGTGCAAACAGGTGGTTTTTGGGTACAGTCCCGATTCACATGGAGGCAATGAGCGATAGGAGGGGATTCGTCTCTCCCGGTATTAGGGGTTGATGTTGCGCTATGCTCGACTGGCCATAACAGGAAATCCCTGGCCAGGGTTGCAGTGATATACTGGTAAGAGTTATCAGTAGTTTCACGAATGTTATGGACCTCAAGTCGGCATGACTTATCAAGCTACTGGGGTCTGACGTTTACCACCCCTAGGCAAGATATGCGACATATCAGACGAACAGACCGGACTGTACGGTAAGTGTTACTGGTTGGATTCACAGGAGTGTGAGCGGGCTTGCTCGTCGATCTTCTGATCGCTCAATACCCGGGTGGCCGTTACGTTTAGCAGACCGCTTGCGGCTTGTGGGTGCTTGATATGATCATCATCCGCTACCGGCGTATTGACGAGTCTTTAGAGTCCTACACAGAGGTTTCCTGGCTCAAGCGAAACGAAATAGGAGCGCATATGAGATATGTGCGGGACCGAGAATAATGCGTGTATGTGATACCATATTTCATTCTCGCGATGAATGTGTCGAATGGTTGTATACGATATAACCTAGTTATCGAATCAAGGATTGATTCGATAAGCCGATACATTGGATACTAGCCGGTTATATGCGACATGACCGGATCATTGAATCAAGTGTTGATTTAATGATTTAATGCATAATTATATATTTGATATATTACTTTGCATTAACTAGTATCGGTTCACTTTAAATGGATTTTCTCGCTCGGATGTGCACATTGTATATTTGATATAGTTTTGTGCACATGATTGTATCATGTTTGATGATGCATACTTACTTGGTTTGTGTAAAGAATTAAACCATGGTTATTTAAATGGTTAGGGTTTTGGTTTTCCTTATTCATTTATTTATCTTTTTCATTTATTCTTTTTGGAAATAAAATAATTGACATAAGAGGATAATGGTGGCTTTCTTTGTTTGTTCATGAACTTTCATGAAGCTTTGACTTAGTTAACCATTCTTGTCTCTTGCTTAACCCTAACCTTCATAACTTACCATGGTCTATTCTCTACAACTAACTAAGGTTAAGATTATGATAAGTTTCCATTTTTATTATTCTTTTAATAAGAACTTATCATAACACTTATCTTCTTCTTCTTCTTCCTCACAAGAAGAAAGCTTTCTTCATCAATGGTGATTGATGTATTTGAGTGAGAAATCCAATTCTAAAGTGAACCCAACTCCTATTTCTTCATCCTCTACCTCTTGCCAAGTAGTATAGGGTGTTTCCTTCACAAGTTTTCATGGCTTGGTGAAGGTGGAGCTTGATCTAGCGATGCCTCGACGTAAATCATCTTCGGCATGGACATCGACGACCTAGCTCGCCTATTCTCCGATGAAGCCGACGCTAGAGCCCGGGAATTCACTAGGACAGCGAGGGGACTTCGTTGCGGAGCTATGGAGGTGGAGCACCGGATCTACAAAGGTTGTATTTCCGTTTCCTTTTTGTTAAGTTGTTAACTAGATTTCATTTTCGCCTAGATTTCTAGCCAACGATCCGTAGTCGGGTTTCTTGGCACCTAGATTTTTTGAAATTGGCATGGTTGATGCCTTGTGAGACCTCATTAGGGTGCCTAGGAACCCTACAAACACATATTTCAGACTCTTGTGGTCCGTGTATATGTCCACTCGCTCTCCAAGTAGATAATGCACAACGAAACCTCCAGCTTGGTCAGGTATTACTAGAATAGGTGCTGATCTCAATTTTGACTTGAGTTCTACAAAAGCTTGTTCACATGCTTCTGACCACACGAATGCTTTATCTTTACGTGTGAGCTTGGTCAGGGGTGTTGCAATCTTCGAAAATCCTTCTATGAATCTTTGGTAGTATCCTGCTAATCCTAAGAAACTTCGAATGTCCTTCACTATCTTTGATGTCGGCCATTCGCTTACTGCTGATACTTTAGCTGGATCTAGAAAGATTCCTTCGCCTGAAACGATATGTCCGAGAAATCCGACTTGATCTAGCCAAAATTCGCACTTGTTGTACTTGGCATAGAATTGATGTTGTCGCAAAGTCTCCAGGACAATCCTCAAATGTTCAGCGTGCTCTTTCCGATTCTTTGAATATACCAGGATGGAGTCGATGAAAATGACAACGAACTTGTCTAGGTACTCTCAGAAAACTTGGTTCATTAGATTCATGAATATGGCTGGTGCATTGGTCACTCCAAATGGCATCACGAGAAACTCATAATGACCATAGCGAGTCCTGAATGCCGTCTTCGAAATATCAGACTCTTTGACCTTCACCTGATGATAACCCGAATGAAGATCTAACTTTGAGAAAACGCAAGACCCACTTAGCTGATCGAACATATCGTCGATTCGCGGTAGTGGATACTTGTTCTTTATCGTGACTTCAGAGCTCGGTAGTCAATGCACATTCTGTATGAACATTCCTTCTTCTTCACAAGCAAAACTGGAGATCCCAACTTGAAGTACTGGGACGAATCCAAAATTTCTGCAGAAGTTCGTCTAACTGAGTACGGATCTCCTTCAATCCTTCTGGACTTAACCGATATGGTGCTTTGATCACCGGTTGTGCACCAGGTACTAAGTCAATACTGAATTCAAGAGCTCGATTGGGAGGCAAACCTGAGATGTCTTCAGGAAATACATCTTCGAACTCTCGAACTACTTCTGGCTTGTCCTCTTCAGCTTGTATTGTTACAATCACCGCCTTCTTGGTTTAGCCTTGTAGGTTCTAGGTTCCAAGGTTCGGTCTCCACTTTTGAAATAAAAAACCGGATGATCTGGTATCTCGAACACTACCCTCTTTTGACGACGGTCGATGGTAGCGTAGAAAATTCCTAGCCATTCCATTCCTAACACTACATCGAAGTTCGGTATGTTCAGCACCTTGAAGTCAGCATAAAATTCTCTACTGCAAATTACCACTGGACACAGGTCGTATCCCAAAGTTGCCTTTAGAACGCCATTCCCTGAGCTGACATTCCAACTGGATACGAGCGGCTTTAATAGAATCGCATGAGTTCGGACAAATCGTTGCGACATAAAGCAATGTGATGCTCCTGTATCGAAGACTGCTAGTGCAGGAAGTGAGGCTACTAAGATTGTACCTAAGTCGTGTGGAATATGTTTAGGTATAGGAAAAGATATATGGATGTGAACAAGTATTGAAAAGATTTAAAAGATGGGAAGTTACCAGTGATGACTTGGCCAGTGGCTTCAGCTTCTTTTACAGTCATTGTGAAAGCCTAACACCTAGGTACATTTCTCCTTGCTGGAGGAGCATTTCTCTGTCCGTTCCTCTGTCCTTGAGGTAGGTTCCTTTGTGCTTGATGGAACTGATGAGGAGGAGGTGCAGTAGGTCCACGAGGAGGTGGAGCTGGGAGAGCAAGTCAAGGAGCAGGTACCTGAATAGCCGGCCGCTGCGGATAAGTGATGGCTATTCTGTGAGCTAGGTTCGGATTGAGTCTATGAGGACATGCACCAATGTCGTGAGTAGATAAGCCGCAGACTAAGCACAGGCCGTTTGCACGCCTGCAGTCCTTCGCTAGGTGTCCATTCCTCCTGCAGTAGGTGCAAAAGTCTAGACTGGGCCGGTTAAAAGTTACTCCCGGTCTCATGCAGAACTGACCTGCAGTAGGTGCTGGTGTTGTTCGGAGAATCCATAACCTTGAAAGAAAAATAGGGTTAGGATAGATTCAAGGAATTTGAAATGTAAAGAATGTTTTTTAGTTGTTGATTCATATAATTCTTATAATATATTGCTTAGGTTTCATGCAGAACTGACCTGCATAGACCGCCAACAAAACATATCACGCCTCGCTTCCCAATGTACGGGGAAGAGGACGTGGCAGGGACGCGACGTATTTACTCAGAAGTAAACACGTTAACCCTAAATAAGCAATATAAAAGTAAAGCACAAGAATAACAAGAGATGTAATGAAACAACAACTTTTTATTTATATTCATTCTTTACATACAACTGGAAGGTAAAGTACAATAATGGAAAGCGATGCCTAAACAATGGCATATGAACTGAAAGTAAAGAAGTATAAGTAGAAACTAGAACTCTGACTCCTCTGTGAAATGCTCCAAGTCGTCTTGGCTGGGCTCGATCTCCTGAGAGTCAGGTCCTCCTGAGAACATTCCAAGAAAGAAGAAATAGGAATGTCATCAGCGAATAATCGCTCGGTAAATCCCAAGAGAGAGATATGAATAGATCAAGTAAATGGAATAGGTCTGGTAATTTATCTTTTTTTTTGTTATACTAACGTAGTTGTTTGTAGCTTGGTACAGAATGCATCAGTGTATACGAAAGGAGTCCAACTATCCGTAGACTAAGGTATACGGAGTACAAGGCCCCGTCAAGCCACGGGACAATGGCATGAATATTCAGGTTAGGTGTATTATAGTGACCGACTCGTATCACTTCTAATACATTCCGTACCAATCTACCTCGTTAAACCCCGTAATGCATATTGTATTGATTGTATTGATTTGTTGTATAAGACTTGCCGAAACCATGGTATAAGTTGTTCATGTAAACGGTTCGGATGTAAACGGATAGTCATGTAGTCAAGTTCAAAATATACCCATGGTTCGGTCCTGTCAAGTCATGTTGCATGTTTATATTGTTCGGTATTCATGTTCAAGTTCAAGTGTTCATGCTTGATACATTGGATTCATGTTGCATTAAATATATGGTTGGATTCATGTTTGGATTGTATTCAGATTAGACTGAGACTCATATTGAGTCAGACACTTAAACAGATTTGAGTCCTGAATTAGGTTTAGGAGTTATCGGAAACTGCTGCACATGGACGGCAGGATTTGTGACTTTTTCCAAAACAATTACCATTGATAACCCCGTTTTAGTTTTCTACCTTAAATAGACAAGCACCCACTTTCTCTGGCTCCCTGAGGCTTAAGAGAATTGGTCCCATATAAACCTATATTTACTAGGGTCCTTAACATAAATTTATATAACTTGAGGGGGTTTATATGAAAAATATTTTACATATACTTCCAAAATAATCCTCAAGTATTTATTTATATTCTTTAGGGTTTTCATGGATTTAATTTTTTTAAAGTGAGGTATTCTAGTGAATAAATACCTAGCTTGAATAATACATGGTATTTTAGTGTAAAGTTGACTTGTATGGATTCTTGATGGTGTTTTCATGAGACTTGCAATTCTTTTCTTTTGTTTAGAAAAACATGGAATTTATTATATATTTAAAATAAATGGTTTGATAATATTTATATATAATTATTAAAAATAAAATTTATTTATTAAATAAAAAATCAAGTTTTTCTTAAAAATTGCATTAAAAATTCCATCGAGATCGTATGCTCCGTGAGAAGGTCTGCATCTCGCTCTACTAGTCCGATGGATGTGCAATAACCTGCACCAACCGAATCGGATTCCCCAAAATGGGTTGTAGATGCATAATTGCAAGGAATTTAAATAACACAATTAAAAGAATACGGTATTTTAATAGTTTATGATATTTTGATGTAAAAGTCATATTTGTTACAAAATTGTTGTTCAACGGAATTGTGCTATATCAAGATGCGTGTTTGTGTGAGGTAGGTCATTACCTCGTGAGTTTTTTCTAAAGGTAATATAAGAAAGAATGATTAAACGATGTCATATGTAATTTCATGGTATTTAAGCGTAAAAGCTTAATAAAAGTTGTTTTACATAGAGTTTTAAAATGAAACTTGTTTCTAAATATTAGTTAATGCTTAACAAGAAAGATGTAATGATATGATTAAGTGGTTCTTAAGAGGAAATTGAAATTTAAAAGAGAATAGAATTAAGGGTCGGTATAACTCCACTTACCGATGTTGGGGTAAAAATTTACACCCCGGGTGACCAAGTCAAAATCAAAGTCAACCACAAGCCAAGTGGGCCCAAGCCCAGATCCAGTGGGCCCATGCCCGGGTCGAGCCAGAACATGAAGCGGCCGGCCTCCCCCCATGCCGAGATAAAAATTTTGTAATAAATAATTTTGTTGCATTTCTTTTATTTTGTTTTATGGATAAATGTAAGAAAAATAGGCATAAAGCCAAATTTTTGTAAAGCCCATGGCTTATGTGCAAAAAGAAATGGCTCATGAGCCATGGGATAGGCAAAATGCCATTTTGTGAAGCCCAAGGGGCTATGTGTAAAGTGTATAGCCTATAAAGGCAAAAGATAATGAAAATATCTCATAACTTTTTCTCTCTCCAAAAAAGTTTCAGATCTGAGATCTTTCTTCCTTCTTCAAGGTTCCAAAACCTTCTTCTTTCTTTTGAATTAAATCAAGAGTTCTACTCTCCTTTTTATAAAATAAATTAGTTTTTCACCACAAAACCCATCAAGGGGAACTCAGATCTTCCATTAGATCTCAAAAAGGAGTGATTTTTAAAATTCCATATCTCTTAATCTTCAAGATCCAGCCAACAGAGGAGGAAGAAGAAGAACCCATTTCCCCAACCAAAACATTTTTTCTTTTTTTTCAGGAGTTCAACTCCACTAATTTCTCTTTCGAGAGTTTTTGGGGCTAAAAGCCCTCTTTTTCTCCAGCGTGCAGCGCTCGTGCGCAAAGCGACCATGCGCCGACACGTGGCGCGCGCGCTTGCGCACCAACGCGATGCGCAAAGCGTTGCGCTCCCGCGCGCAGCGCTTGTGCGCAAAGCGCCCACGTGCCGACACGTGGCGCGCGCGCTTGCGCACCAGCGCGATGCGCAAAGCGCCCACGTACCGACACGTGGCACGCGCACTTGCGCACCAGCACGCTTGCGCTCCAGCGCGCAGCGCTCATGCGCAAAGCGCCCACGTGCCGACACGTGGCGCGCGCGCGCTTGCGCTCCAGCACGCAGCGCTCATGCGCAAAGCGCCCACGTGCCGACACGTGGCGCGCGCGCTTGCGCGCAGCGTTCATGCGCAAAGCGCCCACGTGCCGACACGTGGCGCGCGCGCTTGCGCTCCTACGCGCAGCGCTCATGCGCAAAGCGCCCACGTGCCGACACGTTGCGCGCTTGTGCCTGAGCGCACAGCACCTAAGCGCACAGCGCCCAAGGTGCTGCCCCACGCATCCTTTGGATGCCTTTTCCCTTTTATTTATATATATATGTATATATATATATTTGTATACAAATGTACACATACACATACTCCGCCACATTCTCCCCCTCCAAAAAAATTTTCGGGCCGGGGCGCTGCCCCAAACCCCGCAAGGGGGCTGCTAGCCCCCTTGACCCCCAGCCCGCTATCCGGGTAGCGGGACCCCCGTAAAAAACTCTGCGTGGCTCCCGATATATCCAAACCCCCCCTTTCAGAACAGAACACACATACACTGCACATTGAGTTCGCATGACCAGTTTAACCCGTTAATCGGAGGTTCCCTCGCCCCAAATGCGAGGGGTAATTAACGGCAGCTTAGTCCGCGGCTGCCGGAGATTCGGATCCCCACAATCATTAAACCCCAGCCTACCCTAGGCAGGGGGAATCTGTAGTACGCCTGAGACGCGTGCGCGTATTCCCATCTCAATGTGGTGACAAAAAACACCCTACAGATTCTGGCACGCCCGGTGGGACCAATCTCTCCTCCCATATTTCGGGTTAAACGTTCATGCGAACTCAATCAATATACATATCGATTGCTTATACTGAAATGATGTTTTTTTTTCTCGTGCAGCAATCAACCTTCGACGACAATGTCTCCCCAGACAAATTCAGCTTCCAACGTGACCCCGATTCCGTACGTGGTCAAGATCAACGCTCGGGTGGTTCTCCCCGCAAGCCTCAGTCGACAATGGGAGGAACCGCCCCGCCAGTTTGGCTCTGTCATCATCTACCCTGCCGGAAGCGCTCATCTGGCAGAGATCCCGGCGGAACAGGTGGCCAAGCCGGTCTCAAGGGGTAAGAGGCCGAATGTCGTGATCGCCAAGGCACCACAACCGAAACTTAAGATGGTGTCTGAACGAGTCCATGGCTCTCTAGCTGGGGGCAAGACTTCCGATGCGAGGGGCAACATTAAATGTTGCATACGAGCTCAGGCGATGACTCCAACAAATGCACAATTAGGCGTATTTCCAAGGCCCTCCATCAACTGGTCTGCGGCGTCTTCCCAAAGAGCCGAAGTCCGCCAGGCGCTTAGAACAGAAAAGTTAAGACAGAAGCGGCTCAGGTATCGAGCCAACAAAAGGGCCAAGACCTCGGCCAAATGGAATCGTGTGAAGTTCCAAGAGCAGGGTTGCCCCGCGACGATGGCTGAGTCAGACGTAAGAATCAGCAATTCCTTCGAGCCTCTGAAGTGGGTTCAGAAAAACGCCATGACCGCCAGAACCAAGAAGACAGCGGTCCGAACAGTGCCACAAAGAGACGTGTCCCGGCCCCAACAGAAAAAGTATGACACTGTCTCTTCAAGGGTCTATCAAGCACTCTGTGCCGCACGAAAGCAGCGGGGCAAACCCAGAAAAGAAGCGCCAGCACCATTCAAGAACCTGGTTAGGTCAGCCGCCTTCAATCGACTACCAGCTACCGAAACAAGGGGATCAAGACAGCGATCCATGAAATCAGCTGCCAATGATAGAAAGACGTCCGGATATACCATCCATACGGTCTATATGGCGGGCGGGCGCCCCAGCGACAACCTTCGCAGCAAAAGCAAGGACGCGGCCACCACATCCCAAGCCCAATCTAGCCTGAATGTGGTTGCCGCCGCCCAAGAACAGCCGCCCCCGCTGGATGAAGAAAACCCTCTCGATGAGGATGATAGGCAGAAAGACCCCTCGGTCCATGCAGAGTCAAGCTCGGACAGCGAGGAAGAGCCTACTTTCCGCCCCAGGACTGCGGAGCAAGAGCTGCTTCAAGAGCTTCGAAAACAGCTCAGGAGCAAAGATAAAGAGATGGCCAAGCTCTATTCGAAGATTGACGACTTAACGAATGTGGTGATGCAGCTTACGGCTCAAATTGCTCGAGCGCCTCCTAATCAAGCACAAGCCGCTACTAATCAGCCGGGTGATGACAACCCGAGGCAGCCAATGCCTGTTCCTTCGGGTCTAAGACTGGTCGAGCCACACGAAAGCCGGCCACACTCCGCTTCTGGGGATGCCTTGGCCCCAGATAGCACTATCCCGCTAACACAGGATCGAATAATGGATTTGGTCACCAGCAAGGTTAAAACATTGGTGGCCGAAGCTGAAGCTCAGAAAGAAATCGGCAGTAGTGGGCGGCCATATCCCGCGCAGTACGATCTGATTGAGTTCCCAAGCGGCTACGTCATTCCTAAGTTCGAAAGATTTGATGGAACGGGGAATGCAAATCAGCACGTCGCCCACTTCAAAGCATCGTGCGGAAATACAGGGGGCAATGACGCGCTCCTTCTTCGTCAGTTTGTCAACAGCCTGACCGGTGTCGCTTTCGACTGGTACGCGAGCATACCAGACGGGTCCGTCATTACCTTTTCCCAAATGGAGTCTCTGTTCCGGCAAAGATTCATGAGCGTCAGTGATAAAATCTCCATTGCCGACCTTGTGAGGACCAAGCCGGGGAAGAATGAAAGCAACACTGACTTTATCGCCCGATGGCATAATCTCACGGTCAAGTGCGAACCGCCGCTGGAGCAAGACCAGTCCGTCAGCCTTCTTATTGGGAACCTCAGCAATTGGATGGTCCCATTCTTGTGTACAGCGGGCCTCAAGACATTTCAGGAGCTAACCAAGAAAGTCCAGATGCTGGAATGCTCAAAGCAAGAGTCCCCGCCGGACTCTCAGAGAGACAAAACCTGGAAAAGCAAGCGGGACGACAACCGTAGAAGCGGGAGTTCCAGCAGTACCAATGTCTTCAATGCGTCCGACAATGAAGAAAAGCGAAGGGCGGGCGAATCCAAAACCAACCGGTCTCGAAAGCCATTGCTGGGAGGAGATGGGCCTTCCCTAGAGGAGAAAAAGAACAAGATTTACTCTTTCAGAAGGGACAAGGTCCGTAAGATATTTAAAGATGCCTTGAACAACGGCCTACAATTGCCGGAGTCGAAAAGACCCCAAGAAGCAAAAATGACCGACAATCCTCTGTATTGCCCGTACCACCGAGTAGTGAGCCATGCGATCGAGGATTGCTATATCTTTAAGGACTGGGTCGAGAAGCAGTACAAGGCTGGAGAGATCGAGCTGTCTAAAAGCGTGTTGGTGAACAATCAAGTTGCAACCGCCAACTTTATACAGACGGAAACTGAAGCCTTCTGGGAGCAGACAGCCGAACCCGCTGCCCTGAGAAATGAAACGGACTCATCACAGCCTCCGTGGAGTACGCACATATCTAATAAGACGAAGAAGATGATAAAACTACTTCGGAAGGAACCCAGGATGGAATGGGAAGGGCAGAAGAAGCCTACCAGTCCAGCTGCCAATGCGGCTCCATCAGGCTCAAAATCCAAGAAGCTCAAGAAGAAGAAAAATGCAGCTCGACGTGAAAAAGAGTCTGCAGAGAGATCGACCATTCAAAAATATATCGATTCCCTCGAAGAATATGAACAAAAGGAAAGAACATTGATTCAATTGAATGAGTTCTTCCCTGTACAAGCGGCTGAAATTCTGGAGGAGTTAGAAGAAGACTCCAATGAAGAGATCCCAGTAGTGACCTGCTACGCCATCCATCTTGGAAGCGACTCGGAAGAGGAGCTTTGTTTTCCCGAAGAGGATGAGGAGCTCGCCACAAAAGCCAATCAAATCCGGCTCAGAAGCGGCAGGGCTCTACCGCCAAATCAGGGCAATGCCCCAAAAGGGAAGGAAAAACAAGTCGCCAATGAAGAAGAGGGCAGAGAACCGGCTGATGAAAACATAAGTCCTTCCTCGGTGGACTATAATGTCTTGGCACATCTCCGGAAGCTTCCGTCTCTCCTGAGCATCTACGACGCCTTGGTCCTATCTAAAGAGCTTAGAGATGTTCTCATCCACGCTCTACAAAACCCCGAGCGGTATCAGGCCCACTTTGCGGAAATTAATATGAAAGAAGCCCAGCACGCTTTGCATGCCGCCGCAGTCACATTTAAGGATGAAGACTTGCTACTGGGAACGGCTGAGCATAATCGGCCGCTTTACGTGACCGGGTACAGCGACGGAGATCGAATTAATCGCATATTGATTGATCCGGGGTCCTCAGTAAACATCATGAACTTACGAACTCTGAAGAGTTTATCAATGGACGTCCGACACCTGTCAAGGGAAAGGATTGTCATTCAAGAGTTCAACCAAAATTGTCAGCAAGTTCTGGGGTCTATAGCTTTGCCAATCAAATTCGGGGATCTGCAAACTGAAGCTAAGATATACGTGATCGACGCCGACACGTCTTATAAGATTCTCTTGGGGCGGCCATGGCTCCACGATTATGGTGTCATTCCGTCAACTCTCCATCAATGCATGAAGTATACTAAAAATGGCGAAGAAAGACGCATTGACGGAGACATCCAGCCGTTCGGTGTGCATGAAGTCCGATATGAAGATTCTCGGTACTTTACGAACCACCAAGATGCTAAGCCACAACTGACTAAGGATAGAACGGCCCCAAGACTCAAAAGTAAATCTGCGCCGGCTATCACTTTCAAACGCAAAAATACCCAAGTGCGCCCGCATTTCGGCAGCGACACTGATGAGTCCGATGCTGGAAGCCCGTCCTTCCGCCAAACTCGCCCTCATCTTGGCAGTGACACCGAAGAGTCAGAAGAAGAGGACCTGCCGTGCAACAGCTGTGCAGATTGGCCCCCCATGCAGCAAGCGAAACTACGAGAGACCTTCGAAGTCGCTGAAGGGTCCCTGGCCATCACAAGGGTGCCGGAACGGATGTGCAAAGAGCTCGACGCATTGTCAGTCTCTACCGTGGACCAGGTGAAAACTTTCTACGTGCCCGGGAGGAAAAATGGACAGAAGGGCATCCTGTTTTACAGGTCAAACCCCGTTGCGCACCCGGACGATTTGTCTGTCGCGTGCCTTCCATATGAGAGAGGCATAAGAGCCGTCCTCAATCCCAGATACTATGCGCCCGAGATGCGGGAATACTTTAAGAAGTGCGGATGCCGGTTATATCAAACGGAGTCCGAAGCAAAGTTTTACGAAGGGCTATGGCATCCTCCCCAGGTCCGAGCACTCATCGATGGATGAATTCCAGACAGACGGGGAATAGGTTACATTCAACCTGATTCCAAAGCATGCTACATGATCTATGTTGGTGAGGCCAGCGAAAGATCAAATGATGACGACGAGATAGCCGAGCCAGAAGAAGCTCCTCAAGAGCTCGAAGATGGCGGACAAGCAACCTTTGACGAGCTAACCGAGATCGACTTAGGAACGCCCGATAATCCAAGGCCGACCTATATTAGCTCACTCTTGTCAGAGGAAATGAAAGCGCAGATAATTGCCCTGCTGCATGAGTTCGTCGACTGCTTCGCGTGGACATACAAAGAAATGCCTGGCCTTTCCCCTGAGGTAGCCGTGCATAAGCTGGCTATATATCCTGATGCTAAGCCAGTCAAACAAGCTCCTCGAAGAATGAGAAGGGAGTTGGAAGAAAAGGTCGTCGAGGAAACCAAGAAGCTCATCGATGCCGGCTTCATCAGGGAAGAGAAATATGCAGACTGGATCGCATGCATAGTCCCGGTGAAGAAGAAAAATGGGCAGATCCGAGTTTGTGTCGATTTCAGGGACCTCAACAAAGTATGTCCTAAAGACGACTTCCCGCTACCGGTCATGGAAATGATGGTCGATGACACCTCAAATTACGAGCTGTTCACCTTTATGGATGGCTCGTCTGGATATAATCAGATCAAGATGTCGCCTGAGGATGAGAAACACACAGCATTTCGAACCCCGATCGGGATATATTGCTACAAGGTGATGCCGTTCGGACTGAAGAACGCAGGTGCTACATATCAAAGAGCAATGACTAATATCTTTGATGACCTAATCCATAAAGTCGTCGAATGTTACGTTGATGACTTGGTCGTCGAAACTAAGGCCAAGACCGACCACATCCAAGATCTTAGGACCGTTCTCACCAGACTGAGGGAATACGATCTGAAGATGAATCCTCTGAAGTGCGCTTTCGGCGTGTCATCGGGAAAATTCCTGGGCTTCATAGTCCGACATCGAGGGATCGAAGTTGACCCATCAAAGATAAAGGCCATCATAGAGATGCCCCCTCCGAAGAGTCTGACGCAGCTAAGATCTTTTCAAGGCAAGCTTGCTTATATACGGAGGTTTATCTCAAATTTATCAGGGAGATGTAGGCCCTTCTCAAAGCTCATGAAGAAAGGAGCTCCTTTTATCTGGGATGCCGAATGTCAAGCAGCGTTCGAAAGCATCAAAGAATACTTGTTGCACCCTCCAGTGCTGGCCGCTCCCATTCCAAATAAACCGCTGATTCTCTACACTGCCGCGCTGGACGAGTCACTCGGTGCGCTCCTTGCCCAGAATAACGAGGAAGGAAAAGAAAATGCCCTCTACTACCTCAGTCGAACTCTAGTCGGGGCGGAACACAACTACTCCCCAATCGAAAAGCAATGCCTGGCTCTGATATTTGCTGTGAAGAAGCTAAGGCACTATCTGCTCGCTCATCGGGTTATGCTGATCTCCAAGGTCGACCCGCTCAAACACTTGATGACCAAAGCAAGCCTAACCGGCAGAATGGCAAGATGGGCTGTCATGCTACTTGAGTTTGACATAGTTTATACCCCTCAGAAAGCAGTAAAAGGGCAAGCTATTGCAGACTTTCTCGCCGCTCATCCCATACCAGAAGGGTCGCCGCTAAATTGTGAGTTACCCGATGAACAAGTGCTGCACCTCGAGGAAGATGAGCCATGTTGGGAGCTCTACTTCGATGGAGCCTCGTCAATAAGGACCTCCAGTAAATCAAGCATCCCAGAGATAAAAGCAGGGGTAGGATTAGTGTTCATCACACCATCAATGGGAACCCTACGGCGTTCTTTTGCTCTCACCGAGCCTCGGACAAACAATGAAGCTGAGTATGAAGCTCTGATAGCTGGTTTGGAGCTTGCCGTAGAAATGGAAATCCGTCGGCTACGAGTCTACGGTGACTCCCAGCTTGTCATCAACCAAGTAAGCGGCGACTATAAGATATACAAACCCGAGTTAGCTCGGTACAGAGGTCGAGTGGTGGAACTCATGAAATGGTTCACTCATATTGAACTAACGAGAGTCCCTAGAGCGTTGAACGGAAAGGCTGATGTACTCGCTCGCTTGGCCAAGGAGCTGGCTGATCCTGACATGGACGAAATTCTGATCACAGTCAGGAGCCGGCAAATTCTACCCCCAGTCTCTCTACGAGAAGAGGAAAGCGCGGAACAGAAGAGCAGTCCTGCGGAAGAAGCTTCGATCATCCAAGACGAGCCCGATTGGAGAGAACCCTTCATAGAGTACCTCCGATACGACAAGCTGCCCGAAGAAAAATCTGCGAGGATTCAGCTGAAGAAAAGAGCTCTCCGATACGTGTTTATAAATGACACGTTATACCGCAGGTCATACGACCAACTATGGCTCAGGTGTCTGTCATTGGCCGAAGCCCAAAAGGTCATGAAAGATGTCCACTCGGGCGTTTGCGGTGCTCACCAATCTGGCCCCAAGATGCGACTTCAAATCAAACGGCTTGGGTATTACTGGCCCACCATGATACGGGATTGCGGAGAGCATGCAAAGAAATGTTATATCTGCCAAATTTACGGTGATTTTATTCACAAGCATCCCAATCCATTGCATCCTACGGTGGCGTCGTGGCCCTTCGAAGTTTGGGGCACCGACATTGTTGGCCCAATTGATCCTCCGTCATCTAAAGGCCACCGGTTTATACTGGCTGCGACAGACTACTTCTCCAGATGGGCTGAAGCTGTCCCGCTAAAAGAAGTTAAGACAAAGGATATTCTGACATTCTTCCAGCATAATATTCTATACCGCTTCGGTACACCAAGAAGAATCATTTCTGACAACGGGCCTTCTTTCAAGAGCTTCAATGTCTCAAGGTTCGCTACTCAGCACAAGATAGACTGGAGATATTCCTCCATCTATAATCCAAGAGCCAATGGGCTAGCCGAAGCCTTCAATAAGACTCTATGCAAGCTCCTGAGGAAAAATGCTTCAGCCAACAAGAGAGACTGGAATCTCAAGCTTCACGAGGCATTGTGGGCGTATCGTACCACGCACCGTACTCCAACTCAGTCCACTCCATACTCATTGCTCTTCGGAGTGGAGGCGGTCCTCCCCCTCGAAGTCGAAGTTCCAAGCTTAAGAATGGCCGTTCAGCATGAGTTGACAGAAGAGGAAAACATTCTCCTTCGACTTGAAGAACTCGATGCCCTCGAAGAAAAGAGGCTCGTGGTGCAGCAAAATCTGGAGCTATACCGAGCCCAAATGTCACGGGCCTACGACAAGATAACCCGTCTCCGCGCTTTCAAGAAAGGTGAATTGGTGCTGGTCCTCAAAAGACCGATTATCCCCAATCGACATGCCAAGGGAAAATTCGAGCCGAACTGGGAAGGACCATACGTCATCGAGAAAGTGTTCGACGGAGGATCCTACCAACTAATAAGTGCCGAGGGAGAAAGGCCCATGCCACCCATCAATGGCCGATATCTCAAGAAATACTACACATGAATGCTCCAAGTCGCAGGCGAATTGAGCACATCAGCCCTACGGTCTGGATCAGACATCCTGCAAAACCGTATACAATCCACGGGCGTAAATGACCCCTATTTCTCCCAAATCTTGCCGGTGAGACTACTTTTAAAGTCCCACCAGCGGCAAAAAAAAAAAGAAAAAGAAAGAAAAAGAAAAAAAAAAAGAAGAAGAAGAAATAAACGGTATGTCCACAAGCAAAATGGGCACGGATGAAAACCCGGAAGGGCTCCGTGAGTAAAAACAGCAGGACTACCTGCGAGTCTGTGAAAACCCGAAAGGGCGCAAACTTGTGAAAAGAGATGAAATACACTCGCAAAGTCCTCTCGACCTTGTGAGGAGAAAACCCCTGCGTGAGATCCTTACGACTCACAATGGAGCAACACACTTAGGAATCCTCACGATTCCTAAGGAGAAAATACACCTGCGGGATCCTCACGACTCGTAGGGAGAAAATGCTTTATGGGACCCTCACGGCCCATAAAATTGAAAAGCCTTAGGTGTTAGGGACCCAAACCTGTCTCCTAAGCCATCATTCCCCAACGGGCAACGGCAAATGATGAGTCGCTCCTGGCATTTCGCTTCAGTGTTAGCGGTGCTGATGCCGACCAAAAACCCAAATCCCAAGTCCTCCCAAGGCAAATGATGAGTTGCTCCTGGCATTATTCCAGTGCAGCAATGCTGATGCCAAACAAGATCCAAATTCCAAGTCCCCAACCCCACAATGGCGAATGATGAGTCGCTCCTGGCATTATTCCAGTGTAGCGATGCAGACGCCAACCAAATTCCAGATCCCATACCCCAACGGCGAATGATGAGTCGCTCCTGGTACCACATTCCAGGCCAGCGATGCAGACGCCAACAAAGCCCTGAAATTTTTCCGGCCCTACGGTCTGGATCATACATCCTGCAAAACCGTATACAATCCACGGGCGTAAAACAATCCCAACCTCTCCCAAGTACTACCGGGGAGACCACATTCAAAGTCCCAAAAAAAATAATAAAATAAAAAAATAAAAAAAAATAAAAAAAAATCCTCCCGGGGCAAATGATGAGTTGCTCCTGGCATTATTCCAGTGCAGCAATGCAGATGCCAAACAAAAACCAAAATCCCAAAATCCTCTCAATGACAGATGATGATTCGCTCCTGATACCATATTTCAGTATAGCGATGCTGATGTCAACCCAAATCAAAATCAACAAGTCAACTTCCACTCCGACACCGCAGAAAGTGGAGCAAGTCAGAATCCAATCTCAACACCGCGAGAAGCGGAGCAAGTCAAGTCTACCCCTGACGCTGCAAGAAGCAGAGCAAGTCAAATCAAGAACCGACCGTCCAAGTCGCAAAAAGGGCAGCATCGACCGTCCAAGTCGCAAAAAGGGCAGAACCGACCGTCCAAGTCGCTAAACTGGCAGCACTGACCGTCCACGTAGCTAAAAGGGCAGAACCGACCGTCCACGTCGCTAAAATGGCAGAACCGACCGTCCACGTCACAAAAAGGGCAGCACCGACCGTCCAAGTCGCAAAAAGGGCAGTATCGATCGTCCAAGTCGCAAAAAGGGCAGAACCGACCGTCCAAGTCACTAAAATGGCAGAACCGACCGTCCAAGTCGCTAAAATGGCAGCACCGACCGTCCACGTCGCAAAAAGGGCAGCACCGACCGTCCAAGTCGCAAAAAGGGCAGAACCGACCGTCCACGTCGCAAAAAGGGCAGCACCGACCGTCCAAGTCGCAAAAAGGGCAGTATCGACCGTCCAAGTCGCAAAAAGGGCAGAACCGACCGTCCAAGTCGCTAAAATGGCAGAACCGACCATCCAAGTCGCTAAAATGGCAGCACCGACCGTCCACGTCGCTAAAATGGCAGAACCGACCGTCCACGTCGCTAAAATGGCAGAACCGACCGTCCAAGTCGCAAAAAGGGCAGTACCGACCGTCCACGTCGCTAAAAGGGCAACACCGACCGTCCACGTCGTAAAAAGGGCAGAACCGACCGTCCACGTCGCTAAAATGGCAGAACCGACCGTCCAAGTCGCTAAAATGGCAGCACCGACCGTCCAAGTCGCTAAAATGGCAGCACCGACCGTCCAAGTCGCAAAAAGGGCAGCACCGACCGTCCAAGTCGCAAAAAGGGCAGCGCAGGATTCCTACAAAGCGGGAACCAGATCACTCCGGGCCAGGGAAAACGTCTATCACGGACACTCCGTCTCGGAGACATGTCAAGCAACGACCGTCCGTGTCGTAAAAAGGGCAGTGCCAGCTTCCCAAAAAGCGGAAACCAAATCAGGTCGCCTCCACGTGAAAGAAGATCCATCAATTTCATGCACACGACCCACATATGTGGTGTGCATTTATTGATGGGGGGCAATTTGTTGGGGTAAAAATTTACACCCCGGGTGACCAAGTCAAAATCAAAGTCAACCCCAAGCCAAGTGGGCCCAAGCCCAGATCCAGTGGGCCCATGCCCGGGTCGAGCCAGAACATGAAGCGGCCGGCCTCCCCCCATGCCGAGATAAAAATTTTGTAATAAATAATTTTGTTGCATTTCTTTTATTTTTTTTTATGGATAAATGTAAGAAAAATAGGCATAAAGCCAAATTTTTGTAAAGCCCATGGCTTATGTGCAAAAAGAAATGGCTCATGAGCCATGGGATAGGCAAAATGTCATTTTGTGAAGCCCAAGGGGCTATGTGTAAAGTGTATAGCCTATAAAGGCAAAAGATAATGAAAATATCTCATAACTTTTTCTCTCTCCAAAAAAGTTTCAGATCTGAGATCTTTCTTCTTTCTTCAAGGTTCCAAAACCTTCTTCTTTCTTTTGAATTAAATCAAGAGTTCTACTCTCCTTTTTATAAAATAAATTAGTTTTTCACCACAAAACCCATCAAGGGGAACTCAGATCTTCCATTAGATCTCAAAAAGGAGTGATTTTTAAAATTCCATATCTCTTAATCTTCAAGATCCAGCCAACAGAGGAGGAAGAAGAAGAACCCATTTCCCCGACCAAAACATTTTTTCTTTTTTTTCAGGAGTTCAACTCCACTAATTTCTCTTTCGAGAGTTTTTGGGGCTAAAAGCCCTCTTTTTCTCCAGCGTGCAGCGCTCGTGCGCAAAGCGACCACGCGCCGACACGTGGCGCGCGCGCTTGCGCACCAGCGCGATGCGCAAAGCGTCCACGTGCCAACACGTGGCGCGCACACTTGCGCACCAGCACGCTTGCACTCCCGCGCGCAGCGCTCGTGCGCAAAGCGCCCACGTGCCGACACGTGGCGCGCGCGCTTGCGCACCAGCGCGATGCGCAAAGCGCCCACATGCCGACACGTGGCTCGCGCACTTGCGCACCAGCACGCTTGCGCTCCAGCGCGCAGCGCTCATGCGCAAAGCGCCCACGTGCCGACACGTGGCACGCGCGCTTGCGCTCCTGCGCGCAGCGCTCATGCGCAAAGCGCCCACGTGCCGACACGTGGCGCGCTTGCGCCTGAGCACACAGCACCTAAGCGCACAGCGCCCAAGGTGCTGCCCCACGCATCCTTTGGATGCCTTTTCCCTTTTATTTATATATATATGTATATATATACATTTGTATACAAATGTACACATACACATACTCCGCCACATTCTCCCCCTCCAAAAAAATTTTCGGGCCGGGGCGCTGCCCCGAACCCCGCAAGGGGGCTGCTAGCCCCCTTGACCCCCAGCCCGCTATCCGGGTAGCGGGACCCCCGTAAAAAACTCTGCGTGGCTCCCGATATATCCAAACCCCCCCTTTCAGAACAGAACACACGTACACTGCACATTGAGTTCGCATGACCAGTTTAACCCGTTAATCGGAGGTTCCCTTGCCCCAAATGCGAGGGGTAATTAACGGCAGCTTAGTCCGCGGCTGCCGGAGATTCGGATCCCCACAATCATTAAACCCCAGCCTACCCTAGGCAGGGGGAATCTGTAGTACGCCTGAGACGCGTGCGCGTATTCCCATCTCAATGGGGTGACAAAAAACACCCTACAGCCGACATGATTAGGAAAGAGAACATTTTAAGTTAAGAAGAGTAGGAAAGAAGTTGGACTTACAAGTTATGAAAGATAAAAGAGAGGTTGAGGAGAGGAATGATGGCCTTCTTGTAGTCGTGGGGTCGCCGGAAGTGATTCGAATCCTCGCCGGAAAAGGAACTTAGTCTAACTCCACTTGTACTCTTCTTTGACTTGGAAATTTTTGAGAATTTTTTATAATAGATTTCAGAATGAGGAGGGCTAGGGTATGATGTTGTATTTATAGGGTAAAATTAGGGTTTTGAGAGTGAAGAGATAATTAAAAATATATTAAAAATAGGATTTATGAGTGAATTAACACTCTCTAGATAATTACAGAGAATTCAAACAGCATAGAGGTAGTGGGGTAGACCAAGAGTTTCAGTGTGCAGAGAATGGGAGTTTTACCTACGGGGGCCCGGCGACGCCGGCTATAAGGCCGATCTCGCCGGTCGTTGGGTGGGGGTTGGGCTCTGGATTTGTGCTACGTGTCTAGGTTGGTTCATATAATATTCAGCACATGTTTGATTTTCTCAGACTTTTCATTTTACGTGTATTGCACGTGTAAACTCTTGAGCTTCCAAAAAGTTTAAAAGAAAAATCATTAAAAATAATATGTGGCTGAAGGGATTCGAACACAGGGGCTATATCACAGCAGTGTAAGGCTTTACCAATGAGCTACAAGTTGTTTCTTACTGTTCTTAAACAATTTTAATTTATAACTTTTGCTCAAGCTTGAAACTCTATTATGTACATTAATTTGAAAAAATTTGTACAATGAAATTGTAGTTGTTACACCTATCGAGGGAATTGTTTCTCGTTTTGCTGCACAATTGGTGGATCCCGTTCTTACAGATGACCAATGTGATACGGTGATGTACGAGATTCTGACTCGTAGAGGCTCTCCTCTTCCTATCTGCTCTATTTGGCTCTGGTTGATCTTCCTGTCTATACTTGCTGACCTTCCTTCTCATCCGGCGGAGATGACTCTGGCGATGCTCGACGTAGCAGAGGACAAAATTGAGTGCTTTCATGAGGCAGAATTGATTACCCAGCCTCTGAAGGATCGTTCTGTTCAGTTGCAAAGCCAGATACGGGCTCAGCTGGCCATCATATCTGCCTTCGCTGATGGGCACGGTGCTGACCAATAGGGAGAAACTCATCGCGAAGATCGTTGTCTTGACATGGTAGAGAAGGCTGAGAGTGCTTTAGAAAACCTTATTCATAGTTTTGTAAACCCTTATACTTTTGATCCCGCGTCCGGTGATCTATTTTCTGTAGAATAAAATATTTATTTAAATGCTTTTCCTTTTATCGTTGACCACCGAGTGCTTTATTTCTGACACATGTTTTTTCCTCTAATTGTATTGTTGCAACCTATATGTGTGCATGTGCACTTCACCCTTAGGGATTTTTACTAAGTGCAAACGCCACTGATGTGTTCATATCATGCACTAACCTTCCACACGCATATATGAATGAGCTTGCTTTCATACATATCTGTAAATGAAACTTAAACCGGTGTAAACAGTCTTTATCATTCATGTGTATCCGTTTTACTTGTTATTACGTGTCGCTAATACATAATGATAAAGCCAGTAAGATCTTTGCTTGATTAACAGTATTATGATGGCGATCATACTTATGGGAACTGGATAGTCCATAAGCACATCCTTAAATGTCCCTAGTCGTGGGAGTATCGAGACTGGATATCGATATTCCAGAGTAGACTAGTGTATACCTTTCTTGACCCCGACGAGGGGAGATGATCGGTCTTACAGCCATTGGTGTCTGACACCAAAAATTGTATGCAGGTGCTCATTGGGTTATGAGTTGCACTAGATGGAATCGCCGAGAACTCCTAGATGGTATTATACCTATCGTCAGATAGCAGTTCTCTGGTGACATGCGTACAGGATAGTATGTTAACCTGAGATCATCATTTGTCTTGTATAAGTTCCCACTGTACTTTAATTACTACCTTACTACGGCTCTACTGAGTCGTGCAAACATGTTTTAGTTGGGTACAGTCCCGAGCCACATGGAGGCAGTGAGTGGATTGAAGGGATTTGTCTCTCCTGGTATAAGGAGTCGATGTCGCGCTGTGTTCAGTTGGCTATCACTATAAATCCCTGGCCAAGATGGTTGAGATTTACTGATAGGAGATCAGTAGTTTCTTGGTTGGTGATGAGATTGACACCGACACGACTTATCGGGTTATTAGAGGTCTAATATTATCCACCCGTAGACCCGGTATGCGACGCTCTCAAACGAACAGACCGGACTATACGGTGGCTGTCACTTATAAACTCTGTAGGCGTTCAGACGAGCTTACTTGTTGATGTTCCTTTCTTTCAAATCTGGATAGCCGTTATATACAGCTAATGCCACTGAAATGCTTGTGAGTTATGGATTGGATCCAGTAACTCACTGTCAGCGTACTGTTGAGTCTTTAGAGTCCCGCACAGAGAGTTTCTCGGTTTTGGCGAAATGATATGGCTGCAGTAAATTGGTACACATGGGAGTCCGATTAAAACCAGTGTATTTGATACGCTGGTGGTATTCGGACATTTAATAATACTAGTCGTTCTTTTGGAAAGACGGATATTAAATCAAGTGTTGATTTAATATATTAATACATGTATTGGATATATGTATTTACCATTATTATGTCGCATTTTCTATTTCCTCGCATATTGCATATAGGCGCACATGAAAATGTGTGTATGTGTGTGTGTTTCCATTATCTTTTCTTTCTCGTGTTAGAGCCATGTGAGTGCACATGGGCTCAAGGGCATAACCACACTAGTTTGGGTAGACAAGTAGAGGGTAGAAAAAGGGGATATGTTAAGCTTAACATATTCTTTTTTCCTTAAAACTAAATAATTTAGACTCTCTCATCTCCTAGCTCTAGTTCTCTGATCTCCAAATTAAAAATAGAAGCAGGAAAAGGAAATAAAAATGTGAGGAATGGAAATGGTGAAGCAAAATGCATCACTTGGACATGGAGCCTAGCATACTACAAGCCTAAGTTACTTCATTGGATGAAGTTGAAGCCAAAGTTAGGAGCTCTCATGTGGACCCCTCTATGATAATGGAGATCAACCTTCAAGCTTGTTCACTCATTCTAGGAGTCTAGCATGGAGTCCAACACAAATTGGGAGCAAATGAAGATGCTACAATGGTTGTATGTTCTAACCTTGTATGATATTTGCTAGTTCAGTGTATGGTATTGATTTTAGGATAGGGATGCAAGTGTTGGCTCTATGAAATTTTTGATTTCTCCGCTTCCACTGTGCGCTCATGTTCCTACAGTGGTATCAAAGCTACTAGGCATTGTTCCGACCCATGGGGGTTCTCACTGTGGTGACAGTAGTGGCGAAGCACAGGCTCTTAACCCCAGGATGCCCGTGCGGTTATATGGTCTTGCGAGTTGTAGTCCGTCGCGAGGGGACTACGTAAAAAGTAGCTGCTGAGGGACCTATGGGTGCCACGACCGGTTTTCACCGCACTGATGGACCCAATATGGTATCATAGCCAATCCATAGCCTAAACTAGCTAGTTACGATGTCCGAATCTTGCCGTTTTTCCCGTGCAAAAACTGCCGGAAAACAGTCCCAAAATTCCATGTTTTTTAATGTTTTCGATGCTCGCAGATTCACGGTTTGAATCGAGAATCCATGGGATGCATCATGGATACCTTGGGGAGACCTTGGGGAGGCTAAAGGAAGGGGCCACCCGCCCAAGACCACCATGAGGTGGTCTTGGGGCAGTGGTGAACCCGAGACCACCTTATTGGTGGTCTCGGGTTCTGCCTTGCCCCATGACCACCTCATGGTGGTCTTGAGGGAAGTTCGCCCTCCCTAGACCCCCTCAGCACCCCTTAGTATGTCCCAGGGTGCCATCTCTGGCACTCGGACGAGTTTCGAGTCCATTCGGACTCCCGATTTGGCAAAAAGCTTAGAATTTTTTGGGAATTTAGTGCACTTGATTTTCGGTGATTGCAAAATTGAAGTGTTCGCTAATAGTGAGTGGGATTCGAATGTCGTAATCTTCATTTTGGTTTCTTCTGCAACTGCGGGTATTATAGCGTAGTAAAACATCATCTAATTGCTATATGTAGAATTAGACGAGATTACGAACTTGATACTCGCATTGATGGTATATGATGATGTTTGGTTGTGGTTAAGTTGGATTGTCGTGATGAATAGCCCCTCATGCATGATTGCTTGTACATTTATATTCATGTAATTGATTATTGCGGGACGAGTGTCCAACTTTGTGGACCGCTGTCAATGCGTGATGTATATTATATTATATTTGGGGGCACATCTAGTATGCGAACATAGTCTCCTTGTATATATTCTTCATTACATGTATCAAGGTTTTCCCACAGAGAAGTGCTCGAGCAACCAGGTTTTAGGAGACAACGGGTGGCCATCTCAAGGAGTTGAGATCGGGTCATCCCATTTTAGAATTGGTAGGGTCGCTTGCCGCACTTGTAGGGGCTAGGATAGACCCGTGGAGGGGTGCTCAAGTTCATCGTAATTTAGAAGTGCTGAGTGGCCCACTTACGTTGTAAGTGAGAGTTGCCTCACTTCTAGAATCGGCGGGTGGATTGACGCACCTGTAGGAGTCTAGGGTTGTTGATGTACGGGCTATTCACACGACCGGGGAATGCTACGTTTCATTCATGGCTTGATTGAAACATAGTATTCTAGCTTATCTGCTTTTCCATATTGTATATTACTTGACTGTGATGTTTGCTATCATGGCTGAGACAAATGGATATATATATCGTTATATATAAACTATATATATGTTTTGCATCTACGCTAGCCATATCCTCACCCTACCATAAGTTAAGTAACCTTACGGTGAAGACCCGGGACGCTGTGACGAGTGCGGGTGGTATATATATGCGTTCTATTTTTATTTCTTCTAGTATGATAGGATTATATGATGGGACTGCATTAATTGGATTAATTCAAGAAAAACAAACCCAAACTGATGTTACGAGAACCAAACTTTTAAAAGAAATCGTAACCGTGTTCTTTTGCTTTGTATAGTGGAATTTGGTTAGGAATATCCAGCACCTCATTCGATGAGGGAAGAGCCTTGTTCCCTTCATGGGGAATTCGCTCTTGAGCAAAAGTTTGTGGGATTATAAACATTCGGTTTTCTTCAAAACCGCTTGTTTTAAAAGCGGAGTCTAAACCACTCCTTTTCAAAACCACTCGGTTTCTTCAACGATATCAAGTTCATTACGTTAAGAGTTTTCATACAAACCAGATGTAGCCTTCCGTCATTTCAGATTAGTATTGCTTAGTATTCATGTTACGTTTGTCATGCTCAGCCGAGACATAGTGTTCGGTGGCTACGTATTACTTTTTTGCAGCATTAGATGTGATTGGTTAGGACAGTCTTACGACCTTGTTGGCTCAGTCAAGGGCTTATATGGGTGAGTTTAATGCAATCAAGATAATGACAGGTTGAACATGACTAGGACCCTTTGATTTGTTGGCTCAGTCAAGATCACTAGGGTCCTAAGGATAAAAACTATATCAGGAGTTTCAAATATAAGGAAAAATTACTAGGTACGTGCATACCTTCTTAAGTATGGTAACTTGTTGGCTTCAATCAAGGTTATCATGCGATGATAGTTGGATCTTGATTCCCACTGATGAGTAGGCATTACTCCCGGGTGATTTTTAGATGATCCCGACTAGTTCACCTTTTAGGGTTTAAAAGAGAATTCGAGAAAATAGTGGGAGCTATTCTGATTAGATAAATTAATTAAACAATCTAATCTTGATAGAGTGCACGTTGAGTATTTCTTTTCTCTTTCTCTGGCAGCGACCATGACCCGCATTAAAATAAAACTCATAAACCAAATTAACCGAACCTTTTTACCTATAGATTTGGATTGTCTTGATTCATGACAAAGTCGCATATGTCCCTACCACTTCTACTTCCCCTTTACATTTCTTCAGACAATCTGTATCACTACGAAGATCCATATTGTTTGGACAAGCCATCGTATAGTTACATACGAACTCGAAGAAAGTTGTTTCAGTCCGAAGATGGCCATCGGTTCTTGAGAAATTGAATTAGATAATTTGGTTGTCTCTCCCCGTTACCTTCTCTTTAGTTGTGAGCTCCTAGTATTATGAGAGTACACTAGTTAAGCTTGTTGAATAGTTTTCTTCCAAACCTTAGGCTGGTGCTATAAGGTAGGGAAGGAAGAAATTCAACTGGCCTAAATATGGTGTACAGAAGGTAAGATGTAGAGATATATAAAGGAGTTTAAGTGAGGGCAACGGAAATTGCAACTACTGTCATGAGTCTGAATAATGGAAGAGGCATTATTAGGAAAACCCGACCATCCTCTCAAAACATTTTTAATGTTTCAGTTTTCTGTGTAGTTGGGATTGAAAACTGTTTCTCAATCAACTCTGAATTCTAGGTATATGGATACCGGATTAGAATCCCACATCTGTAAGGTATTACAGATGCTGCGAAAGAGTAGAGTATTGGGAATTGGATGATTTAATTCTCAATGTCGGAATTCGTAGAAATTGGTGATATTGAGGAAATCACCTAGTTTTGCCTAATGTCTAATATTTGGTTTTGAATATCCGTTGTCATCCATCAATTTTAAATTGAAATATTTGTACCTTTATTTCATAATGTGGGATATGAATTTTTGAAATTATAATTAGAACATTTACCTTTATTAGTTGATGAATAGGTAAGGTGCATTGAATAACGATGTAATTCTTCTTAACCAAAACACAGTTTTCAACTTACAATACACGGAGTTTGAGTTAGTAAACTCAGGGGACTTATACAAAATAATGTATGTTGTCCAGTGTCCTTATGAACAAGGGGTTGGTACTCGTACTATATTCCATTTACTTATAACTTCTCTTGTTTTAGACACGCATTTTTTTAAAATGCAAGTCCAAAAATTTTAAGAAGTTCATAGGTATAAGAATAAAGTAGAGAACCAGATATTGGAAGTATCAAAACTCCTCAAAGTGATTGAAGATGAGGATACTTATGCTAAGTATTCCGTGATTGTATTCTCTCTCAGGTTACTCATCCGTGGGTATGCTCCTTGATGAGTAATGTTGTATAGCCTTTTTCCATTTGGGATTTGCACCGGAAACAATTGCATAATATTTGAATTTGGTTCCATCTAAATTAGTGTATCTGTTTCTATATTGAATATAGAATGGTATCATATCATAAGGCTATTAAGGTATATGGAGTAATCCGGTTCGTGTTGATAGAAGAATCCGGATGTACTCAAAGCACGTTTCAGTAATGGCAGTTTGTGAGTTATCCTAAGCATTCGCATGGGTTTAACCTCTACCATTTTCAAGATTAAAAGTTGTTTTTTTTTTACTCGCCACATTTTTAGTAAAATGGATTATTTTCAAAAGACATAAGTGGGAGTATGGTAGAACTGGAAGTGATTCCAGAACCACAAACGGTTACTAAATATTTAGTAGAACCTGGAGATTCAGTTGGATTCAACAATTCAGTAGGAACTCCACAGATTTAGTGGGTGACATCAGCCACCCGAGAGGTACTTCGGTTTCCACGGAGACGGTGACAGGGAGATTTGCATCATGTCGATGATGACCCTACTTGCTACTGCCGCTATTCATGACTATGAGATCTGGCAAGTGGATGACTATAGCGTCTTTCTAAATTGGAATTTAGAAGTGCACGTATATATGACTCTGCTAGAGGGTTGTCATAGTCAGTAGCAGCAGCAGAAGATGTGCAAATAGCTTATGTCTATTTATAGACTAAGGCAAGCATAGCGGAGATGGATCATCTGTTTAGATGTAACAGTTATAATGTTTGACTTCATCAAAATAACAGATGATCCTGGTAAGAAGGTTATGTAGGGAGTATTGTCTTGACATTTGGATGACATACTCCGGATAGAAAGTGATATTCCTATACTACAGTCGGTCTAGCTATGGATGTCGCAAGTGCTTCTCCACACAGGATCTAGATAATATTGCTTTTGCACTTGCTGTAGTAAGCAGATATAATCCAATCCTGGAGAAATAAAGGGAAGCAGCAAAGAACATAAGAGGATATTCTTGGAGTGTGGTAATGGCAGCCTCCTGTAGGAGGCGGTTACCAGTTCTGGCTTCCAAGGTGGCATGGATGACAGAGCGGCTGTCAGAGTTATAAGTTTACCCTCCTCTGAGGTATAGTATGGTGGAAAGGGTCCCAAGCAGGATACTGAGGTGGATATGGCGCTGGATGCTGATTACGATCAGCTAGGGATACAGCCTAAGAAGTTTGTTGGATATAGGTGTTCATTTATGAACTTGGTCCCATCAGCTATTCAGACAAGTTCTAAAGCAGGTATCGCTCAGTTCGAGAGACAATTGATCTCCGCGAAATTAAGATATAGAGAGATAAAGATAGAAATATTGTAGCAGATCCACTGACTGAGCCTATTTCTCGAATGCGATTGTTTCTCAAACACGGTTTGCGAGACTGATTAGTAAAGAAGTTGGGTATTCGATAGCACACGAGACGTGTGGGTATGCGATACCGCAATAATTGGTCTTAAGTGCAAGTGGGAGATTGTTGTATATAATGCTCTCAAGGCAATTATTGTAATTGCAGGTAGATGATTATGATAATTGAGGGAAGACTATACAGGTAGAACAGTCTTGCTCGAGATGATAGTATGTTATCTGGTTTGTCTTTATCATTCATGTGTATATACTTTACTTCTTATTATGTATCACTAATACAAAATGATAAAGCCCGTAGAATCTTTGCTTGACTACCAGTATTATGATGGCGATCATACTTGTGTGAACTGGGTAGTCCATAAGCATATCCTTAAATGTCCCTAGTCGTGGGAGTATCGAGACTGGGAATCGATATTCCAGAGTAGACTAGCGTATATGTTTCTTGACCCCGGCGAGGGGCGATGGCTGGTCTCACAGCCATTGGTGTCTAACACCAAAGATTGTATATATGTGCTCATTGGCTTATGAGTTACACTGGAAGGACCCGCCAAGAACTCGTAGATGGTATTATACATGTCGTCAGATAGCAGTTCTTTGGTGACATGGGTACAGGATAGTCTGTTGATCTGAGATCGTCATTTTTCTTGTGTGAGTTCCCATTGTACTTTGATTACTACCCTACCACGGCTCTACTAAGTCGTGCAAACAGGTTTTAGTTGGGTACAGTCCCAAGCCACATGGAGGCGGTGAGCGGATTGAGGGGATTCGTCTCTTCCGGTACAGGGAGTCAATGTCGCGCTGTATTCGGTTGGCTATCATCATAAATCCCTGGCCATGGTGGATGGGATTTACTGATAGGAGATCAGTAGTTTCTCGGTAGGTGATGAGCTTGACACCGACATGACTTATCGGATTATTAGGGGTCTAACGTTATCCACCCCATAGACCCGGTATGCGATCGACGCGGCTTAAGGCAAAGAAGGAACCTTCAAAAGCTACCTTCCACTCAAGAAAAGGAATAGCCGCTACCATAGATATTGTATACAAAGTGTCGCACTCAAGCGAAGGGCAGAAAAGTAATACAACCTTACTCTGCTCAGGACTCGTTTATGGTCTGATTGAAATGCGAAAGCAACGGCTAGACTGAACTATATGGTGACTGTCACTTATAGGCTCGGTAAGCGTTCGGAAGAGCTTACTTTTCGATCTTCCTTTCGTTCAATATACCTGGGTAGCCGTTACGTATAGATAGTGCCATTAACGTGCTTGTGAGTCATGGATTGGATCCAATAACTCACTGCTAGTGTATTGTCGAGTCTTTAGAGTCCCGCACAGAGGGTTTCCCAGTTTTGGTGAAATGATGTAGTTGCGGTATATTGGTACACGCGGGAGTCCAATATCAGGACATGCAAGCCCAGGGTCATTAGAAAGCGACCTAGCAAGTGTTAAAATAAAGGAACTCGTGCAAAGTTGTGTGTATACAGAAATATACTGTATAATAAAAATGTATATGGATGTCAAGATGAATCAGGACATGGCTAGAGCAGTATTGTGGAAATGGATGGTAAGATACTCATATCTTGGGGTATCCCATGACTAGCCGGCACGCTCATGTCAAATATAACCAGTGTCCAATAATCAGTATCCAATAATCAATATTCAGTAACCAGTATTCAGTAAACAATATCCGGTAATCAGATTCCAGTAAACAGTATCAATAGGTGTAGCATGGATATTATCCAAGAATATAAGTATTCTTACTTTCCATTCACCAATAAACCACTAGTCAAGTCAACAAAAAGATCATGTTGGTAACAAGTATCAATATGTAGTAATAATCTGATATCAAGTCATTAACATGTAACATGAAAGCACACTTTCCAAGTACCATTATGTATCCAGTGACAGTCTGAGTGTTTCATGATTCACTAACAATGAATGTTAATTAATAATATGGATTTTTAATGTCAATATAACGTGAATATGAATGGACTCGCATATACCCTGGTACTGTCCCATACCAGCACCTGAATATAAGTGGTCGTTCATGTTAAGCTTAAGTAGTTCATTATTTAGTTTGATATTTAGGTTGTTATCGTTTTATTTAGTTTGTGAACATGAACTGCCTCGCATATACCCTAGTATTGTCCCATACTGCACCCGAGTATACGTAGTAGCTCACATCAAATCTTAGATAGTTTATTCTTATGTTTGTGAAAACCCTTGATAGCCAGCGAATAACAATAGAAAGCGTCATGTGCATACCCGGGACCACGGCCCCTGACCCCTGAAGCTGGACCCAGGACGCACTGATAGGCGCAACCAGAATATGGTATTACAACTCGATAAACTTTAAAAACATTTCCATTGAGTAGAAAAATAGTACTGGATGGTAGCAAACTACTCAGACCACCATGGCTGATTCTAACGTGCTGTAATAATAACAAGAATATGTTAAGAATATGTATGCCCTAGAGGCCATTATTGTAATATTATAGTGAATGCTTGGACATATATATATAGGACTTTCTTACTCAACATGATGTATGTTATCCGATTACTCTTTATCTTAACATGTACATTTTCTCTAGTTTACTATTTCACTGATACATGTTGATAAAGCCCTTAGAAAATTTTGCTTGACTACCAAGACTATGATATAGATCATAGTAGTGGGGCTTGTGTAGTCCACAAGCACATCCTTGAAGTTTTCCTAGTCGAGAAAGTATCGAGACAGGGCATGGATATTTCAGAGTAGACTAGTGTGTACGTTTCTTGACCCTGTATATGGCAATGGTTGATCCCACAACCATTAACATCAAAGATTGTACACAGGTGCTCATTAGAGAATGAGTAAACCGAATGGACTCGCCGAGAACTCCTAGATGGTACCATACTTATCTTTAGATAGCAGTTCTCTAGTGACACTTGTACAGGTTAGTCTGTAGACCCAAGATCGTCATAGTGTCTTGAGCGGTTCTCACTATGCTTTGATTACCTCCCTACCACGGTTCTACTGAGCGTGCAAACAGGTGGTAGTTGGATACAGTTCCGAGTCACATGGAGGTGGTGGGCGATAGGAGGGGTTTCGTCTCTCCCGGTATTGAGAGTTGATGTTGTGCTATGCTCGATTGGCTATAACAGCAAGTCTCTAGCCAGGGCTAATGAGATTTACTGATAAGTGTTATCAGTAGTTTCTCGATTTGTTATAGGTCATACATCGGCATGACTTATCGAGTTATTGGGGTCTGACGTTTCCAACCCCCAGACTCGATATGTGACATATTAGACAAAAAGACTGGACTGTATGGTAAGTGTTACTTATAGGCTCTACGGGAGTTTGGATAAGTTTACTTGTTAATCTTTTATTCGTTCAATACCTGGGTTGTCGTTACGTCCAGCTAGTATCGCTGACGGTTTGTAGGTCTTTGATGTGATCATTACCTATTGCTAGCGTATTGGTGATTCTTTAGAGTCCCACATAGAGGTTTCCTAGCTCAAGCGAAACGAAATAGGGCATGTATGGAGATATGTGCGGGAGATTGATTAAATACGAGTATATGATACCGTATTCTAATCTAGCGTTAATTGATATTAACCAGGTTATATGTGATATAACCGGATTATTGAATCAAGTGTTGATTTAATAATTTGATATATATTTATATTATATATATATGTGTGTGTGTGTGTGTGTAAACTAATATTGTGCTTACTTTAATTTCTCATCTCTTTATATATTATTTGTATGTGATATAAATGATATATGAAGAAGTGTCATGGTTGATGATACATTGAAGATGGCAATATGAGAATCAAATTGGAGTTTATGATATGGAGAGAATGATCAATTATATGAATAAAAAGAAAGAAAGAATGAGTCATTACTTTTGGAACAAAATAGAAGCATGACTCATTTCTTTTTTGATTTAGAATTCATATAAGTATTATTATTTATCCTTATCCTCAACACTTGCTCATTCACATCCTCATCTTCATCTTCTTCACTTCTTCTCTTTTGTTACTATTCACTCAAGAGAAAAAGAAAAAGAAAAGATTTTTAGTGAGTAAAAACCCTACTTCATCAACCTAAACTATTCTAGCAATTTAGTTTAGGTTGTTCTCTTCACTAATACCTTGATTAAGTGAAGTGTGAGCTTGAGTGTAAGTTGAATCAAGGTGAATCATTTTCGACGAAAAAGACTTCGAGCAAGCTTGTTGCTTTCTTCAAGTGGAGCCCTAAAAGGAGTTCAAGGGCTACTACAAGGAGCATTTGAAGTGAAGGACTTGGCTACAAAGCTTGTAGCATTTTTTCACTTAGAATAAAACTTCTTTTTGTTATGTTTGCAATTCTAATCTTTTAGTATGATCTTGTAAGTAGATTTAGCTTACTAGATTTTTTAACATTGCATACTTGATGTTCTTAAAACCCTAATAGAGCCACTAGGATCTATTTTCATGGTATCAGAGCCAAACTAAAGTGTTAGATTTATTATTGTAATTTTTAGAATCAAGTTAATCCATTTTTTTTGGAAAACTAGTTTTTGAAATCGCCTAAAAATAAACTTTTCACTTGCACCGGATTCTTGGTTCGGACCTAGAGTTTTGTATACTATCATGACTACCCAATACCCCTACAATTTGTGCTCAGTTCAACCCCGAAACGGGGCCGAACTGAGGCTGAATCAGCCCCGGATGTGGGTTGGACAGCCACTGGATCAGCCTCGTTTTGGGACTGTTCCAATGCAGTTTTAGCCCCTATCCGGAGCTATTTCCGTCCTAGATTCGGCCCCGTTTCGAAGCCGAATCAAGGCTAAAAAGGTGTGGGCAGTTTGGGAGTTAACAGGTTTCGATTCGAGACTTTTCCGAACTCGTTTCAAGGCTAAAAGTGTGAATTTTTGGGCTATGGCATGTTGTTATGATATTATGCGATAATATGAACTTGTGCCTAGTGGATTAAGGATTCTAAATATTATGATTCTTGAGTTTCTTTTCTCCGATCGTAAGTTTAATATGTGATATTCCAAATCTCGTTGCTATACGTCAACGAGATTGGGGGAACACATATTTACTTACAATGATGATCGTTGATGGCTAGTTATCGATATGATATATTGGATCGTCGTGATTAAATAGCAGGGGATTTATGTGAGATGAAAGTTTTTCATTTTCATTCATGCAAATTACTGTATGTAATATTCTTTTCTAAATAGATGCTTATCTGTAGCATGTGATGCGATTAGTTAGGGTATTCGCATAGCTATGTTGACTTCGTTAAGGGCTTATGCGGATGGGTCTAACTTAATCAAGAAATGATGGGTTGAACTTGACTATCAACTTATGATTTGTTGACTTCGTTAAGATCATAAGCTATTAAGAGTAAAATCCATTATCGGGGATTTCAATTGTTGAAATTTGCAATGAGATTGCATACCTTCTATGCGATAGTTGGATCCCGATACCCACTGCGAGTAAGCGTTACTCCTGGGAGAGTTTTCCACTTTATAATTAGCTAATCCAGTAGGTGACTAGAAAGGTGTTAACGGGGTTATGTCTCTGCGGAAACGAGATTATTTAATTAATTCCATGCAAAAGCACGAGGAGACTCCCTCGGAGTACCAACACCAGCCTGGCTGACCGATTAGCAAACTTGTAGGGTGTAATTAATCCCGGTTAATCTTACCTTTTAGGGTTTGAAGGAAGATTAGATAAAAATAGTGGGAGCCATCCTAATTAGATAAGATAATAACCATTCTAATCTTGCAAGAGCGCACGCTAAAGTGTTTTCTTCTCTCTCTCTTCAGGTAGCGATCATGTCAAGCCTTAATCAAGATAATAACATGCATGTATTGACCGAACCCGCTTATTATACTGGACTGGGAAACGTTGGTTCTACTCGATCTTATGACAATTGTCATGAGTCTGGGCAAAGGATAGGGGAATGCAAGGATTTCCACGCAACCCTATTGAAGAAGGAGCATTGTGATGCTTTTTCTTCGGGTGTGTTAGTTATTGAGAACTGTTTCTCAATTTGCTCTACGTCCTGGGTATTGTATACCAGATCAGGATCCCACATTTGTAACATATTATAAGGGTTAAAGAGAAGTAGAAAACTGGGAAAAAGTGATATGTCTCTCAGAGTAGGGAACGGAGCAATTGTTGCTGTCGAACCTGTCAGCGAATATCACATAGTATTGCCCACCGGTAATACATTGATTTTAAACGACTGTTATTTCGTACCATCGATGATGTGCAATATAATATCCGTTTCTTTATTAGATAAAGAAGGATATAACTTTGCATTAGAGAAAAATGTTATGAACATTTTTCTAAATCAAGTGTTGATTGGGTTTGGTACGTTGTGTAATGATTTATACGTTCTAAATCAACATACAGTTCTAAATATCCAAAACACGCACAGAGGAAAAGTTCATAAATGAATGAAATCTTCTTGTGGTATTGTAGACTTGGTCATATCAATACGACCAGACTAGCTAAGTTTCATAAGGATGGATATTTGAATCCGTTCGAACTTACATCTTATGAAACTTTCCAGTCTTGTCTCAAAGGAAATATGACTAAAACTCCGTTTACGGGATACGGAGCAAGAACTACTGAACTCTTGGGATTGATACATAGTGATGTATGCTGTCCTATGTCTACACATGCCATGAATGGTTTCTCATACTTCATTACATTCAAGGATGATCTCTCTAGGTTCGGACATGTGTTCTTGATGAAACACAAGTTTGAAGTTTTTGAGAAATTTAAGAAATATAAAAACGAAGTAGAGAACCAAACGGGTAAAAGTATCAAAATCCTTCGATCAGATCAAGGAGGAGAATACTTAAGTACGGAATTCCGAGATTATCTAAAAGAGTATGGGAATCTCTCTCAGCTTACTCTTTCGTATACACCACAGCACAACGGTGTATCAGAGCGGAAGAATCGTACCCTATTAGATATGGTGCGCTCTATAATGAGTACTGTTGAGTTACCTCTATCATTTTGGGGTTATGCACTTGAAAGAGTTGCGTACCTATTGAATTATGCTCCATCAAAATCTGTGCATAAAACCTCATATGAGATAGGGAGTGGAAAGAGACCATATCTTAAACGAGTTAAGATATGGGGTTGTCCGGCTTATGTCAAAAGGCAAAACCTAGACAAACTCGAAGCACGATCAGTTCTTTGTAAGTTTGTGAGATATCCTAAGAATTCTCTAGGGTATCTATTCTACCATACAGAGGAACAAAAAGTGTTTGTTTCTCAATATGCCACCTTTTTGGAAAAGTAATTTCTTGTTAAAGAAATTAGTGGTGGTGCAGTAAAACTGGATGAAATTCCAGAAACACAAACTACAACTGAGGATTTGGTAGAACCGAAAAATTCAATAGTCCCCGACGAATCTCATCCACTCCGCAGATCTAGTAGGGTTTCTCATCCACCTGAGAGATACTATGGATTTCTCATCGACTGTGGGAGCGAGGATTGCATCATGGAAGATGATGACCCGGCTAGTTTTGAGCAGGCCATCACAAATGGGGACTCTATGAAATGGCTGGATGCTATGCGATCTGAGATGGAATCCATGTACACCAACAAAATATGGACTTTGGAGGTTGCTCCTGAAGGGGTAAAACCCATTGGGAGCAAATGGATTTTTAAAAAGAAGATCGGTGTAGATGGAAAGGTTGAGACCTTCAAAGCTAGACTTGTAGTAAAAGGTTTTCGTCAATGACCAGGTGTCGACTATAACGAGTCCTTTTCTCCAGTGGCTATGCTTAAGTCCCTCAGGATCCTACTTGCCATTACTGTATACCATGACTATGAAATATGGAAAATGGACGTCAAGACCGCTTTTCTAAATGGTGATTTAGAAGAGAGCGTGTATATGACACAGTCAGAGGGCTTCGTAAACAGTGGGAGCAGCGGAAAGGTGTGCAAGCTGCTTAAATCAATTTACGGATTAAAGCAGGCATTGCGGAGCTGGAACATTTGTTTTGATGTAGCATTCAAAAAGTTTGACTTCATCAAAAATGTAGATGAACCCTGTATATATAAAAAGGTGGTATAGAGTAAGGTTGTCTTCCTCGTATTGTACGTGGATGACATACTCTTGATAGGAAATGATATTCCTATGCTGCACTCGGTCAAACTCTTCCTATCACAAAAGTTCTTCATGAAAGATCTGGGTGATGCCTCCTACATCCTAGGGATAAAGATCTATAGGGATAGATCTAAGAGGATGTTGGGATTGTCCCAATCCAGGTACATAGACACCATACTAAAGAGGTTTAGTATGGAAGATTCCAAGCATGGTAACTTACCCGCTTGCTCAGGAATCACCCTCTCTAAAGAGATGTCTTCCAAGACTGATTTGGAGAGGGCTCGCATAAACACGATACCCTATGCTTCTGCAGTCGGGTCTATCATATACGCGATGTTATGTACCAGACCGGATGTAGCTTACGCACTCAGTGTGGTAAGTAGGTATCAATCAGACCCACGGGAGAAACACTGGATAGCTGTGAAGAACATTCTTAAGTACTTGCGAAGGACTAAAGAAATGTTTTTGATGTATGGTAACGGAGAACTCCAAGTAGAGTTGTTCATATCATAATATTGCATTATTATATTCCCTATTCTTATGAATTTTACAAATAAATAGGTGCTTTTGACCCATGTCTGCTACTTAGTTGCAGGTTACAGATTCTCGGGACAAAAACAGTGAAAAAGACAAAAGGCGATACAAAAGTGAGACTACGACCAATAAATGGTGGAATCTTGATCAAGCCTACACGAAGATCAGTTCACAAAGTACAAGGCCGTGCAAGGTTCAAGACTTCGTCACGAAGCAACGGTAAAAGTCCACTACAATTATTCACTGTGGAGATCTGGAAGAAACCTAGAAGCCAACCTGAGAAAAAAGTGAAGAAAACAGAAGACAACAGCAGCCAGAATCAGCCCAGGATAAATGAGCCCACAAAGCCCATAAATGGCCGTGGAACCGCGGCCAAACATGGGCTTTGGCCGCGGATCCGCGGCCGTGCGGGGCCCGTGGCGGTGCAAAATTCTACTGGCGGCTGCGAGCGTTGACTAGGTCTTTTTCTTAGGGGGTATTTTTGTAAAAACAGATGTGTGAGTCAATTGTAACCTAGGGTTTCTATGAATCTATAAATAGAAGTCCTAATACCTCTTTTGAGGTATGCCTCCTCTCATTAATAAAATTCAGAATTCTTTTGGAGAGCATCGATGCCTCTTTTCACTTCATAAATTCAGATATGTACTGTGTTCATGTTTGGAGAGAGCCATCAATAAAAATTAGTAAGTTCCCTTATTTTCTTTGCTTGGTTTAATTTAATTTAGAATGTCTTTCAATTCCCTAATGAGCGAGTAATCTCCTCGCTTGTTAGGGTTAGTTTTAGGGAAAGGTTTGAGAGATGAGATCTCTCACCCCTTTCTTGCCCCTTCACACATAAATATTAGAACTCCATGCATACACGCGCACACCGCTCCCTGCGGCACCTTACCCCTCGAGGTAATGGTGATACCGTAGTATAAAGGACCGGTTGCGCGTGTTTTCCATGGAGGTTAGGGTAAGGATCGATAAAGGAAGGACAAGAACCTAGAGGAAGAAACATCTTCCCAAATGATTTTAATCCACTTTATTGATAATTACCATAACACCTAATAGATCTATTATAGGGCATTGAAAGCGGTGAGGAACCCTTTAATCTCTCAACTTCCCCTAAACCTAACCCTAGCAAGACTTAGATCTAGATAATCTTAGTATAACTCAACTTTAGTTTTTAGATTAAATCAATCCGGCTCCCATCGGAATTAACTCGTAAGAGCGATTAGGAAATTCACAACATCCCTGTGGACCGACCCGTACTCACCGGCTAGCTACCAAGCGACGCCGTTCTTGATTGCGGTTATAGATATTTTTGAGATCAAATCAAATGATTTTACGCGACAAGTTGCAAGCTTTTATAAAAGATCTTTTTTTTTCTTTTTCCCTTTTTTTTATTTGGAACTGTTTGAAAAAAAGATTTTTGATAAAGGGCTAAGACACACTTTCGATCAACCAAAAATGCACAATCAGGCCTAGCTCTAGGGTCACCTAGGTCAGCTAGACAGTTCCTAACTGTTCCAAAGGGCTAGAGATAGGACCTCAAACCGCCTCTTCACCGCCAATTGCGGCCAGGTAAGTGCCAGGTAAGTGGGAAGGAACCACAGTAGTGGGCCTGATTAATAACCACTAGCCTTTGACACACTTGCCTAGACACCGCAAAGTCAGGTTAGGAAAAACGGTCGATGCCTATAACTAGTCCTCTGTCCTATTGAGGTCGAAGTCCTTAGGGATGAGTCTAGTATTTTTTAATTAAAGATTGGTCAATGTAAATGCCTTATGTGATTTCTGGGGTCCTGGGAAGGGTGATGAAATCCCCACCCAATCTGAATTGGTCAAAAGCCCCTTAAAGTCCGATTAAAGATATGCAAAACAGTAAATCACATGCAATCAAATCTTTTTATTTTATTTTATGCGCGGCGTAAAGAATCCTGCACAAGATTTGTTATTGAGAAGGGGAAGATTTTTTTTATTTTTTTAGGCGCAAAGAATCCTGCAGGAGATTTGGCAAAAGATATATCGAAAAATTCATAGGAGAGAGAAAAGATCTTACAGTGCAAATTTCACGCGATGAAGCCACCAGATAGCCGCTATTCCGCGGTCAAAAGGGTACTATAGCGGCGGTTCCGCGGTTGAAAAGGCAGCGCGGTTCCCGAGAATTTTTTTCACGCGATGATTCGACCAGGCTGCCGTGGTTTAGCGGTCAGAACCCAGTTTCAGCGGCGGAATCGCGGTCTTTTGATCGGTTCACTTCTCCAGATTTTTCTAGTTGCTCTGTTGTTGAATCTCCTTCTGTTTGGATCTCCCGTTTTCAATTTCTCTCTCTGAATTTTTTTTAGATCCGTCGCTCCTGCAAAGATTCACAAAAAAAAATACCCTTCAAACAATAAATGATAAAAATTTTATAATTTTTTTTCTTCTGTTTTTATGATTTTTTAATTTAGATTAACCCGAAATTGCAAAAAGGAAATACTACGCCATCCCCGGCAACGGCGCCATTTGATTTGATCTCAAAAATATCTATAACCGCAATCAAGAACGGCGTCGCTTGGTAGCTAGCCGGTGAGTACGGGTCGGTCCACAGGGATGTTGTGAATTTCCTAATCGCTCTTACGAGTTAATTCCGATGGGAGCCGGATTGATTTAATCTAAAAACTAAAGTTGAGTTATACTAAGATTATCTAGATCTAAGTCTTGCTAGGGTTAGGTTTAGGGGGAGTTGAGAGATTAAAGGGTTCCTCACCGCTTTCAATGCCCTATTATAGATCTATTAGGTGTTATGGTAATTATCAATAAAGTGGCTTAGAATCATTTAGGAAGATGTTTCTTCCTCTAGGTTCTTGTCCTTCCTTTATCGATCCTTACCCTAACCTCCATGGAAAACACGCGCAACCGGTCCTTTATACTACGGTATCACCATTACCTCGAGGGGTAAGGTGCCGCAGGGAGCGGTGTGCGCGTGTATGCATGGAGTTCTAATATTTATGTGTGAAGGGGCAAGAAAGGGGTGAGAGATCTCATCTCTCAAACATTTCCCTAAAGCTAACCCTAACAAGCGAGGAGATTACTCGCTCATTAGGGCATTGAAAGACATTCTAAATTAAATTAAACCAAGCAAAGAAAATAAGGGAACTTACTAATTTTTATTGATAGCTCTCTCCAAACATGAACACAGTACAGATCTGAATTTATGAAGTGAAAAGAGGCAACGATGCTCTCCAAAAGAATTCTGAATTTTATTAATGAGAGGAGGCATACCTCAAAAGAGGTATTAGGACTTCTATTTATAGATTCATAGAAACCCTAGGTTACAATTGACTCACACATCTATTTTTACAAAAATACCCCCTAAGAAAAAGACCTAGTCAACGCTCGCAGCCGCCAGTAGAATTTTGCACCGCCACGGGCCCCGCACGGCCGTGGATCCGCGGCCAAAGCCAATGTTTGGCCGCGGTTCCGCGGCCATTTATGGGCTTTGTGGGCTCATTTATCCTGGGCTGATTCTGGCTGCTGTTGTCTTCTGTTTTCTTCACTTTTTTCTCAGGTTGGCTTCTAGGTTTCTTCCAGATCTCCACAGTGAATAATTGTAGTGGACTTTTACCGTTGCTTCATGACGAAGTCTTGAACCTTGCACGGCCTTGTACTTTGTGAACTGATCTTCATGTAGGCTTGATCAAGATTCCACCATTTATTGGTCGTAGTCTCACTTTTGTATCGCCTTTTGTCTTTTTCACTGTTTTTGTCCCGAGAATCTGTAACCTGCAACTAAGTAGCAGACATGGGTCAAAAGCACCTGTTTATTTGTAAAATTCATAAGAATGGGGAATATAATAATCCAATATTATGATATGAACAAATACCCCCAAACTTATCTTTTGCTCGTCCTCGAGCAAACCTAGTTTTTTTCTCAACAAAATCCTAACCTCACTTTCGCAGGGAAACGCGATTGCACTGAGCTCGTGCAACAAGCCGTTAAACCTCTGGGTGTCCCTAGTAGGAGGAGTGTTGTCTCCTGAGGGTTTTCAGTGGATACTACCCACAAAATCCTATCAATTTGGCTTACCGACTTTTATTCTCCAATTAGGTTTTCCAATAAGGAATTCTATTATCTTCGATTCATAAATTATCCACCCGTATTCTTCACGCTTCCTTATCATTTAACTTAAGATTATATATATCCTGTAGACTTACTTAGCTTTCGGCATCTCTTAAGTTTTCCTTCTAGGGTTCTATCTCAACTTGGGAATTTTTATCATCCCTACTAAAGATACAAGTCCTATTCTTCATTCCTATCTCTTATCTAAACCCCAATCACATACCCCTACATGTGTGTATATATCACCCCTACACTTGGAAATTCAAATCAAGTAATCATACTCTTGTCCGTTGTCCAAAGCACTTCTTAATTGGTGAATTTTTAGATGAATTTTGCTCACATATCCTTCATGCGACTGTTAATACTTCTTGAGGTACCAACAACCGATTACAAGATGTGTTTGTACATTAAAGTGTAATTCCTAGTCTTGCAACACCTAAGGCTTTAGCAGTGACTCCCAAACCAGTTGGTCTAAGGCACTAGGTGATGAAGCACCCTCGCTAAATATTTTTCTATTTTTGCAGCCTCAAGTAATCACAAAAACCAGTGTTCATTTTTTTCATTATCTCTTTATTCACACTTGAATTTTTATTTTATTCTCTTCGTACTAAGGACTTTAGACAAGAGCATTTCAAGGTCTCTTCTACTATTCCAAGTTTCAAGGTGCGTGTTTGTGCAATTTGTAGAGTATATATTTTCAGAATTTAGACTTAAGCTAGGAATTATTTTTCAAGCTTATACTTTAATAAAAACATCAATACTCTTCCCTTGTTTAAACTTAACCCAAGAAGTGAACTCAAAATTTGCCTATTTCTCAATAAACTACAGAGACATACTTTCTACCGTTAAACTTTAAGAAAGGTTATTTTTAGGGTTTTTAATTTACTAAGTCTAAGATCTAGTTGTTCCTAGCTAGTTTATCTTTTTGTCAAACTCAAGTCAATTATGGCCAAAATTGAATACATTAATTTTTATAATTTTTCAAATTTTTCAATTTTTATGGGTTTTAAAATAAGTATGCAAATGCAAAAATATGTACAAATGAATGCGAAGGAAAGAAGGCTTACCGAGCATACCCCCAAACTTAACTTTGACAGTGTCCTCACTGTCATGCTATACCAAGAGGGTTGAGAATGTCGGCACTCCCCTGTTTATTTATTTACAAATTGTTTTTATAATTTTTTTTATTAGTAAAAAAAACAAAAATATATATACAGAAAGCCCCCCCCCCAAACTTCATTGAAACAATGTTAAACGTCATTGCCAAACTTTGCAAAGACCAAACGTCAACACCAACCATTCGAAAAATTTATCTGTATAGAGTATCGGTTGGTGGAAGAACATGTTGTACCGATCCAAAAAGAATTGGGGAAGATAGAAGTGGTGGGATGGAAAATGTGGAAGTGAATAGATATGATGTGGTGATGAATCAAAACGAGAATGTGAATGATCAGCAATCAGTGGAATATTGGCATTCTCGTAGCTTATTAAAAGAAATCGGGGTGGTTCAACTTCTAAAGGAGGAGGTTGACTAACCACACTATCCCCAAGATATTTCTGTGGATCCTTCATCGACTTGGCATCATCCATCATATGCATATGATATTCAATTATGAGGGAACTAATCTCCTCGATGTCCGCCATAGTCTAGCCGAAAGCTTGCCGCCTATCTTGTAAGACCATTAAAAGGGCGTTCTCTTGCTCGAGGGCTAGAGAGGCCGATATGATAACGGGAAAGGTCTCATTCTCACCTATGTAAGCATATTTAAGGTGAGACGGCAAGGGCGTGAGTTCGAGTTTCGGAGGCGAAACAATCGTAGGCAAAATTGGGAAATCTACCTCGAACTCAAAGGACTCCAACACAGGTTCGAAATCACTGCAAACAACCGATTCGGATGGTTCAACTAATTCATCCAAAAATTCAAAAGACTCATATTCGGACTGTGAGTCGTCAAAATCATCCGAAAAAGTGAAACTTTCATAATCAATATCGGTTGTGTCAACTGTGGTAGATTCAAGGAGGGACGCACTAGTGGCGTTAGAACTGTTTTCATCAAACAAAAATCTTTCAAGCTCGCAGTCCTCCTGCGTGATTTCATGAATAGAGCAAACTTCTCGTGTACTATTTTTAGGCACGGGGGGCAGACTTCCAAACTTGTAAATATTGAACTCACTAGACGTCTTCCCGAAGAATAGAGTCATGGAGCCATTGCGACAATTTATTACGGCATTGGAAGTGGCTAAAAATGGTCGACCGAGGATCACCGGAATTTGGTTCTGTGGGTTAGCAACAAATTATGTGTCCATAACAATAAAATCAACGGGGAATATGAAATCCCCATCTTTGATCAACACATCCTCTAGCTCACCCCTAAAATGGGTGATTGATCGATCAGGCATTTGGAGAGTACAACGATTGGGTTTCAACTCTCCAACCCCTAATTGCTCGTACACGGAGTAGGGAAGCAGGTTAACACTAGACCCAAGATCTAAAAGTGCTCGATTAATTTTCTTATCCCCAATTGTTATTGAAATCGTAGGACAGCCGGGGTCCTTTCGTTTTTGGGGTAAGGGTTGAGGTTGGTTAATAGTATTGCTCACTGCACTAGCCACTAGCACTTTCTTGGGTATTTGAGACGACTTTCTCTTTGAGGTGCATAAGCCCTTTAAGATTTTTGCGTACGAAGGGACTTGTTGGATTGCATCCAAGAGAGGTATATTTATGCTAACATGTTTAAATAACTCCACAATCTTCTCTATTTGTGCAGTTGGTTTATTGGGATTCAACCTGTTTGGAAATGGAGCATTTTGAAAGTTGAATCTAATGTCAGTGGAGTAGAATATGGAGTTGGAACGAATCCCAGTGTGGGTGTGTTCTTGAAGTGAGAAGTGGGTCCGTTCGGATTAGAAGAAGAAGAGCCTTTTGAAGAATGGAGAATAGGCTCTAGCGAAATGAGGGTGAAGAAGAAGAAGGAGAAGAAGGAGAAGATGAAGATGGAGAAGAAGAAGAAGAACCACCGGCGGGGATGTCATCACTAATACCTACATTATTCTGCAACGCACTTCCGGATCTCAACGTGGTCACCGCATTTACATTGTGATTGTGATATGCGTTTTGTGTGTGACCGGGATTTGGCAATGGTTGAGATGGAAGCTTTCCCTTTTCTCTCTCGCTCAACGCAGCAGTTAATTGAGCAATTTGTGCCTCAATAGATTTGATGCTTTGATCGTGTGAAGCATTGTTGTGCACCAAATACTGGACGCAATTTTCCAATCTTGCTGCGGATTCTGTAGATTGCTTGAAAAACGCATCTAGACTTTTTTCTAGCGAGATAACCTTATCATCATTTGGTTGAACCAAATTGTTCGTTTGATTTGGATAAGGTTGTGGTTGGAAAGATTGCTGGTATTGAGTTTGTTGGGGTGCTTGTTGTTGTGGAGGAGGAGGCCTTTGAAAGTTGTTGTTTCCTTGGAATTGCTGATTTTGATTCCAAGAAAAATTTGGGTGGCTCCTCCAACCCGGATTGTAGGTCGAAGAAAGGATTATTTCTTTGTCGTTGCTGAAAGGCAGCATTGACTTGATCTTGTCCTTGAACAGGTGGATTGTAAGGACACTCTTTGGTAAGGTGTGATGGATCCGAACAACAAGCACAAACAATTCATGGGGGTAAAGCAGGGGCAGGAGAAGACGGTGAGATTTTGGTCTCAATGGCTTCTAGCTTTTTCATAAGTGCGGCCATCTCGGCCTTCATAGCAATCGACATATCTAATTGATGTATGCCTGCCCTAGATTGACCAATAGAAGAAGATGAGGTGGTCTTTGTGCTCTCCCACTGAATTGTTTGCTCACTAAGATCCTTGAGAAACTGCCATGCTTCTTCACTAGATTTGGTTAGAAAGTGACCTTGACAAATGGTTTCTAGCAACTGCTTCGTTGCCGGGTTCAATCCCTCGTATAATGTTTGGAAAAGTTGCCAATTTTCGATCCCATGGTAAGAGCATTGAACAAGTAGGTCTTTGAATCTTTCAAAACACTTCCAAAATGGTTCGGAAGGAAGCTGGAAAAATTGTATTATCTCATTGCGAATTCTCGCGGTCTTGTGATAAGGATAAAACTTTTTAAGAAAAGCTTTAACAAACTCGTCCCAATTTCTAATTGAATGTAATGTTGTGCTGTATAGCCACTTCTCGGCTAAGTCACATAAGGTGAAAGGAATGACCCTTAGCCTTATAGCGTCATCACTTAATTGGGTTGTTTTCATCATAGCGCAAACGTTTTGGAATTTATTGATAAAGATATAGGCGTCTTCGGATTCCAATCCATGAAATTTTGGCAGCATATTGATGAAGTGGGGTTTTATCTCAAAATTGTCCCCATTTGCCGGTGGGGGTGAAAGACAGGTAGGTAAAGAAGTGCGGACAGGGTAGAAGAGATCCTGGAGCGTGATTCGTTGGGGCACTATAACAGGCGGGAGATTCGGGTTATTCGCACCTAACGGAGGTGGAATCAGTCCCGTGAGTAAGGTGTTGTTGGGATTATATCCCGACATACCTTCGGAAGAAGAATTTGAAGGTGGAGGTAAGGAGGTGGACGGAATTTCGACTTCGGTGTCGAAAGGTTCGTCGGTCGGTACCAACGAAACACGGACTAATCGGGCGCTAGTGTCCCTAGTCCAACCGGATATACACTTAAGGAGGTAATGTAGTAAAAAAAAATGAAAAAAAAACAGAATGTGGGGGTAAGAAAACGTCAATGAGACGAAAGTGAGTGGTGGTGAATCAGGAGTCCTTCACCGATTCGAGCTTCCAGAGTGATAAGGATGACAACAAGTCTATCTCAGGTTTTATCTTCACCCTCAATGGAGGGGTGGTATGTTGGAAGAGTTCCAAGAAAGATACCATTGCATACTCGAGGATGGAGGCTGAATACATCGTTCCTAACGATACTGCCAAAGAGGCTGTCTAGATGAAGAAGTTCATCACTGAACTTGGTGCGGTTCCATCCATTGTTGATCCAATACCTTTGTATTGTGATAACAATGGAGCTGTGGATTTGGCCAAGGAACCTCGGTCCCATCAGCGATCCAGACATATTTTGAGGCCGTATCATCTGATCCAAGAGATAGTTGATCGCCGTGAGATTGAGGTCAGGAGAGTTGATACGAAAAACAACACGACGGATCCACTCATGAAGGCCCTTCCCCAGACGAAGTTCGAAAGACTTTTTGGGCTGTTGGGTATAAGATACTACAACAAATGGCCTTAGTGCAAGTGGGAGATTGTTAGGAATATGTATGCCCTAGAGGCCATTATTGTAATATTATAGTGGATGCTTGGATATATATAGAGAACTTTCTTACTCAATATGATAGTATACCATCTGGTTACTCTTTATTTTAACGTGTACATTGCTCTAGTTTACAAATTCACTGATACATGTTGATAAAGCCCTTACGATGTATTGCTTGACTACCAAGACTATGATGTAGATCATACTAGTGGGGCTTGTGTAGTCCACAAGCACATCCTTGAAATGTTCCTAGTCGAGTGAGTATCGAGACAGGGTATCGATATTCCAGAGTAGACTAGTGTGTACGTTTCTTGACCCTGTATGGTGCGATAGTTTATCTCACAACCATTGGTGTTTGACATCAAAGATTGTACACATGTGCTCATTGGAGAATGAGTACACCGAACGGACTCGCCGAGAACTCCTAGATGGTACCATACCTATCATCAGATAGCAGTTCTCTGGTGACACTTGTACAGGTTAGTCTATAAACTTGAGATCGTCATAGTGTCTTGTGTGGTTCCTACTGTGCTTTCATTACCTCCCTACCATGACCCTACTGAGTCATGTAAATAGGTGGTAGTTGGGTACAGTCCCGAGTCACATGGAGGCGGTGAGCGATAGGAGGGGTTTCGTCTCTCCCGGTATTGGCTATAACAGCAAGTCTTTGGCCAGGGCTGACGAGATTTACTGATAAGTGTTATCAGTAGTTTCTCAATTTGTTATAGGTCATACATCGGCATGACTTATCGAGTTATTGAGGTCTGACGATTCCACCCCTAGACTCGATATACGACATATCAGATGAAGAGACCGCACTGTACGGTAAGTGTTGCTTATAGGCTCTACGAGAGTTTGGACAAGTTTACTTGTTGAACTTCTATTCGTTCAATACTTGAGTAGCCGTTACATTCAGCTAGTACCGCTAACGACTTGTAGGTCTTTGATATGATCATTACCTACTGTTAGCGTATTGGCGAGTCTTTAAAGTCCCACATAGAGGTTTCCTACCTCTAGCGAAACGAAGTAGGGCATGTATGGAGATATGTATGGGAGCTTTATTAAATACAAGTATATGATACCGTATTCTAATCTAACGTTAATTGATATTAGCCGGGTTATATGTGATATAACCGGATTATTGAATCAAGTGTTGATTTAATAATTTGATATATATATTTATGTATATGATATATATATATATATATATATATATATTGACTAATATTGTGCTCGCTTTAATTTCTCATCTCTTTATATATTATTTATATGTGATATAAATGATATATGAAGAGGTGTCATGGTTAATGATACATTGAAGATGGCAATATGAGAATCATATGGAAGTTTATGATAAGGAGATAATGATCAATTATATGAATAAAAAGAAAAAGAGAATAAGTCATTACTTTTGGAACAAAATAGAAGCATGACTCATTTCTTTTTTGATTTAGAATTCATATAAGTATTATCATTTATCCTTATCCTCGACACTTGCTCATTCTCATCCTCATCTTCATCTTCTTCACTTCTTCTCTTTTGTTACTATTCACTCAAGAGAAAAAGAAAAAGAACAGATTTTTAGTGAGCAAAAACCCTACTTCATCAATCTAAACTATTCTGGCAATTTAGTTTAGGTTGTTCTCTTCACTAATACCTTGATTAAGTAAAGTATGAGCTTGAGTGTGAGTTGTCTCAAAGTGGATCATCTTCGACGAAGAAGACTTCGAACAAGCTTATTCCTTTCTTCAAGTGGAGCCATAGAAGGAGTTCAAGAGACTATTACAAGGAACATTTGAAATGAAGGACCTGGCTACAAAGATTGTAACATCTCTTCACTTAGAATAGAACTTCTTTTTGCTATCTTTGCAACCATAATCCTTTAGTATTATCTTGTAAGTAGATTTAGCCTTCTAGATTTTTTTTAATTGCATACTTAATATTCATAAAACCCTAGTAGAGGTGCTAGGATCTACTTTCAAAATTGACGATGGTTCAGCAACTACCTGGACCCCCATGGTTGGCCCTAATTTGTGGTATCATAATAAAGCTTTACAAAGCTATTAACCGAGTCTGCCAAGTCCTTTCCCCGTCCCCGGTTGTATGAGTTTTATTTATAGAATTCAATAGGTTAAAACATGATTTCATATCAATGTCAATACTTGGAAATTAATCAGGAATTGTATCAATATTCATGTAAACTTGTCATGTTGCAATACAGTTAATATAAAAACATGTCATAGAAATTGGTAAATATATAAATCTTGTCTTGAATATCTGTGCATATGAATACCAAGTATTGTATCAATGATCAGGTAACTGTATCCGGTCGTGAAACATGTGTGTGTGTACACACATCAGGTACAGTATCTAATCTAGTCAAGTGCAGCACTTAATAGCAATCTATGATTATTAACAACTAGACTTGTATAGGTTTAAACCTATAACCAATTCAAATGATTTGGTGCTAATTACATAGGATTATTTCCTCTCATAGTCAATATTTAGTCATGTTATAACTTGAATCACGAATATCGGAATCGATATCCTCAAGTTAAAACTAAACCAGATTTCAATACCTAAAAATTTAAGAAATTAGCATATAAAATTGAATTAAATATGAGAGTATCAAGCTACTGCAAAAACCCCAGATCCCAACTCCAAAATTATTCCGAGGTTTGGCTAAGATCGGCGGCCTGGTTGGGGCAGAAACGCCTTGTTTTCCGTGCCAAGTCTCAAAATCTTCTAATTAGTTAAATTTCATACATCAAATATTTTCCAGAGGTCTCAAATTGTTCCAGTTTTGATCTAGACTCTAAAATCCCTAAATTTACATGTGTACCTAATCACAACTATTCAAAGATCGTATCTTTACCTTTAATTGATGGTAAAGGGAACGATACATGTTTGTAGGAGGGCTCTAAATTTAATTTAGTTGATTTACTTGAGAAATTTGGAAAGAGTGCAAATTTAATGATAAAGGTTTTTAGATAATTGGTGTAGGGTTAAGGTTTTATGTATGTGAGTGTGTGAGGGTAATTTAGAGTTATCTATTTTATTCATAGCCAAGATCATATTAGAACTAGATGAGAAATTAAACAACCCAACACTTAAAACTAAACAAGATATCATTACAACAATTAATCAAATTGATAAACTATCAAACTAACAAGTATTTAAAATAGAATAGAGAAAATCACTTGCCTATGGGAACTAATTAATAAATTAACAATCAACAATTCAAAATTAACAAACTAATAAATATACTATCACATATCAAGATATCAAGAAATTCAAGTCAAGAACTAAATTGATTTAACACTTGTATAATTCAATTTTTATAAAACCAAACAAGTATTCAAATATATAGAAATAAGTTGAAGAATTTTCCTTTATCTACTAATTTATCTTCACTCCCCTTCTTGAAAATTTTGTAAAATATTGTATTGAATTATTTTGGAAAGGAGAATAAGAAGAAAGAAAAGAGAAGAAATGATTTTAAAGTGGAAGAGAGAAGAAAAATGAGAAGAAAAGAAAAAGAAAGAAACTTATGGAAGAAAAGTAAACAAAACTTGGAAGAAAAGAAAAGAAAATGGTTTAGAAAATTCTAGGATAATGTGTTTTGCATTTTTAACCCTTCAAATTTCAATATTTTCCCAAAACACCCAAAGATTTGGATAAATAAATCTTTAGATATAAAAATATGTAAAATAAATTCACACTTAAAATTCAAGTATCACATTTATCAAAAATACGATTGTTTTCATATTATCAAAATTCTATAAATATTTTTAATACAACCACGAGTGTTTTAAATTTCAAGAAAATTTCATATTTTCAAATGCAAATACGAGTACAAAAATTTTAAGGAAGACCAATACATGTATATCAAGATATGAGGGTTACACTTTCACCCACCTAATAAATAAATTTCGTCCTCAAAATTTACTCAAAAAGAATGGGGCAACAGACTAAGAGAAAGGGTTAGGATGAAGCAATCATGTTTTGTTGTTGCGTTCCATTAGTTAGTACTTTCGTCGATAAAAAGATGCACAGCTGACGTAGATTATAATAGGCCAAAAAAGAAAGACGTGGAATTCAAAAATCGGAATAGATGCTGTTAGAATAATCAAGAGTATTTTTTTCAAGAACACCGTTGGCAAGCACTCGAATAGAAGAAACATAAATAGGAATTGGATTGTTAAGAATGGTATGAAGATAAAGAATGAAAATCGAATTCGAAAGAAATAATTTTTACCGAAGGCTGCTTTTTGATTTCACCCAACTTTAATGGCGATCTTGTGCTACATGTTACTCTATCAACTGTCTGAATTAAAATTTCCGACCTCAAAGATTGTCTCTTTCCGATATCATCTCAACAAACTGAGGATCGACACTTTCTTCCATATAGGACCTCAAACAGTATCATTTGTATACTTTCCTGAAGAGCTACTATTACAAGAGAATTCTACTTAATGTAAATGATCTTCCCAGAACAACCAAAATCCATTATACAAGAACGTAGCATTTCTACCAATATTTAAATCATCCTCTCTAATTGACCGTCTATCTGAAAATATTACGCTGTGTTAAACTTCAATTTGGTTCCCAAACTTTCCTATAGCCTTTTTCCAAAATTGCGAAGGAACTCGTATCGCGATCAGAAACGGTACGAACAGACACCACATGCAATCTGACTACCTCCTTTATATATCTATCGGCCATGACTTTTGTTGACTGTCCTACTTTGAATGGTATAAAATGAATTGACTTGGTGAGGAAATTTACAATAACCCTTATAGCATTATTGCCTCTTGAACTCTTTGGTAATGCAGCCCCAAAGTCCATTGTAACATGTTCCCATTTTTATTATGATATCGGTAACGATTGCAGTAATCCAGATGTCTTCTAATGTTCCTCTTTTACTTACTGGAAAATTAGACACTTCGAGACATAATCTGCAATGTCCTTCTTCCTTTCAAGCCACCAGAAATGTTGTTTCATATTCCTTGTACAACTTTATGCTTCCCGGATGCACTGTATATGCAGGTCTATGAGCTTCATCAAGTACTTCCCTCCTTATATCTCCTTTAGGAAACAATAGTCGTCAGCCGAACCTCAAGAATTCATCCTTGTGATTAATAAAATCCAGCTTAAATTAGGGAAAGCTTCTCACCTCAGTTACCAAAGTGGGAACTGGCCAATCTTTCACGGCGGCTACCTTTTCTGGATTTGCTGATATGCCTTCTCCTGATACAGTAAGTCCAAGATATGAGACTCTGTCCGTTCAGAATTTGCATTTACTCAGGTTCCCATATAATTTTTCCTACCTCAGAGTCTGTAAAACAATCCTCAAGCACTCCGCATATTCTTATATGGTCTTCGAATAAACCAGAACATCATCAATGAAGACTACAACAAACTTATCCAAATAAGAGTCGAACACCCAATACATCAATCCATAAACACTGTCGGGAATTAGTCGATCTAAATGGCATCACTGTGTACTCATAAAACCGTATTTAATCCTAAATGCAAACCTCTCTATGTCATATGATCTGATCTTTAACTGATGGTATCCTGACTTCAGGTCAATCTTAAAGAACACAGTTGCACCACTCAACTGATCAAACAAATCATCAATTCTTGGCAGTGAATATTAGTCCTTAATCGTCACTTTATTCAACTCTCAGTAGTCTTCACACAAATCAACAACCTCCATCCTTCTTGCCTACCAAAAGAACTGAGGCTCCCCAAGGAGAAACACTAAATCTGATAAAATTCCTATTCAAGCAACCTCTAAAGCTTCTGTTGTAAAATTTCCAGCTCTGCCAGTCTATGTGATACACTAGTTTGGAGATAGAGCAACACCAGGAATCAAGTCTATACAAAATTCAATCTGACGATCTGGGGCATCCCTGGCAAAACTTTCAGAAAACATCTAAGTAATCAACAACCTCCTCTAGAAATCCCGTTCACTTTACTTCCGCTACTACTAAAACTCCATCACGCGGCACTTCTCGATACTTTGATGGTTCTAACCTCTGGTTACCCCTTTGAAACACAATTTCCGAGTGATTAGGAACCTAAAATATGACACACTTCTTTCTATAATTGATCACGGCGTAGAACATAAACAGCCAAACCATGCCAAGGATTACATCCAATCTAGCCGAGTCAATTACTAATGAAGTGGGCATAGTGTTATCAGGGAAGAATAAGAGTTAACAAGATAGATAGGATTTCGATAATCAAGGATTAGAATATGCAGTAGAATAAAGCTAATTTAAGAGGAAAAGGAATCAAATACTGGACTCCAAGTCACTCAAGTAGAGTACCGCATTGTAACTATACTGCAGTTCATAGTTACAATCACGTAACTCCATTTAAATAACCCAAATCTTACTATCAGAGTCATTGGAATAAGATTTAAGAAATCAATAAGGAATCAAGAGTATAATATCAAACGGAGATCAAGGGGTCACATTTGGATTCAAAGAAAAGTATATTATAGGATAGATGATTAAGCATATGTTATTATCTATACAGCCATTCAGATATTGGTTCTCCTAACCAATACCCCCAACAGGGTCAAACATTGAGCTTTGATACCAAAACTGTCACGCCCCCACCACGGAATACAGGTAATAGTAGACCCACAACAACTATGGGGTAGAGTACGCAACGAGCGGCAGGTACGTATATTCAGAAGGTGGAATTACCCCCATCATATATATACGCTAATGCCACAGATATCAACTTGAGCAGCTCAAATATTAATCTAAAAATACAATTAGCACTGGTGAATAGCTGTATAGATCTGAACAACAAATATCACATGCTAAGCAACAATAAGATGGAATTGATAAACATGAAAGATACAAGATACCAAAATTCAAATGGAACAGATGGATACCCGATAAACTATCTTTGGTTTACTCTGAAGAAAATCATAATCTGTACTTCTGAACATCAGCTGTCTAATCTCCAATATCTGGACATGTGATGAGGATTTTATTAATCTCCAAATTAAACCGTAAGTATACAGGTTATCACGGTCGTACTTGAGTATCGTTCCCACAGAGAGGTGTGTTAACTACTTTTAAAATAAGTTAAAATTGAGTTGTTTTTAAAATCTAACAATTTAAATAAAAAGCTAGTTTTCTAAGAGAGAGAAAGTTCTATGGTTTTTATTTGCTTTATTTTTATGATTGGTTTAAAGGATTCATCTTCTTTTCTGATCTAGTTTTCCCATTAATTATAACTAAGCATGGGTTATATTTAAATTATAAATATAGCCTATCAAAATTTTAATATCATCTAGATCATATTAAAACCCTAGTTTTAGTTAATTAAAAGAAACTTAGGTTTAATCATCCATAAAAATATATAGGTCATGAGTCTACAATTATGTTTTATCGATTAATCTAGATCCCTTTAAATTACCTAACTTGAATATCTTATATTTAAATTAGTATCTTACTTTCCTTAATTAAGTTTCTAGGTGTCAATTATCATCAACTTAATTAAATTATCGGTGTTATCGCCTTTCTCTAATCTAGTTCAAGGCGTCATCTTTCATTACTAGATTAGTTTTTTATATGCATAACTACAAAGATAATAATATAGAACATAAGAGATTCAAAATTAAAGCATAGAAAAGAAGAAAAATAAGAACATCAACCCATAAAAATTGCAAATAAAAACACCTAGAAGAAATATTAGTTGGTCATAATATTAAAGAAAACTAAAGTCTTATTAATATTTATAAGAAAACTTACAATAAAAATCGATCTCCTCTCCTTGAAAAGCCATAACTTGAATACTATGAGAGAGATATAAAACCCAAGGGCTATACAGGTGCTTATATAGGACTAAGAAAGTTTGGAGAACAAGTCATAAAAGATACAAGAGAATTAAACTTGCTAACAACTATGAAAATCTAATCAATGAAAATCTAATTGCTTTGTTAGATGTTGTTGCGTGCCTTCAGAATTTTCGAACGACAAAACCTTACATCTCATATTAATTTGTGGAAAGACGGCCGTGCCTATAAAAAATCCCATCGAACTGCCCAAAATCGACTGCTGATCCGCCGTCGTTTAACTAGATTCGCCGTTGATCCGCCAGCATTTTATGGCGTCGTGTCTCCGATTTTTTTGTGTGTTTTCTTCGCTGATTTAGATGATTTTTTAGCACATAAAATCTTGAATATCTCATTGTCTTTCTGTAGTTGTGTGGATCTCTAAATTGTTCACAAATTTGGCATATAATTAGGCGGGTTGATTTGTTGATTTTGATTTGGTTTGGTTTCTCTATTTGATTTGTTGTTGTAATGATTGATTCAGCTCTATTTGTTGCAACCTTTACTGATTTGTAATGATATTCCAAAATTTGTTCTAAATTTTCAAATTATCTTTTGATAATCCTAAGTAACTCCCTTAAGTCTCCATTTTACGCACGTAATTCTCATTTTAGCATAATTTTCCGTCTTTTTGCATCCAAGTCCTGTTATCTGTAATAATTCACAAAAGATATCCTTAACAGCATAATATATAACAATAAAATGATAAATGAGTTAGAAAAATGTGCAATAAATTGCACCAATCAAATATCCCCACACTTATATTTTGCTAGTTCTCGAGCAAATCAGAGGTTTCAAACTCTAAACTAAACTAAAATCTACTAAATTCTACTGCTACTCCTACTCCTATAAAAGATAATAAAAGAAACAAAAATAAGAAAATGAAAAATATATATAAAGATAGGAATAGATAAGAAAAATACGAAAAACAAGAGTTCAAATTTCACTAGATTTTCAGTCGTCATGAACCATGCCTTGATAGATTTTGATATACACCAAAAATTCCTTCCTCGTCATTCTTCCAATCTTTTCTACCTGTTTTGCTTCCAAATATGATCATATACCTCTACGTGTGTGTAAAATTATCGCTACACTCGGAGAATTCAATTCAAACTATCATACTCTTGCCCTTAACTCCCTATTACTTTTTAATTCGGCGGATCAAATTGATGGATTTGTTCCATATTTTTTATGCGACCGTTAATGTTTCGTGAGGCACTAACCAACCGATTACCCAATGTGATCACTTTTTGGACGTAAATGGCAGTATCCTAATCTTGCAACACCTAAAACACAGCAAATGATTCCAAACCAGTTGGTCTAAGTCACTAGGTGATGAAGCACTCTCGCTGAAAATTTTTTATACTACCTTGATAATTGCAAGACAGTGTTCATTTTTTTCGTATTAGGGCATTACAGACAAGAGCATGACAGGTCTCTTCTACTATCCCAAACTTCAAGATGTGTGCATATGCGTATAGTAGGGTATCAACATTCAAATGTTTGGACTCAAAAATAAGCTCCACTTATATCTTCTCAAATCTAGTAACTCCTTCATAATACTAGCCTTTTGAGAACGGACTCATGACAACTTATTACTAGATCAATTTAACCATCTCTTTTTCTTATTTTTCTTAAAATCTCTTTCTCTCTCTTTTATATACATTTTTCACTTTTTCATTTTTATTTTCAAAATTTTCTAATTTTTTTCCCAAAAGAAAACCTAAAATAAAAGAAATTTTTTGTACAAAACCAACCCCCCCTCCACACACACACTTAAATCAAACAATATTCTCATTGTGTTAAAGTACATACTTTGTTACACCCGCATAGTTGTGCTTACCTTTGTTGAGATCTTCCTGGTTTCAAATTCTTAACACCTACAAAAGAAGATGTGGGTGTGCATTTTGGTACCCAAACTAACTTGGATTTATGGGGGTTAATTTTGGGGATCCGTTTTCAAATTGGTATATAAAAATATATTTCTTTTCAACTCACAAGAATATGCAAAGTGACCATGTGCACCACAATAGTGACAAGTATGATTAAATTACCCATGGAACTAGATTTATGTTTAGAATAGTGGTTGACAAATTTAGATGAAGAAGATTTTTGAATCTTTGATGTTGTAAGATCAACATCCCCTTTATTTAAAAATTTCTTCCCTTTACTTGGTAAAAAATCAATCGTTTCCTTTCTTTTTGAAAACTTAGCAAAACAAACTGTTAAATCATTATTTTATTTCTTGAGGGAAGCAATTTTCTCGATCAACTTTTCTTGAGAAATACATAACAATTTTAAAGAATCAATTCGCTTTTAAAAGATAAAACCAAATTTTCATGATCATTCCACAAAACATCACATGACAAAATCAAATTTTCATTTTTATTTTTAATGTATCAATAGTTTTTGATTGAATATCAATTTTTGAAAGAAACTCAATTTTCTCATTCTCTAATTTATCAATTTGTGCTAGAAAATTATTTTTCTCTTTTTCTAATCTATCAATCAAAATATCATTTCTCAAAACTTCTTGCGAGCTCATCAAAGATTTTAAACTATCAATTTCATTGGTTAAAATTTTAATCAAACTTTTATTTTCTTTCCTCAAAGAATTTCGAGACAAAACCAAATTCTCTTTTTAACTTTTCAAAAATTCATTCAACAAAACCAATTCCTTTTTCTCCTTTTCTATCAACAAAATTTTATTTTCAAGGAAACTATTTCGAGACATCACCATATTAAATTCATCATGAAGATTAGGAGAAGTATCAATAAGTTGACCATGTGTACCATCAAATGAAAAATCGCAGTCCTTAAAATCAAATAAACACTCATCATCGTCACGTGTTTTGTGTTTTCTCATTAGACAATTTAAATAAAGTGTTGATGTCACATGGTAAGTCATAAGAATTACAAGGTTAGCTCCTAGATTGAAAATATTTAGATCAACTGTCATGTTTTCAAATGAAATTTTCATCGGACCATTCCGACAGTTAATTAAAACGTTAGCGGTACCTAGGAATAGTCGTCCTAAAATTATCGGAATTTAATTTTTAGGATTAGAGACTGGTTGTGTTTCTAGAACAATAAAATCCACAGGAAATATAAATTCGCCTACTTTGATTAACATATCCTTAATCTCTCCCTTTGGCTTCTTAATGGAACGATCTGCCAACTGTAAAGTGACTTTTGTGGGTTCAAACTCACATATCCCTAGCTATTCATAGACCAAAAAAGGAATAAGGTTCACACTAACGCCTAAATCAAGTAAAGCTCTATTAATGACCTTACCTCCGATAATGCATGAAATTGTAGGACAACCGGGGTCCTTATACTTTATGTGTAATGCATTACGTAGGACGTCACTAACATTACCGACTAGAAAAACCTTCTTAGGCACATGTGTTTGCCTCTTTTAAGTGCAATGGTCTTTAAGAAATTTAGCATAGGATGGAATTTGGTCAATTGTATCTCGGAGAGGTATGTTGACCTTGACTTGTTTAAACGTCTCCATCATCTTCTCCACTTTAGCATCTTACTTCTTAGCCTTTAAACATTTTGAATATGGTGCTCTAGGCTCAAAAGGGTATCCATAGAAGATGGATGGAATGTGGGTGTATCAATAGATGTCGGCTGTGTAAGTGGGGTAGGAGACTGCTGCTCCTCATTAGCCGGTATCTCTTCCGAATCTTTCGGCGTCCTAAACTGATTATCAACATGTTTTCCCGATCGCAAAGTAATTATAGCATTTGCTTACGCGGGATTTTCACGTGGATCTTTTCGATTTGTTACATGTTGGCTAGGTAAGATGTCCATTTCTCGTCCTCCCAATGCTGCAACTAGCTGGCCAATTTGCTTTTCAATATTTTCCAGCTGCTTTTCAACCTTATTAAGTATAGTATTCTCGTCCCCTACCCTTGTTGTGTGTTGTGTTGAGTTGGGTTGGCTGGGAAACATTGTCTTTAGAATTGTTGGCTATTGTTGCCTTGATTCCATTATAAATTTGGTGGTTCTTCCAACCTGGGTTGTATGTTTGAGAATATGAATTTTTTTTTTTTTTTTGATATGAAGCAATTGCGGTTTCTTGACTTTTAGTACTTCACACAAGGGGACATTCTTCGAAAAGATGGAAAGAGTCTTGACAGTTTAGGCAAAGAGAGGGTTTGCTAACTTGTTGGACGGGAACGGTTATAGTTGATAGCTTTTCTATTGATTTTCTTATTGTTGCTAGCTCGGCTTGTATCCCTATAGTAGCTTCAACTACATATAACCCTCCCCTAGATATGGTCGAACCTCTCTCACTAGTACTCTCCCATTGCATGATTTTATCAGATAATTCTTTTAGAAAGTTTCATACGTCATCTTTCTTTTTCAGCATAAAGTCGTCTTGACACATCGACTCTATCATAAGTTTAGACTCCATACCATTATATACTATCTGGCATAATTTCCACTTAGCTATATTATGATGTGAGCATTTAATGAGAAGGTCTTTAAAACATTCAAAATATTTCCAAAATGATTCTCCCGGTTTTTGTGAGAATGTCCTAATTTCATTTCTGAATTTAGCGGTTTTAAAATGCGAGTAGATTTTTTTAAGGAAAGCTTTAGTAAACTCCTCTCATGTGCGAATAATGTTGGCCGGCACACTGTAAAACCAATGCTTAGCTTTATCAGTGAGAACAAAGGGAACAAGTCTAATTTTTACAGCAGCTTGATTTAACTGCTTCAATTTGAACAATTGGCACAAATCCTTAAATTCTCTTATAAAGACATAAGCGTCTTCTGATTCTAGACCATGGAATTTGGGAAGTTAGTTTATGAAAGCAGGTTTAATTTTATAGTCACCGGAAGCAATCGATAAAACTATGCAAGATGGGAGCGAAGTACGTGCATAATAGCATCTATCCTGCAGCGTAGGTGTAGTAAGGACAAGATCAGCCATAGTATCAATAAAATCAAGACGAGTCAAATGATTTGTTTCGTCTCAATCCCACATGTGCATACACCAAATGAGAAGAATAGAAGGTGATATTTTTCTAAGTTTATTTACATGCAAAAACTAAGATGACTAGGGATTCTAAAAATCACAATCAAAGATGCACAAACAACCTAGATCTATGGTTACCTAGATCAAGTTACTATACCCGCTCCTAACTACCAAGAGACAAATTGCAAGATAAATCTTCTAACAGCTCTTTAACAACCTTGAAGCCATATCAGTGTCAGTTAAGTGGGAGGGTTCCACTATACGAATCATCGAAATAGTGGGTCTTCATTAAATAACCATAACTGGTCACACGTCACTAGACACCTCAAGATTGAATCGGATAACTGTTAAATTACCTACAACTTTCTCTTGTCCTATTGAGCGCGATATGTCCTTAAGGGCTGAAGTCTATATATTTTTTAAATTACTGTAGGTCAATGCGAATACTCGGTTGTAATTTATGGGGCTTAGGAAGGGTGACGAAATCCCCACCTAATCTGGATTTGGGTTGTTGCCCCTTAGAATCTTTTTCAAACATGTAATGCAATCTAAAATCTAAACTAATTTTTTATGGCACAAAGAATCCTGCAAAAATCTGTTAGTTGGAATCAAATCGAGATTTTAGGAAGAACGAGACCTTACCTAGATTTTCCCCCTTTTTGTCTCGATCTTCTTTTCCAGTAAGTTCATCTCGATTCCTGAAATAAAAAAATAGAGAATTCGCAAAATCAAATGCACTGAAAGAAATCTAATTTAACCTAAATAAAAAAACTAAAACTTGAATATAAAAGTAATTAAACTACACCTCCCCGACAACGGCGCCAAAAACTTGATGAGGATTTTATTAGTCTCTAAATTAAACCGCAAGTATACAGCTTATCGTAGTCGTATTTGAGGATCGTTCCCACAGTGAGGTGTGTTAACTACTTTTAAATTAAGTTAAAATTGAGTTGTTTTTAAAATCTAACAATTTAAATAAAAAGCTGGTTTTCTAAGAGAAAGAAAGTTCTAGAGTTTTTATTTGCTTTATTTCTATGATTGGTTTAAATGATTATGAGTGAGATATGAAACCCTAGGGCTATACGGATGCTTATATAAGGCTAAGGAAGTTTGGAGAACAAGTAATAAAAGATACAAGAGAATCAAACTTGCTAGCAACTATGAAAATATAATTAATGAGAATCTAATTGCTCTGTTGGATACTGTTGCGTGCCTTCAGAATGTTTGAAAGACGAAACCCTATATCTCATATTAATCTATATGGAAAGACGTTCGTGCCCATAAAGAATTTCATTGAACGGCCCAAAATCGACCGCTGACCTACCACCGTTTGAGCTGATCCGCCACTGATCCACCGCCGTTTTATGACGTCGTGTCTCTAGGATTTTTGTGTGTTTTCTTCACTGATTTAGATGATTTTTTAGCATATAAAATTTTGAATATCTCGCTATCTTTCTGTAGTTGCGTGGATCTCCGAATTGTTCCCAAATTTAGCATATAATTAGGCAGGTTGATTTGTTGATTTTGATTTGGTTTGGTTTCTCCAACTGATTTGTTATTATGATGATTGATTCACCTCTATTTATTGCAACATTTACTGATTTGCAATGATATTCCCAAATTTGTTCTAAATTTGCAAATTATCTTTTGATAATCCGGAATAACTCCCTTAAGTCTCTATTTTACGCACGTAATCTTCATTTTAGCATAATTTTCCGTCTTTTTGCATCCAAATCCTGTTATCTGTAATAATCACAAAAGATACCCGGAATAGCATAATATATGACAATAAAATAATAAATGGGTTGGGAAAATGTGCAATAAATTGCACCAATCAACATGCAAGCCCGGGGTCATCAGAAAGCAACCTGACAAGTGGTAAAATGAAGGAACTCGTGCATATGTATGTGTATACAGAAATATAGTGTATAATAAAAATGTATATGGATGTCAAGATGAATCAGGACATAGCTAGGGGAGTATTGTGGAAATGGACGGTAAGGTGCTCATATCTTGGGGTATCCCATGACTAGCTGGCACATCCATGTCAAATATAATCAGTATTAAGTAATCAGTATCCAGTAATCAGTATCAATAGGCGTAGTGTGGATATTATCTAAGAGTACGAGTATTCTTACTTTTCATTCACCAATAAAACCACTAGTCAAGTTAACAGAAAGATCATGTCGGTAACAAGTATCAATATGTGGTAATAAACTGATATCAAGTCGTTAACATGTAACTTGAAAGCATACTTTCCAAGTACCATTATGTATCCAGTGATAGTCTAAGTGTTTCATGATTCACTAAAAATGAATGTTAATTAATAATATGGATTTTTAGTGTCAATGTAACGTAAACATGAACGGACTGGCATATACCCCGGTACTGTCCCATACCAGCACCTGAATATAAGTGTTCACTCATGTTAAGCATAAATAGTTCATTATTTAGTTTGATATTTAGGTTGTTATTGTTTTATTTAGTTTGTGAACATGAACTGCCTCGCATATAACAATAGAAAGCATCCCGTGCATACCCGGGACCATGGCCCCTAACCCCTGGAGATGAACTCAGGACGCACCGCTAGGCGCAACTGGAACATGGTATTATAGCTCCAAAACTTTAAAAACATTTCCATGGAGTAGAAAAACAGTACTGGACGGTAGCAAGCTACCCGGACCGTCATGGCTGGCCCTAACGAGCTGTTATAATAACTGGAAAGGACGATAGTTCAGCAACTACCCAAACCCCCATGATTAGGCCCTAGCTTGTAGTACCATAATAAAGTTTTCCAAATCTATTAACCGAGTCTACCAAGTCCTTTCCTCACCCCTGATTGTATCAGTTTTATTTATAGAATTCAATAGATTAAAACATGATTTCATATCAATGTCAATACTTAGAAATTAATCAGGAATTGTATCAATATTCATGTAAACTTGTCATGTCGCAAAACAGCTAATATAAAAACATGTCATGGAAATTGGTAAATATATAAATCTTGTCTTGAATATCTGTGCATATGAATACCAAGAAATTGCATCAATGATCAGGTAACTGTATCTGGTCATGCAACAGGTACACACACACATCAAGTACAGTATCAAGTCTAGTCAAGTTCAACAGCGTAACTTAATAGTAATCTATGATTGTTAGCAACTAGACTTGTATGGGTTTAAACCTATAACCAATACAAATGTTTTGGTGCTAATTACATAGGATTATTTCCTCTCATGGTCAATATTTAGTCGTGTTATAACCTGAATCATGAATACCGAAATCGATATCCTCAAGTTAAAACTAAACCAGATTTCAATACCTAAAAATTTAAGAAATTAGTATATAAAATTGACTTAAATATGAGAGTATAAAGCTATTTCAAAAATCCTAGATCCTAACTCCAAAATTGGGCCGAGGTTTGGCAAATATCGACTGCCTGGTTAGGGCAGAAACGCCTCGTTTTTCGTGCCAAGTCTCAAAATCTTCTAATTAGTTAAATTTCATATATCAAATATTTTCCAGAGGTCTCAAATTGTTCCTGTTTTGATCGAGACTCTAAAAACCCTAAATTTACATGTGTGCCTGATCACGACTACTCAAAGATCGTATCTTTAGCTTTAATTGAGGGTAAAGAGAACGATACATGTTTGCAGGAGGCCTCTAAGTTTAATTTAGTTGATTTACTTGAGAAATTTGGAAATAGTGCAAATTTAATGATAAAGGTTTTTAGATAATTGGTGTAGGGTTAAGGTTTTGTGTATGTGAGTGTGTGAGGGTAATTTAGAGTTATCTATTTTATTCATAACCAAGATAATATTAGAACTAGATGAGAAATTAAACAACCCAACACTTAAAACTAAACAAGATATCATTACAACAATTAAATCAAATTGATAAACTATCAAACTAACAAGTATTTAAATTAGAACTGAGAAAATCACTTGCCTATGAGAACTAATTGATAAATTAACAATCAACAATTCAAAATTAACAACTAATAAGTATACTATCACATATCAAGATATCATAAAATTCAAGTCAAAACCAAATTGATTTAACACTTTCCTAATTCAATTTTTATAAAACTAATCAAGTATTCAAATATATTTCATTTAATGTGATAGATTTAGTAGTTGTGATTCTCATTACTTGTAATGTGTTTACTGCTTACCATGTACTGCTAGAATCCGAAATGTGACTACGGCATGATTATTCCTTTACCGTACGAGCATGGTTTGTCTAGTCACCCTCATATTCAGTATTTTGGAAAGCGGAGCGTGACAGTTACTATTTATACTTGATTTATTTTTGCTAGGTTTCACTCTGCACCCTCTACTGTCATTTCGTTTGCTATCTATTTCATAAGTGTTGTATCTGAATGTTAAGAATATAATATTTTTTGGGTCTGTCCTGTGTTCAGGTTTGGAGCATTTTTCTGCTCATATAACCAATATTGAGTTCTCATATATTGGAGTAACATTGCAGACTCATGTTAAACTATCGTTACTACAACTTAACGCGCGTCCGTTCTGCTGATTGAGTTGTCCTTGCTGATTCAGGATCCTGGGATAAATGAATCTATCAGATGCTACTTTTTGTTATTTTTTCTCTGTCAGCTTATGCCATCCGCTAAGTCAGGTAAAAACTTTTGTAAGAAGCTATCTCCGCATCCGCATTCTAGACGGTTTAAACTATAGGCGGTGAGGTTTGTAATGTTTACTTATATAGATGATGTTGTTCATGCCAGAAATAGATCAGTTAAGGTTTGCAGATTTAAATGGGGGTAAGAAAGCAGGCCCTGTTAGGAGATTTTTCTTCATTTTCATGACTTGCTCTGAAAACCATATAGAATAATAATCCGGTATGAGAATATGTAGCTTTGATCATGCCTGTTCCCAAGCTATTCGGCAGAACACATGCGGGACCCACCCTCCTCCATAAACAAACAGAATAGGTGCCATCACCTCTCGTGTTGGTGGATGTTGTAAAAATAACGGCACCAAAATACGCAGCAGATGATCGATACGGTAAATCAAAACTGCTAAAAAAGATCACAACGCAGCAACCACACAAAACATAATAAAATAAAAACGAAACGAAACACAAAGCAGAGGACACAAGATATTCACAGATTCGGTGCACGCTTGCACATAATCCTGCAAACCGACGACGAATCGCTTCCACTACTCAACGAAGGATTACAAGAGAATTTTTCTGCCCTCACAAACTTACCCAAGTACAAAAAAATCCCTCAATACAAATCTCTCTCTCGGATTCTTGGCCACGGCCAAATTAAAATCCTCTTTGCCTTTGTAAAGCCGCAGCCACCCCAGTCTTTTGAGACTCTCTGTGGATTTTCTTTTTGATTGCCGCGGAACTCACTCTTTTTTTGTGGGTACGCCTTGATTGATTAATTAATATATATAGAACATAGGTTGAGAGATAGTTGAGATAACCTTGAATTTTAATAAAATTCACGCCCAACAACTGCAGATCTCCGAAACCAAATCTTATGCTTCCCCGCCGCCGCCTTAACTCCTTGGGCCGGTTCTTGGGCCTTAGAATTTAATCTTGAACTTGGGATTTTTATCTTGATTTTTTAAATCAAAATCAACAATCTCTATCTTTATTAAAAAATCCATAAAATCTCAACACTTTCATAAAAAAAAATTTGGAATTCTGTAATTCGTCGTCTTTATACCTTTATCAAGCAACTAGGCAAATCAAGTCCAAGCAAAACTAGAACTTTGAAACGGGGCACCACCTTCGTAAATACGTCCGCCGGATTTCCATGGGTACCAATGTTCGTAAACAAAACAATCTTCTTCTTGTTTTCCAAAAAGAAATCTTTCATCTCGATATACTTAGTTCTTGAGCAATAAGTCTGATCCTCCGCCAAGTGAATCGCGCTCTGACTGTCGCAAAACACCTTCGTGAAATCCTGCGGAACATCCGTACCACCCATCAATCCACGCAAATATATGACCTTCTTGACAGTAGCAGCTATCAACTCTGCCTTTGTCGTCGATAATACGACAATGGACTGTAACGTCGATCTCCATGACACTGCGCCAGTGCCCAACGTGAATACGTAACCCATCATCGATTTTCGTCTGTCCCTATCACCAGCAAAATCCGAATCACAATATCCTGTCACAATACAACCATCCGTACTGCCTCTGCTGTATTGTAAATCCCCGTTTCCGTTCTAAATAAAATTCTCCTTTTTCTAAATTCTAGTGACTTTCTTTTATTCTCCTTCATATAACTGAATTGGTTGTTTAAACTATATATTTATTTTTCCAAACCTAAAAGTTAAAGCCAAGAGTTAAAACCAAAGCCGATTAAACTAAAACCTAAGCTAAAACCCAAAATAAAATATATACTAACATACACTATTCCCCGCAGCCCAAAATCCTTATTAATAATTAAAAGAATTTACCCCCGGCCCATATATCCTCAGCCCACTGCCTTTTAAAGGAATTAATTGTTTTGTTTTTTTGGGCGGCCCACAACTCCGGCCCAGCCTTCCTCCAGAACCCGACCCGACCCAAACCTTTCCTTCCTCCCCACTCCTTTCCCGCTCGTTTCCCTTCCTTCTCGCGACCCCCACGTCCCCGAGCCCCCACGTTGCCCTCGCCGCTGTCCACGTCCCCGCGACCCCCAACCACGTTTCCACGCATCTCGAACTCCCCGTCTCCAACTCCCCGCACGCTCTCTACCCCTCCAACCCACTCCTCTCCCATCACTCAAAAACCCACAGTGAACCCACTTCGAAACATTCCTCTGCACTCCACCCCGACGACGACGACGTCGCCGAAGACTGCAACCCCCTCTTTCATCCTCCCTCGCTCTCCTTCCTCCACCAACAGAGCATCCCTGCAGCCTCCTCCATCTGCAGAACATCCCCTACACGCAACCCAAACTGTTACCGAGCTAAGCCACGTTACACCCCTCGACGCCGGCGAACTCCCCACGACCTCCACTTCCTCAGCATCACCACCCTTATCACTCCTAACCCAAGCCCCCACTGCTCTCTCCCTCTCTCTCTCTCTCTCTCTCCAATAGAGAAACCCCCCGTGCACTGTGCACGTCGCCGGAGCGACCACGGCCGACCACCGTCGACCCCAGCAAGTCCCAAGTGAACCACAGAGCCCCTCTAAGCTTCCAGCGCACGCGAGACGACTCCGGGAAATTCCGACACAAAATCCGTGTTCGATCGAGGCTCGCGCGAACTTGTTCCGCGGCGTACAACGCGCGTTCGTGACGACGTTGCCTGCCCCGTGACCCCGAGTCGTTACCAGGCAAGTGTTTACTTGCTTCATGCTAAAATATTAGTAGTATAAACCTAAAATATCTAGTTTACGGATTTGCCGAATACCGATACATAATATGACATAAGTGTTCGATGCTGGTCTCTCATGGAAATAATAGTTTATTTTGACGGAAACTGATACCTTCTATTGGCCCACTTGATAATGAATATTGTGTATAAGTATCGCTGGAAAATACGATTGTTTGTAACAAAAATTGATACCCCCAAATATGCCGTTAAAACTAGAATCTTCTCGTGTCTGAAAACGAATAAAATCACCATAAATCATATGCATAATGGAATGATGTGTTCTAGGGCTTAAATCGAAGCCGATTCGATGAAACTTAACCCTATATAAAATCCCTATGATTTCTGTTCTGTAATCATGATGATATCTGGGTCGGAACACAACTCTGGACTGCAGTCCAGAGTGTTTCTGATTATTGTTTTCTGTTCAAAGGACCTGCGTCGCTGTGTTTCCCGAAACCGTACTTCATGGAACTTTACAGTAGATTAGAGATAATTCTTTTAGCTAAGCAAAACAAGTGGTTTCACCCCGATCCATCGCCGTTTGTTATTTTAAACTATTTTTAAAGGGGCAGAACGTATGGCTGTTCAGAACAGATTCTGAAGTGACATATTGAAGTTAAACTGTGTATAACTTTCAACGTACAGATGCGATTGAAGATCCGTCTGTTACGTTGAATACTCTATTGGAAACCCCAAATTTCATGTAACTGTAACGACGCTAAATTCTGAGCCCAAGTGGGTGCAATTCGTGCCGCGAAATGGACGTTCAGTTCTGAAAACTGAATTTCCAGCCGCGCGCACTTAAAATGAAACTGCTATATCTTGAGAACCGGAATCCCGATTGAACTGAAACAAATTCTGATGAATTACTGACTGAGTGCTCTATATATCTTATTTACATCGCTTCGCTGAATTCTTAACATAATAGTTTGTGCAATTTATTTCAGTTCATGACATGCATGTTGATTCATGATATACAGAACTCATTGGTAGCATACATACATATATCATACCCTTGCCATATACTCAGTGTTAGTACGTGTGGACATTGCATTATCGTACGTGACAGATGTTGGTTTAGTTGTGACAAGTACATCAATGGAAAATGAACATTCGTGACAGTGATTGATACAGTGAACAGTGATAAAAATCGTGCCATTGATATACTTGTACATAACTAGATCAAGATCATAACTAGTGAGAACCTGGGGAAAAAGGGGAAATCAAAGTGGAAAGAGTATCGTATTTAGCGGGACCGATTTTAGAGGATGATCATTCGAACAGAGATATCGATACATGTAGGATAGGATCTAGCGATCCGGCTGACAGGGTTATGTCCCGAGCATGTGGGCCGTTGTCTCGGGTATGTACGAGACTCCTGTTAAACATGATCCTCCTTCCACTATGTGATTTCAAACTTGACCTAGAGACCGATAGGGACACATAACATACTCTGCATCATATAGCGACATAGTGATTACTTGCATTGTTCTTACACTAGTATTACTCATATACCTGTCACATCTCATTATAATAATATTGTTATTGTGTCGCTCTGACGACCTGAGTATGCATGCTCAGATCCCGCGGGAGGACCAGCACAGGAGACGGATCTGCCCTTCGAGTTTACGGAGATTTAGACTGGTGTACTTTCTATTTTCTGCTTTCCATAAAAGTGATCGTAAGTTTGACTTTTGATAGTATTTGTTCTTGTTATCTGCAAATTGTGAACAATGGAATATTAATGTAATAGATTAGTGATGTGATTCCTTTACCACTGCGCTTTATTTACTAATTACCATGTAATGCTAGAAGCCGAAGTGTGACTACGGCGGGATGATTCCTTGACCGTAGGAGCATGGCTGGCCTAGTCATCCCTCGTTTTCTGTATTTTGGGAAGCGGGGCGTGACATGGTTTAGTTGGTATCAGAGCCTGTGTTTAGTATCAAGGGATAACATTAACTATGCCGTATTACGATATTCTTGTTTCACTACTCCTGATTTCCATCCTTGAATCTGATCTTATCCTCTTGAATCTTCCAGTGATATGACGTCCCCGAACGACCCCTCCTCGGACTCTAGCTCTCAGGACCGTACGGAAAGAATACTCAGTGCACTGACCACTCTCGCGGAAGCTCAGGAAAGGAAGACCGACTTGCTCACTGAGGGACTCAGGGCGATTACCGCCACAGGAGGACCCTCCGCACTTATTACCGCCCCCGAGGGCGTTGTTCCACCAGCTTATCATGCTAGGGCTGGTACAGTAGCAGACTTCCGGCGGTTACACCCAGCTGCGTTTACAGGGCTAGCTGAACCCCTTGAGGCTGAACAATGGCTGGTGAACATGGAGAATTTATTGACCGCCGCCCGGGTCCCAGAGGAAGACAGAGTGGACGTGATAAAGATACAATTAGAAGACGAGGCTCGCACTTGGTGGTCGGTGGAAGAGAGCAGACTTGACAGGCCGATCGAATGGAGCAAGTTTAAGGAGTGCTTCCTAGATCATTACTTCCCTTCCACAGCCAAGGCAGAAATGGAGGAGAGATTTATTCTTTTGAAGCAGGATGGACGCCCAGTGGATGTTTATGCGGCAGAGTTCAACCGCTTGAGTCGTTTCGCTCCGTACATGGTCGCCTCAGAGGTCACCACGGCCGGGCGTTTCCTTCAGGGGTTAGATTTTGAGTTGCAGCAGTTGATTACATCGTTGGATTTACTGACTTTCGCTCAAGTACTCAACGCGGCGAGAGTTCAGGAGCAATTGATTAACAAGTTCAGGAGACCCCCGGTCGTTCCAGCACGTGCCCACACGCCATCTCGAGGAACCATACCAGTTCACAGAGCAGGAACGACACAAATGAAGCGCCCGTTCGTACCACAGCATCGCCCCCAGAGACATGGCGTAACTTGCGGCTATTGCGGTAGAGGAGGACATACCCAGAAGGACTGTCGCCGTGCCAAGGGACAGTGTTTGATTTGCGGTTCCAGTCAGCACCAGATTGGCAGTTGCCCTGAGCGAGCAGAGGTACAGGGAAGTTCTGGACCGCCACAGCAGAGGCCGCAGGAGCAGAGACAGCCCTTTTCAGGTCGCGGTCAGGGACGGGCTTTCACCTTGACCGCCGAGCAGGCAGAGGCATCAGGAGACGTGGTTACAGGTACTCTGCTCATACATTCCTTGCCAGCTAGAGTACTTTTTGATTCAGGAGCATCGCATTGTTTCTTGTCTGAGCATTTCACTGATACACACTCAATACCAAATGAACCACTAACAAAGGGATGGGAAATTCATACGGGTAATGGCGTTATCATATCTAGTCGAGAATGTAGATTATGCCCGGTTGTAGTGTGTGGCAGGGAATTCTATGCGAATTTCCTCTTAATTGGGACAGGCAGTTACGATGCAATTCTTGGGATGGATTGGATGAGCACTTTTCATGCTGTTATCGATTGTCGTGCGAGGAATGTGATCTTCCGCATTCCCAATCACCCGGAGTTCATTTTCGAGGGCGGAAGCGAATCTTTGGAGCCAGCTAAATACAGAGCAAAGCCTAAGGAGCTGACAGCTATGGAGATTGATGGGAACCCAGCCCCAGAAATTGTTCGGGACTTTCTGGACGTGTTTCCCGAGGATTTACCAGGTCTACCACCTCATCGAATCTTGGAGTTCTCAATCGACTTGATTCCAGGTACGGCCCCAGTATCCAGGGCCCCATACAGAATGGCACCGGTTGAATTAGCGGAATTGAAGAAACAGGTTGAAGAACTATTGGAGAAAGGATTCATTCGGCCAAGCGCTTCACCGTGGGGTGCACCAGTTCTATTGGTAAAGAAGAAGGACGGATCGTTGCGAATGTGTATAGATTACCGGGAGCTGAACAAGGTTACCATAAAGAACAAGTACCCAATACCGCGCATTGACGACTTATTTGATCAACTAAGTGGAGCCAAGGTTTTCTCGAAGTTGGACCTCCGTTCCGGGTATCATCAAATCAGGGTAGCAGCCGAGGATGTGTGCAAGACGGCTTTCAGGACCCGATACGGACATTACGAGTTCCTTATGATGCCGTTCGGCGTTACCAACGCCCCAGCAATATTCATGGATTTGATGAACAGGGTGTTCGCGAAATACTTGGACACGTTTGTCGTTGTGTTTATCGACGACATACTTGTCTACTCGAAGACTCAGGAGGAGCACGCTGAACATTTGCGCACAGTTCTACAAATCCTTCGGGAAGAGAAGCTGTATGCGAAGCTAAGCAAGTGTGAGTTCTGGCTCGACAAGGTACAGTTTTTGGGACATATTGTTTCAGGCGAAGGCATCTCGATTGACCCGGCGAAGATAGAATCTGTCAGAGATTGGCCGACGCCGAAGTCAGTGGCTGAGATCAGGAGTTTTCTGGGATTAGCAGGCTATTATCGGAGATTCGTCCAAGATTTCTCCAGAATCGCGGAACCATTGACGCGGCTGACACGGAAAGACGTGCCGTTTACATGGACAGAAGAGTGCACTCAGGCTTTCAACACGCTAAAGCAGAAGTTAACCACGGCGCCTATTCTTACTGTACCAGATGATTCAGGTGGTTTGGTGATACACAGTGATGCCTCAGGAAAGGGTTTAGGCTGTGTTTTGATGCATTACGGACGTGTGGTTGCTTACGCCTCTCGACAACTGAGAAATCACGAGAAGAACTACCCCACACATGACTTGGAGTTAGCTGCGGTAGTCTTTGCATTGAAGATTTGGCGGCACTATCTATTGGGTGAGAAAGTGGAGGTGTACACAGATCACAAAAGTTTGAAGTATGTTTTCACCCAGAAGGAATTGAATATGAGGCAGCGCCGATGGCTGGAGCTGATGGCAGATTACGACTTGAACCTTCAGTATCACCCGGGGAAGGTAAATGTTGTACCAGATGCGCTCAGTCGCAAGCCAGCGGTCATGATGTTGACCGATCAGAGGAGCATTATTGAGGACTTCCAGAGGCTTGCACTTGAGGTCGTTACGCCGAACGCACTCAGTCAACTTTGGCAACTGCAGGTGCAATCTTCTCTGGTGGATCGCATCAAGGCTGCGCAGGCGGACGATCCCCGATTGCAAAAGTTTAGAGAGGAAGTGAAAGCTGGACTAAGAACGGAGTTGATTATACATGAAGATGGCTCTCTGAGATTCGGCAGCAGACTCTGCGTACCTAAAGGAGGTATTCGAGAAGAAGTGTTGGCTGAAGCACACAGTTCAGCTTATTCTGTGCATCCGGGAAGTACAAAAATGTATCAGGACCTCAAGCAACACTTTTGGTGGAACGGAATGAAACGGGAAATTGCGAGGTTCGTATCCAGGTGCTTGGTATGTCAACAGGTGAAGGCGGAGCATCAGAGGACAGCAGGATTGTTACAACCCCTGCCGATACCAGAATGGAAGTGGGAGCACATTACTATGGATTTCGTGACGGCCTTACCACGGAGCCCTAGGGGCAATAACGCCATTTGGGTTATCGTCGATCGCCTCACAAAAGTTGCACACTTTCTACCTTTCCGAGTAGGACAGTCGACAGAATCATTGGCAGAAAGATATATGCAGGAGATCGTACGACTTCACGGTGTTCCAGTCAGCATTGTGTCAGACCGGGACACGAGATTCTTGTCGCACTTTTGGAAGAGCTTACAGGAGAGCTTGGGTACTCGCCTAAATTTCAGCACAGCTTATCACCCGCAGACGGATGGACAATCCGAGCGTACGATTCAGACGCTCGAGGACATGTTGAGAGCCTGCATGCTGGACTTTCAAGGTTCCTGGGAGGACCATCTGCATCTAGTCGAGTTCTCTTATAACAATAGTTATCAAGCTAGTATTCAGATGGCCCCTTTTGAAGCATTATACGGGCGGAAATGTCGATCACCAGTATGTTGGGATGATGTGGGAGAGCGAAGACTACTGGGCCCCGAACTCATTGTTCAGACAGTTGACAAAGTCCAAATGATCAGGCAGCGTATCAAGGCGGCTCAGGATCGACAGAAGAGTTGGGCAGATACCAGCAGAAGGGCCCTTGAGTTCGAAATCGGAGATCATGTGTTCTTGAAGATTTCCCCTACTCGTGGAGTTATCAGGTTCGGAGGTCGGGGAAAGCTTAGTCCCCGCTTTATCGGACCTTTTGAGGTGCTAGAGCGAGTAGGAGAGGTGGCTTATCGACTTGCCTTGCCTCCATCGCTAGCTGGTGTGCACAATACCTTCCATGTGTCACAGTTGCGGCGTTACGTTCGAGATGAGAACCATGTTCTGGACCATTCAGAGTTAGTTTTGGGGACTGATCTGTCATACGAGGAGCAGCCTACTACCATTCTCGACCGCAGAGAGAAAGTGCTGAAGAATAAGGTCATTCCGTTAGTCCGAGTGTCTTGGGGCGGTCGTTCCCCAGGAGAATCCACCTGGGAGCGGGAGGAAGATATCCGTGATCGTTATCCACAACTCTTTGTTTAGTACTTTGTTTCTTTGTATCCTTGTTAAATTTCGAGGACGAAATTTTTGTTAAGGGGGGTATGATGTAAATCCCCGTTTCCGTTCTAAATAAAATTCTCCTTTTTCTAAATTCTAGTGACTTTCTTTTATTCTCCTTCATATAACTGAATTGGTTGTTTAAACTATATATTTATTTTTCCAAACCTAAAAGTTAAAGCCAAGAGTTAAAACCAAAGCCGATTAAACTAAAACCTAAGCTAAAACCCAAAATAAAATATATACTAACATACACTATTCCCCGCAGCCCAAAATCCTTATTAATAATTAAAAGAATTTACCCCCGGCCCATATATCCTCAGCCCACTGCCTTTTAAAGGAATTAATTGTTTTGTTTTTTTGGGCGGCCCACAACTCCGGCCCAGCCTTCCTCCAGAACCCGACCCGACCCAAACCTTTCCTTCCTCCCCACTCCTTTCCCGCTCGTTTCCCTTCCTTCTCGCGACCCCCACGTCCCCGAGCCCCCACGTTGCCCTCGCCGCTGTCCACGTCCCCGCGACCCCCAACCACGTTTCCACGCATCTCGAACTCCCCGTCTCCAACTCCCCGCACGCTCTCTACCCCTCCAACCCACTCCTCTCCCATCACTCAAAAACCCACAGTGAACCCACTTCGAAACATTCCTCTGCACTCCACCCCGACGACGACGACGTCGCCGAAGACTGCAACCCCTCTTTCATCCTCCCTCGCTCTCCTTCCTCCACCAACAGAGCATCCCTGCAGCCTCCTCCATCTGCAGAACATCCCCTACACGCAACCCAAACTGTTACCGAGCTCGGCTACGTTACACCCCTCGACGCCGGTGAACTCCCCACGACCTCCACTTCCTCAGCATCACCACCCTTATCACTCCTAACCCAAGCCCCCACTGCTCTCTCCCTCTCTCTCTCTCTCTCTCTCTCCAATAGAGAAACCCCCCGTGCACTGTGCACGTCGCCGGAGCGACCACGGCCGACCACCGTCGACCCCAGCAAGTCCCAAGTGAACCACAGAGCCCCTCTAAGCTTCCAGCGCACGCGAGACGACTCCGGGAAATTCCGACGCAAAATCCGTGTTCGATCGAGGCTCGCGCGAACTTGTTCCGCGGCGTACAACGCGCGTTCGTGACGACGTTGCCTGCCCCGTGACCCCGAGTCGTTACCAGGCAAGTGTTTACTTGCTTCATGCTAAAATATTAGTAGTATAAACCTAAAATATCTAGTTTACGGATTTGCCGAATACCGATACATAATATGACATAAGTGTTCGATGCTGGTCTCTCATGGAAATAATAGTTTATTTTGACGGAAACTGATACCTTCTATTGGCCCACTTGATAATGAATATTGTGTATAAGTATCGCTGGAAAATACGATTGTTTGTAACAAAAATTGATACCCCCAAATATGCCGTTAAAACTAGAATCTTCTCGTGTCTGAAAACGAATAAAATCACCATAAATCATATGCATAATGGAATGATGTGTTCTAGGGCTTAAATCGAAGCCGATTCGATGAAACTTAACCCTATATAAAATCCCTATGATTTCTGTTCTGTAATCATGATGATATCTGGGTCGGAACACGACTCTGGACTGCAGTCCAGAGTGTTTCTGATTATTGTTTTCTGTTCAAAGGACCTGCGTCGCTGTGTTTCCCGAAACCGTACTTCATGGAACTTTACAGTAGATTAGATATAATTCTTTTAGCTAAGCAAAACAAGTGGTTTCACCCCGATCCATCGTCGTTTGTTATTTTAAACTATTTTTAAAGGGGCAGAACGTATGGCTGTTCAGAACAGATTCTGAAGTGACATATTGAAGTTAAACTGTGTATAACTTTCAACGTACAGATGCGATTGAAGATCCGTCTGTTACGTTGAATACTCTATTGGAAACCCCAAATTTCATGTAACTGTAACGACGCTAAATTCTGAGCCCAAGTGGGTGCAATTCGTGCCGCGAAATGGACGTTCAGTTCTGAAAACTGAATTTCCAGCCGCGCGCACTTAAAATGAAACTGCTATATCTTGAGAACCGGAATCCCGATTGAACTGAAACAAATTCTGATGAATTACTGACTGAGTGCTCTATATATCTTATTTACATCGCTTCGCTGAATTCTTAACATAATAGTGTGTGCAATTTATTTCAGTTCATGACATGCATGTTGATTCATGATATACAGAACTCATTGGTAGCATACATACATATATCATACCCTTGCCATATACTCAGTGTTAGTACGTGTGGACATTGCATTATCGTACGTGACAGATGTTGGTTTAGTTGTGACAAGTACATCAATGGAAAATGAACATTCGTGACAGTGATTGATACAGTGAACAGTGATAAAAATCATGCCATTGATATACTTGTACATAACTAGATCAAGATCATAACTAGTGAGAACCTGGGGAAAAAGGGAAAATCAAAGTGGAAAGAGTATCGTATTTAGCGGGACCGATTTTAGAGGATGATCATTCGAACAGAGATATCGATACATGTAGGATAGGATCTAGCGATCCGGCTGACAGGGTTATGTCCCGAGCATGTGGGCCGTTGTCTCGGGTATGTACGAGACTCCTGTTAAACATGATCCTCCTTCCACTATGTGATTTCAAACTTGACCTAGAGACCGATAGGGACACATAACATACTCTGCATCATATAGCGACATAGTGATTACTTGCATTGTTCTTACACTAGTATTACTCATATACCTGTCACATCCCATTATAATAATATTGTTATTGTGTCGCTCTGACGACCTGAGTATGCATGCTCAGATCCCGCGGGAGGACCAGCACAGGAGACGGATCTGCCCTTCGAGTTTACGGAGATTTAGACTGGTGTACTTTCTATTTTCTGCTTTCCATAAAAGTGATCGTAAGTTTGACTTTTGATAGTATTTGTTCTTGTTATCTGCAAATTGTGAACAATGGAATATTAATGTAATAGATTAGTGATGTGATTCCTTTACCACTGCGCTTTATTTACTAATTACCATGTAATGCTAGAAGCCGAAGTGTGACTACGGCGGGATGATTCCTTGACCGTAGGAGCATGGCTGGCCTAGTCATCCCTCGTTTTCCGTATTTTGGGAAGCGGGGCGTGACATGTATAATAAGTCAAACCCCGTAATACCCTGCAAGTACCGTAGAATCCACTTTACAGCTTGCCAATGCTTATTGCCCGGATTAGCCATGCATCGGCTGACCATCCCTACTGCATGTGCAATGTCTGGACATGTGCAAACCATCGCATACATCAAACTGCCTACTGCACTCGCATATGGCACTCTAGATATGTACCCTCTGTCCGTAACCGATCCTGGTGATAATTTCGCCGAAAGCATGAAGTGCACCCCTGAAGGAGTAGACACGGGCTTTGCCTTCTCCATCTCATATCGAGCGAGAAATTTATCGATATATTGTTTCTGTTGTAAATGTAACTCACCACGCTTCCTCTTCCTGAAAATCTCCATGCCAAGTATTTTCTTCGCAGTCCCCAAATCTTTCATCTTGAATTCCTGACTCAACTGTTGTTTCAACCTGTTGACCTCTAATATGTTGTGTGATGCCATCAACATATCGTCCACATACAATGAAAGATAAATCTGAGACCCAGCGTCTAGTAGCTTCACATAAATGCATCGATCCTTAATATTCCTTGTGTACCCAATCGCCAATATAAACTGATCGAATCGCTTATACCACTGTCTCGGAGACTGCTTCAAACCATAAAGCGACTTTTTCAATTTGCAAACATAGACATCCTTGCCATCGACTACGAACCCTTCTAGCAGATGCATATAAATATCCTCTTCTAAATCACTGTGCAAGAAAACAGTCTTGACATCAAACTGCTTTAGCTCCATATCATAAACCGCAACTATGACTAACAAAACACGAATCGAAGTATGTCGAACCACCGGAGAAAAGATCTCATTGTAGTCTTCACCCTTCCTCTGTGCAAAACCCTTAGCCACCAATCTCACCTTGTATCTAATATCATCTGCCTCTGTCGAATCTTCCTTAACTTTAAAGACCCACTTACAGCCCATAGTGTGCTTGCTCTCTGATAGAGCAACTAAATCCCATATATCGTTCTGACGAAGAGACTCTATCTCCTCCTCCATCGTAACTCTCCAACTAGGAAAATCGGTGGACTGTACAGCCTCTTTATAACTGGACGGTTCCTCATGCTGAATAGTCAACGCATATGATGTCATGTCGTCGAAACCAACTGCGACCATGTCCTCAAAACTAAGTCTGGAGAATTCTAGTGGCTTACGTAGACGACACGTCATCTGCTACGTGTCGTGATCTTGGGAATTCCCACTTATGAGTATCATCACATAGGCACTCTCGAAAATTGCTTGCTGCCTTGCACTAATTCCGGGATACGCATTGAAACAATTTGTGCCAAGACTAAGTCCATGCACATTAAGATTTTGAGATTTATCACATGAACTTCTTCTCTCGTAAAAGATAATGATTTTATGCAAGCATCGGCGGCAAATCACAGAAGTATATAATTCTTTACCACCTTTCCATACCATGGTTCTGCGATCGGTTCAAAGACCTGGTGAAGTTACTCCTGTTTTATTATATCTTTCTTTGATATAAAAGTTAAGGAGGTAAGTTGTAATTTATGCAGGTAGACTTCGTAAGGTTCACCAATGGGTGAAAATGGCTATGCACCAATTTGGAATGAGATGGTAATCTTCACTTTGGAGTTTTGTGTTTGTATTTTGTTACAAATCGTAGATTTAGGAAAAGAGAAAAAATAATATTATCGATTGATCAAAGAGCAATGTACAATATGACTCTATATATATAGCTCACAAGATGAAAGCCTAATACGTAATATACGTATAATATATGTTAACCCCAATGTAAAAAGATAAACACAAATAATATAAAAGATATGGTAAAAGATATGCATATCTTAACATACTTGATTTGGACCATAAATCCTTTAAATACCCTACTTAGGGTTCATGAAATGCATCACTCTCTCTCTCTCTCATCATGTTTCGCCACACCCCACTTCATCCTTCATGGCTCGTCTTCTTCCTTGCTACACTCAATTTGACGTTAATTTTCAGTTATTCTAGTGCAGCTGATGCAGATAGAAAGGTAAACGACTATACTACTTAAAACCAATAGGTTGTGTTTACAAAGCTGCTTCTTTGATTTACATTCTATATTACAGTTATACATTGTGTACATGGGAGATCGGCCAAAAGATGTTTCCTCGGTACAATCTCTTCACATCAACTTACTTCGCCAAGCGATCGGCAGGTTAACCCTCTGAGCCATCTAATATTCAAACTTGAAGAGCTCTAAATGCCGGCCTTATAATTGTCTTATGCTAATACAGCGGTGCATCAGAACTCTTGGTTCATAGTTACAAGAGAAGCTTCAGCGGCTTTGCGGCAAAGCTATCAGATGAAGAAGTGAAGAAGATAGCTGGTAATTAAAAAACCTATCACATACATAACTCTTCATATAATAGGGTGCTTTCATGTATTTCATTTCTTTTTTATTTGTCTCAGGAATGAATGAGGTGGTGTCAGTTATCCCCAGCAAGCTAAGGAAGCTTCACACCACAAGATCATGGAACTTCCTGGGCTTTCCAACGAATGCAAACAGGGCGCCATTTGAGAGGGATGTAATCATCGGCATGCTCGATACTGGAATCTGGCCGGAATCATTTAGCTTCAATGATGCAGGGATTGGTCCACCTCCAAGCAAATGGAAGGGAACCTGCCAGTCTCTGTCCAATTTCACCTGCAACAAGTAAGAATAATAGTGGTTGCTACTGCATATATTTATAATTCCGAATGAAAAATATAATCATTTCAAACACCTTGTAGTAGTACACCTTTTCTGCGCTTTGCAAATGTTTTCCCCATACTCATTGTACATTCAATGGAAAATTGAATAGACAAAGCCTATTTGTTGTCCAATATATTAAAATGTATGATAGTTAACTTTTAGTATACATGCAATGTAATTGTAACGTGTGTGCATGTGTATACCGTATATGCGTGTGTTCATGTGCACTCTCCGTATAATTATGATTATTATTTTTCTTATTACCGGATATATTATTGTAATTTTCCCAAGAAATGGAATAGTTGGCCAGGCCATGAGAAGTTTGACAAGTTCACATGCAATCAACATAAGTGAAGAGGAGACCGACTGTTTAATAGAGAAAAGAATGGGTTTCATATAGTCCCAACCAAATAACTCAAATACACACACACAATTATTATAACTAGACGTCCTTAGACGATGTTATTAATCAACAAAATAGAAAATAGAAAAATTGACAAAAATCAAATAGCCAAAGTTGAAGTATTAGAGATGTACACCCCATCTACCACAAAAGACAAAAATAAGAAAATGAAAAGTCAACAACCCTCTCTCTATTACATTCATTACACATTCTTTCTCATGCTTAAAAACTCAAAAAGTTATATGACTTACAAATTTATATATAAGCTCTTATATATTTTTTATTTTGCATAACCTATAAATTTCTCAATTTTAATATTATCACTAACCGCATTCATTTAATTTTCATGTGATATCCAGAATTAAAAAAATTCACACATGCCTTCAGTATATAAGTTGTTCAAAATATACACACGAGCATTGACGTGCAAACGCTAGTGGGTATATGTGTGTATTACTAGAACACATGGGGGTATGGAATAAGTTTCTCCATTTTTTAACAAGATAATTAAAAAAATAAGAAAACGCGCTCATGAAACTCTATCCTCAAAGCATACCAACTCATACACTTAAATTCATGAATTTACCTTTTTACCCTTTTAACATTTAAATGTGATAATAGTTGGTCAAAGTGGTCTAATTATTTTTTCAAAAAAAAACACCAAAAATTAATATATTTATAAAAATAGTTTAAACCAATTGACCACCTTACAAATATTTCTAATTAACTTACAAATAAATGCTTATTAATTTTTAAAAGTATTATAAATATCTTATATTAAACTAAAGTTATGTATTTATGTAATTACATTCATAATAAAACTTTTCTCAAGATATTCATTTCAATCATTCCTCTTTTCCGTTTTATTATATGCAATACAATAATTCTAAAAACCCAAATTGGTGTTAACTTAGATGTTTGTTGCTGTTACTAAAAACAAAATTTGTCCTAAAAATGCAAAAACACTTATTTCCTATGAAATTAAATTTCATATATTTCAAGAATGTGTGTGTGTGTCTCTCTCTCTGGTGCCCAACATTTGAAAGAAATGCCCTGTCAGTACATGTATGTTTCTCGGCTCCTGACAGCATCATGATTTTTAATCATTGAATTTCAACAGTAAGATCATTGGAGCAAGGTACTACCGTGCAGACGGAAATTTTGGCGAAGGAGACATAGAGTCACCTCGAGATTCTGAAGGCCACGGGACCCACACTGCATCCACCGCCGCTGGACGCCAGGTCGGAGATGCCAGCATGAGTGGTATGGCCGAGGGAACTGCCCGAGGAGGTGTGCCATCGGCTCGGATCGCAGTCTACAAGATCTGCTGGTCGGATGGGTGTTTCGATGCGGATATTCTTGCAGCCTTCGATGATGCGATTGCAGATGGAGTTGATATCATCTCTCTTTCTGTCGGAGGGAATGGTATAGAGGACTATTTCCAGAATCCCATCAGCATTGGAACTTTCCATGCCATGAAAAATGGGATATTGACCTCTTGCTCTGCTGGGAACAGTGGGCCCAGCTATTTGAGCATCGCGAATTATGCTCCCTGGATTCTGACTGTAGCTGCCAGCACCATTGACAGGAAATTTGTCTCAAAACTGGTGCTGGGCAACGGCAAGGCATTTGAGGTATAAAGAGTTAGATCAGATTGACATACGGAAGCCATGAGGTTAATTAATAAGCTTTTTGGTTGAAGCGGCGCTTCGGAACAATATCATATTGCTATCAAAGACGCTCCTAAGGCACTTCTCATTCCATAAAAGCGGTTTCTTATAGCTTCTTTTAATCTCCAAACTTTTCATTTCCTTTCCAGGGATTGGCGATTAACATTTTAGATCTCAAGGATAAAGAGTACCCTCTAGTGTATGCTGGAGATGTGCCCAACACTTCTGCAGGCTACGGCCCTTCCGTCTCCAGGTGAATTGACCGTATGGAAACATTTGAAACATCTAATTATCATTATATGCTGTTAATGAATATCTGGTTGTCGGTGATAATCAATGTTAATAGATTTTGCTCCAACGGGAGCTTGGACGGCAATCTAGTGAAGGGAAAGATCGTCCTTTGCGACTCTGTGGACGATACTGGCCCTTCTCTCGCTGGCGCTGCTGGTGCAGTAATGCAAGACGGATTCCCTGATGTAGCCTTCTCATACTCCTTACCTGCCACAGTATTAATAAGAGGCGATGATGCTAAAAATATTTCCCTATACATTAATACCACAAGGTTCCCTACAAATTATTCTTCATACAAAGCATAGCTGTAAAGACTTACCATAGGGGTTTTAATATATTTTTTGCCCTCGATGTTTCAATAGGAACCCAACAGCAAATATTTTGAAGACCCAGCTGCTTGATGATCCAGCTGCCCCTTCTGTTGCCAGCTTCTCATCGAGAGGGCCAAACCCGATCACAAGAGACATTCTCAAAGTAAAATGATAACCTTTTTTTGTTTTCGAATATGATAATATAGATGCCAGACTGATTTGTAAATAAATTGGTACAGCCTGACTTGTCTGCCCCTGGAGACGACATTTTGGCAGCATGGTCTCCAATATCGTTTCCGTTTGTATCATACAACATAATCTCAGGAACGTCAATGTCGTGCCCTCATGCAACTGGTGCTGCTGCTTATGTCAAGTCATTTCATCCAACGTGGTCTCCGGCTGCTATCAAGTCTGCTCTAATGACTACTGGTAATGGGATCTTTACATCTCACAATTTCAATTTCTATACAATCTTAAACTCTATTGAAAATATAAATATAAGTTGGACCAAAGCTTCTTTTTAATTGCTGCTTTCTTTTTTCTTAGATGAAGTATAGACTATATATTACCAATTATTAAGTTTTGTTTATCCTTCAGTGAGCACTAGTCTACGAGCGTGTATGAATTGTTACAGGAATCTTACTCAAATCTATGACGTGTGGCTTTTAACTAGATGGACCGAGATAAATTGGAAATTCAAATTTCAATTGGTTTTGTTTGAGAGATGACTTTGGTTGATTAAAATTTTCTTTTTTCATATGTAAATATAGCATTATACCATGAGTCATTTTCCACAGTGTTTATCATGAGGCAAATTCTCATTCCAACTTCCAATTTGCAAAGATAATTTGCATTATAATAGTAAAGATATGTCATTACTAACTTAATGTCCGTCTCTTTGTTTTTGTTTCTTCATTCAGTTTACCCAATGAGCTCATCTAAGAACCCAGATGCAGAGTTGGCTTATGGCGCCGGTCAATTAAACCCCATTCCAGCACTGAACCCTGGTTTAGTTTACGATTTATCCGAATCCGATTATATCAGCATGTTATGTGGCCAAGGATACAGCACAAAAAAACTTCATCTTGTCACCGGTGATAATGGCAACAGTTGCTCTACTGTCAAAAATGAAACCGCTTTAAATCTCAATTACCCTTCATTTGCGTTATCTGTCCAAAGTGGAAAGCCTTTCTCTGCTAGCTTCGCCAGGACTGTAACAAATGTCGGGCTACCGAACTCTACTTACACGTGTACTGTAAAAGGACCAAAGGAACTCAAGATTCTGGTTGAACCTAGGATCTTATTGTTTAAATCTCTAATGGAGAAGAAATCGTTCGTTGTGAAGGTCGAAGGAGTAATTGATGAAGATGTGGTATCGGCTTCGTTGGAGTTGAACGATGGCATTCATCGTGCGAGGAGTCCTATTGTAGTGTATACTGTCAATGTTACAACGCCATCAGGACCCTAAAGCCGATGAAAGAATTGAAGTGGGGTTTCAAATTTTTGATTAATTGTTTGATTTTTAAGGCAGGTAAGGGTCTATTGTTGCTATGAATTTGGAGCAGGATTTGCGAAATAAAGAGGATACCTTTTCACCCATTATAAGTTGAATATATGCTTTTCATGAGACTTCCAAGTGAGTGATCTTCTCTGATGCCAAGCTTTGTATATGTAAAATTTATGTCATTCATGCAGTGATGGAGTTTATTTTTTTGAATGTCATTGTTTCGCATAGGGCAAGCTTCCACATGAAAAAATTTCTAGGCAGCTTATATTAGCAAAATGTTCCATATGCTTGGGAATCCAAAATGAAGGAGAGATGCCATTGCCTAGATTGTGATTATTTTTTCAATATTATGTTGCAACGGCTTGGGTTAGAAGAAATTGAGAAGTTTCTAACTGGTCATTTATGATCATGATGAATGTTTTTCTAGTCATTGTTTTCTCAATCAGTGAATTTATACTAATTAAAAGAATATTGGTTTTAGGCCTACAAAGACCATAACATTTTGTCATAGCCTTTGAGAAGCTTTGCCTTCTAAGTCCATTCCATCTTTTTACGATCATGATGCAACTATGAAAGGAATTTTTGCTCAAGTCAAGGCGGCTTTACAAAATAGTGCATATATAGATGAAGAATAAAATAGGCCTGAGAACGTTCTCATGCCCATTTCTCAGAGAGAGAGGGGGGAGGAGAGGGAGGGATTCAGAGTCCCTATTCTTGATCCTTGTTATTCCCCAGTATCACAAGCAACGGTTGAGATTTGTGTAAAACATAAGACTTTGATATTGGTGTCTTACACGTGCTTTACACATATAATGTGCGGCTCAGATCGCTTAATAGCACCAATATTATTATTTTTTAATAGCAAGCACTCCGATCACCAGAGAGGAAGTGGATGGGGACCATCTATGTGGGCAGGTGGCCCAACCCATCAACCCACTATATTCTTAGGAAATGAGCCTTCGAACGTTTTGAGGCCTATTTTACTCATAGATGAATGGTTCATAATTTAATTTAATTTAATTTTTTTTTGTTCTAAAAATGAAGAATGTAGTTCTAAGTTTAGGTTCTAAGAGACCTTAGAACTACATTCTAGATCTTTTCATTTGATAATGCATAAGTTCGGCAGTCCTTTCTAGATAGTTGTTGATTTTGATATATAGTCCTATGCACCGAAGGGCTTGGGATAGCCTAGTGGTGGGGCTTGGAGTAGTCCGTTGGGAAGACTTTGGATCAAGTTCGGGATCTCCCACTTATGAGGGGACGGCTAATTTATTCCACCTATTGTCTCATTTTCTTTAGTCCTAAACACTACGCATATGTGGATCATTTTCTTACCTACTAATTTCAAGATTGGTAGCACAGAAAAAGAAAGTCGGCAGCTTAAATTGAGTTTGAGCATAAATTTCATGGTAGGAATATATCTACACACGTATTGGCATTTTCATTTTGATATGTAGCCCATAAGAAATCCCTTTTTTCCCCAGATTTCTTGGTCGGAGAGTTTGATAAATGAAATGTTGTAATCTAATTTCATAAAGACAATCACTCCACAAAACATGCAGGCCAAGATTCATTACTAAATAGTGAATTTTCAGGTATTTGATTCAATAAATAATATATACAAGCTAGTTTGGTCTTTTTTTTGTGCTATATGCAGAGCAAACTTCTACATGTGAGATGCATATAGTCAAGAACCATACTAAAAATTATGTATGGACAAAATTAACCGCAACTACATCATCCTATAATTCTCTCCCTCCATATCGTATCTCATCGTGCCTCCTCCACCTGTGACCCCTCACCCGCCGTGACGGATGTCGGATCACGTCAAGATGTTACCTTCCGTAGATCTGCTGTTGGCGATGATGGACGGCTGAGATTGGGTTGGAAGTTGACTCCTGAAGCGTGTGGATTCTCAATGGGTTTGAGGTGGTTGAGGCCGAGCTACCTGCAAGAAAGTCCCGGAGTGGTTGTACCACCGAGGACCCTCCGACGATCAAGTTAGACCGGATATTTGAGCAGAGTAACGGCCTAGTGGAGAGAAAAAATGACTTACTTGAACCGTCTGAAGGAGGGGTTTATATAGTGGTGACAACATGCAGGCAGGCGCGAGAATCACGCCGGCTGTTACGCTCCTGGCATCACGCCCGCGTGATGGGCGGGATCTCCCATTAATGACGAGACAGGCTCGTTAATGGGGGATCGTGATGGTATGGAATGCGGGACGTGGCCGGCGGATATTTCACGCGTGGCGAGATTCGCGGAAGTGAGGCGATTGCGCCTGCGATAGGTGTCGTTGGTCAGTCGATGAGACCGAGGAATACGAGCTCGACGGGAGGCTCGAGGACGAGCGGGAAGCCGAGGTATCTTAGTTCTGCGGTAGCCCGGAGACGTGTTGAGAGGGCCGAGGAGGCCGATTGTGCAACGGGCTCGGAGACGAGCCAACGGTTGTTTGTAGGACGGGTATAGGAGTGGTCTGGTCGGCCACTGTAGGTCCTTTCTTGCAAGCTTCGGGACACGTCATCTGCCACGTGTCACGATCTGGGAGATCACCGGTATCGAGCATCATCATTAGCCCCCCACTCTTGTCCTGACCCGCTCACGATTCGGGTCGAGAGTGGTCTGTTGGGTCATCCGAGGTGAGCTCCTTTCCGAAGATATCGTCGGGGCGTGTTCCCGGGCAATCTGTCGTATTCTATGGATGATGTCAGTGAATCAGGGGTCAGATCTTCCATTAAAGGGGATGCGCCGAATCGTGTGTACGTTCATAGAAGCGACAGCCCACGTGTCAAGCGCTGGTTGGCTGACGCGACGGGCCGCAGGTTTCCCGCACCCGATGGGGTGCGGCCAATGTGCGCATGACAGGTGGAGCGACGGAGACCGTCGAGTGCGAAGAGTCGTTTTGGCGGGAGATGGCTGTCATCGTTAGATGTGTACGCCGGCAGCTATAAATTATGGTAGGGTCCTCTTCTGGACCCACACTTCATCGTAATTTTCCTCTTCCTTGGTCTTGTCAGCTCAGCGCTCTCCTCTTTGGGTCGGGATTTCCGTGTTTTCTCTTCAGAGGGCTCGTCCGTTCTATCAGGTTAGATGTCTGCTTCTGAAGAGTCTATAGATGTAGTTCGGGTAGAGTCCGGGGAGCCCTCTGTAGATTCTTCCTCTTCTTATTCTTCTTCTTCTTCTGAGTCGGAGTCCTCCCGAGGTGTTAAGGTCAGATCCTCTTCCCGGGGTCGCGCGATGGGGGCGGTTCCCAGAGCGGAGGTCATGGATGCACCTGGCGTGTCATCCACGGTGAGGTATGAGAATGAGCTCGCCACCGTTCGGGTTCGTTTCTACATTCCTCCCGGCTACACGCTGCGTTTGGCCGAGGAAGGGGAGAGGGCAGATCAGGTGCGAGGCAAGGAGATTGCCTTGTACCTGGAAGCCTTTTGGGCCGGAATGTGCTTGCCCTTCTCTCCCGAGGTTGTTAGAGCGTTGAATCATTTTGGGTTAGCCCCGGGCCAGCTAGTGCCAAACTCCTGGAGGATTCTCCTTGGGTTCCTGGTCCGTTTGAAGTTGCAATTGATCCCTTTCAGGCTGTCCACCCTTGCCTTTTCTCTCATTTACAAAAGTCATCCCGGCACTCGCGCGGGAGAGCCAAGGTGGGTTTACATCTCCTTTAGGAAACAACGGGAAAGTGCTGCCGGGTCGGGAGTCATCGTTGTACCTTCTTCCATCCACGATTGGAAGAAGAAGTTTTTCTTTGTTGGGCCGCCAGAGGGGTGAGGACTGGCCCGTGCCCACCCAGTGGTCTAAGGATAGTTGCGGTGGGAGAGTCAGTCTAACAATCCCGACACGGCGAAAGTGGCGGAGTGGGAACCCATTCCTCGGGCCAACGTGCTGCTTTCTGAGCGGGCCCTTAGTTGGGCTGGGCTCAGCCCCGCCCAGCTCGCCGGTAAGTTAGGAGTTTACAGGCGATCTGTTAGACTTGTGTTTATTTCCATTTCTACTTGCTTTGCTGACTCCATTGTACCTTGTCTTATGCAGAACCCATGGACGCGAGCAAACTTCGAGCGGCCATACACGAGCAGAAGAAGGGATCGAGAGCTGGAGGTGCCAGCTCCTCCCGTCCGACGTCCACCCTGGCTCCCCAGCAGCCGCTCCTCCTAGGCGTTCGAGTGCAGCCCGTGCCCCGGAGCCCAGCTACGCGCCGAGCCGAAAGCGGGTTCGGGAACAAGAGGCCCGGGCTTTAGAGATAGAGACTAGCTCCCCGGCATCGTCTCTCAAGAGATTCCACCGGACGGTTCCACGGACCTCCGCTTTGAGGTGCCCTTGGGGCTCTCCGTTGCTGACAGCTTGCTGACAGACATGGAGAGGTCGGCCGGGGGCAAGATCCCTCGGGGGACTCTCAGGGCGCAAATGGCGGCCATCGCCCAAGAAGCCGTGCAGGTTAGTGCTCGCATCTTACTTGGTTTTTCACTCAGCGTCTTACCATTCGTGAGATTTGGTACCTCCCTTTTCTTTCTGGCCCCTCTCTGATTTCTTCAGGTCCTCCAGCACGTCGCCCTCGTCGTCCAGATGGAGGACGAGGAAATTGCCCCGGTGATGCGAGTCGCGAGCGAGTTCTCCTCGCTGGAGGAGAGCTCAAAGTTGGAGCTGGAGGCGGCGATGGCGAGGGTCGTTGTCCTCGAGGACGAGGTGACGGCCGGGAAACAGGAGGTGGCGCCTGAGAAGCATGAGGTCGCCAGGCACCGTGAGGCCGCCCGGACCGCCGAGGCCAAGCTTCAGGACTCTAAGGTGCTCATTGGCACCCTGAAGAAGTCGGCAGGCTCCCTCTAGAAGGAGCTGGAGGCGGCGATAGAGGGGAAGAAGCGATCCAAGCTCAGGGCGTCGAAGGCGGTAGAGAACTATAAGAAGTCGGACCTTTTTTACGCCGACCTAACCGCAGCCTTTACCCTCATCTGGCATGATGCCCTCGACGCCGTTAAGGCTCGGATGGCGGAGTTCCCTGATGAAGAGCTCCGAAATGAATATCCTCGCAGGGATGACGCGCAGGGGAATACCCCCGGAAGTGCTTCCAGGGAAGAGGTTCTCGACGAGGGCGGCGCCGAGGCTCCTGCGAAGGGCCCCGATCCTCAAGACGCAGCCCCAGTCGTGGTGGACATTGAGCTCCCTGGGGTTGCGCCCGGCCCTGAGGCCTGAAACCCCTCGTCTTCTTATTTCTTTTCTTTTGTTGCTTCGGGAATTTTGTAAGCCTTTGGGCGTTTTTGTAAGGCCGGGGGCCAAAAATACCTTTGTAAAGACTTTTTGAATGAAGCATTTTTTTGCGGTGTTTGGCGCAGTTTTTTTTCCTTCTGCTTGTTGTTAAATCTCTGTTTTCACGGTGCTGAGCTTAGAGAATTTCATTTGGCGACCGCATGTCGAGTTGAATTTAACCATCTTACCAATTGCCTATGTGTGCAAAGACCGGTGAGAGGCCGGTATCTTCGTGGCCGCGAAGCCGACGTGGGGATCGCGTAGTGAAGATTCGTCAGGGTTATCCTCTAAGGTTAGACCGAGCAGGGGTGTTGCCCGGTTGTCTCTTGGCGAGGGCTTAGATCCATGGCTTCGTAGGGTAGTGATCTGCCAGCCAGGGGTAGCCGAGCAGGGTAGCCGCTCGGCTGCCCCTTGGTGAGGGATTTGATCCTGGCGTTGCGTGGTAGGGAACTACCAGCCAGGGATAACCGAGCATGGGCGAGCCCGGTAGCCTCTGGGTGAGGGCTTTGATCCTTAGCGCGGAAGGGGTCGTAAAAGGCCTGCTAAGGACGAGCCATGCAGGGTTGCTACCCGGTGCCTTTTGGCGAGGGCTTAGATCCCTGGCGTTGTGGGGTAGGGGACTACCAGCCAGGGATAACCGAGCAAGGGCAAGCCCGGTTGCCTCTTGGTGAGGGCTTCGATCCTTAGCGCGGGAGAGGCCGTAAGAGGCCTGCTAAGGATGGACCGAGCAGTGAAGCTGCCCAGTTGCCTCTTGGCGAGGGCTTTGATTCCTGGCGTCGTAGGGTAGGGAACTACCAGCCAGGTATAACCGAGCAAGGGCGAGCCCGGTTGCCTCTTTGTGAGGACTTCGATCCTTAGCGTGGGAGGGGATATAAGAGGCCTGTTAAGGATGGACCGAGCAGTAAAGCTGCTCAGTTGCCTCTTGGAGAGGGTTTTGATCCCTGGCGTTGCGGCGTAGGGAACTATCAGCCAGGGATAACCGAGCAAAGGAGAGTCCGGTTGCCTCTTGTTAAGGTCTTTGATCCTTAGCGGGGGAGGGGCTGTAAGGAGCTGTTCCCCGCCGAAACACGGAGACGGGACCGGGCAGGTCCATCTTGCCTGAATTTCGGGGAAGATACTATTTGGTGCTATCCGTCCACCTCTCCGAAGATGCCAAGTTGATTTATGGTACCGTGTATCAAAGGTTTAGACGGATGCGGCCGATGTAGCAGACTTCGTCAGATTCCCCCTTGTTGAGGTTTTTTTTATTGTGGGGACTCTCTTCCCTACAAGCGCAAGCCCCTGCAGTTAACTACGCTACCGCATCGCGGTAACCACTTTCTCCTTCTCCAGATGGTCACTTCAAGCCGTGTGTGTTTGTTTTATTTTTGGTTGCTCGTGGATTGTATACGGAAACTAATTTATGTTGACGCCCGTAGGGCGTGGATTAGTCCAAATCCGTATCTTCTTAGATTTGGGTTTGGGGTTGGGTTTAAGGATACATTAGTCTCATTTGAGACTAAGATCAACTTAAACATTTGTTAAGGATACGTTAGTCTAATTTCAGACTAAGATCAACTTAACGGGATCGTTTAGATCTAACAAGAGAGCATTTGGGCTCTATTGTTTAGTTTAGGGACATTGCGGTCGATTACCAGTTTTTAAGGACTTGGGGGTCCAATGTTAGTTTAAGGACATCTCGGTCCGATGTTAGTTTAAGGACATCTCGGTCCATGGGTTTAAAGGGACCCCACAGTCCGAGATTAAGGACATCATAGTCCGTGGGTTTAAAAGGGACCCCACAGTCCGAGGTTAAGGACATCATAGTTCGTGGGTTTAAAGGACCCCACAGTCCGAGGTTAAGGACATCATAGTCCATGGGCTTAAGGACCCCACAGTTCAGTTTAAAGACGTCACAGTCTATGAAATGTATGGTTGTCAGGACCCGTCACCTCTCTGAAGACGTTGAAGGATTACAACGACATATATCAGAGGGGTTCAGAGATGTACCCTTGAACCAATTTTGATTGGGATCTGTAGTCCAATTTGGGACTAAGATCAAGGATTTGTGAGCATATGGGCTCAATTAATCTGAGTTAAGAACTTATGGCCATTCTTGGGCTAAGTCCAATCAAGTTAAAATGTTTAACACTTATTTTAGACTGTTGAGTCTTTATTTGGGCTTGGCCCTGACAGTGTTTTTGTCTTTTACTGAATGCTGAGCATTCCTCATAGCCTTAGGCTTATTAAAGAACAGTTTATGTTCTATCAGTGTACACGTGAGGAGCACGTGGCGCGCTTTGCGCCAGTCAAAGAGCGCAGTGCGCTTTTGCCGAATAGTGCACTCGTGGGGGACACGTGTTGTGCTTGGCGCTAAGCGCCAAATGTTAAGCGCATTGCGCCAGTTTATGAGCGCAGAGCGCTAGTTTATGAGCGCGTTGCGCTATTAGTTTAGTGGCGCTGACGTGAGGAGCACGTGGTGCGCTTGGCGCTGAGCGCCAGCCCATGAGCGCAAAGCGCTAGTTTAAGAGCGCAAAGCGCTAACTGTTAAGTGGCGCACTCGTGAGTGACACGTGGTGCGCTCGGCGCTGAGCGCCATTCCAAGAGCGCAGAAGCGCATTTGATCAATTTTATGATCTGGGAAATAACTTCTCCCTTAGAAGAGACTTTGTCTTAAGCTCCTAAGAACAAAAGTTCTTACTTTATAGGAGATGCTTCAGTCTCTTGTATTGATGAAAGGCTTTGCCTTTATGGATCTATGATCCTTAAGAGAATTGAATTATTCTCTCCCCCTTTATTTTATAATGAGATGTTCATGGTCTCATTTAGATGTAAATTCTTCTTCCATTTATGATGAGATCTTTTGATCTCTTTGTAAAAGACCTTTGGTCTTATAGATCTATGATCTGTGAGAAAGAAGTAAATTCTTCTTTTTTAATTATGAGATGATTTCATCTCTCTATTCTTTTACCTTGAAGAAAAGAAGTTCTTCTATCGAGAGCTTGGCTCTTCTTTCTGAGATTTTCTCAAAGCTTACGGGAGGAGTTCCTCTTTTTTTCTTCTGTCTCCCTGGGACTTGAAGTCTAGGGGCCTTTATATAGGGCAAGATGATTTGTTCAATCAGTTGAGGAGATCTTTTCTCCAATTGATTTGGGGAATTTCCTATCGTTGGATCTTTGATCCAAGGGCTTCTGATTTACAGAAGGCAATCTTCTTGTTTTAACAAGATTGGGAAATCTTTCTATACAGAATTTGTTCTGTACTTTGGTGATTTTTAATCACCATTGGATCATTGATCCAATGGTGCTCTGATTTACAGAGCACAATCTTATTGTTTGGAAAGATTTTGAGGAATCTTTCCTTAACAGAATTTAATTTTAATTAATTAATGATTTATCATTATTATTAGATCTTTGATCTTTCGGTGGGGAGCTTTTAGTTCCAGCGCTAGCACACCCGTGCTTTGCACGTGGTGCGCTGCTTAAAGTGCAGCGCACTCAGCGCTAGCGCACCCGTGCTTTGCACGTGATGCGTTGCTCAGAGCGCAGTGCAGTTAGCGATAACACACACGTGCTTTGCACATGGTGCGCTGCTTAAGTGCAACGCTCTTAGCGCTAGCGCACACGTGCTTTGCACGTGGTGCGCTGCCTAGGGCGCAGCGGACCTAGCGCTAGCGCACACGTGCTTTGCACGTGGTGCGCTGCCTAGGGCGCAGCGCACTTGGCGCTGCCTCTGAAGCGTTACTTCATTTCAAAATTTGAATTTTGAACAGAGCTTTGCTCTAATTGGGGGAAACAAATGCCCCCCACCGTTGCGCTCACGTGGCCCGCATGTGAGTGCAGCGGTCTCTACCGTTGGATCAACTCAGAAGTTGAAACAGCTATTTATGCCTATAAATAGGATCCTTGGCCCTTTAGATGATTCTGTTCATCTTCTTTCTTCTGAGAATTTTTATTCTCTTGCAGAGCATAGCTCTCTGTTTTTTAAGAACTTTCAAGAGTCAAAACTCTGCCAAATTTTAGGTATGATTTGAACTTTATGAATAGAGCTTTGCTCTTCCTCAGATCACAGACCTCAAAATGTTTTTAGGGTTTTACCCATTAACAGAGTTTTGCTCTTCATAAACCTTTTTAGGGTTTCTTTAACAGAGCTTTGCTCTCATAGATCTAAAGAGATTTTTCTTGGGGTTTCTTAACCCATTAACAGAGGTTTGCTCTCTTGAATAATGGAGATTTGTTAATCTCTTATGAAGAACTCTTAAGAGTTTGTTCATAGATCTTGAAGATCTCTGAATTTTAATTCATATATAAAATTGGTTTCAATTTTTCTGATGGATTATTCCATCATTTTTTTTCCAGAGCAAGGCTCTTGAGGAATTTTTATTCCTTCATCATTAGAGTTGACAGATGTCACTCTGCCACAGAGCACTGCTCTTAAGGGGAGATTTACTCCTTAGCCCGAGGGGTTCTCATTAAATGAGAATCAATTGAGGATTTCCTCATTTAATTGACAGTCTCATCAAATGATGAGGCTGTTTTTATTAATGATGAACTGTCATCTAGATTTTGTGGGTCCCCTTTGGTCCCCTTTCTACTGCATTGCAGTGCGGTACGAACTTTAAAGTACCAAGTGTCGGAATTTAAATTATAGCACTGACGGTTGACTCTTGTTTTATATCGCGCAGGTGACATGTCTTTCGATAGTTCTTTCCCATTTGTTCGTTCAGAGGGAGGATTCCCTGGAGAGCCTGTGGACAGGGAAGTTTTAGCATTGATCAGAGATCATGACCCGAAACATAAGAATCTTCATCTATGGGGGATATGGTACAATCAAATCATTAAGGGTCGGCAGAGCTTTTCGTGCGCGGTACCCTCAGAGCCCATCATGGCGATCCACTACGCCGACTCACCCCCGGTGAAATATACCGTGGAAGAAGTCGACTGGACTTCGGGAGGTCTTCTTCAGCCCGCTATGGCTTCGATACCCATTCAGCCTCCAATGGCTTTGGATACCCTGGGGCGACGTATTTGTCAAGGCGAGTCACGCCCGTGGGGACAACCGTATATGATTGGCCTAACTCCTCATCATCCAGCTGGGTATCTGCAATGGGCCCGCTATATTCTGTCAGCGAAGAAGTCGCAGCTGTTGAGGCTTGGGCTGTATCCTGCAATTTATGCTTCTCTTTTTCAGTATTCTACGCTTCCTGCCTGGTGGGTTAAGGCCTTTTTGGAGCAGTGGAATATCCCGACTCATACCTTCCTTCTGCTGGATCGAGAAGTATCAATCTCTTTAGAGGAATTTGTAGAAGTTTCTAGTTTACCGGTTATAGGGGAGCATTATGAGGAACTGCTTCCTACGGATGAATACGTTTTTGGTGCCAAGTCAGTGATGACAGGACTTACCCCGGAGAACTCCATTCAACACCAATTCCCAAATTTGATAAAGGTGTTGAATATGTATGAGAGCCTTTTCCTCGAATCTGGGAGCCGTGGGGTTAATTTCACAGATTTCATCGCTCATTTTCTCCACCCAGAAGTCCTTTCGAAGGAGGCTGCTAAATTCGCCAAACTTGACGATCCTTTCGGATTAGGTTTGGGCAGGCTGCCAACAGCGGAGGCAGATCAGAAGAGTTTCTTCCTCCCCAACACCCCGGTCGTCTCTTTTGCAGAGCTTGCAGTTCCTGGGATCGACGAGGAAACGTTCTTTTTGGGGTTTCTCGGATTATGGCTGAGCTGGTTTGCGCTTCCGATGCACCCTCGCCGTATAAGGCTGTCTGTCTTCTACCCAGCTCACCGAATGGTTATTGGGGTGAAAGTGGCTGTCGGGGTCGCTGGGTTAGCTCATTTGTATTACGGCCTCAGCCAAGCGGCGGATACTACTGAACCAGGAGTGCAGCATGTGAACTTCTCGCTGCATTACTTTATGTCATGGTTCGAGCTACATGTAGTTGGTGTTTTCGGTATCCATAAAGGCCTTCCTTCTACGACAGGTGTGGCTTCCCCCGGATCATGCGGTTAGTTGACGCATCCATTGTAAATCCGACACCGCGAGAAGCTAGGGGTTTGCTCCTTCGTCCTCGCACGGTTGGAAATGGCATGACCTTTACCGACAAGATTCTAACTATCGGCAAAGAGTCCGCAACAACGGTGCAGCCATTGCGGGACATTTTTAAAGACGGAGCCTCTATTTTGAAAGCTCGGAAAATTCTCCATCTATACTCCATCAGGCCGGGATTTCTCGTGTTTAGGCAAAATGATGCGACGTTGTTCATGAGGTACAACCCGCATCGCTTTGTTCAGCAGTTAAGCTACAATCAAGGCATCCCGCTCGAGGCCTTCCTGTCAGAACCACCTGCGACTGAAGAGGGTATTCGGAACGCAATGCACCATTTTATGCGATTGAACACAGGCTCCAATTTCTTTATTAGTGAGCCGGGTTGCGTTCCAAAAGCCCTGAATGTATATGTGGCGTGGTAACAGCATTCGATGGGCGCTGTTATCAAAGAAGAGAAGCGATTATTGCTCGATCGTAAAGGCACCGCCCCGGCGGGTAATCCAGACGTTCCTCTGAAGTGACGGACCATCGTTCATCCTCCTTTAAGAGAAGCTACTGCGGTTAAGGTCCCGCATGATAGGCCCGAGCTGCCGATATCCCGTGCTCCCGTGGAAACGGTGACTGTGGCGTCTCCTGAGTCTGGCGTGGGTTCAGATATCGGGACTCGTCGTCCCAAGGTACCCGTCAAGCGTAAGCTTGTGCTGGCGGCGACCGGTACTCGCTCGCAAAAGAAGAAGAAGAAGTCGATTCTTTTTGCAGACGTTGTACTCGGCCAGGAGCCTCATGCTCCTTATAGCGACGGCCTGAGCGAATATGGGACCAACGAAGGCCTGTTCATGGCGTCGGATGATACCGATCTCGAGGCTGCTATTGCAGCTTCCGAGCGATTAGCAAGCCACAAAGCGGGAATGATCATCCTCGCACAATCAAGTAAACTTCGACCTTATCTTTTTGTTGTCACGTTTTTGATATCATGTTTTAACTGACCTTCCTTCTTTAACAGGTATTTCCACTGAAGTGGCTCTCGCGGCTTCCCTCAAGACTTTTGAGGAGGAGGAAAGAATTCGCGCTTCGCTGGGCGTTGGTATATTTCGGGTCATTATGCCCTCGTTCCCCTTTCTTATGGGTAATCTGACCCCTTTTTCATCTTATCGCAGGGGCTACCTCGACTCAGGTCATCCCCAGTACAGTGCCAATCCCGCAGGGTGATGCGGAGATGGTTCCAGGGCCAGCTATCGAAGTCCTGGCCTCCTCAGCACTGCCAAAAGAGGCTTTACTTAAGCAACCGATGACGGATGCCATAATGGCTCAAGAGGTAGCTCTTGGCATGGACGATGACGTCCCCTTGACGAAGGTCCTGAGAAGATCGGCCCTTACGGCTTAGGAGGAAAGGAAGCGCAGGAGGCGTGTAGCAAGGGAACGTGATGCCACTTTGGCCGTGGGTGCAGGCTCGAGCGCTGCTACTCTTGTCCCTGCTTCTTCAGAGGGTGCCCCGGCCGCCCTGTCTACCGCTCATAGGCAAACGGTACGCGCGGCTCGGGAAGCAATCGAAAAGCCTTCCCAAGGTAACGTAACACCGGGTCCTTTTGTCAGAATTTGATCTTCAGGATCTCATATATCTTACCCTGAAGGGACAAGTCTTGGTGAGGAGGCTGCGGGTGAGATGACGGCAACCACTGAGCCTGAAGTGGCCATTCTTTCTCAAAAGTCTGGAACTGCTCCAATTGCCGCTCTTTCCGCCTGCGGTTCTCTGCCATATCCTGGCATTGCGAGTGTAATGATGGCTCTCGTGGAGTCAGGGAATGAGGCTACGGGTGGCGAAACCATTCCGATGGAGTAGGGTGAAGAAGTCGCTGCATTTAGTAACGCCCTTGTCGCAGTTCTGACCGGCGACTCACCAAGTAGATTTTGGGTCATTGCTTTCCTTTTTATTCTGCAATCCCTTTCAATCTCTTTTGACAGTATTTCTTTCGTTCCTAATGCAGGTGTGGCGAGTGCTGAGGTTGCGATGCCTGAAGAAGCACCACCAGTTGTCGCTTTGATGGTCGTTGTCCCTCCGTCCTCTCTTATATCTTCTCAAATGCTGGAAGGTATGGGTTTGTGATAAATTTAAATTGTGGACAGCAGCTTTCGTATACTGACCATGTATTATCGTGATCTCGCAGGAGTTCTTTTTGATCACTTGTATCAGGTGCTGAATCCGCACTTCTCCTTCCAGTCGGAGATTAGTCTGCCCGCTGGTGTCGGTGAGTATCTTTTCTAACCGACGTCCTTTCTTTGATGAGCAGCCATGTCATTGCTTATTCCTCTTTGTATCGCTTGTAGCCCTACAAATTGAAGGAGGGGATGAGGGTATCGCCGTGCCACCAGTACTTCCAGCTCTGCCCCCTGTTGCAGCCAGTATAGTAGGCTCTATTGTTCATGCATTTTTTATTTCTTGAGCCGTCATCTGATTATGATTTATTTTGCAGCAGTGACACTGACTCCAGCTCCGTTCGAGTCTCGAATCATAATGCCAACAGGGACTTTTTCTAAACGTCCATCTTCAAAAGGCGCTGTGACCAGTCTGCGTATGTTGGGCGATTACATCGAGGAGCTTGACGCGGAGGCCCCTACATTTGCTGCAGATTTTGCTGCCGAGGTTAATCCAATGTTGGCGACGCTTGTGAACTTCCATAACGAAGGCGTTGTTGAGTCATGGGTTAACCACTGCAGAAAGATTGAGGCCTGTTTGCATGAGCTCAAGCTTAGGCGTCCTGCTCCTGAGATTCTTGCTGTGAACTCCCAACGAGCTGCATGGGTTGAGCAGAGTGTGTCCTTCCTCCACAATTTTGAACAAGAAGCGACCTTAAGGCGGAAGGAACGCGAGGAGGCTTCGGATGAATCCGCCCGGCTGCACACCCAAGTTAAAGCGAACGCCACGCAGCTGAGAGCTGCTTTTGACACCTTGCAGCAATATATCTCGGACGGGCTTGTATTGAGGCGGAAGCTCGACTCTATTGAGCGGGTTATGCAGAGTCGTGAAGCTGCCCAACGGGAGATAGATGAGAAGATTTCATCGTGCTTGCAGCAAAGGGTTCGAATTGAAGCGGAGCTGGTTACGGCGGCTGATCACGAGAAGGCACTAAAAGGAGTGCGCGAGCAACTTACTGACTGATTGATCGTCTAAGTTGTATGGAAAATGTTTCACAACCAAAGAAATTTATACCACAATCAATTAACGGTGTCGATGTAGCGCGTTAATGAATACGGATCGTCCACTGAGATGTGTGTTTTGATCGATTTTGTTTTAGATGAATTGAAATGAAAATGTAAAACAAAATGATTTAAGATTTATGAGATTTGATTTTAAGAAACATAAAGTAAATAGATCAAGAATCAAGAAGATGTCCAAATCAATTTGATTATCAAGATTTGTAAAGTAGCTTGTAGGAATCGATCAAATAAGTAGTGATCATGAAAACTAAAGATTACAAAATCTTATCTATTGAAGATTTGTTACTAGATCCATAACGATCAATGGGGATTAGGGATCTATTGAAGAAACTAGGGTTTCTCCATCATCATCCCTTGTTCTTTCATTGATTATCATTCAAATTCTAGCCTCTAGCAAATTAAATCACCGATCGTTGATCTCTAATTTGGAGCGAAAACATTCAAGAAAGCAATCTCGCTCAAATTAGGTCTTCGATGATTCAATTTCCTAAAGTTTACAAAACTCATAATACTTAAGAATTGTTCAAGAATTTAATCATCATCGTCTACCTATTCTCTCGATTCCGCTACAAGCGGAGATTTCACTCAAACATCATGAGAAAGGAAAGAATCAAGAATCGATAACTCTTCATAATACAAGAATGTAAAGAAAAGCAAGATTTACAATATTCACCTTTATTAATCGACGATTAGGTACAATTCACTCAACTCGAGATTACAAGATTTGAGGAGGCAACTAGATCTGCCGAAATTAGCTTCGCATCGATCTTCTTAAGTCGCGGATCGTCGTGGATCTCTTGCTCGGATGAAGATCGGCGTTGCTTCAAAGGCTCGATGATGGCTCGCTTGATTTGCTTCTCAAAATGATCTTGATTTAGCTTTGGAAATGGATTTGGGCTAGGGTTTTGGTATCAAGTTGTGCCACTCAACTTGTGCAAATTTGATTCAATGTTCAACCCTAATTGTGTAATTAACAACCCTAAAATTCTAGATCAAGATCCTTTTTTATAACCACCTATTTGAATCTTCCTTCCAAAGCTAGGTTGTTAGAGAGAGCCTTCTAGAATGAGTTTGTTAGAGGGAATATTCTAGAGGAGGGTTGTTACAAGGAAGATTCTAGAGCGAGTTTGTTATGCAGAGCCTTCTGGAAGAAGCCACATGGCCTTTGAGAGTCTTCTGGAAGCTAGGGTTGTTACAGGGAATATTCCAGAGGATTTTGGAGCGCCAAGGAGCTAACCAGGCCGCGGAACCGCGGCAGATCGGCCAACTCGGCAGCGGATCCGCGGCCTTATAGTGATGTCTCTGTATGATAATTTCAGAGTTGTTTTGTGTTGGTCTTGGGATCTTTATCTGATGCCTGGAATATTATTTTTCTTTCTTTTTTGCTGCCAGATCTCAAGTCTTGGACTTTCTGCATTTTGTCGGCACTTTTGTGATTCCGGCTCTTTGACCTGAATGATTTCCTGCACACAATCTTGATACAAGTGTTGAGATATAAAAAATCATGCGTGTAGTAATAAACACTCAATTTTCCTCTAGAATGTCGATTATAACCATAACACGTGTTATTTGGTATTTTACAGATGAATTCGTAATCCGTGTTATTTTTATAATAAATACCCTTAGATGATTGATAAGAGTAGGGAAATTGACGTGTTGAGAATGCAATATTTTCGACTGATCAAATTTCCCCAAACTTAATTTTGGTTGTCTCGAGCAAACATCTTTTATTTAGGTGAAGGAAAACAGAAGAAGATAAAGAAAAAGAAAAAACTAACTAGCACGCTTTCGTAGGCAACACGATTGCACTGAGCACGTGCAACAAGCCTTTAAACCTCTAGGTGTCCCTAGTAGGAGGAGTGTTGTCTCCTGAGGGTTTTCAGTGGATTGCACCCATAAAATCCAATAATAAAAGGAAGACTGTGAAAGTTACATATAAAGATAAGAACTGTAAGAGAAAGACTTTGAAAATCAGAGTTTCCAACTAATACTAGCTTTTCGGTTGTTATGAGCCCTATCTTAATAGTCATGAAAAGATATTCGAAATCACATCATCCCTCAATAAAACATCGTTCTTATTCTTCATTCCTACCTTTCTTCCAAATATCGATCATATACCCCTACGTGTGTGTAAAAGACACCCCTATACTCGGAGAATTCAATTCAAGCTATCATACTCTTGTCCATCTATCTCAGTACTTTTTAATCGGTGAATATTTAGATGGATTTGCTCACACATTTTTCATGCGACGGTTACTAACTGACCGATTACCCATGTGCTTGCTGATTAGGTGTATTAGTATTTTTCTCGTTTTGCAACACCTAAGGCTTAGCAGTGACTCCCAAACCTGTTGGTCTAAGGCACTAGGTGATGAAGCACCCTCGCTATATTTTTTTATTGCTGCCTTGGTGATAACAAAACCAGTGTTCATTTTTTTCTTTTCACCATTTTATCTTTTATTTTCCATTTATTATTTCCTTCATACTTTGGCTTTTAGACAAGAACATTTCAAGGTATCCTCTACTATCCCGAGTTTCAAGACGTGTGTAAGTGTGTATGGTAGGGTATCAACATTCAAATATTTGGCTTCCAGAATAAGAACTATTTTTCAGACTTATTTTTATCCTCAGATTAGTGGCTTCTTTCATCTTACCAACCCTTGGGACGGGTTCATAACTACTTATTACTAGTTTCGTTTAAGAAAGTTTCTAACTTTCTTGGTTTTCTTAAACTTTTCCAATCTTTTGGATGTAATTTTTCACTATCTAATCTTTTATTATCTTATTTATGCACACTATTTTATTATTATTTTTTATTTTATTTGTTTTGTGCTTATGCAAAGTATGATGCAAAGTGATGCGTAAATAAGCACAAACCTCCCCCAAACTTGTTTTCAACAGTGTCCTCACTGTTGTCTTCTGCTAGATCACAAAAACATGTAAGCTTGGGAGGACATTATTCATGAGGGCAAGAATAAGTGAAAGTGAAAATCCTCCCCCAAACTTATTTTTGGCTCACAATTTTGAGGACAAAAGTTATGTTCAAGAGCCAAAAATACACCTCTCCCAAACTTGAGTTAAACAATGTTAATCTTTTAAAATCATAAGAGGGGGGTAAAATTACTGGTCAATGCAAAGCCTTACAAAGACTGAAAGTCAACACTAACCATTCGAAGATTTTATCAGTGCAGTGCACCAGTTGGTGGAAGAACATGTTGTATAGAGTCATGAAGAAATGGGGAAAAGATAAGTGGTGGGACGGAATGGATTTGCTTCTCAAATTGGAGAGACGACACCGTGATGATGATGATGGATTACTCGCATTCTCGTGATTGTCAAAAAGTAGGGGTGGATGTTCAATTTCTTTGTTTTGAAGATGATTCATCTCAACACCCGTGTTTTCTAAAAATGCGAGTTCATCAACGAAACTTTCATCGATATCCAGAAGAATAATGTCATTGGAAAGAACGGGATGATACTCAGACTCCATGAAAGGTTCAGAATAGGCGTTAGATGTTGACCCGGAAAACTCAAAAGAAGGGTCCGTATGTATATGATACATATCTGGGTCAAACAACAACGTATAAAGGATGTCTAGATTTGTATCGTGAAGCTGATCAAATTCGCTGCTATCGACATCCATTAATTCGACAGAACACACTCGAGCATGAGGATCGGAGGGTTGACTTCCCAACTTGTAAATGTTGAGCTCAATTGACCTATTCCCGAAAGATATGTTCATAGAGCATTTCTACAGTTGATTACAGCGTTAGAAGTAGCCAAAAAGGGTCGGCCGAGAATCACCGGAATTTAGTTCCGTGGGTTCACTACAGGCTGTGTATCAAGAACAATAAAGTCCACAGGGAATACAAATTCCCCGATTTTTATCAACACATCTTCAAGTTCACCCCTAAGTTTGGTGATTGATCGGTCGGCCATCTGAAGAGTTATATTCGAGGGCTTTAACTCTCCGATACCTAATTGCTCATAAACTGAATATGGAAGCAAGTTAACACTAGCGCCAAGGTCAAGTAAAGCACGGTTAATATGTTTATCCCCAATAGAAATAGAAATAGTAGGACAGCCAGGGTCCTTACATTTCCTTGGTAATTGTTGGGGAAAAGCTGTGTCTACGGTACTCGACATGAACACTTTTTTCGGCACTTGAGTCTTCCTCTTCCTAGTGCACAAGTTCTTTAGAATTTTCGCATATGACGGAATTTGTTGTATAGCATCTAGGAGAGGGATATTGATATTAACTTGCTTAAACATTTCCACAAGCTTCTCCATTTGTGCATTGGGTTTGTTGCGCCTCAACCTATCTGGAAATGAAGCTTTATCAATAAGTGTTGGGTCCAACATTTATGGAGAAGTTTGTGGGGGTAGGAAGGATGAAGTGGGTGGAGGGTTCGAGCCTTTAGGAAAACGGGGAATAGGCTCGGAAGAAGAAGGTAAATTAGACGAAATAGGGTAAGAAGTAGAAGTGGGAGTAGAAGTGGAAACGGAAGTCGGGGTTCAATTGATTTCTCAACATCAATCTGTTCACCCACATGATTGTCCAGCACTCTTTCAGATCTCAACGTGGTAAGTGCATTCACATCATTATAATGTGAAGGTCCAGGATCAGGTAGGGGTTGAGATAGAAGTTTCCCTTTCTCTCTAGCACTCATTTCGGCTGTTAACTGTACAATTTGTGCTTCCATCGATTTAATAATCTCACCTTGGAAGGCAGAGTTTTTCTTTATATCATCAATAGAAGACTTAAAATCAGCCGACATTTGAATAGAATTTGTCAGAAGCAAACTCATGGTTTGTTCAAGTGCAGAGGTGTTATTGGTACCGGCAGAAAATGGATCAAAGTTGTTGGCCAGGTTTTGAAAATTTTGTGGTTGGTGGGGGTGCTGACTCAGTTGTGGTGGTTGCTGTTGGTGTGGAGGGACCATTTAAAAGTCATTCTGGTTTGGAACCGTATTTTGAGTTTGGTGTTGGTTCCAAGCAAAATCAGGATGATTCCTCCAACCTTGATTATATGTGGAAGAAGAAGAAGGATCGTTTCCAGGTCGTTGCTGAAATGCAGCATTAGTGTGACCTTGAAATGGAGAATTAAAAGGACATTCTTTCGTCAAATGTGATGAGTTGGAACAGCAACCACACATGGTTTTGGAAAGTGTGTATTGGTTTAGGGAGGCTGAAGAAATTCTGTTTTCTATAGCGTCGAGTTTTCTTTATATTGCGGCCATTTCGGCTTTCATTGTGACGGAAACATCGAGCGGATTAATATCTTCCCTAGACAATGGTGGTCTAGCACTTTCCCATTGTAATGTGTTTTGAGCTAAATCTTCTAGGTATTTCTAAGCTTCACCATCATCTTTAGATAAGAATTGACAATGACACATGGTTTCAAGCATCTGTTTAGTCGTGAGATCAATACCCTCATAGATAACTCGACACGGATCCCATCTAGGGATTTCGTGATGAGGACATTGGATAAGAATATTCTTGAACCGTTCAAAGCATTTCCAAAATGGTTCATTAGGAAGTTGGGTAAATTTGAAGATTTCGCTCCGAACACGGCTGGTCTTGTGATTGGGATAAAATTTCTTAAAGAATGCTGCAACAAATTCATCCCATTTTGAAATAGAGTGTGCGGTTGTGTTGTAAAGCCACTTCTCGGCTAAATTGCACAAAGTGAATGGGAGAAAATGTAAACGCAGAGCATCCAAAGACAGTTGTGACGTTCCAATCATTGCGCATACGTTTTCGAATTTGGAGATAAAAACGTATGCGTCTTCAGACTCAAGACCGTGAAATTTGGGTAACAGTTTGATAAATTAGGGGTTGATTTCAAAATTTTCCCCGTTGGCAGGTGGAATAGAAAGACATGTGGGAAGGGGAACACATGTAGGATAGCATTTCTCTTGAAGAGAAATGCGTGGAGGATTTTGCTCACCTGCGGGCGGTGGCAGAGTGGTGTTAAAGTGTGATGGATATCCGTCCATCGCGGTCGTGATGGGTGGTGGGAAAAAGAAAGTGTAGAAATACCGACTTTAGGGTTAATAAAGGAAACGCGGACAAAACGGGCACTAGAATCCCGTGTCCAGCCTAGCTTGCACTAAAGGGTTTAGCACAAGTGGCAGCGTTGGTAAATTAAAGAAGAAGTTGATTGGGTATTTTGTTTCGAAAAATACGGGTTTTGAAAAATCAAATCACAAAAATGCACACACCACCCTAGATCTAATGGTCACCTAGGTCAAGTTACTAGACCGTTCCTAGACTTCCAGAAGACAAATCGCAGGATAAATCCTTTACTGCCTCTTTATCCCTTCTGTGGCCAGGTAAATGCCAGGTAAGTGGAAGGTTATCCGCTACGTAAGTAGCGGGCCTAATTAAGTAACCACTTGCCTTAGACACACTTGCCTTAGACACACTTGCCTTAGACACCACAAAAGAAACACAGATAAGCAATAGATTACCCACGACTTTCTTTTGTCCTAATTGAGCGCGACGGTCCTTAGAGTCTTGTCTAGATATTTTTTTAGTTAATGAGGGTGATGTGGATGCAAGTTTGTGATTTTTTTGGGGCTTAGGAAGGGTAATGAAATCCCTACCTAATCTGAATTTGGTCTTTGCCCCTTAATTTCCGTATTAAAAAATATGCACAAAACAACCAATTTCAAGAAACACAACAAATTTTTATTTTAGCGGCACTGTTTTTGCAAAGAATCCTGCAGAAAATTGTTATTGGACAAGATCAGAGAGGAGAAAAGAGAACAGAGAATATACCACAGAAGTTTGGAACACTGAAACACTTAAACGGCGGCGGAACCGCCGCAAAAACCTGCAAAATGCCGCGGATCCACGGTGGAACAGTGGAATTAGGGTTTCAAAATTTTCCTATAGGTTCTTTTACTCCTCTGGAATTTGTAGAAGATCAAGAATCAAGAATCAAGAAGATGTCCAAATCAATTTGATTACCAAGATTTGTAAAGTAGCTTGTAGGAATCGATCAAATAAGTAGTGATCATGAAAATTAAGGATTACAAAATCTTATCTATTGAAGATTTGTTACTAGATCGATAACGATCAATGAGGATTAGGGATCTATTGAAGAAACTAGGATTTCTCCATCATCATCCCTTATCCTTTCATTGATTATCATTCAAATTTTAGCCTCTAGCAAATTAAATCACCGATCGTTGATCTCTAATTTGGAGCGAAAATATTCAAGAAAGCGATCTCGCTCAAATTAGGTCTTCGATGATTCAATTTCCTAAAGTTTACAAAACTCATAAGTCTTAAGAATCGTTCAAGAATTTAATCACCATCATCTACCTATTCTCTCGATTTCGCTACAAGCGGAGATTTCACTCAAACATCATGAAAAAGGAAAGAATCAAGAATCGATCCTCTTCATAATGCAGGAATGTAAAGAAAAGCAAGATTTACAATACCCACCTTTATTAATCGACGAGTAGGTACAATTCACTCAACTCGAGATTACAAGATTTGAGGAGGTAACTAGATCAGCCGAATTTAGCTTCGCATCGATCTTCTTGAGTCGCGGATCGTCATGGATCTCTTACTCGGATGAAGATCGTCGTTGCTTCAAAGGCTCGATGATGGCTCGCTTGATTTGCTTCTCAAAATGATCTTGATTTGGCTTTGGAAATGGATTTCGGCTAGGGTTTTGGTATCAAGTTGTGTCACTCAACTTGTGCAAATTTGGTTCAATGTTCAACCCTAATTGTGTAATTAACAACCCCAAAATTCTAGATCTAGATCTCTTTTTATAACCACCCATTTGAATCTTCCCTCCAAAACTAGGTTGTTAGAGAGAGCCTTCTAAAATGAGTTTGTTAGAGGGAATATTCTAGAGGAGGGTTGTTACAAGGAATATTCTAGAGCGAGTTTGTTATGCAGAGCCTTCTGGAAGAAACCACGTAGTCTTTGAGAGTCTTCTGGAAGCTAGGGTTGTCACAGGGAATATTCCAGAGGATTTTGGAGCGCCAAGGAGCTAACCAGGCCGCGGAACCGCGGCAGATCGGCCAACTCGGCCGCGGATCCGCGGCCTTATAGTGAGGTCTCTGTATGATAATTTCAGAGTTGTTTTGTGTTTGTCTTGGGATCTTTATATGATGCCTGGAATATTATATTTCTTTCTTGTTTGCTGCCAGATCTCAAGTCTTGGACTTGCTGCATTTTGTCGGCACTTCTGTGATTCCGGCTCTTTGACCTGAAGGATTTCCTGCACACAATCTTGATACAAGTGTTGAGATATACAAAATCATGCGTGTAGTAATAAACACTCAATTTCCCTCTAGAATGTTGATTATAACTATAACACGTGTTATTTGGTATTTTACAGATGAATTCGTAATCTGTGTTATATTTACAATAAACACCCTTAGATGATTGATAAGAGTAGGGAAATTGACGTGTTGAGAATGCAATATTTTCGACTGATCACTGACTTATTGAAAACGCTTCCTTCTCAGTAGCTGTTTTGTATAGATTGAACTCTTGTAATCTTCGAATAACATGTGTCCATTTTTTATTCTTTCTTATGATTCAACTTGTACTCCATTGAATTCATGAATAAAAGATACACATTTTTTGTTCTATTGTTGCTCTCTTCTCTTTGTCGTGTCATTGCCATGTGATTTTAGCAAGTGTGGCCTGTAAATAATAAGTTACGACCCATCTTGGACTCTTTGCTGGGTAACAATGGCTTAGGAACAGGTTCAGGTCTGCTTGCCTAAGACTTTTCAACTTTATGAGACGTGAGGATCTCATAAAGAATTTTCTCCCTACGAGTCGAGAGGATCTCGTAAGTGTATTTTCTCCTTAGGAATCGTGAGGATTCCTAAGTGTGCTTTCTCTTGAGAGTCGTAAGGATCTCATAAGAGAATTTTCCCTCTTACAAGTCGAGAGGACTCGTAAGTGGTTGTTTCCCTCCTTGTCGAGATTCGACTTTGGAGAGTATGGTCCGTGAATAGTATGTAAGAGTCCATTTTGGACCGACTTGCAGGGCCCCAATGCTTTGGAAACAGGTACTTGTCCTCATTGCCTAAGGCTTTTCCCCACGAGTCTAGACGAATCGAGAAGTTCTCGCAAGGATGTCCTAACGTCACAGTTAACCTCTGCTCTTTACGACAAAGGTCCGTTAGGGTCTGTGGTACTAGGGTTTTGCCCGTCATACCGTATCGTTGGCTGATGTATTCCTCGATCGGCAATCTTGCTGTTTGAATAGCCTTGCGACTGTCGTGTCTTTGATCCCTTCGGGAACTGGACAAGACGTCTTCAAGCAATCTTCCTAGGCAGTTTGACCGTCGGAAGAGCAAGCGTTAGGAATTTTACCATGCAGCTTTTTACATGAGGTTAGGCTCATTTTGGAGAGACCCGATGAGTCATAACCACTCTGCGCTGGTGTGGGATGATCTCCGATAGTCGTTCGGGTTTTATTTGAGTTGCCGTCAAGACCCTGAAGCTAGGAATTTGGCCTTTGCTTCGTTTGCTGGCATTGCGTCTGCTGTATCGAGACGAATGTCGCGGTTGTCTCTAGGTTGTTGGTGAACCGTCGAGGTTTGGAACTAGAGATTTTGCTGTGGCTCCGTCGTTTGATTGTCGCGTCCGAATCCTGTTGGAGGAAAAACGTTGTGGTGACATCTCGTCTGCTGTATCGAGATGAATGTCGAGGTGGTGACCACTCCATATGGGATGATCTCCGGTAGTCTTTCAGGTTTTATATTAGTTACTGTCAAGACCCTGAAGCTAGGAATTTGGCCTTCGCTTCGTTTGCTTTGGCGTGTTGTCTGCTGTATCGAGACGAACGTCGAGATTGTCTCTAGGTTGTTAATGAACCGCCGAGGCTTGGAACTAGGGACTTTGCCATGGCTCCATCGTTGGTGTCACGTCTGCCTCTTGTTGGAGGAAGAACACCGGGGTGACATCGCGCGTGCTGTATCGAGACGAACGTCAAGGTGGTCTCTAGGTTGTTGGTGAACCGTCGGGACCTGGAACTAGGGACTTTGCCGCGGCTCCGTTGTTTGATTGTCGCGTCTGAATCCTGCTGAAGGAAGAACGCTGGGGCGACATCTCGTCTGCTGTAATGAGACGAATGCTGCGGTGGAGCTGGGATTTTGCCGCCACTCTGCTTTTTCTCGACCATGAGGTCTTTTGTTGATGTTGCGTCTGCATCTTGCTGGACTGCGAAGGAACGCCGTTGTTGATATTGCGTCTGCTGTAACGAGACGAATGCTGAGGTAGAGCTGGGATTTCGCTGTCACTCCGCTTTGTTTCGACCGTGAGGTCTTTCGTTGACGCTGCATCTTCATCCTGCTGGACTGCAAAGGAACACCGTTGTTGACATTGCGTCTGCTGTAATGAGACGAATGCTGAGGTGGAGCTGGGATTTTGCCGTCACTCCGCTTTGTTTCGACCATGAGGTCTTTCGTTGACCCTGCATCTTCATCCTGATGAACTGCGAAGGAACGCCATTATTGATATTGCGTCCGATATAACGAGACGAATGCTGAGGTGGAGCTGGGATTTTGCTGTCACTCCGCTTTGTTTTGACCGTGAGGTCTTTCGTTGACGTTGCATCTGCATCCTGCTGGACTGCGAAGGAACACCGTTGTTGACATTGCGTCTGCTGTAACGAGATGAATGATGAGGTAGAGCTGGGATTTTACCGTCACTCCGCTTTGTTTCGACCGTGGGGTCTTTCGTTGACGCTGCATCTTCATCTTGCTGGACTGCGAAGGAACGCCATTGTTGACATTGCGTCTGCTATAACGAGACGAATGCTGAGGTGGAGCTGGGATTTTGCCGTCACTCCACTTTGTTTCGACCGTGAGGTCTTTCGTTGACGCTGCATCTTCATCCTGCTGAACTGCGAAGGAACGCCGTTGTTGATATTGCATCTGCTGTAATGAGACGAATGCTGAGGTGGAGCTGGGATTTTGCCGTCACTCCACTTTGTTTCGATCGTGAGGTCTTTCATTGACGCTGCAACTTCATCCTGCTGGACTGCGAAGGAACGCCTTTGTTGACATTGCGTCTGCTGTAACGAGATGAATGCTGAGGTGGTCTTTAGGTTGTTTGTGAACCGTCGAGATTTGGCTCTCTTTCTGATGGAGCCTAGCAGGATGATATGGTTCACTCTTTGTTCGTGCCCCTGGATTGTATACAGGGATTGATGTGATCTCATCTGCATGTGATCTCATCTGCAGGTAAAAAAGTTTTACTTTATATATTTTTCTTTCCGCGATGCTCTATCATTTCAGCTTTTATATCGCGAAAGTCGCGATTGCCCAATCATTTTGGTTATTTTTCGCGGTGCCCAATCATTTCGACTATTTGTTTTATTTACTCGCTGCTTTTTATTGCGAGTTGCCCAATCATTTCGGCTATTTTGTATGCATACATTTTTACTTGCTGACTTTGTTGCAAGTTGCCCCATCATTTCGGCTATTTCATATGCATTTGTAGCTCGCTGGCTTTTCGCTGCGAGTTTGGGATTGAACACCGATTTCGGCATCAACACCGCTACAACTGGGATATTGCCAGCAGCGAATCATTATTTGCCTCTGTCGATATCGAACAAAGGTGGCTTAGCAAACAGGGTTAAGATCCTGTCGACTAAGGCTTTTGACTTCATGAGCCGTAAGGGTCTCGTAAAGGTATTTCTCCCTACGAGTCGTGAGGATCTCATAGGTGCGTTTCCTCCTTAGGAATCGTGAGGATTCCCAAGTGTATGGCTTCTCGTAAGTCATAAGGATCTTACAAGAGTATTTTCTCCTTATAAGTCGAGAGGACTTACAAGGGTTGTCCACTGTGTAAACATATCCCTAGTCACGGGTAGGACTTTGTTAGGGAAATGTTTATTCGCGCCCGTGGGTTGTATACAAGGGTCGATATCGAAACGCTTGTAGGGCAAAATTGGAGGTTGTGATGGCTTAAGAACAGGTTCAGATCCCTGTAACTTAAGGCTTTTGAATCCTATGAGCCATGAGGGTCTCAAAGGAGGGTTCTCCTTACGAGTCGTGAAGATCTCGCAAGTATAATTTCTCCTTAAGAATCATGGGGATCCCTAAGTGTGTTGCTCCCTTGTGAGTCGTAAGGATCTCACGCAGGTATTTTCTTCTCAAAAGATCGAGAGGACCTTGCAAGTGTCTTTTAACGAGATTGCGCCCTTTCGGGTTTTCACAAAACTCGCCGGTAGCCCTGCTGTTTTTACTCACGGAGCCCTTTCGGGTTTTCATCCGTGCCCATTTTGCTTATGGACATACCATTTTTTTTTATCACGTCTGCCTGAGGATGCCGCGTGTTAGTAGTAGTTTATCGACGTTTCGGTCAACATGGCAACCGCGGACCGAAACTTACCTTGTTGGTATTGGTCATAGCGGTCCATCGTTAGTTTAAGAACGTTTCGGTCCACAGTTGCCATATTTGAAGCGAGTTTCTAGTTTACGGACTTTTCGGTCCATGGGGTTTTCTCTATGAATGAGCACGATGCCCCCGACATGTCCACCTTTTTAGGGGCGTGAGGTTGTGGCGGGTTCACACCTTTCAGTTTTCGGATAATGCGAACTTGCCTTTTTGGTATTGGTCCTCAATCCAACCTTTGAAGATGAAGCAATCTTCGATTAGATGACTTACTGCTTGGTTGTAACGACAGTAATTAGGATTGTTGACATCGCCTGGCTGCAACGGACTGTAATGCCCCACGCCCCAGTACAGATGGTATTGTCCGCTGTGGCCGAAACCGCACGGTTTTTCCCTTTAGAGCGAACCGGACCCGACCAGAGGCCACTTCCCACGAGGTCACCCATCCCAAGACTTCCCTGGCCCGAGCACGCTTAACTACGGAGTTCTCAAGCTCCTGTAGTTCCGGTTCACTTAAAAGGCGCCTCTATATTTAAGGGCGTTATCATTACATTTATAATGCAGTTCGGTCCTCTTTCGGAATGTGTTTCGAAGATTCCCCATTGTTCTACAGTGGGTCCCACGGATTGAAGAGGTGGCCCCCACGGATTGAAGAGGTGGCCCCCGCTCCCTTGGAATGACAATTGGCGTAGCACTTTGTTCCGTGTGGCACCTTGTTCCGAATAAGAACCGGGTCCCGACATTCTCCCCACCTTTGAACAATGGTTCATCCTCGAACCACAGATCTACTACCGAGGGACCTGTATTTGAGGGTGTTATCATTACATTTATAATGCAGTTCGGTCCTCTTTCGGAATGTGTTTCGAAGATTCCCCATTGTTCTACAGTGGGTCCCACGGATTCAAGATGGACCTGCATGGGCCACCATAAATGTAACGTCCCACGCCTTAGTACAGATGGTATTGTCCGCTCTGGCCGAAACTACACGGTTTTTCCCTCTAGAGCGAACCGAAACCGACCAGGGGCCACTTCCCAGGAGGTCACCCATCCCAAGACTTCCCTAGCCCGAGCACGCTTAACTACGGAGTTCTCAAGCTCCTGTAGTTCCGGTTCACTTAAAAGGCGCCTCTGTATTTGAGGGTGGTATCATTACATTTATAATGCAGTTCGGTCCTCTTTCGGAATGTGTTCCGAAGATTCCCCATTGTTCTACAGTGGGTCCCATGGATTCAAGAGGTGGACCCTACAGATTCAAGAGGTGGCCCCCGTCCCCTTGGAATGACAATTGGCGTGGCACTTTGTTTCATGAACAAGAACTGGGGCCCAACATTGTTTTGGATCCGGCAGATTGATGAGTCTGTTGTGCACTGCCAGATCGAACAATCTCCTCGTTTTATCCTTGGGAAACTAGTAAAGACGTCCCAGTCTCTCCTCGAAGGATCGGCGTGGACGCACGTTGTTTTGGCGAACAATCGGCTTTAAGCTGTTCGGCTGTTGTTGAGTATTGGCGACGAAGGTTGCTTTCCCTTTCCCTTTTTCATTTCGAGAGTCCGTCTTTGAAGGAGATGGTCTATGACCCATTTGATCCATTTGGGCCAGCTTGTCAATCAAGGCCTGGAAAGTAGTTGGCTTGAAGAACATCATGAATTATGCAATGGTCGCTTGAGGGTCAAGAGTACCCATGAACATGCCTACCGTAGGAGCCTCTTCGATGCGTTGTTCGCACTTCAACCATAGATTCCGCCACCGTATTGCATACTGGACCCAAGTTTCGCCTGGCTTCACCCTGGCATTGATCAGTGCTGTGATTGGGGTGCGTTCGCTAGCGCTCACAAAACGTTGGGTGAATAGTAGCTCCATCTCTGCAAAAGTTTTGATGGAGTCGTTGGGAAGCTCCGAATACCACTCGAATGTCGTCTCTAACAAGCTGCCAACGAATTGGCGGAGCAATAAATTATCATCACCTCCCGTATTGCCGCACAAGGCTCTGAATCGAGCGACGTGCTGATGCGGATTTCCCGTTCCCTTCTATACGTGGAATTTGGGAATCGTGTATCCCGGCTGGTACTTTATTTTGTCGTACCAACCCGGATAGGGTCGTCTAGTTTTAACAATTTGGCCGGCCGTTTCATTCTCCTGGTGAGCTCGTATCTACTGAGTGATGTAATCATCCAGGGCAGCTTTGGAGATCGTCTCCTCCTTGGCTGTTGACAGAGCCGGCAGAGGATTTGATGTCTCTCCTCTATCATCTTCAATTATTATTGGAGGATCTTCAGGTGGAGGGTCCGGCTGGATCATCATGCCCCCCATATCTTGGAACAGGAGAGCCATTTGTTTTATATTGGCCTCTTATTCCGCGGCCTCTTTGTCCTTCCTCTCAAGCATTCTCCGAAGGAATTCGGCATCAGTTTCCTGTTCACGGCGCTGCTCCGAGGATGTTTCCGGGCTTGCTTTCGGTCCATAAGTGCGGCCATAGCCGTTAGCATCTCTTGGAGCTTTTGTTGTTGTTGCTCCTGAGCCTTAGTCACTGATCGCGTAAGCGGTCGATGACCTGTGGAGATACGGCTGTCCTCTTTTCCGGATGCCATATAGACGGTATGCACCACCATGCCCCCAGCCTTAGGGCGTTTGGGTTCAGTGGTCTTGCGATTCGTCGCAGACGTAGGGGTTTTCTCCGACCTTCTTCTCTTGTGGGCGGTCGAAGTTGAGGGGGCCGCTGCAATGGGCACCCAAGTAGCTGTCGCCTTCTGCGGCTTGACAGGATGGTCGTCTTCTCACTGAACTTTCACCTTTTTCTGTCGGCGGGAGTAATCTTGATCAATCACCGAGTCCTGGACTTGACTCCAGACCTTGTAAATTTTAAAGGACAGCCGCTGAGGGGGCTGCTCCAGCTTCACCTTTGGGGCTTTCTCCATGGGTGGAGGAGGTCTCTTCAGCACGGCAGTCGGAGAGTTTTTGCGCACCCTCCTTAGCGGTTCAAAGCTGTTCCCAGTTGAAACAGCAGCATCAAGTTCCACCGTTGGAGCCGACGGAGTAATTCCGGAAGGGGAATTGCCTCCTGCCTTCCTCACTCGGCACCAGTGGCGACGTCGAACGTGTCTTACAGTTGGAATCATCTCAGCTACGGAGGTGGTTTCCTTATGCCCCCTGTCTTGATCAGAAGTTGTCGCTGTCAACCTGTTGAAGACTGAAGTCCACTGAGTGGGGATGGCCAACCTATCGAAAGCAGACTTCTGAGCAGGTGAAGCAGCCTTGACAATTTCACCTGAAACGGGAGCTGAAACAGTCAGTCTTGTGAAGACCGACCCTTTGGCAGGAGAAACCGCTTTGACAACTTCGAGAGCAGGAATGGCTATCCTTTTTGGGATAACCCTTTCTGGTATCGCGGGCTTCTTCACGGGCCCATATGAGCTTTAGCCCAATCTGTCAAAGACTGAGGCGTTGGATTTGGGCGACCCGTTGAGAGGGGCCGCGGTAGCGGTAAGCCGATCAAATACTAACTTTTTCGGAGCTTCTTACAACGGTACAGGGGCATTGAAGCTCATCGGTAGGAGTATGGTCCCGAAGAATAGCCCAGTGGTGGCTTGAGTTACCTGCTCCACTGGCATTGTGAAAAGGGAGGCCGCTTGGGGCCCGTAGGTTACACCTCCAGATGAGGCGGAACGGGAGTTACAATTGCAGCTGGAGCAGTTAGAGGCAATTGATGTTCTTTTTTCTGCACGAGGGCAAAACAAAATCTTAGTACCTCGAACCCAAGGGCAACCATATTAAACCGTGATTCGTTCGCGAACACGACATACGAAGTGTGGAGTGGAAAGAGGAAGAGGTCCCACCGGGCGTGTCAGAATTTGTTCCCCGCCGAAACACGGAGACGGGACCGCACAGGTCCGTCTTGCCTGAATTTCAGGGCAGATGCTATTTGGTGCTATCCGTCCACCTCTCCGAAGATGCCAAGTTAATTTATGGCACCGTGTATCGAAGGTTTTGACGGATGCGGCCGATGTAGCAGACTTCGTCAGATTCCCCCTCGTTGAGGGTTTTTTTTTATTATGGGGACGCTCTTCCCTGCAGGCACAAGCCCCTACAGTTAATTACGCTACCGCATCGTGGTAACCACTTTCTCCTTTTCCAGATGGTCACTTCATGTCGTGTGTGTTTGTTTTATTTTTGGTTGCCCGTGGATTGTATACGGAGACTAATTTATGTTGCCGCCCGTAGGGCGTAGATTAGTCCAAATCCGTATCTTCTTAGATTTGGGTTTGGGGTTGGGTTTAACGATACGTTAGTTGTCACGCCCCGCTTCCCGGTATACGGCGAAGGGGACGTGATGAGGCCGCTACGTATTTACTCTGAGGTAAATACGCTAAGTGTATCTAAGCAATATAAAAGTAAAATCATAAGAGACAAGATATAAGATAATAGCAACTTTATTTATTCACATTCTTTTGTACAATGCATGAAAAGAAAATACAACTGAATAAAAAGCAATGCCTAAACAATGGCACAACAGAAATGAAAGTACTGAATGGAAAGTGTACAATGACTAGAGCTCGGGGTCTTCACTGAACTGGTCCAAGTCTTCAGTAGTGGGCTCGATCTCTGCCGGGTCCAAATCATCTGACGACATTCAAAGAAGAAAGAAATAGAATGTCGTCAGTGAACAGGTCGCTCGGTAAGTCCCAAAGATAAGGGAGAAATAGATAGAGAGTAAGAGAGAGAGAGAGTAGCTTTTAATGTTGTATTATATTTTTTTTAGTGTTAATGTTGTTGTTATCGTAAGTTCAAGGGTGAATGTCAACTAATCTCAAGAGTGTTCTCAAACCAAACAGGCCACAGTCCAGGGGTAGGGAACCACGGGCCCAAATGATATGTTAGTAGCCGGACTTCGACCGTCGTCGAAGTATTCCAAACTCAACAGGCCACAGTCCAGGAGCATGGAAACACGGGCCCTCATGATTGCTTGCTTGTATTAGTAGACATGGATTCATGATCTAGGGGAACTCTTGAGATTATGTTGGATTCACGAATGAACTACCCCAATACCCCGTGTAGTTATTGTATTGATAGTATTGCATTGCATTGTAATGTCTTGTAAATTGAATTGTATAATTGGATGACTTGCCGAAACCATGATATCAGTAAACGGATGTAACTGTAGAATCATGTATGTAACTGGAGAATCATGTAAACTGAATGATCATGTAAATGGAATGTATATTCATGGTTCGGTTCAGTCAAGCTGTATAGATTGATATGTTGAATATATGGAATAATGGATTCATGCATTCGTATTGAATTGTAATATTATAGATTGTAGATTATAGATTGTAGATTATACTTGAATCATATTCAAGTCAGATATAAACAGACTCAAACCCGAGTCAGACAATTAGAAATGTAAATCGAAGTCTTGATTATTTCTTAAACTTATATTTACCAGGGTCCTTATGGTAATTTATAGAACTTGAGGGGGTTTTATGTAAAAATACTTTTATGTACTTTTCAAAATACACCCCAAGTATTTATTATTCGTCTTTAGAGTTGTAATGAATGTATATTTTATATTGTGATATTTCTAGTGAAAATATCCTAATTTCAGAAATAAAGGTATTTATTTGAAATATTGATTTTCATGGTATTTTAGTGTAAACCGATTCTTGTGCCATTTTTTAGAAAAAGGTTGAATATTCATAATAATTCAAAGTAGGTATTTTGGAGTTATATATACATATATTTATATAAAAATAAATTTTTATATATTTAATATAATCTAGAAATCTCATTTTTCTTAAGATGTCGTATTTAAATCTTTCGAGACCGAATGCTCCTTGCGGAGTTCTGCATCTCGCACTACTAAGCCCGAGGATGTGCGATAATCAGCACCATCCCGAATGGGTTCCCCAAAGTGGGTTGTAGCGGCGCTTTGCAAAGATTTTTTTAAATACTAATCTTTAAAGAAAAACGGTTTTATTGATTATGGTATTTATTTGTAAATATGTCGATTTTCCGTATTTTATGTTCTAGACTGCTTCTAGTTGGCGACAAGTTGTGAGATATCCTTCAAGATCGCCTCTTCACCGCCAATTGTGGCCAGGTAAGTACAAGTGAAGAAAGGAGAGATCCGCTCACGAATCACCGTGAGACAGGCCTTTTAAAGTTACCTTTCTCACTTGTCCAGCCTAGGCACCACAAAGTCAGGTTTAGATAAACGATTGAATGCCCACATCCTTATCCTATTTTCATAATAAGTGGTATTTATTTATAAAGATGTATCAATACTAAATCTTTTAGAAATGGTTTTACTAAGTAAATGGTATTTACATGAAAATGTTTGTTTTCTCGTATTCTAAGTTCTCGAGGTATCGTGTTATATTTGCTTATGAGTGTGTGAGGAGGTAGGTAGTTACCTCGTGATCTACTTAAAGGTATAGTAAATTTTAATGGAGTTAAATGTATAATTGAAACAATGTGGTATTTAAGTGAAAAATACGATAAATGGAAATAGTTATCATTTTATGAATTGAAACTTGATCAATTTAGTTGATTAGTGTTTAATAGTCAACATGAGAGTGTTTAAATATAATTGAAATAACGAGAAGTAAAGTTTATAAGAAAACTGAATCGGAAATCGGAGTTGTTCCGATTCCGTCGGGTTTTGTAATTTCGTATTTTTAGAATAGAAAAGAGAGATAGAAAAGGGACTTACGGTTTTAGGACACACAAGAGGGTGAGAGGGAAGTAGTGGAATCACCGATGTGTTGCGTCGTCGCCGGGTGTTCCTAGAACGATCGCCGGAAGTTCCGTCGGGAATTCGTCGGAGCTTCGCCTCGAACTCGTTTTCAAAGTGCACAAGATTCTTGGAAATTTTTAGAGAGTTGGCTCAGAATTTTAGGGTGAGAGGGTAGGGGGTAGCGGTGTATTTATAGGGTTAGGCTAGGGTTAGGATAGATATAGGTTTTTAATTAAAAAAATGTAAAAATATATTAAAATTCATTAAAATATGGAGTAATTGGGGATTTCAAAGGTATCTGAAACCGATCTGGCAAAATAAAGTATGCAGAGGGGTAGGGGAGAGGAAAAGCCCTAACGTTTTAGTTGGGGACTCGGCCGTTCGGCCAAGTCCGGTCGGCGGCACCGGACCGAGTCGGCCGGTCCGCCGGCCGACCCGGCCGAGTCGGGCTGAGTCAGGGCATGTGGAGGTGGGGGGTCATCAGGTGTAGGCTCTGGTATATTTAGTTTTTTATGAGTAGTGGAACTTTTGGAATTTATCATGTGTTGACTGTTGGACTTCTAAAAATTTTAAAACAAAATAATATTAAAAATAATGTGGGGCATGGGATTTGAACTCTGGTGGTTTGGTTCAGCAGTGGAAGATATTACCAATGAGTTACAAGCTCCTTATAATTATGGAGCTATTTAATTATTTAAAATAGTTACAGAAAATGTAAATACCCCAAGTATACATTAATTTTAAAGCAAATTTTTGTACACTAAAAATGGAGTTGTTACATTCTTGTAACTTGAAATTAAAAAGCAAAATAATTACTTATATCTTGTGCTTAGTCTAAAATACCCCTTTATGGATTTTTAAAAAAATATTTAAAAAAAATTGTATAGTAAAATTGGGGTTGTTACATTCTACCTTCCTTAAAAAAATTTCGTCCTCGAAATTTGTAAAATGAAAGTGTAACAGATTCAAGCAAAGTTTGGTGATAGTGTGTGAATAATAACAAAGTGATACAAAGGTGTGAAAAAGGTTGAAGAGAATTAACAGGGTTATCCTGACCAACCGTCTCAGCTTCTACGGCCGCCAAATTGTAAGCCTGGTGTCTCGGCACGTTTCTTCGTGCAAGCTGGTACAATGCTGATTGTCGAGGTAAAGGTGGTCCATGTGGAGGTGATGCAGGAAGATTTAACCGGGTAGGAGGGGCTTAGAAAGCTGGTCTAGCTGCGGAATTAGGATTAGTTCGGTTGTGTGGGCAAGGTCCTATGGTATGTGAGGATGATCCACATATCAAGCAAAGACCGTTTGCTCGTCGGCAAACTTCCAACAGATGTCCAGCTCTCTTGCAGTAGGTACAAAAGGCTGGGTTGGGCATGTTGATTGGTACTCCCAGTCTCCTTGGTATAAATGATGATCCTGACGCGGCTCCTCCTGCCATCTGGTTGGCAGGGCGCTTCACTCCTGTAGACTGAGGTCTGCCTTTCGCCTTTATCACCGCCTCATAACTGCGGGCAGCTATCAGAGCCTCTTCATGAGTCGGAAATTTCCCTATGACTAGTGCTGCCTGGATTTTCGTGTCCAAACCTTGTTGAAATCGACAGGCTCTGATCTCATCCGTCGGTATGAGATGTGCCGCAAATCGACTGAGTATGGTGAATTCAGCATCATACTCATTTACCGACTTGTCCCACATCGAACCTTGTTGTAGATGAATGAACTGCTGTTCCATAGCAAACCTGGCAGTCACAGGGAAGTACTTCGTGTCGAACTTATCGTGAAAAGTCTTCCATTCAATGGGCTGATCAAGACGGCTTTCTTCCGCCTTCCACCAGTTTCATGCATTGTCCGTGAGTTGCAGCTTTGCAACTCGGACCCAAGCTATTTCTGGCACTTGTGCTGCTGCCAGATCATCCTCGATATTTTGAGCCCATTCCTCAGCTTCCAGTGGGCTCCCCTTTCCTGAGAACTGTTTGGGATGTAAAGCTCTGAATTGCTTCACCCCAGGTGCTTCAGCCTCGGGACGGTTCAAGAGCTGCTGCTGTCCCTCTAGGAGGCTATGGATTGCCTCAAGCAGAACCGTTTGCTCGTTGGGTGGAGCATGAACGGCAGGTGTGAGTGGTAGTGGTGGAGGTGTGTTGTTGACATTGGTGCTGGTGTTGTTCGAGGAATCCGTAATCTTGGAGAAAAATTTAGGTTAGGACAGATTCAAAGTATATGATTCAAGGAATATGAAATTGATAAGATTCAAGGAACATGGATTGTAAAGAATGTTTTAGTTGCTGGTTCTTGTATTATATTACTTAGATTGTTCACGCAGAACAGAACTGCATAGTATGGTTCTATACAGCTTGGACCTGCATGGGCCACCAACAAAACCTGTCACGCCCCGCTTCCCGGTATACGGCGAAGGGGACGCAACAAGGCCATTACGTATTTACTCTGAAGTAAATACACTAAGCGTATTTAAGCAATATAAAAGTAAAATCATAAAAGACAAGATATAAGATAATAACAACTTTATTTATTCGCATTCTTTTGTACAATGCATGAAAAGAAAATACAACTGAATAAAAAGCAATGCCTAAACAATGGCATAACAGAAATGAAAGTACTGTATGGAAAGTGTACAATGACTAGAGCTCGGGGTCTTCACTGAACTGGTCCAAGTCTTCAGTAGTGGGCTCGATCTCTGACGGGTCCAAATCACCTGACGACATTCAAAGAAGAAAGAAATAGAATGTCGTCAGCGAACAGGTCGCTCGGTAAGTTCCAAAGATAAGGGAGAAATAGACAGAGAGTAAGAGAGAGAGAGAGAGAGAGTAGCTTTTAATGTTGTATTGTATTGTTTTAGTGTTAATGCTGTTGTTATCGTAAGTTCAAGGGTGAATGTCAACTAATCTCAAGAGTGTTCTCAAACCCAACAGGCCACAGTCCAGGGGTAGGGAACCATGGGCCCAAATGAAATGTTAGTAGCGGGACTTCGACCGTCGTCAAAGTATTCCAAACTCAACAGGCCACAGTCCAGGAGCATGGAAACACGGGCCCTCATGATTGCTTGCTTTTGTTAGTAGACATGGATTCATGATCTAGGGGGACTCTTGAGATTATGTTGGATTCACGAATGAACTACCCCAATACCCTGTGTAGTTATTGTATTGATAGTATTGCATTGCATTGTAATGTCTTGTAAATTGAATTGTATAATTGGATGACTTGCCGAAACCATGATATCAGTAAACGGATGTAACTGTAGAATCATGTATGTAACTGGAGAATCATGTAAACTGGATGATCATGTAAATGGAATGTATATCCATGGTTCGGTTCAGTCAAGTTGTATAGATTGATAGGTTGAATATATGGAATAATGAATTCATGGATTCGTGTTGAATTGTAATATTATAGATTGTAGATTATAGATTGTAGATTGTACTTGAATCATATTCAAGTCAGATATAAACAGACTCAAACCCGAGTCAGACAAATAGAAATGTAAATCGAATTCTTGATTATTTCTTAAACTTATATTTACTAGGGTCCTTAGGGTAATTTATAGAACTTGAGGGGTTTTATGTAAAAATACTTTTATATACTTTTCAAAACACACCCCAAGTATTTATTATTCGTCTTTAGAGTTGTAATGAATGTATATTTTATATTGTGATATTTCTAGTGAAAATATCCTAATTTCAGGACTAAAGGTATTTATTTGAAATATTGATTTTCATGGTATTTTAGTGTAAACCGATTCTTGTGCCATTTTTTAGAAAAATGTTGAATATTCATAATAATTCAAAGTAGGTATTTTGGAGTTACATATACATATATTTATATGAAAATAAATTTTTATATATTTAATATAATCTAGAAATCTCATTTTTCTTAAGATGTCATATTTAAATCTTTCGAGACCGAATGCTCCTTGCGGAGTTTTGCATCTCGCACTACTAATCCCGAGAATGTGCGATAATCCGCACCATCCCGAACGGGTTCCCCAAAGTGGGTTGTACCGGCGCTTTGCAAAGATTTGTTTAAATACTAATTTTTAAAGAAAAACGGTTTTATTGATTATGGTATTTATTTGTAAATATATCGATTTTCCATATTCTATGTTCTAGACTGCTCTTAGTTGGCGACAAGTTGTGAGATATCCTTCAAGATCGCCTCTTCACCGCCAATTGTGGCCATATAAGTACAAGTGAAGAAAGGAGGGACCGCACACAAATCACAGTGAGATGGGCCTTTTAAAGTTACCTTTCTCACTTGTCTAGCCTAGGCACCACAAAGTCAGGTTTAGATAAACGAATGAATGCCCACATCCTTATCCTATTTTCATAATAAGTGGTATTTATTTATAAAGATGTATCAATACTAAATCTTTTAGAAATGGTTTTATTAAGTAAATGGTATTTACATGAAAATGTTTGTTTTCTCGTATTCTAAGTTCTCGAGGTATCGTGTTATGTTTGCTTATGAGTGTGTGAGGGGGTAGGTCGTTACCTCGTGATCTACTTAAAGATATAGCAAGTTTTAATGGAGTTAAATGTATAATTGAAACAATGTGGTATTTAAGTGAAAAATACGATAAATGGAAATAATTATCATTTTATGAATTGAAACTTGATCAATTTAGTTGATTAGTGTTTAATAGTCAACATGAGAGTGTTTAAACATAATTGAAATAACGAGAAGTGAAGTTTATAAGAAAACCGAATCGGAAATCGGAGTTGTTCCGATTCCGTCGGGTTTTGTAATTTCATATTTTTAGAATAGAAAAGAGAGATAGAAAAGGGACTTACGGTTTTAGGACACACAAGAGGGTGAGAGGGAAGTAGTGGAATCACCGATGTGTTGCGTCGTTGCCGGGAGTTCCTAGAACGATCGCTGGAAGTTCCGCCGGGAATTCGTCGGAGCTTCGCCTCGAGCTCGTTTTCAAAGTGCACAAGATTCTTGGAAATTTTTAGAGAGTTGGCTCAGAATTTTGGGGTGAGAGGGTAGGGGGTAGGGGTGTATTTATAGGGTTAGGCTAGGGTTAGGGTAGATGTAAGGTTTTTAATTTAAAAAATGTAAAAATATATTAAAATTCATTAAAATATGGAGTAATTGGCGATTTCAAAGGTCTCTGGAACCGATCTGGCAAAATAAAGTATGCAGAGGGGTAGGGGAGAGGAAGAGCCCCAACTTTTTAGTTGGGGATTCGGCCGTCCGGCCGAATCCGGCCGGCGGCGCCGGACCGAGTCTGCCGGTCCGCCGGCCGACTCGGCCGAGTTGGGCCGAGTCAGGGCATGGGGAGGTAGGGGGTTATCAGGTGTAGGCTCTGGTATATTTAGTTTTTTATGAGTAGTGGAACTTTTGGAATTTATCACGTGTTGACTGTTGGACTTCTAAAAATTTTAAAATAAAATAATATTAAAAATAATGTGGGGCATGGGATTTGAACTCTGGTGGCTTAGGTTAGCAGTGCAAGGTGTTACCAATGAGTTACAAGCTCCTTCTTATAATTATGGAGCTATTTAATTACTTAAAGTAGTTACAGAAAATGTAAATACCCTAAGTATACATTAATTTTAAAGCAAATTTTTGTACACTAAAAATGGAGTTGTTACATCCTTGTAACTTGAAATTAAAAAGCAAAATAATTACTTATATCTTGTGCTTAGGCTAAAATACCCCTTTATGGATTTTTAAAAAAAATTGAAAAAAAAATTTGTATAGTAAAATTGCGGTTGTTACATTAGTCACATTTGAGACTAAGATCAACTTAAACGTTTGTTAAGAATACGTTAGTCTAATGTCAGACTAAGATCAACTTAACGGGATCGTTTAGATCCAACAAGAGAGCATTTGGGCTCTATTGTTTAGTTTAGGGACATTGCGGTCGATTACCAGTTTTTAAGGACATGGGGGTCCAATGTTAGTTTAAGGACATCTCGGTCCGATATTAGTTTAAGGACATCTCGGTCCATGGGTTTAGAGGGACCCCACAGTCCGAGGTTAAGGGCATCATAGTCTGTGGGTTTAAAAGGGACCCCACAGTCCAAGGTTAAGGACATCATAGTCAATGGGCTTAAGGACCCCACAGTCCAGTTTAAAGACGCCACAGTCTATGAAATGTATGGTTATCAGGACCCGTCACCTCTCTAAAGACGTTGAAGGATTACAACGACATATATCAGAGGGGTTCATAGATGTACCCTTGAACCAATTTTGATTGGGATCTGTAGTCCAATTAGGGTTTAAGATCAAGGATTTATGAGCATATGGGCTCAATTAATCTGAGTTGAGAACTTATGGCCATTCTTGGGCTAAGTCCAATCAAGTTAAAATGTTTAACACTTATTTTAGACTGTTGAGTCTTTATTTGGGCTTGGTCCTGACAGTGTTTTTGTCTTTTACTGAATGCTGAGCATTCCTCATAGCCTTAGGCTTATTAAAGAACAGTTTAAGTTCTATCAGCGTACACGTGAGGAGCACGTGGCGCGCTTGGCGCTTTGTGCCAGTCAAAGAGCACAGTGCGCTTTTGCCGAATAGCGCACACATGGAGGACACGTGTTGCCCTTGGCGCTAAGCGCCAGATGTTGGGCGCATTGCGCCAGTTTATGAGCTCAGAGCGCTAGTGTAACACCCGAGCCCAATGCTACTAATTTCAGTTACCGTTTGAACGTAGTGTGGCACGTATTTCATTTATCTTGCTTGATTGTTACTTATTGTAATTTTACCCCGTCAGTTCATTTCTGCATATTACAATTTATGGCATCTAAAATAAAATTAAAAATATTCATCATGGTCTACTTGACACCCCTAGCCTTGTGGTAGCGTCCGTGCATCGTGTTCTCGTCCCGTTCAGTGAAACGGGCGAGTTTGGACGGCTACGCGCGCGTACGTGTGTCCGTTTTGGGGGTATACTTTTTTATCATAAAACACTTCATTTTAAATTTTGGATCCCTCCTAAAATTCTATTATTTCAATTTCGAATTTTTGGACCCGACCCGGGCGCGATTTGGAAATGTTTTACTTTGCGCCAAAATCCCAAATTTTAATATATTTAAACCATCGAATATTTTTCTTAACCTTATACTATATTTTTCCGTTTCAATTAAAATCTTTTGTTAAATTTCCTAAACCCACACATATTCTATCCCAGCCAATCACCTCTCTCTTTTATCTTGTGGGCCCCTCTCTCTATCTCTTTTCTTTCTCTCCCGTATATATCTCTCTCTCTCTCTTCCCCCATATCTCTCTCTCTCTCCCCGTCTCTCTCTTTCACTATCTCTCTCTCTCTATCTCCTCCCTCTCCCCGTCTCTCTCTATCTTTCTTTCTCTATCTCCTCTATATTTATATCCCTCCTCCTTTTCTTTTTTTTCAAACGCAGAACCCACGCGCAACCCTACCGCCGCCGTCTCCCTCGCCGCTGCAGCACCAACGCCGACGCGAACATCACCAGCATCCTCGCCTCCTCAACCTCGTCTCATCCACTTCCTGCTTCATCAACCCCGTGCACCCTGCACGCGCCTGCACACCCCGACCAGGCCAGCGCACACCCCTGCACACCGTTGCACCGCCGTGAGTCGCCGCCGGTGACCCTGTCCCCGTGTCCCCGGCCCTCGCGCGCATCCCTCGGTGAGCTAGCATCCCCTCCTCTCTTCCTTTCTTCTTTTCTTTCTCTGTCGCGATTTTCTTGATCTGCAGGTTCTTGCCGTCGTCATCGCAGACCACGCCGGAGCTCCGTCGACGAGGTCGGCGATCACCAACCCTCCACAGATCTGAGTGAGCACCCTCTCCTCTATTTTCCTTCCCTCCTTCTTTGTATTTCTTTTCTTTCTTGTGCATGTCTTGATGTTTTTCCACTGTTGTATACTTGGCCAGAATTCGGTGTTGCCGACGACGTGACCCGACGTTCCAGCGTGGTATCCCGACCCGTGTGGTTCCATTGTTCGTCGTTTGGGTTCATTCCGTGAACCGTACGCCCGTCGCGAGTTTTCCCCGCCGACATTCTACGTTCCGTTTTCCCGATTCGCGACCCGTCGAGGCAAGTAACCCTTGCTACATGCTAAACAATATTTACTTATAATTAATGACACCCTAAAACCCGCAATTTAACTTTGGTATTATAATTTCCCACTTTTTCATGTTCAATATTGTTAAATATCATTTATCTTTCAAAACTTGAAACCTACCTATTGTAATTACTAATTTGGAACCTAATAATCACATTTACATGTTTTGATTACACTTTCACTGATGATGTAGCCTATGGCACATTTTCTACCGTTTTACTTCATTCGGACACTCGTATGCATTTTAACTTGTAATAGCTGTATTAAACCTTTATATAAATCATTGCACCTCTAAAGTGCTTAAACTTGTTAACATGATTAAAAGGCCATAATTGTCATACTGCATTCGCATAACATTGAAATCATTTCTGTGACACAACTGACAACTGTACTGCTAATTCAGTGAATCTGCCTATTGCTTACTTCATTGCTTATCTCATGTTGTTAATGCCCATGCTTGATTATATAACTGATTGTGAGTACACCTATGATATCGCTTGCTTCTTGAACTGTCTTGCCACCTACACATTGATTGACCCGACATGGTACCGTATACTGCTTGACTTGACATGATGTACCTTGACCTGACCCGTTACCTGATCTTGTGTCTAATGCCAACAAACCTGACATGTAGTCCTCATGGACTGTTCCTGTTGTCTATCCAGACAAACCTGTTTACCTGATCCTGTGTTGGCATTAGTTTCTTGATTTCGGGATACCTGACTTGACATACACATATAACTTGGGGGTATGGGGAAATCAAAGGTGAAACCTGACTTTTAACTCGACAGTTCACTACCTATTTTGAGTGTACACATTCCTGTTTTGTGCCTAGCGGCATGTCTCGGCTTCAGCCGAGAATATTGTGGTCGTGGTCCCGGATATGTATGGGATACTATCGAGTGTACACATTCCTGTTTTGTGCCTAGCGGCATGTCTCGGCTGCAGCCGAGAATATTGTGGCCGTGGTCTCGGGTATGTACGGGATACTATTGAGTTACATCGATGATTCATCAATTTGGTTTCAAAGACTTTAGAATAGAGAACCTGATAGAACAGTTTAGTTTACTCACTGCACACTACCCTGTACTGCTCTGATTCATATTATTGTTACTCTTGCTTTATTCATGTTTATATTACATTGCCTGTTACCCTGTTATTATTTTATTACTTGATGACATGACGCGCTGACGTCTGGGTTTTGCATGGCCCAGATTCCGTACCGCTGTTGCACTCCGAGCAGGAGTACTTCAACCAGCAGGCTGAGCTGTGAGTGTTGGCAGTAGTTAGTTTTCTTTCCTGCATTTTTATTCCTGATATGAGCCCGCATTATGGGACATACATTTCAGTTATTTTGTATTGGATCTTTCGCTTCCGCATTTATTTATTCTTGACTCATGTTATCTTGGATTATGGACATGTTTTAGATAGTTTTATTTTTGTTTCTGATATCTATACAGCCGTAATGTGGCTGTGATGGATACTTCCTACGCATAGGTAGCATGGTTGGCTATATCACGTGCCCATTTTAGCGTATCTGGGAAACGGGGTGTGACATGGTTCTTTTGGTATCAGAGCCATAGGTTAGTCGGGTTGATTCTTTTTGTAGTTGGGTATTATACCCAATACACGAATCAGAATACCCGTATTTAGGAAACATGTCCTGCCACCTTGCCGTTTTACCATTCTTGAATCACATTCTTCCTGATTATATCTTTTACGATGTGCAAACTTCCTTTGCATATCGACTCGAAACCTGATTCTTTGTTATCTCTAGGACTTAGGAGACTTGGGTGGAGTTATGTAATTGTGGCTATGATACCGCGGCATAGTTACAATGCGGTACTCTATTTAAGTAACTTGGAGTTCTAGTCTTGATCTATATTTTGAACCTATCATCATGCTAATGTTGGGTGTTTTGATTTCAGAAATATGGCAGATAAGAATTTGAAGACGTACCAAAGGCGTGTGGACGAAGCTACCATGCTTGGAGTGATAAGAGGAATGCTGGAGAATCAAAAGAGACAGACCGAGCTGATCCAGCAGCAAGCGGAATCGTTTCAGAAAATTTTGCAGATCGTTCAGCAGTCTGTGAACAATGTTGGAGCTAGACCAGTTGACCGAGTAGGGACCGTAGCAGATTTCAGGTGTTTGGGTCTGTCTACATTTACTGGTTTGGAGGAGCCGTTGCCAGCGGAGCAGTGGCTAGTTGACACAGAGAATTTGCTTGTTGCGGCACAGATTCCAGATGAGAAAAGAGTTGACGTGGTACGCATTCAGTTAGTGGACTACGCCCGAGAATGGTGGCTTGTGGAGGAGACCCGCTTGCCCAAACCGATCAAGTGGGCAGATTTTTCTAAGAGTTTCCTAAAGAAATTCTTCCCGCGGACTGCACGGGAGGAAATGGAAGAGAAATTCATCGGGCTAAAGCAGAATGGCGCACCCGTGGATGTGCATGCAGCAGAATGGACAAGACTCAGTAGATTCGCTGGACCTTTAGTTGCCAACGATGCAAACAGGGCATGAAGGTTCATGCGCAGCTTAGACGTGGATATCCAGCGGCAAATTGTCTCCCTGGGTTTGACCACTTTCTCACAAGTACTTGCGGCAGCCTGAGAGCAGCAGAGTTTATCTGGGATAAAAGGGAGTTTGCAGCAGACAGCAGTTGCGGTAAGGAAGCCAGCATTTGTACCTAACCGAGCTCATGGTCGCAGAGGTATTCCAGTGGACCGTCGAGGTATAACACCAATGAAGAAGCCTGTTGTCGTCGATCGAAGAAAGAGCATTATTTGTAACTATTGCAATTTACCTGGCCACATGCAAAAGGATTGTCGAAGGAGGCTGGGACTTTGTTTGGTTTGTGGAGCGGCGGATCACGCCGTTGGTGCTTGTCCGTCGAAACTTCGTACAAGAGATGATTTTCAGAAGCCTCCGCAGAGACCGTTCCAGAGGCAGAAATAGCTAACTCAAGGACCTAATCAGGCTCGAGCTTTTACCTTGACAGCGGAAGAAGCTAAGGCGTCAGGAGAAGTTGTTTCAGGTACTTTACTCGTTCATGGTTTTCCCGCATTGGCGTTATTTGATTCTGGTGCATCCCATTGTTTTATGTCATCCAAGTTTTTAACTACACACTCGATTGACTACACGACCCTGTCTAGTTTCTGGGACATACACACTGGGAATGGGAAGATCATAGCTAGTAGAGAGTGTAAAGATTGTACAGTTGTTGTGTGCGGACGGGAGCTTTTTGCAGATTTCTTGGTGATTGATACGGGCAGCCATGAAGTCGTCTTGGGAATGGATTTTCTTGGCACTTTCCACGCTCACATTGATTGTAGGGTAAAGAAAGTAATTTTCCAGATTCCCGGACATCCCGAGTTTACCTTCACTGGAGGAAGCAGTTCTGTCGGGCCAGTCGAGTTTAGGTCTAGGCCGACAAACAATACTCTTGCAGCAATGGAAGTTGATAATAGTGAAGAGCCGGCTGTTGTTCGTGATTTTATGGACGTATTTGAAGATATATCGGGATTACCGCCGAAGCGAGACGTGGAGTTCGCAATTGATCTTCTTCCTGGTGCAACGCCAGTATCCAAAGCGTATTATCCTATGGCACCAGTAGAGTTGGAAGAAGTCAAGAAACAGGATGCTGAATTGCTTGAGAAGGGTTGGATTCGAAGCAGTAACTCGCCTTGGGGAGCTCCAGTTCTTCTAGTAAAGAAGAAGGATGGCACAAGAAGGATGTGCGTCGACTATCGAGAATTAAACCGGGTGACTATTAAGAACAAGTACCCTATCCCTCGCATTGGAGAACTTTTTGAGCAGCTTAGTGGCGCAAGGGTATTCTCGAAACTGGATTTGCGATCCGGATATCATCGGATCCGAGTGAAAGCAGAAGATATTTGCAAGATGGTGTTCCGAACTCGGTATGGACATTACAAGTACTTAGTGATGCCCTTCGGAGTAACGAATGCGCCGGCAGTATTCATGGACTTGATGAACTGAATCTTTTCACCGTTCTTGGACCAGTTTATCGTGGTTTTCATTGACGATATCCTGATTTACTCGAAGAGTTTTGAAGAGCATGCTGAGCATTTGAAGATCGCACTGCAGACGTTGAGATGAGAAGTTATATGCGAAGATGAGTAAGTGCGAGTTTTGGCTGGAAGAAGTAAAGTTTTTGGGGCATGTTGTATCTGGCGATGGAATTGCCGTCGATCCAGAAAAGATTGTAGCAGTTCGAGATTGGCCGATTCCAAAGAATGTTGCGGAGATAAGAAGTTTTCTTGGACTCGCCGGATATTACAGGAGATTTGTGGAGAACTTTGCTTGTCTGGCAGAGCCGTTGACCAAGCTTACGCGCAAGGAGGTACCGTTTGTGTGGACGGACAAGTGTGCGTTAGTTTTTGAGACGTTGAAGCAGAAGTTGATAACCGCCCCTATTCTGACCGTGCCAGAAAATTCCGGAGGATTGGTGATTCATAGCGACGCATCTGGGAAAGGATTGGGATGTGTTTTGATGCAGCATGGGAAGGTTGTAGCATACGCATCGAGACAGTTGAAGACCCATGAGAAGAATTATCCAACTCATGACTTGGAACTTGCGGCTGTGATTTTCGCTTTGAAGATTTGGAGACACTACCTTCTGGGCGAAAGGGTCGAAGTTTTTACTGATCATAAGAGCTTGAAATATGTGTTCACACAGAAGGAGCTTAATATGAGGCAACGTAGATGGTTGGAGCTGATGGCTGACTACGATCTTGATCTTAAGTACCATCCGGGGAAGGTCAACGTCGTGCCGGATGCGCTTAGTCGGCTACCAGCAATTCAGGTGTTAACTACGCAGAAGGAACTCGTTGAAGATTTTCGAAGATTTGACTTGGAGGTTGTGCTACCGCATTCTACGGGACAGTTGATGCAGCTGCAAGTACATTCATCATTGATCGATAATATTAAAGCAGCACAATCGCAGGACCCTAGACTGGAAAAGTTTCGAGGGCAGGTTGAAGCCGGACTACGAACAGATTTATTGATCCACGAAGATGGTTCATTGAGATATGGTAGTCGTTTATGTGTGCCAAAGGGAGATATTCGTAAAGAGCTGTTCCCCTCCGAACCGCGGCACACAGGACCGCGATGTCCTGACGCTGAGATTCGGGGCAGATGCTAATAGGTGCTATCCGTCCACCTCTCCGAAGATGCCAAGTTGATTTATGGCACCGTGTATCGGAGGTTTAGACGGATGCGTCCGATGTAGCAGACTTCGTCAGATTCCCCCTCGCTTGAGGGGTTTTTGATTGTGGGGACGCTCTTCCCTGCAGGCGCAAGCCCCTGCAGTTAATTACGCTTCCGCATCGCGGTAACAACTTTCTCCTTCTCCAGAATTTCACTTCGTGTCGTGTGTGTTTGTTTTGTTTGTGGTTGCCCGTGGATTGTATACGGAGACTGAGTAATGCCGTCGCCCGTAGGACGTGGATTAGTCCAAATCCGTATTTACTTAGATTTGGGTTTGGTGTTTTTAGTTCAAGGATACGTTAGTCGTATTGAGACTAAGATCGACTTAAACGTTCGTCAAGGATACGTTAGTCCTATTTTGGACTAAGATCAACTTGACGTGGTGATCCATTTAATATATGGCCGTCGGGACTCATCACCTCTCTAACGTCGTTGAAGGATTACAACGATGGATGTCAGAGGAGTTCAGAGATGTACCCTTGAACCAAAGTTGATTTGTAGTTTTATCATTCATTTAAATGTCTAAGGATACGTTAGCCGTATTTGGGGCTAAGATCAACTTAAACGGGACCGTTTAGATCCGGCAAAAGAGCATTTGGAGGCTCTATTGTTCCAGTTTAGGAACATAGTGGTCCATGCTCCAGTTTAGGGACATGGTGGTCCATATTCCAGTTTAAGGACGTGATGGTCCGTATTCCAGTTTCGGGACATGGTGGTCCATGTTCCAGTTTAGGGACGTGGTGGTCCATATTCCAGTTTAAAGACGTGGTGGTCCGTATTCCAGTTTAAAGACGTGGTGGTCCGTTATTAGTTTAAGGACGTCTCGGTCCGATATTAGTTTAAGGACGTCTCGGTCCGATATTAGTTTTAAGGACGTCTCGGTCCACGAGTTTAAGGACCCCGCAGTCCATATACGTGTGGTCGTTGGGACCCGTCACCTCTCTGACGTCCTCGAAGGATTACAACGACAGGTGTCAGAGGAGTTCGGAGATGTACCCTCGAACCGGTAGTAAATTGATTTAAGAGAGCAATCTTGCTCAGTCAATTTAAGGACTTACGGCCAAAATTGGGCTAAGTCCAGTTGAAAATGTTCAACATTTTATTTGCTTTTGCATCGCATTTCTTCTTATTTTTATCTGGGCTTTGCCCAGAAAGGATGCAGAGCATCAATTTGTTTTGGGCTCTGCCCTTTATAAATGATGCAGAGCATCAATTTTATTTGGGCTCTGCCCTTTTATTGCTTTGCAATTTATTTTGGCCTGCTTGGTCTTTTTGATTTGGGCCTGGCCCTTTAAGAAATGCCTTGCATTTGTTAGACGCTTTGCGCCAATCAGAGAGCGCAAGCGCTCGTGGTGATGACACGTGTCATGCAGCGCAGTGCGCTGCGCTAGTGCGCTATGCTTGCGCTGCTGACACGTGGCGTGCTCTGGTGGCTTGCGCCAATTTCAGAGAGCGAAGCTCTATTCAAAAGTGCATAGCGCAAATGGTTCAGGCGCTGACACGTGGCGCTCTCTGGTGGCTTGCGCCAGCCCAAGAGCGCAACAGTCCAGATTTATAAGTGCAAAGCACTATTAATTTGAGAATCTTTTAGATTCAAGAACAGAAGTGCAAAGCACTGTTAGATTTCTTGATCTAATTTAGAAAAGATAAGTTTTTTCTTATCTTAAGGAACCAAAGGTTCATGAAAAAGTGCAAAGCACTATTTTTATTTTTTTTATTCATTTTATTTAGTTATTTTTAAAGATCAATGATCTTGTTTTTAGATCACTGATCTGTTCATAAGAGAATTTTCTTTTCTTTCAAAGGTTTTTACCTTCTGTTGTTCTTGAGGAGTTCTCAAGAGTTCTCTTCTCTTTTTTTTAGAAAGATATTGATGCCTTTGAATTGAGGTCTGGGGTCTCTTTTATAGTGCCCATAAATTAGTTAAATTTGTTAAAGAGATCTTTCTCTGAGTGATTTGGGGAATTTTCCCCACCGTTGGATCTTTGATCCAAGAACTTCTGTTTTACAGAAGAAAATCTTCTTGTTTTAACAAGAACAGAAAAGATTTCTTGGAATTTTAATTCTGTTTGGCGCAGATGCCCCAGCGCGTGACACGTGTCATGCAGCGCACAGCGCTGCTGCGCTAGCGCATCTGCGCTGACACGTGTCGCGCAGCGCAGCGCAGCTGCGCGAGCGCATCTGCGCTGACACGTGTCGCGCAGCGCACAGCGCAACTGCGCTGACACGTGTCGCGCAGCGCAGTGCATGCGCAACTGCGCTAGCGCATCTGCGCTGACACGTGTCGCGCAGCGCACAGCGCAGCGCAACTGCGCCAGCGCATCTGCGCTGACACGTGTCGCGCAGCGCACAGCGCAGCGCAACTGAAGCGTTGCTTCCTTTAAATAGAGTTTTGCTCTGATTGGGCGCGCCTTCTTGGGCGCTGCGCTGACGTATCAGCACCTGACATATGGCGCGTTGCGCCCGAAATTTGAAGCGTTGCTTCAAAATTTTGAATTTTGAATTTCAACAGAGTTTTGCTCTGATTGGGCGAAACAAATGCCCCCACCGTTGCGCTCACGTGGCGCACACGTGAGTGCAGCGGTGGCAAACTCCTGATTGTTGGATCAAGGGGTGAGCTCAAGGGGCGCAAGCGCCTTATAAATAGGACCTCTGGCCCTTAGAAAAAATCTTACCGTTTTAAGATTTTTGATTTCAACAGAGCTTTGCTCTTGCTTAAGAACTTCAGAGCTTTGCTCCTTCCCAAAGTTAGAAAGTTTAGGTAAATATTAATTTAAATCAAATTAATTTAAATTAATCTTAACCAAAGAGATTTGCTTTCACAGATCTTTTGATCTAAAGAGATCCCCATTGGGGTTTCATAAACAGAGCTTTGCTCTCAAAATTTATAGATCTACAGGGATCTTGTTCATGGGTTTTAACCCATGAACAGAGCTTTGCTCATAGATCTAAAAACAGCTCTTTTAGATTTGAAAAATGAAGAGTCTTTTTTTATAAAATTTTTCATGAATCTTTCAAGATTCCAAAAATTTTCTGATGGACCTTTTCCATCATTACCACAGAGCCATGCTCTTTTAAGGAATCTTATTTCCCTGGGACCAGAGTTTGACAAGTGTCACTCTGTGACAGAGTTTTGTTCTGAAAGAGGAGATTTTCTCCTTGTCTCTAGGGATTCTTCCCCCCCTTTTTTATAAATGGGAATGTCTTCCTGGGGACCAACTGACAATCTCATCCAATGATGAGGTTGTCTTATTAACTGACGTACTGTCATCCAGATTTTGTGGGTCCCTCTTTGGTCTCCTACTCACTGCACTGTTGTGTGGTGTAATTAATTAATTTTAATTTAATTTAATTAATGCATTTTCTTTTTTATACGCCAAACGTTGGAATTACAACACTGACGGCTAAATTGTTCTTTTGCAGCGATCATGTCTCTAGACACTTCATTCCCGTTCGTCCGCTTGGAGGAGGGATTTCCCGAGGCACCCTCGGACCGTGAAGTCTTGACCATGATTAGAGAATACGACCCAGAGTACAAGAAACTCCACCTTTGGGGGTCTTGGTATAATCAGATCATTATGGGTCGACGCAGCTTCACATGCGCAGTATCGTCTGAGCCCATCATGGCAATTCACTACGCTACCCCACCTTCAGTGCAGTATGCCGTGGAGATGGTAGATTGGACCGTAAACAGCTTTCTTCATCCCTCTATGGATGCGTTCCGGTTCAGCATCCCATGGTTTTGGATATCCTAGGACGCCGTATTTGTCAAGGTGAAGCACGACCCTGGGGGCAATCATATAACCTTGGTCTGATTCCCCGTCACCCGATTGGCTATTTGCCGTGGGCCCGGTACATCCTGTCGACGAAGAAGTCGCAGTTGATAAGACTAGGACTGTACACCGCGGTCTACGTCTCTCTTTTCCAGTATCCCATGCTCCCCACCTGGTGGTTCAAGGCTTTCTTGGAGCAATGGAATATTCCCACCCACACTTTTCTTGCCATGGATCGGGAAGTGTCCATCTCTTTGGAGGAATTCACGGAGGTATCCGGCCTACCGGTCATAGAGGAACACTATGAAGAGCTGCTCCCGACAGATGAGTACGTCTTCGGCGCTAAGCCGATGGTAAGGGGGATTACGCCGGAAAATGCTGTTCAACACCAATTCCCGAGCTTGATTAAGGTGTTGAACATCTATGAATCTCTCTTTATCGAACGCGGGAGCCGTGGAGTTAATTTTGAGGATTTCATTGCTCAGTTCCTTCACCCAAACGTCCTCTCGGCAGAAGCTGCCAAGTTTGCCACCCTTGAGGACCCTTTCGGTTTAGGTTTGGATAACCTGCCAGCGAGAGACATAGACCAAAAGGACTTTTTTCTTCCTAACTCCCCAACCATGTCTTTTGTAGAAATTGCGGCCCCCAGAATGGATGAGGAGGCATTTTTCTTAGGATTTCTCAGACTGTGGTTGAGTTGGTTCGCGATCCCAATGCACTCTCATCGCATGCGGCCTTCTGTCTTTTACCCAGCCCACCGAATGGTCATCGGGGTAAAGGTGGCTGTGGGGATCGCTGGCTTGGCGCACCTATATCATGGCCTCAGCCGAGCAGCGGATGCCAATGAGCCCGGGGTACTGCACGTGGTCTTCCCGATGCACTACTTTGCATCGTGGCTTGAGCTACACACGGCGGGTGTCTTCGGCATGCATAAAAGGCCTTCATTCTTTGACAAGTGCGGTTTTCCTCGCATTATACAGTTGATTGGCTCATCAATCGTGACCCCTTCACCACGGAACGCCAGGGGTTTACTGCTTCGCCCTCACACCGTTGGAGTCGGGATGTCCTTCATTGACAAGGTATTAACCATTGGAAAAGCGTCCACCACTGCGGTGCGACCATTACAGGACTCCTTTAAGGATGGAGCTTCAGTATTGATGGCCCGGGAGACCCTCCACTTGTTGTATTCTATTAGACCGGGCTTCCTAGTCTTCAGGCAGGGCGGTGCGGCAATCTTTATGAGATATAACCCGCATCGTTTTGCCCAACAACTGGGCTACGGTCAAAGGGTACCCTTGGAAGCTTTCTTACCGGAACCTGCTGCCAATGAAGAAGGGATGGAGAACGCGTTACATCACTTCATGCGCCTGAACACGGGTTCTCGTTTTTTTATCAGCACGCCGGTCTGCGCTCCACGACTCCTTAATGTATATAAAGAGTGGTACAATCATGCGACGGGGGCCGTTATAAAGGAAGAGAGGCGAGTGTTGATTGATCGTAAAGAAGCACCTCCCTGCACCAACAGTAACGCTCCCTTAGTGCCAAGGACCCCGGTGGTTCCTCCTCTAAAAGATGCCGGGGGTAGACCATCGCGTGCGCAAAGTCCTCCACGTGAGTTGCCGCTCCCTGATATCACAGATGCACCTCCCGCACCCTGTGCTCCAGTGGAGACAGTGGTTGTATTCTCGCCGGAGTCTGGCGTGGGTGCGGACATCGGGACCCGTCGTCCCAAAGTGGCTGCTAAGCGGAAGTCAATCCCACGTGAGCCTAGGGTCGGAAGGCAAAAGAAAAAGAAGTCGCTCTTCGCCGCGGACGTCGTGTTCGGTCAGGAGCCCCATGCTCCCTATGCCGAGGGCCTGATCGAATACGGGATTAACGAAGGACTAGTGATGCCGCCGCCGGACGATACAGACTTGGAGGCTGCTCTCGAAGCTTCAGCGTGGTTGGCGAGGCGTGACGCGTGGCTAGTTAAGCTTGCGCAATCAGGTAACCACTAGTCGCCTTTTCTTTATTGCAACATAGCCTCTTCATTGCCTTTGACTAACGCTTTTCTTTCTTTTCTTTCAACAGGCATCACTGATGAAGAAGTCATTGCCGCTTCTCTGAAGACTTTCCAGGAGGAGGAACGTCTTAGAGCATCCATGGGCCTTAGTAAGTTTCGATTCATCAAGTTTTCATTTCCCTTGTGTTATGGTCGATCTAACCTTTCCCTTTTAATCACAGGAACCTCAATGTCGTTCCCTCCAAGTGACGCAGGTGTTCTACCAGCTGCCGATGTTCCTGCTTCCTCTGGGCCACCGCAGGAGGTTCGTCTTAAAGAGCCGATGAAAGATGCCTTAAAGGCTCTGGAGGCATCCCTGAACGAGGATGACGACGCCTTGAAGGAGGCATCACAAAGGTCCATCGCGACAGCCCGGGAGGAAAGGAAGCGGCTGAGGCGTGAGACAAAGGCGCGCAGGGCTGCCTTGGCTATGGGAGCGGGTCCCAGCACCGCCCCTCATGCTGATACTCCATCTAAAGAGGCCCCTGTCGCCCTATCCACTGCCCGCAGAGAGGTGGCGCGTGCAGTTCGGAGCGCAAACGGTAAATCCGCTTCAGGTAATATTTCTCTCAGAGTTTTTGTTATAAGGATTTTAATGTCATTGGTCCTTATATCTCTTATCTTGCAGGGCCAAGTACGATCGAGGGGGAGGCGGAAACCGTTAATCCTAAGGAGACAGAGGAGGCAGCTCCTACCGAGCTCGAGCTGACGGTGGGCAACGTCGTTGTGGTTTTGGAGCCTGAGGTGGAGGTCGAGGGGCCTGCAGCCGAGAAGGTCATTGATGCCGAACCTGAAGTGGTGGCAGATGATATGATCATTATAACTGAGCCCAGGATGGTGGCGGATGAGGCGCTCGAGGCCGGCGATCTCATGGTGATGGTGGACGATACAACCGCGATTACTGAACCTGAGAGAGTAGTGGGTGAGGTGGCCATGATTCCCGAGGACGAGCCAACCGCTCCTTCTCTGGAATCTGGCAATACTCCAGTCATAGCCCTCCCCGTCTATGGCCCTCCACCGTCTCCAGGTCTTGCGAGCACGACGACGGTCCCCATCGAGTCGAGTGATGAGGCCACGGGCGGTGGTCTCATGTCGATAGATGAAGGAGTCGCCTCCGTTTCAGCCGGGAGCTCCTCAGGTAAACCCCAAGTTACTGTTTTTCTTTACTTTATAATCTTTTCTGACAAGTTCACCTTTTCGTAATGCAGGTGCAGCCAGTGCCGATGCCCCACTGCTCGAGAGAGCGCCTTCAACGATTGCCTTGGCGGTGGTCACCTCTCAACCCTCTCGCATACCCTCAGAGATGTTGGAAGGTATGTGTTTGCGATTGATTAATCTTATCTTCCAGATGGATAATTTATGTACTAAAGTCACACTGTTGTGTCTTCCAGGAGTGCTTTTTGACCATCTCTATCAAGTGTTACTCCCACACTTCTCCTTCCCATCTGAATTCGCCTCTCCCTCTGGTGGCGCTGGTGAGTACCGTTCCCGATTGATATCTTTGTTTTTCAGTGGTAGAATTATTTCTAACTCTCTCTTGTCCTGACTGCAGTGTTACAAATCGAAGGGGGAGAAGAAAGATCGGTTGCGCCACTGGCCCTTCCGGCCTTGCCACCTGCTTCAACCGGTATAGTAAAATATCTTATCAATGACTTTCTGCATATCTATTGAATCATCATCTAATCACATTTTGTCTTTTTCAGCTGTCGTTCCAGTCTCGGTGCCTTTTGAGTCTCATATTACAATACCGGGCGGCCCTTCTCAGAGACGTCCGTCCTTAAAAGGTGCGGCGAATAGTCTGCGCATGTTAAGCGACTATATCGAGGAACTCGACGTCGAGGCTCCTACATCTGCTGAGGACTTCGCTACGACAGTTAACCCGATTTTGGTGATATTTGCCACCTTCCATGACGAGGGCATTGTCGCCTCTTGGGTCAACTATTGTCGGGAGATTGAGGCTCGCCTTCATCAGCTGGAGTCGATGCGCCTATCCCCCGAGACTTTAGCCTTGAGCACTCAACGGGGAGCATGGCTCGAGCAAAGCACTTCTCATTTCCGTCATTTGGAACAAGAAGCAGCTTTGAGGCTGAAGGAGTGCCAAGAATCTTCAAGCAAAACTGCTCGCCTGCGTGCTGAAGTTGAGGCAAACGCCGCTGAGGTAAAGGCAGTCTTCGAGGGCCTTCTGGAGCGCATATCAAATGGGCTGAGACTGAAGCGGGCACTTGATGTTTCCGAGCATGACACTCCAGGCCGTGAAGCTGCTCATCAGGCCGTCAGGGATCAGCTTGCATCTGTCGCACAGCAACGGGCCCAAGTGGAAGCGGAGTTGGAAGTGGTGGCCAATCAGGAAAAGGCATGGAAGGAGGCGTACGAACAACTGATAAAGCTACTTAAGACGCTTCCTTCCCAATAGCTGCCTTTGTATCAATGTATTTGTAAAATTTTCCTTTTAAATAATATGTATCCGTTCTTTATTCTTTTGTACGATTCATCTTGTATTTGATTGAAGTCAATGAATAAAGATACACATTTTCTTTTGCAATGTCTTGTATGCTCTTTTGCTTTCTGCCTTCTCTTATTATCAGCATGTTATCTTTGATAAACATAATTGGCAGATAACTTAGTTTTTTTTCCTTAAGAGATAGCGATGGCTTAGGCCGCAGGTTCAGATCTGCTGCCTAAGACTTTTCAACTCTATGAGCCGTGAGGGTCTCATAGAGACTTTTCTCCCTACGGATCGAGAGGATCTTGTAGGTGGGTTTTCTCCTTAGGAATCGTGAGGATTCCTAAGTGTGGTTTTTTCTTATAAGTCATAAGGATCCTATAAGAGAATTTTTCCCTCTTACGAGTCGAGAGGACTCGTAAGCGGTTGTTTCCCTCCTTGTCGAAACTCGACCTTGGAGAGTGAGACCCGTGAATAGTATGCAAGAGACCATTTTGGATTGACTTGCAGGGTCCCATTATTCAGGAAGCAAGTTTTTTAGTCCCTGCTGCTGAGGCTTTATTTGCATGTTGAGACGAATCGGGAATTTCTCGCGGAGACACTAGTTTCTTTGCGAGCCGACGCGAATCAGGAAGCTCTCGTCAAGGAGTGTTTGTATCCGTGAGTCGAGGAATTTGCTAGGGATTATTTGTTTCCCAAGCGCCAAGGATTATTTGTTTCCTTGGGGTTTGAAACGAGTCGAGAATTTCCCACGGAGGCACTGGTGGCTCTGCGAGCTGACGCGGATCAGGAGACTCTCGTCAAGGAGTGTTTGTATCCGTGAGTCGAGGAATTTGCTAGGGATTATTTGTTTCCCAAGCGCCAAGGATTATTTGTTTCCTTGGGGTTTGAAACGAGTCAAGAATTTCCCATGGAGGCACTGGTGGCTCTGCGAGTCGACGCGGATCAGGAGGCTCTCGTCAAGGAGTGTTTGTATCCGTGAATCGAGGAATTTGCTAGGGATTATTTGTTTCCCAAGCGCCAAGGATTATTTGTTTCCTTGGGGTTTGAAACGAGTCGAGAATTTCCCACGGAGGCACTGGTGGCTCTGCGAGTCGACGAGGATCAGGAGGCTCTCGTCAAGGAGTGTTTGTATCCGTGAGTCGAGGAGTTTGCTGGGGATTATTGTTTCCCAAGCGCCAAGGATTATTTGTTTCCTTGGGGTTTGAAACGAGTCGAGAATTTCCCACAGAGGCACTGGTGGCTCTGCAAGTCGACGTGGATCAGGAGGCTCTCGTCAAGGAGTGTTTGTATCCGTGAATCGAGGAATTGGCTGAAGACACTGGCTTCTTCGGATTTGGACTGAACCGTCAAGATTTGGCTTCGTCTTTTGGCGGAGCCTGTTAGGATGGTATGGTTCCCTCTTTGTTTACGCCCTTGGATTGTATACAGGGATCGATGTGATCTTAACTGTAGGGCCAAAGTTTTATCATTTCTTCTTTTTTTTTATTTCCGCGATGCTCTATCATTTCAGCTTTTATATCGCGAAGGTCGCGATTGCCCAATCATTTCGGCTATTTCTCGCGGTGCCCAATCATTTTGGCTGTTTATTTTGTTTTCACTCGCTGCTTTTTATTGCGAGTTGCCCAATCATTTCGGCTATTTTTTTTTTTTTCACTCGCTGCTCTTTATTGCGAGTTGCCTAATCATTTCGACTATTTTGTATGCATGTGCGGCCTATTGGCTTTTTGCTGTGGACCAATTTCGGCATCAGCACCGCTACAACTAGGATATTACCAGGAGCGAATCATCATCTGCCTCTGTCAATTTTGAACAAAGGTGGCTTAGCAACCAGGGTTAGGGTCCTGTTGGCTAAGGGTTTTAACTTCATGAGCCGTAAGGGTCTCACGAAGGTATTTCTCGCTACATGTCATGAGGATCTCGTAGGTGTATTTTCTCCTTAGGAGTCGTGAGGATTCCTAAGTGTATGTTCCTCTGTAAGTCGTAAGGATCCTACAGTAGGGTTTTCTCCTTATAAGTCGAGAGGACCTATAAGGGTCATGCGAACATATCCCCAGTCACGGATGAGACTTGGTTAGGGAAATGTTTATTCGCGACCGTGGATTGTATACAAGGGCCAGTATTGGACCACTTGTAGGGCAATATCGGAAGTTGTGGGGGTTGCTTAAGCACAGGTTTAGGTCTCTGTAACTTAAGACTTTCAACTCTTATGAGCCGTGAGGGTCCCATAAGAGAGTTCTCCTTACGAGTCGTGAGAATCTCGTAAGTGTATTTTCTCCTTAGGAATCGTGGGGATCCCTAAGTATGCTGCTCCCTTGTGAGTCGTAAGGATCTCACGCGGGTAGTTTCTCCTTACAAGGTCGAGGGGACCCTGTAAGTGTCTTTTGACGAGGTTGCACCCTTTCGGGTTTTCATAAACACTCGCCGGTAGTCCTGCTGTTTTTACTCACGGAGCCCTTTCGGGTTTTCATCCGTGCCCATTTTGCTCATGGACGTACCGTTTTTTTTATTATTCTTTTTATTTTCTTTTTCTCTCTTTTTTTACGAGGTCGCGCCCTTTCGGGTTTTCACGAACACTCGCAGGTAGCCCTGCTGTTTTTACTCACGGAGCCCTTTCAGGTTTTCATCCGTGCCCCTTTTTCTTATGGACATACCGTTTTTTTTATTTTATTTTTATATATTTATTTATTTTTTTTATATCTCATCAGCCTAAAAGATGCTGCGGTATTAGTTTAAAGACGTTTCGGTCTACTATTAGTTTAAGGACGTTTCGGTCCGTCGTTAGTTTAAGGACGTTTCGGTCCGTCATGGAGAAGGCCGACTACTTTTTTTATAAAGCTTAAGAAGATAGCGAGCGGACATAGTCGTCGTCATCTATCATTGACCTAGGCTGTGGCTCATTAAGCGTAGTATCTCTTTAGGAAGCGACCGTTTATCGGCCTGAAAGGCCTTTCACCGTGCTTGTCCATGAGTAGATAGGCTCCACCCTGGTAAACTTTATCTATGATGTACGGGCCTTCATAGTTTGGCTCGAATTTTCCCCGCTTGGCGCGATTGGGGATCATAGGCCTTTTGACCACTAGCACGAGTTCGCCCTGGCGGAATATCCTCGGTCGGGTCAATCTTTCATATGAGCGCGTCATCTTTGCTTTATAAGCTTCCAGATTTTGCTGTGTTATGAGCCGGGTTTCATCAAGGGCGTCAAGCTCCTCAAGCCGAAGGTGAGCATTTTCTTCGTTCGTTAGCTCGTAATGGACTGCCACTCGTAGAGAGGGTAACTCTATCTCGAGGGGGAGTACTGCTTCGGTACCGAACACCAACGCGTACGACGTTGTGTTCGTGGCCGTCTTGAACGTAGTTCGATATGCCCAAAGAGCTTCTTGCAGTCTTTCGTGCCAGTCTTTCTTATTTCGGGACACCGTTTTCTTTATGATCTTTGTCAAGGTCTTGTTGAAGGCTTCAGCTAAACCATTAGCTCGCGGATTGTAGACTGAAGAATATCTCCAGTCTATATTATGCTGTTGCGCGAAGCGACTGATCTTGTGGCTTCTGTAAGCTGGCTCGTTATCGGAGATGATCCGTCGCGGAGTTCCAAACTGATATATGACATGCGTTTTGAAGAAATGGAGGATATTCTCCGTCTTAACTTCTCTTAACGGTACTGCTTCTGCCCATTTAGAGAAGTAGTCAGTCGTTGCTAGGATGAAACGATGTCCTCTAGACGATGTTGGTTCGATGGGGCCGACTATATTAGTCCCCCACATTTCGAATGGCCAGCTAGCCACCGTTGGGTGTAGTGGATTTGGATGCTGGTGGATGAAGTCCCCATGAATTTGGCATGAGTGGCATTGCTTCGCATATTCGAGGCAGTCCTGGATCATCATGGGCCAGTAGTAGCCCATCCGTTTGATCTTCAATTTCATCTTTGGGCCTGCTTGGTGAGAACCGCAGAGTCCGTCGTGAACTTCCTGGACGACCCTTTTCACTTCGTCAGGTCCTAAGCATCTCAGCCACAAAGAATCAAATGACCTTTTGTACAGAGTATCATTGACGAAGGCGAAAGACAGAGCTCGTTTCATGAGCTGATGTCTTGTGGACGCTTCTTCGGGCAATCGGTGGGACTTAAAGTAGTCTATAAAGACTTCTCTCCAATCCTCGGCCTTTTCCGGGTCTTTTATTTGCAGAGCCATTCGCTCAGTCGTTTCCTTTTCTTCAGATGATTCCGGAGATATTTCTGCTGGGGCAAGAACTCGACGGCTTTGTACCACGATTCTAACGTCGTCGAGGTTCTCTTTAGCAAGTTTGGCCAACGCGTCTGCTTTGCTATTTTCCGCATGCGGTATGTTCTCCAAAGTATAAGAGGGAATTTGGGTCAACAGTTGTTGCACCTTTCCACCGTATTTCACCAATTCTGGCTTGCACGTTTGGTAGTCGCCGTTTACTTGACTAACGACCAGTTGAGAATCCCCGTATATGAGGAGGTCTTCAATTCCCATGTCAATGGCGATCTCGAGGCCTGCTATCAAAGCTTCGTATTCGGCTTCGTTATTTGTCCTCGGCTCTGTTAGGGAGAACGCGTAGCGCATTATCCCTCCTTGTGGAGTTATAAAGATGAGTCCTACCCCCGATTTGATTATAGGGGTATTTTGTTTGCGCTTTTTCATGGAAGATGCCCCGTCGAAATAAAGCTCCCATCGGCTATTATCACCGTCGATCGCATCAAACACATGTTCGTCTGGAAGATCGCAATTCAGAGGAGAATTGGCGGGTATCGGATGCTCAGCAAGGAAGTCGGCGATGGCCTGGCCTTTCACTGCCTTGAGAGGTTGATACGTTATCGAGAACTCCATCAAGAGCAGGGCCCATTTAGCGAGTCGACCTGTCAATATGGCCTTTGACATCAGATATTTGACAAGGTCCACCTTCGAAATGAGACAGACTTCATGTGCTAATGCATAATGTCTGAGCTTTGTTATCGCAAAGATTAGCGCTAGGCAGTGCTTCTCAATGGTAGAGTAATTGCTTTCTGCTCCCAGCAGAACTCGACTTAAGTAGTAAAGTGCTCTCTCTTTTCCTTGATCGTTCTCTTATGCCCATAATGCGCCTAAGGAACCTTCGAGGGCGGTTGTGTAAAGAATAAGGGGCTTTCCTTTGACCGGAGCAGCCAACACCGGCGGGTTCTGCAGGTATTGCTTGATCCAGTCTAGTGCGCTTTGGCATTTTTGGTCCCAGACGAACGGGGTCCCCTTCTTCATCAAGTGGCTGTAGGGACGGCACTTGCCTGAAAGATTGGCTATAAATCGCCGAATATATGCGAGCTTTCCTTGGAGAGATCGCAACTGTTTGAGAGTTCTCGGCGGAGGCATTTCCATGATCGCTTTGATCTTTGACGGATCTATTTCAATAGCTCGGTGTCGAACAATGAATCCCAGGAATTTGCCCGAGGAAACTCCGAATGCACACTTGAGCGGGTTCATTTTCAAGTTGTATTGTCGAAGGCGTTGAAATACGGTCTTCAGATGCTCGAGATGTTCCTCGTATGATTTGCTTTTAACCACGAGATCGTCGATATAGCATTCGACGATTTTGTGTATAAGGTCGTCGAAGATCTTCGTCATGGCCCTTTGGTAGGTGGCACCGGCGTTCTTTAGACCAAAGGGCATCACCTTGTAACAAAATATTCCTAGAAGGGTCCTGAAGGCTGTGTGCTTCTGGTCTTCTGGATGTATCTTTATCTGGTTATACCCCGACGAGCCGTCCATGAAGGAGAAAACCTCATGAGTGGACGTATTGTCTATCATCAGTTCAGTGACTGGTACTGGAAAATCGTCCTTCGGACAAGCTTTATTAAGATCCCGGAAGTCTACGCATATACGCACTGTCCCATTTTTCTTCATCACCGGGACGATGTTGGCGATCCATTCAGGGTATTGAACCTCCTGGATAAAGCCAGAGTCGATCAGCTTCTTGACCTCGGCATTGATGCTCATCTCAAGCTCGAGCCGCATTCTTCTCGGCGCCTGTTTGATTGGCTTGACGCCAAGAGATATCACCAATCTGTGCACAGCAATTTCTGGATCCAGTCCCGGCATTTCAGAATAGTTCCATGCGAAACAATCTTTATGCTGTAGAAGCACGTTTTTTAACGCGGCCACCCTCTCTTCGGATAGCAGCTCGCTGATGAATGTCGGTCGCGGGTCATTTGCTGTTCCCAATTCAATCTTCTTGAGGTTATCTGCAGTGGTATGGATTCCATCTTCCAGCTCTTTTGGCGCTGGTGGGAATTCTGAGATCACCTCATCGTTGCTGTTTTCGAAGCACCGGGGAAGATCATCCATGTTCTCGGGCTCTCCTTTTGATATCATAATCATGTGACAGGTGCGAATTCGCTTCCAATCATAATGTGGAACCGGTTCTTCTTTCGTGGCCTTGGGCTCGTGCTTCTGTGGCGACGCTACCCTCCAGTTGTCAGACAGAGTGAATTTGCCAAAGCTGATACTGATCTTCGACCCAATTCTTGAAGATGAAGCAATCTTCAAGAGGATGCCCTATTACTCGATGGTAAGAGCAATAGTTTGGGTCAGAGACTTCGCCTGCTTGTTCGGGGTTTTTGGACTCCGGCAGTGTAAGCATTCGATATTTTAGAGCAAGATCAAGTATCTTCTTCGTCTTGTCCTGAGGAAACGAGTACGCTCGACCCATTTTCTTTATGAGGGATAGATCAATAACGCTCGACTCCTGCTTGCGTGGCTTCTTAACCTTGCTTTGTTGCTGTTGAGCGCCTTTTCGGCCTTTCGACTTATTTCTGTTTTTGCGTCGAGCCTTCTTTATAAAAGGTTGACGAGGAGCGGCATTTTCATCCTTCACGGCCTGTTGGAGAAGGCGTTGTGTCTTGGCTTTCTCATAGATGACCATTTCGCGGTTATGATCGTCTCGGACTTTTTGACCCGCTTCTCTTATAAGCTTGTCCATTTGCTCTTCGAACGATGGACTGGGCACTTTTGCATCCGGAACTTTCACTGGCTCAGGATTATCGTCCTCCCATTGAGCATCCGCTTCTTTGTCGAAGTCATACACGACGTAGCAGCCGTGTAGTAGCTCTCGTTTCTTTGACTGGATCTATCCAAGCCCTTTCGTCTCCATTCTCCCGTTAGGCAGTTTGCGTTGAGTCCCGGGAACGTTCCAGACTTTATCATAGAACTTGGCTTTTCGAACGGTCTGCTTGAAGGATATCCCCTGGCGTTTCAGCAGCTTTTTCAAACCTTCCGTATAATATCTGGGGAGACGGATGGGCTGAAGCCTGTCGAGCATAGAATCCGCACCATGCCAAATTTCTTTTTCTACCTTGGTTTCTTCAGAGCGGTAGAACAAATTGCTTTCTCACTTTCTCGCCTGGGAGGGATGTAGAACGTTTGTAGCTCTTCTACATTGTAAATATTAAGTGCATCCAGTTCTTTATGGTGTTCAAGCGGCACCATGGCGACTTGCAGACTTTGCTCTTCATCAGCGAACATTTGTATTGAAGGCCGAGCAGAGAATACAGCATGGATCTCATCTTCTGAGTCGCTACCAAAAATCAACGTAGGGGCGGACGGTCCTGGCTTGTTGTGTTGGGGCGGACCCGAATACACTATCTCCTCTTCCTCCTCGGTATCACTGCCGAAGACAGGGATGGTGGCATTAGCTTTATTCTCCGGCTTGTGACACTTCTCCGTATCTTCGAAATCTGGTAAGAAGTATTTGGCATCTTCGTATTTGCGGACCTCGTTCACAGAGAACGGGTTCAGTTCTCCCGTCACGGTATACTCGAAACCATCCTTAAAATACTTCATACACTGATGTTGTGTAGAAGGGATGATGTTGTACTCGTATAACCATGGTCGGCCGAGCAAAGCGTTGTAGCATGTCTTTGCGTCTATGACGTGGAACTTAATGTCCGTGACGAGTAGTCCGAAACGTAGCGTCAGTATCACAGACCCACGAGTTCTTGATGACTGGAAGTCGAACCCAGAGATGGTGATCTTGTCACGAGCAAGGTGCTGGACGCTCATGCAGATTTCTTTTAACACCCGCACATTAAGGAGATTAACAGAGGATCCGTTATCGATCAGGATTTTGCCTATCTTTATATCATGGCAGTATCCTGAGACATAGAGAAGGCGATTGTGTTCGCACGTCCCAAGTAGAAGGTCTTCATCGCCAAAAGTCACATCGGCCGTGTGCACTTCCTCCAATTCATCCTTCATCTTTTCCTCGGCCAGGCATGCTTGGAATTGTTCTGGGTCTTGGAGTGCCTTAACCAACGAATCTCTTGCCTCCTTTGATAGCAAAAAGGCATCAAGAATGCTGAGCTGTGAGGGCAGCTTTCTCAGATGTGCTAAGACGTTGTAATCCACCTTATTCTTCTTCGGTGGGTTGTTGGCGTTTAGCTCTTCCAGAACTTGGTCATCTAAGACGATATCTTCAGAGACCTTTTCTTTCCCTTTATCTTTTCTGTTTGAGGGTCCGAGGTTCTTTTCAGGCAGCGTCCGATTCCGCAGCCGGATATTTTCGCAGACCTTCGGCTCTTCTTCTTTTCCCGAAGTGGATTCTTTAAAGAGAGGGGCAAGTTCCGGCTCTTCATCAAAATCGCTCCCGAATGTAGGCACTTGTGACCCGCCATTGTTAACCATGCGACAATTGCCGGTAGTTCTTTTAATCCCTTCGGTCGTATTTCTTTGCTCTCGACGAGTTTTACGCTTTTCCCATTTAAAGCGTTGTCGATGAGCAACATATCCTTGCCACCATCTATCGAAAGCTTTGCACTCTTGAGTGGGGTGCAAAATCTTTTGATGATATAAGCAATAGGACGGGTGCGTTTCCACTTCACCGGCGATGCTTCCTTTAGAGGATGGTAGCTTCATGCCCATTGATATGGCCTTAGCAAACTTTTTCCTCATCTTGAATTGGCTTTTGTCAGCGGTGGAGGCATTTTGCTCCAGCGGGATCATCTCAGCTCTTTCATCAAGTCGCTGGCGCTTGGCCCTTTCGAATATAGCCGTCTCGCGTTCTCGATCAGCTTTACTTTTCAGTCGAGCTTCGTTAAGGAACGCGTCAATCATTTCAACTGATAGTTCCGGAAATTTTGGTTTAAGATCTGCCCCCAGCGCTTCGGTACAAGCAGTTTCCTCATCGTCCGTGATCGAATGGGAAATCATATGACAGTTTGCCACATATTCCTCGGATTCATCCGATGAACTTTCTCCCTCATCTTCTTCTTGAAAGACGTGATTGAGGAACTCTTGGAGCGTAATGGGAGTCCGTGCCTTTTGGTTGTATTCATCCAGAGCGTCAATTTGCTTTTGTAAGTCCGTGCGCTGGTCGCCAGGTTTCACGGGCTTCTTAGATTTCTTCTTCTTCTTTTTCGAAGATTTTGACGGCTGGCTGCAAGTGCTTGAACCACCATCATCGGTCTTTGGAGTTGGACGTGGCTTCAACATCCCCTCAATGACCTGCGGTTCCAACGGGTTCTTCCACTTGATCGCTAGACATGTCTGAAGATCGTTTAACATCCTATTTGTCTTGGTTGATAATACAACCTCCCAAGGAGCTTCTTCAATGACGGAGCATGTTGCCCCCGGCGTATTCATCCCTTTAGAGGTGTGGGGCTGATGGGGATTCACCTTCCATTTATCAGATAACGCGAACTTGCCCTGTCGGTACTGGTTTTCAAGCCAATTTTTGAAAACGTAGCATTCTTCGATCGGATGGCCTAGTACTCGATGATAAGGACAGTAGTTAGGCTCGTTGACGTCACTTGGTTGCAACGGACGTTTTGGATCCGGCAGATTTATGAGTCTGTTGCGCAACGCCAGCTCGAATAACCTCCTCGTTTTATCACGGGGAAAGGAATAAGGGCGTCCCATCCTATCCTCAAGGGGTACGTACGGGCGCATATTATTTTGACGAGTAACCGGCTTCGAGTCGCTCGGTTGTTATTGAGCATTAGCGATGACGATTGCTTTTCCCTTCCCTTTGTCATTTCGGGAGTCCGGCCTTGGAAGAAGGGGTTTATGGCCCATTTGATCCATCTGCGCTAGCTTGTCAATCAAGGCCTGGAAGGTAGTTGGCTTGAAAAACATCATAAATTGCGAGATGGTTGCTTGCGGATCAAGGGTTCCCACAAACATACCCACTGCGGGAGCTTCTTCAATGCGCTGCTCGCACTTCGACCATAAATTCCGCCATCGTATAGCGTACTGAACTCACGTCTCGCCTGGCTTTACCCTGGCATTAATCAGTGCTGTCATCGGGGTATGTTCACTGGCACTTGCAAAACGTTGAGTAAACAGCAGCTCTATCTCCGCGAAGGTTTTAATAGAGTCGTTCGGGAGTTCAGAGTACCACTCGAACGCCGTATCTGATAAACTTCCAACAAACCGGCGAAGCAACAGCTTATCATCACCGCCGGTGTTGCCGCAAAGTGCCCTGAACTGGGCAACATACTGATGAGGATTGCCCGTCCCTTTGTAGACATGGAACTTTGGTATCGTATAACCTGGCGGGTACTTAATCTGATCGTACCAGCCCGGATACGGCCGCCCCGTTTTTACGACCTGACCGGCTGCTTCAGTCGCCTGATGAACCCGGATTTGTTGGGCGATGTACTCATCCAAATCAGCTTTGGAGATTGTATCTTCTTTAGCCGTCGACAGAGCTGGTGGAGGATTTGATGTCTCTCCCCTATCGTCTCCAAGGACGATCGGGGGCTCTTCGGCTGGAGGATCTTGTTGTATCATCATCCCTATCATGTCTTGGAAGAGGAGGCCCATACGCTGTATGTTGGCTGCTTGTTCGGCAGCCTCTTTATCCTTCTTCTCCAATATCCGACGAAGGAATTCGGCGTCGGTTTCTTCTTCTTGGCGTTCATCTGAGGACGCTTCGGGGTTCTCTTTTGGCCCGGTAAGTGCAGCCATAGCATTCATCATTTCTTGGAGCTTTTGCTGTTGCTTCTGTGCCTTGGTCACTGATCGGGTGAGCGGTCGATGACCTGTAGATATACGGCTATCTTCTTTTCCTGATGCCATGTAAACCGTATGAACTGTTATGCCCCCTGACTTGGGGCGTTTAGGTTCACCATTTTTAACTTTTTCCATTGACGCGGGAGTTTTCTCTGGCCTCCTTCTCTTGTGGGCCGTTGAAGTTGAAGGGACCGTTGTAGTGGGCACCCTAGCGATCGTTGTCCCTTGCTGTTCAATAGGACGGTCTTTTCCTTTTTGCACCTTCGTCTTCTTTCGTTGACGGGAGTGATCCAGGTCGATCACGGAGTCTTGAACTCTCCTCCAAACTTTATAAATTCTTGAGGACAGCCGTTGATGGGGCTGTTCTTGCTTCGTTTCTGGAACTCTCTCCGCAGGTGGAGGAGATCTCTTCAGTGTAGCGGTTGGAGAGTTCTTTCGTACCCTCCTCAGCAGTTCAAAGTTGTTCCCAGTTGGAACAGCAGCGTTGACTTCCACCACTAGAGCCGGTGGAGTTAGCCCTGAGGGGGAGTTACCCCCTGCTTTCCTCACTCGTTGCCAATGGCAACATCGAGCCTGACGAGCCGTTGGGACTGGCTCGGAGATTGAGACATCTTCTTTTTGCCCCCTGTCTGAATGAGGCGCCGCTGGTGTTAACCTCTTAAAGACTGAAGTTGTCTTTTGAGGGATGATATTCAACCTGTCGAAGACGGATCCTCGAGCAGGGGCAGGAGTATGAGTCGCCAGTCTTGAAAAGACTGACTCTCTGACAGGGGAACCCGCCTTGACGACTTCTGGAGCAGCAGTTATTGCTTTCCTTGGGACAGCCAGTTTAGAGTTCTGATTTAGTCTGGTGAAAATAGAGGCTGTTGGTTTGGTAGTTGGCGACCCGTTAACGGGGGCCGCCGTAGCAGTGAGCCGGTCGAAGACCGACTTTTTGTTCACTTCCGGTGTAGGTATTGGCGTAGGAAAGCTTGTAGGTGGGATCATGGTCCCGAAGAACAGGCCAGTGGTGGCTCGGGTCACCTGGTCTACTGGCAGAGTGAGGAAGGAAGCCGCTTGGGGCCCATATGCCACACCTCCGGGGGAGGTGGAGCGTCCATTGCAGTGGCACTTCAAGCAGTTGATGCAATTAGAGGCCATTGAATCTTGAGTTCTGCGCCAGGCAAAAGCCCAAATCTTAGTAACTTGAAATCCGAAGGCAACCATTTAACAAACCGCGATTGGTTCGCGAGGACGACACACGAAGTGTGGAGTGGAAAGAGGAAAAGGTCCCACCGGGCGTGCCAGAATCTGTTCCCCTCCGAACGGCGGCGCACAGGACCGCGGTGTCCTGACGCTGAGATTCGGGGCAGATGCTAATAGGTGCTATCCGTCCACCTCTCCGAAGATGCCAAGTTGATTTATGGCACCGTGTATCGGAGGTTTAGACGGATGCATCCGATGTAGCAGACTTCGTCAGATTTCCCCTCGCTTGAGGGGTTTTTGATTGTGGGGACGCTCTTCCCTGCAGGCGCAAGCCCCTGCAGTTAATTACGCTACCGCATCACGGTAACAACTTTCTCCTTCTCCGGAATTTCACTTCGTGTCGTGTGTGTTTGTTTTGTTTGTGGTTTCCCGTGGATTGTATACGGAGACTGAGTAATGTCGTCGCCCGTAGGACGTGGATTAGTCGAAATCCGTATTTACTTAGATTTGGGTTTGGTGTTTTTAGTTTAAGGATACGTTAGTCGTATTGAGACTAAGATCGACTTAAACGTTCGTCAAGGATACGTTAGTCCTGTTTTGGACTAAGATCAACTTGACGTGGTGATCCATTTAATATATGGCCGTTGGGACTCATCACCGCTCTAACGTCGTTGAAGGATTACAACGATGGATGTCAGAGGAGTTTAGAGATGTACCCTTGAACCAAAGTTGATTTGGAGTTTTATCATTCATTTAAATGTCTAAGGATACGTTAGCCGTATTTGGGGCTAAGATCAACTTAAACGGGACCGTTTAGATCCGGCAAAAGAGCATTTGGAGGCTCTATTGTTCCAGTTTAGGGACATAGTGGTCCATGCTCCAGTTTAGGGACATGGTGGTCCATATTCCAGTTTAAGGACGTGGTGGTCCGTATTCCAGTTTCGGGACATGATGGTCCATGTTCCAGTTTAGGGACGTGGTGGTCTATATTCCAGTTTAAAGACGTGGTGGTCCGTATTCCAGTTTAAAGACGTGGTGGTCCGTTATTAGTTTAAGGACGTCTCGGTCCGATATTAGTTTAAGGACGTCTCAGTCCGATATTAGTTTTAAGGACGTCTCGGTCCACGAGTTTAAGGACCCCGCAGTTCATATACGTGTGGTCGTTGGGACCCGTCACCTCTCTGACGTCCTCGAAGGATTACAACGACAGGTGTCAGAGGAGTTCGGAGATGTACCCTCGAACCGGTAGTAAATTGATTTAAGAGAGCAATCTTGCTCAGTCAATTTAAGGACTTACGGCCAAAATTGGGCTAAGTCCAGTTGAAAATGTTCAACATTTTATTTGCTTTTGCATCGCATTTCTTCTTATTTTTATCTGGGCTTTACCCAGAAAGGATGCAGAGCATCAATTTGTTTTGGGCTCTGCCCTTTATAAATGATGCAGAGCATCAATTTTATTTGGGCTCTGCCCTTTTATTGCTTTGCAATTTATTTTGGCCTGCTTGGTCTTTTTGATTTGGGCCTGGCCCTTTAAGAAATGCCTTGCATTTGTTAGGCACTTTGCGCCAATCAGAGAGCGCAAGCGCTCGTGGTGATGACACGTGTCATGTAGCGCAGTGCGCTGCGCTAGTGCGCTATGCTTGCGCTGCTGACACGTGGCGCGCTCTGGTGGCTTGCGCCAATTTCAGAGAGCGAAGCTCTATTCAAAAGCGCTGAGCGCAAATGGTTCAGGCGCTGACATGTGGCGCTCTCTGGTGGTTTGCGCCAGCCCAAGAGCGCAACAGTGCAGATTTATAAGTGCAAAGCATTATTAATTTGAGAATCTTTTTGATTCAAGAACAGAAGTGCAAAGCACTGTTAGATTTCTTGATCTAATTTAGAAAAGATAAGTTTTTTCTTATTTTAAAGAACCAAAGGTTCATGAAAAAGTGCAAAGCACTATTTTTATTTTTTTTATTCATTTTATTTAGTTATGTTTAAAGATCAATGATCTTGTTTTTAGATCACTGATCTGTTCATAAGAGAATTTTCTCTTCTTTCAAAGGTTTTTACCTTCTGTTGTTCTTGAGGAGTTCTCAAGAGTTCTCTTCTCTTTTTTTTAGAAAGATATTGATGCCTTTGAATTGAGATTTGGGGTCTCTTTTATAGTGCCCATAAATTAGTTAAATTTGTTAAAGAGATCTTTCTCTGAGTGATTTGGGGAATTTTCCCCACCGTTGGATCTTTGATCCAAGGGCTTCTGTTTTACAGAAGAAAATCTTCTTGTTTTAACAAGAACAGAAAAGATTTCTTGGAATTTTAATTCTGTTTGGCGCAGATGCCCCGGCGCGTGACACGTGTTGCGCAACGCACAGCGCAGCGCAATTGCGCCAGCGCATTTACGTTGATACGTGTCGCGCAGCGCAGCGCATCTGCGCTGACACGTGTCGCGCAGCGCACAGCGCAGCCCAACTGCGCTGACACGTGTCGCGCAGCGCAGTGCATGCACAACTGCGCTAGCGCATCTGCGCTGACACGTGTCGCGCAGCGCACAGCGCATGCACAACTGCGCTAGCGCATCTGCGCTGACACGTGTCGCGCAGCGCACAGCGCAGCGCAACTGCGTGAGCGCATCTGCGCTGACACGTGTCGCACCGCGCACAGCGCAGCGCAACTGAAGCGTTGCTTCCTTTAAATAGAGCTTTGCTCTGATTGGGCGCGCCTTCTTGGGCGCTGCGCTGACGTATCAGCACCTGACATGTGGCGCGTTGCGCCCGAAATTTGAAGCGTTGCTTCAAAATTTTGAATTTTGAATTTCAACAGAGCTTTGCTCTGATTGGGCGAAACAAGAGCTTATGAAGGAGGCACACAGCTCAGCTTATTCTGTACATCTAGGAGGCACAAAGATATACTGAGATATTCGACAGCGTTTCTGGTGGGAAGGCATGAAGCGGGAGATTGTTCGCTTTGTGGCAAAGTGCTTGGTGTGTCAGCAAGTTAAGGCTGAACATCAAAGGTTGCTGGTTTATTGCAACCACTTCCGATTCCTCAGTAGAAGTGGGAACATATAACCATGGATTTCGTGACGGCTTTACCGCGGAGTCCAAAGGGCGACAATGCTGTCTGGGTGATTGTTGATCGTTTGACCAAGGTAGCTCACTTTATTACTTTTCGGGTTGGTCAATCAACAGAAACTTTAGCGGAGCGGTACATGCAGGAGATTGTAAGATTGCATGGAGTACCAGTGAGCATCGTGTCCGATCGGGACACTTGGTTCTTATCACGCTTCTGGAGAAGTTTACAGGAAAGTTTGGGGACTCGATTGAAGTTTAGCACAGCTTATCATCCTCAAACTGATGGTCAGTCGGAGAGAACGATCCAAACTCTTGAGGATATGTTGAGAGCATGCATGTTGGACTTCAAGGGTTCTTGGGAGGATCATCTACAATTGGTGGAGTTTTCTTACAACAACAGTTTTCAGGCAACTATCCAGATGGCTCCATTTGAAGCTTTGTATGATCGTAAATGCCGTTCACCTGTTTGTTGGGACGATGTAGGTGAACGAAGATTATTGGGACCAGATTTGGTTGTGCAGACAGTTGAGAAGGTTAACACTATCAGAAATCATATGAAGGCAGCTCAAGACAGACAGAAGAGTTGGGCAGATCGTCGAGAAGACCTCTAGAGTTCGCTGTGGGTGATTTGGTATTCTTGAAGATATCACCGACTAGAGGGGTGATTCGTTTTGGAAGTCGATGAAAGCTTAGTCCTTGATTCGTTGGACCCTTTGAGATCGTGGAGCGTGTTGGTGGGGTAGCGTATCGTTTGGCGTTACCGCAGTCCTTGGTGAATGTGCACGAGTGTTTCACGTATCTCAACTCCGTAAGTATGTTCGTGATGAAACGCATGTATTGGATCATTCGGAGCTAACGGTACGGTAAGACTTGACTTTTGAGGAGCGACCGATTGAAATTGTGGATCGAAGGGAAAAGGTTCTTAAGAACAAGGTGATCCCTTTTGTGCTTGTTTCTTGGGGTAATCGCTCGCATGGTGAGTCCACTTGGGAACGAGAAGATTAAATCCGGCAGAAGTTTCCTCACCTTTTCTTGTAGTTATCTGTCTTTGTATTCTTGGAATTTCGAGGACGAAATTCTTTTTGTAGTTGGGTATAATGTAACACCCGAGCCCAATACTACTAATTTCAGTTACCGTTTGAATGTAGTGTGGCACGTATTTTATTTATCTTGCTTGATTGTTACTTATTGTAATTTTACCCCGTCAGTTCATTTCTGCATATAACAATTTATGGCATCTAAAATAAAATTAAAAATATTCATCATGGCCTACTTGATACCCCTAGCCTTGTGGTAGCGTCCGTGCATCGTGTTCTCATCCCGTTCAGTGAAACGGGCGAGTTTGGACGGCTACGCGCGCGTACGTGTGTCCGTTTTGGGGGTATGTTTTGTGATCATAAAACACTTCATTTTAAATTTTGGATCTCTCCTAAAATTCTATTATTTCAATTTCGAATTTTTGGACCCGACCCCGGCGCGATTTGGAAATGTTTTACTTTGCGCCAAAATCCCAAATTTTAATATATTTAAACCATCGAATATTTTCTTAACCTTATACTATATTTTTCCGTTTCAATTAAAATCTTTTGTTAAATTTCCTAAACCCACACATATTCTATCCCAGCCAATCACCTCTCTCTTTTATCTCGTGGGCCCCTCTCTCTATCTCTCTTCTCTCTTCCCCCATATCTCTCTCTCTCTCTTCCCCCATATATATATATATATATATCTCTCCCCCGTCTCTCTCTTTCTCTATCTCTCTCTCTCTATCTCCTCTCTCTCCCCGTCTCTCTCTATCTTTCTTTCTCTCTCTCCTCTATATTTATATCCCTCCTCATTTTCTTTTTTTTCAAACACAGAACCCATCGCGCAACCCTACCGCCGCCGTCTCCCTCGCCGTTGCAGCACCAACGCTGACGCGAACATCACCAGCATCCTCGCCTCCTCAAGCTCGTATCATCCACTTCCTGCTTCATCAACCCCGTGCACCCTGCACGCGCCTGCACACCCCGACCAGGCCAGCGCGCATCCCTGCACACCGTTGCACCGCCGTGAGTCGCTGCCGGTGACCCCGTCCCCGTGTCCCCGGCCCTCGCGCGCATCCCTCGGTGAGCTAGCATCCCCTCCTCTCTTCCTTTCTTCTTTTCTTTCTCTGTCGCGATTTTCTTGATCTGCAAGTTCTTGCCGCCATCATCGCAGACCATGCCGAAGCTCCGTCGACGAGGTCAGCGATCACCACCCCTCCACAGATCTGAGTGAGCACCCTCTCCTCTATTTTCCTTCCCTCCTTCTTTGTATTTCTTTTCTTTCTTGTGCATGTCTTGATGTTTTTCCACTGTTGTATACTTGGCCGGAATCCGTTGTTGCCGAGGACGTGACCCGACGTTCCAGTGTGGTACCCCGACCCGTGTGGTTCCATTGTTCGTCGTTTGGGTTCATTCCGTGAACCGTACGCCCGTCGCGAGTTTTCCCCGCCGACATTCTACGTTCCGTTTTCCCGATTCGCGACCCGTCGAGGCAAGTAACCCTTGCTACATGCTAAACAATATTTACTTATAATTAATGACACCCTAAAACCCGCAATTTAAGTTTGGTATTATAATTTCCCACTTTTTCATGTTCAATATTGTTAAATATCATTTATCTTTCAAAACTTGGAACCTACCTGTTGTAATTACTAATTTAGAACCTAATAATCACATTTACATGTTTTGATTACACTTTCACTGATGATGTAGCCTATGACACCTTTTCTACCGTTTTACTTCATTCGGACACTCGTATGCATTTTAACCTGTAATAGCTGTATTGAACCTTTATATAAATCATTGCACCTCTAAAGTGCTTAAATTTGTTAACATGATTAAAAGGCCATAATTGTCATACTGCATTCGCATAACATTGAAATCATCTCTGTGACACAACTGACAACTGTACTGCTAATTCAGTGAATCTGCCTATTGCTTACTTCATTGCTTATCTCATGTTGTTAATGCCCATGCTTGATTATATAACTGATTGTGAGTACACCTATGATATCGCTTGCTTCTTGAACTGTCTTGCTACCTACACATTGATTAACCCGACATGGTACCGTATACTGCTTGACTTGACATGATGCACCATGACCTGACCCGTTACCTGATCTTGTGTCTAATACCAACAAACCTGACATGTAGTCCTCATGGACTGTTCCTATTGTCTATCCAGACAAACCTGTTTACCTGATCCTGTGTTGGCATTAGTTTCCTGATTTTGGGATACCTGACTTGACATACACATATAACTTGGGGGTATGGGGAAATCAAAGGTGAAACCTGACTTGTAACTCGACAGTTCACTACCTGTATTGAGTGTACACATTCCTGTTTTGTGCCTAGCGGCATGTCTCGGCTTCAGCCGAGAATATTGTGGCCGTGGTCCCGGGTATGTACGGGATACTATCGAGTGTACACATTCCTGTTTTGTGCCTAGCGGCATGTCTCGGCTGCAGCCGAGAATATTGTGGCCGTGGTCCCGGGTATGTACGGGATACTATTGAGTTACATCGATGATTCATCAATTTGGTTTCAAAGACTTTAGAATAGAGAACCTGATAGAACAGTTTAGTTTACTCACTGCACACTACCCTGTACTGCTCTGATTCATATTATTGTTACTCTTGCTTTATTCATGTTTATATTGCATTGCCTGTTACCCTGTTATTATTTTATTACTTGATGACATGACGCGCTGACGTCTGGGTTTTGCATGGCTCAGATTCCGTACCGCTGTTGCACTCCGAGCAGGAGTACTTCAGCCAGCAGGCTGAGCTGTGAGTGTTGGCATCAGTTAGTTTTCTTTCCTGCATTTTTATTCCTGATGTGAGCCCGCATTATGAGACATACATTCCAGTTATTTTGTATTGGATCTTTCGCTTCCGCATTTATTTATTCTTGACTCATGTTATCTTGGATTATGGACATGTTTTAGATAGTTTTATTTTTGTTCCTGATATCTTTACAGCCGTAATGTGGCTGTGATGGATACTTCCTACCCACAGGTAGCATGATTGGCTATGTCACGTGCCCATTTTAGCGTACTCTGGGAAGCGGGGCATGACAGCTAGTTTATGAGCGCATTGCGCTATTAGTTTAGCGGCGCACACGTGAGAAGCACGTGGTGCACTTGGCACTGAGCGTCAGCCCATGAGCGCAAAGCGCTAGTTCAAGAGCGCAAAGCGCTAACTGTTAAGTGGTGCACTCGTAACTGACACGTGGTGTGCTAGGCGCTGAGCGCCATTCCAAGTGCACAGAAACGCATTTGATCAATTTTATGATCTGAGAAATAACTTCTCCCTTAGAAGAGACTTTGTCTCAAGCTCCTAAGAACAAAAGTTCTTACTTTATAGGAGATGCTTCAGTCTCTTGTATTGATGAAAGGCTTTGCCTTTATGGATCTATGATCCTTAAAAGAATTGAATTATTCTCTCCCCCTTTATTTTATAATGAGATGTTCATGGTCTTATTTAGATCTGTGAAGAAGTAAATTCTTCCTCTATTTATGATGAGATCTTTTGATCTCTTTGTAAAAGACCTTTGGTCTTATAGATCTATGATCTGTGAGAAAGAAGTAAATTCTTCTTTTTTAATTATGAGATGATTTCATCTCTCTGTTCTTTTACCTGGAAGAAAAGAAGTTCTTCTATTGAAAGCTTGGCTTTTCTTTCTGAGATTTTCTCAAAGTTTACGGAGGGAGTTCCTCTTTTTTTCTTTTGTCTCCATGAGACTTGAAATCTAAGGGCCTTTATCTAGGGCAAGATGATTTGTTCAATCAGTTAAGGAGATCTTTTCTCCAATTGATTTGGGAATTTCCCATCGTTGAATTTTTTATCCAAGGGCTTCTGATTTACAGAAGGCAATCTTATTGTTTTAACAAGATTGGAAAATCTTTCCATACAGAATTTGTTCTGTACTTTGGTGATTTTTAATCACCATTGGATCATTGATCCAACGGTGCTCTGATTTACCGAGCACAATCTTGTTGTTTAGAAAGATTTTGAGGAATCTTTCCTTAACGGAATTTAATTTTAATTAATTAATGATTTATCATTATTATTAGATCTTTGATCTGTCGGTGGGGAGCTTTTAGTTCCAGCGCTAGCACACCCGTACTTTACACGTTGTGCGCTGCTCAGAGCGCAGCGCAGTTAGTGCTAGCGCACACGTGCTTTGAATGTGGTGCGCTGCTTAAGTGCACCGCTCGTAGCGCTAGCGCACACATGCTTTGCACGTGGTGCGCTGCTTAGAGTGCAGCGCACCTAGCGCTAGCGCACACGTACTTTGTACGTGGTGCGCTGCCTAGGGCGCAGCGCACTTGGCGCTGCCTCTGAAGCGTTGCATCATTTCAAAATTTGAATTTTGAAGAGAGCTTTGCTCTGATTGGGAGAAACAGGGGCCTGCTAAGGACGGGCCGAGCAGGGTTGCTGCCCGGTGCTTCTTGGCGAAGGCTTTGATCCTTAAGGACGGGCCGAGCAGGGTTACTGCCCGGTGCCTCTTGGCGAGGACTTTGATCCTTAGCGCGAGAGGGGCCGTAATGGGCCTGCTAAGGATGGGCCGAGCAGGTTACTGCCCGGTGCCTCTTGGCGAGGGCTTTGATCCTTAAGAACGGGCCGAGCAGGGTTACTGCCCGGTGCCTCTTGGCGAGGGCTTTGATCCCTAGCGTCGTAGGGTAGGGAACTACCAGCCAGGAATAACCGAGCAAAGGCGAGTCCAGTTGCCTCTTGGTGAGGGCTTCGATCCTTAGCGCGGGAGGGGCCATAAGAGGCCTGCTAAGGATGGACCGAGCAGTGAAGCTGCTCAGTTGGTTCTTGGCGAGGGCTTTGATCCCTGGCGCTGCGGCATAGGGAACTACCATCCAGGGATAACCGAGCAAAGGTGAGCCCTGTTGCCTCTTGGTGAAGGCTTAGATCCCTGGCATCGTGGGGTAGGGAACTACCAGCCAGGGATAACCGAGCAAGGGCGAGCCCGGTTGCCTCTTGTCGAGGGCTTCGATCCTTAGCGCGGGAAGGCCGTAAGCGGCCTGCTAAGGATGGACCGAGCAGGGTTGCTGCCCGGTCGACTCTTGAGGTTTTTTTCCGACCTTCCCGGTGTGAGTATGGGGAAGAGGGACAGTCGAGGGTGACACGTGTCATGAACGCGTGGGGGAGACGAAGCGTCGGAGCTGCGTCATTTCGATTTGGCCGAGAAAGGCTCGGTGTCTGCCGCGTGGCGGTACAGTTTTGAGTAGAACGAGCAACTGTTGGACTCCTGGGCGTTGTGGGCTATAAAAAGGAGGGAGCGTTGATCAACCCTTCCTTCGCATCCAAAACGTAAGAATGGAGGACTTCACTTTTACCATCCCCGACATCGTAAACTTCGAGGACGTGTACCTCTACGATCAGCATTGCACCGAGGACATGGTGCAGTTAGTGATACGCCGCATTGAGGATCATTTTGGCCGACTGCTTCCCCGACACTCCTCCCTGCTCCAGTCGTTGATGTAATCCATTTGGAGGGCATTGCCGGGGCTCTACAACCCCTTGTCGAAACAGCTGAAGGACGAGGCGGTTGGTAAGCTAAAGTCTTTGCGGCGCTTCGGCCTGATCTCCGCGGGTCGGCGGGATCGCTCGGTGGCGCTCATTCTTGAGTGCTACTAATTGAGGCATGATGCCGACGTTCACGGGCGGTATCAGAGGCAGAGGTCTAAAGCCGCGAGGGCTCGGCTGGCGGAAATACACTCGGGGTACCACGAGCAATGTTCTCTGCACCCTCTTCCCCCGCTACTGTAATTTTTCTTTTTCGATGTACAGCTGAGGAGCCTATAATACCCTTTTGAATTAACGAAACTCTTCTTGCAATGTTTTATTGACCCCTTCTTATTACATAAACAGAAAGATCTTGAGAAAAGTTTACATTGCCTAAGTAAAAGAAGTACATGCTAGTAGATATTCTTTTTATTGGTACGGTTTGAGCTTCCCAGTGTTGTAAGGCCATAAAAAACGATCGGCTCGGTCTCCCTGGCCCTCATCCTCGGATGGCTGTTGGCCTCCACGATCGGCGTGGGGTGCCGAGCCTCGAAGGTACTCGACGTACCCCTCGCCAACATGACCATAATTTGGCCGATTTTCAACTCGCCGGGAGGGGGGCGCTGCTCCTGCTCGCGGTCAGCTTGCCGCTTGTTCTGCAAGTATGCTGCAGGGTGTCCCGAATGGATGAGCTCCTCGATGTAGTCTCGGAGATGCTTACAGCTCTCTTTGGAGTGGTTTTGCGACCTGTGGAAACCGCAGTAGGGGCCCGGGGTACACTTGGCCGCCGTGCGCGAGACCGGGGGGAGCTTGAAAAACCCCTCGCCCTTAGCTTCTTCTAGCAGTACCGTTTGGGAGACGTTGAGCGGGGTGTACTCCTGAAACTTCGGGGAGTAGGGATTTGACCGCTTAAGTCTTTTTCTCTCTTCCCTCGCTCTTTTCTTTTGGTCAGTTAGCTCTGCTCCGGGGAGATTTGCGTTCACCTCGGACTCGAGCTGGATCTCACACTCGGTCCAGGCTTTTACCTCGACCATGGTCTTGGGTTGCGCTAATGCAAAGGAGAGTAACCACCCCTTGTGCCTAAGACCAGACCTAAGTGCTGTAATGACCGTCTCGTCCCGATGTTCTAGGACCTTGAAAAGGGCGTTGTAGAAGAGGATGACGTATCCTTTGAACGTTTCTTTGTCCCCGCTCTTGATTGTGAAGAAACGGTCGACGGTCCGTTTCTTCCATCTGTTCCCGATGAAGTGGCCGAGGAATTAGGTGGCCAACTCGTCGAAGGTTGAGATCGAGCGCGGCATGAGTCCTCGGAACCGGTCTCGTCCGAAGCGGATGAGAGTGGTCGGGAAAGCTCAGCATTGGGCGGCGTCGGAGTTGTCTTGGAAGCTTATTCCTGCGGTGAATGCGTCCAAATGGTCCTTGGGGTCGGACTTACCGTCGAAGAGAGAGACCTTCGGGGGCTTGTTCCGGGAGGAGACATGGACAGTGAGCAGCTCCTCGGCGAAGGGTTTTGTGAGCGAGTCGGTGGCGTACTTAGCCCCGTCTCTCGAATAATGACCTTCCCGATGCATACCCCCAATCTTCTTTTCGAGGGCGTCGAGTCGGCCTTGGTATCCCGACGATTCGGCGCATTCTGATCTTTGGCCTTTGCTGTTGGAGACCTGTGTCTGGCCGCGGCCCCGGTTCCTCTCGATGAGGTCCTTTAGGTCCCCTAGCAAGGTAGTCTTCGAGCCTCCGTGACGAGTCCTGTCCGCGCGACCCCATCGAGGGAGGGGGTGTCGGTCATGCCTGGGAGCAGGCGAGCTGACCGACATCTCCTCGGGAGGGACGGGGGCATGAAGGGGCTCGGGGCGAGGCGTTCTGGCGACGGACCTCGGTGTTGAACTGTGGGGCACCCAGTGGGTCATAGAATATGTTGGCCCGGGAGATCTGCGGCCGTGGGAGGCTGTGAGGCGGTGGTCGGCAGTGCCGACGCGAGCAGAGTCTTCTCTCCCTCTGTATGGGTCCCGGTCCCAAGGTGGGGAGTGGCGACCTGGGGAGCTTTCCCCGCCGTTTGGATAAGGACGAGCGCATCCACGACGGACGTGAGTCGATCTATCCGGACGGCTAAGGCGTTGATGGTGTTCGGGGGAGGAGATTCGTCCGCGCCTCCGTTGTGAAGGAGGCGGCGGCTAGTGCTTGGATCGTCGCGGTGATCGCTTGCCATTGAGTTGAGATCAGAAGATGAACTTTGTTCAGTGGAATCAAGAAATTCCCACAGACGGCGCCAGCTGACGGATGTCGGATCACGTCAAGATGTTACCCTCCGTAGATCTGCTGTTGGCGATGATGGACGGCTGAGATTGGTTTGGAGGTTGACTCCTGAAGCATGTGGATTCTCAATGGGTTTGAGGTGGTTGAGGCCGAGCTACTTGCAAGGAAGTCCCGGGGTGGTTGTACCACCGAGGACCCTCCGACGATCAAGTTAGACCGGATATTTGAGCAGAGTAACGGCCGAGTGGGGAGAAAAAATGACTTACTTGAACCGTCTGAAGGAGGGGTTTATATAGTGGTGGCAACATGCAGGCAGGCGCGAGAATCACGCCGGCCGTTACGCTCCCGGCGTTACGCTCGCGTGATGGGCGGGATCTCCCATTAATGACGAGACATGCTCGTTAATGTGAGATCGTGATGGCGTGGAACGCGGGACGTGGCCGGCGGATATCTCGCGCGTGGCGAGATTCTCGGAAGTGAGGCGGTTGAGCCTGCGATAGGTGCCATCGGTCGGTCGATGAGACCGAGGAATACAAGCTCGGCGGGAGGCTCGGGGACGAAAGGGAGGCCAATGTATCTTGGTTCTGCGATAGCCCTGAGATGATCTGAGAGGGCCGAGGAGGCCTATTGTGCAGGGGGCTCGGAGACGAGCCAACGGTTGTTTGTAGGACGGGCATAGGAGTGGTCTGGTAGGCCACTGTAAGTCCTTTCTTGCAAGTTTCGAGACACGTCATCTGCCACGTGTCACGATCTGGGAGATCACCGGTATAGAGTATCATCACGCCGCGTCGTTGCCCTCGACCTCTCATCTTCCAACTTCCCCGTCTCTGTCCCCTCCCTCTCCATCTCCTTCCTCTCTCACCTCCGTCCCTTCAACCTCTCCAACAACCTCCGTCCTCTCTTTCGACCCGATTCTCTCGCTCCAGCATTACTCGACCCTAACGGATCTGCAGGCCAAGATCGATGGCGTGTTCGGAGGCGAGATTGGCACCGTCAATTACCAGCTCCCCGATAAGGATCTCGATGCCCTCATCTCGATCTCGTTGTAGGAGGATCTCGTCAACATGATGAATGAGCTTGATCACATTGCCGACGAGCCCGTAAGGTTGCAGATCTTCGTGCGGGGCTGCAGATCTTCATAATTTCACCGATGACGGTCATCCTGTAATCAATACGGAGCGGTGCTACATCGACGCCGTAAACGAGATCCGGATCGGAATCAAGAGGAAGGACAACATAAGAGGACAAAAATTAAAGGCTGAAGCAGTTGAGCTTGGTTTTGTTCATACACAAGTTTTGATGTGGATTTATCAAATAAAAGTTTAGCAATATTGTCACCCCAGATATGTAAGGATTAGATGAGGTTTTAAAAATTTAGTTGTGGATGGTATAAAATTTAAGAATTTATCTATGTTTTTACTCTTGAGATTCGAATTCGAATTGGAAATTTCAATTTGAAAACCTATTCTTCTTTTGATTAAGCAAGGTAAGTACCGACCCGCAAGGTTCATAAAAGGTTCAAATCTCTTCCCTTTCTCTCTCTCTAGACTTCTATTTTCTCTCAGGTTCGAAATTAGGGTTCCCAAAGTTACGATCTTTATTCTTCTTTTATCTAATAAACATATCACGATCTTTATTGTAAGCTTCATATAATCTCGGCTCGAATCGATCTCAGCAATGGAGAGGTTGCACCGCATATTCTCCGGCGCCGGCGGCATCAACCACCCGCCATCGGACTCTCCTCTCCTCGACTCATCAGAGCAAGTCTACATATCATCCCTCGCCCTTCTCAAAATGCTCAAGCACGGTAAGATCAGGGCTAGGGTTTTGTTTCTCAGTTGAAAAGTCAGGGTTTTGATTGTTCGTTTTTGAGGGTATGATTGTAGGTAGAGCTGGGGTTCCAATGGAAGTGATGGGGCTGATGCTTGGAGAGTTCGTGGATGAGTACACGGTTCGAGTTGTGGATGTGTTTGCAATGCCGCAGAGTGGGACTGGGGTCAGTGTTGAGGCTGTTGATCACGTGTTTCAGACCAATATGCTTGATATGCTCAAGCAAACTGGAAGGTAGCCTTTTTTTCGATTTTTTCTTTTCAGTTACATAATTGTATGATACTATAATGGTCTTCAATCATATAGCGGTAAATATCAATGTTGAAAATAACGTTAGTGTAGTGTTCTGTTTCTAAAATGCGAAATAGGTTGAGTTATGCTACATAACTCAAAATATTGAGTTACGTAACGAGGTTTCTTCAACATTGGTGGTAATTTAGTTGCTTAGTATTCATTTCGTGGAGTATAACTTGTGTGCTCTTAAGTTTTGCTTTGTTGTTGGCGCTTTTTGATAGATATATTTGTTTTGCGGATTACAATTCTTTGTCATCATAGCCCATATTTATGTATAAAAAGGTTTCATCTGTTAGGTGTAATCCCATCCGTAAAATTTGATACCTCTCTTGATTATAATGGTCAAGAAACTATGGAAAAGAGAAGGGGCTTTATATAATCTTGAACGGCTGGTCGACTAAATTCTTGTTGGCTAGGGAAAGGTCAGAGAAGAAAGGAAAATATTATAGTTTGGTTATAGGAAATTATGTTCGACTCCAAGGCATAGATGAGATAAGCAAAGGAGAGAACTTCAGGGAGCGAAATAGAAAATCGAATACATTCAATTTTGATGAGAAAAAGTTTAGATGATGATGCAGAGGTTCACTCTTATCCCTGATTACCATAACTTACGGTTGTGTGGTCTCTTCTTTCTAAACTTGAGGTTGAGAACTATAGAAATTTGGGCACGACACTACTTGTAGGGATTAATAATTTTTTATAGGTTAGTTGCTACATGGTCTTGTCTTTGATAACATTTGAAAATTTTCTAACTAAAGTTCTTGATGGCTGAGATTTCATGTCCTTGCACAATTCAATGCGTAAACAAGTATTTAGTTCTACTTCATGTTCTGCTGATTATATAACTTTAAGCTGTAACAAACATGAGGTACCCTGCTCTTGAAACTTATCACTATCTAAGTGTATCCTCCTTAAAGATTAGGTTAGATATGAAGCATGCTTTATGCCAATTAAGTTCATCAAAGGGGCGGCCAGATAACTTCTATATACTTACAGCGTTAGTAACCCTCTCTGAGTTGGTTTTAAATATTTCATCGACAAAGATCCACTCTGAAGAAAGAATTGCCTTATACATGGTGAGTTATTGAGCGAGAAGATCTCCCTAATTGCTTAAGGCAGCGGATTAATATATGCTTTGTGTTGCAAAGTAAAGAGATATGGCAGTGCACAAAGTACTGTTCTGATTGCTTTTTCAATGATGCGCAAAAAACTTTTTCAAATCGCTCCAATTCTGTAGTTACCAACTTTATAGCCTAATGTTGGCTACTGATGAATGACTGCAACTGGGGTGATAGTTCATTAGGAATGTGCTTTAGGATTGTACTTCTGTTTTTCATGGAGTAATTTATTTCCTTGCTGAATTTGGCACCATTCTTAAATCAGTACATCGTTTTTCTTACTCTCTAGCACTGTAATGGTGTTTCATATGGGTATAATTTATTTCTCTTGGTGATTATGATGGCATTTTCTACAAGTAATTATACACATGATATATGTGGTTCTCTCAGCTGAGGCGTCCAAGGCGAGGCTTTGAGGCAAGCTTATAAGTGATTTTTATTTAAAAATTAAAAATAAATAAATTTCATGTTATTTCTCTCTTGTTTCTGTTTACGTATACTTTCTTTCTTCTTAATCATAGAGAAGTAATTGAACAAAAAATTTCGAGAAAATTAGGTTTCTAATTCCAAATAGAAAAGTCTTTTATTCCTTTATTTCACATTCTTTCCCTAATCCTCAAACCGACCTTGCAAAGTCTCGTAGGCGGTTTATATGTTTGTCACCTCACTTCACTCAGGCGGTCGTCTTTTTAGCGCCTCTTGCCTCAGGCGATAGACAGGTTTCGTCATATTGACGTCGCCTTTCGCTTTGGGTGTTCCAACCTATAGCCTCTTTCTTGGTTGCGTCTTTGCTTTTATTTCATAGTGCATTTGAATGAAGCCGGAATAAAGGGTGGGGTGCAACACCCTACTTTTCTTGTTTTGTCTATTAAGCTTTTATTTTTAACTCCTTGAACATGGATAAATTCAATTGTTTGATTACAGGCCAGAAATGGTGGTAGGATGGTACCATTCACATCCAGGCTTTGGTTGCTGGCTTTCTGGTGTTGATATCAATACTCAACAGGTTCTCTTCTACCTATGTTATTTTGTTCTACTGTATTTTTATTTAGTACTATATGATGATAGGTGATATTATGGTTTCATTGACATAAGAGTCAAATTAGCCTTTTTTCACTGTTGAAAGCTATAAAGAATACTTATATTTGTAGTATCTTCAGAATGCAAACCGCATACCTCAGATGCACAATCCTTTTCTTCATCTTTCTCCATCACTACCAGTTTGAATTATTTGCTTGCTGACGGATCTGAACAAGGAGCGGATGTTTCCGACTCTCTTTGTTGGTCCTGGCAGTGCAGCTAATCCATTGATATAATATGGAAGATAAAACCATGAATTTTGGTAAAAATTCACTAATATTTAGTTACTTTTTAAGCATTTCTTCCTATTGTTTGATTGCTTGAGGATCTTCATGAAATTTCTTTTGCACATTCAATTTAGTCAATAGTTTTGATTAATTCATATGGAAAGTCTTCTATGTGGCCAAATTGTATTTAAGGATGAATTAACACAATTCCTTCCAGAGTTTTGAGGCTTTGAATCCTAGAGCAGTTGCTGTGGTGGTTGATCCAATCCAGAGCGTTAAAGGGAAGGTGGTTATCGATGCGTTCCGCTTGATCAATCCACAAACCATGATGCTTGGTCAAGAGCCTCGCCAGACTACCTCCAACTTGGGGCATCTGAATAAGCCGTCAATTCAGGTTTGCTGCTTGCTAAAGTTGTGATCTTTGATTGTTATCTTATAACACACTGACTTGACCTGCTTACTGAAAAAATTCAGGCATTGATTCATGGACTGAATCGGCATTACTACTCTATAGCCATCAATTACCGGAAAAATGAGCTTGAAGAGAAGATGTTACTGAACCTTCATAAAAAGAAATGGACTGATGGGCTAACATTACAGCGATTTGATACCCACTCCAAAACCAATGAGCAGACTGTTCAGGCAAAGTCTCTTGGAAACTTTAAGCTTTTCTTCTCATTTATCGATGTTTTTTTTCCTTTTGTCTAAGTTCCAGGAAATACCCCCTTCACTTTTTTGCCGTATATCTGGAAATACCCTCTTCAAAACCTGCACTTTGCCCCTTTCTTAATGGCCGTTAAAATTTTCTTTAAAAGTCAAATTTTGATTATGAAAGTACCTCAGTAAGAACATTAATTATGAACCTGTAGATGAGATCGGAGAAACAAAATAAAAGTTTAAGGGTATTTTTGGGAAAATTTAATTTAAAGGAAATAATAACACCTTTAAAGTCTGGGTTTGCTATGGGGCCAAAAGTAAAAGGTATTTACTGCAATATATAATTATCTTTCCTGTAATATTAAGATCTCATGAGGCAGCAATTGTGGGTTGATTGTTATCTTTTTGCTGATTTGTGTTTTTGTGATCGTGTGAGCAGGAGATGCTGAACTTGGCAATCAAGTATAACAAAGCTGTACAGGAGGAGGATGAGTTGCCTCCAGAGAAGCTAGCAATTGCAAATGTAGGGAGACAAGACGCAAAGAAGCATCTCGAGGAGCATATTTCCAATCTCATGTCCGCAAACATTATCCAGACATTGGGAACCATGCTTGATACTGTCGTCTTTTAGTGGAACCTGTGAAGATGAATGGACTTGCTCTATATGTATTTGTTTCCTCTACCTGAACGGAACATCATAATTTGTTTTCTCAATCGTATGGAAGAAGTATCTTGTTGGGTTGTTATTACTATTAAACATTATGTGCTCATGATATGTTTTTAATCTAAGCTTCTCTTATGTTCTGTGCAATATTGTTGCTCTTGTATTTTGAATGTCTGATGCTTTTAGTGCCCTAGCATTGTAATCTGATTTCAGTCCCATGAAGAGCAGAAAGTCAAGATTGCATCAGAGAATCACTAGTAATAATATTCTAATAAGCCATTGCTTGATGTATTCAGAACTGGTTGTCATCCTATTTCCCGAGAAATGCAGCTAATAGGACCTAAGAGTTGCAAGGTTTTTTTTTCCTCATATGATTTGGGAAAGTAGGCTGTTGAAGCCTTGCAGGTTCATGGTTAGCATCATTTCTTCATGCCAACTGTTCCAACTTATAAATTTACTGAGGTCGCAATTCTTTCGCCTGAAGTTTCGTAAGTTAATGTACTGGATAAGATATTTCTATATCTGATGTTTACAAGTGAGATCAGGTCATGTTTGGCAACTTTCAATTCAGCAAAAAAGTTATTTTTTCCCCTTTTCTAGAATTGATCTGCAAACTAATAATCGTGTTTGATGGATGCAGGTCCAGTCTTCCTGAACCAGTTTATTCGAGCGGCGGATGTTCAGTATCTATCAGAAAATGCATGCACCTGAATGAGCTTTGGGCCTTCTAGGAATCCATTGCTGGCTGATGAAGTAGGTAAGGAAATGGTTGATTCTGGTACTTACCAACTTGGCTAGAAACATAAAGGGCCTGCTCTAAGAAATCTCTGAATGTATTCTTCAACTCCATGGTGTGCTCTTTGTCTGGTGCTATAATTGAGGATGTGAATTCAAGATGCATGTCCGTAATTTTGACACTGGAGCTGCATAAATGCAACATACCACTGAATAATCCTTTGTCGTTGTTTAAGATTGTTTACATTCTTGGCTCTAGATGAAGATGGTAGCCATGGCTTTCTGTGCAGCTCCTCATGTTCTACTCATTTTCGCGATGACCCTCTTACACTCTATTAAGATTTTCCCAGCCGCTTCTGCTGAAAATGACAGACGGGTACGCATTATTAACATGGAAATTAAATGTAGTGTATTTTATAAGAATGTACAATTGTTTTAGTGTACTTCAAAAGGAGCAGATTTTCTTAGTTGTTTGTATTGATACAGTTTGGTTGTTTAAACAGGTTTATATTGCATATATGGGAGAAAAGCCAAATCATATGTATAATGCAGAGTCCATTCATCTTAAATTATTGGAACAGGTCCTCGAGGGCAGGTCTGTTACCTTTTTGCTTATCAAACTTGAAATTACTATATTGCAGCAAGCTACATGAAAAGGTTAAACAAAAGAAGAATGAAAAATTATATATAATTTGAGCATTTGTATTTAAAATTTTTTTGACCGTGGTAGAATTTTTGTTGGGCATTCAGTACAGCGGAGCAAATGAGTCCTTAGTTTACAGTTACGGAAGAAGCTTTAATGGCTTTGCAGCTAAACTGACTGTTAACGAGCGTAAAAAACTAGCTGGTAAGAAGAAAGGAGACACTATAACTTGATTTGCTTTCTCTCTCTCCCTCTCTCTGTGCATTGTTTATATATGTATTTCCTCATCTAATAGGCAATTGATATTTGATGACTACCATACATTATTTTTTGAAAAATTTAATAGACAAGGAAGGCACAATATCAGTGTTTCCCAGCAAAATTCTCCATCTCCACACCACGAGATCATGGGACTTCTTAGGCTTTCCCGAAAAAGAAACAGAAACCCCATTGTTAAGAGTCAAATGCCCTCGTCGGCATGATCGATAGCGGAATCTGGCCAGAATCCTCAAGTTTTAGCGATGCGGGGTTGAGTGCACCTCCAAGTAAATGGAAGGGTGTTTGCCAAAACATCACTTGTAACAAGTAAACTCTTCTCCCCTCTCAAATTTTAGGTCTTTTGCGTGTACAGCGGGATTTCGTCCCCGCTTCTTTAAAAAATTGCACTTTATGTCCTACAACAGATTGATTTTTTAAAATCTGTTTTCTGCCATTCATCACTGGCATTGCCTACTTAGTATTAATACTGAGGAGTACAGGAAGCTGTAGGAAGTTTAAAAAAAACAGAGTAATATGCTCCTTTTGAAATTTAAAAAAAGAAAAAAGTGTTGGTCCTTCTGAAAGGAGAGGGTAGTATCCTGATAATTTGATATACAAGCAAAAGTTGGCAGGGGGAGGACTGCAATAATTCAAAGCTGTAAAAAAAATAGCTTAAAAGAATGATGAAATGTTTGCTTATAAGTTTTCGTCTAGCAAGCGCACATTCCCTAAAGGGTAAATGACCACATATCTGTTCCTTTGTGAAATATACTGTCGAATAGCTAATAATCAGGTGCATACGTGATTTGCATTGCCCATCCGATATTCAAAACATGTATTACAAACTCATTGTCCCATAAATAAACACCTACTTCTTTCCCCTTTTCCCCATCGGTACATCTTCACTTCCATCTTTATAATATTTTCTCAAGATATTTTATAACATATATATTAAAAGTTATATATATGTGAAATACCGCTTAATTCGATTATGCAACGTATAATCTGTTTAAGTGTTATGTGGCAAACCAACTAAAGAAGGAATACGTGTTTTATAACATTGCTGCAATTTAGCCTAAAACCCTACTTTCTTTATATAGTGCTCATTTTGTATTTGTTGCTATATGAAAAAATAGAAAAATCATCGGTGCACGCTGCTCCTACAGTTTGGGTTTCCCTAACCCTGATGAGAATTCTGCTCGTGATGTTCTCGGACATGGGACCCACACCGCATCCACTGCAGCCGGTCGAGCAGTGAAGGACGCGAGCCTATATGGGATCGCAAGAGGCACAGGTCGAGGCGCAGTCCCATTAGCAAGAATTTCCGTGTACAAAGTTTGCTGGGGATCGCTGGGATGTACAGATCATGATATTTTGGCTGCTTTTATGACGCAATTGCTGATGGTGTCGATATCATATCTGCGCCCCTAGGGCTAAATGCAATTTTGAGATTTATTGAGGATTCGATTGCTATCGGTTCGTTTCATGCAATGAAGAAAGGCATTTTGATGTCAGCTAGTGCCGGTAATGCTCGGCCAAGGTGGTTGTGTATGCCTTTCATTTCGATCCTTATTGATTTTCCATAAATCCAGATTTATCTACAAGGCAAGTGATAACAGATTCACATTTATCTACATGGCAAGAGATAACAGATTCAGACTTATCGACAAGTAAGGTGGATATTTATTAGTTGGGAAATTAGTTATTTAGACCTTTATCTAGTTATTTAGACTTATCTCTAATATATTATATATAGTGTAGTATTTTGTAACCCTAGAGATTGATATTTTTGAGATAGTTTTCTGAGAGAGAATATTTGTAAGAGAGATTTGTATTCGTCCACCATTTGTACTCCTCCACTTTTGGTTATTAATAAGCCTTCGTCTTCGCCTAATTAGTAAATTCTTGTATTTTCTATTTGTGTGCGGTTTTGTTTCTTCTCTGTATCGTTTGTTTTGTTTTTGTCACGACCCGAAATTACGGAACGTGACTGACACTAAAATTACGAAACGTCTCAAGGCGTACGTAATCTAAATAATTTAAAGCCCAGAAATCAAAACCATTTAAAGAAATAGAGTGAATGAAAACTTATTTAAAGAAAGCGATTTTAACCAAATAAGTCGCATTACTCATTTTAAAAGCAACATTAGATTGTTTCGAAAATTTCGGCAGAGTCTTCTTTGTAAATACCGGCCTCCAAATGGGTACAACATATGAAAATACATATAAATGATGAAATAAGGCATCCCCAAACGGAAGTTAGCTCTTCGCCCATGGCGGAATCACAACCACATGCAATATGTATATCAAAAGTGCACAATAAGCATATGAAAGCAATGAAATAAGAAAATACCGCGTTGGCTCAAGTGAGCATCGACACCAAACACCACAATACAAGTCTCACGAGTCTCACTGTCTAGTCCAATATACAAGGGTAGATGGAGTATACTAGATACAAATAATATATATGATGGGATAAAATATCCTCGCAACCCACGTACGAGCAATGCCGCAAGTCCAAGCAAAAGGAACAAAATGAGGAAGTGCGCCCGCCGCTACTGTCCCGACGGGTCGGACCTGCAAGATACTGTGGCACAACGGGGGTGAGTTGCCAACTCGTGAGCAGTAAGTAATATCATACAGATAATCGCAGGTATGCACGAACATCGATAATCTATAACATGCAATCTGATGGCATAAGTATGGCAATATGGATATGCAACAATCATGGTCAAGGTGCATCATCAGGGTACTACAACTACATGAACAATGCATATCAAATAACTACCGAGTATAGGATAAAACATATCATCATCAATGAATTATCATCGTGGAAAAACCCGGTGTCCATCAACGACACTCTAAATCCCAATACCTCAGGCGTCGTCACTCTTATCGACCCTCATATCCGTAAATCTCATGGAACCTGAGTGCCCAATATCGACACTCGAAACATCATGAAAAACCCGTATCCAACATCGACACGTAAATCCATATAACTCGGGCTCCGTCAGTCCGGATCGACCCACATCCATCTCACGACTCCGGTCGGTATCCTTCGGATAACCGCCAGGTCCAACCAATCACCTGTTGGTAGTGCTCCCTCTACCAGGCTCATTTTTTACACCATAAAAATCATTTCTTGTCCCGGGGTACTATACCGGGTCCACCATGTACCCGCAGACGGTGCCTACCGCTCCTCAAATCGGGTTTCAACATAAGTCTCAGAATCGAGAAAACTCATGGTGGACGCACCGAAATATCATATCAAGAGAAACCGGGTTTTCAAAATAATGCATATTTTCTTGAAATATCCCTACGGTTCTCAAATCCATAAATCACATGAAATTCGTATCTCAATGCGTAAATCCATGAAATATGATATTGTAACATATCAAGGGAAAACCGCTCTTTTAAATGAATCCAGTTTTTAAATATATCATGCGGTTCCCAATTTCTCCGAAGTCAATGCAACATCATATAAATGTATATATGTAGCTATAGTAAGGTATGTGTATATACATGTAAGTATGTATGTATGATGCATTTCATATGCGCAATAGAACAAGAATCAACGTCTCAATGTCAATAACAATACAATACCGCATATGTGTATAGGTTGTGCGTGTCATGGCAATTACCAATGGTGTGTGTAGCATACAATTTAGTGCTCGTGCAACATGAACCGTCAGTAATGGTGCAGTGTCCAATGGGTACTAAGTCAAGGCATAACAAGTAATGGTATGCAATGATGCTCATGCACAATCAACTCATATGCATATAACATGTGACTATAATATCATATCTAGCCCTGACGCTTAACGCCATACGGGTGATTTCCCCGTAGATGTTAAATCTACTCACTGGGATGCTCGGCTAATCTATCCGATTTCGGCTCTGCCATTTCCGCGCCATATCCGACGCCTTTGCACCCGATCCTAGAAATGTACACAAGGAAATAAGAGACTAGATATATAAATCGTCGCGGACACAAACAATACAAGTCAACCACGCGCACTAACTAAACGCGCACGCAGTTGGTGCACAAAACGCGCTCGCGACAACGCTACAAACCACAACTAGGGTCGCTATACGTGGCAACTACCAAACCAAAAACCCAATCGCACCAATCGCGCTTTCACAACACACTAAATATTATAGGATATTGCATGTAAATAATCGCAATGTCAAATTGAACCAAGATCTAATTATTACAAAAACCTAGTAAGCACAACTTGCCATTTTAGTTCAAATCTAAATGTTTTATCAAATCCAGTGGCCACAACATTCATCTAATATCATAATTAGGCTTTACAACTCTTAACTATATTTTTTTAATCTCATTTATCAACATTTACCATGAAATTAGTTTGCAAAATTATGTAATTAGGACAATTTAAAATTAACAATTATCAATTTAGCAACTAGGTTAGGTTTTGCAAATCTTAAGATGTTAAACTACACATTGTAAACATGATCAAGTAGTAAAAACCCTAACTTGGATCCAAACCCATCTCTTGCATTTTCAAACTTCAAATTGAAACCATATTACTAACTAAATGAGTTTGATTTAAGTATTTAAACAACAAATTAACTATAGAGTTAAGATTTATACCTCACAAGTTTGAGATCAAACTTGAATTCTTAGCCTCCCAAAAAGCCATCTTACTCCTAGATCTAAGTTAGTTTAGGCTATGGAAAAATGGGCAAGGGTTTACTGAAGAATCTGTGGGACTTTATAAGGATTTTTGATGGATTTTTGAAGATTTTTAATGGAAAATTTTGGGAGGGGCTGCTGCAGGAAATGGGGGAGGGTTCAACCAGTTTTTAGAGGAGAGGGGAGAGAGTGAGGTGAAGGAAATACCAAGTCAACAAAAAGCCCATACCTCAAAGTTAAACACCATAACTCTTTTCTTTATTGTTCTCTTTTTAAATTCATTTCAATTTAAACTTTGAAGTGTAAGGGATGTGTGGTGGTAGGGGGGACGCCCAAGGCTCGACCAGCAGGGGAAGTGGATGAGTGTGGGTTTGTGTGGGTGTTCCCAAGCCAAGACAAACCTCTCCTAGCTCATTAATACAGCATACAACATAATTCTATTTTTATTTTATTTTATCTCTAATTTATTTTACCCAAGAATGAACTAGAATCTTGGAACCCAAATGAGAAAAAGAAAACATGTTACAAACTTGGTTTAAAGTTGTCATGGTTCACATTTGACTAATTAACCCATTCTCATTTGTAATTATCACTAATTAAACGTATTAGTGAAAGCTTAAAATAATATTTAAAATAATTAATTAAGAAAAATATTTAAGTAAACTAGACATTAACAAGTGACAATTATACACAAACACTAGAAATTACACAGTTAAAATAGATGTATTTAAGCCTATGTGGACAAAGATTATATTTTGGTTTTTATGGAAAACACCAGTTATTTTAACGATTATCAGAAAATTTCCCTAAACGATTTTCAAAACGTTACAGTCTTGATGATTGTATCTGTCACAACAAATTGGTATCAGAGCATTGTTGCGTTTGTGTGGGATTTTTTGGTTGAGCCGTTAGGTCTTTAATTGTGCGATCTAGGTTATCGGTGGATAACGATATTTGTGTCCACTTCCCCACTTTCTTAGATCGTGATTTAGAAGTTTTAGGCTTCATTAGCACTCAAGGTGTTTTTTTAGATTGATCCCGCATTATGTCTTTTATAATTATGAAGTTCGATATCGAGAAGTTTGATGGAAATATGAGTTTCTGTTTACGGCAAGTCCGTATGATTGCCATATTGACTCAAAACAATTGGAGAAAGGCGAATTTTAGGAAGGATGCAAAGCCTTCTACTATGACGGAGGAAGCTTGGGAGGAGTTGAATGAAAATGCCATCATAGCTATCCAGTATGTTTGACAAACGAATTTCTATAAGAAGTTTTGGTGGAGAAGACGTAGGCTAATTTGTGGAAGAAATTGGAGGAGTTGTATTTGAGAAAATCTCTCACGAATCGACTCATGTTGAAGCAGCGTCTCTACACATTTCGTATGTCATAAGAGTCTCCAATCAAATCTTACGTCGGTGAGTTTAATTCAATCATTACAGATCTGGGTAAGATTGATATTAAGATTGATGATGAAGACCGGGCTCTTCTTTTGTTGTGTTCGCTGCCACCCTCATATAAGCACTTTCGTAACACTATGGTTTATGGACGGGATACGATCTCAATCAAGGATGTTAAAGAGAACTTGATGAATAAAGAGAAGATCGACAATAAGTTGACTTCTATCGAAACGGATGGTTCGTTGTCTGGCTTATTTGTTCGAGAGTGTGCGTAGAAAAGAGACCCGGAAGCCAATAAAGAGAAGTCGAGATCGAAATCCAAGTCTAGACCTGCAATTATTGTAAAAAGAAAGAGCACTTCAAGGTCGATTGATTTAAGTTGCAGAACAAAGCTAAAACAGGAAAACAAATCGAAGGAGTTTTCGGCTGAGGCGAGTATAGCGAAAGGAGGAGATTTTCTTATGGTTCTTGACCACACACATCGATTCAAGAACGGGTAGATTATGAATTCGGATTGTTTCTATTATATGTGTCCCAATAGGGATATGTTTACCACTTATGAGTCCGTTGACGATGGAGTGGTTTTGCAATAGTTTGTGTCGAGCTATTGGTAAGGAGGCAATCCAAATCAAGATGTTTGACGGTGTAGTTAGGATATTTGCGGAAGTCAAGCACGTACCTAACTTGAAGAAGAATTTCATCTTTTTAGGTGCACTCGACGACAAAGGTTACAAGTTTTTCGCTGAAGGTAGAGTTTTTAAGGTAACCAAAGGTGGTCTAGTTGTTATGAAGGACTCAAAGAAGGGGTTCTTATATGCGTTGCAGGGTTTGACAACTACAGGATCAGCGGCTATTTCATCATCCAAATCTATGACGGATTCGGAAACTACCAAATTATGGCACATGATGCTCAGACATATGTGTGAGAGATGTTTGGCCGAGTTATCGAAGCAAGGCTTACTTGGTAGGAGGAGTACGACGAAACTGGAGTTTTGTGAATATTGCGTTTTTGGGAAGCAGAAACGTGTTAGCTTCAGTTCGGCTGTGCAAAACACAAAAGACACTCTTGATTATATACATTCAGATCTTTGGGGACGCTCTTCAGTTGCTTCTAAAAGAAACAGTGCTAAGTATCTTCTTACCTTCATTTATGATTTTTCGAGGAAGCTTTGTGTCTGCTTCTTGAAAAACAAAAGTGATGTGTTTACTATATTCAAGCAATAAAATACATTGCTTGAGAAGCAGACAGGAAAACAGATCAAGAGACCGAGGACGGACAATGGGTTAGAGTTTTGCGGTGGAGATTTCAACAAATTCTGCAAAAACAAAGGAATAGTTTGGCATCATACTATTGTCTATACACCACAGCATAATGGAGTTATGGAGCGAATGAACCGGACTCTTTTGGAGAAAGCACAATGCATGTTGTCCAACGCAGGGCTCGAAAAGGAGTTTTAGACAGAAACGGTAAATACGGTTATATTGTGAATCTGTCACCTCGTACATCTCTAGGTTGTAAGACACTAGAGCATGTATGGTCGGGAAAACATGCTGATTATTGAATATTTGAGGTATTTGGTTGCCCCACTTATGCACATTGCAGTGAAAGCAAATTGAATTCTCGAGCGAAGAAATGTATATTTCTCGGTTATGCTACCGGCGTTAAGGGTTATAGGTAGTGGTGTTCGAATCTAAAGTCGTCTAAATTTATGATTAGCATAGATATGACTTTTAATGAATTTAATATATTGAAGCCGAAGATTGTGAAATCTCCAGTTGAAGACGATTTGAAGAAGGAAGAGCCGAGTGTTGATATTGAGGTCGGTGAAAGCTCGGGTTGGCAGGAGATCTCTCCTTCACCATCGTCCGAAGAAACTTATGATGAGCAGTCTTATGATGATGTGTATTTTCTCACTCATGACCGACAAAGAAGAGACATTAGACCGCTACAAAGATATGGCTACTATGATCTAGTGGCGTATGCGCTGTCTGTTGCAGATACAGTTGATAGTAGCGAACTGACGAACTATAAAGAAGCCATCTCATCCGATGAGTCGGTTCATTGGTTAGTTGTTATCAATGAAGAGATCGAGTCTCTTCACAAGAGCCAGACTTGGAAGCTCGTGAGATTGAGTAGAAAAACAACGATATGTTATGCGTTCTACTTGTTTTATTTACTGCAATCAAGACGGTTTCTCTTGCAGCTAGACGGTTGAGTACGAGTCGTCCACTGAGAGATGGTTCGTATTTTCGTTCATGTTTTAGACGAGTTAATGAAAATGTATATGTGTATGTTCAATTCTATCCTAAGTGTTCGTATTTTATGTTCAAGTAAACTTGTTAGGGTTATGGTTGGTTAGTAGAGTTAGGATTAGTCTTGTGGTTGTCTTTTGCCATTCTTGAAATTATGTCGGGATAATCGGATGTAGCGGGGATTATGTCACGTCCCACTTCCCAGTATACGGAGAAGTAGACGTGACGTATTTATTCAGAAGTGAACACGTTAAGCATAAATAAGCATTATAAATAAATAAACAAGAATGACAAGCGATGTAATATAAAACATCAGCTTTTATTAATATCCATTCTTTACATTAAACTGATTTGAAGAGGAAATGTACAATGATAAAAACAATGCCTAAACAGTGGAATACAATTGAAAAGGTAATAAGTACAAGTAAAACTAATAGTCTGGCCCCGCTGTGAACTGATCCAAGTACTCCTGACTGGGCTCGGTCTCCTGAGAGTCGGGTCCTTCTGACGAACATTCCAAAGAAAGAAGAGACAGAAATGTCGTCAGCGAACTAGCGCTCGGTAAGCCCCAAAGATAACGGTAGAAAAGAACAAGTAAACAATAGAGAACTGGTAATATAAACAGATATATGTTTGTTATATTAACGTAGTTGTTTGTAGCTTGGTACAAAATGTATTAGTGTATACGAGAGGAGTCCAACTATCCCGTGGACTATGGTAACATGTAAGTACAAGGCTCCATCAAAACCCATGGGACAACGTCACAGGATGTTCATGTAGGTGACTTTTAGTGTTTGTCATCGTGCCACTTTTAACACATTCCGTACCAGTCTACCCCATTAAACCCCGTAATGTATATTGTAAAAATTTTAGTTATCGGACTTGCCGAGACCATGGATATAAGTTGTTCATGTAAACGGTTTCAGGATGTATCAAGTAGGCATGTAATCAATTCAAGATATAGCCATGGTTCGGTCAAGTCAAGTAATGTTTGCATATTGATCTTGTTCTGGTATTCAGGTTCAAGTAGTCATATTTGGTATATTGGATTCATGTTGAATTGGATTCATGTTTGAATTTGACTCAGATTGATTTGGACTCAGACTTGAGTCAGACACTTTAAACAGCTTTAGATCCTGAATTAGATTAGGGGGTTATCAGTAACTGCTGCATATGGACGACAGGATTTATGTCTTTTTTCATGACAATTACCATTGATAACCCCGTTTTAGTTTTCTACCTTAAATAGGCAAGCACTCACTTTCTCCGGCTCGCTGAGGCTCAAGAAAATTGATCCCGCTTAAACCTATATTTACTAAGATCCTTAATGTAATTTTATATAACTCGAGGGGGTTTTATGAAAAATATTTGATATACTTTCAAAATAAATCTCGAGTAATTATTTATCATATTTAGGGATTTTATGGATGTAACTTTTAAGATTTTAGGGATTTTAGTGAATATTAACTTAGTTTGAATAGCTCATGGTATTTAAGTGTAAAACTTATCTTGTATTGATATTTGGTGGTATTTTGGTGAAACTTGTCATTCTTTTATTTTCTATAAAACATGGAATTTTTATTATAACTTTAAAATATGTGTTTTGATAATATTTATATATTTATAAAAATCAATTTTATTATTAAATAGAAAATCTCGTTTTTCTTAAAAATCGTATTAAAATTCTTTCGATACCGGATGCTCCGTAAAGAGGTCCGCATCTCGCTCTACTAGCCCGAGAATGTGCGATAATCCGCACCATCCAATAGCGTGTTCCTCAAAATGGGTTGTAGAGGTATAACCGCAAAGAGTTTGATAATACAATTCAAAGAAAACAGGTTTTTACAGTTCAAAGTATTTTAATGAAATTTTGTAATCGCCACGAAAGATGTTTCCAAAAGAATTTTGCTATGTCAATATGTGTATGTGAGGGGTAGGTCATTACCCCATGACGTTTTCTAAAGGTATGCTAAGCAAAATATTTAAAAGATGACGTATATAAAATTCATGGTATTTAAACGTAAAATCTAGGTTAAAATTATATAACATGATGTTTTAAGGTGAAAATTTGTTTCTCATTATTAGTTTCATGATTAACAAGTATGGTGTAAGAATATTCATGAAGAGCATATAAGAAAACGTGGATTTTATAATGTTTTAAAGAAGGTGTCGGTATTAACTCCACTTCCGACATGTGTTATAAAAAGAGCTTTTTAAGATGAAAGAGTAGAATAAGAAATGAGACTTACTTGCTAGAAAGAAAGAGGGAAGGTAGAAGAAAATGTGGAAGCTTTCGTGGCGTCATGGGGTCGCTGGAACTTGCGTAGATCCTCGCTGGAAGTCGACCTCTTGCTAATTCCATTTGTACTCTTCTTGGACTTAGAAAATTTTGATAATTTTGACTAGAGATTTCAGAATGAGGAGGGGCTAGGGTATGGAGTTGTATTTATCGTGTGAAATTAGGATTTTAGAATTGAAAGAATGAATTAAAATGTATTAAAAATTGGATTAAAGGTGAAATTGAATTCTCTGTTAAATTGCAGAGAAAACAAATAGAACATGGGTAATAGGGTAGGCCAAAGGGTTTTGTGTGCAAAACACGGGGGCTTTTCCCCTAGGGACACCCGCCGTCGCTTTCCAAAAGAGCAATCTCGCCGGCCAAAATGTTGAAGGGGACCGCCGGATGCTTGCCACGTGTCCTACTCGCTGTTAGCTCCAATTTTCATATGTTTGATTTTCTGTCTTTTCATTTTTACGTGTATTGCACGTGTAAACTTTTGGGCTTCCAAAACGTTTAAAAGAAAACTTCAGAAAAATAATATTTGGCTGATAGGATTCGAACACAGGGGCTATTTCACAGCAGTGCAATACTTTACCAATGATCTACAAGTTATTTCTTTCTGTTCTTAAACAAAAATAACTTTTAAATTGTAGTCAGGCTTGCAAACTCCATTCTGTATATTAACTTAAAATTTTTCGTACAGTAAAATCAGAGTCGTTACATTATACCCTTCTTACAAAAATTTCGTCCTCGAAATTTACAGTTACATAAGGACTAATTTACAAATAGGCAAAGGTATCTTGTATGCATGCCATCTTCTCACTCCCAAGTTGATTCTCCTGGCGAATCTTTTCTCCACATCACTCGGACCAAGTTTACTTTCTTCTTTCTCAGTGACTTTACCTTTTGGTCCAGGATTTCAACGGGTTGCTACTTATAAGATAGGTCCATCTGTACAATGAGCTCGGAGTGATCAAGGATGTGGCTGGGGTCGCTCACATATCTTTGAAACTGGGATATGTGGAACACGCTGTGCTCTCCTTCCAATAAGGATGGTAATGCCAAACGATATGCCACTTCTCCGACTCGTTCGAGAATGTCGAACGGTCCTATATAGCTCTGACTGAGCTTACCCCTCTTGCTAAAACAAATTACTCCTCGATTTGAAGAGATCTTCAAGAACACATGATCTCTAGGTTGGAATTCCAGGTGTCTGCGCTTTGCATCAGCTCAGTGCTTCTGTCAGTCTTGGGCTATGAGCATTCTTTTCCTGATCGTGCGAACTACATCCACAGTTGCCATGATCATCTCTGGTCCAAGGAGTTCACGATCTCCGGTGTCGTCCCAACTTAGTGGTGAACGACACTTCCTTCCATACAGAGCTGCAAACGGTGCTATTTCAATACTCGCTTGGTAGCTGTTGTTGTATGAAAACTCCACAAGATGTAGGTGATCTTCCCACGATCCTACGAAGTCTAGAATACAAGCTCGTAGCATGTCTTTTAGAATCTGAATCGTTCGCTCAGACTGTCCATCTGTTTGTGGATGGTAAGCTGTGCTGAAGTTCAGACTCGTTCCCATGCTAGCTTGCAGACTTTGCCAAAACTGCGATCGGAATCTGGTGTCACGATCGGAGACGATGCAAACCGGTACTCCATGTAATCTCACGATCTCCTGCATGAGTTCATGGGTATCAGAAATAGTATATCTTGAGGTTAAATCTTACATTAGCTTCATGCTTGCCTCCATGTACTTCTTTGCTAGTGTCTCGGTAGATTGGCCAACTCGAAATGAGATGAAGTGAGCCGACTTGGTGAGTCGATCCACAATAACCCATACAACATCATTACCCTTCGTGCTGCGAGGAAGGGCAGTCACGAAGCCCATGGTAATGTGTTGCCATTTCCATTCTGGGATAGGTAACGATTGAAGTAAATCAGCAGTTCTGTGATGTTCAACCTTCACTTGCTTACACACCAAGCACTTGGTATGCTTCTGGCCACTTCACGCTTCATTCCATTTCAACAGTAATGTTTCCGTAGATCTTTGTACTACCAGGGTGTACCAAGTAAGGAGAGTTGTAAGCTTCTTTCATCAACTCTTCCCGAACAGAACCTTGCGGTATACATAACCTGCTTCCATATCTCAAAGATCCGTCTTCGTGGATGATGAGGTCTGTTCGCAGTCCACTTTCTACTTGTTCTCAGATCTTTTGCAGCTTGGTATCATCTGCTTTAGTTGCTTTGATCTGATTAATAATAGTAGATTGAACTTGTAAGTTCATCAACTCTGAAGTATTACCTGAAATAACCACTTCTATATCTATCCCGTGCAATTCCTGCTGTAGCTTCCACTGTGCGGTGAGATTCATTGATAATGGCTGGCGACTAAGTGTATCAGGAACTACATTCACCTTCCTTGGATGATATTGTAGGTTGATGTCGAAGTCCTCCATAAGTTCTAGCCATCTTCTCTGCCGCATATTCAACTCCTTCTGAGTAAACACATACTTCAGACTTTTGTGGTTTGTGTATATATCCACTCGTTCTCCCAGAAGATAATGACGCCAAATCTTAAGTGCAAAAATAACGGCTGCCAACTCCAAGTCATGTGTTGGCTAGTTGCGCTCATGAACCTTCAGCTGTTTTGATACAAAGGTTATAACTTTTCCATGCTGGTGTAGAATACATCCTAATCCCTTACCGGACGTATCGCAATACACAACGAAACCTCCAGATTGGTCCGGTATTACAAGAATAGGAGCCGATGTCAATCTTGACTTGAGTTCTACAAAATCTTGTTCACATGCTTCTGACCACACGAATGCTTCATTTTTATGTGTGAGCTTGGTCACGGGTGTTGCAATTATCGAAAAGCCTTCTATGAATCTTCGGTAATATCCTGCTAAACCTAAGAAACTTCGAATATCCTTCACCGTCTTCGGTGTCGGCCATTCGCTGACGGTTGATACCTTAGTTAGATCTACTGAGATTCCTTCACCCGAAACAATATGTCCGAGAAATCCGACTTGATCTGGCCAAAATTCGCACTTGCTGTACTTGTGTAACGACCCCAATATTAATATATCTCCGTGTTTTCTTTCTTTAGTAAAATATTGTATTTATTTATTTTTAGTATTTTCTGTATATTTTTTCCCCATAAATATATTATTTTATTCTTCCATCTATTTTTCCCAAACACATTTCTTTAAAACTAAATTTTAACATTTTTTCAAATTAAACATAACACCTAACCCGGCTCATAACTCAAATCTAATATCATTTTCATTTTCTTTTATAAAAATATAAGTCCAAAAGCCCACTTTCTTTACAAGCAACAGCATATATTTAATTCTAATTAAATATGTGCATTCACTTCATGTTCATTATACCTACACTCCACGGTCATGCTATACTTATTTACTATGCTTATGTTATATTGCCATGCTTACATTGTTGTCATTAACATTATCATGTTATACTTGTTCATGTTTTATTTCTATTCATACTATATCACATGTCACCTTGCATATTCATTTATATACTTTCACATCTCACCTTTCTTGGGGACTTACCGAGCGCAAGTTCGCTAACGGGCATTCCACCCATCTTTCTTTATTTCTTGGAATGTTCGTCATGTGACATTGAGACAGAGAAGATAGAAGTGGTCGAAAAAGAGTACAACCAGTTCGTATCACAAACAGACGTATAGTTTCATTCAGCTCTTCATTGCATTTCACCTTATTTATGTATGCCTCCTTGTTAAGGCTTATCATGTTATATATCTTGTATTCAGATATTTTGTCTACCATGAATCATGATGTAATAAATCAGAGTTGGATTTCATTTTTTTGTTTTTTTTTGTTACTTTATGTTCCTTATAGACACTTAGCGTATTTATTTCGAGAAATGGCCTTCTCGGAATAAATACGTCACGGGCTTGCCACATTATCGTTTCCATCTACTGGGAAGCGGGGCGTGACAGGTTTTGTTGGCGGCCCATGCAGGTCAGTTCTGCATGAACATCGTAAGCAATATAATACAAGAATTATGAAATCCAATTATCACATTCGACTTTTCTTTTGAATCCTACCATATTCCTTGAGTCCATCTTGAACTCCACCTTCGGCCTTCTTGAAGCCCATCTCTCGACTTTTGAATTCTTAACTCTTATTCACCCTTTCTATTTGTATCTCGTTGGCCTATTAGCTCAATTGCTTAGAGTATCGATCGACTGAGCTTGAAAACGACGCCATTCTTAACTTTCCAGTACCTCGTTACAATATCCTTCTTAAGTAATTTCGAGGACGAAATTATTTTTAAGGAGGGTAGAATGTAATGACCCTAATATTAATATACCTCCATATTTTCTTTCTTCAGTAAAATATTGTATTTATTTATTCTAAGTATTTTCTGTATATTTTTTTCATAAATATATTATTTTATTCTTCCATTTATTTTTCCCAAACATATTTCTTTAAAACTAAATTTTAACATTTTTTTCAAATTAAACATAACACCTAACCTGACCCATAACTCAAATCCAATATCATTTTCATTTTCTTTTATAAAAATATGAGCCCAAAAGCCCACTTTCTTTTCAAGCAATAGCATATATTTAATTCTAATTAAATATGTGCATTCACTTCATGTTCATTATATCTACACTTCACGGTCATGCTATACTTGTTTACTAAGCTTATGTTATATTGCCATGCTTACATAGTTGTCATTAACATTATCATGTTATACTTGTTCATGTTTTATTTCCATTCATACTATATCACATGTCACCTTGCATATTCATTTATATACTTTCACATCTCACCTTTCTTGGGGACTTACCGAGCGCAAGTTCGCTGATGGGTATTTCACCCATCTTTCTTTATTTCTTGGAATGTTCGTCAGGTGACATTGAGACAGAGAAGATAGAAGTGGTCGAAAAAGAGTACAAGCAGTTCGTATCACAAACAGACGTATAGTTTCATTCAGCCTTTCATTTCATTTCACCTTATTTATGTATGCCTCCTTGTTAAGGCTTATCATGTTATATATCTTGTATTCAGATATTTTGTCTACTATGAATCATGAATGTAATAAATCAGAGTTGGATTTCATTTTTTTTTGTTCTTTTTACTTTATGTTGCTTATAGACGCTTAGCGTATTTATTTCGAGAAATGACCTTCTCGGAATAAATATGTCGCGGGCTTGCCACGTTATCGTTTCCATCTACTAGGAAGCAGAGCGTGACAACTTGGCATAGAGTTGATACTGTCGCAAAGTCTCCAGGACAATCCGTAAGTGTTCAGTATGCTCTTTCTGATTCTTTGAATACACCAGGATGTCGTCGATGAAAATAATAACAAACCTGTCTAGGTACTCTCGGAAAACCTGGTTCATCAGATTCATAAATATAGCAGGTGCATTAGTCACTCCAAATGGCATCACGAGAAACTCATAATGACCATAGCGAGTCCTGAATACCGTCTTCGGAATATCAAACTCTTTGATTTTCACCTGATGATAACTCGAACGAAGATCTAACTTTGAGAATACGCAAGACCCACTTAGCTGATCGAATTGATCGTCGATGCGCGGTAGTGGATACTTGTTCTTTATCATCACTTCGTTCAGAGCTCGGTCATCTATACGCATTCTGTATGAAATTTCTTTCTTCTTCACGAGCAAAAATGGAGATCCCCAACTTGAAGTACTGGGACGAATCTATCCTTTCTTCAGAAGTTCGTCCAGTTGAGTACGGATCTCCTTCAATCCTTCTGGACTTAATCGGTACGGAGGTTTGATCACCGGTTGTGCACCAGGTACTAAGTCAGTACTGAATTCAAGAGCTCGATCCGGAGGCAAACCTGAGATATCTTCAGGGAAAACATCCTCAAACTCTCGAACTACCTCTGGCCCGTCTTCTTCCGCTTGTATTGTTGTAATCACTGACTTCCTTGGTTTAGCCTTGTACGTGCTAGGTTCCAGGGTATGGTCTCCCCTCTTGAAATAAAAGATCGAATGATCTGGTATCTTGAACACTACCCTCCGTTGACAACAGTCGATGGTAGCGAAGAAAGTTCCTAGCCGGTCTATTCCTAAGACTACGTCGAAATTCGGTATGTCCAGCACCTTGAAGTCCGCGTAAAATTCTCTGCTGCAGATGACCACTGGACATAGATTGTATCCCATAGTTGCCTTTAGAACGCCGTTCCTTGAACTGACATTCCAGCTGGATACGAGCGGTTTAACAGGAATCGCATGAGTTCGGATGAACCGTTGCGACATAAAGCAATGCGATACTCCAGTATCGAAGAGTGCTAAAGCAGGTAGGGAGGCTACTAAGATTGTACCTAAGTCGTGTGGGATATGTTTAGGTATAGGAAAAGAATATATTGATGTATAAAGATTGAAAATATTTGAATATGGGGAGTTACCAGTGATGACTTGGCCAGTGGCTTCATCTTCTTCCACAGTCATTGTGAAAGTCTGACGTCTAGGTACATTCCTCTATCCGTTTCTCTATTCTTTAGGCATGTACCTCTGTGCATGATGGAACTGATGATGAAGTTGCATAGGAGGTCCACGAGGAGGTGGAGCAGGTAGGATTAAGCGAGGAGCAGGAGTCTAAATAGCTGGCCGCTGCGGAAAAGTGATCGCTGGTCGGGGTGCGGGAGCTGGGGTAAGATGATGTAGGCAAGCTCGAATAACGTGAGTGGATGCGCCACAAACTAAGCACAGGCCATTCGCACGCCTGCAGTCCTTTGCCAGGTGTCCATTCCTTTTGCAATAGAAGCAAAAGTCTGGACTGGGCCAGTTAAATGGTACTCCCGGTCTCCTGGGTACAAAAGTGGGCCTGAAAGAGGCTCCTCCTGCCATCTGGGTGGCAGGACGCTTCATACCGGCAGTTTGAGGTCTGCTCTTCTTCTTCTTCACTACTGCCTCATATCGTCGGGCAGCCTTTAACACAAGATCATGGGTTGGGAAATCGCTTGTAGCTAATGCATCTTGGATCTCCGGATCCAACCCTTGCTGAAATCTTCATGACCGGATCTAAGCAGTCGGAATCAGGTGTGCCACGAACCTGTTACAGTCTTGTGTTAGCAGTGTATTATGTGATATCAAGATATTGAATATTGAGACATATCTTACCTGCTAAGTATGGTAAACTCAGAATCATATTCATCCACAGATTTGCTCCATATCGAGCCTTATTGCAAGTGGATGAACTGCTGTTCCATGTCGAAACGAGCAGTCTCAAGGAAATATTTCGCGTCGAACATATCGCGAAAAGTCCTCCATTCGATCGGTTGGGTGAGTCAGCTTTTTTCAGCCTTCCACCATACTCTGGCGTTGTCAGTGAGTTGCAGCTTCGCAACTCTCACCCAAGCAATCTCTGGCACTCGTGCTGCTGCCAGATCATCTTCAATGGATTGAGCCCATTCCTCTAACTCTAGTTCGCTCTCTTTCCCAGAAAAGTGCTTAGGGTGCAATACCCGGAATTTCTTGACTTTGGGTGCCTCAGCTTCAGGGCGGTTCAAGAGGATAGCAATCTGCTGCTGCTGACCCTCCAAGAATCTCTTTATCGCCTCAAGCAGTACCGTCTACTCGTTGATAGGAGCTGTAACAGTAGGAGCTGGTGGTAGAGGAGGTGGTGTGGTGTTGCCATTTATGTTGGTGCTCGTGTTGTTCGGGAAATCCCTAACCTTAAAAGAAAAGGAAGGGTTACGATAGATTCAAGAGATTAAAAATGTAAGGACCGTTTAGTTGCCGATTCTTATAATTCTTGTGATATATTGCTTAGGATTCCATGCAGAACTGACCAGTATGGGCCGCCAACAAAACCTGTCACGCCCCGCTTCCCAGTATACGGAGAAGTAGACGTGTGGGCCGCAACATATTTACTCAGAAGTAAACACGTTAAGAGTAAATAAGCAATATAAATAAATACACAAGAATGACAAGAGATGTAATATAAAACATTAACTTTTATTAATATCCATTTTTTACATTACAACTGATTTGAAAAGGAAATGTACAATGATAAAAACAGTGCCTAAACAGTGGAATACATTTGAAAAGGAAATAAGTACAAGTAAAACTAATAGTCTGGCTCCGTTGTGAACTGATCCAAGTCCTCCTGACTGGGCTCGGTCTCCTGAGAGTCGGGTCCTTCTGACGAACATTCCAAAGAAAGAAGAGACAGAAATGTCGTTAGCGAACTAGCGCTCGGTAAGCCCCAAAGATAACGGTAGAAAAGAACAAGTAAACAATAGAGAACTGGTAATATAAACAGATATATGTTTGTTATACAAACATAGTTGTTTGTATCTTGGTACAGAATGTATCAGTGTATACGAGAGGAGTCCAACTATCCCGTGGACTATGGTAACATGTAAGTACAAGGCTCCTTCAAAATCCACGGGATAACGTCATGGGATGTTCATGTAGGTGTCTTTTAGTATCCGTCATCGTGCCACTTTTAACGCATTCCGTACCAGTCTACCCCGTTAAACCCCGTAATGTATATTGTAATAATTTTAGTTATCGGACTTGCCGAGACCATGGATATAAGTTGTTCATGTAAACGGTTTCAGGATGTATCAAGTAGGTATGTAATCAATTCAAGATATAGCCATGGTTCGGTCAAGTCAAGTAATGTTTGCATATTGATCTTGTTCTGGTATTCAGGTTCAAGTAGTCATGTTTGGTATATTGAATTCATGTTGAATTGGATTCATGTTTGGATTGGACTCAGATTGATTTGGACTCAGACTTGAGTCGGACACTTTAAACAGTTTTGGATCCTGAATTAGATTAGGGGGTTATCGGTAATTGCTGCATATGGACGGCAGGATTTGTGTCTTTTTTCAAGACAATTACCATTGATAACTCCGTTTTAGTTTTCTACCTTAAATAGGCAAGCACTCATTTTCTCCGGCTCTCTGAGGCTCAAGAGAATTGATCCCGCTTAAACCTATATTTACTAAGGCCCTTAATGTAATTTTATATATCTCGAGAGAGTTTTATGAAAAATATTTGATATACTTTCAAAATAAATCTCGAGTAATTATTTATCGTATTTAGGGATTTTATGGATGTAACTTTTAAGATTTTAGGGATTTTAGTGAATATTAACTTAGCTTGAATAGCTCATGGTATTTAAGTGTAAAACTTATCTTGTATTGATACTTGGTGGTATTTTGGTGAAACTTATCATTCTTTTATTTTCTATAAAACATGGAATTTTTATTATAACTTTAAAATATGTGTTTTGATAATATTTATATATTTATAAAAATTAATTTAATTATTAAATAGAAAATCTCATTTTTTTAAAAATCGTATTAAAATTCTTTCGAGACCGGATGCTCCGTGAAGAGGTCTGCATCTCGCTCTACTAGCCCGAGAATGTGCGATAATCCTCACCATCCAATAACGGGTTCCCCAAAATGGGTTGTAGAGGCATAATCGCAAAGAGTTTGATAATACAATTCAAAGAAAACGGGTTTTTATAGTTCAAGGTATTTTAATGAAATTTTGTAATCGCCACGAAATATGTTACCAAGAGAATCGTTCTATGTTAATATGTGTGTATGTGAGGGCTAGGTTATTACCTCGTGATGTTTTCTAAAGGTATGCTAAGAAAAATATTTAACAGATGAAGTATATAAAATTCATGGTATTTAAACGTAAAAGCTAGGTTAAAGTTATATAACATGATGTTTTAAGGTGAAAATTTGTTTCTAATTATTAGTTTCATGATTAACAAGTGTGTTAGAATATTCATGAAGAACATATAAGAAAAGGTGGATTTTATAATGTTTTAAAGAAGGTGTCGGTATTAACTCCACTTCCGACATGTGTTATGAAAAGAGACTTTTTAAGATAAAAGAGTAGAATAAGGAATGGTACTTACATGCTAGAAAGAAAGAGAGAAGGTAGAAGAAGATGTGGAAGCTTTCGTGGCGTCGTGGGTCGCCGGAACTTTCGTAGATTCTCGCCGGAAGTCGACCTCTTACTAACTCCACTTGTACTCTTCTTGGACTTAGAAAATTTTGATAATTTTGACTAGAAATTTCAGAATGAGGAGGGGCTAGGGTATGAGGTTGTATTTATAGTGTGAAATTAGAGTTTTGGAATTGAAAGAATGAATTAAAATGCATTAAAAATTAGATTAAAGGTGAAATTGAATTCTCTGTTAAATTGAAGAGAAAATAAACAGAACAAGGGTAATGGGGTAGGCCAAAGGGTTTTGTGTGCAAAATATGTCACGCCCCGCTTCCTAAACTATGGAATACGAGAGACGACTAGGCCATCCATGCTCCTACGGTCAGGGAACAATCCCGCCGTAGTCACACTTCGGCTTCTAGCATTTTATGGTAATCAGTAAACACAGTACAGAATTAAAGGAAACACATCACTGGTTTATTACACCAACTTTCATTGTTCACGATTTACAATAGGTCGAAAGAAAAAGAAACTACTAACCAAGTGCGAATACAAGGTTAATTTACGGAAAGTGGTAAAAGCACTGAAGGCACGACCGTCTAGATCTCTGCGAGCTCGAATGGAAGGTCTGACTCCTGAACCGGGTCATCTCCAATCTCTGAGCATGCATACTCAGGTCGTCAGGACGACACAATCGCAATATTATGATAATAACAAAGAGGCAAGAAAATAAAGTAATAACGGTGGAGACAATAAATGGAGGTAATCGATATGCTATTAAACAATGCAATGTATGATCTGTGTCCCTATCGGTCTCTAAGTCACTTTTGAAATTGAGTTGTGGAAATGAATGATCATGTTTAACGAGGGTCTCGTACGTATCCGAGACTACGGCCCACTGTTGCCCGGGACATAACCCTGTCAGCCGGACTGATATGTCCAAACCTAATATATATATATATATATATATATATATATATATATATATATATATATATATATATATATGATTCGCTCTTCGAATGATCATCCTCTAAAATCGCTAACCTCGCTAAACACAGGTTCCTTTCCACTTCGATTTCCCCTTTTCCCCTAGGCTTCACTATCTATAAGTATTGGCTAGTTGTGTACAAGTACGTACCAATAACACTACTTTGTTCACTATTCACTGTGTCGTTTACTATCACGAATCATTCACTTTTTACTGGTGTAATTGACACATCTAAACCGATACCAGTCACGCTCGACAATGCATTATACACTGAGAATTAATAAGAACTCTCACTATCACTAGGGGTACTGCAGTCGGGTAAAAAGGTAAATTATGCAGCTAAACGAATCATATACTATACAAGTCATTACGCGTCTTATGAACTTATAAAAAATCGCATTAAATCATACGTTCAGAATTAAGTAAAATTATACAAAAAGGGTAAAAATTAGACTTAATCATAAATTCAACTAAATTGGTTTCAAGTCAAACGAGTTTCGGGTTCGCGAAGTACTGTCATTTCTTTTTAAGTGTTCTCTGCTGCAAATTCAGTTCCTGAACTAAAAGTCCATTTCGTAACACAGTTTTCACCCTGTTGGAATCAAAATTAGACGATACTACAGTTGGATAATATTTAGGTTTATCAGTTAGGTTTCTAATGCACTATACGGATTGACAATATCCGATGTGTGATGGGAGTTACACAATATTTAATATCGGGATATACGTTCTGTCCCTGCTTGGGACTACAGTATGTACTGATGATTTATAATATAATTAAAATGACAAACGATGGTAAAAATGAATGAAACTACCTCCAATAGTTATATAACATATTAATATTCGCAACGGTATAGGGTTCTGCATAATACCATTCTCACACGGAGTTGTCAAAGCATTTCAAATCAAGCGTCGACAAGCAGTGCTGCTCTGGACTGGAGTTCAGAGACGCACTCCCGAACAGTTTCCGCCACCGCTATAAAATAGAAACAAGATATAAATTATATGGGGTTCTAGGTTGTCGAGTCGGATTCGATATGAGCTCTCAAACACAACATTCCGGCGTGTATCCAATTTACTATTATTTTCATAAATTTCAGGTACGGAAAGTTTCAGATTTGACGGATCTAAATGGGGATGATATTTCACGGTGTTAGGGTCCGTATTTTCGACCCAACTCTTTACATAGTATTTCATTATCACTAAAGTAATCCGTTACACCTAAGTTCCGTCATTTTAAAAGGCTTTTTAGCTTAGGGTTTTCATCGAGCACCTATAATGAACATTTGATTCGCAACCGAAACGCTCGTTTGTTTCCACCAATAAATGGTATTTGATTCCACAACTTTCTTACAACGTTATCACTAGCTTCTAACTTGATTATATCTTAAACAATAGTACGTCTCATTATTAAATCGCAATAGTAATTATAGTTCATACGCAATCGAAATAAATATACTATAGCATGCAGCAAGTATTTGAACTTGCCTGACGATGATCGACGGTCATGAAGGCGATGATGGCGGCGATGGGCCGGGCGATGGCGACGGAGCTTGGTAGCCCAGAGTTCGTTGGCGACGCTGGGTCATGGTCAGAGTTGCAGCGATTCGGCAGTAGGGAATGAGGCTCTGGAGCAAGGGAAGCTCGGGGTAGACGTTGGTGTTGAAGGTTGAAGGAGGAGCTGGGGTCAGGGTTAGGTGCTCGGCGTTGAGTTCGTAAGAGTTGCGGAGGTATGGCAGGAGGAGGAAGTCGATGGCTGCGGGTTGCTGGGCGAGACGGCTACGGTCGGTGTTGGTGGAGTCGGGGTTTGGAGATGGGGTCGAGCTCGGTGGTGAGATGGGCGCTGGAGGTGAAGGCGAGGAGAGCTTGGTGCAGGCGATGAAGGGAGGCAGCCGGCGGCGGTGGGGTGAGCCGACAGGGGTTGGTGATGGCGAGGTATGGAGCTTAGTGTTGAGAGAGGAGAAGAATATGTGGGCTTCGGAAAAGAAGACGAGGAGGGTGGTGTTGGGTTATGCGGTCGATGGCGAGGCGAGCTATGGCGAGGGGGTGTGCAGGCGAGGGTGCTCAGGGGAGGAGGTGGCCAGCAGCGATGGCTTAGGCGGCGTTGAGATGAGCCGATGGAGCTTGGGGCGGGTCGCGGTGGTGCTCTGGGTGTTTAGGTGGCCGGAGTAGGCAGATGCAATGGGGTTCTTGTGGTGGTGGTGGGTTTGTTTGGGGAGAGGAGGTGACGAGAGGGGGAGAAGAGAGAGAGAGAGAGAGAGTGATCGAAAGGAGAGAGAGTGAACGCGGTGAGAGAGAGAGAGCGAGCGTGGGGTTTTTAAAAAAATAATAAAGTAAAAAATAAAGGAGAGACAGAGAGAGTAAAGAAGAATTTATTATAGAATAATTTGGTTTTAATTAGGGAATTAAAGAAATGGATTGGGATAGGATTTGGATTTTAAATTAGAATAATTTTTGAATTTGAAAGGGAGAAATTATCTGTTGGGTAAAAGGAAGTGGAGGGTTATTGGGCTTGGGCTTTGGGTTAGATTGTAGGAAACAAAATAATTGGAATAAATAGGTATATGGAAGAAAAATATAAAATGGGTAAACCATTTATATTAACATTTTATTTAAATACTGGTATTGGCGTACAAAAAAGGACTGGGTATTACAAATACGAGGGCTTTTCTCCTACGGACACCCGCCGTCGCCGACCAAAAGAGCAAACTCGCCGGCCAAAATATTGAAGGGGACCGTCGGATGCTTGCCATGTGTCCTACTCGCTGTTAGCTCTAATTTTCACATGTTTGATTTTCTGTTTTTTAATTTTTATGTTTATTGCACGTGTAAACTTTTGGGCTTCCAAAAAGTTCAAAAGAAAAATTCAGAAAAATAATATGTGGCTGATGAGATTCGAACACAGGGGCTATCTCACAGCAGTGAGCTACAAGTTATTTCTTGCTGTTCTTAAACAAAAATAACTTTTAAATTGTAGTCAGGCTTGCAAACTCAATTCTGTACATTAACTTAAAAAATTTCGTACAGTAAAATCAGAGTTGTTACAGATTAGGAGGACATAAGAATAGAATTTACGAGTTTAAACAAGTTTTCCAACGCTAAGTCCATTCGTAGTGCTCTTTGTCCGTCTGTTACATACGCTTATTTCTAACCTTAGGCCAAACACATCCAACCATGCATCTAATTAAATCACAACTACATGTTATGTTGGAGCGCGTCCAAAAGACTTCTCGACTTAGGTCGTGACTATATGTCACTTATAGCGCGTCTATGTGAGGGGGTTGCGTTTGTTTGGTCTAGGTTCATTTTAAGATATTTGGTGAAGAGAAGCATAAGGGATTTTTCCATCCCTCATACCAACCTTCCTTGGCCCTAACAAGTGTGGAATTTATTCAAACATTTAAAGGGAAAAATAAAACAAGAAGGAAGAAAAGAAAGAATGGAAAAAATACGGTTTTTACAAATGGTAGCAAGCTAACTACTTAGGTCCTCACTTAAGTAAGGGACTCTATCAAGTATCATGGTTTGAAAAATACGGATAAGAAGAAAAGAAAAATAAAATAAGAAAAGAAATCCAACAACTATTTTAACAACAACAAATAAAAGTTATACTAAGAATTAAAATTACAATACAAGAAATGAAAAATACAAGATAATAAAACAACCCTCATCTTCATTAATCTTCCACTCAAAATCTCTCACTACAATTTCATGGAGAATAGATGATGAAGAAGATATAAATTACACTATAATAAAATCTAGTAAAGAAAATGCATCCTTGGCTTGGCTCAAAATTGGAGTATTTATAGGCAGAGAACTGAAACCCGAGAGTCATATTCTGAGCCCATACAAAATTACCAAACTACCTATGAAATACGAGCAACAGATGATATGACTAGGCCGTGGAACCGCCGCCTAAAAGCCCTATTGGCCGCAGTTCCGCAGCCGTTTTGATGGTTAGTTTGTTGGTTTTCTGGGGCATCCTCGTGTTGCTTTCTTCTTCTGTTTTACAGGTCCCAAATTGCAAAATCATTCTAAAATATCTTAAGAATTTCAACAGTTCAAATGGCTACACTTTTAATCCTTTTGACCTTTATCTTTCTCGAGCTCCGCGCACCTCTTGATCTTTGTGCTGCCCCTCTTGTGCTCTGTGCTTGTCCGAGACATGAATGACCACTATTATCGGTCTTGTCTCTTGAACTGGTAAGCGGCACTGGACGGGTATAGACGACCGGAACCCGGATTTTATCTGTTTGTGGTAGATGTTCTGGATTTTGGCATAACTGCGGAGATTTTGTATGATTTGCGTTATTTTGGACTGGGAACCTGTAATCATGTAGCAAACACGGATCAAAAGCACGTACCTATAAATAAACGAGCAGAAAAATGGGCGGTATTAAAGGCAATATTTTGGTGTGAACAAATACCCCCAAACTTATCTTTTGCTCGTCCCGAGTAAAACCATTTATTTTCTAAAAGTTTTAAGCTCACTTTCGTAGATATCACGGTTGCACTTAGCGTGTGCAACAAGCCGTTAAAACTCTAGGTGCCTCTAGTAGGAGGAGTGTTGTCTCCTGAGGGTTTTCAGCGGATACTACCCACAAAATCCCGTCATGTTAGTTTCATAAGTTAACGTCAATTCTAATCCTACGGTTTATCATCTAAGTTAGAAATTCTATCATCCTAAATTAGAAATATACATCCTTTATTTTTCACACCTCCTATTTATTCAGCCTAAGATCCTATACGTTTTACAGTTTAGAAAGAACTTGGTTTCTCTTGAGTTTTCCTTCTAAAGTGCAGTCTCCAATCTGGAATTTTTATCATCTTCACGGAAAATATAAGACTTATTCTTCATCCCTATTTTTCCTCCAAATATCGATCGTATGCCCCTACGTGTGTGTAAATTTCACCCTTACACTCAAAAATTCAATTCAAGCTATAGTACCCTTATCCTAATACCTAATACTACTTCTTTTCATTAATGATGGACGAATTTGCTCACACACCTTTCATGCGACTATTAATGCTTCCTGAGGCATTAATCAGCCGATTACTGAACGTGTGAGCTTATTAAAGCGTAAATAACAGTTTTCAGGTCTTGTAATTAATTAATTAATTTAATTTTTTTAAGACCAGATATATTTTTCAATGATGCTCTTTTGGTGGTTAGCTTTAAATGCCGTTTTTTCTTTCATACTAGGCTTTCAGGCAAGAATATTTCTAGGTATCCTTTACTATCCCAAGTTTCAAGATATGTGTAAGTGCAGTTTGTAGGGTATATACTTTCTGAATTTGGACTCAAGAATATGAACTATTTTTCAGACTTATCCTTCAATAAAACTTTCAATACTTTCCTTTCATCTCGACTTAACTCAAGAACCGACCTTGTTTCGCCCAATCAGAGCAAAGCTCTATTGAAATTCAAAATTCAAAATTTTGAAGCAACGCTTCAAATCTCGGGCGCAACGCGCCACATGTCAGGCGCTGATACGTCAGCGCAGCGCCCAAGAAGGCGCGCCCAATCAGAGCAAAGCTCTATTTTTAGCAAAATTAAAGGAAGCAACGCTTCAGTTGTGCAAGCACTGCGCTGCGCGACACGTGTCAGCGCAGATGCGCTGGTGCAGTTGCGCGGCGCTGTGCGCCGCGCTGCACGTGTCATGCGCTGGGGCGCTTGCGCCAAACAGAATTAAGATTTTAAAGAAATTTTTCTGTTCTTCTTAAAACAAGAAAATTTTCTTCTGTAAAACAGAAACCCTTGGATCAAAGATCCAACGGTGGGGAGAATTCTCCAAATCACTCAGAGAGAGATCACTTTAACAAATTTAACTAATTTATGAGCACTATAAAAATGACCCCAGACCTCAATTCAAAGGCATCAATATCTTTCTAAAAAAAAAGAGAAGAGAATTCTCGAGAAATCCTCAAGAACAACAGAAGGTAAAAACCTTTGAGAGAAGAGAAAATTCTCTTATGAACAGATCAGTGATCTAAAAACAAGATCATTGATCTAAAAACAAGATCATTGATCTTTAAAACATAACTAAATAAAGGGATAAATTAAAATAGTGCTTTGCACTTTTTCATGAACCTTTGGTTCTTTAGGATAAGAAAAAACTTATCTTTTTCTTTGATCTAAATTAGATCAAAAAAAAAAATCTAACAGTGCTTTGCACTTCTGTTCATTGAATCCAAAAGATTCCTAAATCATAGTGCCTTGCACTTGCAATACTGCACTGTTGCGCTCTTGGATTGGCGCAAGCCACCAGAGAGCGCCACGTGTCAGCATCTGAACCAATTGCGCTATGCGCTTTTGAAATAGAGCTTTGCTCTCTGTGATTGGCGCAACTCACCAGAGGGCGCCACGTGTCAGCAGCGCAAGTGCAGCGCACTAGCGCAGCACACTGCGCTTGCATGACACGTGTCGTCGCCAAGAGCGCTTGCGCTCTCTGATTGGCGCAAAGCACCTGATAAATGCAATAAATTTCCTAAAAGGGCCAGGCCCAAATCAAAAAGACCAAGCAGGCCAAAATAAATTGCAAAGCAATAAAAGGGCAGAGCCCAAATAAAATTGATGCTCTGCATCATTTATAAAAGGGAGAGCCCAAAACAAATTGATGCTCTGCATCCTCTCTGGGCAAAGCCCAAATAAAAATAAAAAGAAATGCAATGCAAAAGAAAATAAAATGTTGAACATTTTCAACTGGACTTAGCCCAATTTTGGCCGTAAGTCCTTAAATTAAATTGACTGAGCAAGATTGCTCTCTTAAATCAATTTACCTCCGGTTCGAGGGTACATCTCCGAACTCCTCTGACACCCGTCGTTGTAATCCTTCAACGACGTCAGAGAGGTGACGGGTCCCGACGACCACACACGTATATGGACTGCAGGGTCCTTAAACTCGTGGACCGAAACGTCCTTAAACTAATGTTGGACCGAAACGTCCTTAAACTAATATCGGACCGGAACGTCCTTAAGCTAATATCGGACCGAAACGTCCCTAAACTAATATCGGACCGAAACGTCCCTAAACTAATAACGGACCACCACGTCCTTAAACTGGAATATGGACCACCACGTCCTTAAACTGGAATATAGACTACCACGTCCGTAAACTACCTATGGACCACCACGTCCCTAAACTACCTATGGACCACTATGTCCCTAAACTGGAACAATAGAGCCTCCAAATGCTCTTTTGCCTGATCTAAACGGTCCCGTTTAAGTTGATCTTAGCCCCAAATACGGCTAACGTATCCTTAGACATTTAAATGAATGATAAAACTCCAAATCAACTTTGGTTCAAGGGTACATCTCTGAGCTCCTCTGACACCTGTCGTCGTAATCCTTCAACGACGTCAGAGAGGTGACGAGTCCTGATGGCCATATATTACTACGTTAAGTCAATCTTAGTCCCAAACAAGACTAATGTATCCTTAACAAATGTTTAAGTCGATCTTAGCCTAAACATGGCTAACGTATCCTTAAACTAAAACACCAAACCCAAATCTAAGTAAATACGGATTTGGACTAATCCACGTCCTACGGGCGACGGCATTACTCAGTCTCTGTATACAATCCACAGGCAACCACAAACAAAATAAACACACACGACACGAAGTGAAATTCTGGAGAAGGAGAAAGTTATTACCGCGATGCGGTAGCGTAATTAACTGCAGGGGCTTGCGCCTGCAGGGAAGAGCGTCCCCACAATCAAAAACCCCTCAAGCGAGGGGGAATCTGATGAAATCTGCTACATCGGCCGCATCTGTCTAAACCTCCGATACACGGTGCCATAAATCAACTCGGCATCTTCGGAGAGGTGGACGGATAAAACCAAATAGCATCTGCCCCGAATCTCAGCGTCAGGACGTCGCGGTCCTGTGCACCGCCTTTCGGAGGGGAACAGATTCTGGCACGCCCGGTGGGACCTCTTCCTCTTTCCACTCCACACTTCGTGTGTCATCTTCGCGAACCAATCGCGGTTTGTTAAATGGTTGCCTTCAGATTTCAAGTTACTAAGATTTGGTCTTTTGCCTGGCGCAGCACTCAAGATTCAATGGCCTTTAATTGCACCAACTGCTCGAAATGCCGCTGCAACGAATGCTCCACCTCACCGGGAGGTGTAGCATATGGGCCCCAAGCGGCTTCCTTCCTCGCTCTGCCGGTAGACCAGGTGACCCAGGCCACCACCGGCCTGTTTTTCGGGACCATGATCCCACCTACAAGCTTCTCTATGCCAATACCTGCACCGGAAGTGAACAAAAAATCGGTCTTCGACCGGCTCACTGCTACGACGGCCCCTGTCAACGGGTCGCCCGCTACCAAACCGACAGCCTCTGTTTTCACCAGGCTAAATCAGAACTCTAAACTGGCTGTCCCAAGGAAGGCAATAACTGCTACTCCAGAAGTCGTCAAGGCGGCTTCCCCTGTCAAAGAGTCAGTCCTTTCAAGACTGACGATTCCTGCTCCTGCCCCTGCCCGAGGATCTGTCTTCGATAGGTTGGATATCACACCTCAGAAGACAACCTCAGTCTTTAAGAGGTTAACACCGGCGGTGCCTCATTCAGACAGGGGGCAAAAAGAAGATGTCTCAATCTCCGAGCCAGTCCCAACGGCTCGTCATGCTCGACGTCGCCATTGGCAACGAGTGAGGAAGGCAGGGGGCAACTCCCCCTCAGGGCTAACTCCACCGGCTCCAGTGGTGGAAGTCAACGCTGCTGTTCCAACTGGGAACAGCTTTGAACTGCTGAGGAGGGTACGTAAGAACTCTCCAACCGCTACATTGAAAAGATCCCCTCCACCTATGGAGAGAGATCCGGAAACAAAGCAAGAACAGCCCCCTCAACGGCTGTCTTCAAAAATTTATAAAGTTTGGCGGAGGGTTCAAGACTCCGTGATTGACCCAGGTCACTCTCATCGCCGAAAGAAGACGAAGGTGCGAAAAGGAAAAGATCATCCTATTGAACAGCAAGGGACAACGATCGCTAGGGTGCCCACTGCAATGGCCCCTTCAACATCAACAGCCCACAAAAGAAGGAGGCCAGAGAAAACTCCCGCGTCAGCGGCAAAAGTTAAAAATGGTGAACCTAAACGCCCCAAGTCAGGGGGCATAACAGTTCATACGGTCTACATGGCATCGGGAAAAGAAGACAGCCGTGCATCCACGGGTCATAGACCGCTTACACGGTCAGTGACCAAGGCTCAGGAGCAGCAACAGAAGCTCCAGGAGATGATGAACGCTATGGCTGCACTTACATGGCCAAAAGAGAACCCTGAAACGTCCTCAGATGAGCGCCAGGAGGAAGAAACCGACGCCGAATTCCTTCGTCGGATATTGGAGAAGAAGGACAAAGAGGCTGCTGAACAAGCAGCCAACATACAGCGTATGGGCCTCCTCTTCCAGGACATGATAGGGATGATGATACAACAAGATCCCCCGGCTGAAGAGCCCCTGATCATCCTTGGAGACGATAGGGGAGAGACATCAAATCCTCCACCAGCTCTATCGACAGCTAAAGAGGATACAATCTCCAAAGCTGATTTGGATGAGTATATCGCCCAGCAAATACGGATTCATCATGCGACCGAAGCAGCCGGCCAGGTCATAAAAACGGGGCGGCCATATCCAAGTTGGTACGATCAAATCAAGTACCCTCCAGGTTATACGATTCCCAAGTTCCATGTCTACAAAGGTACGGGCAATCCTCATCAACATGTTTCCCAGTTCAGGGCACTCTGCGGCAACACCGGCGGTGATGACAAGCTTTTGCTTCGCCAGTTTGTTGGAAGTTTATCAGATGCGGCGTTCGAGTGGTACTCTGAACTCCCGAGCGACTCCATCAAAACCTTCGCAGAGATGGAGCTGCTGTTTACTCAGTGTTTTGCAAGCGCCGGTGAACGTACCCCGATGACGGCACTGATTAACGCTAGGGTAAAGCCGGCGAGACGTGGGTTCAGTACGCTATACGATGGCGGAACTTATGGTCGAAGTGTGAGCAGCGCATTGAAGAAGCTCCCGCAGTGGGTATGTTTGTGGGAACCCTCGATCTACAAGCAACCATCTCGCAGTTTATGATGTTTTTCAAGACGACTACCTTCCAAGCCTTGATCGACAAACTAGCACAGATGGATCAGATGGGCCATAAACCTCCTCTTCCAAGGCCGGACTCCCGAAATGACAAAGGGAAGGGAAAAGCGATCGTCGTCGCTAATGCTCAACAACAACCGAGCGACTCAAAGCCGGTTGCTCGTCAAAATAATATGCGCCCGTACGTACCCCTTGAGGATAGGATGGGACGTACTTATTCCTTTCCCCGCGATAAAACGAGGAGGTTATTCGAGCTGGCGTTGCGCAACAGACTCATAAATCTGCCGGATCCAAAACGTCCGTTGCAACCAAGTGACGTCAACGAGCCCAACTACTGTCTTTATCATCGAGTACTAGGCCATCCGATCGAAGATTGCTACGTTTTCAAGAATTGGCTTGAAAACCAGTACCGACAGGGCAAGTTCGCGTTATCTGACAAATGGAAGGTGAATCCCCCGCAGCCCCACACCTCTAAGGGGACGAATACGCCGGGGGCAACATGCTCCGTCGTTGAAGAAGCTCCTTGGGAGGTTGTATTATCAGCCAAGACAAAGAGGATGCTAAATGATCTTCAGACATCTCCAGCGATCAAATGGAAGAACCCGTTGGAACCGCAGGTCATTGAAGGGATGTTGAAGCCACGTCTAACTCCAAAGACCGATGGTGGTGGTTCAAGCAACTGCAGCCAGCCGTTAAAATCTTCGAAGAAGAAGAAGAAGAAATCTAAGAAGCCCGTGAAGCCTGGCGATTAGCGCACAGACTTACAAAAGCAAATTGACGCGCTGGATGAATACAACCAAAAGGCACGGACTCCCATTACACTCCAAGAGTTTCTCAATCACGTCTTTCAAGAAGAAGATGAGGGAGAAAGTTCATCGAATGAATCCGAGGAATATGTGGCGAGCTGTCATATGATTTCCCATTCGATCACGAACGATGAGGAGACTCCTTTCACCGAAAAGCTGGGGGCACATCCTGAACCAAAAGTTCTGGAGCCATCAGATAAATAATTAACGCGTTCCTTAACGAAGCTTGATTGAAAAGTAAAGCTGATCGAGAACGCGAGACGGCTATATTTGAAAGGGCCAAGCGCCAGCGACTTGATGAAAGAGCTGAGATGATCCCGCTGGAGCAAAATGCCTCCACCGTTGACAAAAGCCAATTCAAGATGAGGAAAAAGTTTGCTAAGGCCATATCAATGGGCATGAAGCTACCATCCTCTGTAGGAAGCATCACCAATGAAATAGAAATGCATCCGTCCTATTGCTTATATCATCAGAAGGTTTCGCACCCCACCCAAGAGTGCAAAGCTTTCGATAGATGGTGGCAAGAATACGTTGCTCATCGACAACACTTTAAGCGGGAAAAGCGTAAAACTCGTCGAGAGCAAAGAAATACGACCGAAGGGATTAAAAGAACTACCGGCAATTGTCGCATGGTTAACACTGGCGGGCCACAAATGCCTACATTCGGGAGTGATTCTGATGAAGAGCTAGAACTTGCCCCTCTCTTTAAGGAGTCCGCTTCAAGAAAAGAAGAAGAGCCGAAGGTCTGCGAAAATATCCGGCTGCGGAATCGGACGCTGCCTGAAAAGAATCTCGGACCCTCAAACAGAAAAGATAAAAGGAAAGAAAAGGTCTTTGAAGATATCGTCTTAGATGACCAAGTTCTGGAAGAGCTAAACGCCAACAACCCGCCAAAGAAGAATAAGGTGGATTACAACGTCTTAGTACATCTGAGAAAGCTGCCCTCACAGCTCAGCATTCTTGACGCTCTTTTACTATCAAAAGAGGCGAGAGATGCGTTGATTAAGGCACTCCAAGATCCGGAACAATTCCAAGCATGCCTGGCCGAGGAAAAGATGAAGGGTGAATTGGAAGAAGTGCACACGGCCGATGTCACTTTCGACGACGAGGACCTTCTCCTTGGGACTTGCGAACACAATCGCCCCCTCTATGTCTCAGGATACTGCCACGATATAAAGATAGGCAAAATCCTGATCGACAATGGATCCTCCGTTAATCTCCTCAATGTGCGGGTGTTAAAAGAAATCTGCATGAGCGTCCAGCACCTTGCTCGTGACAAGATCACCATCTCCGGGTTCGACTCCCAGTCATCAAGAACTCTTGGGTCTGTGATACTGACGCTACGCTTCGGGCTACTCGTCACGGACGTTAAGTTCCATGTCATAGACGCCAAGACATGCTACAACGCTTTGCTCGGACGACCATGGTTACACGAGTACAATATCATCCCTTCTACACAACATCAGTGTATGAAGTATTTTAAGGATGGTTTCGAGTATACCGTGACGGGAGAACTGAACCCATTCTCTGTGAACGAGGTCCGCAAATACGAAGATGCCAAATACTTCTTGCCATATTTCGAAGATACGGAGAAGTGTCACAAACCAGAGAATAAAGCTAACGCCACCATCCCTGTCTTCGGCAGTGATACCGAGGAGGAAGAGGAGATAGTTTATTCGGGTCCATTCCAACACAACAAGCCAGGACCGTCCGCTCCTACGTTGATCTTTGGTAGCGAATCGGAAGATGAGATCCGTATTTTATTCTCTGCTCGACCTTCAATACGAACGTCCGCTGACGAAGAGCAAAGTCTACAAGTTGCCATAGTGCCGCTTAAACACCATAAAGAACTGGATGCACTTAATATTTACAATGTAGAAGAGCTACAAACATTCTACATCCCTCCCAGGCGAGAAACCGAGAAAGCAATTCTATTCTACCGCTCTGAAGAAACCAAGGTGGAAAAAGAAATCTGGCATGGTGCGGATCCTACGCTCGACAGGCTTCAGCCTATCCGTCTTCCCAGATATTATACAGAGGGTTTGAAAAAACTGCTAAAACGCCAGGGGATATCCTTCAAGCAGACCGTTCGAAAAGCCAAGTTCTATGACAAAATCTGGAACGTTCCCGGGACTCAACGCAAACTGTCTAATGGGAGAATAGAGACAAAAGGACTTGGGTACATTCGGTCACAGAAACGAGAGCTACTAAACAGCTGCTATGTCATGTATGACTTCGATGAAGAAGCGGATGCTCAATGGGAGGACGCTAATCCTGAGCCAATGAAATTTCCAGATGCAAAAGAGCCCAATCCGTCGTTCGAAGAACAAATGGACAAATTTATAAGGGAAGCTAGTCAAAAAGTCCGAGAAGACCATAACCGCGAAATGGCCATCTACGAGAAGGCCAAAATGCAACGCCTCCTCCAACAGGCCGTGAAAGATGAAAATGCCGCTCCATGTCAACCTGTTATAAAGAAAGCTCGGCGCAAAAGTAGAAATAAGTCGAAAGGCCAAAAAGGCTCTCAACAACAACAAAGCAGGGCTAAGAAGCCACGCAAATGGGAGGCGAGCGTCGTTGATCTATCCCTCATGAAGAAAATGGGTCGAGCGTACTCGTTTCCTCGAGAAAAGACGAAGAAGATACTTGATCTTGCTCTAAAACATCAAATGCTTACATTGCCGGAGTCTAAACACCCCGAATAAGCGGGCGAAGTCTCACACCCGGACTATTGCTCTTACCATCGAGTAATAGGGCATCCTCTTGAAGATTGATTCACCTTCAAGAATTGGGTCGAAGATCAGTATCAGCTTGGCAAGTTCGCTCTATCTGACAGCTGGAGGATAACGCCGCCACAGAAGCATGAACCCAGAGCCACGTAAGAAGAACTAGATCCACATCGGTCTTGGAAGCGAATCCGCACTTGTCACGTGATGACGCTATCAAAAGAAGGGCTCGAGAATATAGATAACCTTCCTTGGGGCTTCGAGAATAGAAATGACGAGGTGATCTCAGAATTTCCGCCAGCGCCAAAAGAGTTGGAAGATGGAATCCATACCACTGCAGACAACCTTAAGAAAATTGAGTTGGGAACGACAAATGACCCGCGACCGACATTCATCAGCGAGTTGCTATCTGAAGAGAGGGTGGCCGCGTTAAAAGACGTGCTTCTACAACATAAAGATTGTTTTGCATGGAACTATTCCGAAATGCTGGGATTAGATCCAGAAATTGCTGTGCACAGATTGGCGATATCCCCGGACATCAAGCCAGTCAAACAGGCGCCGAGGAGAATGCGGCTCGAACTTGAAATAAGTATCAATGCTGAGGTCAAGAAGCTGATCGACTCTGGCTTCATCCAGGAAATTCAATACCCTGAATGGATCGCCAACATCGTCCCGGTGATGAAGAAAAATAGGACAGTGCATATATGCGTAGACTTCCGGGATCTTAATAAAGCTTGCCCGAAAGACGATTTCCCAGTGCCAGTCACCGAACTGATGATAGACAATACGTCCACTCATGAGGTTTTCTCCTTCATGGACGGCTCATCAGGGTATAACCAGATAAAGATGCATCCAGAAGACCAGAAGCACACCGCCTTCAGGACTCCTCTCGGTATATTCTGCTACAAGGTGATGCCTTTCGGTTTAAAGAATGCTGGTGCCACTTACCAAAGGGCCATGACGAAGATCTTCGATGACCTTATACACGAAATCGTCGAATTCTATATCGACGACCTCGTGGTTAAAAGCAAATCATACGAGGAACATCTCGAGCACCTAAAAACTGTATTTCAACGCCTTCGGCAATACAACTTGAAAATGAACCCGCTCAAGTGTGCATTCGGAGTTTCCTCAGGCAAATTCCTGGGATTCATTGTTCGACACCGAGGTATTGAAATAGATCCGTCAAAGATCAAAGCGATCGTGGAAATACCTCCGCCGAGAACTCTCAAACAGTTGCGATCTCTCCAAGGGAAGCTCGCATAAGTACGGTGATTTATAGCCAATCTTTCAGGCAAGTGCCGTCCCTACAGCCACCTGATGAAGAAGGGGACCCCGTTCGTCTGGGACCAAAAATGCCAAAGCGCGCTAGACGAGATCAAACAATACCTGCAGAACCCGCCGGTGTTGGCTGCTCCGGTCAAGGGAAAGCCCCTCATTCTTTATACAACCGCCCTCGAAGGTTCCTTAGGCGTATTATGGGCACAAGAGAATGATCAAGGGAAAGAAAGAGCACTCTACTACTTAAGTCGAGTTCTGCTGGGGGCAGAAAGCAACTACTCCCCCATTGAAAAACACTGCCTGGCGTTGATTTTTGCGATAACAAAGCTCAGGCACTATGCGTTGGCGCATGAAGTCCGTCTCATTTCAAAGGTGGACCCCCTTAAATACTTGATGTCAATGGCCATACTGACGGGACGACTTGCTAAATGGGCCCTGCTCTTAATGGAGTTCTCGATAACCTATCAACCTTTCAAGGCAGTGAAAGTCCAGGCCATCGCCGACTTCCTCGCTGAGCATCCGATACTCGCCGATTCTCCTCTGAATTGCGATCTTCCAGACGAACATGCGTTTGATGCGATCGACGGTGATAATACCCGATGGGAGCTTTATTTCGACGGAGCATCCTCCGTGAAGAAGCGCAAACAAAGTACCCCTATAATTAAAGCGGGGGTAGGACTCATCTTTATAACTCCATAAGGAGGGATAATGCGCTACGCGTTCTCCCTGACGGAGCCGAGGACAAACAACGAAGCCGAATACGAAGCTCTGATAGCAGGACTCGAGATCGCCATTGACATGGGAATTGAAGACCTCCTCATATACGGGGATTCTCAACTGGTCGTTAGTCAAGTAAATGGCGACTACCAAACGTGCAAACCGAAGTTGGTGAAATACGGTGAAAAGGTGCAACAACTGTTGACCCAAATTCCCTCCTATACTTTAGAGAACATACCGCGCGCGGAAAATGGCAAAGCAGACGCATTGGCCAAACTTGCTAAAGAACTGGCTGACGAGAACCTCGATGACGTTAGAATCGTGGTACAAAACCGTCGAGTGCTTGCCCCAGCAGAAATATCTCCGGAATCATCCGAAGAAAAAGGAGCGAACGAGCAGACAACCCTGCAAGTAAAAGATTGGGAAAATACCGAGGATTGGAGGGAAGTCTTCATAGATTACTTCAAGTCCTACCGAATGCCTGAAGAAGCATCCACAAGACATCAGCTCATGAAACGAGCTCTGTCTTTCGCCTTCGTCAACGACACTCTGTACAAGAGGTCGTTTAATTCTCTATGGCTAAGGTGTCTCAGACCTGACGAAGCGAAAAGGGTCGTCCAGGAAGTTCACGACGGACTCTGCGGTTCTCACCAAGCAGGCCCAAAGATGAAGTTGAAGATCAAACGGATGGGCTACTACTGGCCCACGATGATTCAAGACTGCCTCGAATATGCGAAGCAGTGTCACTCGTGTCAAATTCATGGGGATTTCATCCATCAGCATCCAAATCCACTACATCCAACGGTGGCTAGCTGGCCATTCGAAATGTGGGGGACTGATATAGCGGCCCCATCGAACCAGCATCGTCTAGAGGACATCGTTTCATCCTGGCGATGACTGATTACTTCTCCAAATGGGCAGAAGCAGTGCCGTTAAGAGAAGTTAAGACGGAGAATATCCTCCATTTCTTCAAGACGCATGTCATATATCGGTTTGGAACTCCGCGATGGATCATCTCCGATAATGGGCTAGCCTACAGAAGCCACAAGATCAGTCGCTTCGCGCAACAGTATAATATAGACTGGAGATATTCCTCGGTTTATAATCCGCGAGCCAACGGACTAGCTGAAGCCTTCAACAAGACCTTGAAAAAAATCATAAAGAAAATGGTGTCCCGAAATAAGAAAGACTGGCACGAAATACTGCAAGAAGCTCTTTGGGCATATCGAACTACATTCAAGACGGCCACGAACACAATGCCGTACGCGTTGGTGTTCGGTACCGAAGCAGTACTCCCCCTCGAGATAGAGTTACCCTCTCTACGAGTGGCAGTCCATTACGAGCTAACGGACGAAGAAAATGCTCACCTTCGGCTTGAGGAGCTTGACGCCCTTGAAGAAATACGGCTCATAGCGCAACAAAATCTGGAAGCTTATAAAGCAAAGATGGCGCGCTCATACGAAAGATTGACCCGACCGAGGACATTCCGCCAAGGCGAAATCGTGCTAGTGGTCAAAAGGCCTATGATCCCCAATCGCGCCAAGCGGAGAAAATTCGAGCCAAATTATGAAGGCCCATACATCATAGATAAGGTCTACCAGGGTGGGGCCTATCTACTCATGGACATGCACGGTGAAAGGCCTTTCAGGCCAATAAACGGTCGCTTCCTAAAGAAGTACTATGCTTAATGAGCCACAGCCTAGGTCAATGGTAGATGACGACGACTATGTCCGCTCGCTATCTTCCTAAGCTCAAACTCTATCAGCAGTAGCCAGCCTTCTCAAACGTCGGACCGAAATGTCCTTAAACTAATAGCGGACCGAAACGTCCTTTAAACTATTACCGCAGCATCTTTAAGCTGGTGAGATATAAAAAAAATAATATAAAAATAGAAAAAAAAAACGGTATGTCCATAAGCAAAAAAGACACGGATGAAAACCCGAAAGGGCTCCGTGAGTAAAACAGCAGGGCTACCGGCGAGTGTTCGTGAAAACCCGAAAGGGCGCGACCTCGTAAAAAATATATAAAAATAAAAAGAATAAAAAGCAAAATGGGTGTGGATGAAAACCCGAAAGGGCTCCGTGAGAAAAAACAGCAGGGCTACCGGCGAGTGTTTGTGAAAACCTGAATGGGCGCAACCTCGTTAAAGAACACTTATAGGGTCCTCTCGACCTTCTAAGGAGAAACCACCCGCGTGAGATCTTTATGACTCACAAGGGAGCAACACACTTAGGGATCCTCACGATTCCTAAGGAGAAAATATATTTGCGAGATCCTCACGATTCGTAAGGAGAACTCTTTTATGGGACCCTCATGGCTCATAAGAGTTGAAAGTCTTAAGTTACAGAGACCTAAACCTGTGCTTAAGCAATCCCCGCAACTTCCGATATTGCCCTACAAGTGGCTCAATACTGGCCCTTGTATACAATCCACGGGCGCGAATAAACATTTCCTCAACCAAGTCCCATACGTGACAGGAGATATGTTCGCATGGTAAACAACCCTTGTAAATCCTCTCGATTTACAAAGATAAAACCCTCTTGTAGGATCCTTACGACTTACAGAGGAACAAACACTTAGGAATCCTCACGATTCCTAAGGAGCAAATACACCTACAGGATCCTCACGACTTGTAGGGAGAAATGCCTTTGTGAGACCCTTACGGCTCATAAAGTTAAAAGCCTTAGTCAACAGGACCCTAACCCTGTTCGCTGAGCCACCTTTGTTCGACATCGACAGAGGCAGATGATGATTCGCTTCTGGCAATATCCCAGTTGTAGCGGTGCTGATGCCGAAATCGGCTTACGGCGAAAAACCAGTAGGCCGCACATGCATACGAAATAGCCGAAATGATGGAGCAACTTGCAATAAAAAAACAGTAAGTAAAAATATATGCATGAAAAATAGCTGAAATGATTGGGCAACTCGCAATAAAAAGCAGCGAGTAAAAATAAAAAAAAAATAAAATAGCCGAAATGATTGGGCAATCGCGACCTTCGCGATATAAAAGCTGAAATGATAGAGCGTCGCGGAGATAAAACAAAAAACAATGATGATAAAACTTTGGCCCTACAGTTAAGATCACATCGATCCCTGTATACAATCTAAGGGCGTAAACAAAGAGGGAACCATATTTTCCCAACAGGCTCCGCCAGAAGACGAAGCCAAATCTCGACGGTTCAGTCCAACTTTAAAGAAATCAGTGTCTTCAGCAAATTCCTCGACTCACGGATACAAACACTCCTTGACGAGAGCCTCCTGATCCGCGTCGACTCGCAGAGCCACCAGTGCCTCCGTGGGAAATCCTCGACTCGTTTCAAACCCCAAGGAAACAAATAATCCTTGGCGCTTGGGAAACAAATAATCCCTAGCAAATTCCTCGACTCACGGATACAAACACTCCTTGACGAGAGTCTCCTGATCTGCATCGACTCGCAGAGCCACCAGTGCCTCCGTGGGGAATTCTCGACTCGTTTCAAACCCCAAGGAAACAAATAATCCTTGGCGCTTAGGAAACAAATAATCCCTAGCAAATTCCTCGACTCACGGATACAAACACTCCTTGACGAGAGCCTCCTGATCCGCGTCGACTCGCAGAGCCACCAGTGCCTCCGTGGGAAATTCTTGACTCGTTTCAAACCCCAAGGAAAGAAATAATCCTTGGCGCTTGGGAAACAAATAATCCCTGGCAAATTCCTCGACTCACGGATACAAACACTCCTTGACGAGAGCCTCCTGATCCCCGTCGACTCGCAGAGCCACCAGTGCCTCCGTGGGAAATTCTCGACTCGTTTCAAACCCCAATGAAACAAATAATCCTTGGCGCTTGGGAAACAAATAATCCCTGGAAAATTCCTCGACTCACGGATACAAACACTCTTTGACGAGAGCCTCCTGATCCGCGTCGACTCGCAGAGCCACCAGTGCCTCCGTGGGAAATTCTCGACTCGTTTCAAACCCCAAGGAAACAAATAATCCTTGGCGCTTGGGAAACAAATAATCCCTAGCAAACTCCTCGACTCACGGATACAAACACTCCTTGACGAGAGCCTCCTGATCCGCGTCGACTCGCAGAGCCACCAGTGCCTCCGTGGGAAATTCTCGACTCGTTTCAAACCCCAAGGAAACAAATAATCCCTGGCGTTTGGGAAACAAATAATCCCTAGCAAATTTCTCGACTCACGGATACAAACACTCCTTGACGAGAGCCTCCTGATTTGCGACGGCTCGCAGAGAAACCCGTGTCTCCGCGGGAAATTCCCGATTCGTCTCAACTTGAACCTCAGGCAGCAGGGACTAAAAAAAAAAAAAACTTGCTTCCCGAACAATGGGACCCTGCAAGTCAATCCAAAATGGTCTCTTGCATACTATTCAAGGGTCTCACTCTCCAAGGTCGAGTTTCGACAAGGAGGGAAACAACCGCTTACGAGTCCTCTCGACTCGTAAGAGGGAAAATTCTCTTATAGGATCCTTACGACTTATAAGAGAAAACCACACTTAAGAATCCTCACGATTCCTAAGGAGAAAAACCCATTTACGAGATCCTCTCGATCCGTAGGGAGAAAAGTCTCTATGAGACCCTCACGGCTTATAGAGTTGAAAAGTCTTAGCAACAGATCTGAACCTGCAGGCTAAGCCATCGCTATTTCTTAAGAAAGTCAAGATGCGTGCTCTATTATCTGTCAACCATGGTTACTAAGGTGACATGCTGATAACAAAAGAAAGAAAAGACGGAGAAAACAACACAAGGCATTACAAAAAAAATATGTATCTTTTATTCATAAACTTGATTGAGTACAGGATACATTGTGCTAAAGAATAAAAAAATATACATATACATTTTTTATTTACAAGTATAAACGATACAAGGAGAGTTACTGAGAAGGAAGCGTCCTGCATAGCTCTAGCAATTGTTCGCGCACTTCCTTCCCTACTTTCTCCTGATTGGCCACCACTGCCAACTCCGCCTCCACTTGGGCCCGTTGCTGCGCGACAGATGCAAGCTGAGCCCTGACGGCCTGTTGAGCAGCCTCACGGCCTGGAGTGTCATGCTCGGCGACATCAAGTGCCCGCTTCAGTTTCAGCCCGTTTGAGATGCGCTCCAGAAGGCCCTCGAAGATAGCCTTTACCTCAGCGGCGTTCGCCTCAACTTCAGCACGCAGGCGAGCAATTTCGCTTGAAGACTCCTGGGACTCCTTCAGCCTTAAAGCTGCTTCTTGTTCCAAATGATGGAAATGAGAAGTGCTTTGCTCGAGCCATGCTCCCCGTTGAGTGCTCACGGCCAAAGTCTCGGGGGATAGACGCATTGACTCCAGCTGATAAAGGCGAGCCTCAATCTCCCGACAATGGTTAACCCAAGAGGCGACAATGCCCTCGTCATGGAAGGTGGCAAATATCACCAACATCGGGTTAACCGTCGTAGCGAAGTCCTCAGCAGATGTAGGAGTCTCGATGTCGAGTTCCTTGATGTAGTCGCTTAACATACGTAGACTATTCGCCGCACCTTTTGAGGATGGACGTCTCTGGGAAGGGACGCCCGGTATTGTAATACGAGACCCAAAAGGCACTGAGACTGGAACGACAGCTGAAAAAGACAAAATGTGATTAGATGATGATTCAATAGATATGGAGAAAGTCATTGATAAGATAGTTTACTATACCGGTTGAAGCAGGTGGCAAGGCCGGAAGGGCCGGTGGCGCAACCGATCTTTCTTCTCCCCCTTCGATTTGTAACACTGCAGTCAGGACAAGAGAGAATTAGAAATAATTCTACCACTGAAAAACAAAGATATCAATAGGGAACGGTACTCACCAGCGCCACCAGAGGGAAAGGCAAATTCAGATGGGAAGGAGAAGTGTGGGAGCAACACTTGATAGAGATGGTCAAAAAGCACTCCTGGATGACACAACAGTGTGACTTTAATACACAAATTATGCGTCTGAAAGATAAGATCAATAAATTGCAAACACATACCTTCCAACATCTTCGAGGGTATGAGAGAGGGTTGAGAGGTGACCACCGCCAAGGCAGTCGTTGAAGGCGCTCCCTCGAGCAGTAGGGCATCGGCACTGGCTGCGCTTGCGTTACGAACAGGTGAACTTGTCAGAAAAGATTGTAAAGTAAAGAAAAACGGCAACCTGGGGTTTGCCTGAGGAGCTCCCGGCTGAAACGGAGGCGACTCCCTCCTCTATCGATATGGGACCACCGCCCGTGGCCTTATCACCCGACTCGATGGGGACCGTCGTCGTGCTCGCGCGGCCAGGAGACGGCGGAAGATCATAGACGGGGAGGGCAATGATTGGAGCGTTGCCAGATTCTTGGAAGGAAGCGGCTCACTCTTCCCCAAGAGTCGTGCCCATCTCATCCGCTACTTCTTTGGGCTCCGCCGTCTCCATCGGCTCTTCCACCGTCACCACGAGGTCGCCGGCCTCAAGCGCCTCATCCGCTACTACCCTGAGCTCAGTTACGATGATCATTTCATCTGCCGCCACTTCAGGCTCGGCCTCAATGACCTTCTCGGTTGCAGACCCCTCAACCTTCATCTCAGGCTCCGAAGCCTCAGCGACGTTGCCCACCGTCGGCTCAGGATCGGCAGGTGCCGCCCCCTCTGTTTCTTTGGGATTAACGGTCTCCACCTCCCCCTCGGTCGGACTTGGCCCTGCAAGATAGAATATATAAAAACCGACAGCTTTATGAGTCTAGTAACGAAATTCTGAAGGAAATATTACCTGAGGTAGACTCGCCGTTAGCTTCTCTATTGGCGCGGATCACCTGTCTATGAGCTGTAGACAGGGCGACCTGGGCCTCTTCAGATGGAGTATCAGCACGAGGGGCAGTGCTGGGACCCGCTCCCATAGCCAAGGCAGCCCTGCGCGCCTTCGCCTCACCCCTCAGCCGCTTCCTTTCCTCCCGGGCTGTCGCGATGGACCTTTGTGATGCCTCCTTCAAGGCCTCGTCATCCTCGTTCAGGGATGCTTCTAGAGCCTTTAAGGCATCTTTCATCGGCTCTTCAAGACGAACCTCCTGCGGTGGCCCAGAGGAAGCAGGAACATCGGCAGCTGGTAGAACATCTGCGTCACTTGGAGGGAACGGCATTGAGGTTTCTGTGATTAAAAGGGAAAGGTTAGATCGACCATAACACAAGGGAAATGAAAACTTGATGAATCGAAACTTACTAAGGCCCATGGATGCTCTAAGACGTTCCTCCTCCTGGAAAGTCTTCAGAGAAGCAGCAATCGCTTCTTCATCAGTGATGCCTGTTGAAAGAAAAGAAAGAAAAGCGTTAGTCAAAGACAATGAAGAGGATATGTTGCAATAAAGAAAAGGCGACTAGTAGTTACCTGATTGCGCAAGTTTAGCTAGCCACGCGTCACGTCTCGCCAACCACGCTGAAGCTTCGAGAGCAGCCTCCAAGTCTGTATTGTCCGGCGGTGGCATCACTAATCCTTCGTTAGTCCCATATTCGATCAGGCCCTCGGCATAGGGAGCATAGGGTTCCTAACCGAACACGACGTCCGCGGCGAAGAGCGACTTCTTTTTCTTCTGCCCGCCAACCCTAAGTGCACGCGGGATCGACTTACGTTTAGCAGCCACCTTGGGATGGCGGGTCCCGATGTCTGCACCTACACCGGACTCCGGCGAGGCCACGACCACTATTTCCGCTGAAGGACGGGACGCTAGAGGTGCATCTGCAATATCAGGGAGCGGCGATCTGTGTGGAGGACTTCGCGCACGCGATGGCCCGGTTCTAACCTCTTTTAAAGGAGCAACTACTGGAGTCCTAGGAACCAAAGGGGCGTTGCGGTCGCTGCCTGGAGGCTTACCCTTACGATCAACCAGCAGTCGTCTTTCCTCCTTTATAACGGCTCCCGTTGCATGATTGTACCAGTCTTTATATACATTAAGGAGTCATGGAGCGCAGGCCGGCGTACTGATAAAAAAACGAGAACCCGCGTTCAGGCGCATGAAGTGATGTAACGCGTTCTCCATCCCTTCTTCATTGGCAGCAGGTTCCAGTAAGAAAGCTTCCAAAGGTACCCCTTGATCGTAGCCCAGTTGTTGGGCGAAACGATGCGGGTTATATCTCATGAAAATTGCCGCACCGTCCTGCCTGAAGACTAGGAAGCCCGGTCTAATAGAATACAAGTGGAGGGTCTCCCGGGCCGTCAGAATTGAAGCTCCATCCTTAAAGGAGTCCTGTAATGGTCGCACCGCAGCGGTGGACGCTTTTCCAATGGTCAAGACCTTGTCGATGAAAGACATCCCGCCTCCAACGGTGTGGGGATGAAGCAATAAACCCCTGGCGTTCCGCGGTGATGGGGTTACAATTGATGCGCCGATCAACTGTATAATGCGAGGAAAACCGCACTTATCAAAGAACGAAGGCCTTTTATGCATGCCGAAGACACCCGCCGTGTGTAGCTCGAGCCACGATGCAAAGTAGTGCATCGGGAAGACCATGTGCAGTACCCCGGGCTCATTAGCATCCGCTGCTCGGCTGAGGCCATGATATAGGTGCGCCAAGCCAGCAATCCCAACAGCCACCTTTACCCCGATGGCCATCCGGTAGGCTGGGTAAAAGACAGAGGGCCGCATACGATGAGAGTGCATCGGGATCGCAAACCAGCTCAGCCACAATCCAAGAAATCCTAAGAAAAAGGCCTCCTTATCCATTCCAGGGGCCGCAATTTCTGTAAAAGACATGGTTGGGGAGTTAGGAAGAAAAAAGTCCTTTTGGTCTATGTCTTTCGCCGGCAGGTTAGCCAAACCTAAACCGAAAGGGTCCTCAAGGGTGGCAAACTTGGCAGCTTCTGCCGAGAGGACATTTGGATGAAGGAACCGAGCAATGAAATCCTCAAAATTAACTCCGCGGCTCCCACGTTCGATAAAAAGAGATTCATAGATGTTCAACACCTTAATCAAGCTTGGGAATTGATGTTGAACAGCGTTCTCCGGTGTGACCCTCCTTACCACCGGCCTAGCACCAAAGACGTACACATCTGTCGGGAGCAGCTCCTCATAATGTTCTCCCATGACTGGCAGACGAGATACCTCCGTGAACTCCTCCAAAGAGATGGACACTTCCCGATCCATGGAAAGAAAAGTGTGGGTAGGACTATTCCACTGCTCCAGGAAAGCCTTGAACCACCAGGTGGGGAGCGTGGGATACTGGAAGAGAGAGACGTAGACCGCGGTGTACAGTCCTAATCTTATCAACCGCGACTTCTTCGTCGACAGGATGTACCGGGCCCACGGCAGATAGCCGATCGGGTGGCGGGGAATCAGACCAAGGTTATATGATTGCCCCCAGGGTCGTGCTTCACCTTGACAAATACGGTGTCCTAGGATATCCAAAACCATGGGACGCTGAAACGGAACCGCATCCATAGTGGGATGAAGAAAGCTGTTCGCGGTCCAATCCACCATCTCCACGGCGTACTGCACCGAGGGTGGGGTAGCGTAGTGAATCGCCGTGATGGGCTCGGACGGCACGGCGCATGTGAAGCTGCGTCGACCCATAATGATCTGGTTATACCACGACCCCCAAAGGTGGAGACTCTTGTACTCCGGGTCGTACTCTTTAATCATGGCCAGGACTTCACGGCCCAAGGGCGCCTCGGGAAATCCCTCCTCCGAGCGGACGAACGGAAACGAGGTGTCGAGAGACATGATCGCTGCAAAAGAACAATCTAGCCGTTAGTGTTGTAATTCCAACGTTTGGCGTCTAAAAAAGAAAATGCATTAATTAAATTAAAATTAATTAATTACACCACACAGCAGTGCAGTGGGTAGGAGACCGAAGGGGGGACCCATAAAATCTGGATGACAATACGTCAGTTAATAAGACAACCTCATCATTGGATGAGATTGTCAGTTGGTCCCCAGGAAAACATTCCCATTTATAAAAAAAGGGGGGGGGGAAGAATCCCTAGAGACAAGGAGAAAATCTCCTCTTTCAGAGCAAAGCTCTGTCACAGAGTGACACTTGTCAAACTCTGATCTCAGAGGAATAAGATTCCTTAAAAGAGCATAGCTCTATGGTAATAATGGAAAGGTCCATCAGAAAATGTTACACCTAAAAGAATTAGAATTTTTGGAATCTTGAAAAATCCATGAAAAACTTATGAAATTTTTTTATTTTTCAGATCTAAAAGATCTACTGATGATTCAAAGAGCAAAGCTCTGTTCATGGGTTAGAACCCATGAACAAGATCTTTACAGATCTATAAGTTCTTAAGAGCAAAACTCTGTTTATGAAACCCCAATGGGGATCTCTTTAGATCAAAAGATCTGTGAGAGCAAAACTCTTTGGTTGAGATTAAGTTCAATTAAGTTTAATTAATTTTACTTAAAGTTTTTGACTTTAGAAATGAACAAAGCTCTGAAAGTTCTTGAAGGAGAGCAAAGCTCTGGGAAATAAAAATCTTGAAATAGTGAGATTTTTCTAAGGGCCAGAGGTCCAATTTATAAGGCGCTTGCGCCCCTTGAGCTCACCCCTTGATCCAACGATCAGGAGTTTGCCACCGCTGCACTCACGTATGCGCCACGTGAGCACAACGGTGGGGGGGCATTTGTTTCGTCCAATCAGAGCAAAGCTCTGTTGAAATTCAAAATTCAAAATTTTGAAGCAACGCTTCAAATCTCGGGCGCAACGCGCCACATGTCAGGCGCTGATACGTCAGCACAGCGCCCAAGAAGGCACGCCCAATCAGAGCAAACCTTTATTTTAAGCAAAATTAAAGGAAGCAACACTTCAGTTGTGCAAGCACTGCGCTGCGACACGTGTCAGCGCAGATGCGCTGGCGCAGTTGCGCTGCGCTGTGCGCTGCGTGACACGTGTCAGCGCAGATGCGCTGGGGCGCTTGCGCCAAACAGAATTAAGATTTTAAAGAAATCTTTCTGTTCTTATTAAAACAAGAAGATTTTCTTCTGTAAAACAGAAGCCCTTGGATCAAAGATCCAACGGTGGGGAGAATTTCCCAAATCACTCAGAGAGAGATCTTTTTACCAAATTTAACTAATTTATGAGCACTATAAAAAGGACCCCAGACCTCAATTCAAAGGTATCAATATCTTTCTAAAAAAAAGAGAGAAGAGAATTCTCGAGAACTCCTCAAGAACAACAGAAGGTAAAAACCTTTTAGAGAAGAGAAAATTCTCTTATGAACAGATCAGTGATCTAAAAACAAGATCATTGATCTTTAAAACATAACTAAATAAAGGGATAAATTAAAATAGTGCTTTGCACTTTTTCATGAACCTTTGGTTCTTTAAGATAAGAAAAAACATATCTTTTTCTTTGATCTAAATTAGATCAAAAAAAAAAATCAAACAGTGCTTTGCACTTTTATTCATTGAATCTAAAAGATTCCTAAATCATAGTGCCTTGCACTTGCAATACGCTCTTGGATTGGCGCAAGCCACCAGAGAGCGCCACGTGTCAGCATCTGAACCAATTGCGCTATGCGCTTTTGAAATAGAGCTTTGCTCTCTGTGATTGGCGCAACTCACCAGAGGGCGCCACGTGTCAGCAACGCAAGTGCAGTGCACTAGCGCAGCGCACTGCGCTTGCATGACACGTGTCGTCGCCACGAGCGCTTGCGCTCTCTGATTGGCGCAAAGCGCCTGATAAATGCAATAAATTTCCTAAAAGGGCCAGGCCCAAATCAAAAAGACCAAGCAGACCAAAATAAATTGCAAAGCAATAAAAGGGCAGAGCCCAAATAAAATTGATGCTCTGCATCATTTATAAAGGGGAGAGCCCAAAACAAATTGATGCTCTGCATCCTCTCTGGGCAAAGCCCAAATAAAAATAAAAAGAAATGCAATGCAAAAGCAAATAAAATGTTGAACATTTTCAACTGGATTTAGCCCAATTTTGGCCGTAAGTCCTTAAATTAAATTGAGTGAGCAAGATTGCTCTCTTAAATCAATTTACCTCCGGTTCGAGGGTACATCTCTGAACTCCTCTGACACCCGTCGTTGTAATCCTTTAACGATGTTAGAGAGGTGACGGGTCCCGACGACCACACACGTATATGGACTGCCGGGTCTTTAAACTCGTGGACCGAAACGTCCTTAAACTAATATCGGACCGGAACGTCCTTAAACTAATATCGGACCGCAACGTCCCTAAACTAATATCGGACCGAAACGTCCCTAAACTAATAACGGACCACCACGTCTTTAAACTGGAATATGGACCACCACGTCCTTAAACTGGAATATGGACCACCACGTCCGTAAACTGGAATATGGACCACCATGTCCCTAAACTGGAGCATGGACCGCAACGTCCCTAAACTACCTTGGACCACTATGTCCCTAAACTGGAACAATAGAGCCTCCAAATGCTCTTTTGCCGGATCTAAACGGTCCCGTTTAAGTTGATCTTAGCCCCAAATACGGCTAACGTATCCTTAGACATTTAAATGAATGATAAAACTCCAAATCAACTTTGGTTCAAGGGTACATCTCTGAGCTCCTCTGACACTTGTCGTCGTATTCCTTCAACGACGTCAGAGAGGTGACGAGTCCTGATGGCCATATATTACTACGTTAAGTCGATCTTAGTCCCAAACAAGACTAATGTATCCTTAACGAACGTTTAAGTCGATCTTAGCCTAAACATGGCTAACGTATCCTTAAACTAAAACACCAAACCCAAATCTAAGTAAATACGGATTTGGACTAATCCACGTCCTACGGGCGACGGCATTACTCAGTCTCCGTATATAATCCACGGGCAACCACAAACAAAATAAACACACACGACACGAAGTGAAATTCTGGATAAGGAAAAAGTTGTTACCGCGATGCGGTAGCGTAATTAACAGCAGGGGCTTGCGCCTGCAGGGAAGAGCGTCCCCACAATCAAAAACCCCTCAAGCGAGGGGGAATCTGATGAAATCTGCTACATCGGCCGCATCTGTCTAAACCTCCGATACACGGTGCCATAAATTAACTCGGCATCTTCGGAGAGGTGGACGGATAAAACCAAATAGCATCTGCCCCGAATCTCAGCGTCAGGACGTCGCGGTCCTGTGCGCCGCCTTTCGGAGGGGAACAGACCTCAAGATTACCTACTTCTAAAAAAAACTGTAAGAACGTTGTTCCCTTATAAAAAAGGGATGAGGGAAAGTTCCCCACTAAAGAGCCCCACGTGTTTAACATGTGAGTGCCTATATGCAATACATATAGGCATTGCAATTAAAACAATTGCTCAGCTAAAATAGCTCCACGTGTTTACCACGTGAGTGCCTATATGCGTATAGGCACTGCAATTGAAACAATTGCTGGGCTAAAACAGCCCCACGTGTTTAACACGTGAGTGTCTATATGTAACGCATATATGCACTGCAATTAAAACAATTGCTAGGCTAAGACAACCCCACGGGTTTAACACGTGAGTGTCTATATGCAACCCATATAGGCACTGCAATTAAAACAACTATTAGGCTAATAAGCCCCACGTGTTAAAAACGTGAGGGCATTTCCCTACGTAGAATTAAATTCTACTCAACAAGGAATCGTTGGATCAAAGATCCAATGGTGATTAAGTATAGAATTAAATTCTATTGAACTTTTAAATAAAAAATGATATTTTCTGTTAAACAGAAAGTAACAGAAAGTTGGCGGATCAAAGATCCCATAAGTTGGAAAATATTTTTCATATCTTTCTAAACAAAGAAAGATTGTGCTCCGTTAAACTAAGCACCCTTAGATTAAAAATCCAACGGTGATTAAAAATCACCAATCTACAGAATAAATTCTGTATGGGAAAATATTTTCCTAATCTTGCTTAAAAAACAAGAAAATCTGTTCTGTAAGACGGAAACCATTGGATCAAAGATCCAACGGTGGGTTAAAACCCCCCAAAATCAACTAGGATCTCTCAAGGGGAGATTTCCTAAAAATCAACAAAATTCTCTCCACTATATAAAGAACCCATGACTTCAAGTTAAAAAAAAGGAAAAAAAGGAGAAAGAAGAAAGAAAAAGAGAGAGAGAGGGAGAGCTCCCCAGAGACTTAAAGAATATACAGGAAGAAAATTTAATTCTCAGAAGAGAAGACTTGTTCCCTTGAAACATTAGGTAAATGAAAAGACAAAAGACCGTTCTTTGCATCTCTAAGGGTTTAACCCTTCATAGAAGAACTTAGTTCTTCCTCTGGTTGAGAGCTTCAGAGGCAGATCTCCACATAAGTTGAGAATTTAATTCTCATCGGGGAGATTCTGTCATGCAGATTCAAAACCTAGGGGAAAGAACTGAGATCAAAAGAGTTTAACTCTTACAAAAAAAAAACAACATATGGAAATTTAATTCCTCTAAAAATTAGCGTTTAACCCTGTAAGAAGAATTTAATTCTTGCAAACAAACAAAAGGAGAACTTGATCCCTAAGGACCATAGAAGAGTAGCTTGGTGGTTCGTTAGTGTTTAACACTATAACTAGACTTTACGTGTTCTCCACGTGAGTGTTTCTATTGAACAAAAAGAAATGGCTGAGACCGTGTCACGTGTTTTACACGCGACCCCCAATCAAGTGCTTAGCACTTATAAAAAGGGAGGGGCAATAAAGCCAATAGGGCATTTCCCCATTTGAGGCATCTCACGTGTTTTACATACGAGCGCTATGGGAACTAAGTGCTTAGCACTTACATAAAGGGAAAGACAATAAAGTCAAAAGGGCAGAACCCAACTTTGGAGCGCCTCACGTGTTTCACACATGAGCGCCCCCAAGAACCAAGTGCTCAGCACTTATATAAAAAGAGAGAAATAAATGGGCAGCGCCCATATTTGAGTACCTCATGTGCATTAGCACTGTTGGGTAGTTGTAGAGACCCAGACCTAGTCCAACTTGATTAAGAGAGTCAAGACCTCTATGTGCTTACCATTCCCCCAAGTTGGTCTTAGTCCCCAGCATGACTAATGATCTGTCAACTGATGATATCTAAAATGATGTTCATCCCACACCTCATAAGTAAATCTTAGTCTCCAAAATGACTATTGATTCTTAAACGATCCACCATGATCTTCTCTCTCAAATATGGGATCTAGATTTAAGGGTACATCTCTCCACATCTCTAATACATGTCGTTGTAATTCCTCAACGTTTTCAGAGAGGTGGCAGGTCCTGACAACCAACTGCTTTTGGGTGCACTTCCAAAACTAAAAGTCGCCTCCAAAATGGTGATCTACAGACCGAAACGTCCTCAAACTACACCGTTGCCTCCAAAATGGAAATAACGGACCGAAACGTTCTTAAACTGCAACGGACCGAGACGTCCTTAAACTAATCGTTGCTTCCAAATGGCGACAACGGACCATAATGTCCTTAAACTAAAACCTCACCTCCAAAATGGTGATCTACGGATAGAAATGTCCTCAAACTATCTACAGACCGAGATGTCCTCAAACTATCTACAAACCGAGATGTCTTCAAACTACAACTTCGCCTCCAAAATGGCGATAAGGGACCGAAACGTCCTTAAAACTAAAACAACATAGCCCAAATGCTCTTTCATTGGATCTGAAGCAAAAATGATCCTAAGACCTTGTTAAGTAGATCTTAGTCTCAGATTGGACTAACGTATCCTTAACAGAAGAAAAAAAAACCATCGAGCCCCCAATTGCTCGTATATATTTAAATTGATCTTAATCTAAAACCAGATTAATGATCCTTAAATCAAACCAAGCCCAAATCTAAAATATACAGATTTAGACTAATCCGCGCCCTACGGGCGACGACACAAATTAGTCTCCGTATACAATCCACGGGCAACCTAACCAAAAATAAAACACACACACGACACGAAGTGAACTACCGGAGTAGGAGAAAGTGGTTATCGTGATGGGGTAACGTAATTAACTGCAGGGGCTTGCGCCTGTAGGGAAGAGTGTCCCCACAATCAAAAAACCCCTCGCAAACGAGGGGGAATCTGACGAAGTCCGCTATAACGCCTGCATCCGTCTAAACCTCCGATATACGGTGCCATAAATCAACTTGGCATCTTCGGAGAGGTGGACGGATAAATCCAAATAGCATCTGCTCCTAAATTCAGGCAAGACGGCCTAACTCGGCCCGTCTCTGTTTTTGGCGGTAAACAGATTCTGGCACGCCTGGTGGGACATTTTCCTCTTTCCACTCCACATTTCGTGTGTCGTGTTCGCAAACAAATCGCGGTTTACTATGGTTGCCCCTGGATTCGAGGTACTAAGATTTGGTATCTTGCTTCTGTGCAGAGAAAAGAGATCAATCTGCAACAGCAACTTCCGCTCTATCCCCGCTGGAGGAGTGACATACAGGCCAAATGTGGCCTGCATCTTTTCAATACTCGTGGAATAGGTGACTCTGGCCACCATTGGATTGTTCTTCGGGACTATGCTCCCGCCAGCAAGCTTTGGCGCCCCAGTGCCATCACAGGAAGCTCTAAAGAAGTCGGTCTTCGATCGACTTGCAACTACCATGACCCCTCTCAACTGGTTGTCCAAGTCTGCCACCTCAGTCTTCAACAGGATGAGCCAAAGGTCAAATGGGACTGCAAAGAGGCCCGTGATACCTGAAGGGGTTATCCCGAAACGGATAGCCATTCCAGCTCCGGTAGGTGAAGTCGTCAAAGGGGCTTCTCTTACTAAAGGGTCGGTCTTCGCAAGATTGGCCGTTCCAACTCTTTCTATGGGCGAAGTCATCAAAAGAACTTCCCCTACCAGAAAGTCGGCTTTTGAAAGATTGGCCATTCCATCTCAACGGATGTCAGTCTTTAATAGGCTATCATCAGCAGTAGCCCCTAACCAAAGCAGGGGGCACGACGGAGCCGCTTCCACAACTGAGGTGGTCCCATCGGCAAGACATGCTCGACGTCGCCACTGGCACCGGGTGAGAAGAGCTGGGGGTAACTCCCCCTCTGGACTCACTCCACCAGCTCCAATGGTGGAAGTAAACGCTGCTGTTCCAACCGGGAACAGCTTTGAACCGCTTAGCAGGGTGCAGAGGAACTCCCCAACCGCAGTGATAAAGAAATCTCCCCCACCGGCTGAAACTATGAAGCAGGAGAAGTCGGAGCAGCCCCCTCATCGGCTGTCCTCCTGAATCCACAGAGTCTGGCGGAAAGTCTAAGATTCCATGGTTACAAGAACTACTCTCGTCGACAGGAGAAAATGAAGCTTCGACAAGAGAAAAATCATCCCTCCACCATGCAGCGAGGGACTTCTTTCACGCATGCGCTGGTTACAATGGCTCATTTGACTTCGACTTCTCACAAAAAGAGAAGGTCGAAGAACCTCCCACCTCCGGCGGCAAATTCCAAAGGCGTTGGAACGAAACACCCCAAGGCTGGGGGCATGATTGTGCACACAGTTTACATGGCTTCCGAAAAAGAGGAGAGGCGTGCTTCCGTGACACCGGCCGCAAACTCGGCCGTTGATGAAAGGTCAGGAGCAGTAACAAAAGCTCCAGGAGATGCTGATGAAAATGGCAGCACTCACCGGGCAGAAAGAAAGCTCGGACACAGCGTCTGAACAACGCCAAGAGCAGGAGACCGATACGGAGTTCTTGTGAAGGGTGCTGGGGAGAAAAGACAAGGAGGACGCGGAGTAAGCTGCTAATATAAAGCAGATGGCAGTTTTTTTTCAAGATATGGTTGGAATGATAATCTAGCCAGAACCTCTAGCGGAAGACCCACCGATAATTATCGAGTAAGACAGAGGGGAAACATCAAACCCTCCTCCGGCTTTATCGACAGCCAGGGAGGAGACGATCTCCAAGGTTGCCCTCGATAACTACATAGCTCAGCAAATACGAGCTCATCAGGCAAGCAAAGCGGCTGGCCAAGTCGTCAAGACCGGGCGACCGTACCCAGACTGGTACGATCAAATCAAGTACCCGCTGAGGTATACGATCCCCAAGTTCCACGTGTATAAGGGGACAAGTAACCCACATCAACACGTCGCTCAGTTCAGAGCTTTATGTAGCAATACTGGAGGCGACGACAAACTGCTGCTCCGCCAATTCGTTGGCAGCTTGTCAGAGATGGCGTTCGAATGGTACTCGGAGCTCCTAAACGACTCTGTCAAAACGTTCACAGAAATGGAACTGCTATTCACACAGCGGTTCGTAAGTGCAAGCGAGCGCACCCCGATCACGGCATTAATCAATGCCCGGGTGAAGCCAGGAGAGACCTGGGTTTAATACGCAATTCGATGGCGGAACCTATGGTCGAAATGCGAACAATGCATTGAAGAAGCTCCGGCCATAGGCATGTTCATAGGAACCCTCTAATCCCAGGAAAATTTATCCCGGTTTATGATGTTGTTCAAGACGACCACCTTCCAGGCTTTGATCGACAAGCTGGCCCAAATGGACCAGATGGGCCATGGGCCGTCTTCTTAAAAAATGGACCCTCGAAATGTAAAGGGCAAAGGGAAAGCTTCATTTGTTGCCAACACTCAACAACAGCTGAGCGACCAGAAACCGGCTGCTTGCCAAAGCAACGAGCGCCCACGCCAATCCCTCGAAGAGAAGCTAGGACGTGCTTACTCGTTCCCCCGTGATAAAACGAGGAGACTGTTCGAACTAGCAGTGCGCAACAAACTTATCATGCTGCCGGATCCGAGACGTCCAATGCAGCCCGGTGACGTCAATAATCCCAACTACCGCTCCTATCACAGAGTAGTGAGCCACCCAATTGAGGATTGTTACGTCTTCAAGAATTGGGTCGAGGATCAGTACTGTCAAGGGAAATTCGTGCTGTCCGAGAACTGAAGGGTGAACCCGCCATAGAGGCACACTCTTAAAAAGGTAGACATGCCGGCGGCATCATGCTCGTTCGTGGAAGAAGCTCCTTGGGAGGTGGTCCTTTCAACTAAAACTAAAAGAATGCTGAAGGATCTTCAATCATGTCCGGCGATCAAATGGAAAAGTCCGCTGGAGCCCGAGATCATTGAGGGAATGCTTAAACCGCGCTTAATACTGAAAACTGGTAATGATGGGAAAGACCTCCAGGCCAAGCCTTCGAAGTTTTCAAAGAAAAAGAAGAAGACCAAGAAGCCTGTGCAGCCTGCCGAGTACGACGACAAGCGTACGGACCTGCAAAAGTATATTGACGTGCTGGAAGAATACAACTAGAAAACGCAGACACCAGTCACCCTCGAAGAGTTTCTCAACAATATACTTGAGAACGGAGATAGTGGCGATGATGAGGGAAATAGCTCGTCGGGAGAAACTGAAGATTATGTGGCAAGTTGCCACATGGTTTCTCATTTGTCATCAGACGGCGAAGAAGCTCCCTTTGCGTCGGAAAGCAACGCAGAGGAACTGAGGGCAGGATCGGCGCTAAAATCTCCGGAACTGTCAGAAGACCTAATTGACAGGCTGCTAAATGAAGCCATTCAAAAGAGCAGAGCTGACCGGGAACGTGAAACAGCCATATATGAAAAGGCCAAGCGTCGGCGTCAGGATGAAGAAGCTACGGTAAGGATGAGTCGTAAAGTACTCCACCCAAGCCAGAGTGCACCTACTATAAATAAGGGCAGGATCAAAGCAGAGAAGCAATTCGCTAAAGCCCTGTCAATGGGAATGAAGCTACCCCCTCTCATGGAGAACACTCCCAGGAGTACGTGCCTCGATGAAGCGGATGTACATTTGAACTACTGCTTATACCATTGGAAGGTCGTACATGAAAGGTTCCTAGGCACACTAATGAGGTCTCACAAGGCATCAACCATGCCAATTTCGAATTTTAACGGTGCCGAGAAACCCTAACAAGATCGTTGGCTAGAATTTTAGGCGACAAAGCAAACTAGTTAACATCTTAACTAAAAGTAAACGAACATACAACCTTTGTAGATCCGTTTCTCCACCTCCTTAGCTCCGGAATGAAGTCTCCTCGCTGTCCATATCAAATCCCGGGCTCTAGCGTCGGCTTCATCGGAGAAAAAGCGGGCTAGGTCATCGACGACGTGCCGAAGATGATCTACGTCGAGGCATCACTAGATCAAGCTCCTACTTCACCAAGTGATGAAACTTGTGAAGAAAACACACTCTACTACTTGGCAAGAGGTAGAGGATGAAGAAATAGGAAGTGGGTTCACTTTAGAATTGGATTTCTCACTCATTTTCATCAATCACCATTGATGAAGTGAAGCTTTTTTTTTTCATGAAAGAAGATGAAGAAGAAGAAGAATATTATTATGATAAGTTGTTATGAAAAAGAAAAGAAAAATCAATCTTTATCATAATACAACCATGGTCAAGTGTAGAGAATCAACTAGGGTTAATTGGAATGGTTAGGGTTAAGGATGAGATAAGAATGGTGGACTAAGTCAAAGCTTCATGAAGCTTCAATAAGAAACAAAGAAAGCCACCATTCTCACCTTTTTCTTTTCCAAATAAATAAACAAATAAATAAATGAAAAAGCAAAACCCTAATCATCTCTTAACCATGGTTTAATCCTTTACACTTAACCACATGATCAAGTATCATCAAACATGATACAAATATGTGCACAAAAGTATATCACATATACTTCTTGCATAAATCAAGTGAGAAAATCCATTTAAAGTGAACCAATACTAATTAATGCAAAGTAATATATCAAATATATAATAATACATTAAATCATTAAATCAACACTTGACTTAATGATCCGGTTATATCATATATAACCGACTAATATCAATAGTAACAACTTATCGAATCAACACTTGATCCGATAACCCGGCTATACCGTATATAACCGATCAATGTCACAAATCGCGAGAATCGAATACAGTATCACATACTGGTATCATTCTCGGTCCCGCACATATCTCATATGCGCTCCTATTTCGTTTCGCTTGAGCCAGGAAACCTCTGTGTAGGACTCTAAAGACTCGTCAATACGCCGGTAGCAGGTGATGATCATATCAATCACCCACAAGCCGCAAGCGGTCTGCTAAACGTAACGGCCACCCGGGTATTGAGCGATAAGAAGATCGACGAGCAAGACCGCTCACACTCCAGTGAATCCAACCAGTAACACTACCGTACAGTCCGGTCTCGTCGTCTGATATGTCGCATATCTCGCCTAGGGGTGGTAAACGTCAGACCCCAATAGCTCGATAAGTCGTGTCGATATGAGGTCTATAACAACTCGAGAAACTACTGGTAACACTTACCAGTATATCTCAGCAACCCTGGCCAGGGATTTTCTGTTATAGCCAATCAAACACAGCGCAACATCAACCCCCTATACCGGGAGAGACGAATCCCCTCCTATTGCTCATTGCCTCCATGTGACTCGGGACTGTACCCAAAAACCACCGTTTTGCACGCCCTCTTGGACGTGGTAAGATGGAAATCAAAGCACAGTGGGAACCACACAAGAATCTATGACGATCTCGGGTCAACAGACTACTCTGTACCAGTGTCACCAGAGAACTGCCATCTGACGTAAGGTATAATACCATCTGGGAGTTCTCGGTGAGTCCGTCCAGTGTACCCAGTCTCTACTGAGCACCCGTATATCATCTCTGATGTCAAACACCGATGGAGATGGGATCATCCATCGCCCATCTGTATGGGTCGAGAAGGTATACGCTAGTCTACTCTGGTATATCGATGCCCCGTCTCGATACACCCACGACTAGGGACTTTCAAGGATGTACTTATGGACTACCATGTCCCCACTAGTATGATCCGCATCATAGTCCAGGTAGTCAAGTATACATCCTAAGGGCTTTACCAACATGTAATAGAGAGAAAATCTGTGTACACGTTAAGGTAAAGAGTGTAAGTCCACGTTGCGACCCCCGGTTCTTACGGGGAGGCGGAAACGGTATAAAAATCAAATTTTTAGCGCATGGGGCAACATGGACTAACAAAGTCGGGATCTTTTCCTAAACTAAAACTAGCAAACTTGCTAAATAGAGTTAGCTACTCGGAAAGATGGTTATACCTAAACTTGAACTCCTTCTTCTTGAAACCTTGTAGAGGTTGATGGTTTTCTTCTCGTCGCCTTCTTCCGTCGAAGATGGATCCACCTGAGAGTTCAACCTTCGGGCTCTTTCTCGAACTTGGAGAGAACTAGAATCTCCGGCTTGCTAATCCTTTGATCCTAGAGTGAGTAGAGAGTGTCTATGGAGTGCTTTCTTTTTCAAGGTGAGGGATTCTCAACACATGAGAAGGAATCACCTTGAGCTTGAGGAAGAAGAAGATGAAGAGAGGAGAGAGAATGGTTATGAAAGAATGAGCTCTCTTTTTCCTTTTTGCAACCATATCAAAAGAAAAAGAATTATCTAATTAGTAATAATAATTCAAATGAGAATAGTTGATGGTTGTTTTGGAATGACCACTATCATACTTCATTAAATGAATGTAAGCATGAATCAAGGAGAATCCTTTCAAAGCATGATGGTGGTCAACATTCAACCATGGTCAACAAGTCAACCATAGTCAACAAGTCAACAAAATCAACCATAACAATATTTCATTTAATTACTATTATTAATTGATATTTCATAAATCTATTAGGGTTTGGAAAATGACGACTGTCAACTGTGCATACGCACCCGTTCCGAAACCCTAATGAAATACCTCATCCTCCGCCTCAAGCAACTGTGCATACACACTTGCATTCTCGTTCCGAGGAACAAGAATACTAAGATATAAAAGCAACCCCAAAACATATACCAGTATCTGGCTCAAACCAGAGCCCGCCAGTATAATCCGTCTGGACTCCAAACGTGCACAAGTGCGCGGATGAGAACGAACCCTGCCGCAAAACCATGCGACCTCTACTCTGTTTTGCCCAGAGGCGAATACCCTCTGTGTGGGACTCTAAAGACTCGAACTACGCTGGCAGTGGGTTTAACCACAGACCGCAAGCGGCACTAGCTGTGCGTAACGGTCCCCAGGTAGATGCCGACAAGAAGGCTGACGAGGTGAACCCCATCTGAACTCCTACTGAGTCTGAATGTGACATTCTCCGTACAGTCCGGTCTGTTCGTCTGATACATCGCATGTCGGGCCTAGGGGGCGGTAAAACGTCAGTCCCCCAATAGAGGTACAAGTCGTGTCGGAGTGAAGCCCAAAACACTCTGAGATAACACTGGAAGCCTACCAGTATATCTCGCTTGCCCTGGCCAGGGACTACTCGTGTAATGGCTCTCCTAGACACAGCGCGATGTCAACCCCCAATACCGGGAGAGACGAATCCTGTCTAACCGTCACTGCCTCCAAGTGCTTCGGGACTGCACCCAACCACTACCTGTTTGCACGACTCCTTTGAGCCGTGGTAGGGTAGTGATCAAAGTGCAGTGCGAACACACTCGAGGCGAAGTGCCAGTGTCAAGTCAGCGGACTAAGCTGTACTCATGTCACCTGGGAACTGATGACTGACGATGGTATAATACCAACCTGTCAGTTCCCGACGAGTCCTGTCCAGTGTACTCGTAACCTAACGAGCACCCGTATACTATCTCCAGTATGACGTACTGATGGCTGTGGGACAGACCATCTCCCACACTGGGATGAGAAGCGCATACGCCAGTCTACTCCGGAGTATCGATGCCCTGTCTCGATAGTCCTGCGACTAGGGACCTGTATAAGGATGTGCTTATAGATTATCCAGCCCCCACTAGTGTGACTGCCATCACAACGCTGGTAATCAAGCAAAGATCCTAAGGGCTCCACTAATGCGTATAGGTGATATCGCAAAATAAACACATGTACACATTGAAGTAGAAACAAACCAAGTAGCATACTACTATATTGAGCAAGATTGTTTATACAAGGTGAATATCCCAAGCTTCCATTAAGTAATATACAAACTAGTATGATACAGTAATGGCCTCTAGGGCATATACACTAACAATCTCCCACTTGCACTAAGGCCATGTACTGGAGTATCGAAGACCTATCATCTCGATCAGCCGCTAGAACTGAGTCTGGGGCAGTGCCTTGGTGAATGGATCTGCAGTGTTTTCTTCTGAAGTAACCCTCCGAACCTCGATCTCCTTGCGATCCACGATCTCCCTGATCAGGTGATACCGCCTCAAGATGTGCCTGGATCTTTGATGGGACCTGGGTTCCTTCGCTAAAGCTATAGCCCCGTTGTTGTCGCAATACAGAGGTATTGGGTCAACAATGGACGGAACCACCTGAAGTTCTTTCAAGAACTTCCTCATCCAGACAGCTTCTTTTGCGGCATCAGATGCAGCGATGTATTCCGCTTCCATCGTCGAGTCTGCAACGGTTTCCTGTTTGGAACTCTTCCAACACACCGCCCCTCCATTGAGGGTAAAGACAAAACCCGACATGGACTTGGAATCATCCTTGTCACTTTGGAAGCTGGAGTCAGCAAAGGCCTCGATCTGGAGGTCTTTTCCTCCATACACCAAGAACATCTCCTTAGTCCTTCTCAGGTACTTGAGAATGTTCTTTACCGCTATCCAGTGATTCTCCCCAGGGTTTGACTGATACCGGCTTACTACACTCTGTGCATAAGCTACATCCGGTCTGGTACACAACATCGCATACATTATAGAGCCTACCGCAGAAGCGTAGGGTATAATAGACATGCGATCCCTCTCCAAATCAGTCTTGGGAGACATCTCTTTAGAGAGGGTGATCCCGTGACAAGCCGGTAGGTTACCGCGCTTGGAATCTTCCATACTGAATCTTTTCAGTACGGTGTCGATGTACCTGGACTGTGAAAGTCCTAGTATCCTCTTGGATCTATCACGATGGATCCGGATCCCCAGGATATATGAGGCATCACCCAGGTCTTTCATGGAGAACCTGTGTGACAAGAACCCCTTGACAGATTGTAGCATAAGAATGTCATTTCCTATTAAGAGAATGTCATCCATGTATAAAACGAGGAATACTACAGCTCTCGCTACAAATCTACAATAGATGTATGGTTCATCTGGATTTTTGATAAAGCCAAATTCCTTGACCGTTTCATCAAAACAGATGTTCCAACTCCGCGATGCCTGCTTTAGTCCATAGATGGACTTAAGCAACTTGCACACCTTTCCGCTGCTCCCACTCTGAATGAAACCCTCTAGCTGATCCATATAGACACACTACTCTAAATTTCCATTTAGAAAAGCGGTTTTTACGTCCATCTGCCAAATCTCATAATCGTGGAAGGCAGCAATGGCAAGAAGGATCCGAATGGATTTCAGCATAGCCACTGGAGAAAAGGTTTCGTCATAGTCCAAACCAGGTCTTTGACGGAAACCCTTTGCTACAAGTCTAGCTTTATAGGTCTCAACCTGTCCATCTACCAATCTTCCTTTTGAAGATCCACTTGCATCCTACGGGTTTTACCCCGTCTGGAGCAATGTCCAACGTCCATACTTTGTTGGTGTACATGGACTCCATTTCGGTCCGCATTGCATCCAGCCATTTTACCGAGTCAATGCTCTGAACGGCCTGCTGGAAGCTAGTAGGCTCATCATAGTCTATGATGCAATCCTCTCTATCCCCGTCTATAAGAAAACCGTAGTATCTCTCGGGCGGATGAGACTGCCTACTACTTCTGCGGAGCGGCATAGGAATGTCTTGTTCTTTTGAACCCTCTGGTTCCACTAAGCTTTCAGTAATAGCTCGTGGTTCTGGAATTTCTTCCAGTTCTACTGTGCTCCCACTTATCTGGTTTTCCAAAAACTCAGTTTCCAAGAAGTAGGCATGACGAGAAACAAGAACTTTTTGTTCCTCTTCACAGTAGAAGAAATACCCCTTGGAGTTCTTTGGATATCCCACGAACTTACACTGTACTGAGCGTGCCTCGAGCTTGTCCACATGCTGCTTTTTAACAAAAGCTGGACATCCCCAAGTCTTAATATGACTGAGATGGGGCCTCTTCCCACACCACATCTCATATGGTGTAGTAGGCACAGTCTTAGTAGGAACTCGGTTCAAAAGGTACACGGCTGATTCTAGCGCATACCCCCAGAATGATCGCGGTAACTCAGCGTTACTCATCATGGACCGTACCATATCCAATAGGGTTCGGTTCCGTCTCTCCGATACACCGTTGTGTTGCGGAGTGTATGGAGGAGTAAGCTGAGAGAGAATCCCGTTCTCTTTTAAATAATTCAGGAACTCGGCACTTAAGTATTCTCCACCTCGATCCGATCTTAGAATCTTGATACTTTTGCCGGTTTGTTTTTCTACTTCATTCTTATATTCCTGGAATTTTTCAAAAGCTTCGGACTTATGTTTCATTAAGAAGACATAACCGTATCTTGAAAAATCATCCGTAAAAGTAATGAAGTAAGAATAACCGCTTCGCGCATGTGTAGACATTGGACCGCACACGTCGCTGTGTACGAGTCCCAAGAGCTCGCTCGCTCTTACTCCGTGTCCAGTGAACGGAGTCTTTGTCATCTTTCCTTTGAGACAGGATTGACAAGTGGCATACGATTGATATTCGAACGGATCCAAATATCCTTCTGTATGTAACTTAGTCAACCTTCTCTCATTGATGTGACCCAGTCTACAATGCCATAAGAAAGTCTGATTGATATCTGGAGACTTTCTTTTGTGTGTATTCTGGACATTGAAAATCTGTGGTTGGTTTAATACGTATATACCATTGCTCAGTGTACCTGACCCAATCAGAACTTGATTAAGGTGAATGTTTACAACATTACTTACAAACGCAAATTCATAACCTTCTTTAGAAACCAAAGATACAGAAATGATATTACAAGTTGTGTTGGGTACAAAAAAACAATTACGCAAAACCAAAACATGCCCATCTGACATTCCCAGGTGATAGTCCCCCACGACTTTAGCATCCATGCTAGCTCCGTTCGCAACTCTGAGGGTCATGTCACCCGCCTTCAAAACCCTACGGTTTCTCAACGCCTGCAAAGAATTACAGATATGAGATCCTGATCCGGTATCCAATACCCAGGAAGTAGAGTTTATAGAAAGACAGTTTTCAATAACATACACACCTGAAGCTGAAGCCGCAACCTGCTTTAGTTCCTGTGTCCTGGCCTTCCAAGCCCTGCAATTTTTCTTCCAGTGTCCACTCTTGTGACAATAGAAGCATTCCTCTTTACCAACAAGCTTCCTCGCAATCTTTGTTGCCTTTTCCTTTCCCTTCGTACCCACTTTACTAACACCGCCTCTTGGTTTGGCGGGGGCTTTCTTCCTCTTTCCCTTGGCTTTTGCCTTGGACCTAGAGGAAGAAGATCCTCCTACAAACAAAGAGGGTGTTTCCCTACCCTTCTGTAGGGTGCCCTCTGCGCTCCTCAGCATGTTGAGGAGTTCTGAAAGTTCAACTTCCTTTTCTTGCAAGTTGAAATTCAGTATGAACTGGGCGTAAGTGGATGGAAGGGACTGGAGAATTAAATCCGTATAAAGTTCACTGTCCAACGTGGTCCTAAGTTCCGCGAGCTCCTCAGTGTAGCCAATCATCTTAAGCACGTGGTCCACTACTGATGATCCGACGGCCAACTTAGTCGAAAATAACTTCTTCGACACTTCGTATCTTGCGATACGAGACTGCTCTCCATACAGTTCTTTTGTATGGAGAAATATGGACTCGAGGTCCATATTCTCATGCCTCCTCTGATGTTCGTTGTCCATAGAGGCAAGCACGAGGCACCTGGCCTTCGCGCAATCAATCTCCCAAGTCTTACGGATTTCCTTATCCGCGACGCTGGAGGTGGGACCTGGGACGGGGGGAGGTTTGGTAGTAAGAAGATACCCCAGCTTGTCGTAAGTGATTGCCAATTTGATATTCCTGAGCCAATCTTTGTAGTTTGGCCCTGTCAGTATGTTTTTATCTAGAAGTAACTTAAGTCCAGTCATTTCGATTTGGTCGCTGCAGGGGAGAGAAGAAACACTTAGCACGATGCTCTTGCAAGTTTAGAATGGTTTTTAATTTGTCTAAACAGGATGGCTCCCACTGTCTCTCGAATCCCTCCTCAAACCACAAAGGAAGAATTAGCCGGGATCAATCCCACCGCACAATACTTGCTTAACCGTTCAGCCAGGCCAGTGTCGGTACTTCGAGGGAGGTTTTCCAACGCTTTCGCGAAGTTCCTTAATTTAAGAACCTCTTTTTCCTGGGGGCGTAGCCCCGCTAACACCTTTCTAGGCACCTACTAGGTTTATAGCATTGATCGTTTAGTGAGAAATTTCCCGAGGAGTAGCATATACTCACAGTAGGATCGGGATCCAAATATCATCGCGTGACGAAAATGAAGGAATCCTACCATAATCATCACACTCCAAATGGTATGCAAATCTAGCAAGTTTCAGTCCTTATGAAATTCCCGATGTGGATTTTTGCCCCATGCTCTTATAATCTTGACTTTGGCCAACAAATCATAAGTCACATGTCAAGTTCTTCCCGTCGTTCTCCAGGTTAATTTGAATCCATCCGTACATACCCTTGACTTTGGCCAACAAGGCAGTACGACTGTTCCAAATCAACGCATCTATCTATGCTGCACATGAATATCCAATAGCTACCAATCACTATGCCTTGACTTTGGCCAACAAACACAGCTTGAATACTATTGATTATTTATGTGAAACGACGGAGGGCTACGAATGGTTTTGGTAAAACCGTGAACGTAGTGAACTTGATATAATCGATGGAACGAGATAACTTTTAGAAGAAGTGGCTCAAGCTCCGCATTTAAAAGTTAGTTTTGAAAAGAACCGAGTGGTTTTTCGAAAGTGTTCCAACGACTTTAGCTTGGTTTATTATCTTGCATTAGTTCTTTTAATGCGTGATATTCTTGCATTAGTTCTTTTAATGCGTCCCATCATTTAATCCTACCATTGCAGAAAACAACCAAAATATGACGTACGCTTATGCCATTCGCATTCGCCACGGGGTCCCGTCATCACTCGTTAGGTTACTTAACTAACGACAGAGCGGGGGCTGGGCTAGCGCGGCTGTAAAACATAAGCAACGCCTAAATATAAAGCAATGATAGACATTACAGATCACAGATGAATACATTGGATATACTAGCAATCCGCAATCCTTTCGAGCCTGCAACGAAAAGCGGATTACACGGTCGCGGTGAATAGCCAATACCCCACCCAAGACCCCTATGGGTGCGGCAAACTACCCGCCAAGCACTCGGCAGTTTGTGCACCCCTCCATGGGTCTATCCTAGGAGCAAAAACAGTAAAAAGAATTATACAATGACGGCTACAACCCCGACCCGGTTGTGCGGCCAAACAAATAATAATATTACATCAATTTACATTTACAAATGAATGAAAGAAAAACAAAAGCTCATCTCACATCCACCCCGGCTATTCACCCGCGACAGTCCAACACATTCATATACACATTCCAATATCAAACACAGATCACAGAGATGTATAACCCCGACTAATCGACTTATAGCGATTAGCCGACGTTCAATACATGCAAACATCACAGATATAACCATCATAGTCAAAGTGCAGTGAAGTTCGGAAAAAAATACGGAATAATAGGACCCCAAAAGCAAATTTCTGTTCTGAAAAATCTGGGCACATATAATATATTTTAAAAATCCCAAAACCAACACAGAAGAACACTGCACAAAAAACGATGGCATGAAGGGTCCAAACAGCGGCGGATCCGCGGCCATGACAATAGATGAGGCCGCGGATCCGCGGCTCTTTCAATGAATTGGTGGATCGTTTTTCTTGGGTGTTCATAAAAAACCCTGAGCCGATTTTAGGTGTATAACAAATTTTGTTTTGACCAGAAAAAATTTTAACAGAAACTAGGGTTTTTTAAAAGTTTGGTTTTTGGATTTTTTCGGTTCCGAACTTCGTTACACTTTACTACCAAGCTAATTTAAGTTTAGTTAGGCTCTGATACCACTGTAAGTCGACGTTGCGACCCCCGGTTCTTACGGGGAGGCGGAAACGGTATAAAAATCAAATTTTTAGCGCATGGGGCAACATGGACTAATAAAGTCGGGATCTTTTCCTAAACTAAAACTAGCAAACTTGCTAAATAGAGTTAGCTACTCGGAAAGATGGTTATACCTAAACTTGAACTCCTTCTTCTTGAAACCTTGTAGAGGTTGATGGTTCTCTTCTCGTCGCCTTCTTCCGTCGAAGATGGATCCACCTGAGGGTTCAACATTCGGGCTCTTTCTCGAACTTGGAGAGAACTAGAATCTCCGGCTTGCTAATCCTTTGATCCTAGAGTGAGTAGAGAGTGTCTATGGAGTGCTTTCTTTTTCAAGGTGAGGGATTCTCAACACATGAGAAGGAATCACCTTGAGCTTGAGGAAGAAGAAGATGAAGAGAGGAGAGAGAATGGTTCAGAAAGAATGAGCTCTCTTTTTCCTTTTTGCAACCATATCAAAAGAAAAAGAATTATCTAATTAGTAATAATAATTCAAATGAGAATAGTTGATGGTTGTTTTGGAATGACCACTATCATACTTCATTAAATGAATGTAAGCATGAATCAAGGAGAATCCTTTCAAAGCATGATGGTGGTCAACATTCAACCATGGTCAACAAGTCAACCATAGTCAACAAGTCAACAAAATCAACCATAACAATATTTCATTTAATTACTATTATTAATTGATATTTCATAAATCTATTAGGGTTTGGAAAATGACGACTGTCAACTGTGCATACGCACCCGTTCCAAAACCCTAATGAAATACCTCATCCTCCGCCTCAAGCAACTGTGCATACACACCTGCATTCTCGTTCCGAGGAACAAGAATACTAAGATATAAAAGCAACCCCAAAACATATACCAGTATCTGGCTCAAACCAGAGCCAGCCAGTATAATCCGTCCGGACTCCAAACGTGCACAAGTGCGCGGATGAGAACGAACCCTGCCGCAAAACCATGCGACCTCTACTCTGTTTTGCCCAGAGGCGAATACCCTCTGTGTGGGACTCTAAAGACTCGACACTACGCTGGCAGTGGGTTTAACCACAGACCGCAAGCGGCACTAGCTGTGCGTAACGGTCCCCAGGTAGATGCCGACAAGAAGGCTGACGAGGTGAACCCCATCTGAACTCCTACTGAGTCTGAATGTGACATTCTCCGTACAGTCCGGTCTATTCATCTGATACATCGCATGTCGGGCCTAGGGGGCGGTAAAACGTCAGTCCCCCAATAGCGGTATAAGTCGTGTCGGAGTGAAGCCCAAAACACCCTGAGATAACACTGGAAGCCTACCAGTATATCTCGCTTGCCCTGGCCAGGGACTACTCGTGTAATGACTCTCCTAGACACAGCACGATGTCAACCCCCAATACCGGGAGAGACGAATCCTGTCTAACCGTCACTGCCTCCAAGTGCTTCGGGACTGCACCCAACCACTACCTATTTGCACGACTTCTTTGAGCCGTGGTAGGGTAGTGATCAAAGTGCAGTGGGAACACACTCGAGGCGAAGTTCCAGTGTCAAGTCAGCGGACTAAGCTGTACTCATGTCACCTGGGAACTGATGACTGACGATAGGTATAATACCAACCTGTCAGTTCCCGACGAGTCCTGTCCAGTGTACTCGTAACCTAACGAGCACCCGTATACTATCTCCAGTACGACGTACTGATGGCTGTGGGACAGACCATCTCCCACACTGGGATGAGAAGCGCATACGCCAGTCTACTCCGGAGTATCGATGCCCTGTCTCGATAGTCCTGCGACTAGGGACCTGTATAAGGATGTGCTTATAGATTACCCAGCCCCCACTAGTGTGACTGCCATCACAACGCTGGTAATCAAGCAAAGATCCTAAGGGCTCCACTAATGCGTATAGGTGATATCGCAAAATAAACACATGTACACATTGAAGTAGAAACAAACCAAGTAGCATACTACTATATTGAGCAAGATTGTTTATACAAGGTGAATATCCCAAGCTTCCATTAAGTAATATACAAACTAGTATGATACAGTAATGGCCTCTAGGGCATATACACTAACAAAGAGCAACCAGATAGCATACTATCATGTCGAGCAAGAAAGTCCTCCCTATATATGTCCCAGCATCCACTACAATATACATCCAATGTACAGTAATGGCCTCTAGGGCATACATATAACTAACAATCTCCCACTTGCACTAGGGCCATCTGTAGCAGTGGTTGTAGTATCTCATACTCAACCATCCCATAAAAGTCTCTCTCTGGGAATAGGCCTTTGTGAGTGGATCCGCCGTGTTGTCCTCTGAGTCTACTCTCCTAACCTCGATCCCTTAGAGATCAACCATCTCCATGATCAGGTGATACTGCCTTAGAATATGTCTGGATCACTGATGGGACCGACGTTCTTTGGCATAAGCCACAACTCCATTGTCTCACAATGGTAGGAACGTAGTTCATCTCATGAACCAATATACACCCAAACAGCCTCTTTGGTAGCATCTTAAGTAGCGATGTATCTTGCCTTTATCGTCTAGTATGCCACGGTATGTAGCTTGGAACTCTTCCAACATACCGTCCCTTTACTGAGGGTAAAGACAATGCCTGTGACTGACATTCAGTCATCTTTATCACCGTGGAACCCTTCCAGTGATTCTCCCCAGGATCAACTGATACTATCTCACTGCAACTAGCGAGTATCCTAACATCCAATTAGTTCTATCTCATAGATCCAAAATCCAGGATTTAGTAGGTATCACTTTGATCCTTTATGGAGAATCATTGTGATATGCGGAGATTGATCGAGCGTAGCATAGGAAACTCCTTCCCTAACAAGAGTATGTCATCCTTGTACTCTACGAGGATCGTCACCATACTCCCTACTACCTTTTTGTTTATACAAGGTTCATCTACCATTTTGATGATGTCAACTTCTTTGACTAATCCATCAAAACAGATGTTCCATCTCCGCGATGCCTGCTTTATCCTATAAATCATCTTGCACACGTTTCCGCTGCTCCCACTGTCTACGAGGCCCTCTGGCTGTGTACTTATAGACGCACTCTTCTAAAACATCATTTAGAAAAGCAGTCATGACACCCAACCACCAGATATCGTAGTCATGGTATGTAGCCGTGACAAGTAGGATCTGGATGGACTTAAGCATAGGTACTGGAAAAGGTTTCATCATTATCCACGCCTGGTTGATGACGAAAACCTTTAACAAGTCTAACTTTGAAAGTCTCAACTTTTCCATCTACACCAAGTAATTTTCTCAAGATATACTTGCTCCTGATGGGGATTTAACCCTTCAGATATAGCAGCTAAAGTCCATACTTTGCTGGTGTATATGGATTCCATCTCAGATCGCTAAGCATCCAGCCATTCTTACAGAGTCCCTACTCTCAATGGCCTGCTCGAAACTAGTTGGGTCATCATCTCATGATGCAATCCTTGCTCCCACTGTCATCGAGAAATCGATGTATCTCTTAGGTGGGTGAGGAACCCTACTAGATCGGCGGAGAGGCTGAGGTTCGTTGGAATCTACTGAATCCTTTGGTTCTACCAAATTATCTGCTGTAGTTTGTATAGCTGGAACCTTTCCAGTTCTACATTACAGACCTAGCCTCGAGCTTGTCCGGATTTGCTTTTAGTCATAGGCCGGACAATCCCAAATCTTAACTAGCTTAAGACATGGGCTCTTCCTTTTCCATATCACATATGAAGTGGTAGGCAGTGATTTGATTCGAACCTAATTCAATAGGTATGCAGCTTCTCAAGCGCATAACATCCAAAAGGAAATAGGTAACTCAGCAATACTCATCATAGAGCACACCATATCTAATATTGTGCGATTTCTCTGCCCTGATGCACCGTTGTGCTGTGGTGTATTCAGAGGAGTAATACGGAGAGAGAATCTCATTCTCCTTTAGAATGGTCCAGGAATGCCATGCACAAGTATTCTCCTCCCTGATCTTATCATAGGACATAATACTTATACCCGTATTTTGGTTCTCTATTTCTAACTTATATTCTGTGAATACCTCAAAAGCTTCAGACTTATGTATCAACAGGAACATATGACTGAGTCTTGAGAGATTATCAGAGAATACAATGAAGTATAAAGAACCAGTCCTGGCATGTGTAGACAGGAGACTTTACATACATCATCATGTATCAGTCCCAAGAGTTCATTAACTCTTTCTCTGCTTCCAGTAAGCAGAGCTGGTGTCATTATATCTTTGTGACATGACTGGCGAGTTTCACAAGATGTAAATTCAAACTGATTTAAATATGCATCTACATGTAACTTCAGCTAGTCGGGTCGCATTGATATGACCTAGTCTACAATACCTCAAGAAGGATTCATTCATTTCTGAACTCTTCCTCTTGTGTGTGTTCTGTATACTAAGAACTGTGGTTTGATTTAGAACATCAATGCTTTTAGATAACGTGCCTGAACCGATCAACTTTTGATATAGGAAATGTTCAAAACATTATCCAACAATACAAAATTTTATCATTTCTTTACTAATAAAGAGAGTGATATGATTTTGTATATCAGGTTCGGTATCTAATAACATTCGTTCAGAATCAATGTATTGGTAATACAGGATGACAGTGACCGACAGACTTGGCTGCAACTCTTGCCCCGTTTTCTGCCTCATGAAACTTATCACCCGTTCTCAGTTTTTCTACCATTTTGTAGCCCTATGTAACAGATTACATATCTGGGATCCTGATCCGGTATCATATACCATGGATGCGGAGGATACTGAGAAACAGTTCTGTATAACGAATACACCCGAAGATGATGCATCAGCATGCACTCTCTTCGTTTGGGTGGCACGGGAAATCTGGTATTCCCCAATTTCCTGCTCTGTCTTATAACAATTATAAGTTGGAGCGGGACCAACGTTCCCCAACTCAGTATAACAAGCGGGTTCGGTCAATAATCCGTATTATTATCTTGATTAAGGCGTGATATGGTCGCTACCTGGAGAGAGAGAGAAGAAAACACTCAGCGTGCGCTCTTGCAAGAATAGATTGGTTATTATTTTATCTAATCAGGATGCCTCCCACTGCTTTTTATCAAATCTTCCTTCAAACCCTAAAAGGAAAGACTAGCCGGGATTAATTACACACTACAAGTTCGCCAATCTTTCAGCCAGGCCAGTGTCGGTACTTTGAGGGAGGTTCCCCGTGCTTTCGCACGGACCTAATTACTGTAAACCTCATTTTCCCAGAGGCGTAACCCCGTTGAAACCTTTCTAGACACCTACTTGATCGGCTAATTGTAAAGTGCAAAACTCTCCCAGGAGTAACAATTACTCGCAGTGGGTATCGGGATCCAACTATCATATAGAAGGTATGCAATCTCATTGCAAGTTTCAACACTTGAAACTCCCGACAATGGTTTTTACCCCTAGCGTCCTATGACCTTGACGCAGGCCAACAAACCATAGTGCGCTAGTCAAGTTCAACCCGTCATTTCCTGATTGAATTAAACCCACCCGCACGACCCTTGACGCAGGCCAACAAAGTCGCACGACTACCCTATTCCAATCTGCATCATATGCATAAGCAGATAAATAAATACTAGTTAGCTACCGCACACTACGCCTTGACGCAGGCCAACAAACGTAGCACGAATACTAAATAGGACTTATCTGAAATGACGGAGGGCTACGACAGGTTTTTCTGAAAACCTATTGCGTAATGAACTTGATATCGTTGTAGAATCAAATGATTTTAAAATGGAGTGTTTTTGAGGCTTTTCTAGTTTTGCTAAAGGAGTCACTCCCGATGAAGGGATCGTCGGTCCTTTCCTCGTCGAATGAGGTGCGGGATATATCATATATATCGCTGTGCAAAGCAAAAACTCTTAAAAGCAATCAAAAGAAAAACCGAATGTGTAGCATCTGCCAGTTATTGCTAAAGGAGTCACTCCCGGTGAAGGGATCTCGGTCCTTTCCTCATCGAATAAGGTGCAGGATATATCATATATACCGCTGTGCAAAGCAAGAACTGTAGCTACCTGTTTTATTTTGAAATTCGATTCCACAACATCTTAGGTTTCTTTTCTTTTCATTAATCATATTAATGAAGTCCCATCATTTAAATACCAAAACATCATAGATAAATACGACGTACACTTATGCCATCCGCATTCGCCTCGATGTCCCCTCGTGCACCGTTAGGTTAGGTAACTAACGGCAGAGCGGGGCAGGGCTAGCGCGGGTGTAAAACATAAGTAACGTCTATATAATATATCATATTTACTAAATACTGTATCTATCACAGAACATCACATGATCACATCACAGATATCGCAGCAGAAGAAACATATGAAATATTGGATATACTAGGACGTCCGTGTTTTCAATACGAGCCAGTATAAAACACGGATTCCACGGTCGCGATGAATAGCCAAACCCACACCCCTAGACCCCTACGAGAGCGGCAAGCAACCCTACCAATTCTAGAGTTAGGAGACCCGGACTCGACTCCTCGAGTTGGTCTCCCACTGGACTCCAGAACCCGGTTACTTGTGCCCTCCTCCTTGGGTCTATCCTAGTGCAGAAAAGTAAATAATATACAAAAGGTGACAACTTCCGCAACCTGGAAGTGCCCCAATAAAAGAATATTACATACAAGTTTTTACATGAATGAAAATGAAAAACACTCATCTCACATAAAAACCCCCGGCTATTCAAACACGACGATCCAATATAACATATCCAGCAACACATAACATCACATGTCATCAACGTAAGTAAATATGCGCATCCCAATTGTCGTTGACATATAGCAACGAAACCGGCGATATCACATATTACGCTTACGGTCACAGAAAAGAAAGTGTAAAACTACAACAGTTGGAATCCGCAACCACCTCAGACATCACATGCCTGACCAAATGAATTCCTTAGACATCGCATGCCTAACAATTATAAACCCCGCATTTTAGTCTCAAAATCGAAAACACTTTTCAATATCAAGTCGGGCAATTCAACAAGATTCCCAACAAACTGATCGAATGCTCGTCGCAAACTTCAGTAGACGGTCGCACCCCCGATGCCGCCGACGAAGTGCACCAAAGAGGAACACCGCTGCCGCGAGCATCCGAACGGATGCTTTCGGGGATGGGGTTCTCCTACAGTCACTTGGTCGGGGCTATGGGGTGTAGCTGTCTATTAAGTTTATCCGGCGAGTATCCGCGTACGCTACGTGATTGCGATGGACTTTTGATCACATCAAAATTCCGTGGCAACCGATCAAGTGAGACTAAATTGCTATGTTTATAACATTCATTCAGTTATCTCATAACTTCTTGTGAATTCCAATTATTGTATCCAATTCCGGATAAATAGAAAATGTCAAACTTTCCGACCGAACAATCGAACACCCAAGTTTTCCCGATACAGATCGACACATGAAACAAGTCTAAAAACATTCAGTTCGTGCCTCAGTACCAACGGTCCAGCCGTAGAAGGGTCAAGCTAACGCCTCACATGTGGCACACCGTACTGCCCCAAACCCGAAGGTTCAAAGGGCAGTTCAAGACGGTCACATAATCGAGTTAAGGTTTGTTGTCTTCTAGAGGGTCCATCGAGTTACTTACACTACTTAGAACGTCTTTAAATTACGGAAAAATCCAACAATTGGAAATTTCCCGACAATGGAAAACTTGGGTATTTATATCCGGTCGAACTTTTTTAACATATTCTAAAAATTACCCGGAAAATCACACAGACAAAATTAGACAGTCCGATCGAATCTCCAAATCCCCAATACAACCCAGAAAATCCAACTCTGGAAAAAATATTAAAATTTCTCAGGAAAACCAGCACAGAAAACTAAGAATTAAGGTGCAAAATTCGATGCACAAAAAGACAAAGTGGCCGCGGAACCGCCGCATGATCATGCTCATGCCGCGGATCCGCGGCGATATTAAGGAATTAGGCTCTCTAACCCTTAGATCTTCCTGCTGATTTTTCTGAATATTTTTATTTTCTAAAAATCCACATTTTACAGAAATGTCCAGAGAGCATGTTTAGGGTTTGGGTTTCGGGTCGATCGGACTTCAAACTCCGTCTAGACTTCGCCTAAGGCTCTAGCTAGGCTCTGATACCAGTGAAAGGTTCCTAGGCACACTAATGAGGTCTCACAAGGCATCAACCATGCCAATTTCGAATTTTAACGGTGCCGAGAAACCCTAACAAGATCGTTGGCTAGAATTTTAGGCGACAAAGCAAACTAGTTAACATCTTAACTAAAAGTAAACGAACATACAACCTTTGTAGATCCGTTTCTCCACCTCCTTAGCTCCGCAATGAAGTCTCCTCGCTGTCCATATCAAATTCCGGGCTCTAGCGTCGGCTTCATCGGAGAAAAAGCGGGCTAGGTCATCGACGACGTGCCGAAGATGATCTACGTCGAGGCATCACTAGATCAAGCTCCCACTTCACCAAGTGATGAAACTTGTGAAGAAAACACACTCTACTACTTGGCAAGAGGTAGAGGATGAAGAAATAGGAAGTTGGTTCACTTTAGAATTGGATTTCTCACTCATTTTCATCAATCACCATTGATGAAGTGAAGCTTTTTTTTCCATGAAAGAAGATGAAGAAGAAGAAGAATATTATTATGATAAGTTGTTATGAAAAAGAAAAGAAAAATCAATCTTTATCATAATACAACCATGGTCAAGTGTAGAGAATCAACTAGGGTTAATTGGAATGGTTAGGGTTAAGGATGAGATAAGAATGGTGGACTAAGTTAAAGCTTCATGAAGCTTCAATAAGAAACAAAGAAAGCCACCATTCTCACCTTTTTCTTTTCCAAATAAATAAACAAATAAATAAATGAAAAAGCAAAACCCTAATCATCTCTTAACCATGGTTTAATCCTTTACACTTAACCACATGATCAAGTATCATCAAACATGATACAAATATGTGCACAAAAGTATATCACATATACTTCTTGCACAAATCAAGTGAGAAAATCCATTTAAAGTGAACCAATACTAGTTAATGCAAAGTAATATATCAAATATATAATAATACATTAAATCATTAAATCAACACTTGACTTAATGATCCGGTCATATCATATATAACCGACTAATATCAATAGTAACAACTTATCGAATCAACACTTGATCCGATAACCCGGCTATACCGTATATAACCGATCAATGTCACAAATCGCGAGAATCGAATACAGTATCACATACTGGTATCATTCTCGGTCCCGCACATATCTCATATGCGCTCCTATTTCGTTTCGCTTGAGCCAGGAAACCTCTGTGTAGGACTCTAAAGACTCGTCAATACGCCGGCAGCAGGTGATGATCATATCAATCACCCACAAGCCGCAAGCGGTCTGCTAAACGTAACGGCCACCCGGGTATTGAGCGATAAGAAGATCGAAGAGCAAGCCCGCTCACACTCCGGTGAATCCAACCAGTAACACTACCGTACAGTCCGGTCTCGTCGTCTGATATGTCGCATATCTCGCCTAGGGGTGGTAAACGTCAGACCCCAATAGCTCGATAAGTCGTGTCGATATGAGGTCTATAACAACTCGAGAAACTACTGGTAACACTTACCAGTATATCTCAGCAACCCTGGCCAGGGATTTCCTGTTATAGCCAATCAAACACAGCGCAACATCAACCCCCTATACCGGGAGAGACGAATCCCCTCCTATCGCTCATTTCCTCCATGTGACTCGGGACTGTACCCAAAAACCACCGTTTTGCACGCCTTCTTGGACGTGGTAAGATGGAAATCAAAGCACAGTGGGAACCACACAAGACTCTATGACGATCTCGGGTCAACAGACTACTCTGTATCAGTGTCACCAGAGAACTGCCATCTGACGTAAGGTATAATACCATCTGGGAGTTCTTGGTGAGTCCGTCCAGTGTACTCAGTCTCTACTGAGCACCCGTATATCATCTCTGATGTCAAACACCGATGGAGATGGGATCATCCATCGCCCATCTGTATGGGTCGAGAAGGTATACGCTAGTCTACTCTGGTATATCGATGCCCCGTCTCGATACACCCACGACTAGGGACTTTCAAGGATGTACTTATGGACTACCATGTCCCCACTAGTATGATCCGCATCATAGTCCAGGTAGTCAAGTATACATCCTAAGGGCTTTACCAACATGTAATAGAGAGACAATCTGTGTACACGTTAAGGTAAAGAGCAACCAGATAGCATACTATCATGTCGAGCAAGAAAGTCCTCCCTATATATGTCCCAGCATCCACTACAATATACATCCATTGTACAGTAATGGCCTCTAGGGCATACATATAACTAACAATACACACCTTACCGAAGTGTGCAATGTCTTCAAGAAGTGGTGGCAAGGGTACGTTGCTCACCGGCAACACTTCAAGCGAATGAAGCGCAAAGCTCCTCGACAACAAAGCACAACAAGCGAGCGTGAAGGAACAGCTGGCAACTATCATATGGTTGATACCAGCTCGACAAAAGAAAAATCTCAAGTTCTTACATTCGGGAGCGATTCTGAGGAAGAAATAACCCTCGGCCCTCTCTTCAAAGAATCCACCTCTGGAAAAGAAGAGGAAGAGAAGAAATGCGAGAACATTCAGCCGCGTAACCGTACGTTTCCTGAAAAGAACCTTGGGCCTACAAACAAAGGTTCAAACAAAAAAGACAAGAGGAAGGAAAAAGTCCCTGAGGAAATTTCCCTCGATGATAGAGTCGTCAAAAAGCTCGCAGCCAAGGACCCGCCTAAGAGAAACAAGGTGGATTACAATATCTTGGCACCTCTGAGGAAGTTGCCCTCACAACTGAGCATACTGGATGCTCTCCTCCTGTCTAAAGTGGCACGAGATTCTCTGATCAAGGCATTGCATGAGTCCGATCAGTTCCAAGCTTTCCTTATGGAAGAAAAGATGAAGGACGAGCTGGCAGAGGTTCATACAGTTGACATCACATTCGGCGATGAAGATCTCTTCCTCGGAACGTGCGAGCACAACCATCCTCTATATTTCACCGGTACTGCCACGACATCAAGATAGGGAAGATCCTGATCGATAACAGGTCCTCTGTCAACCTTCTCAACGTGAAGGTGCTGAAGGAGATCTGCATGAACATTCAGCACCTGGTTCGGGATAAAATTACCATCTCCGGGTTTGACTCGCAGTCACCACAGATGCTGGGGTCCATAATACTGACATTATGCTTCGGGCTGCTCGTCATTGACATCAAATTTCATGTCATTGACGCCATAACTTGCTATAACGCCCTGCTCGACCGGCCTTGGTTACACGAATACAACGTCATCCCTTCTACACAACACCAGTGTATGAAGTATTTCAAAGATGGCCTCGAGTACACCGTCACGGGAGAGCTAAATCCATTCTCCATAAATGAAGTCCGAAAATATGAAGACGCAAAGTACTTCCGACCAGACTTCGAAGACACAGAAAGATGTCAGAAGCCCGAAAATAAACAAAAAGCTGTCGCCACCATCCCGGTCTTTAGGAGTGACACCGATGAAGATGAGGAAATAGTCTACTCAGGACAACCCCAGTGTAACAAGCCTGGGCCATTAAATCCTATTTTGGTCTTTGGCAGTGACTCTGAGGACGTGGTCAACGCTGTGTTCTCCACTCGCCCGTCAGCATAAACCTTCACTGGAGCTGATCAGAGTTTATAAATTACCATGGTTCCGCAGCGGCATTACAGGGAACTTGATGCGCTCGATACACACGGTGTGCAAGAGCTGCAGACCTTTTACGTCCCTCCCAGGCGAAGAGGTGAAAAGGCGATCCTCTTCTATCAATCTACGGAGACCAAACCGGAAATAGAAGTCTGGCATGGTGCCGATTTTGCACTTGATAGGCTTCAGCCAATCCGTCTTCCCAGATATTATGCAGAGAGATTGAAAAGACTATTAAGATACCAAGGCATACCCTTCAAACAAACGCTCGACAAGCCCAGTTCTACAATAAGATCTGGAACGTCCCCGGGACTCAGCAAAGAATGCCTAATAGGAAGATGTCAACAACCGGTCTTGGATATGTTTGGTCCAACAAACGGGAGCGATTACATGGCTACTGCGCCATAAATAGTTCCTGTGTAGAGAGGAACGCTTTTCCAGATAGCTGTGGTGTTAGAACGGAGCAAAATCACTCCGAAAGAGCGTCAAGTCCATCGTTCGAAGAACAAGTTAACAAGATAATAAGGGAAGCCGGCCAAATGGTTCGGGATGACCACAATCGTGAAATCGCCATTTACGAAAAAGCCAGGACGCAGTGTCTTACTCAGTAGTCTGCGGAAAAGACTACGATACTTTTCACTCTCAGCCCGCTGTGCGCTCTCGTGGCAAGGAAAAAGCCTGACGTAGAGGAAACAACAGGGTGAAGAACTAGAATGACGTTCGAAAATAGCGAAACAGATCCAAGAAGATACACGATCAAAAAAAGTCAGCTGGAATCCGTCTTTTATGAAGAAGATGGGCCGGGAATACTCTTTCCCTCAAGAAAAGATAGGAAAAATCTTCAACCTTGTCATAAAACATCAAATGATGACGCTCCCGGAGCCTCGGTACCCTGAACAGATAAACGAGGTCCATCACCCGGCCTATTGTTCCTACCATCGAGCAATAGGACATCCTCTTAAAGACTGTTTCACTTTCAAAGACTTGGTCGAAGACCAGTATCAACAAGGAAGGTTCGCTCTATCCGACCGCTGGAGGGTAACCCTACTGTGAAATCATGAGCCAAAAGCAATCTATATCACGAGAGTAGAACTAGATCAACATCGGTCTTAGAAACGAACTCGTACTTGCCACATGATCACACTCTCAAAGGAGGGAGAGCACGAGAATATAGGTGACTGCTTTGAATGCTTCGCAAATGAGGATGAAGAGGAGCTGATCTCAGAGTTTCCACCGGCGCCAAAAGAACTGGAAGATGGGATACACACCACGGCGGATAACTTAAGAAAAATTGACTTAGGGACGGAAAACGATCCAAGGCCAACGTTCGTCAGTAAGCTGTTGTCTAAAAAACAGGTGGCCACACTAAAGGACGTGCTTATGCAATATAAAGACCGCTTCACATGGAACTATTCCAAGATGCCGGGATTAGATCCAGAAATAGCTGTTCATAAACTGGCTATATCGCTAGACGTTAAGCCAGTCAAACAAGCGCCAAGGAGAATGGGGCTGGAACTTGAGATGAGTATCAATACCGAAGTCAAGAAAATAATTGACTCTGGCTTCATCCAAGATGTTCAATACCCCGACTGGATTGCCAACATTGTTCCAGTGATGAAGAAAAATGGAACAGTGCGCTTCTGCGTGGACTTTCGAGACCTTAACAAAGCTTGTCCGAAGGATGAATTCCCAGAGCCTGTTACTGAGCTGATGATCGATAACACGTCCACTCATGAGGTCTTCTCCTTCATGGATGGATTCTCAGGATACAATCAAATAAAGATGCATCCCGAAGACCAAAAGCACACCGCCTTCCGGACTCCGCTAGGCATATTCTGCTATAAGGTGATGCCCTTCGGTTTGAAGAATGCAGGCGCTACCTATCAGAGGGCCATGAAGAAGATCTTCGATGACCTCATACATGAGATCGTCGAATGCTATATTGATGACCTTGTTGTAAAAAGCAAATCGTACGAGGAGCATTGGGAGCATATAAAAATAATGTTCCAGCGTCTTCGGAAATACAGTCTAAAGATGAATCCTCTGAAATGCGCGTTTAGATTCTCCTCAGGCAAATTCCTAGGATTCATCATATGACATCGAGGCATCGAAATAGATCCATCAAAGATCAAGGCGATTATGGAAATGCCCACGCCAAGAACTCTCAAACAATTGCGGTCTCTCCAAGGAAAGCTCGCATATATCCAGAGGTTCATAGCCAACCTCTCTGAAAAATGCCGTCCCTACAGCCACTTGATGAAGAAGGGGACCCCGTTTGTTTGGGATCGTAAATGACAAAGTGCAATGGAAGAGATCTAGCAATACCTGCAAAATCCGCCGGTGCTGACCGCTCCGGTCAAGGAAAAGCCCCTCATCCTGTACACAACAGCTTTTGAAGGTTCTTTAGGCGCGCTATGGGCACAGGAGAACGATCAGAGGAAGGAGAGAGCTCTCTACTATTTGAGTCGAGTTCTTCTAGGGGCATAAAACAACTACTCCCCAATCGAAAAGCATTGTCTGGCACCGATCTTCGCGATAATGAAGCTTCGACATTATGCCTTGGCACATGAGGTTCATCTCATATCAAAAGTGGATCCTATCAAATATTTAATGTCAAGAGCCATACTAATGGGAAGGCTTGCCAAATGGGATCTCCTCTTGATGGAGTTCTCGATAACGTATTGACCCCTCAAGGCAGTGAAAGGCCAGGCTATCGCCGACTTTCTCGCCGAGCATCCAATACCAGCCGATTCTCCCTTAAATTGCGAATTGCCAGACGAACACGCGTTCGACACAATCGAAGGTGGGAAGGAAGGAAATAATGTCCAATAGGAACTATACTTCGACGGAGCATCTTCCTTGAAGAAGCGAAAGCAAAGCACCCCATAATCAAAGTTGGGGTGTGCCTTATCTTCGTGACTCCGTAAGGAGGGATAATGCGTTTCGCCCTTTCCTTAACAGAGACGAGGACAAACAATGAGGCTGAGTACGAAGCTTTGATAGAGGGTGTAACACCCGAGTTCATTTATACCAATTCCAGTTCTCGTATTTTTCTTTATTCGTGATATTTCTTGATTTAGCGTACATTGGGTGCGAATGGTATTTTACACTTTATATTGCATTCGACCCGACCCACTTGCTTGAACCTGTTTGACTCTTATTTATAAATTATCTTGACTTGTTGCATGGACTAGTACATCTCATGATTTAGTATATACTGATATTTTGTCTGGTATCGCATTTTTTGCATATAACAATTTAAATCACGAAAAATAATTTAAAATTTCATTTCATAGCCTGCTTGATACCCTTAACCCTGTGGTAGCGTTCTTGTATCGTGTTCTCGTCCCGTTCAGTAGAACGGACGTGCTCGGATGGCTACGCGTACATACGTGCGTCCGTTCTTGGGGATATGCATTTCTGTTACATAATCTTTCATTTTAATTTTTGGAACTTGCTAATAATTTCCATATTTTAAATCCAAAATTTTAGACTTGACACGGGCATGTTTTGGACTAAATTTGTATTTACCAGAAAATTCAATTTTTATTTCATCTAATATCTTTATTAAAATTTAACGGTTTAAAATATTTATAACTTACAAAATCTTTTTAAATTAAAATCTAAACCTTAATAACAACCCCTTTCTCTCTCTCTCTCTCTCCACTGCATATATATATATATTTATATATATTTTATTTATTTATTTTTCTTTCCTTATTTAATACACAGCCTCTTCTTCTTCTTCTTTCTTCTTTCTTTTTCTTGATTCCGGTGATCACCGCCGGAGCCGTGCTCGTCGCTGAAGATTCGAGTGATCCAGTGAACGTACCTAACTTGCGCGATCACCCTCGTGCGTTGTTTGGAACCGATCCGTGTACCGTGCGCGCGTCGCGACATTTCGCCGACGAAGGACGTTCTGTACACATCCGTTCTTATTCCGTCTAGGCAAGTTAATCTTGCTACATGCTATATAATTCATTTTATACCTGTTTAAATAAATACCATACCTATAGTTTAAATCTAGTACCCCATATTTAATTTTATAACGTTTCGATATTCCGTTTGCATCCGTTTATATCATTTTAAATCTAGATCATGAAAACTTATCTTGTGACATACTAGTTTACATTATACCACATCCATATCATTTAAAATATATCATCGTAATACTTCTTATTATTATCTTTAATTAGTTTATAATCTGCATTTTATAATGGTATACATTTGAAAATATTATAGTTTACGCATGAAACGTCGTCGCAAAGCGGATACGACAAATCTAAAATTTACTGTATACCTTACCTTATAAAATTCATTATAAATTATAGAAAAATCATTAGTATACGTTCTTTAGTTAGTTACGAAGATAACTCTGAGTACTATAACTATATGAAATATTTACTTACAAAATAAATTGTTTAAATAACGTAAAATGCAAATGATTATGTCTCTAAACTGCTGTCTTGGGAAATTCCAGCAGCAAACTTTCAACATGGAATGTTCATAGCTTTTTGTAGGGACAACCTGAGATACTTATACTTATAAAAATGAAAACCTTATTGAATTATCTTTGTTTTGGTATAATATACGTCCCTTTTGGAGAACGTTTGCTATTTTTAAGCTATTTTACAAATCAGGGTGACGCTGAATTTCTGAACGGAACTTTCTTGTGCATGGTCAATCAATACCACTTTTATAGTTATTAATCGATTTGAATATGCTATCCATACTAATATTATTATATCATATTTATATCACATATTGCTTAGTTGTACATCCCGCATTACCATTTTATAGTTTTATAACTTTTCGGATACCCGTTTACATCCATCGCATTTAAGATACATATAATTGCATCCATAGATCACATTACTACATAATACTGTGATATTAACACTCCATGTTTAATAAATTGCATCCTAATTAATATTGGAACTATAAATGTAACCCTAATCGATAACTGTGTCCATATCCTTGAAATTATATCTATTTGCATACCATATCACATTATTCCATTTTGTTGTTATATTAGTACCCCATACTGTTTTGTGTACCCATACTGATTATAGTTTGATTATGAGCACCCACGTGATACTTGTGCACCCTGACATGACTTGCTACACCTATTACTCGACCCGGCATGGTACCGTACACTACTTGACCTGACCTGATGTACCATGGCTTGACCTGTTACGTGATCTTGTGTCTAATGCCAATAAACCTGACATGTAGTCCTCACGGACCGTTCCTGTTGTCTATCCAGACAAACCTGCTCTTACCTGATCCTATGGGCATTAGTTCTTGGTCACTGAATACCTGACTTGACATACATAGCTTGGGGGTATGGGAAAATCAATGATGAAACATGACTTGTAACTCAACAGTTCGATACCTGTTCTGATCAGTCTTACGGGCTAGGCCAGCCCGGAGTGATGATGCTGACATCAGTCGTCTGTACCTGCTACCTTTTACTGCCTAGCGGCACGTCTCGGTTTCAGCCCGAGAGTCTGAAGACCGTGGTCCCGGGCATGCACGGGATACTATTGAGTTACATTGATGATTCATCAAATTGATTTCAAAGACTTTAGAATAGATAACCCAATAGACCAGTTTAGTTTACTCACTGCACACTACCCTTCACTGCCCTCATTTATATCACTGTTACACATGCTTTATAACTCATGATTATATTTGCATTGCTTGTTACCCTGTTACACTTTATTGCTTGATATTATGACGCGCTGACGTCTGGGTTTTGCATGGCCCAGATCCCCTACCTTTGTTGTAGACTGATCAGGAGTATTGCCGCTGTTAGACCGAGCGGTGAAGATCCTATCGGTATGCAGTTTTACTTTTCAGGTGGTTCACTTATTGTATCTTTTGCTTCCGTATATTATCATTTCTTGACTCATTTATTCTGGCTCATGGACATGTACTAGATAGTTTAGTTTACTTCCTGTTCTTGATATCTCTACAGCCGTAATGTGACTGTGGAAGGATTTTTCCTATCCACAGGTAGCATGGTTGGCTATGTCACGTGCCCATCTTAGCGTACTCTGGGAAGCGGGGCGTGGCATGGTTCTTTTGGTATCAGAGATATAGGATATAGGTTAATCGGGTTGATTCTTTTGTAGTTGGGTATTGGACCCAATACACGAATCAGAATACTCGTGATTTGGAACTTGTCCTGCCACCTTGATTATCGTGATTGTTGAATCATATCCTTCTCTTGATCCTTTGTTTGGGCGATATGCAAACCACTTTGCATTTCGACCTGAAATCTTTTGGTTCTCTATTGCTTCTCCCTGTTTCTTGATTCTGATACTAGGATTTGGGCGACTTGGGTGGAGTTATGTAATTGTACCCATGAACTGCAGCATGGTTACAATGCGGTACTCTATTTAAGTAACTTGGAGTCCTAGTCTTGATTCACTTCCTTATTCCATGATCGTTATATTACCTTGCTTCTCTCGATTTCATTGTTTACCAGTTCTTGTTTATCGCCAGCTTGAATCATGTTTATCGTGCTTAACCCTTTTTAGTATCTTAACTTCGGATGAAGTCATCTCGATATCTTACTTGTTCTTGTTTTTTCCGCATTAGGACTATTCAATCCTAGTGCATTCCCTTGTTTGTTGTTGTCCTGGAAATGGATTTTTACGGCACTTTCCATGCTCATAGTGATTGTAAGGAAAGAAAAGTGATTCTCTAGATTCCCGGACATTTGGAAGTTGTTTTGCTGGAGGAAGCAGTTCTGTCGGGCCAGTCGAGTTTAGGGCTAGGCCGACAAACAATGTTCTTTCGTCGATGGAAGTTGATAAGGATGAAGCGCCAGCTGTTGTTCGAGATTTCATGGACGTGTTCGAGGACATCTTGGGTTTATCGCCAAAACAAGATGTGGAGTTCGCGATCGATCTTGTTTCTGGTGCAGCGCCAATCTCAAAGGCGTACTATCCGACGGCACCAGTGGAGTTAGAAGAAGTAAAGAAGCAGGTTACTGAATTGCTAGAGAAGGGTTAAACTTGCAGCAGCAATTCACCTTGGGGAGCTCCAGTTCTTCTAGTCAAGAAGAAAGATGACACAGGGAAGGCATGCGTTGACTATCGAGAATTAAACTGGGTGACTATTAAGAACAAATACCCAATCCCTCGCATTGGCGAATTGTTCGAGCAGCTTAGTGGCGCGAGGGTATTCTCGAAGCTGGATTTGCGGTCCAGATATCATCAGGTCTGAGTTAAATCAGAAGATAATTGCAAGACTGCGTTCCAAACTTGGTATGGACATTACAAGTATTTAGTGATGCCATTCAGAGTCACGAATGCACCGGTGATATTTATGGACTTGATGAACCGAATCTTTTCACTGATCTTGGACCAGTTTATAATGGTGCCATCGATGATAGTCTGGTCTACTCAGGGAGCATTGAAGAGCATGAGGAACACTTGAAGATCGCACTGCAGACATTGAGGCAAGAAAGATTATATGCAAAGATGAGCAAGTGCAAGTTTTGGCTTGAAGAAGTGAAGTTTTTGGGGCACGTCGTATCCGGAGATGGAATCGCCGTTGACCCCGAAAAGATTGCAGCAGTTCGAGATTGGCCGATTCCGAAGAACGTTGCTGAGATCAGAAGCTTTCTTGGATTTGCCGGGTATTACAGAAGGTTCGTGGAGAATTATGCTCGTTTGGCTGAGCCTCTGACCAAGCTTACGCGCAAGGAAGTACCATTTGTGTAGACGGATAGGTGTGCGTCAACTTTTGAGGCATTGAAATAGAGATTGATAACCGCTCCTATTCTGACCGTGCCAGACTGTTCCGGAGGATTGGTGTTTCACAGCTACGCATCTGAGAAAGGATTGGGATGTGTTTTGTTGCAGCATGGGAAAATTATAGCTTATGCATCGAGGTAGTTGAAGACCCATGTGAAGAATTACTCAACTCATGACTTGGAGCTAGCAGCTGTGATTTTCGCTTTGAAGATTTGGTGACACTACTTGTTGGGCGAAAGGGTCGAAGTATTCACCGATCACAAAAGCCTAAAGTACGTGTTCACACAGAAAGAGCTTAATATGAGGAAGCATAGATGGTTGGAGCTGATGGTTGACTACGATCTTGATCTTAAGTACCATCCGGGAAAAGTTAATGTAGTGCCGGATGCGCTTAGTCGGTTGCCAGCAATTCAGATGTTGACTGCACACAAGGAGCTTATCAAGGATTTTCGGAGATTCGAGTTGGAGATCATGCTACCGCATTCTTCGGGACAGTTGATGCAGCTGCAAGTACAGTCGTCGTTAATTGAGAGTATTAAAGCAGCGAAATTGCAGGACCCAAGATTGCAAAAGTTTCGAGAACAGGTTGAAGCTAGACTTCGAACGGACTTATGGATTCATGAGGATGGTTCGTTGCGGTATGGTAGCCGTCTGTGTATGCTAAAGGGAGACATCTGCGAAGAAGTTATGAAGGAGGCGCACAGTTCCGCATATTCCGTACATCCAGAAGGCATGAAGATGTACCAAGATATACGGCAGCATTTCTGGTGGGAAGGCATGAAATGGGAGATTGCCCGCTTTGTGGCAAAGTGCTTGGTGTGTCAGCAAGTCAAGGCTGAATATCAAAGGGTTGCCGGTTTGTTGCAACCACTTCCGATTCTTCAGTGGAAGTGGGAACATATAACCATGGATTTCGTGACGGCTATACCGCGGAGTCCAAAAGGCAAATGCAGTTGGGTGGTTTTTGATCGATTGACCAAGGTAGCTCATTTCATAACATTTTGAGTTGGTCAATCAGCAGAAGCTTTAGCAGAGCGGTACATGCAGGAGATAGTAAGATTGCATGGAGTACCGGTGAGCATCGTGTCCGACCGTGACACTCGTTTCTTATCACATTTTTAGAGGAGCTTACAGGAAAGTTTAGGGACTCGATTGAAGTTTAGCACAGCTTATCATCCTCAGGAAGATGGCCAATTGGAGAGAACGATTCAAACTCTTGAAGACATGTTGAGAGCTTGCATGTTAGACTTTAAAGGTTCTTGGGAGGATCATCTACATTTGGTGGAGTTTTCTTACAACAACAGTTTCCAGGCAACTATTCAGATGGCTCCGTTTGAAGCTTTGTATGGTCGCAAATGCCGTTCACCTGTTTGTTGGGACGACGTCGGTGAATGAAGATTGTTGGGATCAGATTTAGTTGTGTAGACAGTTGAGAAAGTTAACACTATCAGAAATCATATGAAAGCAGCACAAGACCGACAGAAGAGTTGGGCTAATGCGTCGAGGAGACCTCTAGAGTTCGCCGTGGGTGATTGGGTATTCTTGAAGATATCACCGACTAGAGGGGTGATTCATTTTGGAAGTCGATAAAAGCTCAGTCCTCGATTTGTTGGACCCTTTGAGATCTTGGAGCGTGTTGGTGAGGTAGCGTATCGTTTGGCGTTACCGCAGTCCTTGGCGAATGTGCACGATGTGTTTCACGTATCTCAACTCCGTAAGTACGTTCGAGATGAAACGCATGTATTGGATCATTCAGAGCTGACTGTACGAGAAGATTTGACTTTCGAGGAGCGACCGGTTGAAATTGTGGATCGAAGGGAAAAGGTTCTTAAGAACAAGGTTATCCCTCTTGTACTTGTTTCTAGGGGTAATCGCTCACATGGAGAGTCAACTTGGGAACGAGAAGATAAAATCTGGCAGAAGTTTCCACATCTATTATTGAAATTTCTTGTTTTTTATCCTATCTTGTTCTTGGAATTTCGAAGACGAAATTCTTTTGTAGTTGGGTATAATGTAACACCCGAGTTCATTTATACCAATTCCAGTTCTCGTATTTTTCTTTGTTCGTGATATTTCTTGATTTAGCGTACCTTGGGTGCGAATGGTATTTTACACTTTATATTGCATTCGACCCGACCCGCTTGCTTGAACCTGTTTGACTCTTATTTATAAATTATCTTGACTTGTTGCATGAACGAGTTCATTATACTGATATTTTGTCTAGTATCGCATCTTTTGCTTATAACAATTTAAATCACGAAAAATAATTTAAAATTTCATTTCATAGCCTGCTTGATACCCCTAACCCTGTGGTAGCGTTCTTGTATCGTGTTCTCGTCCCGTTCAGTGGAACGAACGTGTTTGGATGGCTACGCGTACGTACGTGCGTCCGTTCTTGGGGGTATGCATTTCTGTTCCATAATCTTTCATTTTAATTTTTGGAACTTGCTAATAATTTCCATATTTCAAATCCAAAATTTTAGACCCTATCCGAGCATGTTTTGGACTAAATTTGTATTTACCAGAAACTCCAATTTTTATTTCATCTAACATCTTTATTAAAATTTAACGGTTTAAAATATTTATAACTTACAAAATCTTTTTAAATTAAAATCTAAACCTTAATAACAACCCCTTTCTCTCTCTCTCTCTCTCCTCTGCATATATATATTTATATATATTTTATTTATTTATTTTTCTTTCCTTATTTAATACACAGCCTCTTCTTCTTCTTCTTTCTTCTTTCTTTTTCTTGATTCCGGTGATCACCGCCGGACCCGTGCTCGTCGCTGAAGATTCGATTGATCCAGTGAACGTACCTAACTTGCGTGATCACCCTCGTACGTTGTTTGGAACTGTTCCGTGTACCGTGCGCGTGTCGCGACATTTCGCCGACGAAGGACGTTCCGTACACATCCGTTCTTGTTCCGTCTAGGCAAGTTAATCTTGTTACATGCTATATAATTCATTTTATACCTATTTAAATAAATACCATACCTATAGTTTAAATCTAGTACCCCATATTTAATTTTATAACGTTTCGATATTCCGTTTGCATCCGTTTATATCATTTTAAATCCAGATCATGAAAACTTATCTTGTGACATACTACTTTACATTATACTGCATCCATATCATTTAAAATATATCATCGTAATACTTCTTATTATTTTCTTTAATTAGTTTATAATCTGCATTTTATAATGGTATACATTTGAAAATATTATAGTTTACGCATGAAACGTCGTCGCAAAGCGGATACGACAAATCTAAAATTTACTGTATACCTTACCTTATAAAATTCATTATAAATTATAGAAAAATCATTAGAATACGTTTTTTAGTTCGTTACGAAGCTAACTCTGAGTACTATAACTCTATGAAATATTTACTTTCAAAATAAATTGTTTAAATAATGTAAAATGCAAATGATTATGTCTCTAAACTGCTGTCTTGGGAAATTCCAGCAGCAAACTTTCAACATGGAATGTTCATAGCTTTTTGTAGGGACAACCTGAGATACTTATACTTATAAAAATGAAAACCTTATTGAATTATCTTTGTTTTGGTATAATACATGTCCCTTTTGGAGAACGTTTGCTATTTTTAAGCTATTTTACAAATCAGGGTGACGCTGAATTTCTGAACGGAACTTTCTTATGCATGGTTAATCAATACCACTTTTATAGTTATTAATCGATTTGAATATGCTATCCATACTAATATTATTATATCATATTTATATCACATATTGCTTAGTTGTACATCCCGCATTACCATTTTATAGTTTTATAACTTTTCGGATACCCGTTTACATCCATCGCATTTAAGATACATATAATCGCATCCATAGATCACATTACTACATAATACTGTGATATTAACACTCCATGTTTAATAAATTGTATCCTAATTAATATTGGAACTATAAATGTAACCCTAATCGATAACCGTGCATCCATATCCTTGAAATTATATCTATTTGCATACCATATCACATTATTCCATTTTGTTGTTATATTAGTACCCCATACTGTTTTGTGTACCCATACTGATTATAGTTTGATTATGAGCACCCACGTGATACTTGTGCACCCTGACATGACTTGCTATACCTATTACTCGACCCGGCATGGTACCGTACACTACTTGACCTGACCTGATGTACCATGGCTTGACCTGTTACGTGATCTTGTGTCTAATGCCAACAAACCTGACATGTAGTCCTCACGGACCGTTCCTGTTGTCTATCCAGACAAACCTGCTCTTACCTGATCCTGTGGGCATTAGTTCTTGGTCACTGAATACCTGACTTGACATACATAGCTTGGGGGTATGGGGAAATCAATGATGAAACCTGACTTGTAACTCAACAGTTCGATACTTGTTCTGATCAGTCTTACGGGCTAGGCCAGCCCCGGAGTGATGATGCTGACATCACTCGTCTGTACTTGCTACCTTTTACTGCTTAGCGGCACGTCTCGGTTTCAGCCCGAGAGTCTGTAGACCGTGGTCCCGGGCATCCACGGGATACTATTGAGTTACATCGATGATTCATCAAATTGATTTCAAAGACTTTAGAATAGATAACCCAATAGACCAGTTTAGTTTACTCACTGCACACTGCCCTTCACTGCCCTGATTTATATCACTGTTACACATGCTTTATAACTCATGATTATATTTGCATTGCTTGTTACCCTGTTACACTTTATTGCTTGATATTATGACACGCTGACGTCTGGATTTTGCATGGCCCAGATCCCCTACCTTTGTTGCAGACTGATCAGGAGTATTGCCGCTGTTAGACCGAGCGGTGAAGATCCTATCGGTATGCAGTTTTACTTTTCAGGTGGTTCACTTATTGTATCTTTTGCTTCCGCATATTATCATTTCTTGACTCATTTATTCTGGCTCATGGACATGTACTAGATAGTTTGGTTTACTTCCTGTTCTTGATATCTCTACAGCCGTAATGTGACTGTGGAAGGATTTTTCCTATCCACATGTAGCATGGTTGGCTATGTCACGTACCCATCTTAGCATACTCTGGGAAGCGGGGCGTGACAGCGGGTCTTGAGATTGCTGTTGACGTGGGCATCGAAAACATCTTCATATATGGAGACTCCCAGCTAGTCGTTAGCCAAGTAAATGGCGACTATCAGACGTGTAAACCGGAGTTGGTAAAATATGGCAGGAGAGTGCAGCAACTGCTGACACAAATCCCCTCCTACCTCGTGGAAAGTATACCGCGCGCGGAAAACAGCAAAGCAGATGCATTAGCCAAGCTTGCTAAGGAGCCGGCTGACGAAAACCTTGATGACGTAAGGATCATTGTGCAAAGCCGCTGGATTCTCGCGCCAGCAGAAATATCTCCAGAGTCATCTGAAAGAAAGGAAGTGACTGAACAAGCATTCTTCCAAATAGAGGACAAAGAAAAGGCTAAGGATTGGAGAGAAGTATTCATAGACTACTTCAAATCCCATCGACCACGTGAAAACGCATCTTCAAGACATCAGCTCATGAAGCAAGCTCTGTCTTTCGCCTTTGTCAATGATACTCTATATAAGAGATCATTCGACTGCCTGTGGTTGAGATGCTTGGGACCAGAAGAAGCAAGGAAATTCATCCAAGAAACTCTCGACGGACTCTGCGGGTCTCATCAAGCCGGACCAAAGATGAAGCCGAAGATCAAAAGAATGGGTTACTACTGGCCCACAATGATTCAGGACTGTCTCGAATATGCGAAGTAGTGTCACTCGTGCCAGATTCACGGGGACTTTATCCACCAACATCCAAATCCGCTCCACCCAACAGTAGCCAACTGGCCGTTCGAAACCCAGGGAACCGATATAATCGGCCCCATCGAACCAGCGCCATCTAAAGGACATCGGTTCATACTGGCAATGACCAATTACTTCTCTAAGTGGGCAGAAGCAGTACCGCTAAGGGAAGTGAAAACGGAGATCATCCTCCATTTCTTCAAGACACATGTCATCTACCGGTTCGGCATTCCGCGATGGATAATCTCGGATAATGGGCCAGCTTATAGGAGCCATAAAATCAGCCGCTTCGCAGAACAGCATAAAATAGACCGGAGATACTCTTCAGTCTATAATCCCCATGCCAATGGTCTAGCTGAGGCTTTAAACAAGACCTTGACGAAGATCATAAAGAAAACGGTGTCCAGAAATAAAAAAGACAGGCACGAGAGGCTGCATGAAGCTCTCTGGGCATATCGAACTACATTCAAAACGGCTACGAATAAAACACCAAACGCGTTGGTATTCGGAACGGAAGAGGTACTTCATTTGGAGATAGAACTACACTCTCTACGAGTGGCAGTTCGATACGAGCTGACGGATGAAGAAAATGCCACAAGCAAAATGGGCACGGATGAAAACCCGAAAGGGCACCATGAGTTAAAACAGCAGGGCTACCGGTGATCTTATGAAAACCCGAAAGGGCGCAATCTCGTAAAATTTTCACATACGAGATCCTCTCGACTCGTAAAGAGAACTCCCCCTATGAGACCCTCATGGCTTATAGGATCGAAAGACTTAAGCTACAGGGACCTGGACCTGTTCTTAAGCCATCGTATTTCCCAAACTGCCCTACAGGAGGTCCAATATTGGCCCTTGTATACAATCTACGAGCACAAATAAACGTTTCCACCACCAAGTTCCGCCAATATCGAGAAATGTCCTCATATGGTGAACGACACTTATAAGTCCTCTCGACTTATAAGGAGAAAATACTCTTATGAGATCCTTACGTCTTATAAGAGAACGCACACTTAGGGATCCTCACGATTCCTTGGGAGAAAATACACCTACGAGATCCTCTCGACTCGTAAGGAGAAAACCCTTTTATGAGACCCTTACGGCTCATAAAGTTAAAAAGCCATAGTTAGCAGGATTCTAACCCTGTTTTCTAAGCCACCTTTGTTCAAATCAGCAAAGGAAAATGATGATTCGCTCCTGCAACATCCCAGTGGTAGCGATGCTGATGTCTAAATCGGTATCAAATCCCAAGTCCTTTCACGGCAAATGATGATTCGCTCCTGACAATATTCCAGTCGCAGTGATACTGATGCTAAGATTGGTATCAGATCTTAAGTTTCATACTCGCAATAAAAATCAGCGAGCCGAAATAAATGCATATGAAACAGCCGAAATGATGGGGCAACTCGCAATAAAAATTAGCGAGCAAAATATATGCATATAAAAACAGCCGAAATGTTTGGGCAACTCGCAATAAAAAAACAGCGAGTAAAAAGAAAAGAATAGCAGAAATGATTGGGCACCGCGATAAAAAGCTGAAATGATTGGGCAATCGTGACTTTCGCGATATAAAAAGATGAAATGATAGAGCGTCGCGGAAAGAAATAAAAAAAAAATGATGAAACTTTTGCCTTGCAGGCGAGTCAACACCGACCCCTGTATACAATCCATGGGCACAAATGAAAAAGGGAACCATGTTTTCCCCCAAGGCTCTTTCAAAGGGAGAGCCAAGTCTTGACGGTTCAAAAAACAACCTAAAGACTATCCCGACACTCGTATCATTACAGCAGACGCAGTGTCAACAACGGTGTTTCTTCTCTTCCCAGCAGGATGCAGACATGACGTCAACAAAGCGGAGCCATGGAAAAGTCCCTAGTTCCAAGACTCGATGGTTCACAGACAACCTAGATGCCACCTCGACACTCTTCTCATTACAGCAGACGCAGTGTCAGCAATGGCATTTCTTCTTATTCCAGCAGGATGCAGACGTGACGTCAACAAAGCGGAGCCATGGCAAAGTCCCTAGTTCTAAGCCTCAACAGTTCAGAGACAACCTAGATGCCACCTCGACACTCGTCTCGTTATAGCAGACACAGTGTCAGCAACGACGTGTTCCCCTCCGAATGGCGGTGCATAGGACCGCGATATCCTGGCACTGAGATTCCGGGCAGATGCTAATAGGTGCTATCCGTCCACCTCTCCGAAGATGCCAAGTTGATTTATGGCACCGTGTATCGGAGGTTTAGATGGATGCGGCCGATCTAGCAGACTTCGTCAGATTCCCCCTCGCTTGAGGAGTTTTTGATTGTGGGGACGCTCTTCCCTGCAGGCGCAAGCCCCTGCAGTTAATTACGCTGCCGCATCGCGGTAACAACTTTCTCCTTCTCCAGTTGGTCACTTCGTGTCGTGGGTGTTTGTTTTGTTTGTGGTGGCCCGTGGATTGTATACGGAGACTAATTTATGTCGTTGCCCGTAGGACGTGGATTAGTCCAAATCCGTGTTTTCTTAGATTTGGGTTTGGGATTTTGGTTTGAGGATACGTTAGCCATATTTGAGGCTAAGGTCGACTCAAACGTTTGTTAAGGATACGTTAGTCCGATTTGAGACTAAGATCAACTTAACTGGATCGTTTAGATCCGACAAAAGAGCATTTGGGCTCTATTGTTCCATTTCAGGGACATAGTGGTCCATTTAATATATATGGCCGTCGGGACCCGTCACCTCTCTGACGACGTTGAAGGATTACAACGACAGATGTCAGAGGAGTTCGGAGATGTACCCTTGAACCAAAGTTGATTGGGGGTCTTATAGTCCAATTTGGGACTAAAGTCTGTTTGAATGTTTAAGGATACGTTAGCCATATTTGAGGCTAAGATCAACTTAAACGGGATCGTTTAGATCCGATAAAAGAGCATTTGGATGCTCTATTTTTCCAGTTTAGGGACGTGGTGGTCCATGTTCCAGTTTAGGGACGTGGTGGTCCATCGCCAGTTTAGGGACGTGGTGGTCCAATATTAGTTTAAGGACGTTTCGGTCCAACATTAGTTTAAGGACGTTTCGGTCCACGAGTTTAAGGACCCCGCAGTCCATATTCATGTGTGGTCGTTGGGACCCGTCACCTCCCTGACGTCGTTGAAGGATTACAACGAGAGCCGTCAGAGGAGTTCGGGGATGTACCCTCGAGCCGGATATAAATTGATTTAAGAGAGCAGCTGTGCTCAGTCAATTTAATTTGAGGACTTACGGCCAAAATTGGGCTAAGTCCAGTTGAAAATGTTCAATACCTTTATTTATTTTTGGTCTATTAGACCTGTGCTAGGGCTTTGCCCACACTTAAATAATGCATTGATTTACTTCTATTTTTTTGTTTGGGCTCTGCCCATAAAAGATACAGAGCATCAATTTGTTTTGGGGCTTTGCCCCTTTATAAATGATGCAGAGCATCAATTTCACTTGGGCTCTGCTCTTTTTTATTGCTTTGCAATTTATTTTGGCCTGCTAGGTCTTTTTGACTTGGGCCTGGCCCTTCAGCAGAGGAAATGCATTGCATTTTCAGCGCTTTGCGCCAATTAAAGAGCGCAAGCGCTTGTGATGATGACACGTGTCATGCCGCGCAGTGTGCTGCGCTAGTGCGCTACGCTTGCGCTACTGACACGTGGCGCGCTCTGGTGAGTTGCGCCAATTTCAGAGAGCAAAGCTCTATTTCAAAAGCGCGTAGTGCAACTGGTTCAGATGCTGACACGTGGCGTTCTCTGGTGGCTTGCGCCAGCCCAAGAGCGCAACAGTGCAGATTTATAAGTGCAAAGCACTATTAATTTGAGAATCTTTTAGATTCAAGAACCAATGGTTCATAAAAGAAGTGCAAAGCACTATTTGATTTCTTGATCTAATTTAGATTAAAGAAAAAACAAGTTTTTCTTTTTATTTCAAGAACCGAAGGTTCATAAAAGTGCAAATCACTAAATATTTTTTATTTTTGTTTTTCCTTGTTTTAAAGAAACAGTTGTTCATAAGAAGTGCAAAGCACTGTTTATTATGCAAAGATCATTGATCTGGTTTTTAGATCAATGATGTATTAGAAGAAATTTCTTCTCTCTCGTGCAGCTTTTTACCTTTTTCTTGGAATTTTCTCAGAGTTCTCTCTGTTTGAAGCTCTTGACTTTTTTTCAAGAAATGTTGATGCCTTTGAATTGAGGCCTAGGGTCCTTTTTATAGTGCCCATAAATTAGTTGAATTTGTTAAATAGATATTTCTCTGAGTGATTTGGGAAATTTTCCCCACCGTTGGATCTTTGATCCAAGGGCTTCTGTTTTACAGAAGAAAATCTTCTTGTTTTAACAAGAACAGAAAGATTTCTTTAAAATCTTAATTCTGTTTGGCGCAAATGCCCCAGCGCGTGACACGTGTCGCGCAGCGCACAGCGCAGCGCAACTGCGCTGACACGTGTCGCGCAGCGCGCAGCGCAACTGCGCGAGCGCATCTGCACTGACACGTGTCGCGCAGCGCAGTGCATGCGCAACTGAAGCGTTGCTTCCTTTAAATAGAGCTTTGCTCTGATTGGGCGCGCCTTCTTGGGCGCTGCGCTGATGCATCTGCGCATGACACGTGGCGCGTTGCGTCCGAGATTTGAAGCGTTGCTTCAAAATTTGAATTTTGAATTTCCAACAGAGCTTTGCTCTGATTGGGGGAAATAAATGCCCCCCTACCGTTGCGCTCACGTGGTGCGCACGTGAGTGCAACGGTGGCAAGCCCCTGACCGTTGGATCAAGGGGTGAGTTGAAGGGACGCAAGCGCCTTATAAATAGGACCTATGGCCCTTTAGAAAACTTCACCATTTTCTAGATTTTGATTCCAGAGCTTTGCTCTTGCTTAGAACTTCAGAGCTTTGCTCTCGTTTCCAGAACTTTAGAGCTTTGCTCTCATTTTCCAAGTTAGAAAACTTTAGGTAAAATTAATCTTGAGTTAAATTAAATTTAATTAACCAATAGAGCTTTGCTCTCATAGATCTTTTGATCTAAAAGGATCCCCATTGGGGTTTCACCAACAGAGCTTTGCTCTCATGAATCCATAGATCTGAAGAGATCTTGTTCATGGGTTTTAACCCATGAGCAGAGCTTTGCTCATGGATCCAAAAATAGATCTTTTTTTTAATCTAAAAAAAATGAAGAACTTCTAAGAGTCTTCAAAATGTTTTAATAAATTTTCTCATTATCACCACAGAGCTCAGCTCTTTTTAAGGAATCTTATTTCCCTGAGACCAGAGTTTGACAAGTGTCACTCTGTGACAGAGCTTTGCTCTGAAAAAGGAGATTTTCTCCTTGTCTTTAGGGATTTTTTTTATTATTATTATTAGTGGGAATGTTTCCATGGGGACCAACTGACAATCTCATTCAATGATCAGGTTGTCTTATTAACTGACATATTGTCATCCAGATTTTGTGGGTCCCCCTTCGGTCTTCTACCCGCCGCACTGCTGTGTTGTGTAATTAATTAATTTAAATTTAAATTTAAATTTAATTAATTGATTAACGCATTTTCTTTTTTCTCTTCTTTTTTTTTTAAACGCCAAGCGTTGGAATTACAACACTAACGGCTAGATTGTTCTTTTGCAGCGATCATGTCTCTTGACACCCCGTTTCCGTTCGTCCGCTCGGAGGAAGGGTTTCCCGAAGCGCCCTTGGACCGTGAAGTCTTGGCTAAGATCAAAGAATACGACCCGGAATATAAGAGTCTTCACCTTTGGGGGTCGTGGTACAATCAGATCATCATAGGCCGACGGAGCTTCACATGCGCGGTGCCGTCAGAACCCATAACGGCGATTCATTACGCCAGCCCACCCCCGGTGCAGTACGCCGTGGAGATGATTGATTGGACATTGAAAGGCTTTCTACATCCCGCCATAGATGCGATTCCGGTTCAGCGTCCCATGGTTTTGGATATCCTGGGACGCCGCATCTGTCAAGGCGAGGCGCGACCTTGGGGGCAGTCATATAATATCGGTTTGATCCCCCGCCACCCAATCGGCTATCTGCCGTGGGCCCAGTATATCCTGTCGACGAAAAAGTCGCAGTTGATAAGATTAGGATTGTATACCGCAGTCTACGTCTCCCTCTTCCAGTATCCCACGCTTCCCACCTGGTGGTTCAAGGCCTTCCTGGAGCAGTGGAACATTCCTACCCACACTTTCCTCGCCATGGATCGGGAAGTGTCAATCTCTTTGGAAGAGTTTACGGAGGTATTGTTCAGACCATAATATTGCATTCTTCATTCCCCTATTCTTATCCGTTTTATAAATAAACAGCTACTCTTGACGCACGTTTGTTGCATATTAAAGGATACAGGCTTCTGGAGCAAATACAGTGAAAAAGACACAAAACGACAGAAAAAGGGACTTTTGACCAACAAATAGAAGGATCCTAGTCAAGCCTAGACGAAAAACAGTGCAAGGTCCAAAATGTCAAGACAAACGGTTAAAAGATCGCTACAAGTTTTCACTGAAACATCTGGAGAAGAATTAGAAGCCCAACAGAGAAAATAACTATAGAAATAGAAAGCCCAAGAAGTAAATAAGGAAGCCCAGAAGTTTGGTGAGCTAAGCTCACCAAAGGGCCGCGGAACCGCGGCCTAAGCGCCTAATTGCCGCGGTTCCGCGGCCATTTAATGCCTGTGTCGGCGCCGACTTCTTGTGTCGGTGCGTCGGTGCGGGTGTTGGGATTTTTCGTGGGCAAATCTGTAATTGCACATGTACGAGAGTCTGTAACCCTAAATTCTCCTGTTTACTTATAAATTTTAATCGAAAATTGTAAAACCCTATGCCTCTTTTCAATCAATAAAATTCAGAATTGCTGGGAGTTTATTCAGATCTGTTCTATATTGCTTGGAGGGAGCCATCGAACTAGCAAGTTAATTTTAATACTTTGTTTTGATTCTTTTAATTAATATGTCTTTTTATCCCCTAATGAGCGAGTAATCTCCTCGCTTGTTAGGGTTAGCCTTAGGGAAAGGTTTGAGAGATGAGATCTCTCACCCCTTTCATGCTATCCACACCTAAGAGTTAGAACTCCATGCATGCACGCACAACCGCTCCCTACGGCATCCTACCCCTCGAGGTAACGATGAACCGTAGTATAAAGGGCCGGTTGCGCGTGTTTTCCATGGGGGTTAGGGTAATTATCGATGAAGGAAGGATAAGAATCTAGAGGAAGAAATATCTTCTCAAAAGATTCTAATCCACTTTATTGTTAATTACCACAATATCTAATAGATCTAAAATAAGGCAATGAAAGCGGTGAGGAAATCTTTAATCTCCAAACTTCCCCTAAGCCTAACCCTAGAAAGACTTTAATTTAGATTAATTTAGTGATAGATCTAGTTTTTAGATTTAATCAATCCAATACAACATTTGGAATCAACTCGTAAAAACGCAAATCAGAAATTACCCATCTCTGTGGATCGACCCGTACTCACCGGCTAGCTGCAAAGCGACGCCGTTTCTGATTGCGGTTAACTTAATATTTTTGGACTAATCAAATGGCGCCGTTGCCGGGGATCGAACCTGGGTCACCCGCGTGACAGGCGGGATACTCACCTCTATGCTACAATATATCCACTGTTCTCTTCATCCCACCGCGTTTCCGCCGCATAAGGGGGCCCCACACCGTGGTTCCGCCGCGCCTTGGCCACGTCAGCACATCAATTTTATATGGTTTGATCTCTCATTCTCCCCTCTGCAACCTACAATATATCCACTGTGAAAATTTTCTGCAGGAATTCTTTGCGCTAAAAATTCTTCTTCCCCCTTCTAAATAACAGATTTTCTGCAGGTTTCTTTGCGCCGCGCTAAAAATTGATTGCAACTGAATTTTATTGTTTTGCATAATTTAATCGGACTTTAAGGGGCTAATTGACCAAACTCAGATTGGGTGGGGATTTCATCACCCTTCCCAGGACCCCAGAAAACACCTAAAGCATGTGCATCGACCACAATTAATTAAAAAAATACTAGACTCAGACCTAAGGACATTGAGCTCAATAGGAAAAGGACTAGTATAGGCATCGACCGTTTATCCTAACTGACTTTGCGGTGTCTAGGCTAGTGGTTATTAATTAGGCCCACTATTGTGGTTCCTTCCCACTTACCTGGCCGTACTTGTCGGTGAAGAGGCGGTTTGAGGTCCTATTTCTAGCCCTAGTTAGGAGCTGTCTAGCAGACCTAGACGACCCTAGATCTAGGCCTGATTGTGCATGTGTGGTTAATACATTTGTGCCATGAGTCTCTTTTCAAAAACCTCTTTGCAAAACTCTCACATAAATAAAAAAAAAAGAAAAAAGGAAAATCTTTTTAAAACTTGCAACTTGTCGCTAAGAAAACTTGCAACTCACTTCCACCACTTCCCTCTATTGACGTTATCTTACCCCCACATTTTGTTTTTCTATCTTTCTGACTACACTACCCCTTTAGTGTATGTCAGTTTGGACTAGGGATACTAACGCCCGATTAGTCCGTGTTTCGTTGGTACCGACCGACAAACCTTTCGACACCGAAGTCGAAATTCCCTCCATTTCCTTACCTCCACCTTCAAATTCTTCTTTCGAAGGTATGTCGGGACACGACCCCAACGATACCTTACCGACGGGAATGATTCCACCTCCGTTAGGTGCGAATAACCCGAATCTTCCGCCTGTTGTAGCGCCCGCACGAGTTGCGCTCCAGGATCTCTTTTACCCCGTCCGCACTTCTTTACCTACATATCTTTCACCCCCACCGGCAAATGGGGACAACTTTGAAATAAAACCACATTTCATCAATATGCTGCCAAAATTTCATGGTTTGGAATCGGAAGATGCGTATATTTTTATTAATAAATTCCAAAATGTGTGCGCTATGATGAAAACGACCCAATTAAGTGATGACGCTATAAGGCTAAGGGTCATTCCTTTTACCTTATGTGACCTAGCCGAGAAATGGCTATACAGCACCGCATCACATTCCATTAGAAATTAGGACGAGTTTGTGAGAGCTTTTCTGAAAAAGTACTATCCTCATCACAAAACTGCTAGAATCCGTAACGAGATTATACAATTTTCACAGCTTCCTTCCGAACCATTTTGGAAGTGCTTCGAGAGATTTAAAGACCTACTTGTTCAATGCCCTCATCATGGGATCGAAAGTTGGCAACTTTGCCAAACATTATACGAGGGATTGAACTCAGCAACGAAGCAGTTGCTAGAAACCATATGTCAAGGTCATTTTCTCTCCAAGTCTAGCGACGAAGCGTGGCAGTTTCTTGAGGATCTTAGTGAGCAAACAATTCAGTGGGAGAGTACCAAGACCATATCATCTTCTTCTAGTGGTCAATCTAGGGCAGGCATACATCAAGTAGATATGTCGATTGCCATGAAGGCCGAGATGGCCGCACTTATGAAAAAGCTAGAAGCCATTGAGACCAAAATCTCATCGTCTTCTCCTGCCCCTGTTGTGCCTCCACGAACTGTTTGTGCTTGTTGTTCGGCCCCATCACATCTCACCGAAGAGTGTCCTTATAATGCATTTACTCAAGGACAGGATCAAGTCAATGCTGCATTTCAGCAACGACAAAGAAACGATTCATACTCTTCGACATACAATCCGGGGTGGAGGAGTCACCCAAATTTCGCTTAGAACCAAAATCAACAAGTTCAAGGAAATAACAATTTTCAAAGACCTCCTCCTCCACAACAACAACAAGTACCTTCACAAACTCAAAACCAGCAACCTTTCCAACAACAACCTTATACAAATCAAACGAACAATTTGGTTCAACCAAATGATGATAAGGTTATCTCGCTCGAAAAAAGTCTAGATGCATTTCTCAAGCAATCTACAGAATCCACAGCAAATTTGAAAATTATGTTCAATCTTTGATGACTAACAATGCTTCACACGATCAAAGTATCAAATCTATTGAGGCACAAATTGCATAATTAACTGCTGCGTTGAGCGAGAGAGAAAAGGGAAAGCTTCCATCTCAACCATTGCTAAATCCCGGTCACACACAAAACGCATATCCCAATCACAATGTAAATGCGGTGACCACGTTAAGATCCGGAAGAGTGTTGCAAAATAATGTGGGAACTAGTGATGACATCCCCGCCGGTGGTTCTTCTTCTTCATCTTCTTCTTTTTCTCCATCGTCATCTTCCCCTTCTACATTTTCTTCACTTTCTTCTTCACCTTTTTCTTTAGAGCCTATTCTCTACCCTTCACACGGCTCTACTTCTTCTACCTCGAATGGACCCATTTCTCACAACTCCGTTCCTACTCCACATTCTACTCCACAGACATTTGACTCAACAAATTTTCAAAATGCTCTATTTCCAAACAGGTTGAGTCCTAATAAACCAACTGCACAAGTGGAGAAGATTATGGAGTTATTTAAGCAGGTTAGCATAAATATACCTCTCTTGGATGCAATCCAACAAGTCCCTTCATACGCGAAAATCTTAAAGGGCTTATGCACCTCGAAGAGAAAGGCATCTCAAGTACCCAAGAAAGTGCTAGTGGCTAGTGCAGTGAGCAATGCTATTAACCACCCTCAAACCTTACCCCAAAAACGAAAGGACCCCGGCTGTCCTACGATTTCAATCACAATTGGGGATAAGAAAATTAATCGAGCACTTTTAGATCTTAGGTCTAGTGTTAACCTGATTCCCTACTCCATGTACGAACAATTAGGGGTTGGAGAGTTGAAACCCACTCGTTGTACTCTCCAAATGGCTGATCGATCAATCACCCATCCAAGGGGTCAGCTAGAGGATGTGTTGATCAAAGTTGGGGAGTTCATATTCCCCGTTGATTTTATTGTTATGGATACACAACCGGTTGCTAACCCACGGAACTAAATTCCGGTGATCCTCGGTCGACCATTTTTGGCCACTTCCAATGCTGTAATAAACTGTCGCAATGGCTCCATGACTCTATCCTTTGGGAAGATGTCTAGTGAGTTCAATATTTATAAGATAGGAAGTCTGCCCCCCATGCCTAAAACTAGTACACGAGAAGTTTGCTCTATTCATGAAATCACGCAGGAGGACTGCGAGCTTGAAAGATTTCTATTTGATGAAAACAGTTTTGACGCCATTAGTGCGTCCCTCCTTGAGCCTACAACCGTTGACACAACCGATATTGATTATGAATGCTTCACTTTTTCGGATGATGAAGACTCACAGGCTGAATATGAGTCTTTTGAATTTTTGGATGAGTTAGTTGAACCATCCGAATCGGTTGTTTGCAATGATTTCGAGCCTGTGTTGGAATCCTTTGAGTTCGAGGTAGATTCCGCAATGATTCTTTCGCCTCCGAAACTCGAACTCATGTCCTTACCGCCTCACCTTAAATATGCTTACATAGGTGAGAATGGGACTTTTCCCATTATAATATCAGCCTCTCTAGCCTTCGGGCAAGAGAACGCTATTTTAAAAGTCTTACAAGAGAGGCGGCAAGTTTTCGGTTGGACTATGGTGGACATCGAGGAGATCAGTTCCTTTATAATTGAATATCATATGAAATTGATGGATGATGCCACGTCAATAGAGGACCCACAGGAACAGTTTGGGGATATTGTGGTTAGTCAACCTCCTCTTTTAGACGTTGAACCACCCCCATTTCTTTTAATAAGCTACGAGAATGCCAACATTCCACTGATTGCTGATCATTCACATTCTCATTTTGATTCATCACCACCTCCTGTCTATTCACCTCCATACCTTCCATACCACCACTTCTATCTTCCCTAATTCTTTTTGGACCGCCACAACTTATTCTTCCACCAACCAATACTCTTTACTGATAAATTTTTCAACTGGATGGTGTTGACTTTTGGTCTATGCAAGGTTTGGCAGTAATATCTAACATAGTTTAAATGAAGTTTGGGGGAAGACCTTTCTGTATATATTTTTTTGTTTTCCTTAACAATAAAAAAAATTATTATAAATATATAAACAGGGAAGTGCCGGTATTTTGACCCTTTTGGTTTAGCATGACAGTGAGGACACTGTCAAGTTCAAGTTTGGGGGTATGCTCGGTACGTCTTCTTCCTTCGCATTCATTTGCATATATTTTTGCATTTGCATATTTGAAAACCCATAAAAATTGAAAAATTTCAAAAATTATAAAAATTATTGTATTCAATATTGGCTAATTGACTTGAGTTTGACAAATAGGTTAACTGGTTAGGAACAACTAGATCTTAGACTTAGTGAATTAAAAACCCTAAAAATAACATTCCTTAAAGTTTAACGGTAGAAAGTATATGTCTTGTAGTTTATTTAGAAATAGGCAAATTTTGGGTTCACTTCTTGGGCTAAGTCGAAACAAGGGAAGAGTATTGATGTTCTTATTAGAGTATAAGTTTGAAAAATAGTTCTTAGCTTAAGTCTAGATTCTGAAAATGTATACCCTACAATTTGCACAATCACGCACCTTGAAACTTGGAATAGTAGAAGAGACCTTGAAGTGCTCTTGTCTAAAGTCCTAGTACAATGAAAATAAAAATATATATATATATATATATATATATATATATATATAAGTGTGAATAAAGAAAAAAATGGACACTGGTTTGTGTGATTACTTAAGGCTGCAAAAATAGAAAAATATTTAGCGAGGATGCTTCATCACCTAGTGCCTTAGACCAACTGGTTTGGGAGTCACTGCTAAAGCCTTGGGTGTTACAAGACTAGGAATTACGTTTTAAAGTGAAAACGCATCTTGTAATCGGTAGTTGGTACCTCAAGAAGTATTAACAGTCGCATGAAGGATGTGTGAGCAAAATTCACCAACTAATTAGTACTTTGGACAACGGACAAGGGTATGATTGCTTGATTTGAATTTCCAAGTGTAGGGGTGATTTATATACACACGTAGGAGTATGTGATTGGAATTTCGATAAGAGAGAGGAATGAAAGATAGAACTTGTATCTTTAATAGAGTTGATAGAAATTCCTAAGTAGAGATGAAACCCTAGAAGGAAGACTTAAGAGATGCCGAAAGCTGAGTAGGTCTACACAACATATATAATCTTAAGTTAGATGATAAGGAAGTGTGAAGAATATGGGTAGACAATTTACGAGTCAATGGGCCAAGTTGATAGGATTTTATGGGTAGTATCCGCTGAAAACCCTCAGGAGACAACACTCCTCCTACTAGGGACAACTAGAGGTTTAACGGCTTGTTGCACGTGCTCAGTGCAATCGCGTTTCCCTGCGAAAGTGTGGTTAGGATTTTAGTGAATAAAAAAATAATAAGTTTGCTCGAGGACGAGCAAAAGGTAAGTTTGGGGGTATTTGTTCAGACCATAATATTGCATTCTTCATTCCCCTATTCTTATCCGTTTTATAAATAAACAGGTACTCTTGACGCACGTTTGTTGCATATTACAGGATACAGGCTTCTGGAGCAAATACAGTGAAAAAGATACAAAACGACAGAAAAATGGACTTTTGACCAACAAATAGAAGGATCCTAGTCAAGCTTAGACGAAGAACAGTGCAAGGTCCAAAATGTCAAGACAAACGGTTAAAAGATCGCTACAAGTTTTCACTGAAACATTTGGAGAAGAATTAGAAGCCCAACAGAGAAAATAACTATGGAAATAGAAAGCCCAAGAAGTAAATAAGGAAGCCCAGAAGTTTGGTGAGCTAAGCTCACCAAAGGGCCGCGGAACCGCGGCCTAAGCGCCCAATTGCCGCGGTTCCGCGGCCATTTAATGCCCGTGTCGGTGCCGACTTCTTGTGTCGGTGTGTCGGTGCGGGTGTTGGGATTTTCCGTGGGCAAATCTGTAATTGCACATGTGCGAGAGTTTGTAACCCTAAATTCTCCTGTTTACTTATAAATTGTAATCGAAAATTGTAAAACCCTATGCCTCTTTTCAATCAATAAAATTCAGAATTGCTGGGAGTTTATTCAGATCTGTTCTATATTGCTTGGAGGGAACCATCGAACTAGTAAGTTAATTTTAATACTTTGTTTTGATTCTTTTAATTAATATGTCTTTTCATCCCCTAATGAGCGAGTAATCTCCTCGCTTGTTAGGGTTAGCCTTAGGGAAAGGTTTGAGAGATGAGATCTCTCACCCCTTTCATGCCATCCACACCTAAGAGTTAGAACTCCATGCATGCACGCACAACCGCTCCCTACGGCATCCTACCTCTCGAGGTAACGATGAACCGTAGTATAAAGGGCCGGTTGCGCGTGTTTTCCATAGGGGTTAGGGTAATTATCGATGAAGGAAGGATAAGAATCTAGAGGAAGAAATATCTTCCCAAAAAATTCTAATCCACTTTATTGTTAATTACCACAACATCTAATAGATCTAAAATAAGGCAATGAAAGCGGTGGGGAAATCTTTAATCTCCAAACTTCCCATAAACCTAACCCTAGCAAAACTTTAATTTAGATTAATTTAGTGATAGATCTAGTTCTTAGATTTAATCAATCCAATACAACATTTGAAATCAACTAGTAAAAACACAAATCAGAAATTACCCATCTCTGTGGATCGACCCGTACTTACCGGCTAGCTGCAAAGCGACGCCGTTTCTGATTGCGGTTGACTTATTATTTTTGGACTAATCAGGTATCCGGTCTACCGGTCATGGGGGAACATTATGAGGAGTTGCTCCCGATGGATGAGTACGTCTTTGGTGCTAAGCCGGTGATAAGGGGGCTCACGCCGGAGAACGCTGTTCAATACCAATTTCCAAGTCTGATCAAGGTGTTGAACATCTACGAGGCCCTTTTCATTGAGCGTGGGAGCCGCGGAGTTAGTTTTGAGGATTTCATTACTCGGTTCCTTCACCCAAACGTCCTCTCGGCAGAAGCTGCCAAGTTTGCCACCCTTGAAGACCCTTTCGGTTTAGGTTTGGATAACCTGCCGGCGAAGGAAATAGACCAAAAGGACTTTTTTCTTCCTAACTCCCCAACCATGTCTTTTTCAGAAGTCGCAGCCCCCGAGATGGTCGAGGAGGCCTTCTTTTTAGGATTTGTTGGGCTTTGGCTGAATTGGTTTGCGCTCCCAATGCACTCTCACCGCATGCGGCCCTCTGTTTTTTACCCAGCCCACCGAATGACTATCGGGGTAAAGGTGGCCGTTGGGATCGCCGGCTTGGCGCACTTATATCATGGCCTCAGCTGAGAAGCGGATGCTAACGAGCCCGGGGTGCTGCATGTGGTCTTCCCGATGCACTACTTTATGTCGTGGCTTGAGCTACATACAGCGGGTGTCTTCGGCATGCATAAAAGGCCCTCGTTCTACGAAAGGTGCAGTTTTCCTCGCATTCTACAGTTGATTGGCGCATCAATTGTAAATCCATTGCCACGAAATGCCAGGGGTTTACTCCTTCGCTCCCATACCGTTAGAGCCGGTGTGTCTTTCATTGATAAGGTGTTGACTATTGAAAAAACGTCTACCACTGCAGTGCGGCCATTGCAAGACACTTTCAAGGATGGAGCTTCAGTTTTAACGGCCCGGGAGACCCTTCACTTATATTCCATCAGACCGGGCTTCTTGGTGTTTAGGCAGGACAGGGCAGCGATCTTCATGAGATATAACCCACATCGTTTCGCCCAACAGCTGAGATATAAACAAGGGGTACCGCTGGAGACTTTTTTATCGGAACCTGCCGCGACCGAAGAAGGGATGGAGAGAGCGCTGCATCACCTCATGCGTCTAAACACGGGATCTCACTTCTTTATCAGTGAGCCGGCTTGCGCCCGACGACTTCTTAGGGTATATACAGAATGGTACAGTCACTCGACGGGAGTGGTCATAAAGGAGGAAAGGCGGTTGTTGATCGATCGTAAGGGTGCATCTCCAGGTAGCGATCGCAACGCTCCTTTGGTGCCAAGGACCCCGGTAATTCCCCCTTTAAAAGATGCTAAAGCCGGACCCTCGCGTGCGCAGAGTCCTCCGCGTGGATTTCCGCTCCCTGATATTGCGGATGCACCACCAGCGCCCTGTGCTCCAGTGGAGACAGTGATTATAGCCTCACCGGAGTCTGGCATGGGTGCGGACATCGGGACCCGCTGTCCCAAGTTGGCTGCTAAACGGAAGTCAATCCCGCGTGCACCTCGGGTCGGAGGGCAGAAGAAAAAGAAGTCGCTCTTCGCTGCGGACGTCGTGTTCGGTCAGGAACCTCATGCTCCCTATGCCGAGGGCCTGATCGAATACGGGACTAATGAAGGATTAGTGATGCCGCCGCCGGACGATATAGACTTAGAGGCTGCTTTCGAAGGTTCAGCGTGGTTGGAGAGGCGTGACGCGTGGCTAGCTAAGCTTGCGCAATCAGGTAACTACTAGTCGCCTTTTCTTTATTGCAACATATCCTCTTCATTGCCTTTGACTAACGCTTTTCTTTCTTTTCTTCCAACAAGCATCACTGATGAAGAAGCCATTGCCACTTCTCTGAAGACTTTCCAGGAGGAGGAACGTCTTAGAGCGTCCATGGGCCTTAGTAAGTTTCGATTCATCAAGTTTTCATTTCTCTTGTGTTATGGTCGATCTAATCTTTCCCTTTTAATCATAGGAACCTCAATGCCGCTCCCGCCAAGTGACGCAGATGTTCTACCAGTTGCCGATGTTCCTACTTCCTCAGGGTTACTGCAGGAGGTTCATCTTGAAGAGCCGATGAGAGACGCCTTAAAGGCTCTGGAGGAATTTCTGAATGAGGACGATGACGCCCTGAAGGAAGCGTCACAGAGGTCCATCGCGACAGCCCAGGAGGAACGGAAGCGGTCGAGGCGCGAAGCAAAGGCACGCAGTGCTGCCTTAGCTATGGGAGTGGGCCCCAGCACCGTCCTTCGTGCTGATTCTCCTTCCGAAGAGGCCCCTGTCGCCCTCCTATCCACTGCTCGCAGACAAGTGGCACGCGCAGCTCGGAGCGCAAATGATAAATCCACTTCAGGTAATATTTCTCCCAAGATTTTGTTGTAAGAGTTATAATGCCATCGATTCTTATATATTTTATCTTATAGGGCCAAGTCCGACCGAGGGGGAGGCGGAGACCGTTGAACCCAAGGAAGCAGAGGAGGAGGTACCTGCTGAACTCTAGCCGACGGTGGGCAACGTCGTTGTGGCTTTGGAGCCTGAGGTAGAGGTCGAGGGGCTTGCAGCCGAGAAGGTTATTGATGCCGAACCTGAAGTGGTGGTAGATGAAATGATCATTATAACTGAGCCCACGGTGGTGGCGGATGAGGCGCTCGAGGCCGACGATCTCGTGGTGATGGTGGACGAGACAACCGCGACTACTGAACCTGAGAGAGTAGTGGGTGAGGTGGCCATGATTCCCGAGGACGAGCCAACCGCTCTTTCTCTGAAATCTGGCAATGCTCCAGTCATAGCCCTCCCCGTCTATGGTCCTCCGCCATCTCCAGGTCTCACGAGCACAACAACGGTTCCCATTGAGTCGGGTGATGAGGCCACGGGCGGTGGCCTCATGTCAATAAAGGAGGGAATCGCCTCCGTTTCAGCCGGCATCTCATCAAGTAAATCCCAAGTTGCTATCTTCTTTATCTTACAATCCTCTCTGACAAATTCGCATTTGTTGTAACGCAGGTGCAGCCAGTGCCGATGCCCCACTGCTTGAGGGAGCGCCTTCAACGAATGCTTTGGCGGTGGTCACCTCTCAACCCTCTCTCATACCATCTAAGATGTTGGAAGGTATGGGTTTGCAATTTATTAATCCTATACTTCAGACATATAATTTGTGTACTAAAGTCATATTGTCGTGTCTTTTCAGGAGTGCTCTTTGATCATGTATATCAGATGTTGCTCCCACACTTCTCCTTCCCATCCGAACTTGCCTTTTCCTCTGGTGGTGTTGGTGAGTATGATTTCCATTGATATCCTTCTTTCTTTATTGATGGAATTACCTCTAACCCCTTTTTTTTGACTGCAGTGCTACAGATTGAAGGAGGGGATAAAAGATCAGCTGCGCCACCGGCCCTTCCGACATTGCCACCTGTCTCAACTGGTACAGCGACTATCACATTGATAACTTCCCTCTCTTTATTTTCTATACTGTTATCCGATCGCATCCCGTTTCTTTTCAGCTGTCGTTCCGGCCTCGTCGCCCTTCGAGCCTTGTATTACAATGCCGGCGGGTCCTTATCTGAGAAGTCCGTCTTCAAAAGGCGCCGTGAATAGTTTGCGCATGTTGAGTGACTACGTCGAGGAACTCGACGTTGAAACTCCTACATCTGCCGCAGACTTCGCTACGGTGATTAACCCGATGCTGGCAATACTCGTGAATTTTCATGATGAGGGCATCATCACATCTTGGGTTAACCATTGCAGGGAGATCGAGGGCCGCCTATATCAGTTGGAGTCGCTGCGTCCCGCTCCCGAGACCTTGGCTGCCAGCAATCAAAGAACAGCGTGGATTGAGCAGAGCGCTTCTTACTTCCGCCGCCACCTCGAACAAGAAGTCATTTCAAGGCGTAAGGAGTGTGGTGAGACTTCGAGCAAGTCTGCCCAACTGCATGCTCGGGTGGAGGCCAACGCTGCACGGCTGAAGGTTGACTTTGAGGGCCTTCTGCAATGTCTTTCTGAAGGGTTATCATTGAGGTAACAACTTGACGTTGTCGAGCGAGATGCACCCAGCCAGGAAGCAGCCCAGAAGGCGGCGGAGGAGCAACTTTCATCCTTCTTACAGCAGCGGGCCCAGGTGGAGGCGGAGGTGGCTGCGGCTGTCACTCAGGAGGAGACGCTGAAGGAAGTGCGAGAGCAGCTTATGGATTTACTAAAGACACTTCCTCCTCAGTAGCTATCCCTCTTTGTATCGTTTGTACCGTTTGTACTTGTAGATAAAAGAATGTGTAAATATATTTTTTTATTCTTTGACATAATGTATCCCGTACCCAATCAAGTTTATGAATAAAAGATACACATTTTTTGTAATGTATCATTTTCTCCGTCTTTTCTTTCTTTTATTATCAGCATACCACCTTAGCAAACATGGTCGACGGATGATTAGAACACGCATTTTGACTTTCTTAAGAAATAGCGATGGCTTAGGCCGCAGGTTCAGATCTGCTGTCTGAGACTTTTCAACTCTATGAACCGTGAGAGTCTCGTAGAGATTTTTCTCTCTACGGATCGAGAGGATCTCGTAGGTGGGTTTTTCTCCTTAGGAATCGTGAGGATTCCCAAGTGTGATTTTCTCTTATAAGTCGTAAGGATCCTATAAGAGAATTTTTCCCTCTTACGAATCGAGAGGACTCGTAAGTGGTTGTTTCCTTCTTTGTCGAAACTCGACTTCGGAGAGTGAGACCCGTGAATAGTATGCAAGAGACCGTTTAGATTGACTTGCAGGGTCCCATTATTCAGGAAGCGAGTTTTTTAATCCCTGCTGCCTGAGGCTTCATCTTGCAATTTGAGACGAATCGGGAATTTTCCCGCGGAGACACTGGTTTTCTCTGCAAGCCGACGCGATCAGGAGGCTCTCGTCAAGGAGTTTTTGTATCCGTGAGTCGAAAGGTTTGCTAGGGATTATTTGTTTCCCAAGCGCCAAGGATAATTTGTTTCCTTGGGGTTTGAAACGAGTCAAGGATTTCCCACGGAGGCACTGGTGGCTCTGCGAGTCGACGCGGATCAGGAGGCTCTCGTCAAGGAGTGTTTGTATCCGTGAGTCGAGTGGTTTGCTAGGGATTATTTGTTTCCCTAGTGCCAAGGATTATTTGTTTCCTTGGGGTTTGAAACGAGTCGAGAATTTCCCACGGAGGCACTGGTGGCTCTGCGAGTCGACGCGGATCAGGAGGCTCTCGTCAAGGAGTGTTTGTATCCGTGAGTCGAGGAGTTTGCTAGGGATTATTTGTTTCCCAAGCGCCAAGGATTATTTGTTTCCTTGGGATTTGAAACGAGTCGAGGATTTCCCACGGAGGCACTGGTGGCTCTATGAGTCGACGCGGATCAGGAGGCTCTCGTCAAGGAGTGTTTGTATCCGTGAGTCGAGGAGTTTGCTAGGGATTATTTGTTTCCCAAGCGCCAAGGATTATTTGTTTCCTTGGGGTTTGAAATGAGTTGAGGATTTCCCACGGAGGCACTGGTGACTCTGCGAGTCGACGCGGATCAGGAGGCTCTCGTCAAGGAGTGTTTGTATCCGTGAGTCGAGAGGTTTGCTAGGGATTATTTGTTTCCCAAGCGCCAAGGATTATTTGTTTCCTTGGGGTTTGAAACGAGTCGAGGATTTCCCACGGAGGCACTGGTGGCTCTGCGAGTTGACGCGGATCAGGAGGTCCTCGTCAAGGAGTGTTTGTATCCGTGAGTCGAGGTATCTGCTGAAGACACTGGTTTCTTCAGAGTTGGACTGAACCGTCGAGATTTGGCTTCGTCTTCTGGCGGAACCTGTTGGGAAAGTATGGTTCCCTCTTTGTTTACTTACGCCCTTGGATTGTATACAGGGATCGATGTGTTCTTAACTGTAGGGCCAAAGTTTTATCATCATTTTTTTTGTTTTATTTCCGCGATGCTCTATCATTTCAGCTTTTATATCGTGAAGGTCGCGATTGCCCAATCATTTCGGCTATTTTTCGCGGTGCCCAATCATTTCGGCTATTTATTTTATTTTCACTCGCTGCTTTTTATTGCGAGTTGCCCAATCATTTCGGCTATTTTGCATGCATACATTTTTACTTGCTGCATTTTATTGCAAATTGCCTCATCATTTCGGCTATTTCGTATGCATGTGCGGCCTACTGGCTTCTTGCCGTAAGCCTGAAATTAGACACCGGTTTTGGCATCAGCACCGCTACAACTAGGATATTGCCAGGAGCGAATCATCATTTTCCTCCGTCGATGTCGAAGAAAGGTGGCTTAGCGAACAGGGTTAAGGTCCTGCCGACTAAGGCTTTTAACTTCATGAGCCGTAAGGGTCTCACAAAGGTATTTCTCACTACAAGTCGTGAGAATCTTGTAGTTGTATTTTCTCCTTAGGAATCATGAGGATTCCAAGAGGGTTTTCTCCTTGTAAGTCGAGAGGACTTACAAGGGTTGTTCATCATGCGTACATATCCCCAGTCGCGGATGGGACTTGGTTAGGGAAATGTTTATTTGCGCCCGTGGATTGTATACAAGAGCCAGTACTGGACCACTTGTAGGGCAATATCGAAATTTATGGGGGGGGAGGTTGCTTAAGCACAGGTTTAGGTCTCTGTAACTTAAGACTTTCAAATCTTATGAGCCGTGAGGGTCCCATAAAAGAGTTCTCCTTTTGAGTCGTGAGGATCTCGCAAGTGTATTTTCTCCCTGGGAATCGTGAGGATCCCTAAGTGTGTTGCTCCCTTATGAGTCGTAAGGATCTCACGCAGGTGGTTTTCCTTACAAGGTCGAGGGGATCTTGTGAGTGTCCTTTTAACGAGGTTGCGCCCTTTCGGGTTTTCGCAAACACTTGCCGGCAGTTCTGCTGTTTTTACTCACGGAGCCCTTTCGGGTTTTCATCCGTGCCCATTTTACTTATGGACATACCGTTTTTTTTCTTTTTCTTTTTATATATATTTTTTACGAGGTCGCGCCCTTTCGGGTTTTCACGAACACTCGCCGGTAGTCCTGCTGTTTTTACTCACGGAGCCCTTTCGGGTTATCATCCGTGCCCATTTTGTTTATGGACATACCGTTTTTACCATCATTTTTTTTATTATTTTCTTTTTCTCTTTTTTTTCTTCTTTTTTTTTATTCATCTCGTCAGCCTAAGGATGCTGCGGTAGTAGTTTAAAGACGTTTCGGTCTGCTATTAGGTTAAGGACATTTCGGTCCGACTTTGAGAAGGCTGGTTACTGCTGATAGAGTTTGAGCTTAGGAAGATAGCGAGCGGACATAGTCGTCGTCGTCTATCATTGACCTAGGCTGTGGCTCATTAAGCGTAGTATCTCTTTAGGAAGCGACCGTTTATCGGCCTGAAAGGCCTTTCACCGTGCATATCCATGAGTAGATAGGCCCCACCCTAGTAGACCTTATCTATGATGTACGGGCCTTCATAGTTTGGCTCGAATTTTCCCCGTTTGGCGCGATTAGGGATCATAGGCCTTTTGACCACTAGCACAAGTTCGCCTTGGCGGAATGTCCTTGGTCGGGTCAATCTTTCATATGAGCGCGTCATCTTTGCTTTATAAGCTTCCAGATTTTGCTGTGCTATGAGCCGGGTTTCATCAAGGACGTCAAGCTCCTCAAGCCGGAGGTGAGCATTTTCTTTGTCCGTCAGCTCGTAGTGGACTGCCACTCGTAGAGAGGGTAATTCTATCTCGAGAGGGAGTACTGCTTCTGTACCGAATACCAACGCATATGGTGTTGCGTTCGTGGCCGTTTTAAACGTAGTTCGATACGCCCAGAGAGCTTCTTGCAGTCTTTCGTGCCAGTCTTTCTTATTTCGTGACACCGTTTTCTTAATGATCTTCGTCAAGGTCTTGTTGAAGGCCTCAGCTAGACCGTTCGCTTGTGGATTATAAACCGAGGAATATCTCCAGTCTATATTGTGCTGTTGCGCGAAGCGACTGATCTTGTGGCTTCTGTAGGCTGGCCCGTTATCGGAGATGATCCGTCTTGGCGTTCCAAACCGATATATGACGTGCGTCTTGAAGAAATGGAGGATATTCTCCGTCTTTACTTCCCTCAGCGGTACCGCTTCTGCCCACTTAGAGAAGTAGTCAGTCGTCGCTAGGATGAAACGATGTCCTCTAGACGATACTGGTTCGATGGGCCCGACTATATCAGTCCCCCACATTTCGAATGGCCAGCTAGCCACCGTTGGATGTAGTGGATTCGGATGCTGATGGATGAAGTCCCTATGAATTTGGCATGAATGGCATTGCTTCGCATATTCGAGGCAGTCCTGGATCATCATGGGCCAATAGTAGCCCATCCGTTTGATCTTCAACTTCATCTTTGGGCCTGCTTGGTGAGAACCACAGAGTCCGTCATGAACTTCCTGGACGACCTTTTTTTCTTCGTCAGGTCCTAAGCATCTCAACAATAAAGAATCAAACGACCTCTTGTATAGAGTATCATTGACGAAGGCGAAAGACATAGCTCGTTTCATGAGCTGATGTCTTGAGGATGCATCTTTGGGCATTCGATGGGACTTAAAGTAGTCTATGAAAACTTCCCTCCAGTCCTCGGCCTTTTCTCGTTCTTTAATTTGTAAGGTCTTCTGCTCAGTCGCTCCATTTTCCTCGGATGATTCCGGAGGTACTTCTGCTGGGGCAAGCATCCGACGGCTTTATACTACGATTCTAACATCATCGAGGTTCTCATCAGCCAGTTCCTTAGCGAGTTTGGCCAATGCATCCGCTTTGCTGTTTTCCGCACGCGGTATGCTTTCCAAAGTATAGGAGGGAATTTGGGTCAACAGTTGTTGCACCTTTTCACCGTACTTCACCAACTCCGGTTTGCACGTTTGGTAGTCGCCGTTTACTTGACTAACAACTAGTTGAGAATCCCCGTATATGAGGAGGTTTTCAATTCCCGTGTCAATGGCGATCTCGAGGCCTGCTATCAGAGCTTCGTATTCGGCTTCGTTGTTTGTCCTCGGCTCCGTCAGGGAGAACGCATAGCGTATTATCCCTCATTGTGGAGTTACAAAGATGTGTCCTACCCCCGATTTGATTATAGGGGTACTTTGTTTGCGCTTCTTCACGGAAGATGCTCCGTCGAAATAAAGCTCCCATCGGGTATTATCACCGTCGATTGCATCAAACGCATGTTCGTCTGGCAAATCGCAATTTAGAGGAGAATCGGTAGGTATCGGGTGCTCAGCGAGGAAGTCGGCGATGGCGTGGCCTTTCACTGCCTTGAGAGGTTGATATGTTATCAAGAACTCCATCAAGAGCAGGGCCTATTTAGCGAGTCATCCCGTCAACATGGCCTTCGACATCAAGTATTTAAGGGGGTCCACCTTTGAAATAAGACGGACTTCATGCTCCAACGCATAGTGTCTAAGCTTTGTTATCGCAAAAATCAACGCCAGGCAATGTTTTTCAATGGGGGAGTAGTTGCTTTCTGCCCCCAGCAGAACTCGACTTAAGTAATAGAGTGCTCTTTCTTTCCCTTGATCATTCTCTTGTGCCCATAATGCGCCTAAGGAGCCTTCGAGAGCGGTTGTATAAAGAATGAGGGGTTTTCCCTTGACCGGAGCAGCCAACACCGGCGGGTTCTGCAGGTATTGCTTGATCTCGTCTAGCGCGCTTTGGCATTTTTGGTCCCAGACGAACGGGGTTCCCTTCTTCATCAGGTGGCTGTAAGGACGGCACTTGCCTGAAAGGTTGGCTATAAATCGTCGTATATACGCGAGCTTCCCTTGGAGAGACCGCAGCTGTTTGAGAGTCCTTGGCGGAGGCATTTCCATGATCGCCTTGATCTTCGACGGATCTATTTCGATACCCCGGTGTTGGACGATGAATCCTAAGAATTTGCCTGAGGAAACTCCGAATGCACACTTAAGAGGGTTCATCTTCAAGTTGTATTGCCGAAGGCGTTGAAATACGGTCTTCAGATGCTTGAGATGTTCCTCGTATGATTTGCTTTTAACCACGAGGTCGTCGATATAGCATTCGACAATTTCGTGTATAAGGTCATCGAAGATCTTCGTCATGGCCCTTTGTTAGGTGGCACCGGCGTTCTTTAGACCAAAGGGCATCACCTTGTAACAGAATATTCCCAGAGGAGTCCTGAAGGCGGTGTGCTTCTGGTCTTTGGGATCCATCTTTATCTGATTATACCCTGACGAGCCGTCCATAAAGGAGAAAACCTCATGAGTGGACGTGTTGTCTATCATCAGTTCGGTGACTGGCACTGGGAAATCGTTTTTCGGGAAGGCTTTATTGAGATCCCGGAAGTCCACGCATATGCGCACTGTCCCATTTTTCTTCATCACCGGGACGATGCTAGCGATCCATTCAGGATATTGAACCTCCTGGATAAAGCCAGAGTCGATCAGCTTCTTGACCTCGGCGTTGATACTCATCTCGAGCTCGAGCCGCATTCTCCTCGGCGCCTGTTTGACTGGCTTGATGTCCGGGGATATCGCCAATTTGTGTACAACAATTTCTGGATCCAGTCCCGGCATTTCGGAATAGTTCCACGCGAAGCAATCTCTATGCTGCAGAAGCACATCCTTTAACGCAGCTACCCTTTCTTCAGATAGTAACTCGCTGATGAATGTCGGTCGTGGATCGTTTGCCGTCCCCAACTCAATCTTCTTGAGGTTATCTGCAGTGGTATGGATTCCATCTTCCAGTTCTTTTGGCGCTGGTGGGAATTCTAAAATTATCTCGTCGCTGCTGTTTTCGAAGCACCAAGGGAGCTCATCTATGTCCTCGGGCTCTTCTTTTAATATTGTAATCATGTGACATGTGCGAATTCGCTTCCAATCCCAATGTGGAACCGGTTCTTCTTTCGTGGCCTTGGGCTCGTGCTTCTGTGGCGGCGCTACCCTCCAGTTGTCAGACAGAGTGAATTTGCCAAGTTGATACTGATCTTCGACCCAATTCTTGAAGGTGAAGCAATCTTCAAGAGGATGCCCTATTACTCGATGGTTTGAGCAATAGTCCGGGTGTGAGACTTCGCCCGCTCGTTCGGGATGTTTAGACTCCGGCAATGTAAGCATTTGATGTTTTAGAGCAAGATCAAGTATCTTCTTCATCTTGTCCCGAGGAAACGAGTACGCTCGACCCATTTTCTTCATGAGGGATAGATCAATAACGCTCAACTCCCGTTTGCGTGGCTTCTTAGCCCTGCTTTGTTGTTGTTGAGCGCCTTTTTGGACTTTCGACTTATTTCTGCTTTTGCGCCGAGCCTTCTTTATAACAGGTTGACAAGGAGCGGCATTTTCATCCTTTACGGCCTGTTGGAGAAGGCGTTGCGTCTTGGCTTTCTCGTAGATGGCCGTCTCGCGGTTGTGATCATCTCGGACTTTTTGACCAGCTTTCCTTATAAGTTTGTCCATTTGTTCTTCGAACGACGGACTGGGCTCCTTTTCATCTGGAACTTTCACTGGTTTAGGATTAGCGTCCTCCCATTGAGCATCCGCTTCTTCATCGAAGTCATACATGACGTAACAGCTGTTTAGTAGCTCCCGTTTCTTTGACCGGATGTATCCGAGTCCTTTCGTCTCCATTCTCCCGTTAGGCAGTTTGCGTTGATTCCTGGGAACGTTCCAGACTTTATCATAGAACTTGGCTTTTCGAACGGTCTGCTTGAAGGATATCCCCTGGCATTTCAGCAGCTTTTTCAAACCTTCCGTATAATATCTGGGGAGATGGATGGGCTGAAGCCTGTCGAGCGAAGGGTCCACGCCATGCCAAATTTCTTTTTCTACCTTGGATTCTTCAGAGCGGTAGAATAGAATTGCTTTTTCTCTTTCTCGCCTGGAAGGGATATAGAATGTTTGCAGCTCTTCTACATTGTAGATATCAAGTGCATCAAGTTCTTTATGGTGTTTAAGCGGCACTATGTTGACTTGTAGACTTTGCTCTTCGTCAGCGGACGTCCGTATTGAAGGTCAAGCAGAGAATACAACACGGATCTCATCTTCCGAGTCGCTACCAAAGATCAACATAGGAGCGAACGGCCCTGGCTTGTTGTGTTGGGGCGGACCTGAATAAACTATCTCCTCTTCCTTCTCGGTATCACTGCCGAAGACAGGGATGGTGGCATTAACTTTATTCTCCGGCTTGTGACACTTCTCCGTATCTTCGAAATCCGGTAAGAAGTATTTGGCATCTTCGTATTTGCGGACCTCGTTCACAGAGAACGGGTTCAGTTCTCCCGTCACGGTATATTCGAAACCATCCTTAAAATACTTCATACACTGATGTTGCATAGAAGGGATGATGTTGTACTCGTGTAACCATGGTCGGCCGAGCAAAGCGTTGTAGCATATCTTGGCGTCTATGACGTGGAACTTAATGTCCGTGACGAGTAGCCCGAAGCGTAGCGTCAGTATCACAGATCCAAGAGTCTTTGACGATTGGGAGTCGAACCCGGAGATGGTGATCTTGTCCCGAGCAAGGTGCTGGACGCTCATGCAGATTTCCTTCAACACCCGCACGTTGAGTAGGTTAACAGACGACCCGTTATCGATCAGGATTTTGCCATCTTTATATCATGGCAGTATCCCGAGACATAGAGAGGAAGATTGTGTTCGCACGTCCCAAGTAGAAGGTCTTCATCACCAAAAGTAACATCGGCCGTGTGCACTTCCTCCAATTCATCCTTCATCTTTTCCTCGGCCAGGCATGCTTGGAATTGTTCTGGGTCTTGGAGCGCCTTAATCAACGAATCTCTCACCACTTTTGATAGCAAAAGGGCGTCAAGAATGCTGAGCTGTGAGGGCAGCTTCCTCAGATGTACTAAGACGTTGTAATCTACCTTGTTCTTCTTTGGCGGGTCTTTGGCAGCTAGCTCTTCCACCACTTGGTCATCTAAGACGATATCTTCAGAGGCCTTTTCTTTCCCTTTATCTTTTTTGTTCGAGGGTCCGAGGTTCTTTTCGGGCAGCGTGCGATTACGTAGTCGGATATTTTCGCAAACCTTCGGTTCTTCTTCTTTTCTTGAAGCGGACTCTTTAAAGAGAGGGGCAAGTTCTAGCTCTTCATCAGAATCACACCCGAATGTAGGCACTTGTGATCTACCGGTGTTAACCATGCAACAATCGCCAGCAGTTCTTTTAAGCCCTTCGGTCGTATTTCTTTGCTCTCGACGAGTTTTACGCTTTTCCCGCTTAAAGCGTTGTCGATGAGCAACATATCCTTGCCACCATCTATCGAAAGCTTTGCACTCTTGAGTGGGGTGCGAAATCTTTTGATGATATAAGCAATAGGAGGGGTGCGTTTCCATTTCACCAGTGATGTTTCCTTCAGAGGATGGTAGCTTCATGCCCATTGATATGGCCTTAGCAAACTTTTTCCTCATCTTGAATTGGCTTTTGTTGGTAGCGGAGGTGTTTACCTCCAACGGGATCGTCTCAACTCTTTCATCAAGTCGCTGGCGCTTGACCCTTTCAAATATAGCCGTCTCGCGCTCCCGATCAGCTTTACTTTTCAACCGAGCTTCATTAAGGAATGCGTCAATTACTTCATCTGATGGCCCCAAAACTTTTGGTTCAGGATCTGCCCCCAGCTTTTCGGTGCAAGGAGTCTCCTCATCGTTCGTGATCGAATGGTAAATCATATGACAGCTCGCCACATATTCCTCGAATTCATCCGATGAACTTTCTCCCTCATCTTCTTCTTGAAAGACGTGATTAAGGAACTCTTGGAGCGTAATGGGAGTCTGTGCCTTTTGGTTGTATTCATCCAGCGCGTCAATTTGCTTTTGTAAGTCCGTGCGCTTGTCGCCAGGCTTCACGGGCTTCTTAGATTTCTTCTTCTTCTTTTTCGAAGATTTTGACGGCTGGCTGCAAGTGCTTGAACCACCACCATCGGTCTTTGGAGTTGGACGTGTCTTCAACATCCGCTCAATGACCTGCGGTTCCAACGGGTTCTTCCACTTGATCGCTGGACATGTCTGAAGATCGTTTAGCATCCTCTTTGTCTTGGCTGATAATACAACCTTCCAAGGAGCTTCTTCAAAGACGGAGCATGTTGCCCCCGGCGTATTCTTCCCCTTAGAGGTGTGGGGCTGCGGGGGATTCACCTCCCATTTGTCAGATAACGCGAACTTGCCCTGTCGATACTGGTTTTCAAGCCAATTCTTGAAAACGTAGCAATCTTCGATCGGATGGCCTAGTACTCGATGATAAGGACAGTAGTTGGGCTCGTTGACGTCACTTGGTTGCAACGGACATTTTGGATCCGGCAAATTTATGAGTCTGTTGCGCAACACCAGCTTGAATAACCTCCTCATTTTATCGCGGGGAAAGGAACAAGGACGTCCCATCCTATCCTCAAGGGATACGTACGGGCGCATATTATTTTGACGAGCAACCGGCTTCGAGTCGCTCGGTTGTTGTTGAGCATTAGCGACGACGATCGCTTTTCCCTTCCCTTTGTCATTTCGGGAGTCAGGCCTTGGAAGAGGGGGTTTATGGCCCATTTGATCCATTTGCGCTAGTTTATCAATCAAGGCCTGGAAGGTAGTTGGCTTGAAAACCATCATAAATTGTGAGATGGTTGCTTGCGGATCAAGCGTTCCCATAAACATACCCACCACGGGAGCTTCTTCAATACGCTGCTCACATTTCGATCACAAGTTCCGCCATCGTATATCGTACTGAACCCACGTCTCGCCGGGTTTTATCCTGGCGTTAATTAGTGCCGTCATCGGGGTACGTTCACCAGCGCTTGCAAAACGCTGAGTAAACAGCAGCTCCATCTCCGCGAAGGTTTTAATAGAGTCGTTCGGGAGCTCAGAGTACCATTCGAACGCCGTATCTGATAAGCTTCCAACAAACTGGCGAAGCAACAGCTTGTCATCACCGCCGGTGTTGCCGCAGAGTGCCCTGAACTGGGCAACATGCTGATGAGGATTGCCCGTCCCTTTGTAGACATGGAACTTGGGAATTGTGTAACCGGGTGGGTACTTGATTTGATCATACCAACTTGGATATGGCCGCCCCGTTTTTACGACCTGACCGTCCGCTTCGGTCGCATGATGAACCCGTATTTGCTGGGCGATGTACTCATCCAAATCAGTTTTGGAGATTGTATCCTCCTTAGCCATCGACAGAGTGGTGGAGGATTTGATGTTTCTCCCCTATCGTCTCCAAGGACGATCGGGGGCTCTTCAGCCGGAGGATCTTGTTGTATCATCAATCCCTATCATGTCTTGGAAGAGGAGGCCCATACGCTGTATGTTAGCTGCTTGTTCAGCAGCCTCTTTGTCTTTCTTCTCCAATATCCGACGAAGGAATTCAGCATCGGATTCTTCCTCCTGACGTTCGTCCGAGGACGTTTCATGGCTTTCTTTTGGTCCGGTAAGTGCAGCCATAGCATTCATCATTTCTTGGAGCTTTTGCTGTTGCTCCTGTGCCTTGGTCACTGATCGGGTGAGCGGTCGATGACCCGTAGATATGCGGCTATCTTCTTTACCAGATGCCACGTAGACGGTATGAACTATCATGCCCCCTGACTTAGGGCGTTTGGGTTCATCACCTCTGATATCTGTCGCCGACGTGGGGGTTTTCTCCGGCCTTCTTCTTTTGTGGGCCATTGAAGTTGAAGGGGCCGTTGCAGTGGGCACCCTAGCAATTGTTGTCCCTTGCTGTTCAATAGAATGGTCTTTTCCTTTTTGCACCTTCATCTTCTTTCGTTGACGAGAGTGATCTGGGTTGATCACAGAGTCTTGAACCCTCCGCCAAACTTTATAAATTCTTGAGGACAGCCGTTGATGGGGCTGTTCTTGCTTCGTTTCTGGAACTCTCTCCGCAGACGGAGGAGATCTTTTCAGTGTAGCAGTTGGAGAATTCTTACGTATCCTTCTCAGCAGTTCAAAGCTGTTCCCAGTTGGAACAGTAGTGTTGACTTCCACCACTGGGGCCGGTGGAGTTAGCCCTGAGGGGGAATTGCCCCCTGCCTTCCTCACTCATTGCCAATGGCGACGTCGAGCATGACGAGCCGTTGGGACTGGCTCAGAGATTAAGACATCTTCTTTTTGCCCCCTGTCTGAATGAGGTGCCGCCGGTGTTAACCTCTTAAAGACTGAGGTTGTCTTTTGAGGGGTAATGTTCAACCTGTCGAAGACAGATCCTCGAGCAAGGGCAGGAGCAGGAATCGTCAGTCTTGAAAAGACTGATTCTTTGACAGGGGAAGCCGCCTTGACGACTTCTGGAGCAGCGGTTATTGCCTTCCTTGGGACAGCCAGTTCATAGTTCTGATCCAGCCTGGCGAAAACCGAGGCTGTTGGTTTGGTAATGGGCGAACCGTTGACAGGGGTCGTCGTAGCAGTGAGCCGGTTGAAGACCGAATTTTTGTTCACTTCCGATGCAGGTATTGGCGCAGAGAAGCTTGTCGGTGGGATCATGGTCCCGAAGAACAGGCCAGTGGTGGCTTGGGTCACCTGGTCTACCGGCAGAGCGAGGAAGGAAGCCGCTTGGGGCCCATATGCTACACCTCCCGGTGAGGTAGAGCGTCCGTTGCAGTGGCATTTCGAGCAGTTGGTGTAGTTAAAGGCCATTGAACCTTGAGTTCTGCGCCAGGCAAAAGACCAAATCTTAGTAACTTGAAATCCGAAGGCAACCATTAACAAACCGTGATTGGTTTGCGAAGACGACACACGAAGTGTGGAGTGGAAAGAGGAAAAGGTCCCACCGGGCGTGCCAGAATCTGTTCCCCTTCGAATGGCGGCGCACAGGACCGCGATGTCCTAGCACTGAGATTCGGGGTAGATGCTAATAGGTGCTATCCGTCCACCTCTCCAAAGATGCCAAGTTGATTTATGGCACCGTGTATCGGAGGTTTAGACGGATGCGGACGATGTAGCAGACTTCGTCAGATTCCCCTTCGCTTGAGGGGTTTTTGATTGTGGGGACGATCTTCCCTGCAGGCGCAAGCCCCAGCAGTTAATTACGCTACCGCATCGCAGTAACAACTTTCTCCTTCTCCAGTTGGTCACTTCGTGTCGTGGGTGTTTGTTTTGTTTGTGGTGGCTCATGGATTGTATACGGAGACTAATTTATGTCGTCGCCTGTAGGACGTGGATTAGTCCAAATCCGTGTTTTCTTAGATTTGGGTTTGGGATTTTGGTTTGAGGATACGTTAGCCATATTTGAGGCTAAGGTCAACTCAAACGTTTGTTAAGGATACGTTAGTCCGATTTGAGACTAAGATCAACTTAACTGGATCGTTTAGATCCGACAAAAGAGCATTTGGGCTCTATTGTTCCAGTTTAGGGACATAGTGGTCCATTTAATATATATGGCCGTCGGGACCCGTCACCTCTCTGACGACGTTGAAGGATTACAACAACAGATGTCAGAGGAGTTCGGAGATGTACCCTTGAACCAAAGTTGATTGGGGGTCTTATAGTCCAATTTGGGACTAAAGTCTGTTTGAATGTTTAAGGATACGTTAGCCATATTTGAGGCTAAGATCAACTTAAACGGGATCGTTTAGATCCAATAAAAAAGAATTTGGATGCTCTATATTTTCAGTTTAGGGACGTGGTGGTCCATGTTCCAGTTTAGGGACGTGGTGGTCCAATATTAGTTTAATGACGTTTCGGTCCAACATTAGTTTAAGGACGTTTCGGTCCACGAGTTTAAGGACCCCGCAGTCCATATTCATGTGTGGTCGTTGGGACCCGTCACCTCCCTGACGTCGTTGAAGGATTAAAACGAGAGCCGTCAGAGGAGTTCGGGGATGTACCCTCGAACCAGATATAAATTGATTTAAGAGAGCAGCTGTGCTCAGTCAATTTAATTTGAGGACTTACGGCCAAAATTGGGCTAACTCCAGTTGAAAATGTTCAACACCTTTATTTATTTTTGGTCTATTAGACCCGTGCTAGGGCTTCGCCCACACTTAAATAATGCATTGCATTACTTCTATTTTTTTTGTTTGGGCTCTGCCCATAAAAGATACAGAGCATCAATTTGTTTTGGGGTTTTGCCCCTTTATAAATGATGCAGAGCATCAATTTCACTTGGGCTCTGCCCTTTTTTATTGCTTTGCAATTTATTTTGGCCTGCTAGGTCTTTTTGACTTGGGCCTGGCCCTTCAGCAGAGGAAATGCATTGCATTTTCAGGCGCTTTGCGCCAATTAAAGAGCGCAAGCGCTTGTGATGATGACACGTGTCATGCAGCGCAGTGTGCTGCGCTAGTGCGCTACGCCTGCGCTGCTGACACGTGGCGCGCTCTGGTGAGTTGCGCCAATTTCAGAGAGCAAAGCTCTATTTCAAAAGCGCATAGCGCAACTGGTTCAGATGCTGACACTTGGCGCTCTCTGATGGCTTGCGCCAGCCCAAGAGAGCAACAGTGCAGATTTATAAGTGCAAAGCACTATTAATTTGAGAATCTTTTAGATTCAAGAACCAATGGTTCATAAAAGAAGTGCAAAGCACTATTTGATTTCTTGATCTAATTTAGATCAAAGAAAAAACAAGTTTTTCTTTTTATTTCAAGAACCGAAGGTTCATAAAAGTGCAAAGCACTAAATATTTTTTATTTTTGTTTTTCCTTGTTTTAAAGAAACAGTTGTTCATAAGAAGTGCAAAGCACTGTTTATTATGCAAAGATCATTGATCTGGTTTTTAGATCAATGATGTATTAGAAGAAATTTCTTCTCTCTCGTGCAGGTTTTTACCTTTTTCTTGGAATTTTCTCAGAGTTCTCTCTGTTTGAAGCTCTTGACTTTTTTTCAAGAAATGTTGATGCCTTTGAATTGAGGCCTAGGGTCCTTTTTATAGTGCTCATAAATTAGTTGAATTTGTTAAAGAGATCTTTCTCTGAGTGATTTGGGGAATTTTCCCCACCGTTGGATCTTTGATCCAAGGGCTTCTGTTTTACAGAAGAAAATCTTCTTGTTTTAACAAGAACAGAAAGATTTCTTTAAAATCTTAATTCTTTTTGGCGCAAATGCCCCAGCGCGTGACACGTGTCGCGCAGCGCAACTATGCTAGCGCATTTGCGCTGACACGTGTCGCGCAGCGCACAGTGCAGCGTAACTGCGCTAACACGTGTCGCGCAGTGCAAAGCGCAACTGCGCTGACACGTGTCGCGCAGCGCACAGCGCAGCGCAACTGCGCGAGCGCATCTGCGCTGACACGTGTCGCGCAGCACAGTGCATGCGCAACTGAAGCGTTGCTTCCTTTAAATAGAGCTTTACTCTGACGCGCCTTCTTGGGCGCTGCGCTGATGCATCTGCGCATGACACATGGCGCGTTGCGCCCGAGATTTGAAGCGTTGCTTCAAAATTTGAATTTTGAATTTCCAATAGAGCTTTGCTCTGATTGGGGGAAACACGACGTTTCTTCTCACTCCAGCAGGATGCAGACGTGACGTCAACAATGCGGAGCCATGGCAATGTCCCTAGTTCTAAGTCTCGAAGGTTCACAAACAACCTAGAGATCGCTTCGACATTCGCCTCATTACGGGGGACGCAGTGTCGATAAAAGAAGCGAAGGCCAAATTCCTAGCTCCAGGGTCTTGACGGAAACTCAAATAAAACCTGAAAGACTATCGGAGATCATCCCACACCAGCGCGGAGTGGTTATGACTCATCGGGGCTCCCAAACTGAGCCTAACCTCAAGTAAAAAGCGGCATGGCAAAATTCCTACCGCTTGCTCTTTCGACGGTAATATGACATAAGGAGATTACTTGAAGACGTCTTGTCCAGCCTCCGAAGGGATCAGAAACACGACAGTCGCGAGGCTACTCGAGCAACAGTGTAAAGTCTGCATATCGTGGAATGCATCAGCCAACGTGACGGTACAACGAATGAAAAACCTAGTACCACAGACCCTAACGGACCTCTGTCGTAAAGAGCAGGGATTAATTGTGACGTTAGGACAAGTTTGCCTACAAGCCCAAAGGAGGTAAACTAAACAAGCTCCGAAATGAATTCATAAAACCACAGACTCTGGGATGAGTGAATAAACTACAAACTCCGAAATGAGTATATAAACCACTTCACGTCAAAATCAAGACATCGAAGAAAAGAGAAATGCCAGTATGAAATAAAATATGTGTTTTATTCATGAATTTAAGTGAATACAAGATACATTTTATTCATGAATCAAAATAAATACAAGATACTCTTATGCAAAAAGAAGAAAATATACAGCGACAAAAATGTTTCAAGTCGGCGGATGGTTCAATAGGCCGTCCAGTTCGCCGTTCTTCCGCTGGATTTCGGCTTCAAGCTCCACCAGTGCTGCGAGACGAGTCCCTGTCTGGGTCTGTTGAGTCTGGTATGAAGCAAACCGACTCTCGAGCTCCTTCTCAGCGACCTTATGGGATTTAACCATTTCACGGGTAAAAATAACAGCTTTGTCAAGAGCCACTACCTCTGTAATGGATTCTTGAAGCACCTGCCAAATTTCGTACGTGCGGGTGGTCTTGGCAGTAAGCTGAGCGTGAAGTTCCCCAACGCGTTTGAAGCCAACTCCCTCTCTGAAAACTTCCAATTGAGCCTCTTCTCGCATGATTGGAGATTGGCTGCACACCGTTCGATCCAGCCTCGGAGGCTCGTTTTTACAGTTAAGATGTCGGAAGGAAGGCGTATGCATTCAATCCCATGCAGGCAGGCCTCCACTTTGCGACAATACTCGACCCAAGTATGCACTAATGCCTCATCTTAATATGTGGCCAGAACAGATAATGAAGCGTTGGCCTCGACAGCAAATTCTTCAGCCGTGACAGAAGTGCCAGCGCGAAGATCTTCGATGAGTGCCACCAAGGAATAAATGCTCTCTTTTGCCATCCTTTCAGATGCACGTCGGGCATAAGGGCCTGGTGGCATAGGAATTCGAGACTCTAATAGGGTCACGACTGGCAAAGCTATAAAGATTTAGGTGCAGTCAGTTATGTTTCCAAACATAGAGTAAACAAAACGCTGCCAAGGATAAAACTTCACTTACCCACAGTCATGCAAGACGGGTTTGAAAGATCCCCGGGTCCGTCAAGAATCTCGACTCCGTCATCAGCCTCTAGAACTGTGGTTTAGAATGAAGGGCATCAGCATCATTATGAAAATATAAAAACCAGAAGGGCAAAGTATACCAACCTTGGCCTGAGGAAAGAACTATGCTTTGTGGGGGGATTGCTTATGGGGCAGCCATGTCAAGCAAGCGCTGGAAGGTTTTCCTCGGAGAGAGATCCATGATGGAAGCCGCCAATTCCCACAATTCTGAAGGAAAAAAGGGTCAGATGACAGAAGGGTCATTAAACAAAGTATACATGTATATGAAATTACCTTCAATGCTTCGCCCGCCCTGGGCTGGAGGGATGGCAGCCTCAGCGGTCTCCTCCACACCCTCAGTGGCACACTGGAGATATTTGTAAAATCTATAGTTGGTGCGGTAGTCTTCAATAGAGGGACAGAAGCAGCCACTGAAGGCTCCAAGGCAGGGATGGCGGTTTCAGCAATCTCCTCTACACTCTCCGGTACGTCACTGGGGATGTCCATAATACTCTGGCCGATGAGGTCAGCTCTGCTAAAGGAGTAGACGCGGAAGGGACACTAGCCACCACCGGGAGCTCCACAGCAGGGATGACATCTTCAGTCATCTCCTCTACATCCTTCGGTGCGTCATGGGAGATGTTCGTAGAATCTGCATCTATGGCTCGATCCGGACTCAAACCCGTTTCTGCTGCAGAAGTCCCTGCAAAGTTTTCGCAAAAATGAGAAGACATAAAAGTAATATAGATTACTCGCTAAAAGAAGGACATGAGAAAGACGCATACCAATACGCCAGGGAGCCTTAAGTATGGCTTTTTCGAGCCGTTGTTCTTTTCTCATTAAATACGCTCGTCGGGCTTCAAGCGCAAATGAATGACTACCCGTTTTTAGTGCAAGCTCGTCTTCGGAAGCAACCGAGATGGATTATTTGAGGGCCCGTTCTTCTTCCATTAACAAAGGACCTATGTGTACCCGTCGTAAGGATAGGTCAACGTCATAGAATATAATGGGGGTAGAGCTTTTTCGGTGCACCCACGTTCTCGGTCTCATCTTGTGAGCGCCTTAAAGCCTCAGCTAACTGCGCGGCCTCCTCGGCAGATGAACCAGGAAAGAGTAGACTGTCGTCCGCTCTTGCACAGATATCGGCTCATCCTGAATGAATGGTTCGGATTCAAGCAGAATGTCGAGTAGGCCGGCGATTGATTTCTTTCTCCTCTTGGAGCTTGTGCTAACGCTAACAGAGGAGTGCTTCCTCCCCCTAGGTGTTCTGGTACGACGCTGCCCAACTTCACCTTCTGTATCTCCCTTTGGTGACACCATCGCTGGTGACACTACCATTGGTGCTTCATTAGAAGTCTTTGCTTTGGCTCTAGTGCGCGCTTCGGCTCTAATGCGCATTGGCATACCAGCAGTACGAGGGATCGATTCTATTTCTGCGGTTTTAGGGATAAGTACAAAACCGCTTTCCCTCAGTGGAGGGCGAACCACTGACCGCAGCCGTAATGGGGCGTTGGTGGCCTGAGCTGGAATGGGAGCTCTACCATCGAAAATCACATGTCTTTCCTCTACAATGATGGGGCCGACCCGATGGCGATACCAACCCGTAAAGAACCCCACAGGGCTCGAAAGATAGTCGGACTCCAGGATCATGAAGCGGGAGCTAGTGTTTAACCGCATGGAGTGGTGAATGACGTCGTGAGTAGCCTCCAAGGAGAGAGCAGGCTCGATTAAAAATGCCTCGAAGGGGACGCCCTGGTCATAACCTAACTGCTGGGCAAAGCGGTGCGGATTATACCGCATAAAAAGGACAACATTATTCCGGCAAAACACCAGATACCCTGGCCTGATCGAGTATAAGTGCATGACCTCTTTTGGTTTCAAAGCCGGGACCCCACCCTTCGATAAATCAAATAATTGCTGAACGGGCCCCGCTGGAGCGGAAAGGACTCGATCGCTGAACACCATTCCACCTTCATTTGAGTACGAGTTCAGCAGCACGCGGAGAGCCCCTACCTGGGTCGGATCGGGAGCGGAGGCGTCAAGCAACCTCATGATCCGTGGGAAGGTGTACGAATCATAAAAATCTGGCCGCTGGTGCGCATCAAATGCTCCTAGCACGTGCATCTCGATCCACGACATGAAGTAGTGGAGGGGGGAATTCACGGTTTTCGCACCCGGGTTTGAAGTATTAGCCGCACGCTCAACCCGTGATATAGATGAGACAACCCTGCGACGCCAACAGCCAGTCGTGCTCCTCCAGCTATGCGATGGGATGGATAAAAAAGGAGGCTCTCATAAAGCGGCGATGAATCAGCATGGCGAACCAGCTTAGCCAAAGACTGATGAAACCAACGAAGTAGGTTTCTTCGTCCATCCCAGGGGCCTCGATTGCATCAAAAGCTACGGTTGACGAGTTTGGAATATAGAAATGCGACAAGTCTTCTTCCTTGGCCGGCAGCTTCTTTAACCCCAATCCAAAAGAGTCATCAATTTTTGCAAATTTCAGAGCCTTTTTAGATAAGACGTCCTCTTGAAGAAAGCAACCAATGAAAGCGTCAAAGGTGACACCTTGCCCTTTCGATGTCACGAACAGCTTTTCAAAGATACCCAGGGCCTTGATTAGATTCGGGTACTTGTGACGTACGGCATTTTCAGTCGACAAGCCGTCAAGCATAGCGGGCACCGTATCAAACACATACTCATCAGGGGGCAATAACTCTTCATAATGCTCTCCCATGATCGACAATCCGTAGATCTCGCAAAACTCTGCCAGTGAAATTGAGACCTCTCGATCCCCTAGCAAGAAAATGTTGGTGGGAAGATTCCACTGATTCAAGAAAGCTTTAACCCACCAGACGTAAGGGGCGTGGTAATAAAACAACGAAGCGTACACTGCTTGGTACAACCTGACCTTCTGCAGATGCGTGCGTTGGGCAGAGAGAATGTACCAAGCCCAGGGAAGGTAGCCCACTGGCTGGCGGGGGATAACGCCTACCTTATAAACCTTCCCCCAAGGTCGAGCTTCGTCCTGACATATTCGACACTCCAGAATATCGATGGTCACCATGGGTTGGTTGGGTATCCCGGTCGTTGACGGCTCAAGTTGGCCCGCGGGAGTCCAGTTAGTCGCTTCCACCTCATAGGCAGTCCGTGGGCGTTCCGTCAATGATATAGAGTGGATGGGTTCTATCGTCTCTTCGCAGGTAAAACTACGGCGGCCCCCGATGATATGACCGTACCACTTTGCCCACAAAAAAGACTAGTATGCGTCCTGATCATCGCCATAACCTCCTCATCTGATGGCGACTGCGGAAAAGCGGCTTCTGTGCGAGTGTAAGGGAAGTCGGGAAGCGAGGCCATCGTTCCTAAAATAAATTAAAAAAACCCATTTAAAAATAATAATAATAATAAAATAATAAGGTATCATAAAATAAAAATAACAGAAAACCGTGATGTGAAGGGATCACTGCCTGCAAAACCTATGGACCCTACAAAATCTAAATAGCGGCTCACCAATGATGAGGCAAAATAATCGTTGGGAGAATCAAAAAGGATTCTCATCAAACAGTAAAGTTTAAACAACTCTTAAAACGAGTTCTGTTAAAATGCGTGACAGATTCAAATATGTGTTAAGGGCATTAAAACCCTAAAATACTTAAGAACATTAGGGAATAAAATTCCCAAAAGTCTTTGAGTCTTTCAGAGCTAAGCTCTGTGGCCACGGAATTAAATTCCTTTAATAAAGGGATTAAACCCCAGAAAACTCCCATGGCGAGGAGGCAAAGAAAATGGAATTAAATTCCAAGGATCCTTGAAGATCGGTGACAGGGTAAAACCCTAAGAGGAGGATCAACAATCCCCATTGATTCAAGATCTAAGAATCTACACAAAATGTGTGTTTGATTTGGATCTTTAAGAAATCAGTTCAAGAAAAGAGCAACGCTCTGTCCCCGGATTTAAAATCCACGACAAAAAACAAAAAAAAGAAGGGTTCCATTTAGGATCCTTACCAAAGAAAAGTTTTAACAGAGTTTAACTCTGAGATTTCAGCGGGCAGAGAACTAAGCTCTGAAGAAGATAATTAAATTCTTAAGGAAAATAAGTAGGGAAGAAGATGAAAGAACAGTGGTCTTCTCAGAGGCAGAAACCCCTGCATTTATAAGACATAATGGGGAGCGGTTCATCTTCCCATTCCCCTAGGCAATCCAACGGCTGAGAGGGCAGACAGCGTTGCACTCACGTGTTAGCCATGCGAGAGCAACGTTGGGGGACATTTGTTCCCTTATAAAAAAGGGATGGGGGAAAATTCCCCACTGAAGAGCCCCACGTGTTTAACATGTGAGTGTCTATATGCAACGCATATAGGCACTGCAATTAAAACAATTGCTAGACTAAAACAGCCCCACGTGTTTAACACATGAGTGCCTATATGCAACGCATATAGGCACTGCAATTAAAACAATTGCTAGGCTAAGACAGCACCATGTGTTTAACACGTGAGTGTCTATATGTAACTCATATAGGCACTGCAATTAAAACAACTACTAGGCTAATAAGCCTCACGTGTTAAAAACGTGAGGGCATTTCCCTACGTAGAATTAAATTCTACTCAACAAGAAACCGTTGGATCAAAAATCCAATGGTGATTAATCATAGAATTAAATTCTATTGAACTTTTAAATAAGAAATGATATTTTCTGTTAAACATAAAGTTGGCGGATCAAAGATCCTATAAGTTGGAAAATATTTTTCATATCTTTCTAAATAAAGAAAGATTGAGCTCCGTTAAACCAGGCACTCTTGGATTAAAAATCCAACGGTGATTAAAAATCCCCAATCTACAGAATAAATTCTGTATGGGAAAATATTTTCCTAATCTTACTTAAAAAACAAGAAAATCTGTTCTATAAGATGGAAACCATTGGATCAAAGATCTAACAATGGGTAAAAACCCCTAAAATCAACTAGAATCTCTCAAGGAGAGATTTCCTTAAATTAATGAACAAACTTCTCTCCACTATATAAAGAACCCATGGCTACAAGTTAAAAAAAAGGAAAAAGAGGAGAAAGAAGGAAGAAAAAGATAGAGAGGGAGAGCTCCCCAGAGACTTAAAGAATATGAAAGTCGACCCTAGCACCACCATGAGATTTTAGTAGCATTATGCATACCAAATTTTAATTTTTATTAGGTGCTAAGTTATACTATATAAGATCTTTGCTAGAATATTACGGTTTGCTATGATGATATGAACTACTAGAGAAAGGAAAAAAGGTTATACCCTTGTAGATCGAGTCCTTCTTTTCTCTAGCTCCGGGTTGTGGTCCACGCGACTCCACTAGGCTCCTCTTCAAGATGAAAGAACCTCCTTCGTGATCTTTGTGCCAAATACGATCCATCCGAAGTCCACTAGCTCAAGCTAACCTTTCACTAATCTCATTAGTGAAGGCAACACTCCACATCAAATTGCTAATCTAATGTGAGATGGTGGAGTAGGGGTTTATTTTGCTCACTAAGGTTTTCACAAGTTCAATGATTCATATCACATGTGAGGGTTTGAACTTGGAAGTGAGGCGAAGAAAATTGTAGAGAGCAAGAGTGAACAAGGGCTCATGGAAATGGCTAAGGCATGAACTCAAACTAAGAGCAAGCATAGAATGAAAAATGAATGAGAGTAAACTCAAAATGGCTCTCTCTTTCCTCACTTATTCAAGCATGGAATAAATTGCAATTCTAAATTGCAACCATGCTTGAATAGTGAGTCATGACCAATATAATATGATAAAAATTCATGCTTTGCCCATTCCACAAATATCTCCACAATTTACACCCCATTTTGTATTTTCTAAAAATAGAAAATAGATGCCATGCTTCATATAATATATATATATATATATATATATATATATCAAATATACATATATTAATATATATTAAGAAACATAATTAGTGAGCTTATAATATTAGTCAAGATATAATTATATCATATATAATATATATCACATTATTAAATCAACACTTGATTTAATAATCCGGTTACATCTCATATAACCGACTAATATCATTAATCTGAATATCACATTATTAAACCAACACTTGATTCGATAATCCGGTTATATCACATATAACCTGACCGACATCAGATAACTGCCAGATTATAATACGGTATCACATACTCATATTTAATCAGGCCCACCCACATATCAACATATGTGCCCTACTTCGTTTCGCTCGAACCAGGAAACTTCTGTGTGGGACTCTAAAGACTCATCAATACGCCATCAGTAGGTGATGATCACATCAATCACCTACAAGCCGTCAGCGGTACTAGCTAGACATAACGGCTACCCGGGTATTGAGCGATATAAAGATCAACAAGCAATCTCGTCCATACTCTCCATGAAGCCTATCAGTAACACTACCGTACAGTCTGGTCTTTTCATCTGATATGTCGCATATTATGTCTAGGGATGGTAAACGTCAGACCCCAGTAACGTGATAAGTCATGCCGATGTCCGGCCTATAACGGTTTGAGAAACTACTGATAACTGTTATCAGTAAATCTCAGCAACAGCCCTGGCCAGGGACTTCCAGTTATAGCCAATCGGGCATAACGCAACATCAACCTCCAATACCGGGAGAGACGAAACCCCTCCTATCGCTCATTGCTTCCATGTGACTCGGGACTGTACCCAAAATCCACCTGTTTGCACGACTCCTTTGAGCCGTGGTTGGGAGGAAATTAAAGCACAGTGGGAGCCACACAAGACTTTATAACGATCTCGGGTCTACAGACTAACCTGTACCAGTGTCACCAGAGGATTTCTATCTGACGATAGGTATACTACCAACTAGGAGTCCTGGGAGAGTCCTGTTCGGTGTGCCCATTCTTCAATGAGCACCTGTGTAAATCTTTGATATCACACACCAATGGTTGTAGATCAACCATCGCCCTCTAAGGGATAAAAAACGTACACACTAGTCTACTCTGGAATATCAATGCCTTAGTCTCGATATTCCCACGACTAGGAACTGATTAAAGGATGTACTTTTGGACCACCCTGGCCCCACATATGCTAAGGGCTTTATCAACATGTAAGAGCAAGAAAGTAAAGAATACCAGTCAACATGTTAAGATAAAGAGTAACCAGATAGCATACTATCATGTCGAGCAAGAAAGTCCTTTATATATATATCCAAGCAGCCACTATAATATACATCACATGTACAATAATGGCCTCTAGGGCATACATATTCCTAACAATCTCCCGCTTGTACTAAGGCCATATGTTGTAGTATCTCATACCCAACATCCCAAAAAATCTCTCAAATTGTATCTGGGGGATGGCCTTCGTGAGTGGATCTGCTATGTTGTCCTTCATGTCAACTCTCCTGACTTCGACCTCCCAGCGATCTACTATCTTCCTGATCAGGTGATACCGCCTCAGAATATGTCTGGATCTCTGATAGGACCTGGGTTTCTTGGCCAAAACCACCGCTCCATTGTTATCACAACACACATGTATTGGATGCTCAATGGATGGAACCACACCAAGCTCAGCAATGAATTTCTTCATCCAGACAGCTTCTTTGGCAGCATCGTTGGCAGCGATTTATTCAGCCTCCATCGTCGAGTCTGCTATGGTGTCTTGCTTGGAACTCTTCCGACATACCGTCCCTCTGTTGAGGGTAAAGACAAAACCCGAGACCGACTTACTGTCGTCTTTATCACTATAGAAGCTCGAATCAGTAAAGGACTCCACCTGGAGTTCACCGTTACCATACACCAAGAACATTTCTTTAGTCCTTCTCAAGTACATAAGAATGTTCTTCACAGTTGTCCAGTGGTTTTCCCCAGGATCTCATTGATACTTTCTCACTACACCTAGTGAGTAAGCTACATCCGGTCTGGTACATAACATCGCATACATGATAGAGCCTACTTCCGAAGCATTGGGTATACCTTGCATGCAAGCCCTCTCCAAATCAGTCTTGAGAGACATCTCTTTGGAGAGAGTGATTCCTGAACAAGCGGGTAAATTACCTCGCTTGGAATCTTCCATACTAAACCTCTTTAGTATGGTGTTAATGTACCTGGATTGGGACAATCCCAAAATCCTTTTAGATCTATCTCTATAGATCTTTATCCCCAGGATGTAGGAGGCATCACCAAGATCTTTTATGGAGGACTTGTGTGATAAGAAGAGCTTGACTGAGTGTAGCATAGGAACATCGTTTCCTATTAAGAGTATGTCATCCACGTACAATATGAGGAAGACCACCTTACTCTTCATCTACATTTTTGATGAAGTCAAACTCTTTGATAGCTTTATCAAAATAGATGTTCCAACTCCGCGACGCCTGCTTTAATCCGTAGATGGATTTAAGCAGCTTGCACACCTTTCCGCTGCTCCCAATGTCTACAAATCCCGCTGGCTGTGTCATGTACACGCTCTCTTCTAAATCACCATTTAGAAAAGCGGTCTTGACGTCCATCTGCCAGATTTCGTAGTCATGGTATGCAGCAATGGCAAGTAGGATCCTGATAGACTTAAGCATGGAGACAGGAGAAAAAGTTTCATCATAGTCGACTCTAGGTCGTTGACGAAAACCTTTTGCTACAAGTCTATCTTTGAAAGTCTCAACTTTTCCATCTACACCAATCTTCTTTTTGAAGATCCACTTGCTCCCAATGGGTTTTACCTCTTCAGGAGCAACATCCAAAGTCCATACTTTGTTGGTGTACATGGATTCCATCTCGGACCTTATAGCATCCAGCCATTTCACAGAGTCCCCACTCGTGATGGCCTGCTCGAAACTAGTAGGGTCATCATCTTCCATGATGCAATCCTCGTTCCCACCGTCTACGAGAAAACCGTAGTATCTCTAAGGTGGATAAGGAACCCTACTAGATCTGCGGAGTGGCTGGGTTTCGTTGGGCACTATTGGATCCTCTGATTCCACCAAATCATCAGTTGTGGTTTGTACTACTGGAACTTCTTCCAGTTCTACCTCGCTGCCACTAATTTCTTTTATAAGAAATTCCTTTTCTAAAAAGGTGGCATGTCGAGAAACAAACACCTTTTGTTCCTCTGAGTGGTAGAAGATATACCTTCGCGAATTCTTGGGATATCCTATAAATTTGCACAATACTGATCTTGCCTCGAGCTTGTCCGGATTTTGTGTTTTCACATAGGCCAGGCAACCCCATATCTTAACAATATTAAGACATGGTCTCTTCCCTTTCCATATCTCATATGAAGTGGTAGGTACAGATATGGTGGGGACCATAATCAATAGGTGTGCGGCTGTCTCAAGCGCATATCCCCAAAAGGAAATGGGTAACTCAGCATTACTTATCATATTGCGCACCATATCTAATAGGGTGCGATTCCTCCTTTCCGAAACACCATTGTACTGTGGTGTATACGGAGGAGTAAGCTAAGAGAGAATCCCATTCTCTTTTAAATAATCCCGGAATTCCGTGCTCAAGTATTCTCCTCCCCGATCAGATCGAAGGAATTTAATAATTTTGCCCATCTGGTTTTCAACTTCGCACTTATATTCCTTGAATTTCTCAAAAGTTTCAGACTTGTGTTTCAACAGGAACACATGTCCGTATCTTGAGAGATCATCGGTGAATGTAATAAAATACGAGAAACCATTCATGATATGTGTAGACATAGGACCGCATACATCACTATGTATCAGTCCGAAGAGTTCAGTAGCTCTTTCTCCGTGTCCAGTAAACGGAGTTTTGGTCATTTTACCTTTGAGACATGATTGGCAAATTTCATAAGATGAAAATTTGAACGGATTAAAATATCCATCTTTATGCAACTTATCCAGTCTTGTCGCATTGATATGACCTAGTCTACAGTGCCATAAGAAGGTTTCGTTCATTTATGAACTTTTCCTCTTGTTTGTGTTCTGTACGTTAAAAACTGTACTTTGATTAAGAACGTATATACCGTTACATAACGTACCAAATCCAATCAACACTTGATTTTGGAAAATGTTCATAACATTATCCTCTAATGTGAGATTATATCATTCTTTAGTTAGCAAAGAAACCGATATAATGTTGCACATCATCTTTGGTACGTAGTAACAGTCGTTCAGAATCAATATACTACCAGTTGGTAATACAAGGTGATAATCGCCAACTGCCTTGGCTGCAACAATTGCACCATTCTCTACTGTTAGGGATTTATCACCTTTTCCCAGTTCTCTACCTTTCTTTAGCCCATGTAACAAATTACATATGTGGGATCCTGATCCTGTATCCAATACCCAGGACGTAGAACAAACTGAGAAACAATTCTCGGTAACGAACACACCCGAAGAAGATGCATTAACATGCTGTTTCTTTGTACGGGTGGCGCGAGAATCCAGATATTCCCCTATTCCTAAGGAACCAACATTCTTCAGCTCAGTATAATAAGCGGATTCGGTCAATACATCAATGTTATTATCTTGATTAAGGTGTGGCATTGGTTGCTTCCTTGAGAGAGAGAGAGAAGGAAACGCATTAGCGTGCGCTCTTTGCAAGATTAGATTGGTTATTATCTTATCTAATCAGGATGACCTCCACTGTTTTTATCAAATCTTCCTTCAAACCCTAAAATGTAAGATTAGTCGGGATTAATTATACCCTACAGGTTCGCCAATTCTTCGGCCAGGCAGGTATCGGTATTCAGAAGGAGGTTCCCCATGCTTTCGCACGGACCTAATTAAAATAAACCTCGTTTCCTTATAGGCATAACCCCGTTGACACCTTTCTAGACACCTACGTGATTAGCTAATTGTAAAGTGCAAAACTCTCCCAGGAGTAACTCTTACTCGCAGTGGGTATCGGGATCCAACTATCATATAAAAGGTATTCAATCTCATTGCAAATTTTAACACTTGAAATTCCTAATAATGTTTTTACCCCTAGCTTTCTATGACCTTGACGAAGGCCAACAAACCATAGGCCGCTAGTCAAGTTCAACCCGTTCATTTCTTGATTGAATTAAACCCACCCGCACGACCCTTGATGAAGGCCAACAAAGTCGCACGACTACCCTAATCCAATCGCATCACATGCTAGCAAATAAGCACTAATCAGTTACTGCACACTACGCCTTGACGAAAGCCAACAAACGTAGCACAAATACTAAATAGTACTTATCTGAAATGACGGAGGGCTACGCAGATTTTTAAGAAAACCATGAGCGTAACGAACATGATATCGTTGTAGAATTTAGTGATTTTGAAAGGAGTGTTTTTGAGGCTTTTGCTAGTTTCGCTAAAGATGTCACTCTCGATGAAGGGATCTCGGCTCTTTCCTCATCGAATGAGGTGCTGGATATTCATGAATACCACTATGCAAAGCAAGAACTGGAGAAGCAATCAAAAACAAAACCAAGTGAGTTGTAGCATTTGCTAGTTTCTCTAAAGAGGTCACTCCCGGTGAAGGGATCTCGGCTCTTTCCTCATCGAATGAAATGCTGGATATTTATCAAGGAATACCACTATGCAAAGCAAAAACTAGAAGTGCCCTTTTTGAAAATTTGATTCTACAACATCTTTTGGTTTCTTCCTTTTTATTAATCTTATTAATGAAGTCCTATCAATTAATGTTTCCTAAACATTACAGAAAAATGAAATGAAAATAGAACGTACGCTTATGCCATCCGCATTCGCCATGGGGCCCGTCATGCACCGTTAGGTTACTTAACTACCGGCAGAGCGGGGGCTTGACTAGCGCGGGTGCAAAACATAAGCAACGTTTATTATATATCATATATATAATATTACATTCGTCTTACGCAGTTATATGATCAACATCACAGAATCAAGCAGCAGAAGCAATATATAAAATATTGGATATACTAGGACGTCCGTGTTTTAAATTTAGCCAGTAATGTAAAACACGGATTCTACAGTCGTGATGAATAACCAAACCCACATCCTTAGACCCCTACGAGAGCGGCAAGTAACCCTGCCAATTCAAGAGTTAGGAGACCCGGTCTCAACTCCTTGAGATGGTCTCCCATTGGACTCTAGAACCCGGTAACTTGTGCTCCCCATCTTGGGTCTATCCTAATGCGGAAAAGTAAATAATATACAACAACGGTAACATCATCCTCAACCCGGAAGTGCCCCAATAAAAGAATATTACATACAGATTTTACATGAATGAAAATAAAAACTCTCATCTCACATAGAACCCCCCGGCTATTCTTTCACGACTGTTCCCCTCCAAAAGACGGCGCGACGCAGAGAGACGTTTTGCCTGAGATTTGGGGCAGATGCTATTTGTTTTTATCCTTCCACCTCTCCGAAGATGCCAAGTTGATTTATGGCACCGTGTATCGGAGGTTTAGACGGATGCGGCCGATGTAGCAGACTTCGTCAGATTCCCCCTCGCTTGAGTGGTTTTTGATTGTGGGGACGCTCTTCCCTGCAGGCGCAAGCCCCTGCAGTTAATTACGCTATCGTATCGCGGTAAAAACTTTCTCCTTCTCCAGAATTTCACTTCGTGTCATGGGTGTTTGTTTTATTTGTGGTTGCCCGTGGATTGTGTACGGAGATTAATTTATGTCGTCGCCCGTAGGACGTGGATTAGTCCAAATCCGTATTTTCTTAGATTTGGGTTTGGGGGTTTGGTTTAAGGATACGTTAGCCATATTTAGGGTTAAGATCAACTTAAATGTTTGTTAAGGATAGGTTAGTCCAATTTGAGACTAAGATCAACTTAACTGAATCGTTTAGATCCGACAAAAGAGCATTTGGGGGCTCTATTGTTCTAGTTTAGGGACATAGTGGTCCATTGTTGGATGCATATTGGTTTAAGGACACATTAGTCCATGAGTTTAAGGACCCTACAGTCCATATTTCTAGTTTAGGGACATAGTGGTCCATTGTTCCCATTTTGGGAACGAATATTGGCTTAAGGACGCATTAGTCCATGAGTTTAAGAACCCCATAGTCCGTATTACCAGTTTAGGGACATGGTGGTCCATCATTCCCATTTTGGGAACGAATATTGGTTTAAGGACGCATTAGTCCATGAGTTTAAGGACCCCACAGTCCGTATTACCAGTTTAGGGACATGGTGGTCCATTGTTCCCATTTTGGGACGCATATTGGTTTAACGGCGCATTAGTCCATAAGTTTAAGGACCCCACAGTCCTTATTACCAGCTTAGGGACATGGTGGTCCATTGTTCCCATTTTGGGAACGAATATTGGTTTAAGGACGCATTAGTCCATGAGTTTAAGGACCCCACAGTCCGTATTACTGTGTGGTTGTCGGGACCCGTCACCTCTCTGATGACGTTGAAGGATTACAACGACAAATATCAGAGGAGTTCAGAGATGCACCCTTGAACCGGGTGTAAATTGATTTGAGAGAGCAGTCGTGCTCAGTCAATTTAATTTGAGGACTTATGGCCAGAATTGGGCTAAGTTTTGTTGAGAATGTTCAACATTTTATTTGTGTTTGGCCTGTCAGGCCTTTATTTGGGCTCTGCCCTTTTTAATAATGCACTGCATTTTTTTTATTTGGTCTGATAGACCTTTTAATTGGGCTCTGCCCTTTTTTTAATAATGCATTGCATTTTTATTTGGTCTGATAGACCTTTTAATTGGGCTCTGCCCTTTTTAATAATGCACTGCATTAAAGGTTCTGACAGTGCCCCACGTGGCTTGTCAGGCGCTTTGCACCAATTGAGGAGCGCAATGCGCAAATTCATGTGGAGGTGACACGTGTCACGCGCTGGTGAGCGCAAGTCCGTTAGCGCAGTACGCTGCGCCAGTGCGCTGCGCTAGTGCGCTGTTGACACGTGACGCGCTCTGGTGACTTGCGCCAAACCAAGAGAGCAGTGCTCTATTTTTAGAAGCGCAAGGCGCAGTTGTTTTGCGATTGACACGTGGCGCTCTCTGGTGGCTTGCGCCAATCCAAGGAGCGCAACAGTGCAGATTTCAAAAGTTCAAGATACTGTTTAATATCTTGATCAAATTTAGATCAAAGAAAACAAGTTTTTCTTGTTTCAGAGAGGTTCTACCTCAAATTTCAAGAATCAGTGGTTCATCAAAAGACAATGCCTTTATATAGATCAAAAGATCTAGTCATGAAGTAGATTACTTCTTTATTATTATTTTTTTTATTAAAGTTCTTGGTCTTGTTCTTAGATCATTGATCTTTTTAAAAGAAATTCTTCTTTTTTTTCCAAAGGTTTTACCTTTTCTTTTTTTTGAGTTCTTCTCAAAGTTTTAGAGGAGTTTTGTAGCTCTATCTCTATATCTTTTAGACTTGGAGTCTAGGGGTCTTTATATAGAGCCAATTAGTTTGTTAGGTTGGTTACAGAGATCTTTCTCTGATTGATATGGGGATATTTCCCTACCGTCGGATCTTTGATCCAAAGGCTCTGTTTTACAGAAGATAATCTTCTTGTTTTAATAAGATTAAAAAGATCTTTCCAGAATTTTAATTCTGATTTAGTGCTGGTACAGTTGGCGCAAGCGCACCTGCGCTTGACACGTGTCGCGCAGCGCAGAGCGCAGCGCAACTGCGCTGACACGTGTCGTGCAGCGCAGCTGCGCAAGCATAACTGCGCTGACACGTGTCGCGCAGCGCAGAGCGCAAGTCATCTAACGCGTTGCTTCCTTTATTTTTATTTAAAACAGAGCCTTGCTCTGATTGGGTGCGCTGTCTTGGGCGCAGCGCTGGCATGTCTGTTTTTGATACGTGGTGCGTTGCGCGCAGCGCAAGGAATCTAAAGCGTTACTTCAATTTTTGAATTTTTTGAAATTCAAACAGAGCTTTGCTCTGATTGGGGGAAACAACGACGATCCAATAAATCATATCAACAGCAACACATGATATCACATATCATCAACATAAGAAAATATGCGTATCCCTAAAACTTGTTGACATATAGCAACGAGATTGGGATACCCCACATATTACACTTACGGTAACAGAAAAGAAAACAGAAAACTGCAATAATTAGAATCCGCAATATCCTTAGACATTATAAACCCGGAATATCTCATATTCCGAATTTCATGCCTAAATTATAAAACTTGCATTTTAGTCTGAAATTGAAAACTCTTTTTAATTGGTTGTCGGATAATTCAACAAGATTCCTGACTTAGTGATCGTGTACAATACGCAATTGCGACGGAGTTTTGATCCGAATCAAAACTTCGTGGCAATCGATCAATTGAGACTAAACGGCTAGGTTTGCAATATACTAACTAGTTTTCATAAAACTAATTAATCCAGATTCTAATAATTGTATCACACATCACAAAGCTTGTAAAGTAACCGCGACATTAGAATTATGCACGCAATTAGCAAACAAAACCAATTTTTCCAAGACATGAAAAATCCAGTGAGCTAAAGTTCTAAAACCGATCGTTTTAAGCTAATCCGGGAGTCAAAACGAACTCGAAACCCTCCTGAATCTTCGCGGAGGCGAAGATCCCAAAATTAACTATCAAATGGGGGGCCTCGGAAGGGTACCCACCCCCAGGGGCCACCTCGAAGTGGCCCCTAGGGGAAGGCAGACTCGAGAGCACCCAATTGGGGTGCTCTCGGGTCACCCACCCCCAAGGCCACCTTGTGGTGGTATTGGGGTGTGGGTCCGGCCTCTGGTCCTCCCGGGTGTCCCCGGGGTGCGCACGCTCCACCCCACGGCTTCTCAGTTCAAACCGTGAGCCCGCGGGGTGTGCAAAAACTCAAAACATCATTTTGGAAATGGTTTTTATCGGCAGTTTTTGCACGACAAAAACGATGGATTTCTAACGTCGCTACAAGCTATGATAGTCTACCCTAATGTTCTAGCTTGGCTCTGATACCATGAAAGTCGACCCTAGCACCACCATGAGGTTTTAGTAGCATCAAGCATGCCAAATTTTAATTTTTATTAGGTGCTAAGTTAGACTATACAAGATCTTCGCTAGAATATTGGGGTTTTCTATGATGATATGAACTACTATAGAAAGGAAAGGGTTATACCCTTGTAAATCGATTCCTTCTCTTCTCTAGCTCCGGGTTGTGGTCCACACGACTCCACTAGGCTCCTCTTCAAGATGAAAGAACCTCCTTCGTGATCTTCACGCCAAAGACGATCCATCTGAAGTCCACTAGGTCAAGCCAGCCCTTCACTAATCTTATTAGTGAAGGCAACACTCCACATCAAATTGCTAATCTAATGTGAGATGGTGAAGTAAGGGTTTATTTTGCTCACTAGGGTTTTCATAAGTTCAATGATTCACATCACATGTGAGGGTTTGAACTTGGAAGTGAGGTGAAGAAAATTGTAGAGAGGAAGGGCTCATGGAAATGGCTAAGACATGAACTCAAGCTAAGAGCAAGCATAGAATGAAAAATGAATGAGAGTAAACTCAAAATGGCTATCTTTTTCCTTACTTATTCAAGCATGGAATAAATTGCAATTCTAAATTGCAACCATACTTGAATAGTCAGTCAAGACCAATATAAAATGATAAAAACCCATGCGTTGCCAATTCCACAAATATCTCCACAATTTACACCTCATTTTGTATTTTCTAAAAATAGAAAATAGATGCCATGCTTCAAGTAATATATATATATATATATATACACACACACACATACATACATACATATATCAAATATACATATATAAATATATATTAAGAAACATAATTAGTGAGCTAATAATATTAGTCAAGATATAATTATATCATATATAATATATATTACATTATTAAATCTACACTTGATTTAATAATCCGGTTACATCTCATATAACCGACTAATATCATTAATCTGAATATCACATTATCAAACCAACACTTGATTCGATAATCCGGTTATATCATATATAACCTGACCGATATCAGATAACTACCAGATTATAGTACGGTATCACATACTCATATTTAATCAGGCCCACGCACATATCAACATATGTGCCCTACTTCGTTTCGTTCGAACCGGGAAACTTCTGTATGGGACTCTAAAGACTCCTCAATACGCCAGCAGTAGGTGATGATCACATCAATCACCTACAAGCCGTCAACGGTACTAGCTGGATGTAACGGCTACCCGGGTATTGAGCGATATGAAGATCAACAAGCAAGCTCGTCCATACTCTCCATGAATCCTATCAGTAACACTACCGTACAGTCCGGTCATTTCGTCTGATATATCGCATATCATGTCTAGGGTTGGTAAACGTCAGACCCCAGTAACGTGATAAGTCATGCCAATGTCTGTGTAACAACCCCAAATTTCCTATACAAGTTTTTGCAAAAAATTTTCAAAAATCCATAAAGGGGTATTTATTGCCTGAGCACAAGACTTAAGTAATTAATTAGCAATTTAATTACAAGAAGGAGATTGTGGCTCATTGGTTCTGCTGAACCAAGCCACCAGAGTTCAAATCCCATGCCCCACATTATTTTTAAAATTTATTTGTCTTAAATTTTATAGAAGCCTAACAGTCCATACGAGATAACCCTCAAACTTTCTACTGAACCTGATAAACTGAAGGTACCAGAGGCTTCACCAGGCGACCCCCCACCTCCTAAGCCCCTGACTCGGCCCGACTCAGCCGAGTTGGCCGGCGGACCGGCCCACTTGGGCCGGCGCTGCCGGCCGGACTCGGCCGGACGGCCGAGTCGTCAACTGGGAATTTGTGTCTCTTGGCCTCCCCTACCCCCCTGCACACTTTAAAACCTTAGATCGGTTCCAGAGACTGTTTAATACCTTATTTACTCCATTTTATTACAATTTATCACATTATTTTTATATTTTTAATTAAAACCCTACATCTACCTTAACCCTAGCCTAACCCTATAAATACCACCCCTACCCTCTACCCTCTCACCCTAAAACTCCGACTCTAAAATTCTCAAGAATCTTGTGTACTTTGAAAACGAGCACGAAGCGAAGCTACGACGAAATTCCAGGCGAAATTCCGGCGATCGTTCTAGGAACTATCGGCGACGAATCGACGCACCGGCGATTCCTCTTCTTCCATCTCCCTCTTCTAGTTGTCCAAAATCCGTAAGTCCCATTTTCCATCTTCCTTTTCTATTCTAAAAATACGGATTTACAAAACCCGACGGAATCGGAACAAATCCGATTTCCGATTCGGTTTCTTCTTAAAACTTCACTTTTCTTAATACAACTATGTTTAAACTCTCTCATGTTAACTACTAAACACTAATAACCAAATTGATCAAGTTTCATTTCATAAAATGATATCTATTTCACTTTATCATATTTTTCATTTAAATACCACATTGTTTCAATTATACATTTAACTTCATTCAACTTGCTATACCTTTAAGTAGATCACGAGGTAACGACCTACTTCCTCACACACTCATATGCAACATAGCACGATACCCTCGAGAATTTAGAATACAGGAAAACAAACATTTTTCATTTAAATACCCTTTACTTAATAAAACCATTTCTAAAAGATTTAGTATTGATACATCTTTACAAATAAATAACTTTCGAGCTAATAATAAAAATAAATAGACTCAGGCAGTTAAGAACTGTCACGCTCATTAGGACAATGGAAGGTTGTGGACATTCAGTCGTTTATCTAAAGCTGACTTTGTGGTGCCTAGGCTAGACAAGTGAGAAAGGTAACTGTAAAAGGCCCGTCTCACGGTGATTCGTGAGCGGATCCCTCATTTCTTCACATGTACTTACCTAGCCACAATTGGCGGTGAAGAGGCGATTTGAGGTATCTCACAACTTGTCGCTTTGGACCAGTTAGGAGCATTCTAGTTGACTTAGGAGTCCCTAGAACATAAAATCCAGGAAATTGACATCTTTACAAATAAATACCATAATAAAACCGTTTTTCCTTAATAATTAGTATTTATACAAATTTTTGCAAAGCGCCGCTACAACCCATTTGGGGAACCCGTTCGGGATGGTGCGGATTTTCGCACATCCTCAGGCATAGTAGTACGAGATTCAGACCACCGCAAGGAGCATTCGGTCTCGAAAGATTTAAAATACGACATCTTAAGAAAACGAGATTTCTAGAATATTATAGATATATACAAAAATTATTTTCATATAAATATATGTATATGTAACATAAACATTTCTATTTTTGAAGTATTATAAATATTCCACCTTTTCTACGATATCACAAGAATCAATTTACTTTTCTGACTCAGAGTGAGTCTCATTATAATCTGACTTGAATATGATTCAAGTACAATCTACAATCTACAATATTCTGATTCAACATGAATCCCTATATCCAATCTATTCAATACATTCAATCTACATTGACCGAACCGAACCATGGATATACATCCATTTATATGATTCTCCAGCTATTCCATTTACATGATTCTACGGTTACATCCGTTACAGATATCATGGTTTCGGTCAGTCATCCAATTATACAATCAATTCAGTTTACAATACAATACAATCAAAACACTACGGGGTTTAAGGGGTAGACTGGTACGGTAGGTGTTAAAAGTGGCACGAAACTGCAAGATTTAAGACACCTAACATGAATCCAATTGCCGTTGTTCCGGGCGTTCTAACGGAGTCTTGTATTCTATATTCCGTTTGCCCTGGTCTCTAACATATAGAGACCCCTCTCGTATACACTGACATTCTTCTGTACCAAGTTACAAACAACAGCGTTAACACAATATTATAACAATATACTACAACTTTAAAAGCTACCTTCTTATCATGTCTATTCTCTTTCTCCCTTATCTTTGGGACTTACCGAGCGATTTGTTCGCCGACGATATTCTATTCTTTCTTCTTTGAATGTCGTCAGGTGATCTGGACACATCAGAGATCGAGCCCAGCGCTGAAGACTTGGACCAGTTCAGTGAAGACCCCGAGCTCTAGTACATTGTACATTTCCATTTTAGTACTTTACTTTCCTATTATGCCATTGTTTAGGCATCGCTTTTATTTCAGTTTTATTTCCTTTTCATGCATTGTACAAAAGAATATGAATAAATAAAGTTGCTGTTTTATTATATCTTGTCTCCTGTGTATATTTTCTTTTATATTGCTTAGATACGCTGAGCGTATTTACTTCAGAGTAAATACGTAGCGGCCTCGTTCCACCCCCTTCGCCGTACACCGGGAAGCGGGGCGTGACAGGTTTTGTTGGTGGCCTATGCAGGTCAAAGCTGTATAGAACCACTATGCAGTTTTGTTCTGCGTGAACAACCTAAGCAATATAACACAAGAACCAGCAACTAAAACATTCTTTACAATTCATGTTCCTTGAATCTTACAATTTCATATTCCTTGAATCTTATCATTTCATGTACTTGAATCTGTCCTAACCTAAATTTTTCTTCAAGGTTATGGATTCCCCAAACTACACCAGCATCAACTTCAACAACATTCCACCTCCACTACCAATCGTACCTACTGTTCCTGCTCCACCCATCGAGCAAACAGTTCTGCTTGAGGAGATTCGCAGCCTTCTTGAGGGACAGCAGCAGCTCTTGAACCGTCCCGAGACTGAAGCACCTAGGGTGAAGCAATTCAGAGCTTTACACCCCAAACAATTCTCCGGAAAGGGAAGCCCACTTGAAGCTGAGGAATGGGCACAGAGCATTGAAGATGATCTGGCAGCGGCACAAGTGCCAGATATAGCTTGGGTTTGTGTGGCAAAATTACAGCTCACGGACAATGCACGGAACTGGTGGAAGGCGGAAGAAAGCCGTCTTGATCAGCCCATTGAATGGAAGACTTTTCGTGATAAGTTCGACGCGAAGTACTTCCCTGTGACTGCCAGGTTTGCCATGGAACAACAGTTCATTCATCTACAACAAGGTTCTATGTGAGTCAAATCAGTAGATGGGTATGACGCCGAGTTCACCATGCTCCGTCGGTAAGATATGCACAGTATTTCAAATTTTTAATATCACATACTACACAGCTAACACAAGACCGTAACAGATTTGCGGCACACCTGATACCGACGGATGAGATCAGAGCCCGTCGATTTCAATAAGGTTTGGACATGGAAATCCAGGCTGCACTAGCCACACGGAAATTTCCGAGTCATGAAGATGCTCTGGAAGCTACCCGCAGTTACAAGGCAGTGATAAAGGCGAGGGGCAGACCTTAATCTGCCGGTTTGAAACGCCCTGCCACTTAAATAGCAGGAGGAGCCTCTTCCAGGCCATCCTTCGAACCCAGGAGACCAGAAGAAACCAATAACCAGTCGAGTCCAGATTTCTGCTATTACTGCAGAAGAAAAGGACACTTGTGGAAGGACTGTAGGCGCGCAAAAGGCCTGTGTCTAATTTGTGGGGCATCCAACCACGGAATTGGAAATTGTTCTTATTATAAAAATCCAGCTCACACACACACCAACTACCCGCAGCGGCCAGATATCCAGGCTCCTGCACCTTGTTATGTACTACCTGCTCCACCACCTGCACAGCCTACTCGCCAATTCCAATAAGCAATGAGGAACATGCCTTGAGGGAAGAGAAACATGCCCCAAAGACAGAATGTGCCTCCAGCTAGAAGGAATGTACCACGGCGACAGACTATCACATTAGCAGCCGTAGAAGCCGAAACTGTAGGTCAAGGTAACACCCGTAAGTCTTTCTCACACTTTTTAAAACTCTTGCAAAATCTTGTTATACACCATCTGTAGTTCAGTCACTACACTTTTCTTAAATTTGTTACACTTTCCTTTTACAAATTTCGAGGACGAAATTTTTATAAGGAGGGTAGAATGTAACAACCTAAAATTTCCTATACAAGTTTTTGCAAAATTTTTTCAAATATCTATAAAGGGGTATTTATTGCCTGAGCATAAGACTTAAGTAATTAATTAGCAATTTAATTACAAGAAGGAGCTTGTGGCTCATTGGGAATACCTTGCACTGCTGAATCAAGCCACCAGAGTTCAAATCCCATGCCCCGCATTATTTTTAATATTTATTTGTTTTAAATTTTATAGAAGCCCAACAGTCTACAAGAGATAACTCTCAAACTTTCTACTGAACCTAAAAAACTGAAGGTACCAGAGGCTTCACCAGGCGACCCCCCACCTCCTAAGCCCCTGACTCGGCCCGACTCGGGCCGGCGCCGTCGGCCGGACTCGGCCGGACGGCCGAGTCGTCAACTGGGAATTTGTGTCTCTTGGCCTCCCCTACCCCCCAACACACTTTAAAACCTTAGATCGGTTCCAGAGACTGTTTAATACCCTATTTACTCCATTTTATTACAATTTATCACATTATTTTTACATTTTTTAATTAAAACCCTACATCTACCCTAACTCTAGCCTAACCTTATAAATACCACCCCTACCTTCTACCATCTCACCCTAAAACTCTGACTCTAAAATTCTCAAGAAATCTTGTGTACTTTGAAAACGAGCACGAAGCGAAGCTACGGCGAAATTCCCGACGAAATTCCGGCGATCGTTCTAGGAACTCTTGGCGACGAATCGACGCACCAGTGATTCCTCTTCTTCCATCTCCCTCTTCTAGTTGTCCAAAACCCATAAGTCCCATTTTCCATCTTCCTTTTCTATTCTAAAAATACGGATTTACAAAACCCGACGGAATCGGAACAAATCCGATTTCTGATTCGGTTTCTTCTTAAAACTTCACTTTTCTTAATACAACTATGTTTAAACTCTCTCATGTTGACTACTAAACACTAATCAACCAAATTGATCAAGTTTCATTTCATAAAATGATGGCTATTCCACTTTATCGTATTTTTCATTTAAATACCACATTGTTTCAATTATACATTTAACTTCATTCAACATGCTATACCTTTAAATAGATCATGAGGTAACGACCTACCTCCTCACACTCATATGCAACATAGCATGATACCCTTGGGAATTTAGAATATGGGAAAACAAACATTTTTCATTTAAATACCCCTTACTTAATAAAACCATTTCTAAAATATTTAGTATTGATACATCTTTACAAATAAATAACCTTTAAGCTAATAATAAAAATATATAGACTCAGCCAATTAAGGACTGTCACGCTCATTAGGACAGTGGAAGGTTGTGGACATTCAGTCGTTTATGTAAACCTGACATTGTGGTGCCTAGGCTAGACAAGTGAGAAATGTAACTTTAAAAGGCCAGTCTCATGGTGATTCGTGAGCGGATCCCTCCTTTCTTCACTTGTACTTACCTGGCCATAATTGGCAGTGAAGAGGCGATTTGAGATATCTCACAACTTGTCGCTTTGGACCAGTTAGGAGCAGTCTAGTAGACTTAGGAGACCCTAGAATATAGAATACGGGAAATCGACATCTTTACAAATAAATACCATAATAAAACCGTTTTTTCCTTAATGATTAGTATTTATACAAATCTTTGCAAAGCGCCGCAACAACCCATTTGGGGAACCCGTTCGGGATGGTGCGGATTATCGTACATTCTCAGGCTTAGTAGTGCGAGATTCAGACCTCCGCAAGGAGGATTCGGTCTCGAAAGATTTAAAATACGACATCTTAAAAAAACTAGATTTCTAGAATATTATAGATATATACAAAAATTATTTTCATATAAATATATGTATATGTAACATAAACATATCTATTTTTGAAGTATTATAAATATTCCACCTTTCTACAATATCACAAGAATCAATTTACTTTTCTAACTCAGAGTGAGTCTCATTATAATCTGACTTGAATATGATTCAAGTACAATCTACAATCTACAATATTCTGATTCAACATGAATCCCTATATCCAATCTATTCAATACATTCAATCTACATTGACCGAACCGAACCAGGGATATACATCCATTTATATGATTCTCCAGCTATTCCATTTACATGATACTACGGTTACATCCGTTACAGATATCATTGTTTCGGTCAGTCATCCAATTATACAATCAATTTAGTTTACAATACAATACAATTAAAACACTACGGGGTTTAAGGGATAGACTGGTACGGAAGGTGTTAAAAGTGGCACGAAACTGTAAGATTTAAGACACCTAACATGAATCCAATTGCCGTTGTTCCGGGCGTTCTAACGGCGCCTTGTACTCTATATTCCGTTTGCCCTGGTCTCTAGCATATAGAGACCCCTCTCGTATACACTGGCATTCTTCTGTACCAAGGTACAAACAACAGCGTTAACATAATATTATAACAATATACTACAACTTTAAAAGCTACCTTCTTATTCTGTCTATTCTCTTTCTCCCTTATCTTTGGGACTTACCGAGCGACCTGTTCGCCGAGGACATTCTATTCTTTCTTCTTTGAATGTCGTCAGGTGATCTGGACACATCAGAGATCGAGCCCAGCGCTGAAGACTTGGACCAGTTCAGTGAAGACCCCGAGCTCTAGTACATTGTACATTTCCATTTCAGTACTTTACTTTCCTATTATGCCATTGTTTAGGCATCGCTTTTATTTCAGTTTTATTTCCTTTTCATGCATTGTACAAAAAAATGTGAATAAATAAAGTTGTTGTTTTATTATATCTTGTCTCTTGTGTATATTTTCTTTTATATTGCTTAGATACGCTTAGCGTATTTACTTCAGAGTAAATACGTAGCGGCCTCATCCCGTCCCCTTCGCCGTACACCGGGAAGCAGGGCGTGACAGGTTTTGTTGTGGCCCATGCAGGTCAGAGCTGTATAGAACCATACTATGCAGTTCTGTTCTGCGTGAACAACCTAAGCAATATAACACAAGAACCAGCAACTAAAAAATTCTTTACAATTCATGTTCCTTGAATCTTACAATTTCATATTCCTTGAATCTTATCATTTCACGTACTTGAATCTGTCTTAATCTAAATTTTTCTTCAAGGTTATAGATTCCCCAAACAACACCAGCATCAACTTCAACAACACTCCACCTCCACTACCAATCGTACCTACTGTTCCTGCTCCACTCATCGAGCAAACAGTTCTGCTTGAGGCAATTCGCAGTCTCCTTGAGGGACAGCAGCAGCTCTTGAACCGTCCCGAGACTGAAGCACCTGGGGTGAAGAAATTCAGAGCTTTACACCCCAAACAATTCTCCGGAAAGGGAAGCCCACTTGAAGCTGAGGAATGGGCACAGAGCATAGAAGATGATCTGGCAGCGGCACAAGTGCCAGATATAGCTTGGGTTCGTGTGGCAAAATTACAGCTCACGGACAATACACGGAACCGGTGGAAGGCGGAAGAAAGCCGACTTGATCAGTCCATTGAATGGAAGACTTTCCGCGATAAGTTTGACACGAAGTACTTCCCTGTGACTGCCAGGTTTGCCTTGGAACAACAGTTCATTCATCTACAACAAGGTTCTATGTGGGTCGAGTATGACGCCGAGTTCACCTTGCTCAGTTAGTAAGATATGTCACAAAATTTCAAATTTTTAATATCACATACTACACAGCTAACACAAGACCGTAACAGATTTGCGGCACACCTGATACAGACGGATGAGATCAGAGCCCGTCAATTTCAACAAGGTTTGGACACGGAAATCCAGGCTGCACTAGCCACAGGGAAATTTCCGACGCATGAAGATGCTCTGGAAGCTGCCCGCGGTTACGAGGCAGTGATAAAGGCGAGGGGCAGACCTCAATCTGCCGGTTTGAAATGCCCTGCCTGTTCCCCGCCGAACACAGAGACGCGACCGCGTAGGTCCGTCTTGCCTGAAATTCGGGGTAGATGCTAATTGGTGCTATCCGTCCACCTCTCCGAAGATTCCAAGTTGATTTATGGCACCATGTATCGAAGGTTTAAACGGATGCGGCCGATGTAGCAGACTTCGTCAAATTCCCCCCCGTTTGAGGGGTTTTTGATTGTGGGGACGCTCTTACCTGCAGGCGCAAGCCCCTGCAGTTAATTACGCTACCGCATCACGGTAACAATTTTCTCCTTCTCCAGATGGTCACTTCGTGTCGTGGGTGTTTGTTTTGTGTTCGGTTGCCCGTGGATTGTATACGGAGACTAATTTGTGTAGTCACCCGTAGGACGTGGATTAGTCCAAATCTGTATCTTCTTAGATTTAGGTTTGGGGGTTGTGTTTAAGGATACGTTAGCCTTATTTGAGGCTAAGATCGACTTAAACGTTTGTTAAGGACACATTAGTCTAATTTTAGACTAAGATCGACTTAACGGGATCGATTAGATCTGACAAGAGAGCAATTGGGGGCTCTATTGTTTAGTTTAGGGACATTGCGGTCGAGTGGTAGTTTAAGGACATTGCGGTCCAATGTTAGTTTTAAGACATCGCGGTCAAGGTTAAGGACATCATAGTCCGTGAGCTTAAGGACCTCAAAGTCCGATGGTAGTTTTTAAGACATCGCGGCCAAGGTTAAGGACATCATAGTCCATGAGCTTAAGGACCTCACAGTCCAGTGTTAGTTTTAAGACATCACGGTCGAGGTTAAGGACATCATAGTCCATGATCTTAAGGACCTCACAGTCCAGTGTTAGTTTTAAGACATCACGGTCGAGGTTAAGGACGTCATGGTCCGTGAGTTTAAGGACCCCACAGTCCGTAGCAGTGTGTGGTTGTCAGGACCCGTTACCTCTCTGACGACGTTGAGGAATTACAACGACAGATATCAGAGGAGTAAAGAGATTGTTGGATATATGTATGCCCTAGAGGCCATTATATGATAGTGGATGTATCTGTACATGTATATATATATATTCAGTGTACATTCTTGCTCGACATGATAGTATGCTATCTGGTTCTTCTTTATCTGACATGTTGATTTGATCATGCTTTTATTCATTCATACATGCTGATAAAGCCCTAAGGATATCGGCTTGACTACTGCGATTATGATGGAGATCATACTAGTGGGACATCTGTAGTTTATAAGCATATCCTAGAATGTCCCTAGTCGTAGGTATATCGAGACGGGGCATTGATATACCAGAGTAGACCAGCGTATATGATACTAGACCCATACGATGGGCGATGAATGTTCCCACATTCATCGATGTTTGACATCGAGATCATATACAGGTGCTCAATGGTGACTGGGTACACTGGACGGACTCACCGAGAACTCCTATATGGAATTATATCTATCGTCGGATAGCAGTTCTCAGGTGACACTGGTGCAGGTTAGTCTGTAGACCCGAGATCGTCATAGAGTCTTGTGTGCTCTCCTACTGTACTTTGATTACCACCCTACCACGGCTCTACTGAGTCATGCAAACAGGTGGCCATTGGGTACAGTCCCAAGACACACGAAGGCGATGAGCGATAGGAGGGGTTTCGTCTCTCTCGGTATTGGGAGTTGATGCTGTGCTGTGCTCGACTGGTTATATCAGTAAGTCCCTGGCCAGGGCTGCTGAGATTTACTGATAAGTGTTATCAGTAGTTTCTCGATCTGTTATAGACCATTCACCGGCATGACTTATCGAGTTATTGGGGTCGACGTAACCATCCCTAGGCTCGATATGCAGCATATCTGACGAAGAGACCGGACTGTACGGTAGTGTTGCCGGTTGGTTCGACGGGAGTTGTAGCAGGTTCGCTTGTTTTCTTCTGATCGCTCAATACCCGGATGGCCGTTACGTTTAGCTGACCGCTTGCGGCTTGGGGGTGCTTGATATGATCATCACCCACTGCCGGCGTATTGATGAGTCTTAGAGTCCCACAAAGGAGTTACCTAGTCTAAGCGAAATGTTGTGGTGCGCGTATGCGATATGCGCATGGACCCGGTTAAAATGCGCGTATAAGATACCGTATATTAATCGGGCGGCTTGCTTTTGGTCAGGTCGTATGTGATATGACCGGATTGCTAAATCAAGTGTTGATTTATCATTTGACCATTAGTTTCTCAATAGAAATCCTTTCTTGTATTTTTGGATGCATGCATGTATGCATTCTTTCTTGTTCATGCACATATGGATGTGCATGCACACATACATACATACATCATCCTTCATGGTTGTATATACACAGAAGATGGTGGCAATAGAAGACTCACACCTTGTGTTAATATATGGATTATTATTTGTATTTGTGTTAAAAACAAAAGAAAAGAAAAAGGGTAATTCATGGTTTTGTTTCTACACTCTTCTTTGACCTAATCTTGCTCACCCACCTTTTAACCATGGATTAACTTTTCTTTTGTGTTTTAACTCAAATTCAATAATATCTTTATTAGTTAACCATGGTTTGAGATGAAGAGTGGAAAATATATATACATATATTTTCTATTTTTCATAAGTGTTTTATCTTTTCTCTTGTTCTTAAAAACCCATCATCTTCTTCCTCCTTGCTCTTTTGCTCTCTAGATTTCTCTAGTGAGCAAAACACTCACCAAGTTAGGATTTTGAAGTGAGAAAAGCCACTACAACACCATTCTATACAAGTCTTGCCCACTTGTGAAGAGTATTAGCTTCATTTTCTTCTCTTGATCAAGTGAAGTTGCAAGCTTGGACAAAGGAGCTTCGGGTGGATCGTCGTGGACATTAGAAGACCTCAAGCGAACCCTTCTCCAACCCTCAAGTGGCCAAGGGGTCTAGCGTAGGGAGCTACAAAGGTTGTACTCTCAAAACCCTAGCCTTTATTGCTTTTGATGTTGTTTAAGTTATGAAACCTAATTTTCTAGTAATGATTCTTTGTATGTTTATTTAGCACCTTAAAAATTTAATTTTGAGACATGCGATACTTCCAAACCCCTCATAAGGTGCTAGGTAAACCTAACAGAGATGTGCCTTCGAACCGGGTGTAAATTGATTGGAAGAGCGGTTGGGCTCAGTTCAATTTAAATTGAGGACTTATGGCCAGAATTGGGCTAAGTCCAATTGAAATTGTTTAACATTTTATTCATGTTCTGCCTATTAGGCTTTTATTTGGGTTCTGCCTTTTTATAATGCATAGCATTGGGCTCTGTAATTAAATGCATAGCATTTATACTTGGCCTGTTGGACTTTTGCTTGGGCTCTGCCCTTTTTAATAATGCATAGCATTTTAGTGGTCTAGTAGTGCGCCACGTGGATTGTCAGGCGCTTTGCACCAATAAAAGAGCGCAATGTGCTGGCGCATGCAAGAGTGACACGTGTCATGCTCTGCGGTAAGCGCAAGTCTGTTAGCGCAATGCGCTTTATGAGTGCGCTGCGCCAGTGAATGACACGTGGCGCGCTCTGGCACAGTGCGCCATAACAAGAGCGCAGTGCGCTATTTTTAGAAGCGCAAAGCGCAAACCGTTCTGTGTGGTTGACACGTGGCGCGTTCTGGCGCAGTGCGCCAGTCCAAGGGGCGCAAAGGCGCATTTCAAAAGTGCAAGGCACTGTCCAATAGCGCAGAGCGCATCTTGATCATTTTAAGATCAAAGAACAAGTTTTCTGTTCTCTCAAAAGAGGTTTTACCTCAAGATTCAAGAACCAAAGTTCTTGTTCTCATCGAAAGGCTGTGCCTTTATAGATCAAATGATCTGTGAATGAAGTAAATTACTTCTTTAAATCTTTTATGATTAGATCTTTTTTTGATCTTTTTCTTTTTTATTGAAGATCTTGATCTTGTTCTTAGATTTTTGATCTTTTTAGAAGAGCATTCTTCTTTTTGTGAGATGTTTTCATCTCTGTTCTTCCAAGAATTTAATTCTTTACCTTTAAAGATGAAGAAGATGGTCTTTTTTCTTCAAAAGCTTGTCTTTCTTTCTCTTTGAGTTTTTCTCAAAGTTTGTAGAGGGTTCTCTCTCTTCTGTATATCTGTGAGACGTGGAGTCTAGGGGCCTTTATATAGGATCAATTGATTTGTTAAGTTAGTTACAGAGATTTTTCTCTGATTGATCTGGGGATATTTCCCCACCGTTGGATCTTTGATCCTAAGGCCTCTGTTTTACAGAAGACAATCTTCTTGTTTTGAACAAGATGGGAAAGATCTTTCCAGAACAGAATTTTAATTCTGATTAATTAATAATTTATTATTATTATTAGATTTTTTGATCCAACGGTGGGGAATTCTTTAAATTCCAGCATTGGTGCAATTGGTGCTAGCGCGCCTGCGTTTGACACGTGGCGCGCAGCGCAGAGCGCAGCACAACTGCGCTAGCGTGCCTGCATTTGACACGTGGCGTGTAGTGCAGTGCAACTGTGCTAGCGCGTCTGCATTTGACACGCGGCGCGCAGTGCAGCGCAACTGCGCTAGCGCTCCTGTGTTTGACACGCGGCGCGCAGTATAGAGCGCAAGGAATCTGAACGTTACTTCTATTTTGACACTTAAATTTCTTAATACGGAGCTTTGCTCTTTATTGTGAAAAAGAAGTGTCTCTTCATTTCAAATGTTAGAATTTGAATAGAGCTTTGCTCTGATTGGGGAAACAAATGCCCCCCCACCGTTGCGCTTACGGGGCCCAAGCTTGAGTGCAGCGGTGGTTGGATCAACTTTCAGGAAATTGAAACGGCTCTGTATGCCTATAAATAGGACCTTTGGTCTCTTAGATGATTTCCATCTTCTTTATTGAGAATTTTCTCTTATTCAGAGCATTGCTCTTCAATTTAAGAACTTTTCAAGAGTAAAACTCTGTCGAAACTTTGGTAAAGTTTAAAATTTTTAATAAACCAGGGTTTTACCCATTAACAGATCTTTGCTCTCTATAGATCTTTGATCTAAAGAGAACCCTTTTAGGGTTCCATTAATAGAGCTTTGCCCTCTAAAAGGTTTTTATTTATGACTTCTTAATTCATTAATGGAGCTTTGCTCCTTCCAAATCATAGAGAAGAATTCTTAAGAGTTTGTTCATGGATCTTAAAAATCAAAAACGAAATTTTATTTTTGATGGGTTATATCATCTTCTTAGAGCAAGGCTCTAAGCGTTCTCGGGGAATTTCTTTAAATTCTCCTCATAACTGATTTTGACAGGTGCCACTCCTGTTTGCAGAGCATTGCTCTCGAGGAGTTTAATTCCCTGTGTCTGTTTTGAATAAGAAATTGCTTATTCCGTCTGTCTGCTGATCTTTGCTGATTTTCTTTTACAGGAGTGATGGACGCTCACATGTATGATCTCGAAGAGATTATCTCTTACGGAGACATCCGCCGACTCGGCCATTCTCAGAATCGAGAATTCACAAACGCCGAGTGTGCCGAAATTATGAGTCGCTTTGACGCATATAATGGTCAACTACTTCCTCGGTGTTCCCCTCTTCTGAAGCTTATAGTGGGAGCGATCTGGGAAGCGCTCCTTTTATTCTGTACAGGCGTGCCACTTAGAGCATTAGATGCTGCTGAAGATAAGGTGCACTCGGTTTATCTGATGAACCTAATCTCGAAGAGACGGCGAGACGATCTTGTCGATCTCCTGCACCAGGCTTTTCAGCAGTCTGCCATACTTGCTGCCTATCGGAGGGTGGAGGACATTCGTGGGGATCCCGACGCTTGTGATCGCGAAAGAAAGCACACTAGGATGGTTCGCCAGGCTTGGAAAATCCTGGACAAGGTCACTTTTGAGTTCCTCAATCCATGTCCTGGATTTGAGGTTTTGCTATTGTAAACATTTCCATAGTGCTGCTTTTGTTTATTGTCTTTATTGATGTAAGGATTTTCTGAGTATGAATGACAAATCTTTTGCCTCCTTCCTTTTATTCTCTGCTTTGTTATTGGCATATTCCTTAAGTAAGTATAGCCTGTAGGTGATATAGAACATTCCGTCTTGAATACTTCGAGGAGTAGTGATGGCTTAGGAAGCAGATTCAGATCTGCTACCTAAGGCTTTTCAACTTTATGAGCCGTGAGGGTCTCATAAAGACTTTTTTCCCTACGAGTCGAGAGGATCCCGTAGGTGTAATTTCTCCTTAGGAATCGTAGGGATCCCTTAGTGTGTTTTCTTTTGAGAGTCGTAAATATCTCACAAAAGAATTATCTCTCTTACAAGTCGAGAGGACCCGTAAGCGGTTGTTTCCCTCCTTGTCGAGATTCGACTTTGGAGAGTGTGGCCCATGAATAGTATGTAGGAGTCCATTTTGAATTGACTTGCAGGGCCCCAGTGCTTAGGAAACAGGTCCTTTAATCCTCATTGCCTAAGGCTCTGCCTTACGAGTCGAAACGAATCGAGAAGCTCTCGCAAGGATGTCCTAACATCACAGTTAACCTCTACTCTTTACCACGAAGGTCCGTTAAGGTCTGTGGTACTAGGATTTTGTCCGTCGTACCATCACGTTGGCTGATGTATTCCTCGATAGGCAATCTTGCTGTTCGAGTAGCCTTGCGACTGTCGTATCTCTGATCCCTTCGGGGGCTGGACAAGACGTCTTCAAGCAATCTTCCTAGGCAGTTTGACCGTCAGAAGAGCAAGCGTTATGAATTTTTCCATGCAGCTTTTTACTTGAGGTTAGGCTCATTTTGGAGAGCCTCGATGAGTCATAACCACTCCGCGCTGGTGTGGGATGATCTCCGATAGTCTTTCAGGTTTTATATGTGTTGCCGTCAAGACCCTGAAGCTAGGAATTTGGCCTTCACTTCGTTTGCTGGCACCGCGTCTGCTGTATCGAGACGAATGTCGCGGTTGTCTCTGGGTTGCATGTGAACCGTCGAGGTTTGGAACTAGGGATTTTGCCATGGCTTCGTTTTTTGATTGTCTTGTCTGAGTCCTGTTAGAGGAAGAACGCTGGGGTAATATCTCGTCTGCTGTATCTAGACGAACGTCGAGGTGGTGACCACTCCGTGCTGATGTGGGATGATCTTCGATAGTCTTTCAGGTTTTATATGAGTTACCGTCAAGACCCTGAAACTAGGAATTTGGCCTTTGCTTCGTTTGCTTTGGTGTGTCCGAATCCCGTTGGAGGAAGGATGCCGTAGTGACATCTCGTCTGCTGTATCGAGACGAATGTCGAGGTGGTGACCACTCCGTGCTGATATGGGATGATCTCCGATAGTCTTTCAAGTTTTATATAAGTTACCGTCAAGACCCTGAAGCTAGGAATTTGTCCTTCGCTTTGTTTGCTGGCACCGCGTCTGGTTTATCGAGACGAATGTCGTGGTGGAGCTGGGATTTTTCCGTCACTCCGCTTTATTTCGACCGTGCGGTCTTTTATCGACGTTGCATCTGCATCCTGCTGGACTGCGAAGGAACGCCATTGTTGACATCTCGTCTGCTGTATCGAGACGAATGCTGAGGTGGAGCTGGGATTTTGCCGTCACTCAGCTTTGTTTCGACCATGAGGTCTTTTGTTGACGTTGCATCTGCATCCTGATGGACCGCGAAGGAACGCCGTTGTTGACATCTCGTCTACTGTATCGAGCCAAATGCTGAGGTGAAGCTGGGATTTTGCCGTCGCTCCGCTTGGTTTCGACCATGAGGTCTTTTGTTGGCGTTGCATCTGCATCCTGTTAGACTACGAAGGAACACCGTTGACATCTCGTCTTCTGTATCGAGATGAATGCTAAGGTGGAGCTGGGTTTTTGCCGTCGCTCCGCTTTGTTTCGACCGTGAGGTCTTTTATTGACGTTGCATCTGCATCCTGTTGGACTGCGAAGGAACACCGTTGTTGACATCTCGTCTGCTGTATCGAGACGAATGCTGAGGTGGAGCTGGGATTTTGCCGTCGCTCCGCTTTGTTTCGACCGTGAGGTCTTTTGTTGACGTTGCATCTGCATCCTGCTGGACTACGAAGGAACGCCATTGTTGACATCTCGTCTGCTGTATCGAGACGAATGCTGAGGTGGAGCTGGGATTTTGCCATCGCTCCGCTTTGTTTCGACCGTGAGGTCTTTTGTTGACGTTGCATCTGCATCCTGCTGGACTGCGAAGGAACGCCATTGTTGACATCTCGTCTGCTGTATCGAGACGAATGCTGAGGTGGAGCTGGGATTTTTCCGTAACTCCGCTTTGTTTCGACCGTGAGGTCTTTTGTCGATGTTGCATCTGCATCCTGCTGGACTGCGAAGGAACGCCATTGTTGACATCTCGTCTACTGTATCGAGACGAATGCTGAGATGGAGCTGGGATTTTGCCGTCACTCCGCTTTGTTTCGACTATGAGGTCTTTTGTCGACGTTGCATCTGTATCCTGCTGGACTGCGAAGGAACGCCGTTGCTGATATTGCGTCTGCTGTAACGAGACGAATGTTGAGATGACCTCTGGGTTGTTTGTGAACCATCAAGATTTGTCTTCGTTTTGATGAAGCCTGGTGGGAAGGTATGGTTCCCTTTTTGTTTGTGCCCCTGGATTGCATACAGGGATTGATGTGATATCACCTATAGGACAAAAAGTTTCATTATTATTATTATTATTTTTATTTCTTTCCACGATACTCTATCATTTCAGCTTTTTATATCGCGAAGGTCGTGATTGCCCAATCATTTCGGCTATTTTTTTCACGGTGCCCAATCATTTCGGCTATTTGTTTGATTTACTCGCTGCTTTTTCTTACGAGTTGCCCCATCATTTCGGCTATTTGTTTTATTTACTCGCTGTTTTTTTATTGCGAGTTGCCCCATCATTTCGGCTATTTTTCATGCATACATTTTTACTTGCTGATTTTGTCGCAAGTTGCCCCATCATTTCGGGTATTTCATATGCATTTTTGGCTCGTTGATTTTTTATCGCGAGTGTGGAACTTGGAATCTGGTGCCAATCTCAGCATCAGCATCGCTGCGACTGGAATATAGCCAGGAGCGAATCATCATTTGCCATGAAAGGACTTGGAATTTGATACCGATTTAGGCATCAGCATCGCTACAACTGGGATATTGCCAGGAGCGAATCATCATTTGCCTCTGTCAATGTCGAACAAAGGTGGCTTAGCAAACAGGGTTAGGATCCCGTCGGCTAAGGCTTTTGACTTCATGAGCCATAAGGGTCACATAAAAGTGTTTCTCCCTACGAGTCGTGAGGATCTCGAAGGTGCGTTTTCTCCTTAGGAATCGTGGGGATTCCTAAGTGTATGTTATCTTATAAGTCGTAAGGATTTTACAAGAGTGTTTTCCCCTTGCAAGTCGAGAGGACCTACAAGTGTTTGTTCATCGTGTGAGCATATCCCTAGTCACGGATGAGACTTTGTTAGGGAAATTTTTATTCGCGCCCGTGGATTGTATACAAGGGTCAGCATTGAGCCGCTTGTAGGGCAGTATCGAAGGTTGTGGGGGGCGCTTAAGAACAGGTTCAGGTTTCTATATCTTAAGACTTTTGAATCTTATGAGCCGTGAGGGTCTCATAAGAGGGTTCTCCTTACGAGTCGTGAGGATCTCGTAAGTGTAATTTCTCCTTAGGAGTCGTGGGGATTCCTTAGTGTGTTTCTTCCTTTGTGAATCGTAAGATCTCACGCGGATGGTTTCTCCTCACAAGGTCGAGAGGACCTCACAAATGTCTTTTAACGAGGTTGCGCCCTTTCGGGTTTTCACAATTCTCACCGGTAGCCCTGCTGTTTTTACTCACGGAGCCCTTTCGGGTTTTCATCCGTGCCCATCTTGCTTATGGACATACTGTTTTTTTAACCACGTCAGCCTGAAGGTGCCGCGGGTTGGTATTAGTTTAACGACGTTTCGGTCAACAGCCAGTTTTAGGACATAGTGGTCCATGGGGCTTTCTCTATGAACGAGCATGATGCCCCCGGCATGTCCATCTTTTTGAGAGTGTGCGGCTGAGGCGGGTTCACTTTCTAGTTTTCGGATAATACGAACTTGTCCTGTTGGTATTGATCTTCTATCCAACCTTTAAAGACGAAGCAATCTTCAATTGGATGGCTTACCGTTTGATGGTAAGGGCGATAATTGAGACTATTAGCCTCGCCGGGTTGCAACGGTCATTTTGGATTCGGGAGATTGATGAGCCTGTTGTGCACCGTTAGCTCAAACAGTCTTCTCGTTTTATCTCGGGGAAACGAGTAAGGACGTCCCAGTCTCTCCTCGAGCGATGGGCGTGGACGCACGTTGTTTGGCGAACAACTGGTTTTAAGTTGCTCGGCTGTTGTCGAGTATTGGCGGCAAAAGTCGCGTTCCCTTTTCCTTTTTCGTTTTGAGGCTCCAGCTTTGAAGAGGAAGGTCTATGACCCATCTGGTCCATTTGGGCCAGTTTGTCAATCAAAGCTTGGAAAGTGGTCGGCTTGAAAAACATCATGAACTAGGAGATTGTCACCTGCGGATCAAGAGTGCCCACGAACATGCCCACCGCAGGAGCTTCCTCTATGCGCTGCTCACAGTTTGACCATAAATTCCGCCACCGTATTGCATATTGCACCCACGTCTCGCCTGACTTTACCCTAGCGTTAATTAACACGGTATTCGGGGTACGCTCGCTAGCGCTCGTGAATCTTTGTGTAAACAGCCGCTCCATCTCCATAAATGTATTGATAGAGTCATTTGGGAGTTCAAAATACCACCCAAATGCCATTTCCGACAGGCTGCCAACAAACTGGCGGAGCATCAATTTATCATCACCTTCAGTGTTGCCGCACATGGCTCTGAATTGAGCGACGTGTTGATGCGGATTTCCCGTCCCCTTATATACATGGAATTTAGGGATCGTATATCCCGGCAGGTACCTTATTTGGTCATACCATCCCGGAGAGGGTCGTCCGGTCTTAACAATTTGGTCGGCCGCTTCATTCCCTGGTGAGCTCGTATTTGCTGAGCGATATAATCATCGAGCGTGGCTTTAGAGATGGTCTCCTCTTTGGCTGCTGAAAGAGCCGGAAAGGGATTCGATGTCTCCTCTCTGTCGTCTTCGATAATTATCGGGGGGTTTTCAGCTGGCGGTTCCGGCCGTAACATCATCCCGGCCATGTCTTGGAACAACAGAGCCATTCGTTTTATATTGGCTGCCTGTTCCGCAGCCTCTTTTTCTTTCCTCTCGAGCATTCTTCAGAGGAACTCAGTGTCAGTCTCTTGTTCTCGACGCTGCTCTGAGGTCTCTGGGCTTTCTTTCGGCCCAGTGAGTGCGGCCATGGCTGTCAGCATTTCCTGAAGTTTCTGCTGCTGTTGCTCCTGAACCTTCGTTATCGATCGGGTAAGCGGACGATGACCCGTAGAAGCGCGGCTTTCTTCTTTTCCGGAAGCCATATAAACGGTATGTATTACCATGCCCCCAGACTTGGAGCGTTTAAGTTCAGCGTCATTGCGGTTCGCTGCGGTCACAGGGGCTTTCTCTGGCCTCATTCTCTTTTGAGCAGTTGAAGTCGAGGAGGCCGTTGCAGCGAGCACCCAGGTAGCCATCGCCTTCTGTGGTTTAACAGGACGGTTTTCTTCCTGTCGGACCTTCAGCTTCTTCTGCCGGCGTGGATAGTCTTGATCAACCACCGACTCTCGGACTTGTCGCCAGATTTTATAAACTTTGGAAGACAGCCGTTGAGGGGACTGCTCCGGCTTTATTTCTGTGACAGTCTCCACCGGTGGTGGAGATCTTTTCAGTACGGCAGTAGGAGAGGTGTTGCGTACCTTGTTCAGTAGCTCAAACCTATTCCCGGTTGGAACAGCAGCATTAACTTCCACCGTTGGGGCTGGTGGAGTTAACCCAGAGGGGGAGTTGCCCCCAACCTTCCTTACTCGGCGCCAGTGGCAGCGTCGAGCGTGTCGAGCTGTTGGGGTTGGTTCGGCGATGGGGATGGCTTTTTCTTGCCTCCTGTCTAGATGAGGCACCGCTGGTGCCAGCCTCTTGAAGACTGACATCTTTTGAGCAGTGGTATCCAGTCTGTCAAAGACAGACCTTCGAGCAGGAACGGGAGCCGGAATATTCAGTCTTGTAAAGACCGACTCTTTGGCAGGAGAAGCCGCCTTTACGACTTCAAAAGCAGGGTTGGTTAATCTCTTCGGAATAACCTTCTCTGGGATTACAGGCTACATTGAGGGCCCACAGGAATTTTGGCCCAGTCTGGCGAAGACCGAGCAGCTGGAACTGGATGACCCGTTGAGAGGGGCCGCAGTAACTGTAAGTCGATCGAAGACCGACTTTTTGGGAGCTTCTGGTACGAGCACAGGAGCAGTGAAGCTCGTTGGTGGGAGCATGGTCCCGAAAAACAGCCCTGTGGTGGCTTGAATAATCTGCTCCACGGGCATCGTGAACAGAGAGGCCGCTTGAGGCCCATAGGTTGTGGCCCCAGTTGAGGCAGGACGCGAGTTGCAGCTGCAGTTGGAGCACTTCGAGCAGGTGAATGCCATTGCTGTTTTGCTTTCTGCGCCAAGAAAGAGACCAAATCTTAGTAACTTGAAACCCAAGGGAAACCATTAACAAACGGCGATTCGTTCGCGAACACGACAAACGAAGTGTGGAGTGGAAAGAGGAAAAGGTCCCACCGGGCGTACCAGAATCTGTTCCCTGCCGAACACAGAGACGCGACCGCGTAGGTCCGTGCCTGAAATTCGGGGCAGATGCTAATTGGTGCTATCCGTCCACCTCTCCGAAGATGCCAAGTCGATTTATGGCACCATGTATCAAAGGTTTAAACAGATGCGGCCGATGTAGCAGACTTCGTCAGATTCCCCCTCGTTTGAGGGGTTTTTGATTGTGGGGACGCTCTTCTCTACAGGCGCAAGCCTCTGCAGTCAATTACGCTACCGCATCGCGGTAACAACTTTCTCCTTCTCCAGATGGTCACTTCGTGTTGTGGGTGTTTGTTTTGTGTTCGGTTGCCCGTGGATTGTACGGAGACTAAATTGTGTTGTCGCCCGTATGACGTGGATTAGTCCAAATCCGTATCTTCTTAGATTTGAGTTTGGGAGGGTTTTGTTTAAGGATACGTTAGCCTTATTTGAGGCTAAGATCGACTTAAACGTTTGTTAAGGACGCGTTAGTCTAATTTTAGACTAAGATCGACTTAACGGGATCGTTTAGATTTGACAAGAGAGCAATTGGGGGCTCTATTGTTTAGTTTAGGAACATTGCGTTCGATAGGTAGTTTAAGGACATTGCGGTCCAATGTTAGTTTTAGGAACATCGCGGTCAAGGTTAAGGACATTATAGTCCGTGAGCTTAAGGACCTCACAGTCCGATGTTAGTTTTTAAGACATCGCGGTTAAGGTTAAGGACATCATAGTCCATGAGCTTAAAGACCTCACAGTCCAGTATTAGTTTTTTGACATCACGGTCGAGGTTAAGGACATCATAGTCCATGAGCTTAAGGACCTCACAGTCCAGTGTTAGTTTTAAGACATCACGGTCGAGGTTAAGGACGTCATGGTCCGTGAGTTTAAGGACCCCACAGTCCGTAGCAGTGTGTGGTTGTCAGGACCCGTTACCTCTCTGACGACGTTGAGGAATTACAACAACAGATATCAGAGGAGTAAAGAGATGTACCCTCGAACCGGGTGTAAATTGATTAGAAGAGCAGTTGGGCTCAGTTCAATTTAAATTGAGGACTTATGGCCAGAATTGGGCTAAGTCCAATTGAAAATGTTTAACATTTTATTCATGTTCTGCCTATTAGGCTTTTATTTGGGTTCTGCCCTTCTATAATGCATAGCATTGGGCTCTGTAATTAAATACATAGCATTTACACTTGGCCTGTTAGACCTTTGCTTGGGCTCTGCCCTTTTTAATAATGCATAGCATTTTAGTGGTCTAGTAGTGCGCCACATGGATTGTCAGGCGCTTTGCGCCAATTAAAGAGCGCAATACGCTGGCTCATGCGAAAGAGACATGTGTCACGCTCTGCGCTAAGCGCAAGTCTGTTAGCGCACTGCGCTTTATGAGCGCGCTGCGCCAGTGCACTGCGCCAGTGAATGACACATGGCGCGCTCTGGCATAGTGCGCCATAACAAGAGCGCAGTGCGCTATTTTTAGAAGCGCAAAGCGCAAACCGTTCTGTGTGGTTGACACGTGGCGCGTTCTGGTGCAGTGCGCCAGTCCAAGGGGCGCAAATGCTCATTTCAAATGTAAGGCACTGTCCAATAGCGCAGAGCGCATCTTGATCATTTTAAGATCAAAGAACAAGTTTTCTGTTCTCTCAAAAGAGGTTTTACCTCAAGATTCAAGAACCAAAGTTCTTGTTCTCATCGAAAGGCTGTGCCTTTATAGATCAAATGATCTGTGAATGAAGTAAATTACTTCTTTAAATTTTTTATGATTAGATCTTTCTTTGATCTTTTTCTTTTTTATTGAAGATCTTGATCTTATTCTTAGATCTTTGATCATTTTAGAAGAGGATTCTTCTTTTTGTGAGATGTTTTCATCTATGTTTTTCCAAGAATTTAATTCTTCACCTTTAAAGATGAAGAAGATGATCTTCTTTCTTCAAAGGCTTGCCTTTCTTTCTCTTTGAGTTTTTCTCAAAGTTTGTAGAGGGTTCTCTCTCTTCTGTATATCTGTGAGACTTGGAGTCTAGGGGCCTTTATATAGGATCAATTGATTTGTTAAGTTAGTTACATAGATCTTTCTCTGATTGATCTGGGGATATTTCCCCACCGTTGGATCTTTGATCCTAAGGTCTCTGTTTTACAGAAGACAATCTTCTTGATTTGAACAAGATGGGAAAGATCTTTCCAGAACAGAATTTTAATTCTGATTAATTAATAATTTATTATTATTATTAGATTTTTTGATCCAACGGTGGGGAATTCTTAAAATTCCAGCGCTGGTGCAATTGGCGCTAGCGCGCCTGCGTTTGACACGTGTCGCGTAGCGCAGAGCGCAGCGCAACTGCACTAGCGCGCCTGCGTTTGACACGTGGCGCGCAGAGCATAGCGCAACTGGGCTAGCGCACCTATGTTTGACACGCGGCGCGCAGCGCATAGCGCAAGGGATCTGAAGCGTTGCTTCAATTTTGACTTTTAAATTTCTTAATACGGAGCTTTGCTCTTTTTTGGGAAAAGAAAGCGTCGATTCATTTCAAATCTTGGAATTTAAACAGAGTTTTTCTCTGATTGGGGAAACACTGCCACTTAAATAGCAGGAGGAGCCTCTTCCAGGCCATCGTTCGAACCCAGGAGACTAGAAGAAACCAATAACCAGTCGAGTCCAGATTTCTGCTACTACTGCAGAAGAAAGGGACACTTGTGGAAGGACTGTAGGCACGCAAAAGGCCTGTGTCTAATTTGTGGCGCATCCAACCCCGGAATTGGGAATTGTCCTTATAATAACAATCCAACTTATACACACACCAACTACCCTCAGCGGCCAGATATCCAGGCTCCTGCACCTCGTTATGCACTACCTGCTCCACCACCTGCACAGCCTACTCTCCAATTCCAACAAGCAATGAGGAACATGCCTCGAGGGCATAGAAACAGACCCCAAAGACAAAATGTGCCTCTAGCTAGAAGGAATATACCACGGCGACAGACTATCACATTAGCAGCCGTATAAGCCAAAACTGTAGGTCAAGATAACACCAGTAAGTCTTTCTCACACTTTTTAAAACTCTTGCAAAATCTTGTTATACGCTATCTGTACTTCAGTCACCACACTTTTCTTAAATTTGTTACACTTTCGTATTACAAATTTCGAGGACGAAATTTTTATAAGGAGGGTAGAATGTAACAACCCAAAATTTCCAATACAAGTTTTTGCAAATTTTTTTCAAAAATCCATAAATGGGTATTTATTGCCTGAGCACAAGACTTAAGTAATTAATTAGTAATTTAATTACAAGAAGGAGCTTGTGGCTCATTGGTAATACCTTGCACTGCTGAACCAACTCACCAGAGTTCAAATCCCATGCCCCACATTATTTTTAATATTTATTTGTTTCAAATTTTATAGAAGCCCAACAGTCTACACGAGATAACTCTCAAACTTTCTACTGAACCTGTACTGAACCTGAAAAACTGAAGGTACCAGAGGCTTACCAGGCGACCCCCACCTCCCAAGCCCCTGACTCGGCCCGACTCGGGCCGGCGCAGCCGGCCGGACTCGGCCGGACGACCGAGTCGTCAACTGGGAATTTGTGTCTCTTGGCCTCCCCTACCCCCCAACATACTTTAAAACCTTAGATCGGTTCCAGAGACTGTTTAATACCCTATTTACTCCATTTTATTACAATTTATTACATTATTTTTACATTTTTTAATTAAAACCCTACATCTACCCTAACCCCAGCCTAAACCTATAAATACCACCCCTACCCTCTACCCACTCACCCTAAAACTCTGAGCCAACTCTCTAAAATTCTCAAGAAATCCTGTGTACTTTGAAAACGAGCACGAAGCGAAGCTATGGCGAAATTCCCGGCGAACATCCGGCGATCGTTCTAGGAACTCTCGGCGACGAATCGACGCATCGGCGATTCCTCTTCTTCCATCTCCCTCTTCTAGTTGTCCAAAACCTGTAAGTCCCATTTTCCATCTTCCTTTTCTATTCTAAAAATACGGATTTACAAAACCCGACGGAATCGGAACAAATCCGATTTCCGATTCGGTTTCTTCTTAAAACTTCACTTTTCTTAATACAACTATGTTTAAACTCTCTCATGTTGACTACTAAACACTAATCAACCAAATTGATCAAGTTTCATTTCATAAAATGATGGCTATTTCACTTTATCGTATTTTTCATTTAAATACCACATTGTTTCAATTATACATTTAACTTCATTCAACTTGCTATACCTTTAAGTAGATCACGAGATAACGACCTACCTCCTCACACACTCATATGAAACATAGCATGATACCCTCGGGAATTTAGAATATGGGAAAACAAACATTTTTCATTAAAATACCCTTTACTTAATAAAACCATTTCTAAAAGATTTAGTATTGATACATCTTTACAAATAAATAACCTTTGAGCTAATAATAAAAATATATAGACTCAGCCAATTAAGGACTGTCACGCTCATTAGGACAGTGGAAGGTTGTGGACATTCAGTCGTTTATCAAAACCTGACTTTGTGGTGCCTAGGCTAGACAAGTAAGAAATGTAACTTTAAAAGGCTCGTCTCACGGTGATTCGTGAGCAGATCTCTCCTTTCTTCACTTTTACTTACCTGGCCACAATTGGCGGTGAAGAGGCGATTTGAGATATCTCACAACTTGTCGCTTTGGACCAGTTAGGAGCAGTCTAGTTGACTTAGGAGACCCTAGAATATAGAATACGAGAAATCGACATCTTTACAAATAAATACCATAATAAAACCGTTTTTTCCTTAATGATTAGTATTTATACAAATCTTTGCAAAGCGCCGCTATAACCCATTTAGGGAACCCGTTCGGGATGGTGCGGATTATCGCACATCCTTGGGCTTAGTAGTGCGAGATTCAGACCTCCGGAAGGAGCATTCGGTCTCGAAAGATTTAAAATACGACATCTTAAGAAAACGAGATTTCTAGAATATTATAGATATATACAAAAATTATTTTCATATAAATATATGTATATGTAACATAAACATATCTATTTTTGAAGTATTATAAATATTCCACCTTTTCTACAATATCACAAGAATCAATTTACTTTTCTGACTCAGAGTGAGTCTCATTATAATCTGCCTTAAATATGATTCAAGTACAATCTACAATCTACAATATTCTGATTCAACATGAATCCCTATATCCAATCTATTCAATACATTCAATCTACATTGACCGAACCGAACCATGGATATACATCCATTTGCATGATTCTCCAGCTATTCCATTTACATGATTCTACGGTTACATCCGTTACAGATATCATGGTTTGGGTCAGTCATCCAATTATAAAATCAATTCAGTTTACAATACAATACAATCAAAACACTACGGGGTTTATGGGGAAGACTGGTACGGAAGGTGTTAAAAGTGGCACTAGACTGCAAGATTTAAGACACCTAACATGAATCCAATTGCCGTTGTTCCGGACGTTCTAACGGATCCTTGTACTCTATATTCTGTTTGCCCTGGTCTCTAGCATAGAGACCCCTCTCGTATACACTGGCATTCTTCTGTACCAAGCTACAAACAACAGCGTTAACACAATATTATAACAATATACTGCAACTTTAAATGCTACCTTCTTATTCTGTCTATTCTCTTTCTCACTTATCTTTGGGACTTACCGAGCGACCTGTTCGCTGACGACATTATATTCTTTCTTCTTTGAATGTCGTCAGATGATCTGGACACATTAGAGATCGAGCCCAGCACTGAAGACTTGGACAAGTTCAGTGAAGACCCCGAGCTCTAGTACATTGTACATTTCCATTTCAGTACTTTACTTTCCTATTATGACATTATTTAGGCATCGCTTTTATTTCAGTTGTATTTCCTTTTCATGCATTGTACAAAAGAATGTGAATAAATAAAGTTGATGTTTTATTATATCTTGTCTCTTGTGTATATTTTCTTTTATATTGCTTAGATACACTAGCGTATTTACTTCAGAGTAAATACATAGCGGCCTCGTCCCGTCCCCTTCGCCGTACACCGGGAAGCGGGGCGTGACCGTCTGGCCTATAACGGTTTGAGAAATTACTAATAACTCTTATCGGTAAATCTCAGTAGCAGCCCTGACCAGGGACTTCCAGTTATAGCCAATCGAGCATAGCGCAACATCAACCCCTAATACCGGGAGAGACGAAACCCCTCCTATCGCTCATTGCCTCCATGTGACTCGGGACTGTACCCAAAATCCACATATTTTCACGACTCCTTTGAGCCGTGGTAGGGAGGAAATCAAAGCACAGTAGGAGCCACACAAGACTCTATGACGATCTCGGGTCTACAGACTAACTTGTACCAGTGTCACCAGAGGACTTCTATCTGACGATAGGTGTACTACCAACTAGGAGTCCTCGGTGAGTACTGTTCGGTGTACTCATTCTTCAATGAGCACCGGTGTACAATCTTTGATGTCACACACCAATGGTTGAGGGATCAACCATCGCCCTCTAAGGGACAAGAAATATACACACTAGTCTATTCTGGAATATCGATGCCCTAGTCTCGATATTCTCACGGCTAGGAACTGATTAAAGGATGTACTTTTGGACCACCCTGGCCCTACTAGTATGATATTATCATAATCCTGGTAGTCAAGTGCATATCCTAAGGGCTTTATCAACATGTGAGAGTAAGACAGTAAAGAATACCAGTCAACATGTTAAGATAAAGAGTAACCAGATAGCATAGTATCATTTCGAGCAAGAAATTCCTCTCTATATATGTCCAAGCATCCACTATAATATACATCACATGTACAATAATGGCCTCTAGGGCATACATATTCCTAACAGAATATACAGGGAGAGAATTTAATTCTCAGAAGAGAAGATTTGTTCCCTTGAAACATTACGTAAAGGAAAAGATAAAAGACCATTTTTTGCATCTCTAAGGGTTTAACCCTTCATAGAAGAACTTAGTTCTTCCTCTGGTTGAGAGCTGCAGAGGCAGATCTCCCCATAAGTTGAGAATTTAATTCACATAGGGGAGATTCCGTCATGCAGATTCAAAACCTAGGGGAAAGAACTGAGTTCAAAAGAGTTTAACTCTTACAAAAAAACAACAACAACATATGTGAATTTAATTCCTCTAAAAATTAGGGTTTAACCCCGTATGAAGAATTTAATTCTTGCAAAGAAACAAAATGAGAAGTTGATCCCTAAGAACCATAGAAGAATAGCCCGGTAGTTCGTTAGTGTTTAACACTATAACTAGAATTCACGTGTTCTCCACGTGAGTGTTTCTATTGAACAAAAAGATATAGCTGTGACTGTGTCACGTGTTTTACACGCGACCCCCAATCAAGTGCTTAGCACTTATAAAAAGGGAGAGGCAATAAAGCCAAGAGGGCATTGCCCCATTTGAGGCATCTCACGTGTTTTACATGTGAGCGCTATGGGAACTAAGTGCTTAGCACTTACATAAAGGGAAAGGCAATAAAGCCAAAAGGGCAGAACCCAACTTTGGAGCGCCTCATGTGTTTCACACGTGAGCACCCACAAGAACCAAGTGCTCAACACTTATATAAAAAGAGAGAAATAAATGGGCAGTGCCCATATTTGAGTACCTTATGTGCATTAGCACTGTTGGGTAGTTGTAGAGACCCAGACCTAGTCCAACTTGACTAAGAGAGTCAAGACCCCTTTGTGCTTATCATTCCCCCAAGTTGGTCTTAGTCCCCAGCATGACTAATGGTCTATCAACCGATGATATCCAAAATGATGTTCAACCCACACTTCCTAAGTTAATCTTAGTCTCCAAAATGACTATTGATTCTTAGACGATCCACCATGATCTTCTCCCTCAAATATGAGATCTGGGTTTAAGGGTACATCTCTCTACACCTCTGATACATATCGTTATAATTCATCAACAGCTTCAGAGAGGTGGCGGGTCCTGACAACCAACTGCTTTTGGGTGCACTTCCCAAACTAAAAGTCACCTCCAAAATGGTGATCTATAGACCGAAACATCCTCAAACTACACCGTTGCCTCCAAAATGGCAATAACGGACCGAAACATTCTTAAACTACAATGGACCGAGACGTCCTTAAACGAATCGTTACCTCCAAATGGCTACAACGGACTGTAACGTCCTTAAACTAAAACCTCACCTCCAAAATGGCGATCTACGGACCAAGATGTCTTCAAACTATCTACAGACCGAGATGTCTGCAATTTTAACAAGATCAGGAGATGTTGACAAACGATCAATCCGCGACCGTAAATTTTATACAAACAGAAACCGAGGTATTTCGGGAACCGACCGCTCTCAATTGTTCACCCTACCTTGAAAGGGGCAAACCACAGCGACAATCTAAAGATCCAGCGAGTAATGTTGACAATGAGGGGGCAACGGACATATGCATGATCCATATGGTCTACATGGTCGGTCCTGGAAAAACAAACCCTCCTACACTTCACAGCCATGGTAATGATATGGTTGACGCTGTCCAATATTGGCTCGGTTCAGATAATGATGATGACCCTGCTTGAGCTGTTAAGCAAAAAGAGCCCATGGTTCTTAGGGAATCAAGCTCAGGAGATAAGGATAGTCCAGTTATCGTCCCCAAAACTACAGAACAGGTGTTACTCCAATGGTTTCAAGAGCAATTTCAGGACCGTGATAAGGGGTTAGCCATGATCAGTTCCAAAGTCGACAATCTGGTGCATGTTGTAGAAAACCTCACAACTCGAGTCCTTCAAATGCAATCACATCAAAATCAAAATTTGGTCCATGAATCAAGGATTGATGTCCCAGAGCAGCCAACAACCATTCCCTTCGGTCTAAGAGCGGAATACCTTCATGATAGTCGACAACGGCTAGCCCCCAGGAAAGTCCTGATGCATGACTGCGACCAGTTGACACGGGACAGAATTAAGAGAAAGTCATCAACAGATCCCGAAACTCTCTAGGACTTACTTAAAAGAGTCCAGATGTTGGAACATGCGGGCTCCGAATCTCTCCTAAACTACCAATATAACAACTCCAAATATCCGGAGAACAACAACCGCAAAGGTGGGCCTACCAAGAACACTGAATCCTCTAATGCATCTGCCGACCAAAGTAGGCGAGGAGCAGGCAGGCCTAATGCCAACTAGCCTCAAAAACCAGTGTTAGGAGGGGGAGGTGAATCGCCCCTGGAAGAGAAATTGAATAAGGTCTATTTTTCAGAAGGGATAGAGTCCATAAAATATTCAAGGACGCCTTCAGAAACGGTCTGCAATCGCCTAAATCAAAAAGACCACATGAAGAAAACATGACTGATGATCCCTTGTACTGCCCATATCACAGAATGGTGAGCCATAACATTGAAGACTGCTTTGTTTTCAAGAATTAGGTTGAAAAACAATACAATGAGGGAGTGGTCTCATTGGACAAATACGCGTTAATAGAAAACCAAGCTACGAACGTCCGCTACATTCAAACGAAGACCAAAACCCTCTAGAGGCAGACAGCTCAATCGCCCGCTCCAGAAAATGACTCAGTCCATCGCAGTTTCTACGGGACACACGTGAACGTCCCTCCAAAAGAGCAAAGAGAGCATTGAAGCGCCGTGAAATCAAAGTCTAAGGATTTTTGAATAAGTGCACAAATGACCTCTAAGTCGTTAAACTGGGAAATAAAAGTTAAAAAACGGCATGTCCACAAGCAAAACGGGCACGGATGAAAACCCGAAAGGGCTCCGTGAGTAAAACCAGCAGGACTGCCGGCGAGTTTGTGAAAACCCGAAAGGGCACAAACTTATGAAAAAGAGACGAAAATACACTCGCAAAGTCCGCTCGACCTTGTGAAGAGAATATTCCTGCGTGAGATCTTTACAACTCACAAAGGAGCGACTCGCTTAGGAATCCTCACGACACCTAAGAAGAAAATACACCTACGAGATCCTTTCGACTCGTAGGGAGAAAATATTTTTACGAGACCCTTACAGCTCATAAAATTGAAAAGCCTTAGGTGATAGGGATCTAAACCTGTCTTCTAATCCATCACTCCCCAACTGGCTATGGCAAATAATGAGTCGCTCCTGGCACTACGTTTCAGTGTTAGCGGTGCTGATGCCGACCCAAAATCCAAATCCCCAAACGGAGAATGATGAGTCGCTCTTGATACCATATTCTTGTGCAGCGATGCAGACGCCAACCAAAATCCAATTTTCCAAAATTCTTCCAGCCCTATGGTTGGTCCCTAAATTGTCTACCGTATACAATCCATGGGCTCAAATAATTCTCATCACACCCATGCCCTACCGCATCACCAGTCATGCGGCCGGTCTCCGCCCTTGGAATTATGCTCTATTTGGGAAGACTCACTCATGTGTCCTTACGATACCTGAGGAGAACAAAACTTATGAGATCCTATCGACTCATAAGAAAGCACATTCGTGGGATCCTTACGACTCACAAGGGAAAAACACACTTGGGGGTCCTCACGACTCCTAAAGAGAAAGTACACCTACAAGATCCTTTCGACTCATAGGGAAAAATACTTTTATGAGACCCTTACGGCTCATAAAATTGAAAAGCCTTAGATGATAGGGACCTAAACCTGTCTCCTAAGCCATCGCTCCCCAACAGGCAAAGGCAAATGATGAATTGCTTCTGGTACCTATGCTCCAGTGTTAACAACGCTGATGCCGACCCTAACCCCAAAATTCCAAACTTCCGATCCAATAGACCCCTAAGTAGTTAAACTGGGAATAGATGACCTCTAAGTCGTTAAACTGGGAACAGATGATCCCTAAGTCGTTAATCTGGGAACGAGAAAAATCCCATCACGGCAAATGATGATTCGCTCCTGGTACCATATTCCAGTGTAGCGGTGCTGATGCCAAATCAAAACCAAAATCCCTAAATTCTTTCGTAGCAAATGATGATTCGCTCCTGGTACCATATTCCAGTGTAGCGATGCTAATGTCAACCCAAATCACATCAAATCAACAGGACAACCAACGGCCTTCCTGGCGGAATCAAGCTCTACCTCGGAAACAAGTCGAATCCCGACACCGCCAAAAGCGGAGCAAGTCAACTTCAACCCTGACACCGCAAAAAGTGGAGCAAGTCAAATCCAATTCTGACACCGCAGAAAGCGGAGCAAGTCAACTTCAATCCTGACACCGCAAAAAGCGGAGCAAGTCAAATCCAATCCCGATACCGTAGAAAGCGGAGCAAGTCAACTTTAACCCTGACACCGCAAAAAGTGGAGCAAGTAAAATCCAATCCCTGACACCGCAAGAAGCGGAGCGAGTCAAATCAACCACCGACCGTCCAAGTTTCAAAAAGGGCAGCACCGACCGTCCAAATCGCAAAAAGGGCAGCACCGAGCTCCGCGTCATCAAAACGGGAAAAAAATCAAACCAACCAATTCCTAGACACTCCATCTCGGGGATACGTCGACCAGCGACACTCTGTGCCGGGATACGTCAACCAGCGACATTCTATTCCGGGGAAACGTCAAACAGACACTCCGTGCCGAGGACACGTTAAACAGCAGACACTCCATGCCGGGAAATGGTCAAACAAACACTCCGTGTCAGGAACACGTCAAACAACAGACACTCCATGCCGAGGAAACATCAAATAGACATTCCGTGCTGGGGACACGTCAACTAGCGACATTCCGTACCGGGGAAACGTCAAACAGACACTCCGTCTCGGGGATACGTCGACCAGCGACACTCCGTGCCGGGGAAACGTCAAGAGAAATTCTGTGCCGGGGACACGTCAACCAGCGACACTCCGTGCCGGGAAAACGTTAACCAGACACTCCGTCTAGGGGAAACGTCAACCAGACACTCCGTCTCGGGGATACATCGACCAGCGACACCTCGTGCCGGGGAAATGTCAAACAGACACTCCGTACAGGGGACACGTCAACTAGCGACACTCCGTACCAGGGAAATATCAAACAGACACTCCGTCTCGGGGATATGTCGACCAGCGACACTCCGTGTCGGGGACACATCAAACAGCAGACACTCCAAACCGGGGAAACGTCAAACAGACACTCCTTCTCAGGGAAACGTCAAACAGACACTCCGTACCGGGGATATGTCGATAAGCGACACTCTGTGTCGGGGACACGTCTACCAGCGACACTCCGTGACGGGGAAACGTCAAACAGACACTCTGTGCCGGGGATACTTCATACATCGACACTCCGTCTCGGAAAAACGTCAAGCATCGACCTTCCATGTAGTAAAAAGGGCAGTGCCAGCTTCCCAAAAGCGGGAACCAAATCAAGTCAAACTACATGAATGAAATCCATCAATTTCATGCACACAACACATACACGCGGTGTGCATTTATTGATGGGGGTACTTTGTTGGGGTCAAAAATTACACCCGGTTGATCAAGTCAAAATCAAAGTCAACCCCAAGCCAGGTAGGCCCAAGCCCAGGTCAAGTGGGCCCATGTCCAAGTCGAGTGTTAGGAATATGTATGCCATAGAGGCCATTATTGTATGATATAGTAGATGCTTGGACATATATATAGAGGACTTTCTTGCTCGATATGATAGTATGCTATTTGGTTGCACTTTATCTTAACATGTACACTTGTATTATTGTACTGTCTTTCAGATACATGTTGATAACGCCCTTAGGATGTTTGCTTGACTATCAGGACTATGATGCGGATCATACTACTAGGACTTGTGTAGTCTACAAGCACATCCTTTAATTTTTCCTAGTCGAGGGATTATCGAGACAGGGCATCGACATTCCAGGGTAGACTAGTGCATACGTTTCTTGACCCTGTATGGGGCGATAGTTGATCCCATAAACATTGGTGTTTGACATCAAAGATCGTACACTGGTGCTCATTAGAGAATGAACACACTGAACATGACTCGCCGAGAACTCCTAGTTGGTACTATACCTATCGTCAGATAGCAGTTCTCTGGTGACACTGGTACAGGTTAGTCTGTAGACCCGAAATCGTCATAGAGTCTTGTGTGGTTCCCACTGTGCTTTGATTTCCTCCCTACTACGGCTAAAAGGAGTCATGCAAACATGTGGATTTTGAGTACAGTCCCGAGTCATATGGAGGCAATGAGCGATAGGAGGTGTTTCGTCTCTTCCGGTATTGGGAGTTGATATTGCGCTATGTTCGATTGGCTATAACAGTAAGTCCCTGGCCAGGGATGATGAGATTTACTGGTAAAAGTTATCAGTAGTTTCTCGAACTGTTATGAGCCATACATCGGCATGACTTATCAAGTTACTGGAGTCTAACGATTCTACCCCTAGACTCGATATGCGATATATCAAACGAAAAGACCGAACTGTACGATAAGTGTTACTTATAGGCTTCATGGAAGTTTGGACAAGCTTGCTTGTTGATCTTCTAATCGCTCAATACCTGGGTAGCCGTTATGTCCAGCTAGTACCGCTGACGGCTTGTAGGTGATTGATGTGATCATCACCTACTGCTGGCGTATTGATGAGTCTTTAGAGTCCCATACAGAAGTTTTCTAGTTCAAGCGAAATGAAGTAGGGCACATATGCTGATATGTGTGGGCCTGATTAAATACGAGTATGCGATACCGTATTCTAATCTGGCGGTTATTTGATATCAGTTAGGTTATATGTGATATAACCGGATTATTGAATCAAGTGCTGATTTGATAATGTGATATACAGATAAATGATATTAGTCGGTAATATGAGATATAACCGGATTATTAAATCAAGTGTTGATTTAATAATATGATATATATTTATATTTGATATAATTATATATTAACTAATATTATTGCTCACTAATTATTTGCTTATCTTTATATATATATATATATATATATATATATATATATATATATATATATATATAATATGAAGCATGGTTGACTTTCTATTTTTTAGAAAATAGAAAATGAGGTGGAAAATGGGTGACTTTTTATGGAATGGGTGAAGTATGGCTTTGATGATTATTATATTGGTCTTCACTCACTATTGAAGCATGGTTCTAATTGTTTATTTGGAAATTATGGATGCTTCAATGAATGAGGTATTTTGATGAGTCAGTCTTCATTCTAGACAACATTTGAGCTCCTTGCTCTCTAGCTCTCTTCATCTTCCTCCTCACTTCCTCCAAGCTCAATCCCTCACATGAGTTGTGAAACCTTGAGCTTGTAAGAATCCTAGTGAGCAAACAAAACCCCTACTTCACCATCCTATACTTGATTAGCAATTAAGTATAGTGTGTTTTCTTCACTAAAGAGTTTAGTGAAGAGCTAGCTTGGATTAGCGGAGCTTCGGGTGGATCATCTTCGGCACGAAGATCGCAAAGGAAGCTCTATCCAACTTCAAGTGGAGTCGCGTGGACTACTACACGGAGTTTGAGAATAGAAGGACATGGTCTACAAAGGTTGTACTCTCTTTTCTCTTAGTTTAGTTTTATTATATCATCATAGATAACCCTAATAATTTAGTTAGATTCTAGGTTAGTGTTCCTTAGCATACCGAATTTTTGAAAATTGCATGATCGATGCCCGTTTTAACCCTATGGTGCTGTTAAGAAACACTTTCATAGTCGAGCCTCGCGGCCAGCCTTCTCCATGCCAAAATGAAAATTATATAACAAATAATTTTGATATAATTTTTATGAATAAATGTAAGAAAAATGGGTATAAAGCTAAATTTTTTAAGGCTCATGGCTCATGTGCAAAAAAAAAAAAAAGCACATGCGGTATGAGATGGGCAAAATACCATTTTGTAAAGCCCAAGGGGTAATGTATAAATTTGTAAGCCTATATAAGGCAACATGATGAAATGGAAAAAAGAAGAATGCATTCCCCATCAAATCTCTAGGCTTTGTGCCTCTATCCTCACTCTCTCAAGTTCTTCCTCTTCATTTTTCAGTTAAATCAAGAGCTTAGCTCACTTTTTTTTCAAAACTAAATAAAGTTTACTGAAGGAGAGTTTAACTCTCATATCCGATAAAAAAAAGGAGAAGAAGGGAAATCCACCTCCCAAGACTCCATCAAGAGAAGAAAAGGCGTCTCTTTTCATCATCCAAGATCTAAATTTTAGAATTTCAGGAGAACCCATTTTGGGTTTATTCTCAAAAGAGAAAGCAGGAAATGTTTCGGAGTTTAACTCCACAATAAAAATTCTTTTGGAGTTTAACTCCACAATAAAAATCGTTTTAGGAGTTTAACTCAATTTAAAATCTTTTGGAGTTTAACTTCGCAATAAAAAAAATATCTTTTGGAGTTTAACTCCACAATAAAAATCATTTTAGAGTATTACTCCACAATAAAAAAATCTTTTGGAGTTGAACTCCATAAAAAAAATCTTTCGGAGTATAACTCTATTAAAAAAAATAAAAATTAAAAAAAAATCTTTTTTAGCACCTGCTCCCTCTCTCGTGAGGGAGAGGGAGCTCGCACCAAGTAGGAGCTTTCCCCATGTGAGGGGGAGGCTCCCACTTTGGGAGCCCTTGCTCCCTCTCACGTGAGGGAGAGGGAGCTCCCACTAAGTGGAAGCTTTCCCCGTCTCACGTGAGGGAGAGGATCCCACTAAGTGGGAGCTCCCCACTCTCCCTCATGTGGGGAAGGGGCACTCCCTCCTTTTTTTTTTCTTTTCTTTCTTTTTTCTTTTTTTCCTTTTTCCTTTTTTATGTTTTTTTTAGTTTAACTCCATACAGAATCTTTTAAGTGTTTAACTCCAAATGAATTCTTTTGGAGTTTAACTCCATAAAAAATATTTTTTTGAATAAAAGGAAATTTAACTCCATACAGAAACTTTTGGGAGTTTAACTCCAAATAAAATTGTTTTTGGAGTTTAACTCCAAATAAAATCTTTTGGAGTTTAATTCTATAAAAAAAATTTCTTTGTATAAAATGGAGTATAACTCTATAAATAACCTTTTGGAAGTTTAACTTCGAATAAATTCATTTTTGAAGTTTAACTCCAAATAAAAAATTTTGGAGTTTAACTCCATTAAAAAAATGTTTTTTTGAATAAAAAAATAAATAATAATAATAATAAATTATTTTTCACAAATAGAATAGAAAAAATGAAATAAACATGCCCTTCTGCATTGCTTTCAAACACCGACACTTCACATTGAGGTCGCATAACTATTTTGACCCGTCAATCGAAGATTTCATCGCTCTAAGAGCGATGAGTAATTAACGGCGGCTTAGTCCGTGGCTGCCGGAGATTTAGATCCCCACAATCAATAAACCCCAGTGTACCCCCAGCAGGGGGAATCTGTACACGCCTGACAAGCGACGCGTATTCCCAACTCAGTGGGGGTAGAAAAAAACACCCTACAGTTAGTGTAAGCATGCTATAGACTCAATAGACGGTTTTAAAGAAAGCGGAAGTGACGAATTTTAAAATTCATGTGACCTAAAGCATGCTAACCCTAGAATCATACCAAATACATAAACTTGAGACAAACTAGAGAGAACTAAACTACAAAATGTAGAGTCTACAACCTTTGTAGCACGACAGCCTTCTTTTATTGAACTCCGGTGGTGGTCCTAGCCCCCGGGATCGAGCTTAAAATCGGTCTTCTTGGTCGAAGATGATCCACCTTGAGAATCCTCTAACACAAGCACCAAATTCACAAACTAATGCATGTGACTAAACTAATGACACTAATTTGCCAAAAAAGTGTTACTAGATGTAGATTATGTTTGCTCTCAATATTTCTTCTATTTTCCTATTCTTTTCTTACTTAGAACTCAACAGAGAGAGAAAGAGTAAGAGAATGAGAATGAAATTAGGATCAAGATGAGATCAAGAGATTAGCCATGCTTATCTCTTTTGATAAAATAAGAATGAGTCATAGCATCCATAAACTTCTACAAAAAATGACTCATTCTTTTATTTAAAAGAAAAAATAAATAAATCACTTTGATCTCATCTTATTTCCAATGTGATTCTCATACATACATCTACCATGTATCAACACACATATTATTTTATGTTTATAACATATATAAATATAATTAAAGAGAAGAAAAATAAGTAAGCATGATATTAGTTAATGTATATCTATATCAATATATAATTACACATTTAATTATTAAATCAACACTTGATTTAATAATCCGGTAATATCAATATATATACCGGCTAATGATTTAATAATCCAGTTATATCAATATATATACCGGCTATTATTATGAAACGCTCGATTAAAATACGTGTATCAAATATACGTGTTTAATCGAACTCCTGCACGTATCTCTATACGTGCCCTATATCGTTTCGCCTGTGCTCGAAAATCACTATGTGAGACTCTAAAGACTCAACAATACGCAAGCAGTAGGTTAGGATCATATCCATAGCTCACAAGCACGCCAACGGTATTAGCTGCACGTAACGGCTATCCTAGTATTGATCGATAATGAAGATAAGCAAGCTCATCCAAAATCCTACAGAGCCAGAAAGTGACATCTCCGTACAGTCCGGTCTCTTCGTCTTAGATTGTCGCATATCAAGTCTGGGGGATGAAATCTGTCAGACCCCCAATAACCTGATAAGTCATGCCGATCAGTGACCTATAACTACTATAGATATAACTGATAACACTTATCAGTTTATCTCATCGGTCCTGGCCAGAGACTTATGGTTACAGCCGATCAGGGACAGCACGACATCAACTCTCCATACCGGGAGAGACGAAACCCTTCAGATCGCTTACTTCTTCCATATGGTTCAGGAATGCACCCAACTAAAACATGTTTGCACGGCTCTTTAAAACCGTGATAGGGTAATAATCAAAGCATAGTGAGAAACGCATAAGACACTATGATGATCTCAGGTCTACAGACTATCATGTACTCATGCCACCATAGAACTGCTATCTGACGATAGGTATAATACCATCCAGGAGTTTTCGGGCGAAACTCATTCTCCAATGAGCACCTGTATACAATCTTTGGTTTCAAACACCAATGGCTTCTCCAATGAACATCCATCACCCCGCTTGGGGTCAAGAAACGTGTACAGTAGTCTACTCTGGAGTATCAATGCCCAGTCTCGATACTCTCACGTCTAGGAACATTTAAGGATGTGCTTATGGACTACCCAGATCCCACCAGTACTATCTTATTCATAATCGTGGTAGTCAAGCAAAGATCCTACGGGCATTATCAATATGTATTAGCGATAGTAATAACAAGTAGAAACTATACACATGAATGATAAAGAAAAACCAAATAGAATACTATCATATCGAGCAAGACTGTCCTGTGTGTGTGTGTGTGTATATATATATATATATATATATGTCCAAGTTTCCACTATATCATACAATAATGGCATTTAGGGCATACATATCTAACAGCTAACACCGTCGCTTGTTGCTTCTGCAAGGGATTCGGGCTCCTCCGAATCTGTGTACAAAATAAAGTCGGTGACAAGTTTATCAGGCAGCATCCTATCTTGTGTAGATCTCTTCGGATCAGGTATATCTGGTTGCTGAACTTGGTCACCAACCTGTTCTTGAATCTGATCCTGCATTACAGTTTCCTCCAATTCTGATCTCCACCTGTGGGTACTGTTCTCTCTCTTGAGTTCTATCTAACTCGACGAACTCATGTATTGCACCATCCTTGGCTTCTCTTCTTTGTAAAAGCGTTGCTCATTAAAGATGACGTTCCGGTTTCGTATTACCTTTTTGCTTGTGTAATCTCACAGTCGATATCCGAACTCATCTCTATCATACCCGATGAAAGTACACTTCCTAGACTTGGAGTCAAGCTTACTCCTTTCCACCTTATCAATCGAAGAATACGTAGTACAACTAAATACTTTTAGGTGCGAGTAATTTTTCGGTTTGCTTGACCAAATTTCTTCCGGAATGCCTCCATCAAGCGCACTTGCCGGGCTTCTGTTGATCAGATACACAACAGCATCAACAGCTGCTGCCCATAGGAATTTTGGCACATCCGCATCCAAGGTCATGCTTCTCACACGCTCTAGTATCGTCTTGTTTCATCCTTTCAGCGATGTGTTCATACCATAATATTGCATTATTATATTCCCCATTCTTATTCATAAACATGTGCTTTTGACGCATGTCTGCTACATATTACAGGTTACAGGTTCTTGGACAGAAAACAGTGAAAACAGCGAAAAGACGATGCAAAAGTGGACTTTGACCAACAAACAGAAGACTCTTGATCAAGCTTACATCAAAGATAAAATTCACAAAGCATAAGGCAATGCAAGGTCCAAGATTACAAAGCGAACGGTTAAAAGTCCACTGCATATCTTTAATCGGACTTTAAGGGGCTTTTGACCAATTCAGATTTGGTGGGGATTTCATCACCCTTCCCAGGACCCCAGAAATCACATAAGGCATATGCATTGACCATCTATTAATTAAAAAAATACTAGACTCAGCCCTAAGGACTTCGAGCTCAATAGGACAGAGGACTAGTTATAGGCATCAGCCGTTTATCCTAACCTGATGATCAGTCGAAAATACTGCATTTTTAACACGGCAATTTCCCTATCAATTGCATTCATCTAGAGCCGTTCGGCATTCATATAGCATATATTAGCAAAACAGTCGTAAAATATCAGATTGCATGTGTTAGACTTTAAAACCGGCATTTCTAGGGAAATTGACTGTAATTCATAACATTGCATCATTCTTGCATAGCGCAACTTATGTTTCGAAGTCTGTGCAGGAAATTACAGAAGAATGGTCAAATTTACATAACAAAGACTGTTAAAAAGACGCCAGCTCATGGATTTGAAATCTGGCAATGAGCTAAAAGGCATTCAGAGATTCAACATATCATAAAGTACACCTGAAGACAGAAGAAGGCAACATGTGAAAAATGAAGCCCTAAGGAAGCCACTTGGCCACGGAACCGCGGCCGGAGCCGTCTTGCGCCGCGGTTCCGCGGCGGCTATGACACGTCAGCAGGAACTTTTTAGCTCAGACCTCTTCTCTCAAGTTAAGCACCTCAGAAAGCCTCTGTAAGTTCCAGAAAACTCCTGAACATTTTGCCAAATCAGCAAGCCATTGGGTTCTAAACTAAACACTCCAAGCTTCCACAACAAGCTTCACCTTAACTACATTAAGAGTCTAGAACCTTCTCCCTAACCTCCTAGCTTAAGGAAGAATCTAAGCTCCTAACTAACTACTTCTAGAAGCCTCTCCCTATAACAAAATTTTGGAGGGAAATTCAAATTCAAAATCCTAGATCTAGGGTTTTGGAAACCTATAAAAAGGACCCTAGGCCTCTCTTGAAAAGGTTGTTCAATTTGTTGTTCCTCAATTCATTTTATTGTTGAGTGTTGTTCTATCACCTCTTCAACCCAACTCTTGCCACCTCCAAACCCTAACCCTTATCCAATCAAGAAACCTCAAATTCAAGATCCTTTGAGTGCAAGCAAAGAAAGCCTTCAACTATCCTTTAGAAGCGAAGCCGGTCTTCATCGGAGCATGAGATCCAAGCCGATCCGCGACTCAAGGAGCCGATGCAACGCTAGATTCGACAATTTTGTTCCTTCTCAAATTCTTGTAGCCTTGAGCAATGTGTAACAATTTTTGGAATAAATAAAGGTGAAGATTCTTTTAACTTGCTTATATTTCAATTCGAGCATTATGATTCATCTTCAATTCTTGAATGTATTCTTTGTGATGATGCTTGAATAAAACTTCGCTCGTGGAGGAGTCGAGATGATCGTAGAATGATGATGTTGATGAATTTTTAAACGTTTTCTTATGTCCTATAATGATTGTAAATTCTTGAAAATTGAATGATCGATGATCTAGATCGATGCGAAATGCGTTCTTGATTATTTTCGCACGATCTAGAGATAAGCGATCAATCATTCGATTTCCTAGAAGCTATCTAGTGAATGTGATTCATCGAAAGGACAAAGGATAGGATGAGGAAACCCTAATTTCTCGCAAGATCCTTAATCCTCGATAAATCTACATCGATTTAGCATCAATTTGTTAATAGATAAGAAACGGTAATTTCTAGTCTTCTTCACATCTACGATCTAATCGATTTTTACGAGCTTTACTTCAAATCTTGAAACTTAAATCGATTGGAATTATATCAATTCTTGATTCTTGATGTTTAACGCTTTCTTGATTCTTGATTAGATCTAGTTGATTCTTGAAATTCATTGATATAAATCTTGAATCGTTTGCTTTTCTTTTCTATTAAATTTTCAATTCAAAACAAAACAACTAAGAATGAATCGCACAATCCCTGTGGACGATCCGCACTTACTAACGCGCTACATTCGACACCGTTATTGATTACGGTCAAATAATTCTTTGATTGTGATTTCTATTCATTTTCTAAACCGACACACAAAGAAACGATCAAGCACCTGACTTTGCGGTGTCTAGGCAAGTGTGTCAAGGCAAGTGGTTACTTAATTAGGACCGCTACTTGTAGCGGGGAGCCTTTCACTTACCTGGCCGCAATTGGCAGTGAAGATGCGGTTTGAGGATCTATCTCTAGCCCTTTGGAACAGTTAGGAGCTGTCTAGCTGACCTAGGTGACCCTAGAGTTAGGCCTGATTGTGCATTTTTGGTTGATCGAAAGTGTGTCTTAGCCTTTTATCAAAAATATTTTTTGCAAACAGTTCCAAATAAATTAAAAAAAGAGGGAAAAAGAAAAAAATCTTTTATAAAAAAAACTTGCGTCTCAACCCCTACCGAATCTTTTATACAAACCTGTTCTGACGAATTCTCTCAATTCACTCAAGCCATGAAATCACTCTTGTCAAATTTCATAAAGGTGTCGGCTGAGGTTAGATCTTCTGTCAGTGAGATAATGAAAAACTCAGCGTTCCAAGCTGAGAGTATCAGATCGATGGAAGCTGAAATTGCACGACTTAAAGCCGAAATGAGTGCGAGAGAAAAAGGGAAATTCCGTCTCAACCCCTACCGAATCCTGGGCATTACAATGTAAATGCCGTCACAACGTTGAGATCGGGAAGAGCGCTGAATAACCATGTTGCGGAAGAAGTTGATGATATTGAAAATCATATCAACACCCCGGCTGAGACCTTTCCTCACACACACACTTCCACTTCTGATCATTGTTCTTCTACCCCACTGCCTTCTCATGAGCCTATTCTCCATTTCCCACTAGGCTCGACACCTCAGTATAGCTCTTCTAGTTCTCCACAGACGATCCCCACTCTTCTTTTGGGATCACGTCTACCCCCACTTCCTTCTCCTATGATGGACCCAGCGCTTATTGCTAAAGCTCCTTACCCGAATCGGTTAAGGGGTAACAAATCGAGTTCACATATGGAGAAAATTATGGAAATGTTTGAACAGGTTAACATCAACATCTCTCTCCTAGAGCGATTCAACAAGTCCCCGCTTATGCGAAAATTCTTAAGGACTTGTGCACTAGGAAGAGGAAGACTCAAGTGCTAAAGAAGGTCTTCATGTCTAATAATATTAGCACTGCTTTTATCCCACAGCTACCAAAGAAACGTAAGGACCCAGGATGTCCTACGATATCGATTTCTATTGGGGGTAAAAACATAAATCGTGCTCTTTTAGATCTTGGCGCAAGTGTTAACCTACTTCCATATTCTGTCTATGAGCAGCTAGGGATTGGAGAGTTGAAACCAGCTCACTGCACTCTCCAAATGGCAGACCGTTCGATCACCAAACCTAGGGGTGAACTAGAGGATGTGTTGATAAAGGTCAGGGAATTTGTATTCCCTGTAGACTTCATTGTTCTTGATACACAACCTGTAGCAAACCCCCGGAGCCAAATTCCTGTGATTTTGGATCAACCTTTCCTTTCCACTTCCAACGCCATTATTAACTGTAGAAATGGTTTAATGAACTTATCATTTGGACATATGACCATTGAACTAAACATCTACAAAGTTGGAAGTCAGCCATCAGAACCCTCTGCTCATATTCTTGATGTGTGCTCTGTCCACGAGATTGCTCCCGAAAGTTGCGGAGTTGATGAACTTTGCTTTACAGATCTCGACGACACTACCACATCATTGTTTGATCTTACACATGATCTTAGTGAGGACACATTTCCCACACTTGAGTCCGACACTCCTGACCTATCACCACCCGAGTCTGTATCTTTCACAGGCTATGAGTTTCTTTATGACTCCAAAAATCACTCGATGATCCCACCTTCTATTATTTCTCCGCCAGCATTAGATCTCAAAATTTTACCTTCTCATCTTAAATATGCTTATTTAGGTGAAAATGAGTCCTTACCGGTTATCATATCCGCTTCTCTAGCATCAGAGCAAGAGAATGCACTTTTATCGGTATTGAGGTCTAATAGAGAGGCGTTTGGTTGGACTATGGCGGACATCAAAGGGATTAGCCCCTTGATTGTAGAACATCATATACAAGTGATGGATGATGCCAGACCAACTCGGGAACCACAGAGACGGTTAAATCCGGTCATGAAGGAAGCGGTAATGAAAGATATCGTCAAATGCCTTGATAATGGTATTATATACCCAATCTCCGATAGCCAATGGGTGAGTCCTATACATGTTGTCCCTAAGAAATCCGGCATCACTGTTATTACCAATGAGGAAAATGAGTTGATTCAGACACGCGCCCAAACTGGGTGGCGTGTATGTATTGATTATAGAAAACTCAATGCCGACACGAGAAAAGACCACTTTCCTCTACCTTTCATTGATCAGATGCTGGAATGCTTAGCTGGACGTGAGTATTATTGCTTTATGGACGGATACTCTGGCTATAATCAGGTCCCCATAGCCAAAAAGGATCAAGATAAAACCACTTTTACTTGTCCTTTTGGTACCTTTGCTTACAGACGCATGCCCTTTGGGTTATGCAATGCTCCCGCTACCTTTCAGCGGTGTATGATGGGGATATTCTCTGACATAGTTGAGAATTTTTTGGAGATTTTTATAGACGATTTCTCGATTTTTGGAGACTCTTTTTCCGATTGCCTATCGAATCTTGATGCAGTTCTTACTCGTTGCAAAGAGAAGAACTTAACCTTGAACTGGGAAAAATGCCATTTCATGGTCCAAGAGGGAATTGTGCTTGGACATGTTATTTCACGAAAAGGCATTGAGGTTGACAGAGCTAAAATAGATGTCATTCAAAACCTTCCTCATCCTAAAAGCGTCAAGGATATTCGATCATTTCTTGGCCATGCGGGCTTTTATAGGAGATTCATTAAGGATTTTAGCAAAATTGCTAGACCCTTAACTCTTCTCTTGGCCAAGGATACAACCTTTCACTTTGACTCGGATTGTGAGGCAGCATTCGACTCACTCAAACATTCCCTCACTACAGCTCCCATTCTATCATCTCCAAATTGGGACTACCCCTTTGAGCTTATGTGTGATACATCAGATTTTGCAGTTGGTGCAGTCTTAGAACAGCACATTGAAAGGATACCACGCGTGATCTATTACGCAAGTAAGATCCTGAACGATGCTCAAATTAACTATACAACTACCGAAAAAGAACTTTTGGCGGTTGTATCTACATTAGAAAAATTCAGGCCTTACTTGATTGGCTCACCAATAGTTGTGTTCACTGACCACTCCGTCTTGAAACATCTTTTGGCGAAGAAAGATGCAAAAGGTAGGCTAATACGTTGGATCCTTCTATTACAAGAATTTGATCTTGTTATCAAAGATAAGAAAGGATGTGAAAACGTTGTAGCCGACCATCTGTCACGCATCTCTTCTTCCCCATGACCCTGCCGATCAATGATTCGTTTCCGGACGAACAACTCTTGAGCGTATCTAATGAACCTTGGTTCAGGAATATTGTGAACTATCTTGTCACGGGACTGATACCCAGTGATTGGTCAAAACAGGAAAAACACCGTTTTCTATCCCAAGTAAAACACTTTTACTGGGATGATCCATATCTGTTTAAATATTGTCCTGATCAGATCATTCGCCGGTGTGTCCCGAATGAGGAGTTCAAGAGTGTTCTATCTTTTAGTCATGATCAGGCCTGTGGGGGTCACTTCGGTCCTAAAAAGATGGCGGAGAAGGTTTTACAATGCGGATTTTATTGGCCGACCTTGTTCAAAGACGCATTTGACTATTGCAAAACCTGTACACAGTGTCAGTACACGGGTAGAATTTCCCGGAGAAATGAAATGCCACAGCAACCCATCTTAGTGGTTGAAATTTTCGATGTTTGGGGCATTGACTTTATGGGTCCCTTTCCCAACTCCTTTGGGAATTCGTACATACTGCTTGCGGTTGATTACGTCTCAAAGTGGGTTGAAGCCTTTCCATGTCGCACTACTGACAAAAAGGTTGTCATTAAGTTCTTAAAAGAAAACATCTTTTCGCGATTTAGACACCCACGCGCTATCATTAGCGATAATGGGACACATTTCTGCAACAGGTCTTTCGAGACTCTGATGAGGAAATACGCAATCAACCACAGACTTTCTACGCTCTATCATCCCCAAACGAGCGGGCAAGCTGAGATTTCGAATAAACAGATCAAACAAATCTTGGAGAAGACTGTTGCTAAGAATAGAAAAGATTGGTCGACCAAACTGACGGATGCTCTTTGGGCATTCCGAACTGCATTTAAAACCGACCTAGGGATGTCTCCATATATGTTAGTGTTTGGGAAGGCATGTCACTTGCCAGTCGAGATTGAGCATATAGCATTGTGGGCTATTAAGGAAATCAACTTTGACCTAAACCAAGCCTGCAACTTTCGGAAGCTGCAATTAAATGAGCTAAGCGAACTCCGCGATGAAACTTATGATAACGCTGTAATCATAAAGAATAGGACTAAGGTTTTTCATGATAAAAATATTTTGAGGAAAACATTTTCACCTGGTCAACAAGTCCTTCTTTATGATTCACGACTACACCTTCACATGGGTAAGCTTCGATCTCGGTGGAAGGGACCTTTTGTCGTGCAGTCTGTATACCCACACGGGGCAGTAGAAGTAGAAAATGTTAAAAACGGCACATTTTTCAAAGTGAATGGACATAGACTAAACCCATATTTTTCCACTGATCCCACGGAGGAGCTCCTGTTCTTACAGGAGCCATTTTATCTTGATTAAAATTCCTCCGTCTCACCTCCATATCCGGTATATTACTGCATCATCTTTTGAATGGAGGTGAGTGAAAAGAATAAGTTTGGGGGAAGATCTTCACTTATATATTTTTCCCCCGCTAATAAATTCCTCCCAGGCTTACAGTTTTTGTAGGTATAGCGGTTGGTAACAGTGAGGACACTGTTGAAAACAAGTTTGGGGGAGGTTTGTGCTTATTTTTGCATCATTTGCATATCATTTGCATAAGCACAAAACATTTCTTTAAAAAACCTATTCAAATTTAAAAATTTTCAAAATCCATAAAAATTTAAAATTTTCAAAATATAAAAATATTTTAATATTTAAACTTTTTTTTGTATATAAATAAGATAATAAAAGTTTAGATAATGAAAAATTACATCTATGAGATTAGAAAAATTTAAGAAAACCAAGAAAATTAGAAGTTTTCTTATACGAACTAGTAATAAGTAGTTATGAGCCGTTGTCCCAAGGGTTAGTAAGATGAAAGAAGTCACTAATCTGAGGATAAAAATAAGTCTGAAAAATAGTTTCTATTCTGGAATCCAAACATTTTGAACGTTGATACCCTGCTATTCGCACTTACACACGTCTTGAAGCCCGGGATAGTAGAGAATACCTTGAAATGCTCTTGTCTTAAAGCCGATGTATGAAGGAAATTAAAAAAAATGAACAAAATATAAAAATGGTGAGAAAAATGGACACTGGTTTTTTTATCGCCAAGACAGTAATAAAAAAATATAGCGAGGGTGCCTCTTCACCTAGTGCCCTAAGGCCAACTGGTCTGGGAGTCACTGCTAAGTCTTAGGTGGTGCAAGACGAGGAAAAACACCAAATAAGCAAACACATGAGTAATCGGTCAGTTAGTACCTCAAGAAGTATTAACGGTCGCATGAAAGTGTGTGAGCAAATTCATCTAAATATTCATTAATTAAAAAGTACTAAGGTGGATGGACAAGAGTATGATAGCTTGAATTGAATTCTCCGGATGTAGGGATGTTCTTTACACACACGCAGGTTATATGATCGATGTTTGGAAGAAAGATAGGAATGAAGAATAAGACGATATTTTATTGAGGGAGGACGTGATTTCTGACATTTTTTCATGACTATTAAGATGGCCTCATGACAACCGAAAAGCTGGCTTAGTTGGAAACCCTAATTTTCAAGGCTTTTCTTTTAGGATTCTTTTCTTTAAATGTAATATTCATGATCTTCCTTTTATTATTGGATTTTGTGGGTGCAATCCGCTGAAAACCCTCAGGAGACAACACTCCTCCTACTAGGGACACCTAGAGGTTTAAAGGCTTGTTGCACGTGCTCAGTGCAATCGTGTTGCCTACGAAAGTGTACTAGTTAGTTTTTCTCTTTCTTTATTTTCTCCTTATCCTTTTAATAAAACAGTTCGCTCGAGATGACCGAAAATAAGTTTGGGGGAATTTGATTAGTCGAAAATACTGCATTTTTAACACGGCAATTTCCCTATCAGTTGCATTCATCTAGAGCTGTTCGGCATTCATATAGCACATATTAGCAAAATAGTCGTAAAATATCAGATTGCATGTGTTAGACTTTAAAACCGGCAATTCTAGGGAAATTGACTGTAATTCATAACATCACATCATTCTTGCATAGCGCAACTTGTGTTTCGAAGTCTGTGCAGGAAATTACAGAAGAATGGTCAAATTTACATAACAAAGACTGTTAAAAAGACGCCAACTCATGGATTTGAAATTTAGCAATGAGCTAAAAGGCATTCAGAGATTCAACATATCATAAAGTACACCTGAAGACAGAAGAAGGCAATATGTGAAAAATGAAGCCCTAAGGAAGCCACTTGGCCGCGGAACCGCGGCCGGAGCCGCCTTGCACAGCTGTTCCGCGGCGGCTATGACACGTCAGCAGGAACTTTTTAGCTCAGACCCCTTCTCTCAAGTTAAGCACCTCAGAAAGCCTCTGTAAGTTCCAGAAAACTCCTGAACATCCTGCCAAATCAGCAAGCCCTTGGGTTCTAAACTAAACACTCCAAGCTTCCACAATAAGCTTCACCTTAACTACATTAAGAGTCTAGAACCTTCTCCCTAACCTCCTAGCTTAAGGTAGAAGCTAAGCTCCTAACTAACTACTTCTAGAAGCCTCTCCCTATAAAAAACTTTTGGAGGGAAATTCAAATTCAAAATCCTAGATCTAGGGTTTTGGAAAACTATAAAAAGGACCCTAGGCTTCTCTTGAAAAGGTTGTTCAATTTGTTGTTCCTCAATTCATTTTGTTGTTGAGTGTTGTTCAATCACCTCTTCAACCCAACTCTTGCCGCCTCCAAACCCTAACCATAATCCAATCAAGAAACCTCAAATTCAAGATCCTTTGAGTGCAAGCAAAGCAAGCCTTCAACCATCCTTTAGAAGCGAAGCCGGTCTTCATCGGAGCATGAGATCCAAGTCGATCCGTGACTCAAGGAGCCGATGCAACGCTAGATTTGACAATTTTGTTCCTTCTCAAATTCTTGTAGCCTTGAGCAATGTGTAAAAATTTGTGGAATAAATAAAGGTGAAGATTCTTTTAACTTGCTTATATTTCAATTCGAGCATTATGATTCATCTTCAATTCTTGAATGTATTCTTTGTGATGATGCTTGAATAAAACTCCGCTCGTGGAGGAGTCGAGATGATCGTAGAATGATGATGTTGATGAATCTTTAAACGTTTTCTTAAGTCCTATAACGATTGTAAATTCTTGTAAATTGAATGATCGATGATCTAGATCGATGCGAAATGCGTTCTTGATTATTTTCGCACGATCTAGAGATCAACGATCAATCATTTGATTTTCCAGAAGCTATCTAATGAATGTGATTCATCGAAAGGACAAAGGATAGGATGAGGAAACCCTAATTTCTCGCAAGATCCTTAATCCTCGATAAATCTACAGCGATTTAGCATCAATTTGTTAATGGATAAGAAACGGTAATTTCTAGTCTTCTTCACATCTACGATCTAATCGATTCCTACGAGCTTTACTTCAAATCTTGAAACTTAAATCGATTGGAATTATATCAATTCTTGATTCTTGATGTTTAACGCTTTCTTGATTCTTGATTAGATCTAGTTGGTTCTTGAAATTCATTGATATAAATCTTGAATCGTTTGCTTTTCTTTTCTATTAAATTTTCAATTCAAAACAAAACAACTAAGAATGAATCGCACAATCCCTGTGGACGATCCGCACTTACTAACGCGCTACATTCGACACCGTTATTGATTGCGGTCAAATAATTATTTGATTGTGATTTCTATTCATTTTCTAAACCGACACATAAAGAAACGATCAATCACCTGACTTTGCGGTGTCTAGGCAAGTATGTCAAGGCAAGTGGTTACTTAATTAGGACCGCTACTTGTAGCGGGGAGCCTCCCACTTACCTGGCACTTACCTGGCCGTAATTGACGGTGAAGATGCGGTTTGAGGTTCTATCTCTAGCCCTTTGGAACAGTTAGGAGCTGTCTAGCTAACCTAGGTGACCCTAGAGTTAGGCCTGATTGTGCATTTTTGGTTGATCGAAAGTGTGTCTTAGCCTTTTATCAAAAATCTTTTTTGCAAAAAGTTCCAAATAAATAAAAAAAAAGAGGAAAAAAGAAAAAAATCTTTTATAAAAAAAACTTGCAACTTGTCGCGAAAAAAGTCCTTGCACCCCACCACCACTCACTTTCTTCTCATTGACGTTATCTTAATTACCTCCACATTCTGTTTTTCTTTTTTCTGACTACACTACCCCTTTAGTGTATGTCACTTTGGACTAGGGACACTAGCGCCCGATTAGTCCGTGTTTCGTTGGTACCCGGCAGACGAACCTTTCGACACAGAAGTCGAAATTCCCTCCATTTCCTTACCTCCACCTTCAAATTCTTCTTCCGAAGGTATGTCAGGACACAATCCCAACAACACCTTACCCATGGGACTGATTCCACCTCCGTTAGGTGCAAATAACCCGAATCTCCCGCCTGTTGTAGCGCCCCAACGAATCGCGCTCCAGGATCTCTTCTACCCCGTCCGCACCTTTTTACCTACCTGTCTTTCACCCCAACCGGTAAATGGGGACAATTTTGAAATAAAACCCCATTCATCAATATGCTGCCAAAATTTCATGGATTGGAATCCGAAGATGCTTATATCTTTATCAATAAATTCCAAAACATTTACGCCATGATGAAAACAACCTAATTAAGTGATGACGTTATAAGGCTAAGGGTCATTCTTTTCACCTTATGTGACTTAACCGAGAAGTGGCTATACAGCACAGCATCACATTCAATTCGAAATTGGGACGAGTTTGTTAAAGCTTTTCTTAAAAAGTTTTATGCTCATCACAAGACCGCGAGAATTCGCAATGAAATAATACAATTTTCCCTGCTTCCTTCCGAACCATTTTGGAAGTGTTTTGAAAGATTCAAAGACCTACTTGTTCAATGCCCTCAACATGGGATCGAAAGTTGGCAACGTTGCCAAACATTATACGAGGGATTGAACCCGGCAATGAAGCAGTTGCTAGAAACCATTTGTCAAGATCACTTTCTAACCAAATCTAGTGAGAAAGTATGGCGGTTTCTCGAGGATCTTAGTGAATAAACAATTCAGTGGGAGAGCACAAAGACCAACTCATCTTCTTCTATTGGTCAATCTAGGGCAGGCATACATCAAGTAGACATGTCTATTGCTATGAAGGCCGAGATGGCCGCACTTATGAAAAAGCTAGAAGCCATTGAAACCAAAATCTCATCGTCTTCTCCTGCTCCTGCTTTACCCCCACGAACTATTTGTGCTTGTTGTTCGGATCAATCACACCTTACCAAAGAGTGTCCTTACAATCCACCTGTTCAAGGACAAGATCAAGTCAATGCTGCATTTCAGCAACGACAAAAAAATGATTCTTACTCTTCGACATATAATCTGGGTTGGAGAAGTCACCCAAATTTTGCTTGGAATCAAAATCAACAACTCCAAGGAAACAACAACTTTCAAAGGTCTCCTCCACAACAACAAGCACCCCAACAAACTCAAAACCAGTAACCTTTCCAACCACAATCTCATCCAAATCAAACGAACAATTGGTTCAACCAAATGATGATAAGGTTATCTCGCTAGAAAAAAGTCTAGATGCGTTTCTCAAGCAATCTACAGAATCCGCAGCAAGATTGGAAAATTGCGTCCAGTTTTTAGTGCACAACAATGCTTCACAAGATCAAAGCATCAAATCTATTGAAGCACAAATTGCACAATTAACTGCTGCGTTGAGCGAGAGAGAAAAGGGAAAGCTTCCATCTCAACCATTGCCAAATCCCGGTCACACACAAAACGCATATCATAATCACAATGTAAATGCGGTGACCACGTTGAGATCCGGAAGAGTGTTGCAGAATAATGTGGGTACTAGTGATGACATCCCCGCCGGTGGTTCTTCTCTTTCTTCTCCTTCTTCCCTTCTTCCTCTTCACCCTCATCTCCTCCGCTAGAGCCTATTCTCCATTCTTCAAAAGGCTCTTCTTCTTCTCATCCGAACGGACCCACTTCTCACTTCAAGAACACACCCACATTGGGATCCGTTCCAACTCCACATTCTACTCCACAGACATTGGATCCAACTAATTTTCAAAATGCTCCATTTCTAAACAGGTTGAATCCCAATAAACCAACTGCACAAATGGAGAAGATTGTGGAGTTATTTAAACATGTTAGCATAAATATACCTCTCTTGGATACAATCCAACAAGTCCCTTCATACGCGAAAATCTTAAAGGGCTTATGCACTTCAAAGAGAAATTCATCTCAAATACCTAAGAAAGTGCTAGTGGCAAGTGCAGTGAGCAATGCTATTAACCAACCTCAACCCTTACCCCAAAAACGAAAGGACCCCGGCTGTCCTACGATTTCAATAACAATTGGGGATAAGAAAATCAATCGAGCACTTTTAGATCTTGGGTCTAGTGTTAACCTGCTTCCCTACTCCGTGTACGAATAATTAGGGGTTAGAGAGTTGAAACCCATTCGTTGTACTCTCTAAATGGCTGATCGATCAATCACCCATCCTAGGGGTGAGCTGGAGGATGTGTTGATCAAAGTTGGGGATTTCATATTCCCCGTTGATTTTATTGTTATGGACAAAAAACCTGTTGCTAACTCACGGAACCAAATTCCGGTGATCCTCGGTCGACCATTTTTGGCCATTTCCAATGCCGTAATAAACTGTCGCAATGGCTCCATGACTCTATCCTTCGGGAAGACGTCTAGTGAGTTCAATATTTACAAGTTAGGAAGTCTGCCCCCCCCCCCATGCCTAAAACTAGTAACAAGAAGTTTGCTCTATTCACGAAACCACGCAGAAGGACTGCGAGCTTGAAAGATTTTTGTTTGATGAAAACGGTTTTGACGCCACTAGTGCGTCCCTCCTTGAGCCTACCACAGTTGACACAACCGATATTGATTATGAATGTTTCACTTTTTCGGATGATGACGACTCACAGCCCGAATATGAGTCTTTTGAATTTTTGGATGAGTTAGTTAAAACATCTGAATCGGTTGTTTGCAGTGATTTCATGCCTGTGCTGGAGTCCTTTGAGTTCGAGGTAGATTCCCCAATTTTACCTATGATTCTTTCGCCTCCGAAACTCGAACTCATGCCCTTGCCGTCTCACCTTAAATATGCTTACATAGGTGAGAATGAGACCTTTCCCGTTATCATATCGGCCTCTCTAGCCCTCGAGCAAGAGAACCCCCTTTTAATGGTCTTACAAGATAGACGGCAAGTTTTCGTCTAGACTATCGCGGGCATCAAGGAGATTAGTTCCCTCATAATTGAATATCATATGCATATGATGAATGATGCCAAGTTGATAAAGGATCCACAGAAATATCTTGGGGATGGTGTGGTTAGTCAACCTTCTCCTTTAGAAGTTGAACCACCCCCATTTCTTTTAATAAGCTACGAGAATGCCAATATTCCACTGATTGCTGATCATTCACATTCTCGTTTTGATTCATCACAACATCATATCTATTCACTTCCATATTTTCCATACCACCACTTCTATCTTCCCCAATTATTTTTGGATCGGTACAACATGTTCTTCCACCAACCGATACTCTTTATAGATAAATTTTTTGAATGGTTGGTGTTGACATTTGGTCTTTGCAAAGTTTGGCAATGACGTTTAACATTGTTTCAATGAAGTTTTGGGGGGCCTTTCTGTATACAACAATTCAAATAAATAAAAAAAAGTTGTAAATAAATAAACAAGGAAGTGCCGACATTTTGACCCTCTTGGTATAGCATGACAGTGAGGACACTGTCAAATTTAAGTTTGGGGGTATGCTCGGTACGTCTTCTTTCTTCGCATTCATTTGTACATATATTTTTTTTTGCATTTGCATACTTATTTAAAAACCCATAAAAAATTGAAAAATTTCAAAAATTATAAAAATTATTGTATTCAATTTTGGCTTATTTGACTCGTGTTTGACAGATAGGTTAACTAGTTAGGAACAACTAGATCTTAGACTTAGTAAATTAAAAACCCTAAAAATAACCTTCTTTAGAGTTTAATGATAGAAAGTGTATGTCTTTGTAGTTTATTTAGAAATAGGAAAATTTTGAGTTCACTTCTTGGGCTAAGTCGAAGCAAAGGAAAAGTAATGATATTTTTATTAGAGTATAAGTTTGAAAAATAATTCCTAAGCTTAAGTCTAGATTCTGAAAATTTATATCCTACAATTTGCACAAACACGCACCTTGAAATTTAGAATAGTAGAGGAGACCATGAAATGCTCTTGTCTAAAGTCCTTAGTACGAAGAAAAGAAAATAAAAAAATACAAGTGTGAATAAAGAAAGAAAAAAATAAACACTGGTTTTTGTGATTACTTAAGGCTGCAAAAATAGAAAAAATATTTAGCGAGGTGCTTCATCACCTAGTGCCTTAGACCAACTGGTTTGGGAGTCACTGCTAAAAAGCCTTGGGTGTTGCAAGACTAGGAATTATGCTTTAATGTGCAAACACATCTTGTAATCGGTTGTTGGTACCTCAAGAAGTATTAACGGTCGCATGAAGGATGTGTAAGCAAAATTCATTTAAAAATTCGCCTATTAATAAGTACTTTGGACAACGGACGAGAGTATGATTGCTTGATTTGAATTTCCAAGTGTAGGGGTGATCTATACACACATGTAGGGATATGTGATTGGAGTTTAGATGAGAGAAAGGAATGAAGAATAGAACTTGTATCTTTAGTAGAGTTGATAAAAATTCCTAAGTGGAGATGGAACCCTAGAAGGAAAACTTAAGAAATGCCGAAAGCTAAGTAAATTCACTAGAACATGTATAATCTTAAGTTAAATGATGAGGAAGTGTGAAGAATATGGGTGGATAATTTATGAGTCGAAGATAATAGAGTTCTTGTTAGAAAAACTAATTGGAGAATAAAAGTTAATGTGCCAAATTGATAGGATTTTGTGGGTAGTATCCGCTGAAAACCCTCAGGAGACAACACTCCTCCTATTAGGGACATCTAGAGGTTTAACGGCTTGTTGCACGTGCTCAGTGCAATCGCGTTTCCCTGGGAAAGTGCGGTTAGGTCTTTGTGTTGAGAATAAAAAAATAAGTTTGCTCGAGGACGAGCAAAAGATAAGTTTGGGGGTATTTGTTCATACCATAATATTGCATTATTATATTCCCCATTCTTATTCATAAACAGGTGCTTTTGACGCATGTCTGCTACATATTACAGGTTACAGGTTCTTGGACAGAAAATAGTGAAAACAATGAAAAGACGATGCAAAAGTGGACTTTGACCAACAAACAAAAGACTTTTGATCAAGCTTACATCAAATATAAAATTCACAAAGCACAAGGCAATGCAAGGTCCAAAATTACAAAGCGAACGGTTAAAAGTCCACTGCAATTATTCACTAGAGATCTGGAGAAGACCTAGAAGCCCAATTGGAAAAGGACATATAGAAACAGGAATCACAAGTCAATAGAAGCCAGGCCCAGAAGTTGCAAAGTGCAACTCCCTCTTTTGGCCGCGGAACCGCGGCCTGGTATGGCCCGTGTTGGCGCAGAAAACTTTGGCGGTGCGCAGATTGTTTACTAGGTCTTTTCTTAGGGGTATTTTTGTAATAGCAGATGTGCGAGTCATTGTAACCCTAGGGTTTCCTATTCTCTATAAATAGGAACTCTAAATTCTGTATGAGCCTATGCCTCTTTTCATTTCACAAATTCAGATCTGTACTGCGTTGATGTTTGGAGAGAGCCATCAATAAAAATTAGTAAGTTACTTTTAATTCTTTGCTTTAGTTCTCTTTTAATTTAGAATGTCTTTTAATCCCCTAATGAGCGAGTAGTCTCCTCGCTTGTTAGGGTTAGCCTTAGGGAAAGGTTTGAAAGATGAGATCTCCCACCCCTTTCTTACCCCTTTTCACCTAAGAATTAGAACTCCATGCATACACGCACACGCCGCTCCCTGCGGCACCCTACCCCTCGAGGTAACGGTGATACCGTAGTATAAAGGACCGGGTGCGCATGTTTTCCATGGAGGTTAGGGTAAGGATCGATAAAGGAAGGACAAGAACCTAGAGGAAGAAATATCTTCCCAAAAGATTCTAATCCACTTTATTGATAATTACCATAACATCTAATTGATCTAAAATAGGGTATTGAAAGCGGTGAGGAAACCTTTGATCTCTCAACTTCCCCTAAGCCTAACCCTAGCAAAACTTAGATCTAGATAATTTTAGTTTAACTTAATTTGGTAGTTTTTAGATTTAATAAATCAATCCGAACAATCATCGGAATTAACTCGTTAGCGCGACTAGAAAAACACAAAATCCCTGTGGACCGACCCGTACTCACCAGCTACCTACAAGCGACGCCGTTCTTGATTGCGGTAAATTATTTTTGATCTATAAAACCTCTTTAATCATGATGCCGTTCTGTTGTGGCGTCTCCGGTACCGTTTTTAACCAACGAATACCCTTTTGTGAGCAAAATGTCTCGAACTCTTGTGTGCAATATTCCTCGCCATTATCGGACTTAAGGAAGTTAACTTTCAACCCCGTTTGTTTCTCCACCTGCGCAATCAAGTGTTTGAAGATACCAAACACATCGAACTTCTTCTTCATCGCATACACCCATATCTTCCAGCTTCCATCATCGATGAACGTCATGAAATACTGATTTCCTTCATAAGACTCTACTGAGGCCGGACCCCATACGTCTGTATGCACAATCTCCAGCTTCTTGGTCATTTTAGCCACGCCTCCAATATGAAATCTGAGTGGGCTTTACCTCCCACAAACGCATCTCTCACAAAACCCCAACTCCACCTTTTTCAGCCCCAAAAGAAGCCCCCTACCCGGAAGAATTTTCATGTTCTTCTCGCTGTGGTGCCCTAATCGTTTGTGCCTCAACGAAGTCTCCGAATCCATCGCTAATGCAACCGAACCTTCACTACTTCCATTGAAAGAATACAATGAATCATTCGTATTTCCCCTTACGATCATCAACGATCCTTTGGATATTTTCCACTGAGAGTTCCCAAACACCATCATGTAACCCTCGTTGTCTAGCTGACTTTTGGAGATTAGTTTTTTTTTCAAATCTGGAATATGAATAGCATTCTTCAACTTGATTTGTCCTCCTCCTGACGGTTGTAGTATGATCATCTTTTTGCCAACAATCTTGCACGGCTGACCGTTTTCTATCTTCACATGTCCAAGATCGCCTTGAACATACTCGCTGAAGTGATGCCGGACTGAAGTGCAATAAAAGGATGCTCCTGAATCTAAGGAACCAAGTATCCTCCTTTGTGTTCTCGCTCGCCGACAGACAAAGACTTTGTTCCTATGTTCTTTTGTAGACACCATATTTGCTATCTTTTCATCTGACTTCCCATCGAGTCTTTCTTTATGAGTCTACATTCGGTTTTTTGTGACCCTTCTTTCCAACAGTCGCCTTGGATCTTTCCTTTTGATTTTCCTCGACTCTTAGACTTGCCCTTCTCCCCTTTTCCCCTTTCCATCGTCCTGCTGCGGTTCTCCGTTGAAAATATAGAAGTTCTCGAACTCCCACTCGCAGCCTTTCTCGTCATCTCATCGTTTAATATTCAACTCACCACATCATTAAACGTGAGAGTCCCCGACATAGAGTTACTTACTGCCATCACGAGGTTTTCCCAACTCTCTGGCAATGAACAAAGAAATAAAAAGACTCAAATCTCGTCTTCAAACAGGATTGAAATGGATTCTAGTTGGCTCGTCACGCTGTTGTACTCGTTCAGATACTCCGGCACTGAACCGTTCTCTGCCATCTTCATGTTAAAAAGCTTCTTCATCAAGAATATCTTATTTGATGTTGAAGGCTTCTCATACAACTTGGCTAACGTTGTCATTAACGCCATGATTATCTTCTTCTTTGAGATGTTAAAAGCCACCTGCGGAGTCAACGATGGTCTTATCGTCGCTAGAGCTTTCCTATCCAAAAAATTCCACGCCTCATCGGTCATATTCTCGAGTTTTTCACCTAGCAACGGAAGATACAAATTCTTTTGGTATAGGTAATCCCCCATCTGTATACACCACCAATCATAATTGTGACCAGCGAATTTTTCGATCCTTATTTTATTCTCCGCCATCTTTCGTCTATATCGCAGCAAACCCAACTTTTCCTTCGATCTGAACCAATGCCTTCAAAATTATGATTTAAATAGATAGAAAAGAGGACACAAGTATCGTTACCCACCCTAAATTTAAATCGTAGAATTGAAAGATCCCTAAGTTCCCTAACCTCGCTCTGATACCCATTGTTGGGAGAAAGTCGATCCGCGGAACAATACTTACGACGCAACAAATCATGCAATCACACCACGCAATTAACAATGAAGGCAAAACGATAATAAAGTGTGAGAACAAGAAAATAGAATCACAAACCGATATCCGAACTCATCTCTATCACCTTTTTGCTTGTATAATCACAAACCGATATCCGAACAAGAAAAAGAGGACACAAGTGTTGCTCATCAAAGACGACGTTCCGGCTTCGTATTACATTTTCTCTTGTATAATCTCATAGCCGATATCCGAACTCATCTCTATTATACCCGATGAAAGTACACTTTCTAGACTTGGAGTCAAGCTTACTCCTTTCCGCCTTATCAATCGAAGAATACGCAGTACAACCAAATACTTTTAGGTGCGAGTAATTTTCTAGTTTACTTGACCAAATTTCTTCCGGAATGCCTCCATCAAGCGCACTTGCCGGACTTCTGTTGATCAGATTCACAGCAGCATCAACAACTGCTGTCCATAGGAATTTGGCACATCCGCATCCAAGGTCATGCTTCTCACACGCTCTAGTATCGTCTTGTTTCATCCTTTCAGCGATGCCGTTCTGTTGCGGCGTCTCCGGTACCGTTTTTAACCAACGAATACCCTTTTGTGAGCAAAATGTCTCAAACTCTTGCGTGCAATATTCCTCGCCATTATCGGACTTAAGGAAGTTAACTTTCAACCCCGTTTGTTTCTCCACCTGCGCAATCAAGTGTTTGAAGATACCAAACATATCGAACTTCTTCTTCATCGCATACACCCATATCTTCCGGCTTGCATCATCGATGAACGTCATGAAGTACCGATTTCCTTCATAAGACTCTACTGAGGCCGGACCCCATACGTCTGTATGCACAATCTCCAGCTTCTTAGTTGTTTTAGCCACGCCTCCAATATGAAATCTGAGCGGGCTTTACCTCCCACAAACGCATCTCTCACAAAACCTCAACTCCACCTTTTTCAACTCCAAAAGAAGCCCCTACCTTGAAGAATTTTCATGTTCTTCCGCTGTGGTGCCCCAATCGTTTGTGCCTCAACGAAGTCTCCGAATCCACCGCTAATGCAACCGAACCTTCACTACTCCCATTGAAAGAATACAATGAATCACCCGGATTTCCCCTTACGACCATCAACGATCCTTTGGATATTTTCGACTGAGAGTTCCCAAACACCATCATATAACCCTCGTTGTCTAGCTAACTTTTGGAGATTAGGTTTTTTTTCAAATCTGGAATATGAATAGCATTCGTCAACTTGATTTGACCTTCTCCTGATGGTTGTAGTATGATCGTCTTTTTGCCAACAATCTTGCACGGCTGACCGTTTTCTACCTTCACATGTCTAAGATCGTCTTGAACATACTCGCGGAAATGATGCCGAACTGAAGTGCAATAAAAGGATGCCCCTGAATCTAAGGAACCAAGTATCCTCCTTTGTGTTCTCGCTTGCCGACAGACAAAGTCTTTGTTCCCCATGTTCTTGTGTAGACACAATATTTGCTTTCTTTTCATCTGACTTTCCATCCGAGTCATTCTTTATGAGCCTACATTCGTTTTTTTGTGACCCTTCTTTCCACCAGTCGCCTTGGATCTTTCCTTTTGATTTTCCTCGACTCTTAAACTTATCCTTCTCCCATTTTCCCCTTTCCATCGTCCTACTGCGGTTCTCCACTGAAAATATATAAGTTCTCGAACTCCCACTCGCAGCCTTTCTCGTCATCTCGTCGTTTAATATTCAACTCACCGCATCATTAAACGTAAGTGTCCCTGAGATAGAGTTATTTACTGCCATCACGAGGTTTTCCCAACTCTCTGGCAACGAACAAAGAAATATAATGGCTCAAATCTTGTCTTCAAACACGATTGAAATGGATTATAGTTGGCTCGTCACGCTGTTGTACTCGTTCAGATACTCCGGCACTGAACCGTTTTCTGCCATCTTCATGTTAAAAAGCTTCTTCATCAAGAATATCTTGTTTGATGTTGAAGGCTTCTCATACAACTTAGCTAACGTCGTCATTAACGCCATAATTATCTTCTTCTTTGAGATGTTAAAAGCCACCTGCGGAGTCAACGATGGTCTTATCGTCGCTAGAGCTTTCCTATCCAAAAAATTATACGCCTCATCGGTCATCTTCTCGAGTTTTCACCTAGCAATGGAAGATACAAATTCTTTTGGTATAAGTAGTCCTCCATCTGTATACACCACCAACCATAATTGTGACCATTGAATTTTTCGATCCTCCGCCATCTTTCGTCTATATCGCAGCAAACCCAATTTTTCCTTCGATCTGAATCAATGCGTTCAAAATTATGATTTAAATAGATATAGAAGAGGACACAAGCGTCGTTACCCACCCTAAATTTAAATCGTAGAATTGAAAGATCCCTAAGTTCCCTAACCTCGCTCTGATACCCATTGTTGAGAGAAAGTCGATCCGCGGAACAATACTTACGATGCAACAAATCATGCAATCACACCACGCAATTAACAACGAAGGCAAAACGATAATAAAGTGTGAGAACAAGAAAATAGAATCATAAACCGTCACGCCCCGCTTCCCGGTGTAGGTGAAGGAAACGCGGCGGGACCCGCTACGTACTTACTCAGAAGTAAACACGCTAAGCGTATTTAAGCAATATAAAGTAAAATACATAAGAGACAAGATGTAAATGAACAACAATTTTATTTATTAACATTCTTTTTACAATACAATGAAAAGTAAATACATGGAATGAAAGTAATGCCTAAACAGAGGCATAACAGAAATGAAAATGGAATAAGTACAAGTGGCTGCAGCTCTGGGTCTTCGGTATACTACTCAGGGGTCTGCTCCAAATGCTCCTGACTGGTCTCGTACTCCTCAGCGTCGGGTCCTCCTGACAGCATTCCAAAGAAGAAGAGAAATATGAATGTCGTCAGCGAACAATCGGTAAGTAAGTCCCAAAAATAAGGGAGAAGTAGAATAGACAGAGAGAGAGTATAGTTTTATAATGTTTTATTATAATGTTAGCACAGTTGTTCGTTGCTTGGTATAGAAAATGCCAGTGTATGCGAGAGGAGTCCCACTTACACTAGAGACTTTGGTAACCCGTAGTACAAGGCTCCGTCGATAATACCACGGAACAATGGCATGGATGTAATTACGTCTTAAATGACCACCTCGTGCCACTTTTAACATGTTCCGTACCAGTCTACCCCTTTATAACCCCGTAGTGTTTATGTATTGATTGTATTGTCTTATCTAAATTGTATAGATGGATGACTTTCCGAAACCATGATATTAGTAATGGAACGGATATAATGGATGAACATGTAAATGGAATATATCCATGGTTCGATTCAGTCAATACAAATTGATATAGATTGAATAGATGGATTCATATTGAATCCTGTTGTATTGTAGTTTATACTTGAATCTCATTCAAGTCAGATTAATTAGGTTGGGACTCAGTCTGAGTCAGACACTTTAAAAGAACTTGAAATCCTGATTGTTTTGATGTTATCGGTAACTGCTGCATATGGATGGCAGGATTTATGTCTTTTTCAAAAACAATTATCGTGTTGATAACACCGTTTGTTAGATTATCTACCTTTAATAGGCAAGCATCCATATCTCCGGCTCCCTGAGGCACAAGAAACTGGTCCCGCTTAAACCTATGTTTACTAGGGTTCTTATTGTAATTTAGTATAACTTGAGGGGGTTTTATATAAAATAGTTTTGTTATACTTTCAAAATATATCTCAAGTATTTAATTATTGTCTTTAGAGTTTTCATATATTTTATTTATTCAATGTGAAATTTCTAGTGAATATGACCTAATTTATAAAGTATAAGGCATTTATTTGAAATGTTGGAATTGTATGGTATTTTCTTGTAAATGGAATGTTTTTCTTGAATTTTGGAAATGTGGAATATTATAAATATTAAAAATAGATATTTTGATATTAATTACATATATATTTATTTATTAAAAATATAAGTTTTATTTATAGTAGAAATCACATTTTCTAAAGAAAAATGTATTAAAAATCTTTCGAGATTGTGGCCAAGTACAACCGGCGGCGCCGGCCCAACTAGGCTTCTCGCCGGTCGGATTTCAGTGGGGGGGCTCGGATTGGGGTCACGTGTCCAGGTCGGTCTGAATACTAATTTGCACATGTTTGTTTTAAGTGTGATTCTTGATTTTACGTGTTGTACACGTGTAGACACTTGGGCTTCTAAAAGATTAAAAAAATTCAAAATAAAAAGAATATGTGGCTGATGGGATTTGAACTCTGGTGTTTTGGTTCAGCAGTGCAAGGTCTTACCAATGAACTACAAGCTCATTTTTGCCGTTCAAAAGCAAATCAAATTTGTAACTTGTGCTCAGGCTTAAGTACCCATTTCTGTATTTTTTTTTGAAAAATTGTACAGAAAGTTTAGGGTTGTTACACAAACACAAACCAGAGAAGGATTTGTTAAAGAGCTTCACCCACCATACGGCTGGTCTCCGTCATAGCGGAATCTGCAAAGTGTATTATAATCTTGAATCAAGTACACCCACGAGCAATCCTAACAGATTTCTCTCAAATCTCTCTAGATCTAAACTGTCATCTTCTTAATACGATAGTCTCTCTTTTCTTTTTTAAATAGGCAGTACATAAATCATATAAGAGGTTCCTATTTATAGGAAAACCCTAATTCTATCCAAAATAAGAAATAAATCCGAATTACCAAAATTCTGTTCGCTGCAGTTTTATCGTCGACAAATATCTGAACCACACTTGGTCAGACGTCTTCCTAGACGCTGTATCTCTTCAGCTCTTTAGGCAGACATCTTCACCTTACACATCAGACGTCTGCCGTTGCTCTGGATCGGACTTCAGCATCTCCAGATATCAGCCACAGACGTCTGGCTACGCTCTGGACTTTTGGTTTTGACTCCATCAGACGTCTGTATCCTCTCCATCAGATGTCTGGCGTTGCTATGGTTTTCTGACATGGTTTTCGTGCATGTCCAGACGTCTGTATTCCTCATATTAGACGTCTGCCGGAAGTTTCTCCACAATTTTAACACTCCGATTACAAGTAAGTACTCCATGTTATCGTTAAATGTTTTCAATTTTTTATGTTTGTCATATTCGAGTCTGAGGCTGATTTTGTTTGAAGTCAACCTGACTTTGAAACTAATTATGCGCACCCCTCAAAGGAACAGTTTATCGAGTCAGATCGCATGGACGAAAAAAACTTGATATTTGTAACCTCCAGAATTCTTTCGGGGTCATGTTCTTCAGTTTGTCGATACGTCTTCGTGTGTGTGTATGTGCATGTGCGTCATGCATTTCTTACTTCTAGTTTGTAAAACAAAAATTCCCGAGTAATTTTTGGGCAAGGCCTCCCAAATTTCATGAACTAAATTACATAGATAAATAACTACTCAAAGGTACACAGTCCAAGTATACGGCACATCAATTATCACAACCAAAGACTTTTTCACTGCACCGAAAGAAAAATACGAGGACCGGAACTAAACATAAACTATGTCCTCCTCATTCTGATTCATTAAGGTCTATGAATTCGGTTCGGATCGACCTCGGTGAAGTATCACGGCGCCTCATCATAAAACTATTAAGAACTTGATAGATCAAATTTGCAAGTAATTTTCTACGATGCGAAGCCTCTCCAGCTGATGAAGATCAATCCTCAACCAATTGAATGGCCGAAAGGCGGACGCGAGAAGACTTGCCAGCTGCTAAAGAAGGAAGCCGAGTCGGGTGTTAAACCAGTAGTCCTATGAAAGAAAAATATTATACTATCGGCGTGCGGACTAAAACTTAGATTAAAAAGTAAATAATAACATGGTTTTAGCTCTTGTAAGAAGTAGAAGATTGCTTATAACGATTTACAGTAATATTCAGCATCAATTTAGTTAATTTCTGTGCAGCTTTTTCTTTAGAATTGCTCTTGTGAAATTCTAGTAATAATTGCAGTGAGAGGTTTGTCTGTGATTAGATGCAGATATTTTCTTCATTTTCAGTTGGCATAATGAATTTGACGACTTATAGTTCACTCTGCACACAAGAGTTGCTAAGATGATGATGGTGATTATTATTATTATTATTATTATTATGATTTTTTTCATGCCAAGAGATGGTTTTGATCGGATCCGGAGGCCTTGCTATTATAAAATAATAGAATAGTTGCTATCGTGAGATCCATCAGCTGGAAATTTTTTATGGACGGTACAGATCATCATAGCATGAAGAAATAATAGCAGAGAATCTTGGTCCGTTTCGATGAGCCTAAGACAAAGCTTTTTCAGCTGCAAAATTCTCGAATGATGACCGCCTCAAACATGTATATGGAAAACCTCGAGTAATTATATACATGTACATCAAAAACATCAAGATACTTGTATATGTATAAATTACTACAACGGTACCATATGTATATCTAAAACCTCAAGTACTTATATACAAGTAAATATACACAATTCAAAATCTTGAAAATTTCCGAGGATGGCAATCTAGCCTAGCACACGCATCATCCCAGCTGCTCCTGCATTCGCCTCCGGCACCGTCGCAGCACCGACACGTCAGCCCTAGCGACTCAAACACTTTCATATGTCCTAAACAAATAACTTAAAATCATCAAAGATTGAAACAATGAAAAAGATAAAAATGTTTGAATTAAGTTGAGCTGGTGCTTAATTACTTTGTTGTTTGAGGGAAGAAAGAGAGGGTAATGGCCTTGCTTCTGCTGCTTGTTTGATAATGAGAGGATTGAAGGAAACCAAGAGGAGTAAGAACATTGAAGAGATTTTAATGGAACCAATATCCATGTTGAATTTCTATGGTTAAGATTATGGAGGAGAAAGAAAGCAAAGAGGTTTATATGCAAATCAATATTCAATTTCTAGAAGGAGAGAATTTGTTAATTTTTAGTCCATTGAAAGCGTAAGCGTCGGTTTTGGGATTTGGTTGTTGACAATATCTTTTTATTGTTACTTAGAAAATATCTCTTTATTATACTTATAAATTTTGAAGATGGTTTCTCTCATAAAGAGATATTATTTGATGTCTGGGCTGCAATGCACAGGGACAAAAAAGAGAGGATAAATATGGGAATTTGAGGCATTTTCTAGCTGTGGGGATACATCACCACACATCTATCTTTTTCTTGATTGGATACATATGACTTGAAAGAATTTTTTCATGATCGGACACATCTAGCTTTATTTTGTCGATTTTGTTTTAAGTTAGACATAAGAGTAGTAAATTAGAAACCAATTTTCCGAAAGAATTCTATTATTTGAAAACTAGTTATCTGCAATTGTTTGATGAATGGGTGAGTCATGTCAAATTGTCCAAAAAACTAATAAGAAACTATATATCTATATAAATTTAGGTTTCTATCATTAATAGTAATAGGAATAAGAATAGGAATAAGAATAATAATACCCGCCTTATAATATTTTAATAATAATAATAATAATAATAATAGTCATCTATATATCTATATAAATATAAGTTTTTGGCATTAATAGTAATAGCAATAAGAATAGTAATAGCTTCTTTATAATAATAATAATAATATATTTTTGCCATTAATATTAATAGCAATAAGAAGAGTATTCAGGACGGAGCTAGGATTTAAGATCAATGGCACCGGGATATCTTCAAAATAATGAATTACTCTTAACTTTTATAGTCAAATACTATTAAAACAAAATTTATATTTCATAGAAGCACCTATCAAACAGCAAAACGATTTCATACAAGCACCTATCAAACAGCAAAACGATTGGGCATGATTTAATTAAGCCTAGCTATTGCACTAGCTATTGAACTAGTCCTTTTTGTCTTACGAAAATTAATTAATGATTTAGTTTATTTTAAACTTCAACATATAATTGATAACCTATATATACGAGCAAAACCCATAGGGCTCTTGGAAGAGAGAGATTTCTAATTTGATGTTTAAATGGGATTTGCTTTCAAAATATATACACATAATATAGTTTTTTTCCCTGCAAGTTGAATAAATTGGAATTCATAATTATATACGTTAAGTTTCCTATTCAAAATAGTAGAATATAAAATACAATACTATAAAAGTATTTATGAATATATAATTGTTGTTTTTATTCCTCAACATAGTTAGACTTCTTTCTTATTTTATCATATAATTGTTGTTTTTCTTAATTCTTGACATAATTAGACTTCTTTTTAATTTTATTTAACTTAGCCGTGTGCTTTGACATGAGAAAATGGTAGCATATATTTAAGGCAGTTACTAATTCAGTGCTATAATTAAGTTGGGTTATTGCTTAATTTTTATTACTGAAAGGTTAAATTAATAATTTCAAGAAAAAAAAATTAGTAGTGATGCCTTGATTTTCTAGGAGCGGGAGCACGGCCATCCTGCATGTGTCCCTAGCTCTGTCCGTAATAGTGTGTTTGTGTGCGCGCGCGCGCGTGTGTGTATATATATATATAAAATAATTTTTGCCATAAAATCTAGGTTTTTATCATTAATAGTAATAGTAATCTATATATATGCCATTAATTTTTGCCATAAAACTATTAATGTTGTTTAATTTATTTCATTTATGTGTGTATAATAATTTATTTTTTTCTTGCATGGTGATTGGGAAGATTTTTTATGACTTCAAAGACTACCGATTTGATTGGTATAAGACATGTGTTTCAACTAAAGGTTGGCACTTTTTTAGACTATGGAAGTTTTAGACATAATAAAATCTTGGAAGAGACTGATTACATTCTCAAGATGAAAATTTTCACTTAATTGCTTAACTGTAAAATTTATATATACAAATTTGGTTGTACTTAGTTATTAACTTTCAACCCTTCACGTTTGAAGAAAATTTTAGCTGATTTTGCGATATCTGAAAAGGTCCAAAGCTTCAATTTTGTTAACTTTTAATACACTCTACGTATTTGCAGATTGGATGATGAAGAAGATGAGACTAGCCCTTTCACCGAGGTGAAAATTTTGCCAAAGTTTAAATTTTAGTTGAAATTGATTTTAAATTCTGTTCTTCCTAAATACTGATTTCTAATGATTGATATTTGAAGAGAAACATATGCCATGAAATTTTTCTACCACTAATTATTGTTTTCTCATTTTTTTTTTAGTTAATTACAATAAATATTATTTAAAAAAACTCATCTCTCATCATCACTTGGACAAGATCTTGGATCCGCCACTGAATAGAAAGCAAAACATGCTATAAAGATTAAAAAAATTGACTATAAATGAAAGAAGTTAGTAAAATTTTAACATTTAAAATAATGAACATAATCATGCAACACACGGGCCTTAAAAACCTAGCATTGGTTCGAAACATAGTTGCCTAAATTGATGGCAATTGCCTTTAAATGATACTATCTCTACTATAGCAATGCCAAAGGAAGAGTGTACGGAGCACGTGCAAAATATACCCCTCTAATTTTACGCCATGTCAGCAATGCTGATGTGTCAAAAAATGGTAATTTTGATTTATATTATGCTTCAAATAAAAAATTAAATATATATAAAGGTTTTAAGGTTATTGTTATTATTCACCCATAACAAACTCCACACAACCTAAAGATTTTAGGTTCCATCATCTTAGTAACTCTCTCATTTCCACGTTCCCATCTCTCCAATTGATTTTTTAAAAATCTTCACAAACATGCATCGCACTTACAACATACTAGTTATGCATAACGGAATCAGATATAAATTAAGGAAAAAGAGATAATACATAGACCAGTTGGTGGATACAATTTACATAACAAAATAGATGGTCGGACAAAAATTCAAGAAGAGGACCAGCATTTTCTTACTCGGTTTAAACACAAAGTGATCCACAGTCAATCAAGCTGTCTGAAAATGCATGCTATTTTTACAAGTAAAACATATTAAATTTGATTAATTGCTAAGTTATTCTCTCTTTGGAATTGAAGGAGACACGTGTGCATGTCCCGCGTTTCCTCAGCTGGCAAGTTTTCTTTAATAAGAGTTCTAGAACAAAAGGTTGTTTAAATTCTTGGTTGAAGCTTGCAACTTGGACGATGCAAGGGGAAGCTTCCTCTCTTTAATTTATTTCCATTCGATCGTTCCCATTAAGGACGTGCAACTAACCGACAGAATTAGGCACGGGTCCAGCAGCTCAACAATTAATGTCCGCACTAAGTTCTTACAAAAACGTAAATAAAAGAAATATCGATTGCAATTAAAAATAGCCGCCTCGAGTGCATGATGTTGGGTAATTCAGTTTCTTCTTGAAAAAATGATGTTGGGTTTAATTTTTATGCCTGTAAAATTTTCATTTCTTGACTACCAGGACCATGATACGGATCATACTACTGGGACTTGTGTAGTCTACAAGCGCATCCTTTAATTGTTCCTAGTCGAGTGATTATTGAGACATGGCAACGATATTTCAGAGTAGACTAGTGTATACGTTTCTTGACCCTGTATGAGGCGATGGTTGATCCCATAACCATTGGTGTTTGACATCAAAGATCGTACAGAGATGCTCATTAGAGAATGGGTACACTGAACATGACTCGCCGAGAACTCCTAGTTGGTACTATACCTATCGTCAGATAGCAGTTCTCTGGTGACACTGGTATATGTTAGTCTATAGACCCGAGATCATCATAGAGTCTTGTGTGGTTCCCACCGTGCTTTGATTTCCTCCCTACCACGGCTCAAAGAAGTCGTGCAAACATGTGGATTTTGGGTACAGTCCCGAGTCATATTAAAGCAATGGGCGATAGGAGGTGTTTCGTCTCTTCCGGTATTGGGAGTTGATATTGCGCTATGCTCGATTGGCTATAACAGTAAGTCCATGGTTAGGGCTGATGAGATTTACTGGTAAGAGTTATCAGTAGTTTCTTGAACTGCTATGAGCCACACATCGGCATGACTTATCAAGTTACTGGAGTCTGACGATTCCACCCCTAGACTCGATATGCGACATATCAAACGAAGAGACCGGACTGTACAGTAAGTGTTACTTATAGGTTTTATGGAAGTTTAAACAAGCTTGCTTGTTGATCTTCTAATCGCTCAATATCTGGGTAACCGTTATGTCCAACTAGTACCGCTGACGGCTTGTGGATGACTGATGTGATCATCACGTACTGCTGGCGTATTTACGAGTCTTTAGAGTCCCATACAGAAGTTTCCTAGTTCACGCGAAACGAAGTAAGTCACATATGCCGATATGTGCGTGAGCCTGATTAAATACGAGTATGTAATACCGTATTCTAATCTGGCGGTTATTTGATATCAGTTAGGTTATATGTGATATAACCGGATTATTGAATCAAGTGTTGATTTGATAATGTGATATACAGATAAATGAAATTAGTCGGTTATATGAGATATAACTGGATTATTAAATCAAGTGTTGATTTAATAATATGATATATAGTTATATTTGATATAATTATATATTAACTAATATTATTGCTCACTAATTATTTGCTTATCTTTATATATATATATATATATATATATATATATATAAAGCATGGTTGATTTTCTATTTTTTGGAAAATAGAAAATGAGGTGGAAAATGGGGAGACTTTTTATGGAATGGGTGATGTATGGCTTGTTGGGTTGTCTAGCACGGCAGCAAGGTTTCGGGTACCATCGTCCATGCCAATTTCAAATTTTTGCCGTTCTAGCTAACCCTAATCCTAGATTCTTAACTAAAGAATCATACAGAATCGAAAAGCAAACATCTTTACTACTAAGTGAGTAGGGATTACAACCTTTGTAGTCCGTTCCTTCACTTCAATAGCTCTTTGTTGTGGTGCCTTCGCTGTGATCATCAAGCTCCCGAACTCTTGAGAGGCTCCATAAAGTGAATGATGCATCCTTGCTTGAAGTCTTCACTATCCAAGATGATCTACTCTGAGGAGTCACAAACCCAAGTTATCTCTTCACTAATTAGGGATTAGTGAAGCTAACACACTAATCTGTATGGCTAGTATAGAAGAGAATGATGAAGTAGGAATTTTGCTCTCTTTAGTTTTCTTTTTCTCATAATCTTTCATCACAAGATCAAAAGCTAGAAAGCTTTTTCAATGAGGAAGAAGAAGATGAAGCAAGTGATGAATGAATTATTGTTGAGGTTAGAAATGCAACCATGGGTTAAGAATGTCATGCTTAACCCTTGTAGAGACTAAACCATGGGGTAGGGTTAAAGGTTAAGTTAATAAATATCTAAAGAGTGGACTAAGTCAAGAGAAAGAAATATCTCAACATTAATCCATAATTTAGAATTAACTAAAACAATTAAATCTAACCCTAATCCTAGTCATGGTGAGAATCTCATTAACCCTAGTTGCATGTATAACCTAGCATGTTACAATTATACATATCACATATATATAATTTTGTTACAAAAGAAAAGAATACAATAAACATACATCACATATATGTTAAATGTATCCAAAGTGAGAAAATGAAATACTTAAGTGGGCAAATATTAGTTAATGCAATTTAATATATCAAATATATAATTATACATTAAATTATTAAATCAAAACTTGATTTAATAATCTGGCTATATCATATATAATCGACTAATATAATATGTATCACTTCGTCGAATCAACACTTGATCCGATGACCCGGTCATATCACATATAACCGGCCGATATCACATATCGCGAGAATAGAATACGGTATCATATACACGTATCAATCTCGGTCCCGCACATATCACATATGTGCTCCTACTCCGTTTCGCCTGAGCCAGGAAACCTCTGTGTAGGACTCTAAAGACTCGTCAATACGCCGGCAGTAGGTGATGATCATATCAAACACCCACAAACTGCAAGCGGTCAGCTAAACGTAACAGCCGCTCGGGTATTAAGGGGTCAGAATATCAACAAGCAAGCCTGCTGACACTCCTGTGAATCCAATCAGTAACACTACCGTACAGTCCGGTCTCTTCGTCTGATATGTCGAATATCTAGTCTAGGGGTGGTAAACGTCAGACCCCAGTAACCGATAGGTCGTGTCGATATGAGGCTCATAACAGGTCGAGAAACTACTGATAACACTTACCAGTAGATCTCCGTATCAATCCTGGCCAGGGACTTCCAGTTATAGCCAATCGAACACAGCGCAACATCAACCCCCAATACCGAGAGAGACGAAACCCCTCCTATCGCTCATTGCCTCCATGTGATTCGGGACTGCACCCAAAAGCCACCGTTTTGCACGTTCTCATGAACATGGTAAGGTGGAAATCAAAGCACAGTGGGAATCACACAAGATTCTATGACGATCTCGGGTCTACAGACTAACCTGTACTAGTGTCACCAGAGAACTGCTATCTGACGATAGGTATAATACCATTTAGGAGTTCTCGGCGAATTCGTTCAGTATACCCATTCTCCACTGAGCACCCGTACACCATCTTTGATGTCAAACACCAATGGATGTGGGATCATCCATCGCCCATCATATCGGTCAAGATGCGTATACGCGAGTCTACTCTGGAGTATCGATGCCCTGTCTCGATACACTCTCAACTAGGAACAATTATAGGATGTACCCGTGAACTACCCTGGCCCCACTAGTATGATCTGTATCATAGTCCTAGTAGTCAAGTACATATCCTAAGGGCTTTATCAATATGTGAGAGTAAGACAGTAATACAATACAAGTCAACATGTTTAGACAAAGTGAAACCAGATAGCATACTATCACGTCGAGCAAGAAAGTCCTCTCTATATATATCCAAGCATCCACTATAATATACATCATATGTACAAGAATGGCTTCTAGGGCATATACATAACTAACAATCTCTCACTTGCACTAAGGCCAGCTGTTGTAGTATCTCATACCCAACATCCCGAAGAGTCTCTCAAATTGTATCTGGGGTATGGCCTTCGTGAGTGGATCCGCAATGTTGTCCTTCATGTCAACTCTCGTGACCTTGATCTCTCGGCGATCTACTATCTCCCGGATCAGGTGATACCGCCTCAGAATATGCCTGGATCTTTGATGGGACCTGGGTTCCTTGGCCAAAGCCACATCTCCATTGTTATCACAATACAAAAGTATTGGATGTTCAATGGACGGAACCACTCCAAGTTCAGTTATGAACTTCTTTATCCAGACAGCCTCTTTGGCAGCATCGTTGGCAGCGTTGTATTCAGCCTCCATCGTCTAGCCTGCCACAGTTTCCTGTTTGGAACTCTTCCAACAAACCGCCCCTCCATTTAGGGTAAAGACAAATCCCGAGTGCGACTTAGAGTCATCCTTATCACTTTGGAAGCTCGAATCGGTAAAGGACTCCACCTGGAGATCTCCGTTACCATACACCAAGAACATCTTTTTAGTCCTTCTCAAGTACTTGAGAATGTTCTTCACAGTTGTCCGGTGACTCTCTCCTAGATTTGCTTAATACCTACTCACTACACTTAGTGAGTATGCTACATCGGGTCTGGTACATAGCATCGCGTACTTGATAGAGCATACTGCCGAAGCATAGGATATCTCTTGCATGCGAGCTCTCTCCAAATCAGTCTTGGGAGACATCTCTTTGGAGAGAGTGAGTCCAGAGATCGTGGGTAAATTTCCACGCTTGGATTCTGCCATACTAAACCTCTTTAGTATGGTGTCAATGTACCTGGATTGGGACAATCTCAGTATCCGCTTAGATCTATCTCTATAGATCTTAATTCCCAAAATGCAGCAAGCACCACCTAGATCTTTCATTGAGAATCTATGTGATAAGAAGAGCTTGACCGAGTGCAGCATAGGAACATCATTTCCTATCAAGAGTATATCATTCACGTACAATACGAGGAAGAAAACCTTACTCTCTGCCACCTTGTTGTAAATACAAGGTTCATCTATGTTCCTGATGAAGTCAAACTCTTTGACTACAACATCAAAACAGATGTTCCAACTCCGCGATGCCTGCTTTAACCCGTAGATGGATTTAAGCAGCTTGCACACCTTTCCGCTGCTCCCACTGTCTACGAAGCCCTCTGGCTGAGTCATGTACATGCACTCCTCTAAATCACCATTTAGAAAGGCGGTCTTAACATCCATTTGCCAGATTTCGTAGTCATGGAATGCAGCAATGGCAAGTAGGATCCGGATGGACTTAAGCATAACCAGTGGAAAAAAGGTTTCATCATAATCCACACTTGGTCGTTGACGAAAACCTTTTGCAATAAGTCTAGCTTTGAAAGTCTCAACTTTTCCATCTACACCAAGTTTCTTCTTAAAGATCCATTTGCTCCCAATGGGTTTTACCCCTTCAGGAGCAACTTCCAAAGTCCATACTTTGTTGGTGTACATGAATTCCATCTCAGATCGCATTGCATCCAGCCATTTCACAGAGTCCCCACTCGTGATGGCCTGCTCGAAGCTAGTCGGGTCATCATCTTCCATGATGCAATTCTCGCTCCCACCATCAATGAGAAAATCGTAGTATCTCTCAGGTAGATGAGGAACCCTACTAGATCGGCGGAGCGGCTGAGGTTCGTCGAGAACTACTGAATCCTCTGGTTCCAACAAATCATCAGTTGTAGATTGTACCGCTGGAACTTCTTCCAGCTCTACCTTTTCGCCACTAATTTCTTTTACAAGAAATTCTTTTTCTAAAAAGGTGGCATATTGAGAAACAAACACCTTTTGTTCCTCACCGTGGTAGAAGATATATCCATAGGAATCTTTTGGATATCCCACAAACTTATATAGACCTGATCTTGCCTTGAGTTTGTCCGGATTTTGCTTTTTAACATAGGCCGAACAACCCCATATCTTAACTCATTTAAGAGATGGTCTATTCCCATTCCATATCTCATATGGAGTGGTAGGCACCGATTTGGTTGGAACTCTATTCAATAGGTATGCGGTCGTCTCCAGCGCATAACCCCAAAAGGAAATAGGTAACTCAGCGGTGCTCATCATTGAGCGCATCATATCTAATAGGGTGCGGTTCCTTCGTTCCGATACACCGTTGTTCTGTGGTGTATAGGGAGGAGTAAACTGAGAAAGAATCCCATTCTCTTTTAGATAGTCACGGAACTCATTGCTCAAGTATTCTCCTCCTCGATCAGATCGAAGGATCTTAATACTTTTACCCATTTGGTTCTCTACTTCGTGCTTATATTCTTTGAATTTCTCAAAAGTTTCAGACTTGTGTTTCAACAGGAACACATGTCCGTATCTTGAGAGATCGTTAATGAATGTAATGAAGTACGAATATCAATTCCTGGCATGTGTAGACATGGGACCGCATACATCACTATGTATCAGTCCCAAGAGTTCCATAACTCTTTCTCCGTGTCCACTAAACGGAGTTTTAGTCATTTTGCCTTTGAGACATGACTGACAAGTATCATAAGATGAAAATTCGAACGGATTCAAATATCCATTCTTATATAACTTAGCTAGTCGTGTCGTATTGATATGACCTAGTCTGCAATGCCACAAGAAGAATTCGTTCATTTCTGAACTCTTCCTCTTGTTTGTGTTTTGTACATTAAGAACCGTGGTTTGATCTAGAACGTATATGCCATTATTTAACGAGCCTGATCCAATCAACTTTTTATTCAGGAAGATGTTCATAATATTATCCTGTACTACAAAATTATATCCTTCTTTACTCGGTAAAGAAACTGATATAAGATTGCATATCAGGGTTGGAATGTAATAGCATTCGTTCAGAATCAATGTATTACCATTTGGCAATACAAGGTGATATTCGCCAACCGCTTTGGCTGCAATATTTGCACCATTCCCTACGCTTATGGAATGATCACCTATTCCCAGTTCCCTACCTTTCCTTAGCCCATGTAACATATTACATATGTGGGATCTCGATCTGGTATCTAATACCCAGGACGTAGAGTGAACTGAGAAGCAGTTCTCGATAACAAACACACCCGAAGAAGATCCATCAACATACTTATTTTTCGTTTGGGCGGCGTGAGAATCCGGATATTTACCTATTCCCTACTCAGTCTTATAATAATTATAAGAAAGAACGGAACCAACGTTCCCCGGCTCAGTATAACAAACGGGTTCAGTCAATACATCCATATTATTATCTTGATTAAGGCCTGACATGGTCGCTGCCTGGAGAGAGAGAGAAGAAAACACTTTAGCGTATACTCTTGCAAGATTAGATTGGTTATTATCTTATCTAATCAGGATGACTCCCACTGTTTTTATCAAATCTTCCTCCAAACCTTAAAAGGTAAGACTAGCCGGGATTAATTACACCTTACAAGTTCGCCAATCTTTCGGCCAGGCCAGTGTTGGTATTTTGAGGGAGGTTCCCCGTGCTTTCGCACGGACCTAATTAAAATAAACCTCGTTTTCCCAGAGGCATAACCCGTTAACACCTTTCTAGACACCTACTTGATCAGCTAATTTTCATGTGTAAAACTCTCCCAGGAGTAACTCTTACTCGCAGTGGGTGTTTCCTGATTTAAAATCAGGAAAGCTTCTGGGAAAAGCTTCAGAAAAGGGTCACGTGTTGGCACGTGACACCTAAAAAGCATCATCAAGTCAAGTTCAGTTTCCTGACTACGCTGAAGAAAATGGGCTTCAGAAAGAGTCACGTGTTCCCACGTGACCAGGGTCACGTGGCGACACGTGACATTTCAATGCAAGCGTCAAAGGCACACCAGTTCCCTGATCAAGTCAAGAAAAAGGCTTCAGAAGAGGTCACGTGCTTCCACGTGACCAGGGTCACGTGTTGGCACGTGACGTTCAAGACAGCAGACTCGTTCTCCAGATGAACCAAGGAAAGAGAGTTCAAACAAGGGTCACGTGCTCACACGTGACCAGGAGTCACGTGGTGGCACGTGACGTTTAAGCAGCAATAAGAAGACAGAACGCAAAAGAAAGGAAAAGGCTCATTCCAAAGGGGGTCACGTGCCCACACGTGACCATGAGTCACGTGGTCACACGTGACCGGCTTTCAAAGCCCATTGTGTCAACAGAATTAAATTCTGAAAGAAATTCAAATCTTTCCAAAGGAAAGCGGCTATCTGGAACCAATCAAATTAAAGATTCAGAGGTGATGAAATATCATCTATCTATGGGAAAATCTTGGGTTTGGAAAGATTTCCCCTTAAAATCTAACCAAAATAACAAAGGAGAATCTCTGGATTTAAAATCCAATGGTGAATAAAATTCACCTAATAATCCAAAGGTCCAAAACAAATGATGGATGCAAATCAAATCTCTTAATGAAGATTCGTCAAAAACTGATTGATTCGGCTGCTTCTCCTATAAATAGGAGCCAAGACATACCAAGACACATATATATATATAGAGAGAGAGACGCAGAGAAGAAAAAAAAAAGAAGAGGGAGAGAGCTTCGATACTTGGAGAAACTTGGATCTTCTGCAAAAAACCCTAGGTAAGAAAGGGAGAAGCTCCTTGAAAGAAAAAGAGAATTTAATTCTCAACAGAGTTTAACTCTGATAATGTAAAAACAGAAGAACATATTTCTTCTCTCTTTGATAGAGGATCTGCAAAGTGCACATCTCCCCTTAAAGTTGAGAATTTAATTCTCAATGGGTTGAGATCCTGCCATGCAGATCCAAAACATAGAGAAGGAATGCAAGCACGAGAATTTAATTCTCACAGAACTATAGGAATTTAATTCCTTTAAAATAAAATTAGGGCTTGCCCCTGTATCATGGGAATTTAATTCCTTCAGAATAAAAAGAAACAGGGTTTAACCCTAATTAAGAACCTAGTTCTGTGGCAGCAGCGGGAATTTAATTCCCTTAATCGTAATTTAACAGAGGATGGAAGTTTAAACTCCTTAAAAAAGCTTTGTTAGGGTTTAACCCTATTTGGTTCTTCACATATATGAGGAATTTAATTCCTACAGAAAATTCAGAGTTAAACTCTATCCCAGAATATAAGTCTTCGAAAGAAAGTAGGAATTTAATTCCTCTGAAATTTACAGCTCGAGGAATTTAATTCCTGAAAAAAGATTAACAAAGCCTCTAAACAAAATACATGGAGGCAGGGTCACGTGTCATCACGTGACCCCCCAAGAGATCTACAGAAAGCCCCTTTGAGGCAGCACCCCACATGACCCACGTGACCCTCGGCAGAAGCTTTAATACATAGGCATTTGAATGCCCATCACGTGATGGCACATGACGCTCTGAAAGACACGATAATCTCAGAATAAATGAAGGGAGGGCGCTCTCACGTGCTGCCACGTGACCCCTCTTGTCTTAGTGTTTAACACTAAATTGAAACTCTCGAACCCGGTGTTAAAATACTGTTGGGCCTTAGTGTTCAACACTAATTAAAAAGCTTTATCTGCAGTGTTCAACACTGATTACCCTAGTGTTTAACACTAATCTGAGATCTTCATTTGCAGTGTTCAACACTGATCTGTTTTAGTGTTTAACACTAATTTGAAAAGCCTTGTTGCTGGTGTTTAACACCAATTATCTCTTAGTGTTAAACACTAACCTGTCAACCTCATTCCCAGTGTTCAACACTGACTGCTCTGTAGTGTTTAACACTAGGCTTTGGCCCAATTGGCTTAAATGGATGGAGGCAAAGCCTCTCCTGATTGGACTTAGCCCAAGATGGCCATAAGTCCTCAATTTGTGATTAACTGGGCCAATGGACTCATAACATAATTAATTCGTCTTGATCCCAAATTGGGCCAAGGACTATTTAATCCACTCCGGTTCTAGGGTACATCTCTTCACTCCTTTGATACTTGGCATTGTAATCCCTCAATGTCTTCAAAGAGGTGACGGGTCCCGACGACCACACATTGATACGGACTGCGGGGTCCTTAAACCCGTGTTTAATGCAAAATTCCTGGTTACGTGGAACGCGGATAATGTCACTCTTTGACCCCGTGGAAAACGTCCAGAGCGGAGCCTGGTCCTCGCAGAGCACGGCAGTGAACCCGTGTGAAGCATCCAGAGCACATACCGGACTGTGGGGTCCTTAAACCCATGGACTACGACGTCCTTAACCTTGACCGAGATGTCTTAAAACTAACAATGGACTGTGGGGTCCTTAAACCCATGGACTACGACGTCCTTAACCTTGACCGAGATGTCTTAAAACTAACAATGGACTGTGGGGTCCTTAAACCCATGGACTACGACGTCCTTAACCTTGACCGAGATGTCTTAAAACTAACAGCGGACCGCAATGTCCTTAAACTACCCATGGACCGCAATGTCCTTAAACTACCCATGGACCGCAATGTCCTTAAACTAGAACAATAGAGCCCCGCATGCTCTTTTGTCGGATCTAAACGGTCCCGTTTAAGTCGATCTTAGCCTCAAAGATGGCTAACGTATCCTTAAACCTTCAAACAGAGTGGACTATAAATCCCCCCAATTAACTCTGGCTCAAGGGTACATCTCTGAACTCCTCTGACATCCGTCGTTGTAATTCTTCAACGTCGTCAGAGAGGTGACGGGTCCTGACGGCCATACATACGTTGGACCTCTAGGTCCCTAAACTGGAACAATGGAGTCCAAACACTCCTTCATCGGATCTAAACGATCCCGTTAAGTTGATCTTAGTCACAAAGTTAGACTAACGTATCCTTAACAAACGTTTGAGTTGATCTTAGCCTCAAGTATGGCTGACGTATCCTCAAACTAAAGCCCCCCCAAACCCAAATCTAAGATAATACGGATTTGGACTAGTCCACGCCCTACGGGCGACGACATAACTCAGTTTCCGTAAACAATCCACGGGCAACAAAACACAAAACAAACACCCACGACACGAAGTGACCAACTGGAGAAGGAGAAAGTTGTTACCGCAATGCGGTAGCGTAATTAACTGCAGGGGCTTGCGCTTGCAGGGAAGAGCGTCCCCACAATCAAAAACCCCTCAAGCGAGGGGGAATCTGACGAAGTCTGCTACATCGGACGCATCCGTTTAAACCTTCGATACATGGTGCCATAAATCAACTTGGCATCTTCGGAGAGGTGAACGGATAGCACCAATTAGCATCTGCCCCGAATCCCAGTGCCAAGACACCGCAGTCTTGTGCGCCGTCTTTCGGAGGGGAACAGATTCTGGCACGCCTGGTGGGACCTTTTCCTCTTTCCACTCCACACTTCGTGTGTCGTGACTCGCGAACCAATCGCGGTTCGCCAATGGTTGCCCTTGGGTTTCAAGATACTAAGAATTGGCGTCTTGCTTATTGCAGAAAGCAAAGGATCGATGGCTTCTACTTCCATGAAATTCTCCAACTGCTCAGACTGCAATTGCAACCAACGCTCTGCCTCGCCAAGAGGTATAGCCTACGGACCCCAAGCTGCTTCGCTATTCACAATGCCCGTGGAACAGGTCACTCGCGCCACCACAGGATTGTTCTTTGGGACCATGCTCCCACCGACAAACTTCACCGCTCCAGCGCTGACAACGGAAGCTCTCAAGAAGTCGGTCTTTGATCGTCTTACCCCTGCCGCGGCTCCTCTCAACGAGTCGCCCAACGTCAACGCCTCGGTCTTCTCTAGATTGGGCCAGAAATCCTGCGAACCCATCATGGGACCTACAATCTCAGAGAAGGCTGCTTCTAAGAAGGTGCCCGCTCCTGCCCCCGAAGTCGTCAAGGCAGCTTCTCCGGCCAAAAGGTCGGTCTTTACAAGATTAACGGCTTCAGCTCCCGCTCCTACTGCCCAAAGGACATCGGTCTTTGACAGGCTAATACCAACTGCGACCCCCCACCCAGACAGGGGGCAAGACGAAACCATTCTTACCGCTGACCCTACACCGTCCGCTCGACACGCTCGACGTCGCCATTGGCGCCGAGTAAGGAAGGCTGGGGGCAACTCCCCCTCCGGGTTGACTCCATCGGCCCCGATGACAGAGGTTAATGCTGCTGTTCCAACTGGGAACAGCTTTGAAATGCTAAATAAGGTGCGAAGGAATTCTCCTACGGCAGTGCTGAAGAGGTCTCCTCCCTCATTAAAAAAGGTTGTCGAAATAAAATCCGAACAACCCCGATCTCCTCAACGGCTGTCTTCCAAAATCTATAAGGTTTGGCGGTAGGCACGGGACTCGATCATCGATCCAAACTTCTCCCGCCAACACAAGAAGCTGAATATCCAACCGGAAGCTGGTCACCAGGCTAAACCCCAAAAGGCTGTCTGGACGCCCACCTCAACGGCCCCCTCAACCTCCATGGCTCATAAAAGGAGGAGGCCACAGAAAACCCCACAGCATGCAACGACGGCTAAAAGCACTGAGCCCAGACGCCCTAAGTCTGGGGGCATGGTGGTCCACACTGTTTACATGGCCTCTGGAAAAGAGGAAAGCCGCACTTCTACGGGCCACCGACCGCTAACCCGATCCGTGACGAAGGCTCAAGAGCAGCAACAAAAGCTTCAAGAAATGATGAATGCTATGGCCGCGCTCACCGAGCCAAAAGAAAACCCAGAAACGTCCTCAGACGCACGCCGGGAGGAAGAAACCGATGCTGAATTCCTTCGCCGGACACTGGAAAAAAGGGACAAAGAGGCTGCTGAACAAGCGGCCAACATACAACGGATGGGCCTTCTCTTCCAAGATGTGATAGGAATGATGATCCAGCAGGACTTACCCGCCGAGGATCCCCCAATCGTTCTTGAAGACGACCGAGGAGAAACGTCAAATCCACCACCAGCCCTCTCAACGGCCAAGGAGGAGGCAATCTCTAAGGCTGACTTGGCTGACTACATAGCCCAGCAAATCCGGGTTCATCACGCGACTGAGGCAGCTGGTCAAGTCGTGAAAACGGGGCGGCCGTATCTGAGCTGGTACGACCAAATCAAATACCCGCAAGGCTATACGATACCAAAATTCCACGTGTATAAGGGGACCGGCAATCCCCATCAGCATGTCGCCCAGTTCCGGGCCCTCTGCGGTAACACCGGCGGTGATGATAAACTGTTGCTCCGCCAGTTCGTGGGCAGCTTATCAGAAACTGCGTTCGAATGGTATTCGGAACTCCCGAACGATTCTATTAAAACGTTCGCTGAAATGGAGTTGTTGTTCACTCAGCGATTTGCAAGCGCCAGCGAACGCACTCCAATAACTGCGCTTATTAACGCCAGGGTAAAACCAGGCGAAACCTGGGTCCAGTACGCTATACGCTGGCGGAACTTGTGGTCGAGATGTGAGCAACGCATTGAGGAAGCACCCGCAGTGGGCATGTTCGTGGGAACCCTAGACCCCCACGCAACTATCTCCCAGTTTATGATGTTCTTTAAGCCAACCACATTCCAGGCTTTGATCGACAAGTTGGCTCAGATGGACCAGATGGGTCATAGACCACCTCCTCCGAAGTCAGAACCTCGGAATGACAAGGGTAAAGGAAGAGCAACCTTTGTTGCGAATGCCCAACAGCAACCTAACGCCTCGAAACCGGCAGATCAACTGGAGGAAAGGCGTCGGTATTATAATGAGAAGATGAAGCGTCCCTACTCGTTCCCACGGGACAAGACGAAACGGCTATTCGAGCTGGCAGTACGCAACAGACTTATAAACCTGCCAAATCCAAGGCGACCGCCGCAACCCACCGAAGTGAATAACCCTAACTATTGCCCTTACCATCAAACGGTAGGCCATCCGATTGAAGATTGCTTCGTCTTCAAAGGATGGATTGAAGACCAGTACCTCCAGGGGAAGTTTGTACTGTCCGAAAAGTGGAAGGTGAACCCCCCACAGCCGCATGCTCTTAGGAAGGCGGATACACCGGGGGCAACATGTTCTTTTATTGAAGAAGCTCCATGGGAGGTCGTGCTATCGACTAAAACCAGAAGAATGCTGAGAGACCTTCATGTGTGCCCTGCGATCGAATGGAAGGACCCTCTTGAACCTCAAATTATCAAAGGGATGTTGAAGCCCCGCCCAACTACGAAGACTCGCGATAATGGCCCAAATACTCACGCCCAACCGTCGAAATCCTCGAAGAAAAAGAAGAGGAAATCCAAAAAGCCCGTGAAGCTTGAAAACGAACACACGAACTTGCAGAAGCAAATCGACGCGTTGGAAGAGTACAATCAAAAGGCACGAACCCCTGTCACACTGCAAGAGTTCCTCAACCACATCTTTCAAGAAGAAGATGATGGAGAAAGCTCGTCGGATGAATCCGAAGGATATGTGGCGAGTTGTAACGTAATCTCCCACTCGTTTACCGATGATGGGAAAACTCCTGGCATTAAGAAGCTGGAGGCAGAGCCCGTACCAGAACGTGCATGGCCAACAGATGAAATGATCGACGCTTTTCTAGACGAGATTCATCTAAAATGTAAAGCGGACCAGGAGCGTGAGATGGCCACATCAGAAGGAGCCAAGTGCGGGCAACTGAACGAAAGAGTTGAACTACCCCTGCCAGAGCGAAAGGCATCCGAAGTAGACAAGAAGATATTCAAGACGAGGAAAAGGTTTGCCAAAGCCATGTCAATGGGAATGAAGCTACCACCCTCGGAAGAAAACACACACGATGGGGTAGAGACGCACCCTGACTATTGCGCATATCATCGGAAAATATCACATCCCACGGAGGAGTGCGACGCCTTTAAGATATGGTGGCAAGGATACGTTGCTCATCGGCAACATTTTAAGCGCATGAAACGCAAGATCCGCCGAGAGCGAAGAAGTACCGTCGATGGGCAAAACAGAACTACTGGCAACTGCTACATGGTTAACGCCGGGGGGTCGCAAGTTCTCACCTTTGGGAGCGACTCTGACGAAGAAATGGCTCTGGGCCCTCTCTTTAAAGAATCCGCTTTAGGGAAAGAGGAGAAATCGGAGATCTGCGAGAACATTCAGCTGCGCAATCGCACACTCCCAGAGAAGAATCTCGGGCCCGGGAATAGAAAAGATAAGGGAAAGGAAAAGGTCACCGAAGACATTACTTTAGATGACCAAGTCATGAAAGAACTAGCTGCCAAAGACCCTCCTAGGAGGAGTAAAGTGGACTATAACATCCTCGCGCACCTAAGGAAGCTACCTTCTCAGCTTAGCATTCTCGACGCCCTCCTATTATCAAAAGAAGCGCGAGACTCACTAATTAAGGCGTTACAAGAACCTGAGCAATTCCAAGCCTTCCTCGCCACTGAAAAGATGAAGGATGAACTGGAGGAAGTGCATACAGCCGATATCACCTTCGGTGATGAAGACCTCCTTCTCGGGACGTGCGACCACAACCGTCCCCTATATGTCTCCGGATACTGCCATGATATCAAGATAAGCAAGATCCTGGTGGATAATGGATCCTCCGTCAACCTCCTTAATGTTCGGGTGTTGAAGGAAATCTGCATGAGTGTGCAACACCTCGCTCGTGACAAAATTACTATCTCCGGTTTCGATTCACAATCGTCACGGACTCTCGGATCTGTGATACTAACATTACGCTTTGGACTTCTCGTCACAGACATCAAATTCCATGTCATTGACGCCAAGACCTGCTACAACGCCTTGCTCGGTCGTCCTTGGTTACACGAATACAACATCATCCCTTCTACACAACATCAGTGTATGAAGTACTTTAAGGATGGTTTCGAGTATACCGTAACAGGTGAGTTAAACCCATTTTCCGTAAACGAAGTCCGCAAATACGAAGATGCGAAGTACTTTTTGCCAGATTTCGAAGATACAGAGAGATGTCGCAATCCGGAGAACAAAACCGCCGCCACCATCCCCGTTTTCGGAAGCGACACCGAAGAAGAGGAAGAGATAGTTTATGCAGGGCCATCTCAACGCAACAACCGGGGGACGCCCGCCCCCGTGTTGGTCTTCGGAAGTGATTCAGAAGATGAAGTTAATGCTGTGTTCTCCAATCGGTTGTCAATACAAGCACCCCCTGGCGATGACCATAGTTTGCAAATCACCATGGTACCGCGAGAACACTACAAGGATCTCGACGCGCTTCAGGCTCACAATGTACAGGACCTGCAAACATTTTACGCCCCTCCCAGGCGAAGGGGCGAGAAGGTGATCCTATTCTACCGATCCTCAGAGTCGAAAATAAAAAAAGAGATCTGGCAGGGCACGGATGCTACACTTGACAGGCTCCAACCCATCCGTCTGCCCAGATACTATACAAATGGATTAAAAAAGCTATTGAAGCGCCAAGGAGTACCCTTAGAACAGACCGTTCGGCAGGCGCGGTTCTACAACAGGATTTGGGATGTCCCCGGGACTCAACGCAAATTGCCCAACGGGAAGATGGAAACACTCGGGCTTGGATACGCAAGAGCCGGAAAACGGGAACGGGCCCACAGTAGCTACGCCATATATACCTTTGATGAAGAGGAGGACGCCCTGTCAGGAGACGCCAACCACCCATCAAAACTAGACCCCGCAATTAAAGCGCCGAGTCCGTCGTTTGAAGAGCGAGTGGGCAGGCCTATCAGGAAAATGGGTCAGGAAGCTCGGGAAGACCACAACCGCGAAATGGCCATCTACGAGAAGGCCAGGACGCAACGTCTATCTCAACGTGCTGCAAAAGACAAAGACGCTTATCCTCGTCAATCCGTTGTACGAAAGGCCCGACGCAGAGACGGAAATAAATCAAGAAGCGGCTCGGGTTTGTCCCTCATGAAGAAGATGAGTCGAGCGTACTCCTTCCCCCGAGACAAAACGGGGAGGTTACTTAACCTCGCCATAAAACATCAAATGATCACGCTTCCAGAGTCTAGACATCCTAAGCAAGCTAGTAAGGCTTCTCATCCGAGTTATTGCTCTTATCACCGAGCCATAGGACATTCTACCGAAGACTGCTTCACCTTCAAGAACTGGGTCGAGGACCAGTACCGACGGGGCAGATTCGCTTTATCCGACGGCTGGAATGTGACGCCACCGCAAAAGCATGAGCCCAAGGCCGCAAGAGCAGAACCGGGTCCACCTCAGTCCAGGGAGCGGGTTCGCACTTGTTATACGATTACGCTATTAGGAGAAGAGCCCGAGAACGTAGATGACCTTTGCCGGTGCTTTGAGAACAGCGATGATGGGGTGATCTCGGAATTTCCGCCCGCTCCGAAAGAACTGGAAGATGGTATACATACTACTGCAGATAACCTCAAGAAGATTGAGTTGGGATCGGCAGATGACCCACGACCGACATTTGTCAGCGAGCTGTTATCCGAAGAAAAGGTGGCTGCGTTAAAGAACGTGCTTCTACGGCATAAAGATTGCTTCGCGTGGAACTATTCCGAGATGCCAGGATTAGATCCGGAGATTGCTGTGCATAGATTAGCAATATCCCCAGATATCAAGCCAGTCAAGCAGGCGCCAAGGAGGATGCGACTCGAGCTTGAAATGAGCATCAACGCCGAAGTCAAGAAGTTGATCGATTCTGGATTTATCCAAGAAGTCCAATACCCCGACTGGATCGCCAATATCGTCCCGGTAATGAAGAAGAATGGGACGGTACGCATATGCGTGGATTTCAGGGATCTCAATAAAGCCTGTCCAAAGGACGATTTCCCGGTGCCGGTAACCGAGCTAATGATAGATAACACGTCCACTCACGAGGTTTTCTCCTTTATGGACGGTTCATCAGGATACAATCAGATAAAAATGCATCCCGAAGACCAGAAGCACACCGCTTTCCGGACCCCTTTGGGTATATTTTGCTACAGGGTTATGCCCTTTGGTCTTAAGAACGCTGGCGCTACCTATCAAAGGGCCATGACAAAGATCTTTGATGACCTCATACACGACGTCGTCGAGTGCTATATCGACGACCTCGTAGTAAAAAGCATGTCATACGAAGATCATTTAAAGCATCTGGAGACTGTATTTCGACGCCTTCGACAATATAATTTGAAAATGAATCCCCTCAAATGCGCGTTTGGAGTCACCTCGGGCAAATTTCTGGGATTCATCGTTCGACACCGAGGTATTGAAATAGATCCGTCAAAGATTAAGGCGATCATGGAAATGCCTCCGCCAAGAACCCTCAAGCAGTTGCGGTCTCTCCAAGGGAAGCTCGCATACATCCGGCGGTTTATCGCTAATCTTTCGGGCAAATGCCGTCCTTACAGCCACCTGATGAAAAAGGGAACTCCATTCGTTTGGGATCACAAATGTCAAGGTGCACTAGACGAGATCAAGCAGTACCTGCAGAACCCTCCAGTGTTGGCTGCTCCAGTGAAGGGAAAGCCTCTCATTCTTTACACGGCCGCCCTCGAAGGTTCTTTGGGCGCATTATGGGCACAAGAGAACGATCAGGGGAAAGAAAGAGCACTTTACTACTTAAGTCGTGTGCTGCTGGGGGCAGAAAGCAACTATTCCCCCATTGAAAAGCACTGCATGGCGTTGATCTTCGTAATAACAAAGCTTAGACATTACGCATTAGCACATGAAGTCCGTCTTATTTCGAAGGTGGACCCTCTCAAATATCTGATGTCGAAAGCCATATTGACGGGACGACTCGCTAAGTGGGCCCTGCTCTTGATGGAGTTCTTGATAACATATCGACCTCTCAAGGCAGTGAAAGGCCAGGCCATTGCCGACTTCCTCGCCGAGCACCCGATACCGGCCGATTCTCCTCTGAACTGTGATTTGCCGGACGAGCATGCATTTGATGCGATTAGCGGCGGAAGCGCCCGATGGGAACTCTATTTCGATGGAGCATCCTCTATAAAGAAACAGAAACAAGTTGTCCCAACGATCAAATCAGGGATAGGCCTCATCTTTGCAACTCCACAAGGAGGGATAATGCGCTTCGCCTTCTCCTTAACAGAACCGAGGACAAACAATGAAGCCGAATACGAAGCTCTGATAGCAGGCCTCGAGATCGCCATCGACATGGGAATTGAAGACCTCCTCATATATGGGGATTCTCAGCTAGTCGTTAGTCAAGTAAATGGTGACTACCAAACGTGCAAGCCGGAGTTGGTGAAGTACGGCGAAAGGGTGCAACAACTATTGACACAAATTCCCTCCTATACTTTGGAGAACATACCGCGCGCGGAAAACAGCAAAGCAGACGCGTTGGCTAAACTTGCTAAAGAACTGGCCGACGAGAACCTCGACGACGTCAGAATCGTGGTACAAAGTCGCCGAGTGCTCGCCCCGGAAGAAATATCTCCGGAATCATGCGAAGAAAAGGGAACGACTGAGCAGACGACCCTACAAATAAAAGACCATGAGAAAGCCGAAGACTGGAGGGAAGTCTTCATAGACTACTTTAAGTCCCACCGTATGCCCGAAGAAGCGTCCTCAAGACATCAGCTCATGAAACGAGCTTTATCTTTCGCTTTTGTCAACGATATTCTATACAAGAGATCATTTGATTCTCTATGGCTGAGATGCTTAGGACCTGACGAAGCAGAAAGAGTCATTCAGGAAGTTCATGATGGACTTTGCGGTTCTCACCAAGCAGGCCCAAAGATGAAGTTAAAAATTAAACGGATGGGTTATTACTGGCCCACGATGATCCAGGACTGCCTCGAGTACGCGAAGCAATGCCACTCATGCCAGGTTCATGGAGACTTCATCCACCAACATCCGAATCCACTGCACCCGACGCTGGCTAGTTGGCCATTCGAAATGTGGGGGACTGACATAGTCGGCCCCATTGAGCCAGCATCATCCCGGGGACACCGTTTTATTCTGGCGACAACTGATTACTTCTCCAAATGGGCAGAAGCAGTACCACTGAGGGAAATAAAGACGGAGAATATCCTCCATTTCTTCAAGACGCACGTCATCTATCGATTCGGAACTCCACGGCGGATTATCTCCGATAACGGGCCGGCCTACCGAAGCCATAAGATTAGCCGCTTCGCACAGCAGCATAATATAGACTGGAGATATTCTTCGGTTTACAATCCACGAGCTAACGGTCTGGCCAAGGCCTTCAATAAGACCTTGACGAAGATCATAAAAAAGACCGTTTCCAGGAATAAGAGAGACCGGCACGAAAGGCTGCAAGAAGCCCTTTGGGCTTATCGAACTACATTCAAGACGGCCACGAACACAACGCCGTACGCGTTGGTATTTGGGACGGAAGCAGTGCTCCCCCTCGAGATAGAGTTACCCTCTCTACGAGTAGCAGTCCACCACGAGCTGACGAACGAAGAAAATGCTCACCTTCGGCTTGAGGAGCTTGATGCCCTCGACGAAACCCGGCTCATAGCGCAACAACATCTAGAGGCCTACAAAGCAAAGATGACGCGCTCATACGAAAGATTGACCAGGCCGAGGACATTCCGCCAAGGCGAACTCGTACTAGTGGTCAAAAGACCTATGATCCCCAATCGTGCCAAGCGAGGAAAATTTGAGCCAAACTATGAAGGCCCGTACATCATAGATAAGGTCTACCAGGGTGGGGCCTATCTACTCATGGACATGCACTGTGAAAGGCCTTTCAGGCCAATAAACGGCCGCTTCTTGAAGAAATACTACGCTTAATAAGCCGCAACCTGGGTCAATGATAGATGACGACGACTATGTCCGCTCACTGTCTTCCTAGGCTCAGACTTTACAAGCAGCAGCCGGCCTTCCCATAACGACGGACCGAAACGTCCTTAAACTAACGACGGACCGAAACGTCCTTAAACTAACGACGGACCGAAACGTCCTTAAACTAACGACGGACCGAAACGTCCCTAAACTACTACCGCAACACCCTTAGGTTGACGAGATGGATATAAAAAAAAAAAAGAAGATAAAAAATGATAAAAAAAAACGGTATGTCCATAAACAAAGTGGGCACGGATGAAAACCCGAAAGGGCTCCGTGAGTAAAAACAGCAGGGCTGCCGGCAAGTGTTCGTGAAAACCCGAAAGGGCGCGACCTTGTAAAAAAAAAAAAGTGAAAAAGAATATAGAAAAAAAAAACGGTATGTCCATAAGCAAAATGGGCACGGATGAAAACCCGAAAGGGCTCCGTGAGTAAAAACAGCAGGACTACCGGCGAGTGTTTGTGAAAACCCGAAAGGGCGCAACCTCGTTAAAAGACACTTGTAGGGTCCTCTCGACCTTGTAAGGAGAAACCACCTGCGTGAGATCCTTACGACTCATAAAGGAGCAACACACTTAGGGATCCTCACGATTCCTAAGGAGAAAATACACTTACGAGATCCTCACGACTCGTAAGGAGAATTCTCTTATGGGACCCTTACGGCTCATGAGATTTGAAAGTCTTAAGTTACAGAAACCTAAACCTGTTCTTAAGCAAATCCTCCACAACCTTCGATATTGCCCTACAAGAGGCTCAATACTGACCTTTGTATACAATCCACGGGCGTGAATAAACATTTCCCCAGCAAAATCCAACCCTCGTAGGTCCTCTCGACCCATAAGGGGAAAACCCTCTTGTAGGATCCTTACGACTTACAAAGGGACATACACTTAGGAGTCCTCACGATCCCTAGGGAGAAAATACACCTGCAAGATCCTCACGACTTGTAGGGAGAAATACCTTTGTGAGACCCTTACGGCTCATGAAGTCAAAAGCCTTAGTTGACAGGACCTTAACCCTGTTTGCTAAGCCACCTTTGTTCAACATCGACAGAGGCAAATGATGATTCGCTCCTGGCAACATCCCAGTTGCAGCGATGCTGATGCCGAAATCGGTGTCCAAAATCCGAGCTTGCGGCGAAAAAGCTAGCAAGCCACACATGCCTACAAAATAGCCAAAATGATGGGGCAACTTGCAATAAAAAGCAGCAAGTAAGAATGAAGGCATAAAAAAAAATAGCCGAAATGATGGGGCAACTCGCAATAAAAAGCAGCGTGTAGAAAATAAATAAATAGCCGAAATGATTGGGCACCGCGAAAAATAGCCGAAATGATGGGGCAATCGCGACCTTCGCGATATAAAAGCTGAAACGATAGAGCATCGCGGAAAAAGAAATAAAATAAAAATAAAATGTATGCCTTACAGGCGATGTTCCATCACACCCTGTATACAATCCAAGGGCGCAAACAAAGAAGGGAACGTACCTCCCTCCCCCAGGTTTCACCAAAGAACGAAGCTAAATCTCGACAGGCCACAAGCGACCTAGAGATCATCCCAACATTCGTCTCGTAATAACAGACACAACTTCAAGCTAAGCGGAACAGCGGCAACTCCCAGTTCCATGGCTCGGTGGTATACATATCGCCAACAGTCAAACCTTCACCCCGTGAAATGCGGATATATTCAGAAAACGTCCAGAGCGGATCCTGGTCCTCGCAGAGCATGGCAGTGAACCCGTGCAAAGCATCCAGAGCGGAGCCTAGTCCTCGCCTAACGTGGCAGTGAACCCGTGTGAAGTATCTAGTGCAAAATTCCTGGTCACGTGGAACGCGGATAATGTCACTCTTCGACCTCGTGGAAAACGTCCAGAGCGGATCCTGGTCCTCGCAGAGCATGGCAGTGAACCCGTGCGAAGCATCCAGAGCGGAGCCTAGTCCTCGCCTAACGCGGCAGTGAACCCGTGTGAAGCATCTAGTGCAAAATTCCTGGTCACGTGGAACGCGGATAATGTCACTCTTCGACCCCGTGGAAAACGTCCAGAGCGGATCCTGGTCCTCGCAGAGCATGGCAGTGAACCCGTGCGAAGCATCCAGAGCGGAGCCTAGTTCTCGCCTAACGCGGCAGTGAACCCGTGTGAAGCATCTAGTGCAAAATTCCTGGTCACGTGGAACGCGGATAATGTCACTCTTTGACCCCGTGGGAAACGTCCAGAGCGGATCCTGGTCCTCGCAGAGCATAGCAGTGAACCCATGCGAAGCATCCAGAGCGGAGCCTAGTCCTCGCCTAACGCGGCAGTGAAACCGTGTGAAGCATCTAGTGCAAAATTCCTGGTTACGTGGAACGCGAATAACGTCACTCTTTGACCCCGCGGAAAACGCCCAGAGCGGAGCCTGGTCCTCGCCAAGCACGGCAGTAAACCCGTGTGAAGCATCCAGAGCAAATACCGGACTGTGGAGTCCTTAAAATCCACGGACTATGATGTCCTTAACCTCGACCGTGATGTCTTAAAACTAACGATCAACCACCCCGATTCCTTACAGACTTTGCCTTGGTTTAAGAGTACATCTCTTCACTCCTTTGATGCCCGGCGTTGTAATTCCTCAACGCCTTCAGAGAGGTGACGGGTCCCTGCAACCAAACACCGGACTGTGGAGTCCCTAAATCCATGGACTATGAGGTCCTTAACCTTGACCGTGATGTCTTAAAACTAACAGCGGACTGTGGAGTCCTTAAATCCACGGACTATGAGGTCCTTAACCTTGACCGTGACGTCTTTAAACTACGATACCTTGAGAAACCCCTAACTTCGTGAAACACGGACAAGGGTGATCACATCCGACACTTGCAGGCCCTCACGACCTGTAAGGAAGAAAAACTCTCTTGCGAGATCCTTACGACTCTCAAGGGAAGACCCGCTTAAGGATCCTCACGATCTTTAAGAAGAACTTACACCTATGGGATCCTCTCGACCTATAGGGAGAAAAACTCTTTATGAGACCCTCGTGGCTCATAAAATGCAAAAGTCTTAGGAAGCAGATCTTAACCCTGAATCCTAAACCATTGCTGTCCTCCAAGGAAATCAAGGTAGAATACCCGCAGAATACATTCGATGAAAAGGGGACGCATCATTGAGAAGAAAAATGTATCTTTTATTCATAAACCAAAATGGGTACAAAGTACAATTCATGAAAGAAACAAAAAGAAAATACCCTTGTCCATGAGTATGTACAAAAAGGAAGGAAAAGATACAAATGTTTCAAGCCGGCGGGCGATTCAGCAGCTTGGTCAGCTCATCCTGCTTTTTGCTGAGCCACGGCTTCATGACGCAAGATCTCCGGAAGACGAGCCTACGCCTGAGCTTATTGAGCCTGATACGAAGCGAGCCGGGCTTCAAGCTCTTTCTCAGTGGCCTTATGAGCCTCGACCCTCTCACAAGTGAACGTGGCAGCTTTATCGAGAGCCACAACCTTATGTTCGCTACGTATCGCTCTATCAGGCCACGTAAGCTCGCTTTCGTAACCACGGCAAACGCGCTTACATCGCCTGATGTGAAAGGCAACAAGAGAAGTTTCCGACATATTTCAAGCATACGTTCGCAATCATATGAGTATTCAAAAAGGGAATAATACTAATAATAGCGTTTGCAATCGCATGAACGTTTATAATACCCAAAATGGTCTGATGCGCAGGAAAGCGATGGTAGCATTTGCAATTAAAGAAAGTTCTCATGAGAAGAATACAAAGTTTATTTATGCAAGCGGAAACATACATACTAGCACCAAGCCTACACGGAATCTCGGCATAAAGCGTAAAAAAGGAGGGACTAATTTAAAAATGTTCTACGCTAACGGAAAAGGTCACCAAACATGGGATCAACGGCACAAGGGTTAATGAAACAGAGGACAAAATTCTCCATCTCTCTCTCTGCTTTCTCCAGCACGTCAAAGCGACGGTTCTCACGAGGAGTTGCTCCCCATCGATTGGCGCTGTGTTCGTCCGCGAAAGCAGACATAATAACTCGCCGGGCCTTGATCTGGCTCAGCAGATGAATCGAGCAATCCTTCAAAGCCTGAGTAATCAGGCACGCTTCATGAAAACCCTCGAGCTTTTCTTCTGCCGCGTCGAGCATCGCCAGGGTCATCTCCGCCGGGTGAGGAGGGATGTCAGCAAGCACGGCCTTGAGAATCATCCGGAGCCAGAGAGAACCCATCGGGAGGGGGGATCCCCTACGGATCGAGAGTTCATGCATGGCTGAGTCGCATTCGTTGTCGGTAAGGAGGGGATCCACCAACCGAGCAGCAAAGCGGGGGACCATTTCCTCGATAGGAACTTCCCATGGCTGTCGACCAGCATGAGGGCGATTGCAGGCCATGACGCTCGTTTGTTTCTCAGGACAAGTTACTCTAAGAAAAAAAAATAATAATAATAATATGAATCTCTTTATGAGAGGAAAAGGGAAGCTATAGCCTCATATATAAGGAAATGCATTAAGTGCTGTGCGCGGAAGATCTTGCATGGTGAAGCTATTTCCAAGGCCCGAAAAGGGAAAGGCATCGAAAATCAAGGAAATGAAACTATTTCCAAGGCCCTTTCTCTGCGTCCAATATTGGGCACTGAAAATACGGCATGAGAAAATTTTGTGAACCGCCCCATCAAGGGACCCACGTGCAGAACACGTGAGGCCTAAACCTGATACGCGCTTAAAAGGAAACATATGGAGTAGTACCCCGCATATTAAAAGCACAAACAACAACAGTAGCAAAATGATAAAATCCCAGAGAAAAGGCATGCAGACATGGAAAGACATAGTAAAACTTGTCCCTCATACTTCAAGAGGTTCATACAAAATATAGAGGACACATTTACAATGGTAAAACTTCAGATGCGGAGCATGGGTTGAGAAACTCAAAATTAACTTTATTCAAGATCTTCCAAGCATTTCGAACCTCCCGAGTATGCTTTCTCTTACGGTCACAAGCATCGGGGTCCCCGCGGATGTCCTCTACCCTCCGGTAGGCGGCAAGTATGGCTGATTGCTGAAAAATCTGATGAAGGAGATCAATGAGGTTATCTCGCCTTCTCTTTGAGATCAAGTGCATCAGATACACCGAGTGTACTTTATCCTCGGCGGCGTCCAAGGACCCAAGCGGCACACCAGCACAGAATAAAGGGAGAGCGTCCCTGATCGCCAGCACGATCAGCCTCAGAAGAGAAGAGCGACGGGGGAGTAGCCGATGGTTGTACTCATCAAAGCGGCTCATAATCTCGGCACATTGAGCATTGGTGAACTCCTGGTTCTGACTGCGGCCCAGTGCACGAATATTCCCATAGGAAATGATCTCGTCAAGATCATACAGATGGGCATCCATGATACCTGAAATAAAGGTCGTGAGATTCATTACAAAACCCCCATCGCATTAATTGCAGAAGAACAACCTCGGGCCAAGAGACCCCAGGAAGCCTCTGTGTGAAGAAATCGAGTTCTTCGTTGGAATTAAATTCCTTATTGAGAAAAGGGAATTAAATTCCCAGAAGCATTTTGGATGGAATTAAATTCCATGGATTTGAACCGCCATCATCATCTCCCCAAAGATCATCTAAACCCTAAGAGATCTACAGTTGAAAGATTAAACAGTTTCATGTTCTTACGGAAAATATGAAGAAAAAAGGGTAAAAACCCTTGTTTTGGATTTAAAATCCAGAGAAATGTGAAAGTCCATCGTTGTCCAAGAACATTACCTGAGGAAAAAGGATTCCTTTCGAACAGAGTTAAACTCTGCAGACTGTTTCAAGATAGAGAACTAAGCTCTGGAAGCGAGAATTAAATTCTCAAGGAAGAAGTTCTTAGAAGAGGAAGATGAACAAAGTGAAGGCTCCTATGAAGAGACAGAGGTATTTATAGAAGGCAATGAAAACGTTTCGTCTCCCCAGATCCCTAGAGGAATCCAACGGTCACAAGAGGTGACAGCGATGCACTCACGTGCAGACACGTGAGAACAACGCTGTGGGGGCATTTGTTTCTTGATTTAAAATCAGGAAAGCTTCTGGGAAAAGCTTCATAAAAGGGTCACGTGTTGGCACGTGACACCTAAAAAGCATCATCAAGTCAAGTTCAGTTTCCTGACTACGCTGAAGAAAATGGGCTTCAGAAAGAGTCACGTGTTCTCACGTGACCAGGGTCACGTGGCGACACGTGACATTTCAATGCAAGCGTCAAAGGCACACCAGTTCCCTGATCAAGTCAAGAAAAAGGCTTCAGAAGAGGTCACGTGCTTCCACGTGACCAGGGTCACGTGTTGGCACGTGACGTTCAAGACAGCAGACTCGTTCTCCAGATGAACCAAGGAAAGAGAGTTCAAACAAGGGTCACGTGCTCACACGTGACCAGGAGTCACGTGGTGGCACGTGACGTTTAAGCAGCAATAAGAAGACAGAACGCAAAAGAAAGGAAAAGGCTCATTCCAAAGGGGGTCACGTGCCCACACGTGACCATGAGTCACGTGGTCACACGTGACCGGCTTTCAAAGCCCATTGTGTCAACAGAATTAAATTCTGAAAGAAATTCAAATCTTTCCAAAGGAAAGCGGCTATCTGGAACCAATCAAATTAAAGATTCAGAGGTGATGAAATATCATCTATCTATAGGAAAATCTCGGGTTTGGAAAGATTTCCCATTAAAATCTAACCAAAATAACAAAGGAGAATCTCTGAATTTAAAATCCAATGGTGAATAAAATTCACCTAATAATCTAAAGGTCCAAAACAAATGATGGATGCAAATCAAATCTCTTAATGAAGATTCGTCAAAAACTGATTGATTCGGCTGCTTCTCCTATAAATAGGAGCCAAGACATACCAAGACACATATATATATATATAGAGAGAGAGACGCAGAGAAGAAAAAAAAAAGAAGAGGGAGAGAGCTTCGATACTTGGAGAAACTTGGATCTTCTGCAAAAAACCCTAGGTAAGAAAGGGAGAAGCTCCTTGAAAGAAAAAGAGAATTTAATTCTCAACAGAGTTTAACTCTGATAATGTAAAAACAGAAGAACATATTTCTTCTCTCTTTGATAGAGGATCTGCAAAGCGCACATCTCCCCTTAAAGTTGAGAATTTAATTCTCAATGGGTTGAGATCCTGCCATGCAGATCCAAAACATAGAGAAGGAATGCAAGCACAAGAATTTAATTCTCACAGAACTATAGGAATTTAATTCCTTTAAAATAAAATTAGGGCTTGCCCTTGTATCATGGGAATTTAATTCCTTCAGAATAAAAAGAAACAGGGTTTAACCCTAATTAAGAACCTAGTTCTGTGGCAGCAGCGGGAATTTAATTCCCTTAATCGTAATTTAACAGAGGATGGAAGTTTAAACTCCTTAAAAAAGCTTTGTTAGGGTTTAACCCTATTTGGTTCTTCACATATATGAGGAATTTAATTCCTACAGAAAATTCAGAGTTAAACTCTATCCCAGAATATAAGTCTTCGAAAGAAAGTAGGAATTTAATTCCTCTGAAATTTACAGCTCGAGGAATTTAATTCCTGAAAAAAGATTAACAAAGCCTCTAAACAAAATACATGGAGGCAGGGTCACGTGTCATCACGTGACCCCCCAAGAGATCTACAGAAAGCCCCTTTGAGGCAGCACCCCACGTGACCCACGTGACCCTCGGCAGAAGCTTTAATACATAGGCATTTGAATGCCCATCACGTGATGGCACGTGACGCTCTGAAAGACACGATAATCTCAGAATAAATGAAGGGAGGGCGCTCTCACGTGCTGCCACGTGACCCCTCTTGTCTTAGTGTTTAACACTAAATTGAAACTCTCGAACCCGGTGTTAAAATACTGTTGGGCCTTAGTGTTCAACACTAATTAAAAAGCTTTATCTGCAGTGTTCAACACTGATTACCCTAGTGTTTAACACTAATCTGAGATCTTCATTTGCAGTGTTCAACACTGATCTGTTTTAGTGTTTAACACTAATTTGAAAAGCCTTGTTGCTGGTGTTTAACACCAATTATCTCTTAGTGTTAAACACTAACCTGTCAACCTCATTCCCAGTGTTCAACACTGACTGCTCTGTAGTGTTTAACACTAGGCTTTGGCCCAATTGGCTTAAATGGATGGAGGCAAAGCCTCTCCTGATTGGACTTAGCCCAAGATGGCCATAAGTCCTCAATTTGTGATTAACTGGGCCAATGGACTCATAACATAATTAATTCGTCTTGATCCCAAATTGGGCCAAGGACTATTTAATCCACTCCGGTTCTAGGGTACATCTCTTCACTCCTTTGATACTTGGCATTGTAATCCCTCAATGTCTTCAAAGAGGTGACGGGTCCCGACGACCACACATTGATACGGACTGCGGGGTCCTTAAACCCATGTTTAATGCAAAATTCCTGGTTACGTGGAACGCGGATAATGTCACTCTTTGACCCCGTGGAAAACGTCCAGAGCGGAGCCTGGTCCTCGCAGAGCACGGCAGTGAACCCGTGTGAAGCATCCAGAGCACATACCGGACTGTGGGGTCCTTAAACCCATGGACTACGACGTCCTTAACCTTGACCGAGATGTCTTAAAACTAACAATGGACTGTGGGGTCCTTAAACCCATGGACTACGACGTCCTTAACCTTGACCGAGATGTCTTAAAACTAACAATGGACTGTGGGGGTTCTTAAACCCATGGACTACGACGTCCTTAACCTTGACCGAGATGTCTTAAAACTAATAGCGGACCGCAATGTCCTTAAACTACCCATGGACCGCAATGTCCTTAAACTACCCATGGACCGCAATGTCCTTAAACTAGAACAATAGAGCCCCGCATGCTCTTTTGTCGGATCTAAACGGTCCCGTTTAAGTCGATCTTAGCCTCAAAGATGGCTAACGTATCCTTAAACCTTCAAACAGAGTGGACTATAAATCCCCCCAATTAACTCTGGCTCAAGGGTACATCTCTGAACTCCTCTGACATCCGTCGTTGTAATTCTTCAACGTCGTTAGAGAGGTGACGGGTCCTGACGGCCATACATACGTTGGACCTCTAGGTCCCTAAACTGGAACAATGGAGTCCAAACACTCCTTCATCGGATCTAAACGATCCCGTTAAGTTGATCTTAGTCATAAAGTTAGACTAACGTATCCTTAACAAACGTTTGAGTTGATCTTAGCCTCAAGTATGGCTGACGTATCCTCAAACCAAACCCCCCCCCCAAACCCAAATCTAAGATAATACGGATTTGGACTAGTCACGCCCTACGGGCGACGACATAACTCAGTCTCCGTAAACAATCCACGGGCAACAAAACACAAAACAAACACCCACGACACGAAGTGACCAACTGGAGAAGGAGAAAGTTGTTACCGCAATGCGGTAGCGTAATTAACTGCAGGGGCTTGCGCCTGCAGGGAAGAGCGTCCCCACAATCAAAAACCCCTCAAGCGAGGGGGAATCTGACGAAGTCTGCTACATCGGACGCATCCGTTTAAACCTTCGATACATGGTGCCATAAATCAACTTGGCATCTTCGGAGAGGTGAACGGATAGCACCAATTAGCATCTGCCCCGAATCCCAGTGCCAAGACACCGCAGTCTTGTGCGCCATCTTTCGGAGGGGAACAGTGGGTATCGGGATTCAACTATCTCATAGAAGGTATGCAATCTCATTGCAAATTTCAACACTTGAAATTCCTGATAATACTTTTACCCCTAGTGTCTTATGACCTTAACTATGGTCAACAAATCATAAGCACTAGTCAAGTTCTACCCGTCATTTCTTGATTAATTAGACCCATCCACATGACCCTTAACTATGGTCAACAAAGTCATATGATTGTCCTAATTAATCGCATCATATGCTTTGTAGGAAGACATCACTCAGCTACCATACACTGCACCTTAACTATGGTCAACAAACGCAGCACGAATACTAAGTACTCTATTTCCTAAAATGACGGAGGGTTACGACTGGTTTTTCAGAAAACCTTTTGTGTAATGAACTTGATATCGTTGTAGAAACAAGTGTTTTTTAGGGTTTTACTAGTTTCGCTAAAGAGGTCACTCCCGGTGAAGGGATCTCGGCTCTTTCTTTATCGAATAAGGTGCAGGATATTTCACAAATACCACTATGCAAAGCAAGAACTATAGAAGCAATCAAAAACAAAACCGAGTGAGTTGCAGCATCTGCTAGTTTTGCTAAAGAGGTCACCCCCGGTGAAGGGATCTCGGCTCTTTCCTTATCGAATAAGGTGCTGGATATTCTATAAGAAATACCGCTATGCAAAGCAAAAACTAGAGCTACCCTTTTTATAAATTTGATTCTACAATATCTTTTAGGTTTCTTTTCTTTCATTAATCTCATTAATGACGTCCCATCATTTATGCTTCCTAAGCATCACAGAAGAAACGAAAATACAACGTACGTTTATTCCATCCGCATTCGCCACAGTGTCCCGTTATACACCGTTAGGTTACTTAACTGACAGCATAGCGGGGCGGGACTAGCACGGGTGTAAAACATAAGCAACGTTTATTATATATCATATATACAATAATAAACCATTCGTCTCACGCATATAAAATGATCACATCACAGAATATCAGCAGCAAAAGATAACATATGAAATATTGGATATGCTAGGAGGTCCGTGTTTTATTTTGATCCTTTATAAAACACGGATTCCACGGTCGCGATGAATAGCCAAACTTACATCTCTAGACCCGTACGAGAGCGGCAAGCAACCCTACCAATTCTAGGGTTAGGAGACCCGATCTCGACTCCTCGAGATGGCCTCCCACTGGACCCTAGAACCTGGTTGATTGTGCTCTCCTCCTTGGGTCTATCCTATTGCGGAAAAGTAAATAATATACAATGGTGACATCATCCTCATCTCGGAAGTGCCCCAATAAAAGAATATTACATACAATGAATTTTACATGAATGAAAATGAAAAACTCTCATCTCACATAAAACCCCGGCTATTCAAAACACGACGATCCAATATAATATATCACATCAACACATAACATCACATGTCATCAACGTAAGTAAATATGCGTATCCTAATTGTCGTTGATGTATAGCAACGAAACCGACGATACACCACATATTACACTTACGGTCGCAGAAAAGAAAGTGAAAAATTACAACATTTGGAATCCACAATCACCTTAGACATCATAAACCCGAAATATCACATATTACGGATTTCATGCCTAATTATATGAATTCCACATATTGTATCACATTCCAGATAACTAGACAATGTTAAACTTTCCGATCGAATAAACAAACACCCAAAATTTCTCAAAAGCTCAACACTTGAGAATAGTTTAAAAATACTCAGTACATGCCACAGTACCAATGAACCAGCCGTAGAAGAGCCAACCAATGCCTCACCTGTGGCACCTCTGAACTACTACAAACCCTAGGGTTTAGTGGCGGTTATGACGGTCACAGAATCGAGTTAAGGTTTCGTTCTTCTAGAGGGTCCACCGAATCACTTGAACGATATTTGAATGTTCTTTAACTAAGAAAAAAATCCAACACTTGGAAAAATTTCCAGCAAGAGAAAAAGTGAGTTATTGATATCTGTTCGAACTTTTCAACACCGTATAAATAACCCGAAAACAAACTAGAATTATGAACACGAAACACTCCGAATTGCCTCTGTAAAAAGATAACATCACATGCAAATTTAGCAAAAACAAACAACATCTGAAATACCAAACCCCAGAGAATGGAACACAGTGAAAACTTGAACCCAAAACCCTATACTATGGTCGAGCAGGCCGGTCCTGGAGGCAAAGTGGCCGGCCAAATTCCGAGCTCTGGTGTTCAATTTTGTACAGTGTTCATATTGTATCACATAAAACATTCTGCAACTGTTTAAAAAAAATTTTGACTCTCAGAAAATTTCGACAGAAACTAGGGTTTTTATTCGGGTGTTTCGGAGTTGTTTCGGTTTCGTATTCCTACACATATCTGTCTAATTCTCTAGTTAGGCTCTGATACCACTGTTGGGTTGTCTAGCACGGCAACAGGGTTTCGGGTGGCATCGTCCATGCCAATTTCAAATTTTTGCCGTTCTAGCTAACCCTAACCCTAGGTTCTTAACTAAAGAATCATACGGAATCGAAAAGCAAACATCTTTACTACTAAGTGAGTAGGGATTACAACCTTTGTAGTCCGTTCCTTCACTTCAATAGCTTCTTGTTGTGGTCCCTTTGCTGCGATCATCAAGCTCCCGAACTCTTAAGAGGCTCCATGAAGTGAACGATGCATCCTTGCTTGAAGTCTTCACTATCCAAGATGATCTACTTTGAGGAGTCACAAACCCAAGCTATCTCTTCACTAATTAGGGATTAGTGAAGCTAACACACTAATCTATATGGCTAATATAGAAGAGAATGATGAAGTAGGAATTTTGCTCTCTTTAGTTTTTTTTTTTCTCATAATCTTTCATCACAAGATCAAAAGCTAGAAAGCTTTTTCAATGAGGAAGAAGAAGATGAAGCAAGTGATGAATGAATTATTGTTGAAGTTAGAAATGCAACCATGGGTTAAGAATGTTATGCTTAACCCTTGTAGAGACTAAACCATGGGGTAGGGTTAAATGTTAGGTTAATAAATATCTTAGTAAATATCTAAAGAGTGGACTAAGTCAAGAGAAAGAAATATCTTAACATTAATCCATAATTTAGAATTAACTAAAACAATTAAATCTAACCCTAATCCTAGCCATGGTGAGAATCTCATTAACCATATTTGCATGTATAACTTAGCATGTTATAATTATACATATCACATATATATAATTTTGTAACAAAAGAAAAGAATACAATAAACACATATCACATATATGTTAAATGTATCCAAAGTGAGAAAATGAAATACTTAAGTGAGCAAATATTAGTTAATGCAATTTAATATATCAAATATATAATTATACATTAAATTGTTAAATCAAAACTTGATTTAATAATCCGGCTATATCACATATAACCGACTAATATAATATGTATCATTTTGTCGAATCAACACTTGATCCGATGACCCAGCCATATCACATATAACCGGCCGATATCACATATCGCGAGAATAGAATACGGTATCACATACACGTATCAATCTCGGTCCCGCACATATCACAAATGTGCTCCTACTCCGTTTCGCCTGAGCCAGGAAACCTCTGTGTAGGACTCTAAAGACTCATCAATACGCCGGCAGTAGGTGATGATAATATCAAACACCCATAAGCTGCAAGCGGTCATGTAAACGTAACAGCCACCCGCGTATTGAGCGATTAGAAGATCAACAAGCAACCCTGCTCACACTCCTGTGAATCCAATTAGTAACACTACCGTACAGTCCGGTCTCTTCATCTGATATGTCGCATATCCAGTCTAGGGGTGGTAAACGTCAGACCCCAGTTACCGATAAGTCGTGTCGATGTGAGGCTCATAACAGGTCGAGAAACTACTGATAACACTTACCAGTAGATCTCCATATCAACCCTGGCCAGGGACATCCAGTTATAGCCAATCGAACACAGCGCAACATCAACCCCCAATACCGGGAGAGACGAAACCCATCCTATCGCTCATTACCTCCATGTGATTCGGGACTGCACCCAAAAGCCACCGTTTTGCACGTTCTCATGAACGTGGTAAGGTGGAAATCAAAGAACAGTGGGAATCACACAAGACTCTATGACGATCTCGGGTCTACAGACTAACCTGTACCAGTGTCACCAGAGAACTGCTATCTGACGATAGGTATAATACCATTTAGGAGTTCTCGGCAAATCCGTTCAGTGTACCCAGTCTCCACTGAGCACCCGTACACCATCTTTGATGTCAAACACCAATGGATGTGGGATCATCCATCGCCCATCATATCGGTCAAGATGCGTATACGCTAGTCTACTCTGGAGTGTCGATACCCTGTCTCGATACACCCTCGACTAGGAACAATTATAGGATGTACTCGTGGACTACTCTGGCCCTACTAGTATGATCTGCATCATAGTCCTAGTAGTCAAGTACATATCCTAAGGGCTTTATCAACATGTGAGAGTAAGATAGTAATACAATACAAGTCAACATGTTTAGACAAAGTGAAACCGGATAGCATACTATTATATCGAGAAAGAAAGTCCTCTCTATATATATCCAAGCATCCACTATAATATACATCATATGTACAACAATGGCCTCTAGGGCATATACATAACTAATATGGCTTTGATGATTATTATATTTGTCTTAACTCACTGTTGAAGTATGGTTCTAATTGTTTATTTGGAAATTATGGATGCTTCAATGAGTAAGGTATTTTGATGAGCCATTCTTCATTCTAGACAACATTTGAGCTCCTTGCTCTCTAGCTCTCTTCATCTTCCTCCTCACCTCCTCCAAGCACAATCCCTCACATGAGTTGTGAAACCTTGAGCTTGTAAGAATCCTAGTGAGCAAACAAAACCCCTACTTCACCATCCTATACTTAATTAGCAATTAAGTGTAGTGTGTTTCCTTCACTAAATAGTTTAGTGAAGAGGTAGTTTGGATTGGCGAAGTTTCGGGTGGATCATCTTCGGCACGAAGATCGCAAAGGAAGCTCGATCAAACTTCAAGTGGAGCCTAGTGGAGTCGTATGGACTACTACACGGAGCTTGAGAAGAGAAGGACACGGTCTACAAAGGTTGTACTTTCTTTCTCTTAGTTTAGTTTTATCATATCATCATATTTAACCCTAATAATCTAGTTAGATTCTAGGTTAGTATTCCTTAGCACACCGAATTTTTGAAAATTGCATGATCGATGCCCGTTTTAACCCTATGGTGCTGTTAAGAAACACTTTCATAGTCGAGCCCCGCGGTCAGCCTTCCCCATGCCAAAATGAAAATTATGTAGTAAATAATTTTGATATAATTTTTATGAATAAATGTAAGAAAAATGGGTATAAAGCCAATTTTTTTTAAAGCCCATGGCTCATGTGCAAAAAAAATAAGCACATGGAGCATGGGATGGGCAAAATGCCATTTTGTAAAGCCCAATGTGCTATGTATAAATTTGGAAGCATGTATAAGGCAACATGATGAAATGAAAAAAAAGATTAATTCATCCCCCATCAAATCTCTAGGCTTTGTGCCTCTATCCTCACTCTCTCAAGTTCTTCCTCTTCATTTTCCACTTAAATCAAGAGCTTGGCTCATTTTTTTTCAAAACTAAATAAAGTTTCACCATAAACCCACCGAAGGAGAGTTTAACTCTCATATCCGATAAAAAAAGGAGAAGGAGGGAAATCCACCTCCCAAGACTCCATCAAGAGAAGAAAAGATGTCTCTTTTCATCATCCAAGATCTAAATCTTGGAATTTCAAGAGAACCGATTTTGGGTTTCTTCTCAAAAGAGAAAGTAGGAAATCTTTTGGAGTTTAACTCCACAATAAAAATTCTTTTGGAGTTTAACTCCAAAATAATAATCGTTTTAGGAGTTTAACTCTATTTAAAATCTTTTGCAGTTTAACTCCACAATAAAAAAAATATCTTTTAGAGTTTAATTCACTAATAAAAATCCTTTTGGAGTTTGACTCCACAAAAAAAATCTTTTGGAGTTGAACTCCATAAAAAAATCTTTTGAAGTTTAACTATATTAAAAAAAATAAAAATTAAAATAAAAGTCTTTCGGAGCACCTGCTCCTTCTCACGTGAGGGAGAGGAAGCTCCCACCAAGTAGGAGCTTTCCCCATATGAGGGGGAGGCTCCCACTCCCTCACGTGAGGGAGAGGGAGCTCCCACTAAGTGGAAGCTTTCCCCCCTCTCACTTGAGGGGGAGGCTCCAACTAAGTGGGAGCTCCCCACTCTCCCTCACGTGGGGAAGGGGCTCTCCCTCCTTTTTTTTCTTTTCTTTCTTTTTTCATTTTTATGTTTTTTTGGAGTTTAACACTATATAGAATCTTTTGAGAGTTTAACTCCAAATGAAATCTTTTGGAGTTTAACTTCATAAAAAATGTTTTTTTGAATAAGGAGAGTTTAACTCCATACAAAAACTTTTGGGAGTTTAACTCCAAATAAAATTGTTTTTGGAGTTTAATTCCAAATAAAATCTTTTGGAATTTAATTCCATACAAAAATGTTTCTTTGTATAAAAGGGAGTTTAACTCCATACAGAAACTTTTGGGAGTTTAACTCCGAATAAATTTGTTTTTGAAGTTTAACTCCAAATAAAATATTTTGGAGTTTAACTCCATTAAAAAAATGTTTTTTTTGAATAAAAATAAATAATAATAATAATAATAATAATAATAATAATAATAAATCATTTGTCACAAATAGAATAGATAAAATGAAATAAACATGCCCTTCTGCATTGCTTTCAAATACCGACACTTTACATTGAGTATGCATGACTATTTTGACCTGTCAATCGGAGATTTCTTCGCTCTAAGAGCGATGGGTAATTAACGGCTGCTTAGTCCGCGGCTGCCGAAGATTCGGATCCCCACAATCAATAAACCCCAGTCTATCCTCGGCAGGGGGAATCTGTATACGCCTGACAAGTGACTCGTATTCCTATCTCAATGGGGGTGGCGAAAAACACCCTACAGTTGGTGTAAGCATGCTATAGACTCAATAGACGGTTTTAAAGCAAGCGGAAGTGACGAATTTTAAAATTCATGAGACCTAAAGCATGCTAACCCTAGAATCATACCAAAGACATAAACTTGAGACAAACTAGAGAGAGCTAAACTACAAAGTGTAGAGTCTACAACCTTTGTAGCACGATAGCCTTCTTTTATTGGACTCCGGTAATGGTCCTAGCCTCCGAGATCGAGCTTGAAATCGGTCTTCTTGATCGAAGATGATCCACCTTGAAAATCCTCCAACACAAGCACCAAATTCACAAACTAATGCATGTTACTAAACTAATGACACTAATTTGCTAAAAAAGTTTTACTAGATGTAGATTAAGTTTGCTCTCAATATTTCTTCTATTTTCCTACTCTTTTCTCACTTAGAACTCAACAGAAAGAGAAAGAGTATGAGAATGAGAATGAAATTAGGATCAAGAGATTAGCCATGCTTATCTCTTTTGATAAAATAAGAATGTGTCATAGCATCCATAAAGTTCTACAGAAAATGACTCAATCTTTTATTTAAAAGAATAAATAAATAAATCACTTTGATCTCATCTTAATTCCAATGTGATTCTCATACATACATCTACCATGTGTCAACATACATATTATTTTATATTTATAACATATATAAATATAATTAAAGAGAAGAAAAATAAGTAAGCATGATATTAGTTAATGTATATCTATATCAATAAATAATTATATATTTAATTATTAAATCAACACTTGATTTAATAATCCGGTTATATCAATATATATATCGGCTAATATTATTAAACGCTTAATTAAAATACATGTATCAAATATACGTATTTAATCGAACTCCTGCGCGTATCTCTATACGTGCCCTACATCGTTTCGCCTGTGCTCGAAAATCTCTGTGAGAGACTCTAAAGACTCGACAATACGCAAGCAGTAGGTTAGGATCATATCCATAGCTCATAAGCACGCCAACGGTATTAGCTGCACGTAACGGCTATCCTGGTATTGATCGATAATGAAGATAAGCAGGCTCATCCGAAATCCTACAGAGCCAGAAAGTGACGTCTCCGTACATTCCGGTCTCTTCTTCTTAGAGTATCGCATATCAAGTCTGGAGGATGGAATCCGTCAGACCCCCAATAACCTGATAAGTCATGCCGATTAGTGACCTATAACCACTATAGATATAACTGATAACACTTATCAGTTTATCTCATCGGTCCTGACGAGGGACTTATGGTTACAGCCGATCAGGCACAGCACGACATCAACTCTCCATACCGGGAGATACGAAACTATTCCGATCGCTAACTAACTCCATATGGTTCAGGACTGCACCCAACTAAACCCTGTTTGCACGGCTCTTTAAAACCGTGGTAGGGTAATAATCAAAGCATAGTGAGAAACACATAAGACTATGATGATCTCAGGTCTACAGACTATCATGTACTCATGTCACCAGAGAACTGCTATCTGACGATATGTATAATACCATCCAGGAGTTTTCGGTGAGCCCGTTCGGTGAAACTCATTCTCCAATGAGCACATGTATACAATCTTTGGTTTCAAACACCAATGGCTATGGAAACAGCTATCACCCCACTTGGGGTCAAGAAACGTATACACTAGTCTACTCTGGAGTATCAATGCCCAGTCTCGATACTCTCATGTCTAGGAACATTTAAGGATGTGCTTATGGACTACCCAGATCCCATTAGTACGATCTCATTCATAATCCTGGTAGTCAAGCAAACATCCTACGGGCATTATCAATATGCATTAACGATAGTAATAACAAGTAGAAACTATACACATGAATAATAAAGACAAACCAAATAACATACTATCATATCCAGCAAGACTGTCCTGTTTATATATATGTCCAAGTTTCCACTATATCATACAATAATGGCCTTTAGGGCATACATATCTAACAGCTAACACCGTCGCTTGTTGCTTCTGCAAGGGATTCGAGCTCTTCCGAATCTGTGTACAAAATGAAGTCGGTGACAAGTCTATCAGGCAACATCCTATCTCGTGTAGATCTCTTCGGAATAGGTATATCTGGTTGCTGAACTTGGTCACCAACCTGTTCTTGAATCTGATCCTGCATGCAGTTTCCTCCAAATTCTGATCTCCACCTGTGGGTACCTGTTCGCTCTCTTGAGTACTATCTAACACGACGAACTCATGTATTGCACCATCCTTGGCTTCTCTTCTTTGTACAAGTATTGCTCATCAAAGACGACGTTCCATCTTCGTATTACCTTTTTGCTTGTGTAATCTCACAACCGATATCCGAACTCATCTTTGTCATACCCGATGAAAGTACACTTCCTAGACTTGGAGTCAAGCTTACTCCTTTCCGCCTTATCAATTGAAGAATACGCAGTACAACTAAATACTTTTAGGTGCGAGTAATTTTCCGATTTTCTTGACCAAATTTCTTCCGGAATGCCTCCATCAAGCGCACTTGCCGGGATTCTGTTGATCAGATACACAGCAGCATCAACAGCTGCTGCCCATAGAAATTTTAGCACATCCGCATCCAAGGTCATGCTTCTCACACGCTCTAGTATCGTCTTGTTTCATCCTTTCAGCGATGTCGTTCTGTTGCGGTGTCTCCGGTACCATTTTTAACCAACGAATACCCTTTTGTGAGCAAAATGTCTCGAACTCTTGCGTGCAATATTCTTTGCCATTATCGGACTTAAGGAAGTTAACTTTCAGCCCCGTTTGTTTCTCCACCCGCGCAATTAAGTGTTTGAAGATACCAAACATATCGAACTTATTATTCATCACATATACCCATATCTTCTGGCTTGCATCATCGATGAACGTCATGAAATACCGATTTCCTTCATAAGACTGTACTGAGGCCGGACCCCATACGTCTATAAGCACAATCTCCAGCTTCTTGGTCATTTTTGTTGGGTTGCGTTGCACCACCACAAGGTTTGGGAAGGCATCACACATGCCATTTTATAAAATTTTGGGGTGCTATGAAACCCTAACCAAGATCTTAACTAGAGAATTAGGGTTAACTTTGCATGTAAACAACTTTACATCTAAGAGATAGGGATTACAACCTTTGTAGTCTGTTCCTTCGCTTCATAAGCTCCGAGTTGTGGTCCCTTCGCTGCGATCATCAAGCTCCCGGACTCTAGAGAGGCTCCATGAGGTGAATGATGCATTTTGCTTGAAGTCTTCGAAATCCAAGACGATCTACCTTGAGGAAACACAAACTAAAGCTAACTCTTCACTAATTTAGAATTAGTGAAGCTAACACATTAATCTATATGGCTAGTATAGAAGAGAATGATGAAGTAGGAATTTTGCTCTCTTTAGTTTTCTTTTTCTCACTTTCATTCATCACAAATGAAAAATCTAGCAAGGTTTTTTCAATGAAGAAGAAGAAGAAGAAGCAAGTGATGAATTATTGTTGTGAGGTTAGAAATACAACAGTGGGTCAAGTATATCATCCTTAACCCTTATAGAGACTTAACCATAAGTTATGGTTAAAGTTATGGTTGATAAATATCTTAAGCTAGACAAAAAGAGTGGACAAAGTCAAAGAAGACTACAAGCTTCTACAAGCTTCAACCATGACAAAAATCCACAATATTTGATTTACTTAATGATAAATATAAACCCTAATCTTAACCCTAACATGGTTTAACTCTCATAAACCCTAGTTGCATTTATAACCTAGCATGTTACAATTATACATATCACACATATATAATTTAGTAACAAAAGAAAAGAATACATTTAACATATATCACATATATCAATGTATCCAAAATGAGAAAAAGAATTACTTAAGTGAGCTTATATTAGTAATGTAATGTAATATATCACATATATAATTATACATTAAATTATTAAATCAATACTTGATTTAATAATCCGGCTATATTATATATAACCGACTAATATAATATGTATCAATTTATCGAATCAACACTTGATCTGATAACTCGGCTATATCACATATACCCGGTTGATATCACATATCGCGAGAATAGAATACGGTATCACATATCGTATTAATCTCGGTCCACGCACATATCACATATGTGCTCCTACTCCGTTTCGCCTGAGCCAGGAAACCTCTGTGCAGGACTCTAAAGACTCATCAATACGCCGGCAGTAGGTGATGATCATATCAAACACCCAGAAGCTGCAAGCGGTCAGCTAAACGTAATAGCCACCCGGGTATTGAGCGACCAGAAGATCAACAAGCAAGCCTGTACATACTCCTGTGAATCCAATCAGTAACACTACCGTACAGTCCGGTCTCTTCATCTGATATGTCGCATATCCAGTCTAGAGGTGGTAAACGTTAGACCCTAGTAACCGATAAGTCATGTCGATATGAGGCTCATAACGGGTCGAGAAACTACTGATAACACTTACCAGTAGATCTCCATATCAGCCCTGGCCAGGGACTTCCAGTTATAGCCAATCGAACACAGCGCAACATCAGCCCCCAATACCGGGAGAGACGAAGCCCCTCCTATCGCTCATTGCCTCCATGTGATTCGGGACTGTACGTAAAAGCCATCGTTTTGCACGTTCTCATGAACGTGGTAAGGTGGAAATCAAAGCACAGTGGGAATCACACAAGACTCTATGACGATCTCGGGTTTACAAACTAACCTGTACCGGTGTCACCGGAGAACTGCTATCTGACGATAGGTATAATACCATCTAGGAGTTCTCGGCGAGTCCGTTCAGTGTACCCAGTCTCCACTGAGCCTCCATACACCATCTTTGATGTCATACACCAACGGATGTGGGATCATTCATCGCCCATCATATGGGTCAAGATGCATATACGCTAGTCTACTCGGGAGTATCGATGCCCTGTCTCGATACAACCTCGACTAGGAACAATTATAGGATGTACTCGTAGACTACCCTGGCCCCACTAGTATGATCTGCATCATAGTCCTAGTAGTCAAGTACATATCCTAAGGGCTTTATCAACATGTGAGAGCTAGACATTGTTCCGATACAAGTCTACATGTTTAAGACAAAGTGAAACCAGATAGCATACTATCATATCAAGCAAGAAAGTCCTCTCTATATATATCCAAGCATCCACTATAATATACAGCATATGTACAACAATGGCCTCTAGGGCATATATATAACTAACAGTTTTAGCCACGCCTCCAATATGAAATCTGAGCGGGCTTTACCTCCCACAAACGCAGCTCTCACAAAACCCCAACTCCACCTTTTTCAGCCCCAAAAGAAGCCCCCTACCCAAAAGAATTTTCATGTTCTTCTCGCTGTGGTTCCCCAATCGTTTGTGCCTTGTTCAGTTGATAAAACTGCACATTTAATATGACATTTTTCCTACTATTTCTATATAGTAAAAGGTGTTTATTATGAATATGACACATATGAAGGTTTATTTGCAACAATACTATTTTCATGTGTTTATATATTATAATTAACATTATGTAGAAAAAAGTAAGCATATAATATCCATGTAACAATTGGCCCATTTAAATATGCTTACCTTATTAAATACCTTTGACCAATTCTTAAAACTATAATATCATGACAAATGGTTAAGTTAATATCTCAATTAAAACAAATTCTACTAATATTATTTATTGAGTTATTATGCAGAATTTTCAGGACTAAATCAAGAAAATCAAAGTTGGCTAAACAAACTGCCTAAATAAGAAAGTAAACTAAAAAAATCAATTCTGGCAGTGACGGAGAGAAGATTTTCAGTTTCCAGATATTCAAAAGATCACCACGTATCATCAAGATGAAGCCTCAGAAGATTGAGCACACGAAGAAACTATAAGGCCGCGGAACCGCGGCCAAACCCACCTATTGGCCGCAGTTCCGCCGCGATAAGGAGGAGTTAGGGAACGAGATTTATTCTGTTGGGATCTTAACTACTGGTTTCCATATTAGGAAACTAGGGGAGTTAGGGCACGAGATTTATTCTGTTGGGATCTTAACCACTGATTTCCATATTAGGAAACTAGGGTAGTTAGGGCACGGGATTTATTATGTTGGGATCTTAACCACCGGTTTCCATATTAGGAAACTAGGGTTCTGACTCTGGGACTATAAATAATGACCGAGAGCCTCTTGGAAAATTCATCAAGCTGAAGAGATCACGAAGTCCACAACAAGCTCACGCATCCAGGCTGATCATCAACTGTTCATCTACCTCCTTAGAAGAGATCGAGAAGCAAACTAGCATTCTGTAATCATTTTCTAAGTTAACAAAGTGTAAATGAATTTTGTTGATTAATAAAGGTAGTAGTTTTCTTATTCTATTTCTTTGTAGTTTTAATATGATTTCTCTCTCCATCTCTTCTTCTCCCAACATGCGCGAGTAATTCTTCGCTTGTTAGGGTTCATGGGATTAGGGTATGTTAATGGATGATGAAGATCCTTAAACTCTTTTTAAGTCCTATAAAGTTTATAAACTCTATCAAAAGAATAGTTAACATCCTAATTGGGCGCGGTATCAATTCATTGATAATCGCGACCACGATTAGAGATTAGATTAACAATTGTTTTGGTAAAGGCTAGATATGAACGGAGTTCCATGTCGAGATAGGGGTTAAGAGTGGGAACCCTTTTCCCTCCAGAAACCCTAATCTACATGCATCATTGTCGTTCTAGTTTTATATCTATTAAAGGATAAAAACAGTAATTTTTAATTAATCATCCATAACTACTAAATCCTAATGAACCCTACAAGCCCCCTTTTAATATTAAACTTACCTCCGTAGTTAATCTAGATCTATATTTTGCATCCTTGTTTAACGTAGATCTAGAAATTATTTCCACCATTCTTTATTCTTCCCCTTTCTCAACACGCCTAAAGTAAGAATAAAAGGTTCACGTTTCCCTGAGGATGACCCGTACTCACCTCGGTCTAGCTACTCGCGACACCGTTCTGATTGCGGTTAAATTACAAAAACAACTTCAATAAAACACTCGAATCAAATGGAGCCATTGCCAGGGAAACGTGCGTAATTTTTTATTCTTACTATTTGTGTTGAATTCTTATTCGATCTATATCATAAAAATAAACAAAACTGCAAATTATATATTTAACAATTATTGTGCAATTTTTGCGAGGGAATCTGGAGTCACAGACTTGAGGAAACAGAGATCCAGAGACATTATTCAAGATCCAGAGGAGAAAGGGAGGCCACGTAGCAAAAATTTTCACCAGATCTTCCTAATCGGCGGCGGAACCGCGGCACAAAGAGCATATTGGCGGCGGATTCGCGGCGCATTAGGGTATTTAGGGTTTTCAAACTTCTCTGGTATCTTTTCTATATCTTTCTCTCTCCTCTGAAATCCAATAAAATATCTTTTCTGCAGGATTCTTTGCAAAATATTGCCGCTCAAAAATCTTTTTGCAAAGTTTTGTAATTGGTTTGTTTATTCATATTTTAATACGGATTTTTAAGGGGCAAAGACCAAATTCAGATTAGGTTGGGATTTTATCACCCTTCCTAAACCCCACAAATCACAAAACGAGCATCAGCATCAACCCTACATTAATTTAAAAAATATCTAGACAAGACTCTAAGGACTGTCACGCTCAATAAGGACAGAGGAAGGTCGTGGGTAATTTATCGCTTATCCACATTACTTTTGTGGTGCCTAGGCAAGTATGTCTAAGGCAAGTGGTTATTTAATTAGGCCCGCTATTTTCGGTGATTCGTATAGCGGATACCTCCCACTTACCTGGCACTTACCTGGCCACAAGAGTAGTACAGAGGTGGTAGAGGATTGATCCTACGGCCTGTTCTTTGGAAGTCTAGGAGCGGTCTAGAGACTTGACCTAGGTAACCTTAGTTTCAGGGTTGTTTGTGCATTTTTGTGTGATTTGTCTAAGTCCGACACACTTTTTCAAAAACAAACCAATTTTTAAATAACACACGCGCTGCCACTTGCGCTAAACCGCTTAGTGCATGCTTGGCTGGACACGGGATTCTAGTGCCCGTCTTGTCCGCGTTCCTGCTATCGACTTCGAAGTCGGTGCTTCTTCATCTTCTTTTTCCCCACCACCCACCACATCGACCGAGATGGATGGTACTCCATCAAATTATAATACCACCCTGCCGCCGTCCGTAGGTGAGCAGAATACACCGCACATCTCTCTCCAAGAAAGATGATATCCTATACGTGGTCCACTTCCTACTTGTCTATATATTCCACCAGCCAACGGGGATAATTTTGAAATTAAACCCCACTACATCAATCTTTTACCAAAATATCATGGTCTCGAGTCTGAAGACGCATACGTCTTTATTACCAAATTTGAAATTGTATGCGCTATGATGGGTACTTCACAGCTTTCTGTGGATGCTATGAGGTTACGTCTTCTCACATTCACTTTGTGCGATATAGCTGAGAAGTGGCTTTATAACACAGCTGCACATTCTATTTCAAACTGAGGAGAATTCGTCACAGTTTTCCTAAAGAAATTCTACCCTAATCATAAGACAGCTCGAGTCCATAGCGAAATAAATCAATTTACCCAGCTTCCCAATAAACCATTTTCGAAGTGTTTTGAACGCTTCAAGGATCTGTTAGTTCAATGTCCTCATCACGGAATCCCTAGATGGGATCTGTGCAGAATCGTATATGAGGGCATTAATCCTACAAAAAAACAGATACTTGAATCCATGTGTCAAGGCACCTTCATGACTAAAGATGATGGTGAAGCCTGGAGATTTTTAGAAGATTTCGCTGAAAAAACTTTACAGTGGGAGAGTGTAAACCAACCATCGTCTAGGGGTGGTATTCACCAATCTGATGTTTCCATAGGAGTTAGAGCTGAAATGGCAGCAATGCAAAAGAAACCCGAAGGTATGGAACATAAATTTTTAGTAGCCTCCCTGAATCAGATGACACTCCCTAAAACTGTCTGTGGATGCTGTTCTGATCCATCACATCTTACGGAAGAATGTCCTTTGAATTCTCCGTTTCAAGGTCAAGAGCATACCAATGCTGCTTTTCAACAAAGACCTAGAAACGATCCGTATTCTTCCACTTATAACCAGGGTTGGAGGAATCACCCTAACTTTGCTTGGAACCAACAACAAACTCAAAACACGGTTCCAAACCAAAATAACTTTCAAAGGGTCCCTCCACCACAACAGCAACCACTACAATTGAGTCACCACCCCTATCAATCACAAAACTTTCAAAATCCGGTCAACACTTCTGCACCATATAACAATTCTTTGCAATTGACCGGTACTGATAACTCCTCTTCACTCGAACAAACCATGAATTTGCTTCTGACAAAATTCATGCAAGTTTCGGCTGAGATGAAGTATTCTGTCGATGACATAAAAAAGAACCCTGCCTTCCAATGTGAGAGTATTAAATCGATGGAAGCAAAAATTGCACAATTAAAAGCCGAAATAAGTGCTAGAGAGAGGGGGAAACTTCTAGCTCAACCCGTACTGAATCCTGGCTACTCACATCATGTGAATGCTATTACCACATTGAGATCTGGAAGAGTGCTTGACAACCATGTCGGTGAAGAGATTGATACTAATAATGATGAATCAATTGATGATACCCCGGCAGAGACTTTTCCTTCCACTTCCACTTCTACTTCTGACCCCAGTTCGTCTACCCCACCATTTTCTTCCGAGACTATTCTCCGTTTTCCCCAACGCTCGAACCCTCAGCACACTTCTTTAAGTCTACCAAAGACGATCCCCACTCCTGTTCTGGGATCTTTCCTACCCACACCACCTTCTCCACTGTTGGACCCAGCTATTATTGCTAAAGCTTCTTATCCGAATCGATTAAGGGGAAACAAACCGAGTCCACAAATGGAGAAGATTATTGACATCTTTAAGCAGGTTAACATCAATATCCCTCTCCTAGATACCATACAACAAATCCCGTCTTATGCGAAAATTCTCAAGGACTTGTGCACTAGGAAGAGGAAGACTCAAGTGCCAAAAAAGGTGTTCATGTCGAGTATTGTAAACACAGTTTTTTCCCAACAATTACCAAGGAAACGTAAGGACCCCGACTGTTCTACAATTTCTATTTCTATTGGGGGTAAAAATATTAACCGTGCTCTATTTGACCTTGGTGCAAGTGTTAACTTGCTTCCTTACTCAATTTATGAGCAGTTAGAGATCGGAGAGTTAAAGCCCTCGAACACAACTCTCCAGATGGCCGACCGATCAATCACCAAACCTAGGGGTGAGCTTGAGGATGTGTTAATAAAAGTCGGAGAATTTGTATTCCCTGTGGACTTTATTGTTCTCGATACCCAGCCTGTAGCGAATCCACGGAACCAAATTCCGGTGATTCTTGGTCGACCCTTTTTGGCCACTTCCAATGCTGTAATCAACTGTCGTAACGGCTCTATGACCCTATCGTTCGGGAAGATATCAATAGAGCTTAACATTTACAAGTTGGGGAGTGTACCCTCCGAACCATCTGCTCAAGCATGTTCTGTCGAATTAATGGATGTCGACAGCAGCGAATTTGATCAGCTTCATGATACTGATCTAAACTCTTTTCATATGTTGTTGTTTGACCCAACCATGTATTATACACATACGGACTCTTCCATTGAGTTGTCCGGGTCAATATCTAACATTGATTATGAACCTTTCATGGAGTCTGGCGATCACCCCGTTTTTTCTGATGAGATTATTCTTCGGGGTATCGATGAAAGATTTGAGGAAATTTTCGCTGATGAACTCGCATTTTTAAAAGACATGGGTGTTGAGATGAATCAACTCCAAAATAAAGAAATTGAACCTCCACCCCTTTTTCTGGATAATCACGATAATGCGAGTAATCCATCATCACTATCACTGTGTCGTCTCTCCAAATTGAGACGCGATCCTTTTCTTTTACACCACTTATCTCTTCCCCACTTCTTCCAGGCTCCCTACAACATGTTCTTCCACCAACCGGTGCGTTTCACTGATAAAATTTTCGAATGGTTGGTGTTGTCTTTTGGTCTTTACAAAGCTTGGCATTAACCAGTAACTTTGACCCCCCTTGTGATTTTAAAAGCTTAATATTGTTTAACTCAAGTTTGGGGGGGGGGTATTTTGGCTCTTGAAAGAAAATGATTTTTACAAAATTGTGAGCCAAAAATAAGTTTGGGGGAGAATTTTACTTTCACTATTTCATGTCCCCGTTACTGACTTTTCCTCCCAAGTCTACAATTTTTGAGATTTAAAAAAATGACAACTGTGAGGACACTGCTGTAAACAGGTTTGGGGGAGGTTTGTGCTTATTTACGCATTACTTTGCATTATACTATATATTAGTGTCACGCCCCGCTTCCCGGTGTACAGCGAAGCGGACGCGACGAGGTCCGCTACGTATTTACTGTGAAGTAAATACGCTGAGCGTATCTGAGCAATATAAAATAAATCACAAGAGACAAGAGATATAGAATAAACAACAACTTTATTAATAACATTCTTTTATACAATGCATAAAAAGTAAATACAACTGAAATGAAAAGCGATGCCTAAACAATGGCATAACAGGAAATGAAAATACTGAATAGAACAAGGTACAATGTCTAGGAGCTCGGGGTCTTCGTGAATCTGATCCAAGAAGACTGGTGGGCTCGATCTCTGATGGGTCCAAAACACCTAACGACATTCAAAGAAGAAAGAAATAGAATGTCGTCAGCGAACAGGTCGCTCGGTAAGTCCCAAACATAAAGAAGAATTAGAAAAGACAGATTAAGAGGTATCCTTTAAAGTATAATGTTGTAGAATATTATGTTCACGCTGTTGTTTGCAGCTTGGTACGGAAGGATATCAGTGTATACGAGAGGGGTCTCAGTATGCTAGAGACCAGGGCAAACGGAATGTACAAGGAACCGTTAAGCCACGGTACAACAGCAACGGAATATAGGTTAGGTGTCTTAATCTTACCGTCTCGTGCCACTTCTAACACCTTCCGCACCAATCTACCCCTTAAACCCCGTAGTGTTTTGATTGTATTGTAGTATTGTATTGTGTAAGTTGGGTGACTGACCAAAACCATGATATCAGTAAACAGATTGTAACTGCATAATCAGGTAAATGGAATAAAGGAATAATGGATGTATATCCATGGTTTGATTCAGTCAAGTTGTATAAATTATTAACTGGATTCTGGGATTCAGGTGTTCATATTGAGTTGGAATATTAAAAAATATAGATTGACTTGAATCATATTCAAGTCAGAAATAATCAGACTCAAACCCGAGTCAGACTAAAAGAAATGTAAGTCGAAGTTCTATATTTGTTAGGGTCATTATTGTAATTTATAAAATTTGAGGGGGTTTTATGTAAAAATACTTTTGTATAGTTTTCAAGATACACCTCAAGTATTTATTATTCGTCTTTATAGTTATAATGAGTGTGATTTTATTTTGTGTTATTTCTAGTGAAAATATCCTAATTACATAAATAAAGGTATTTATCTGTAATTTTGATTTATTTGAAATTCATGGTATTTTAATGTAACTTTTAATCTTGTAATTTTTAGGAAAAAGGTGGAAACTTTATCTTATAATAAAATAGGTGTTTAAATGATAAATATACATATGTTTATACAAGAATAATTTTTAATAAATATTTTATTTTCCAAAAATCTCATTTTTCTTAAATGTCGTATTTTAAACCTTTCGAGATCGAATGCTCCTTACGGAGGTCTGAATCTCGCACTACTAAGCCCGAGGGTACACGATAAACCATATTATCCCTAACGAGTTCCCCAAAGGTGGGTTGTAGTGGCGCTTTGCAAAGATTTAATAAATACTCATCCTTTAGAAAACGGTTTTATAAAGATAAGGTATTTATTTGCAAAAAGTGTAAATTTCCGTATTTTAGATTCTAGGGTTTCCTAAGCCAACTAGCCTATTTCTAAATGGTCTAAACGACAAGTCATTAGAAGCCTCAAATCGCCTCTTCACCGCCAATTGCGGCCAGGTAAGTGCCAGGTAAGTAGGAGGCTCTCCACTACAAGTAGTGGTCCTAATTAAGTAACCACTCGCCTTAGACACACTTGTCTAGACACCACAAAGTCAGGTTTAGATAAACGATCGATGTCCACAACTTATCGTATTTCCTATTAAAAGATATTGTTTTAAAATTGTATATAACTTAGAACTTTTAGAAAAGGTTTTATTAAGAAAATGGTATTTTAATGTAAAATCTTGTTTTATCGTATTCTAAGTTTTCAAGGTAGGGTGTTATGATTGTATATGAGTGTGTGAGGAGGTAGGTCATTACCTCGTGATCTACGTTAAGGTATAACAATATTAAAGGGTTAAATGTGAAAACTAAACATTATGGTATTTAAGTGAAAGAATACGATATATTGCAAAAGTTATCATTTCATGTGTGAAAACTTGTTCAAATTAATTTTTAAGTGATTAGTAGTCAACATGAAGATATTTAAGCATTATGGAATTGGTGATAAGTGAGATTTGATAGAAAACCGAATCGGAAATTGGTTTGTTCCGATTTCCGTCGGGTTTGTAAAGTCGTATTTTATGAAGGAAAAGAAAGGTAGAAAAGAGGGACTTACAGGTTTGGACAATGCTAGAGAGTGAGAGGGAGGTAGAGGGTTTGCCGGTGCGTCGAAACGTCGTTGAGAGGTCCTAACACGATCGCCGGGATTTCGCCGTCGATTTCGTCAGCGCTTCGCCTTTCGCACATTTTCTAACGTACCAAGTTCTTTTAGAATTTTGAGAGAGTGGACTTAGAAATTTAGGATGAGAGGGTAGAGGGTATGGGGGGTTTATATAGGGTTAGGCTAGGGTTAGGGTTTTTAATAAAAAAAAATTATAAATATATAAAAATCATTAAAAATCATTAAACCTTGGAGTAAAAGGGATTTATTGGGCATTTGGTAACCGATCCAGGCATTTAGAGTGTGCAGGAGGGTTGACCAAGTCCAGATGCAACTTTTTTGTGTTGACGACTCGGCCGTCCGGCCGAGTCCGGCCGGCAGCGCCGGACCGAGTCGGCCGGTTCGCCGGCCGGCGGCGCCGAGTCGGGGTGTCGGGGGCCGAGGATTTTCCAGAGGGAGGTTTTGGTATTTTTACTTTTTTACATTCAGTACAAATTTTGTGAGTTATGGTGTTTTGACTGTTGACTTCCAAAAGAAATTAAAACAAAAGAAATACAAAAATAATGTGGGGCATGGGATTTGAACTCTGGTGGCTTGGTTCAGCAGTGCAAGGTATTACCAATGAGCTACAAGCCCCTTCTTGTAATAATGGAGTGAAATAAATACTTAAAGAGATATCAGCCGTAATAAATACTCCAAGTATACATTGAATTTAAATCAATTCTTTGTACATTAAAAATGGAGTTGTTACAATTAGCACAAAATTTTTTTGATAATGAAAGTTTGAAAGTGAAAAATTATATATGAAAGATATGAATAGTTTGAGAAAAACAAGAAAGTTAGAGGTTCTCTTAAACAAAACTAGTAATAAGTAGTTATGAGCTGTTGTCCCAATGGTTAGTAAGATGAAGAAAATTGCTAATCTGAGGATAAAAATAAGTCTGAAAAATAGTCCCTATTCTTGAGGCCAAATATTTGAACGTTGATACCCTACTATACGCACTTACACACATCTTGAAACTTGGGATAATAGAGAATACATTGAAATGCTCTTGTCTAAAAGCCTTAGTATGAAGAAGAAAAAAATATAAAATATATGTGGTGAAGAAAAAAAAATGAACACTGGTTTTGCAATTACCAAGGCAGCAAAAAAAATATAGCGAGGGTGCTTTATCACCTAATGTCTTAGACCAACTGGTTTGGGAGCCACTGCTAAGCCTTAAGTGTGCAAGACGAGGAATTTCACTTTAATACGCAAGCATATTTTGTAATTGGTCGGTTAGTACCTCAAGAAGTATTAACGGTCGCATGAAGGATGTGTGAGCAATTTCATTAAAAAAAAAGAAAATATTCACCAACTAAAAAGTACTTTGGAAGATGGACAAGAGTATGATAGCTTGAATTGAATTCTCTAAGTGTAAGAATGTCTTTTACACACACGTAGGGATATATGATCAATGTTTGGATGAAAGATAGGAAGGAAAACTAAAGGCGATATTTTATTGAGGGATGATGTGATTTCTAACATTTTTTCACGACCATTAAGATAGGGCTTATAGCAACTGAAAAACTGGTGTAGTTAAAAACTCTTATTTTCAAGTTCTTTCTTTTATAGTTCTTATCTTTATATGTAACTTTCACCATCTCTCTTTTGTTATAGGAATTTGTGGGTGTAATCCGCTGAAAACCCTCAGGAGACAACACTCCTCCTACTAGGGACACCTAGAGGTTTAACGGCTTATTGCACGGGCTCAGTGCAATCGTGTTGCCTACGAAAGTGTGCTTAGCTTTCTTCTTCTTTTTATCCTTCTCTTGAATAACTAGTTTGCTCGGGACGATCAAAGATAAGTTTGGGAGTATTTGTTCAGTTGATAAAACTGCACATTTAATATGACATTTTTCATACTATTTCTATATAGTAAAAGGTGTTTATTATGAATATGACACATATGAAGGTTTATTTGCAACAATACTATTTTCATGTGTTTATATATTATAATTAACATTATGTAGGAAAAAGTAAGCATATAATATCCATGTAACAATTGGCCCATTTAAATATGCTTACCTTATTAAATACCTTTGACCAATTCTTAAAACTATAATATCATGACAAATGGTTAAGTTAATATCTCAATTAAAACAAATTCTACTAATATTATTTATTGAGTTATTGTGCAGAATTTTCAGGAATGAAATCAAGGAAATCAAAGTTGGCTAAACAAACTGCCTAAATAAGAAAGTAAACTAAAGAAATCAATTCTGGCAGTGACGTAAAGAAGATTTTCAGTTTTCAGATATTCAAAAGATCACCACGTGTCATCAAGATGAAGCCTCAGAAGATTGAGCCCACGAAGACATTATAAGGCCGTGGAACCGCGGCCAAAACCACCTATTGGCCACGGTTCCGCCGCGATAAGGAGGAGTTAGGGCACGAGATTTATTCTGTTGGGATCTTAACCACTGGTTTCCATATTATTAAACTAGGGTAGTTAGGGCACGAGATTTATTCTGTTGGGATCTTAACCACTGGTTTTCATATTAGGAAACTAGGGTTCTGACTCTGGGACTATAAATAAGGACCGAGAGCCTCTTGGAAAATTCATCAAGCTGAAGAGATCATAAAGTCCACGACAGGCTCACGCATCCAGGCTGATTATCAACTGTTCATCTACCTCCTTAGAAGAGATCGAGAAGCAAACTAGCATTTTGTAATCATTTTCTAAGGAAACAAAGTGTAAATGAATTTTGTTTATTAATAAAGGTAGTAGTTTTCTTATTCTATCTCTTTATAGTTTTAATATGATTTCTCTCTCCATCTCTTCTTCTCCCAACATGCGCGAGTAATTCTTCGCTTTTTAGGGTTCATGGGATTATGGTAGGTTAATGGATAATGAAAATCCTTAAACTCTTTTTAAATTCTATAAAGTTTATAAACTCTATCAAAAGAATAGTTAACATCCTAATTGGGCGCGGTATCAATTCATTGATAATCGCGAGCACGATCAGAGAATAGATTAACAATTGTTTTGATAAAGGCTAGATATGAACGAAGTTCCATGTCGAGATAGGGGTTAAGAGTGGGATCCCTTTTCCCTCCAGAAACCCTAATCTACATGCATCACTGTCGTTCTAGTTTTAAATCTATTAAAGGATAAAAAAAGTAATTTTTAATTAATCATCCATAACTACTAAATCCTAATGAACCCTACAAGCCCCCTTTTAATATTAAACTTACCTCCGTAGTTAATCTAGATCTATATTTTGCATCCTTGTTTAACGTAGATCTAGAAACTATTTCCACCATTCTTTATTCTTCCCCTTTCTCAACACGCCTAAAGTAAGAATAAAAGGTTCACGTTTTCTTGAGGACGACCCGTACTCACCTCGGTCTAGCTACGCGCAACACCGTTCTAATTGCGGTTAAACTACAAAAACAACTTCAATAAAACACTCGAATCATGCCTCAACGAAGTCTCCGAATCCATCGCTAATGCAACCGAACCTTCACTACTCCCATTGAAAGAATACAATGAATCACTCGGATTTCCCCTTACGACCATCAACAATCCTTTGGATATTTTCCACTGAGAGTTCCCAAACACCGTCATGTAACCCTCGTTGTCTAGCTGACTGTCACGCCCCGCTTCCCAGAGTACGCTAAGGTGGGCACGTAACATAGCCAACCATGCTACCTGTGGATAGGAAAATCCTTCCACAGTCACATTACGGCTGTAGAGATATCAAAAACAGGAAAGTAAACTAATTATCTAGTATATGTCCATAAGGCAGAGTAAAAGAGTCAAGAAATAACAATATGCGGAAGCCAAAAGATACAGTAAATGAAACACCTGGAAGTGAAACTACATACCGACAGGAACCTTACCGCTCGTCTAATAGCGGCAATACTCCTAATCAGTCTGCAATAAGGTAGAAGAATCTGGGCCATGCAAAACCCAGACGTCAGCGCGTCATGTCATCAAGTAATAAAATATAAACAGCGTAACAGGCAATGCGAATGTAAACATGAAATAAGCAAGGTAACAGTAATATAAATCAGGGCAGTGCGGGGTAGTGTGCAGTAGATAAACTAAATTGTTCTATTGGGTTTTCTGTTCTAAAGTCTTTGAAATCAAATTGATGAATCATCGATATAACTCAATAGTATCCCGTGCATACCCGGGACCACGGCCCAAGATTCTCGAGCTGAAACCGAGACATGCCGTTAGGCACTAAACAGGAATATGTACAGATGAATGATGTCAGTAGTATCATTCCAAGGCTGGCCTACCCTCTAAAACTGATCAGAAAAGTGGCGAACTGTTGAGTTACAAGTCAGGTTTCACCTTTGATTTCCCCATACCCCCAAATTATATGTGTATGTCAAGTCAGGTATTCAGTAATCAAGAACTAATGCCAACACAGGATCAGGTAAATAGGTTTGTCTGGATAGACAACAGGAACGGTCCATGAGGACTACATGTCAGGTTTATTGGCATTAGACACGAGATCAAGTGACGGGTCAAGCCATAGTACATCAGGTCAAGTTAAGTAGTGTACGGTACCATGTCGGATCAAGTAGTATGTAGCAGGTCAGATCAGGGTGTAAAAGATAACATATAGGTGCTCATAAACAGCTAGCATAATCATGGTTATAAGTAATCAAGCATGGTTATCAATATACAAGCATGGCACTATCAGAACAATAAACAGGCACAGTGGATGATAGCAACAGGTACGGATTAAACTACTTAGTTGTACGGTCATTAATTTGGTTTCAGTAACAGTCTTAACATTTCAAGAATGCAATGTTACACATGTGGATGATGAAATCATTTGAATATGTATTAAAACAATTTATAGGTGCAACGGAATGTGAATAAGGCCAAATGTATGCAATCGGTCATCCGATAGGATAAACTACAATCAGGGTAATGTGGCTTTAAGCAATTGTAATTATGTGATCTAAAATATAGATGGGGTTACGTTTATAGTTACTAAACTAAATAGGGTGCAAATTATAAAATATGGGTATCAATATTACAGTGTTAAATATTCAAGCGATCTATGGGTAGAATGATACATATACTCTAAGTGAAAGGATGCAGACGGTAACCAAAGTTATAAAACTATCACATGGTGACATGGGATGTACCACTAAGCAATACGTGATGGAAAATACTGGTATGGATGCAGTATGACGGAATCTAACATGCAACAATCTAGGTTTCCATGTTCTCGATATTAAATAATGCAAACGGATGCAAACGGAACACCAAAATGTTATAAAATGATGCATGGGGTACCATGTCTAAACTACGGGTATTAGATATATTAGAATAGGTATAAAATGATTTAAAATAGCATGTAGCAAGATTTACTTGCCTCGATCGGATCACGTTACGGGATGCGCACGCAGCGTCCAGTGTCGGCAGTCGTTGCAACATCCACACGCGCACACGGGACCGGTCCAGGTACAGCAAGAAGTTAACCACGCAAGTAGGGGACATCCACCGGGTCACCCAGATCAGCATACATCTCTTTCTTGCTCTAAACTTATTCTCTCTCTAAAAGATTCAAACTTTATTTCTGTAGGTCTAGAATCATAGCTTTTGTTGTTTCGATTTTGAGAGTAGCAAAAGAAAAGGGAAGGTGATGATTGGTGATGGATTAAGAGGGGAAGCTTGGGCTTATGGTCTCGGGGATGTATGCAGGTGGCCGGAGTTCGAGGCCAGGGTGCAGCAGCAGCAAGGTGCGGCTGGAGTTGGGGTCGAGGGGTCGAGGGTGTTGGCCGAGGGTGAGAGCTGGTGTTTGGCGCGAAGGTGAGGCGCCGACGAAGGAGATGGGTGCGGGCGAGATGGGATCGGAAGAGATGATGATGTAGCCGACCGCGGTGCTAGGGGTTGACGACGGGGCGGTTGATGGCTGGAGAAAAGATGATGGAGATCGGGGTTGAGGTTAGAGGAGTGGCCGGCGGTGAGGGGTTGCTGGAACCGTGCTCGAAGGTGATGGGTTGCGGGAACCGTGCTTAAAGGTGATGGGTTGCGGGGAGTTGCAGGTGGGGTGGTGACGACGGGAAGTGGAGGAGAAGGTCGAGGAGATAGGAGCGCAGGCAGTGAGGAGACTGCGAAGGGTACGAGCGAGAGCTAGGGTTAGGGTTAGGGTGAGGCGGCGGCGGAAGAAGTAATAGGAAGAAGAGAAGAGAAAGGACGTGAGGAACTGAAGGTTTAAAAGAAAAATAGTTATATATGATATTCAAGGAATTATATAATATATATATATATATATATATATATATATATATATGCATAAAAAGAATGATAGAGATAGAGATTTCTGAGAGAGAGAGAGGGAGGACAGAGTGGTTAGGAAAAATATTTTGAATATTTTTATTTGTTAAGGAATCGTAAAAAAAGATTTTGGTATACAAAGGAATTTTAAAGAATATAATATTAGTCCGTTTCGAGATTTAGCAAAATACAGACCTACTCTAAAACACGCCCGGGTCGGGTCTAAAATTTCAGATTTAAAATATTAAAGTATATGCGACTTCCAAATGATAAAATGAAAACTCGGTTAAAGAAAATGCATACCCCCAAGAATGGATGCATGTACATGCACGTAGCCATCCAAACACGTCCGTTTCACTGAACGGGACGAGAACAAGATATGCGGATGCTACCACGGGGTTAGGGGTATCATGCAGATTATGAAATGTAATTTTAAATTATTTTCTGTGACCTAAAAAGTTATATGATAAAAGATGCGATGCTAGAAAAATACCAGTACGTACTAAACATGATATGCGCGTGTCCATGCAACAAGTCAAGGTAATCTATGAATAAGAAACAAACAAGTTTAAGCAAGCGGGTCGGTCGAATGCCAGGTAAAATATAAAATACCATTCGCACCCAAACACGCTAAATCAAGAAAATACCATGGATAAGTAAATACGGAAACTGGAATTGGTATAAATGAACTCGGGTGTTACATTATACCCAACTACAAAAGAATTTCGTCCTCGAAATTCCAAGAACAAGAAAGGATAAACAAACATGAAATTTCAAGAATAGATGTGGAAACTTCTGCTGGATTTCATCTTCTCGTTCCCAAGTTGATTCTCTATGCGGGCGATTTCCCCAATAAACAAGTACAAGAGGGATAACATTGTTCTTAAGAACATTTTCTCTTCTATCCACAATCGACATCGGTCGCTCCTCAAAAGTCAAATCTTCTCGTACAGTCAGCTCCGAATGATCCAACACCCGTGTTTCATCTCGATCATACTTACAGAGTTAAGATACGTGAAACACGTCACGACCATTCGCTAGGGATTTCGGTAACACCAAACGATAAGCCACTTCTCCAAAACGCTCTAAAATCTCAAAGGTCCAACGAGTCGAGGACTAAGCTTTCCGCGACTTCCGAAACGGATCACCCCTCTAGTCGGTGATATCTTCAAGAATACCAATCACCAACAACGAACTCCAGAGATCTTCTCGATGTATTTGCCCAACTCTTCTGTCGGTTTTGTGCTGCTTTCATAAGATTCTGGATAGTGTTAACTTTCTCCACTGTCTGCACGATCAAATCCGGTCCCAACAATCTTCGTTCTCCAACATCGTCCCAACAGACCGGTGAACGACACCTGCGACCATATAAAGTTTCGAATGGAGCTATCTGAATAGTCGCCTGGAAACTGTTGTTGTAAGAAAACTCCACTAAAAGTAGACGATCCTCCCATAAACCCTTGAAGTCTAACATGCAAGTTCTCAACATGTCTTCAAGAGTTTGGATCGTTCTTCCCGACTGGCCATCTGTTTGAGGATGATAAGTTGTGTCAAACTTCAAACGAGTCCCCAAACTTCCCTGTAAGCTCCTCCAAAAGTGTGGTAAGAAACGAGTGTCACGGGCGGACACGATGCTCACCGGTACTCCATGCAATCTTACTATCTCCTACATGTACCGTTCTGCCAAAGCTTCTATTGATTGACCAACTCGAAATGGTATGGATTGAGCTGCCTTGGTCAATCGATCAACAATCACCCAAACTGCATTGTTGCCCTTTTGGACTCCACGGTAAAGCCGTCACGAAATCCATGGTTATATGTTCCCACTTCCCTTGAGGAATCAGAAGTGGTTGCAATAAACCAGCAACTCTTTGTTGTTCAGCCTTGACTTGCTGACATACCAAGCACTTGCCACAGAGCGGGCAATTTCCCGCTTCATGCCTTCCCACCAGAAATGCTGTCATAGATCTCGGTCCATCTTCGTGCCTCCTGGATGTACAGAATATGCGGAACTGTGCGCCTCTTTCATAACTTCTTCGCGGATGTCTCCATTTGGCACACACAACGACTACCATATCGTAATGAGCCCTCTTCATGAACCAAATGAGTCCTTTCAAAGTTCAGCTTCAACCCGTTCTCGAAACTTCTGCAATCTAGGGTCCTGTAACTGCGCTACTGTAATACTCTTGATCCACAACGACTGTACTTGTAGCTGCATCAACTGTCCCGTGGAATGCGGTAGCACAACCTTCAAATCAAATCTTCGAAAGTTCTCAACGAGTTCCTTCTGCGTAATCAACATCTGCATTGCTGGTAACCAACTGAGCGCATCCGGTACGGTATTAACCTTCCCCGGATGGTGCTTAAGATCAAGATCGTAATCAGCCATCAGCTCTAACCATCTACGCTGTCTCATAATAAGCTCTTTCTGCGTGAACGCATACCTCAAACTCTTATGATCCATGAAAACTTCGACCCTTTCACCCAAAAGGTAATGTCTCCAATTCTTCAAAGCGAAAAATCACAGCCGCAAGCTCCAAGTCATGAGTTGGGTAATTCTTCTCATGGGTCTTCAACTGTCTCAACGCGTAAGCTACGACCTTCCCATGCTGTACCGATACACACCCCAATTCCATCCCAGATGCGTTGCTGCGAAACACCAATCTTCCGGCACTGTCTTCTTGTGCGTAAGCTTGGTCAGAGGATCAGCCACACGAGCAAGACTTCTGCACGAACCTTCTATAGTATTTTACAGGTCCAAGAAACTTCTGATCTTTACAACGTTCTTCGGAATCAGCCAATCGTGAACGGCTGCAATCTTCCCTGGGTAAATGGCGATTCCGTCTCCAGTTACGATATGTCCCAAAACTTTTACTTCTTCAAGCCAAAACTCGCACTTGCTCATCTTTGCATATAATCTTTCTTGCCAACAAGTCTGCGGTGCGATCTTCAAGTGTTCTGTATGCTCTTCAATGCTCCTCGAGTAAACCAGATTATCTTCCATGACCATTACTAAAACTGGTCCAAGAATGGCGAAAATATTTGGTTCATCAAGTCCGTAAATATTGCCGGTGTATTCGTTACTCCGAAGGGCGTCACTAATACTCGTAATGTCCATACTGAGTTCGGAACTCAGTCTTGCAAATATCTTCTGACTTGACTCGACCTGATGATATCCGAACCGCAAATCCAGCTTCAAGAATATTCTCGCGCCACTAAGCTGCTCAAACACTTCGCCAATGCGAGAGATCGGTTACTTGTCCATAACAGTCACTCGGTTTAATTCTCGGTAGTCAACGCACGCCTTTCCTGCGTTATCTTTCTTCTTTACTAGGAGAACTGGAGCCTCCCCAGTTAAGCTGTTGCGGCAAAACCAACCCTTCACAGTAATTCCGCATCCTGCTTCCTGACTTCTTTCAACTCCACTGGTGCCATCAGTAATACGCCCTTAAGGTTGGCGCTACACCGGGAACAAGTTCAATTGCGAACTCCACGTCTCGCTTCGGCGGTGAACCTGATATGTCTTCAAACACGTGCATGAAACTCTCAAATATAGCCGACGCTTCTTCCTTTTTCCACTGTCATAGACGAACGAACCTTGCTGGTCGGTCTAGCCCTAACTTGACTGGCCCGACAGAACCGCTTCCTCCCGCAAATCAACTCCCGAATGTCCGGGAATCTGGAGAATCACTTTCCTTTCCTTACAATCAAATAGAGCATGGAAAGTGTCGCGAAAATCCATTCCCAAGACGACAAAAAAACAAGGTAAGCACCAGGATTGAATAATCCTAATGCGGGAAAAAACAAGAACAAGTAAGATACCAAGATGGCTTCATCAGAAGTCAAGATACTGAAGAAGATTAAGCACGGTAAACATGATTCAAGCTGGCGATGAAACAATAACTGATAAGCAATGCAACCGAGAGAAGCAAGGTATTACCACGATCATGGAACGAGAAAGTGAATCAAGACCAGGACTCCAAGTTACTTAAATAGAGTACCGCATTGTAACCATGCTGCAGTTCATGGGCACAATTACATAACTCCACTCAAGTCGCCCAAATCCTAGAGATAACAAGGAATCAGGTTTTCGAGTCGATATGCAAAGGAAGTTGCACATCGTAAAAGATATAATCAGGAAGAACTTGATTCAAAACAGTAAAACGGCAAGGTGGCAGGACATGTTTCCTAAACACGGGTATTCTGATTCGTGTATTGGGTACAATACCCAACTACAAAAGAATCACCCGACTAACCTAGGCTCTGATACCAAAAGAACCATGTCACGCCCCGCTTCCCAGAGTACGCTAAGGTGGGCACTTAACATAGCCAACCATGCTACCTGTGGATAGGAAAATCCTTCCACAGTCACATTACGGCTGTAGAGATATCAAGAACAAGAAAGTAAACTAACTATCTAGTACATGTCCATAAGCCAGAGTAAAAGAGTCAAGAAATAACAATATGCGGAAACCAAAAGATACAAAAAATGAAACACCTGGAAGTGAAACTACATACCGACAGGAACCTTACCGCTCGTCTAACAGCGGCAATACTCCTAATCAGTCTGCAACAAGGTAGAAGAATCTGGGCCATGCAAAACCCAGACGTCAGCGCGTCATGTTATCAAGTAATAAAATATGAACAGCGTAACAGGCAATGCGAATGTAAACATGAAATAAGCAAGGTAACAGTAATATAAATCAGGGCAGTGCGGGGTAGTGTGCAGTAGATAAACTAAACTGTTCTATTGGGTTTTCTGTTCTAAAGTCTTTGAAATCAAATTGATGAATCATCGATGTAACTCAATAGTATCCCGTGCATACCCGGGACCACGGCCCCAGATTCTCGGGCTGAAACCGAGACATGCCGCTAGGCACTAAGCAGGAATATGTACAGATAAATGATGTCAGCAACATCATTCCAAGGTTGGCCTAGCCTCTAAAACTGATCAGAAAAGTAGCGAACTGTTGAGTTACAAGTCATGTTTCACCTTTGATTTCCCCATACCCCCAAGTTATATGTGTATGTCAAGTCAGGTATTCAGTAATCAAGAACTAATGCCAACACAGGATCAGGTAAACATGTTTGTCTGGATAGACAACAGGAACGGTCCATGAGGACTATATGTTATGTTTGTTGGCATTAGACACGAGATCAAGTGACGGGTCAAGCCATGGTACATCAGGTCAGGTCAAGTAGTGTACGGTACCATGTCGGATCAAGTAGTATGTAGCAGGTCAGGTCAGGGTGTAGAAGATAACATGTGAGTGCTCGTAAACAGCTAGTATAATCATGATTATAAGTAATCAAGCATGGTTATCAATACACAAGCATGGCACTATCAGAACAATAAACAGGCACAGTGCATGATAGCAACAGGTACGGATTAAACTACTTAGTTGTACGGTCATTAGTTTGGTTTCAGTAACAGTCTTAACATTTCAAGAATGCAATGTTACACATGTGGATGATGAAATCATTTGAATATGTATTAAAACAATTTATAGGTGCAACAGAATGTGAATAAGGCCAAATGTATGCAATCGGTCATCCGATAGGATAAACTACAATCAGGGTAATGTGGCTTTAAGCAATTGTAATTATGTGATCTAAAATATAGATGGGGTTACATTTATAGTTACCAAACTAAATAGGGTGCAAATTATAAAACATGGGTATCAATATTACAGTGTTAAATATTCAAGCGATCTATGGGTACAATGATACATATACTCTAAGTGAAAGGATGCAGACGGTAACCAAAGTTATAAAACTATCACATGGTGACATGGGATGTACCACTAAGCAATACGTGATGGAAAATACTGGTATGGATGCAGTATGAAGGAATCTAACATGCAACAATCTAGGTTTCAATGTTCTCGATATTAAATAATACAAACGGATGCAAACGGAACACCAAAATGTTATAAAATGATGCATGGGGTACCATGTCTAAACTACGGGTATTAGATATATTAGAATAGGTATAAAATGATTTAAAATAGCATGTAGCAAGATTTACTTGCCTCGATCGGATCACGTTACGGGATGCGCACGCAGCGTCCAGTGTCGGCAGTCGTTGCAACATCCACACGCGCACACGGGACCGGTCCAGGTACAGCAAGAAGTTAACCACACAAGTAGGGGATATCCACCGGGTCGCCCAGATCAGCATACATCTCTTTCTTGCTCTAAACTTATTCTCTCTCTAAAAGATTCGAACTTTATTTCTCTAAGTCTAGAATCATAGCTTTTGTTGTTTCGATTTTGAGAGTAGCAAAAGAAAAGGGAAGGTGATGATTGGTGATGGATTAAGAGGGGAAGCTTGGGCTTATGGTCTCGGGGATGTATGCAGGTGGCCGGAGTTCGAGGCCAGGGTGCGGCAGCAGCAGGGTGCGGCTGGAGTTGGGGTCGAGGGTGTTGGCGAAGGGTGAGCGCTGGTGTTTGGCGCGAAGGTGAGGCGCCGGCGAAGGAGATGGGTGCGGGCGAGATGGGATCGGAAGAGATGATGATGTAGCCGACCGCGGTGCTAGGGGTTGACGACGAGGCGGTTTATGGCTGGAGAAAAGATGATGGAGATCGGGGTTGAGGTTAGAGGAGTGGCCGGCGGTGAGGGGTTGCTGGAACCGTGCTCGAAGGTGATGGGTTGCGGGGAGTTGCAGGTGGGGGTGGTGACGACGGGAAGTGGAAGAGAAGGTCGAGGAGATGGGAGCGCCGGCGGTGAGGAGACTGCGACGGGTATGAGCGAGAGCTAGGGTTAGGGTTAGGGTGAGGCGGCGGCGGTAGAAGTAATAGGAAGAAGAGAAGAGAAAGGACGTGAGGAACTGAAGGTTTAAAAGAAAAATAGTTATATATGATATTCAAGGAATTATATAATATATATATGCATAAAAAGAAGGATAGAGATAGAGATTTCTGAGAGAGAGAGAGAGAGGACAGAGTGGTTAGGAAAAATATTTTGAATATTTTTATTTGTTAAGGAATCGTAAAAAAAGATTTTGGTATACAAAGGAATTTTAAAGAATATAATATTAGTCCGTTTGGAGATTTGGCAAAATACAGACCTACTCCAAAACACGCCCGGGTCGGATCTAAAAATTCAGATTTAAAATATTAAAGTATATGCGACTTCCAAATGATAAAATGATAACTCAGTTAAAGAAAATGCATACCCCCAGGAATGGATGCATGTACGTGCACGTAGCCATCCAAACACATCCGTTTCACTGAACAGAACGAGAACAAGATATGCGGATGCTACCACGGGGTTAGGGGTATCATGCAGGTTATGAAATGTAATTTTAAATTATTTTCTGTGACTTAAAAAGTTATATGATAAAAGATGCGATGCTAGAAAAATACCAGTACGTAGTAAACATGATATACGCGTGTCCATGCAACAAGTCAAGGTAATCTATGAATAAGAAACAAACAAGTTTATGCAAGCGGGTCGGTCGAATGCCAGGTAAAATGTAAAATACCATTCGCACCCAAACACGCTTAATCAAGAAAGTACCATGGATAAGTAAATACGGAAACTGGAATTGGTATAAATGAACTCGGGTGTTACACTGACTTTTGGAGATTAGGTTTTTTTTTCAAATCTGGAATATGCATAGCATTCTTCAACTTGATTTGACCTCCTCTTGACGATTGTAGTATGATCGTCTTTTTGCCAACAATCTTACACGGCTGACCGTTTTCTACCTTCACATGTCCAAGATCGCCTTGAACATACTCGCTGAAATGATGCCGGACTGAAGTGCAATAAAAGATGTCCCTGAATCTAAGGAACCAAGTATCCTCCTTTGTGTTCTCGCTCGCCGACAGACAAAGACTTTGTTCCCCATGTTCTTGTGTAGACACCATATTTGCTTTCTTTTTATCTGACTTCCCATCCGAGTCTTTCTTTATAAGTCTACATTCGTTTTTTCTGTGACCCTTCTTTCCAACTGTCGTCTTGGATTTTTCCTTTTGATTTTTCTCGACTCTTACACTTTCCCTTCTTCCCTTTTCCCCTTTCCATCGTCCTGCTGCGCTTCTCCACTGAAAATATAGAAGTTCTCGAACTTCCACTCGCAGCCTTTCTCGTCATCTCATCGTTTAATTTTGAACTCACCGCATCATTAAACGTGAGAGTCCCTGAGATAGAGTTACTTACCGCCATCACGAGGTTTTCCCAACTCTCTGGCAATGAACAAAGAAATAAAAATGCTCAAATCTCATCTTCAAACACGATTGAAATGGATTCTAGTTGGCTCGTCACGTTGTTGAACTCGTTCAGATACTCCGGCACTGAACCGTTCACTACCATCTTCCTGTTAAAAAGCTTCTTCATCAAGAATATATTGTTTGATATTGAAGGCTTCTCATACAACTTGGCTAACGTCGTCATTAGTGTCATGATTATCTTCTTCTTTGAGATGTTAAAAGCCACCTGCGGAGTCAACGATGGTCTTATAGTCGCTAGAGCTTTCCTATCCAAAAAATTTCATGCCCTATCGGTCATCTTTTCGAGTTTTCCACCTAGCAACGGAAGATACAAATCCTTTTGGTATAAGTAGTCCTCCATCTGTATACACCACCAATGATAATTGTGACCATTGAATTTTTCGATCCTTATTTTATTCTCCGCCATTTTTCGTCTATATCGCAGCAAACCCAACTTTTCCTTCGATCTGAACCAATGCCTTCAAAATTACGATTTAAATAGATAGAGAAAAGGACACAAGCGTCATTACCCACCCTAAATTTAAATCGTTGAATTGAAAGATCCCTAAGTTCCCTAATCTCGCACTGATACCCATTGTTGGGAGAAAGTCGATCCGCGGAACAATACTTATGACGCAACAAATCATGCAATCACACCACGCAATTAACAACGAAGGAAAAACGATAATAAAGTGTGAGAACAAGAAAATAGAATCATAAACACAAACCAGAGAGGGATTTGTTAAAGAGATTCATCCACCGTACGACTGGTCCCCGTTAGAGCGGAATCTGCAAAGTCTATTATAATCTTGAATCAAGTACACCCATGAGCAATCCTAAGAGATTTCTCTCAAATCTCTCTAGATCTAAACCGTCATCCTCTCAATACAATAGTCTCTCTTTTCTTTTTTAAATAGACAGTACATAAATCATATGAGAGATTCCTATTTATAGGCAAACCTTAATTCTATCCAAAATAAGAGATAAATTCGAATTACCAAAATTCTGTTCGCAGCAGTTTTATCGTCGACAGATATCTGAACCACACTTGGTCAGACATCTTCCTAGACTCTGTATCTCTTCTGCTCCTTAGGCAGACATCTTCACCTTTCACATGAGACGTTTGCCGCTGCTCTGGATCGGACTTCAGCATATGTCTGCCACAGACGTCTGGCTACGCTCTGGACTTTTGGTTTCGACTTGACCAGACGTCTGTATCCTTTCCATCAGACGTCTGGCGTTGCTATGGATTTCTGACATGGCTTTCGTGCATGTCCAGACGTCTGTATTCCTCACATCAGACGTCTGCCGGAAGTTTCTCCACAATTTTAACACTCCGATTACAAGTAAGTACTCCATGTTATCGTTAAATGTTTTCAATTTTTTTATGTTTGTCATATTCGAGTCTCATGAGGCTGATTTTGTTTGAAGTCAACCTGACTTTGAAACTAATTATGCGCACCCCTCAAAGGAACAGTTTATCAAGTCAGATCGCATGGACGAAAAAAAACTTGATATTTGTAACCTCCAGAATTCTTTCCGGGTCATGTTCTTATCTTCTGGCCCCTTTCCTGACCATCTGCATTCTCCATTTTGTCTACGCAGACGTGACTGAGCACAGGAGGCGTCGCTTAATATTAAATAATCTAACCGACCTACACTAGCATACAGACTTGGTATAGGGGCACCTCGAAGATGAATTTAATTTTGAATACCACCCATAGAAATGCCTCCACCCATAGAAATGCCTCGACTTTCTGAGTCGCCGTCATATTAACGGTGATATTTTCTCTGTTGCAGCCACCGCACACTTACAATATCGATTCGGGAAAAAACAGCATTTTGCAAAACATGGACCCATCATCACCTTAAAGAAGTTGAGTTGTATGGCTTTATAGGTTTTAACAAGGAGATCAAATTTGCAAGTAATTTTTTCTACAATGCGAAGATCAATCCTCAACCAATTGAATGGCCGAAAGGCGGACACGAGAAGACTTGCCAGCTGCTAAAGAAGGAAGCCGAGTCGGGTGTTAAACTAGTAGTCCTATGAAAGAAAAATATTATACTTTCGGCGCGGACTAAAACTTAGATTAAAAAGTAAATAATAACATGGTTTTAGCTCTTGTAAGAAGTAGAAGATTGCTTATAACGATTTACAGTAATATTCAGCATCCATTTAGTTAATTTCTGTGCAGCTTTTTCCTTAGAATTGCTCTTGTGAAATTCTAGTAATAATTGCAGTGAGAGGTTTGTCTGTGATTAGATGCAGATATTTTCTTCATTTTCAGTTGGCATAATGAATTTGAAGACTTATAGTTCACTCTGCACACAAGAGTTGCTAAGATGATGATTATTATTATTATTATATATTATTATTATTATTCCTGATGATTTTTTTCATGCCAACGGATGGTTTTGATCGGATCCGAAGTCCTTGCTATTATAAAATAATAGAATAGTTGCTATCGTGAGATCCATCAGCTGGAAATTTTTTATGAACGGTACAGACCATCATAGCATAAAGAAATAATAGCAGAGAATCCTGAAGCCTAAGCCAAATTAAGCTTTTTCAGCTGCAAAATTCTCGAATGATGACTGCATCAAACATGCATATGGAAAACCTCGAGTATTTATATACATGTACATCAAAAACATCAAAATACTTGTATATGTATAAATTACTACAATGGTACCATATGTATATATAAAACCTCAAGTACTTATATACAAGTATATATACACAATTCAAAATCTTGAAAATTTCCAAGGATGGCAATCTAGCCTAGCACAAGCATCATCCCAGCTGCTCCTGCATTCGCCTCCGGCACCGTCGCAGCACCGACACGTCAGCCCTAGCGACTCAAACACTTTCATATGTCCTAAACAAATAACTTAAAATCATCAAAGATTGAAAGAATGAAAAAGATAAAAATGTTTGAATTAAGTTGAGCTGGTGCTTAATTACTTTGTTGTTTGAGGGAAGAAAGAGAGGGTAATGGCCTTGCTTCTGCTGCTTGTTTGATAATGAGAGGATTGAAGGAAACCAAGAGGAGTAAGAACATTGAAGAGATATTAATGGAACCAATATCCATGTTGAATTTCTATGGTTAAGATTATGGAGGAGAAAGAAAGCAAAGAGGATTATATGCAAATCAATATTCAATTTCTAGAAGGAGAGAATTTGTTAATTTTTAGTCCATTGAAAGCGTAAGCGTCGGTTTTGGGATTTGGTTGTTGACAATATCTTTTTATTGTTACATATAAAATATCTCTTCATTATACTTATAAATTTTGAAGATGGTTTCTCTGGTAAGGAGATATTATTTGATGTCTCGGATGCAATGCATAAGGGACTAAAAAAAGAGGATAAATATGGGAATTTGAGGCATTTTCTAGCTTTCGGGATACATCACCACACATCTATCTTTCTCTTGATCGGACACATATGACTTGAAAGAATTTTCTCATGATCGGACACATCTAGCTTTATTTTATCGATTTTGTTTTAAGTTAGACAGAAGAGTAGTAAATTAGAAACCAATTTTCCGAAAGAATTCTATTATTTGAAAACTAGTTATTTGCAATTGTTTGATGAATGGGTGAGTCATGTCAAATTGTCCAAAAAATAATAAGAAACTATATATCTATATAAATTTAGGTTTTTATCATTAATAGTAATAGGAATAAGAATAGGAATAAGAATAATAATACCCGCCTTATAATGTTATAATAATAATAATAACAATAATAATCATCTATATATCTATATAAATATAGGTTTTTGCCATTAATAGTAATAGCAATAAGAGTAATAATACCTTCTTTATAATAATAAAAATAATATAATTTTTCCATTAATATTAATAGTAATAAGAAGAGTATTCGGGACAGAGCAAGGATTTAAGATCAATGGGGCCGGGATATCTTCAAAATAATGAATTACTCTTAACTTTTATAGTCAAATGCTATTAAAATAAGATTTATATTTCATACAAGCACCTATCAAACAGCAAAAGGATTGGGCATGATTTAATTAAGCCTAGCTATTGAACTAGTCCTTTTTGTCTTAAGAAAATTAATTAACGATTTAGTTTATTTTAAACTTCGACATATAATTAATAACCTATATATACGAGCAAAACCCATAGGCCTCTTGGAAGAGAGATATTTCTAATTTGATTTTCAAATGGGATTTGCTTTCAAAATATATACACACAATATAGTTTTTTTCCCTGCAAGTTGAATAAATTGAAATGCATAATTATATGCCTTTAAGTTTCCTATTCAAAATAGTAGGATATAAAATACAATACTATAAAAGTATTTATGTAATATAATTGTTGTTTTTATTTCTCAACATAGTTAGACTTCTTTCTTATTTTATTATATAATTGTTGTTTTTCTTAATTCTTGATATAATTAGACTTTTTTTAATTTTATTTAACTTAACCGTGTGTTGTGACATGAGAAAATGGTAGCATATATTTAAGGCAGTTACTAATTCAGTGCTATAATTAAGTTGGGTTATTGCCAAATTTTTATTGCTGGAAGGTTAAATTAATAATTTCATGAACAAAAATTTAGTAGCGGTGCCTTAATTTTCTGGGAGCGGGGGCACGGCCACCCTGCATGTGCCCTTAGCTCTGTCCCTAATAGTATTAATAATAATCTATCTATATATATATAATAATTTTTGCCATAAAATCTAGGTTTTTATCATTAATAGTAATAGTAATCTATATATATGCCATTAATTTTTGCTATAAAACTATTAATGTTGTTTAATTTATTTGATTTATGTGTGTATAATAATTTATTTTTTTCTTGCAGGATGATTGGGAAGATTTTTTATGACTTCAAAGATTGCTGATTTGATTGGCATAAGACATGTGTTTCAACTAAAGGTTGGCACTTTTTTAGACTATGAAAGTTTTATATATAATAAAATCTTGGAAGAGACTGATTACATTCTCAAGATGAAAAATTTCACTTAATTGCTTAACTGTAAAATTTATATATACAAATTTGGTTGTACTTAGTTATTAACTTTCAATCCTTCACGTTTGAAGAAAATTTTAGCCGATTTTGCGATGTCTGAAAGGATCCAAAGCTTCAATTTTGTTAAACTTTTAATATATTCTACGTATTTGCATATTTGATGATGAAGAAGATGAGACTAGCCCTTTCACCGAGGTGAAAATTTTGCTAAACTTTAAATTTTTATTGAAATTGATTTTAAATTCTATTCTTCCTAGATACTGATTTCCAATGATTGATATTTGAAGAGAAACATATGCCATAAATTTTTTATACCACTAAGTATTGTTTTCTCATTTTTTTTTAGTTAATTACAATAAATATTATTAAAAAAACTCATGTCCCATCATCACTTGGATAAGATCTTGGATCCGCCACTAAATAGAAAGCAAAACAGGTTATAAAGATAAAAAAAAGGACTATAAAAGAAAGAAGTTAGTAAAATTTTAACATTTAAAATAATGAACATAACACTACTACAAATAGGGTTTGCCTCTACGGATAAAGCCGTAGGAGCAACCCACTGCCCCTACGGATATATTCGTAGGGGCACAAAAAGTGACCGTAGGTGCAAACGCCGCAGGTGCAAGTGTTTGCCTTAAATATGTAGGGTTCCTAGGTATCCTCATGAGGTCTCACAAGACATCAACCATGCCAATTTCAAATTTAAACGGTGCCGAGAAACCCTAGAACGGATCGTTGGCTAGAATTCTAGGCGAAAAGTAAACTAGTTAACACTTAACTAAGAGATACGGAAATACAACCTTTGTAGATCCGGTTCTCCACCTCCATAGCTCCGCAATGAAGTCTCCTCGCTGTCCATAACAAGTCCCGGGCTCTAGCGTCGGCTTCATCGGAAAATGGACGGGCTAGATCATCGATGTCCATGTCGAAGATGATCTACGTCGAGGCATCGCTAAATCAAGCTCCGACTTCACCAAGTCAAAAAACTTATGAAGAAAACACACTCTACTACTTGGCAAGAGGTAGAGGATGAAGAAATAGGAAGTGGGTAGACTTTAGAATTGGATTTCTCACTCTAATTCATCAATCACCATTGATGAAGAAACCTTTTTCTTCTTGAGTTCAAGGAAGAAGATGAAGAAAATGATATGATAAGTTAATTTAAAATTGAATAGAAAAACAATACTTATCATAATATTAACTCTAGTCAAGTGTAGAGAATGAATCATGGTTAGTGGGAATGGTTAGGATTAAGAATGAGATAAGAATGGTTGTTTTGATCAAAGCTTCATGAAGCTTCAACTAAACTCCAAAACTAGCAACCATTCTTTTCTCATCTATTCAAAATAAATAAATAAATAATTAAGAAAAGAAAACCCTAATCATTAGTTTAACCATGGCTTAATTCATTACACTTAACTATAGTTAAACATGTATCATCAAACATGATACAATCAAGTGCACAAAAGTATATCACATATACAATGTGAACATCCGAGCGAGAAAATCCATTTAAAGTGAACCAATACTAGTTAACGCAAAGTAATATATCAAATATATAATTATGCATTAAATCATTAAATCAACACTTGATTTAACGATCCGGTCATATCGCATATAACCGACTAGTATCCAATGTATCGGCTTATCGAATCAACCCTCGATTCGATAACTAGGTTATATCGCATATAACCATACGACACATTCATCGCGAGAATAGAATACGGTATCACATACACATATTATTCTCGGTCCCGCACATATCTCATATGCGCTCCTATTTCGTTTCGCTTGAGCCAGGAAACCTCTGTGTAGGACTCTAAAGACTCGTCAATACGCCGGCAGCAGGTGATGATCATATCAAGCACCCACAAGCCGCAAGCGGTCTGCTAAACGTAACGGCCACCCGGGTATTGAGCGATCTGAAGATCGACGAGCAAGCCCGCTCACACTCCAGTGAATCCAACCAGTAACACTACCGTACAGTCCGGTCTAATCGTCTGATATGTCGCATATCTCGCCTAGGGGTGGTAAACGTCAGACCCCAATAGCTCGATAAGTCGTGTTGATATGAGGTCTATAACAATTCGAGAAACTACTGGTAACACTTACCAGTAAATCTCAGCAACCCTGGCCAGGGATTTCCTGTTATAGCCAATCGAACACAGCGCAACATCAACCCCCTATACCGGGAGAGACGAATCCCCTCCTATCGCTCATTGCCTCCATGTGACTCGGGACTGTACCCAAAAACCACCGTTTTGCACGCCCTCTTGGACGTGGTAAGATGGAAATCAAAGCACAGTGGGAACCACACAAGACTCTATGACGATCTCGGGTCAACAGACTACTTTGTACCAGTATCACCAGAGAACTGCCATCTGACGTGAGGTATAATACCATCTGGGAGTTCTCGGCGAGTCCGTCCAGTGTACCCAGTCTCTACTGAGCACCCGTATATCATCTCTGATGTCAAACACCAATGGATATGGGATCATCCATCGCCCATCTGTATGGGTCGAGAAGGTATACGCTAGTCTACTCTGGTATATCGATGCCCCGTCTCGATACACCCACGACTAGGGACTTTGAAGGATGTACTTATGGACTACCATGTCCCCACTAGTATGATCCGCATCATAGTCCAGGTAGTCAAGTACACATCCTAAGGGCTTTACCAACATGTAATAGAGAGACAACCTGTGTACACGTTAAGGTAAAGAGCAACCAGATAGCATACTATCATGTCGAGCAAGAAAGTCCTCCCTATATATGTCCCAGCATCCACTACAATATACATCTAATGTACAGTAATGGCCTCTAGGGCATACATATATTTAACAATCTCCCACTTGCACTAGGGCCATCTGTAGCAGTGGTTGTAGTATCTCATACTCAACCATCCCATAAAAGTCTCTCTCTGGGAACAGGCCTTTGTGAGTGGATCCGCTGTGTTGTCCTCTGAGTCTACTCTCCTAACCTCGATCACCCTGGAGATCAATCATCTCCATGATCAGGTAATACTGCCTTAGAATATGTCTGGATCACTGATGGGATGGGCGTTCCTCGGCATAAGCCACAACTCCATTGTCTTACAATGGTAGGAACGTAGTTCATCTCATGAACCAATATACACCCAGACTGCCTCTTTGGTAGCATCTTAAGTAGCGATGTATCCAGCCTTTATCGTCTAGTATGCCACGGTATCTAGTTTGGAACTCTTCCAACATACCGTCCCTTTACTGAGGGTAAAGACAATGCCTGTGACTGACTTTCAGTCGTCTTTATCACCTTGGAACACTTCCAGTGATTCTCCCCAGGATCGGTTGATACCATCTCACTACAGCTAGTGAGTATCCTAACATCCATTTAGATCCATCTCATAGATCCAAAATCCAGGATTTAGGATGTATCACTTCGATCCTATATGGAGAATTATGGTGATAAGCGGAGATTGACCGAGCGTAGCATAGGAAACTCCTTCCCCATCAAGAGTATGTCATCCACGTACTCTACGAGGATCGTCACCATACTCCCTACTACCTTTTTGTTTATACAAGGTTCATCTACCATTTTGATGATGTCAAACTCTTTGACTAATTCATCAAAACAGATGTTCCAACTCCGCGATGCCTACTTTATCCTATAAAGCATCTTGCACACGTTTCCGCTGCTCCCACTGTCTATGAAGCCCTCTGGCTGTGTACTTATAGACTCTCTCTTCCAAAATTTCATTTAGAAAAGCAGTCATGACACCCAACCACCAGATATCGTAGTCATGGTATGTAGCCGTGACAAGTAGGATCTGGATGGACTTAAGCATAGTTCCTTAGAAAAAGTTTCATCATTATCCACGCCTGGTTGATGACGAAAACCTTTAACAAGTCTAGCTTTGAAAGTCTCAACCTTTCCAACTACACCAAGTAATCTTCTCAAGATATACTTACTCCTGATGGGGATTTAACCCTTCAGATATAGCAACCAAAGTCCATACTTTGTTGGTGTACTTGGATTCCATCTCAGATCGCTAAGCATCCAGCCATTCTTACAGAGTCTTACTCCTGATGGCCAGCTCGAAGTTAGTTGGGTCATCATCTCATGATGCAATCCTCGCTCCCACTGTCATAGAGAAACCGAAGTAACTCTCAGGTGGGTGAGAAACCCTACTAGATCGGCGGAGAGGCTGAGGTTCGTTGGAATCTACTGAATCCTTTGGTTCTATCAAATCATCTTCTGTAGTTTGCATAGCTGGAACCTTTCCAGTTCTACATAACTAACCTCGCCTCGAACTTGTCCGGATTATGCTTTTAGACATAGGCCGGACAACCCCAAATCTTAACTAACTTAAGATATGGGCTCTTAGCTTTCCATATCACATATGAAGTGGTAGGTAACTGATTTGATTTGAACCCTATTCAATAGGTATGCAGCTTCTCAAGTGCATAACTCCCAAAAGAAAATAGGTAACTCAGTAGTACTCATCATAGAGCACACCTTATCATATAGGGTGTTATTGCTCCGCCCCGATAAACCATCGTGCTATGGTGTATACGGAGGAGTAATGCTGAGAGAGAATCTCATTCTCCTTTAGAATAGTCCAGGAATTCCATGCACAAGTATTCTCCTCCCTGATCACATCAAAGGACATAATACTTATACCCGTATTTTGGTTCTCTACTTCTAACTTATATTCCGTGAATATCTCAAAAGGTTCGGACTTGTGTTTCAACAAGAACATAGATCTGAATCTCGAGAGATTATCAGAGAATGTAATGAAGTACAAAGAACCAGTTCTGGCATGTGTAGACAGGGGACCTTACATACATCAACATGTATCATCCCAAGAGTTTACTAACTCTTTCTCTGTTTCCATTAAACGGAGCTATGGTCATCTTATCTTTGTGACATGACTGGCGAGTTTCACAAGATGTAAATTCAAACTAATTTAAATATGCATCTTTATGTAACTCTAGCTAGTCGGGTCGCATTGATATGACCTAGTCTACAATACCTCAAGAAGGATTCGTTCATTTCTGAACTCTTCCTCTTGTGTGTGTTCCATATACTAAGAACTGTAGTTTGATTTAGAACATTAATGCTTTTAGATAACGTGCCTGAACCGATCAACTTTTGATATAGGAAATGTTCAAAACATTATCCAACTATACAAAATTTTATCATTTCTTTACTAATAAAGAGATAGGTATGATTTTGTATATCAGGTTCGGTATCTAATAACATTCGTTCAGAATCAATGTATTTGGAATACAGGGTGACAGTGACCAACAGACTTGGCTGCAACATTTGCCCCGTTTTCTGTCTCATGAAACTTATCACCCGTTCTCAGTTCTCTACCTATCTGTAGCCCTATGTAACAGATTACATATCTGGGATCCTGATCTGGTATCACATACCCAGGACGTAAAGGACACTGAGAAACAGTTCTATATAATGAACACACCCGAAGATGATGCATCATCATGCACTCTCCTCGTTTGGGCGGCACGGGAATTCTGGTATTCCCCAATTTCCTGCTCGGTCTTATAACAATTATAAGTTGGAGCGGGACCAACGTTCCCCAGCACAGTATAACAAGCGAGTTCGGTCAATATTCCGTATTATTATCTTGATTAAGGCGTGATATGGTCGCTACCTGGAGAGAGAGAGAAGAAAACACTCAGCGTGCGCTCTTGCAAGAATAGATTGGTTATTATTTTATCTAATCAGGATGGCTCCCACTGCTTTTTATCAAATCTTCCTTCAAACCCTAAAAGGAAAGACTAGCCGGGATTAATTACACACTACAAGTTCGCCAATCTTTCAGCCAGGCCAGTGTCGGTACTTTGAGGGAGGTCCCCCGTGCTTTCGCACGAACCTAATTAATGTAAACCTCGTTTTCCCAGAGGCGTAACCCCGTTGACACCTTTCTAGACACCTACTTGATCGGCTAATTGTAATGTATAAAACTCTTCCAGGAGTAACTCTTACTCGCAGTGGGTATCGGGATCCAACTATCTCATAGAAGGTATGCAATCTCATTGCAAATTTCAACACTTGAAATTCCCGATAATATTTTTGCCCCTAACCTCCTATGACCTTGACAAAGGCCAACAAACCATAGGATGCTAGTCAAGTTCAACCCGTCATTTCCTGATTGAATTAAACCCACCCGCACGGCCCTTGACAAAGGCCAACAAGGTCGCACGACTACCCTAACCCAATCTGCATCATATGCATAAGCAGATAAGCACCAGTTAGCTACCGCACACTGCGCCTTGACAAAGGCCAACAAACGCAGCACGAATACTAACTACTACTTATCTGAAATGACGGAGGGCTACGACAGGTTTTTCTGAAAACCTATTGCGTAATGAACTTGATATCGTTGTAGGATCGAATGAATTTTGAAATTGAGTGTTTTTGAGGCTTTTCTAGTTTTGCTAAAGGAGTCACTCCCGGTGAAGGGATCGTCGGTCCTTTCCTCGTCGAATGAGGTGCGGGATATATCATATATATCACTGTGCAAAGCAAAAACTCTTAAAAGCAATCAAAAGACAAACCGAGTGTGTAGCATCTGCCAGTTATTGCTAAAGGAGTCACTCCCGGTGAAGGGATCTCGGTCCTTTCCTCATCGAATAAGGTGCAGGATATATCACATATACCGCTATGCAAAGCAAGAACTGTAGCTACCCCTTTTATTTTGAAATTCGATTCTACAACATCTTAGGTTTCTTTTATTTCATTAATCACATTAATGAAGTCCCATCATTTAAGTACCTAAACATCACAGATAAATACGACGTACACTTATGCCATCCGCATTCGCCTCGATGTCCCCTCGTGCACCGTTAGGTTAGGTAACTAACGACAGAGCGGGGTAGGGCTAGCGCGGGTGTAAAACATAAGTAACGCCTATATAATATATCATATATACTATATACTGTATCTATCACAGAATATCACATGATCACATCACAGATATCGCAGCAGAAGAAACATATGAAATATTGGATATATTAGGACGTCCGTGTTTTCAATACGAGCCAGTATAAAACACGGATTCCACGGTCGTGATGAATAGCCAAACCCACACCCCAAGACCCCTACGAGAGCGGCAAGCAACCCTACCAATTCTAGAGTTAGGAGACCCGGACTCGACTCCTCGAGTTGGTCTCCCACTGGACCCCAGAACCCGGTTACTTGTGCTCCCCTCCTTGGGTCTATCCTAGTGCGGAAAAGTAAATAATATACAAAGGGTGACAACTTCCGCAACCTGGAAGTGCCCCAATAAAAGAATATTACATACAAGTTTTTACATGAATGAAAATGAAAAACACTCATCTCACATAAAACCTCCGGCTATTCAAACACGACGATCCAATATAACATATCCAGCAACACATAACATCACATGTCATCAACGTAAGTAAATATGCGCATCCCAATTGTCGTTGACATATAACAACGAAACCGGCGATATCACATATTACACTTACGGTCACAGAAAAGAAAGTGTAAAACTACAACAGTTGGAATCCGCAACCTTCATAGACATCGCATGCCTAATCAAATGAATTCCTTAGACATCGCTTGCCTAACAATTATAAACCCCGCATTTTAGTCTCATTATCGAAAACACTTTCCAATATCAAGTCGGGTAATTCAACAAGATTGCCGACACCCTGATCGAATGCTCGTCGCAAACTTCAGTAGACGGCTGCACCCCCGATACCGTCGACGAAGTGCACCAAGGCGGAACACCGCTGCCGCGAGCACCCGAACGGATGCTTTCGGCGACGGGGTTCTCCTACAGTCACTTGGTCGGGGCTATGGAATGAGGCTGTCTATTAAGTTTACCCGGCGAGTATCCGCGTACGCTACGTGATTGCGATGGACTTTTGATCACATCAAAATTCCGTGGCAACCGATCAAGTGAGACTAAATTGCTATGTTTATAACATTCATTCAGTTATCTCATAACTATTTATGAATTCCAATTATTGTATCACATTCCAGATAAACAGAAAATGTTAAACTTTCCGATCGAACAATCGAACACCCAAGTTTTCCCGATACAATCAACACATGAAATAAGTCTAACAACATTCAGTTCGTGCCTCAGTACCAACGGTCCAGCCGTAGAAGGGTCAAGCCAACGCCTCACATGTGGCACGCCGTACTGCCCCAAACCCGAAGGTTCAAAGGGTAGTTCAAGACGGTCACATAATCGAGTTAAGGTTTGTTGTCTTCTAGAGGGACTATCGCGTTACTTGCACTACTTAGAACGTCGTTAAACTACGGAAAATCCAACACTTGGAAATTTCCCGACAGGGGAAAAATTGGGTATTTATATCCGTTCGAACTTTTTAACATATTCTAAAATTTATCCGGAAAGCCACACAGACAAAATTTGATATTCCGATCAAAACACCGAATCCCCAAATCAAACCCAGAATGCTCAACTGTGGAGTAAATGTTAAAATATCCCAGAAAATACAGCACTAAGAATTAGGAATTACTGTGCAGATAACGCAAGATGACGTGGCTACTTAGCCGCGGAACCGCCGCATGAGCACTGCTCATGCCGCGGTTCCGCCGCAGTTTAAACGATTTAGCCGATCGAATTGCACAGTAATTCTTAAAAACACCTGCTGATTTTTCTGCATATGTTTAATATTGAAAAAACCCATTTTTTAAAAAATGTACAGAGAGCATCTATGGAGTTAGGGTTTCGGTTCGTTCGGATTCCAAACTTCGTCTAGACTTCGCCAAAGGCTCTAGCTAGGCTCTGATACCACTGTAGGGTTCCTAGGCATCCTAATGAGGTCTCACAAGGCATCAACCATGCCAATTTCAAATTTAAACGGTGCCGAGAAACCCTAGAACGGATCGTTGGCTAGAATTCTAGGCGAAAAGTAAACTAGTTAACACTTAACTAAGAGATACGGAAATACAACCTTTGTAGATCCGGTTCTCCACCTCCATAGCTCCGCAATGAAGTCTCCTCGCTGTCCATAACAAGTCCCGGGCTCTAGCGTCGGCTTCATCGGAGAATGGACGGGCTAGGTCATCGATGTCCATGCCGAAGATGATCTACGTCGAGGCATCGCTAAATCAAGCTCCGACTTCACCAAGTCAAAAAACTTGTGAAGAAAACACACTCTACTACTTGGCAAGAGGTAGAGGATGAAGAAATAGGAAGTGGGTAGACTTTAGAATTGGATTTCTCACTCTAATTCATCAATCACCATTTATGAAGAAAGCTTTTTCTTCTTGAGTTCAAGGAAGAAGAAGAAGAAAATGATATGATAAGTTAATTTAAAATTGAATAGAAAAACAATACTTATCATAATATTAACTCTAGTCAAGTGTAGAGAATGAATCATGGTTAGTGGGAATGGTTAGGGTTAAGAATGAGATAAGAATGGTTGACTTGATCAAAGCTTCATGAAGCTTCAACTAAACTCCAAAACTAGCAACCATTCTTTTCTCATCTATTCAAAATAAATAAATAAATAATTAAGAAAAGAAAACCCTAATCATTAGTTTAACCATGGCTTAATTCATTACACTTAACTATAGTTAAACATGTATCATCAAACATGATACAATCAAGTGCACAAAAGTATATCACATATACAATGTGAACATCCGAGCGAGAAAATCCATTTAAAGTGAACCAATACTAGTTAACGCAAAGTAATATATCAAATATATAATTATGCATTAAATCATTAAATCAACACTTGATTTAACGATCCGGTCATATCGCATATAACCGACTAGTATCCAATGTATCGGCTTATCGAATCAACCCTCGATTCGATAACTAGGTTTTATCGCATATAACCATACGACACATTCATCGCGAGAATAGAATACGGTATCACATACACATATTATTCTCGGTCCCGTACATATCTCATATGCGCTCCTATTTCGTTTCGCTTGAGCCAGGAAACCTCTGTGTAGGACTCTAAAGACTCGTCAATACGCCGGCAGCAGGTGATGATCATATCAAGCACCCACAAGCCGCAAGCGGTCTGCTAAACGTAACGGCCACCCGGGTATTGAGCGATCTGAAGATCGACGAGCAAGCCCGCTCACACTCCAGTGAATCCAACCAGTAACACTACCGTACAGTCCGGTCTGATCGTCTGATATGTCGCATATCTCGCCTAGGGGTGGTAAACGTCAGACCCCAATAGCTCGATAAGTCGTGTTGATATGAGGTCTATAACAATTCGAGAAACTACTGGTAACACTTACCAGTAAATCTCAGCAACCCTGACCAGGGATTTCCTGTTATAGCCAATCGAACACAGCGCAACATCAACCCCCTATACCGGGAGAGACGAATCCCCTCCTATCGCTCATTGCCTCCATGTGACTCGGGACTGTACCAAAAAACCACCGTTTTGCATGCCCTCTTGGACGTGGTAAGATGGAAATCAAAGCACAGTGGGAACCACACAAGACTCTATGACGATCTCGGGTCAACAGACTACTCTGTACCAGTGTCACCAGAGAACTGCCATCTGACGTGAGGTATAATACCATCTGGGAGTTCTCGGCGAGTCCGTCTAGTGTACCCAGTCTCTACTGAGCACCCGTATATCATCTCTGATGTCAAACACCAATGGATATGGAATCATCCATCGCCCATCTGTATGGGTCGAGAAGGTATACGCTAGTCTACTCTGGTATATCGATGCCCCGTCTCGATACACCCACGACTAGGGACTTTGAAGGATGTACTTATGGACTACCATGTCCCCACTAGTATGATCCGCATCATAGTCCAGGTAGTCAAGTACACATCCTAAGGACTTTACCAACATGTAATAGAGAGACAATCTGTGTACACGTTAAGGTAAAGAGCAACCAGATAGCATACTATCATGTCGAGCAAGAAAGTCCTCCCTATATATGTCCCAGCATCCACTACAATATACATCCAATGTACAGTAATGGCCTCTAGGGCATACATATAACTAACAAAATATGCCCCTACGGTTGAATAATTGGCCCTATGGCTTACTGCGTAGTAAGTATGTCCCTACGGAGTAAGCCGTAGGGACAAAATATTTATTCAATTTATCGGTTTATAAAATAAAATAGTTGCCCCTACGTATTACTCCGTCGGGCTAAATATATGCTCCTACGAAGTAATCTGTAGAGCCATATTTATACCTCCGTAGGTCCATCCTTATGCCCCTATGCATTAATCCATATGGGCAAGTCTAACACCTGTTACTGAGTCCATAGGGGCAAAATTTCAGGTATCCTGATATTTTGTCCCTACGGATAAATATGTAGGAGCAAAGTTTGTCCTTACGGATAAATATGTAGGTGCAACTGTTGTCCCTACGGCTTAATCCGTAGGGACAAATTATCAGGGTTTTTTAAAAAAAAGAGCTGTCTGTTTCTTCTCGCCATGTGCACAATAATATATACATCATATAACCAAATACCGCAGTACGATAATCAACATGAACACGCATAATATATAAAAGAAATCAACAAACAGAATACTATATAAATCTAAATCACCGTGAACATGCAAACACCACCAATATCCTCCAAAATATATATAATATGTATCATATAAGTATATACATGCTTAAAATATAAAAATCAAAAAGCTACCCTAGCTCGGTCCAGCTCCACCTCTGATAATCGCCGTAAGCTGGCGCATCTGCTCCTCGAATAAACCCTGAGTCAACAACTCGACCAATGCGGACTGTGCGGGAGTCTGAGCGGGCTGTGGAGCTATAGGAGTGGTCTGCGCAACCGCAGCCGAGGTAGTGTCTTGCGGAGTCGCAGCCGAAGGAGATGCATGTGGAGCCGCAGCCGAAGGAGATGCATGTGGAGCCGCGGCCGAAGTACCATGTCGCGTCTGTTCAGTTTTGTGTGTAATAACCGAGTAAGTACTGTGTATTAGTCGAATTCGTATCATTATCAGGTTATTGCGAAACCCCAATCTATGAATACTTAGGGACTTATGCCTCGTTTGGAAAACTGTAGTTTATTTTAATTAGACAGTTCTATATATGTATGATTAATCAAAACTAAGTCTACAACCAAATAAGCTCAGGCTACGTACTAATATTGGATATGTTGCTATTTATAATATGATAAAATATTTTACTATTAAGTAGTATACATACCATCATCTCCTTCAACTCTTGAACGGTGGCCTTCAAGGTGGCAACATCTTGCTCTAGACGTCGCTCACGGGAGAAAGAGAAAGTAACCGCCGGAGTGGAGTCCAACCTCATATGGGCCCAGCTAGGACCCAGTCCCCGGCCTCTCTCCCAACCTTCGTGGTGCCCTCCGTATGCGGTGTCTAGGACTGGGATCAGCAGTATCAGATCGTTCTGTCCTGTAAAATCGATCCCCAATACACTGCAGCTGCCCCACTGCTTATCTTCTCAGCCCCTTTCCCGACCATCTGCATTCTCCATTTAGTCTACGCAGACGTGACTGAGCACAGGAGGCGTCGCTTAATATTAAATAATCTAACCGACCTACACTAGCATACAGACTTGGTATAGGGGCACCTCGAAGTTGAGTGTTTCACAGTTCCAGAACCTGCCATTTCCTTTCAATCAAATTACAATTGTAAGGGATGAATTTAATTTTAAATACCACCCATAGAAATGCCTCGACTTTCTGAGTCGCCGTCATCTTTCACCCCTTTTGGAAATACAAGACATACGTTGAATTTAAATGAGAATTTAACATTCTTGTTGTGAGCAGCCTGGATTCGGACCTGGATATGGGACACAACACGAGTTGGATTCACTTATTCATAATTATCCAACAGCCTCGGATATGACTATCTTTTCATTATTTCTATATATATTCATAATAAAGAAAATTCACAAGTATTTCACAAATTAAACAGAATACAAACAAGTTTATTAAATCAACAATCTGGGGACTGGAGGGGGCATAAGTGATATTTGGGATAAACAGCATTTTGCAAAACATGGGCTCATCATAACCTTATAGAAGTTGAGTTGTATATGGCTTCATAGGTTTTAACAAGGAGATCAAATTTGCTAGTAATTTTTTCCACAATGCGAAGCCTCTCCAGCTGATGAAGATCAATCCTCAACCATTTGAATGGCCGAAAGGTGGACGCGAGAAGACTTGCCAGCTGCTAAAGAAGGAAGCCGAGTCGGGTGTTAAACTAGTAGTCCAATGAAAGTGATGGAGGTCCTTTTCGGGTTTCCGTCAGATGTTGTCTTCCGTCGATCTCCCGGTGGATCTTGGAGATGATCTCCTGTTGCGTGTGGGTCTCAATGGGCTTTGAGGAGATTGGTGGTTTTGAGGAGTTTACGCTGAGTACCTGTAAGAAAGTCCCGGGATGGTTTGGTACCACCGAGGACCCTCCGACAATCAAGTTAGCACAAGATCCGAGCAAAGTAAAGGCCAAGTGGGGTGAAAAATAGCTTACTTGACCCCTCTGTGATGGGGGTTTATATAGTGGCGGCAACATGCGCAGTTACGCTCCCGACGTCACGCCCGCATAATAAGCGGATCGCCCGTTAATGGGGATCGTGATGGTGTGGAACGTAGGATGCTGCCGGCGGAGTATCCGCGCATAGCGAGATTTGCGGAGCGACGGTTACGCCTGTGAGTGGTGGAGTTGGTCGGTCGGAGGGACCGAGGAAGATGGCCTCGGCGGGAGAGCTCGGGAACGAGCGAGAGGGCCGAGATATCTTGGTCCTGTGGTAGCTCGGGAGCGAGCCGAGAGGCCGAAGAAGCCAATTTGCAGGGGGCTCTGAGGTGAGCCAGCTTGTGCTTGTAGGTCGGGAACAGGGGTGGCCCGGTCGGCCCTTGTGGGCCCCTTCTTCTGAGTTCTGAAACACGTCATCTGCCACGTGTCCTAATCTGGGAGGTCGCCAATATAGAGCATCATCATTAGCCCCCCACTCTTGTCCCAACCAGCTGGCGGGTCGGGTCAAAAGTGGACTGCCGGGCCGCTCGGGGTGAGCTCCCTCCTAAGATTTCGTCGGGACGCGTCCCCCGGACTGTCAGCTGTCTTTTCTGCCAGCGAATCAAGGCGATATCTCTGCATTTAAGGAATGGGCGCCGGTTCGTGCATCCTGTCACTGAAGCGACGGTCCACGTGTCAAGCGTCGGTTGGCCGACGTGACGTGTGCAGACCTGCGGCGTCTGATGGGATGCGGCCCAGTGTAGGAACGACAAGTGGAGCGATCGGAGCCGTCGGACGCGAGGAGGCGCTTTGGCGAGAGGTGAAGGGCGCCGTTGGATGAAGGCGATTGCGGTGATAAATAGGGGTGGGGCCCACTCCAGGGCCCCTACTCCTTCATATTTCCTCGCCCTAAGTCCTGGTTGCTCGGCGTTCGTCTTCTTTCTTCTGCTTTCGTTTTCCGAGGATCCTTCTTCTCCAGGTTAGATGTCTTCTTTCGTAGAATCTGTAGATGTCGTAGGAGTAGGTTCTAGGGACCCTCTAGTTGGGCCTGAGTCTTTCCGGGGAGCAGGGATCAGATCCTCTTCCCGAGATCGTGCGACGGGGGCAGCCTCCAGGGGGGAGGCGGTAGACGCTGCCCCCAGCGCATCGTGTTGGGTGAGGCATGAGGACGAGCTTGCCAATGCTCGGGCTCGCTTCCACATCCCCTCACATTATACGCTTCGTCTGGCCAAGGAGGGAGAGAGGGCAGACCAAGTACGGGGCAGGGAGATCGCCCTGTACTTGGAAGCTTTTTGGGGTGGAATGCGCCTGCCCTTCTCTTCTGAGGTCGTCGAAGCGCTGAACTTCTTCGAGTTAGCCCCTGGCCAATTAGTGCCAAACTAATGGAGGATTCTCCTCGGGTTCCTGATCCACCTGAAGCTACAGGCGGTTCCCTTCAGCCTCTCCATCCTTGATTCTTCCCTTGTCTTCAAAAATCATCCTGGGGGTCGAGCGGGCGACCCGAGATGGGTCTACCTCTCTTTTAGAAAGCGACAGGGGGGCGCCGCCGGGACAGGGCTTGTAGTCCTGCCTTCTTCCATCCACGACTGGAAGAAGAAGTTTTTCTTCGTCACGCCACCCGAGGGCGAGGACTGGCCCACGCCCACCAAGTGGTCGAGGGAAAAATGCTTGCCGGGGAACCAGTCCAATGACCCCGCCGCAGTGAGGGTGGCGTCGTGGGAGCCCGTCCCCCAATTTGACGTGTTGCTTTCTGAGAGGGTCCTGAGTTGGGCCGGGCTCAGCCCCGTCGAGTTCGTCGGTAAGTTAGGCTTGCTTTTTGGCTTTTATATTGCATGTGTCGCCGACTTCTTTGCTTTTGGTTTTGTGCAGGACCCATGGACATGAGCGAGCTCCGAGCCTCCATGCGCCAGCCGAAGAAGGTCACGAAGGCTGGAGGCGCCAGCTCTTCCCGTTCGAAGCCTGCCCCGGCTCCTTCGGCCTCCGTCCAAGTGTCTCCGGTGGCCGCGTCCCTTGAGCGTTCAGGGGCGGATCCTACCCCGGAACCTAGCAGAGCGCCGGGCCGGAAGCGGGCTCGAATTCTGGAGGTCCCGGTCTCGGAGGAGGAGACCGGCTCTCTATCGGAGCCACTCGAGAGGGGTTCCCGGAGGTCTCATCGAGGCCCTACCTCGCTGATCATGGTGGAGGAGGGGGGCCTCCGGTTCACGGTGCCCTCGGGGTTATCTGCCGCGGATAGCCTGCTGCACGAAATAGAGAGCTCGGCAGGGGTAGGGTCCCTGGGGGGACCTTCACGGCCCAGATGGCGTCCATCGTCCAGGAGGCCGTGCAGGTAAGTGCTCGGTTGTTTGTGAGATTCGGTGCTTCCTTCGTCTTCCTGACCTCTTTCTTATTTTTCAGGTCCTCCAGCACGTCGCCCTTGCCGTACGCATGGGGACCGAGGTGATAGCCCTGGCGATGAAGCCGCGGACCAGCTTGCCTCGCTGGAAGAGAGCTCCAATTGAGAGCTGGAGGCGGCGATGGCGAGGGTTGCCGCCCTGGAGGGCGAGGTGGAGGCCGGGAAACGGGAGGTTGCCCGGCACCGCGAGGCCGCCGAGGTCAAGCTTGAGGACGCTCAGGCGCTCGCTGGCAACATGAAAAAGACGGTGAGGACCCTCCGGAAGGAGCTGGGGGCGGCGGTCGAGGCGGCGAAATTGGCCGACCTCTCGGCGGCGAAGGCGGTGGAGGGCTACAAGAAGTCGAAGGACTTCTACGATGACCTAGCCGTGGCCACCACCCGGATCTGGCACGAGGCCCTCGACGCCGTTAAGGTCCGAATGCCGGAGTTCGCCGATGAAGAGCTCGGGGCCGAATACCCCCTCACGAACGCCGATGAGCAGGGGGAATAGATTTCTGATGAGGAGGTGGCCGAGAACCCTGGTCGACTCGTGGTGGACATCGAGGACCTCGAGGTCGCGCCTGGCCCCGAGGCCTAAAGCCCCCGTCTTCCTTCTCTTTTTATTTTGCCGCTTCTGGAATTTTGTAAGCCTTCGGGTAGTCTGTAAGGCTGGGGAGCCCAAAATACCCTTTGTAAAGACTTCGCTTTTAGTAGTAAAACTTTTTGTTTCATCAGCTTGCACTTTATCTTCTGTTTGTGAAGAATACTCGTAAAATATCCTTGCTTGCACTGTTGGGCTTCCATGTCAGGTCGGCTATCTGTCTAGCAATCGTTCGTCGAGTTGATTTTGATCACTTGCCAAGTGTGCCAAGCGCTGCTGAGAAGGAGGCATCTCCATGGCCCCAAAGTCGAGGGGGGATCACTCAGACTCGGATAGACCTGATGTCTCTTGTTGGGGCTTCGGATCCGCTGCCTGTAATGGGCAGAGGGATGTCTGTCGTAGTTGTACCGAGCATAAAGGGGCTCAGTGGCCTCTTTATGAGGGCCACAAACTTGCAATGTCTGTTGGACAAGAGGATGCCTGCTAGGGATGACCGAGCAGGGAAGCTGCTCGGTTGATCTTAGCGAGGGCTTTGATCCCGGCCGGTTGTGGTAGAAAGCTACCAACCGAGGATAGCCGAGCAGGGGTCGGCCTCGACTGCCTCTGGGTGGACATTGATCCTTAGCATTGGAGGGGCCGTAGGAGGCCTGCTAAGGATGACCGGGCAGTGAAGCTGTGCGGTTGCCTCTTGGCGAGGGCCTTGATCCCTGGCGTTGCGAGTAGGGAGGCTACCGGCCAGGGATAGCCGAGCAGAGAAGCCGCTCGGCTGCCTCTGGGAGGGCTTTGATCCTTAGCGTTGGAGGGGCTGTAAGAAGCCTACTAAGGATAACCGGGCAGTGAAGCTGCGCAGTTGCCTCTTGGCGAGGGCTTTGATCTCTAGCGTCGTGGGTAGGCAACTACCAGCCTGGAATGACCGAGCAGGGTTGTAATACCCAGCCCCTTTTTATACCAAAATTAGTATTTTATTACTCTAGAATTCTATTTATTCTTATTTACAATTTTATTCATTTTTACTTATAATTTATTTATTTTGTTTATAAATTTATTTCATTCTAAACCCCATTTTCTTCATCAATAAAACCCAAAACCAATCCCTCAGCCTACACTCTTTTCCCACCATTTTCCTTTTCAATTCACCGAGCCCAGAAGCCCGGCCCCCTCTTCCAATATTCATAATCTTTTTTTTTTGATGAACCCAAACCATATTCTTTTATACCCTATATTTTCTTTACCCCAAGCCCACCCATTTATTTAATTAATTCATTCAAATTCCCTCAGCCCATCTCCCTTATTAATTATTCTTTGATTTTTCGCTGGCCCAAGCCCGCCAGTCCAAATTTTCTCGGCCCGGTAATCAATTTATTTTTCCCTTCACAATTCCCTCATTGTTTCTTGGCCCGGCCCGTTTCTTTTCTATAATTTATTTAAAATCTTTCAAACCCCGGCCCGGCCCTCTTTTCTTTCCACCATTTTTTCCCTTTCTACCTCAGCCCACGCCCGCAACGCTCCCCGACCCGACCCGCCATATACAGGGTCGTCTCCCCCAACGGCTCTCTTTCCCACTTCCTCCGCTCATGCCTACGACCACGTCACCGCGTTCCTCGTCTCCACCGACGCCCGCGCTCGCGCATGTTACACCCACGACGCGCACCTTGATCCTACTCGCGATCACCCCCACGCTGCACTCTCATCTCATTCTTCCTCTCCCTCGTTCTCCTTCCTCCTCCTCTCTCGCTCCGCACCCACACCATGATCCACGCCGTCGCCCACGCCTGTGCTCGCACGCGTTACTCCCACGACGCGCGACCCCTCGCACTCCCCTCTCTAACCTCCCTCGAACCCACCATCTGCACCCACCTGCAACCTCCAACGATCGTCGATCATCCCCGATCACCACCACCGAACTCCAGCCAAATCACCCACCTCACCGACGAGCCTACCAATGTAACACCCGAGCCCAATAATACTATTTATATTACTAGTTGAGGGTTATTTATTGCTCATTCCAATTTTCCTGATTTTCTGGTGTTTATTGCTAAATTTTACCCGGTTAAGTCATTTTGGCACATAACAAATTTTAACTCCTAAAATGAAATTTAAGATGTCCATGTTGGCCTACTCGTCGCCACTAGTCGCGTGGTAGCGTCCGCGTGTCGAGATTCCGTTCCGTTTGGTTAAACGGGCCAGTTTGGGCGACTACGCGCGCGTGCAAGTGTCCGACTTGGGGGCATGCATTTTAATCATTAAACACCTATTTTCAAAATTTGGAACCCGCTTAAAATCTTATAATTTGAATTTGGAACATTTGGGCACAACCCGGGCGCGGTTTGGAAATGTTTCATTTCGCGCCAAAAAGGGCCCATTTTAATTTAATATATAAAACTTTATATCTATATACGAATCTAAATTCCTTAACTTAAATCCCTCACAGATCCTAACGCATTTCATTCTCAAATCCTTTCGTGGCCAATCACAGGCCGCCAACCCACAGCGTGGGCCCCACCTCCTTTTCCCTATCTCTCTCTCTCTCCTCCCTTAATCTCTCTCAAATCTCTCTCTCTCTCTATCTCATCAACCTCTCTCTCTCTTCCCCTATATTTCTAAAATCATGCAGCCGCCTCCTCCCTCATTACCCATCACGAGAGAACCCATCAAACCCTAACCCTAGCTCACCGCAGACCTCACCGCCGACCTCCCCAAGACCTCGCCGTCGCCGCCCTCGCCACCACGAGACAGCCGCACCCTCCTCCTCCTGTTCTCCCGACGATCCCGCACCTGCACCCATTCCCGACCTCGCCTCCAACCCTGCATAGGAGACGTCGACGCCGCCCCTCGCCGCCGACGCCTCCCGCGACACCCTCTCACCCTACTCGACCCGACCTCGTCGTCGTTTCCCTCCTCCCCTCGCCGGAACACCCAACACGAGCCCTAACCCATCGCCTACCCCGCTGTTCGCCGGAGAAACGCGCCGGCGACCTCGTCGACACCACCTCCGACCACCTCCTTCTCTCCCCCGACCACCAGAGCCGACCACACTCTTCCCCACTCACCGCAGCACCCCTTTCCAGCGACCCCGAGCCCTTTCAACCGTTTCAGCACCCTCGCCGCACCTCCTGTTCACCGCCGGTGGGTCCATCGCCGTCGGGCCCATCATAGTTACCCCTGTTTCTCCTCTGTAAGCATCACTTTACTCCCTTTGGTGCAAAACCCCGCTGATCTTGTATGTTTATCTTATTGCTAACTTGTTGCCGATAACTTTTGCCGGAATCCGACCGTGCCGTCTGACGAACCCGACGCTCCAGCGAAGTCCCCTGGTCCGTGTGATCCCGTAGACCTCTGTTGGGAATCGATCCGTGGCCAGTGCTTTCATATCGCGTTTTCTGCCGACATCGCATCCGGGTTTCCGTCTGCTGACTGTCGAGGCAAGTATCTGAATACTTGCTTGAACATGCTAGCGTGCGAGATCTAGTCTTGCCACGCATTTTTAATTCAAACTATTTAATACCGTAACTTAATGATGGCATTTGATATCGTATTATTACTGTTATCAGTATATCGGAATCGTTACAACAGTTTCTCGTAATTAGTTAACCCACATCAATCCATACTTTAACTAAATAAAACGACTGAATCATATCTGCTTGAACTGTTAAACCATTCTTGAGACAATTATTATTTTCAGTATAATTTCATGTAGTTCCTAAATTTATAATTGTGGATATTGCTTTAACTTATGGCTATTGCACCCTAAAGATGATTGAACCTGTTAATAAGAGAATACAAACATCACTGTGATTATATGGAATATTGTGGTAAATTATTGTTTCTTGTTGCTTTTCCTTATTGATTGTATACCGGTTGTGAGCACTTACCCGATTGCACGACATATTGGCCTGACCCTGCTACACCTGACTTATACATACATACCGACTCATCCTGTTGTACCATGACATTACTTGTTTTATGATTTCATGCCTAGTGCCGACAAACCTAACCATTCCTGCTGTCGATCCAGACAGACCTACTCTTACTGGATCTTGCGTTGGCATTAGTCCTTAACAACTGAATACCTGACCTGACATACATAGCTTGGGGGTATGGGGAAATCAAAGGTGAAACCGACTTGTAACTCAACAGTTCGATACTTGTTCTGATCAGTCTTACGGGCTTGGCCAGCTCCGGAGTGTTGATGCTGACATCACTCATCTATCCTACTACCTTTTACTGCTTAGCGGCACGTCTCGGATTCAGCCCCGAGGATCATGACCGTGGTCCCGGGCATGCACGGGATACTATTGAGTTACATCGACGATTCATCAATTGGTTTCAAAGACTATAGAGTAGAAAACCTGATAGGACAGTTTAGTCACCATTGCACATCACTCTGCTTGTTACTTCTTATTACTGCTTTATTCATGTTCATATTTGCATTGCTTATCACCATGTTTACATTATATACTTGATGTCATGACGCGCTGACGTCTGGGTTTTGCATGGCCCAGATTCCGTACCTTTGTCGTCGACCGAGCAGGAGTACTTCAGCCAGCAGGCTGAACAGTGAGTCCTTAGGATTTAGTTTATTTATTGCTTTTCATTTCCAGATGTGAGCCCGCATTATGGGACGTACTGTTATTTTCATTGTATTGGATCATTAGCTTCCGCACTTATTGTTTATTGATTCTTGTTGTTATGGATTTGGACATGTATTAGATTAGCTTATTATCTTGTTCTTGATATCTTTACAACCGTAATGTGACTGTGGATGGATACTTCCTACCCACAGGTAGCATGGTTGGCTATGTCACGTGCCCAAACTTGCGTACTCTGGGAAGCGGGGCGTGACATGGTTTTTTTGGTATCAGAGCCATAGGTTAATTGGGTTGATTCTTGTAGTTGGGTATTGCACCCGATACATGAATCAGAATACCCGTGATTAGGGAACATGTCCTGCCACTTTGACCATTTTACTATCCTTGAATCATTCTTCCGGATCATGTCGATGTGCAAACTTACTTTGCATTTGTCAACTCAAAAAACCTAATTTCTTGTTATCTCTAGGACTTAGGCGACTTGGGTAGAGTTAAGTAATTGCGGCTATGATACCGCGGCATAGCTACAATGCAGTACTCTATTTAAGTATCTTGGAGTTCTAGCCTTGATCTATACTCAGAATCTATCATCATGCTAATGTTGGGTACTTTGATTTCCAGGATTCATGGCAGGTACGAATTTGAAGATGGACCAAAGAAGTGCGGTCTTAGCCGCCAGGCGTAGAGTGATAAGGGGATTGCTGGAGAGTCTAAAGGAACAGATCGAGCTGGAACAGGCTTTTGCACTGAACCAAACGTCGGTACGTAGAAGTATTCCAGTGAACAGGCGCAGCGTAGCACCGATGAAGAAAATGATTGTGGGTGATCGAAAGGGGAGCGTGATCTGTAGCCACTGCCATAAACCCGGACATGTGCGAAGGGAGTGTCGTTTGAGGCTGGGACTCTGTTTGAGATGTGGAGCGGCAGATCACACCGTTAATGCTTGTCCGTCGAAGCCTCCGCAGAGACCGTTCCAAGGGCAGAGACAGTCGAATCAAGGACCAAATCAGGCTCGAGCGTTCACATTGACAGCCGAGGAAGCCAAGGCATCAGGAGAAGTGGTTTCAGGTACTGTACTCGTTCATGGTTTTCCCGCTTTGGCATTATTTGATTCCGGAGCATCCCACTGTTTTATGTCATCAAATTTTATAACTAAACACTCGATCACCTGCACGACCCTGTCTAGTTTCTGGGACATACACACTAGGAATGGGAAAATCATAGCTAGTAAGGAATGTAAAGATTGTACGGTTGTTGTTTGTGGACGGGAGCTTTTCGCAGATTTCTTGGTGATTGATACGGGCAGTTATGAGGTTGTCTTGGGGATGGATTTTCTTGGCACTTTCCACGCCCACATTGACTGTAGGGCAAGGAAGGTAATTTCCAGATTCCCGGACATCCTAAGTTTACTTTCATTGGAGGAAGCAATTCTGTCGGGCCAGTCGAGTTTAGGGCTAGGCCGACGAACAGTGTTCTTGCGGCTATGGTAGTGGAGAGTATTGAAGAGCCGGCAGTTGTTCGCGACTTTATGGATGTGTTTGAAGATGTTTCGGGTTTACCGCCGAAGCGAGATGTGGAGTTTGCGATTGACCGTACTCCTGTTGCAGCGCCAGTATCAAAATCTTATTATCCGATAGCACCGGTGGAGTTGGAAGAAGTTAAGAAACAGGTGGGTGAATTACTCGAGAAGGGATGGATTCGAAGCAGCAACTCACCTTGGGGAGCTCCAGTTCTCTTAGTAAAGAAGAAGGATGGCACAAGAAGGATGTGCATTGATTATCGAGAATTGAACCGGGTGACTGTTAAGAATAAGTACCCGATCCCTCGCATTGGAGAATTCTTTGAGCAGCTTAGTGGCGCGAGGGTATTCTCGAAACTGGATTTACGATTCGGATATCATTGGGTCCTACAGATATGGAGACAAGAGAAGTTATTTGCGAAGATGAGTAAGTGTGAATTCTGGCTGGAAGAAGTGGAGTAAGTGGATCCCGAAACGATTGCAGCAGCTCGAGATTGGCCTATTCCAAGGAATGTAGCTGAGATAAGAAGTTTCCTTGGAGTAACCGGATACTACAGAAGATTTGTGGAGAACTTCGCTCATCTAGCTGAGCCGTTAACCAAGCTTACGCGTAAGGAAGTACCGTTTGGATGTGCATTGGCCGTCGAGACGTTGAAGCAGAAGTTGATAACCGCCCCGATCCTGACCGTACCGGATAATTCAGGAGGACTGGTGTTTCACAGCGACGCATCTGGAAAAGGATTGGGATGTGTTTTAATGCAGAACGGGAAAGTCGTCGCTTACGCATCGAGATAGCTGAAGACTCATGAGAAGAACTATCCGATTCACGACTTGGAGCTTGCAGCCGTGATCTTCGCCCTGAAGATTTGGAGACACTACCTTCTGGCGAGAGAGTTGAAGTCTTTACGGATCACCGGAGTTTGAAATATGTGTTCACTCAGAAGGAGTTGAGCATGAGGCAACGCAGATGGTTGGAGCTGATGGCCGACTATGACCTTGATCTTAAGTACCACCCGGGAAAAGTTAACGTCGTGCCGGATGCGCTAGGTCGGTTACCAGCAATTCAGTTATTGACTGCACAGAGGGAGATCATCGAGGATTTTCGGAGATTTGACTTGGAGGTTGTGCTACCGCGGGCTACAGGACAGTTTATGCAGTTGCAAGTACAATCGTCCTTAGTTGAGAAGATTAAAGCGACACAATCGCAGGATCCTAGACTACAAAAGTTTCGAGAGCAGATTGAAGCCGGACTGCGAACCGATTTACTGATCCATGAAGATGGTTCGTTGAGATATGGTAGCCGTGTGTGTGTGCCAAAAGGAGATGTGCGTGAAGAGCTTATGAAGGGGGGCACACAGCTCAGCTTACTCTGTACATCCAGAAGGGACAAAGATGTACCGAGATATTCGACAGCACTTATGGTGGGAAGGTATGAAAAGGGAAATTGCTCGCTTCGTGGCTAGGTGCTTGGTATGTCAGCAAGTCAAGGCTGAACACCAAAGGGTTGCTGGTTTGTTGCAACCACTTCCGATTCCTCAATGGAAGTGGGGACATATAACCATGGATTTCGTGGCGACTTTACCGCGGAGTCCAAAGGGCAACAATGCTGTATGGGTGATTGTCGATCGGTTGACCAAGGAAGCTCACTTTATTCCTTTTCGGGTTGGTCAATCGACAGAGACTTTGGCAGAGCGGTACATGCAGGAGATTGTCAGATTGCATGGAGTACCGGAGAGCATCGTGTCCGATCGGGACACTCGGTTCTTGTCGCACTTTTGGAGGAGTTTACAAGAAAGTTTGGGGACTCGATTGGAGTTTAGCACAGCTTATCATCCTCAGACTGATGGACAATCAGAGAGAACGATCCAGACCCTTGAAGATATGTTGAGGGCTTGCATGTTGGACTTCAAAGGGTCTTGGGAAGATCATCTACACCTGGTGGAGTTTTCGTACAACAACAGCTTCCAAGCAACTATTCAGATGGCCCCGTTTGAAGCACTGTATGGTCGTAAGTGCCGTTCACCTGTTTGTTGGGATGATGTTGGTGAACGAAGGTTACTAGGACCAGATTTGGTGATACAGATAGTCGAGAAGGTGAATACAATCAGGAAGCATATGAAGGCAGCTCAAGACAGACAGAAAAGTTGGGCCGACACGTCAAGAAGACCTCTAGAGTTCGCCGTGGGCGATTTGGTATTCCTGAAGATATCACCAACTAGAGGGGTGATTCGCTTTGGAAGTCGGGGAAAGCTTAGTCCCCGATTCGTTGGACCCTTCGAGATATTGGAGCGTGTTGGAGAGGTATCGTACAGGTTGGCGTTACCACCGTCATTAGCAGGAGTTCACGATGTGTTTCATGTGTCTCAACTACGGAGGTATGTTCGTGATGAGACTCATGTCTTGGATCATTCGGAGTTGACCGTTCGGGAGGACCTGACTTTTGAGGAGCGACCAGTTGAAATCAAGGATCGGAGAGAAAATGTTCTTAAGAACAAGGTTATCCCTCTTGTGCTAGTTTCTTGGGGTAACCGATCGCATGGAGAATCCACTTGGGAGCGAGAAGACGATATCCGGCAGAAATTCCCTCATCTTTTCCAGTAGTTAGCTATCTTGTATTCTTGGAATTTCGAGGACGAAATTCTTTTGTAGTTGGGTATGATGTAACACCCGAGCCCAATAATACTATTTATATTACTAGTTGAGGGTTATTTATTGCTCATTCAATTTTCTGATTTTCTGGTGTTTATTGCTAAATTTTACCCGGTTAAGTCATTTTGGCACATAACAAATTTTAACTCCTAAAATGAAATTTAAGATGTCCATGTTGGCCTACTCGTCGCCACTAGTCGCGTGGTAGCATCCGCGTGTCGAGATTCAGTTCCGTTTGGTTAAACGGGCCAGTTTGGGCGACTACGCACGCGTGCAAGTGTCCGACTTGGGGGCATGCATTTTAATCATTAAACACCTATTTTCAAAATTTGGAACCCGCTTAAAATCTTATAATTTGAATTTGGAACATTTGGGCGCAACCCGGGCGCGGTTTGGAAATGTTTCATTTCGCGCAAAAAAGGGCCCATTTTAATTTAATATATAAAACTTTATATCTATATACGAATCTAAATTCCTTAACTTAAATCCCTCACAGATCCTAACGCATTTCATTCTCAAATCCTTTCGTGGCCAATCACAGGCCGCCAACCCACCGCGTGGGCCCCACCTCCTTTTCCCTATCTCTCTCTCTCTCCTCCCTTAATCTCTCTCAAATCTCTCTCTCTCTCTATCTCATCAACCTCTCTCTCTCTTCCCCTATATTTCTAAAATCATGCAGCCGCCTCCTCCCTCATTACCCATCATGAGAGAACCCATCAAACCCTAACCCTAGCTCACCGCAGACCTCACCGCCGACCTCCCCAAGACCTCGCCGTCGCCGCCGTCGCCACCACGAGACCGCCGCACCCTCCTCCTCCTGTTCTCCCGACGATCCCGCACCTGCACCTATTCCCGACCTCGCCTCCAACCCTGCATAGGAGACGTCTACGCCGCCCCTCGCCGCCGACGCCTCCCGCGACACCCTCTCACCCTACTCGACCCGACCTCGTCGTCGTTTCCCTCCTCCCCTCGCCGGAACACCCAACACGAGCCCTAACCCATCGCCTACCCCGCTGTTCGCCGAGAAACGCGCCGGTGACCTCGTCGACACCACCTCCGACCACCTCCTTCTCTCCCCCAACCACCAGAGCCGACCACACTCTTCCCCACTCACCGCTGCACCCCTTTCCAGCGACCCCGAGCCCTTTCAGCCGTTCCAGCACCCTCGCCGCACCTTCTGTTCACCGCCGGTGGGTCCATCGCCGTCGGGCCCGTCATAGTTACCCCTGTTTCTCCTCTGTAAGCATCACTTTACTCCCTTTGGTGCAAAACCCCGCTGATCTTGTATGTTTATCTTATTGCTAACTTGTTGCCGATAACTTTTGCCGGAATCCGACCGTGCCGTCTGACGAACCCGACGCTCCAGCGAAGTCCCCTGGTCCGTGTGATCCCGTAGACCTCTGTTGGGACTCGATCCGTGGCCAGTGCTTTCATATCGCGTTTTCTGCCGACATCGCATCCGGGTTTCCGTCTGCTGACTGTCGAGGCAAGTATCTGAATACTTGCTTGAACATGCTAGCGTGCGAGATCTAGTCTTGCCACGCATTTTTAATTCAAACTATTTAATACCGTAACTTAATGATGGCATTTGATATCGTATTATTACTGTTATTAGTATATCGGAATCGTTACAACAGTTTCTCGTAATTAGTTAACCCACATCAATCCATGCTTTAACTAAATAAAACGACTGAATCATATCTGCTTGAACTGTTAAACCATTCTTGAGACAATTATTATTTTCAGTATAATTTCATGTAGTTCCTAAATTTATAATTGTGGATATTGCTTTAACTTGTGGCTATTGCACCCTAAAGATGATTGAACCTGTTAATAAGAGAATACAAACATCACTGTGATTATATGGAATATTGTGGTAAATTATTGTTTCCTGTTGCTTTTCCTTATTGATTGTATACCGGTTGTGAGCACTTACCCGATTGCACGACATATTGGCCTGACCCTGCTACACCTGACTTATACATACATACCGACTCATCCTGTTGTACCATGACATTACTTGTTTTATGATTTCATGCCTAGTGCCGACAAACCTAACCATTCCTGCTGTCGATCCAGACAGACCTACTCTTACTGGATCTTGCGTTGGCATTAGTCCTTGACAACTGAATACCTGACCTGACATACATAGCTTGGGGGTATGGGGAAATCAAAGGTGAAACCGACTTGTAACTCAACAGTTCGATACTTGTTCTGATCAGTCTTACGGGCTTGGCCAGCTCCGGAGTGTTGATGCTGACATCACTCATCTATCCTACTACCTTTTACTGCTTAGCGGCACGTCTCGGATTCAGCCCCGAGGATCATGACCGTGGTCCCGGGCATGCACGGGATACTATTGAGTTACATCGACGATTCATCAATTGGTTTCAAAGACTATAGAGTAGAAAACCTGATAGGACAGTTTAGTCACCATTGCACATCACTCTGCTTGTTACTTCTTATTACTGCTTTATTCATGTTCATATTTGCATTGCTTATCACCATGTTTACATTATATACTTGATGTCATGACGCGCTGACGTCTGGGTTTTGCATGGCCCAGATTCCGTACCTTTGTCGTCGACCGAGCAGGAGTACTTCAGCCAGCAGGCTGAACAGTGAGTCCTTAGGATTTAGTTTATTTATTGCTTTTCATTTCCAGATGTGAGCCCGCATTATGGGACGTACTGTTATTTTCATTGTATTGGATCATTAGCTTCCGCACTTATTGTTTATTGATTCTTGTTGTTATGGATTTGGACATGTATTAGATTAGCTTATTATCTTGTTCTTGATATCTTTACAACCGTAATGTGACTGTGGATGGATACTTCCTACCCACAGGTAGCATGGTTGGCTATGTCACGTGCCCAAACTTGCGTACTCTGGGAAGCGGGGCGTGACAACCAAGCTGCTCCTCTTCCCTCAAACCCCGTCACCCGTGCACCTCGTGCTCCTATCATCGCCGGCGATTCTCGACAGCCCCTTCGGTTTCTTCTCATCACCACCACCACATCGCCGGCCACCGTCACCGCCAGTCAAGGCCACTCCTCCGCTTCCTCTCTTCTCTCACCACAATTCCCAACCAAGCAATCCTCTTTCTCTCTCTGTTCTCCCTGTTCTCCCTCTCTCTCTTTCTCACTCAATCTCTCAAATTCTCTCCCTCTCTGCTTACCCTCTCTCTCTCTCTCTGCCTACTCCCTCACGCTCTCTCTCTGCCTTCCCCTCTCTCTCTGTCTCTCTCTCTCTCTCTAACTCTCTCTCACTCACCGTCTCTCTCTCTCTCACTCACTGTCTCTCTCTCTCTCTCTAACACTCTCTCTATCTCAAAACCCTCGAGCAAAATCAACCCAACCGAGCTCACCCAACATCCGTGGCACCGCTGGAGCTATACCGCGACGACGCCGTCCTCCTCCCTGCCATCTCAGTCACCACCCGCTGCACATCAGAGACCTCAAACTCCACGCCTAGCCGGGCAAAACCGTTGTTGAGGCCAAATCCTTGCCGTTGTCGCCGCGTGTGTCGTGCCCGTGCATACCGTGCCATCAATCCGTCGTTTCCAGGCAAGTCCCCACTTGCTACATGCTACTTATTATTAATTACAAATTATAATCGTATATATATTTCATGCTTTACTTTCTGTTAAATTATACGACTCAACCGTTAGATGCATGTTCCCTATGAGAATTCTCGCTTAAATTGACGGCACTCACTTATATAGTTTGGCCCGTAAGCCTATGATTCTAGTGTGTGAATTTTATTAGAAAATACGACTGTTAAAGATTAAAACAACTACCCCCAAGTTTGCCTGTAAAACTGGATATTTTCTGTACCTGAAAACCATAAAAATCACCATAAATTATATACATGCTGGATTGATGCGCTCGAGGGCTCAAATCGAAGCCAACTCGACGAACTTTAACCCTATACTTGTTTCCAGATATTCCTGTACTTAAACTGTGACGATTTTTGGATCGGAGTGCGACTCTGGACTGCAGTCCAGAGCGACTCTAATTGTTTCTTGCTGTTCCGTAATGGGTACCACAGGATTTCCCTAACTCGTAGGTTGCGGAACTCCGCTGATTATTATAGGAAAATCTGTTAGCTAGACAACACAATTGGTCTCTGTGCTCAGCGCCGGGTACGGGGCTCCCTGGGCGCCGGACTGGTCATCTGCCGAAACGAGCATGATCTGGCCGATGGTCAGCTCGGTGGGAGGGGGACGCTGCTCCTGCTCCCGGTCGGCCTGCTGCTTGTCCTTTAAGTAGGCGGCGAGGTGCTCCGATCGGATGAGCTCCTCGATGTAGTCCCGAAGTTGCTTACAATCCTCCGTGGCGTGGCCCAGCATCCGGTGGAAGGCGCAGTAGGGGCCCTGGGTTCGCTTCGAGGCCTGACGCGGGATTGGAGGGAACTTGAAGAACCCTTCGCCCTGGGCGTCCTATAGTAATACTGCAAGGGAGACGTTGAGCGGGGTGTACTCCTGGAACTTCGGGTGATAGGGCTGCTGACGCTCCGGCCTCTCTTCCCGAGCCCTCTTCTTCCGGTCGGACCGTTCTGCTCGAGGGAGGTTCGCGTTCACCTCGGACTCGAGCTGGACCTCGCGCTCGGTCCACGTCTTGACCTCGGCCATGGTCTTAGGCTGCGCCAATGCAAAGGAGCGCAACCACTCCTTGTGCCTAAGACCAGATCTGAGCGCCGTGATGACGGTCTCGTCCCAGTGCTCGGGGACCTCGAAGAGGGCATTGTAGAAGCTGACGACGTAAGCTTTGAACGTCTCCTTATCCCCGCTCTTAATTGTGAAGATGTAGTCGACCGTGCGCTTCTGCCGATGGTTCCCGACGAAGTGGCCAAGGAACTGAGTAGCCAGCTCGTTAAAGGTCGAGATTGAGCGAGGCTCGAGTCCTCGGAACCAGTCCCGCGAATGAGGGTGGCTGGGAAGGCTCTGCACTGGGCGGCGTCAGAATGGTCCTGGAAGCTCATCCCCGCGGTGAAAGCATCCAAATGGTCTTTCGGGTCGGTTTTCTCGTCGAACAGAGAGAGCTTCGGGGGCTTGTTGCGCGAGGAGACATGAACAACGAGCAGTCCCTCAGTAAATGGCTTGGTGAGCGAGTCGGCGGCGTACTTAGCCCCGTCGCCCGAGATGTGACGTTCTCGACGTATGCCCTCGATCTTCTTCTCGAGGGCGTCGAGTCGGCCGTGGTACCCCGAGCATTCGGCGCCTTGTGATCCCTGGCCTCTGCTGTAGGAGATCTGCGTTTGGGCGCGGCCCCGGTTCCTCTTGATGAGGTTCCTCAGATCCCCGGGCAAGGTGGCCCTCGAGCCGCCGTGGCGAGCCCCTTCTGTGCGACCCCGTTGAGGGAGGGGGTATCGATCATGCCTGGGGACAGGCGAGGTGACCGACATCTCCTCAGGAGGGTGAGGGTCGCAAGGAGGCTCGAGGCTCTGCGCTCTGGCGGCGGATCTCGGCGTGGAGGTGTGGGGCGCCCAGCGGGCCTAAGAGAGTATCGGCCCGTGAGATCTGTAGCCATGGGATGTAGCCTGCCGGTGGTCAGCCGTGCCGACGAGGGCAGAGTCTTCTAGAAGCGGAGGAGCGGTGATCTGGGGCCCTGGCCCGACCGTTTGGACAAGGATGAGTGCTTCCACGATGGACTGTAGTTGTTCTATTCGGCCGGCGAGGGCGTTGATGACGGTCGCCGGAGGGGGTTCTTCCGTGCCTCCGGTGAGTGGGAGGCGGCGGCTGGTACCTGAATTTTCAGGGTGATCGCTTGCAATGTGGATGGAGATCGAAAGGCCAACTTTGTTTTTTTGTGGAGTTTAGTTTCCCACAGACGGCGCCAACTGATTGAGGTCATTTTCGGGTGTCCGTCAGATATTGTCTTCCGTCGATCTCCCGGTGGATCATGGAGGTGATCTCCTGTTGTGTGTGGGTCTCAATGGGCTTTGAGGAGATTGGTGGTTTTGAGGAGTTTGCGCCGAGTACCTGTAAGGAAGTCCCGGGATGGTTTGGTACCACCGAGGACCCTCCGACGATCAAGTTAGCACAAGATCCGAGCAGAGTAACGGCCAAGTGGGGTGAAAAATAGCTTACTTGACCCCTCTGTGATGGGGTTTTATATAGTGGCAGCAACACGCAGTAGCGGGCGCGAGAATCTCGCCGACAGTTACGTTCCCGACGTCACGCCCGCGTAATAAGCGGATCGCCCGTTAATGAGGATCGTGATGGCGTGGTATGTGGGATGCTGCCGGCGGAGTATCCGCGCATGGCGAAATTTGCGGAGCGGTGGTTACGCCTGTGAGTGGTGGAGTTGGTCGGTCGGAGGGACCGAGGAAGATGGCCTCGGCGGGAGGGCTCGGGAACGAGCGAGAGGGCCGAGATATCTTGGTCCTGTGGTAGCTCGGGGGCAAGCCGAGAGGCCGAGGAGGCCAATTTGCAGGGGGCTCTGAGGTGAGTCAGCTTGTGCTTGCAGGTCGGGTACAGGGGTGGCCCAGTCGGCCCCTTCTTCTGAGTTTTGGGACACGTCATCTGCCACGTGTTCTGATCTGGGAGGTCGCCAATATAGAGCATCATCATTAAGAAAAATATTATACACTAGAACTTGGATTAAAAAGTGAATAATAACATGGTATTAGCTCTTGTAAGAAGCAGTAGATTGTTTATAACGATTTACAGTAATATTCAGCATCCATTTAGTTAATTTCTGTGCAGCTTTTTCTTTAGAATTGTTCTTGTGAAATTCTAGTAATAATTGCTCTTGTGAAATTCTAGTAATAATTCAAGTGAGAGGTTTGTCTGTGACTAGATGCAGATTTTTTCTTCATTTTCAGTTGGCATGATGAATTTGACGATTTATAGTTCACTATGCACACAAGCATTACTAAGATGATGATTATTATTATTATTATTATTATTATTATTATTTCATGCTAACGCACGGATGGTTTTGATCGGATCCGGAGTCCTTACTATTATAAAATAATAGAATACTTGCTATTGTGAGATCCATCAACTGGAAATTTTTTCTGGAAATTTTTTATGAAGGGTACGGATCATCATAGCATGAAGAAATAATAGAACAGAATCCTGATCCGTTTCGACGAGCCTAAGCCGAAGCTTTTTCAGCTGCAAAATTCTCAAATGATGACTGGCTCAACATGTATATGGAAAACCTCAAGTATTTATATACATGTACATCAAAAACATCAAAATACTTGTATATGTATAAACTACTACAATGGTACCATATGTATATCTAAAACCTCACGTACTTGTATACAAGTATATACACACAAATCAAAATCTTGAAAATTTCCAAGGATGGCAATCTAGCCTAGCACAAGCATCATCCCAGCTGCTCCTGCATTCGCCTCCGGCACCGTCGCAGCACTGACACGTCAGCCCTAGCGACTCAAACACTTTCGTATGTCCTAAACAAATAACTTAGAATCATCAAAAATTGAAAGAATGAAAAAGATAAAAATGTTTGAATTAAGTTGAGCTAGTGCTTAATTACTTTGTTGTTTGAGGGAAGAAAGAGAGGGTAATGGCCTTGCTTCTGCTGCTTGTTTGATAATGAGAGGATTGAAGGAAACCAAGAGGAGTAAGAACATTGAAGAGATTTTAATGGAAGCAATATCCATGTTGAATTTCTATGGTTAAGATTATGGAGGAGAAAGAAAGCAAAGAGGTTTATATGCAAATCAATATTCAATTTCTAGAAGGAGAGAATTTGTTAATTTTAATTAGTCCATTGAAAGCGTAAGCGTCGGTTTTGGGATTTGGTTGTTGACAATATCTTTTTATTGTTACTTATAAAATATCTCTTTATTATACTTATAAATTTTGAAGATGGTTTCTCTCATAAGGAGATATTATTTGATGTCTCCGGTGCCATACATCAGGGACTAGAAGAGGATAAATATGGCAATTTCAGGATATCTTTCAGGCATTTTCTAGCTTTGTTGGATACATGACCACACATCTAACTTTTTCACTACTACAAAGAAGGGTTGCCCCTACGGATTTATCCGTAGGGGCAATCCACTGCCTCTACGGATATATACGTAGGGGCGAAAAAATACCCCGTAGGTGCAAAGGCCGCAGGTGCAAGTTGAGGCCCTGAACTTGCCCCTACGGTTAAATTTTTGCCCCTACGGATATATGTGTAGGTCCCGTTGCCCCTACGGATTAAGCCGTAGGGTATAAGATTTTATATTATTTACGGTTTATTTTAATAAATTACTTGGCCCTACGGATATACCCGTAGGGGCATGTACTACCCCCTACGGATATATGCGTAGGTACGTTTCCGTAGAGGCACAAATTCAGGATTCCTGATATTTTGCCCCTACGGATAACGCCGTAGGGGAGAGTCAGTGACCCCTACGGATATATCCGTAGGGGCTTTCCCAACTCCCTGGCACTGAGATCTGGGGGAAATATCAGTTACTGCTGATATTTTGCCCCTACGGACATATCCGTAGGGGTAACATGTGTGCCTACGGATTAATCCGTAGGTACATATTGTCTGTAATTTTTTTTAAAAAATGGGCTGCTTGATTTTTTCCCGCCCTGTGCACAATAATATATACATCAATCAAATCATATATTGCAGTATTTATAATCACATCTCACACATATATATAATATACAAAAGAAACACAAAAACTGAATATGATATAAATACAAACCAATATCAATATCGTTTCAAAATGTAGTACAATGTGTATGATATAAATAAATACATGTTTCAAAAAAAAAGAACCAAAAATCTACTCTAGCTCGGTCCAGCTCCATCTCTGAATAACGATAGAATAACGCGCGCCTGCTCCTCGGTCAATAAACTCTGCAATTCGTCGCGAGCGGGAGTCTGAGCGGCATGTGGAGCCGGCGATGTAGTCTGCGCAGCCCCCGTCGAGGTAGTCGCTTGCGGAGCCGCGGCTGCGGGAGTCTGAGTGGGCGGTGGAGCTACAGGAGCTGTCTGCGGAACCGCAGCCGATGTAGTGGCTTGCGGAGCCGCAGCCGAAGGAGATGCGTGTGGAGGCTCGGCCGATCTACCCTGTCGCGTCTGGATATAACGTGTGTAAGAAGCGTGTAAGAACTGTTTATTATTCGAATTCGTATCATTATTAAGTTATTTCGAAATCCTGTTTGGATATCTAGTTTGGAAAAGCGTTGTTTATTTCAATTACATATGTATGTATGATTAATCAAACTTAAGTCTAAAACCAAATAAGCTCAAGCTACGTACTAATTATGGATATGTTGATATGTATATAATATGAAATGATATTTTACTATAAAGTAGTATACATACCAGCATCTCCTTCAACTCCTGAACGCTGGCCCTCAAGCTATCCAGTTCATGATGGACATGCCGGTCACTGGAGACGGAGGAAGTAACCGCCGGGGTGGAGTCCAACCTCATATGGGCCCTGCTAGGGCCCAATCCCCGGCCTCTCCCAACCTCCGTGGTGCCCTCCGTGTGCGGCGTCCAGAACTGGGGTCAGCAGCCTCGGATCGTTCTGTCCGGTAAAATCGATCCCCGAGGCCTGGGCCTGCTCAACCACCCGCTCCTACACCCACATTCGAATTCTTATCATTATCGAGTTATTTCGAAACCCCATTTGGATATCTAGTTTGGAAAACTGTAGTTTATTTTAATTAGATATGTACATGTATGATTAATAAAACATAAGTCTACAACCAAATAAGCTCAGGCTATGTACTGATATTGGATATGTTGATATCTATAATATGACATTATATTTTACTATTAAGTAGTATACATACCAGCATCTCATTCAACTCCTGAACGGTGGCCTTCAAGCTCTCCAGTTCCTGCTGGATACGTCGCTCACTGGAGACGGAGGAAGTAATCACCGGGGTGGAGTCCAACCTCATATGGGCCCTGCTAGAGCCCAGTCCTCGGCCTCTCTCCTAACCTCCGTGGTGCCGTCCGTGTGCGGCGTCCAGGACTGGGGTCAGCAGCCTCGAATGCTGCCTTCCCCCTAGCAACTGTCAGAACATTATATTTAGCACATACTGGTCTATAAAATTGACAAGAAATACCAAAATCAACAAATTCAAAGCCTTACCTACAGAGATAGAAGATGTGCTCCTCTGGTATCTGCATGTATCAAAATTTGAATAATATTAATTAATTTCAGTACATACATACTAACAAGGTAAACTCGCATATAGCGCTGCTTACACATATGACAGGAAGTGAACAAGCTCTTGTAGATCATCAGGCGCAAATCTAATCTCATCAAGCAGCCCATGATAATGAGTTGGACGACTAAGAGCAAAAGGAATGTGTGTATATTTATGATATAGCATTCTAAATCAATATACATGCCCTATATAATATATAAACATACCTGGAGGAACGGGAGTGGCCTTTGTCCCTGATATGGACGCATCACCAACAACTAGACAATCAAACATTGACAATATAAGTAATTTTGACATAAACAGGCATGGATATCTATAATATTACATTCAAAATGGATATTAGAGAGCGCTCCTGCAGTGAGAAGTGGTAAAAGTATCACCCAACTAGGGTGTAATTTACAGAATCAGTTGAGACTCTTGAAAGTCATAGAAGAACCTGACCTGCACAAATCTGATGTATGCTTTCCATTGGACACTAAGAAGTCTCTAAAGGGAAAAGCCTATGTGAAAGCCATTATTAGTTCATATCAGAAGATTGATGCTGAAACAGAGAACAAGGAATGTCATTTTTTTCTTCTTCTGCCACATTACTGTCTTCTCCTTCTGCCACATTACTGTCTTCTCCTTCTTATTATGTGCGCATGCAAATTCAATGACTATATTGAGAATATGGATTAATAGTGGGTAGGAAAAGTATTTCTCAAATGGCTTTTGCGTCTAAAAACCATAAACTACTAAGTAATGGCATACATAAGTTTTTTAGTATAAAGGTTGTTATTTTAAGTTTTTCCTTATAGAGATATGATCTAACTGCATCTATAAACTATAAGTGTGCAGAAAATTATGATAAGAAACCATAAGAAAGGGTCGTAGCCATGCATAACCTTGAATCTACATACCAAATCATGCAAAAGCATGCACTTATTGTCACCTTGCCTTGGAATATAAAATATCTTGGAAGACTATAAGCGAGCATTTAAATCTTGATAGTTTTTGACTTCAACATATATTTTTCTCAAGTACCATGAAATATACTTCCTCCGTATAAACCGTTTTCAGGAAGATAGATTAATAATGACAAATTATCTATTGTGGCTCACTAGGTTAGCATTTTCTCTTCTATTGACCATCTTACTAATCTGCTTGGTAAATTTATTCGGAACCGGCTGCGAATCATTAAAAGACATGCATAAGAAAAAAAGCTAAAATACAGATATATAGCATACCGATACATCGAAACTTCATAGTTGCGATGACAATCCAGAGATATTTATTTCTACACACGTGGTGCGCGTGCGAATGCGTCAGGCATCATGGACAAATATTTCAGAACATGGAAAGTATTATTCGTATAAAGTAATTAAAACTTTTAAACACATTGGGTAGATATTTTCTTAGTTGATGCAATCATATCATGAGAACTAAATTTAAGCTATTATACATATGCATATGTATTTTTCTAACCTAATATCACACACACACACACACACACACACACAGAGAACACCAGGTAGGTAGAGAAATCAGGTAGCAGGATCCTGAAGAAATGGAGTCCATAGTATTGCTCATCATCATCATCCATGATCCCTTTGATAATATTTTTTCAAAAGGATCATGGATGATGATGATGAGCAATGCTATGGACTCCATTTCTTCAGGGTCCTGCTAGCTGATTTCTCTACCAAACTGGTGTTCTCTCTCTCTGTGTGTGTGTGTGTGTGAGAGATATATTAGGTTAGAAAAATACATATGCATATGTATAATAGCTTAAATTTAGTCCTCATGATATGATTGCATCAACTAAGAAAATATCTACCCAAGGTGTTTAAAAGTTTTAATTACTTTATACGAATAATACAATCCATGTTCTGAAATATTTGTCCATGATGCCTGACGCATTCGCACGCGAACCACGTGTGTAGAAATAAATATCTCTGGATTGCCATCGCAACTATGAAGTTTCGATGTATCGGTATGCTATATATCTGTATTTTAGGTTTCTTTCTTATGCATGTCTTTTAATGATTCGCAGCCGGTTCCGAATAAATTTACCAAGCAGATTAGTAAGATGGTCAATAGAAGAGAAAATGCTAACCTAGTGAACCACAATGGATAATTTGTCATTATTAATCCATCTTCCTGAAAACGGTTTATACGGAGGAAGTATATTTCATGGTACTTGAGAAAAATATATGTTGAAGTCAAAAACTATCAAGATTTAAATGCTCGCTTATAGTCTTCCAAGATATTTTATATTCCAAGGCAAGGTGACAATAAGTGCATGCTTTTGCATGATTTGGTATGTAGATTCAAGGTTATGCATGGCTACGACCATTTCTTATGGTTTCTTATCATAATTTTCTGCACACTTATAGTTTATAGATGCAGTTAGATCATATCTCTATAAGGGAAAACTTAAAATAACAACCTTTATACTAAAAAAATTATGTATGCCATTACTTAGTAGTTTATGGTTTTTAGACGCAAAAGCCATTTGAGAAATACTTTTCCTACCCACTATTAATCCATATTCTCAATATAGTCATTGAATTTGCACGCGTACATAATAAGAAGGAGAAGACAGTAATGTGGCAGAAGGAGAAGACAGTAATGTGGCAGAAGAAGAAAAAAATGACATTCCCTGTTCTCTGTTTCAGCATCAATCTTCTGATATGAACTAATGATGGCTTTCACATAGGCTTTTCCCTTTAGAGACTTCTTAGTGTCCAATGGAAAGCATACATCAGATTTGTGCAGGTCAGGTTCTTCTATGACTTTCAAGAGTCTCAACTGATTCTGTAAATTACACTCTTGTTGGGTGATACTTTTACCATTTCTCACTGCAGGTGCGCTCTCTAATATCCATTTTGAATATCGATAATATTACATTCAAAATGGATATTAGAGAGCGCACCTGCAGTGAGAAGTGGTAAAAGTATCACCCAACTAGGGTGTAATTTACAGAATCAGTTGAGACTCTTGAAAGTCATAGAAGAACCTGACCTGCACAAATCTGATGTATGCTTTCCATTGGACACTAAGAAGTCTCTAAAGGGAAAAGCCTATATGAAAGCCATCATTAGTTCATATCAGAAGATTGATGCTGAAACAGAGAACAAGGAATGCCATTTTTTTCTTCTTCTGCCACATTACTGTCTTCTCCTTCTTCTTCTGCCACATTACTGTCTTCTCCTTCTTATTATGTGCGCGTGCAAATTCAATGACTATATTGAGAATATGGATTAATAGTGGGTAGGAAAAGTATTTCTCAAATGGCTTTTGCGTCTAAAAACCATAAACTACTAAGTAATGGCATACATAATTTTTTAGTATAAAAGTTGTTATTTTAAGTGCGCGTGCAAATTCAATGAAAGTTAGATTTGAGGATACCCATGTATGGGTTGTATTCTATATATGTGTGTTTCGATTTATGATTTCGCTTAAGTGTAGGGTTGTTTTTACTTAAAGAAGTATCACCATCTACTATATATAAAAAAAATGTAGCAAACTAGGATTGGTATTCAAATCCCAGTCCAGATTGATATTCAAAATTTATTTAATTAGTTTGTGATCCACATCATTTGATTCGTTGCTTGAGGCATCAATGTAGGCACAAATATCACTGAAGCAGCCTAAATCACCATATGAACCGGTTATCGGTTTCAATTCCACCAGAATTAGAATTTCATCCGAACAACTTTCACACAGTAATCGGAACCTGGTCAACAAATTTGTCATGCCCGTTGTGGTTTTACTTATGTACAGTACTTCCACAAAATACGTAAATGGTGCATGAAAGTGCTAACAGAGACTCTTTGTTGCAACTTTATAGTAAACGGAACAATAACTGGCATATTCAAGTTAAAAGAATTGAAAGAATAATGAAAATGGCTTACAAACTTGGGTGAGAACGATGTGACACTCAGGAAAACATCTAAAAGACAAATTCATAAATGCGGTTAGGCCAAAACCGGACTAAATCCTGCCATGCGACTGATATTCCTTGATGTAGAAGTAAATATAACTGTGGCACACACGCACACATGCACACAAAAACTATGGCACAAACAAGTGGAAATATGCAAATAAACATGCATGCATGCAGACATTAAAAGATTAATATAACAGAGATGTCTACTGATGATTTGTAAGATGTTATCGCAGGTAGGACAACTGCCAATTCTATGGCTTGTGGCCACCAGCGACTGCTTTCTCACCACAGTAAAAATAATGAGGGACTATAACATATCATGAATTCGATATGCACCGTGATTTCATAGCATATGTCTATTAACCTATAATGTACAAGTTCTCGGCGTTGATTGCAGAGGTGCATACAGTCTGAACTAGTAAATATACGTAAGAAGGAAAAAGAAGAAACGATTCATAAATATGGTTGGGCCAGAAACAGACTTAGTCACTGGATGACATATAACTGATATTCCTTGATGTAGAAGTCAATACACCTTTGATAACAAACTCATTCTTTTTTGGGAGATATATGAATAACCGACTCTGACCCTCAGCATTCCATTGAACGCATGGAAATCCATCGTATCTCATATCCAGCCACCTCACTTCACCGATCCTATGATCGCCCTCTGGAGGACGCACAGCCCTAGCCGCAGCCCCAGCCCCAGCCCTAGCCGCAGCCCAGCCCTAGCCCCAGCCCGCAGCCCCAGCCGCACCCCCAATAAAAAATTTGATAAATTGACCCTTCCCCGACCCCGACCCCGACCCTAACCCTACCCCGACCCCGAACCCGACCCCGCAGCCCAGCCCCTGCCCCAACCCTAACCCGACCCCGACTGCGACCGCGACCCCAGCCCAACCCCAACTCGCACGCCATGAACCCTAGCCCTAGCCGCAGCCCGAGCCCCAGCCCCAACCCTAGCCCTAGCCGCAGCCCAGCCCTAGCCCCAGCCCGCAGCCCCAGCCGCACCCCCAATAAAAAATTGGATAAATTGACCCTACCCCGACCCCGACCCTAACCCTACCCCGACCCCGAACCCGACCCCGACCCCGCAGCCCAGCCCCTGCCCCAACCCTAACCCTACCCCGACCCTGACCGCGACCACGACCGCGACCGCGACCCCTGCCCAACCCCAACTCGCGCACCATGAACCCTAAGCCCAAAATAATCCAAAAATTCTTTAATTTACCTCGAGATTTACTCACCTGAACGGCTGCTGGGGGCTGGGGCGACGACCTGAACGGCGGTGGCGACGACTTGAACCGCGGTGGCGACGAGAACTGCGGTGGCGACGAAACCGGCGGTGGCGACGAGGAGAACAACGTTGGCGACGACGGCGTGGCGATTTAGGGCTTATTTTCGCGCACGATCGAGATCGAGAGAGAAAGAAATTGTGAGCGTAGGCGATCGATCTGTGCTTTAGTAATTTGATATTTAGTTGCCCCTACGGATATACCCGTAGGTCCTTTGTTTGCGCCACCGTAGGGGCAAACACCAAATTAAGAATTAATATTTTTAATCTTGGACGTCTTTGCCCGTAGGGACAACCATTTAGCCCTACGGATTAATCCGTAGGGCCAAGTTAAATCTGTCCCTACGGATTTCAATATCCGTAGGGGCAACCCCCTATTTTACTAGTGTTTCATGATCGAACACATATGACTTGAAAGAGTTTTCGTTGAAGATAATGTTTATTTTATTGTTTTTGTTTTAAGTTAGACAAAGGAGTATTAAATTGGAAACCAATTTTCTGAAAGAATTCTATCATTTGAAAACTAGTTATTTGCAATTGTTTGATGAATGGGTGAGTCATGTTAAATTGTCCAAAAAATAATAAGAATCTATATATCTATATAAATTTAGGCTGTTGCCATTAATTAATAGTAATAGTAATAAGAATAGGAATAAGAATAACAATACGTTTTCTTGTAATGTAATAATAATAATAATAATCTATACCTATATATCTATATAAATTTAGGTTTTTGTCATTAGTAATAGTCATAATAATAATACCTTCTTTATAATAATAGTAGTAGTAGTAGGTTTTTGCGATTAATAGTAACAGTAATAAGAATAGTATTAATAATAATCTATATATAATAATAATTTTTGCCACAAAATTAAGGTTTTTGACATTAATAGTAATAGTACTCTATATATAAGCCAATAATTTTTGCCATAAAACTATATTAATAGTAATAGTAATCTATATATAAGCCAATAATTTTTGCCATAAAACTATTATAATGTTGTTTAATTTATTTGATTTATGTGTGTATAATAATTTATTTTTTCTTGTAGGATGAGTGGGAAGATTTTTTATGACTTCAAAGACTGCCCCAAGACATGTGTTTCAACTAAGGGTGGGCATTTTTTTAGACTATGGAAGTTTTGTATGTAATAAAATTTTAGAAGAGACTGATTCCATTCTCAAGATGAAAATTTTCACTTAATTGCTTAACGTAAAATTTATATATACAAATTTGGTTGTGCTTAGTTATTGAGTTTTAGTCCTTCGCGTTTGAAAAAAAAATTAGCTGATTTTGCGATGTCTGAAAAGGTTTCAAAGCTTAAATTTTGTTATCTTTTAATATACTCTATGTATTTGCAGATTGGATGATGAAGAAGATGAGATTGGCTCCTTTACCGAGGTGAAAATTTTGCTAAAGTTTAAATTTAAGTTGAAATTGATTTTAAATTTTGTTCTTCCTAAATACTGAGTTTCAATGATTGATATTTGAAGAGAAACATATGCCATAAGTTTTTTTATACCATTAATTATTGTTTTCTCATTTTTTTAGTTAATTACAATAAATATTATTAAAAAAAACTCCTCTCCCATCATCATTTAGACAAGATCTTGGATCCGTCACTAAATAGAAAGCAAAACAGGCTATAAAGGCTATAAATAAAAGAAAGAAATCAGTAAAATTTTAACATTTAAAATAATGAATATAATCATGCAGGGGCCTTAAAACCCCAGCAATAGTTCAAAACTTAGTTGCCTAAATTCATGGCAATTGCCTTTAAATGATATTATCTCTACTATAGTAATGCCAAAAGAGGGGTGTACGGAGTATGTGCAAAACATACCCCTCTAATTTTCCGCCATGTCAGCAATGCTGATGTAAAAAATGGTAATTTTGATTTATATTATTCTTCAAATAAAAAATTAAATATATATAAAGGTTTTAGGGTTATTGTTACTATTCATCCATAACAAACTCTTCACAACCTAAAGATTTTAGATTCCATCAATCTCAGTAACTCTCTCATTCCCATATTCCCATCTCTTTAACTAATAATTCTTTAAAAATCTTTACAAATGTGCATCGCTCTTGCAACATACAAGCTATGCATAACAGAATCAGATATAAAAGAAAAACAACTGATAATACATATAAAGGCTAGTAGGACGATACAATTTACATAACAAAATAGATGGTCGGACTTGTATATAAGGCCCTCAGACAAAAATTCAAAAAGAGGACCAGCATTTTCTTATATATACTCGGTTTATACTCGGTAGGGATCCACAGTTAATCAAGTCGTCTGAAAATGCATGTTATTTTTACAAGTAAAACATATTAAATTTGGTTAATTGCTCAGTTATTCTCATTTAGGAATTGAAGGAGACACGTGTGCATGTCACACGTTTCCTCAGCAGGCAAGTTTTCTTTAATAAGAGTTCTAGAACAAAAAGTTGTCTAAATTCTTCGTTGAAGCTTGCAACTTGGACAATCAATGCAAGGGGAAGCTTCCTCTCTTTAATTTATTTCTCTTCGATCGTTCCATTAAGCACGTGCAACTAACCGACAGAATCAGGCACGGATCTATGTAGGGTCCAGCAGCTCAGCGATCGTCCTGTCCACACTAGGTTCCTAGAAGAAGGTAAATAAAACACTAATATCGAAGTAGCCGTACGTCTTCGATCGAGTGCATGATGTTGGGTGATTCAGTTTGTTCTTGAAATTTCAAATGACATTGGGTTTAATTTCTATGCTTGGTTTAAATGGTATGGCCTCCCAATTAGTGTTTTAATTTCTTTGTTAACAAGAAAATTTGGTTAAGAGATGATTAAATTATTTCAAATTAATGTTTTCTTGTCTAAAATTTTAATTGTATAGTTTTTATAAGTTATTATTTGGTTGGGGTTATCAATAAATACCTGTTGTTTGTGTTTTGTTCCATTTAACAAAAATTCAAGAATCCGTCCATGGCCGTAATTTAATCTTATTTTCATCTATTCAGTTTTACTTTTTTTTTTCATGATGATGCTCACAGGTGGGAATTCCCCAGATCACGACACGTAGCAGATGACGTGTCCCAGAAGCTATGGAGATGGAATGAGCCTGATGCATCGGAGACGTTCCTCGGCTCCTCGTCTCCGAGGTTGCATCCAACCTTTCGGAGACCTCCCCGGAATACCTTCCATATTCGCCTAGCAATGAGTCATCAGCTCACCTTCGAGCAATCCTACAACCGAGCTTCCACATCCTCCTTGCTCGTCTCCGAGCTGTTGCTAGGGCTGAACTTCCTCGACCTCCCGGCTCGTCTCCGAGCCATCTGAAAGGCCGAGCTTCTTCGGCCTCCTGGCTCGTCTCCGAGCCATCTGGCAGGCCGAGCTTTCTCGGCTTCCCCAATCAACCGAGAGCGCGGAGCCCCAGCGCCCCCGCAACGGCTCCGCGTATCTCGCCAAAGCGAGATATCCGTCGCCCCACGTTCCGCGTCCCACACGGACGCGTTCCCCCATTAATGAGCGGATCCCGCCATCAACGTGGGCGTAACGAGGGGGCATAACTGACAGCGAGAATCTCGCGCCGGCTCGCTCCACACGACTATTATATAAACCCCTCTTTCAGACGACTCAGATAACTCAAATGAATTCCAATACGTCGCTACTCTGCTCTTATTCCACGGTACTAACTTGATCGTCGGAGGGTCCTACGGTGGTCACCCATCCCGGGACTTCCTTTACAGATAGCTCGGTGTCAATACCAACCCACTAAGATCCACACACTTAACCCTCAAAGTAAATCTCAGCCGCACAAAACCGCTCGCATCAGAACGACGAAGGACAACATTTGAGGGAGATCACAGCCTCCATCAATTGGCACCGTCTGTGGGAAACTCCAGAAGCTTCTCCATCCATAAAGTTGATCTTCCGCTCTCGACCTGATGGCGAGTGACAACCGCGACAATCCCAATGCGAACCGCCCCACCCTCCATAACGGAGGCGGGAGCGGTTCTACTCCCCCTCCTAACGTCATCGGCGCCTTATCTGCTCGGATCGACAGACTCACAGCTATGGTGGATGCGCTCGTCCGCGTTCAAGCAGTGGGCCTTACCCATCAAGCCGCAGTTCCCCATTCCCGGGATAACGACGCCCGCAGAAGGACAGAGGGGTACGCCAGGCCCTCGATCTCGCTCAAGTCCATCCCAGCGTCACTGAACGCCGGTGTGCCGAATCCGGCAACCACGACCCGCATGCGGTGAATGATTCCATGACCCGCTGGGAGTCGAACAGCTCGACACCCCGATCTCACGGAAGACCAGGTCGTCGCTTCGAAACCCGCCGCGCGCTCACTCCCCCAGAGGAGGTGTCAGTCAGTTCGCCTGCTTCCAGGCGCGACCGGCGCCCCCACCCCCACCGAGGCCGCGCGAACGGTGAACGTCAGGACTACTCGAGAAGGGCCTTGCCCGAGAATTTAAGAAACGTGATAGAGTGGAATCGAAGCCGTACCCTCGCGCAGTCCCGGAGCGGGGATAGCCGCCGCTCCGATTGTGCGGAATCCTCGGGGTACCATCACCGGATCTAAGCCCTCGAAAAGGAAATTCAAGGCATGTGACGAAATGTCCATATGTCCGGCGAAGGGGCTAAGTACTCTGCTGATTCGCTTACAAAACCCTTTACATAAAGGCTACTGGCCGAGCGCGTCTCGTCCAGGAACAAGCCGCCTAAAGTGGCCCACTTCGATGGGAAGTTCGACCCGAAGGACCACTTGGACATATTTACGGCAGGCATGAGCTTCCAAGATAACTCGGACGCGGCTCAATGCCGAGCTTTTCCTACTACCCTGATTCGAGCTAGCCGGGACAAGTTCCGAGGGCTTGTGCCGCTCTCCATCTCGACCTTCGATAAGCTAGCTACCCAATTCCTCGGTCATTTCGTCGGAAACCGGCGACAGAAGAAGACGGTCGATTACCTGTTCATTGTCAAGAGCGGAGACAAGGAATCTTTCAAAGGGTATGTCACTCGTTTCTACAATGCCCTCTTGGAAGTTCCCAAGCATCGTGACGAAACGGTTATCACCGCACTGAGGTCGGGTCTTAGGCACAAAGAGTGGCTCCGCTCTTTTGCATTGGTGCAACCTAAGACCATGGCCGAAGTGAAGGCATGGACCGAGAGAGAGATCCAACTCGAGTCAGAGATGAACTCCAACCTACCCCGAGGCGACCAAGCAGACCGAAAAAGAGGGACACGGAAGAGAAAAAGAAAGTCGAACGCCCCCGTCGCGAGGCCACCGAGCAGATCCATGCTCGGTCCATCCTCAATAGATAGCTTTCTGCCCTACGAAGAAGTGGATCAAAATCCCTGATCGCGAGGCCACCGAGCAGATTCCTACTCGGTCCATCCACAACGGGTGGATTCCTTCCCTACAAAGGTGTGGATCCAAAGCCCTAATTGTGAGGCCACCGAGCAGATTCCTGCTCGGTCCATCCACAACGGGTAGCTTCCTTCCCTACAAAGGTGTGGATCCAAAGCTCTCATCGCGAGGCCACCGAGCAGATTCCTGCTCGGTCCATCCACAACGGGTAACTTCCTTCCCTACAAAGGTGTGGATCCAAAGCCCTCATCGCGAGGCCACCGAGCAGATTCCTACTTGGTCCATCCATAATGGGTAGCTTTCTGCCCTACAAAGGTGTGGATCCAAAACCCTCATCGCGAAGCCACCGAGCAGATTTCTGCTCGGTCCATCCACAATGGGTAGCTTCTTGCCCTACAAAGAAGTGGATCCAAAGCCCTCATCGCGAGGCCACCGAGTAGATTCCTGCTTGGTCCATCCACAACGGGTACCTTCCTTCCCTACAAAGGTGTGGATCCAAAGCCCTCATCGTGAGGCCACCGAGCAGATTCCTGCTCGGTCCATCCACAATGGGTAGTTTCCTGCCCTACAAAGAAGTAGATCTAAAGCTCTCATCACGAGGCCGTTGAGAATCTTCCTGCCCTACGAAGGCACGGGTCTAAGACTGGCACCAAGAAAAGAGTTAAGGGACGCCGGCCTATCTAGACTTGGCTAACGCACGATCGTCACCCCGACTCCGGGGAAAGGGATGATACCGACCTTCCTATACTTGGCTATTGTTTGATTCATACTAGATGCGCGATCGTTACCCCGACTCCGGGGAAAGGGAGGATACCGACCTTCCTACACTTGGCCATCATTCAACTCATACTCGATACGCGATCGTCGCCTAGAAAGGGTGGACACCGGCCTAACACTAGCAAGATAAAAAGACTTGCGAGCCAAAAGCACTTGCAGAATGAAGACACTTGTGCAAAGAAAAATATATATACTTTATTTACGATCAAAATTATATACAAGGTATTGTAGGCTCCTCAGCCTTACAAAAATTCCCGGAGGCCTACTACAAAAATTCTAAAAAGAGAAAAAGAAGAAGGGAGAATAGCTCAGGCCGTCCACTCGGCTGCCACCTCTCCTGACTCTACGCCTCCATCGGGGGCCACAACGGCGACCTCGGGCTCGGTGCTTCCGCCGGCCACTACGGCTTCTACGACCTGCTCGGCGCCTCCCTGTGGCTCTTCCTCGGCGAGGGGAAACTTTGCTCGGAGCTCGCGGTCGACGTACTCGGGCATAGCCTCTTTGACGGCGTCGAGGGCATTGTGCCACCCGACGGCCGCGGAGTCGGCGAGATCGAGGTAAAATTGATCAGACGCCTTATACTCCTCCACGGCCCTTTCCACCCTGCTCTCAGCGAGCTTCGCCACATCTAAAGCCACTCGGGCATCCTTCTTGATGGCGTCCTTCGACCTTTTCATGGCGTTGAAAAGGCTATTCATCTCCTCCATCTGGGCTTGGATAGCCCGGTTAGATTCATTTAGAACCCGATGGGACTCCTTCAGCTTGGAGACCACCATCCTCTCGGTGACCAATCTCGAGTCAAGGAGGGCCGCCTTCTCTTCCGCTTGCTGCAGCTGAAGGAGAAGCTCTTCCTCTCGCAAGGAGGATTTGCTCGCCTTCTTCATTGCCGGGGCGATCTCCTTGGACTCCATGGCGACAAGGAGAGCGCGGTGGTAAAGGACCTGAGGAAAACAGCAAACGTGTTGAAGAACTGAAACCGAGAAAATAAAACTTAAGAAATTTTCAAAGAAAGCTACCGACCTGAATCGCCTCCTGAGCAATGGCGGCCACTTGGGCCTTCATGGCGCCCCGGGGAATCTTGGCCCCAACCGCCTTCACCATGTCCACCAGCAAGCTGTCGGCCACGGATAGCCCCGAGGGCACCTCGATGTAGAAGTACCCTCCTGCACTTGAATCCCGGTAGGGGTAGCCGAGAAACCACCCGCTTCTGTCTCTTAAGGGGGGATTCGGCAGGGGGAATCACCTCCGCCCTGACCCGAGGCGTAGGGTCCCACGCTTGTTTTTGTCCCCCCTCCCGCGGCGTTCCTCCGGAATAGGGGCGCTGCAGGAGTCTTGGTCGAAGGAGTCTTTATCACGGCCCACCCCCAGTACAGAGAGTATTGTCCGCTCTGGCCAAAGCCGTACGGTTTTGTCCTTCGGGGCGAATCGGACCCGGCCAGGGGCCACTTCCCAGGAGGTCGCCCATCCCAGAACTTCCCTGGCTTGAGCACGCTTAACTACGGAGTTTTCAAGCTCCTGTAGTGCCGGTTCACTTAAAAGGCGCCTCTGTAATTAAGGGTGTTATCATTATATTTATAATGTAGTCCGGTCCTCTTTCGGAATGTGTTCCGAAGATTCCCCATTGTTCTACAGTGGGTCCCACAGACTCTAGAGGTAGCCCCCACTGATTCAAGAGGTGTCCCCCGCCCTCTTGGTATGACAATTGGCGTGGCACTTTGTTCTGTATAGCACTTTGCTCCGTGAACAAGAACCGGGTCCCGACATTCTCCCCACCTTTGAACAATGGTTCGTCCTCGAACCACAGACCTACTACTGAGGGACCTGCATGGGCCACCATAAATGTAACGCCCCACGCCCCAGTAAAGATGGTATTATCCGGTGTGGCCGAAACCGCACGGTTTTTACCTTTAGAGCGAACCGGAGTGCGCTACGATCGGCACGTGACAGAGCCAACCATGCTACCTGTGGTTATGAAATATCCCTCAACAATCACATTACGGCTGTCTATAAGATATCAAGAACAGTAGAAATAAAATAAACTATCTAGTATATGTCCATATGCCAGAATAAACGAGTCAAGAAATAATATGCGGAAGCAATAAATCCAAGTAACAGTAACAATCTGGAGGGTACGTCCCAAATACGGGCTCACATCAGGAAATGAAATGCTGAAAGAAAACTAAACTAAAAATACTAACAGGATCCTTACTGCTCGGCCTGTAAGCTGAAATACTCCGGAATAGCCTGCAACAGAGATAGAGGATCTAGGCCATGCAAAACCCAGACGTCAGTGCGTCATAATATCAAACAATAATAAATGAACAGGATACACGAGATATGCAGGCATGAGTATACACAGTAATAGGTGTATAACAGTAACATGAATATGGAACAATGAAGTGTATCGATGTATGTGAAGTGCAGTGAGTAATCTAAACTGTGCTGCTGGGTTATCTATTCTAAATTCTTCGAAATCAATTAATGTAATTCTCATCGTAACCCATCGGTCTATACCCCGTTCATTCCCCACGGAACCACGGTAAAATGATATGATAGACTGTGAGTCTACGTCCCGTTCATTCCCCACGGGACCACGGTAAAATGATATAATAGCCCTTTGAGTTACGTTCAGTTACATTCTTGATTTCCCCATACCCCCAAATTATGTGTTCAAGTCAGGTATCGATAATTCTGAGTCTAATGCCAATACAGGATATAGCAGGTACAGATTTGTCTAAATAGACAACATGATATGTCCGTAGGGACAACAGATCAAGATTGTCGGTATTAGTAACAAGATCAGGTATCAAGTCAGGCTGTGGTACATCAGGTCATGTCAAGTAGTGCACGGTATCAAGTCAGGTCAAGTAGTGTATCAGGTCATGTCAGGTAGTGCACAAGTATCAAGTGGGTGCTCATAATCAAACTGTGATAAGTATGGGTGCACAAAATGTAACATTTCAAAAAAAATAAAATATTATTTTTGGGAATTTTCATAAATTAATATTAATTTTTAGTGAATATTTTAATATTCCGGTATAATTAAATACCGATAAATGGTGAAAATTCCGGAGAAAATTATGGAAATTCTAAAATAGGTTATTTTATGGAAATATGCCATTTTACAGTTTTTATGATGGATTATATGCTATTTTAATATTAATCGCGATTAAAAATCGCTAATTGGATTTTTGGATTTTTGTGCAAAAATGTGCACATAATATTTTCCACACTTGTCGCACTTGTTCCATATTTTGGATTCATGGTAGTCTAGGGTTACAAAGTTAGATGACCATGGTGGGTTGAACCATTTGATTAGGTTAATTGGGTTAATTAGTGTTTTGGATAGCTTAATGGGGTTTGATTAGGGTGGGTTGACTTGTGTTATGGGGAGAGAAAGAGCCATGATGGCTTGAGCAAGCAACATTAAGTGAGAGAGAGAGAGAAGGGAGGATCCTAGGTAATGTCACAATCACCATTCACTTCAAAACTTTTTCATCTCTCTCACATCTCTCACTCTCCCAACAACACCACACCACCATACTTCAACTCCACCACAAAACCACACACCAACTAAACTAACACCCAGCCCCAGCAGTAGCAGCTGCTACAACACACCCCTCTAGCAGCCACAAAAAGAATAAACTTCTGCTGCTGCAACAACACCCATAGCCATTCCAGCAACAACATCATCCAAATCAAAGAAACAGTTCATCTGAAGCTGCAACAGCAGCAAGAACAGCCTCTACAACATCATTTGAAACAACCCCACACCCTCATCATACCACAACTCAGCTGCAACAACACCCCAACCTGAAGCAACAACAGCCACATCTGCTGCACACAGCCAGAAAAGCAAAGGAAATTTGCAGCAGCGGCAGCTGAAGCCAACAGCAACAGCAGCAACACAAGGAAAACAGCCACACAAGGAGCAGCTCAGCAGCAGCACAGCCCTCTTTCCCCTCCTCCTTCTTCCCTTCTCCTTCATCCTAGGACCCCCTGAGGTATAATCTTGCAACCCAACTCATTTCTTGCTCAATTATGGTTAGTTAGCTGAAACCTCGTGTTTATATTGTGATTAGTGCTAGTTTAGGCAAATTTGAGTGAGACTTGACCAAGTGTTGATTTTGAATGTTAGTATAACCTTATTAGGTGTGTTTGAGACCAGTTCACCCTAGAATTTCCCCAGATTCCAGCAAAATACCAGATTGCTCGATTTAGCGTCGGTTAGCGTTTTGTCTACTTTTTAAGCCTTTCTGGAATCTGCTACAACCCGAGATACCCTAAAATAAAATTGACTTGGCAGTATGCTGTGCAGGCACCCTAGAACCATCCCACAAAACCCTAGCCCCAACCACCTTACCCCGGCCGCAGATAAATTCCTTCTGGCCGCAATTTGCGGCCAAAACAGGGTGAAATCCCCTTGTTTTGCGTGCACAGCCCTATTTCATGTAAACTTGACCCTGGGTATGTCTAGTTTTGTCTGATTCCAGTTAGGGTAGAATCTGGGATGATTTTCCTGTGTTGGCGCATGATTTACGACTTGTTTTCGTATGGATTTTTAGTATTCGATGATTCGTTCTGTCGGGTGGCATTTAGACGTCAACGACAGTGGATATTGGCTGCGTTTGCACATGAGGCTACAGGTTTTTACCTATGGGCGTAGCGTGCACCATTTTGGTTTCCGACATGGTTTTCATGTGTTTTAGCGTGTGATATCCTTGTAGGTACCCCACGTGGCGTCGGAGCGTTGGAGATGCAAATGGAGACATCGGCACCGGCACGCTTAAAGAAAGATGAGTAGATTTATATCTACGGGGAGGAGTCGGGTGGATGGCGTATAGCACCCCCACAGTCCGTGGTGATGTATACGGATGCGTATATACACCTACAATTATTATATGTTGTTTGGGATCAATGGTGATGTTTAGGATGGATAATTGGTGGACTTGGATGATTTAGTGTCGCGAAAAACCTAGAATAGTGGGTGCACTACACATACACACTCCCACACATACGTACTTGCATACATCCTTACTTCATATGTGCATAGATGGGGTTCTATATAGATATGTGTTCACGTAGGTATGGGACTATGTGTTCACATACGGATTTGAGGATGATACTTGGGTTGAGATGAGTCGATGATATTTGATCCAAGATTATGATATTGGTGAGATGGTAAAATTCGTATCTGAGATACGTCTTGATGCTTTAGCGGATTTTGGGATTATAATGCCATAGAAATAGTGAAATGTATATGTAAAGTGATCGAAATGTGATTATGATATGAGATATGACATGATATGATATAACCAGATATTTATGATAGGCCGCCTTGAGCGTTGTTTATTCCTTGAGATGATATGTGCTGATGATATCGTTCTTGCTAGAGGCTATCAATAGGAAGCCGGATTATGATTATATTGACGATATATGATGACAATATCGATTTATACTAGACTGTCGATCAGTAGTCAGATCTTGATTATAGTGATGATGTTAGCTTTATACTAGACATAGGTCAGTACCCAGATTATGATATTTGATGAAAAGAATACCAGATGAATGATATAATGATTATGATATTAACCCGTACCCAGATTTGGGGATGCCGTACGACGGATTTACATACGAGCTATATTTTGATGTTTGATCCGCCTTCTTGACTTGGGGATAACCGATTATAGAGATACGGTATCGGATGTGATATTATCGAGGCGGGATCACCGACTATATATGTATATATATGTATCGACTCAGAAGTTAGGCGGTTTCCCTTACCTGCAGTTAGCCTATTAGCTCAGCCCTTTAGCTGGTGTAGCTGTATGACTCTTATGACATTAGATGCAGTTTAACTATCATTATGTTTAGCATTCAGCTCCCGCATATTATTGTTGTTACTTTGCATCGCATACTTATTGTGATTCATATTCCATTATTGATATCATGCTGTTAGGACACCAGCACCATTACCGTTGATGCGTATGTTCCACATACACTTATTTGCCAGCTCACACACATCTTCATCGGTAATTGTCATGTCACTACACAGTAGTATTATTGCATCAGGATATAACCCTTGTATGTGCATACTATTATTCCATGTTGCATGATATACTGTTATACTTGCATTTCATTTATATGTCATATACATCATGTTTCCTGATCATACGTATTGAGATATGTTGTTTCTATGATATTTCTAGATTTGGAAACCGTGGATATTTCAAAGAGATTATGAAATTGTTTTAAAAAATCGGTTACCCTTGATATGATATTTCAGTGCGTCCACCATGTGTTTTCTCGGTGCTGAGAGCGACATGTGGAACCCGATTCGAGGAGGCGGATGAGACCGATTGCGGGTACATGGTGGACCCGGTGCGGTACCCCGGGGCAAGAAGATCGCAGGAGATGGCGTTGAGCCTGGCAGGGGAGCACTACCGACAGGTGATTTTACCCGACACGTCGGATATCCGGAGGATACCGTCGTAGTCATGAGATGGATGGTAGGGGCCGATCTGGACTGACGGCGCCCTGGATTTTATGACTGAGACATTGAGATTTTGAGATATTGAGGTACAGAGATTTGCGATACAGAGATATCGAGATATTGAGATTTATGTTTTGTGCCGATGCTAGGCACCGTTTATACTGATTTCATTTATGATACCTCATTTTAAAACTACAGAAATCTCATAAATTTATGAATGCAGTTTTCTTCAGTACATGCATTCTGTTTCATGCATTCATACATCATTCATATGATACATTGCTACCTGAGCACTGACACGGGCACATGGGATTACATTTGGGTTAGATAGTCACCCTAGTCATGTTATAGATTGCTGGTTATATATTTGAGGATTATATATTATGATCGTATGACCTAGAATTGCGTCATACATGCGATTTTCTGTTCGTAGATCATTTTCTACTCACGAGTTGGCAACTCACCCCCGTTGTGCCTCAGTTTCTTGCAGGTGTTGCCGTACGGGTTTCTTTACGGCTTTGCGGGCACTACTTCTTTCGGGTGACTTGCTAGTAGGTGGGTTATTTGTATCCTACCCATCATTATACTTTGTATATTATATTTCAGTTGTATCTAGAAGTTGCATCAACCAAACATGTACTTATTTGAGATAGAGACCAGTGATGTTTATTCTTTCGACCTTAGAGTCACACGTTATATTTCTGTGGATTTCTTGCTGTTGGAGTTTCCTTTTCTGTTGTAATCCTCGCCTTTAGGCGTTGTATATTATGTTGCATACAGGTTGATTTGATATGGTTCTTCCTACTCTCTACTACTTTTCTTGGTTTAGATTTCTGGGCTCGGCTTACTTAGAGTACGTACGCCTTGAGACGTTCGTAGTCTAGGTGCCGGTCATGTTCTATAGTTTTGGGACGTGACAAAGTTGGTATCAGAGCGTTAGGTTTTACCTTCGGAGCGTAGGATGACCCTTGGTTGATGGAATAGGTGACTAAAGTAGAGTGACGTACCGTGGGTATTCCGCGGCATATTTACGATACGCCACTCCACTTAAGAAGCCTTAGGATGTACATTTCCTTGTTCAGTATTATATTCCTTCCTGATCTAGCCTCATCGGTCCCAGTTTAGTTTTGCTGCCACGATTACGGGCAGGGAGAGCTACGGCTAGAGTTGTGGTCAGCACGCGCTCGTCACGAACGAGGACTGACCATGGCATGATTCCGGTGGCACGCGATTGTAGAGGTGTGTCTTTTGATTATGTTTGCGCCACGAGCGTTGGATGGATCGCTGTATGAGATTACTCGGACGTGCAGATCAGCACCAGAGGATTGAGCCACTGACAGAGGCCAGCCGGATTTTTGATGACCGTTGGTGTATTGCTTGTCCATGATGATTGAGGCACGATTCAGCATGCAGACGAGTGAGCCAGTTCTTGCTGCGAATGACGAGATATCGCCCCAGCTGATTGGAGCTATGGCAGTACGAGTTGTACTAAGAGATGATAGAAGGTTGCTAGTCACCAAGGATGAATGACTAGGACATATGGTTCGTTCCCTACCCCGATACGAGGTCATCAGATGGATTGATTCCAGCTAGAGACGACTTCACGCGGAGACGTTGAGAGTCGACAGAGACGATTGGATGTCAGTAACCTATTATTCCAAGTTTAAAGTATTCGGAAAGACATGCATGCAATTCTATGGTCCCTCTAGAAGAATGAAACCCTAACTCGACTTAATGACCGTGTTAAAGCCTTTGAACCTTAGGGTTTGCGGCAGTTCTGCGGCGTCATTAGTGAGGCTTGGGTTTGCCCTTCTACGGCTGGACCACCGATGTTGTGGTATGTACTCGATACTATTGTACTGTACCCAAGATATTGAGCACTTGGGGGATTATGAGGTTTGACGAATCGGATGGCTCGACTTAATTCGGATGCTAGATGGTGAGATGCATTTCTTGGAAGACTCCAGATACGAGGATAGCCGCTGGAGCTCAGTCCATGCAGCCATGACGAGACAAGTCCGAAGCAGTCGACATTAGAGGAAAGTGGAGTAAGAGGTTCGTACAAGATCTGGATATGATGACGTTCCACTCCGCCGACATCAGAGATGCGATGCGCATGCCGAGACATAGTACTGGATATACCTTCCAGAAGGAGTCGCGATGAGTATGCAGCCGTTCCGAAACAAGAATTAGCTCCAGTAAAGGATGATGGCTTCCGGGCAATTCGGCAGAAAAGAGATTTGAGAGAGACTTCGGATTGATCGTAGCCGAGAACGTTGCAGTGCGCAGATAGAGACGTGACGTCGAAGTGGACGATGATACAGACAAGCGGGACAAGAGGTTCGTGCGAGACGCTGACGAGCTGTCATTACTTCCCGTCGAGACCAGAGACCTGATATGCTTACAGAGGCGTTGGGATGCGACCAATTTCTGAGAGAATGTGGTGCTGAGGACGCAGATGTCCATCGAGCGAGAAGAGATTATGCAAGAGTACCAGCCTCCGTACAGTTCGGCATAGGCGAGATCAGAAGAGACCTTGAGCAGGATTCCTTCCAGGACATTGTTGCAATAATTTTTGCACCCAGGATCAGATGTGTCACGTGCATTCAGAGAGCCAGAGGCCGACGCCAGTGACATGCTGCCTTACGAGTGGTCGCGATGATTGACCGAGAGATGACCAGAGAAGTGCCAAAACGGAATCGTCCCCGTTAGCACGTCTGACAGGGCCGATGAGCCGATGGATCGTGAGATTGGTAATCCACAGAGGAGGCTTGGACCCAAGAGTGGTCATGTTACGCACACCAGCAGGCCAGAGTTCAGGATCGTCGACGAGATATGTTCTGAGTAATCACACCAGTTGGCCAGAGATTCCTGGAGGATGCGCTTGAGCGGAACTATTCCGCCATACTTGATTTTGGTATTTTGGGCGATTTATTCACATGATCTGGTTTTGATGATTGAGTTTCACGATACTTGTTTTCTTGCACCATGATTGCACTTACTGAGTATTTATGATTTTCGCACAGTTGTTGCACTTGATATCGTTTTCGTGCCTTGGTTTCACATATTTGTGATTTTATGGGGTTTAGACATTCGAGTTGATTTTGTGCGTATGCACGCACACGATTTGGTTTTTGCACTCGGTATAGTTCATATATGCTCATAGTGCAGTGATTCGCATTTTGTGCACTTAGTTGCGCTGGACTTCGATTTCGATGGAAATGCTCGATATTTGTTTTGTGCACTTTATGCACCTGATTGGATTTTGCGCATGTTCGGCCCTTGATATTGGATTTCATTATTTCGTGCATGATGGATGCACTGGATTTGGATTTTTAGCGCATGTTGGGCGCCGGTTATGAGATGCGATTTGGCGCACACCAGATGCACTAAATCGGGATTTTTCGTGCATGTCAGATGCACCTGATTTTGCTGTCAGGCACACACGTGGCCCGTGACAGATGCTTCGTGCACAACCGTTGCACCTTGATGTTGTTTTTGTGCACCTGCTTGGCACATGTATGGATTTTGATTTCTGTGCGCACCGGACGCACAGGGTTTTCATATGCACTTTTGGGATTGATTTCTTATGGAGCAGTACATTTTTATGATATTGCGATTTGTTTTCGTACTGAGCGGGACTAGTCAGATGACAGTACCTGAGTGTGTTTTTCATGCATTGATAGATTTCAAAGGGATTTCCAAAAGCGAGCTATAGTCTCATTATTTATATACGTGTCCGGTGTTTCCTGATTTAAAATCAGGAAACCTTCTGTGAAAAGCTTCAGAAGAGGGTCACGTGCTTACACGTGACTAGCGGTCACGTGTTGGCACGTGACACCTAAAAGCATCATCAAGTCAAGTTCAGTTTCCTGACTACGTTGAAGAAAATGGGCTTCAGAAAGAGTCACGTGCTCCCACGTGACCAGGGTCACGTGGCGACACGTGACATTTAAATGCAAGCGTCAAAGGCACACCAGTTCCCTGATCAAGTCAAGGAAAAGGCTTCAGAAGAGGTCACGTGCTCCCACGTGACCAGGGTCACGTGTTGGCACGTGACGTTCAAGGCAGCAGACTCGTTCTCCAAAAGAACCAAAGAAAGAAAGTTCAAACAAGGGTCACGCGCTCATACGTGACCAGGGGTCACGTGGTAGCACGTGACGTTTAAGCAGCGATCAGAAGACAGCGCAAAAGAAAGGAAAAGGCTCATTCCAAAGGGGGTCACGTGCTCACACGTGACCATGGGTCACGTGGTCACACGTGACCGGCTTTCAAAGCCCATTTTGTCAACAGAATTAAATTCTGAGAGAAATTCAAATCTTTCCAAAGGAAAGCGGCTATCTGAAACCGATCGAATTAAAGATTCAGAGGTGATGAAATATCATCTATCTATGGGAAAATCTCGGGTTTGGAAAGATTTCCCCTTTAAATCTAACCGAAACAACAAAGGAGAATCCCTGGATTTGAAATCCAATGGTGAATAAAATTCACCTAATAATCCAAAGGTCCAAAACGAATGATGGATGCAAATCAAATCTCTCATGAAGATTCGTCAAAAAAACTGATTGATTCGGCTGCTTCTCCTATAAATAGGAGCCAAGAGACACAGATGAAAATAGATACATACGCAGAGAAGAAAAAAGAAAAGGAGGAGAGCTTTGATACTTTGAAAAGACTCGGATCTTCTGCAAAAACCCTAGGTAAGAAAGGGAAGGCCTTTTGAAAGAAAGAGAATTTAATTCTCAACAGAGTTTAACTCTGATAATGTAAAAACAGAAGAACATATTTCTTCTCTCTTTGATAGAGGATCTGCAAAGTGCACATCTCCCCTTAAGGTTGAGAATTTAATTCTCAATGGGTTGAGATCCTGCCATGCAGATCCAAAACATAGAGAAGGAATGCAAACACGAGAATTTAATTCTCACAGAACTATAGGAATTTAATTCCTTCAAAATAAAAGTAGGGCTTGACCCTATATCATGGGAATTTAATTCCTTCAGAGCAAAAAAAGAAACAGGGTTTAACCCTAATTAAAAAACCCAGTTCTGTTGAAACACCGGGAATTTAATCATAATTTAACAGAGGATGGAAGTTTAAACTCCTTAAAAAACTTTTGTTAGGGTTTAACCCTATTTAGTTCTTCATATATATGAGGAATTTAATTCCTCCAGAAAATTCAGAGTTAAACTCTATTCCAGAATACAAGTCTTCGAAAGGAAGTAGGAATTTAATTCCTCTGAAATTTACAGTTCGAGGAATTTAATTCCTGAAAGAAGATTAACAAAGCCTCTGAACAAAATACATAGAGGCAGGGTCACGTGTCATCACGTGACCCCCCAAGAGATCTACAGAAAGTCCCTTTGAGGCAGCACCCCGCGTGATCTACGTGACCCTTGGCAGAGGCTCTAATACATAGGCATTTGAATGCCCATCACGTGATGGCACGTGATGCCCTGAAAGACACGATAATCTCAGAATAAATGAAGGGAGGGCGCCCTCACGTGCTGCCACGTGACCCCTCTTGTCTTAGTGTTTAACACTAAATTGAAACTCTCGAACTCAGTGTTAAAATACTGTTGGGCTTTAGTGTTCAACACTAATTAAAAAGCTTTATCTGCAGTGTTCAACACTGATTACCTTAGCGTTTAAACACTAATCTGAGATCTTCATTTGCAGTGTTCAACACTGATCTGTTTTTAGTGTTTAACACTAATTCGAAAAGCCTTGTTGCTGGTGTTTAACACCAATTATCTCTTAGTGTTAAACACTAACTTGTCAACCTCATTCCCAATGTTCAACATTGACTGTTCTGTAGTGTTTAACACTAGGCTTTGGCCCAATTGGCCTAAATGGATAGAGGCAAAGCCTCTCCTGATTGGACTTAGCCCAAGATGGTCATAAGTCCTCAATTGGTGATTAACTGGTCCAATGGACTCATAACATAATTAATTCGTCTTGACCCCAAATTGGGCCAAGGACTATTTAATCCACTCCGGTTCTAGGGTACATCTCTTCACTCCTTTGATACTTGGCATTGTAATCCCTCAATGTCTTCAAAGAGGTGACGGGTCCCGACGACCACACATTGATATGGACTGTGGGGTCCTTAAACTCATGTCTAATGCAAATTCCTGGTTACGTAGAACGCGGATAATATCACTCTTTGACCCCGTGGAAAACGTCCAGAGCGGAGCCTGGTCCTCGCAGAGCACGGCAGTGAACCCGTGTGAAGCATCCAGAGCACATACCGGACTGTGGGGTCCTTAAACCCATGGACTACGACGTCCTTAACCTTGACCGAGATGTCTTAAAACTAACAATGGACTGTGGGGTCCTTAAACCCATGGACTACGACGTCCTTAACCTTGACCGAGATGTCTTAAAACTAACAATGGACTGTGGGGTCCTTAAACCCATGGACTACGACGTCCTTAACCTTGACCGAGATGTCTTAAAACTAACAATGGACTGTGGGGTCCTTAAACCCATGGACTACGACGTCCTTAACCTTGACCGAGATGTCTTAAAACTAACAATGGACCGCAATGTCCTTAAACTACCCATGGACCGCAATGTCCTTAAACTACCCATGGACCGCAATGTCCTTAAACTACCTATGGACCACTGCGTCCCTAAACTGGAACAATAGAGCTCCCAAATGATCTTTTGTCGGATCTAAACGGTCCCGTTTAAGTTGATCTTAGCCTCAAAGATGGCTAACGTATCCTTAAACCTTCAAACAGAGTGGACTACGAATCCCCCCAATTAAACTCTGGCTCAAGGGTACATCCCCGAACTCCTCTGACATCCGTTGTTGTAATCCCTCAACGTCGTCAGAGAGGTGACGGGTCCCGACGGCCATACATACGATGGACCACTATGTCCCTAAACTGGAACATTAGAGTCCAAACGCTCTTTTGTCGGATCTAAACGATCCCGTTAAGTTGATCTTAGTCACAAAGTTAGACTAACGTATCCTTAACAAACGTTTGAGTTGATCTTAGCCTCAAGTATGGCTGACGTATCCTCAAACCAAACCCCCCCAAACCCAAATCTAAGATAATACGGATTTGGACTAGTCCACGCCCTACGGGCGACGACATAACTCAGTCTCCGTAAACAATCCACGGGCAACAAAATACAAAACAAACACCCACGACACGAAATGACCATCTGGAGAAGGAGAAAGTTGTTACCGCAATGCGGTAGCGTAATTAACTGCAGGGGCTTGCGCCTGCAGGGAAGAGCGTCCCCACAATCAAAAACCCCTCATTCGAGGGGGAATCTGACGAAGTCTGCTACATCGGACGCATCCGTCTAAACCTTCGATACATGGTGCCATAAATCAACTTGGCATCTTCGGAGAGGTGGACGGATAGCACCAATTAGCATCTGCCCCGAATCTCAGGCAAGACGTCCTGTCGCGCCGTCTTTCGGAGGGGAACAGATTCTGGCACGTCCGGTGAGACATTTTCCTCTTTCCACTCCACACTTCGTGTGTCGTGACTCGCGAACCAATCGCGGTTCGCTAATGGTTACCCTTGGGTTTCAAGATACTAAGAATTGGCGTCTTGCTTATTGCAGAAAGCAAAGGATCGATGGCTTCTACTTCTGCGAAATTCTCCAACTGCTCAAACTGCAATTGCGACCAACGCTTTGCCTCGCCAGGAGGTATAGCCTACGGACCCCAAGCTGCTTCGTTGTTCACAATGCCGGTGGACCAAGTAACTCAGGCCACTACCGGATTGTTCTTTGGGACTATACTCCCACCAACAAGCTTCACGGCGCCAGTGCTGACAACGGAACCTCTCAAGAAGTCGGTCTTTGATCGTCTTACCCCTGCCGCGGCTCCTCTCAACGAGTCGCCCAACGTCAACGCCTCGGTCTTCTCTAGATTGGGCCAGAAATCCTGCGAACTCATCATGGGGCCTACAATCTCAGAGAAGGCTGCTTCTAAGAAAGTGACCGCTCCTGCCCTCGAAATCGTCAAGGCAGCTTCTCCGGCCAAAAGGTCGGTCTTTACAAGATTAACGGCTTCAGCTCCCGCTCCTACTGCCCAAAGGACATCGGTCTTTGACAGGCTAATACCAACTGCGACCCCCCACCCAGATAGGGGGCAAGACGAAACCATTCTTACCGCTGACCCTACACCGTCCACTCGACACGCTCGACGTCGCCATTGGCGCCGAGTGAGGAAGGCTGGGGGCAACTCACCCTCCGGGTTGACTCCATCGGTCCCGGTGGCAGAGGTTAATGCTGCTGTTCCAACTGGGAACAGCTTCGAAATGCTAAATAAGGTGCGAAGGAATTCTGCTACTGCAGTGCTGAAGAGGTCTCCTCCTCCATTAAAAAAGGTTGTGGAAATAAAACCCGAACAGCCCCGATCTCCTCAACGGCTGTCTTCCAAAATCTATAAGGTTTGGCGGCAGGCCCAAGACTCGATCATCGATCCAAACTTCTCCCGCCAGCACAAGAAGCTGAAAATCCAACCGGAAGCTGGTCACCAGGCTAAACCCCAAAAGGCTGTCTGGACGCCCACCTCAACGGCCCCCTCAACCTCCATGGCTCATAAAAGGAGGAGGCCAGAGAGGACCCCACAGCATGCAGCGACGGCTAAAAGCACTGAGCCCAGACGTCCTAAGTCTGGGGGCATGGTGGTGCACACTGTTTACATGGCCTCTGGAAAAGAGGAAAGCCGCACTTCTACGGGCCACCGACCGCTAACCCGATCTGTGACGAAGGCTCAAGAGCAGCAACAAAAGCTTCAAGAAATGATGAATGCTATGGCCGCGCTCACCGGGCCAAAAGAAAACCCAGAAACGTCTTCAGACGCACGCCGGGAGGAAGAAATCGATGCCGAATTCCTTCGCCGGACACTGGAGAAAAGGGATAAAGAGGCTGCTGAACAAGCAGCCAACATACAACGGATGGGCCTTCTCTTCCAAGATGTGATAGGAATGATGATCCAGCAGGACTTACCCGCCGAGGATCCCCCGATCGTTCTTGAAGACGACCGAGGAGAAATGTCAAATCCACCACCAGCCCTCTCAACGACCAAGGAGGAGGCAATCTCTAAGGCTGACTTGGCTGACTACATAGCCCAGCAAATCCGGGTTCATCACGCTACTGAGGCAGCTGGTCAAATCGTGAAAACGGGGCGGCCGTATCCGAGCTGGTACGACCAAATCAAATACCCGCAAGGCTATACGATACCAAAATTCCACATGTATAAGGGGACCGGCAATCCCCATCAACATGTCGCCCAGTTTCGGGCCCTCTGCGGTAACACCGGCGGTGATGATAAATTGTTGCTCCGCCAGTTCGTGGGCAGCTTATCAGAAACAGCGTTCGAATGGTATTCGGAACTCCCGAACGATTCTATCAAAACGTTCGCTGAAATGGAGTTGTTGTTCACTCAGCGATTTGCAAGTGCCAGCGAACGCACTCCAATAACTGCACTTATTAACGCCAGGGTAAAACCGGGCGAAACCTGGGTCCAGTACGCTATACACTGGCGGAACTTGTGGTCGAGATGTGAGCAACGCATTGAGGAAGCACCTGCGGTGGGCATGTTCGTGGGAACTCTAGACCCTCACGCAACTATCTCCCAGTTTATGATGTTCTTTAAGCCAACCACATACCAGGCTCTGATCGACAAGTTGGCTCAGATGGACCAGATGGGTCATAGACCACCTACACCGAAGTCGGAACCTCGGAATGACAAGGGTAAAGGGAGGGCAACTTTTGTTGCGAATGCCCAGCAGCAACCTAATGCCCCGAAACCCGCAGATCAACTCGAGGAAAGGCGTCGGTATTATAATGAGAAGATAAAGCGTCCCTACTCGTTCCCACGGACAAGACGAAACGGCTATTCGAGCTGGCAATACGCAACAGACTTATAAACCTGCCAAATCCAAGGCGACCGCCGCAACCCACCGAGGCGAATAACCCCAACTATTGCCCTTACCATCAAACGGTAGGCCATCCGATTGAAGATTGCTTCGTCTTCAAAGGATGGATTGAAGATCAGTACCTCCAGGGGAAGTTCGTACTGTCCGAAAAGTGGAAGGTAAACCCACCACAGCCGCATGCTCCTAGGAAAGCGGATACACCGGGGGCAACATGCTCTTTTATTGAAGAAGCTCCATGGGAGGTCGTGCTATCAACTAAAACCAAAAGAATGCTGGAGACCTTCATGCGTGCCCTGCGATCAAATGGAAGGACCCTCTTGAACCTCAGATTATCGAAGGGATGCTAAGGCGCCGCCCGACTACAAAGACTCACGACAAGAGCCCAGATACCCACGCCCAATCGTCAAAATCTTCGAAGAAAAAGAAGAAGAAATCCAAGAAGTCCGTGAAGCCTGGAAACGAGCATACGAACTTGCAGAAGCAAATCGACGCGTTGGAAGAATACAATCAAAAGGCGCGAACTCGTGTCACACTGCAAGAGTTCCTCAACCACATCATTCAAGAGGAAGATGATGGAGAGAGCTCGTCAGATGAATCCGAAGGATATGTGGCGAGCTGTAACGTAGTCTCCCACTCGTTTACCGATGATGGGGAAACTCCCGGCACTAAGAAGCCGGAGGCAGAGCCTGTACCAGAGCGTGCATGGCCAACAGACGAAATGATCAACGCTTTTCTAGACGAGATTCGTCTAAAATGTAAAGCGGACCAGGAGCGTGAAATGACCACGTCGGAAAGAGCCAAATACGGACGACTGAACGGAAGAGTTGAACTACCTCCGCTAGAGCGAAAGGTATCCGAAGTAGACAAGAAGATATTCAAGACGAGAAAAAGGTTTGCCAAAGCCATGTCAATGGGGATGAAGCTACCGCCCTCGGAAGGAAACACACACGATGGGGTGGAGAGGCACCCTGACTATTGCGCATATCACCGGAAAGTCTCACACCCCACGGAGGAATGCGACGCCTTTAAGATATGGTGGCAAGGATATGTCGCTCGTCGGCAACATGTTAAGCGCATGAAACGTAAGATCCGTCGGGAGCGAAGAAGTACTGTCGATGGGCACAACAGAACGACTGGCAACTGTTGCATGGTTAACGCCAGGGGGTCACAAGTTCCCACCTTTGGGAGCGACTCTGATGAAGAATTGGCTCTGGGCCCTCTCTTTAAAGAATCTGTTTTGGGGAAAGAGAAGGAATCGGAGATCTGCGAGAACATTCAGCTGCGCAATTGCACACTCCCAGAAAAGAATCTCGGGCCCGGGAATAGAAAGGATAAGGGAAAGGAAAAGGTCACTGAAGATATCACTTTAGATGACCAAGTCATGAGGGAGCTGGCTGTCAAAGACCCTCCCAGGAAGAGTAAAGTGGACTATAACATCCTCGCGCACCTAAGGAAGCTACCTTCTCAGCTTAGCATTCTCGATGCCCTCCTATTATCGAAAGAAGCGCGAGACTCACTAATTAAGGCGTTACAAGAACCCGAGCAATTCCAAGCCTTCCTCGCCATTGAAAAGATGAAGGATGAACTGGAGGAAGTGCATACGGCCGACATCACTTTCGGTGATGAAGACCTCCTTCTCGGGACGTGCGACCATAACCGTCCCCTGTATGTCTCCGGATACTGCCATGATATCAAGATAGGCAAGATCTTGGTGGATAATGGATCCTCCGTCAACCTCCTTAATGTCCGGGTGTTGAAGGAAATCTGCATGAGCGTGCAACACCTCGCTCGTGACAAAATCACTATCTCCGGTTTCGATTCACAATCGTCACGGACTCTCGGATCTGTGATATTAACATTACGCTTTGGACTTCTCGTCACAGACATCAAATTCCATGTCATTGACGCCAAGACCTGCTACAACGCCTTACTCGGCCGTCCCTGGCTACACGAGTACAACATCATCCCTTCTACACAACATCAGTGTATGAAGTACTTCAAGGATGGTTTCGAGTATACCGTAACAGGTGAGTTAAACCCATTTTCCGTGAATGAAGTCCGTAAATACGAAGATGCGAAGTACTTTTTGCCAGATTTCGAGGATACAGAAAGGTGCCGCAAGCCGGAGAACAAAGCCGCCGCCACCATCCCTATTTTCGGGAGCGATACCGAAGAAGAGGAAGAGATAGTTTATGCAGGGCCATCTCAACGCAACAACCTGGGGACACCCGCCCCCGTATTAGTCTTCGGAAGTGATTCAGAAGATGAAGTTAATGCTGTGTTCTCCAATCGGCTGCCAACACAAGCACCCCTTGGCGATGACCATAGTTTGCAAATCACCATGGTACCGCGAGAACACTACAAGGATCTCGACACGCTTCAAGCTCACAGTGTGCAGGACCTGGAAACATTTTACATCCCTCCCAGGCGAAGGGGTGAGAAGGTGATCCTATTTTACCGATCCTCAGAGTCGAAAATAGAGAAAGAGATCTGGCATGGCGCAGATACTACACTCGACAGGCTCCAACCCATCCGTCTGCCCAGATACTATACGGATGGATTAAAGAAGCTATTGAAGCGCCAAGGAGTACCCTTAAAACAGGCTGTTCAGCAGGCTCGGTTCTACAACAAGATTTGGGATGTCCCCGGGACTCAACGCAAATTGCCCAACGGGAAGATGGAAACACTCGGGCTTGGATACGCAAGAGCTGGAAAACGGGAACGGACTCACAACAGCTACACTATATATACCTTTGATGAAGAAGAGGACGCCCCGTCAGGAGATGCCAACCCTTCATTAAAACTAGACCCCGCGATTGAAGCACCGAGTCCGTCGTTTGAAGAACGAACGAACAAGCCTATCAGGAAAATGGGTCAGAGAGCTCAGGAAGACCACAACCGCGAGATGGCCATCTACAAGAAGGCCAGGACGCAACGTCTATCTCAACGTACCGAAAAAGACAAAGACGCATATCCTCGTCAATCCGTTGTACGAAAGGCCCGACGCAGAGACGGAAATAAATCAAGAAGCGGCTCGGGTTTGTCCCTCGTGAAGAAGATGAGTCGAGCGTATTCCTTCCCCCGAGACAAGACGGAGAGGTTACTCAACCTCGCTATAAAACATCAAATGATCACGCTTCCAGAGTCTAGACATCCTGAGCAAGCTAGCAAGGTCTCTCATCCGAGTTATTGCTCTTATCACCAAGCCATAGGACATCCTACCGAAGACTGCTTCACCTTCAAGAACTGGGTCGAGGACCAGTACCGACGGGGTAGATTCGCTTTATCCGACGGCTGGAAGGTAACGCCGCCGCGAAGGCATGAGCCCAAGGCCGCAAGAGCAGAACCCGGTCCACCTCAGTCCAGGGAGCGGGTTCGCACTTGTTATACGATTACGATATTAGGAGAAGAGCCCGAGAACGTAGATGACCTTCCCCGGTGCTTTGAGAACAGCAATGATGAGGTGGTCTCAGAATTTCCGCCCGCTCTAAAAGAACTGGAAGATGGTATACATACTACTGCAGATAACCTCAGGAAGATTGAGTTGGGATCGGCAGACGACCTGCGACCGACATTTGTCAGCGAGCTGTTATCCGAAGAGAGGGTGGCTGCGTTAAAGAACGTGCTTCTACGGTATAGAGACTGCTTCGCGTGGAACTACTCCGAGATGCCAGGATTAGACCCGGAGATTGCTGTGCATAGATTAGCAATATCCCCAGATATCAAGCCAGTCAAGCAGGTGCCAAGGAGAATGCGACTCGAGCTTGAAATGAGCATCAACGCCGAAGTCAAGAAGTTGATCGATTCTGGATTTATCCAAGAAGTCCAATATCCCGACTGGATTGCCAATATCGTCCCGGTAATGAAGAAGAATGGGACGGTACGCATATGCGTGGATTTCAGGGATCTCAATAAAGCCTGTCCAAAGGATGATTTCCCAGTACCGGTAACCGAGCTAATGATAGATAACACGTCAACTCACGAGGTTTTCTCCTTTATGGATGGTTCATCAGGATACAATCAGATAAAGATGCATCCCGAAGACCAGAAGCATACCGCTTTCCGTACCCCTTTGGGTATATTTTGCTACAGGGTTATGCCCTTTGGTCTTAAGAACGCTGGCGCTACCTATCAAAGGGCCATGACAAAGATCTTTGATGACCTCATACACGACGTCGTCGAGTGCTATATCGATGACCTCGTAGTAAAGAGCATGTCATACGAAGATCATTTAAAGCATCTGGAGACTGTATTTCAACGCCTTCGGCAATATAATTTGAAAATGAATCCCCTCAAATGCGCGTTTGGAGTCTCCTCGGGCAAATTCCTGGGATTCATCATTCGACACCGAGGTATTGAAATAGATCCGTCAAAGATTAAAGCGATCATGGAAATGCCTCCGCCAAGAACGCTCAAGCAGTTGCGGTCTCTCCAAGGGAAGCTCGCATACATCCGGCGGTTTATCGCTAATCTTTCGGGCAAATACCGTCCTTACAGCCACCTGATAAAAAAGGGAACCCCATTCGTTTGGGATCACAAATGTCAAGGTGCACTAGACGAGATCAAGCAGTACCTGCAGAACCCTCCGGTGTTGGCCGCGCCGGTCAAGGGAAAACCCCTCATTCTTTATACGACCGCCCTCGAAGGTTCTTTAGGCGTATTATGGGCACAAGAGAACGATCAGGGGAAGGAGAGAGCACTCTCCTACTTAAGTCGAGTTCTACTGGGGGCAGAAAGCAACTATTCCCCCATTGAAAAGTACTGCTTGGCATTGATCTTCGCAATAACAAAGCTTAGACATTACGCATTAGCACATGAAGTCCGTCTTATTTTGAAGGTGGACCCTCTCAAATATTTGATGTCGAAAGCCATACTGACGGGGCGACTCGCTAAGTGGGCCCTGCTCTTGATGGAGTTCTCGATAACGTATCAACCTCTCAAGGCAGTGAAAGGCCAGGCCATTGCCGACTTCCTCGCCGAGCACCCGATACCGGCCGATTCTCCTCTGAACTGTGATTTGCCGGACGAGCATGCATTTGATGCGATTAGCGGCGGAAGCACCCGATGGGAACTCTATTTCGATGGAGCATCCTCCATAAAGAAACAGAAACAAGGTATCCCAATGATCAAATCAGGGATAGGCCTCATCTTTGCAACTCCACAAGGAGGGATAATGCGCTTCGCCTTCTCTTTAACAGAGCCGAGGACAAACAATGAAGCCGAATACGAAGCCCTGATAGCAGGCCTCGAGATCGCCATTGACATGGGAATTGAAGACCTCCTTATATACGGGGATTCTCAGCTAGTCGTTAGTCAAGTAAATGGTGACTACCAAACGTGCAAGCCGGAGTTGGTGAAATACGGCGAAAGGGTGCAATAACTATTGACCCAAATTCCCTCCTATACTTTGGAGAACATACCACGCGCAGAAAACAGCAAAGCAGACGCGTTGGCTAAACTTGCTAAAGAACTGGCTGACGAGAACCTCGATGACGTCAGAATCGTGGTACAAAGCCGTCGAGTGCTCGCCCCGGCAGAAATATCTCCGGAATCATGCGGAAAAAAGGGAACGACTGAGCAGATGACCCTACAAATAAAAGACCATGAGAAGGCCGAAGACTGGAGGGAAGTCTTCATAGACTACTTTAAGTCCCACCGAATGCCCGAAGAAGCGTCCTCAAGACATCAGCTAATGAAACGATCTTTATCTTTCGCTTTTGTCAACGACATTCTATACAAGAGATCGTTTGATTCCCTATGGCTGAGATGCTTGGGACCTGACGAAGCAGAAAGAGTCATTCAGGAAGTTCATGAAGGACTTTGCGGTTCTCACCAGGCAGGCCCAAAGATGAAGTTAAAAATTAAACGGATGGGTTATTACTGGCCCACGATGATCCAGGACTGCCTCGAGTATGCGAAGCAATGCCACTCATGCCAGATCCATGGAGACTTCATCCACCAACATCCGAATCCACTGCACCCGACGCTGGCTAGTTGGCCATTCGAAATGTGGGGGACTGATATAGTCGGCCCCATTGAGCCAGCATCATCCCGGGGACACCGCTTTATCCTGGCGACAACTGATTACTTCTCCAAATGGGCAGAAGCAGTACCACTGAAGGAAGTGAAGACGGAGAATATCCTCCACTTCTTCAAGACGCACGTCATCTATCGGTTTGGGACCCCACGGCGGATTATCTCCGATAATGGGCCGGCCTACCGAAGCCATAAGATTAGCCGCTTCGCACAGCAGCACAATATAGACTGGCGATATTCTTCAGTTTACAATCCACGAGCTAACGGTCTGGCCGAGGCCTTCAATAAGACCTTGACGAAGATCATAAAAAAGACCGTTTCCAGGAATAAGAGAGACTGGCACGAAAGGCTGCAAGAAGCCCTTTGGATTTATCGAACTACATTCAAGACGGCCACGAACACAACGCCGTACGCGTTGGTATTTGGGACGGAAGCAGTGCTCCCCCTCGAGATAGAGTTACCCTCTCTGCGAGTAGCAGTCCACCACGAGCTGACGAACGAAGAAAATGCTCACCTTCGGCTTGAGGAGCTTGATGCCCTCGATGAAACCCGGCTCATAGCGCAACAACATCTAGAAGCCTACAAAGCAAAGATGACGCGCTCATACGAAAGATTGACCAGGCCGAGGACATTCCGCCAAGGCGAACTCGTACTAGTGGTCAAAAGACCTATGATCCCCAATCGTGCCAAGCGAGGAAAATTTGAGCCAAACTATGAAGGCCCGTACATCATAGACAAGGTCTACCAGGGTGGAGCCTACCTACTCATGGACATGCACGGTGAAAGGCCCTTCAGGCCAATAAACGGCCGCTTCTTGAAGAAATACTACGCCTAATAAGCCGCAGCCTGGGTCAATGATAGATGACGACGACTATGTCCGCTCACTATCTTCCTAAGCTCAGACTTTACAAGTAGCAGCCGGCCTTCCTATAACGGCGGACCGAAACGTCCTTAAACTATCGACGGACCGAAACGTCCTTAAACTATCGACGGACCGAAACGTTCTTAAACTAACGGCGGACCGAAACGTCCTTAAACTATCGACGGACCGAAACGTCCTTAAACTAACAGCGGACCGAAACGTCCTTAAACTATCGACGGACCGAAACGTCCCTAAACTACTACCGCAACGTCCTTAGGTTGACGAGATGGATAAATAAAAAAAGAAGGAGATAAAAAAAATGATAAAAAAAACGATATGTCCATAAGCAAAGTGGGCACGGATGAAAACCCGAAAGGGCTCCGTGAGTAAAAACAGCAGGGCTGCCGGCAAGTGTTCGTGAAAACCCGAAAGGGCGCGACCTTGTAAAAAAAAAAAGTAAAAATAAAAAAAAACGGTATGTCTATAAGCAAAATGGGCACGGATGAAAACCCGAAAAGGGCTCCGTGAGTAAAAACAGCAGGACTACCGGCGAGTGTTTGTGAAAACCCGAAAGGGCGCAACCTCGTTAAAGGACACTTACAGAGTCCTCTCGACCTTGTAAGGAGAAACCACCTGCGTGAGATCCTTACGACTCACAAAGGAGCAACACACTTAGGGATCCTCACGATTCCTAAGGAGAAAATACACTTACGAGATCCTCACGACTCGTAAGGAGAATTCTCTTATGGGACCCTCACGGCTCATGAGATTTGAAAGTCTTAAGTTACAGAAATCTGAACCTGTTCTTAAGCAAATCCTCCACAACCTCCAATACATGCCCTACAAGAGGCTCAATACTGACCCTTGTATACAATCCACGGGCACGAATAAACATTTTCCCAACAAAGTCACACCCGTGACTAGGGACATGTCCATGTGATGAGCAACCCTTGTAGGTCCTCTCGACCCATAAGGAGAATACCCTCTTGTAGGATCCTTACGACTTACAGAGGAACATACACTTAGGAATCCCCATGATCCCTAAGGAGAAAATACACCTGCAAGATCCTCACGACTTGTAGGGAGAAATACCTTTGTGAGACCCTTACGGCTCATGAAGTCAAAAGCCTTAGTCGACAGGACCTTAACCCTGTTTGCTAAGCCACCTTTGTTCAACATCGACAGAGGCAAATGATGATTCGCTCCTGGCAATATTCCAGTTGCAGCGATGCTGACGCCTAAACCGGTATCAAATCACAAATTCTTTCATGGCGAATGATGATTCGCTCCTGGCAACGTCCCAGTTGCAGCGATGCTGATGCCGAAATCGGTGTCCAAAATCCGAGCTTGCGGCAAAAAAGCTAGCAGGCCACACATGCCTACGAAATAGCCGAAATGATGGGGCAACTTGCAATAAAAAGCAGCAAGTAAAAATGTATGCATGAAAAATAGCCGAAGTGATGGGGCAACTCGCAATAAAAAACAGCGAGTAAAAATAAAACAAATAGCCGAAATGATTGGGCACCGCGAAAAATAGCCGAAATGATTGGGCAATCGCGACCTCCGCGATATAAAAGCTGAAATGATAGAGCATCGCGGAAAGAATAAAAGAAATAATGGAAAAATGAAACCTTTTTGCCCTACAGGTGATACTACAACAATCCCTGTATACAATCCAGAGGCGCAAACAAAGAAGGAGTCGTACTCCTCCCCCAGGTTTCATCATGAGAGGAAGCCAAATCTCGACGGTTCACAAATAACCTGGAGATCATCTCGACGCAGCAGACACAACTTCAAGCTAAGCGGAACAGCGGCAACTCCCAGTTCCATGGCTCGGTGGTACACATATCGCCAACAGTCAAACCTCCATTCCGTGAAATGCGGATACAATCGATAAAATTCCTGGTTACGTGGAACGCGGATAATGTCACTCTTTGACCCCGTGGAAAACGTCCAGAGCGGATTCTGGTCCTCGCAAAGCATGGCAGTGAACCCGTGCGAAGCATCCAGAGCGGAGCCTAGTCCTCGCCTAACGCGGCAGTGAACCCGTGTGAAGCATCTAGTGCAAAATTCCTGGTCACGTGGAACGCGGATAATGTCACTCTTTGACCCCGTGGAAAACGTCCAGAGCGGATCCTGGTCCTCGCAGAGCATGGTAGTGAACCCGTGCGAAGCATCCAGAGCGGAGCCTAGTCCTCGCCTAACGCGGCAGTGAACCCGTGTGAAGCATCTAGTGCAAAATTCCTGGTCACGTGGAACGCGGATAATGTCACTCTTTGACCCCGTGGAAAACGTCCAGAGCGGATCCTGGTCCTCGCAGAGCATGGCAGTGAACCCGTGCGAAGCATCCAGAGCAGAGCCTAGTCCTCGCCTAACGCGGCAGTGAACCCGTGTGAAGCATCTAGTGCAAAATTCCTAGTCACGTGGAACGCGGAAAATGTCACTCTTTGACCCCGTGGAAAACGTCCAGAGCGGATCCTGGTCCTCGCAGAGCATGGCAGTGAACCCGTGCGAAGCATCCAGAGCGGAGCCTAGTCCTCGCCTAACGCGGCAGTGAACCCGTGTGAAGCATCTAGTGCAAAATTCCTGGTCACGTGGAACGCGGATAATGTCACTCTTTGACCCCGTGGAAAACGTCCAGAGTGGATCCTGGTCCTCGCAGAGCATGGCAGTGAACCCGTGCGAAGCATCCAGAGCGGAGCCTAGTCCTCACCTAATGCGGCAGTGAACCCGTGTGAAGCATCTAGCGCAAAATTCCTGGTCACGTGGAACGCGGATAATGTCACTCTTTGACCCCGTGGAAAACGTCCAGAGCGGAGCCTGGTCCTCGCCAAGCGCGGCAGTGAGCCCGTGTGAAGCATCCAGAGCAAATACCGGACTGTGAAGTCCTTAAAATCCACGGACTATGACGTCCTTAACCTCGACCGTGATGTCTTAAAACTAACGATCAACCGCCCCGATTCCCTACAGATTTTGCCTTGGTTTAAGGGTACATCTCTTCACTCCTTTGATGCCCGGCGTTGTAATTCCTCAACGTCTTCAAAGAGGTGACGGGTCCCTGCAACCAAACACCGGACTGTGGAGTCCCTAAATCCACGGACTATGAGGTCCTTAACCTTGACCGTGATGTCTTAAAACTAACAGCGGACTGTGGAGTCCTTAAATCCACGGACTATGAGGTCCTTAACCTTGACCGTGACGTCTTTAAACTACGATACCTTGAGAGATCCCTGACTCCGTGAAACACGGATAAGGGTGATCACATCCGGCACTTGCAGGCCCTCACGACCTGTAAGGAAGAAAAACTCTCTTGTGAGATCCTTACGACTCTCAAGGGAAAACCCGCTTAAGGATCCTCACGATCTTTAAGAAGAACTCACACCTATGGGATCCTCTCGACCTGTAGGGAGAAAGACTCTTTATGAGACCCTCGTGGCTCGTAAAAAGCAAAAGTCTTAGGGAGCAGATCTTAACCCTGAGTCCCGAGCCACTGCTGTCCTGCAAGTAGATCAAGATAGAATATCCACAGAATACATTCAATGAAAAGGAGACACACCATTTAGAAGAAAAATGTATCTTTTATTCATAAACCAAAATGAGTACAAAGTACAATTTATGAAAGAAACAAAAAGAAAACACTCCCATCCACAAGTATGTACAAAAAGGAAGGAAAAGATACAAATGTCTCAAGCCGGCGGGCGATTCAGCAGCTTGGTCAGCTCATCCTGCTTTTGCTGAGCCACGGCTTCATGACGCAAGATCTCCAGAAGACGAGCCTCCGCTTGAGCTTGCTGAGCCTGATACGAAGCGAGCCGGGCTTCAAGCTCTTTCTCAGTGGCCTTATGAGCCTCGACCCTCTCACAGGTGAACGTGACAGCTTTGTCTCGAGCCACCACTTCTTTGATGAACTCCTGAAGCAACCGTCAGAGTTCATACACTTGGTTGGCCCTGGTGATAAGGGTAGCGCGAAGCTCGCTCAGCGCCTTGGAAGCTAGCTCCCTCTCCGAAAATTTATGGCCGAGCCTTTTTCTCGCATAACGATATGTTCGCTACGTGGCCACGTAAGCCCGCTTTCGTGACCGCGGCCTTGCAAACATGACATTTACAAGACCGTATAAATGGGCTTCCAGCCGACGGGAATAGTCGATCTAAAACGCGCTCATGTCACCTGACGTGAAAGGCAACAAGAAGGATTTCCGGCATATTTCAAGCATGCGTTCGCAATCATATGAGTATTCAAAAAAATATATAGTAACAGCATTTGCAATTGCATGAACATTCATAATGCCAAAAAGAAGGGGTCTGATGTGCAGGAAAGTGATGATAGCATTTGCAATTAAAGAAAGTTCTCACGAGAAGAATCCAAAGTTTATTTATGCAAGCGGAAACATACATACTAATACCAAGCCTACATCGAAGTTCTGCATAAAGCGTAAAAAAGGAGAGACTAATTAAAAAAAAATGGTCTACGTTAACGAAAAAGGTCACCAAACATGGGATCAACGGCACAGGGGTTAACGAAGCAAAGGACAAAATTCTCCATCTCTCTCTCTGCTTTCTCCAGCACATCAAAGCGACGGTTCTCACGAGGAGTCGCTCCCCATCGATTGGCGCCGTGTTCGTCCGCGAAAGCAAACATAATAGCTCGCCAGGCCTTGATCTGGCCCAGCAGATGAATCGAGCAATCCTTCAAGGCCTGAGTAATCAGGCACGCTTCGTGAAAGCCCTCGAGCTTCTCTTCCGCCGCATCAAGCATCGTCAGGGTCATCTCTGCTGGGTGAGGAGGGATGTCGGCAAGCACGGCCGCAAGAATCATCTAGAGCCAGAGGGAACCCATCGGGAGGGGAGACCCTCTACGGATCGAGAGCTCGTGCATGGCTGAGTCACATTCGTTGTCAGAAAGGAGGGGGTCCACCAACCGAGCAGCAAAGCGGGGGATCATCTCCTCAAGAGGAACTTCCCACGGCTGTCGACGAGCATGAGGGCGATTACAAGCCATGGCACTCGTTTCTCCCTCAAGAAAAAATATATATATGATATGAATCTCTCCGTGAAAGGAAAAGAAGGCTATAGCCTCATATATAATGAAGTGCATTACGTGCTGTGCGCGGAAGATCTTGCATGGTGAAATTATTTCCAAGGCCTAAAAAAGGAAAGGCACCGAAAATCAAGGAGATGGAACTATTTCCAAGGCCCTTTTTCTGCACCTAACATTGTGCACTGAAAATATGGCATGAGGAAAATCTTGTGAACAGCCACATCAAGGGATCCCACGTGTAGAACACGTGAGGCCTAAGCCTGATGTGCAGTTGAAAGGAAAATATGGAGTGATACCCTGCATGTTAAAAAGCACAAACAACAATAGTAGCAAAATAATAAAATCTCAGAGAAAAAGCGTGCAAACATACAAGGACATAACAAAACTTATCATCCAGACTTCAAGAAGGCGATACAAAATAAAAAGAAAAACTTTTACAATGGTAAGGCTTCAGACGCGGGGCATGGGTTGAGAAACTCGAAATTAACTTTATTCAAGATCTTCCAAGCATTTCGAACCTCCCGAGTATGCTTTCTTTCACGGTCACAAGCATCGGGGTCCCCGCGGATGTCCTCTACCCTCCGGTAGGCGCCCAATATGGCTGATTGCTGAAAAATCTGATGAAGGAGATCAATGAGATTATCCCGCCTTCTCTTTGAGATCAAGCCCATAAGGTACACCGAATGCACCTTATCCTCGGCAGTGTCCAAGGCCCCGAGCGGTATGCCGGAGCAAAAGAGAGGAAGTGCCTCCCGGATCGCCAGCACGATCAGCCTCAGAAGAGAAGAGCGATGGGGGAGTAGCCTATGGTTGTACTCGTCGAAGCGGCTCATGATCTCGGCACACTGAGCATTAGTGAACTCCTGGTTCTGACTGCGGCCCAGCGCACGAATATTCCCATAGGAAATGATCTCGTCTCGACTATACAGATGGGCATCCATGGTACCTAAAATAAAAGTCATGAGATTCATTACAAAGCCCCCATTGCATTAATTGCAGGAAGAACAACCTCGGGCCAAGAGACCCCAGGAAGCCTCTGTGTGAAGAAATCGAATTCTTCATTGGAATTAAAATTCCTTATTAAGAAAAGGGAATTAAATTCCCAGAAACATTTTTGGATGGAATTAAATTCCATGGATTTGAAACGCCATCTCCCCAAGGATCGTCTAAACCCTAAAAGATCTACAGTTTGAAGGTTAAGCGGTTCTTATGGAAAATACGAAGAAAAAAGGGTAAAAACCCTTGTTTTGGATTTAAAATCCAGAGAAATATGAAGGTCCATCGTTGTCCAAGAACATTACCTGAAGAAAAAGAATCCCTTTAAAGCAGAGTTAAACTCTGAAAATATTTTAAAACAGAGAACTAAGCTCTGGAAGAAGAGAATTAAATTCTCAGAAAAAGTTCTCAGAAGAAGAAGATGGGCAAAGTGAAGGCTCCTATGAAGAGACAGAGGTATTTATAGAAAGCAATGGAAACGCTTCATCTCCTCAAATCCCTAAAGGAATCCAACGGTCGCAAGAGGTGACAGCGTTGCACTCACGAAGCAGACATGTGAGAACAACGCTGTGGGGGCATTTGTTTCCTGATTTAAAATCAGGAAACCTTCTGTGAAAAGCTTCAGAAGAGGGTCACGTGCTTACACGTGACTAGCGGTCACGTGTTGGCACGTGACACCTAAAAGCATCATTAAGTCAAGTTCAGTTTCCTGACTACGTTGAAGAAAATGGGCTTCAGAAAGAGTCACGTGCTCCCACGTGACCAGGGTCACGTGGCGACACGTGACATTTAAATGCAAGCGTCAAAGGCACACCAGTTCCCTGATCAAGTCAAGGAAAAGGCTTCAGAAGAGGTCACGTGCTCCCACGTGACCAGGGTCACGTGTTGGCACGTGACGTTCAAGGCAGCAGACTCGTTCTCCAAAAGAACCAAAGAAAGAAAGTTCAAACAAGGGTCACGCGCTCACACGTGACCAGGGGTCACGTGGTAGCACGTGACGTTTAAGCAGCGATCAGAAGACAGCGCAAAAGAAAGGAAAAGGCTCATTCCAAAGGGGGTCACGTGCTCACACGTGACCATGGGTCACGTGGTCACACGTGACCGGTTTTGAAAGCCCATTTTGTCAACAGAATTAAATTCTGAGAGAAATTCAAATCTTTCCAAAGGAAAGCGGCTATCTGAAACCGATCGAATTAAAGATTCAAAGGTGATGAAATATCATCTATCTATGGGAAAATCTCGGGTTTGGAAAGATTTCCCCTTTAAATCTAACCGAAACAACAAAGGAGAATCCCTGGATTTGAAATCCAATGGTGAATAAAATTCACCTAATAATCCAAAGGTCCAAAACGAATGATGGATGCAAATCAAATCTCTCATGAAGATTCGTCAAAAAAACTGATTGATTCGGCTGCTTCTCCTATAAATAGGAGCCAAGAGACACAGATGAAAATAGATACATACGCAGAGAAGAAAAAAGAAAAGGAGGAGAGCTTTGATACTTTGAAAAGACTCGGATCTTCTGCAAAAACCCTAGGTAAGAAAGGGAAGGCCTTTTGAAAGAAAGAGAATTTAATTCTCAACAGAGTTTAACTCTGATAATGTAAAAACAGAAGAACATATTTCTTCTCTCTTTGATAGAGGATCTGCAAAGTGCACATCTCCCCTTAAGGTTGAGAATTTAATTCTCAATGGGTTGAGATCCTGCCATGCAGATCCAAAACATAGAGAAGGAATGCAAGCACGAGAATTTAATTCTCACAGAACTATAGGAATTTAATTCCTTCAAAATAAAAGTAGGGCTTGACCCTATATCATGGGAATTTAATTCCTTCAGAGCAAAAAAAGAAACAGGGTTTAACCCTAATTAAAAAACCCAGTTCTGTTGAAACATCGGGAATTTAATCATAATTTAACAGAGGATGGAAGTTTAAACTCCTTAAAAACCTTTTGTTAGGGTTTAACCCTATTTAGTTCTTCATATATATGAGGAATTTAATTCCTACAGAAAATTCAGAGTTAAACTCTATTCCAGAATACAAGTCTTCGAAAGGAAGTAGGAATTTAATTCCTCTGAAATTTACAGTTCGAGGAATTTAATTCCTGAAAGAAGATTAACAAAGCCTCTGAACAAAATACATAGAGGCAGGGTCACGTGTCATCACGTGACCCCCCAAGAGATCTACAGAAAGTTCCTTTGAGGCAGCACCCCACGTGATCCACGTGACCCTTGGCAGAGGCTCTAATACATAGGCATTTGAATGCCCATCACGTGATGGCACGTGATGCCCTGAAAGACACGATAATCTCAGAATAAATGAAGGGAGGGCGCCCTCACGTGCTGCCACGTGACCCCTCTTGTCTTAGTGTTTAACACTAAATTGAAACTCTCGAACTCAGTGTTAAAATACTGTTGGGCTTTAGTGTTCAACACTAATTAAAAAGCTTTATCTGCAGTGTTCAACACTGATTACCTTAGCGTTTAAACACTAATCTGAGATCTTCATTTGCAGTGTTCAACACTGATCTGTTTTTAGTGTTTAACACTAATTCGAAAAGCCTTGTTGCTGGTGTTTAACACCAATTATCTCTTAGTGTTAAACACTAACTTGTCAACCTCATTCCCAATATTCAACATTGACTGTTCTGTAGTGTTTAACACTAGGCTTTGGCCCAATTGGCCTAAATGGATAGAGGCAAAGCCTCTCCTGATTGGACTTAGCCCAGGATGGCCATAAGTCCTCAATTGGTGATTAACTGGTCCAATGGACTTATAACATAATTAATTCGTCTTGACCCCAAATTGGGCCAAGGACTATTTAATCCACTCCGGTTCTAGGGTACATCTCTTCACTCCTTTGATACTTGGCATTGTAATCCCTCAATGTCTTCAAAGAGGTGACGGGTCCCGACGACCACACATTGATATGGACTGTGGGGTCCTTAAACTCATGTCTAATGCAAATTCCTGGTTACGTGGAACGCTGATAATGTCACTATTTGACCCCGTGGAAAACGTCCAGAGCGGAGCCTGGTCCTCGCAGAGCACGGCAGTGAACCCGTGTGAAGCATCCAGAGCACATACCGGACTGTGGGGTCCTTAAACCCATGGACTACGACGTCCTTAACCTTGACCGAGATGTCTTAAAACTAACAATGGACTGTGGGGTCCTTAAACCCATGGACTACGACGTCCTTAACCTTGACCGAGATGTCTTAAAACTAACAATGGACTGTGGGGTCCTTAAACCCATGGACTACGACGTCCTTAACCTTGACCGAGATGTCTTAAAACTAACAATGGACTGTGGGGTCCTTAAACCCATGGACTACGACGTCCTTAACCTTGACCGAGATGTCTTAAAACTAACAATGGACCGCAATGTCCTTAAACTACCCATGGACCGCAATGTCCTTAAACTACCTATGGACCACTGCGTCCCTAAACTGGAACAATAGAGCTCCCAAATGCTCTTTTGTCGGATCTAAACGGTCCCGTTTAAGTTGATCTTAGCCTCAAAGATGGCTAACGTATCCTTAAACCTTCAAACAGAGTGGACTACGAATCCCCCCAATTAAACTCTGGCTCAAGGGTACATCCCCGAACTCCTCTGACATCCGTCATTGTAATCCCTCAACGTCGTCAGAGAGGTGACGGGTCCCGACGGCCATACATACGATGGACCACTATGTCCCTAAACTGGAACATTAGAGTCCAAACGCTCTTTTGTCGGATCTAAACGATCCCGTTAAGTTGATCTTAGTCACAAAGTTAGACTAACGTATCCTTAACAAACGTTTGAGTTGATCTTAGCCTCAAGTAGGGCTGACGTATCCTCAAACCAAACCCCCCCAAACCCAAATCTAAGATAATACGGATTTGGACTAGTCCACGCCCTACGGGCGACGACATAACTCAGTCTCCGTAAACAATCCACGGGCAACAAAATACAAAACAAACACCCACGACACGAAGTGACCATCTGGAGAAGGAGAAAGTTGTTACCGCAATGCGGTAGCGTAATTAACTGCAAGGGCTTGCGCCTGCAGGGAAGAGCGTCCCCACAATCAAAAACCCCTCATTCGAGGGGGAATCTGACAAAGTCTGCTACATCGGACGCATCCGTCTAAACCATCGATACATAGTGCCATAAATCAACTTGGCATCTTCGGAGAGGTGGACGGATAGCACCAATTAGCATCTGCCCCGAATCTCAGGCAAGACGTCCTGTCGCGCCGTCTTTCGGAGGGGAACATCCGGTATGACACGAAACGTTTGAAACAGGGAACCCTTCTAAATTGTTTTCAAAACGGCGGAACGTTCGCATTAAACAAAAGATATATACTTATATGGCTATTTTCTTATAGAGACGTCCGCCACTGTGCAGTGTTATGCGCATTGTACATCGACTTTAAAGAATTTGGCATGCATTTCCTTCATATATTTACATGTATAGTTCCGATTTATTGCATATCGGTTTTGCTTTGGATTTGGCATTCGTGTTTTCACCTTGACTCCGATGATTGCGGGATGCTTGACGGAGTTTTGATCTCGAGTTATCTGCTCGTTACTCATGCGCATGTATTGCGCTATGATGCTTTTTATGTATTGATAACTTCGGAGCCCCGTTGACTTGGACATTTTATTGAAATGTTTTAGAATTTGGGGATTTAAATTTAAATTCGGGGACCGAATTTCTTTAAGGGGGGAAGACTATAACATTTCAAAAAAAAAAAATTATTTTTGGGAATTTTCATAAATTAATATTAATTTTTAGTGAATATTTTAATATTCCGGTATAATTAAATACCGATAAATGGTGAAAATTCCGGAGAAAATTATGAAAATTCTAAAATAGGTTATTTTGTGGAAATATGCCATTTTACAGTTTTTACGATGGATTATATGCTATTTTAATGTTAATCGCGATTAAAAATCGCTAATTGGATTTTTGGATTTTTGTGCAAAAATGTGCACATAACATTTTCCACATTTGTCGCACTTGTTCCATATTTTGGATTCATGGTAGTCTAGGGTTACCAAGTTAGATGACCATGGTGGGTTGAACCATTTGATTAGGTTAATTGGGTTAATTAGTGTTTTGGTTAGGTTAATGGGGTTTGATTAGGGTGGGTTGACTTGTGTTATGGGGAGAGAAAGAGCCATGATGGCTTGAGCAAGCAACATTAAGTGAGAGAGAGAGAGAAGGGAGGCTCCTAGGTAATGTCACAATCATCATTCACTTCAAAACTTTTTCATATCTCTCACATCTCTCACTCTCCCAACAACACCACACCACCATACTTCAACTCCACTACAAAACCACACACCAACTAAACCAACATCCAGCCCCAGCAGTAGCAGCTGCTACAACACACCCCTCTAGCAGCCACAAAAAGAATAAACTTCTGCTGCTGCAACAACACCCATAGCCATTCCAGCAACAACATCATCCAAATCAAAGAAACAGTCCATCTGAAGCTGCAACAGCAGCAAGAACAGCCTCTACAACATCATTTGAAACAACCCCACACCCTCATCATACCACAACTCAGCTGCAACAACACCCCAACCTGAAGCAACAACAGCCACATCTGCTGCACACAGCCAGAAAAGCAAAGGAAATATGCAGCAGCAGCAGCTGAAGCCAACAGCAACAGCAGCAACACAAGGAAAACAGCCATACAAGGAGCAGCTCAGCAGCAGCACAGCCCTCTTTCCCCTCCTCCTTCTTCCCTTCTCCTTCATCCTAGGACCCCCTGAGGTATAATCTTGCAACCCAACTCTTTTTTTGCTCAGTTATGGTTAGTTAGCTGAAACCTCGTGTTTATATTGTGATTAGTGCTAGTTTAGGCAAATTCGAGTGAGACTTGACCAAGTGTTGGTTTTGAATGTTAGTGTAACCTTATTAGGTGTGTTTGAGACCAGTTCACCCCAGAATTTTCCTAGATTCCAGCAAAATACCAGATTGTTCGATTTAGTGTCGGTTAGCGTTTTGTCGACTTTTTAAGCCTTTCTGGAATCTGCTACAACCCGAGATACCCTAAAATAAAATTGACTTGGCAGTATGCTGTGCAGGCACCCTGGAACCATCCCACAAAACCCTAGCCCCAACCACCTTACCCCGGCCGCAGAAAAATTCCTTCTGGCCGCAATTTGCGGCCAAAACAGGGTGAAATCCCCTCGTTTTGCATGCACAGCCCTATTTCATGTAAACTTGACCCTGGGTATGTCTAGTTTTGTCTGATTCCAGTTAGGGTAGAATCTGGGATGATTTTCCTGTGTTGGCGCATGATTTACGACTTGTTTTCGTATGGATTTTTGGTATTCATGATTCGTTCTGTCGGGTGGCGTTTGGACGTCAACGACAGTGGATATTGGCTGCGTTTGCATATGAGGCCACAGGTTTTTACCTATGGGCGTAGCGTGCACCATTTTGGTTTCCGACATGGTTTTCATGTGTTTTAGCGTGTGATATCCTTGTAGATACCTCACGTGGCATCGGAGCGTTGGAGATGCAAATGGAGATATCGGCACCGGCACGCTTAAAGAAAGGTGAGTAGATTTATATCTACGGGGAGGAGTCGTGTGGATGGCGTATAGCATCCCCACAGTCCATGGTGATATATACGCATGCGTATACACACCTACAATTATTATATGTTGTTTGGGATCAATGGTGATGTTTAGGATGGATAATTGGTGGACTTGGATGATTTAGTGTCGCGAAAAACCTAGAATAGTGGGTGCACTACACATACACACTCCCACACATACGTACTTGCATACATCCTTACTTCATATGTGCATAGATGGGGTTCTATATAGATATATGTTCACATAGGTATGGGACTATGTGTTCACATATGGATTTGAGGACGATACTTGGGTTGAGATGAGTCGATGATATTTGATCCGAGATTATGATATTGGTGAGATGGTAAAATTCGTATCTGAGATACGTCTTGATGTTTTAGCAGATTTTGGGATTATGATGCCATAGAAATAGTGACATGTATATGTAAAGTGATCGACATGTGATTATGATACGAGATATGACATGATACGATATAACCAGATATTTATGATAGGCCGTCTTGGGCGTTGTTTACTCCTTGAGATGATATGTGCTGATGATATCGTTCTTGCTAGAGGCTGTCAATCGAAAGCCGGATTATAATTATATTGACGATATATGATGATAATATCGATTTATGCTAGACTGTCGATCAGTAGTCAGATCTTGATTATAGTGATGATGTTAGTTTTGTTCTAGACATAGGTCAGTACCCAGGTTATGATATTTGATGAAGAGAATACCAGATGAATGATATAATGATTATGATATTAACCCATACCCAGATTTGGGGATGCCGTACGACGGATTTACGTACGAGCTATATTTTGATATTTGATCCGCCCTCTTGACTTGGGGATAACCAATTATAGAGATACGGTATCGGATGTGATATTATCGAGGCGGGATCATCGACTATATATGTATATATATGTATCGACTCAGAAGTTAGACGGTTTCCCTTACCTGCAGTTAGCCTATTAGCTCAGCCCTTTAGCTGGTGTAGCTGTATGACTCTTATGACATTAGATGCAGTTTAGCTATCATTATGTTTAGCATTCAGCTCCCGCATATTATTGTTGTTACTCAGCATCGCATACTTATTGTGATTCATATTCCATTATTGATATCATGCTGTTAGGACACCAGCACCATTACCGATGATGCGTATGTTCCACATACACTTATTTGCCAGCTCACACACATCTTCATCGGTAATTGCCATGTCACTACACATTAGTATTATTGCATCTGGATATGACCCTTGTATGTGCATACTATTATTCCATGTTGCATGATATACTGTTATACTTGCATTTCATTTATATGTCACATACATCATGTTTCCTGATTATACGCATTGAGATATATTGTTTCTATGATATTTCTGAATTTGGAAACCGTGGATATTTCAAAGAGATTATGAAATTGTTTTAAAAACTCGGTTACCCTTGATATGATATTTCAGTGCGTCCACCATGTGTTTTCTCGGTGCTGAGAGCGACATATGGAACCCGATTCGAGGAGGCGGATGAGACCGATTGCGGGTACATGGTGGACCCGGTGCGGTACCCCGGGGCAAGAAGATCGCAGGAGATGGCGTTGAGCCTGGCAGGGGAGCACTACCGACCGGTGATTTTACCCGACACGTCGGATATCCAGAAGATACCGTCGTAGTCATGAGATGGATGGTAGGGGCCGATCTGAACTGACGGCGCCCTGGATTTTATGTCTGAGACATTGAGATTTTGAGATATTGAGGCTCAGAGATTTGCGATACAGAGATATCGAGATATTGGGATTTATGTTTTGTGCCGATGCTAGGCACCGCTTATGCTGATTTCATTTATGATACCTCATTTTAAAACTACAGAAATCTCACAAATTTATGAAAGCAGTTTTCTTCAGTACATGCATTCTGTTTCATGCATTCATACATCATTCATATGATACATTGCTACCTGAGCACTGACACGGGCACATGGGATTACATTTGGGTTAGATGGTCACCCTAGTCATGTTATAGATTGCTGGTTATATATTTGAGGATTATATATTGTGATCGTATGACCTAAGATTGCGTCATACATGCGATTTTCTGTTCGTAGATCTTTTTCTACTCACGAGTTGGCAACTCACCCCCGTTGTGCCCCAGTTTCTTGCAGGTGTTACCGTACGGGTTTCTTTATGGCTTTGCGGGCACTACTTCTTTCGGGTGACTTGCTAGTAGGTGGGTTATTTGTATCGTACCCATTATTATACTTTGTATATTATATTTCAGTTGTATCTAGAAGTTCCATCAACCAAACATGTACTTATTTGAGATAGAGACCAGTGATGTTTATTTTTTCGACCTTAGAGTCGTACGTTATATTTCTGTGGATTTCTTGCTGTTGGAGTTTCCTTTTCTGTTGTGATCCTCGCCTTTAGGCATTGTATATTATGTTGCATACAGGTTGATTTGATATGCTTCTTCCTACTCTCTACTACTTTTCTTGTTTGGATTTCTGGGCTCGGCTTATTTAGAGTACGTACGCCTTGAGACGTTCGTAGTCTAGGTGCCGGTCATGTTCCATACTTTTGGGACGTGACACAAAATCAAGTATGGAGTGCTAATATAATGATAAAATGTGAATGGTATGCAAATAGATATAAAATCAATGATATGGATGCACGATTATCGATTAGGGTTACATTTATAGTTCCAATACTAATTAGGATACACTTTATTAAACATGGGGTGTTAATATAACAGTATTATGTATTAATGTGATCTGTAAATGCAGCTATATGTGTATTATATGATATGAATGCAAACGGATATCATATAACCGTAAAATGATAAACTGGTAAATACGGAATGTACAATTTAAACAATATGAAATGTTATATTCAATTGGATGCAGTATATTGTAGTATAGTATATAACAAGATAGGTTTTCATGCACTAGATCTGAAATGATACATACGGATGTCGAATAAATCGATAAAACTGAAAAACAATAATGTGGGTTGCAAAATTAATCATTTTGAAGTATCATAATTCAAATAGATATAGATTATAGTATTATAACATGTAGCAAGATTAACTTGCCTAGACGGAACACGAAACGGATATGTACGGTACGTCCGACATCGGCGAAATGTCACGACGCGCGCACGGCACACGGAACGAGTCCAAGTAACGCACAAGGGTGATCACGCAGGTAAGGTACGTCGTCTGGGTCGTCAGGAACGGCAGCAACGTCACAGCTCCGACGATCTATACAGATTCAAGAATTAAAGAAAGGAAAAATAAAAGAAAAAAAGAAGAGGAAGAAGAAAGGTGAAGAAAGAGGGATTGGCTTACTGTGGTTGGTGCTCTGTGGTTACAGAGAGGAGGTGATGGTGTCCACGGCGGTGAACGGAGCTCCGGCGATCTAGGGTTTGGTGTTGGGGTTAGGTTAAGATTTGGGTCGGTTTTGTTTTCTGGGTGTGCAGGGTTGGTGTAGGAGAATGCAGAGGAGAGGGGGAGGAGGAGAGGAAGGAGATGGCGATGATTGGTGGAGGTGATCGGCGGCAAGGTGAGGTGGTGCATGTGGGTTCTCGGGTTGCAGTGGGGTGTGTAGGGGTTCTGGGAGAAGGAAGAAGATGGCGGAGGAGATGATGAGATGGAGGTGGTGACGAGGTCGAGTTTTGAGGTCGAGGGGGCTGGATTAGGGTTAGGGTTTCGAGAGCTATGGGTTTTCTCATGGGGGAGCTCGGCTAAATAGAAGAAGGAGAAAAGAAGAGAAAAGAAGAGGGAGGTGTCGAGAAGCGCGCGGCGGTGACTATGCTCGAGGAGTGCACAGTGCCTCCGAGAGGAGAGAGAGAGAGATGCGCGAGAGGAGAGAGATAGAGATGCGCTAGAGGGGGGAGAGAGAGAGAGCTGCGGTATGGGGCCTGGTGTCAGAGAGAGTGAGGGAGGAGAGTTTGTTAAACTGTTAAAATTTTAATTGATAAAATATTTTAGTTAGTTTTAAAAAATTTTAAACTGTTAACGAAATTTAAATTAAATAAATTTTAAATATTAAATAAATTTGAATTTTGGCGGGATACAAAAATATTCCAAAACATGCCCGGGTCGGGTCTAAAATTCAGTTTTAAAATATGAAAAATATATGCGACGTTCAAAATTCAAAATGAATGCTCGGGTAACGAAAATGCATACCCCCAAGAACGGATGCACGTACGTCCACGTAGCCATCCAAACAAGTCCGTTTCACTGAACGGGACGAGAACAAGATGCGCGGATGCTACGACAGGGTTAGGGGTATCAAGCAGGCCATGCAATGTATTTTTAAAATATTTTACGTGACTTAAAATGTTATATTGTAAAAATGCAAATGCCAGATAAAATGCGAGTATGCAATACACATGAAGTACACAAGTCTACGGAACAAGTCAGGATAATTCATAAACATGAACCAAGACAGGTTTCAAGCAAGCGGGTCGGGTCAGATGCTAATACAAATGTCAGATATGTTATTTGCACCCAAAATACAGTAAATCAGGAAAATACCATAATTAAAGAAATACGCGAACTGGAATTGGTATAAATGAACTAAGATATTACATTATACCCAATTACAAAAAGAATTTCGTCCTCGAAATTCCAAGAACAAGGAAAGATAAACAATCAAGAAACTACAAGAATAAGTATGGAAACTTCTGTCGAATTTCGTCTTCTCGTTCCCAAGTTGATTCTCCATGCGAGCGATTCCCCCAAGAAACAAGTACGGGAGGGATAAACTTGTTCTTAAGGACCCTTTCTCTTCGATCAACGATCGACATCGGTCGTTCCTTAAAGGTCAAATCCTCTCTTACAGTCAGCTCCGAATGATCCAGCACGTGTGTTTCATCTCGAACATACTTACGGAGTTGAGATACATGAAATACGTCATGAACATTCACCAAAGATTGTGGTAAAGCCAATCGATAAGCCATTTCTCCAACACGCTCCAAAATCTCGAAAGGCCCCACGAATCGAGGACTAAGCTTGCATCGACTCCCAAAACGAATCACTCCTCTAGTAGGTGATATCTTCAAGAACACCAGATCACCAACAGCGAACTCTAGAGGTCTTCTTGATGTGTCGGCTCAACTCTTCTGCCGATCTTGTGCTGTCTTTATATGATTCCGGATAGTATTAACTTTCTCAACTATTTACACGATCAAATCCGGTCCCAACAATCTTCACTCTCCAATATCATCCCAACAACTGGGTGAGCGACACTTGCGACCATACAACGCTTCAAATGGAGCCATCTGAATAGTCGCCTGAAAGCTGTTATTGTACGAAAACTCCACCAAGTGTAGATGATCCTCCCACGAACCCTTGAAGTCTAACATGCAAGCTCTCAACATGTCTTCAAAAGTTTGGATCGTTCTCTCCGACTGACCATCTGTCTGAGGATGATAAGCTGTGCTAAACTTCAATCGAGTCCCCAAACTTTCCTGTAAGCTCCTCCAGAAATGCGACAAGAATCGGGTGTCACGATCAGAAACGATGCTCACGGGTACTCCATGCAATCTCACAATCTCCTGCATGTATCGTTCTGCTAACGTTTCTGTTGACTGACCAACTCGAAATGGAATGAAATGAGCCGCCTTGGTCAATCGATCAACAATCACCCAAACTGCATTGTTGCTCTTTGGACTCTGCGGTAAACCTGTCACGAAATCCATGGTTATATGTTCCCACTTCCACTGAGTAATTGGAAGTGGTTGCAATAAACCAGCAACCCTTTGATATTCAGTCTTAACTTGCTGACACACCAAGCACTTCGCTACAAAGCGAGCAATCTCCCTTTTCATGCCTTCCTACCAGAAATGTTGTCTTAGATAGCGGTACATCTTCGTGCCTCCTGGATGTACGGAATATGCGGAACTGTGTGCCTCCTTCATCACTTTTTCACGAATATCTCCTTTCGGCACACACAAACGGCTACTATATCGCAACGAACCATCTTCATGAATCAACAAGTCCATTCGAAGTCCAGCTTCCACCTGTTCTCGAAACTTCTGCAATCTTGGGTCCTGCGACTGCGCTGCTTTAATATTCTCGATCAACGACGACTGTACTTGCAGCTGCATCAACTATCTCCAACTCGAATCTCTGAAAGTCTTCGATAAGCTCCTTCTGTGCAGTCAACATCCGAATTGCTGGCAACCGACTAAGCGCATCCGGCACAATATTAACTTTCCCCGGATGGTACTTAAGATCAAGATCGTAGTCAGCCATCAGCTGCAACCATCTGCGCTAGCTCATGTTAAGCTCTTTCTGTGTGAACACGTACTTCAGGCTTTTGTGATCGGTGAATACTTCGATCCTTTCGCCCAATAAGTAGTGTCTCAAAATCTTCAGAGCAAAAATCACGGCTGCAAGCTCCAAGTCATGAGTTGGGTAATTCTTCTTATGGATCTTCAATTATCTCGATGCGTAGGCTATAACTTTTCCATGTTGCATCAAAACACATCCCAATCCTTTCCCAGATGCGTCGCTATGAATTACCAATCCTCCGGAACTGTCTGGGACGGTCAAAATAGGAGCGATTATCAATCTTTGCTTCAACGCCTCAAAAGCTGACTCACATTTATCTGTCCATACGAACGGTACTTCCTTTCGCGTAAGCTTGGTCAAAGGCTCAGCCAAGCGAGCAAAATTCTCCATGAACCTTCTGTAATATCCAGCAAGTCCAAGAAAACTTCTGATCTCTGCTGCGTTCTGCGTTCTGCCAATCTTGAACTGCTGCAATCTTTTCAGGGTCAACGGCGATTCCATCTCCGGATACGACATGCCCCAAAAACTTCACTTTATCAAGCCAAAACTCGCACTTGCTCATCTTTGCATATAATCTTTCATGCCTCAATGTCTGCAGTGCGATCTTCAAGTGTTCTGCATGCTCTTCAAGGCTCCTTGAGTAGACCAGAATATCATCGATAAACACCACAATAAACTGGTCCAAGAATGGTGAGAAGATTCGGTTCATCAAGTCCATAAATATCGTCGGTGCATTCGTGACTCCGAATGGCATCACTAAATACTCGTAATGTCCATACCGAGTTCAGAACACAGTCTTGCAAATATCCTCTGATTTAACTTGAACTTGATGATATCCGGATCGCAAATCCAGCTTTGAGAATACCCTCGCGCCACTGAGTTGCTCGAATAATTCGCCAATGCGAGGGATCGGGTACTTGTTCATAATAGTCACCCGGTTTAATTCTCGATAATCGATGCACATCCTTCTCATGCCATCTTTCTTCTTGACTAGAAGAACCGAAGCTCCCCAAGGTGAATTACTACTGCGAATCCAACCCTTCTCTAGCAATTCGGTAACCTGCTTTTTGACTTCTTCCAACTCCACTGGTGCCATTGGATAGTACGCTTTTGAGATTAGCGCTGCACCAGGAACAAGATCGATTGCGAACTCCACATCTCGTTTTGGCGGTAAACCCGAGATGTCCTCGAATACGTCCATGAACTCTCAAACTACAGCTGGCGCTTCCTCCTTATCAACTTCCATCGACGAAAGTGTTGGATATAGTGCCCTCAAAGTCAATTATTGGATCGCAGGTACGTGATTGCAATGATTGCGGAGGACCTATACCGGTAGGACAGTCTTACTCGAGATGATAGTATGCTATCTGGTTTGCCTTTATCAGTCGTGTATAGGTTCAGGTGATTGATCACGATTACACTTTGATAGAGCCCTTAGGATCTTGCTTGACTACCAACAGTATGAGGGCGATCATATAAGTGAGAGTTGGGTGGTCTATAAGCATATCCTTAATAGTGGTCCCTAGTCGTGGGAGTTTCGAGACAGGGCATCGATACTCCGGAATAGACTAGTGTATACAGTCGAGACCCCGACGAGGGGCGGTGGCCGGTCTCACAAGCCACTGGTGTCAGTTGGATCACCTAAGATGTATACAGGTGCTCATTGGGTTATGAGTACACCGGACAGGACTCGCCGGGAATCTGCGAGTTGGTATTATACATATCGTCAGATAGCAGTTCCCTGGTGACATGTGTATACGTTAGTTCATCGACCTAAGGTCGTCATTTGTCTCGTGTGAGTTCCCACTGTGCTTTGATTTCTACCCTACCACGGCTCAAAGGAGTCGTGCAAATAGGTAGTTTTTGGGTACAGTCCCGAGCCATATGGAGGCACGTGAGCGGATCGGCAGGGGATTTGTCTCTCCCGGTATTGGGGGTGGAGGTCGCGCTGTGTCTAGGAAAGCCATTACACCAAGTCCTTGGCCAAGGTAGGTGAGATTTACTGGTAGGTACTCCAGTAGTATCTCAGGGTGTTCAGGGCTTGTCTCCGACACGACTTATACAGCTATTGGGGGTCTGACGTTACTAGCCCACTAGGCCGGATATGCGATACTCATAGAAGAACGGACCGGACTGTATATACATTGTCACTGTTAGGCTCAGTAGGGTTTCTGGATGAGTTCGCTCATCAGCCTCCCTTGAGGTCAGTCCATGGGCAGCCGTTACGCATAGCTAGTGCCGCTGACGGTTTGTGGTTAAACCCACTGCCAGGGTACTGACGAGTCATTAGAGTTCCCTACAGATAGTTTCCCAAGTTCGGGCGAAACGTTGTAGAGGCCGTATGGTTTTATGGCAGGGTTCGGAAAATGCACGTGCGTTTACGCACGTGTTATTTTTCGGGCAGATAATACTGGTGGGCTTTGGTTTAAGCCAGATCCATGTATTATATAGAGTAAATATAATATCTTTGTCTCAGTTGCATTTGTATTCGGTCGTAATACAAATGCGGGTATATTTATACAGTTACGGGGTTATCCTGAAATTCGTTTCGGGATCACTTTTGGAAGTTGTCAGTTTCCAGTTTTCTATCAGCCGTATTTTAACATTTGGTTAAATACGGATTTATCTTTTCTTGAGATAAGTGTGGAAGCTTCTAGAAGGTTCTAGAAGTGGTGAGGTGTTTAGTGAGTCATGGTTGCATTTAATGATTCCATTAATGCTTGATAACTAGGTTAATGATTCATCATTTCATTAAGTGTGTTCACACTTTGTGTTTACACTAGAGATATTTTCTTATTGTCACCTCCCCCTCTCCTACACTCACCCCCCACCTCTATATATGTGGCCGGCCCTCCTCCTCTCTCATTCACTCTCACTTGTAAGAAAAAGAAATGGTTGTTGGTTAAAAGATTATGATAGTTTTTGGTGTATGGAATTTCACAGCTCATTTCATTCCATCACCCGATTCCCACGGCAACTTCATTAACCGTTCGTCCATGGCTTTGAACGAAGCGAGAAAAAGTATTCCACTCATTCTCTACATCAACCTTGGTCATCTCTTCTAGCAAACTTGATGACCGAGTTGCCTCGAGTCAGAGGTGGGAGCCCGTTTAAAGATCCGATGATGTGGTGCCACCTGGACGACGGGATCGGAGATCGACGAGATCAGAGCAGCCGCAACGGAGTGTGGGATGATGGTTAAAGAACGAAGGACTCGGATCGTTCGGTATAACCTTTCTTCCCTCTTTGTAGATTGTTAGTTTAGCGTTAATGGCAGATCCGGGTTTTTAGTATGCGATAGCGCCAGTTATAAAAGTTTTTGTTCCGCATTTGGCGTCAGATTGACGGCCGGGGCGCTACCGTAGACTTACATGGTATCAGAGCCACGCCATTAAGCTTTACTAACTTGTGCTAACTCGTTTAAAAGATCGATCGAACTGATTTTTCGAAAATCGCAATTTCTAGTATTAAAGTTTCTGTTAATTTTCAAACTGGTCCAAATGTCATTTTGACCATACCAGAAAATCAAGCAGGGTTTTTGAGGAATACTGGAGAAATTCGACCAAGTGATTCCACTGTTCCGCCGCGGATCCGCGGCCCAAGCATGGGTTTGGCCGCGGATCCGCCGCAGGAAAGTGACATCACTTAGCCAATTTTCTACAGTGGATTCTATGTTAGAAATTATGGTTTCTGGAACTGTTTATTTGGGCCCAGTGTTTTTTACTGTGCGGCAGATTTGCGTGAGGCCCACTTCGGGAAATTTAGTCGATCGAAATTTAAAACGTGTCAGTTTACAGTACTTATATTATATCTCCGACCGTGAATGTCATTTGATCAGTAAACCGCGTCTGATTGCTATAGTTCTTTTAGACGGGTTTGCGAACGTGACATTCGCGTTGATATTCTATGTTGTGCTGTGATGTTGCGGATTTGTCGTGGTGGATAGCAGTGTGCAATGATAGTGCAGTTTGGATTTATTTGTACATTTGATATTGCGGGGCGAGCGTCCAACTTGTGGACTGCCGTCACTGCCTGTTGTATAATATTCTTTTGGGGCACGACTAGGTTGCGGTCGATGTACCTGTTGTACTATTTTTCCATTTCTGTACTAGGTTTTGCCCCGTGACGGAGTGCACGGATATCCGGGTTCTGGGGGCAACGGGTCCGCATCTCATGGCTTTGAGAGGCAGAGGGGCCTCACTCTAGAATTGGCAGACTATTCGCCACACTCGTAGGGGGTACAGGTTGACCCAAGGAGGGGTGCTCAAGCTACCGGATTCCATGAAATGCAGGGTGGTCCATTCACTTTGCTGTAGAGGGCTGCCTCGCTTCAGGTTTTGGCGGGTAACTTGCCGCACCCGTAGGGGTCTAGGTTTCATTGCACAGGCTATCCACACGACAGGGGAACGTCGGGTTTCAGCAGCGGCTCTGTGAAACCCGGGGATCCCAGATTATCTGTATTGTTCTGTGATACTTATTACTTTTCTGTAATGTTGCATATTATCACGCCTGGAGCGATTATTGTATATTGGTTTATATACTATTAGATGTTGTATATGTTTTACACCCGCGCTAGTTCAGTCCCCGCTCTGTCGTTAGTTAAGTAACCTAACGGGTGATGACGGGACCCAGTGACGAATGCGGATGGCATATACGTACATTTTATTTTCGTTCTTTTCTGGTGTGATTATTGATGGGACTGCGTTGATTCTGATCAATGCAAAGTAAAACAAACCTGTTTGGATGTTGTTGGAACAATTTAAAAAGTGTTATTACAAAGATGTTTCCTTTTGTTTTGCACAGTGGTATTCGGTTGGAATATCCTGCACCTCATTCGACGGGGCAAGGGCCGATATCCCTTCACCGGGACTGACCCCTTGGGCAGAAGTTTGCGTCAGGGTAATAACTTCACTATAGTCGATTACATGTTGCTTTGCATCGCGGTATTCAGTGGAATATCCTGCACCTCATTCCACGAGAAAAGAGCCGAGATCCCTTTACCGGGAGTGACCTCTTTAGCAAAGGTTTTCGCCACTATATTTTATAAAAAGCTATCAGGTTCCTTCAACGAGATCAAGTTCATTACGTTAAAGGTTTTTCGCCAAAAACCAGCCGTAGCCCTCCGTCATTTCTTATGGATGGTCAGTAATATTCAAGCTATGTTTGTTGGCTTTCGTCAAGACATAGTGTTTGGTAGTTGCTGGGGTATTCATTTGTTGCATAGATAGATGAGTTGGTTTGGGACAGTCGTATTACCTTGTTGGCTTTCGTCAAGGGTATGTACGGGTGGGTTCGAATTAACAAGATAATGACGGGCAGAACTTGACATGTGTCTTATGATTTGTTGGCTTTCGTCAAGGTCATAAGAACATGGGGTAAAAATCACATCGGGAGTTTCTAAAGAAACTGAAACTTGCCAGGCATGCGCATACCTTCTGGAGTGTGATAACGTGAGTGGATTCCGTCACGTTATCATGCGATAAGAGTTGGATCCCGATTCCCACTGATGAGTTGGTTTACTCTTCGGGCGATCCCGATTGATTCTTCTTTCAGGTTTGAAGGAGAATTTGACAGTACAGTGGGAGGTTTCCGGATTAGATAAAGTGATAACCATTCTGATCTAGGTTAGAGTGCAGGCAGAGTGTTTCTTTTCTCTCTCTCTTTGGCAGCGACCTTTGACCGACCCTAGACTATGACTCAGGGACCAAGTTGACCGAACCTTCTTAAAATACGGGCTTTTGGATTGTCTAAGTTGCATAAGTCATTGCCACTCCTTCTTTTACCCTTTGCATTTCTCAGAACACCCGTATTACTACGGACATCCACTTCCATTGGATAGATCCATCGTATGATTATATACGAACTCGAAGGGACTCCTTCGAGGATGGATCAAGGTTCAGGAGAAATAGAATTGGTTTATTCAGTTGTCTTTTATTATCACCTTCTCTCAGGTTGCGAGGGCTCCTTGGTTTAGGAGAGTACACCTATTACGCTTATTGGATAGTCTTATTCCAAACCATAGGCAGGTGCCGAAAGGTAGGGAATGAAGAAAACCAATTAGCCTAAGTAGGATGTGCAGAAGGTAATATGTAAAGACAAAATAAAGGAATTAGAAAGAGAGCAAAGTAAGTTGCGACTGTTATCATTCACGACCAAACCGCGTACTTCATCGCCACTCCTATTTCACCTTTAAAAGAATAAGGTATTATTCAGTTGTCTTTTATCATCACCTTCTCTCAGTTGCAAGTACTCCTTGGTTTAGGAAAGTACACCTATTATGCTTACTGGATAGTCTTCTTCCAAACCATAGGTTGGTGTCGAACGGTAGGGAAGGAAGAAAACCATTTAGCCTAACGATGGTGTACAGAAGGTAACGACTAAAGACAAATAAAGGGATTTGGAGAGATGACAAAGAAATATACGGTTAAAGTCATGAATTGGATTATGGAAGAGGCATTACTATGAATAACAAGATACCCCTACGAAACATTTTTCATGTTTCAGTGCATTGTTAATGGAAAAATTGTTTTCCCGATTAGATACTTACTCCAGGGTATGTATTTACCAGGTTTCATTCTCATATCTGTATGGTTTTACAGATGATGAGTGGGAGGAAGTTATTGGGAATTAGGTGATCATCCTCATTATATCGGAATTCGTTGTAATTGGTGATATTTGAGGAAATCTCCAGGGTACAGTTTTCAACCTACGACGCACAGGTTTTGAGTTGTTCAACTCAGCGGACTTATACAGAGTATTGTATGTTGTCCTGTGTCCATCAGGACAAAGGGGTAAGTCCTCGTACTATGTTCTGCTTACTTATGACTTCTCTAGTTTTTAGACAAGTGTTTCGTAGAAATATAAGGTCTAAGTTTTGAGAAGTTACGGGTATAAGAATAAAGTAGAGGACCAGATGTCGCAAGTATCGGGATTCTTCAAAGAGATCGAAGATGTAGATACTTGTGATTGATATTCAGTTGATAGTAAAAGTTTTGAAAAACTTGTTTCTCTTTCAGATTACTCATAATTGGATGGATTCCTAAGTTAAGTAATGCTGATTAGCCTCTCTCCATTAAAGTTGATATGCACTGGAGACAGCTGCATGATTAGAATCTGGTTCCAATTAAATAAGTGCCAAAGTTTCTATATTGGATATAGGTGAGTTGTCCGGCTTATGCTTAAAACCAGATTCTGGATAACTCAGGGCACGTTTCTATAATGGCAGTTTGTGGGTTGGCCCAGGCTATGACGATGGTTGACTTTCTACCATCTGGAAGATCAATAGTGATATTGTTCTAAAATCGCCACAGTTTTAGTAAAATGGATTTTTTCAGAAAACAGTAGTGAGAGTATGGTAGAACTGGAAGTGATTCCAGAACTACAAACGATTACGGAAAATTTAGTAGGACCTACAGATTCAATCAGGTTTGACATTCCATTAGCCACTCCGCAGATTTGGTGGGTAACCTCAGACACCCGAGAGGTACTCCGGTAGCCTCAAGGACGGTGACAGGGAGGTTTTCATCTACCCAGACTTGACACTACTGTTGTTCCAGGCTATGAGACCAGATAGGAGGGTTGTTGTGGTCAGTGGGAGCAGCAGAAGCATAGTGGGCAAGTAGCCTATGTCTATTTATAGACTAGAGCAGTTATAGCGGAGATTGATCATCTAATTTTGATGTGACAGTCATGGGTTTGACTTCATCAGAATAGGGGATGGATCTGTTAAGAAGGCAGTAGGGTGTGATGTCTTGGTATTTAGATGACATACACAGATTAGGAAGTAAAATTCCTATACTACGACCGGTTGTACTTTGGTCGTCACACAGTTGTTTCTCCAGTCAGGATATGGATATAATATCAGACATTCTGGTTTCTAGATCTATGGTTTTAGATCTGCATTTGGGTAGTTTCCCAATGTGGGTGCTTTGACAGTATTCTAATGGTTTTTAGAATAGATGACTCCTGGTATGGTGGTGTACCTGCAGGTGATGGAGTCACCCTCTCTAAAGGTGTCTTACAGACTAAAGGGGAGAGGGATGCACATGATTGGCAGATCACTTGCTTAGGCAATTGAGTCAATCATGAGATGTCAAGTACCACACCAAATGTTGTTTTTGCACTAGATGCAATAAGTTTGTATTAATTCAATACTGGAGAAACATAAGAAAGCAGTTTTAGAACATAAGTGCATGTTCTACGGATTTGATGACGGCAGCCTCCTTCGGGAGACGGTTATCATTCCAGGCTTCAAAGGTGACATGGATGACAAAGTGATTGTCAGAGTTATAGTTTTCCCTCTGATGAAGAGGGGCAGTATTATGGACAGGTGGTCCAAGAGGATACTGTGGGAGGCATGGTGCCGGATACTGATTAGGTTCAGTTTTTGATACAGTCTAAGAAGTTTGGATTTGGAGTTCATTTATGAACTAAGGTCCCATCAGATATCCAGACATATTCTAAGACAGGTATTACTCAATTCGGGAGATGGCTTTCTCCGTGAACTTGAGATTAAGAGAGACACAGAAAGAAACATCAGGGCGGATCCACTCACTGAGGCTATTTCTCGAACACAATAGTTTTACAAACGGGCTTTGTGAAACTGATTAATAGAGGAGTTGGGTGTTGGTTTCACACGGGCTGTGAGTACGCGACATCGCAATAATTAGCCTTAAGTGCAAGTGGGAGATTGTTGGATATAGTGCCCTCAAAGTCAATTATTGGATCGCAGGTACGTGATTGCAATGATTGCGGAGGACCTATACCGGTAGGACAGTCTTACTCGAGATGATAGTATGCTATCTGGTTTGCCTTTATCAGTCGTGTATAGGCTCAGGTGACTGATCACGATTACACTTTGATAGAGCCCTTAGGATCTTGCTTGACTACCAACAGTATGAGGGCGATCATATAAGTGAGAGTTGGGTGGTCTATAAGCATATCCTTAATAGTGGTCCCTAGTCGTGGGAGTTTCGAGACAGGGCATCGATACTCCGGAGTAGACTAGTGTATACAGTCGAGACCCCGACGAGGGGCGGTGGCCGGTCTCACAAGCCACTGGTGTCAGTTGGATCATCTAAGATGTATACAGGTGCTCATTGGGTTATGAGTACACCGGACAGGACTCGCCGGGAATCTGCTAGTTGGTATTATACATATCGTCAGATAGCAGTTCCCTGGTGACATGTGTACAGGTTAGTTCATCGACCTTAGGTCGTCATTTTTCTCGTGTGAGTTCCCACTGTGCTTTGATTTCTACCCTACCACGGCTCAAAGGAGGGGTGCAAACAGGTAGTTTTTGGGTACAGTCCCGAGCCACATGGAGGCACGTGAGCGGATCGGCAGGGGATTCGTCTCTCCCGGTATTGGGGGTGGAGGTCGCGCTGTGTCTAGGAAAGCCATTACACCAAGTCCTTAGGCAAGGCAGGTGAGATTTACTGGTAGGTACTCCAATAGTATCTCAGGGTATTCAGGGCTTGTCTCCGACACGACTTATACAGCTATTGGGGGTCTGACGTTACTAGCCCACTAGGCCGGATATGCGATACTCATAGACGAACGGACCGGACTGTATATACATTGTCACTGTTAGGCTCAGTAGGGTTTCTGGATGAGTTCGCTCATCAGCCTCCCTTGAGGTCAGTCCATGGGCAGCCGTTACGCATAGCTAGTGCCGCTGACGGTTTGTGGTTAAACCCACTGCCAGGGTACTGACGAGTCATTAGAGTCCCCCACAGATAGTTTCCCAAGTTCGGGCGAAACGTTGTAGAGGCCGTATGGTTTTATGGCAGGGTTCGGAAAATACACGTGCGTTTACGCACGTGTTATTTTTCGGGCATATAATACTGGTGGGATTTGGTTTAAGCCAGATCCATGTATTATATAGAGTAGATATAATATCTTTATCTCAGTTGCATTTGTATTCGGTCGTAATACAAATACGGATATATTTATACAGTTACGGGGTTATCCTGAAATTCGTTTCGGGATCACTTTTGGAAGTTGCCAGTTTCCAGTTTTCTATCAGCCGTATTTTAACATTTGGTTAAATACGGATTTATCTTTTCTTGAGATGAGTGTGGAAGCTTCTAGAAGGTTCTAAAAGTGGTGAGGTGTTTAGTGAGTCATGGTTGCATTTAATGATTCCATTAATGCTTGATGACTAGGTTAATGATTCATCATTTCATTAAGTGTGTTCACACATTGTGTTCACACTAGAGATATTTTCTTATTGTCACCTCCCCCTCTCCTACACTCACCCCCCCACCTCTATATATGTGGTCGGCCCTCCTCCTCTCTCATTCACTCTCACTTATAAGAAAAAGAAATGGTTGTTGGTTATAAGATTATGATAGTTTTCGGTGTATGGAATTTCACAGCTCATTTCATTCCATCACCCGATTCCCACGGCAACTTCATTAACCGTTCGTCTATGGCTTTGGATGAAGCGAGACAAAGTATTCCACTCATTCTCTACATCAACCTTGGTCATCTCTTCTAGCAAACTTGATGACCGAGTTGCCTCGAGTCAGAGGCGAGAGCCCGTTTAAAGATCCGATGATGTGGTGCCACCTGGACGACGAGATCGGAGATCGACGAGATCAGAGCAGCCGCAACGGAGCGTGGGATGATGGTTAAAGAACGAAGGACTCGGACCGTTCGGTATAACCTTTCTTTTCTCTTTGTAGATTGTTAGTTTAGCGTTAATGGCAGATCCGGGTTTTTAGTATGCGATAGCGCCGGTTATAAAAGTTTTTGTTCCGCATTTGGCGTCAGATTGACGGCCGGGGCGCTACCGTAGACTTACAGAAAGAACACTGTTTGTCGGCCTAGCCCTAAACTCGACTGGCCCGACAGAACTGCTACCTCCAGCAAAACAAACTCTAGATGTCCGGGAATCTGGAAAATCACTTTCTTTGCCCTACAATCAATGTAAGCGTGGAAAGTGCCGAGAAAAATCCATTCCCAAGACAATATCAAAACAAAAGGATGCACCAGAATTGAATAATACTAATGCAGGAAAACATGAACAAGTAGGCTACCGAAATGACTTCATCCGAAGCCAAGATACTGAAGAAGATAAGCATGATAAACGGGATTCAAGCTTGCGATAAAACATGTACTGGTAAACAATGAAACTGAGAGAAGCAAGGCAATAACGAGCATGAAACAAGGAAGTGAATCAAGACTAGAACTCCAAGTTACTTAAATAGATTACCGCATTGTAACCATACTGCAGTTCATAGTTACAATCACAGAACTCCGTCCAAGTCGCCCAAATCCTAGTATCAGAATAGAGGGAACAATAGGGAACCAAAAGTTTTCAAGCCGAGATGCAAAGTTGTTTGCATATCGTCAAGATAAGGGTCAAGAGAAAGGTATGATTCAAGAATCACGATAACAATGTGGCAGGACATGTTCCTAATTACGGGCTTCCTGATTTGTGTATTGGGTCCAATACCCAACTACAAAAGAATCAAACCCGATTAACCTATATCCTATGGCTCTGATACCAAACAAACCCTGTCACGCCCCACTTCCCAGAGTGCGCTACGATCGGCACGTGACAGAGCCAACCATGCAACATGTGGCTAGGAAACATCCATTCACGGTCACATTACGGCTGTCTATAAGATATCAACAACAGTAGAAATAAAATAAACTATCTAGTACATGTCCATATGCCAGAATAAACGAGTCAAGAAATAATATGCGGAAGCAATAAATCCAAGTAACAATAACAATCTGGAAGGTACGTCCCAAATACGGGCTCACATCAGGAAATGAAATGCTGAAAGAAAACTAAACTAAAAATACTAACAGGATCCTCACTGCTCGGCCTGTCGGCTGAAATACTCCTGAACGGCCTGCAACAGAGAGAGGATCTGGGCTATGCAAAACCCAGACGTCAGTGCGTCATAATATCAAACAATAATAAATGAACAGGATACACGAGATATGCAGGCATGAGTATACACAGTAATAGGTGTATAACAGTAACATGAATATGGAACAATGAAGTGTATCGGTGTGTGTGAAGTGCAGTGAGTAATTTAAACTGTGCTACTGGGTTATCTATTCTAAAGTCTTCGCAATTAATTAATGTAATCCTCATCGTAACCCATCGGTCTATGCCCCGTCCATTCCCCACGGGACCACGATAAAATAATATGATAGACTGTGAGTCTTTGTCCCGTTCATTTCCCATGGGACCACGGTAAAATGATATAATAGCCCTTTGAGTTACGTTCAGTTACATTCTTGATTTCCCCATACCCCCAAGTTATGTGTTCAAGTCAGATATTGATAAATCTGAGTCTAATGCCAACACAGGATCAAGCAAGTACAGCTTTGTCTAAATAGACAACAGGATATGTCCGTAGGAACAACAGGTCAAGATTGTCGGCATTAGTAAGAAGATCAGATATCAAGTTAGGCTGTGGTACATCAGGTCATGTCAAGTAGTGCACGGTATCAAGTCAGGTCAAGTAGTGTATCAGGTTATGTCAGGTAGTGCACAAGTATCAAGTTGGTACTCATAATCAAACTGTGATAAGTATGGGTGCACAAAATCAAGTATGGAGTACTAATATAACAATACAATGATAAAATGTGAATGGTATGCAAATAGATATAAAATCAATGATATGGATGCACAATTATCGATTAGGGTTACATTTATAGTTCCAATACTAATTAGGATGCACTTTATTAAACATGGGGTGTTAATATAACAGTATTATGTATTAATGTGATCTGTAAATGCAGCTATATGTGTATTATATGATATGAATGCAAATGGATATCATATAACCGTAAAATGATAAACTGGTAAATACGAAATGTACAATTTAAACAATATGAACTGTTATATTCAATTGGATGCAGTATATTGTAGTATAGTATGTAACAAGATAGGTTTTCATGCACTAGATCTGAAATGATATATACGGATGTCGAATAAATCGATAAAACTGAAAAACAATAATGTGGATTGCAAAATTAATCATTTTGAAGTATCATAATTCAAATAGATATAGATTATAGTATTATAGCATGTAGTAAGATTAACTTGCCTAGACGGAACACGAAACGGATATGTACGGTACGTCCGACATCGGCGAAATGTCACGACGCGCGCACGGCATACGGAACGGGTCCAAGTAACGCACGAGGGTGATCACGCAGGTAAGGTACGTCGTCTGGGTCATTAGGAACGGTAGCGATGTCACGGCTCCGGCGATCTATACAGATTCAAGAATTAAAGAAAGGAAAAAGAAAAGAAGAGAAGAAGAAGAAGAAGAAAGGAGAAGGAAGAGGGATTGGCTTACTGTGGTTGGTGCTCTGTGGTTACAGAGAGGAGGTGATGGTGTCCACGGCGGTGAACGGAGCTCCGGCGATTTAGGGTTTGCTGTTGGGGTTAGGTTAGGGTTTGGGTTGGTTTTTTTTTCTGGATGTGCAGGGTTGGTGTAGGAGAATGCAGAAGAGAGGGAGAGGAGGAAAGGAAGGAGATGGCGATGATTGGTGGAGGTGATCGGCAGCGAGGTGAAGTGGTGCAGGTGGGTTCTCGGGTTGCAGTGGGGTTTATAGGGGTTCTGGGAGAAGGAAGAAGATGGCGGAGGAGATGATGAGATGGAGGTGGTGACGAGGTCGGGTTTTGAGGTCAAGGGGGCTGGCTTAGGGTTAGGGTTTCGAGAGCTATGGTTTTTCTTGTGGGGGGCTCGGCTTAAATAGAAGAAGGAGAAAAGAAGAGAAAAGAAGAGGGAGGTGACGAGAAGCGCACGGCGGTGACCACACTCGAGGGGTGCACAGTGCCTCCGAGAGGAGAGAGAGAGATGCGCGAGAGGGGAGAGAAAGAGAGAAAGAGAGCTGCGGTGTGGGGCCTGGTGTCAGAGAGAGTGAGAGAGGAGAGTTTGTTAAACTGTTAAAATTTTAATTGATAAAATCTTTTAGTTAGTTTTAAAAAATTTTAAACTATTAACGAAATTTAAATTAAATAAATTTTAAATATTAAATAAATTTGAATTTTGGCGGTATACAAAAATATTCCAAAACACGCTCGGGTCGGGTCTAAAATTCAGTTTTAAAATATGAAAAATATATGCGACGTTCAAAATTCAAAATGAATGCTCGGGTAACGAAAATGCATACCCCCAAGAACGGATGCACGTACGTGCGCGTAGCCATCCAAACAAGTCCGTTTCACTGAACGGGACGAGAACAAGATGCGCGGATGCTACGACAGGGTTAGGGGTATCAAGCAGGTCATGCAATGTATTTTTAAAATATTTTGCGTGACTTAAAATGTTATATTGTAAAAATGCAAATGCCAGATAAAATGCGAGTATGCAATACGCATGAAGTACACAAGTCTACGGAACAAGTCAGGATAATTCATAAATATGAACCAAGACAGGTTTCAAGCAAGCGGGTCGGGTCGGATGCTAATACAGATGTCAGATATGTTATTTGCACCAAAAATACAGTAAATCAGGAAAATACCATAATTAAAGAAATACGCGAACTGGAATTGGTATAAATGAACTAAGGTGTTACAGTCTTCCTAGGAGCAGCGCTCGAACCTGGTTGGGACGAGCTGGCGCCACCGGTCTTTCTTCCCTGGGCCTTGGCGCAGCCATGGCAACCATGATTTTTGATTGATCCATGAGGTCTGAAAAAATGAGAAAAAGGTCAGCAACACTGAAACGGCAAAAGAATTTTGGCGAAGTCTAAACAAGTCGTCAAGTACCCTAACTTACCCAAAAAACGTGCAGGACTGAGCCCAGCCAAGCTCAGTACCTGCTCGGAGAGTAGGATATCAGCCCGCTGAATCGGTTCCCACTAGGACACCACCTTCGCCTCGGGGGCGTTCGATTACTTCACTCTCGGGCAATCGGCCCTGTGCCACTGGGTGGGCACAGGCCAATCCTCACCCTCCGGAGGACCGACGAAGAAGAATTTCTCCTTCCACTCATAGGTGGAAGAAGGGACAACCACTACCCCAAACCCAGTCGTCTTACACTTACGTTTTTTAAACGACAGATACACCCAACTCGGCTCTTCCTTACAAGTCCCGAGGTGATTTTTGTAACAAAGAAAAGACAGGAGGAGACTCAAATCGAAGGGGATCCGATCAAATTTTAACCAGAACAGAAACCCAAGGAGGATCCTCCATGAGTTCGTCGCTAGCTGGCTCGGGCAAGACGGAAACAATGGAGCACCGCACAAAGCTCGGATGAGAAGGGCAGACGCATCCCTGCCTGGAATACTTCCAGATACAGGACAATCTCCTTGCTCCGCATCTGGTATGCCCGCAAACCCTCCCTGGCCAAACGGAGTGAATAGCTAGAGGGGATATGGAATCGAGTCCGGATGTCGGAAAGCTTGACCATACGATTCAAGATGGAGGGCGCATCGGGTATTCCCGATGCACACCTTGGGAGCCCTCATCACCGCCCGACGGCGAATAACAAGGACGGCCCTGACTCGAGGGGAGGCACGAGCCCGACACAAAAGATGCAGTAGAAGAAGAACCCTCTCGGCTATCTTAAGCCGAAGAGGAGGAAGACCCGGTGGATTCGGCCCCAGAAACTGGAGCCTCATCGCCAGACTCTACCCCTACTACATCTACAGACACCTCGGAGGAAGGCATCTAACCTGATTCAGGGAAAGGGTCTGCCGAGAAAAATTCAGGAGGTGCACCGGGCAATCTTCAAACGATAATAGACAACTAAGGCATAGTGTTGGCCCTAGGATGGCCCCCTCCTATTTATACACTCCAAAGAGAACATCCTACGACCCAGATCGATTCCCGCCAAAGCGAAGCGTCGCACCCAGCTGCCGTCGAGGCTCCATGTGGCGATCGACCATTGGGGACGTCTCTTCATGGCAGGGTCAGAGACCGCTTGTCGCGCCCGCCAACCAACATTGGACACGTGGCCTGTAGCCCAACTGACGATCGAGTGAAACGGCGCCCCCTCTTTAAAACGCAATCATTTCACCGATTCACTGACATCATCAGGGATACGCGCAAAAATTTAGGCGTACGGTGAGACGTCACGTGGACTCGAAGATCGGAAAGACGCAACTACCAAACGCCCTATCGTCCCCGGACAATCCGCCACGAAGAAATCTCGGCGCCGAACTGAGAAGAGAAAACCAAGCAGACCACTCTCGACCTGACCCATAAATAGGTCGAAACGAGAGTGGGGGGCTAATGATGATGCTCATAAGTGGGAATTCCCCAGATCACGACACGTAGCGGATGACGTGTCCCGGGGGCTACGGAGCTGGAATGCGCCTGATGCATCGGAGACGTTCCTCGGCTCCTCGCCTCCGAGGTTGTATCCAACCTTTCGGAGACCTCCCCGGAATACCTTCCATATTCGCCCAGCAATGAGTCATCAGCTCACCTTCCAGCAAATCCTACAACCGAGCTTCCACGGCCTCCTTGCTCGTCTCCGAGCTGTTGCTAGGGCCGAACTTCCTCGGCCTCCCAGCTCGTCTTCGAGCCATCTGACAGGCCGTGCTTCCTCGGCCTCCCTGCTCATCTCCGAGCCATCTGGCAGGCCAAGCTTCCTCGGCCCCCCTGCTCATCTCCGAGCCATCTGGAAGGCCGAGCTTTTTCGGCTTCCCCGATCAACCGAGAGCGTGGAGCCCCAGCACCCTCCCAATGGCTTCGCGTATCTCGCCAAAGTGAGATATACGCCGCCCCACGTTCCGCGTCCCACACGGGCGCGTTTCCTCATTAATGAGCGGATCTCGCCATCAAAGCAGGCGTGACGAGGGGGCGTAACTGACGACGAGAATCTCGCGCTGGCTCGCTCCTCGCGACCACTATATAAATCCCTCTTCACACGACTCAGGTAACTCGAATGGATTCCAATACGCCGCTATTCTGCTCTTATTCCACGGCAGAAATTTGATCATCGGAGGGCCCTACGGTGGTCATCCACCCCGGGACTTCCTTTGCAGATAGTTCGGCGTCAATACCAACCCACTGAGATCCACACACTTAACCCTCAAAGTAAATCTCAGCCGCATAAAACCGCTCGCACCAGATCGACGGAGGACAACATCTTAGGAAGATTACAACCTCACTCAATTCATTAAAATTAATCAAAGGGAAAAAGAAAATGCAGCGTAGGTTTGTGATGTGATTTGGAGGTATACAATACTTTGTATCCATATTTGGAATTTATAGGCATCCTGCAAGAGACTTCGCTAACAAAACTTTTGAATATTGAGATTGAAGAAATGATATATAACCCTTTTAAATCTTTTTTCATACACTATTCTATCATTAATGTTTCAGAAGAGCATTTTTAAAATTGAAATTTCAATCTAATTATTTGCAAGACACTAAACAAAAAGTACATTCTTTACTTTAAGAAAAAACTAAAATTTAAAATTTCGGTGATAATTGCTCAAATCATTGGCAATCTTTAAGAAGACCGGAACCAACTCCGAAAGGTTTTTACTTTAACAGAAGAAAAAAATTCTTAATATCTAACATATATTTATATCATGTAAGGCACATGTAAAAATTCTAGTGATAGATTAATAGCAACATTTAGAAAAGCAATGCCTAAATGGTTTGAAGCGGCATGGACGGCACAGTCAACACGCTATATATCATTTGTTCTCATGTTTGTTTCCATGGAAGTAATAAGGAAGTATCGGAAATAAGCTTACTTCCGGTACTTCGATTATTAGTTTTGACGGAAGTAGAGTTTGGAAGTTATTTTATAGTGATGAAGTGGATTCTATCTCGCATGATTACTTCCAAAACTTTCTTCCTCTCATTTTGGACATGTATGGTTCTCCGGAAGTTCCGGAAGAATTGAAAATGATTTTGAAGTAGCTTTCAAAAAAGTTGTCATTGAAGCAGACATAAATCTTACTTCTAATATTTATTTGTATTTTTAAAAAAAAATAAAGCAACTTCGTAGGTTTCTTTCATGAACAAAACAAACATAAAGATTACTTTTGGAAGTAATAAAAAAAAGATTAAGTATTTAATTTTTTTTCTTAGCCCTAGTGCTCGAAGGTTACTTCCCATAAAAAACGAATGAAAGAAAATTTGGTAACCCTTTCTTTTTTCTCCTGTTGTAATTGTCATGATGGTTCTTTGTTCCAAGTAGAAGATAGTCCTACGTCTCTTTGTTCCGTTGTCCTGCGGGTTACATCCATTACGTGTGAACTATTTGACGATTTATAATTATGATGATTGTGACATCAATTACTTTAATTTGTTTATTCAAGACGTCAATGATTGAACATTAAACTTGACGAATGAAAATATCCAACTCTGAAGCTGGCTTTGAGCATCTAGAAAAATATAAACCTGAAATTTGGAGTATGTCGACTTTGGACCTTATGTTATGAAAAATGATTACCCTACCCGGGTTAAAATCCGATCACAATTTATCCAAAAGATAAACATCAAGAACCCACTTGTTTGGCTGCAGTATTTAGATGTTGTGGGTCTCGCCATTCTGTCTCTTTGGTACATTGTGGTAGGAATTCAAGTCCGGTAGATAAAATATTGATGTTATATTATGACAGACCGGCAACATTACATCGGACCCAATGGGGGACTTGGGTCCCACACATACCGACCCTCTCTCCTATTAGAAATTTCCATAGCAGAGAAGGGAAATAATTTTCCTTACATCGAGGACAGCCTCCCTATTTACACCTCATTGATGGGGCTTTCCCACAATAGCTAGCTTGGTGGGTTTTATACCAGCCTTATACGCTGTTAAGGCTGATAGAAAAAGTAAAACTCAGCAAAAACCATCCTTTCTTGTTCCTGTAGATGTGTTCATAGTCTATGAGAATTCGGAGGATACCAACTAGTTACCTATAATTATAACAATTTCCTCTTTGCCAGAAATTTGGCATTTGCTTGGAGTGTTGATGTCAGGGCAGCCGGTTGTAAAACTTTGTTAGATTTTTACTAAAGTTTTATTTCATGGCCGATCTCATCTAGATATGGGAAAAGGCTAAACGAGTGGAATGGATACTTCACTTGATGGTCGAGGCAAGGGCAAAAGTTGGGAGGTCAAAGACCCCCCTTCTTCATCTCGTCTGCTGTTACTGTTGCCACTTTGATTGCTTCATCAATGTCATCTTGAAAATGATGCCAAGAAATGATGATGATGAGAAAATGATGCGGCCTATTAAGAGGCGGACCCAGGAATTTTGGTCAGAGGGGACACATCAACAACCATGCATGATAAATTTTTGTTAAGATACTTGACTACATTGTACATTTACGCAATCACAATTTGATAAATTAATATGAGAATAATTAAAAAATGCTAAATTAATATGAGAATAATAATTTTTACAATATATCTAGGTTACATAATTAGGACCTTAAGGTTTTATTTAAAAGTTGTTCTTTTTTTAGTCTTTAATTTGGGACCAAGTTACCCTTGTTCAAAAATACACTAAACAAAATCAAAATTAATAATGAATATTTTGGGATTTTAACTCATGACCTATTTTGGAATCAAATTTGCTTGTGCAGACGCTCTTATAGATTGATCCAGAAGAAATAAATATGTATAACATATATTCAAAATATGCCCGACTTCAATTACAACTAATACTTGGTGTTTTCCCTGAAATTTGAAGGGGGACATGCCCCCCCCCCCTCCCTCCATGTGGGTCTGCCCCAAAGGCCCTGTATCCTATATTGCAAAACATATTTTTATGCAAAATGAATTAGGTTTACAAATATGTAACAATTTATTTTCGGATACAAAGCAATGGCTTGGTTATGTCAATGATAATTGGGAATGCCCAATTCATCAATATCTATTATCTTTACTATTTTAATACAAAGAGAAAGGGTAACCAAATTAAATTATAGGATCTAATGAATCCATTTGGTTGTCAAAAAAAAATTTAGAAAAAAATTAATTATGTTGCCACCTCGATCATATATCATCAAAAAAAAATTTAAATGAACTAATTTTGGATTACTCAATTTAAATTATAACTTAACTAGTACTTTGCATGTGCGTGACACGTGTAAGATGTTTGTAATCTTGGAGATGTTATAAATAATATATTTAAGTTTACAAAAAATTGAAAATAAATAGATTTGTTTTAGTGTTTAAATCTGAAGAGCACATAAAGAATCACAATCCATAAAAGAATTATTTATTAGCCTGAAATTAATGGGGATATTATAAGATTATATCGGTTTGTAAGCTTGTAATTAATATTACCAAAAATATATATAAACATTCAGTACCACAGTCTTTATTTAATAGTATATGCATAAAAAAATTATAAAATGAAGCAAAATTTAAATTTAGGATTCTTTTATGCATGAATGCCCAAAGCATAATGATTCGAGTGTAAATGATTGTGCGAACAACTAATGGTTGAATCAATAATAAAAATCTCTTATTGATCCATATAAAAACATCTTTTCTTTCTTTACTTTCACTATTTGATTTCCTTTTGCCCTACAAAACAATTCAATTACGAAATTAAAAAGGATAAAAGATCATATGTTGGAATTTAAGAGAGAGATACATACATGCTTGCTTCTTCTATATCTCTTTCTCTTTTCTTTCTTTCCTACAAATCTCATTTAGAAATTACTAGTACAATGCAAGTGCGATGCATGCTTGAATACAAAAAGATGCATATCCATAATAACATTTGGTTCATTTACACAAAACACTATATAATCTTTTGTTGTTAAAGATAGTATCACACTCATAAAGAAGATTCCTAAAAATATTAGTAATAAACAGTAAATATTTGTTTGTAGTGTTGATATGGAACTTATGAAAGGTTTAAAAAGAAACATTAAAGAGGATACTTAAATTAGACATTAAATTACTTCTAAAAACAAACCATCCAAAATAGCACATGCATATTTAAACCAATGCATTCTACTTTTTAAGTCACCGTGTTTCCATCATATATACAAAATGCATAAATATACACATAATATGTCTCTATATGTAGTTTCTCATATTCTGCCCCTCAAACCTATAAAAGTTTTTTGAAATAATAGATGGAATAAATTAGCCACACATTCCGATTTAAACCCGGATCTTCTCTTCCAAACTCCAACACCCACCACCGGGCTACCCCAAGAACCTCTCAAATCTACAAAAGTTATAAAAATGAAGAGTCAAAATTCATAAGAGAGAAAGTAGCATCACAATAAACAACATTTTGTACTTGCATTAAAGAGGAAGTAAAGTCAACATTTTGTACTTGCATTAAACACGAATAAGTTGCATCCTGGCATTAAGACAGCTATACTTTCTAAAATTGCGGATTTATCTCCACAATCTTATTCTTTAATGGTTTTCAGCTCTCGTTCCATTGCATTCAACTCTTGGGCAATTTCATAAATCCGCAATTCTTTAAATTTCTTTTTATTTTCTCCCATATTAATTTGTCTGATCATCAAGCAGTCGGTCGATATCTGTTACAAATAAGAAAATTATAGCATTAAAATACATTTTATTAGAGGGGCTTTATCAAGTGCATAATACCATGACCTTTCCTCCTTTTGAGATTATAAAAGTTTTCAAGATTTAATACTTCGAACAAATCATGAAAAAAAATTACAATATAGCGAAAATAATTAGGTTGTAAAATTAACTCACTTTTGCAAATTAGAATCCTCATGTTTGATATAACATATTGCTTTACATGTGCCAAAATCGGAAATAGCGCCTCATTTGCCTTTTATTGTGTGATCGATGCATAGAGCTAAGAAAATTAACCAACATACGATAACTCTTAAGTATATATCATGGCATAATAAATAAAAAATTAATTATATATTAGGGTCAAGAAAACAAATAATTTAGGGATATTGATATATAAGAAGATAAGCATGATATAACAGTTTTTAAGTTGCGAGAGAAGAAAACGGTATCTATGCAGAATACTATATATGTTAAAGATGTTTGATTTTTATGGAACCAAAATAATATCATGAAATTTATATTTAATTGATAAAGTATGTTTCATCCACTAATAGATTTTGAGATTTAGGTCCATAAAAAAGATCAGAAACAAATAATTTGGCATACGAACAATATGATATAAAAGTTTTCAACTACTTATTACCATTGCCGCAAACTTGAGTTGCAAGAAATTAGCACATCTTTATAAACAATATTTTTTGTATGAACTCCCCATCTTCTTGCCTATTTTCCATTTTTAACCAGCACTTTCGGCGTTGCTCAAGAGATTCATCTTGACACTGCAACATACAATTGCCCATGAGAGAAAACATGATCCAGCAAAAATACCCCATCATGTAGTATTGTTTGTCCCTAAGACTTGTTGATGGTTGACGTGAAACTCAGTTTCACCGGAAATTGTTCCCTTTGAAATTTGAAAGGCGGGTTTATATTTTCAGATGGTTCCAAAGGGAACCTAGGGATAAAGCATCTCGTACCAGCAAAACTTCTTGAAAAGATTTCCGCATCAATTATGTTCTGATTAAATGCCTTGCATATTAATCTCGTGCCGTTGCATAATCCCATCATCGGATCAAGATTCCTTAGTAGCATAATTGGTGCCCCTACTTTTAATACCAGCTTATGGGAAGGAAGACCACCTGGTGAAATAGAGTTCAGAAACACTTGTTGATAAAGGTTACGTGCACCATCTTTCACACCATTCAGGAAAATAATAAGTTATTTCATCGCCAAGGAAACATTTCAATGATTTGATTGTTACTCTTATCAACATATTCATTAGTTGGAGTTACAATTGCTCTGTCCATTAGAAACTTCGTGTCATTTGCATCATCTTGTATGGACGGAAAAATTGCTTCAATAAATCTTATGATCGATTCTTGCCCTGTCCATTGCATAGCTAATTCGTTTGGCAATCTGAAAAATTCATCATCGATATAAGGCACATTCCCGTCCCCTATTCTCAAAAGATATTCCGAGAACAATGCATCATCTTTAGCGCTCGTATTTTGTCTTAAGTGGATAATATTTGACATGATTCCAAAGATGTGATTTCACAATGCATGCATTAATAATCTCCACTCTAGTCCCATGTTGTACAACTGGAAATACCAGTCAAAAATCTCCTACAAGAATCACCACTTTTCCTCCAAAAGGAAAATCATTATTCATAATGTCTCTTAGAGTTCTATCCAATGCCTCAAAAGCATAACGGTGGGCCAATGCCTCAAGAGCGTCCGACCTGCATAATAATTCTCCTAATTCAGATTGCTTTATAATCGTGCATGTGGAAGTGGATGCCAAACGAATAGGAACCTTAAATCCAGAATATGCAGTTTGTCCACCTGGCATCATGGTTGTCGCTATACCTGAAGATGTTGACAGTATCAGCTTAGATTTCTTATGAAGATGTGCTAGTATGGCTCTTATGAAGATGTGCTAGTATGGCTCTATATAAAAATGTTTTTCATGTTCCATCGGGACCATCGATAAAGAAGATTCTGTTCTCTTTTTGCATCACGACTTTAGTAATAATGTTGAATGCACGCAGTTGATCATGGTTCAGACGTTGAATGGATTCCAAATCTTCTGCCGGAACATGTATTGACAATTCTTCTTGAATCGGTTGTGGATTACCTAAGGTTTCTACAAAATCTATCATTGTCGTAATCTCCAACACCTTTTCCATACTGCTTTAACAATCGATTTAGATCTTGCAGTAAACGGTTTGTTGTAAATAAGTCACCATTCGAACTCGATGATGGATAAATTTTAGACATTTGTGTTTTAAACTCATCTCATAACTTAAGAACTTCAATAGGATTGCAATAAACCAAAATAATGGCAAACAATCTTCTTAATGTGGTCAGCATATTTGAGCAAGATTTTCTCGAGAATCTCGGATATTGTTGTCGCGCTCTAGTAACCCTAAAGCTTCTACGTCTTGCTTAAAAATAGGATAGAGAACACCATCGAATGTTTTCAAATGCTCAAAAGACGTGGAGCCTCGCATATGATTCAAAAGTACTCTCAAATAGTAAGCGTTCTCCTTCTTGAGGTGAAACTGCATAAATTCTCCCAATGGCACGTAGTTGATTTCTTCTTTTAATCCATTCTTTTTCTGGTTTAGCCCACCTGTAATGTCGTGGAAGTTCACGAAACAAATATTTTCTAGCCTCATGATCTGAAATATTGGTATTGAAATATTCTGTCAGCATAGTTCGCTTTGAACGCTCATCTCCGATTACATCTTCGATAGTTCTGCTGCCAGAGAAATAAACTTAATGTTTATTAGGTAAGTGCACTTGCAAAGGAACAACCGAAGGATAAATTTTGTTTTATGCAAAATTGAAAATTTTCCAAAAATCCTATTGAGGGCACAACCATCGAGCATTGACAAATTGTGAAATCTCATCATTTTCTTCTCCCATACGAACTTGTAGGCGTACATGATCTGGACCCTTGTATACATATTAATAGAGATATTTGATTGAAACAATGCTGGAGCAAATCTCTACATTAATATGACAATTATATTTCTTTAACAACCAGGGATTATATGGGACCACCGATCTATTATCAACATATGAATCCGAATTCTTAAAAAGATACACTTTTCTACCATCATCTCGGCTTCTATAAATCGGATAAGATTTTTTTCCTTAAACCATAGCTTGTACAAATTGTTTTGGGAAAGTTTTCTTACATTTTCCATTCTTCATACAGAGAGCATTTGGACGCAGAACCCCGCAAGGACCATGTATCATTGGACCTTTAACAGTATTATATAACTCCGGCTCTGATTCTTGGTCAGGGATTTCTGCTCTAACAATTTTGTCATAATCATCTGGAGATGTTATCTTATCGGGATCATCAAGAATTAATAAAATATGTGCATGTGGGAGTCTATGTTTTTGAAATTCTATAACATGTACATGTGTCATGTCCCTACCTCAGAATACAGGAAGTAGTGGACCCACAACAAAATACGGGATAGAATACGTAACGGGCGGCAAACACGTATATTCAAAAGGAGAATTTACTCCCGTTATATACGCTAAGCCACCGATACCAACTTGAGCAGCTCAAATATATATAAATATCAACCAACACAAATGAATCATTAGTAGAAACTGTTCACAGCAGGGACCGTGTATTAGAGACCGTTTATTTATAAACGGTCTCAAATAAGTTATCAGAGACCGTATATAATATACGGGCTCAAATAAACGGTCGCTAATGTATTAGCGACCGTTCATTCTAAACGGTCCCTAATGTTCTCTGCACATTTAGCCTGCGAGAGAGCTTTCTCTCTCTCATTCATTTCCAAATTTTTCACCGAGGCCGTGAAAATCTCCTCCAAAGGTGATTTCCCTCTTCAATTTTTCCCCAATTCTTCCAAAAATTTTCCAATTTCGTATCTAATTTCTGTTTTTTAGCTATTGTTGCTGCTCGAAAATTCCTTGTTCGTTCAAAATCCAACGAAAAGGTTAAGATTTCCCCCCTTAAATTATTATTTTTTCAATTAGATTATGAATTGTGTTGTTAGGTTATGAATTGTGATGTTGGGTTATGAATTATGATGTAATTGTGATGTTAGAAAAATTGTGATGAAGTTGTTAGGTTATGAATTTTTCAATTAAATATGAAATTGTGATATAATTGTGATGTTAGGATATGCAATTGTGATGTTAGATTATGAATTTATTTTATTTTGATTGCAACATCTTACGAAAGGATTATAAATGGAAATGAAAATTTTGTTGATTTTGAGATAATATAGAAACCCTAAAAAACCCTAATAACAACTTATAAACCCCAATAAAAAATTATAAACACTAATTACAAATTATAAATCCTAATTATAAATTAAGGTATTTAAGAATCTATAAACCCTGAAAAACCCTAATGACAACTTATAAATCCTAATTAACAAATTAAGATAATCGCAAGTACAAACTATTAAAATCATAAGTAGAGACTGGAAAAATCTAATTATAAAATACTCCAATGTTAACACTAATTAATATATAACATTAATTACAGTAATTAAGAAACCTTAATTAAAACCAGATATTAGTGAATCGAGACCCTAATTAAAAAATGATTAAATAGAAAGTTAAGAGAATCCCTAAAATTTTGATTAGAAACTTAATTAAGGTTTTATTTTTTTATTTAATTAGTAAGTTTAAGTTCGAAAGGTTTTAAACTTGTTTAGAATCAACCTATAGTTTCCCATCTGACAATTTATGTATGTCAATTATTTTCCCCGTTGAATTAATAGGATCACATTATATGTTTGTGAGATTTGAGCTTCTATTCAATTTTTTTAAACGTATGTGTAGTATTCGACGAGTGGATTTGACATATAGTAATTGTTGGATTTGTCCAGGTTGACCTCGATTAAGTAGATCCGATTGACATATAAATTTTTTTGCGGTTGTGTGTGTGTGTGTTATATAAACTTTACAGTTGTAAACACATGTAATCAATTGATATACAAAACATATTGCAGTTTGAATCACTTGTAATCTATTGATGTGTTAGTTTGATAATGTATGCATATTATTGATGGGGAATTTTTTAGTCTCCAAATTTAACTACAAATATACAGCTTATCACAGTCGTATTTGAGAGAGGTGTGTTAACTATTTTTAAACTAAATTAAAATGGTTGTTTTTTTAATAAAAAGAAAATCTAGGGTTTTTGAATTGCTTTTATAATGTGGTGGTTTATATGATAAAACTTCTATTCTTTTTCCTATGTTTAATCAACGATCTGTTAATAAAATAAAAGTATAGAATAAATTATTTGATTTAATCTTATCCCATAAATTATATTATATCATTTAGATTTAATTAAAACCCTAATTCTAGTTTACTAGATTTAACCTAGGTTTAACTGTCTATGTGTATTTGTAAGTCTAAAAACTAGAACTACCATGTCTTAGGTTTTCTCCTACATCAAATTAATAACCAGTTTGAATATTTATGATTTATAGTTATCTCTACCGTCCCCAATTAGATTTCTAGGTGTCAACTATCGCAAACCTAATTAGTTTCTAGATTTCTTATGTACTCCTAATTCTTAGTTAAAGACATCAACTTTTCATTGAAAAAATTAGATGGATTAAGAACAAGAGAGAATAACATAGATCAGAATTGATATTCATATTAAAGAAAAAATAAAAAACAATTGAAAGGCCCACCACAATATATCACAAATCAAAACCCGAGATACAAAGTTTAGCCAAGCAAGATTAAAAATAAACTAAATATCTTGATTTTAAAAAAATAGAGAACTTACAAGTAGTTGATCTCTCAAAAGAAAACCCTAAAATTTATTGCCAAGAGAGAAATATGAAACCCTAAGTCTATACAAGTGCTCATATAGGGCTAAGGAAACTCGGAGAACAAGAAATAGAAAATACAAGAGAATCAATTTGCTAACTATGAAAATCTAATTTAAGAATTTTCAAAAAATAAAACGATGTATCTTAAAACGATGTATGTGCTAAGACGATCGTGGCCATAAAAATTAAAGATGAATGGCCCAGATTATGCGGCTGAACCGCCGCGTCCATGCTTAAACTGCGGCTGATCTGCGGCGCTTTGTTGACTTCGTGGCACGAATTTTTTTGTGCTCGATTCTCTTAATTTGTTGAGCTCTTTTTAGTTATCATATCATGAAAATTATTCTCGTTGCTCTGCAGTTGCGTGGATCTCCGAATTGTTCTCAAATTTGGTATATAATTAAGCAGATTTATTTGTTGTATTTGATTTGATTTGGTTTCTCTGCTGATTTGTTGTTGTGATGATTGATTAAACTCTATTTGTTGCAAGCTTTGCTGATTTGCAATGATATTCCTAAATTTATTTCAAATTTCCAAATTATCCTTTTGATTTTCTGGATAATTCTCTTAAGTCTTCATTATACGCACGTAATTCTTCTTTCAGGACAATTTTCCGTCTTTTTGCTTACAAAGCCTGTTATTTGTAATTGACAAAAGATACCTGGAACAGTATAATATATGATAATAAAATGATAAATGGGTTAGAAAAATGTGCAATAAATTACACCAATCAAATACTCACACGCTTATCTTTTGCTAGTCTTCGAGCAAATTTAGGGTTTCAAACTCTAACTAAACTAAATTATCGGCTAGCTAAATCCTACTCATACTCATATTTCTACTCCTACTCCTATAAAAAAAATAAAGGAAACAAAAAACTGAAAACTATATATAAAGATAGGAATAGATAAGAAAAATACGAAAAACAAGAATTTAAACTTCACTAGATTTTCAGTCATCATGATCTTAATAGATTTTGATGTATGCCGAAAATTACTTTCTTAACATTCTTCCAATCTTTCCTACCCATCTTGCTTCCAAACATGATCATATATCCTTACATGTGTATAAAATCATCTCTACACTCGGAGAATTCAATTCAAACTCGCATACTCTTGCCCTTAGCTTTCTATTACTTTTTAATTGATGATCAAATTGATCGATTTGTTCCTATATTTTTTATGCGACCGTTAATATTTCGTCAGACACTAACCGACCGATTACCGAATGTGATTATTTATTGGGCGTAAATAACAGTATTCTAATTTTGCAACACCCAAGGCACAGAAAATGATCCTAAACCAGTTGGTCTAAGTCATTAGATGATGAAGCACTCTTACTGAATTTTTTTATGTTATCTTGATAATTGCAAGACAGTGTTAATTTTTTTATATTAATTTTTTTCGTACTAGGGCATTAGAGACAAGAACATGATATGTCTCTTATATTATCACAAGCTTGAAAATGTGTGCATGTGCATATAGTAGGGTAGCAACGTTCAAATATTTAGACTCAAAAATAAGCTCCACTTATATTTTCTCAAACCTAATAACTCCTTTATAATACCAGCCTTTTGGGAACGGCTCATGACAACTTATTATTAGATCTATTTAACCATTTCTTTTTCTTATTTTTCTTAAAATCTCTCTCCCTCTCCCTCTTTTATATACATTTTTCCCGTTTTCATTTCTATTTTCTAAATTTTTTTTGAAAACTTAAAACTATGTACAAAACCAACCCCACACTTAAATTTGACAGTGTCCTCACTGTCTACCGCGACCCTTCCCTTGACCACGAACACGACTAAGAAACTAATGATATACATATGTTACAAATGAGGGGTTTTAAAATATTTTCAAGTGTATTCCGGCTCATGGAGATCCATGAGCTCCTCCTCTTGATTATCAGTATTTATTACTGACAAAGTTATAACCAATACTGCAGCAAGCCCAAAAATCAGAATTAGCCAATCAAAGAATTTATCACTATACCCATAGGCTTGGTAAAACACGATAGGACAATAAGACTCAAAATAAAATATCCATGAAATAAAATTTAAAATTTTATTGTGTTTAAAATTACAAGAGTGAAATTGCTGTTTGAAATTTAGATTTTTAAAAATTTACAATTTAATTCTAACGGCAGCAGATTTTTGTATAGTATCCATATGACAACACATAGCATCAAATTTTGAGGGGTTTAATTGATATTCAATAGAATATTCCTCTTTTACGTGCAAAGTGTTAGAATATGATGTGCTAGAGTCATCTAAAGTTAAGAGTTCTTTCTCAAATAATTCCTCAAAAGTTAGCCCATAGAAATTCATGTTATCCACTATACATTCATCTCCTCCCACCATAGTGGGTTCGTCTTCAAACATTTCTTCAAAACTACTATTTTCAAAATATCCATCATCACAATTAAATGTCTCCTCATTAGAAATTACTAGAAAGTCCTCTTCATAAATTCCTTCAAAATCATTGCCCTCTAAGTCAAATTCTTCATCTAGATAAACTTCATCAATTGCATTAACTTCAAGAGTTTGCTCATATAGTTCACTTGGTAGGCTGGCTTTGTGGTTTAAATATTGAGATTAATTATCATATTTCCAAAAGATAATATCATTGAACTGGTTCGACAATTTATCAACGCAATTAAGATTGCCAGAAATGTCCATCCTAAAATAGTTGAGATCTGACCTTTAGAATTGGGGATAGAGTGTGTTTCTAAGACAATGAAATCAACTGGAAATATGAAATTTTCTATTTTAATTAACACATCCTCAATCTGCCCTATTGGTTTTCTAATAGAACGATCAGCCATCTATAAAGTTACTTTAGTAGGTTTAAGCTCATATAATCCTAACTGCTCATAAACTGAAGAAGGGATAAGATTCATACTAGAGACTAAGTCAAGTAAGGCTCTATCTATGACTTTGTCTCCTATAGTGTAAGAAATAGTAGGACAACCGGGATCCTTGTATTTCATGATCTTATTATTATGCAAGACATCACAGGTAGTTTCTACTAGGAAAACATTACGCTTTTGTGCCTCTTCTCGGTACGCATAGCTGTTAAAAATTGAGCATGATTGGATACTTGTTGGATTGCATCAAGAAGTGGGATGTTAGTTTTGATTTATTTGAAATCATCCATAACTTTCTTTATCTTAGCCGCTCGTTTCTTCTCTTTTAATCGTTTTGGGAAAATAACTTTAGGCTCAGTAAATTGTTCAGCTTGTGATGAAGACGGGTTTGGTTTAGGAAATTCATCCGACTTATCGATTTTATTTAATAAGATCTGAGGGTTAGGCTCGACAGGATTTAAGTGTGTTGCGATCACTTGGTGAATTTAGTTATCTCCTATTTGGTCATTCTTCTTTTCTAGTCTTTTAATTTCCTGTTGATTTGCAGCTACAGCTTGCATAAACATGGCAAATTGCTTTTCTAAATTAGTGGAAACTTGTTCTTGATGGCTGCACCTAAGGGGACATTTTTTAGATTGATGAAGGAGTCGTCACAATTTTAACATGGAAAGGGTTCACTGACTTGTTGAACGGGAAAATGTGTAGTTAATTTTTCTATTGATTTCTGAATGACAGCCAACTGGGCTTGCATTCTAATTGTTGCTTCTACTGCATGTATCTCACTCTAAGAATTAGTTGCCCCCTCTCACTAGTGCTCTCCCACTGCATGATTTTGTCGGAAAATTCTTCTAAGAAATTCCATGTATTATCTTCCTGCTTCATCATGAAGTCGTCCTGACATATCGATTCTATCATAAATTTAGACTTTAGCCCATCGTACAATATTTAGCACAACTCCCACTTTACAACACCATAGTGTGGGCATTTAATTAGGAGATCTTTAAAACATTCAAAATATTTCCAAAAATATTCCTCCGGTTTTTGTGAAAAAGTTTTAATTTCATTTGGAAATTTAGCAATTTTTAAATGAGGGTAGAATTTTTTAAGGAAAGTTATAGTAAGTTCCTCCCATGTTTTGATAGTGTTGACTGATACGCTGTAAAGCCAATGTTTAATTTTATCAGTTAAGGCGAAAGGAATGAGTCTAAGTTTAACCGCATAGGCATTTAACGGCTTTAATTTAAATAATTGGCATATATCATCAAATTATCTAATAAAGACGTAAGCGTCTTCTGGTTCTAAACCGTGAAATTTGAGAAGTGAATTAACAAAAGAAGATTTATTCTCATAATCACCGGTGGCTAGCAGTAAGATAATGCAAGAAGGTAGAGATGTGCGAACAAGATAACATCTATCCTGTAGTGTAGGTGTAACGGGAACAAGCTCAGCCATAGTATCTATAAAATCAAGATGAGTCAAACGGTTTATTTCGTCTCGATCCCACACGTGCATACACCGTAAGTTTTTTTATGCAAAAACTAAGATGCAGAAACAAAACTAGAGATTCTAATATATCACAATCAAAGATGCGCAAATAACCTAGATCTAGGGTTTCATAGGTCAAGTTACTAGACCCGCTCTTAACTGCCAAGAGACAATTGCGGGATAGATCCTTTAACAGCTTTTTCATAAACTTGAAGTCAGCTCAATGCCAGTTAAGTGGGAGGGTTCCGCTATACGAATTACCAAAATAGCAGGCCTTAATTAAATAACCACAACTAGTTATATGTCACTTGACACCTCAAAATTGAATCGGATAACCGTTAGATTACCTACAAGCTCCTCTTAACCTATTGAGCGCGATATGTCCTCACGGCTGAAGTCTAGATATTTTTTTAAATTACTGTAAATCAATGCGGATGCTTAGTTGTGATTTGTGAGACCTATGAAGGGTGATGAAATCCCTACCTAATCTGGATTTGGGTTGTTGTCCCTTAAAATCCTTTTAAATATGTAATACAATCTAAAACAATCAAAGATCTAAAATTTAAACTAATTTTTTTATATGGCGCAAAGAATCCTGCAAATATATGTTAGTTGGAATCAAATCGAGATTTTGGGAAGAACGAGATCTTACCTAGATTCTTGATCTTCTCTTCAAGTAAGTTCGTCTCGATTTCTGAAATTTTAAACAGAAATTTTGCAGAATCAAATGCATTGAATGAAATCTAATTTAATCTACAACTAAAATTTAAAACTTAAATTTAAATGTAATTAAACTACACCTCCCCGGCAACGGTGCCAAAAACTTGATGGGGTTTTTATAGTCTCCAAATTTAACCGTAAGTATACAGTTTATCACAGTCGTACTTGAGAATCATTACCATAGAGAGATGCGTTAATTACTTTTAAACAAAGTTAAAAAGGTTGTTTTTTTATAATAAAAAGAAGATTTAAGGGTTTTGAATTACTTTTCTAATGTGGTGGTTTATATGATAAAACTTCTATTCTTTTTTTCTAGGTTTAATTAACGATCTATTAATAACATAAAAGTATAAAATAAATTATTTGATTTAATCTTATCCCACAAATTATATTATATCATTTAGATTTAATTAAAATCCTAATTCTAGTTTACTAAATTTAACCTAGATTTAACCGTTCTATGTGTATTTGTAGGTCTAGAAATTACAACTACCATATTTTAGATTTTCTCCTAAATTAAATTAATAATCATTTTGAATATCTATGATTTATAGTTATCTCTACCGTCCCTAATTAGATTTCTAAGTGTGAATTATCATGAACCTAATTAGTTTCTAAATTTCTTATCTATCACTAATTCTTACTTAAAAGTGTCAACTTTTCATTGAACAAATTAGATTTTTAGATTAAGAACAAAGAGAGAATAATATAGATCAGAATAGATATTCATATTAAAACAAGAATAAAAGAACAATTGAAATAACCACCACAATAGATCACAAATCAAAACTCTAGATGTAAAGTTTAGCCAAGCAAGGTTAAAAATAAACTTAATATCTTTATTTAAAAAAATAGAGAACCTACAAGTAGTTGATCTCTCAAAAAAAAACCCTAAAGTTTATTGTCAAGAGAGAGATATGAAACCCTAAGGCTATACATGTGCTTATAGGGTTAAGGAAGCTTGGAGAATAAGTAATAGAAGATACAAGATAAGCAACTTGCTAACTATGAAATCTAATCTAATTGCTCTGTTGGATATTGTTATGTGCCTTCAGAATCTTCGAAAAATAAAACGAAATATCTTAAAACGATGTATGTGCCAAGACGATCGGGGCCATAAAAATTGAAGATGAATGGCCCAGATTATACGGTTGAACCGCCGTGCCCATGCTTAAACCGCGGCTGATCCGCGGGGCTTTGTTGGTTTCATGGCACGAATATTTTTGTGCTCGATTCTCTTGATTTGTTGGGCTCTTTTTAGTTATCATATGATGAAAAAATTTCTCGTTGCTTGCGTGGATCTTCGAATTGTCTCAAATTTGGCATATAATTAAGCAAATTTATTTGTTGCTTTTGATTTGATTTGGTTTCTCCAACTGATTTATTGTTATGATGATTGATTCACCTCTATTTATTGCAACATTTGCTGATTTGCGATGATATTCCTAAATTTATTCCAAATTTGCTACTTATCCTTTTGATTTTTTTGGATAATTCTCTTAAGTCTCCATTGTATGCATATAATCCTTCTTTTAGGTTCCGTCTTTTGCATCCAAACCCTGTTATCTGTAATAATTCACAAAAGATACCTGAAACATCATAATAAATAATAATAAAATGATAAATGAGTTTGAAAAATATGCAATAAATTACACCTATCAATTATATATTTTGTATCGTCATAATTTGCATGAAACAGATGGGGCGGAAATACATATTTGAAAATTTTGCCAAAGCATTTTCTTCAAAGAAAAGAGCTCGAGATGCTTCATTCCTGACACAGGCTGACCCTGAGATTAGAGCTATATATTACTAGTTTTAAAAAACTTTGTTCATATAATTATTGCATTAATTATAATAAATTAAAATGCGCCGGTACATCTGATCAGGAGCATGCGGGTGCATCAGAGCAGGATGATCCATATGCACACCTAGACGAGCAGTGCATGGACTTGAGTAGAGAACCTGGGGTGTTCTCGGATCTCGTAACAGATGGATTTGTCCATTCATCGCCTCTTCCTCGCAGTTTACAAAATGAAAAACCTTATCGAGATAAGGACAATGCGTGGCCCAGGCGAGATGGGCTGCTCTTCATCCTCAAATTGATATGATAATAGAGGCAGCAGATGTGAGTATCATAGAGGCATGAGCTATAGGGGATAATTTTGCCCAGTTTGAACACTACGGAAGAGGTGTTACCAACGAGATTACCAAATACGATATGCGTGGAAAAATGGCAATTTTGCAATGGGCAAATGGGAAACCCGTAGGTCTGAATTCGTGAGCTACCTATTTCCACGGTTATAATGGTAGTCTCGTTTGAAACACGGACTTCTGAAACGTGGGATTCCCGTTTGCAGATAACCCCTGAGAGGCCTATGTATGGACTTGGCGCTGCCTCTTGATAATACATAACTCAATTAACCATATTTCAACATTACTTGCATACTTATTATATGATATTAATTCATTAATTAATATACTAATAAATCTATATCAATTACAGAAATATTTCGTCTTCAAAGATGATATAGACGGATATTGGACGCATGTCCGGCATGAGATATTACAAATATTTAAGAGATGGCGTCAAAAATTAAAATCAAATTTCAAACAGTCCAATAAATTTACGGAAGATTGGGAACGTTTTGTTGCTCTTCCCTCTACCATTCCTTGGGGACCAGTTTGCTTTTCTCTTATTGTATTGGGATACACTCGAGGCAAAGGTAATATTTAAAAAGATACTTAATATTAATTTGAACACCGAATTTAGATTAATTTAAATTGAAATATGTTATCTTCTGAATATGCAGGCAGAATCAGAAAGGAAAAGGCAGAACTGAGAGAATGCCACGGATCACTATTATGCTGGATCGGTTCCTGCTGATCAATATATGGCTACTTTGGTGAGTTTAACTTTAATTATTTATATGTTCTATGTTTTAAGTTTATCGTTACATATTTTCACGTGTACATAAATCAAATATCCGATATAGGAGAAGGTTGGAAAAAAACCGGGTCTTCCTAAGACTTTGGATGTATTGCACGTGAGAGGGCATGCCAGAAAAAAGAATGGGTATAGCCACTCAATATGTGGTAAGCTTGCATTAATAAATTCTTTTAAGTAAATTAAATACACTTGTTAATTTTGTAAAGAAAAATAATTACTGTTTCATTTACCGAAGATTGAATTCATGGAGGCGGAGAGGAGCTATCGGGAATCAAATTCCGAATTTCTGATCGAAGATCCTCTACCTGCGGAGGTCGAGGTATCTATTATAGAGAAAAATTTCCCTCGCATAAGGGGACACGGTCGTATTCCCATTTACACTGGTTGTGTTAGTCTTTTGCGGTCGAGTTCCAAAGAAACTTCAAGTACGTCGACCGCTCACTCCAACCAAGAATCGGATGAGGCAAGGCGGATTGCCGAGCTAGAGGAGTAGGTCAGGAGTATGCATAAAGCAGACAAGAAAAGGACGGAAGATGAAACAGCATAGAGAGCTCAAATGGAGGCGTAGTGGGATCAGCAATTTTTGCAACAACACGTTCTGCCTTCACAACCGTAGTCAGCACATGGTCCATGATCATCGCAGTTCACATATTACCCTACTCTGACGCATGGACCGTCGTTCTACCCTTCTCCATCACGTCGGTCGTCATACTGTCCTCAGCCACCGCCTCCGCATTAGAGAGGGTAACCCTCGGCCTTCGCTTCCGCCACAAGAACCTCATTACCTTCGGCCTTTGCCATAGGAACCGTATTACCCTCAGCCTACCACGCAGGGAGGGTTACTTGGAATATTTTTTTCGAAGGAAGATTTCGATGATGTGAATCGATACTATTCAAGGCGAGATTCTGATGCCGAGTACATCAGTGAAAGTTAGTGAGGTATGTATTTACTTGTGTTAGTGTAGCTAGCGTGTTGTTTAATTTTGAAAATTATGATTTTAGTTCATGTATTTAATTATTTGTTTGGATTTGCAGGGTTCCGACGCTCGATGACCTAAAATCTGAAGTCTGCTTCAGTTAGCTTCGCAAAAGAATCTTTAGGGTCACCAACAACAATCACTGGGTGTAACGAATCTGAATTTACTGTACGGAATTTTCCAGTTTAATGTACAGAAATGAGTTACAGCCTGAGATTGAGTTATAAGTTAATTTTGTTAAATAACAGCAAGAAATAACTTGTAGCTCACTGGTAAAGCCCTTGCACTGCTGCGACGTAGCCCCTGTGTTCGATTCCAATCAGACACATTATTTTTTTTCTGATTTTTTTTTAACTTTTTGAAAGCCCAAAATTTTACACGTGCAATACACATAAAAATGAAACGTCGAAAAAATCAAACATATAGAAAATGGTTTAAACAGAGAGATGTACAAGTAGCCAAAATCCAGAGCACCAAAGCCCTAGATCGACCTGCCAAATGCCCACTAGGCCGGCACCGACGATCCAATAGTGGCCAATAAGGCCCGGGCTTTGCACACTCGACTTTTGGCCGACCCCTAACTCCCCTGCACTGTTTGATTTCCCTGCAATCAAACAGAGCCCCTTCAATTCACAATTTATCATTTTTTTAATGCATTTTAATTCAACATTTTAATTCCAAAATCCTAATTCTCCACTATAAATACTACTCCATACCCTGGCCCTTCATCATTCTGAAAGTTCTAGCCAAAACTCTCAAAATTTCTTAAGTGCAAGTGGAGTAAAAGAGGAGTTAGCAAGCGATCAATTTCCGATGAGAATAGAAGCAAATTCCGGCAATTCCGCGATGCTACGATGACAACCCTCTCTTCTTCAACCTTTCTTTGACCTAACTAACTTGTAAGTCCCTTCCAATCTTCTTTCCTCATCTTTAAAATTCATTTCAAAATGTATATCAGTAAGTAGAGTTAATACCGATATCTTTTTCAAAACCCTAGAAAACTTCTATATACCAACAAAAGACAAGTTTTACAATAAAATACCATGAACTTTCCAAACTAAGTTATTATCACTAAAATAACTCAAATCCATATATTTTAAAAATATAATAAAATTATTTTTTAAAAATGAAAGAATTACAAGTTTCAATAAAATACCATCAATATACCAACAAAAGACAAGTTTTACAATAAAATACCATGAACTTTCCAAACTAAGTTATTATCACTAAAATAACTCAAATCGTTAAACTTCACATCCATGAAAACCCTAAATAATATAAATAACTTCTCGAGATTTATTTTGAAATTTTATTAAAAATATTTTTCATAAAACCCACTCGAGTTATATAAAACAATATTTAAGAACTTTAGTAAATATAGGTTTAAGCGGGATCAATCCTCTTGAGCCCCAAAGAGTCGGAGAAAATGAGTGCTTGCTTATTTAAGGTAGAAAACTTAACGGAGTTATCAATGCTAATTGTCTTGGAAAAAGACACAAATCCTGCCGTCCATGTGCAGCAGTTACCGATAACTCTCGAACCTAGTTCAGGATCTAAATCAGTTACAAATGTCTGACTCAGTCTGAGTCTAACTCAAACATGAATCCGAACTCAAATTAGAGTCCAATTCAAATATGAATCCAAAGTCTAACATGAGTACTTGAACTTGAACCTGAATACCTACTTCAATATCAAACCTAAATACTTTACTTGACTTGACCGAACCATGGTTATAACTTTACATGAATTCATGACTACATGATTACATTCTGAACCTGACTACTTGAACAACTTGTATCCATGATTTCGGCAAGACTTGTAAATATAATCTATACAATACATTACGCAGGGATAACGGAATAGATTGGTACGGAATGTATTAACGTGGCACGAGATTGTCACTTAAAAGACATCTACATGAACTCTCATGCCGTTGTCCCATGGGTTTTGACGGGGCCTTATACTACATGTTACCATAATCCACGGGATAAGATGGACTCCTTTCGTATAACAAATACCTTCTGTACCAAACTACAAACAACTACGCTAGAATAACAATTATATACTTGTACAACTTACCTGTTCAATTCTCATTACTGTTATATTCCATTCCTTCTTTTGGGACTTACCGAGCACCAGTTCGCTGACGACATTCCTGTCTATTTTCTTTCTTTGGAATGTTCGTCAGAAGAACCGGACTCTCAGGAGATCGAGCCTAGCCAGGAAGACATGGACCAGCTCACCGCGCTGCAGAACTTCTAGCTCATCTTGTACTTATTTCAGTTTGTATGCCACTGTTTAGTCATTGCTTTATATCATTGTATCTTTCCTTTTCAAAACAGTTGTATTGTAAAGATGAATATTAATAAAAGTTATTTATTTTATTTCTCTTGTTATTCTTGTGCATTTTATGTATATTGCTTAATTATGCTTAATGTATTTATTTCTTAGTAAATACGTTGCGGGCTTACCACGTTACTGTTTCCGTCTATTGGAAAGCGAGGCGTGACAGGTTTTGTTGGCGGCTTATGCAGGTCAGTTCTGCATGAAGTCCTAAGCAATATATATCATAAGAATTATAAGAATTAGCAACTATACATTCCTTACATTTCGAATTCCTTGAATCTTTCCTAACCTTTCTTTTCTATCAAGATCATGGGTTCACCAAACAACACGAGTACCAACGTCAATGGCAACACTCTACCGCCTACTCTATCACTACCACCTACCGTTGCAGCTCCCATCAACGAGCAAATGGTACTGCTTGAGACAATCAAGAGCCTCCTGGAAGGTCAACAGCAGCAGAATGCTATCCTCATGCATCGCCCAGAAGCCGAGGAACCCGGAGTCAAGCAATTTTGGGTACTGCACCCGAAACATTTCTCAAGAAAAAGAGACCACTGGAGACGGAAGAATGGGCCCAGTCGATAGAAGATGACCTGGCAGCAGCACAAGTGCCAGAGATTGCTTGGGTGAGAGTTGCGAAGCTGCAACTAACAGACAATGCCAGAGTCTGGTAGAAGGCTGAAGAAAGCCGTCTTGCCCAACCGATTGAATGAAAGACGTTTCGCGATATGTTCGACGCGAAATACTTCCCTGAGACTGCCCGTTTCGACATGGAACAACAGTTCATCCACTTACAACAAGGCTCGATGTGGAGCAAGTCCGTGGATGAATACGATGCTGAGTTTACCATGCTTAGCATGCAAGATAATCTCTCAATATTTAATTCCTGATATCACTTACTACATTGCTAACACAAGGCCGTAACAGGTTCGCGACGCACCTGATTTCTACTGCTGAGATCCGGGCACGACGATTTCAGCAAGGGTTGGACCCAGAAATCCAAGCTGCACTCGCTACAGGGGATTTCCCAACCCATGACTGTAGGGTGTTTTTCGTCCCCCCATTGAGATGGGAATACGCGCGCTTGTCAGGCGCATTACAGATTCCCCCTACCTAGGGTAGGCTGGGGTTTATTGATTGCGGAGATCCAAATCTCCGGCAGCCGCGGACTAAGCCGTCGTTAATTACCCCTCGCTTTTGGAGCGAGGGAACCTCATATTGACGGGTTAAACTGATCATGCGAACTCAATGTGTAGTGTTGTGTTTTGAAGGGGTTTGGGATATATCGGGGGTCCCGCAGAGTTTTTACGAGGGTCCCGCTACCCGGATAGTGGGCTGGGGGTCAAGGGGGCTAGCAGCCCCCTTGCGGGGTGCGGGGCAGCGCCCCGTTAGAAATTTTTTTCTAACAGGGACGGTGTTATGGAGTGTATATGTATCTATATATATATACATGTATACATATATATAAAAAGGGGAAAAGCGCCCAAAGGACGCGTGGGGCCAGCGCCTCACGTGCCTAGCACGTGAGCGCTGGGCGCTTAGGCGCGAGCGCACCATGTGTCCGACACGTGGGCGCTGGGCGCTCGAGCGCGAGCGCACCACGTGCCCAGCACGTGGGCGCTAGGCGCTTGAGCGCTAGCGCACAACGTGCCCGGCGCTGGGCGCTTGAGTATTGTGCGCTTAAGCGCAGGCGCACCACGTGTCCGGCACGTGGGCGCTGGCGCCTGAGCGCAAGGCGCTCGAGCACAGGCGCACCACGTGCCCGGCACGCGGGTGCCGGAGCGCAAGGCGCTCGAGCGCAGGCGCACCACGTGCCCGGCACGTGGGCGCCGGGCGCTTAGGGAGCTAGGTGCTCGGGCGCCGGCGAGGAAAAATGGCTTTTAGTCCCAGAAATAGGATTTAAAATCCCAAAAAAGGATTTAGAGTGGAGTTAAACTCCTAAGATGTTTTGGAGTTGATGAAAGGGGTTCTTCTTCGGACCCCTGGATCTTCCCCAAAATAGGGTTTTCGGAGATGGGCCTCCTTCTTCCTCCTCTGTTGGCCGGATCGTGAAGATCAAGAGATGTGAGATTTTAAAAATCTCTTCTTTTTGAGATCTGATGGTAGATCCAAGTTCCCCTTTGTGGGTTTTGTGGTGAAAAACTATTTAGTTTTGAATAAGGAAGAGTAAAACTCTTGATTTAATTCAAAAGAAAGAAGGTTTGGAACCTTCAGAAAGGGGGAAAGAGGCACAAACCCTAGATTTTGAGGGGAATGAAAAGTCTATATCTTATTCATCATTATGTTGCCTTATATAGGCTTACATATTTACATATAGCCTCTTGGGCTTTACAAAATGGCATTTTGCCCATCCCATGGTTCATGTGCCATTTCTTTTTGCACATAAGCCATAGGCTTTACAAAAATTTAGCTTTATGCCCCGTTCATGCATAAAAAATTACATAAAAATTATTTATTACATGATTTTATTGTTGGCATGAGGAGGTTGGCCGCGGGCTCGACTTGGACATGGGCCCGCTTGACCTGGGCTTGGGCCCACCTGGCTTGGAGTTGACCTTGACTTTGACTCGGTCAACCGGGGTGCAAATTTTGACCCCAACAATGATCTCGCTTTGAAGGCTGCCCGACGCTATGAGGCGGTTGTGAAGAAGGGAAGACCACAAACTGCCGTTGTGAAACGCCCTGCCACACAGATGGCAGGAGGAGCCTCTTCCAGACCAACTTTTTCACCCAGGAGACCGGGAGGATCATTTAACCGGCCTAGTCCAGATTTTTGTTTCTACTGCAAGAGGAATGGACACCTGGCAAAAGACTGCAGGCGTGCAAATGTCCTGTGTTTAGTTTATGGCGCATCCACTCATGCCATAAGAGCATGTCCATATCGACTCAACCCAGCTCCAGCACCTAGACCCGCAATCATAGTTCCGCAGCGGCTAGCTATTCAGGCTCCTACACCTCGTCTAGCTCTCCCTGCACCACCTCCATGCCGACCTCCTGCACAACCTTCTCGTCAATTCCATCAGACACAGAGGAACATGCTTCAAGAGCAAAGATACATGCCACAGAGAAAGATGAATGTGCCTCCAGTAAGGACGAATGTACCCAGATGTCGGGTTTTCACAATAACGGTTGAGGAAGCCGAAGCCACTGGCCAAGTAATCACTGGTAATTCCAAATCCCTTCATCTTTTCAATCCTTGTATACCTATATATTTTTCCTGTATCTAAAAGCAACCTCACACAACTTAGGTGCTATACTAGTAGTATCCCTCCCTGCTTTAGCACTTTTCGACACTGGAGCATCACACTGCTTTATGTCCCAACGATTTATGAGAACGCATGCGATTCCCATGAAGCCACTCATTTCAAGCTAGAATGTCAGTTCCGGGAATGGAGTCTTGAAAGCAACTATGGGGTTTGATCAATGTCCAGTTGTAGTTTGCGGACGAGAATTCTACGCGAATTTTAAAATACTGGACATCTCAAACTTCGATGTTATGTTGGGAATGGACTGGCTGGGAATTTTCTATGCTACGATTGACTGCCGTTAAAGGAAGGTAGTATTTGAGATACCAGATCACCCAGTCTTCTACTTCAAGAATGGAGATAGAACTTTGGAGCCAGGAATCTTCCGTGCTAAACCAAAGAATGCAGAAGTGTTTACTCTACCGGCGGAAGAAGAAAAGCCAAAGGTAGTTCGAGAGTTCGAGAATGTGTTCCCTGAAGATATATTAGGTTTGTTTCCTTATCGAGCTCTTGAATTCAGCATTGACTTAATACCCGGTGCACAACCGGTAATCAAACCTCCGTACCGGTTAAGTCTAGAAGGATTAAAGGAGATCCGCACTCAGTTGGACGAACTCCTGAAGAAAGGTTGGATTCGTCCCAGTACTTCAAGCTGGGGATCTCCGATTTTACTGGTGAAGAAAGAATGTTCATACAGGATGTGTGTGGATTACAGAGCTCTGAACGAAGTGACGATCAAGAACAAGTATCCACTACTGCGCATCGATGATCTTTTCGATCGGCTGAGTAGGTCTTGTGTATTTTCGAAGCTAGACATTTGTTCGGGTTATCATCAGGTGAAGGTCAAAGAGTCCAACGTTTCGTCGACGACATTCAGGACTCGATATGGTCATTACGAATATCTCGTAATGCCATTTGGAGTGACCAATGCACCTGTTATTTTTATGAATCTGATGAACCGAGTTTTCCGAGAGTACTCATACAGGTTTGTTGTTATTTTCATCGACGACATCCTGGTGTATTCAAAGGACCGGAAAGAACACGTCGAGCTTTTACTGATTGTCTTGGAGACATTGCGACAGCATCGGCTCTATACCAAATACAAAAAATGTGAATTTTGGATAGATCAAGTCGGATTTCTCTGACATATCATTTCAGGTGAAGGAATCTCAGTAGATCCAGCTAAGGTGTCAGCTGTCAGCGAATGGACAACACCAAAGACGGTGAAAGATATACGAAGATTCTTGGGATTAGCAGGATACTGCCGAAAATTCATTAAAGGTTTTTTGAAAATTGCAGCACCCCTGATCAAGCTCACATGTAAAAATGAAGCATTCATGTGGTCAGAAGCATGTGAAAATGTTTTTGTAGAACTCAAATCAAGATTAACTTTTGCTCCTGTTCTCATAATACCGGATCAATATGGAGGATTTGTTGTGCATTGCTATGCGTCCGGTAAGAGATTAGGATGTATTTTACACCAGCATGAAAAAGTTGTAGCATTTTCATCAAGACAACTAAAGGTTCATGAGCGCAACTAACACATGATCTAGAGTTGGCAGCCGTTATATTTGCACTTAAGATTTGGCGCCACTATATTCTAGGAGAAAGAATGGATATATACACTGACCATAAGAGTCTGAAGTATGTATTTACTCAGAAGGAATTAAACATGCGGCAGAGAAGATGGCTAGAACTCATAGCAGATTTCGACATCAACCTACATTATCATCCAAGGAAGGTGAATGTAGTTCCTGATGCACTTAGCCGCCAGCCATTAGCAATGAATGTCACCGCTCAGTGGAAGCAACAGCAAGAATTGCACGGATTGGCAATCGAAGTAGTTATGCCAGGTAACGCTTCGTATTTGATGAACTTACGAATCCAGTCTACTCTTGTCAATCAGATCAAAGCAGCTCAAGCAAATGATACCAAGCTACAAAAGATTCGAGAAGTAGAAAGTGAACTTCAAACTGACTTCATCATCCACGAAGATGGATCCTTGCGATATGGAAATAGATTGTGTGTACCAAATGGCTCAGTTCGAGAAGAGTTGATGAAAGAAGCTCACAGCTCTACTTATTCTGTAGACTCCGGTGGTACAAACATATACAACGATCTACGGCACCATTACTGGTGGTATGGAATGAAGCACGAAATAGCCAGAAGCATAGCCAAGTGTTTAGTGTGTCAGCAAGTGAAGGCTGAACATCACAGAATTGCTGGTCTACTTCAGCCGTTACCAATCCCAGAATGAAAATGGCAGCACATTACCATGGACTTCATGACTGCCCTTCCTCGCAGCACGAAAAGTAACGACGTAGTATGGGTTATTGTGGATCAACTCAACAAGTCGGCTCACTTTATTCCCTTTCGAGTTGACCAATCTACCGAGACGTTAGCAAAGAAGTACATGGAGGCAACCATGAATCTAAAGTAAGATTTAATCTCAAAATATACTATATTGATACCCATGAACTCATGCAGGAAATTGTGAGATTATATGGAATACTAGTTTGCATCGTCTCCGATCGTGATACCAGATTCCGATCACAATTTTGGCAGAGTCTGGAAGCTAGCCTGGAAATGAGTCTGAACTTCAGCACGGCTTACCATCCAAAAACGGATGGACAGTCCGAGCGAACAATTTAGATTCCGGAAGACATGCTAAGAGCTTGTATGTTAGACTTCGGAGGTTCTTGGGAAGATCACCTATACTTTGTGGAGTTTTCATACAACAGCTACCGAGAAAGCATTAGAATGGCATCATTCGCAGCTCTCTACGGAAGAAAGTGTCATTCACCACTGAGTTGGGACGACGTTGGAGATCGTGAACTCCTTGGACCAGAGATGATCGTGGCAACTGTGGACGTGGTTCGCATGATTATGGAAAGAATGCGCATAGCTCAAGATAGACAGAAGCATTGTGATGATGTAAAGCGCCGAAATCTGGAGTTCCAACCTGAAGATCATGTTTTCTTAAAGATTTCTCCAAACCGAGAAGTGATCCGCTTTGGTAAGAGGGGTAAGCTCAGTCCCAGATACATAGGACCGTTCGACATTCTCGAACGGGTCGGAGAAGTAGCATACCGTTTAACACTACCACCCTTATTGGAAGGAATGCACAACGTGTTCCACATATCTGAGCTACGAAGATATGTGAGCGACCCCGGCCATATCCTTGATCTCTCAGAGCTCACGGTCCAGACTGACCTGACTTGCGTGCAGCAACCCGTTGAGATCCTAGACCGAAAAGTGAAGACACTGCGAAACAAGGAATTAAACTTGGTCCGAGTGATGTAGAGAAAAAATTCGCCAGGAAAATCAACATGGGAACGAGAAGAAGACATGCGTGCAAGATACCCTCACTTATTTATAAATTAGTCCCGGTATAAATGTAAATTTCAAGGACGGAATTTTTATAAAGAGGGTAGAATGTAACGACTCTGAATTTACTGTACGGAATTTTCCAATTAAATATACAGAAATGGGTTATACAGCCTGAGATTAGTTTATAAGTTAATTTTGTTAAATAACGGAAAGAAATAACTTGTAGCTCACCGGTAAAGCCTTTGCACTGCTGTGACGTAGCCCCTGTGTTTGATTCCCACCAGACACATTATCTTTTTCTGATTTTTCTTTTTAAATTTTTGGAAGCCCAAAAGTTTACACGTGCAATACACATAAAAATAAACAGTCAAAAAAATCAAACATGTGGAAAATGGTTTAAACAGAGAGATGTACACGTGGCCAAAATCTAGAGCACTAAAGCCCTAGATCGACCGACCGACCAAATACCCCATTGGCCGGCACCGACGGTCCAACAGTAACCAATAAGGCCCAGGCTTTGCACACTCGACTCTTGGCCTACCCCTAACTCCCCAGCACTGTTTGATTTCCCTGCAATCAAACAGAGCCCCTTCAATCCACAATTTATCATCTTTTTAATGCATTTTAATTTACTATTTTAATTCCAAAACCCTAATTCTCCATTATAAATACTACTCCATACCCTAGCACTTCATCATTTTGAAAATTCTAGCTAAAACTCTCAAAATTTCTTAAGTACAAGTGGAGTAAAAAAGGAATTAGCAAGCGATCAACTTCCGGCGAGAATAGAATCAAATTCCGGCGATTCCGCGACGCTACGACGACAACCTTCTCTTCTTCAACCTTTCTTTTACCTAACTAACTTGTAAGTCCCTTCCAATCTTCTTTCTTCATCTTTAAAATTCATTTCAAAATGTATATCGGTAAGTAGAGTTAATACCGATATCTTTTTCAAAATCCTAGAAAACTTCTTCTCTTTAATATTTTTTTTCAATCTAACTTGTACTCATCACTTGTAACCTTAAATCATAATGTTTAGAATAAAATTTTAATCAAGAATATCATGTAAAATAACTTTAATTTAAGTTTTTCGTTTAAATACCATGAACTTTATATATCATCTTTTATTGTTTTGCTTAAACATACCTTTAGGAATATTTCACGAGGTAACAACCTACCATCAAATACACACATGGTTCCATAGCACGATACCTCTTTATGTGAATTTTTCTATGAGCACAACTTTACAAGAAAATACCATTTACTATAAAACATGTTTTCTTTTAAATTGTATTTTAAATTCCTTTGCGATTATGCCTCTACAACCTTTTTTGGGGGACCCGCTATTAGATGTTGTGGATCATCGCACATTCTTGGGCTAGTAGAGCGAGATGCAGACCTCCTCACGAAACATTCGGTCTCGAAAGGTTTTAAATACGGTTTTTAAGAAAAACGCATTTTTCTACTTAAATAAAAAATTTAATTTTTAATAATTATATAAATATTACAAATCCATATATTTTCAAAATATAATAAAATTACTTTTTAAAAATGAAAGAATTACAAGTTTCCATAAAATACCATTAAGCTACCAACAAAAGACAAATTTTACAATAAAATATCATGAACTTTCCAAACTAAGCTATTATCACTAAAATACCTCAAATTCTTAAAATTCATATCCATGAAAACCCTAAATAATATAAATAACTTCTCGAGGTTTATTTTGAAATTTTATTAAAAATATTTTTCATAAAACCCCCTCGAGTTATATAAAATAATATTTAAAGACTTTAGTAAATATAGGTTTAAGCAGGATCAATTCTCTTGAACCCCAGGGAGCCGGAAAAAGTGAGTGCTTGCCTATTTAAAGTAGAAAACTTAACGGAATTATCAATGGTAATTGTCTTGGAAAAAGACACAAATCCTACCGTCCATATGTAGCAGTTACCGATAACTCCCGAACCTAATTCAGAATCTAAATCAGTTACAAATGTCTGACTCGGTCTGAGTCTAACTCAAATCTGAATCCGAACTCAAATCAGAGTCCAATTCAAATATGAATCCAAAGTCTAAAATGAATACTTGAATTTGAACCTGAATACCTACTTTAATATCAAACTTGAATACTTGACTTGACCGAACTATAGTTATAACTTTACATGAATTCATGACTACATGACTGCATCCTGAACCTGACTACTTATCCATGGTTTCGGCAAGACTTGTAAATATAATCTATACAATACATTATACAGGGATAACGGGATAGATTGGTATGGAATGTATTAACGTGGCATGAGATGGTCACTTAAAAGACACCTACATGGAGTCTCATTCCGTTGTCCCATGGTTTTGACGGGGCCTTGTACTACATGTTACCATAGTCTACGGGGTAAGATGGACTCCTCTCGTATATACAAATCCCTTCTGTACCAAGCTACAGACAACTATGCTAGAATAACAATCATATACTTGTACAACTTACCCGTTCAATTCTCATTACTGTTATATTCCATTCCTTCTTTTGGGACTTACCGAGCGCTAGTTCACTGACGACATTCCTGTCTATTTTCTTTCTTTGGAATGTTCGTCGGAAGGACTGGACTCTCAGGAGATCGAGCCTAGATAGGAGGACATGGACCAGCTCACCGCGCTACAGGACTTCTAGCTCATCTTGTACTTATTTCAGTTTGTATAACACTGTTTAGGCATTGCTTTATATCATTGTATCTTCCCTTTTCAAAGCAGTTGTATTGTAAAGATGAATGTTAATAAAAGGTGCTGTTTATTTTATATCTCTCGTCATTCTTGTTAATTTTATATATATTGCTTAATTACGCTTAACGTATTTATTTCTTAGTAAATACATTACGGGCTTGCCACGTCACCGTTTCCGTCTATTGGGAAGCGGGGCGTGACACTGAGACATACCTTCACCTTAATTTCAATTTGGGGAATGTCTGCTGATGGGGCACTGGCCGGTTATCGACTTGTTATCAGCTAGTGCTACATCGGTAGGTATTTCCCAAATTGGAATTGAGATTAAAGTATTCTCGGCGAGTGATGTTGGTGATTCTAAAGATACTTTTAACTGATGCAGACTTCAGACTTTATGTCACCGAGCGTGGTGATGCATGTTTAAAATTCATATTGAACATTCGTAGGGTTTTTATAAGTTAACGGCGCAAGTATTATATTTTGGCGATGATAACGGTTGAAGTTAGTGAGATACGTATATATATGTGTTGGTAGTAGCTAGCGCGATGGTTAATTTCATAGATTATGATTTAAGTTCATGTATTTATTTGTTTGTTTGGATTTGCAGAGTTCGCATGGGTTGAGTGAGCTTGGATTGCGCGCGATTTGGATAGTTTTTCCTACATATTGTGTTGTTTGAATTCAAAACACTATTGTTGTATATGTTTGAGTTAATATTGTGTGATATATCGTGTATCGTGGTTATATGTTGGTTTGTTCATTTGAGTTGATATTGATTGTTGGATATATATCTGTAGGGTTCCTAGGCACTCTCAAGAGGTCTCACATGGCATCGATCATGCCAATTTCAAAAATTACGGTGCCGAGAAACCCTAGTCTACGGATCGTTTGCTAGAAAACTAGGCGAAAAAGCTAACTAGTTAACACTTAACTAAGGGATACGGATATACAACCTTTGTAGATCCGTTTGTCCACCTCCATAGCTCCATGAAGAAGTCATCTCCGCTGTACAAATCCGAAATCCGGGCTCTTGCGTCGGCTTCATCGGAGAAGAAGCGGGCTAGGTCATCGACGACGTACCGAAGATGATCTACGTCGAGGCATCGCTAAATCAAGCTCCGACTTCATCAAGTCAAGAAACTTATGAAGAAAACACACTCTACTACTTGGCAAGAGGTAGAGGATGAAGAAATAGGAAGTGGGTTCAATTTAGAATTGGATTTCTCACTCTTTATCATCAATCACCATTGATGAAGAAAGCTTTTTCTTCATGAAAGAAGATGAAGAAGAAGAAGAATATTGTGATAAGATAAAGCTATGATAAGTTAATTGAAAAAGAAAAGAAAATGAATTCTTATCATAAAATTAACCATGGTCAAGTGTAGAGACTAAACTAGGGTTAGTGGGAATGGTTAGGGTTAAGGATGAGATAAGAATGGTTGACTTGATCAAAGCTTCATGAAGCTTCAACTAAAGAACAAATAAAGCCACCATTCTTTTCTCTTTTCCATTTATTTTCCAAAATGTATAAACAAATAAATAAATGAATAAATAAGTAATGGAAAATAAAACCCTAACCACTCTCACAACCATGGTTTAATCTTCACACAAAACACAAGTTAGCATGCATCATCAAACATGATACATACAAGTGCACAAAAATATATCACATATATAATGTGCACAATCCAAGTGAGAAAATCCGTTTAAAGTGAACCAATACTAGTTAGTGCAAAGTAACATATCAAATATATAATTATGCATTAAATCATTAAATCAACACTTGATTTAACGATCCGGTCATATCGCATATAACCGACTAGTATCCAATGTATCGTCTTATCGAATCAACCCTCGATTCGATAACTAGGTTATATCGCATATAACCATACGACACATTCATCGCGAGAATGGAATACGGTATCACATACACGTATTATTCTCGGTCCCGCACATATCTCATATGCGCTCCTATTTCGTTTCGCTTGAGCCAGGAAACCTCTGTGTAGGACTCTAAAGACTCGTCAATACGCCGGCGATCATATCAAACACCCACAAGCCGCAAGCGGTCTGCTAAACGTAACGGCCACCCGGGTATTGAGCGATCTGAAGATCGACGAGCAAGCCCGCTCACACTCCAGTGAATCCAACCAGTAACACTACCGTACAGTCCGGTCTGATCGTCTGATATGTCGCATATCTTGCCTAGGGGTGGTAAACGTCAGACCCCAATAGCTCGATAAGTCATGTCGATATGAGGTCTATAACTGTTCGAGAAACTACTGGTAACACTTACCAGTAAATCTCAGCAACCCTGGCCAGGGATTTCCTGTTATAGCCAATCGAACACAGCGCAGCATCAACTCCCTATACCGGGAGAGACGAATCCCCTCCTATCGCTCATTGCCTCCATGTGACTCGGGACTGTACCCAAAAACCACCGTTTTGCACGCCCTCTTGGACGTGGTAAGATGGAAATCAAAGCACAGTGGGAACCACACAAGACTCTATGACGATCTCGGGTCAACAGACTACCCTGTACCAGTGTCACCTGAGAACTGCCATCTGACGTGAGGTATAATACCATCTGGGAGTTCTCGGCGAGTCCGTCCAGTGTACCCAGTCTCTACTGAGCACCCGTATATCATCCCTGATGTCAAACACCAATGGATATGGGATCATCCATCGCCCATCTGTATGGGTCGAGAAGGTATACGCTAGTCTACTCTGGTATATCGATGCCCCGTCTCGATACACCCACGACTAGGGACTTTGAATGATGTACTTATGGACTACCATGTCCCCACTAGTATGATCCGCATCATAGTCCAGGTAGTCAAGCACACATCCTAAGGGCTTTACCAACATGTAACAGAGAGACAATCAGTATACACGTTAAGGTAAAGATCAACCAGATAGCATACTATCATGTCGAGCAAGAAAGTCCTCCCTATATACGTCCCAGCATCCACTACAATATACATCAAATGTATAGTAATGGCCTCTAGGGCATACATATAACTAACAATCTCCCACTTGCACTAGGGCCATCTGTAGCAGTGGTTGTAGTATCTCATACTCAACCATCCCATAAAAGTCTCTCTCTGGGAACAGGCCTTTGTGAGTGGATCCGCTGTGTTGTCCTCTGAGTCTACTCTCCAAACCTCGATCACCCTGGAGATCAACTATCTCCATGATCAGGTGATACTGCCTTAGAATATGTCTGGATCACTGATGGGACGGACGTTCCTTGGCATAAGCCACAACTCCATTGTCACACAATGGGAGGAACTAAGTTCATCTCATGAACCAATATACACCCAAATAGCCTCTTTGGTAGCGTCTTAAGTAGCGATGTATCCAGCCTTTATCGTCTAGTATGCCACGGTATTTAGCTTGGAACTCTTCCAACATACCGTCCCTTTACTGAGGGTAAAGACAATGCCTGTGACTGACACTCAGTCGTCATTATCACCCTGGAACACTTCCAGTGATTCTCCCCAGGATCGATTGATACCATCTCACTATAACTAGTGAGTATCCTAACATCCATTTAGATCTATCTCATAGATCCAAAATCCAGGATTTAGGAGGTATCACTTTGATCCTATATGGAGAATCATGGTGATAAGCGGAGATTGATCGAGCGTAGTATAGGAAACTCGTTTCTTATCAAGAGTATGTCATCCACGTACTCTACGAGGATCGTCACCATACTCCCTACTACCTTTTTGTTTATACAAGGTTCATCTACCATTTTGATGATGTCAAACTCTTTGACTACTTTATTAATAACAGATGTTCCAACTCCGCGATGCCTGCTTTATCCTATAAAGTATCTTGCACACGTTTCCGCTGCTCCCACTGTTTACGAAGCCCTCTGGCTGTGTACTTATAGACGTCCTCTTCTAAAACATCATTTAGAAAAGCAGTCAAGACACCCAACCGCCAGATATCGTAGTCATGGTATGTAGCCGTGGTAAGTAGGATCTGGATGGACTTAAGCATAGTTACTTGAAAAGGTTTCATCATGATCCACGCCTGGTCGATGACGAAAAGTTTTAACAAGTCTAGCTTTGAAAGTCTCAACTTTTCCATCTACACCAAGTAATCTTCTCAAGATTTACTTGCTCCTGATGGGGATTTAACCCTTCAGATATAGCAACCAAAGTCCATACTTTGTTGGTGTATAAGGATTCCATCTCAGATCACTAAGCATCCAGCCATTCTTACAGAGTCGTCACTCTCGATGGCCTGCTCGAAGCTAGTTGGGTCATCATCTCATGATGCAATCCTCGCTCCCACTGTCATAGAGAAACCGAAGTAGCTCTCAGGTGGGTGAGGAACCCTACTAGATCGGCGGAGAGGCTGAGGTTCGTTGGTTTCTATTGAATCCTTCGGTTCTACCAAATCATCTGCTGTAGTTTGCATAGCTGGAACCTTTCCAGTTGTACATAACAGATCTTGCCTCAAGTTTGTCCGGATTATGCTTTTAGACATAGCCCGTACAACCCCAAATCTTAACTAACTTAAGATATGGGCTCTTCCCTTTCCATATCACATATGAAATGGTAGGCAACTGATTCGATTCGAACCCTATTCAATAGGTATGCAACTTCTCAAGTGCATAACACCCAAAAGGAAATAGGTAGCTCAGTATTACTCATCGTAGAGCACACCTTATCACATAGGGTGTAATTGCTCCAGCCCGATATACCATCGTGCTATGGTGTATGCGGAGGAGTAATGCTGAGAGAGAATCTCATTCTCCTTTAGAATAGTCCAGGAATTCTATGCACAAGTATTCTGCTCCTTGATCTCATCATAGGACATAATACTTATACCCGTATTCTGGTTCTCTACTTCTGTCTTATATTCTATGAATATCTCAAAAGGTTCAGACTTGTGTTTCAACAGGAACATAGGTCTGAATCTCGAAAGATTATCAGAGAATGTAATGAAGTACAAAGAACCGGTGTTGGCATGTGTAGACAGGGGACCTACATACATCAACATGTATCATCCCAAGAGTTCACTAACTCTTTCTCTGCTTCCAGTAAACAGAGCTATGGTCATTATATCTTTGTGACATGACTGGCGAGTTTCACAAGATGTAAATTCAAACTAATTTAAATATGCATCTTTATGTAACTCTAGCGAGTTGGGTCATATTGATATGACCTAGTCTACAATACCTCAAGAAGGATTCGTTCATTTCTGAACTCTTCCTCTTGTGTGTGTTCCGTATACTTAAGAACTGTAGTTTGATTTAGAACATCAATGCTTTTAGATAACGTGCCTGAAACGATCAACTTTTGATATAGGAAATGTTCAAAACATTATCCAACAATACAAAATTATATCCTTTCTTTACTAATAAAGAGAGAGATATGATTTTGTATATCAGGTTCGGTATCTAATAACATTCGTTCAGAATCAATGTATTGGTAATACAGGGTGACAGTGACCGACAGACTTGGCTGCAACTCTTGCCCCGTTTTCTGCCTCATGAAATTTATCACCCGTTCTCAGTTCTCTACCTATCTGTAGCCCTATGTAACAGATTACATATCTGGGATCCTGATCTGGTATCACATACCCAGGACGTAAAGGACACTGCGAAACAGTTCTATATAATGAACACACCCGAAGATGATGCATCATCATGCACTCTCCTCGTTTGGGCGGCACGGGAATTCTGGTAATCCCCTATTTCCTGCTCTGTCTTATAACAATTATAAGTTGGAGCGGGACCAACGTTCCCCAGCTCAGTATAACAAGCGGGTTCGGTCAATATTCCGTTTTATTATCTTGATTAAGGCGTGATATGGTCGCTACCTGGAGAGAGAGAGAAGAAAACACTCAGCGTGCGCTCTGTCAAGAATAGATTGGTTATTATTTTATCTAATCAGGATGGCTCCCACTGCTTTTTATCAAATCTTCCTTCAAACCCTAAAAGGAAAGACTAGCCGGGATTAATTACACACTACAAGTTCGCCAATCTTTCAGCCAGGCCAGTGTCGGTACTTTGAGGGAGGTCCCCCGTGCTTTCGCACGAACCTAATTAATGTAAACCTCATTTTCCCAGAGGCGTAACCTCGTTAACACCTTTCTAGACACCTACTTGATCGGCTAATTGTAATGTATAAAACTCTCCCAGGAGTAACAATTACTCGCAGCGGGTATCGGGATCCAACTATCTCATAGAAGGTATGCAATCTCATTGCAAATTTCAACACTTGAAATTCCCGATAATATTTTGCCCCTAACGTGCTATGACCTTGACGAAAGCCAACAAACCATAGCCCGCTAGTCAAGTTCAACCCGAACATTTCTTGATCGAATTAAACCCACCCGCACGACCCTTGACGAAAGCCAACAAAGCCGCACGACTACCCTAATCCAATCGCATCGTATGCTAGCAGATAAGCTGCATATAGCTACCGCACACTGCACCTTGACGAAAGCCAACAAATGCAGCACGAATACTATATACAACTTATCTGAAATGACGGAGGGCTACGACAGGTTTTTCTGAAAACCTTTTGCGTAATGAACTTGATATCGTTGTAGAATCAAATGATTTTGAAATGGAGTGTTTTTGAGGCTTTTCTAGTTTTGCTAAAGGAGTCACTCCCGGTGAAGGGATCGTCGGTCCTTTCCTCGTCGAATGAGGTGCGGGATATATCATATATATCACTGTGCAAAGCAAAAACACTTAAAAGCAATCAAAAGACAAACCGAGTTTGTAGCATCTGCCAGTTATTGCTAAAGGAGTCACTCCCGGTGAAGGGATCGTCGGTCCTTTCCTCATCGAATAAGGTGCAGGATATATCACATATACCGCTATGCAAAGCAAAAAACTGTAGCTACCTGTTTTATTTTGAAATTCGATTCTACAACATCTTAGGTTTCTTTTATTTCATTAATCTCATTAATGAAGTCCCATCATTTAAATACCTAAACATTACAGATAAATACGACGTACACTTATGCCATCCGCATTCGCCTCGATGTCCCCTCGTGCACCGTTAGGTTAGGTAACTAACGGCAGAGCGGGGCAGGGCTAGCACGGGTGTAAAACATAAGTAACGTCTATATAATATATCATATATACTATATACTGTATCTATCACAGAACATCATACGATCACATCACAGATATCGCAGCAGAAGAAACATATGAAATATTGGATATTCTAGGACGTCCGTGTTTTCAATACGAGCCAGTATAAAACACGGATTCCACGGTCGTGATGAATAGCCAAACACACACCCCTAGACCCCTACGAGAGCGGCAAGCAACCCTACCAATTCTGGAGTTAGGAGACCCGGACTCGACTCCTCGAGTTGGTCTCCCACTGGACCCCAGAACCCGGTTACTTATGCCCTCCTCCTTGGGCCTATCCTAGTGCGGAAAAGTAAATAATATACAAAGGGTGACAACTTCCGCAACCTGGAAGTGCCCCAATAAAAGAATATTACATACAAGTTTTTACATAAATGAAAATGAAAAACACTCATCTCACATAAAAACCCCCGGCTATTCAAACACGACGATCCAATATAACATATCCAGCAACACACATAACATCACATGTCATCAACGTAAGTAAATATGCGCATCCCAATTGTCGTTGACATATTGCAACGAAACCGGCGATATCACATTTTACACTTACGGTCACAGAAAAGAAAGTGTAAAACTACAACAGTTGGAATCCGCAACCACCTCAGACATCGCATGCCTGACCAAATGAATTTCTTAGACATCGCATGCCTAACAATTATAAACCCCGCATTTTAGTCTCTTTATCGAAAACACTTTTCAATACCAAGTCGGGCAATTCAACAGGATTCCCGACATTTTGATCGAATGCTCGTCGCAAACTTCAGTAGACGGCTGCACCCCCGATACCGTCGACGAAGTGCACCAAGGCGGAACACCGCTACCGCGTGCATCCGGAGGGATGCTTTCGGCGACGGGGTTCTCCTACAGTCACTTGGTCGGGGCTATGGAGTGAGGCTGTCTATTAAGTTTACCCGGCGAGTATCCGCGTACGCTACGTGATTGCGACGGACTTTTGATCACATCAAAATTCCGTGGCAACCGATCAAGTGAGACTAAACTGCTATGTTTATAATATTCATTCAGTTATCTCATAACCTTTTTGTGAATTCCAATTATTGTATCCCATTCCAGATAAATAGAAAATGTTAAACTTTCCGATCGAACAATCGAACACCCAAGTTTTCCAATACAGATCAACACATGAAATAAGTCTAACAACATTTCGTTCGTGCCTCAGTACCAACGGTCCAGCCGTAGAAGGGTCAAGCCAACGCCTCACATGTGGCACGCCGTACTGCCCCAAACTCGAAGGTTCAAAGGGCAGTTCAAGACGGTCACATAATCGAGTTAAGGTTTGTTGTCTTCTAGAGGGTCCATCGAGTTACTTGCACTACTTAGAACGTCGTTAAACTGCGGAAAAATCCAACACTTGGAAATTTCCCGACAGGGGAAAAATTGGGTATTTATATCCGGTCAAACTTTTTAACATATTCTAAAATTTATCCGGAAAGCCACACAGACAAAATTTGATACTCCGATCGAAACACCGAATCCCCAAAACAACTCAGAAAAATTCAACTCTTGAAAAATTATTAAAAATACCCAGAAAGTCCAGCACTATCTATTAGGAGTTACTGTGTAAGATTCGCTGACCAATGATGCAGTAAGGCCGCGGATCCGCGGCAGGTTGATGGAGTTAGACAGTCGAACTTCACAGTATCTCTTAAAATTGCCTGCTGATTTTTCTGCATATTTTTAATTCACAAAAATCCCTGTTTTTAGAAAAAGGACAGAGAGCATGTATAGGTTTGGGTTTTCGGGTCGTTCGGACTTCCAATTCCGTCTGGACTTCGCCTAAGGCTCTAGCTAGGCTCTGATACCACTGTAGGGTTCCTAGGCACTCTCAAGAGGTCTCACATGGCATCGATCATGCCAATTTCAAAAATTACGGTGCCGAGAAACCCTTGTCTACGGATCGTTTGCTAGAAAACTAGGCGAAAAAGCTAACTAGTTAATACTTAACTAAGGGATACGGATATACAACCTTTATAGATCCGTTTGTCCACCTCCATAGCTCCATGAAGAAGTCATCTCCGCTGTACAAATCCGAAATCCGGGCTCTTGCGTCGGCTTCATCGGAGAAGAAGCGGGCTAGGTCATCGACGACGTGCCGAAGATGATCTACGTCGAGGCATCGCTAAATCAAGCTCCGACTTCATCAAGTCAAGAAACTTGTGAAGAAAACACACTCTACTACTTGGCAAGAGGTAGAGGATGAAGAAATAGGAAGTGGGTTCAATTTAGAATTGGATTTCTCACTCTTTATCATCAATCACCATTGATGAAGAAAGCTTTTTCTTCATGAAAGAAGATGAAGAAGAAGAAGAATATTGTGATAAGATAAAGCTATGATAAGTTAATTGAAAAAGAAAAGAAAATGAATTCTTATCATAAAATTAACCATGGTCAAGTGTAGAGACTAAACTAGGGTTAGTGGGAATGGTTAGGGTTAAGGATGAGATAAGAATGGTTGACTTGATCAAAGCTTCATGAAGCTTCAACTAAAGAACAAATAAAGCCACCATTCTTTTCTCTTTTCCATTTATTTTCCAAAATGTATAAACAAATAAATAAATGAATAAATAAGTAATAGAAAATAAAACCCTAACCACTCTCACAACCATGGTTTAATCTTCACACAAAACACAAGTTAGCATGCATCATCAAACATGATACATACAAGTGCACAAAAATATATCACATATACAATGTGCACAATCCAAGTGAGAAAATCCATTTAAAGTGAACCAATACTAGTTAGTGCAAAGTAACATATCAAATATATAATTATGCATTAAATCATTAAATCAACACTTGATTTAACGATCCGGTCATATCGCATATAACCGACTAGTATCCAATGTATCGTCTTATCGAATCAACCCTCGATTCGATAACTAGGTTATATCGCATATAACCATACGACACATTCATCGCGAGAATGGAATACGGTATCACATACACGTATTATTCTCGGTCCCGCACATATCTCATATGCGCTCCTATTTCGTTTCGCTTGAGCCAGGAAACCTCTGTGTAGGACTCTAAATACTCGTCAATACGCCGGCAGCAGGTGATGATCATATCAAACACCCACAAGCCGCAAGCGGTCTGCTAAACGTAACGGCCACCCAGGTATTGAGCGATCTGAAGATCGACGAGCAAGCCCGCTCACACTCCAGTGAATCCAACCAGTAACACTACCGTACAGTCCGGTCTGATCGTCTGATATGTCGCATATCTTGCCTAGGGGTGGTAAACGTCAGACCCCAATAGCTCGATAAGTCGTGTCGATATGAGGTCTATAACTGTTCGAGAAACTACTGGTAACACTTACCAGTAAATCTCAGCAACCCTGGCCAGGGATTTCCTGTTATAGCCAATCGAACACAGCGCAGCATCAACTCCCTATACCGGGAGAGACGAATCCCCTCCTATCGCTCATTGCCTCCATGTGACTCGGGACTGTACCCAAAAACCACCGTTTTGCACGCCCTCTTGGACGTGGTAAGATGGAAATCAAAGCACAGTGGGAACCACACAAGACTCTATGACGATCTCGGGTCAACAGACTACCCTGTACCAGTGTCACCTGAGAACTGCCATCTGACGTGAGGTATAATACCATCTGGGAGTTCTCGGCGAGTCCGTCCAGTGTACCCAGTCTCTACTGAGCACCCGTATATCATCTCTGATGTCAAACACCAATGGATATGGGATCATCCATCGCCCATCTGTATGGGTCGAGAAGGTATACGCTAGTCTACTCTGGTATATCGATGCCCCGTCTCGATACACCCACGACTAGGGACTTTGAAGGATGTACTTATGGACTACCATGTCCCCACTAGTATGATCCGCATCATAGTCCAGGTAGTCAAGCACACATCCTAAGGGCTTTACCAACATGTAACAGAGAGACAATCAGTATACATGTTAAGGTAAAGATCAACCAGATAGCATACTATCATGTCGAGCAAGAAAGTCCTCCCTATATACGTCCCAGCATCCACTACAATATACATCAAATGTATAGTAATGGCCTCTAGGGCATACATATAACTAACAATATCGTGATTATATGTTGGTTTGTTTGTTTGAGTTAATATCGTTAGATATATCGTGCGTATGTGAAACGCGATTGTTGCGCTTAATATATTAATTGTGATTTTGTATATTATTGTATGTAATAATGGTTTTTCTGTAATTTTTTAAAAATTAAATAAGTATTAGCGACCATTCGTGCTACAGGAACGGTTGCTAATACCACTATTAGAGACCGTTAGCTGATATATGAAACCGGTAATAATTTGTTGAGTGTCCACGTGTCAGCTTATTAGAGACTGTATTGAACGATCCATAATAATTTATTAAAAATTGTTTGTATTATAGATGTCAGCAACCTCTCGTTTTGCGACCGTGTATTAGAGACTGTTTAAATCATGAACGGTCACTAATACTCTTTAGAGACCGTGCACTTGGTATTAAAGACCGTATAAAATGGTCTCTAATATGCACAATATGCAGTAGTGAATAGTTGTATAGATTCGTACATCAAGTACTACATGTTAGGAAATAAATCAAGTTAAATATAACAGGATGGAATATGGAAATAATAAGATGTAACCATGGAAGACACAAGATATCAGGATATAAATGAGACAAATAGATACCCGGTATAAGATAAACCTGATGATCTGTCTTCGAGACACTCTGAAGATAATCCTAATCAGTAATTCAGAACGGCAGCCGTCTGATCTCCAATATCTTGACATGTAAGCCTAGGGTCGTCAGAAAGCTGCCTAGCAAGTGGTAAAATGAAGGAAATCGTGCACATGTGTGTATACAGGGATATAATGTATAAATAAAATGCATATGGATATAGTTTAAGATAAAAATGTATATGTATGTGGATTTAAAATATAATATGTGAAATATTAGATTATAAGTCAAGATATAAGAATATCGGAATAATGTCAAGTAATAATCAAGTTACCAGAGGTAGGTAAAATGGATGTCAGGATGAATCGGGACATGGCTAAAGGAGTATTGTGGAAGTGGACGGCAAGGATACTCATATCTTGGGGTATCCCATGACTAGCCGGCACGTGCATGTCAAGCATAACCAGTATCCTTTAATCAATATTCAGTAAACCAGTATCCAGTGATCAGTATCCCATAAAACGTATCCAGTAATCACGATAAACACGATAACAATAGACGTAGTGTGGAAATTATCCAAGAGTACGAGTATTCGTACTTTCCACTCTCCAATAAACCATTAGTCAAGTCAACATAAAGATCATATCGGTAACAAGTATCAAGTTCAGGAATAAACTAGTATCAAGTCAATAAAAAATAATTATATAAAATCAAACTGGCCAAGTACTATATGTATCAAGTAATAACACGTGTGTTGCAAGAATCACGAATAAATGAATATCAGTTATTAATATGGATTTTGAGTATCAATATAACATGACCAGGAGCTGACTTGCATATACCCCGGTCATGTCCAATACCAGCACCTGAGTATATGTAGTCGTTCAAGAAAGTTTAAATACCTTATTATTTAGTTTGTGAACGTCATTGATATTTAATTTATTATTGTTTTATTTAGTTTGTGAATATGAACTACCTCGCATATACCCCGATACCGTCTTATACCGGCACCCGGGTATACGTAGTAGCTCACGTTAAGTTTTTAAACGGTTTGTTCTTATGTTTGTGAAAGCCTTGATAGCTAGTGAATAATAATGGAAAGTATCCCATGCATATCCGGGACCATGGCTCCGTTACTCCTGGAGCTGAATCCAAGACGTACCGCTAGGAGCTAACAGTGAACATTGTATTACAACTCGGAAACTTTAAAAATATTTTCATGGAGTAGAAAACAGTATCATTACAGCAGCGAGCTACCCGGACTAATATAGCTGGGCCTAACGAGCTGTAATATTAACAGTGACATTACGGCAGTTCAGCTACTACCCAGACCTACATGGTTGGGTCCTACATTTGATACCATAAATAAGATTTTCAAATCTATTAACCGAATCTACCAAGTTCTTTCCCCATCCCCGGTTGTATCGGTTTTATAAATGGAATTAAATAAATTGAAACATGTTCTCATATCAACATTAAATTCTCGGAATGTATCAGTAATTGTATCAATGTTCAGCGAGCTTGTCACGTTCAGGTAAACCATGTCTTGCCATGAAACTTACAAATATATAAATCATGTCTTGAAATATATATATATATATATATATATATATATATATATATATATCATGTCACGGTACAGGTGAATATATAATTCTTGTCGTGAAATAGGTAAAAATAGTGTCATGTCAAGCTCGTGGCAGCACAATTACAATTGTCAGATTGTAAAACCCTAACCCTTAACCCAACTGACGTTAACATGTTTTCAGATTTTAAAATATGGTTATTGGAAATTTTAGAAGTATAAAATTGGATTAATTATCACCAGAACGACACTTCACCAAAACCGCAAACCCTAATTCAAGGTCCAGGCCGCCCCAGGCGGTTTTTAACATTTTTCCTGCGGCTAAATTGTAAAATTAGGGACTCGGGTCTCTAGTGTACTCTCATATGGGTCTGATTAGCTAAATAGAATACCTCAAATATTTTACAGAGGTCATAACTTATTCCAGATTTGATCTAACCCTTAAAACTTTATAAAACCCCTAGTTTTTCATGTAAATTAAGTTAAAGACGTACCAAAAATCGGATCTTTACACTAATTTAAAGGAAAATGGATGATTTATGCTTGTAAAAGGTCACTAGGTATAATTGGGTTGCTTTACTTTAGAAATTTGGAAAAAGGGCCAAGTTTGACAATGAGGGTTTAGATTTTTGGTGTAGGGTTTGGACTTGGTGTATGTGTGTATGAGAGGGTAATTTAGGGTTACCCTATTTCGTTCATATGTAATATGATATTAGAACTAGATGATGAGTTACACAGCCCAACAATTAAAACTCACCAAGCAAATAATTATATTAACACAAATCAGGTATCTATAAAATCAATTTCAAATCAAAAACTAAATTGATCAAACATAAATAACAATTAAATTAAACACTTGCCTAATTCTTCTCATCTAGTAATCAAGCTAATCAATTATATAAAACCTAATCAAGTTATCAATTATATCAAAGAAATCAAGAAATCAAGAGAACTATTTACAAGTCAGGTAAACAATTGATTAAATATATAAAATAGTAAATAATAAAAATGAGTTAAAACACTTGCCTCCATCTATAATTTTCTCTTTATTTCCTTCTTGAAATTTCGGTAAAACTTGGATTGACTTTATGAGAAAAAGAAAGAAAGAAAAGAAAAGAAATAGTTTAGGGCCTGTTTGGTTTGAAGGATTTATAAGGATTCTTGAGTTTTGGATTACCAAATCCTAGGATTCACAAATTTTGTGTTTGGTTGGCTTGGATTACAAATATGGATTTATATGGATTGTGTGATGGGGTCCACAAAAAAGATGGATTCCAAAATCCTTGAAAAATGAATAGATTCTTAAGGATTTCTCACTATTTGGTGGCCCCCACATGTACTTTAGTTATTAAAAAATTTCTCCTCTCTCTATCTCTCTCTAAAATCCTCAAATCCAAATCCCACTTTCTTTTCACCAACCAAACAAAGATTACAAGGATCTACAAATTCAATACTAGGAATCCAATACCAACCAAACAACAAATTACCAAATCCAGAAATTTTCAACCGTACTATTTTGGAATCCAAATTTCATAATCTTGCAACCAAACAGGCACTTAGAGAAGAGGGGAGAAACCTAGAGAGTGAGAGAGGGGAAGAGCTTTAAAGAGAGAAAGAGAGTGTTCTAGAGAGGGAGAGAGAAAGTGAGATATTTTAGAGAGAAAGATATTTTGAAAAGAAAGCGAGAAGAAAAATGTGTTGGAACAGAGAGAAAAATTTAGAGAGAGCGAAAGATAATTTAGATAGAAATTTAAAGAAAAAGAAAGAAGAAAAGAAAATAATTTTAAAGATAAATCTAGAATAGTAAATTTTTCATTTTACGCCCTCAACTTTCAATAATTACACATGAATCCTTATATTTGCATAAATAAATCTTTTGTAAAATAAGTTTTACATTTAGAATTCAAGTTTCATATTTATCAAAATATACTATTAGTTTTAAATTATCAAAATTCTATAATTATTTTCAATACAAATACGAGTATTTTAAATGTTCAAGAAAATTCATATCTCCAAATACAAATACGAGTACTAAAAATTCTAAGGAATATATACCAATACATGTATATTAGGATCTGGGGGTTACAACATGCGCAACAACTTTTCTTAAAACTCCTTTGTAAAACAAGTCTTTCTTAAGTTCTGCAAATTTTGCATGAAATATTCTTGTGGTCAAATCAGGTCGATCTTGAGGTAAGTGTCCTGGAAGTAGTTCGTTTGATATCTCTTCCCAAGAAGGATTGCATGTCATAGTAATTAACAAATCCGGCTTGCCATATTTTTGAACTAAACCCATTGCATCTAGCGAGTGTACTTGTCCTAGGACTCCCAATAAAAGATGTCGGTGAATTTATTTTTTTACCAATAGTATCTAAAACCCAAATAAACAAATCTAATTAATATGGAAGGAAAAAATCAAATTTTGAAGGGAGAATTACCTATATAAGCCAATTTTTAATTATATTAATCTCTCCGGCATTCAATACATCTTACAAACCTTAGTACATTTCAGCTCTTATATCATTTTTGATGATCGCGAACCCAGCGCAAATTTTGAGCTGTGATCAACCGTATATTGTTGCAGAAGACACCCTCCGAGAAGAAGCAATGATGAATCACAATTTTGTATATGTTAAAATGTTTTTCATATATCAAATTATATGAATATTAAATAATTATGAAATGTTAAAACTTATGTGGATATATATATATAGCCATCAACGGAAATATTTAAACACTTAGATTACTAACTTGAAGCATATATGAATAATATCCGTGACATGAAATTCTTTTTCCACGGTCATTATATGTTTGAAAGCCCCAGCCATGAGTTCCATAAGATAGTAAAAGAGGATATTGAAATGGATTATAATATTTGTTTCCATTACAACCACTACTATAATAATGGGTTGCCCCTACGGATTTGACCGTAAGGGCAAACCACTGCCCCTACGGATATATCTGTAGGGACACAAAATTCCCCCGTAGGTGCAAAGCTTGCAGGTGCAAGTTTCCATCCTGAATATGCCCTTACAGAGTAATAATTGCCCCTACGCCTTACTCCGTAAGGACATATATCCCTACGGATTACTCCGTAGGAACAAAATATTATTTAATTTATTGGTTTATAAAATAAAATACCCATCCCTACGGATTTATCCGTAGGGTCTGATACTTATCTTACGGATTTATCCGTAGGTCCAGATAAATGTCCCTACAGATAAATTCGTAGGGGCAAATTTAACCTCTGTTACTGAGTCCATAGGGACAAAATATCAGGTATCCTGATATTTAGTCCCTACGGCTAACTTTGTGTGGGCAAACTTTGCACCTACGGAATAATCCGTAGGTGCAACAGATGGCCTCTACAGATAAATTTGTAGGGGCAAGTTTAACCTCTGTTACTGAGTCCATAGGAACAAAATATCAGGTATCCAGATATTTTGTCTCTACGGCTAACTTTGTAGGGGCAAACTTTGCACCTACGAATTAATCCGTAGGTGCAACAGATGGCCCTACGGATTAATCCGCAGGGATAAAATATCAAGGTTTTTTTTATAAAAATGGGCTTCCTGTTTTTTTCTCGTCCTGTGCACAATAATATATACATCATATAACAAAATACAGAAATATTCATAATCAACATCTCACGCATAATATATAAAATAAATAAATAAATAGAATACGATATTAATCTAAATCATCGTGATCAAGTAAACAACACCAATATCACCCAAAATATATACAATATGTATCATATAAGTAGATACATCCTAAAAATATAAAAAAAAAGCTACCGTAGGTTGGTCCAGCTCCTCCACCTCTGATAAACGCCGTAATCTGGCGCATCTGCTCATCGGTGCAGCCCTGTGTCGTCAAAACCTCGTCTAATGAAGGAGCGGACCGTGCGGGAGTCTAAACGGGCTGTGGAGCTGCAGGAGTGGTCTGCGCAACCACAGCCGAGGTAGTGGCTTGCGGAACCGCAGCCGAAGGAGATGCATGTGGAGCCGCAGCCGAAATAGCCTGTCGCATCTGTTAAATTTTGTGTGTAATAAACGAGTAAGAACGATGTGTTAGGTTTTAGTCGAATTCGTATCATTATCAGGTTATTATGAAACCCCTATCTAAGAATATTTAGGGACTTAGGCCTCGTTTGGGTATCTAGTTTGGAAAACTGTAGTTTATTTTAATTAGATAGTTTTATGTAAGTATGATTAATCAAACCTAAGTTTACAACCAAATAAGCTCAGGCTACTAATATTGCATATGTTACTATCTATAATGTAATATAATATTTTACTATTAAGTAGTATACGTACCAACATCTCCTTCAACTTCTCGACGGTGGTCTTCAAGGCGGCAACATCATGCTCTAGACGTCGCTCACGGGAGGTAGGGGAGTAACCGCCGGAGTGGAGTCCAACCTCATATGGGCCATGCTAGGACCTAGTCATCGGCCTCTCTCCCAACCTCCGTGGTGCCCTCCGTGTGAGGCGTCTAGGACCGGGGTCAGTAGTATCGGATTGGTCTGTCCAGTAAAATCGATCCCCGATGCCTCTGCCTGCTCCACCACCCGTTCCTACACCCACATTAACCATTAAAATATAAGTATATCATTTAAATTTGAACTTTTCAAAACAAAAATTTCAAATCTGTTAGAATAAATATTAACACTTACGCAATACTTCTGGGTAGCGGTGTCGGGGAATCGAAGCTCGCCCGTGGCGGGATCTGTCGAGGTGCCGTGGACGGCAAGATACGCGGTCGGCACGCTCGGTGTACCACCCTGCGCCAGGGTCTGAGCTCTCTGTAATTCGCCAAAAATTTACATATATTATAAAATAACTTTTAATATTACATTATATCAAAATAGATCTATTGTAATTTACTGATGCCTCCATGGCACGATTAATGTTCCTCAAGCCACCTGTATAAGTAGGGCAACCCCTCTTCGCCGACTTCCTATTCTCCTTATATTAATCGGCCTGTTTCTGCACAATACATTCATATTTAGTTTTCTAATTAAGTAACATTAAAAAATAAATTATATACTAAATAATGAATTACATTTAAATTACAAACATGTTTGCGCTGAGAGTCAAAATATTGGCACAAGAGAGCCCATGTATCTACGTCGACTCTCGCAAAGGCCAGAGTATGTAGGAGAGTCACTCTCTTTGCTTTGGGGGTCGCCATTCATAGGGAATAACAGTCGATCTTCAGCTCGTTCCTATTGTATCGGACCTTTAATTGCATGTTCTTCATCAGGCCCTGGTATAGAGTGTGAAGATCGAGCGCTCTCTCAGGATGATCAGGGTCGGGTATAGGCTGAAAGTCGTAATCCAACTGCAAATACAAAAAACAATGTATTTAAATTGCAAGTGTTAAATAATATTAAATATATTGGATAAGTCAAATGAAAATATATATTAATACCCGAGCCTGATCTCAGAAGAGAGAAAATGAGCACCGGTGTTGATTGCCCCACTCAAACTGAAGTGGATACTTCTTTAGGATGCGGCTCTCATCCCCCATATACCGGCCGAACCTCTCTGCATAATCGCCGGTATAGCGATAATCGGGGGTAAAGAAGAGGGGGAATAGTGCCTTCCCCTAGATCTGTCGGGCCTCAGCCTGTGGGACTGATTCGGCCCTCGAATCCCCCTCTCGGGATGGGGCTGCCCTGTATCTACAAGAAATATCAAGACAAGCAATATTAAGATAAAGTGGTATTAAGAAATCCAGGATTAACGAAAATTAAAGTGCGATATATACCTCCGGCGACAGCAGTACTAGCCTGGGCCCGGGCCGCAGCACGAGCGGGACGATAGTTCTTCTGGTGAGGAACGGCCGGTGACCCGGACGTGGACACATCCCCTCCAACTAGAAAATAAACATTGACGATAAAATTACATGAAGTTCATGTTTATTCTTAGAGGATATATAAAATGAATAAATATTTTATATTTATTCATACTAACCTACAGACTGAGCAGAGGGTACGGAAGTGGCGGGAGTGGCCTTTGCGCTAGATGTAGACGTTATTCGCCGCCGAAAACGGGAGACGGAACCGCGTAGGTCGCCTTGCCTGAATTTGGAGGCAGATGCTATTTGGTTTTATCCTTTCACCTCTCCGAAGATGCCAAGTTGATTTATGGCACCGTGTATCGGAGGTTTAGACAGATGCGGCCGATGTAGCAGATTTCGTCAGATTCCCCCTCATTGTGAGGGGTTTTTGATTGTGGGGACGCTCTTCCCTACAGGCGCAAGCCCCTGCAGATAATTACGTTACCGCATCGCAGTAACCACTTTCTCCTCCTCCAGAAGGTCACTTCGTGTCATGTGTGTGTGTTTTATTTTTGGTTGCCTGTGGATTGTATACGGAGACTAATTTATGTTGTCGCCCGTAGGGCGTGGATTAGTCCAAATCCGTATTTTCTTAGATTTGGGTTTGAGTTGGTTTAAGGATTGTTAATCTTGTTTTAAATTAGGATCAACTTAAATGCTTGTTATGGATACGTTAGCCTAATTTTAGACTAAGATCTACTTAACAAGGTTTTAGGATCATTTAGATCCAACGAAAGAGTATTTGGACTCTATCGTTTTAGTTTAGGGACATTGCGTTCCATTGGGTTTAAGGACATCATAGTTCATGAGTTTAAGGACCTCATAGTCCGTAAGGTTTAGAGATATCATAGTCTGGTTTAAAGACGTCATAGTCTGTGAGGTTTAAAGACGTCATAGTCTGGGAGGTTTAAAGACATCAGAGTCTGGTTTAAAGACATCATAGTCTGTACAGTTTGAAGACATCATAGTTTGGTTTAAAGACATCATAGTCTAGGAGGTTTAAAGACATCATAGTCTGATTTAAAGACATCATAGTCTGGACATCATAGTCTGGTTTAAAGACATCATAGTCTGGTGTAAAGACGTCATAGTCTGTACGGTTTAAAGACATCATAGTCTGGTTTAAAGACATCATAGTCTGTAAGGTTTTGGTTTAATCGTTTGGGGATGCACCTGTTGTGCCACGGCAGCGCCCCGGCCGTCTACTCGAGGCCAAAATGCGGAATAAAAAATTTTCTTAACTTTAAAAAGGCGCTACCGCGGACAATAAACCCGGATCGTAACCATTAACCTAATCTTAGCTATCAAGAGAGTGGGTAGAGAGATATACCAAGCGATCCGTGTCCTTCGGTCTTCGTCTCCACTCCGATCTCCTCGCGGAATCTCCGGTCGTTGCCTCCTCGTCGAAACGGGCACCACATCGCCGGGTTCTTTTACGGGCTCCCACCTCTAGACCGAGGCAACTCGGGCGCGAAGTTGGCGAGCCGACGCGTCCAAGAGATGCTGTAGGTGTAGTGTAGAAAACATTGTCTCATTTGGGATAGTGAAGTTGCCATGATGGAGGAATCAAAGAACTTTGGAGAGAGGTTGAGAATTTAGCAAGCATGCAAATGAGAGATGAATAATTTCCCTCATGAAAAATGAACTCCCCCCTTTCCCACAAAGTGGCCGGCCTCAATATGGAGAGGGAAAAATGCAAGGGAGGTGAGTGTAGGAAAACCAAGGGATGACCACAAACAAAGAGATGATAATGAGGTATATATGTCACAACAACACCAAATCGATTCAAATCTCATTTAATGCACCATGATGAGAACAAGAAAAGCAAAGATGCTTTATCAATCATAATGCCTCATATACAAATGACCCCCTCCACAAATACTAATTTGCACAATTGCAAATTAGCCCCTTCATCGGAAAAGTCCGGCCGCGAAGGAACAAAGGAAAACTGGCCGGAACGGAATGCAAACTGGCAACTTCAGAAAACTGATCCCGTAATAAATTACAGGAAAACCCCGCGACTGTATATACATAACCGCATTTGTATTCCCACTGAATACAAATGCAAAGAGACAAAACTACACTGTCTAATACCAGGATCCGGCTTAAACCAAAGCCCGCTAGTAAAATCCGTCCGATCACGATTCGTGCAATACCGCACGTATCTGATCAAACCCTGCCATATCTCCATACGGCCTCTACAGCGTTTCGCTCGAAACTTGAGTAACTGTGTGTGGTGGACTCTAAAGACTCGTCAATACTATGGCTGTGGATTTAACCACTAGCACGTCAGAGGTATTAGCCATACGTGATGGGCTACCAGTTATTGACCAAAAGGGACGTCGATGAGCGAACTCATCCTGACACCCTACTGAGCCTGTCAGTGACAATATCCGTACAGTCCGGTCCGTTCGTCTATGAGTATCGTATGGCGGGCCTAGGGGGTTGGTAAAAGTCAGACCCCCAAAAGCGGTACAAGTCGTGTCGGAGTGTAGCCCAGAACACCCTGAGATACTACTGGAATACCTACCAGTAAATCTCCTGCCTCGGCCGAGAGCTTTGTGTAATGGCTCTCCTAGACACAGCGCGAATACCGGGAGAGACGAACCCCTGCCGATCCGCTTATTGCCTCCATGTGGCTCGGGACTGTACCCAACTAAAACCTGTTTGCACGACTCCTTTGAGCCGTGGTAGGGTAGTAATCAAAGTACAGTGGGAACTCACACGAGACAAATGACGATCTCAGGTCGATGAACTAACCTGTATACATGTCACCAGGGAACTGCTATCTGACGCTAGGTATAATACCAACTAGCAGGTTCCCGGCGAGTCCTGTCCGGTGTACTCATAACCCAATGAGCACCTGTATACATCTTAGGTGAACCAACTGACACCAGTGGCTTGTGAGACCGGCCACCACCCTTCGTCGGGGTCTCGACTGTATACACTAGTCTACTCTGGAGAATCGATGTCCTGTCTCGAAACTCTCACGACTAGGGACCTTTTAAGGATGTGCTTATAGACTCCAGCTCCCACGTATATGATCACCCTCATACTGCTGGTAGTCAAGCAAGAATCCTAAGGGCTCTATCAACGTGCAATAGTGACCTGTAAGGTCACCTAAAACAGCACACGATGATAAAGGTAAACCAGATAGTATACTATCATCTTGAGTAAGACTGTCCTACCGGGATAGGTCCTCCCTCAATCACTGCAATCACGTGCCTGTGATCCAATAATTGACTCTGAGGGCACTATCTCCAACAATCTCCCACTTGCACTCAAGGCTAATTATTGCGATGTCGCATACTCACAGCCCGTGTGATACCGAACACCCAACTCCTCTACTAGTCAGTCTCACAAAGCTCGTTTACGAAACTATTGCGTTCGAGGAATAGCCTCAGTGAGTGGATCCGCTGTGATGTTTCTTTCTATTTCTCTCTTTATCTCAAGTTCGCGGAGAAATCCATCTTCCGAACTGAGCAATACCTGTCTTAGAATATGTCTGGATGTCTGATGGGACCTAGCTCATAGATGAACTCCAAATCCAAACTTCTCAGACTGTATCGTCAACTGAACTTAATCAGTATCCTGCGCCATGCCTTCCCTCAGTATCTACCTGGACCACCTGTCCATAATACTGCCCCTCGTGAGAGGGAAAACTATAACTCTGACAGTCACTTTGCCATCCAGGTCACCTTGGAAGCCTGGAATGATAACCGTCTCCAAAAGGAGGCTGCCGTTATCAAATCCCTAGAACATCCACTTATGTTCTAAAACTGCTTCCGAATGTTTCTCCAGGATTGGATCAATATCAACTTATTGCATCTCCTACAAAAACAACATCTGGTGCGGTACTTGACATCTCATGATTGACTCAATTGTCTAAGCAAGTGATCTTCCAATCATGCACATCCCTCTCCCCTTTAGTCTGTAAGACACCTTTAGAGAGGGTGACTCCATCACCTGCAGGTACACTACCGTGCCAGGAGTCGTCCATTCTAAATACTCATAGAATGCTGTGTAAGTACCCAGATTGGGAAACTACCCAAATCTAGATCTAAAACCATAGATCTAATAACCATAATGTCTGATATAATATCCAAGTCCTTTGTGGAGAAACCACTGTATGACAACCAAAGTATAACCGATCGTAGTATAGGAATATCACTTCCTACTCTGTGTATGTCATCCAAATACCAGGACATCACACCCTACTACCTTCTTAACAGATCCATCCCCTATTCTGATGAAGTCAAAACTATGACTGTCACGTCAGAAATGGATGATCTATCTCCGCTGTATTTGCTTTAGTCTATAAATAGACATAAGCCACTTGTCCACTATTCTTCCGCTGCTCCCACTGACCACGACAACCCTTTGGCAGAGTCATATAGACGTACACTTCTAAAGCTAGTTTAGAACGACGCTATACTCATCCTCCTGCCGGGTCTCATAGTCTGGAACAACAACAATGATAAGTCTGGGTAAACAAGAACCTCCCTGTCACCGTCCTTGAGGCTACCGGAGTACCCCTCGGGTGCCTGAGGTTACCCACCATATCTACGGAGTGGCCAATGGAATGTCAATACAGATTGAATCTTTAGGTTTTTATCAAATCTTCAGTAATCGTTTGCGGTTCTGGAATCACTCCCTGTTCTACCATACTCCCACTAGTGTTTTCTGAAAAAATCCATTTCTTTTAAAATTGTGGCGAGGGAAGAACAATATCACTATTAATCTTCCAGATGGTAGAAAGTCAACCATCGTCATAACCTGGGTCAACCCACAAACAGCCATTACAGAAACGTGCCTTGAGTTATCCAGAGTCTGGTTTTAAACATAAGCCGGACAACTCCCCGTACCTTAACAATGTCAAGATATGAACTGTTCTATATCCAATATAGAAACAGAGGCACTGATTTAATTGAACCAGATTCAAATCATGCAGCTGTCTCCAGTGCATGTCAAGTAAATGGAGAGAGGCCGATCAGCGTTACTCAACTTAGGAGTGCTTCCAATTTTGAGTAACCTGAAAGAGAAGCAAGTTCTCTTAATCATTACTATCAACTGAATACCATACACAAGTATCTACATCTTCGATCATCTTGAAGAATCTCGATACTTGCAACACCTGGTTCTCTACTCTACTCTTATACCTATAACTTCTCAAAACTTAGACCCTGTGTTTCTATGAAACACTTGTCTAAGAACCAGAGAAGTCATAAGTAAACAGAATATAGTACGAGGACCAACCCCTCGGTCCTAATGGACACTGGACAACATACAATACTCTGTATAAGTCCCGTGAGTCTAATAACTCATTCACTGTGTGTCGTAGGTTGAAAACTGTACTATGGTTATGAAGAATTACACCGCTGTTCAATGCTCCTTACCTAACCATCCACTGATATAGGTAAATGTCATAGACATAATTTCAAAAAGGTATATCTCACTCTATAAAAATAGACGTACATATATATCAATTTGAAATTGGTGCATAACAGCGGATATTCAAAACCAAATATTTGTCATCCGGCAAACAGCCCAGGTGACTTCCTCAAATATCACCAATTACAATGAATCCCGATATAATGAGGATGATCACCTAATTCCCAATAACTTACTCCCACTCAACATCTGTAAAACCATACAGATGTGAGAATCATACCTGGTAAATATATACCCTGGAGCAAGGGCTAATTGGGAAATCAGTTTTCTTTTAACAGTACACAGTGAAACTGAAACATATAAATGTTTCGAAGGGGTATCCGGGTATTCCTAGTAATACCTCTTCCATTATCAGATTCATAACTGTAACCGTATATCTCTTTGCCATCTCTCCAAATCCCTTTATATGTCTTTAGTCATTACCTTCTGTACACCCCTTTACGCCAAATGGTTTTCTTCCTTCCCTACCGTTCGGCACCGGCCTATGGTTTGGAAGAAGACTATCCAATAAGCATAATGGGTGTACTATCATAATCCTAGGATCACTCGCAATGCGAGAGAAGGTGAAGATAAAAGACAACCGAATAAACCTTATTCCTATTTCTCCTGAACCAGAATCCATCCCCGAACTGGAACAAGTTCCTTTCGAGTTCGTATATAACCATACGATAGAGTATCCAAATAAACTGTGGATCTTCGTAGTGATATGGAGTGTCCTGGAGAAATACAAAGGTGATTTAGGATTGGCGAAGAAATACTTGGTTTGGTCGTGAATAGCAGTCGCAATTTACTTTGCCCTCTTACTAATCCCTTGATATGGCTTTACTTAATACCTTCTGTTCACCATCGTTAGGCTAATTGGTTTTCTTCATTCCCTACCGGTCGGTACCTGCCTATGGTTTGGAAGAAGACTATCCAATTTGCGTAATAGGTGTACTATCTCCTAAACCAAGGAGTACTCGCAACCTGAGAGAAGGTAAAAGGAAAAGACAACTGAATAGTCCTATTCGTTTTCTCCAGAACCGGAAACCATCCTCGAATAAATTCCTTCGAGTTCGTATATAACCATACGATGGTTTTGTCCAATGGAAGTGGACGTTCGTAGTAATACGGGGTGTCCTAGAGAAAAGGGTAAAAGTAGGAGTGGTAATGAGGCCTGCAACTCTAACAATCCAAAAGCCAGTGTTTAAGAAGGTTCGGTTAATTTGGTCACTGAGTCATAGTCTAGGGTCGGGTCAATGGTCGCTGCCAAAGAGAGAGAGAAAAGAAACACTCAGCGTGCACTCTAACCTAGATCAGAATGGTTATCAATTTATCTAATCAGGAAACCTCCCACTGTATCGTCAAATTCTCCTCCAAACCTGAAAGAAGAATTAGTCGGGATCACCCGAGGAGTAAACCAACTCATTGGAATCGGGATCCAATTATCATTGCATGATAACGTGATGGAATCCACTCACGTTATCACACTCCAGAAGGTATGCGCATGCCTGACAAGTTTCAGTTTCTTTAGAAACTCCCGATGTGATTTTTACCCCTAGGATCCAAGTGACCTTGACACAGTTAACAAATTAAAGAGTCCTAGTCAAGTTCAACCCGTCATTATCCTGGATTGCATTAAACCCACCCGTACAAGCCCTTGACATAGTCAACAAGGCCGCACGACTGTCCTAACCAATCCCATTAATATGCCACAAACGAACACTACTTAGCTACCGTACACTACGCCTTGACACAGTCAACAAACACAGCACGAATACTAAGTAATGCTTGTAAGAAATGACGGAGGGCTACGTCTAGTTTTTGGCGAAAAACTTTTTAACGTAAAGAACTTGATATCGTTGAAGGAACTGCATAGCTTTTTATAAAAATATAGTGGCGAAAACTTTTGCTAAAGAGGTCACTCCCGGTGAAGGGATCTCGGCTCTTTCCCCGTAGAATGAGGTGCAGGATATTCCAACTGAATACCATAATGCAAAGCAAAAGTAATCGGCTATAGTGAAGTTATTACCCTGACGCAAACTTCTGTCCAAGGGGTCACTCCTGGTGAAGGGATCTCGGCCCTTGCCTCGTCGACTGAGGTGGTGGGTATTCATAACCGAATACCACTGTGCAAAACAAAAGAGAACGCCCTTGCAATAATAGCTTTTTGAAAAGTGTTCCAACAACATCAGAATAGGTTTGTTTAGCTTGCATTGATCCGAATCAACGCATGTTCCCCTCCGAAAGATGGCGATGACGTGAGGACGTCTAGCCTGAGATTCGGGGCAGATGCTATATGGTTTTATCCGTCTACCTCTCCGAAGATGCCAAGTTGATTTACGGCGCCGTGTATCGGAGGTTTAGACGGATGCGGCCGATGTAGCAGACTTCGTCAGATTCCCCCTCGCTAGAGGGGTTTTTGATTGTGGGGACGCTCTTCCCTGTGGCGCAAGCCCCTGTAGTTAATTACGCTACCGCATCGCGGTAGCCACTTTCTCCTTCTCCAGAATTTCACTTCGTGTCGTGTGTGTTTGTTTTGTTTGTGGTTGCCCGTGGATTGTATACGGAGACTGAGTAATGCCGTCGCCCGTAGGACGTGGATTAGTCCAAATCCGTAGTTACTTAGATTTGGGTTTGGTGTTTTTAGTTTAAGGATACGTTAGCCGCATTTAAGACTAAGATCAACTTAAACGTTCGTTAAGGATACGTTAGTCTGATTTGAGACTAAGATCAACTTAACGGGATCGTCTAGATCCATTTCAAGTTTAAGGACGTAGTGGTCCATTTAATATATGGCCGTCGGGACCCGTCACCTCTCTGACGACGTTGAAGGATTACAACGACATGTGTCAGAGGAGTTCGGAGATGTACCCTTGAACCAAAATTGATTGGGGGTCTTGTAGTCCAATTTGGGACTAAAGTCTGTTTGAATGTTTAAGGATACGTTAGCCATATTTGAGGCTAAGATCAATTTAAACGGGATCGTTTAGATCCGACAAAAGAGTATTTGAGAGCTCTATTGTTCCAGTTTAGGGACGTAGTGGTCCATAGGTAGTTTAAGGACATTGCGGTACATGTTCCAGTTTAGGGACGTGGTGGTCCACCATTAGTTTAGGGACGTTTCGATCCAACATTAGTTTAAGAACGTTTCGGTCCATATTCCAGTTTAGAGACGTAGTGGTCCATCATTAGTTTAAGGACATTTCGGTCCAATATTAGTTTAAGGACGTTTCGGTCCAATATTAGTTTAAGGACGTTTCGGTCCACCGCCAGTTTAAGGACGTAGTGGTCCATTATTAGTTTAAGGACGTTTCGGTACAATATTAGTTTAAGGACGTTTCGGTCCACGAGTTTAAGGACCCCGCAATCCATATTGATGTGTGGTCATCGGGACCCGTCACCTCTCTGACGTCGTTGAAGGATTACAACGATGGGTGTCAGAGGAGTTCGGAGATGTACCCTCGAACCGGATATAAATTAATTTAAGAGAACAGCTGTGCTCAGTCAATTTAATTTGAGGACTTACGGCCAAAATTGGGCTAAGTCCATTTGAAAATGTTCAACACCCTTATTTATTTTTGGTCTATTAGACCTGTGCTGGGGCTTTGCCCACACTTAAATAATGCATTGCATTACTTCTATTTTTTTTGTTTGGGCTCTGCCCATAAAAGATGCAGAGCATCAATTTCACTTGGGTTCTGCCCCCTTTTTATTGCTTTGCAATTTATTTTGACCTGCTAGGTCTTTTTGATTTGGGCCTGGCCCTTTAAGAAATGCCTTGCATTTGTCAGGCACTTTGCGCCAATCAGAGAGCGCAAGCGCTTGTAGTATTGACACATGTCGCGCAAGCGCAGTGCGCTGCGCTAGTGTGCTGTGCTTGCGCTGCTGACACGTGGCGCAATCTGGTGAGTTGTGCCAATTTCAGAGAGGAAAGCTCTATCTCAAAGCGCATAGCGCAAGTGGTTCAGATGTTGACACGTGGCGCTCTCCCAAGAGCGCAACAGCGCAGTTTGCAAGTGCAAAGCATTCTAAATTTGAGAATCTTTTAGATTCTCAAGAACCAAAGGTTCATAAAAGTGCAAAGCACTATATTTTTTTTATTTTTGTTTCTTCTTGTTTTAAAGAACCAGTGGTTCATGAGTAGTGCAAAGCACTGTTTTTATATGAAGATCATTGATCTGGTTTTTATATCAATGATCTATTGGAAGAAATTTCTTCTTTTTTTTATGAAGGTTTTTACCTTTTTCTTGGAATTTTTCTCAGAGTTCTCTCTGTTTGAAGCTTCTTGATTTTTCAAGAAAATGTTGATGCCTTTGAATTGAGGTCTAGGGTCCTTTTTATAGTACCCATAAATTAGTTAAATTTGTTAAAGAGATCTTTCTCTGAGTGATTTGAGGAATTTTCCCCACCGTTGGATCTTTGATCCAAGGGCTTCTGTTTTACAGAAGAAAATCTTCTTGTTTTAACAAGAACAGAAAAGTTTTCTTTAGAATTTTAATTCTGTTTGGCGCAAATGCCCCAGCGTGTGACACGTGTCGCGCAGCGCACAGCGCTAGCGCATCTGCGCTGATACGTGTCGCACAGCGCAGCGCAACTGGGCTAGCGCATCTGCGCTGACACGTGTCGCACAGCGCACAGCGCAGCGCAACTGGGCTAGCGCATCTGCGCTGACACGTGTCGCACAGCGCACAGTTGCGCTGTGTCGCGCAGCGCAGTACTTGCGCAACTGAAGCATTGCTTTCTTTGATTTTGCTTTAAACAGAGCTTTGCTCTGATTGGGTGCGCTGCCTTGGGCGCTGCGCTGATGCATCTGCGCCTGACACGTGTCGCGCAGCGCACAGCGCAGCGCAACTGCGCTGATGCATCTGCGCTGACACGTGTCGCGCAGCACAAAGCGCAGCGCAACTGCGCTGATGCATCTGCGCTGACACGTGTCGCACAGCGCAGTGCTTGCGCAACTGAAGCGTTGCTTCCTTTAATTTTGCTTAAAATAGAGCTTTGCTCTGATTGGGCGCGCCTTCTTGGGCGCTGTGCCGATGCGTCTGTGCCTGACACGTGGCGCGTTACGTCCGGGATTTGAAGCGTTGCTTCAAAATTTGAATTTTGAATTTCCAGCAGAGCTTTGCTCTGATTGGGGGAAACAAATTCCCCCCCACCGTTGCGCTCACGTGGCGCACACGTTGAGTGCAGCGGTGGCAAACTTCTGATTGTTGGATCATGGGGTGAGCTGAAGGGGCGCAAGCGCCTTATAAATAGGACCTATGGCCCTTAGAAAAATCTTCACCATCTTCAAGATTTTAATTACCAGAGCTTTGCTCTTGCTTGAGAATTTCAGAGTTTTGCTCATTTCCAAAGTTAGAAACTTTAGGTAAAATTAATTCAAATCAAATTAACTTAAATTAACTTTAACTAAAGAGCTTTGCTCTTACAGATCTTTTGATCTAAAGAGATCCCCATTGGGGTTTCATAAACAGAGCTTTGCTCTCAAAAACTTATAGATCTGCAGAGATCTTGTTCATGGGTTCTAACCCATGGACAGAGCTTTGCTCTTTGAATCATCTGTAGATCTTTTAGATCTGAAAAATGAAGAAATTTTCATAAGTTTTTCATGGATTTTTCAAGATTCCAAAATTTTTAATTCTTTTAGGTGTAAACATTTTCTGATGGACCTTTCCATTATTACCATAGAGTTATGCTCTTTTAAGGAATCTTATTTCCCTGCGACCAGAGTTTGACAAGTGTCACTCTGTGACAGAGTTTTGCTCTGAAAGAGGAGATTTTCTCTTTGTCTCTAGGGATTCTTCCCCCCCTTTTTTATTAATGGGAATGTTTTCCTGGGGACCAACTGACAATCCCATCCAATGATGAGGTTGTCTTACTAACTGACATATTGTCATCCAGATTTTGTGGGTCCCCCTTCGGTCTTCTACCCGCCGCACTGCTGTGTGGTGTAATTAATTAATTTTAATTTAGTTTTTAATTTAATTAATTGATTAATGTATTTTTCTTTTTTTAAACGCCAAGCGTTGGAATTACAGCACTAACGGCTAGATTGTTCTTTTGCAGCGATCATGTCTCTCGACACCTCGTTTCCGTTCGTCCGCTCGGAGGAAGGGTTTCCCGAAGCGCCCTTGGACCGTGAAGTCTTGGCCATGATTAGAGAATACGACCCGGAGTACAAGAGTCTCCACCTTTGGGGGTCGTGGTATAACCAAATCATTATGGGTCGACGCAGCTTCACATGCGCAGTGCCGTCCGAGCCCATCACGGCGATTCATTATGCTACCCCACCCTCGGTGCAGTATGCCGTGGAGTTGGTGGATTGGACATCGAAGGGCTTTCTACATCCCGCCATAGATGCGATACCGGTTCAGCGTCCCATGGTTTTGGACATCCCAGGACGCTGTATCTGTCAAGGTGAAGCACGACCCTGGGGGCAATCATATAACCTTGGTTTAATCCCCCGCCACCCGATCGGCTATCTGCCGTGGGCTCGGTACATCCTGTCGACGAAGAAGTCGCAGTTGATAAGATTAGGACTGTACACCGCGGTCTACGTCTCTCTCTTCCAGTATCCCACGCTCCCCACCTGGTGGTTCAAGGCTTTCCTGGAGCAGTGGAATATTCCTACCCACACTTTCCTTGCCATGGATCGGGAAGTGTCCATCTCTTTGGAGGAGTTCACGGAGGTATCCGGCTTACAAGTCATGGGGGAACACTATGAAGAGCTGCTCCCGACATATGAGTACGTCTTCGGTGCTATGCCGGTGGTAAGGGGGATCACGCCGGAAAACGCTGCTCAACACCAATTCCCAAGCCTGATCAAGGTGTTGAACATCTACGAGTCTCTTTTTATCGAGCATGGGAGTCGATGAGTTAATTTTGAGGATTTCATCGCTCGTTTCCTTCACCCAAGCGTCCTCTCATCAGAAGCTGCCAAGTTTGCTACCCTGGATGACCCTTTCGGTCTAGGTTTGGATAACCTGCCGGCGAAGGAGAGAGATCAAAAGGGTTTTTTCCTTCCGGACTTCCCGACTATATCTTTTGCAGAAATTGCGGCCCTTGGGATGGACAGGGAGGCCTTTTTCTTAGGATTTCTCGGATTGTGGCTGAGTTGGTTTGCGATCCCAATGCACTCTCATCGTATGCGGCCCTCTGTTTTTTACCTCGCCCACCGGATGACTATCAGGGTAAAGGTGGCCTTTGGGATCGCCGGCTTGGCGCACTTATATCATGGCCTCAGCCGAGCAGCGGATGCTAATGAGCTTGGGGTACTGCACGTGGTCTTCCCGATGCATTACTTTGTATCGTGGCTCGAGCTACATACGGCGGGTGTCTTCGGTATGCATAAAAGGCCCTCGTTCTTTGACAAGTGTGGTTTCCCTCGCATCATTCAGTTGATTGGCGCATCAATCGTGACCCCTTCACCACGGAACGCCAGGGGTTTACTGCTTCGCCCTCACACCGTTGGAGTCGGGATGTCCTTCATTGACAAGGTATTAACCATTGGAAAAGCATCCACCGCTGTGGTGCGACCATTACAGGACTCCTTTAAGGATGGAGCTTCAGTGTTGACGGCCCGGGAGACCCTCCACTTGTATTCTATTAGACCGGTCTTCCTAGTCTTCAGGCAGGGCGGTGCGGCAATCTTCATGAGATATAACCCGCATCGTTTCGCCCAACAACTGGGTTACGATCAAGGGGTACCCTTGGAAGCTTTCTTACTGGAACCTGCTGCCAATGAAGAAGGGATGGAGAACGTGTTACATCACTTCATGCGCCTGAACACGGGTTCTCGTTTTTTTATCAGTGCGCCGGCCTGCGCTCCACGACTCCTTAATGTATATAAAGAGTGGTACAATCATGCGACGGGGGCCGTTATAAAGGAAGAGAGGCGAGTGTTGATCGACCGTAAAGGTGCATCTCCCGGCACCGACCGTAACGCTCCCTTAGTGCCAAGGACCCCGGTGGTTCCTCCTCTAAAAGATGCCGGGGGCAGACCATCGCGTGCGCAAAGTCCTCCACGTGGATTGCCGCTCCCTGATATCACAGATGCACCTCCCGCACCCTGTGCTCCAGTGGAGACAGTGGTTGTATCCTCGCCGGAGTCTGGCGTGGGTGCGGACATCGGGACCCGCCGTCCCATGGTGGCTGCTAAGAGGAAGTCGATCCCACGTGAGCCTAGGGTCGGAGGGCAGAAGAAAAAGAAATCGCTCTTCGCTGCAGATGTCGTATTTGGTCAGGAACCCCTTGCTCCCTACACCGAGGGCCTAATCGAATATGGGACTAACGAGGGATTAGTCATGCCGCCGCCGGATGACACAGACTTGGAAGCCGCTCTCGAAACTTCAGCGTGGTTGGCAAAGCGTGACGCGTGGCTGGCTAAGGTTGCGCAATCAGGTAACTACTAGTCGCATTTTCTTTATTGCATCATATTCTTCTCATTGTCTTTGACTAACGTTTTTCTTTCTTTTCTTCCAACAGGCATCACTGATGAGGAAGCCATTGCCGCTTCACTCAAGACCTTCCAGGAGGAGGAACGCCTTAGAGCGTCTTTAGGCCTCAGTAAGTTTCGATTCATCAAGTTTTCATTTCCCTTGTGTTATGGTCGATCTATCTTTCCCTTTTTATCACAGGAATCTCAATGCCGCTCCCGCCAAGTGATGCAGATGTTCCGCCAGCTGCTGATGTTCCCGCTTCCTCTGGGCCACCGCAGGAGGTTCGTCTTGAAGAGCCGATGAAAGATGCCTTAAAGGCTCTGGAGGCATCCCTGAACGAGGATGATGACGCCTTGAAGGAAGCGTCATAGAGGTCCATCGCGACAGCCCGGGAGGAAAGGAAGCGGCTGAGGCGTGAGGCGAAGGCGCGCAGGGCTGCCTTGGCTATGGGAGCGAGCCCCAGCACCGCCCCTCGTGCTGATACTCCATCCGAAGAGGCCTCGGTCGCCCTGTCTACATCTCATAGACAGGCGATCCGCGCCAATCGAGAGGCCAATGACAAGTCTACCTCAGGTAATACTTCTTTCAGAATCTTGTTATAAGACTTATAAAACTGTCGGTTCTTATATGTTCCACCCTGCAGGGTCAAGGCCAACCGAGGGGGAGGCGGAGACCATTGAACCTAAGGAAGCAAAGGAGGCGGCACCTGCCGAACCCGAGCTGACGGTGGGCAACGTTACTGGGGCTGCGGAGCCTGAGATGGATGTTGAGGGATTTGCAGCCGAGAAGGTCATTGATGCCGAGCCTGAAGTGGCGGCAGATGAAATGATCGTCGTAACTGAGCCCAGGGTAGTGGCGGACGAGGCGCTTGAGGCCGGCGACCTCGTGGTGACGGCGGATGAGCCGATGGAGATCGCGGAGCCCGAAGAAGTAGCGGGTGAGATGAGCATGACTCTCGGGAAGTAGTCAGCCGCTCTCTCCCAAGAGTCTGGTAATGCTCCGATCATTGCCCTCCCCGTCTACGATCTTCCGTCGTCTCCTGGCCGCGCGAGCACGACGACGGTCCCCATCGAGTTGGGTGATGAGGCCATGGGCGGTGGCCTCATGTCAATAGAAGAGGGAGTCGCCTCCGTTTCAGCCGGTAGCTCATCAGGTAAATCCCAGGTTTCTGTCTTTCTTTACCTCACAATCCTTTCTGACAAGTTCACCTTTTCGTAACGCAGGTGCAGCCAGTGCCGATGCCCCACTGCTCGAGGGAGCGCCTTCAACGACTGCCTTGGTGGTGGTCACCTCTCAACCCTCTCTCATACCCTTGAAGATGTTGGAAGGTATGGGTTTACAATTTATTAATCTTATCTTCCAGATGCATAATTTGTGTACTAAAGTCACACTGTAGTGTCTTTCAGGAGTGCTTTTTGACCATCTCTATCAAGTGTTGCTCCCACACTTCTCCTTCCCATCTGAATTCGCCTCTCCCTCTGGTGGCGCTGGTGAGTACCGTTCCCGATTGATATCTTTGTTTTTCAGTGGTAGAATTATTTCTAACTCTCTCTTGTCCTGACTGCAGTGTTACAAATCGAAGGGGGAGAAGAAAGATCGGTTGCGCCACCGGCCCTTCCGGCCTTGCCACCTGCTTCAACCGGTATAGTAAATTATCTTAACAATGACTTTATCCATATCTATTGAATCATCATCTAATCGCATTTTGTCTTTCTCAGCTGTCGTTCCAGTCTTGGTGCCTTTTGAGTCTCATATTACAATACCGGGCGACCCTTCCCAGAGACGTCCGTCCTCAAAAGGTGCGGCGAATAGTCTGCGCATGTTGAGCGACTACATCGAGGAACTCGACATCGAGACTCCTACATCTGCTGAGGACTTTGCTACGACGGTTAACCCGTTGTTGGTGATATTTTCCACCTTCCATGACGAGGGCATTGTCGCCTCTTGGGTTAACCATTGTCGGGAGATTGAGGCTCGCCTTCATCAGCTGGAGTCGATGCGTCTATCCCCCGAGACTTTGGCCGTGAGCACTCAACGGGGAGCATGGCTCGAGCAAAGCACTTCTCATTTCCGTCATTTGGAACAAGAAGCATCTTTGAGGCTGAAGGAGTGCCAGGAGTCTTTAAGCGAAACTGCTCGCCTGCGTGCTGAAGTTGAGGCGAACGCCGCTGAGGTAAAGGCCGTCTTCGAGGGCCTTTTGGAGCGCATCTCAAATGGGCTGAAACTGAAGCGGGCACTTGATGTCGCCGAGCATGACACTCCAGGCCGTGAAGCTGCTCATCAGGCCGTCAGGGATCAGCTTGCATCTGTCGCGCAACAACAGGCCCAAGTGGAGGCGGAGTTGGCAGTGGTGGCCAATCAGGAGAAAGTGGGGAAGGAAGTGCGCGAACAATTGCTAGAGCTATGCAGGACGCTTCCTTCTCAGTAACTCTCCTTGTATCGTTTGTACTTATAAATAAAAATATATATATATATATTTTTCATCCTTTAGCACAATGTATCTTGTACTCAATCAAGTTTATGAATAAAAGATACACATTTTATGTAATGTCTTGTGTCATTTTTCCGCCTTTTCTTTATTTTACTATCAGCATGCCACCTTAGTAAACATGGTCAACAGATAATAGAGCACGCATCTTGACTTTCTTAAGAAATAGCGATAGCTTAGGCCGCAGGTTCAGATCTGCTGCCTAAGACTTTTCAACTCTATAAGCCATGAGGGTCTCATAGGGATTTTTCTCCCTGCGGATCGAGAGGATCTCGTAGGTGAGTTTTTTCTCCTTAGGAGTCGTGAGGATTCCTAAGTGTGGTTTTCTCTTATAAGTCGTAAGGATCCTATAAGAGAATTTTTCTCTCTTACGAGTCGAGAAGGCCCGTAAGCGGTTGTTTCCCTCCTTGTCGAGATTCGACTTTGGAGAGTGAGACCCGTGAATAGTATGCAAGAGATCTTTTTGGATCGACTTGCAGGGTCCCATTGTTCAGGAAGCAAGTTTTTTAGTCCCTGCTGCCTGAGGCTTCATCTTGCAATTTGAGACGAATCGGGAATTTTCCCGCGGAGACACTGGTTTCTCTGTGAGCCGACGCGAATCAGGAGGCTCTCGTCAAGGAGTGTTTGTATCCGTGAGTCGAGGAATTTACTAAGGATTATTTGTTTCCCTAGCGCCAAGGATTATTTGTTTCCTTGGGGTTTGAAACGAGTCGAGAATTTCCCACGGAGGCACTGGTGGCTTTGCGAGTCGACGCGGATCAGGAGGCTCTCGTCAAGGAGTGTTTGTATCCGTGAGTCGAGGAATTTGCTAAGGATTATTTGTTTCCCTAGCGCCAAGGATTATTTATTTCCTTGGGGTTTTAAACGAGTCGAGAATTTCCCACGGAGGCACTGGTGGCTCTGCGAGTCGACGCGGATCAGGAGGTTCTCATCAAGGAGTGTTTGTATCCGTGAGTCGAGGAATTTGCTAAGGATTATTTGTTTCCCTAGCGCCAAGGATTATTTGTTTCCTTGGGGTTTGAAACGAGTCGAGAATTTCCCACGGAGGCACTGGTGGCTCTGCGAGTCGACGCGGATCAGGAGGCTCTCGTCAAGGAGTGTTTGTATCCGTGAGTCGAGGAATTTGCTAAGGATTATTTGTTTCCCTAGCGCCAAGGATTATTTGTTTCCTTGGGGTTTGAAACGAGTCGAGAATTTCCCACGGAGGCACTGGTGGCTCTGCGAGTCGACGCGGATCAGGAGGCTCTCGTCAAGGTGTGTTTGTATCCGTGAGTCGAGGAATTTGCTAAGGATTATTTGTTTCCCTAGCGCCAAGGATTATTTGTTTCCTTGGGGTTTGAAACGAGTCGAGAATTTCCCACGGAGGCACTGGTGGCTCTGTGAGTCGACGCGGATCAGGAGGCTCTCGTCAAGGAGTGTTTGTATCCGTGAGTCGAGGATTTGCTGAAGACACTGGTTTCTTCAGAGTTGGACTGAACCGTCGAGATTTGGCCTCGTCTTCTGGCGGAGCCTGTTGGGAAAGTGTAGTTCCCTCTTTGTTTACGCCCTTGGATTGTATACAAGGATCGATGTGATCTTAACTGTAGGGCTAAAGTTTTATCATCATTTTTTTTATTTCCGCGATGCCCTATCATTTCAGCTTTTATATCGCGAAGGTCGCGATTGCCCAATCATTTCGGCTATTTTTCGAGGTGCCCAATCATTTCGGCTGTTTATTTATTTTTTTTTACTCGCTGCTTTTTATTGCGAGTTGCCCAATCATTTCGGCTATTTTTCATGCATACATTTTCACTTGCTGCTTTTTATTGCAAGTTGCCCCATCATTTCGGCTATTTCATATGCATGTGCGGCCTACTGGTTTTTCGCCGTAAACCTGAAATTAGACGCCGATCTCGGCATCAGCACCGCTACAACTGGGATATTGACAGGAGCGAATCATCATCTGCCTCTGTCGATGTTGAACAAGGGTGGCTTAGCGAACAGGGTTAAGGTCCTGTCGACTAAGGCTTTTGACTTCATGAACCGTAAGGGTCTCACAAAGGTATTTCTCCCTACAAGTCGTGAGGATCTTGTAGGTGTATTTTCTCCTTAGGAATCGTGAGGATTCCTAAGTGTTTGTTCCTCTGTAAGTCGTAAGGATCCTACAGGAGGATTTCCTCCTCGTAAGTCGAGAGGACTTATAAGGGTTGTTCGTCATGAGAACATATCCCCAGTCTCGGATGGGACTTGATTAGGGAAATGTTTATTCGCGCCCGTGGATTGTATACAAGGGTCAGTATTGAGCCACTTGTAGGTCAATATCGGAAGTTGTGGGAGTTGCTTAAGCACAGGTTTAGGTCTCTGTAACTTAAGACTTTCAAATCTTATGGGCCGTGAGGGTCCCATAAGAGAGTTCTCCTTACGAGTCGTGAGGATCTCGCAAGTGCATTTTCTCCTTAGGATTCGTAGGGATCCCTAAGTATGTTGCTCCCTTGTGAGTCGTAAGGATCTCACGCGGGTGGTTTCTCCTTACAAGGTCGAGAGCACCCTATAAGTGTCTTTTAACGAGGTTGCGCCCTTTCGGGTTTTCATAAACACTCGCCGGTAGCCCTGCTGTTTTTACTCACGGAGCCCTTTCGGGTTTTCATTCGTACCCATTTTGCTCATGGACGTACCGCTTTTTTTTATTCTTTTTATTTTTATATATTTTTTACGAGGTCGCGCCCTTTCGGGTTTTCACGAACACTCGCCGGTAGCCCTGCTGTTTTTACTTACGGAGCCCTCTCGGGTTTTCATCCGTGCCCTTTTTGCTTATGGACATACCGTTTTTTATTTTATTTTATTTCTATATGTGTTTTTTTATATCTCGTCAGCCTAAAAGATGCTGCGGTAGTAGTTTAAAGACGTTTCGGTCTGCTATTAGTTTAAGGACATTTCGGTCCGACTTGAGAAGGCTGGCTACTGCTGATAGAGTTTGAGCTTAAGCATAGTATTTTTTTAGGAAGCGACCGTTTATTGGCCTGAAAGGCCTTTCACCGTGCATGTCCATGAGTAGATAGGCCCCACCCTGGTAGACCTTATCTATGATGTACGGGCCTTCATAGTTTGGTTCGAATTTTCCTCGCTTGGCGCGATTGGGAATCATAGGCCTTTTGACCATTAGCACAAGTTCGCCTTGGCGGAATGTCCTCGGTCGGTCCAATCTTTCATATGAGCACGTCATCTTTGCTTTATAAGCTTCCAGATTTTGCTGTGCTATGAGCCGGGCTTCATCAAGGGCGTCAAGCTCCTCAAGCCGAAGGTGAGCGTTTTCTTCGTCCGTCAGCTCGTAATGGACAGCCACTCGTAGAGAGGGTAATTCTATCTCGAGAGGGAGTACTGCTTTTGTACCGAATACCAACGCATATGGCGTTGCGTTCGTGGCCGTTTTAAACGTAGTTCGATACGCCCAAAGAGCCTCTTGCGGTCTCTCGTGCCAGTCTCTCTTATTTCGGGACACCGTCTTTTTCATGATTTTTGTCAAGGTCTTGTTGAAGGCCTCGGCGAGACCGTTGGCTCGCGGATTATAAACCGAGGAATATCTCCAGTCTATGTTATGCTGTTGCGCGAAGCGGCTGATCTTGTGACTTCTGTAGGCTAGCCCGTTATCGAAGATGATCCGTCGCGGAGTTCCAAATCGATATATGACATGCGTCTTGAAGAAATGGAGGATATTCTCCGTCTTCACTTCCCTCAGTGGTATTGCTTCCGCCCACTTGGAGAAGTAGTCAGTTGTCGCCAGGATGAAACGATGTCCCTTAGACGATGCTGGTTCGATGGGGCCGACTATATCAGTCCTCCACATTTCGAATGGCCAGCTAGCCACCGTTGGATGTAGTGGATTCGGATGCTGATGGATGAAGTCCCCATGAATTTGGCATGAGTGGCATTGCTTCGCATATTCGAGGCAGTCCTGGATCATTGTGGGCCAATAGTAGCCCATCCGTTTGATCTTCAACTTCATCTTTGGGCCCGCTTGGTAAGAACCGCAGAGTCCGTCGTGAACTCCCTGGACGACGCTTTTCGCTTCGTCAGGTCCTAAGCATCTCAGCCACAAAGAATCAAACGACCTCTTGTACAGAGTATCATTGACGAAGGCGAAAGACAGAGCTCGTTTCATGAGCTGATGTCTTGTGGACGCTTCTTCAAGCATTCGGTGGGATTTAAAGTATTCTATGAAGACTTCTCTCCAATCCTCGGTATTTTCCCAATCTTTTACTTGCAGGGTCATCTGCTCGCTCGCTCCTTTTTCTTCGGATGATTCCGGAGATATTTCTGCTGGGGCAAGCACCCGACGGCTTTGTACCATGATTCTGACGTCATCGAGGTTCTCGTCAGCCAGCTCTTTAGCAAGTTTGGCCAACGCGTCTGCTTTGCTGTTTTCCGCGCGCGGTATGTTCTCCAAAGTATAGGAGGGAATTTGGGTCAACAGTTGTTGCACCTTTTCCCCGTACTTCACCAACTCCGGTTTGCACGTTTGGTAGTCGCCGTTTACTTGACTAACGACCAGTTGAGAATCTCCGTAAATGAGGAGGTTTTCAATTCCCATGTCGATGGCGATCTCGAGGCCTGCTATCAAAGCTTCATATTCGGCTTCGTTATTCGTCTTCGGCTCTGTTAAGGAGAAAGCGAAGCGCATTATCCCTCCTTGTGGAGTCACGAAGATGAGGCCTACCCCCGATTTGATTATAGGGGTACTTTGTTTGCGTTTTTTCATGGAAGATGCTCCATCGAAATAAAGTTCCCATTGGGTATCACCACCGTCGATCGCGTCAAACGCATGTTCGTCTGGAAAATCGCAATTCAGAAGAGAATCGGCAGGTATCGGGTGCTCAGCGAGGAAGTCGGCGATGGCCTGGCCTTTCACTGCCTTGAGAGGTTGATATGTTATCGAGAACTCTATCAAGAGCTGGGCCCATTTAGCGAGTCGTCCCATCAACATGGCCTTCGACATCAAGTATTTAAGAGGGTCCACCTTTGAAATGAGACGGACTTCGTGCGCCAACGTATAGTGCCTGAGCTTTGTTATCGCGAAGATCAACGCCAGGCAGTGTTTTTCAATAGGAGAGTAGCTGCTTTCTGCCCCCAGCAGAACTCGACTTAAGTAGTAGAGTGCTCTTTCTTTCCCTTGATCGTTCCCTTGTGCCCATAATGCGCCTAAGGAACCTTCGAGGGCGGTTGTATAAAGAATGAGGGGTTTTCTCTTGACCGGAGCAGCCAACACCGGCGGGTTCTGCAGGTATTGCTTGATCTCGTCTAGCGCGCTTTGGCATTTTTGATCCCAGACGAACGGGGTTCCCTTCTTCATCAGGTGACTGTAAGGACGGCACTTTCCTGAAAGGTTGGCTATAAATCGCCGTATATACGCGAGCTTCCCTTAGAGAGACCGCAACTGTTTGAGAGTCCTTGGCGGAGGCATTTCCATGATCGCCTTGATCTTTGACGGATCTATTTCGATACCCCGGTGTCGGACGATGAATCCTAAGAATTTGCCCGAGGAAACTCCGAATGCACACTTGAGAGGGTTCATCTCCAAGTTGTACTGTCGAAGGCGTTGAAACACGGTCTTCAAATGCTCGAGATGCTCCTCGTATGATTTGCTTTTAACCACGAGATCGTCGATATAGCATTCGACGATTTCGTGTATAAGGTCATCAAAGATTTTCGTCATGGCCCTTTGGTAGGTGGCACCGGCGTTCTTTAGACCAAAGGGCATCACCTTGTAACAGAATATTCCCAGAGGAGTCCTGAAGGCGGTGTGCTTCTGGTCTTCGAGATCCATCTTTATCTGATTATACCATGACGAGCCGTCCATAAAGGAGAAAACCTCATGAGTGGACGTGTTGTCTATCATCAGTTCGGTGACTGGCACTGGGAAATCATCCTTTGGGCAGGCTTTATTAAGATCCCGGAAGTCCACGCATATGCGCACTGTCCCATTTTTCTTTATCACCGGGACGATGTTGGCGATCCATTCAGGGTATTGAACTTCCTGGATGAAGCCAGAGTCGATTAACTTTTTGACCTCGGCGTTGATACTCATTTCAAGCTCGAGCCACATTCTCCTCGGTGCCTGTTTGACTGGCTTGATGTCCGGGGATATCGCCAATCTGTGTGCAGCAATTTCTGGATCTAGTCCCGGCATTTCGGAATAGTTCCACGCGAAGCAATCTCTATGCTGTAGAAGCACGTCCTTTAACGCAGCCACCCTTTCTTCAGATAACAGCTCGCTGATGAACGTCGGTCGCGGACCGTCTGCCGATCCTAACTCAATCTTCTTGAGGTTATCTGCAGTAGTATGTATGCCATCCTCCAGTTCTTTTGGCGCTGGTGGAAATTCTGAGATTACCTCGTCGTTGCTGTTTTCGAAGCACCAGGGAAGGTCATCCATGTCCTTGGGCTCTTCTTTTAATATTGTAATCATGTGACAGGTGCGAATTCGCTTCCAATCCCAATGTGGAACCGATTCTTCTTTCGTGGCCTTGGGCTCGTGCTTTTGTGGCGGTGATACCCTCCAGTTGTCAGACAGAGCGAACTTGCCAAGCTGATACTGATCTTCAACCCAATTCTTGAAGGTGAAGCAGTCCTCGAGAGGGTGCCCTATCACTCGGTGATAAGGGAAATAGTCCGGGTGAGAGACTTCGCCTGCTTGTTCGGGGTATTTAGACTCCGGCAGTGTAAGCATCTGATGTTTTAGAGCAAGCTCAAGTATCTTCTTCGTCTTGTCCTGAGGAAATGAGTACGCTCGACTCATTTTCTTCATGAGGGATAGATCAATAACACTCGACTCCTGCTCGCGTGGCTTCTTAGCCCCGCTTTGTTGCTGTTGAGCGCCTTTTTGGCCTTTCGACTTGTTTCTGCTTCTGCGTTGACCCTTCTTCATAACAGGTTGACACGGAGTGACACTTTCATTTTTGACGGCCTGTTGAAGGAGGCGTTGCGTTCTGACTCTTTTGTAGATGGCCATTTCACGATTGTGATCATCTCGGACCTTTTGACCAGCTTTCCTTATAAGCCTGTCCATTTGTTCTTCAAACGACGGACCGGGCACTTTTGCATCAAGAACTTTTACTGTCTCAAGCTCAGCATTGTTCCATTGACCATCTGCTTCTTCATTGAAGTCGTGCACGACGTAACAGTCGCGGAGCAGCTCTCGTTTCTTGGAACGAATGTATCCGAGCCCAATTGTCTCCATTCTTCCATTAGGCAGCTTATGCTGAGTTCCAGGGACGTTCCAGACCCTGTCATAGAATTTGGTCTTTCTAACGGTCTGTTTGAAGGGTATCTCTTGGCGCTTCAACAGCCTCTTCAAGCCTTCTGTATAATATCTGGGTAGACGGATGGGTTGAAGCCTGTCCAACGTAGGATCCACCCCGTGCCAGACTTCTTTCTCCACTTTGTTTTCTTCAGAGCGGTAGAATAGAATTGCTTTTTCGCTTTCTCGCCTGGGAGGGATATAGAACGTTTGCAGCTCTTCTACATTGTAAATATTAAGCGCATCCAGTTCTTTATGGTGTTTAAGCGGCACCATGGCGACTTGTAGACTTATTTCTTCGTCAGCGAACTTTCGTATTGAAGGTTGAGCAGAGAATACAGCATGGATCTCATCTTCCGAGTCGCTACCAAAGATCAACGTAGGAGCGGACGGTCCTGGCTTGGTGTATTGGGGCAGACCCGAATAAACTCTCTCCTCTTCCTCCTCGGTATCACTGCCGAAGACAGGGATGGTAGCGTTAGTTTTATTCTCCGACTTGTGACACCTTTCCGTGCCTTCGAAATCCGGTAAGAAGTATTTGGCATCTTCGTATTTGCAGACCTCGTTCACAGAGAACGGGTTCAATTCTCCCGTCATGGTATACTCGAAACCATCCTTAAAATACTTCATACACTGATGTTGTGTAGAAGGGATGATGTTGTACTCGTGTAACCATGGTCGGCCGAGCAAAGCGTTGTAGCATGTCTTGGCGTCTATGACGTGGAACTTAATGTCCGTGACGAGTAGCCCGAAGCGTAGCGTCAGTATCACAGACCCAAGAGTTCTTGATGAATGGGAGTCGAACCCGGAGATGGTGATCTTGTCCCGAGCATGGTGTTGAACGCTCATGCAGATTTCCTTTAAAACCCGCACATTGAGTAGGTTAACAGACGACCCGTTGTCGATCAGGATTTTGCCTATCTTAATATCGTGGCAGTATCCTGAGACATAGAGGGGGTGATTGTGTTCGCATGTCCCAAGGAGAAGGTCCTCGTCACCGAAAGTGACATCAGCAGTGTGCACTTCCTCCAATTCATCCTTCATCTTTTTCTCGGCCAGGCAAGCTTGGAATTGTTCCGGATCCTGTAGTGCCTTAATCAACGAATCTCTCGCCTCCTTTGATAGCAAAAGAGCGTCAAGAATGCTGAGCTGTGAGGGTAGCTTCCTCAGATGCGCTAAGACGTTGTAATCCATCTTATTCTTCTTCGGCGGGTCCTTTGCGCTTAGCTCTTCCACCACTTGGTCATCTAAGACGATATCCTCAGGGGCCTTTTCTTTCCCTTTATCTTTTCTGTTCGAGGGTCCGAGGTTCTTTTCAGGCAGCGTCCGATTCCGCAGCCGGATATTTTCGCAGACCTTCAGCTCTTCTTCTTTTCCCGAAGTGGACTCTTTAAAGAGAGGGGCAAGTTCCAACTCCTCATCAGAATCGCTCCCGAATGTAGGCACTTGTGATCCAACGGTGTTAACCATGCAACAATCGCCAGCAGTTCTTTTAAGCCCTTCGGTCGTATTTCTTTGCTCTCGACGAGTTTTATGCTTTTCCCGCTTAAAGTGTTGTCGATGAGCAACGTATCCTTGCCACCATCTATCGAAAGCTTTGCACTCTTGTGTGGGGTGCGAAACCTTTTGATGATATAAGCAATAGGAGGGGTGCGTTTCCACTTCACCGGTGATGTTTCCTTCAGAGGATGGTAGCTTCATGCCCATTGAGATGGCCTTAGCAAACTTTTTCCTCATCTTGAATTTGCTTTTGTCCGCAGTGGGTGTACTTCGCTCCAGCGGGAGTATCTCAATTCTTTCGTCAAGGCGCTGGCGTTTGGCCCTTTCGAATATAACCTCCTCGCGTTCTCGATCAGCTTTACTTTTCAATCGAGCTTCGGAATGCGTCAATTTCCTCATCTGATGGCCCCTGAATTTTTGATTCAGGGTCTGCCCCCAGCGTTTCAGTACAAGAAGTCTCCTCATCGTTCGTGAACGAATGAGAAATCATATGACAGCTCACCGCGCATTCTTCAGATTCATCTGACGAACTTTCTCCCTCACCTTCCTCTTGAAAGACGTGGTTGAGAAACTCTTGGAATGTAATGGGAGTCCGTGCCTTCTGGTTGTATTCTTCTAGCGCGTCAATTTGTTTTTACAGGTCCGTGCGCTTGTCAGCAGGCTTCACGGGCTTCTTTGACTTCTTTTTCTTCTTCTTTGAAAATTTCGACGGCCGGTTATGAATGCTTGGGCTACCTCCATCGATCTTTTGAGTTGGACGAGCCTTCAACATCCCTTCGATGATCTGCGGCTCCAACGGGTTCTTCTACTTGATCGCTGGGCATGTTTGAAAATCGTTTAGCATCCTCTTTGTCTTGGTTGATAATACAACCTCCCAAGGAGCTTCTTCAACGACGGAGCATGTTGCCCCCGACGTATTCGTCCCCTTAGAGGTGTGGGGCTGCGGGGGATTCACCTTCCATTTGTCAAATAACGCGAATTTACCCTGTCGGTACTGGTTTTCAAGCCAATTTTTGAAAACGTAACAATCCTCGATCGGATGACCCAGTACTCTATGATAAAGACAGTAGTTGGGCTCGTCGACATCACTTGGTTGCAGCGGACGTTTTGGATCCGGCAGATTTATGAGTCTGTTGCGTAATGCCAGCTCGAATAACCTTCTTGTTTTATCGCGGGGAAACGAGTAAGGACGCCCTAGTCTCTCCTCAAGGTCTACGTACGGGCGCATATTATTTTGACGCACAACCGGCTTCGAGTTGCTCGGTTGTTGTTGAGCATTAGCGACGACGATCGCTTTTCCCTTTCCTTTGTCATTTCGGGAGTCCGGCTTTGGAAGAGGGGGTTTATGGCCCATCTGATCCATCTGCGCTAGCTTGTCGATCAAAGCCTGGAAGGTAGTCGGCTTGAAAAACATCATAAATTGCGAGATGGTTGCTTGTGGATCAAGGGTTCCTACAAACATACCCACCGCGGGAGCTTCTTCAATGCGCTGCTCGCACTTCGACCATAAGTTCCGCCATCGTATAGCGTACTGAACCCACGTCTCGCCTGGCTTTACCCTGGCGTTAATCAGTGCTGTCATCGGGGTACGTTCACCGGCGCTTGCAAAACGCTGAGTAAACAACGGCTCCATTTCCGCGAAGTTTTTGATAGAGTCGTTCGGGAGCTCAGAGTACCACTCGAACGCCGTATCCGATAAACTTCCAACAAACTGGTGAAGTAAAAGCTTGTCATCACCACCGGTGTTGCCGCAGAGTGCCCTGAACTGGGCAACATGTTGGTGAGGATTGCCCGTCCCCTTGTAGACATGGAACTTGGGAATTGTGTAACCGGGTGGGTACTTGATTTGATCGTACCAACTTGGATATGGCCGTCCTGTTTTTACGACCTGGCCAGCTGCTTCGGTCGCATGATGAACCCGTATTTGTTGGGCGATGTACTCGTCCAAATCAGCTTTGGAGATTGCATCCCCTTTAGTCGTCGACAGAGCTGGTGGAGGATTTGATGTCTCTCCCCTATCATCTCCAAGGACGATCGGGGGCTTTTCGGTTGGAGGATCTTGCTGTATCATCATCCCTATCATGTCTTGGAAGAGAAGGCCCATACGCTGTATGTTGGTTGCTTGTTCAGCAGCCTCTTTGTCCTTCTTCTCCAATATCCGACGAAGGAATTCGGCGTCCGTTTCTTCCTCTTGGCGTTCATCCGAGGATGTTTCAGGGTTTTCTTTTGGCCCTGTAAGTGCGGCCATAGCGTTCATCATTTCTTGGAGCTTCTGCTGCTGCTCCTGAGCCTTGGTCACTGACCTCGTGTGCGGTCTATGACCTGTTGATATGCGGCTATCCTCCTTTCCCGATGCCACATAAACTGTATGAACTATCATGCCCCCGGACTTAGGGCGTTTAGGCTCACCACCTTTGGCATTTGCTGCGGGCGCGGGGGTTTTCTCCGGCCTTCTTCTTTTATGGGCCATAGAAGTTGAGGGGGCCGTTGCTTTGGGCACCCTGGTGACTGTCATCCTTTCCTGTTTGATTGGGCGGTCTTTTTCTTTTTCCACTTTCGCCTTTTTCTGTTGACGAGAGCGATCTGGGTCAATTACGGAGTCTCGAACTCTCCGCCAAACTTTATAAATTTTTGAGGACAGCCGTTGAGGGGGCTGTTCTTGCTTCGTTTCCGGAACTCTCTCCGCAGGTGGAGGAGATCTTTTCAGTGTAGCGGTTGGAGAATTCTTATGTACCCTCCTTAGCAGTTCAAAGCTGTTCCTAGTTGGAACAGCAGCGTTGACATCCACCACTGGAGCCGGTGGGGTTAGCCCTGAGGGGGAGTTGCCCCCTGCCTTCCTCACTCGTCGCCAATGGCGACGTCGAGCATGACGAGCCGTTGGGACTGGCTCGGAGATAGAGACAGCTTCTTTTTGCCCCCTGTCTGAATGAGACGCCGCTGGTGTTAACCTCTCAAAGACTGAGGTTGTCCTTTGAGGGATGATATTTAACCTGTCGAAGACAGATCCTCGAGCAGAGGCAGGAGCAGGAATCGTCAGTCTTGAAAAGACTGATTCTTTAACAGGGGAAGCCGCCTTGACGACTTCTGGAGCAGCGGCTATTGCCTTCCTTGGGACAGCCACCTTGGGATTCACAGGCTTCTTGGTGGACCCCTCAGAGTTTTGATCCAGCCTAGCAAAGACAGAGGCTGTTGGCTTGGTAATGGACGACCTGTTGACAGGGGACGTCGTAGCAGTGAGCCGGTCGAAGACCGACTTCTTGTTCACTTCCGGTGTAGGTATTGGCATAGAGAAGCTTGAAGGTGGGATCATGGTCCCGAAGAACAGGCCAGTGGTGGCTTGGGTCACCTGGTCTACCGGCAGAGCGAGGAAGGAAGCCGCTTGGGGACCATATACTACACCTCCTGGTGAGGTGGAGCGTCCGTTGCAGTGGCATTTCGGGCAGTTGGTGCAGTTAAATGCCATTGAATCTTGAGTTCTGCGCCAGGCAAAAGACCAAATCTTAGTAACTTGAAATCCAAAGGCAACCGTTAACAAACCGTGATTGGTTCGCAAAGACGACACACGAAGTGTGGAGTGGAAAGAGGAAAAGGTCCCACCGGGCGTGCCAGAATCTGTTCCCCTCCGAAAGACGGCGATGACGTGAGGACGTCTAGTCTGAGATTCGGGGCAGATGCTATATGGTTTTATCCGTCTACCTCTCCGAAGATGCCAAGTTGATTTACGGCGCCGTGTATCGGAGGTTTAGACGGATGCGGCCGATGTAGCAGACTTCGTCAGATTCCCCCTCGCTAGAGGGGTTTTTGATTGTGGGGATGCTCTTCCCTGTGGCGCAAGCCCCTGCAGTTAATTACGCTACCGCATCGCGGTAGCCACTTTCTCCTTCTCCAGAATTTCACTTCGTGTCGTGTGTGTTTGTTTTGTTTGTGGTTTCCCGTGGATTGTATACGGAGACTGAGTAATGCCGTCGCCCGTAGGACGTGGATTAGTCCAAATCCGTATTTACGTAGATTTAGGTTTGGTGTTTTTAGTTTAAGGACACGTTAGCCGCATTTGAGACTAAGATCAACTTAAACGTTCGTTAAGGATACGTTAGTCTGATTTGAGACTAAGATCAACTTAACGGGATCGTCTAGATCTATTTCAAGTTTAAGGACGTAGTGGTCCATTTAATATATGGCCGTCGGGACCCGTCACCTCTCTGACGACGTTGAAGGATTACAACGACATGTGTCAGAGGAGTTCGGAGATGTACCCTTGAACCAAAGTTGATTGGGGGTCTTGTAGTCCAATTTGGGACTAAAGTCTGTTCGAATGTTTAAGGATACGTTAGCCATATTTGAGGCTAAGATCAACTTAAACGGGATCGTTTAGATCCGACAAAAGAGCATTTGAGAGCTCTATTGTTCCAGTTTAGGGACGTAGTGGTCCATAGGTAGTTTAGGGACATTGCGGTCCATGTTCCAGTTTATGGACGTGGTGGTCCACCATTAGTTTAGGGACGTTTCGGTCCAACATTAGTTTAAGGACATTTCGGTCCATATTCCAGTTTAGAGACGTAGTGGTCCATCATTAGTTTAAGGACGTTTCGGTCTAATATTAGTTTAAGGACGTTTCGGTCCACCGCCAGTTTAAGGACGTAGTGGTCCATTATTAGTTTAAGGACATTTCGGTCCAATATTAGTTTAAAGACGTTTCGGTCCACGAGTTTAAGGACCCCGCAGTCCATATTGATGTGTGGTCGTCGGGACCCGTCACCTCTCTGACGTCGTTGAAGGATTACAACGATAGGTGTCAGAGGAGTTCGGAGATGTACCCTCGAACCGGATATAAATTAATTTAAGAGAACGGCTGTGCTCAGTCAATTTAATTTGAGGACTTACGGCCAAAATTGGGCTAAGTCCAGTTGAAAATGTTCAACACCCTTATTTATTTTTGGTCTATTAGACCTGTGCTAGGGCTTTGCCCACACTTAAATAATGCATTGCATTACTTCTATTTTTTTTGTTTGGGTTCTGCCCATAAAAGATGCAGAGCATCAATTTCACTTGGGTTCTGCCCCCTTTTTATTGCTTTGCAATTTATTTTGGCCTGCTAGGTCTTTTTGATTTGGGCCTGGCCCTTTAAGAAATGCCTTGCATTTGTCAGGCGCTTTGCGCCAATCGGAGAGCGCAAGCGCTTGTAGTGTTGACACGTGTCGCGCAAGCGCAGTGCACTGTGCTAGTGCGCTGTGCTTGCGCTGCTGACACGTGGCGCACTCTGGTGAGTTGCGCCAATTTCAGAGAGCAAAGCTCTATCTCAAAGTGCATAGCGCGAGTGGTTCAGATGTTGACACGTGGCGCTCTCCCAAGAGCGCAACAGCGCAGTTTGCAAGTGCAAAGCACTCTAAATTTGAGAATCTTTTAGATTCTCAAGAACCAAAGGTTCATAAAAGTGCAAAGCACTATATTTTTTTATTTTTGTTTCTTCTTGTTTTAAAGAACCAGTGGTTCATGAGTAGTGCAAAGCACTGTTTTTATATGAAGATCATTGATCTGGTTTTTAGATCAATGATCTATTAAAAGAAATTTCTTCTCCTTTTTGTGAAGGTTTTTACATTTTTCTTAGAATTTTTCTCAGAGTTCTCTATGTTTGAAGCTTCTTGATTTTTCAAGAAAATGTTGATGCCTTTGAATTGAGGTCTAGGGTCCTTTTTATAGTACCCATAAATTAGTTAAATTTTTTAAAGAGATCTTTCTCTGAGTGATTTGGGGAATTTTCCCCACCGTTGGATCTTTGATCCAAGGGCTTCTGTTTTACAGAAGAAAATCTTCTTGTTTTAACAAGAACAGAAAAGATTTCTTTAGAATTTTAATTCTATTTGGCGCAAATGCCCCAGCGCGTGACATGTGTCGCGCAGCGCACAGCGCAGCGCAACTGCGCTAGCGCATCTGCGCTAGCGCATCTGCGCTGACACGTGTCGCGCAGCGCGCAGCGCAACTGCGCTGACACGTGTCGCGCAGCGCAAATCGCAGCGCAACTGCGCTAGCGCATCTGCGCTGACACGTATCGCGCAGCGCAGTGCTTGCGCAACTGAAGCGTTGCTTCCTTTGATTTTGCTTTAAACAGAGCTTTGCTCTGATTGAGTGCGCTGCCTTGGGCGCTGCGCTGATGCATCTGCGCCTGACACGTGTCGCGCAGCGCAGTGCTTGCGCAACTGAAGCGTTGCTTCCTTTAATTTTGCTTAAAATAGAGCTTTGCTCTAATTGGGCGCGCCTTTTTGGACGCTGCGCCGATGCGTCTGTGCCTGACACGTGGCGCGTTGCCCCCGGGATTTGAAGCGTTGCTTCAAAATTTGAATTTTGAATTTCCAGCAGAGTTTTGCTCTGATTGGGGGAAACAACGCAGTCCCATCAATTGATCACACCACAAAGAACGAAAATAATGATGTACGTATATGCCATCCGCATTCTCCACTGGGTCCCATCATCACCCGTTAGGTTACTTAACCAACGACAGAGCGGGGACTGGACTAGCGCGGATGCAAAACATATACAACATCTACTAGTATATATATCAATATAATATTCGCTCAAAGCGTGATAAAATGCAACATCACAGAAATGTAATAAGCATCACAGAACAATACAGATATCTGGGATCCCTGGGTTTCATAGAGCCGCTACTGAAACCCGACGTTCTCCTGGTCGTGTAGATAGCCTGTGCAACGAAATCCTAGACCCCTACGGGCGCGGCAAGTTACCCGCCAAAACCTGAAGCAAGGCAGCCCCCTTCAGCAACGTGAATGGACCACCCAGCACTTCACGGAATCCGGTAACTTGGGCACCCCTCCTGGGTCAACCTGTACCCCCTACGAGTGCTGCGAATAGCCCGCCAATTCTAGAATAAAGCTCCCCTCCGTCTCAATGCCATGAGATGCGGGCCCGTTGCCCTCTAGAACCCGGCTATCCGTGCACCCCTCCTTGGGGTAATCCTAGTACAGAAAGTAAAATATACATACAACGGGTACATCGACTTCGACCCGGTCGTGCCCCAAAAGAATAATAAAAACAGGCAGTGACGGCAATCCACATGTCGGACGCTCGCCCCGCAATATCAAATGTACATATAAAACAAAACTGTACTAACATTGCATCCTGGCTATCCCCCACGACCGATCCGCAACATCACAGCACAACACAGAACATCAACGTGAATGTCACGTTCGCAAATCCGTCTAAAAGGCCTATAGTAGTTAGACAGGATTTACCGATCAAATGAAATTCACGGTCGCAGATATAATGTAAATACTGTGAACTAACATGTTTAAAATATTCGATCGATCAAATTTACCGAAGTGGGCCCCAAGCACTATTGTAGCACTCACAGAAAATCTGGGCCCAAAAAGAATATTTCAAAAACCCCATTTCCATGTCCAAAGAGTTTTGTGAAAAAATGGTACAGTGAGGACACTGTACTACCTACCCTCATACTGCTGATAGTCAAGCAAGAATCCTAAGGGCTCTATCAACGTGCAATAGTGACCTGTAAGATCACCTAAAACAGCACACGATGATAAAGGTAAACCAGATAGTATACTATCATCTTGAGTAAGACTGTCCTACCGGGATAGGTCCTCCCTCAATCACTGCAATCACGTGCCTGTGATCCAATAATTGACTCTGAGGGCACTATCTCCAACAGCACCAAAAGTTATTGGTTATTGGGACCCTCCACCTCTCTGAAGACGTTGAAGAATTACAACAACATGTATCAGAGATATGAAGAGATGTACCCTTAAACCAATATTGGTTGGGAGATCTATAGTCAGGTTTGGGACTAAAACCAATTAAAAAGATTGTGAGCACATGGGCTAGGTTAATCTGACTTAGGGACTTGTGGCCAACTTAGGCTCAGCCCACTCAGTTTTGAATAAAATGTTGAACATTTGTTTGGGCTCAATCCCTTTTTATTCAACAATGCTGAGAATTGATTTGGATTCTGACACCCCTTTTTCCTTTTGTCTTTTATTGAGTGTTGAACACTTTTTATGGCGCTGGGGCCTTATGTACAGAGCACTTTGTAATTCCTCAGCGCCCACGTGAGGAGCACGTGGAGCGCTTGGCGCTGGGCGCCAGATTTGGAGCTCTAAAGCGCTTATTTTATATTGGAGAGCTAAGGCGCTTCTTATAAAATAGCGCCCACGTGAGGAGCACGTGAAGCGCTTGGCACCAGATTTGGAGCGCTAAAGCGCTTCTTTTAAATTGGAGCGCTATGGAGCTTCTTTGGCAGCTCTGATCAGTTCTGTTCTCTGAGAATTAAATTCTTGGTTTATAAGAGACTTTGTCTCACGGATCTAAATTCTTTCTTATGAGGAGATACTATGATCTTTTTTGTTTTTCTTTATGAGAGATTTTGTCTTATGAATCTAAAAACTAAGTTCTCCTTTTTACGAAGAGACGCTATGAACTATTCTATTTTTGTGAACGACTTTGTCTTATAGATCTGTGATCTAGAAAAAGAACTAAGTTCTTTTGATATGAGAGTTAAACTCTCAAATATGGAGGAGATGTTATGATCTCTCTTCTTTACCTTGAAGAAGGTTCTTCTTCTTAGAGCTTACTCTTGTCTTTGAAATTTCTTCAGAACTTGAAGTTTATGGGGGATTCTTCTGTACAAGACTTGAAGTCTTGGGTCTTTTATATAGGGGAGGATGATTTGTTGAATCGGTTAAAGAAATCTCTCATTGAAAGATCTCTGATTGATTTGTGAATTTTATCCACTGTTGGATCTTTGATCCAAGGGTTTCTGTTTTACAGAAAACATCTTTCTTGTCTTTTAGCAATATTGGGAAAATATTTTCCCATACAGAACTTATTTTGTACCTTGGTGATTTTTAATCACCATTAGATCTTTGATCCAACGGTGCTCTGATTTACAGAGTACAATCTTTCTTGTTTGGAAAGATTTGAGGAGTATTTTCCCAACAGAATTTAATTCTGTAATTTGATGATTTATTATCTTCGTTGGATCTTTGATCCAAGAGTGGAGAACATTTAGTTCTAGCACCGGCGCTATCGTGTTTTGCACGTTAGGCGCTGCCTCAGAGTCTTTGACTCTTGGCGCCAGCGCTCTCGTGCTTTGCATGTGAGGCGCTGCCTCAGAGTCTTTGACTCTTAGCGCTAGCGCTCTCGTGCTTTGCACGTGAGTCGCTACCTTAATTTAAATTTTGAATTTTGAACAGACTTTAGCTCTGATTAGGAGAAACAGACGCACCACCTATAATTAGACAATTAAAAATAGATTATATAAGTAATTGCAAAAATAATGTGTATATCAATAATATAACATTCTTAATCAATATGCATGCAATATAGAATATATAAACATACCCGCAGGCGCGGTGGTGGTCTCTGCCCGAGATGTGGAGGCACCACCTACAGATAGACAATCAAAAAATGATTATCTAAGTAAGAGCAAAAAGAATGTGTGTATATTTATGATATAACATTCTAAATCAATATACACGCACTATAGAATATATAAACATATTTGCAGGTGCGGTAGTGGCCTCTGCCTCTGATGTGGACGCACCACCAACAATTAGACAATTAAACATTGACTATATAAGTAATTTTGAAATAAATATGCTTGTATATCTATAATGTTAAATCTAAAATGAATATGCGTGCAATATACCTGGAGGTGTGGCAAAGTCTACACGGAAGGAGTCATCCGAAGGGGATACCGATCGGGGTGAAAGACCGGCCTTATAAAGCTCCCTACGCAGCTCTCCGGGCAGCATAACCACTCTGCCGCTGCCGCGGCTGGTGCTCCTACCGCCCCACGCTGCTCCGGTCGTCGTCATCAAACCTAGATAAGAGTACAATCATTACATATGCATGCAATATATGTATAGATCGTAGAAATGTGAAGTAATAATATAACATTACTGATAACCTTTTTCGTTTCGTGGACGCATTAGACATATCTGCTTAGATTTCATTATCGATGTCATTTCTAATTCATGTAACTTCACGATCAGACGAAGACAACCCGTCTTTTGAAACAGACGGTCGAACCACACTAAGACTTCTCTCTTCTTCATCCTTATCACTTTCCTCAATACGATCCTCGAATTCTGGGATATCATAAATATCCCTGAGTTTCCAACGGCATACGACACTCTATCCCGGATACTTCAAACACTGTGAGTAGTATACTTGGAACGCTTGGTTCGGAAAGATAAATGGATCGTCCCGACCGTAAAATTGAAGTGTGTTCACACTAGTCAATTCATATTCATCTTTCTAAGTCCCGAGATTTTTTCTCCACTTATCCGCATCGGTTCGTGTATCGTACCACGTACACTGAAAAATATAAAACGGTTCCGATCGTCCAGGATATTGGATGCCAAGTATGCAATTTAAGTATCCATAATAAATCACACCATCCGATCCTACCGTCGCAATCCCACTATTCTGAGTGGTTCTAAATGTTTCTATGTCCTTAACTTCAAATCTGTATCCAAGGACACCGAATCCTTTATAATATGCAACCTCCATGCTAGAAAACTGAGCTAAACATCTTGAATCTCTCTCTAATGATGCAAATAAGTTCGGATCGTGGATCTGATAAAACAAATTTTATGACAAATACATAACGATATAGGTTTAGATTAAGACTGGTAGCAATAACATGTTATTCGAACTTACATGATCTGCAACCCAATCGCAGAAATTATCCTGATAATATTTTTCCAATCATTCATCATTCCAATCAGAATGCTCCTCACGTATTAATATGAATTCTGTTCTCAACAATAAATTATGATATTAATATTATATCATTTCATACACACACAAAAACAAATATAACAATTAATCCAAAAAAACTTACTCTCTAATTTCTTCAAGACATACGCTATTGAGGAGAATAAACCGATATATCTTGTTGATAAACATAGTGTCTACTCTCTTATAGTCAGCTTTATCATATAGCCCGTCCTGAATTCTCCGAGGCCAGTTAAGCTTCGTCTCAATGTTCTCGTCCAAATAGCGCGAACAAAATATGGTTACTTCATCTAGAAGATAACCTTGCATGATAGAACTCTCTGGTCGATTTCTATTGCGTATATACTTTTTTAGAGTATAGAGGTACTTAAAGAAAAATATGTTAAATAAATAAATACGGATATATAGGACAACAATAATTTTACAAATTGCGTGAAACGAAAAATTCCACGTACCCTTTCGACGGGATACATGCTTCGATATTGTACCGGCCCGGCTAACATAGCCTCAGTTACAAGATGAACCGTAAGGTATATTATGATATCGAAGAATGACGGTGGGAAAATACGCTCAAGTTTGCAAAGTATCAATGAAATAGAATTTTCTAGATTCTCCGACGTTACAACATCCAGGGTTTTAGCGCACAATTCTCTAAAAAATCAACAAAGGTCATTGATTACTAGACCAACCAATTCGGGAACGGAAGTCCTGAGGGATAATGTGAGAAGGTGCTCCATAATAACATGGTGATAATGACTTTTCAGCTCATCGATCTTACCTTTCACAATTTTTATTTTCTTGCTAAATGATTATGAGAAATCTATGGGAACTTTCAAATCATGCAACACCTGCAGAAACCTTTTCTTCTCCGTTTGTGACAGATGATACACGATATTGGGAAGTACAAACTTTCCTGATTTACCCGCTATCGGTTTAGGATACAATCACTTCTAATTTCCCAGTCCTGAAGATCCATCCGAGCACGGAGCTTGTCTTTCGATTTTCCGTCTTTACAAAGAAGCAAGTTGAGTACGTGCTCGGATACTTCCTTCTCTATGTGCATGACGTCCAGAAAATGACGCACTAAATTTGTTGACCATTACGGAAGCTCGTAAAAAATGCTTAATTTGTTCCAGTAGGGAGGTTTGACCTGTTTTGCCGGATCTATCCTGAAAGTCACATTATTGTAACCATCCCACTGAGCAGCCACGTCCTCTCCGGATAATGAAGCTGGAGGCCCAAGAAACTCCTGATGACTATTAAAGTGAGCAGCGTCTAACTTATAGGGATGATCTAGTGGCAGGAAACGCCGATGACCGCAATAACAAACCTTCCTGCTAAAATTCAACCATTTCGATATTGTATATTGATGGAAATAAGGGCATACTTTGTAACCATGTACGGACCAACCTGATAGCATTCCATACGTAGGAAAGTCATTAATTGTCCACATTAAAGCCACACGTAGTGTAAAGGTTGTATTTGTGTTTGCATCGTAAGTCTCTACACCATCAATGAATAAAGATTTTAATTCATCGACCAGAGGTCGGAGATAGACGTCGATATTATTTCCCGGTGAGTTTGGTCCGTCAATAAGAAGAGGCAACATAAAATAGGATTGATCCATATCCAACCAAGACGACAGATTATAAAATATCATTACAACGGGTCATGTGATGTGCCTTCCAGCCATATAGTTGAATGGGCAGAAGCCATCACTAGCGAGTCCAAGCCTGATACTGCGAGGATCACTACTGAATATTTCGTGCTTCCTATCGAAATCCTTCCATGCCATTGAATCTCTTGGATGCCTCATTTTTCCATCTTCACTTGGAGCAGCATGGTGATGCCAAATCATTGCATCGGCTGTTTTCTTGCATCTGAATAGCCTCTGCAGTCTCTGTGTTATGGGAAAGTATCATGCTATCTTGACAGGTGATTGACACGCACTTTCCATATGCCGTTTTTAAGTTCTAAAGTTAACCACAATCAAGACGGCGTCGCATGTAGCTAGCCGCGATGAGTACGGGTCGTCCGCAGGGAGACGGTGCGTTTTACGTTCTTGTTATGATGAGTTAATGCAAGGGTCGGAAATATTCGTTTCTAACCTATGTGTGTATATGGAAGGTATAAGTTTGTTAGGAATAGATAGTTTAGTGTAAGTTAGGGAAGTCCGTACTCAATCCTTTGAACCGGGCTTGACCATTGAAGCTAGAGCAATCGGCAACAACGTGGATTAGGGTGTTTAAGCACGGTATTTGTGAAATCCGGCTTATCGACCCTTGTCCGTCTATTCTTGTCTCTTGACTTTCGCCTCCAGCCAAACCGAACGCAACCGGTCACGGTTAGGGATCACCGAAACCTTGGTAGGGTAGGGTGCCTAACGGAGCGCTTGCGTAAGCTTTGGGCAGAGTTCTATGGGAAAATACCGGGCAAAAGAAATGAGCAAATGGAATTCCTAACTTACATAACCATTCTCTTTCCTAAAAACACCATTATTTACAAACCATCAAAACAACAAAAAGAAAGTGCAAATGAAATGATAAAAAAAATGAATAGAACAACATTGCAAATAAGTACATGGCAAGAAATAAATTGCAAGTAAGTAAAAGAGATAAATACTAAGAACCCGGGTGCAAAATAAAAGCTTTATTAACTTCAAGTGATGATACAAATGTTGAGTTCAATAACCAAAACATAAACTTGCAAACTCAATGAAGAGGTTGCAAGATCAAGAAAAGGTAAAGAACTCAAGATGAACTAACTATGTACAAGAACAAAATGGAAAATAAACAAAAAGTATATCCAAGTATATCAAGTGTGTGCCCCCCTTGCTCATTGATCTGGTATTTATAGGCTCAACATAGGATTAAACAAACAATAAAAATAAGATGATGTGACCGAAATAAACAACTAGAAGAAAAATTGGGACATTTGGGCTTGATAAAACCGGTGGGGCCGGGTTTTTTGAAACATCTCGCCGGTCCAAGCTTGGGCAAATGGGCTAATGTTTTCTCTGTGATGTAATGTGCTTGTTTCTCCAATCAGAGCAAAGCTCTGTTCAACTTCTAAGGCTGGAAATGAAGCGACGCTTCTATTTCCCCCAATCAGAGCAAAGCTCTGTTTGAATTCCAAAATTCAAAAATTGAAGCAACGCTTCAGATTCCTTGCGCTGCGCGCTGCGCGCCACGTGTCAAAAGCAGACACGCCAGCGCTAGGAGCGCTGTGCCCAAGGCAACGCACCCCCAATCAGAGCAAAGCTCTGTTTCAAAATAAAAATTTTAAATGAAGCAACGCTTCAGATCACTTGCGCTCTGCGCTGTGCACCACGTGTCAAACACAGGTGCGCTAGCGCAGCTGCACTGCGCGCCACATATCAAACAAGGTGCGCTGCGCTCTGCGCTGCGCTCTGTGTCAAACAAAGGTGCGCTAGCGCAACTGCGCTGCGCGACACGTGTCAAACGCAGCTGCGTTAGCGCCAACTTCGCCAGCACTGGAATTTAAATAATAAATTATTAATTAATCAAAATTAAAATTCTAGAAAAATCTTTCTAATCTTATTAAAATAAGAAGATTGTCTTCTGTAAAACAGAGGCCTTAGGATCAAAGATCCAACGGTGGGAAAATATCCCCAGATCAATCAGAGAAAGATCTCTGTAACTAACTTAACAAATCAATTGGCCCTATATAAAGACCCCTAGACTCCAAGTCTCAGATAGAGAGAGAAGAGAGAGAACCCTCTGAAAACTTTGAGAAAAAAACTTCAAAGAGAAAGAAAGGCAAGTCTTTGAAGAAAGAAGATAATCTTCTTCATCTTTAAAGGTAAGGAATTTGATTCTTGAAGAACAGAGATAAAAACATCCCACAAAAAGAAGAATTCTCTTCTGAAAAGATCAAAGATCTAAGAACAAGATCAAGATCTTCAATAAAAAAGAAAAAGATCAAAAAGATCTAATCATAAAAGATTTAAAGAAGTAATTTACTTCATTCATAGATCATTTGATCTATAAAGGCACAGCCTTTTGATGAGAATAAGAACCTTGGTTCTTGAATCTTGAGGTAGAACCTCTTTTAAGAGAACAGAAAACTTGTTCTTTGATCTGAGTTTGATCAAGATGCGCTCTGCGCTATTGGAAAGTGCCTTGCACTAATGACATGCGCCTTTACGCTCCTTGGATTGGCGCACTGCGCCAGAGCGCGTCACGTGTCATTCACTGGCGTAGCGCACTCAGAAGCGCAGTGCGCTAATAGACTTGCGCTTAGTGCAGAGCGTGACACGTGTCACCTTCACATGCGCTAGAGCATTGCGCTCTTTAATTGGCACAAAGCGCCTGACAAGCCACGTGACACACTTTCAGACCACTATTTTGCTCCTGATAAATGCTATGCATTTAATTACAGAGCCCAATGCTATGCATTAATAGAAGGGCCGAGCCCAAATAAAGGCTCAACAGCCAGAACAATAAAATGTTCAACTCATATCAACTGAGCCCATATGCTCATAAACCTTCGAACAAACTTTAGTCCCAAATTGGACTATAGATCTCCCAACCAACATTGGTTCAAGGGTACATCTCTGAACTCCTCTGATATTTGTTGTTGTAATCCTTCAACGTCTTCAGAGGGGTGACGGGTCCCGACGGCCATACATTCCACAGACTACGATGTCCTTAACGTTGACCGGGATGTCCTTAAACTAATATTGGACCACCATGTCCCTAAACTGGCAATCGACCGAAATATCCGTAAACTAAACGATAGAGCCCAAATGCTCTCTTGTTGGATCTAAATGATCCTGTTAAATTGATCTTAGTCTGGAAATTAGACTAACGTATCCTTAACAAATGTTTAAGTTGGTCTTAGTCCAAAATGAGGCTAACGTATCTTTAAACCAAAACCCCAAACCCAAATCTAAGAAAATACGGATTTGGACTAATCCACGTCCTACGGGCGACACCATAAATTAGTCTCCGTATACAATCCACGGGCAACCATAAACAAAATAAACACCCACGACACGAAGTGACCATCTGGAGAAGGAGAAAGTTGTTACCGCGATGCGGTAGCGTAATTAACTGCAGGGAAGAGCGTCCCCACAATCAAAAACCCCTCAAGCGAGGGGGAATCTGACGAAGTCTGCTACATCGGCCGCATCCGTTTAAACCTTCGATACATGGTGCCATAAATCAACTTGGCATCTTCGGAGAGGTGGACGGATAGCACCAATTAGCATCTGCCCCCGAATTCAGGGAAGACGTCCAGTCTTCCCGGTTTCCGGCAGTGAACAGATTCTGGCACGCCCAGTGGGACCTCTTCCTCTTTCCACTCCACACTTCGTGTGTCGTGTTCGCGAACGAATCGCGGTTTGCTATGGTTGCCTGTGGATTTGTGGTACTTAGATTTGGTGTCTTGCTCCGTGCAGAAAACAGAAGATCAATGGTTTCAAACTGCTCTACCTGCAACTGCAACTCTCACTCCGTCCTTGCTGGAGGAATGACTTACGGGCCCCAAGCGGCCTCCCTTTTCAAGATGCCAGCGGAGCAGGTAACTCAAGCCACCACTGGACTATTCTTCGAGACCATACTCCCACCCATGAGCTTCGACGCCCCTATACCGTCACAAGAAGCTCCCAAGAAGTCGGTATTCGATCGGCTTGCTACTACTGCGGCCCCTCTCAACGGGTCGCCCAACTCCACTGCCTCGGTTTTTAACAGACTAGGCCAGAGCTCCAATGGGCCCATGAAGAAGCCTGCAATACTAGAAGGCGTTATCCCGAAGCGGATAGCCATCCCTGCTCCCAAAATCGTCAAAGCGGTTTCTCCTGCCAATGGGTCGGTCTTCACAGGACTGACTATTTCTGCTCCCGTTCTAGGCAAAATCACCAAGGTTGCTTCCCCTACTCGGAAGTCTGCTTTTGATAGGTTGGCCGTCCCCATTCAACGGGCGTCGGTCTTTAAAAGGCTGATACCAGCGAATTCTGACCAACACAGGGGGCATGAGGAGGTCACCCCTATGGCTAAACCAATTCCAATCGCACGACATGCTCGCCGTCGTCACTGGCGCCAGGTAAGGAAGGCTGGGGGCAACTCCCCCTCTCGGCTAACTCCACCAGCTCCGATGGTGGAAATCAATGCTGCTGTTCTGACCGGGAATAGCTTTGAACCGCTAAGAAGGGTGCGCAAAAACTCGCCAATTGCCGTATTGAAAAGATCTCCTACACCTGTGGATAATTCCCCAAAGGTGAAGCTGGAGCAGCCCCCTCAACGGCTGTCCTCTAAAATTTACAAGGTTTAGCATCAAGTCCAAGACTCCGTAATGGATCAAGACTATCTCCACCGACAGAAAAAGATGAAGGTTCGGCAGGAGAAGGACTACTCTGTCAAGCCAGAAAAAGCAACAGCTACTTGGGTGCCCACTACAACGGCCCCCTCAACTTCGACCGCTCACAAGAGAAGGAGGTCGAAGAAGATCCCTGTGTCTTTGGAAAATCGCAAACACACTGAATCTAAACGCCCTAAGTCTGGGGGCATGGTGGTGCACACTGTCTATATGGCATCCGAGAAAGAGGATAGCCGTGCTTCGACGAGTCACCGACCGCTCACCCGATCCTTAACAAAGGCCCAGGAGCAGCAACAGAAGGTTCAAGAAATGCTGACGCAAATGGCCACAGTCACCGGGCCAAAAGAAAGCCCGGAGGCATCATCAGAGCAGCGTCATGAACAAGAAACCGATGCTGACTTTCTCCGCAGAGTCCTCGAAAAGAAGGACAGAGAAGCAGCAGAACAAGCTGCTAACATAAAAAAAATGGCGCTTCTCTTCCAAGATATGGTCGGGATGATGTTACAGCCGGATCCTCCAGCCGAAGACCCTCCGATCATTATTGAAGACGATAGAGGGGAGACATCTAATCCTCCTCCGGCTCTTTCAGCAGTCAAGGAGGAAACCCTTCCCAAGGCCGCACTGGATGACTATATAACTCAGCAAATACGAGCTCACCAGGCAAATGAAGCAGCCGGTCAAGTCGTTAAAACTGGGTGACCATATCCAGGCTGGTATGATCAGATAAAGTACCCGCCGGGATATACGATCCCTCAGTTCCATATATATAAAGGGACGGGGAATCCACATCAGCATGTCGCTCAATTCAGAGCCTTATGCGGCAACACTGGAGGCGACGATAAGCTCTTACTTCGCCAATTCGTCGGCAGTTTATCGGAGACGGCGTTTGAGTGGTACTCCGAGCTTCCGAACGACTCCGTCAAAACTTTCACAGAGATGGAGTTGCTATTCACTCAGCGATTCACGAGCGCAAGTGAACGCACCCCGATAACAACATTGATCAATGCGAGAGTAAAGCCAGGCGAAACTTGGGTTCAATATGCAATCCGATGGCAAAATCTGTGGTCGAAGTGCGAACAACGCATCGAAGAAGCACCAGCGGTGGGCATGTTCGTGGGCACCCTTGACCCTCATGCAACCATTTCCCAATTCATGATGTTTTTCAAGCCAACGACTTTCCAGGCCTTGATTGACAAGTTGGCCCAAATGAATCAGATGGGTCATAGACCATCTCCTTCAAAGACAGATCCTCGGAATGAAAAGGAAAAAGGAAAAGCAACTTTCGTCGCCAATACTCAACAACAGCCGAGCAACTTAAAGCCGGTTATCCGTCAAAACAATATGCGTCCACGCCCATCCCTTGAGGAAAGATTAGGACGTCCTTACTCGTTTCCTCAGGATAAAACGAGAAGACTGTTCGAGCTGGCAGTGCATAACAGACTCATCAATCTGCCGAGTCCAAAACGTCCGTTGCAGCCAGGCGATCTCAACAATCCTAATTACTGCCCTTACCATCAAGCAGTAAGCCATCCAATCGAATATTTTTTCGTTTTCAAAGGCAGGATTGAGGACCAATACCAACAAGGCAAGTTCGCATTATCCGAAAACGGGAAGGTGAACTCGCCACAACCTCATACCCCTAAAAAAGTGGACATGCCGGGGGCATCATGCTCTTTTATAAAAGAAACTCCGTGGGAGATCGCTCTTTCAGCCGAAACTAAAGAATGCTGAAGGATTTCACACATGCCCAGCCGTCAGATGGAAAAATCTGCCAGAGCCCGAGGTCATTGATGGGATGCTGAAACCACGCCCAACACCGAGAATTGATAGCAGTGGGCAAAACACCCAGGCACAGCCATCAAAGTTTACAAAGAAAAAGAAGAAAAAGCTCGCGCTGTTTGATGACAAGCGCACGGATCCACGAAAACATATTGACATGCCGGAAGAATATAATCAGAAGGCGTGGACCCCAGTCACACTCCGAGAATTCCTCAGCCACGTCCTTGAGGATGGAGATGATGACAAAGACTCGTCGGATGAACCCGAGGATTATGTGGCAAGCTGCCATATGATCTCTCACTCATCGATAGACAGTTAAGAAGCTCCTAACACAGAGAATCCGGGAGCAGGTCCTGAACCGGAACTTCTATAGCCGTCAGACGAAATGATCGACACCTTCCTGAGTGAAATTCATCTGAAAAGTAAAGCCGATCGGGAGCACGAGATGACCATATTTGAAAAGGGCAAACGCCGGCGACTGGACAAAAAAGTCGAAACACTCCCACCAGATCAAAGTACATCCGCCGCAAATGAAAGCAGGATCAAGACAAGGAAAAGATTCGCAAAATCCATATCGATGGGGATGAAACTGCCCTCTTTCAGAGAAAATTCTCCTGGCGGTATACATCTTGATGAAGCAGACGTACATCCTAACTTCTGCTTATATCATCAGAAGATCGCACATCCTACTGAAGACTGCAACTCCTTTAAGTGTTGGTGGCAAGGGTATGTCGCTCATAGGCAACATTTCAATAGGACAAAGCATGAAGCTCGTAGACAGCGGAAAAATGCGACAGATGAGCGTAAAAGAACTGCCGACAATTGTCATAGGGTTGATCCCGGGGGATCGCGAGTTCTCACCTTCGGGAGCGACTCCGACGAAAAAGTAGCTCTCGGTCCTCTCTTCAAGAAATCCATCTCTGAAATGGAAGAATTAAGGAGTTGCGAGAACATTCAGCCGTGCAAACGCACAGTTCCCTGATTAATAATCAGGAAAAACTTAAAAAAAAAGACATCACGTGCTCGTACGTGACCAATGGTCACGTGTTGGCACGTGACGGTTAAAGCAGCGGCACAAAACAGAGCGCAAAAGAGGAGTCCATTCGGGGGGTCACGTGCTCACACGTGACCGGGGTCACGTGCTCACACGTGACTGGCTTTAAAAGCCTTATGGTTTAACAGAATTAAATTCTAAAAAAAGATCATTTAAATCTTTCCAAAATGGAGAAGAATTATGGAGAACCGTTGGATTAAGAATCCAAGGGTGATTAAATATCACCAATTTATGGAAAAATCTTGGACAAGGAAAGATTTCCCCTAAATCTCACCGAAATAACAAATAGAATATCTTTGGATTAAAACATCCAATGGTGAATAAAATTCACCTAGTAATCTAAAGGCTCAGATTAATGATTGTAACAAATCAAATCTTTCAATGAAAGATTTACTAAACAAATTGATTCCTTTCCTCCTCCTATAAATAGGAGTCGAGAAAGGAGAATTAAAGGAGGAGGAGAGACAGAATTTTGGAGAGAAAACTTTGAAGAGAATTTTAGCATCTTGAAAATTCAGAAAGAAAACTCTAGGTGAGAAAAAGAAAGAGGATCAAAACTTCAGAAAAATGAGAATTTAATTCTCAAAGATCTAAGAGTTTAACTCTTTTGCAAAGAACTTAGTTCTTTCTTTGGTTGAAGATCTGTAAAGTGCACATCTCCCCATAAGTTGAGAATTTAATTCTCATCGGGTCGAGATCCTGCCATGCAGATCTAAACTTAGAGGAAGAATTGAGTTTAGAGAATTTAATTCTCCCAAAATTATAGGAATTTAATTCCTCCAATATAAAATTAGGGTTTAACCCTATATGAGAATTCGATTCTCCAAAATTATAGGAATTTAATTCCTTCAAGATGGACAGAACTAGGGTTTAACCCTAATTGAGAATTTAATTCTCTCAAGCTCACAGGAATTCAATTCCTCTTAAAATGAAATTAGGGTTTCACCATGTGCCAGAACTTGATTCTTTACATATATGGGAATTTAATTCCTCCAAAAGGAAAATTAGGGTTTAACCCTACCTAAGAATATAATTCTTCCAAAGAAAATAGGAATTTAATTCCTATAAACTTATAGCTAGGGTTTAACTCTATGAAGAATTTAATTCTTAAAAAGATAAACAAATCTTCAAACAGGCAAAAAACCAGGGTCACGTGTCCCCACGTGACCTCTGTAAAGATCCACAGAAAAGAACTCGCCTCACGTGCTCCACGTGACCCCTGAAGCACAGAAAGAAAAAACAAAAGAAACAGAAGCTCTGGGCGCTCTCACGTGTTACCACGTGACCCCCTGGCAAATCAGCGCACAAATCCCCGTCACGTGTCAGCACGTGATGCTCCAAAATCAAATATAGAAAGTATTCAACACCTTTTTTTTGCAGAACAGAATAAGGGGAATCTGATCTCACCCTTGGGCGCTCTCACGTGTCCACACGTGACCCCTCTTCCTTTAGTGTTTGACACTAATTAGAGATCTTTAGTCCCAGTGTTTAACACTGATTTTTCTTAGTGTTTAACACTAATTTGAAAACCCTATTTGCAGTGTTTAACACTGATTATTTTCTAGTGTTTGACACTAAATCGAAAACTATATTTCCAGTGTTTAACACTGATTGTTCTTTTAGTGTTTAACACTAGTTTGAGAATTCTGTCTTTAGTGTTTAACACTTTTGTTATTTGGTGTTTAACACTACTTCTAGCCAAATTGGCTAATCTTTCAGAGGCAAAGCCTCCCCTTCAATTGAACCTCAAAATTGAATAACATCCAGAGCTACAACAGAAATGTTATCAAGTCCTTCAAAACTCTTGTGGACAGGGACCAGACAAATGTCAAACAGTCCAACAAAGGGTCAAACTTAATTGGACTTAGCCCAAGTTGGCCATAAGTCCCCAATCCAGACTTAACTGAGTCAATGGGCTCACAATATAATTAATTGGTCTTGGTTCCAAATTGGGCTACAGATCATTTAATCTACCTTGGTTCAAGGGTACATCTCTTCACTCTTTTGATATTTGTCATTGTAATTCCTCAACGTCTTCAAAGAGGTGACGGGTCCCAATAACCATACATTTCACGGACTGTAGGGTCCTTAAACTCATAGACTATGATGTCCTTAACCTTGACCGTGATGTCTTAAAACTAACAACGGACTGTGAGGTCCTTAAAATCATGGACTATGATGTCCTTAACCTTAACCGGGATGTCTTAAAACTAACAACAGACTATGACGTCCTTAACCTTGACCGTGATGTCTTAAAACTAACGCCGGACTGTGGAGTCCTTAAACCCATGGACTATGATGTCCTTAACCTTGACCGTAATGTCTTAAAACTAACATTGGACCGCAATGTCCTTAAACTACCTACCGACCGCAATGTCACTAAACTAAACAATAGGGCCCCCAATTGCTTTCTTGTCGGATTTAAACGGTCCCGTTAAGTCGATCTTAGTCTAAAATTAGATTAACGTGTCCTTAACGAGCGTTTAAGTCGATCTTAGCCTAAAATAAGGCTAATGTATCCTTAAACACAAACCCCACCCCCAAACCCAAATCTAAAAAAGATACGGATTTGGACTAGTCCACGCCCTACGGGCGACAACATGACTTAGTCTCCGTATACAATCCACGGGCAACCAAACAAAAAACAGACACCCACGACATGAAGTGACCATATGGAGAAGGAGAAAGTTGTTACCGCGAAGCGGTAGCGTAATTAACTGCAGGGGCTTGCGCCTGCATGGAAGAGCGTCCCCACAATCAAAAACCCCTCAAACGAGGGGGAATCTGACGAAGTCTGCTACATCGGCCGCATCAGTTTAAACCTTCAATACATGGTGCCATAAATTAACTTGGCATCTTCGGAGAGGTGGACGGACAGCACCTATTAGCATCTGCCCCGAATCTCAGGCAAGACATTTCTTCGCGCCGTCTTTCGGAGGGGAACAGATTCTGGCACGCCTGGTGGAACCTTTTCCTCTTTCCACTCCACATTTCATGTGTCGTGTTCGCGAACGAATCGCGGTTTGTTAATGGTTGCCCTTGGGTTTTGAGGTACTGAGATTTGGCGTTTTGTTCGGTGCAGAAAGCAAAGATCAATGGCGTTCACCTGCTCGAAGTATTCCACATGCAACTGCAACCCACGTTCTGCCCCAACTGGGGGCATAGCCTATGGGCCCCAAGCTACTTCCCTGTTCATGATGCCCGTGGAACAGGTTACTCAAGCCACCACAGGGTTATTTTTCGGGACCATGCTCCCGCCAATGAGCTTCACCACTCCTGTGTCAACACCGGAAGCTCCCAAGAAGTCGGTCTTCGATCGACTTATAGCTACTGCGGCCCCTCTCAACGGGTCGTCCAGCACCAGCGCCTCGGTCTTCTCCAGATTGGGCTAAAATTCCTGTGGGCCCACAATGAAGCTTGCACCTCCAGAAAAGGTTATTCTGAAGAAAGTAACCAGCCCTGATCCTGAAGTCGTCAAGACGGCTTCTCCTACCAAGGGGTCGGTCTTTACAAGACCGACTGTCCCAACTCCCGCTCCTGCTACTCAAAGGACATCAGTCTTCAACAGGCTGACACCGGCAATGGCCCCTCACCTGAGCAGGGGGCAAGACAAGGCCATCCCTGTCACCCGGCCAACTTCATCAGCTCGACATGCTCGACGTCGCCACTGGCGCCGAGTGAGGAAGGCCGGAGGCAACTCCCCTTCTGGGCTAACTCCACCAGCCCCGACGGCGGAAATTAATGTTGCTGTTCCAACTGGGAACAGCTTTGAGCTGCTGAATAAGGTGCGTAAGAATTCTCCTACCGCCGTACTGAAAAGGTATCCTCCGCCACTAGAGAAGGTTGTGGAAACAAAGCCGGAGTAGTCTCCTCAACGGCTGTCTTCCAAAGTTTATAAGATTTGGCGACGAGTCCGAGAATCGGTGATTGATCCGAATTTCTCTCATCAGCATAAGAAGTCAAAAGTCCGACAGGAAGAAAACCTCCCTGTTAAGCAACGGAAGACGACGGCCACCCGGGAGCCCACAGCAACAGCCCCCTCAACTTCGATGGCCCACAAGAGAAGAAGGCCAGAGAAAGTCACCACGCCTGCGGAAAATGTCAAAGGCAGTGAACCTAAACGCCCTAAGTCCGGGGGCATGGTGGTACATACCGTCTACATAGCGTCCGGAAAAGAGGATAGCCGTATATCCACAGGTCATCGACCGCTTACGCGATCAGTGACTAAGGCTCAAGAGCAGCAGCAGAAGCTCCAAGAGATGATGACCACGATGGCCGCACTCACCGGGACAAAAGAAAGCCCAGAAGCATCCTCGGATCAGCGACAGGAGCAAGAAATCGATGCCGAATTCCTTCGCAGGATACTTGAAAAGAAGGACAGAGAGGCTGCGGAATAAGCAGCCAATATAAAATGAATGGCCCTTATGTTCCAGGACATGGTGGGTATGATGATCCAGCCGGATCCCCCAGCCGAAGACCCTCCGATTATCCTTGAAGATGACAGAGGAGAAATGTCAAATCCACCTCCGGCTCTTTCAACAGCTAAAGAAGAAACAATCTCTAAGGCTTCCCTGGATGACTACATAGCCCAGCAGATACGAGTTCACCAGGAAACTGAGGCAGCCGGCCAAGTTGTCAAAACGGGGCGACCATATCTGAGCTGGTATGATCAGATCAAATACCCGCCGGGCTACACGATCCCAAAATTCCATGTCTATAAGGGGACAGGCAATCCCCATCAACATGTTGCCCAGTTCAGGGCTCTTTGTGGCAACACCGGCGGCGATGATAAGCTCTTGCTTCGCCAATTCGTCGGAAGTTTATCGGAGACGGCATTTGAGTGGTATTCCGAACTTCCAAATGACTCCGTCAAAACTTTCGCTGAAATGGAGTTGTTGTTTACCCAGCATTTCGCAAGCCCCAGTGAAAGCACCCCAATAACGGCGTTGATTAATGCAAGGGTGAAGCCGGGCGTAACTTGGGTTCAATATGCAATCCGGTGGCGGAACTTGTGGTCGAAGTGCGAACAGCGCATCGAAGAAGCACCAGCGGTGGGCATGTTCGTGGGTACTCTAGATCCTCATGCAACTATTTCACAGTTCATGATGTTCTTTAAACCGACCACGTTCCAGGCTTTAATTGATAAGCTAGCCCAGATGGATTAACTGGGTCACAGACCGTCTCCCCCGAAGCCGGAACCTCGAAACGACAAGGGTAAAGGGAAGGCGACCTTCGTTGCGAACACTCAGCAACAACCCAGTGCCCCAAAGCTAGAGGATCAACTGGAAGAGAGACGGCGCTATTACAATAAGAAAATGAAGCGTCCTTACTCATTCCCACGGGACAAGACGAAGAGGCTGTTCGAGCTGGCGGTGCGCAACAGGCTTATCAACTTACCGAATCCAAGACGACCGCCACAACCCAGCGAGGTGAATAACCCCAATTACTGCCCTTACCATCAAACGGTAAGCCATCCGATTGAGGATTGCTTCGTTTTTAAGGGATGGATTGAGGATCAGTACCTACAAGGCAAGTTTGCGCTGTCTGAGAAGTGGAAAGTAAACCCACCACAACCGCACACTCCGAAGAAGATGGACACACCGGGGGAAACGTGCTCTTTTGTTGAAGAAGCCCCATGGGAGGTCGTGCTTTCATCCAAAACCAAAAGGATGCTGGATGATCTCCAGACATGCCCAGCGATCAGGTAGAAGAACCCGCTGGAACCCCAGATCAACGAAGGAATGCTGAAGCCGCGCCCAACTCTAAAGATCGGTGGTGAGGGCCCAAGCACTCACACCCAGCCGTCGAAATCTTCGAAAAAGAAGAAGAGATCCAAAAAGCCCGTGAAGCCTGGCGACAAGCGCACGGATTTGCAGAAGCAGATTGACGCGCTGGAAGAGTATAACCAGAAGGTGCGGACTCCAATCACGCTCCAAGAGTTCCTCGGCCACATCCTTGAGGACGGGGATGATGAAGAAGGCTCATCAGATGGATCTGAGGACTGCGTATCAAGTTGTCATGTGATCTCTCACTCGTTGATAGACGACGAGACTCCTTGTACAAAGAAACTAGAGGCAGGTCTTGAACCAGAACTTTTATGGCCGTCAGACGAGATAATCGACGCCTTCCTGAATGAGATTCTCCTGAAAAGTAAAGCCGATCGGGAGCGTGAGATGGCCATATTGGAAGTGGCCATATTGGAAGGAGCCAAACGCCGGTGACTAGACGAAAGAGTCGAGGCACTCCCGCCAAATCAAAAGACATCCGTTGCGGATAAAAACAAATTCAAGACGAGGAAAAGGTTTGCTAAAGCCATATCAATGGGAATGAAGCTACCACCCTCGGAAGAAAACACTCTCGGTGGAGCAGAAATGCATCCTAATTACTGCTCATATCATCGAAAGATTTCGCACCCCTCCGAGGAGTGCGACGCTTTTAAAAGATGGTGGAAGGGATATGTTGCTCACCGGCAATATTTTAAACGGATGAAACGCAAAACCCGTCGGGAGCAGAGAAGTACGACCGAGGAGCACAAAAGAACTACCGGTAACTGTTGCACGGTCAACGCCGGAGGATCACAGGTTCTCACCATTGGGAGCGACTCTGACGAGGAAATGGCTCTGGGCCCTCTCTTTAAAGAATCCATCTTAGGGAAAGAGGAAGAACCAGAGGCCTGCGAAAACATTCAGCTGCGCAATCGCACGCTTCCAGAAAAGAATCTCGGACCCGCAACTAGAAAAGATAAGGGAAAGGAAAAGGTCGCTGAGGATATCGCCTTAGATGACCAAGTCATGAAAGAGCTGACTGCTAAGGACCCGCCCAAGAAGAGTAAGGTGGACTACAACGTCCTAGCGCACTTGAGGAAGCTACCCTCTAAGCTCAGCATTCTTGACGCCCTCTTATTATCAAAAGAAGCGAGAGATTCATTAATCAAGCGCTACAAGAGCCCGAGCAATTCCAATCCTTCCTCGTCGAAGAAAGGATGAAGGATGAACTGGAAGAAGTGCACACATCCGATGTCACGTTCGGTGATGAAGACCTTCTCCTTGGGACGTGCGACCACAACCGTCCCCTATATGTCTCCGGATACTGCCACGATATCAAGATAGGCAAAATGCTGGTTGATAATGGATCCTCCGTCAATCTCCTTAATGTACGGGTGTTGAAGGAAATCTGCATGAGCGTTCAGCACCTTGCTCGTGATAAAATTACCATCTCCGGTTTCGACTCCCAGTCATCACGGACTCTCGGATGTGTAATACTAACATTACGCTTCGGACTACTCGTCACGGATATTAAGTTTCACGTCATTGACGCCAAGACCTACTACAATGCTTTGCTCGGTCGTCCCTGGTTACACGAGTACAACATCATCCCTTCTACACAACATCAGTGTATGAAGTATTTCAAGGATGGTCTTAAGTATACCGTAACAGGTGAGCTAAACCCATTCTCCGTGAACGAAGTCCGCAAGTACGAAGATGCAAAATACTTTTTGCCAGATTTCGAGGACACAGAGAGATGTCGCAAATCAGAGAACAAAGCTGTCGCCACCATTCCTGTCTTCGGGAGTGATACCGAAGAAGAAGAAGAAGAGATAGTTTACTCTGGGCCGTCTCGACGCAACAACCCGGGACCGTCCACCCCCATATTGATCTTCGGAAGCGACTCGGAAGATGAGGTTAATGCTGTGTTCTCCAGCCGGCCATCAATACCAGCATTCCCTGGTGATAATCAGAGTTTGCAAATTACCATGATTCCGCGGGAGCACTACAAAGATCTCGACGCACTTGAAGCTTACGGTGTGCAAGACCTGCAGACATTTTACGTCCCTCCCAAGCGAAAAGGTGAAAAGGCGATCCTATTCTATCGGTCCACCGAGATAAGAGTGGAGAAAGAAATCTGGCACGGCGCGGATTCTACACTTGACAGGCTCCAACCCATCGATTCGCCCAGATATTACACGAACGGACTAAAAAGGCTATTGAAACGCCAAGGGGTACCTTTCAAACAGACTATTCGACAAGCTCGATTCTACAACAGGATTTGGGATGTCCCTGAGACTCAGCGCAAGTTGCCCAACGGGAGAATGGAAACGCTTGGGCTTGGATATGTGAAATCCAGAACGGGAACGAGTCCATGGTAGCTACGTTATATATAACCTCGATGAAGAAGAGGACGCTTTGTCAGAAAATGCCGACCCCGCACCAAAACAAGATCCTCCCATCAAAATGCCGAGTCCGTCATTCGAAGAACGAATGGACAAGCTTATCAGGGAAGCGGGTCAGAAAGTTCGAAACGACCATAAACGCGAAATGACCATCTATGAGAAAGCCAGGACGCAACGCCTTCTTCAACAGGCTGCGAAAGATGAAAATGCTCCTCCCTGTCAACCTGTTGCGCAAAAAGCCCAACGCAGAAGCAGAAACAAGTCAAAGAGCGGAAAAGGCGTTCGACAGCGACAAAGCGGGACTAAGAAGTCACGCTGTCAAGAATCAAGCAATCCGGATTTGTCCCTTATGAAGAAGATGAGTCGAGCATACTCTTTTCCTCAAGACAAGACAAAGAAGATACTTGATCTCGCTTTAAAACATTAAATGATTACACTTCCGGAGTCCAAACACCCTGAGCAAGCCAACGAGGTCTCTCATCCAGATTATTGCTCTTATCACCGAGCAATAGGACACGCTCTCGAAGATTGCTTCATCTTCAAGAACTGGGTCGAAGATCAGTATCAGCTCGGCATGTTCGCTCTATCCGACAGTTGGAGGATAACTCCGCCACAAAAGCATGAACCCAAAGCCACGAGGGTAGACCCAGATCCACATCGGTCTTGGAAGCGAGCTCATACTTGTCATATGATAACATCATCAAAATAAGAACCTGAGAATATGCATGACCTCCCCTGGTGCTTCGAAAACAATGATGACGAGGTGATCTCAGAGTTTCCACCGGCGCCAAAAGAGCTGGAAGATGGAATACACACCACTGCAGATAACCTCAAGAAAATTGATATGGGAACGACAAGTGACCCGCGACCGACATTCGTTAGTGAGCTATTGTCTGAAGAGAGGGTGGCTGCGCTAAAAGACGTGCTTATGCAGCATAGAGATTGCTTCGCATGGAACTATTCCGAGATGCCGGGATTAGACCCAGAGATTGCTGTCCACAAGCTGGCCATATCCCCGGACGTCAAGCCAGTCAAACGGGCGCCAAGAAGAATGCGGCTTGAGCTTGAGATGAGCATCAACGCCGGGGTCAAGAAACTAATCGAATTTGGCTTCATCCAAGAGGTTCAGTACCCTGATTGGATCGCCAACATCATCCTGGTAATGAAGAAAAATGGGACAGTGCGCATATGCGTGGACTTCCAGAATCTAAATAAAGCTTGCCCGAAAGACGACTTCCCAGTACCGGTCACCGAGCTGATGATAGATAACACATCCACTCATGAAGTCTTCTCCTTCATGGACGGCTCGTCAGGATATAATTAGATAAATATGCATCCCGAGGACCAGAAGCACACAACGTTTCGAACCTCTTTGGGTATATTCTGCTACAAGGTGATGCCCTTCGGTCTAAAGAACGCCAGTACCACCTATCAGAGGGCCATGACGAAGATCTTCGATGACCTTATACATGAAATCGTCAAATGCTATATCGACGACCTCGTGGTCAAAAGCAAATCATACGAGGAACATCTCGAGCACCTGAAGGTCGTATTTCAACGCCTTCGGCAATATAATTTAAAGATGAACCCTCTCAAATGCGCATTCGGAATTTCTTTAGGCAAATTCCTAGGATTCATTGTCCAGCACCGAGGTATCGAGATAGATCCGTCAAAAATCAAGGCGATCATGGAAATGCCCCCGCCAAGGACTCTCAAACAATTGCGGTCTCTCCAAGGGAAGCTCGCGTACATCCGGCGATTTATAGCCAATCTCTCTGGCAAGTGCCGTCCTTATAGTCATCTGATGAAGAAGGGAATCCCGTTCGTCTGGGATCACAAATGCCAAGGCGCGCTGGACGAGATCAAGCAGTATCTACAGAACCCACCCGTGTTGGCCGCTCCGGTCAAGGGAAAACCTCTCATTCTGTATACAACCGTCCTTAAAGGTTCCTTAGGCGCATTATGGGCACAGGAGAACGACCAAGGGAAGGAGAGAGCGCTCTACTATTTGAGTCGAGTTCTACTGGGGGCAGAAAGCAATTATTCTCCCATCGAAAAACACTGTCTGGCGTTGATTTTCGTGATAACGAAACTCCGGCACTATGCATTGGCATATGAAGTCCGTCTCATATCGAAGGTGGACCCTCTTAAATATTTGATGTCAAAGGCTATACTGACAGGTCGGCTCGCTAAATGGGCCCTGCTCTTGATGGAGTTCTCAATAACTTATCAGCCTTTTAAGGCAGTGAAAGGCCAAGCCATCGCCGACTTCCTCGCTGAGCATCCAATACCTGCCGATTCTCCTTTGAATTGCGAGCTGCCAGACGAACATGCGTTTGATGCGATCGACGGTGGTAATGCCCGATGGGAACTTTACTTTGATGGAGCGTCCTTCATGAAGAAGCGCAAACAGAACACCCCTGTAATCAAATCAGGGGTAGGCCTTATCTTCGTGACCCCACAAGGAGGGATAATGCGCTTCGCCTTTTCTTTGACAGAGCCGAGGACGAACAATGAAGCTGAATACGAAGCTTTGATAGAAGGCCTCGAGATCGCTATCGACATGGGAACTGAAAACCTCCTCATATACGGAGACTCCCAACTGGTCGTTAGTCAAGTAAACGACGACTACCAGACGTGCAAGCCAGAGCTGGTGAAGTATGGCGAGAAAGTACAGCGACTGCTGACTCAAATTCCCTCCTACATGCTGGAAAGCATACCGCGTGCGGAAAATAGCAAGGCGGACGCGTTAGCCAAGCTCGCTAAAGAACTGGCTGATGAGAACCTCGATGACGTCAGAATCGTGGTACAAAGCCGTCGGGTCCTCGCACCGGCAGAAATATCTCCGGAATCATCTGAGGAAAAGGAAGCGATTGAACAGACGGCCCTACAAGTAAAAGACCAAGAGAAGGTTGAAGATTGGAGAGAAGTCTTTATAGACTACTTCAAATCCCGTCGAACGCCTGAAGATGCGTCCTCAAAACATCAGCTCAAGAAGCGAGCCCTATCTTTCGCCTTCGTCAATGATATTCTGTATAAGAGGTCGTTTGATTCTCTGTGGTTGAGATGCCTGGGACAAGAAGCAAAAAGAGTCATCCAAGAAGTTCACGACGAACTCTGCGGTTCTCACCAAGCGGGCCCGAAGATGAAATTGAAGATTAAACGGTGGGCTACTACTGGCCCACGATGATCCAGGACTGCCTCGAGTATGCGAAGCAATGCCACTCGTGCCAGATTCATGGAGACTTTATCCATCGGCATCTAAATCCACTGCATCCAACGGTGGCTAGCTGGCCATTCGAAATGTGGGGAACTGACATAATCGGCCCAATCGAACCGGCATCGTCCAGAGGACATCGTTTCATCTTGGCGACGACTGACTACTTTTCCAAATGGGCAGAAGCAGTACCACTGAGAGAAGTGAAGACGGAGAATATCCTCCATTTCTTCAAGACGCACGTCATTTATCGATTTGGGACTCCGCGGCGGATCATATCTGATAACGGGACGGCCTACAGAAGCCACAAGATTAGTCGCTTCGCACAACAGCACAACATAGACTAGAGATACTCCTCAGTGTATAATCCCCGAGCTAACGGTCTAGCTGAAGCTTTCAACAAGACCTTGACGAAGATCGTGAAGAAGACGGTGTCCCGAAATAAGAAGGACGGGCACGAGAGCCTGCTAGAAGCTCTCTGGGAGTATCGAACTACGTTCAAGGCAGCCATGAACACAACGCCATACGCGTTGGTATTCGGTACAGAAGCAGTACTCCCCATTGAAATAGAATTACCCTCTCTACGAGTGGCAATCCACTACGAGCTGACGAACGAAGAAAACGCTCACCTTCGGCTTGAGGAGCTTGATGCCCTTGATGAAACCCAGCTCATAGCGCAACAAAATCTAGAGGCTTATAAAGAAAAGATGACGCGCTCATATGAAAGATTGACCAGCCCGAGGACATTCCGCCAAGGCGAACTCGTGCTGGTAGTCAAAAGACCTATGATCCCCAATCGCGCCAAGCGGGGAAAATTCGAACCGAACTATGAAGGCCCGTACATCATAGACATGGTCTACCAGGGTGGAGCCTATCTACTCATGGATATGCATGGTGAAAGACCTTTCAGGCCAATAAACGGTCGCTTCCTGAAGAAATACTACGCCTAACGAGTTACGGCCTAGGTCAATGATAGATGATGACGACTATGTCCGCTCGCTATCTTCCTAAGCCCAAAACTCTATAAGTAGTAGCTGGTTAACGGATCGAAACGTCCTTAAACTAACAACGGACCGAAACGTCCTTAAACTAATGATGGACCACTATGTCCTAAAACTAGCTGCTGACCGAGATGTCGAGAAACTACAGCGGATCGCATCATTCCGAAGCCTATATAAAAAATATAATAAATAAAAAAATAAATAAAAACAGTATGTCCATAAGCAAAATGGGTACGGATGAAAACCCGAAAGGGCTCCGTGAGTAAAAATAGCAGGGCTACCGGCGAGTCTTGTGAAAACCCGAAAGGGTGCAACCTCGTTCGAAAAAAAAAACAAAGAAAAAAAAAGAAAACGGTATGTCCATAAGCAAAAGGGGAACGGATGAAAACCCGAAAGGGCTCCGTGAGTAAAAACAGCAAGGCTACCGGCGAGTGTTTATGAAAACCCGAAAGGGCGTAACCTCGTTAAGAGACACTTACAGGGTCCTCTCGACCTTGTAAGGAGAAACACCTGCGTGAGATCCTTACGACTCACAAAGGAGCAACACACTTAGGAATCCTCACGATTCCTAAGGAGAAATTACACTTGCGAGATCCTCACGACTCGTAAGGAGAATTCTCTTATGGGATCCTCACGGCTCATAAGATTTAAAAGTCTTAAGTTACAGAGACCTGAACATGTTCTTAAGCAACCCCCACAACCTCCGATACTGCCCTACAAGCGGCTCAATGCTGACCCTTGTATACAATCCACGGGCGCGAATAAACATTTTCCTAACCAAGTCTCATCCGTGACTAGGGATATGTCCATATGGTGAACAACCCTTGTAAGTCCTCTCGACTTATAAGGAGAAAACACTCTTGTAAGATCCTTGCGACTTATAAGAGAATATACACTTAGGAATCCTCTCGATTCCTAAAGAGAAAACACACCTACGAGATCCTCACGACTCGTAGGGAGAAATACCTTTGTGAGACCCTTACAGCTCACAAAGTTAAAAGTCTTAGTCGACAGGATCCTAACCCTGTTTACTAACCCACCTTTGTCCGACATCGACAGAGGCAAATGATGATTCGCTCCTGGCCATATCCCAGTCGTAGCGGTGCTGATGCCGAAATCGGTGTCTAATCCCAAGCTTGCAGCGAAAAGCCAGCAAGCCGCACATGCATACGAAATAGCCGAAATGATGGGGCAACTTGCGACAAAATCATCAAGTAAAAATGTATGCATGCGAAATAGCCGAAATGATTGGGCAACTCGCAATAAAAAGCAGCGAGTAAAAATAAAATAAATAGCCGAAATGATTGGGCACCGCGAAAAATAGCCGAAATGATGGGGCAATCGCGACTTTCGCGATATAAAAAGCTGAAATGATAGAGCATCGCGGAAAGAAATAAAATAAAAAAATATATATAAAATGAAATTTATGCCCTACAGGTGATGTTACATCATTCCCTGTATACAATCCAGGGGCGCAAACAAAGAAGGAATCGCACTCCTCCTCCCCCAGGTTTCGTCAGAAGAAGAAGCCAAATCTCGATGAGTCACAGATAGCCTGGAGATCATCTTAAAATTCGTCTCAGCAGACACAACATCAAGCAAAGCAGAACAGCGGCAACTCCCAGTTCTATGACTCGGCGGTGTACAGATGACCGAAAGTCAAATTCCGACTCCGTGAAATGCGGATATAATCAACAAAATTCCTGATCACGTGGAACACGGATGACGTCACTTCTGACCCCATGGAAAACGTCCAGAGCGGATCCTGGTCCTCGCAGAGCACGGCAGTGAACCCGTGTGAAGCATCCAGAGCGGGGCCTAGTCCTCGCCGAACACGGCAGTGAACCCGTGGGAAGCATCTAAAGCAAAATTCCTGGTTACGTGGAACACGGATAACGCCACTTCTGACCCCGTGGAAAACGTCCAGAGCGGATCCTGGTCCTCGCAGAGCACGGCAGTGAACCCGTGTGAAGCATCTAGAGCGGAGCCTAGTCCTCGCCGAACATGGCAGTGAACCCGTGGGAAGCATCTAGAGCAAAATTCCTGGCCACGTGGAACGCGGATTATGTCACTTCTGACCCCGTGGAAAACGTCCAGAGCAGATCCTGGTCCTCGCAGAGCACGTCAGTGAACCCGTGTGAAGCATCCAGAGCGAAGCCTAGTCCTCACCGAACACGGCAATGAACCCGTGGGAAGCATCTAGAGAAAAATTCCTGGCCATGTGGAACGCGGATTATGTCACTTCTGACCCCATGGAAAACGTCCAGAGCGGATCCTGGTCCTCACGGAGCACGGCAGTGAACCCGTGTGAAGCATCCAGAGCGGATCCTGGTCCTCGCAGAGTACGGCAGTGAACCCGTGTGAAGCATCCAGAGTGGAGCCTAGTCCTCGCCGAACACGGTAGTGAACCCATGGGAAGCATCTAGAGCAAAATTCCTGGTTACGTGGAACACGGATAACTCACTTCTGACCCCGTGGAAAACGTCCAGAGCGGATCCTGGTCCTCGCAGAGCATGACAGTGAACCCGTGTGAAGCATCCAGAGCGGAGCCTAGTCCTCGCCGAAAACGGCAGTGAACCCGTGGGAAGCATCTAGTGCAAATTCCTGGTCACGTGGAACACAGATAACGTCACTTCTGACCCCGTGGAAAACGTCCAGAGCAGATCCTGGTCCTTGCAGAGCACGGCAGTGAACCCGTGTGAAGCATCCAGAGCAGATCCTGGTCCTCGCAAAGCACGGCAGTGACCCGTGTGAAGCACCCAGAGCGGAGCCTAGTCCTCGCCGAACACGGCAGTGAACCCGTGGGAAGCATCTAGAGCAAAATTCCTGGCTACGTGGAATGCGGATTATGTCACTTCTGACCCCGTGGAAAACGTCCAGAGCGGAGCCTGGTCCTCGCTGAACACGGCAGTGAACCCGTGGGAAGCATCCAGAGCAAACATCAGACTGTGGAGTCCTTAAATCCACGGACTATGATGTCCTTAACCTCGACCGTGATGTCTTAAAACTAACATCGGACTGTGAGGTCCTTAAACTCATGGACTATGATGTCCTTAACCTCGACCGTGATGTCTTAAAACTAATAATGGACCGTAATGTCCTTAAACTAATTTTACCTTGGTTCAAGGGTACATCTCTTCACTCCTTTGATATTTGTCATTGTAATTCCTCAACGTCTTCAGAGAGGTGACAGGTCCCGACAACCACACATTTCACGGACTATGGGGTCTTTAAACCCATGGACTATGATGTCCTTAACCTCGACCGTAATGTCTTAAAACTAATATCGGACTGTGAGGTCTTTAAACTCATGGACTATGGTGTCCTTAACCTCGACCGTGATGTCTTAAAACTAATATCGGACTGTGAGGTCTTTAAACTCATGGACTATGATGTCCTTAACCTCGACCGTAATGTCTTAAAACTAACATTGGACTGTGAGATCCTTAAACTCATGGACTATGATATCCTTAACCTCGACCGTGATGTCTTAAAACTAACAACGGATTATGGAGTCCTTAAATACACGGACTATGATGTCCTTAACCTCGACCGTGATGTCTTTAAACTATGGTATCCTGGAAAACGTCCAGAGCGGAGCCTGGTCCTCGCCAAACACGGCAGTGAACCCATGGGAAGCATCCAGAGCAACCCCTGACTCAGTGAAATGCGGATAAGGACAACTTCATCCATCACATGCGGGCCCTCACGACTCGTAAGGGATTAAATTCTCTTGTGAGATCCTTACGACTTTCAAGAGAAAACACACTTATGAATCCTCACGATTCTTAAGGAGAAATTACACCTACGAGATCCTCTCGACTCGTAGGGAGATTAGTCTTTATGAGACCCTCACGGCTCATAAAGTTGAAAAGTCTTAGGTGACAGATCCTACCCCTGTTTCCTAAGCCATCACTATCTTATAAAGAGTTCAAGATTAACTGTTATCTACCATCTATAAGCCACACTTGCCAAAGCTACATGCCACTGAAATGGAGAAGTTACTCATGAGCATATAAACTACTTCACGCCAGAGTAAAACATAAATGAATAGAAGGGTACGGCTCATGGAGCTGAGGGTTTTGGACTATACCCATTAAGAGTCGAGATTTGAGTCAATGATAAATGACGACGCTTGTGTCCGCTCGTTATCTTCTCAGATCAAGATTCTGAAAATTATATACCAACCCGAAACTTGTCATACACTATGAATTACTCTGCACTACTTCACCCACGTATATACTTACGTGGGCAAAATAATGGGGGGGATTTGTTCCCGTCAAAAATTTCTGCACAAAAGAGCCCAAGGCATCAAATGGCAGCGATATGCTTAAGAAAATGTGAACCTGTATTTTCCGGACTGTATTTTGATAAACTGCCGAATGAGAAATAGCTAAATTCTGATGGTATTGAAAGCATCTTGAAAAAACCTTCGATTTGATATATTATGGGCCTCATAATTCATCCGGGATCAAAAGTTATGAGCAAATGTCTATGCACATGTGATCTAAGGAAGAAGATGCGAACCGGTATTTTCCGAGCTGTATTTTGACAAACTCCGGAATGAGAAACAGCTAAATTCTGATAATATTGAAAGCATCTCAAAAAAACCTTCGATATGATATATTATGGGCCTCATAATTCATCTGAGATCAAAAGTTATGAGCAAATGTCTATGCACATGTGATCTAAGGAAGAAGATGCGAACCAGTACATTCCGAGCTATATTTTGAAAAACTCCGGAAGGAAAAACAGCTAAATTTTGATGGTGTCAAAAGTGTCTCAAAAAATCCTTCGATTTGATATATTATGGGCCTCATAATTCATCCGGGATCAAAAGTTATGAGCAAATGTGCTATGCACGTGTAATCTAAAGTAATGCTCTACTACATGGGGAATGCATTTTTTTAGTCCCACATCGAGAAAAGGAGAGATGGCTTCTCTACCACTCCCATATAAATAAGAGGGGATACCTTTTAGAAAGGGTATAGTTCAATCCTCAAAGGATTCAATACTCAAAGGAGCTTAGTTTTCCATAGGAGCTTAGTTCTCCATATATAGAAGCCCTGCTTCTCCTCATAATGCGCATGTGCGCTACGTGCAACGCACGTGTGCCCGCCACCCGCGCACCACGTGCAACGCACGTGCGCACCACATGAGAACATTTAATAATATTAAAAGGAGCTTAGTTCTCCATATGAGCTTAGTTCTCCATATATAGAAGCCCTGCTTCTCCTCATAATGCGCATATGTGCTACGTGCAACGCACGTGTGCCCGCCACGCGCGCACCACGTGCAACGCACGTGCGCACAACATGAGAACATTTAATAATATTAAAAGGAGCTTAGTTCTCCATATGAGCTTAGTTCTCTATATATAGAAGCACTGCTTCTCCTCATAATGCGCATGTACGCTCCGTGCAACGCACGTGTGCCCGCCACGCGCGCAACACGTGCAACGCATGTGTGCCCGCCACGCGCGCACCACGTGCAACGCACGTGCGCACCACATGAGATTATTCAATAATATTTAAAGGAGACTAGTTCTCCATAGGAGCTTGCTCCCCCCATAATGCGCATATGCGCAAGCTCCATATGCGCTACGTGCAAATATGAGCGCCCAACACGTGCGACGCACGTGCGCCCAACACGTGCGCGAACGCAAAGAAGCTTTTTTCAGCAGCGAGAAGCTTAATCTCCAGCCTGTTCTTCCCCCCTAATGAGTGAGATATGGTTCAAAGGGTACATCCCTCCACACCTTCGATATATGGCACTGTAATCTCTCAGTGTCGTCGGAGAGGTGGTGGGTCCCAACGACCAATGATCCTTCTTTCTAAAATAAAAAAAGAAAAGATACAGAGATACAGAAGAGAGAGAACCCTCTAAAAACTTTGAGAAAAACTCAAAGAGAAGAAAAGGAAAGCCTTCGAAGAAAGAAGATCATCTTCTTCATCTTTAAAGGTAAAAAATTTGATTCTTGAAGAACAGAGATGAAAACACCTCACAAAAAGAAGAATCTCTTCTAAAAAGATCAAAGATCTAAGAACAAGATCAAGATCTTCAATAAAAAAGAAAAAGATCAAAAAGATCCAATCATAAAAGATTAAAAGAAATAATTTACTTCATTCTTAGATCTTTTGATCTATATAAAGGCACAACCTTTTGATAAGAGTAAGAACCATTGGTTCTTGAATTTTGAGGTAGAACCTCTTTTGAGAGAACAAACAATTTGTTCTTTGATCTTAATTTGATCAAGATGCGCTCTGCGCTATTGGACAGTGCCTTCCACTTTTGAAACGCGCCTCTGCGCTCTTGGAATGGCGCACTACGCAAGAGCGCGCCACGTGTCAACCACAGAATGATATGCGCTTTGCGCTTCTAAATATAGCGCACTGCGCTCTTGGATTGGCGCATAGCACCAGAACGCGCCACGTGTCGGCAGCGCACTAGCGCGACGTACTGACGCAGCGCACTGCGCTAACAGACTTGCGCTTAGCGCAGAGCGTGACACGTGTCACCTCCACATGCGCTAGCGCCTTGCGCTCTTTAATTGGCGCAAAGCGCCTGACAAGCCACGTGGCGCACTATCATACCACTAAAATGCTATGCATTATTTATAAAAGGCAGAGCCCAAGTAAAGGCCTAACAGGCCAAATATAAATGCTATGTATTATTAAAAAAGGGCAGAGCCCAAGAAAAGGTCTAACAGACCAAATATAAATGCTATGCATTTAATTACAGAGCCCAATGCTATGCATTATAAAGGGGCAGAGCCCAAATAAAGGCCTAACAGGCCAAACATGAATAAAATGTTAAACATTTTTAACTGGATTTAGCTCAATTCTGGCCATAAGTCCTCAATATAAATTGAACTGAGCACGACTCCTCTTCTGATCAATTCGTTCGATGGTATATCTCTTCACTCCTCTGATATCTGTCGTTGTAATTCCTCAATGTCTTCAGAGAGGTGACGGGTCCCGACAACCATACATTACTACGGACTGTGGGGTCCTTAAACTCATGGACTATGATATCCTTAACTTCGACCGTGATGTCTTAAAACTAATACCGGACTGTGAGGTCCTTAAACTCGCGGACTATGATGTCCTTAACCTTGACCGTAATGTCTTAAAACTAACATTGGACTGTGATGTCCTTAAACTCACGGACTATGATGTCCTTAACCTCGACCGTGATGTCTTAAAACTAATACCGGACTTTGATGTCTTTAACCTCGACCGTGATGTCTTAAAACTAACATCGGACTGTGAGGTCCTTAAGCTCACGGACTATGACGTCCTTAACCTTGACCGCGATGTCTTAAAACTAACATTGGACCGCAATGTTCTTAAACTACTTATCGACCGCAACATCACTAAACTAAACAATAGAGCCCCCAATTGCTCTCTTGTCAGATCTAAACGATCCCGTTAAGTCGATCTTAGTCTAAAATTAGACTAACGTGTCCTTAACGAGCGTTTAAGTCGATCTTAGCCTCAAATAAGGCTAACGTATCCTTAAACACACACCCCCAAACCCAAATCTAAGAAAGATACGGATTTGGACTAATTCACGTCCTATGGGCGACGACACAAATTAGTCTCCGTATACAATCCACGGGAAACCGAACACAAAACAAACACCCACGACACAAAGTCACCATCTGGAGAAGGAGAAAGTTGTTACCGCGACGCGGTAGCGTAATTAACTGCAGGGGCTTGCGCCTGCAGGGAAGAGCGTCCCCACAATCAAAAACCCCTCAAGCGAGGGGGAATCTGACGAAGTCTGCTACATCGGCCGCATCCGTTTAAACCTTCGATACATGGTGCCATAAATCAACTTGGCATCCTCGGAGAGGTGGACGGATAGCACCAATTAGCATCTGCCCCGAATTTCAGGCAAAGACGTATATCGCGTCTCCGTCGCGTCTTTCGGAGGGGAACACGCACGTTACCCGGAAAGAATCTCGGACCCACAAATAAGGGATCAAACAAAATGGATAAAGGGAAGGGGAAAACGGCCTTTGTCACCAACGCTCAACAACAATCGAGTGGCCCTAGCCCGGTTGTTCGCCAAACCATCAAGCAGCAACCCCTCTATGAGAAGTTGAAACGTCCTTACTCATTTCCCCGGGATGAAACAAGGAGGCTGTTCGAATTAGCAGTGCGCAACAGGCTTATCACTCTACCGGAGCCGAAACACCAGTTACAACTAAATGGTGTCAACAATCCTAATTACTGCCCTTACCACCAAGTATTGGGCCATCCGATCGAAAACTGCTACGTCTTCAAAAACTGGGTTGAAGACCAATACCAACAGGGCAAGTTCGCGCTGTCCGAAAACTGGAAGGTGAGCCCACCACAACCACATGCTCCGAGAAAGATGGATATGCCGGGGGCATCATGCTTATTCATAGGGAAAGCCCCATAGACCAAAAAGTCAGAAAATTAGAGATTCGCCTCAAATACGGCAACGGTGGACCACTATGTCCTAAAACTGGCTGCTGACCGAAACGTCCCTAAACTAACGACGGACCGCAATGTCCTAAAACTTGCAAATGACCGAAACGTCGTTAAACTACTATCAACCAGAGGCATCCTTAGGCTGACGTGGTGTAAAAAAATTTTAAAAAAAAACGGTATGGCCATAAGCAAAATGGACATGGATGAAAACCCGAAAGGGCTCCGTGAGTAAAAACAGCAGGGCTACCGGCGAGTTTTGTGAAAACCCGAAAGGGCGCAATCTCGTTAGAATAAAAAAAAAAGAAAAGAAGAGAAAAATAAAAAAGGAAAAAACGGTATGTCCATAAGCAAAATGGACACGGATGAAAACCCGAAAGGGCTCCGTGAGTAAAAACAGCAGGGCTACCGGCGAGTGTTTGTGAAAACCCGAAAGGGCGCAACCTCATTAAGAGACACTTGCAGGGTCCTCTCGACCTTGTGAGGAGAAATCACCCGCGTGAGATCCTTACGACTCACAAGGGAGAAACACACTTAGGGATCCCCACGATTCCTAAGGAGGAATTACACTTGCGAGATCCGCACGACTCATAAGGAGAATCCTCTTATGAGACCCTCACGGCTCATAAGATTTGAAAGTCTTAAGTTACAGAGACCTGAACCTGTTCTTAAGCAACCCCCACAACCTCCGATATTGCCCTACAAGCGGCTCAATGCTGACCCTTGTATACAATCTACGGGCGCGAATAAACATTTCCCTAACCAAGTCCCATCCATGACTAGGGATATGTTCGCACGGTGAGCAACCCTTGTGAGTCCTCTCGATTTATAAGGGGAAAAATCTCTTGTAAGATCCTTACGACTTATAAGAGAACATACAATTAGGAATCCTCATGATCCCTAAGAAGAAAACGCACTTACGAGATTCTCACGACTCGTAAAGAGAAATACCTTTATGAGACCCTTACGGCTCATGAAGTCAAAAGCCTTAGTCAACAGGACCCTAACCCTGTTCGCTAAGCCACCTTTGTTCGACATCGACAGAGGCAAATGATGATTCGCTCCTGGCAATACTCCAGTTGTAGCGGTGCTGATGCCGAAATCGGTGTCTAATCCTAAGCTTGCAGCAAAAAGCCGGCGAGCCATACATGCATGAAAAATAGCCGAAATAATTGGGCAACTTGCAACAAAATCAGCAAGTAAAAATGCATGCATGCAAAATAGCCGAAATGATTGGGCAACTCGCAATAAAAAGTAGCGAGTAAAAATAAAACAAATAGCCAAAATGATTGGGCAACTCGCAATAAAAAGCAGCGAGTAAAAATAAAACAAAAAGCCGAAATGATTGGGCACCGCGAAAAATAGCCGAAATGATTGGGCAATCGCGACCTTCGCGATACAAAAGCTGAAATAATAGAGCATCGCGGAAAGAAATAAGGAAAAATGAAATTTATGCCCTACAGGTGATATCACAGCAGTCCCTGTATACAATTCAGGGGCGCAAACAAAGAAGGAATCACGCCTTCCTTCCTCAGGCTCCACCAGAAAAAGAGCCAAGTCTCGACGGTTCACAGACAACCTAGAGACCATCTCAACATTCGTCTCGTTACAACATACGCAATATCAATAATGGCGTTCCTTCGCAATCCAGCAGGATGCAGACGCAACATCAAAACAAAACGGAGTGATGACAAAATCCCAACTCCACCTCAGCATTCGTCTCGTTTCAACAGATGCGATGTCAACGACGGCGTTCCTTCGCAATCCAGCAGGATGCAGATGCAACGTCAAAACAAAGCGGAGTGACGGCAAAATCCCAACTCCACCTCAGCATTCGTCTCGTTACAACGGACGCAACGTCAACAAAAGACCTCACGGTCAGAGCAAAGTGGAGTGATGGCAAAATCCCAACTCCACCACAGCGTTCTTCCTCCAGCAGGATTCAGACGTGACAATCAAACAACAGAACCACGACAAAATCCCCAGTTCCAAACCTCGACGGTTCACCAACAACCTAAAGACAACCGCGACATCCATCTCGATATAACAGACGCAATGCCAGCAAACGATGCGAAGGCCAAATTCCTAGCTTCGAGGTCTTGACGGCAACTCATATAAAACCTGAAAGATTATCGGAGATCATCCCACACCAGCGCGAAGTGGTTATGACTCATCGGGGCTCTCCAAAATGGGCCTAACCTCAAGTAAAAAGCGGCATGGCAAAATTCCTAACGCTTGCTCTTCCGACGGTCAAACTGCCTAGGAGGATTGCTTAAAGACGTCTTGTCCAGCCCCCGAAGGGATCAAAGACACGACAGTCGCAAGGCTACTCGAACAAGCAAGATTGCCTGTCGAGGAATACATCGGCCAACGCGACGGTACGATGGACAAAACCCTAGTACCACAAACCCTAACGGACCTTTGTCGTAAAGAGCAGAGGTTAACTGTGACGTTAGGATATTCTTGCAAGAAATGTTCGATTCGTCTCGACTCGTGAGGAAAAGCCTTAGGCAGCGGGGATTGAAAAACCTGTTTCCTAAGCACTGGGGCCCTGCAAGTCGGTCCAAAACGGACTCTTGCGTACTATTTACGGACCACACTCTCCAAAGTCGAATCTCGAAAAGGAGGGAAACAACCACTTACAAGTCCTCTCGACTTGTAAGAGGGAAAATTCTCTAGTGAGATCCTTATGACTCTCAAAAGAAAACACACTTAGGAGTCCTCACGACCCCTAAGGAGAAAATACGCCTACGAGATCCTCTTGACTCGTCGGGAGAAAAGTCTTTATGAGACCCTCACAGCTCATAAATTTGAAATGTCTTAAGTGGCAGATCTTAACCCTATTTCCTAAGCCATCAGTGCCCTACAAGGAGGTCAAGATAGACTATCTGCAGGCCATACTCTCCGAAGTCGAATATTGACAAGGAGGGAAACAATCACTTATGAGTCATCTCGACTTGTAAAGGAAAAAATTCTTTTGTGAGATCCTTATGACTCTCAAGGGAAAACGCACTTAGAAGTCCTCACGACCCCTAGAGAGAAAATACACCTACAGGATCCTCTCGACTCGTAGGGAGAAAAGTATTTATGAGACCCTCACGGCTCATGAAGTTGAAAAGTCTTAGGCAGCAGATCTGAACCTGCCTCCTAAGCCATCACTACTCCTCGAAGTATTCAAGACGGAATGTTCTATATCACCTACAGGCTACGCTTACTTAAGGAATATGCCAATAACAAAGCAGAAAATAAAAGGAAGGAGGCAAAAGATTTGTCATTCATACTTGGAAATTTTTTACATCAATGAAGACAATAAACAAAAGCAGCATTATCGAGATGATTACAATGGCAAAACCTCAGACCCAGGGCATGGATTGAGGAATTCAAAAGTGACCTTGTCCAGAATCTTCTAGGCCTTTCAAACCATCCTGGTATGCTTTCTTTCGCGATCACAAGCGTCGGGATCCTCACGGATGTCCTCCTCCCTCCGATAGGCAGCAAGTATTGCAGACTGTTGAAAAGCTTGATGTAGAAGATCGATAAGGTTATCTCACCTTCTCTTTGAGATTAGGCTCATCAGATACACCGAGTGCACTTTATCCTCGGCGGCATCCAATGCCCTAAGGGGCACACCAGTTCAGAATAAGGGAAGCGCTTCCCAGATTGCTCCCACGATAAGCTTCAGAAGAGGGGAACGCCGAGAAAGCAGTTGACCATTATATGCGTCAAAGCGACTCATAATTTCGGCACACTCGGCGTTTGTGAATTCTTGATTCTGAGAACGGCCGAGTCGGCGGATATCTCCGTAAGAGATAATCTCGTCGAGATCGTACATATGAGCGTCCATTACTTCTGCAAAAGAAAATCAACAAAATTAGCAAACAGACTGGTTAAGCAATTTCTGATTCAAAACAGGCACAGGAAATTAAACTCCTCGAGAGCAATACTCTACAGACAGGAGTGACACCTGTCAAAATCAGTTATGAAGGGAATTTAAAGAAATCCCCCGAGAACATTGAGAGCTTTGTTCTGAAAAGATGATATAATTCATCAAAAATTAAAATTTCATCTTTAATCCTCAAGATTCATGAAAAACTCTCAAGAGTTCTTCTATATAATTTGAAAGGAGCAAAGCTCCATTAATGAATTAAGAAATCGCAAGAAAAATCCTTTTAGAGAGCAGAGCTCTATTAATGGAACCCTAATAGGGTTCTCCTTAGTTCTCTTTAGATCTCTTTAGACCTATGGAGCAAAACTCTGCTAAATGAAACCCTAAATGGGTTTTCTTTAGATCAAAGATCTATAAAGAGCAAAGCTCTGTTAATGGGTAGAACCCTGGTTTATTAAAAGTTTTAAACTATACCTAAGTTTTGGAAGAGTTTTACTCTTGAAAAGTTCTTAAAACTAGATAGCAATGCTCTGAATAAGAGAAAATTCTCAAAGAAAGAGGATGAAAATCATCTAAGGGACCAAAGGTCCTATTTATAGGCATTGAGAGCCATTTCAACTCCCCAAAAGTTGATCTGATGACTGAGATGCTATCACCGACGCACTCACGTTTGGGGCCATGTAAGCGCAACAGTGAGGGGGCATTTGTTTCCCCAATCAGAGCAAAGCTCTATTCAACGTCCAAGACTGGAAATGAAGTGACGCTTCTATTTCTCCCAATCAGAGCAAAGCTCTGTTTGAATTTCAAAATTCAAAAATTGAAGCAACACTTCAGATTCCTTGCGCTGAGCGCCACGTGTTAAAAGCAGACACGCCAGCGCCAGGAGCGCTGCGCCCAAGGCAGCGCACCCCCAATCAGAGCAAAGCTTTGTTTCAAAATTCAAAATTTTAAAATGAAGCAACGCTTCAGATCACTTGCGCTCTGCGCTGCGCGCCACGTGTCAAACACAGGTGCGCCAGCGCAGCTGCGCTGCGCTCTGCGCTGCACGGCACGTGTCAAACGCAGGTGCGCTAGCGCCAATTGCGCCAGCACTGGAATTTAAATAATAAATTATTAATTAATCAGAATTAAAATTCTAGAAAGATCTTTCCAATCTTATTAAAATAAGAAGATTGTCTTCTGTAAAACAAAGACCTTAGGATCAAAAATCCAACGGTGGGGAAATATCCCCAGATCAATCAGAGAAAGATCTCTGTAACGAACTTAACAAATCAATTGGCCCTATATAAAGGCCCCTAGACTCCAAGTCTCAGATAGAGAGAGAAGAGAGAGAACCCTCTGAAAACTTTGAGAAAAAACCTCAAAGAGAAAGAAAAGCAAGCCTTTGAAGAAAGAAGATCATCTTCTTCATCTTTAAAGGTAAGGAATTTGATTCTTGAAGAATAGAGATGAAAACATACCACAAAAAGAAGAATTCTCTTCTAAAAAGATCAAAGATCTAAGAACAAGATCAAGATCTTCAATAAAAAAGAAAAAGATCAAAAAGATCTAATCATAAAATATTTAAAGAAGTAATTTACTTCATTCATAGATCATTTGATCTATAAAGGCACGGCCTTTTGATGAGAATAAAAACCTTGGTTCTTTAATCTTGAGGTAGAACCTCTTTTAAGAGAACAGAAAACTTGTTCTTTGATCTGAGTTTGATCAAAGATGCGCTCTGCGCTATTGGACAGTGCCTTGCACTAATGACATGCGCCTTTGCGCTCCTTGGATTGGCGCACTGCGCCAGAGCACGCCACGTGTCATTCACTGGCGCAGCGCACTCAGAAGCGCAGTGCGCTAACAGACTTTCGCTTAGCGCAGAGCATGACACATGTCACCTTCGCATGCACTAGCGCATTGCGCTTTTTAATTGGCGCAAAGCGCCTGACAAGCCACGTGGCGCACTATCAGACCACTATTTTGCTCCTGATAAATGCTATACATTTAATTACAGAGCCCAATGCTATGCATTAATAAAAGGGCCGAGCCCAAATAAAGGCTCAACAGCCAGAACAATAAAATGTTCAACTCATATCAACTGAGCCCATATGCTCATAAACCTTCGAACAGACTTTAGTCCCAAATTGGACTATAGATCTCGCAACCAACATTGGTTCAAGGGTATATCTCTGAACTCCTCTGATATTTGTCGTTGTAATCCTTCAACGTCTTCAGAGAGGTGACGGGTCCCGACGGCCATACATTCCACGGACTACGATGTCCTTAACGTTGACCGGGATATCCTTAAACTAACATTGGACCGCCATGTCCCTAAACTGGCAATTGACCGAAATGTACGTAAACTAAACGATAGAGCCCAAATGCTCTCTTGTTGGATCTAAATGATCCTGTTAAGTTGATCTTAGTCTGGAAATTAGACTAACGAATCCTTAACAAACGTTTAAGTTGATCTTAGTCCAAAATGAGGCTAACGTATCCTTAAACCAAAACCCCAAACCCAAATCTAAGAAAATACGGATTTGGACTAATCCACGTCCTACGGGCGGCACCATAAATTAGTCTCTGTATACAATCCACGGGCAACCATAAACAAAATAAACACCCACGACACGAAGTGACCATCTGGAGAAGGAGAAATTTGTTACCGCGATACGGTAGCGTAATTAACTGCAGTGGCTTGCGCCTACAGGGAAGAGCGTCCCCATAATCAAAAACCCCTCAAGCGAGGGGGAATCTGACGAAGTCTGCTATATCGGCCGCATCCGTTTAAACCTTCGATACAAGGTGCCATAAATCAACTTGGAATCTTCGGAAAGGTGGACGGATAGCACCAATTAACATATGCCCCCGAATTCAGGCAAGATGTCCAGTCTTCCCGGTTTCCGGCGGTGAACAGTGCTCTCCATAATCCCACTAGTATTGTTTGATTTGTCTATATGAACTTGGGTTATACTCAGTAGTCTTGGAGCAAAACTTGATGCTTTAAATAACATTACAACTTTTTGCATTTATCACATATCACCTCACATGTGCCCACTTGTGCCATGGGCAGCCCCACCATAGTCCATGTGCTAAAGAGCATGTGCACACTTGTATTGTGTTGGACCAAAATTGTGTGCACACATTTATTTGCAAAAGAACGCTTTGGTCATTGATCGGTTTTCTGTTCCGGTTGCACTGTCGGCGCACCAATGTTATATTCGTGAATTTGAGTGTGTTTCCAATATTGTGTCACTGATATCTGTAATCTATATTTACTGAGCAGATACTGGTTAATTGTACCGATGTATAACAAAACAGATAATGAATGAGTGGTATTAAAATGTAGTTTTCTGAGATGAACAAATACCCCCAAACTTATCTTTTTTTTGTCCCGAGCAAAACAAAATCCTAGTCTCACTTTCGCAGGGAACACGATTGCACTGAGCTCGTGCAACAAGCCGTTAAACCTCTATGTGTCCCTAGTAGAAGGAGTGTTGTCTCCTGAGAGTTTTCAGCGAATTACACCCACAAAATCTCGTCAAGCTAGTTTCACAAGTTAACATCATTCTACTCCTACAGTTTAGTATCTAGGTTATAAATTCTATCATTCTAAGTTAGAAATATTCAACCCTTATATTTCACGCCTCCTATTTATTCAACCTCAGATCTTATACGTTTTTACAGTTTAGAAAGATCTCGGCTTTTCTTGAGTTTTCCTTCTAAAGTGCGGTCTCCAATCAGGGATTTTTATCATCTTTACGGAAAACATAAGTCTTATTCTTTATTCCTATCTTTCCTCCAAATATCGATTGTATATCCCTACGTGTGTGTAAAATTTTTCCCTTACACTTAAGAATTCAATTCAAGCTATAGTACCCTTGCCATAATGCCTAATATTACTTATTTTCGTTAATGATGGACGGTTTTGCTCACACACCTTTCATGCGACTATTAATGCTTCTTGAGGAACTAACAGCCGATTACTGAATGTGTGAGCTTAAAATGTAAATAGCAGTTTTCAGGTCTTGACTTTTATTTTTTCCCTTTTTCCCTTTTTCTTTTTCAAGACCGGATATATTTTTCAATAATGCTCTTTTGTGGTTAGCTTTAAATACCGTTTTTTCTTTCATACTAGGTTTTCAGGCAAGAGTATTTCTAGGTATCCTCTACTATCCCAAGTTTCATGGTGCGTGTATGTGCAGTTTGCAGGGTATATACTTTCTAAATTTGGACTCAAGAATATAAACTATTTTTCAGACTTATCCTTCAGTAAAACTTTCAATATTTTCCCTTCATCTCGACTTAACTCAAGAACTGAACTCAAGATTACCTACTTCTAAAAAAACTGTAAGGGCGTATAATTACCAATGATAACAGAAGGAGGGTTATTTTTAGGGTTTTCAATTTCTAAGCGTAGGATTTAGTTATTTCTAACGTATCAACTAAACTTTCGGAATAAAAATCTAAGTTACCATGTTAGCCAACTTGACGACAAAGTTTTTTATATTTTTGTAAAATTTTTCGATTTTTATTGGTTTTTAAATAAGTATGCAAATGCAAGATATACACATGAATGCGAAGGTAGAAAGCTTACCGAGCACACCCCCAAACTTAAACTTGACAGTGCCCTCACTTTCAAGCTACACAAAGAGGGTCAAAATTGTCGGCGCTCCCCTTTTTTTATTTATTTATGAACAGAAAAAGAAAACAAAATATATATACACAAAAAGCCCTCTCAAACTTAAGTGAAATAGTGTTTCCACTGTTAAGCGTTGAAGTTCAAGTTAGGGGGAGAGAACAATATTAATCTATACAAGACCTTACACAGGTCAAAAGTTAGCACCAACCATTCAAAAAATTTATCGCGATAGTGTGCAGGTTGATGAAAGAATGCGGAGAGAAAAGAAATGGAGAATACGCGAGACCGTACGGAAGCGGGATACGGTCTCGGTGGAGGAGAAGAATGGCGGAAGAGAGAAAGTAGTGGAATACGAACTTATGGGTGGATATGGAGTGAATAAATTAGTACAATTTTTAATGACCGATGTGTAAAAAGTGATTATACTAATCTATCAACTTGTTGAGAAATGGGGTCAAATCTCTCAAGATTCGTGAGAAAATATAGGTAGACCGAACTTAGTAAACCAGACACAGAAAATGAAAGTGATACGGTGTCTTGCGAGGTGGGAACGATGGAAAGGATGGAGGGGAGTGATCGAGAAATGGTATCGGTTAAAGATTCATGAGGGTGTACACAGTCAGTGAAAGGAACATGATGAATTGGAAAATCCGACTCATCAAGTAAAACTGGTTCATCCTAAAAAATATCCTCAAAATTTTCCTCAAAAATTAGCTCATCCATGCATTTATCATCATTAATATCAAGACGCAAATGGAGTTCGGGAAAAACGATTAATGACTCGGGATGATGTCCACACGGAAGTGAAAAGATATGATGAATTGGTGAGAAAAACTCATCCAAAACTGCAGGGTTCATCATCCAAAATATTCCCAGTGTCGATATTCTCAATCAAGTGAAAATCAAATTTCTTAGACACCTCGTCAGAAGCATGGATTTCAATCAATTCAGATTCTAGAGTGGAGGTGTAGAGATCAAAAGGATTGGGATTGGTTTCACTTGGAGTGGACCCTTCACAATCGGGTAAATCACTACAAAGTCGCACACCTGATCAAACATTTTATCTTCAATTTGTGATTCATTTGGGACACTCGATAGACTTTCGAAATAGGAGTTGTGGAATTCAATTTAGAATGGGTATGTTTGATTTGGAATGGTGTACTGCTCACTCTCACTACTCAAATTCTCAATCTGTCCTATCGCCTCATCATACATTGGAAAATTTGGAGCTAGTTGAAGACTAGCCGCCGGTTCTTTAGGTTGTATGGGAGCGGCCATGGACGCATTCAAATCCATAATTTGTTGGCATGACGCTACCCTAAATTCTTCCAATGACTGTTCTAGACTAGACATGGGTTGTGGAGGGGTTTCAGTAAAATATTCAAATTTTTTGGATACATGAAACTCCCAAATGGCTGTTCAGAAGCAATGTCTAGAGAAGGTGTAAAAGTCAGGTGGGATTGGTTGGAATCGAATGGTTGGACATGAATAAGATCAACGTTATGATAAGGAGGTGAATGGAATTGTTGATTAAAAGAATTGGAAGTGGTGAAAGATCAGCTACGAGATTGTTCAATTCGGTCAGCAATGGACATCGGTCTTGGAGTTGGAACATGACTCTCAAAAGGGGTATTAACGTAAGAAGGTGGGGGAGGTTGAAACGGTTGATACAAAGTGGATTGAGGAGTCCAGTTGTTTGTTCTAGATGCGTCTATCCGATCTTTCAAAAAGATTTTGGGTATGGAGGGATCGTTCGAAATTCGACCAAAGCAAGAACCGTAGGAAGTAATGTCTGGTTGTGGGTACCAAAGTTCGGCAGGAGTTGGTCTATGTGGGGTACTCATGATATGAAGAGGAGAAAAAGAAGAAAAGGAGATGAAAAAGAATGTGGGTTTTTTTATTTTATTTTATTTTATATGTTAGTTATCAACAAAAGTATGAAATATACAAAAAAAAAATAATCACGACACAATACCACACACTTAATCGGTCTAGGGTTCACCTAGGTCAACTAGACCTGCTCAAGAACTTGATTGTTGAAGTAAAACTGTGTCGAGAAACGGGCTCAAGATATACTGATCACGAGGCCAGGTAAGTGAAGAGATAATGTGAGGTTTTCCAACGCTTTCACGAAGTTTCTTAATTAGATGACCCTTTCTCTTTTGGCGGTCTCGCCGTGAACACTTTGCTACACACCCCGTGAACGATATACCGTTAAACGGTGTTCTAAACATAGTTAACTTCTCCTAATGAGCACGAAATCCTTAAAAGCTTAAAGTCTAGTTTCTTTTAAAATTTGTGCCGGTAAATGTTATGCTCAATTTCGTGATTTATGGGCCACAGAAAAGGTGGTGAAATCCTTTACCGTATGTTGTGGGGTTCGCTTGCCCTTAAATTCGTATTAATGGACGTAATGCGTAAGTTAATGAAAAAGTTATTCAAAGTATCAAACAACCATTTTTTATGTTTAGGCACGGCACTGCAACAAATACGGGTTAGTCACTTTTGGCGTTTGACAGCGAATTTGCAAAGAATCCTGCAAAGATAGTATATTAGATGCGTCGGATTTGAGAAAGAAGGTGTTAGGAAAAATGTACCGATAAGTTTTCAGGTTAAGAAACGCTCGTTGAATTGAATCCGGTTAGCTTGAAAAGTTTGCTTGCGCGGGTCAAACTACCCAGATCTTTGGCACTGTACTTCGCAATCACCTTAATTTTGAGTGTACACTTTGCAACACACGATCGCAGTTCGCAAATAAGTCAAAATCTGCAAATGTCGGAAAAACGGATTTTTAGTGCGAAAAAGCGATATGAATGCCCAAACTCCTGCACATATATAATTAAAAAAATCAAACAATAAAATTAGGATGATAATAGAACACTGGAGCATAGAGAAAAATTTTTGAAGCAAAAGAAGAATATTTGGCCGGCGGCGCAGGGAAAGTTGAGGAAGTCGCTGGTTGAATTTGTGAATTGGGGCTCCAATTTTATTATGTGGTCATAGTGTTCTACTAGTATCTTAATGTTATTTTTTAACTTTTTTAATTAGTCCCAAAATGCTAGCAGGTCCAATTTCCAGAGAACAAAAATTTAGAATTGTTAATTTTTGTTTTTTTGTATTTTTGAAATTTTTTATTTTTTTATTTTTGTTTTAGGAATAGTGATTATCCCGAAATAACAAGAATAAAAACGTTACCGTATCCCCGGCAACAGCGCCATTTGATTGACACGCGCTTTCCGCGTGCCGTTTTTAAGTTCTAAAGTTAACCGCAATCAAGACGGCGTCGCGTGTAGCTAGCCGCGATGAGTACAGGTCGTCCGCAGGGAGACGGTGCGTTTTACGTTCTTGTTATTACTAGTTAATGCAAGGGTCAGAAATGTTCGTTTCTAACCTATATGTTGTATATGCAAAATATAAGTTTGTTAGGAATAGATAAGTTAGTGTAAGTTAGGGAAGTCTATACTCAATCTTTTGTCCAGAGCTTGACCATTGAAGCTAGAGAAATCCGCAACAACGTGGATTAGGGTGCTTAAGCACGGTATTGTTTATTGACCATTGTCCGTCCATTCTTGTCTCTTGACTTTCGCCTCCGGCCAAACCGAACGCAACCGGTCACGGTTAGAGATCACCGGTACCTTGGTAGGCTAGGGTGCCTAACGGAGCGCTTGTGTAAGCTTTGGGTGGAGTTCTATTAGAAAATATCGGGCAAAACAAATGAGCAAATGGAATTCCTAATTTACATAACCATTCTCTTTCCTAACAACACCATTATTTACAAACCATCAAAACAATAAAAAGAAAGTGCAAATGAAATGATAAAAGAAATGAATAGAACAATATTGCAAATAAGTAAATGGTAAGAAATAAATTGCAAGTAAGTAAAAAAGATAAATACTAAGAACCCAAGTGCAAAATGAAAGTTTTATTAATTTTAAGTGATGATACAAAACTTGAGTTCAATTACCAAAACTTAAACTTACAAGCTCAATGAAGAGGTTGCAAGATCAAGAGAAGGCAAAGAACTCACGATGAACTAGCTATGTACAAGAACAAAATGGAAAATAAACAAAAAGTGTATCCAAGTATATCAAGTGTGTGCCCCCTCCCTTTCTCACTGATCTGGTATTTATAGGCTTAACATAGGATTAAACAAACAATAAAAATAAGATGATGTGACCCAAATAAACAACCGGAAGAAAAATAGGGACATTTGGGCTTGATAAAACCGGTGGGGCCGGGTTTTTTGAAGCATCTCGCCGGTCCAAGCTTGGGCAAATAGGCTCATGTTTTCTCTGTGATGTAATGTGCTCTCCATAATCCCACTGGTATTGTTTGATTTGTCTATATGAACTTGGGTTATACTCAGTAGTCTTGGAGGGAAACTTGATACTTTAAATCACATCACAATTTTTTGCATTTATCACACATCACCTCACATGTGCCTACTTGTGCCATAGGCAGCCCCACGATAATCCATGTGCCAAAGAGCATGTGCACACTTGCATTGTGTTGGATCAAAATTGTGTGCACACATTTATTTGCAAAAGAACTCTTTGATCATTGATCGGTTTTCTGTTCTGGTTGCAGTGTCGTCTTACCAATGTTATATCCGTGATTTAAGTGTGTTTTCAATATTGTGTCATGGATATCTGTAATCTGTATTTACTGAGCAGACACTGGTTAATAGTGCCGATATATAACAAAATAGATAATGAATGAGTGGTATTAAAATGCAGTTTTATGAGATGAACAACAGGTATATCGGGTTTTTTATCAGATTCTTTCGGCTTATACCTAGTATCTCCGCATGTTGGAGACTGTTTCAAATCTGAATTCTCTTTCCAGTACAACACGCAATCTTTAGGACATGCATAAATCTTCTCATACTTCGGACCCAAATCAGACATCATCTTCTGGGTTTCGTACCAGCTGTCGGGCAGGTTATTTCTCGGGAGTATAGAATTTTTCAGGAAATTCAGAAGTATTATGAATGACTTGTTGCTCCATCCATTTAGGCACATAATCTGGAAAAGTTGGATGAACCATGATAGGGTGGGATACTTTGCATTCTCATAAATTGGTTTTATAGCATCATTCATGAACTTTTCATACTTATTCGCACGCGGTCCTTGACCAGAAGGAATGTCATTTTCGGTAGGAATACAATCACCTAGGGCAGCCTCTACCATATCCTCCATTTTTTCTCCTGAAAAGAAGTTATCGTCACCTTCTTCTTCTGCCGCATTACCGTCTTCTCTTTCTTCTTCTGCCGCATTACCGTCTTCTTCTTGTCGTTCCCCGTGATATAGACAAGTTATATAAAGTCTAGTAAGACCATATTTAACGATGTGAAGCTCTACGTTTTTTACCTTCTGTCAGAACTTATTCCTACATCTATCGCACGGGAAGAGAATCTTCTCTAACATGATCTTATTCTGTGCGCGTGCAAATTCAATAAAAGCAGCAACTCCTGCGACAAACTTAGATTGCATACGTTGTTGCCAATCCACTACATCCAGTCCTTAACTCTGATGTACTTATGGGCCATGTTAGACTGTATAACATATAAATTATAGGTTATGGTGACTATATTGAGAAATCTGAGAACGGGATGGTTACTGACAAAGAAGAAAATCCGTGGAGGCAAGTTTGTCGTTGAAAAGAATAAATTATCGATAAACAAAGTTATATTTGAAAATACCCAAGTATGAGTTGTATTCTGTGTATGTGTGTTTCAATTTATGATTTCGCTTAAGTGTAGGGTTGTTAGTGTGTGTGTGTGCTTTGTGTGTGCGTTTTTTGTGTATTCGTGTTGTATGTGTGTGTTTCGGCTGTCGGGGGTAAGACTTCTATTCCATTAAGAATGTATAGAGCAGACACCCATTTACTTGTGCTTTCATCCGTTTCGAGTAAATTTCAGCAACACCTTCCCGCTGTTCTCCGAGTACACTGTAATAGAATAAATAATCATTTCAATGATGTGAAAAAATGTTGAAATGAATATCTAATCTATCTTTGTACACAGAGAACCAGCGGAAAAGTACCGACGAAATAACTCAAAACGAATGAAAACACAACTTAATGCCGATGTTTTCTTTATACATTCTTAACTTGTCCACACTAGACAAATCCATCGGTTATCATACGATTGAATTTTCTCGTCACATAGACTACACGACAGTTGTTAGTACCGAACTATACCATCCTATATTTAACAACCTTCGTATAGTTTTATATCACGATGAATATCGAACGTATGTTAACCGATAGACGGGGACTAAGTCGCGCTTTAATTTTCACATATATATTGGTTTTAACTTTAACATTTAACTTGAATAGGTTTTACGTTTACGTTTCGTTTTTAAGGGTTCGAAGTTTTAAGTCTAGAGTAAATTTTTGTTGCGTTTACGGTAAAATTGTACGTTTACGGTATCATCGAGTATCCTACTGAAGGAACTAGTGCACCCTAAACCCTAACCCTAATTAACCCAAATTAACCTAATTAACCCAAATTAACCATAATCATCACTGTAACTCAAATTATCCCTAATTAACCCAAAGTTAACCCAATTAACCCAAATTAACCATAATCATGACCCTAACTCAAATTATCCCTAATTAACCCAAAATTAAGCTAATTAAACCAAATTAACCCTAATCAACACCCTAACACAAATATACTCTATTTTACCTAATTAATCAAAATTAATCCTAGCCCAAACCATAACCCAAATTAACCTAACCCTAATCATCACCCAAACCCCAACCCAAATTAACTCTAGCCCAAACCAAAATTAACCCTGATTAATCTAATTAACCCTAACCATAATCATCACCAACCTTATTTTACCTAATTAACCCTACCTAACCCGAACCCGAACCCTACCTAATTAACCCTCATCCTAACCCTCACCCTAAACCTAATTAACCCCCAGTTAATCCGGAAATAGCTATAACCCTAACCCTAAAATCAATAATAACACAAAAAAGCATAATTATAAGTTCAAATGGGAAATTAACTCACCTCAGTAGTAGTTTTGTCGATGGCAAAGAGCTCGACGAGATGTAGGAAGCCGGGGATCCTACTGTCGACGAGACTGTGGTGGCGGCAAAGAGCTCGATGAGCTCGCGGCGAGACTGTGTGTCACGGCCCGAAGGTACGGAACGTGACTAGCACTTAGATTACGAGACGTCTAAAGATGTAATGTAACCTAAGTCAGCCAAACCCCAGAAATTCTAAACCAAAATCAACAAGAGTGAAGGAAAACCTTTTATGAAAACGACTTTAAAATCAATTAAGTTGCATTAACCCCCATTTTAAAAACATCAAAAAATTTCCGAAAATTTCGGCAGAGTCTCCTTTGTAAATACTAGCCCCCAAAAATGGGTACAACAAGATATATAACCTATAACGATAAAATGGCATCACCAAGCGGGAGTTAGCTCTTCGCCCAAGGCGAATTACAACCACACGAAATATATATGCAATATCAAGCAAATAACATAAAGAAATGCCAAATAAGAAAAGCACAACGTCGGCTCAAGTGAGCTCGACCCTAGAGAAACCACATATACACAAATCTCTCAGTCTCATCACTAGTTCGCATATACAAATAAGAAGTGGTAGATGGAGAATACTAGATACAAAGATAGTACAAAAAGACTAAAGTGTTCTCGCAATCCACCTAAGAGCAATGTCGCGAGTCTGAGCAAAAGAAGCCAATGATAAGATAAGCCCGCCGCTACAAGGCTGACGGGTCCGACCTGCAAGACACTGTGGCACAACGGGGGTGAGTTGCCAGCTCGTGAGTAGAATATAACATCTAGTAAGGCTATCGTAAGAATGCACGCAAATGCGTCACAACATGTATGTCCAGATATGATGTAATGTCACTAGTATGTATGCACATGTATGCAATATCAATACGAAGTCTTTAAGTGTTTAAAATACTATAAACTCTGCATTCTTAACTTAGAAAAAGAATATCTGTGCAATAGCTAAAATACCATCAATGAAATCATCTGAAAACCGTGTCAAGCATCGACACCAAATATGGAAATATATCTGTCTCAATGTCTCACTATATCAATGTCTCAATACATCGGGCTCCATCAGTCCGGATCGGCCCATATCATCAAATCTCACGACAATGGTCGGTATCCTCCAGATATCCGCCGCGCCAAACATCACCGGTAGGTAGTCTTCCCCTGCCAGGCTCATCGTCTACAACTTGATCTTCTTGCTCCGGGGTACCATACCGGGCCCACCATGTACCCGAGACGGTTCATCCACTCCTCGAATCGGGTCTCGAAATCCAACAAAAAAACATGAAAACTCATGGTGAACGACACATACATCACGAGAAAACTGCAACTTTATTTTAAAAATGATGATAATAAGTTTTTGTTAAATTCTTGCGGTTTTCCCCAAAATCCAGAAATCTCATCAATACTGAAATCCTCAAGAAAATCATAATACCCAACATGTTGTATATGATAAATGTTTATGATATCAAAGGTATGCAATTGATTTGTGACTAGGAATCTATATAAGCATGATGATGATGTAAGGTATATACATGTTATGCAATTCGATGTATCATGTATGATGCAAGTGGTGATACTAAACTAAGCGGGTTCTAAAGTGCTCGTGACATGTTAATTACCAAGGCGTGTGTGTACACATGAATAGTACGCGTGAAACATAAGCCAATGGTAATGGTGTAAGTGTCTTACGGGGTGATATCACACATAGGTATATAGATGTCCATACAATGCCAGCAGACGAATAACTAGACGGGTATGTATATGAATGAGATGGTTAACTAACTAACTATGCATATAGTTTGCAAGTAATAAAATGCTCCTAACTATGGGGCGCCTCACGCCATCCATACGATTTCCTCATAGATGTATACATCTACTCACCCGGACGCCTCGCTAATCTGATCCAACCACCGCTTTGCCTTTGCACGCCGCGTCCGATATTTCCGCAACCGATCCTAAAATTGTATAACACACAACATAAGATTAAACGTCATGAAACGACGCAAGTCACAATATGAAAAGATCAACGCTCACAAGTTAGGCACAACGTGCACTAAACGCGCGGAACACGCACGAAAACCACTAAAAGCTTAACTAAAATCGTCGTTTCGGGGCAACCGTCAAAACTAAAGCCCGACTAAACCAAATTCCACATTCGCATACCCTAAAAGTCATAGTAGATGCTAATAGAATCATCAATATATCGCAATTAAATCACCTCCTAATATTATAGAAAACCTAGTAAGCATTCACATAAAAATTTCGATGCAAACCTCGCGAATTAACAATATAGCGATCACAACATCGCACAAACACCCAATCTAACCCACTAGATGGACACAACACTAACTATAACCCAATTACAAAGCTTCATATCCTAATTAAAATTCCAAACCTTTAGTAGAATTTCCTAAACAAGAAATTATAACCTAATTAACACTTTAAAAATCTAAATTAGTATATTTAAACTACCAATTTAACAACTAGATTACAATTATACCTCCCAAGTGTTGATCCCCTTGCACTTAGCCTCCAAAGTTGCCTCTTTTCTCTTTGTTTTAAACCAATTAGGGTTTGGGAAGAGGTAGAATAGGATTTATATTTGAATTAGTGAAGAAAATTGTTGATTTTTGTTGATTTTTAAAAGGAATTTTGAAGCAAGAAACGGGGAGAAAATGAGGGTTTCCTGCAGGTTAGGGCTTGGCCTGGGTGTGGGAGGGGTGAGTGTGAGGGAATTGTATAGAAAATTCTACACAAAAAGTATCTTTTAAACTCATTTAATGCATATCACATCAATTTTTACAAAAAAAACCCATTTAAATTCTATTTTGATCCATTTTCAAACCATAGAACTACCAACTTGGAAAGTCTTGCTAAAATTTTTATTAACACTAGATTTTAGTTTATAATGGTTCCTAAGTATATAATTTACCCATTTAAATTTGTATTTATCACTAATTTAATGTATTTTTAAAAGCTTAAAATAATATTAAAAATAATTAATTAGGGAATTTTTTTTAAATAACTAGAAATTTTTAAGTGACAATTTAGTGATAAAATTATAACAATATCTTATCTAAATTTTGTATAATTAGGCATATATTGAAAAATACTTATTTTGACTTTTTACGGAAAAGACTGATTATTTTGCCGATTATCGAAAAACCGCCTAAACGATTTTCGAAGCGTTACAATCTTCCCCCCTTAAAGAAATTCGGTCCCCGAATTTAGAATTTAACTACGCGTACCTTCAAAAAGATGGGGATATTTCTTCCTCATCTCGTCCTCGGTCTCCCAGATGACCTCCTTGCTGTTCGGGCCACGCCAAAGAACCTTGACGGGCGGTATAACCTTCGACCTCAATTTCTTCATCTGCCGATCCAAAATGACCACCGGCTGCTCGGTGAATGAAAGATCGCGCTCTAACTGGATCGTCTGGTGCTGAATCGCATAGGAAGGATCATGAAAATACTTGCGGAGCATCGAAACATGGAACACGGGGTAAACATCGGGGAAGCTGGGCGGAAGAGCTAACCGATAAGCCACTAAACCGACACGCTCTAGGATTTCGAAGGGACCAATATATCTAGGACTAAGCTTCCCTTTCCATCCAAATCTTATCACACCCATCATCGGAGAGACCCTCAGGAAAACATGATCGCCAACAGCGAACTCGAATCGGCGACGGCGCCTGTCAGCATATGATTTCTGCCTAATCTGGGCTGCTCTCATCCTGTCCCGAATTAGCTGTATCTTTTTGGTCGTCTGCTGTACGATCTGCGGCCCCAAAATACTGCTCTCCTTGAGCTCTGTCCAACATACAGGCGATCGACACCTCCTCCCATATAAAGCCTCGAAGGGTGCCATCTGAATCGTCTCCTGGAAGCTATTATTATAGGAGAACTCGATCAAGGGCAAATGACGATCCCAGCTACCACCGAAATCCAGAACACAAGCTCTGAGTATGTCCTCAAGAGTCTGAATAGTATGCTCTGACTGACCGTCAGTCTGTGGATGAAAAGCTGTGCTAAAACTCAATCGGGTGCCCAAAGCCTCTTGAAGTTTTTGCCATAATCGGCTGGTAAACTGGGTGTCCCGGTTGGATACGATGCCAGTCGGGACGCCATGCAGTCATACGATCTCATCAATATAAACCTGGGCGTACTGAGCAAATCCAAAAGTGGTCTTCACTGGCAGGAACTGAGCCGCTTTCGTCAGTCGATCCACAATCACCCAAATAGAGTCATACCCTCGACTTGTCCTGGGTAGACCCACTATGAGGTCCATGGAGACCTGTTCCCACTTCCACTCAGGGATGGGCAAAGGCTGTAACTCGCCGGCTGGCCTCTGGTGCTCGGCCTTAACTTGCTGACAAGTCAGGCATCTCGATACAAAGTCTGTAACATCCTTCTTCATCCCGTCCCACCAGTAAACCTCTCTCAAATCACGGTACATCTTGGTGGAACCTGGATGAACACTGTACACTGATCTATGTGCCTCCTCAAGGATATCACGCCACAATCCCCCAGAATCTGGTACGCACAGTCGAGTCCCAAATCGAAGTATCCCCTGATCATCAATCACGAACTCGGAAACTTTTCCCTGCCGAATCTGCTCGATAATCTCTAAAATACGGGCATCCCTGGACTGTGCCTCGCGAATACGGTCAAGTAACTGTGGGCGTGCTCTGAAATAGGCCAGTTGTCCTCCTGTAGGAGTAAACTCGAATTGCACTCTGCTGTCACATAACACCTACCAATATGTCGTCAACTGCATCTGTACTGCGCTCAAATAAGATAAGCTACCTCCGGGCCTCCTACTCAAAGCATCTGCCACCACATTCGCCTTGCTCGGATGGTATAGAATCTCGCAGTCATAATCTTTCACCAACTCCATCCAACGGCGCTGTCTCAGATTCAGATTTCGCTGCTGAAAAATATACTTCAAGCTCTTGTTGTTAGTGAATATCTGGAACGACTCGCCGTATAGGTAATGTCTCCAGATCTTAAGTGCAAATACCACTGCAGCCATCTCTAAATTATGAGTGGGGTAGTTTTGTTCGTGTTTCCTCAACTGCCGAGAAGTATACACGATAACTCTGTCGTGCTGCATCAGTACACAGCCCAGCCCCACTCGAGAAGCATCACAATATATCACGAAACCGCCCGATCCAGAAGGCAATGATAACACTGGTGCAGTAGTCAGAAGAATCTTCAACTGCTGGAAACTATCATCACATGCCTGGGTCCAATCGAAAGGAACCCCCTTCCGGGTCAACCCGGTCAACGGTGCAGCAATACGGGTGAAATCCTGGACAAAACGTCGATAATATCTGGCCAGACCTAGAAAGCTGCGAACCTCTGTAACTGATACCGGTCTGGGCCAACGCTGCACTGCCTCGATCTTCTTCGGGTCCACACAAATACCATCTCTCGTCACCACGTGACCCAAAAAGTCGACACTGTCTAGCCAGAATGCGCACTTGGAAAATTTGGCGAACAGCTGTTGCACCCTCAAAGTCTGCAATGTGATACGCAAGTGCTGCTCGTGCTCCTCCCGGCTCCGAGAATAAACCAAGATGTCGTCAATGAACACAATGATGAACTGATCAAGATACGGCCTGAATACACGGTTCATCAAGTCTATAAATGTTGTCGGGGCATTGGTGAGCCCGAACGACATCACCAAGAACTCATAATGACCATAACGTGTACGGAAAGCGGTCTTCGGAATATCCTCCTTCCGAACCCGCATCTGATGATAACCTGACCGTAAAATCAACCTTCGAGAAATACCCTGCACCCTGGAGCTGATCGAATAAGTCGTCAATGCGGGGTAGGGGATATTTGTTCCGCACAGTAACCCGGTTCAGCGGACAATAATCAATGCATAAGCGCATACTGCCGTCCTTCTTCTTAACAAACAGGACGGGAGCACTCCAAGGTGACACACTCGATCGGATAAGCCCTTTATCCAGCAAGTACTGTAACTGATCCTTCAACTCTCTAAGCTCCGCCGGGGCCATCCGATAAGGCGGTATAGAGATAGGCCCCGTGCCGGGGATCAAGTCGATGCAGAACTCAATCTCGCGTTCTGGTGGCAGACCAGGCAGCTCGTCAGGGAATAAATCAGGAAACTCTCTCACAACAGGGACCTGGTCCAACGGAACCTCTGTGGCGCTAGTATCACAAACATAGGCTAAGAATCCCTGACACCCTTTCCGCAAGAGCTGACCAGCGCAAAGAGAAGAAATCAAGCTGGGAAGGGTAGCACTACGATCTCCCTGAATAATAAGAACCGGCTCACCAGGAAAACTGAATCTGACCGCCTTCTCACGGCAGTCCACAGATGCATAACAGGTGGCTAGCCAGTCCATACCAAGAAGAACGTCGAAGTCTAGTATATCGAGGAGAATAAAATCAACTGAAGAATCTCTCTCCCCGATACGAACGAGACATGATCGGTACACAAAACAGACAACAAACGACTCGCCTACCGGAGTAATAACGACAAGCGGCTGATCTAACGAAGAAGACTCTCGGCCCAACCTCGGTGCAAAGTATGTGGATACATAGGAATGTGTGGAGCCTGCATCAAATAATACCCGTGCATCAAAAGAACATACTGGAAGAGTACCTGTCACGACGGCATTGGATGCCTGTGCATCCTGAGGAGTCAACGCGAACACTCGGGCCTGTCCACCACTAATAGATGGTTGTCCTTTGCCTCTACCTTTGCCTCTGCCTCTGTCGCCTCGTCCCCTCTGAACCGGACCGCTACGCCCATGACCTCTAGGAGCATCTGCCTGGCGTGGAGCATCATCAGGAGTAGGAAGTAGAGCTCTCTGAGGAGGTGGTGAAGGTGGTAAGGTCATATGTGGCACTGTTGCCGTGCCCTGGCGCCCCATGGTACAGTCTCTGATACGATCGTACTGACTCCCGCACCGAAAACATCCTAGCGACGACTGCTGGGTCTGCGGATATGAACCAAATAACTGACCTCGTCTCAATCCTATGCCGCCACCATCTCCCGGAAAGAATCTATCACGGTGTCTACCCATTTGCCGCTGGTCTGGCGTATCAGTACGGATCCTCTTCGGCCCAGAAACGACCGGAGTCTCAGAAATGCGCTCCTCCAAAAGTAAGGCTGCATCCATCGCGGCTGCGTATGTGTCAAAGTGCTGGGTGCCGATGGCAAGGAATAGCTGTATGTCAAGCCCTCGCACAAACCTCTTTATCCTCTTCTCTTCAGTGTCTACTAGGTACGGAGCATATCGAGACAACTGGGTAAACTGTATATCATACTCAGACACGGTCATCCCAGGAGTCTTGCGTAAAGACTCAAAACTACGGGCTCGAGCATCTCGGACACTCTCCGGAAGGAAACGGGCAAGAAATGCAGCTGTAAACTCGTCCCAGGTCATAAGAGGTAGACCTGCAGCTCGGGCTCTCTCTACTGAATCGTACCACGTCTGGGCAAGGCCCTCCAGACGAAAACTCGCGAACTCCAACCATCTATCATCAGAACACCTCAACGAACGGCAAATCCTAGCCATCCTATCAAGAAATGCATGTGGGTCCTCTGTCACATCCGTACTGGTAAAAGCTGGAGGTCTCAACCTCATAAACTCCTGTAGTGAAACGGGGATAGTCGCAGTAGTAGCAGGAGCAACCATCTGGGCGGCAGGTACAATCGTGGTCTGTGCGGTGGAAGGAACGTCCTCGGATCTCTGTGCCCGACTGGACTCAACTAACGATCCCATCATCTGTCGCAACTCCTGCATACCGGCCTCTAATATGGCAATACGGTATGGAGATGGCGGATCAATCTGACCCTGAGGGGTAGGCGTATTATCCCGCTCGATCCTCACCTCAGACAAGCCCGCTCGAAGCTCATCCCTAGCGGCAGCCCGCAGAGCTCTCGTAGTCTTTGGCAGCATCGAAGCTGGAATGAGAAACATGAGCGATAAGAACACTACAATTGAATCAAGGAATGCATGGAATCAAGGAGGAAATACAAGCAATTATGTCCTAAGGTCACTTAGGCGGAGTACCGTATCGTAAGTATGCCGCAGAACATACCCACGCTACGCCACTCTGCTTAAGTCATCTACTCCATCTACCAAGGGTCGTCCTACACTCAGAAAGGTAAAACCTACGCTCTGATACCAACTTTGTCACGACCCAAAAGTACGGAGCGTGACTGGCACTTAGATTACGAGATGTCTAAAGGCGTAACGTAACCTAAATCATCCAAAGCCCAGAAACTCTAAACCAAAATCAATAAGAGTGAAGGAAAACCTTTTATGAAAACGACTTTAAAATCAATTAAGTTGCATTAACCCCCATTTTAAAAACATCAAAAAAAATTCGAAAATTTCGGCAGAGTCTCCTTTATAAATACTAGCCCCCAAAAATGGGTACAACAAGATATATAAGCTGTAACGATAAAATGGCATCCCCAAGCGGGAGCTAGCTCTTCACCCAAGACGGATCACAACCACACGCAATATATATGCAATATCAAGCAAATAACATAAAGAAATGCAAAATAAGAAAAGCACAACGTCGGCTCAAGTGAGCTCGACCCTAGAGAAACCACATATACACAAATCTCTCAGTCTCATCACTAGGTCGCGTATACAAATAAGAAGTGGTAGATGGAGAATACTAGATACAAAGATAGTACAAAAAGACTAAAGTGTCCTCGCAACAACCCACCTAAGAGCAATGTCGCGAGTCTGAGCAAAAAAAGCCAATGATAAGATAAGCCCGCCGCTACAAGGCTGACGGGTCCGACCTGCAAGACACTATGGCACAACGGGGGTGAGTTTCCAGCTCGTGAGTAAAATATAATCTCTAGTAAGGCTATCGTAAGAATGCACGCAAATGCGTCACAACATGTATGTCTAGATGTGATGTAATGCCACTAGTATGTATGCACATGTATGCAATATCAATACGAAGTCTTTAAGTGTTTAAAATACTATAAGCTCTGCATTCTTAACTTAGAAAAAGAATATCTGTGCAATAGCTAAAGTATCATCAATGAAATCATCTGAAAACCGTGTCAAGTATCGACACCAAATATGGAAATATATCTGTCTCAATGTCTCACTATATCAATGTCTCAATACATCGGGCTTCATCAGTCCGGATCGGCCCATATCATCAAATCTCACGATAACGGTCGGTATCCTCCGGATATCCGCCGCGCCAGACATCACCGGTAGGTAGTTTTCCCCTGCCAGGCTCATCGTTTACAATTCTATCTTCTTGCCCCGGGGTACCATACCGGGCCCACCATGTACCCGAGACGGTTCATCCACTCCTCGAATCGGATCTCGAAATCCAACAAAAAAAAAACATGAAAACTCATGGTGGACGACATATACATCACGAGAAAACCACAACTTTATTTTAAAAATGATGATAATAAGTTTTTGTTAAATTCATGCGGTTTTCCCCAAAATCCAGAAATCTCATCAATACTGAAATCCTCAAGAAAATCATAATACCCAACATGTTGTATATGATAAATGTTTATGATATCAAAGGTATGCAATTGATATGTGACTAGAAATCTATATAAACATGATGATGATGTATGGTATATACATGCTATGCAATTCGATGTATCATGTATGATGCAAGTGGTGATACTAAACTAAGCAGGTTCTAAAATGCTCGTGACATGTCAATTACCAAGGCGTGTGTGTTCATATGAATAGTGCGCGTGCAACATGAGCCAATGGTAATGGTGTAAGTGTCCTACGGGGTGATATCATACATAGGTATATAGATGTCCATGCAATACCAGCAGACGAATAACTAAACGGGTATGTATATGAATGAGATCGTTAACTAACTAACTATGTATATAGTTTGCAAGTAATAAAGTGATCCTAACTATGGGGCGCCTCACGCCATCCAGACGATTTCCTCAGAGATGTATACATCTACTCACCCGGACGCCTCGCTAATCTGATCCAACCACCGCTTTGCCTTTGCGCGCCACGTCCGATATTTCCGCAACCGATTCTAAAATTGCATAACACACAATATAAGATTAAATATCATGAAACGACGCAAGTCACAATATGAAAAGATCAACGTTCACAAGTTAAGCACAACGTTCACTAAACGCGCGGAACACGCACGAAAACCACTAAAAGCTTAACTAAAATCGTCGTTTCGGGGCAACCGTCAAAACTAAAACCCGACTAAACCAAATTCCGTATTCGCACACCCTAAAAGTCGTACTAGATGCTAATAGAATCGTCAATATATCGCAATTAAATAACCTCCTAATATTATAGAAAACATAGTAAGCATTCACATAAAAATTTCGATGCAAACCTCGCGAATTAACGATATAGCGATCACAATATCGCACAAACATCCAATCTAACCCACTAGATGGCCACAACACTAACTATAACCCAATTACAAAGCTTCAAACCCTAATTAAAATTCCAAACCTTTACTAGAATTTCCTAAACAAGAAATTATAACCTAATTAACACTTTAAAAATCTAAATTAGCATATTTAAACTACCAATTTAATAACTAGATTAAAATTATACCTCCCAAGTGTTGATCCTCTTGCACTTAGCCTCCAAAGTTGTCTCTTTTCTCTTTGTTTTAAACCAATTAGGGTTTGGGAAGAGGTAGAATAGGATTTAGGTTTGAATTAGTGAAGAAAATTGTTGATTTTTGTTTATTTTTTAAAGGAATTTTGAAGCAAGAAATGGGGAGAAAATGAGGGTTTCCTGCAGGTTAGGGCTCGGCCTGGGTGTGGGAGGGGTGAGTGTGAGGGAATTGTGTAGAAAATTCTACACAAAATGTATCTTTTAAACTCATTTAATGCATATCACATCAATTTTTACAAAAAAACCCCATTTAAATTCTATTTTGATCCATTTTCAAACCATAGAACTACCAACTTGGAAAGTCTTGCTAAAATTTTTATTAACACTAGATTTTAGTTTATAATGGTTTCTAAGCATGTAATTTACACATATAAATTTGTATTTATCACTAATTTAATGTATTTTTAAAAGCTTAAAATAATATTAAAAATAATTAATTAAGGAAAAAAATTTAAATAACTAGAAATTTTTAAGTGACAATTTAGTGACCAAATTCTAGCAATATCTTATCTAAATTTTGTATAATTAAGCCTATATTGAAAAATATTTATTTTGACTTTTTACGGAAAAAACTGATTATTTTGCCGATTATCAAAAAACTGCCTAAACGATTTTCGAAGCGTTACACTGTGATGCGGCCAACGGTGACGAGGAAGTCGACGATGGGTGTAGTGGCGACGAGGAAGTCGACGATGGGTGTAGTGGCGACGAGGCACGCGCGAGAATCGATCACGAGAGTTTGGAAATTTTGGAGACGATGGGAAAATTACCGAGTTTTATTTTTTTATAAATAACTCTTTGTTGCTCCTACGGATTAATCTGTAGGGTTTTTATTTGCGGCTCCGTAGAGTCAAATAAAAAATTACATTTTAATATTTTTTAATTAATCCGTATGGCACCATAGAGGCAAACCGATGACCCTACGGATTAATCCGTAGAGGCAATAAAAAGTTGCCCCTACGGATTCCTATCTCCGTAGAGGCAACCCTTTATTGTAGTAGTGAACTTCTCTTTCATGAATTTCATTGGGATTATCTTCTTGAACCCATATAGCTGCAACTTGCGAAACTGTCGGTTGATTGTATTGTTCTTCATAATCAGCTTACAATTTTGTAGATCGGTACGGCCCGTGTGAAAATTGCCTCAATATATGCACAAATGGATTATATTTATCTAGAATGCCTTTTACCTTTTCTAGTATCTCTCTACTCATTGTGTCATTCTCCAGCATTCTGTTTTCAATTTCATTGTCAGTGTAGTAGATATACATTTGCATGAATCGTGCCCTAGCTCCATCATTGGAATTAAACTTCCGTGCTATGCTATTTATCAGGATTGGAAGTTTAATTCCATGCTACCATTCGCAAACCTTTCATTTAATCTCACACCAATTGAAGTAAACGAAAATGCGTGATTGTCCGGCCTTATATGAGGTCTAAAATGAATCCCTCGTTCATTACCATCTTTAAAGATCTGCATCAATTCAGGTGGAGAAGAAATTTTTGGAAGATTAATTTCTCCTTTTTGTCAACAAATTTCTTCCTGATGAAATAACTTTGCGCCACAATAAGTACATATATTTGCACCCGGTAGTCGAAAACATTGTTGCTGACGAGCATCAACATAATTCCTCGCTACATTATGATATGTATTGTTATTGAATTGCAAATCATGTCGAGTTGCTTCTTGAGCAGCAACCTCTTGGTTATCTGTTTATTATAAAATAATATTATAAGTATATTAGTAATATTATACTCTGTAGAAAATAAACCTTAAAATAGACGTGCATTTTCAGCCTGTTGTCTTGTACGATTAATATGAATATTTTGATTGATCATTGCATTGCTAGCATGATGAATGACGACGCATTTCTTCCAACTCATATATGCTTCCAACCGAAGTTGTATGTGTATTAAATAATATAATAAATAAAGTGAATAACCAAAAGTTAACCTTTACTATGTCGAATACCTTCCATTATTGGAACTTCCATCTACTATCCCGACTGTTGTGTTCTGCTATTCATGGTATAAGATTTTCCGTTGATCCGATGCAAGCTATTTGATGTATGATTTTCGAACTACACAGCAATCATGCGGTGTGTTTAATTAATTAGTTAATACATTATTTGATTTAGAATTGAATAATTATTTAAAAGTAGTGTTATGTATTCACCTCCCCTGACCGGAACTTCCACGGAACATTCAGATTGTTCTGTTAAACATCTTCTTGAATTTGATGTTTCACCACACAAATATACTCGATTTTTAGATTGTGATTTCGTGTATTACTACATTAATTGAGAAGATAATGAAGTAAAATAAGAATAGTAAACATAATAACAAATGATTATATTATAATAAGGGACATATATGTTACCTCTATTTGATAAAACTGTACGTCCTTGAGATAGACCAGCTGAAAAACAATTATTCCGTTTTGCCGCTTCATTGGTTATCATGCAACGTCTTGAAGGATCAATTCTTGATGTTTCACCCTCACTAATTAAGAAGCAGTAAGTATTACAAATTTAATAAGGTCAAATTAGAAAATAAATTCGTAAGTAGCATAACAGAATATGACATCACAATGAAGGTTTTATCAAAAAATTAATATATGCTCTTTCATACACTACTACAATATAGGGTTGCACCTACGGCTACAGGAATCCGTAGGGGCAACTTTTTATTGTCCCTACGGATTAATCCGTAGGTCCCCATAGTTGTCCCTACGGCGCCCTACGTTTTAATTTAAAAATATTAAATCGGAATTTTTTGTTTGGCCCGACGGAGCTGCAAACAAATGCCCTACGGTTAAGTCCGTAGGGGCAAATATGGGTATTTAATAAAAAAAGATACAGAAAAGCCCTCGTCGTTCCTAAAAATTCTCTCTCTCGATCGTTCCCGTGCCTCTCTCGATCGTTCCTGCGCCTCCTCGCCACCGCCCGCGGCCCGCCACCTTCCTCGATCGTTCCCAAAAGTTCCTCGTCGACTTCCTCGTCGCCACCGTCTACGACTCGTCGCCGATTGCGTCGTCGACCACCGGTCTCCTCCGTCGTCTCCTCCACCGCCGGCTACAGGTTAGTAAATCTCAAATTATTTATAATTTTGATGCTGTTGGGGTTAGGGTTCAGGGTTCGGATAGGGGTGAGGGTTAGGGTTAGACATCGGGTTCAGTTTAGGGTAGGGTTAGGGTTCGGTTGGGGTTGGGGTTGGGGTTAGGTATCGGTTGGGGTTGGGGTTGGGGTTGGGGTTAATTCGTTGGGCTTAGGGTTAGGGTTTGGGGTTGGGGTTTAGGGTTAGAGGGTAGGGTTAATTTGGGTTAATTAGTGATAATTTGAAAGGGTTAGGCTGTTGATTAGGGTTAACTAGGTTAATTTGGGTAAATTGGGTTAAGTTTGGGTTGATTAGGGTTAATTTAGGTAAATTGGATTAAATTTGGGTTAATTAAGGAAAATTTGGGTTAGGGTAACGATTATGGTTAATTGTGGTTAATTAGGTTAATTTAGGTTATTTAGGGTTAGGGTTTAGGGTGCACTAGTTCATTGCAATAGAATACTCGATGATAACGTAAACGTACAACTTTACCGTAAACGTAAGAAAAATTTACCCTAAACTTGAAATTTCGAACCCTTAATAACGAAATGTAAACGTAAAACCTATTCATGTTAAATGTTCAAATTAAAACCAATATATGATACTCGGTGATAATATAAAACTTTCATATTCAAATCGATACTCATATATGAAACTCAAAGCGCCACTTAGTCTCCGTCTATTGGTTAACATATGTTCGATGTTTGTCGTGACATAGAACTATACGAAAATTGTTAAATATCGGACGGTATAGCTCGGGACTAACAACCGTCGTGTAGTCTATGTGACGAGAAAATTCAATCGTATGATAACCGATAGATTTGTCCCGTGTGGACAACTTAGGAATGTATAAAGTAAACACCTGCATTCACTTATGTTTTCATCCGTTTCGAGATATATCGTCGGTACTTTTCCGCTGGTTCTCCATGTACAAAGATAGATTAGATGTTCATTTCAACGTTGTTTCTTTGAAATGATTAGCTATTCTATTACAGTGTACTCGGAGAACAACAGGGAGGTGCTGCCGAAATTTACTCGAAACGGTTGAAAGCGCAAGCGAATGGGTGTCCGCTCTATACATTCTTAATAGGACAGAAGCCTTATCCCCGACAGCCGAAACACACACATACAACACGAATACACAACAAACGCACACACAGCACATACACACTAACAACCCAATACTTAAGCGAAATCATAAATTGAAACACACATATATAGAATACAACTCAACATGTGTATTCTCAAATCTAACTTTGATTATCGATAATTTATTCTTTTCAGGGACAAACGCACACACAAAGCATATACACGGATTTTCTCCTTTGTCAGTAACTGATTGAATGATTTTTGATGTGTGGTAGTTGGAAATTGTATATAGAAATCACAACCAAAAATATTTGACCGCAATCAATAACGGTGTCGAATGTAGCGCGTTAGTAAGTGTGGATCGTCCACAGGGAAAGTGTAATCGTTCGTGTTTCGAATTAGATAAATTGAAACTTTAAAGAAAAGAAAACAAGCAATTCATGATTTGTAATTGAAGTTCAAGAATTAGAAAATCTAGATCTAATAACAAGAAAACGATAGAATCAAGAATTGAGAATTTGTTGATTTTCCAAACCAAATATCAAGAATCTAAATGAGGCTCGTAGGAATTGATCTGATCTATAGATGTGATGTAATCTAGCGATGACGTATTCTTATCTATCGATGAATTGATATTAGATCGATGATGATCTACGAGAATTAGGGATTTCTAGTGAAACTAGGGTTTCAACATTTATCACTTGTTCCTTCGTCGATATCATTCACATTCTAGTCTCTACCAAATTCAAGAATCGATCGTGGATCCCTAATTTCGAGTGATCACAATCAAGAAAGTATCGCAACGAAACTAGGTCGTCGATTCTTCAATTTGCTAGGGTTTACAAAACTCGTAGGACTTAAGAATCGTATTAAGATTTGTTACATCATCATTCTATTGATCGTCTCGACTCCTTTACGAGCGGAGTTTTACTCAAACATCACAACAAGAATCACAATCACAAATTGAGATCGAATCTTGATGCAAGAATTTAAAGAAAGCAAGATTAAAGAATTTCACCTTTTATTTATCAACAATTTAGTTACAAATCGCTCAAGAACTACAAGAGGAAGAACTCGATCGTCAATTTGGCTTCTCTCGTCTTCTTGAGTCGCGGATCGGCTTGGATCACTTGCTCGATTGAAGATCGGCTTCGCTCCTAAAAGGTTGAAGGCTTCTTGCTTGATTTGGTACTCGGGATCTTGAATTTGGATTGGAATTAGGGTTAGGGTTTCGTACAAGTCGTGTCACTCAACTTGTGGATGGAAGATGAAGAGAGAATGATGAGAAATTGAACTAATGAACCATGAACCACCTCAACCCTTAGATCTAGGCTCCTTTTTATAGACTTCCAAAACCCTAGATCTAGGATTTCAAATTTGAATTTCCCTCCAAAAGTTTGTTAGCAAGAGATTTGAATTTCCCTCCAAAAGTTTGTTAGCTAGAGAGGCTTCTAGAAGTACTTAGTTAGAGGGAGCTTCTAGAACTAGTTTGTTAGGAGTTTGATTAGCTTAATCAAGATTAGCTTAGTTAATCATCTTTACTGATCTGGCAGAAGCTTCGAGAGAATTATGAAATTTGACGTGTCTTGCTGAAGTGTAGGCACTGACAGAAGAATAATACACTGAAATTGGGGTGATGATGTGGCAGAGATGCGGCGGATCCGCGGCACGTGCCTCCTTATGCCGCGGATCCTCGGTCACGTGAGGGCCTCAATGTGCCAAATTTCTTCAGATGCTTTGGGATGCCTTTGGGATAGTTATCTGATATGTTGAATTGTGTAATTCCCTCTATATTAATACCAGCTCTGAAGTCTTTGAGTTGACGTAATTTTTGATCAGCACAATAACAATTTTGGCCTTTCTTCTGGATTTTCTTGCACAATTTCTCGAGACAAGAGTTGCGCTATACAAGAATGATGCGATGCCATGATAAACACACAATTCCCTCAGAAATGTCGGTTTTAGAGTATAACACATGCAATCTGGTATTTCAGAGATGTTTTGCTAATATGTGCAATATGAATACCGAACACTTCTAGATGAATGCAAAATATAGGGAAATTGCTGTATTAAAAATGCAGTATTTTCGACTGATCAAATTCCCCTAAACTTATTTTCGGTCGTCTCGAGCAAACTGTTTAATTGAAAAGAGAAGGAGAAAATAAATAAAGAGAAAAACTAACCAGCACACTTTCGTAGGCAGCACGATTGCACTGAGCACGTGCAACAAGCCTTTAAACCTCTAGGTGTCCCTAGTAGGAGGAGTATTGTCTCCTGAGGGTTTTCAGCGGATTGCACCCACAAAATCCAATAATAAAAGAAAGATCATGAAATTTATATTTAAAGATAAGAATTATAAAAGAAAAACTTTGAAAATTAGGGTTTCCAAGTAAGCTAGATTTTCGGTTGTCATGAGCCCTATCTTAATAGTCATGAAAAGATGTCAGAAATCACATCCTCCCTCAATAAAACATCGTCTTATTCTTCATTCTTATCTTTCTTCCAAACATCGATCATATAGCCATGCGTGTGTGTAAAGGACATCCCTACACCCGGAGAATTCAATTCAAGCTATCATACTCTTGTCCATCCACCTCAGTACTTTTTAATTAATGAATATTTAGGATTGCTCACACACTTTCATGCGACCGTTAATACTTCTTGAGGTACTAACCGACCGATTACTCATGTGCTTGCTTATTTGGTGTTTTTCCTCGTCTTGCACCAGTTAAGGCTTAGCAGTGACTCCCAGACCAGTTGGCCTTAGGGCACTAGGTGAAGAGGCACCCTCGCTATATTTTTTTATTGCTGCCTTGGCGATAACAAAACCAGTGTCCATTTTTCTCACCATTTTATATTTTCTTCATTTTTTTATTTCCTTCATACATCGGCTTTAAGACAAGAGCATTTCAAGGTATCCTCTACTATCCCGAGCTTCAAGACATGTGTAAGTGCGAATAGCAGGGTATCAACGTTCAAAATGTTTGGCTTCCAGAATAGAAACTATTTTTCAGACTTATTTTTATTCTCAGATTAGTGACTTCCTTCATCTTACTAACCCTTGGGACAACGACTCATAACTACTTATTACTAGTTCGTATAAGAAAACTTCTAATTTTCTTGGTTTTCTTAAAATTTTCTAATCTCATGGATGTAATTTTTCACTAACTAATCTTTTATTATCTTATTTATGTACAAAAATATTTTTATTTTTGAAAATTTTTAAATTTTTATAGGTTTTGAAAAATGTTTTGTGCTTATGCAAATGATATGCAAATGATGCAAAAATTAAGCACAACCTCCCCCAAACTTGTTTTCAACAGTGTCCTCACTGTTGCCATCTGCTAAATCTCGAAAAACCTGTAAGCTTGGGAGGAATTTATTAGTGGGGGCAAAATATTTAAGTGAAGATCCTCCCCTAAAGTTATTCTTGGCTCATCATTTTGTAAAAATTTTCCTTTCAATAGCCGGATTATACCCCCCCCCAAACTTGAGTTAAACAATGTTAAGCTTTAAAAATCACATAAGGGGGTCAAAAATCATTGGTCGATGCCAAGCTTTACAAAGACCGAAGGTTAACACCAACCATTCAAAAAATTTATCAATACAGTGCTCTGGTTGGTGGAAGAAGTGGGGAAAGGTTAAGTGGTGGAATAGAATGTGTGTGCGTCTCGTTTTGGAGAGACGATACAGTGAATATGATGGATTACTCGCATTCTTTTTACAATTCAGAAGAAGTTGTGGAGGTTCAATTTCATTGATTGGGAGATGATTCATCTCAACACCTGTGTTATTCAAAAATGCGAGTTCATCAGCGAAGATCTCCTCAAAAGTCTCATCAATACCCCGATGAATAATGTCATCACAAAGTGCGGGGTGATTTTCAGACTCTAAAAGCAGTTCATAATCAGTGTTAATTATCGACCCGGACAACTCGGTGGAAGAGTCCGTATGTGTATGATACATAGTTGGGTCAAACAATAACGTATGAAAAGAGTCAAGATCAGTATCATGAGGATCATCAAATTCGCTGCTGTCGACATCCATTAAGTCGACAGAACAGACCTGAGCAGTAGGTTCGGAGGGTACACTTCCCAACTTGTAAATGTTCAGCTCAATTGACCTATTCCCGAAAGATAGGGTCATAAAACCATTACGACAGTTGATGATAGCGTTGGAAGTGGCCAAAAAGGGGCGACCTAAAATCACCGGAATTTGATTCCGTGGGTTCGCTACAGGCTGTGTATCAATTACAATAAAGTCCACAGGGAATACAAATTCCCCGATTTTTATTAACACATCCTTCAGTTCACCCCTAGGTTTGGTGATTGATCGGTCAGCCATCTGGAGAGTTATGCTCGAGGGCTTTAACACTCCGATACCTAGTTGCTCGTAAACCGAATATGGAAGCAAGTTAACACTAGCGCCAAGGTCTAGTAGAGCACGGTTGATGTGTTTTTCCCCAATAGAAATGGAAATAGTATGACAGCCAGGGTTCTTACGTTTCCTCGGTACTTGTTGGGGGAAAGCCGTGTCTATAGTCTTTGCCATGAATATCTTCTTGGGAACTTGAGTCTTCCTCTTCCTAGTGCACAAGTTCTTAAGAGTTTTCGATTAGGACGGAATTTGTTGGATAGCATCTAGGAGAGGGATGTTGATGTTAACTTACTTAAACATGTACATAATCTTCTCCATATGTGGACTCGATTTGTTCGCCCTTAACCGATTAGGATAAGGTGCTTTAGTAATAAGCGCTGGATCCATCATAGGAGAAGGAAGTGTGTGTGGACCCGATCCCAGAATAGAAGTGGGGATCGTCTGTGGAGAACTAGAAGAGGTGGGCTGAGGTGGCGAGCCTTGTGGGAAACGAAGAATAGGCTCGCAAGAAGGTGGTGGGGTAGAAAAACTGGGGTCAGAATTAGAAGTAGAAATGGAAGGAAAGGTCTCAGCCGGGGTATCATCGATAGATTTTTCAGTGTCATCAATCTCTTCCCCAACGTGATTGTCAAGCACTCTTCCAGATCTCAACGTGATTGCATTCACAAGATGTGAATAGCCAGGATTGGATAAAGGTTGAGCTGGAAGTTTCCCTTTCTCTCTTGCACTCATTTCGGCTTTTAGTTGTGCAATTTGTGCTTCCATCGATTTGTATTCTCATTTTGAGAGACAATGATCTTCATCACATTTGCGACGGAAGATTGTAAACTTGCCGTCCCTTGGATGGATTGTTTCATGAAAGTATCCAAGGTTTGTGCTAGTGCAGAGGTATTATCTGTACCGGTCAATTGCAAAGAGTTTTCATGTGGTGCAAAAGTGTTGGCCGGATTTTGGAAGTTTTGTGATTGGTGGGGGTGCTGACTCAATTGAAGTGGATGCTGTTGTGGTGGAGGGACCCTTTGGAAATTGTTTTGGGTTGGAACCGTGTTTTGAGATTGTGATTGGTTCCAAGCAAACTTAGGATGATTCCTCCAACCCTGATTATATGTGGAAGAAGATGGATCGTTCCTAGATCTTTGAAATGCGGCATTGGTATGCTCATGACCTTGAAACGGAGAATTTCGTGGACATTCTTCCGTCAAGTGAGAAGAATCAGAACAACATCCACATACAGTTTTGGAGAGTGACATTTGATTTCTCAGCAGATGCTTAGTTAATCATCCTTGCTGATCTGGCAGAAGCTTCGAGAGAATTATGGAATTTGACGTGTCTTGTTGAAGTGTAGGCACTGACAGAAGAATAATACACTGAAATTGGGGTGATGATGTGGCAGAGATGCGGCGGATCCGCGTCACGTGCCTCCTTATGCCGCGGATCCACGGTCACGTGAGGGGCTCAATGTGCCAAATTTCTTCAGATGCTTTGGGATGCCTTTGGGATAGTTATCTGATATGTTGAATTGTGTAATTCCCTCTATATTAATACCAGCTCTGAAGTCTTTGAGTTGACGTAATTTTTGATCAGCACAATGACAATTTTGGCCTTTCTTCTGGATTTTCCTGCACAATTTCTCGAGACAAGAGTTGCACTATACAAGAATGATGCGATGCCATGATAAACACACAATTCCCTCAGAAATGTCGGTTTTAGAGTATAACACATGCAATCTGGTATTTCAGAGATGTTTTGCTAATATGTGCAATATGAATACCGAACACTTCTAGATGAATGCAAAAGATAGGGAAATTGCCGTGTTAAAAATGCAGTATTTTCGACTGATCAGTAACCATCTCGTTCTTTGATTTCTCAATATAGTCATCATAACCTACAATTTATATGTTATACAGTCTAACATGGCCCATGAGTACGTCAGAGTTAAGGACTGGATGTATGTGGATTGGCAACAACGTATGCAATTTAAGTTTGTCGCAGGAGTTGCTGCTTTTATTGAATTTGCACGCGCACATAATAAGATCGTGATAGAGAAGATTCTCTGTCCGTACGATAGATGTGGGAATATATACTGGCAGAAGGTAGAATTGGCAGAGCTTCATATCGTAAAACATAGTTTTACTAGACTTTATACAACTTGGCTATATCATGGGGAATGAGAAGAACACAGTAATACGGCAGAAGAAGAAGGAGAAGACGATAATGCAGCAGGAGAAGAAGAAGACGGTAATGCGGCAGAAGATGAAGACGGTAATTTCTTTCCATCTGAAGAAATGGAGAATATGGCAGAGGCCGCCCTAGGTGAATCTATTCATACCAAAGATGACATTCCTTCCGGTCAAGGACCGCGTGCGGATAAATATGAAAATTTCATGAATGATGCTAAAAAACCAATTTATGATAATGCAAAGTATTCCACCCTCTCATGGTTCGTCCAATTTTTCCAGATTAAGTGCCTAAATGGATGGAGCAACAAGTCATTCGCAATGCTTCTTTCGTTCTTGAAAGATTCTATGCCCCCAAAAAATAAAGTGCTCGATAGCTGGTACGGAGCCCAGAAGATGATGTCTGATTTGGGTCTGAAGTGTGAGAAGATTCAAGCATGTCCTAAAAATTGCGTGTTGTACCGGAAAGAGAATTCAGATTTAAAAGAGTGTCCAACATGCGGAGAGGCCAGGTATAAACCGAAAGATTCTGATAAGAAGCCCGATATACCTGTCAAGATAGCATGATATTTTCCCGTAACACAGAGGCTGCAGAGGCTATTCAGCTGCAAGAAAACAGCCGAGGTAATGATTCGGCATCACCGTGCTCCTCCAAGTGAATATGGAAAAATGAGTCATCCAATAGATTCACCGGCATGGAAGGATTTCGATAGGAGGCACGCAATATTTAGTAGCGATCCTCGCAATGTCAGTCTCGGGCTGGCTAGTGATGGTTTCTGCCCATTCAACTATATGGTTGGAAGCCACATCACATGGCCCATTGTAATGATAGTTTATAATCTGTCGCCTTGGTTGGTTATGGATCAATCATACTTTATGATGCATCTTCCTATCGACGGACAAACTCACCGGGAAATAATATCAACGTCTATCTCCGACCTCTGATCGAGAAGTTAAAATCTTTGTTCATTGATGGTGTAGAGATTTATGATGCAAACACAAATACAACCTTCATACTGCGTGCGGCTTTAATGTGGACAATTAATGATTTTCCTGAGTATGGAATGCTATCAGATTGGTCCAAATATGGTCATAAAGAATGTCCTCATTACCATCAACATACAACATCGAAATTCTTGAATTTTAGCAGGAAGGTTTGTTATTGCGGCCATCGACGTTTCCTGCCTTTAGACCATCCCTACAGGTTAGACGATGTTCACATTGATGGTCATCAGGAGCTTCGTGGACCTCCAGCCCCATTGTCCGGAGAAGACGTGACTGCTCAGTGTGATGGTTACAATAATGTGACCTTCAGGATGGATCCGACAAAATAGGTCAAACCACCATTCTGGAACAAGTTAAGCATTTTCTTCGAGCTTCCGTACTGGTCAACAAATTTAGTGCGTCATTGTCTGGACGTCATGCACATAGAGAAAGGAGTATCCGAGCACGTACTCAACTTTCTTCTTTGTAAAGACGGGAAATCGAAAGATGGCCTCAATGCTCGGATGGATCTACATGACTGGGGAATTAGAAGTGAATTGCATCCTAAACTGGTAGCGGGTAAACCAGGCAAGTTTGTACTTCCCAATACTGCTTATCATATGTTACAACCGGAGAAGAAAAGATTCCTGTAGGTGTTGCATGATTTGAAAATTCCCACAGGTTTCTCAGGATCATTCAGCAAGAAGATAAAAATTTTGAAAGGCAAGATCGATGGGCTGAAAAGTCATGATCACCATATTATTATGGAGCACCTTCTCCCATTAGCCCTCAGGACTTCCCTCTCCGAATCGGTTGGTCTAGTAATCAATGATCTATATTGTTTTTTCAGATAATTATGCGCTAAAACACTGGATGTTGTGATGCTGGAGAAACTAGAAAATTCTATTGCGTTGATACTTTACAAGTTTGAGCGTATTTTCCCACCGTCATTCTTCGATATCATAATATACCTGACGGTTCATCTTGCAACTAAGAATAAGTTAGCCAGACCGGTACAATATCGATCGATGTATCCCATCGAGAGGTACGTGGAATTTTTCGTTTTGCGCAATTTGTAAAATTATTGCTGTCATGTATGCCCGTATTTATTTATTTAACATATTTTTCTTTAGGTAGCTCTACACTCTTAAAAAGTATATACGTAATAGAAATCGACCAGAGGGTGAAATCATGCAAGGTTAACTTCTAGATGAAGCAACCACTTTTTGTTCCCGCTATCTGGACGAGAATATTGAGACGAGACTTAACCGGCCTCGAAGAATTCAGGACGGGCCATATGGTAAAGCCGATTATAAGAGGGTAGATACTATGTTTATCAACAAGATATACCGGTTTATCCTCCTCAATATCGCATGTCTTAAAAAAATTAGAGAGTAAGTTTTTTTGTATTAATTGTTATATTTTTGTTTGTGTGTATAAAATGATATAATATTAATGTCATAATTTATTGTCGAGAACATAATTCATTTTAACGGGGTACGTGAGGGGCATCCTGATTGGAACGATGAACGATTAGAATTATCATCAGGATAATTTTTGCGATTGGGTTGCAGATCATGTAAGTTATTCGAATAATATGTTATTGCTATCAGTTTTAATCTAAACTTATATCGTTATGTATTTGTCGTAAAATTTGTTTTGTTAGATCCATGATCTGAACTTGTCTGCATCATTAGAGAGTGATTCAAGATGTTTAGCTCAGTTTCCTAGTATGGAGGTTGCATATTATAAAGGATTCGGTGTCCTTAGATACAAATTCGAAGTTAAACCTTAATTTCTTAATACCACTTTTTCTTAATATTGATTGTCTTGATATTTCTTGTAGACGCAGGGCATCCCCATCCCGAGAGGGGGACTCGAGACTCGAATCAGTCCCACAGGCTGAGACCCGACAGAGTTAGGGGGAGGCAGCATTCCCCCTCTTCTTTACCCCTGATTATCGCTATACCGGCGATTATGCCGAGAAATTCGGCCGGTATATGGGGGATGAGAGCCGCCTCGTGAAGAAGTATCCACTTCACGTTGAGTGGGGCGACCAGCACCGGCGCTCATTCGCCCTCTTCTGGGATCAGGCTCGGGTATTAATATATATTTTCATTTGATCTATGATTTGCTTGGATTTTATAGATCAAAAATACATGTTACCGCAATCAAGAACGGCGTCGCTTGGTAGCTAGCCGGTGAATATGGGTCGGTCCACAGGGATGTTGTAAATTTCCTAAATGTTCTTACGAGCTAATTCCAAAGGGTGTTGGAACTTTTAATTAAATCTAAAAAACTAAGTTGAGTTATACTAGATTAGGAAACTTGCTAGGATTAGGTTTAGGTAAAGTTTGGTAAATAAAGATCTACACCTCTTTCAATGCCCTAAATTAGATATCATATTAGGAGTTATGGTAATTATTAATAAAGGGGATTAGGATGATTGAGAAGATATTTCTTCCTCTAGATCCTTATCCGTCCTTTCTTAATCCTTACCCTAACCTCCATGGAAAACTTTCAAATCCGGTCTTTTATACTACGGTATCACCGTTACCTCGTGAGTAGAATGCCATAGGGAGTGGAAGATGAAAGTATGCATGGAGTCCTAATTGTTCATAAGAGATTGGTAAAGAAAGAGATGAGAGATCTTCATCTCTCAAACCCTTCCCTATTCCTAACCCTAACAAGCGAGGAAACTACTCGTTCATTGAGAGATCTACGAAAGACATAATTTTTATGAGTTTTGATTTAAGAGATTAAAGATCCACTGCAATTTAATAAAAATTCTAAACTAGATTAAACTAGGGCAAGAAGAGAAATTACCTAGGGCAGAAATTAAAACTAAGACTAAGGCATAAAAATAAACCTACTTACGAATTGATACTCTCCAAACTTCAAAAGAAATCTGAAATTTTATTGATGAAAAGAGGCATGAACTAATATAATGAATTGGGTCTCTATTTATAGGACATAGAAACCCTAGGTTTTACAATTGCCGCATGTGTTCTTTTACGAAAATACCCCTAGGAAGACTAGTCAGCGCCGCCACAACATTTTGGTAAAATTTTTCCTCTCTACGTGCTCTAGATGGCCGCGGAACCGCGGCCGCAGCAGGGGTTGGGCCGCGGAACCGCGGCCCAATGATGGACTTGGCCTCTGAAATTTATGGGCTTTGTTTTGGTTGTCTTGGGCTACTTTGTTCTTCACTTTATTCTTCATAATAGCTTCTGGTTTTCTTCCAGATTTTCCAGTGAATAATTGTGGTGGACTTTAGCCGTGCTTCGAGACGAAATCTTGGACCTTGTGTCGCCTTGTACTTTGTGAACTGATATTTTATGTAGGCTTGATCAAGATCCTTCTGTTTGTTGGTCGAAGTCTTACTTTTGCATTGTCTTTTCATCGTTTTCACTGTTTCTGTCCAAGAACCTGTAACCTGTACTGTGTAGCAGACATGGGTCAAAAGCACATGTTTATTTGTAAAATATATAAGAATGGGGAATACAATAATGCAATATTATGGTATGAACAAATACCCCCAAACTTATCTTTTGCTCTTCCTCGAGCAAACTTAGTTTTATTCTCGACAAAAACCTAACCTCACTTTCGCAGGAAAACGCGATTGCACTGAGCTCGTGCAACAAGCCGTTAAACCTCTAGATGTCCCTAGTAGGAGGAGTGTTGTCTCATGAGGGTTTTCAGCAGATACTACCCACAAAATCCTATCAATTCGGCCCATTGACTTTAATTCTCCAATTAGGTTTTCTAACAAGGAATTCTATTATCGTTGACTCGTAAATTATCCACCCATATTCTTCATATTTCCCTATCATCTAACTTAAAATTATATATGTTCTGCAGACCTGCTTAGCTTTCGGCATCTCTTAAGTTTTCCTTTTAGGGTTCTATCTCCACTTAGGAATTTTTATCAACTCTACTAAAGATACAAATTCTATTCTTCATTCCTCTCTCTTATCTAAATCCCAATCACATACCCCTACGTGTGTATAAATCACCCCTACACTTGGAAATTCAAATCAAGCAATCATACTCTTTTCCGTTGTCCAAAGCACTTATTAATTGGTGAATTTTTAAATGAATTTTTGCTTACACATCCTTCATGCGACCGTTAATACTTCTTGAGGTACCAACGACCGATTACAAAATGCGTTTGCACTTTAAAGCGTACTTCCTAGTCTTGTAACACCCAAGGCTTTAGCAGTGACTCCCAAACCAGTTGTTCTAAGGCACTAGGTGATGTAGCACCCTCGCTAAATATTTTTTTCTCTTTTTACAGCTTTAAGTAATCACAAAAACCAGTGTTCATTTTTTTTTCTTTATTCACACTTGAACTTTTTTATTTTATTTTCTTCGTACTAAGGACTTTAGACAAGAGCATTTCAAGGTCTCTTCTACTATTCCAAGCTTCAAGGTGCGTGTTTGTGCAATTTGTAGGGTATACATTTTCAGAATTTAGACTTAAGCTAGGAACTATTTTTCAAACTTATACTCTAATAAAAATATCAATAATTTTCCTTTTCTTTGACTTAGCCCAAGAAGTGAACTCAAAATTTGCCTATTTCTAAATAAACTACAAAGACATATACTTTCTACCGTTAAACTTTAAGCAAGGTTATTTTTAGGGTTTTTAATTTACTAAGTCTAAGATCTAGTTGTTCCTAGCTAGTTAACCTATTTGTCAAACTCAAGTCAAATACGGCCAAAATTGAATACATTAATTTTTATAATTTTTTTGAAATTTTCAATTTTTATGGGTTTTTCTTTTTCAATTTTGTTTTTATTTTTTCAAATTTTTCAATTTTTTTTGGTTTTTATATAAGGAAGCAAATGCAACTATACATATGAATGCGAAGAAAGAAAACTTACCGAGCATACCCCCAAACTTAAACTGGACAGTATCCTCACTGTCATGCTGCACCAAGTGGGTCGATAATTTCGGCAATTTCCTACTTATTAACATATTTACAAATGATACACACCCCCAAACTTATTTGAAATAAAGTTTTGGAAAAATTGATTGGATATTCGGGGGTGAAAGTGGAGGAAAATCAATCAGTGTAAATCGGCTCCTGCAAAAACAGGAGCTCCTCCGAATGGTCCGCTGTGAGGAACGGTTTCAATCGATGTCCATTTACTTTGAATAAAGTACCGTCCTCCGGATTTTCAAGATCGATCGCACCGTACGGATAAACGGTGCGAACTACAAATTGTCCTTTCCACCTAGAACGGAGCTTGCCGGGGTGATAATGTAACCGAGTGTCATAGAGTAAAACCTGTTGACCAGGTTTAAATGTTTTTCGCAAAAGGTGTTTATCATGGAACACCTTAGTTCGATTTTTAACAATTACGGCATTATCATAAGTCTCATCCCGCAGCTCTTCTAGATCATTTAACTGCAGCTTCCGATTGCTGCCCGCATCTCCTAATGATAAATTCAACTCTTTGATTGCCCAAAATACCTTATGCTCAATCTCTACTGGGAGGTGGCAAGCCTTCCCGTAAACAAGCCGGTATGGAGACATACCAAGATCGGTCTTGTATGCAGTACGGAAAGCCCATAGTGCATCGATCAGTTTGTGTGACCAATCCTTACGGTTTTTAGAAACCGTTTTCTCCAAGATTTACTTAATTTGCCGATTCGAGACCTCGGCTTGCCCACAAGTTTGGGGATGGTATGGCGTTGATAGTTTGTGGGTAATAGAATATTTGCGCATTAAGGACTCAAAAGTCCTATTGCAAAAGTGAGAACCATTATCACTTATAATAGCTCGAGGGTGCCCAAACCGAGAAAAGATATGTTCTTTAAGAAATCGAACAACAACCTTGTTATCATTCGTTCGGCTAGGCACAGCCTTGACCCACTTTGATACGTAGTCAACAGCCAAAAGAATATACACATTCCCAAAAGAATTAGGAAATGGTCCCATGAAGTCTATACCCCAAATATCAAAAACATCCACAACCAAAATTGGTTGGAGAGCATTTCGTTTCTCCGCGATATCCGGCCCAAGTGTTGGCACCGGGAGCAAGTCTTGCAGTATTCATATGCATCCTTGAAGAGTCGTGGCCAATAGAAACCACACTGCAAGATTTTCTCCGCTGTCTTCTTTGGGCCAAAGTGCCCGCCACATGCTTGATCGTGGCAAAAAGACAGCACACTCTTAAACTTGTTTTCCGGTACACACCGATGAATGATTTGGTCGGAACAGTATTTAAAAAGATAAGGTTCATCCCAGTAAAAATGCTTTGCTTGGGACAAGAATCGAAGTTTATCCTATTTCGACCAATCTTTAGGTATCAAGCCGGTGGCTAAGTAGTTTACTATATCAGCGAACCATGGTTTGCAGGAAACGGTTAAGAGTTGCTCATCGGGAAAAACATCTGTGATTGGAATTTCAAGTGTAGGTGAAGAAGGAAGTCGTGAAAGGTGATCGGCCACTACGTTTTCACATCCTCTTTTGTCCCTTCTGACAAGGTCAAACTCTTGTAGCAAGAGCATCCAACGTATTAGCCTCGATTTAGCATCCTTCTTTGCAAAAAGGTGGCGAAGAGCTGAATGGTCTGTGTAACACCCGAGCCCAATAATACTATTTCTTTTGCTAGTTGAGTGTTTTATATTGCTCATTCCAATTATCCTGATTGTTTGGTGGTTTTTGCAAAATTTTAACCGGTTAAGTCATTTTGGCACATAACAAATTTTAACACCTAAAATGAAATTAAAAATATCCATGTTGGCCTACTCGTCGCCACTAGTCGCGTGGTAGCGTCCGCACGTCGAGATTCCGTCCCGTTCGGCTAAACGGGCAGGTTTGGACGACTACGCGCGCGTGCAAGTGTCCGACTTGGGGGCATGCATTTTAATCATTAAACACCTCTTTTCAAAATTTGGAACCCGCTTAAAATCCTATAATTTGAATTTGGAACATTTGGGCGCAACCCGGGCGCGATTTGGAAATGTTTCATTTAGCGCCAAAAATGCCCATTTAATTAAATACTATTTTAACTATATAAATATTTTAGTTACCAAATCTTACGTTAAATCCCTGCTAATCTTTTACAATTTCACTCACGATTTCCTCCTGGCCAATCACGAGGGAGTAAATCCCTCGTGGGCCCCCCCTTTCCCTCTCTATCTCTCTCTAATCCCATTCTCTCTCTCTCTCTAAAATCTTTCTATCTCCTTTAACAGTCCCTCTCTCTCTCTACCTATTTTATATGCGCGCATGCCTCGTCTTCCACCTCACCACGAGAGCCTCCCAACCCTAACCCTAGCTCCTCGTGCTTGCACCGCCGACCTCCCCGCGACCTCGCCGTCGCCGTCCTCGCCTCCTCGGCCTTACCGCACCCTCTTCCTCCTTCCTCCGTTCTCTTCCGCGCCTGCACCCAACCCCTGACGACATCACCCGGCCGCCGATCTCGCCGTCGACGCCGCCTCCCGTCACCGTCGACGCCTGCGACTCCCTCTCTTCCTCCTCGTCCCGACCTCGTCGTCGCCTTCCTCCTCCCCTCGCCGGACCACCACCAGACCCGAGCCCGACCCTAGCACCAATCCCCGGGTCGCCGGGGAACGCGCCGTCGATCATCGCCGTCATTGCCAGAGCCACCGCCGACACCTCCTCTCTCTCCTGCCATCCAGACCAGACCATTACATCCCTCGTCGCGGCTGCAACAGAACCAGAAACCTTTCAGCCAAGGCTGCCGCCCTCACCGCATCTCCTGTTCACCGCCGGCGCACCCATCGTCGTCGGGCCCGTCGTGGTTGCCCCTGGTTCTTCTCTGTAAGCATCACTTTACTTTCCTTTGGTGCAAAACCCCATCGCTAGTCGTGCCCGCATGTATCGTGTTTGCTAACTTCGTTGCTTTTGACTTTTGCCGGATTCCGACCGTGCCGTCGTTTGGACCCGACGCTCCAGCGAAGTACCCTGGTCCGTGTGGTCCCGTTGTTTGCTGTTGGGACTCGATCCGTGGCCCGTGCACCCGTCTCGTGTTTTCTGCCGACTTTGCATCCGTGCTTTCCGGTTTGCGAAACCGTCGAGGCAAGATTTCTTGCTACATGCTACGTTAAACTAATTAAATGTTGGACTCACAAACTTACTACTTTAACTAGTATTGCTACTTATCTCATTGGACGAAATATGACGTACATTATAATACTGCCACCTAAATCATATTTTGCCACCGTAACCTTAATAACAACTACCTGCTAATCATTTTACTATTTAGAGGATAATAGTCGCACACTTATATCTTTATTGCCTGCTGTTATTAATATTGCACTACACCGTGATTATTGCACCCCAAGGGTGTTCGAACCTGTTTATAAGAGAATACAAAGCATCACTGTGTTTACATGGAATAATATTGTTATTTGCTGTTCCTGCTGTTGTTCCTTATTCGTTACTATACCTGTTACCAGCATACATTTGATTGTATTACATATTGACCGATCTTGATACACCTGACACATGTACTGATACACCGGACATGACCCCCTGTACATATTAACTCAACCTGTTGAAACGTGACCTGACCTGTTACCTGATTTCATGCCTAATGCCGACAAACCTGACCATTCCTGCTGTCTATCCAGACAGACCTACTTTACCTGATTTTGTATTGGTATTAGTCCTTGACTACTGAATACCCGACCTGACATACATAGCTTGGGGGTATGGGGAAATCAAAGGTGAAACCGACTTGTAACTCAACAGTTCGATACTTGTTCTGATCAGTCTTACGGGCTTGGCCAGTCCGGGAGTGATGATGCTGACATCACTCGTCCATCCTACTACCTACTTTTACTGCTTAGCGGCACGTCTCGGATTCAGCCCCGAGGACCTTGATCGTGGTCCCGGGCACGCACGGGATACTATTGAGTTACATCGACGATTCATCAATTGATTTCAAAGACTATAGAGTAGAAACCTGATAGGACAGTTTAGTCACCACTGCACATTACCCTACTCTGTTATTTCTTAGTACTGCTTTATTCATGTTCATACCTGCATTGCTTATTACCATGTTTATATTATATTATTTGGTTGACATGACGCGCTGACGTCTGGGTTTTGCATGGCCCAGATTCCTTACCCCTGTCGACGACTGAGCAGGAGTACTTCAGCCAGCAGGCTGAACTGTGAGTTCCTTAGGGTTTAGTTTGTTTATTTCATTTCATTTCCGGATGTGAGCCCGCATTATGGGACGTACTGTTTATTTATTGTATTGGATCATTTGCTTCCGCACTTATTGTTTATTGATTCTCGTTGTTATGGATTTGGACATGTATTAGATTAGTTTATTATTTTGTTCTGGATATCTCTACAACCGTAATGTGACTGTGGATGGATATTTCCTACCCACAGGTAGCATGGTTGGCTATGTCACATGCCCAATCTTGCGTACTCTGGGAAGCGGGGCGTGACAGTCTGTATACACAATAACTGGAGAGCCGATTAAATAAGGCCGGAATTTTTCAAGTGCAAACACAACTGCTAAAAACTCTTTTTCTGTTGTTGTGTAGTTTGGTTGGGCCTCATTTAGTGTTCGGCTAGCGTAATAAATCACATGCGGTATCTTATTAATGTGCTATCCAAGAACAACACCAATGGCAAAATCTGATGCGTCACACATAATTTCGAAGGGATGCGTCTAGTCTGGAGATGAAAGAATGGGCGCAGAAATGAGAGAGTGTTTCAATGACTCGAACGCTTCCATGCAAGTTGAGTCAAAATCAAATTTTGTGTCCTTGGCCAATAAGAGAGTCAAGGGTCTAGCAATCTTGCTAAAATCCTTAATAAACCGTCTATAAAAACCGACGTGGCCAAGGAAAGCTCGGATGTCTTTGACGCATTTAGGAGGAGGAAGGTTAGAAATGACCTCAATTTTGGCTTTGTCAACCTCTATGCCGTTTTGCGAGATGACATGTCCTAAGACAATGCTTTCTCATACCATAAAGTGGCACTTCTCCCAATTTAAAGTTAGGTTCTTATCCCTACAGCGGGTAAGAACTGTGTCAAGGTGTAGCAAACACTCGTTGAAGGAGTCACCAAAAATGGAGAAATCATCCATAAAAATCTCCAAAAACTTTTCAACCATGTCTGAAAAGATCCCCATCATACACCGCTGAAATGTAGCGGGTGCATTGCATAACCCAAAGGGCATGCGACGATAAGAAAAAGTGCCAAAAGGACAAGTAAATGTGGTCTTGTCTTGGTCCTCTTTGGCGATGGGGACTTGGTTATAGCCAGAATAGCCATCCATAAAGCAATAGAACTCGTGCTAAGCCAATCGTTCTAGCATTTGGTCAATGAAAGGCAAAGGAAAGTGGTCTTTCCTTGTCGCGGCATTGAGTTTTCGATAGTCGATGCAAACTTGCCACCCAGTTTGGGTGCGAGTAGGTATTAACTCATTTGCCTCATTGGTAATGACCGTGATGCCCGATTTCTTTGGCACAACATGAATGGGGCTAACCCATTGGCTATCCGAGATAGGGTAAATGATACCACTATCAAGACATTTAACAATTTCCTTCTTAACAGCCTCTTTCATTATGGGATTGAGGCATCTTTGTGGATCCCTTACCGGCTTGGCATCATCCATCAAGTGTATATGATGTTCAACTATAAGGGGACTAATCTCCTTGATGTCCGCCATAGACCAGCCAAAAGCTTGCCGATTATTTTGTAAGACTATTAAAAGGACCTTCTCGGGTTAGGATAAACGGCCGATGCCTATAACTAGTCCTCTGTCCTATTGAGCGCGACGTCCTTAGGGCTGAGACTAGTATTTTTTAATTAAGAATGGTCAATGCAAATGCCTTATGTGATTTCTGGGGTCCTGGGAAGGGTGATGAAATCCCCACCCAATCTGAATTGGTCAAAAGCCTCTTAAAGTCCGATTAAAATATGCAAAGCAGTAAATAACTTGCAATCAATTTTCTTTTAAACGCGGTGCAAAGAATCCTGCAGAAAATCAATTATTTGAAGGGGGAAGATTTTTTTAAGCGCAAAGAATCCTGCAGAAAATTTGGCAAAAAGATATATGGGGATTTGCAGAGGGGAGAAAGAGGAAACAAACAGAGAATTTTCGCGCGCTGACGTCAAGGGGGGATCGCGGATCTGCGGCTTTAGAGGGCTTGCGGCGGCGGTTTAGCGGTCGCGTGGAGGCTTCAGATCCCGAGAAAAATTGTGCTATTCTGTTGTGGAATTCCCTCTCTGTTCTGATCTACCAATTTCTGTTTCGCACTCTGGATTTTTCCGGATCCGTCGATCCTGCAAAGATTCACACAAGAAACCCTTCAAACAATAAAAAATGATAGAATTTTTATATTTTTGATTTTTTCAAATTTTTATGATTTTTTTTATATATTTTATATTAACCCGAAATTACAAAAAGGAAATTTTTACGCCATCTCCGGCAACGGCGCCATTTGATTTGCTTGGATTTTATAGATCAAAAATATATGTTACCGCAATCAAGAATAGCGTCGCTTGGTAGCTAGCCGGTGAATACGGGTCGGTCCACAGGGATGTTGTAAATTTCCTAAATGTTCTTACGAGCTAATTCCAAAGGGTGTTGGAACTTTTAATTAAATCTAAAAAACAAAGTTGAGTTATACTAGGATTAGGAAACTTACTAGGATTAGGTTTAGGTAAAGTTTGGTAAATAAAGATCTACACCTCTTTCAATGCCCTAAATTAGATATCATATTAGGAGTTATGGTAATTATTAATAAAGGGGATTAGGATGATTGGGAAGATATTTCTTCCTCTAGATCCTTATCCGTCCTTTCTTAATCCTTACCTTATCCTCCATGGAAAACTTTCAAATCCGGTCTTTTATACTACGGTATCACCGTTATCTCATGGGTAGAGTGCCGTAGGGAGCGGAAGATAAAAGTATGCATGGGGTCCTAATTGTTCATAAGAGATTGGCAAAGAAAGAGATAAGAGATCTTCATCTCTCAAACCCTTCCCTATTCCTAACCCTAATAAGCGAGGAAACTACTCGCTAATTGAGGGATCTACGAAAGACATAATTTTTATGAGTTTTGATTTAAGAGATTAAAGATCCACTGCAATTTAATAAAAATTCTAAACTAGATTAAATTAGGGCAAGAAGAGAAATTACCTAGGGCAGAAATTAAAACTAAGACTAAGGCATAAAAATAAACCTACTTACGAATTGATGCTCTCCAAACTTCAAAAGAAATCTGAAATTTTATTGATGAAAAGAGGCATGAACTAATACAATGAATTGGGTCTCTATTTATAGGACATAGAAACCCTAGGTTTTACAATTGCCGCATGTGTTCTTTTACGAAAATACCCCTAGGAAGACTAGTCAGCGCCGCCACAACATTTTGGTAAAATTTTTCCTCTCTACGTGCTCTAGATGGCCGCGGAACCGCGGCCGCAGCAGGGGTTGGGCCGCGGAACCGCGGCCCAATGATGGACTTGGCCTCTGAAATTTATGGGCTTTGTTTTGGTTGTCTTGGGCTACTTTGTTCTTCACTTTATTCTTCATAATAGCTTCTGGTTCTCTTCCAGATTTTCCAGTGAATAATTATGATGGACTTTAACCGTGCTTCGAGACGAAATCTTGGACCTTGTGTCGTCTTGTACTTTGTGAACTGATCTTTTATGTAGGCTTGATCAAGATCCTTCTGTTTGTTGGTCGAAGTCTCACTTTTGCATTGTCTTTTCATCGTTTTCACTGTTTTCTGTCCAAGAACCTGTAACCTGTACTGTGTAGCAGACATGGGTCAAAAGCACCTGTTTATTTGTAAAATATATAAGAATGGGGAATACAATAATGCAATATTATGGTATAAACAATCTATCCAATATATTTATTATTAACACTTACAATTTAATAACATTGTTTTTTTGTATTTGCAGTTGGATTACGATTTTCAGCCTTTACCCGACCCTGATCACCCTGGGAGGGTGCTCGATCTTCACGCTCTGTAATATGGCCTGATGAAGAACATGCAATCGAAGGTCCGATACAATAGGAACGAGCTGAAAATCGACTGCTATTCCCTGTGGATGGTGACCCCCGAGGCAGAGAGAGCGGCTTTCCTACATACTCCGACCTTTGCGAGAGTCGACGTAGATACATGGCCTCTATTGTGCCAATATTTCGACTCTCAGCGCAAACATGTATGTATTTTAAATGTAATTCATTGTTTAGTATATAATTTATTTTTTGTGTTGTTTAATTAGAAAACTAAACCTGAATGTGTTGTGCAGAAACAGGCGGATCAAAATAAAGAGAATAGGAAGTCGGCGAAGTGGGGTCGCCCTACTTATACAGGTGACTCGAGAAATATTACTCGTGTCATGGAGGCATCGGTAAATTACAATAGATTTATTTTAATATAATGTAAACTTAAGAGTTATTTTATAATAAATACAATTTTTTGGCGAATTGCAGAGAGCTCAGACCCTGGCGCAGGGTGGTACACCGAGCGTGCTGTCCGCGTATCTTGCCGTCCACGGCACCTCGACAGATCCCGCCACGGGCGAGCTTCGATACTTCGACACCGTTACCCAGGAGTATTGCGTAATTGTTAATATTTTCTCAACCCCTATTTGAAATTTTTGTTTTGAAAGGTTTAAATTTAAATAATATACTTATATTTTACTGGTTAATGTGGGTGTAGGAGCGGGTGGTTGAGCAGGCCGAGACATCGGGGATCGATTTTACTGGACAGAACGATCCGATACTGCTGACCCCAGTCCTAAACGCCGCACACGGAGGGCACCACGGAGGTTGGAAGAGAGGCCGGGGACTGGGTCCTAGCAGAGCCCATATGAGATTGGACTCCACTCCGGCGTTTACTTCCTCTATCTCCCGTGAGCGACGTCTAGAGTAAGAACTTGCCACCTTGAAGGCCACCGTCCAGAAGTTGAAGGAGATGATGGTATGTATACTACTTAATAGTAAAATATTATGTCATATTATAGATAGCAACATATCCAATATTTGTACATAGCCTGAGCTTATTTGATTGTAGACTTAGCTTTGATTAATCATACATACATAGAACTGTCTAATTAAAATAAACTACGGATTTCCAAACTAGATATCCAAACGAGACCTAAGTTCCTAAGTATTCATAGATTGGGGTTTCCCAATAATCTGATAATGATACGAATTCGACTAATATACAGTTCTTACTAGTTTATTACATGCAAAACTGAACAGACGCGATAGGGTACTTCGGCTGAGGCTCCACATGCATCTCCTTCGACTCCTACAGCTCCACAGCCCGCTCAGACTCCCGCAGTTGCGGCTCCGCAAGCCACTACCTCAGCTGCGGTTGCGCAGACCAGCTCCACAGCCCGCTCAGACTCCGGCACCGTCCGCATTGCTAGAGTTGTTGACTCAGGGTTTATCCGAGGAGCAGATGCGCCAGATTACGACGATTATCAGAGGTGGAGCTGGACCGAGCTAGGGTAGCTTTTTGATTTTTATATTTTAAACATGTATTTACTTATATTATACATATTGCATATATTTTGGACGATATTGGTGGTGTTCATATTGATTTAGATTGATATCGTATTCTGCTTGTTGATTTCTTTTATATATTATGCGTGAGATGTTGATTATGAATACTGCTGTATATATTCTGCTTGTTGATTACTTTCATATATGATGTATATATTATTGTGCACAGGGCGAGGAAAAAACATGCAGCCCTTTTTTAAAAAAACCCTGATAATATATCCCTACGGATTAATCCGTAGGTATAAATGTTGCACCTACCGTTTAATCCGTAGGGTCCAACTTTACCCCTACACATTTATCCGTAGGGACAATATATCAAGATACCTGATATTTTGACCCTATGGACTCAATAACAGGGATTAGGCTTGTCCCTACGGAGTAATCCATAGGGTCTTAGCTTTACCCTTACAAATTTACCCATAGGGAAAAAATATCAGGATGCCTGATATTTTGCTCCTACACATCTGTACCTACGCCTTAAGCCGTAGGGGAATATATTTGTCTCTACGGGTTTTTCCGAAGGGGCAATTATTTTATTTTATAAACCGATAAATTAAATAAATTTTTTGTTCCTACGGTGAAATCCGTAGGGACCGGTAGACCAACGCATTAAGCCGTAGGGGCAAATATTTCACCGTAGGCGCATGTTTAAGACTAAGACTTGCACATGCGGCGTGTGCACCTACGGCGTATTTTTGTGCCTCTACGAATATAGTCGTAGGGCAGAGGTTTACGTCTACGGATTTACCCGTAAGGGCAACCCCTATTTGTAGTAGTGATAGGTACGCACCTCTTCCATTCTTCGTTTTGTTCGTACCGTAATCGTCGATTCTCTCATCATTGGATGTGATATAAATGCATGGATAAACTGCAGAACATGAAAGACAAATAAAAATTAGAATAAATAATTGTATGAACTAATGAATTATCAGTGGTTGTAAAAAGTTGATATTGGGAAAAGTGTGTTTATTCCTACTATTTTAATGCATTTGGAAGTGTATGTAAGATTTAAATAGTCGATTGATGGTGATGAGTTATCCTCTTTATAAAGAAAAGCAAGATAGTTATGCTATCGTATTAATTATTGGTATTTGTCAAAAAAATTGAAATACTAATACATAACTCATCTAATTTTTTTATACAAAAATAAGGCAGTAGAAAATTAATTCAAGTCAATTAATTGATGATGTTGTATATTTAACTTTCATTTGTATGCTTGCCCACTGCAGACTTTTGATCCGGGCCATACATTTTGAAGCTACTAATGGTAGCTATGATCAAATAGATCAAATAGTGTGTGTGTGTGTGTGTGTGTGTGTGTGTGTAGAGAGAGAGAGAGAGAGAGAGAGAGCAAATTGTTGGGTTGCCCATTGCAGCCTTTAAGATCCGGGTCAGACATTTCAGAGCCACCAATGGTAGGATGCATGAAACAGGTGGCGAGGATTTGGTTGCTCCGGGTCAGATATATATGAGTTTGAGAATTAATGATTAGAATCTTAATTTTTGATATAATTGTTTAAGAAATAGAATTGTATAATAAAGGAAGAAAGGGACCCAAATTAATGAGGGAAATGTGAATTACAGGAAATTAAGGATATAAGCAGAACATTTTGGGAAATTCGGAAACAAAGTTCTAACATTTGTGGAGATTAAGATCAAGAATAAATTTTATGGTTTCAATGCATGCAAATTTTATTAATAGTATTTTGCATGATATCTTCTGATAGTAAGTGAAGCATACATTTTCACTCCCATTCCTAAGTTTTCTTATTATATATTTTCAGTTGTTATAACCTCTTTTTCACCTAAAAATAGTAGAGAGTAGTAGAAATATTAAATTACAACTCATATCTCAACAGCTAACCATAACTAATGAGTAAAACCATTTTTTAGGTGAATCATAATATATACTGCATTATTTCAGGATTGATCATTTCATTATAATTATTTCATAATTAATTAATTTCCATAACGTCTTTCATGATTCTTCCCATCCATATCATTATCTTTTGCAGTTAAAATGTCATTATAATTTCATTGTTTATCATTATCTTAATTATCATTGTTATCCTAGTAAAAATGGAACATTTTAAGTTTTGTTGAATAAATGGAGTTGTCCTAGTGATTTTTAAACATAGAGATTATGTGCCTTATATTTTATTTCAAGAGACGGAGTAAACAAAGAGAGCACTTGTGTTATCTTCTCTGTACATTTTAGTATCAATTTAACTTTGCCATTTTAGTATTTCAGTGGACATTTATTAAATTTCCTTCTTGTGTTCTCCTCAACGTTCACCTGCTTAAACTTTGGGAATGGTTTTTGTCTATTTGGTACGTACGTAGTGGAGTGCAGATGCTGGGATATATAGAGAAGAAGACGTGCATGCTTTCGTTAATTTTTTTATTTTAATTTTTTTGGATTTTGTGGATTTTGTGGCAGTGCTATATATGCTGGAGGTGGTAACATATTTCTGCACACGACTTTTACTGGGCTGATCACAAAGGCATGCAATAGGTTTGTCGCGGTTATGTTATTTATTTGTTATTTTAGATTTTTTTTTTTAGTTGATTTACCTATCTAGCAAATTAGATAGCCAAATCTTAAATTGGATCTCAATTTTGAATACACCCTCCTCATTGCATTAGATAGTAAATAGTAGAGATGTGTAAGAAGTTAAAACCGGTTCAGTGGTGGAAGTTGTGGCCCATGACGTAGAGTTAGTTTCGGTAGTTATGTTCCTAATTTATCCAGCCCACAAATTATAATTTAATTCCAGTGGTTTTATAATTTCCCATGCATCACACATGTGCACAATACTGGTATATATTAACTTGCATGAGCGTATGCTAGAACAGTGGTTATGTTGTTTATATGTTTCACTTTAATTCTAACAAGAGACAACTGCCTGCGTGCCAATGAATATCGATAGAGAACTAATGGAATTTATCTAACATGGGATAATGCATTATCTATAAGATGAGATGATTAAACTATTTATAGGGGACAAGAGGCATTATCCATAAGAAATGAACAAGTTGAAAAGGTAGCACAAATTGCATTATGATGGGATAAGACTGCTTAAGATTCAATCTCTTTTGAAGGGATATGGATGCTAATTCAAATGGGATGAGATGCCCATGTTAATTGTCCTTGGTTGGGTTCTATTTGACCAATTTGGGAGTAAGAAATGGTATCTTTTCCCCTTGTGATCTTCAATTAATTAAGTGATTCGCATATATAATGAAGAAAGTGATACCTAGTATTATAGTTGACTTTATACTAGAAGGCTGCCTGGTGGCACAAATTGAGTAGTAAAGCTAACTAATGAAGTCCAACCAAAGACCCGGAATAATATCAACAATATTTGTGCAATATCTTTCAATAGGAAAGAAGATAGGCCACCCTTGGCTTTCATGAGTTAGATTTTGGATATAATAACGAGTCCTCTGAGTTTTAAAAATATATCTTTTCCGTGGCATGAACGTTTTTTATGGATTGAATATTGAAAAATCCAATTTTTTTGTGTATATGATTGATCTGTATGATATTGTTATCAGAAGTGTCAAGCTCCGCCGGTTATAAGTAAATGAAGTTAACGATGCTCAAGTAAGATCTATTCCAACTAAAAAGAAAAGAAACAAATAAAAGAAGCTTTTAGGTTTTGGCAATTTGTGGCTTGTGATGGAATACCTTGACTTGGATATTTATTTTATATTTTTGGACATTGAGTTTTAACCGACATAAACTCTTAGTCTACCCAAACTTCGGTCAACTGTCCATTTTATTTTACTCGTATTTTTATTTGTAAAACCACTTTTTGGTGAAAGAAAAAGGGTTTTTGTCCTTGGCACAAAAAACTATGGAAAATTCGCTATGTCTAAAAAGCGGTGTGCTGAAGTCCCTACTAGTTTTTTATCCTTCAATAATCCTTTATTAGCCTTGTAACTTTGGACAGGCTTGATAAGCCCTGTTCTTTTTGTCACGTCTCGTTTCCCAAAATACGGAATACGAGAGTTGATTAGGCCGGTCATACTCCCACGGTCAAGAAAATATCCGCCGTAGTCACACTTCGGATTCTAGTAGTATATCATAAGCAGTAATCATAACACAAGTAATGAGAAATCCAGTCACTAATTCTATCAAAACAAATATACAACTAACAAGATAGAGTCAAAAGAAATGATAGCGCTGACGTCGCTGATCTAGATGTCCACAATATTCTCAATGTAAGGTAGGTCCTGATCCGAACTAAGTCCACTTCTCACTCTGAGCATGCATACTCAAGTCGTCAGAGCGACACAATATATATATATATATATATATATATATATATATAAAGAGAGAGAGAGAGAGAATAATGGAGGAAAGATGCCATAGGAGGGAATTTCCTCCTATGGTGTCGAAAAAATACCCCCTCCCTCATTTTTTTCGACGATCGGCACCCACCATCTTCATCGTTATCATCTAAGATGTGGGTACACCAAATTTCATATGATTCTACAACTTTTTCACCATTGATTTAGCAATATAAAAAGTTCTATTGTCGTTAAACCGTTAATTTTGAACCCACTAAATCAACGGTGAAAAAGTTGTAGAATCACATGAAATTTGGTGCACCCACATCTTAGATGATAACGATGAAGATGGTGGGTGCCGATCGTCGGAAAAAATAAAAAAAAGGACGTATTTTTTCGACGCCATAGGAGAAAATTCCCTCATATGGCCTCTTTCCTCCATTATTCTCATTATATATATATGAGAATAATGGAGGAAAGATGCCATAGGAGGGAATAATGAAGATGGTGAGTGCCGATCGTCGGAAAACACGATGGACGGCGTATTTTTTCGATGCCATAATGAGAATAATGGAGGAAAGATGCCATAGGAGGGAATTTCCTCCTATAGCGTCGAAAAAATACACCCTCTCTTATTTTTTCCGACGACCGGCACCCATCATCTTCATCGTTATCATTTAAGATGTGGGTGCACCAAATTTCATATGATTCTACAACTTTTTTACCGTTGAATTAGTGGGTTCAAAATTAACGGTTTACTGACAATAGAACTTTTTACATTGCTAAATCAACGGTGAAAATTTTGTAGAATCACATGAAATTTGGCGTACCCACATCTTAGATGATAACGATGAAAATGATGGATTCCGATCGTCGGAAAATACGACGGAGGGCGTACTTTTCGACGCTATAGGAGGAAATTCCCTCCTATGGCCTCTTTCCTACATTATTCTCTCTCTCTCTCTCTTTCTCTCTCTCTCTCTCTCTCTATATATATATATATATATATATATATATATATATATATATATATATAATGTGTGCAATGATGATAAATATGAAGCAGTAAGCATAGAGTAATAAGATAAGCATGAAGTAACCGGTACATATAACACTAAAGCAGGTGTATCAGATCAATAATCTATGCAATGTCCTATCAGTCTCTAAGTCTCAATGTCTAAGTCATTAAACCTATCGTCAGTCTGAGTATGAGCTTCAACCACCACAGGAATATTCCAAACCCAATGGTAAGCCCCAGGGGAAAGGAAATACGGACCTGAATCACGATCAGTAAGAATCGGTAACACGATCAGTAACAATATCACGAAATATGCCGGCAATGGGAGTCCTGAGATTTCGTTGATCGAACCCACACTCGAACTACCCCACACCCTGCGGTCTACATCAAGCACCAACCATTAATCTAAATACTAGTCGCTCCATGACAAGTCTACGCGAGAATTGAAGACATGGTCTCCATCAAGTATGTCTCGACGGGTATCCAAGATAAGTGGACAGTCCTCAATATCTTACCTATAATAATAATATAAGTGCTTCTATACTCGTCTCATTCCAGTTATAGTTACACTTATATATGTGTCATAGACGTTGACAATGCAATAACTGAATGGTTCCGCTGATTGTGTATAAGTGCATGCCACTTCCACTATTCAATCATGCTTTTACACTAACGTACTTACCACAATCCAATCACTAACACTTATCACTCGGTAATGTAAAAACGGTCACTAGGGTATCAATGCAAACGGTCACTAAACAGTGGGTGTAAAAAAATCATGAGATATGGTAGAAATGCATTAAATAAACGTTCACTAAATTAAGGGAAGCCGGTGTCATATAACTTGTAAAATTCATAATAAATCACACGTGCAGAATTGAGCAAAACAATATAAAAGGCATATGAAGAATATTTGATTATCTAAGTAGTAAAATTGGTTTTATATCTATAGGTTTTTCGATTAAGGAGTTATATTTATTTTAGAATGGGTGTAAGCTGCTGGAATTCCAATTTCAAAATTGGAAGTCCAATTTCAGTCACAATTTTCCATAGGTTATGATCAGAAACAAGGATTTCTCCAGTTGAATAAAATCTAGCCCTAGCTGTTAGGTTTCTAATTCAACAAACGGATCATCAATAACCATTGTATACGGGAAGACATGTTCAGTTTAATCTCAATGTGTATAAACTGTCATTGCAGAAAACTGCGGGACATGACGACGATCTAAAATATATTTAAAATAGCAAACAATAGTAAAATTGAATGAGACTAGAACCATAAGTTAGCTAAATTAATTATTTACGCGACGATATAGGAATCCACGTATTTTCATATTTATATAGGGATGTTCAGATGTTTAAAAACATGTATTAACATAAAATATTGCTATGAACTGCAGTCCAGAGACGTATTTCTCTCATATTTCCCATATCATAACCAAGCCGTATTAAATAACTATTTATGAAGGGTTAAAGGTTATCGAGTTATCTTCGACATGAGTCCTAGAAATTCACGTTTCGATTTGTATTTAATTTACTATCAATTTCTCAACGAGATATGTACGGTGATATCGAGATTTAACGTCATAACTTGGGGTCGTCATTTTGTACGCGAAACGTCGATGTTTTGCTCTCAAATTTCTGCACGGTATTCATTAGCAGTAAAGGAATTTATTGGTTAGAAATTTCTCTATTTTAAATAGGGTTTTCATCTTGGGTTTCGTGTCGAACGCCTAGGTTATGTATGAGCATCAAACGAAACATCAGTTCTCATTAATCGATCCAAACTAATGTTATTCAGTTGAATTCTAAAATGATATTGATATGGGATGGTAAACCCTCAATATAATCGAACTAAGGGATTCGCTACAAAACCAATTAATTGTCAATTATCGATATAGCTATATATATAGACATATACACCATATCATGTAACATTATTATTTCAATTAACTAAATATAATAATTAGCATGAGTATGTAAGGGAAGGGGGTTCCACTTGCCTAGAGTCGCTGATATAGAAGCGACAAACGTGTAGGGTTTGTCTCGACGCACGAGATGGCACGAGGTGGCATGACGCGGAGCTTGACGTGGTGCGTGGCGCGGTGCGACACGGGAGTGGGTACGGGGGTGATGCGATCCTGGCACGGTGGTGGGCACGATGCAGGGGGCGGTGGTCGACGAGTCGTAGTTCAAGGCTAGAACGAAGTGGGCACTGGACTAGGCACGACAGTGGGTACATCGGTGGTGCAGTCATGGCATGGCATTGGTGTGGAGGTTGGCATGCAGGTGGGCTCGAGCCGGGTACAAAATGGCACTGGTGCGGGGTACGGTGGTCTAGGGAGGTAGGCATGGTGGCCTGGTCCAGTAGTGGTGCGGCGGAGCTCAAGCGGTAGCATTACGAGGCAGTGGTTGGTGGCCTGATGCAGCGGTGCTCGGTTAGGAGTTGAAGAAAATGGGCACGAAAGTTGGGCTCGAGGTGAAGGAGATGGGTGTGTTGCTTGGTTAAGATGGAGTGGGTTTAGAGGATAACGACGGCAATGATGATGATGATGGTGTCGAGAGGAGGTGCCCGGCGATGGAAGTTTGCAGAAGAGCTTAGGGTTGCAGAGGGTAGAGAAATGGGTTGATGGTGGAAGGAGGATGGAGGTTTGAGAGGAGAATGGGCCTTGGTGATGGAAGTGGGTGGTCGAAGGTGGTGGCGGTGAGGGTAGCTCCGGTAAGGTGTGAGGGAAAAAGAGGAAGAACGAGAGAGAGTGAGGGAGATCGAGAGAAAAAGATTTAGAGAGAGAAAGAGTGAGGAGGTTGAGGAAATGAGGGAGGTGGCCACGGAGATCTTGGGCGTTAGACGAGGAACGTGGGAACGAGCGCGGATCACGAGGTGAGAAGGAAGGTAGCCATTGGATTTTAAAGAAGAAGGAGAAGAAAGAGATGAGGGGAGAGAGATACGAGAGGGGGGAGAGTGTGGGAAAAAGAAATGGAGGACTCGGGTTTGGGTGAGTGTTTTTAGGCCGAGTGTGAGGAAAGAGTGGGATTGGGTTTGTGTTTGGGTTTGGATAGTTGGGATTGGGTTTGTGTTTGGGTTAGGATTTAATTTAGGGAAAATAATTATTAGGGTATTAGAAATTAGGGTTAAGGTAAAATAAATAATTAGGAACACGTATTAAAATAATTTTAAAAAAGAAATTACTAACAAATAATTAAGTGCATTGAAAAATCATAAAGTTGGAATGTATTTTGTTTGGAGATGTCTTTTCAAACTTTTTTATTTATATAGGTAAATAAATGCGGTTTGAAAGTTGGAATGAAAATGAAAAGCTTCTGTTTTAATAAAAGGGCTAGGGTTAGAGAAAATATAGGTAGGTTTTAAAATACATTTAAATAACAATTAATCGTAGCTAACACAAATTAATAACAATTACTAAATTAATAATTACTAAAAATTTATACCAATTAAACAAATTAAACCTATTTAATGACAATCAATACCAATTAAACCTAGTTAATGACAATAATAAGGAAAACAAAGTAGGAAAGACATATGAAAATTATTTAAAGAAGATTTATTAAAACACGAAATATTTCGTACGGCAGATACCGGTTATTATATCATACCCCCCTTAAAGAAAATTTCATTCTCGAAATTAAAAGAATGAAAATTTCGATAACAATAACAACGAAACAAACAACTACTCAAATAGATGTGGAAGGCGTTGACGGATCTCCTCCTTACAGCTCTTTCCTCTGAGGGCAACTGTTGACACGATGTTCGCCGGATCCATAAATTAAACACTATCTTTTGGCCTGACGATAGTCCTTCTGAAGGTGCCCCGGCCTCTTGCAATAACCGCAGAATTAGCTTCTCCTCTGCTTCTTCTACTGAGGAACAAATGGGCGCTTCATCTGTACACCTCCTCTTTTACTAACCGGGCTTTCCCCACGATCGCGAACTCATCCTGGTGCTCGTACTACTTGCCTCCGTAATCCCTCAGCCAAAAGGTCATTCGTCTTATCCTGAGCTTATATCAAGATTTGTTGTACACCCAAAATCTAGACGGTCTGATCCTGGGAAGCGGAGGTGGAAGAAGAGTCGTGGGAAGCCATGATCCTGGAACAACAAATTTTTGGACGGCGTAAAATATAGGAATCAAATAAGATATAGAATTGACAACAAAACAAGAATATGTGGTGAGGTGAAACTTAATCAAGAAGAAATCAAGTGTAGAACTCCAAATCACTCAAGCAGAATACCACATTTGTAACTATACTGCAGTTCATAATTACAACTATATAACTCTACCAAGTTACCCAAAACTCTACGAACGGGATCGAAATATATAGCAAGACACACTATAGAACTCCTAGTCAAGGATAACAAGTTTACAAGTTAGACTGACTTGGCGACTTAAACTGCCAAGCCATGTCGGAAAATGTAATCTCGTTCTAAATCTGGTGCTCTGATACCAACAAAACAATGTCATGTCCCGCTTTTCAAAATACAGAATACGATGGGTGATTAGGCCAATCATGCTCCTACGGTCAAGGAAATATCCTGCCGTGGTCACACTTCGGTTTCTAGCAGTATATAGTAAGCAGTAATCATAACATAAGTAATGAGAAATACAATTACTAATTCTATCAAAACAAATATACAACTAACCAGATAGAGTCAAAGCAGATGATAGCGCTGATGTCGTTGATCTAGATATCCGCAATATCCTCGAAGTAAGATAGGTCATGATCCGAGCTAAGTCCACTTCTCAATCTGAGCATACATACTCAGGTTGTCAGAGCGACACAATAACAATATATATATATATATATATATATAATGTGTGCAATGATGATAAACATGAAGCAGTAAGCATAGAGTAATGAGATGAGCATGAAGTAACCGGTACATGTAATAGTAAAGCAGGTGTATCAGATCAATAATCGATGCAATGTCCAATCAGTCTCAAAGTCTCAAGGTCCAAGTCACTAAACCTATCGTCAGTCCGAGCATGAGCGTCATGTAGGATATGTATGCCCTAGAGGCCATTATTTGTAATGGACGCTATGGATATATATATGTACAGGACCATCTTGCTCGAAATGATAATATGCTATCTGGTTTGCATTTATCTTAACATGTGCGTATGTTTTACTAGTTATTATGTATTGTTTATACATGTTGATAAATCCCGTAGGATTATTGCTTGACTACCAGTATTGTGATGGTGATCATACTTGTAGGGGCTGGGTAGTCTATAAGCACATCCTTAAAATTTCACTAGTCGTAGGAATATCGAGACAGGATATCGATATTCCAGAGTAGACTGGTATATACGTTTCTAGACCCCGACGATGGGCGATGGTTAGTCCCACAGCCATTGGTGTGTTTCACCTAAGATTGTCTACAGGTGCTCACTAGAATGGGTACACTAGACGAACTCGTCGAGAACTGCTAGATGGTATTATACCCGGCGTCAGATGGCAATTCTCATGTGGCATGTGTACAGATAGTCTGTCGGCCTGAGATCATCATTTGTCTCATGTGAGCTCCCACCGTGCTTTGATTACTACTCTACCACAGCTCTACTGAGTCGTGCAAACAGGTTTTAGTTGGGTACAGTCCCAAGCCACATAAAGGCAGTGAGCGATTGTTAGGGATTCATCTCTCCCGGTATAGGGAGTCGATATTGCACTGTGTTTGGTTGGTGAACACCATAAGCCCCTGGTCAGGGCAGTTGAGAATTACTAATCAATAGATCGGTAGTTTCTCGGATGGTCTTGAGCCACACCAGCACGACTTATCGGGTTAGTGGAGGTCTGACGATACCCCCTAGACTCGGTATGCGATACTCTCAGACTAACAGACCGAACTGTACGAATATTGTCACGGTTAGGTTCAGTAGGGGTTCAGGTAAGTTTGCTCGTCGGCCTTCTTTTCGACAGGTACCTGGGTAGCCGTTACGTACAGCTAGTGTCACTGACGCGCTTGTGGTTAAACCCACTGCCAGCGTACTATCGAGTTTTTAAAGTCCCATACAGAGGGTTTCCTTGGTTCAGGCAAAACGATATAGAGGTCGTATGTTTATACGTGTAGAGTTCTAATTAGTCTAAAAAATTGCACATTTGTATGAGTATTTTCCCTACTATTGTTAACTACTAAAAGGTGTTTATTGTAAATACAGAACATATGTGTGTTTATTTGTAAAAAGATTATTATCATATATTTCTACATTTATCATTAATATAATTAGGGAAAATATATGCATATAATATTTAAATAAAATATTGATAATTAAAATATGCAAATCATGCATGATATTCCTAATCAATATTCTTAAGATTTAATATCATGTAAATGGTTGGAATAATATCTCAAAAATATAAAATGCTACTCACACTTTGATTTGAGATATTGTGCAGATATTAGCTCAGGTCTGGAATCCAAGTAAGAGATCCAAGTCAAATCGGGATATCGAAACCGAATCTGCCAAATTTTAGAAGCAAATCGAGGAATCAAACAACGGCAGAGACTCAGAGCAATATTTTCAGAATCTATACATCAAAAGGATCTTCAAATATCGACACAAAAAGCCAGAAGAAATCTCAAAACCTAGTTCCACTAGGATGCAACTGAACCACGGCCAAACGTGGCAATACGCGGCAGTTCCGCGGCTCTTTGATGGCCGTTCGATGTGGGATTTTGTGGATCTGATCTTAACAGCATCTACTCTCATATGGAATTTAGGGTTTCTGGTTTCGGAGACTATAAAAAGGACCGAGAGTTGTGCATTCGAAATCATCCAAGTGATCACATAATCATTTATTCATCTACCTCCTTAAAAGAGAAAGATCTAGAGTAAACTAGGGTTCTTGTATTCTACTTTCTAAGAAGGAAATTGTAATGTAATAATTGATTAATAAAAAGATAGTTTTTATTTTAATTCTTTTTGCATTTATTTTCCGCATTTACTTTTTCTGCACTTACTTTCTCTGCACTTACTTTTACGTATTATTTTTCTGCATCTTAATTATGATTTCATTCTTCTTCAACTTTTCTTCTAAATCACCACTAACCATGAGCGAGTAATTCCTCGCTCGCTAGGATTTATAGGATAGGGTAGAATAATGGATGAAAAATTCATTTAACTTCTTTTATACATTTTAAAGTTTATAAAATTTAGCAAAATAAATATTAACCTTCTTATCGGGCGCGCTATCAATTTATTAATAGTCACGACCACGATTTGAGATTGGTTAAACACTTGTTTTGTTAAGAGCTTGACAAGAATAGAGATCAATGGACGGATAAGGGTCGGTAGTGGGAAACCCTAATTCTCTCAAAGAACCCTAATCTACATTCATCACTATCTCTCAAGCTTTAAACTATTAAAAATTAAAAGGAGTCATTTTTAACATTCATCCATTAACTACTAAGTCCTATGAACCTTACAGGCCTTTTTATTATAAATTTTATATCCGTCTAAAAATAGAACGACAACAAACCATATTATCTTTTATCAACTCGTCTAAAATAAGAAAAGAGTTCACGTTTCCCTGTGGACGACCCGTACTCATCGCGGCTAGCTACTACTGACACCGTTTTGATTGCGATTATTTACAAAATACTTTTCTCACGATCAATCAAATAGCGCCGTTGTCGGGGATACGGTCGTAATTTTTTTCTTGTTATTCGGGTTGATTCCTTATAAAAACCAGCAAACATAAATAAACGAGAACCAAAACCACATCTTGTGTTTCTATCGATTATTGTGTGAGTTTTGCAAGGGAATTTGGAGTAATTGGAGTAAGCCAACGGAAATTCAGAGAGTTTAAACTTAGACCAGAGGAGCATAGGGGTGTTCTGAAGAAATTGTAGTAGGAGAGCCTTCAAAACAACGGCGGAACCGCGGCATTAGTTGCAAACAGCGGCGGAACCGCGGCATTAGTTGCATTCAGCGGCGGAACCATAGCCAACTTGAAGAGTTGGGCCTCCAATCTTCTGTAGTACTTTCCTTTATCCTTTATCTCTCCTCTAAAGCTCTAATAAATTGTTTTTATTTGCAGGATTCTTTGTAAACATCACCGCTCAAAAATCTTTTTGCGTGTTTTGATTTCGGTTTATTTTGCATACTAAAACCGGACATTAAGGGGCAATAAACCCAAATCTAGATTAGGTGGGGATTTCATTATCCTTCCTAGGTCCCACAAATCACAAACGTGTATACTATCATCCTATATTAATAAAAAAAATATCTAGATCGAGCCCTAAGGACCGTTGCGCTCAATTAGGACAGAGGAAGGTCGTAGGTAATTTATTACTTATCCGCATTTTTCTTATGGTGTCTAAGGCAAGTGTGACTAAGAAAAGTGGTTACTTAATTAGGCCCGCTGTTCCCTTATAAAAAAGTGAGAGAAAAGAAAAAAAAAGACAAAAAGCGATAGGAAAATTTCCCACTAATAGAGCAGCACGTGCCCACACGTGAGCGCCTATGAACAAAGATTATAGGCGCTGCGCTTAACAATTGTCAGGCTAAAATTGAGCCTCACGTGCAAACACGTGAGCATCTATATACAAAGTATATAGACGCCATATTAAAACAAGTAGCAGGCCAGAGAAGATCACGTGTTAGCACGTGATGCCCTATTAGGCTGTTGCGTATAAGCAGACAAGTTTAACTTAGTGGGGGTCGCGTGCTACATGTGAGTGGTCCTAAACGCCTTCTGAGATGATAGAATTAAATTCTAAATAAAGGGATTAAAACCCTATTTGGAAAATATTTCCTTAAATCTTTCTAAACAAGAAAGATTACGCTCTGTAAAACAGAGTACCATTGGATTAAAAATCCAATGGTGATTAAAAATCATCTATCTATAGAAAAAATTCTGTATGGGATAATATTTCCCTAATCTTATTAAAAACAAGAAAAATATTTTCTGTAAAACAGAAGTCTTTGGATCAAAGATCCAACGGTGGATAAAATCCCCAAATCAATTAAGATCTCTCAATGAGAATTTTTTTTAACTAAATCAACAAACTTGCTTCTACTATATAAAGGACCCAAGACTTCAAGTCTCATAGAGGAGAGACCCCCCATAAGCTTTAAGGAAAAAAAAAAAGAAAAAAAGAGAATTCAATTCTCTAGAGGAAGAAAATCCCCTTCTTAAACAAAAATCTTAGGTAAGAAGAAAGTACAGAGAATTTAATTCTCAAACCAAGAGTTTAACTCTTCAAAAAGAACTTAGTTCTTCCTCTGGTTGAAGTCTGCAGAAGCAGATCTCCCCACAAGTTGAGAATTTAATTCTCATCGGGGAGATTCTGTTATGCAGATTCAAAACTTAGGGAAAAGAACTAAGTTCCAAGAATTTAATTCTTCAAAAAGGATATAGGAATTTAATTCCTCTGATAAAACTAGGGTTTAACCCTGCAAAAGAATTTAATTCTTATAAAACAAGGGACCTAAAAATTCTCAAAACTCAGATTAAAACCTCTGTGCATGTAAAAGAAAAGACTGGGAATTCGTTAGTGTTCGACGTTATAACAAAAGGCTCACGTGTTCCCACGTGAGCGCCTTTGAGGAACAAAAAAGGAAGGATTGAGATTGAATCACGTGCTCCCACGTGACCCCCAAATAATTGCTTGACACTTATATAGAAAAGGGGAAAATTCTAAAGACAGCGCTCACATTTTGAGCACCTCACATGTTCGCACGTGAGTATCATATGAGCTAAGTGCTTAGCACTTATGAAAGGAAGAGGGAATAAACCCAAAGAAGCAGTGCCCAACTCTGGGGCGCCTCACGTGTCTACACGTGATGGCCATAAGACTTAAGTATTTAACACTTGGATATATAGACGGGGATTTGAACTTAAGGGCACAGCACCAACTTTTAGGTGTCTCACGTGCCACACGTGAGCGCCCCAAGTTTCAGTGTTTAACACTGCTGCAGAGACTCACGTGAGAGCACGGGAGCACCGAGCATATATTAGTGTTTAACACTATAAGAAGCCAACTTCAGCCCCAAATTGGCTAAGTCTTCCTGAGATTAAAATATTTTGGATCTCCAAATGGACAGAGTCTCTATGCCTATGACTCCCCAAACTAATTGAATAGAACGATGTCCATCATACATCTCCTAAGTTAATCCCAGTCACCCGAAAATGACTAATGATTCTTAGATGGTCCACCATGATCTCTTCCCTCAATCTGGAATTTGGTTCAAGGGTACTTCTCTCCACACCTCCGATATGTGTCGTTGTAATTCTTCAACGTCTTTAGAGAGGTGGAGGGTCCCGAAAACCAACAACTCTTGGTGCACCCCCCAAACCGATGAGCACATCCCAACGGACCGAAACGTTCTTAAACTAACAACGGACCGCAACGTCCTTAAACTAGTTATGGACCGAAAACGTCCTTAAACTAAAACAATAGAGTCCAAATGCTCTTTGTTGGATCTGAATGATCCTAAATCCTATTGAGTAGATCTTAGTCAAAAATTAGACTAACGTATCCTCAACAGCCATTTAAGTTGATCTTAATCTCGAACGAGATTAACGATCCTTAAACCAACCCAAACCCAAATCTAAGAATATGCGGATTTGGACTAATCCACGCCCTACGGGTGACAACATAAATTAGTCTCCGTATACAATCCACGGGCAACCAAAAATAAAACAAATAAACACGACACGAAATGACTTTCTGGAGCAGGAGAAAGTGGTTACCGCGATGCGGTAACGTAATTAACTTCAGGGGCTTGCGCCTGCAGGGAAGAGCGTCCCCACAATAAAAAAACCCTCGCAAACGAGGAGGAATCTGACGAAGTCTGCTACAACGGACGCATCCGTCCAAACCTCCGATACACGGTGCCATAAATCAACTTGGTATCTTCGGAGAGATGGACGGATAAACCTAAATAGCATCTGCCCCCAAATTCAGGCAAGACGACCTACGCGGTTCCGTCTCCCGTTTTCGGCGGTAAACACCCGCTATTTCGGTGATTCGTATCGCGGATACCTTCCACTTACCTGGCACTTACCTGACCGCAAGATTGATAAAGAGGTAGTAGAGGATTGATCCTGCGTCTTGACCTTTGGAAGTCTAGGAGCGGTCTAGTGACTTGACATAGGTGACCCTAGCTCTAGGGATTGATTGTGCATTTTGTGATTTGTTGAGTCAAGCCTCAAGTCCGACTATTTTTTCAAAACAAACATTCTTAAAATCGTTCTCACACACATCACACGCTGTCACGTGCACTAAACCCACTTAGTGCATGTTCGGCTGGACACGGGATTGTGGTGCCCGTCTAGTCCACGTTTTTGCTGTTGACTCCGAAGTCGACACTTCTTTATCTTCTATTTCTCCTCCACCCACCACATCTCCTGAGATGGGCGGGTCTTCATCGGGTTTTAATGTCACTACCCTGACACCACCCGTAGGTGCGGAAAATCCACCACGCATCTCTTTTCAAGAACGATGCTACCCTGTACGCGGACCCCTTCCTACATGTCTGTCTCTTCTACCAGCCAATGGGGATAATTTCAAAATTAAACCCCATTTCATCAACTTGTTGCCTAAATTTCACGGGCTTGAATCCGAAAATGCATACGTTTTTATAACCAAATTCGAAAACGTATGTGCGATGATGAGCATAACCCAACTTTCAGGGGATGCTCTGCGATTACGTCTTCTCCTTTTTACCTTGTGCGATATCGCAGAAAAGTGGCTTTATAGCACCGCCGCACATTCTATCGGTAAATGGGATGAATTCGTTATAGTATTTCTTAAGAAATTCTATCTTCAACACAAGACTGCCCGTATTCGGAGTGAAACTAACCAGTTTGCCCAACTTCCCAACGAACCCTTTTGGAAATGTTTTGAACGGTCTAAAGATCTTCTTGCCCAATGCCCTCATCACGGAATCGATAGATTGAAACTTTGCTGAATTATATATGAGGGTGTTAATCCAATGACAAAACAAATGCTAGAAACCATTTGTCAGTGTCATTTCATATCAAAAGACAATGGCGAAGCATGGAAATTTCTGGAAGATCTCGCCGAACAAACGTTATAATGGGATAGCACTAGACCAATATCGTCTTCATCTAGGGCAGGTATCCATCAGCTTGACGCTTCCATCGCAATGAAAGCCGAAATGGCTGCGATGCAAAAGAAACTTGAAGCTATGGAAAGCAAATTCTCTTCATCCTCCCTAAACCAAGTTATGCTCCCCAAAACTGTGTGCGGTTGCTGTTTTAACCCATCACATTTAACAGAAGAATGTCCCTTGAATTCTCCGTCTCAAGGTCATGAACAAACCAATGCTGCTTTTTAGCAACAACCTAGGAATGACCCTTATTCATCTACATATAATCAGGGATGGAGGAATCATCCTAATTTTGCTTAGAACCAAAACCAATCTCAAAATCAAAATCAGTTCCCCAACAAAAATAACTATCAAAGGCTTCCTCCACAGCAACAACCGCCACAACAAAAATTCAGCGGCCCTTGTAATCGCAAGCTTTTCAAAATCCGAACAACAACTTTGCTCCTTATAATAATATTTCAACGGCCGATACCAATAAAATCTTTGCACTCGAACGAAACTTAGAAACGTTTATTAAACAATCCATACAAACAACGGCTAATTTAACATCATCTATCCAAACGATCCAAACGCTGAAGCAACAAACTGCTTCCCACGGTGAAAGCATAAGATCGATAGAAGCACAAATTGCACAGCTAAATGCCGCAATGAGTGAGAGAGAGAAAGGGAAACTTCCATCTCAATCTCTACCAAATCCTGGCCACTCACAAAGCGCAAATCTCATCCTTCAAAATCATAATGTGAGTGTCGTAACCACGTTGAGATCGGGGAGAGAGCTAAATAACCAAATTGGTGAACAAATTGAAGTTGATGATACAAATGATACCCCGGCTACTACTTCTACTCCTACTTCGTCTGATCCAACATTTTCTTCCGAGCCTATTCTCCTTTTTCCACTAGGCTCGAACTCTCAACCCACTTCCTTGAAGGAAATACCATCTACAACCATCCCAAATCCAATTTTGGGATCCATTCTATCCCCACAAACTTCTCCTCAAATGTTGGACCCAACCCTTATTGATAAAGCTCCTTTTCCAAACAGGTTGAGGGCCAACAGACCTAGTCCACACATGGAGAAGATTGTGGAAATTTTTAAGCAAGTTGACATAAATATTCCTCTCTTAGATACTATCCAAGAAGTTTCATCCTATGTTAAAATTCTAAAGGACTCGTGCACTAGGAAAAGAAAATTTCAAATGCCTAAAAAGGTTTTCTTAGCGAGTAATATGAGCAATGCTCTTACCCAACATGTGCCCAAGAAACGTAAGGACCCCAGTTGTTTTATAATATCTATTGCTATTGGGGGTAAAAATATCAATCGCGCTCTACTCGATTTAGGTGCTAGTGTTAGTTTGCTTTCGTATTTTGTTTATGAGCAATTAGGTATAGGAGAGTTGAAATCTGCACACTGCACTCTCCATATGGCCGATCGATCTATCACCCATCCTAGGGGTGAGAGAGAGGATGTGTTAATCAAAGTAGGGGAATTTATATTCCCTGTAGATTTTATAGTTATAGATACACAGCCTGTTGCAAACCTACGGAACCAAATTCCGGTGATTCTAGGTCGACCTTTTCTAGCAACTTCCAATGCGATAATCAATTGTCGTAACGGTTCAATGAAAATATCCTTTGGGAAGATGACAATTGAGCTTAACATCTACAAATTATGAAGTCAACCCTCCGAACCTTATGCTCATATAATTGATGTATGTTCTGTCGACAAGATAGCTTCCGACAGTTGCAAATTTGAGGAGCTTCACGATACTGATCTTGACGCCACTAATGCGTTATTGTTTGATCCTGCTGTTTATTATACACATGAGAACCAATCAGTCGACAAGTCCACACCTAAGTCCAAATCCTTTGACTTGTCGAATGATTTAGTCAAGTTATCTAAATCGATCCCTTACACTAGAAATAAACCTTTTATGGAGTCCGAGTATCATACCTTTCTTTCCGATGAGATTATCATTCGAAATATCGATAAAAGTTTTGAAGACATTTTCGGCGAATAACTCGCATTTCTAAAAGACATGGGTGTTGTGATGAATCAACCCCCACCCGAAGAAGTTGAACCGCCACCCCTTCTTCTTATCCCGTACGAGAATGTAACTATGCCAACTATTCCTTATCTTTCATATTCTCGTTTTTATCCACCATCATTGTTTCATCTCTACCAACTGAGACGTAAACCCGTTCAATTACACCTCTTATCTCCTCTCCACGTCTTCATGTCTATATGTAACATGATCTTCTACTAACCATGATATTATATTGATAAAATATTCGAATGGTTGGTGTTGACTTTTGGTCTTTGTAAAGCTTTGCATAGACCAATAATTTTAACCCCCCCCCCCTCTTATGATTTTAAATGCTTAATAATGAATGAAAAAACTTTTTTATTCAGGTTTGGCGGGGAGAAAAACATTTTGGCTCTAGAAAAAAAAAAGAATTTTTTTGCACCATTATGAGCCAAAAATAAGTTTGGGGGAGAATTTCACTGTCATTGACTTTTGTCCCCTTTTACTAATCATTGAGAACTTTTCCTCCCAAATCTACAGGTTTTGAGATTAAAAGATAATATCAGTGAGGACACTGCTGCAAATAGGTTTGGAGGAGGTTTGTGTTTATTCACGCATCATTTTGTATTATACTAAATAAAAGTACTAAAAAATTTTGATAATAAAAGTTAGAAAGTGAAAAATACATATAAAAGATGGGAATAGATTTAAGAAATGCAAGAAAATTATATATTTTAAAACGAAGTTAGTAATAAGTAGTCATGAGTTGTTGTCCCAAGGGTTAGTAAGATGAAGAAAATTACTAATCTGATGATAGAAATAAGTCTGAAAAATAGTCCATATTCTTGAGACCAAACATCTGAACATTGATAACCTACTATACACACTTGCACACATCTTGAAACTTGAGATAGTAGAGGATACCTTGAAATGCTCATCTAAAAGCCTTAGTATGAAGAAAAAATATAAATCAACAAAATATAAAATATAAATGGTGAAGAAAAATGACCATTGGTTTTGTAATTATTTAAGGCAGCATAAAAAAATATATCGAGGGTGTTTTATCACCTGGTGCTTTAGACCAACTAGTTTGGGAGTCACTCCTAAATTTTAGGTGTTGCAAGACTAGGAGAATGCTAATTACGCCTAAATGAGTGAGCACATTTGGTAATCGGTTGATTAGTTCATCAACAAGTATTAACGGTCGCATGAACAATGTGTGAGCAATTCCATCTTAAAATATTCACCGACTAAAAAGTATTAAGGAAGATGGACAAGAGTATGATAGCTTGAATTGAATTCTTTAGGTGTAGGGATGTCTTTTATACACACGTAGGGGTATATGATCGATATTTAGAAGAAAGGTTGGAAGGAAGACTAAAAGCGATGTTTTATTGAGAGATGATGTGATTTCTGACATTTTTCATGACTATTAAGATAGGGCTCGTGGCAACTAAAAAGCTAGTATAGTTTGAAATTCTTATTTTCAAGTTCTTTCTTCTATATGATCTTATCTTTGTACGTAATTTTCATCTTTTTTTCTTTTATTATGCGATTTTGTGGGTGTAATTCGCAGAAAACCCTCAGAAAACAAAACTCCTCCTACTAGGAACACCTAGAGATTTAAAGGCTTGTTGCACGTGCTAAGTGCAATCGTGTTGCCTACGAAAGTGTGCTATTTAGGTTTTTCTTTTTCTCTTTAATAAATAGTTTGCTCGGGACGATCAAAGATAAGTTTGGGAGTATTTGATTAGTCTAAAAAATTGCACATTTGTATGAGCATTTTTCTTACTATTGTTAACTACTAAAAAGTGTTTATTGTAAATACAGAACATATGTGGGTTTATTTGTAGAAAAATTATTATCATATGTTTCTACATTTATTATTAATATAATTAGGGAAAATATATGCATATAATATTTAAATGAAATATTAATAATTAAAATATGCAAATCATGCAAGATATTCCTAATCAATATTCTTAAGATTTAATATCATGTAAATGGTTGGAATAATATCTCAAAAATATAAAATGCTACTCACACTTTGATTTGAGATTTGTGCAGGTATTAGCTCTGGTCTGGAATCCAAGTAAGAGATCTAAGTCAAATCGGGATATCGAAACCGAATCTGCCAAATTTTAGAAGATCGAGGAATCAAGCAACAACAGAGACTCAGAGCAATATTTTCAGAATCTATACATTAAAAGGATCTCCAAATATCGACACAAAAGGCCAGAAGAAATCTCAAAACCTAGTTCTACTAGGATGCGGCTGAAACGTGGCAATAAGCGGCGGTTCCGCGGCTCTTTGATGGCCGTTCGATGTGGGATTTTGTGGATTTGATCTTAACAGCATCTACTCTCATATTGAATTTAGGGTTTCTGGTTTCGGGGACTATAAAAAGGACCGAGAGTTGTGCATTCGAAATCATCCAAGTGATCACATAATCATCTATTTATCTACCTCCTTAAAAGAGAGAGATCAAGAGCAAAGTAGGGTTCTTGTATTCTACTTTCTAAGAAGGAAATTATAATGCAATAGTTGATTAATAAAAAGGTATTTTTTTAATTCTTTTTGCATTTATTTTCTGCATTTACTTTTTCTGCACTTACTTTTACGCATTACTTTTCTGCATCTTAATTATGATTTCATTCTTCTTCAACATTTCTTCTAAATCGCCACTAACCATGAGCGAGTAATTCCTCGCTTGTTAGGGTTTGTAGGATATGGTAGAATAATGGATGAAAAAATCTTTTAACTTCTTTTATACACCTTAAAGTTTATAAACTTTAGCAAAATAAATATTAACCTCCTTATCGGGCGCGCTATCAATTTATTGATAGTCACGACCACGATTTGAGATCGGTTAAACACTTGTTTTGTTAAGGGCTTAACATGAATAGAGATAAATGGACGGACAAGGGTCGGTAGTGAGAAACCCTAATTCCCTCCAAGAACCCTAATCCACATTCATCATTATCTCTCTAGCTTTAAACTATTAAAAGTTAAAAGGAGTCATTTTTAGCATTCATCCATTAACTCTAAGTCCTATGAACCCTACAAGCCTTTTTATTATAAATTTTATATCCATCTAAAAACAGAACGACAAAAAACCATCTTATCTTTTATCAACTCGTCTAAAGCAAGAAAAGAGTTCACGTTTCCCTGCGGACGACCCGTACTCATCGCGGCTAGCTACTAGCGACACCGTTTTGATTGCGGTTATTTACAAAACACTTGTCTCAGGATCAATCAGGTTCCGATTAATTACTTGTACAAGTTGCGCGAAATTTAATCGAACGGATTATAATACTAGCAGGCTTAGGATTAAACCGGTTTATTAAATCGGATATTGATTTAATGCTAGTATTATATTAGTAGTATTATTCTATCTCTAAGGTATTCGTATTTTGGTACGAATACGGGTATGTATATACGGTAGAAGGTATTTTGTATTTATACAAAATATATTTTAGAAGGAGAAGACCTCAATCATGCATTAACCATTTATTCCTATATTTGGAAATGAGGTGGGTGGTTATGTGGAAAATAAGAATGGTGTGACGTATGGCCAAATAAATTTTTAATTCATTTGGATTTACAATTCAAGTATGGTTTCCATTTTTAATTGTGAAAAAAATTCACAAAAGAAAATGGTTATGAGTTTTTACACAACCTCACTTCATTTTTCTTGAGCTCCTTCTCACTCCTCTCTTCTTCCTCATCCCTAAACATTTCTCATGTGTTGAGATACATAGGGCTTAGGGATAGACAAACACTACTAACAATCTCTACATCTCCTAAACAAGCTAGATTGGCAAACTAGTTTTAGTTGCTTCTTTTTGAAGTGGAAGCTTGAATCAAGAACTCTCGGGTGGATCGTCTTCGATGTGAGGAGGCCGACGACAAAGCCCGATCCCGACCGTAGGGAGCTTAAGAAGAGGATTAAGAAGACCTGAAGGACACGATCTCATAAGTATAAAATTCTATCACAGTAGAATACAACCTATGAAGTTTTGCTAGTTAGGGCTTATGCTAGTTCTTTGATTAGCTGTCGATGTTGCATGCTTCAAAATCGTTTTTTGAAAATTCCGCCTCTCTACAAACCCAGTAGAGTGTGCGACATCGATTTACATAGTATCAAAGCCACTCCATAAGCCTTAGATAACTCGTTGCGGCATTAGATTTCAGCTGTTTTTGTCGCGCATGAACTGCCGACAAAAACAGCCCCAAAAATTAATGTTTTGACTCGTTTGCACACCCCGCGGGCTCACGGTTTGATCCGAGAAGCCATGGGGTAGTGCTTGGGTACCCTAGGGTAACCCTGGAAGGGACCAAAGATCGGGCCCACTCCTGAGACCACCAAGTGGTGGCCTTGGGGGGTGGGGACCCGAGAGCACCCCATATGGGTGCTCTCGGGTTTGCCCAACCCTAAGGGCCACCTCATAGTGGCCCCGATAGGTGGGTGTTCCCCTTCGAACACAGAGATGCGACCGCGCAGGTTTCGTCTTGCCTGATATTCGGGGCAGATGCTATTTGGTTTTATCCGTCCACCTCTCCGAGAATGCCAAGTTGATTTATGGCACCGTGTATCGGAGGTTTAGACGGATGCGGCCGATTTAGCAGACTTCGTCAGATTCCCCCTCATGGTGAAGGGTTTTTGATTGTGGGGACGCTCTTCCCTGCAGGCGCAAGCCCCTGCAGTTAATTACGCTACCGCACCACGGTAGAAATTTCTCCTTCTCCAGAATTTCAGTTCGTGTCGTGTGTGTTTGTTTTGTTTGTGGTTGCCCGTGGATTGTATACGGAGACTAAGTTATGTCGTCGCCCGTAGGATGTGGATTAGTCCAAATCCGTATTTACTTAGATTTGGGTTTAGTGTTTTAGTTTAAGAATACGTTAGCCGTGTTGAGGCTAAGATCAACTTAAACGTTCGTTAAGGATACATTAGTCCTGTTTGAGACTAAGATCAACTTAACGTGGTGATCCATTTAATATATGGCCGTCGGGAGTCGTCACCTCTCTGACGTCGTTGAAGGATTACAACGATAGGTGTCAGAGGAGTTCGGAGATGTACCCTTGCACCGAAGTTGATTAGGGAATATGTAGTCTGTTTGAATGTTTAAGGATACGTTAACCGTGTTTGGGGCTAAGATCAACTTAAACGGGATCGTTTAGATTCGACAAAAGAGCATTTGGAGGCTCTATTGTTCCAGTTTAGGGACGTAGTGGTCCGTGTTCCAATTTAGGGACATGGGGGTCCATTGCCAGTTTAGGGACGTGGTGGTCCGTATTCCAGTTTAGGGACGTGGTCGTCCGTCATTAGTTTAAGGACATTTCGGTCCAATATTAGTTTAAGGACGTTTCGGTCCAATATTAGTTTAAGGACGTTTTGGTCCAAATTGATGTGTGGTCGTCGGGACCCGTCACCTTTCTGACGTCGTTGAAGGATTACAACGATGGGTGTCAAAGGAGTTCGGAGATGTACACTCGAATAAATTGACTTAGGGAGCAGCCGTGCTTAGTCAATTTAATTTGAGGACTTATGGCCATGACTGGGCTAAGTCCAGTTTCAAGATTCTTTTGTCTTTGGCTTATTGGACCTGTGCTAGGCCCTTGCCCGTTTACTGTATTACTTTTCTTTATTTTGGTTGGGCTCTGCCCCTTTTTTAAAATGCATAGTATTTTTTATTAGGCCTGTTAGGCCTTTTAATTGGGCTCTGTCCCCTTTCTTAATAATGCAGAGCATTTTGATTAGGCCTGTTAGGCCTTTTAATTGGGCTCTGTCCCTTTTCCTAATAATGCAGAGCATTAAATGAGCGCAAGCGCTCGTGGAGGTGACACGTGTCACGTTCTGATGAGAGCAAGCGCAATAGCGCACTGCGCTGCATCAGTGCGCTGCGCTTTTGCACTGCCGACACGTGGCGCTTCCTGGCGGCTTGCGCAATAGTGCAGTTTTGGCAAGTGCTGGGCACTGTTCTTATTCTTTTGGATCAATTTTAGATCAAAGAAAACAAGTTTTTTCTTGTTTTTTAAAGAACCAGTGGTTCATAAAAGAAGTGCAAAGCACTGTTATCTTGAGAATCTTTTAGATTCAGAACCAATGGTTCATAAAAAGAAGTGCAAAACACTGTTTATTATTTATTTTTCTTTTCATTAGAGATCCTTGGTCTTGTTCTCAGATCAATGATCTGTTCATAAGAGAATTTTCTCTTTTTCTAAAGGTTTTTTACCTTTTTTTGTTCTTGAGGAATTCTCTCCAATTCTTCAGAGTTCTCTCTGTTTGATTTCTCACAAAATGTTGATGCCTTTGAATTGAGGCCTAGGGTCTTTTTTATAGTGCTCATAAATTGGTTAAATTTGTTAAAGAGATCTTTCTCTGAGTGATTTGGGGAATTTTCCCCACCGTTGGATATTTGATCCAAGGGCTTCTGTTTTACAGAAGAAAATCTTCTTATTTTAAAAAAAACAGAAAGATTTCTTTAAAATCTTAGTTCTGTTTGGCGCAAATGCCCCAGCGCGTGACACGTGTCAAGCAGCGCAGCGCTTGCACAGTTGTGCTTGCGCAACTGTGCAGACACGTGTCACGCAGCGCAATGCTTGTGCGACTGTGCTTGCGCAGCTGTGTTTGCGCAACTGCGCAGACACGCGTCGTGCAGCGCAGCTGTACTTGCGCAACTATGCTTGCGCAACTGCGCAGACACGCGTCGTGCAGCGCAGCGCTTGCGCAGCTGTAGCGTTGCTTCCTTTTGTTTTTTTAATAGAGCTTTGCTCTGATTGGGCGCGCCTTCTTGGGCGCTACGCTGAAGTATCAGCGCCTGACACGTGGCGCGTTGCGCACAGCGCAAGGAATTTGAAGCGTTGCTTCATTTATTTTAACTTTAATTTTCACTTCAATTTTCAAAACAGAGTTTTGCTCTGATTGGGGGAAACAGAAGCGTTGCTTCATCTCCCGTCTTGGAATTTGAACAGAGCTTTGCTCTGATTGGGGGTAAACAAATGCCCCCCCACCGTTGCGCTTACGTGGCCCCAAGCGTGAGCGCAGCGGTGGCAGAATTCCAACCGTTGCGGCAACTCAGGAGTTGAAGGGGCGCCGAGCGCCTATAAATAGATGGTCACCATCCTCAAGACTTTTCATTTCTCAGAACTTCAGAGCTTTGCTTTTGCTTTCAAGAACTTAAGAGTTAAACTCTAGAAAACTTTTTAGGTAAAATTAACTTAAATTAAATTAACTTAATTTTAAATAACAGAGCCTTGCTCTCATAGATCTTTGATCTAAAGAAAACCCATTTAGGGTTTTATTAATAGGGCTTTGCTCGCCTTAGATCATGATTTTTTCTTGGGACTTCTTAGCCCATGAATCAAATCTCTGCTTTCTTGATACAAGTAGAATTTTAATCTTCTGCGAAGAACTCCTAAGAGTTTGATCATAAATAATGAAGATCAAAAATGGGTTTTTATCTTTGATGGATTTTATCATCTTTTCATAGCAAGGCTCTCAGCGTTCTCGGGGAATTTCTTTTAAATTCCTCTCATTACTGAATTTGATAGGTGTCACTCCTGTTTGCAGAGCATTGCTCTCGAGGAGTTTTAACTCCCTACACTTTTCCTCATTGCTAATCTTCCAATGATGTTTCCTTCAGGCATTATGGCGGTGCGTCTCTACAGTCTGCACGAATTCATTATTTACGAGGATATCCGTGCACAGGGCCGTCAACAAAACCGGGAGTTTACGGACGCCCAATGTGCAGAGGTCATGGGTCGTCTGAACGCAAGCGCCGTTTGGCTGCTCCCTCGCCGTTCTGCTCTCTTGAAAGTCGTGCTGGGAGCAATCCGGATAGCACTCCCGGGGTTCCACGAGGCCTTACCGCTCAATGCGCTGGATGATGCCGAAGACAAGGTACATTCAGTGTGCCTATCGGGGCTGATCTCGAAGAAGCGGCGGGATAGACTTATCGACATCCTGCATCAGATTTTTCAGCAGACGACGATAATCGCTGCTTATCGAAGACTGGAGGGTCTCGCCGAAGACCTTGACACACAGGAGCGCGAGCGGCTGCGCACGAGAATAATCAGAAAGGCCAGGAGAATCCTGGATGGCCTTACTTTTGAATTCCTCAATCCGTACCCTGGATCTGAGGTTATTCCATTGTAATAATATTTCTCGTTTATTGCTTTATGATTGTAAGAATTTTTGGCAATATTAATGGAAAAGTTTTATTCCCGCTTGTCTTATTTTTCGTTCCAAGTCTTTTTCCTGTGCATGAATGAGTGTGCCTCGAATGCTTAATCCAATGCCAATCAGATGCTCTCTTTGTCGCTTTCTTCTTTCTTTTATTATCCGTATATTACCTTAGTAAACATGGTTGACAGATAATAGAGCACGCGTCTTGATTTCTTCAAGAAATAGCAAATGGCTTAGGTCGCAAGTTCAGATCTGCCGCCTAAGACTTTTCAACTCTATGAGCCGTGAGGGTCTCATAGAGACTTTTCTCCCTACGGATCGAGAGGATCTCGTAGGTGGGTTTTCTCCTTAGGAATCATGAGGATTACTAAGTGTGCTTTCTCTTATAAGTCGTAAGGATTTTATAAGAGAATTTTTCCCTCTTACGAGTCGAGAGGACCCGTAAGCGGTTGTTTCCCTCCTTGTCGAAACTCGACTTTGGAGAGTGAGACCTGTGAATGGTATGCAAGAGACCGTTTTAGACCGACTTGCAGGGTCCCATTGTTCAGGAAGCAAGTTTTTTAATCACTGCTGCCTGAGGCTTCATCTTGCAAGTTGAGACGAATCGGGAATTTCCGGCGGAGACACTGGTTTCTCTGTGAGCCGGCGCGAATCAGGAGGCTCTCGTCAAGAATGTTTGTTTCCCTGAGTTGAGGTATTTGCCAAGGATTATTTGTTTCCCTGGTGTTGAAACGAATCGAGAATTTCCCACGGAGACACTGGTTGCTCTGCGAATCGATGCGAATCAGGAGGCTCTCATCAAGGATTGTTTGTTTCCTTGAGTTAAGGTATTTGCCAAGGATTATTTGTTTCCTTGGTGTTGAAACGAATCGAGAATTTTCCATGGAGACACTGGTTGCTCTGCGAGTCGATGCGAATCAGGAGGCTCTCATCAAGGATTGTTTGTTTTCCTGAGTTGAGGTATTTGCCAAGGATTATTTGTTTCCCTGGTGTTGAAACGAATCGAGAATTTCCCACGGAGGCACTGGTTGCTCTGCGAGTCGACGCGGATCAGGAGGCTCTCATCAAGGATTGTTTGTTTCCTTGAGTTGAGGTATTTGCCAAGGATTATTTGTTTCCCTGGTGCCAAGGATTATTTGTTTCCCTGGTGTTGAAACGAGTCGAGAATTTCCTACGGAGGCACTGGTTGTTCTGCGAGTCGACGCGGATCAGGAGGTTCTCATCAAGGATTGTTTGTTTCCCTGAGTTGAGGTATGTGTCAAGGATTATTTGTTTCCCTGGTGTTGAAACGGATCGAGAATTTCCTGCGGAGACACTGGTTTCTCTGCGAGTCGATGCGGATCAGGAGGCTCTCATCAAGGATTGTTTGTTTCCCTGAGTTGAGGTATTTTGCCGAAGACACTGGTTTCTTCGGGGTTGGGATGAACCGTCGAGATTTGGCTTCGTTTTCTGGCGGAGCCTGTTGGGAAAGCATGGTTCCCTCTCTGTTTGCGCCCTTGGATTATATACAGGGATCGATGTGATCTCAACTGTAGGACCAAAGTTTTATCATTTCTCTTTTTTTTGTTTTATTTCCGCGATGCTCTATCATTTCAGTTTTTATATCGCGAAGGTCGCGATTGCCCAATCATTTCGGCTATTTTTCGCGGTGCCCAATCATTTCGTCTGTTTATTTTATTCTTACTCGCTGCTTTTCATTGCGAGTTGCCCAATCATTTCGGCTATTTATTTTATTCTTACTCGCTGCTTTTTATTGCGAGTTGCCCAATCATTTCGGCTATTTTTTATGCATACATTTTCACTTGCTGCTTTTTATTGCAAGTTGCCCCATCATTTCGGCTATTTCATATGCATGTGCGGCCTACTGGCTTTTCGCCGTAAACCTGAAATTAGACACCGATTTCGGCATCAGCACCGCTACAACTGGGATATTACCAGGAGCGAATCATCATTTGCCTCTGTCGATGTCGACCAAAGGTGGCTTAGCGAACAGGGTTAAGGTCCTGTCGACTAAGGCTTTTGACTTCATGAGCCGTAAGGGTCTCATAAAGTTATTTCTCCCTACAAGTCGTGAGGATCTTGTAGGTGTATTTTCTCATTAGGAATCATGAGGATTCCTAAGTGTTTGTTCCTCTGTAAGTCGTAAGGATCCTACAGGAGGGTTTTCTCCTTGTAAATCGAGAGGATTTACAAGGGTTGTTCACCATGCGAACATATCCCCAGTCATGGATGAGACTTGGTTAGGGAAATGTTTATTTGCGCCCGTGGATTGTATACAAGGGCCAGTATTGAGCCACTTGCAGGGCAATATCGGAAGTTGTGGGGGTTGCTTAAGCACAAGTTTAGGTGTCTGCAACTTAAGACTTTCAAATCTTATGAGCCGTAAGGGTCTTATAAGAGAGTTCTCCTTACGAGTCGTGAGGATCTCGCAAGTGTATTTTCTCCTTAGGAATCGTGGGGATCCCCAAGTGTGTTGCTCCCTTGTGAGTCGTAAGGATCTCACGCGGGTGGTTTCTCCTTACAAGGTCGAGAGGACCATATAAGTGTCTTTTAACGAGGTTGCGCCCTTTCGGGTTTTCACAAACACTCGCCGGTAGCCCTGCTGTTTTTACTCACGGAGCCCTTTCGGGTTTTCATCCGTGCCCTTTTTGCTTATGGACATACCGTTTTTTATTTTCTTCTTCTTTTTCCTTTTTTTTACGAGGTCGCACCCTTTCGGGTTTTCACGAACACTCGCTGGTAGCCCTGCTGTTTTTACTCACGGAGCCCTTTCGGGTTTTCATCCGTACCCTTTTTTGCTTATGGACATACCATTTTTTTTATTTATTATTATTATTTTTTCTTCTTTTTTTTATCACTTCAGCCTATGGATGTTGCGGTATTAGTTTAAGGACGTTTCGGTCCATCTTTAGTTTAAGGACGTTTCGGTCCGTCATTAGTTTAAAGACGTTTCGGTCCACTATTAGTTTAAGGACGTTTCGGTCCGTGCTGGAGAGGGCTGGCTACTGTTTATAAAGCTTGAGCTTAGGAAGATAGCGAGCGGACATAGTCGTCGTCATCTATCATTGACCTAGGCTATAGCTCTTTAAGCGTAGTATTTCTTTAGGAAGCGGCCATTTATTGGCCTGTAAGGCCTTTCACCGTGCATGTCCATGAGTAGATAGGCCCCACCCTGGTAGACCTTGTCTATGATATACGGGCCTTCATAGTTCGGCTCAAATTTTCCTCGCTTAGCTCGATTGGGGATCATAGGCCTTTTGACTACTAGCACAAGTTCGCCTTAGCGGAATGTCCTCGGTCGGGTCAATATTTCATATGAGGGCGTCATCTTTGCTTTATAAGTTTCTTCGTTCGTCAGCTCGTAGTGGACTGCCACTCGCAGAGAGGGTAACTCTATCTCGAGGGGGAGTACTGCTTCCGTACCGAATACCAACGCGTACGGCGTTGTGTTTGTGGCCGTCTTGAACGTAGTTCGATACGCCCAAAGTGCCTCTTGCAGTCTCTCGTGCCAGTCTCTCTTATTTCGGGACACCGTCTTTTTCATGATTTTCGTCAGGGTCTTGTTGAAGGCTTCAGCTAGACCATTAGCTCGCGGATTGTAAACTAAAGAATATCTCCAGTCTATATTATGCTGTTATGCGAAGCGACTGATCTTGTGGCTTCTGTAGGCTGGCCCGTTATCGGAGATGATCCGTCTTGGCGTTCCAAACTGATATATGACGTGCGTCTTGAAGAAGTGGAGGATATTCTCCGTCTTCACTTCCCTCAGCGGTACTGCCTCTGCCCATTTGGAGAAGTAGTCAGTCGTCGCCAGGATGAAACGATGTCCCCTGGACGATACTGGTTCGATGGGGCCGACTATGTCAGTTCCCCACATTTCGAATGGCCAGCTAGCCACTGTCGGGTGTAGCGGATTTGGATGCTGATGGATGAAGTCCCCATGGATTTGGCATGAGTGGCATTGCTTCGCATGTTCGAGGCAATCCTGAATCATCGTGGGCCAGTAGTAGCCCATCCGTTGGATCTTCAACTTCATCTTTGGGCCTGCTTGATGAGAACCGTAGATTCCGTCATGAACTTCCTGGACGACTCTTTTCGCTTCGCCAGGTCCCAGACATCTCAACCACAGAGAATCGAATGATCTCTTGTATAGAGTATCATTGACGAAGGCGAAAGACAGAGCTCGTTTCATGAGCTGATGTCTTGTGGACGCTTCTTCAGGCATTCGGTGGGACTTAAAATAGTCTATGAAGACTTGCCTCCAATCCTCAGCCTTTTCCCGGTCTTTTATTTGCAAGGTCATCTGTTCAGTCGCCCCCTTCTCTTTGGATGATTCCGGAGATATTTCTGTTGGGGCAAGCACCCGACGGCTTTGTACCACGATTCTAACGTCATCGAGGTTCTCGTCAGCCAGTTCTTTAGCAAGTTTGGCCAACGCGTCTGCTTTGCTGTTTTCCGCGCGCGGTATGCTTTCCAAAGTATAGGAGGGAATTTGGGTCAACAGTTGTTGCACCTTTTCACTGTACTTCACCAGCTCCGGTTTGCACGTTTGGTAGTCGCCGTTTACTTGACTAACGACCAGTTGAGAATCTCCGTATATGAGGAGGTTTTCAATTCCCATGTCGATGGCGATCTCGAGACCTGCTATCAAAGCTTCATATTCGGCTTCATTGTTTGTCCTCGGGTCTGTTAGGGAGAAAGCAAAGCGCATTATCCCTCCTTGTGAAGTTACAAAGATGAGTCCTACCCCCGATTTGATTATAGGGGTACTTTGTTTGCGCTTCTTTACGGAAAATGCTCCATCGAAATAAAGCTCCCATGGGGTATCACCACCATCAATCGCGTCAAAACGCATGTTCGTCTGGAAGATCGCAATTTAGAGGATAATCGGCGGCGATCGGATGCTCAGCGAGGAAATCGGCGATGGCCTGGCCTTTTACTGCCTTGAGAGGCTGATAAATTATCGAGAACTCCATCAAGAGCAGAGCCCATTTAGCGAGTCGTCCCGTCAATATGGCTTTTGACATTAAGTATTTAAGAGGGTCCACCTTCAAAATGAGACGGACCTCATGCGCCAACGCATAGTGTCTGAGCTTTGTTATCGCAAAGATCAACGCCAGGCAGTGTTTTTCAATGGGGGAGTAGTTGCTTTCTGCCCCCAGTAGGACTCGACTTAAATAGTAGAGTGCTCTTTCTTTCCCTTGATCGTTCTCTTGCGCCCATAATGCGCCTAAGGAACCTTCGAGGGCGGTTGTATAAAGAATGAGAGGTTTTCCCTTAACCGGAGCAGCCAACACTAGCGGGTTCTGCAGGTACTGTTTAATTTCATCCAGCGCGCCTTGGCATTTTTGATCCCAGACGAATAGAGTTCCCTTCTTCATCAGGTGGCTGTAAGGACGGCACTTGCCTGAAAGGTTGGCTATAAATCGCCGTATATATGCGAGCTTCCCTTGGAGAGACCGCAGCTGTTTGAGAGTCCTTGGCGGAGGCATTTCCATGATCGCCTTGATCTTTGACGGATCTATCTCGATACCCCAGTGTCGGACGATGAATCCCAGGAATTTACCAGAGGAAACTCCGAATTCACACTTGAGAGAGTTCATCTTCAACTTGTATTGCCGAAGGCGTTGAAATACAGTTTTTAGGTGCTCGAGATGTTCCTCGTATGATTTTCTCTTGACCACGAGGTCGTCGATATAGCACTCGACGATTTCATGTATAAGGTCATCGAAGATCTTCGTCATGGCCCTCTGATAGGTAGCGCCGGCGTTCTTTAGACCGAAAGGCATTACCTTATAACAAAATATTCCCAAAGGGGTCCGGAAAGCGGTATGTTTCTGGTCTTCGGGATGCATCTTTATCTAATTATACCCTGATGAGTCGTCCATGAAGGAGAAAACCTCATGAGTGGACGTATTGTCTATTATCAGTTCGGTGACTGGCACTGGGAAATCATCCTTCGGGCAGGCTTTATTGAGATCCCGAAAGTCCATGCATATGCGCACTGTCCCATTTTTCTTCATCACCGGGACGATGTTAGCGATCCACTCAAGATATAGAACTTCCTGGATAAAGCCAGAGTCGATTAACTTCTTGACCTCAGCATTGATACTCATCTCAAGCTCAAGCCGCATCCTTCTTAGCGCCTTTTTGACCGGCTTGACGTCCGAGGATATCGCCAATTTGTGCACAGCAACTTCTGGATCTAGTCCCGGCATTTCGGAATAGTTCCATGCGAAGCAATCTCTGTGCTGCATAAGCAGGTCTTTAAATATAGCCACCTTCTCTTCAGATAGCAACTCACTAACGAACGTCGGCCGTGGGTCACTTGCCGTCCCCAACTCAATTTTCTTGAGGTTATCTGCAGTGGTATGTATTCCATCCTCCAGTTCTTTCGGAGCTGGCGGAAATTCCGAGATCACCTCATCATTGCTGTTTTCGAAGCACCAGGGAAGACTGTCCATGTTCTCGGGCTCTTCTTTTAATATTGTTATCATGTGACAAGTGCGAATCCGCTTCCAATCCCAATGTGGAGTTGGTTCTGTTCTTGTGGCTTTGGGTTCATGCTTCTGTGGCGGCGCTACCCTCCAGTTGTCAGACAGAGCGAATTTGCCAAGCCGATACTGATCTTCCACCCAATTCTTGAAGGTGAAGCAATCTTCAAGAGGATGCCCTATTTCTCGATGGTAAGAGCAATAGTTTGGGTCAGAGACTTCGCCTGTTTGCTTAGGGTGCTTGGACTCCGGTAGTGTAAGCATTTGATATTTTAGAGCAAGATCAAGTATCTTCTTCGTCTTGTCCCGAGGAAACGAGTACGCTCGACCCATTTTCTTCATGAGGGATAGATCAATAACGCTCGACTCCCGTTTGCGTGGTTTCTTAGTCCCGCTTTGTTGCTGTTGAGCGCTTTTTCGGCCTTTCGACTTGTTTCTGCCTCTGCGTCGAGCCTTTTTTATAACAGGTTGACAGGGGGCGACACTTTCATCTTTGACGGCCTGTTGAAGGAGGCGTTGCGTTTTGGCTTTCTCATAGATGGCCATTTCGCGGTTATGATCGTCTCGGACTTTTTGACCAGTTTCCCTTATAAGCCTGTCCATTTGTTCTTCAAACGACGGACTGGGCACTTTTGCATCAGGAACTTTTACTGGTTCAGGACTAGTGTCCTCCCGTTGCGCATCCACTTCTTCATTGAAGTCATGCACGACGTAACAGTCGCGGAGCAACTCATGTTTCTTGGAGCGAATGTATCCGAGCCCGATTGTCTCCATTCTCCCATTAGGCAGCTTGTGCTGAGTTCCAGGGACGTTCCAGACCCTGTCAGAGAATTTGGCCTTTCTAACGGTCTATTTGAAAGGTATCCCTTGGCGCTTCAACAGCCTCTTCAAGCCTTCTGTATAATATCTGGGTAGACGGATGGGTTGAAGCCTGTCCAACGTAGGATCCGTCCCGTGCCAGATTCCTTTCTCCACTTTGTTTTCTTCAGAGCAGTAGAATAGAATTGCCTTCTCGCCTTCTCGCCTGGGCGGGACATAGAACGTCTGCAGCTCCTCTACACTGTCGGTATCGAGCGCATCCAGTTCTTTATAATGTTTAAGTGGCACCATAGCGACTTGTAGACTTTGCTCTTCGTCAGCGGAAGCTCGTATTGAAGATCGAGCAGAGAATACAGCATGGACCTCATCCTCCGAATCACTACCAAAGATCAACGTAGGAGCGGATGGTCCCGGCTTGGTGTATTAGGGAGGACCCGAATAAACTATCTCCTCTTCCTCCTCGGTATCACTGCCGAAGACAGGGATGGTAGCGTTAGTTTTGTTCTCCGGCTTGCGACACTTTTCCGTGTCTTCGAAATTCGGCAAGAAATATTTGGCATCTTCATATTTGCGAACTTCATTCACGGAAAACAGATTCAATTCTCCCATCACAGTATACTCGAGACCATCCCTAAAATATTTCAGACACTGATGCTGTGTAGAAGGGATGATGTTATACTTGTGTAACCATGGTCGGCCGAGCAGAGCGTTGTAGCATGTCCTGGCATCTATGACGTGGAATTTAATGTCCGTGACGAGCAGTCCGAAGCGTAGCGTCAGTATCACAGATCCAAGAGTCTTTGATGATTGGGAGTCGAACCCGGAGATGGTGATCTTGTCTCGAGCGAGATGTTGGACGCTCATGCAGATTTCCTTCAACACCCGCACGTTAAGGAGATTAACAGACGATCCATTATCGATCAGGATTTTGCCTATCTTTATATCATGGCAGTATCCTGAGACATAGAGGGGTCAATTTTGTTCGCACGTCCCAAGGAGAAGGTCTTCATCGCCAAAAGTGACATCGGCCGTGCGCACTTCCTCCAATTCATTCTTCATCTTTTCTTCGGCCAGGAAAGCCTGGAACTGCTCCGGATCCTGTAGTGCTTTAATTAATGAATCTCTCGCCTCCTTTGATAGTAAAAGGGCGTCAAGAATGCTGAGCTGCGAGGGTAGCTTCCTCAGATGTGCTAAGACGTTGTAATCCACCTTATTTTTCTTCGGCGGGTCTTTGGCAGTTAGCTCTTCCATGACTTGGTCATCCAAGGCGATCTCCTCAGGGACCTTCTCTTTCCCTTTATCTTTTTTATTTGAAGGCCCGAGATTCTTTTCGGGAAGCGTGCGATTACGTAGCCGGATATTTTTGCAGACCTTCGGCTCTTCTTCTTTTCCTGAGGTGGACTCTTTAAAGAGTGGGCCAAGCTTCATATCCTCATCAGAATCGCTCCCAAATGTAAGCGCTTGTGATTCCCCGGCGTTAACCATGCGACAATCACCGGTGGTTCTGTTAAGCCCTTCGTTCGTATTTTTCTGCTCCCGGCGAGTTTTGTGCTTCTCCCGCTTAAAATGCTGCCAGTGAGCAACATACCCTTGCCACCATCTATCGAAAGCTTTGCACTCTTCAGAGGGGTGTGAAATCTTCCGATGATATAAGCAATAGGAGGGGTGCATTTCCGCTTCACCAGTAACGCTTCCCCCAGAGGATGGTAGTTTCATACCCATTGACACGGCTTTAGCGAACCTTTTCCTCATCTTGAATTTGATTTTATCCGCAGTGGGTGTATTTTGCTCCAGCGGGAGTATCTCAATTCTTTCGTCAAGGCGCTGGCGTTTGGCCCTTTCGAATATGATCGCCTCGCGCTCCCGATCAACTTTGCTTTTTAAGAGAGCTTCATTGAGGAATGCGTCAATTACTTCATTCGATGGCTCTAGAATTTTTGGTTCGGGATCTGCCCCCAGCGTTTCAGTACAAGGAGTCTCCTCATCGCCCATGAACGAATGGGAAATCACATGACAACTCGCCACGTATTCTTCAAATTCGTCAGATGAACTTTCTCCCTCATCTTCCTCTTGAAAGACGTGATTGAGGAATTCTTGGAATGTAATGGGAGTCCGTGCCTTCTGGTTGTATTCCTCCAGCGCGTCAATTTGTTTTTGCAAGTCCGTGCGCTTGTTGATTGATGATTTTTGTTGTGTTTATCAAATGATCCCCGGCAACGGCGCCATTTGATTGAAAATGATTTCCAATTGTGTAATTTGAAAATATGTTTTTAGAAAATTGTAAAGAAATCACAACCAAAAATATTTTGACCGCAATCAATAACGGTGTCGGTTGTAGCGCGTTAGTAAGTGCGGATCGTCCACAGGGAAAGTGTAATAGTTCGTCTTTCAATTTAGATGAGTTGAAATTTTAAAGAAAAGAAAAGAAAACAATTCATAATTTATATTTGAAGCTCAAGAATTAGAAAATCTAGATTTAATAACAAGAAAAAGATAGAATCAAGAATTGATAGTTTGATGATTTTTCCAACCAAATATCAAGAATCGAAATGAGGCTCGTAGGAATCGATCGGATCTATAGATATGATGTAATCTTACAATTACGTATTCTTATCCTTCGATGGATTGATACTAGATCGATGATGATCGATCGAGAATTAGGGATTTCTTATGAAACTAGGGTTTCATCTTATCCCTTGTTCTTTCGTCGATTTCATTCGCATTCTAGCCTCTAGTAAATTCAAGAAACGATCGTAGATCCCTAATTTCGAGCGATCACAATCAAGAAAGCATCGCAACGAAACTAGGTCATCGATTCTTGAACTTGCTAGGGTTTACAAAGCTCGTAGGATTCAAGAATCGTATTAAGATTTGTTACATCATCATTCTATTGATTGTCTCGACTCCTTAACGAGCGGAGTTTTACTCAAACATCACAACAAGAACCACAATCATAAATTGAGATCTAATCATGATGCAAGAATTAAAAGAAAGCAAGATTAAAGAATTTCACCTTTTATTTATATCAACAATTTCGTTACAATCGCTCAAGAACTATAAGAGGAAGAACTCGATCGTCGATTTGGCTTCGCTCGTCCCCGTGAGTCGCGGATCGGCTTGGATCACTTACCCGATTGGAGATCGGTTCCGCTCCTAAAAGGTTGAAGGCTTCTCGCTTGATTGGTACTCAAGATCTTGAATTTAGAGTGGAATTAGGGTTAGGGTTTCGCACAAGCCTTGTCACTAGACTTGTGGAAGAAGATGAAGAATTAGAGATTTAGGAATATCGAAGATTAACCTCAACCCTTATATCTAGGCTCCTATTTATAGAACTTCAAAACCCTAGATCTAGGAATTTAAATTTGAATTTCCCTCCAAAAGTTTGTTAGCAAGATTTGAATTTCCCTCCAAAAGTTTGTTAAGGAGAAGCTTCTAGATGTGATTAGTTAGGAGGGAGCTTCTAGAAGAGGTTAGTTAGGAGCTTAATTAGGATTAGCTTAATTAATCATCTTTTGCTGATCTGGCAGAAGCTTCGAGGGTTTTCTGGAGATTGAAATATATAAAAGGAATGTGGTCCCAGAGATGAGAATTTTGCACAGAAAATGGCGCGCTGATCTGACCAAACAGACGCGGAACCGCGGCCCAAGCCGGCTCCCGCCGCGGTTCCGCGGCGCTTTAGGGGCTTTAGGGCTTGAAATTTCTTGTGCTGTTTTGGGCTGAATTTTGGGCCTTTATTTGATATGTAGATTTTTATATTTCCTTTTGAATTGCTACCAGATCTGAAATCATTGAGTTGGCGTATTTTGATCATCTCTTCTGGCTTTGCTCCTGCAATTTCCTGCACAAATCTCGACACAAGTGTTGCGCAAATACAGAGATGATGCGATGCCATGAAATACAGTCAATTTCCTTTATAGTGCCGGTTTTAGAGTATAACACATGTAATCTGATATTTCAGGACTGTTTTGCTAATATGTGAAATATGAATGCCGAACACTTCTAGATGAGTGCAAAAGATAGAGAAATTGCTGTGTTAAAAATACATTATTTTCGACTGATCAAATTCCCCCAAACTTATTTTCGATCGTCTCGAGCTAATTGTTTTATTAAAAAGAGAAGGAGAAAATAAAGAAAGAGAAAAACTAACTAGCACACTTTCGTAGGCAACACGATTGCACTGAACACGTGCAACAAGCCTTTAAACCTCTAGGTGTCCCTAGTAGGAGGAGTGTTGTCTCCTGAGGGTTTTCAGCGGATTGCACCCAAAAAATCCAATAATAAAAGAAAGATCATGAATATTACATTTAAAGACAAGAATTGTAAAAGAAAAGCCTTGAAAATTAGGGTTTTCAACTAAGCTAGCTTTTCGGTTGTCATGAGCCCTATCTTAATGGTCATGAAAAGATGTCAGAAATCACGTCCTCCCTCAATAAAACATCGTCTTATTTTTCATTCCTATCTTTCTTCCAAAACATCGATCATATCACCCTGCGTGTGTGTAAAGGACATCCCTACATCCGGAGAATTCAATTCAAGCTATCATACTCTTGCCCATCAGCCTCAGTACTTTTTAATTAATGAATATTAGGATTGCTCACACACTTTCATGCGACCGTTAATACTTCTTGAGGTACTAACCGACCGATTACTCATGTGCTTGCTTATTTGGTGTATTTTCCTCGTCTTGCACCACCTCAGGCGTAGCAGTGACTCCCAGACCAGTTGGCCTTAGGGCACTAGGTGAAAAGGCACCCTTGCTATATATTTTTATTGCCCTTGGTGATAACAAAACCAGTGTCCATTTTTCTCACCACTTTATATTTTTTATTCACTTTTTTCTTTTTATTTCCTTCATACATCGGTTTTAAGACAAGAGCATTTCAAGGTATCCTCTACTATCCCAGGCTTCAAGACGTGTGTAAGTGCGAATAGCAGGGTATCAACGTTCAAAATGTTTGGCTTCCCAGAATAGAAACTATTTTTCAGACTTATTTTTATCCTCATATTAGTGACGTCTTTCATCTTACTAACCCTTGGGACAACGGCTCATAACTACTTATTACTAGTTCGTATAAGAAAACTTCTAATTTTCTTAGTTTTCTTAAATTTTTCTAATCTCATGGATGTAATTGTTCACTATCTAAACTTTTATTATCTTATTTATGTACAAAAATATTTTTATCTTTTTGAAAATTTTTAAATTTTTATAGGTTTTCAAAAATTGTTTTTTGCTTATGCAAATGATATGCAAATGATGCAAAAATAAGCACAAACCTCCCCAAACTTGTTTTCAACAGTGTCCTCACTGTTGCCATCAGCTAAATCTCGAAAAAAACCTGTAAGCTTGGGAGGAATTTATTAGTGGGGGCAAAATATTTAAGTGAAGAACCTTCCCCAAACTTATTTTTGGCTCATTATTTTGTAAAAATTTTCTTTTTAGGAGCCAGAAAAAATGTCCCCCCCAAACTTGAGTTATGCAATGTTAATCTTTGAAAATCACATGAGGGGGTCAAAAATCATTGGTCGATGCCAAGCTTTGCAAAGACCGAATGTCAACACCAACCATTCAAAAATTTTATCAATGCAGTGCTCTGGTTGGTGGAAGAAGAAGTGGGGAAAGGTTAAGTGGTGAAAAAGAGTGTGTGTGTGTCTCGTATTGGAGAGACGATGCAGTGAGTGTGATGGATTACTCGCATTCTTCTTACAAGTCAGAAGAAGGGGTGGAGGTTCAATTTCATTGATTTGGACATGATTCATCTCAACACCCGTGCTTTTCAGAAATGCGAGTTCATCAGCGAAGATCTCCTCAAAAGTTTCATCTATACCCCGAAGAATAATATCATCACAAGGTGCGGGGTGATTTTCAGACTCTAAGAACAGTTCATAATCAGTGTTAATTGTTGACCCGGATATCTCGGTGGAAGAGTCCGTATGTGTATGATACATAATTGGGTCAAACAACAACATATGAAAAGAGTCAAGATCGGTATCAGGAGGATCATCAAATTCGCTGCTGTCGACATCCATTAAGTCGATAGAACAGACCTGAGCAGTAGGTTCGGAGGGTACACTTCCCAACTTGTAAATGTTCAGCTCTATTGACCTATTCCCGAAAGATAGGGTCATAGAACCATTACGACAGTTGATTATTGCATTGGAAGTGGCCAAAAAGGGGCGACCTAAAATCACCGGAATTTGATTCCGTGGGTTCGCTACAGGTTGTGTATCAATTACAATAAAATCCACAGGGAATATAAATTCCCCGATTTTTATTAACGCATCCTCCAGTTCACCCCTAGGTTTGGTGATTGATCGGTCAGCCATCTGGAGAGTGCAATGGGTTGGCTTCAACTCTCCGATACCTAGTTGCTCATAGACTGAGTATGGAAGCAAGTTAACACTAGCGCCAAGATCTAGTAGAGCACGATTGATGTGTTTTTCCCCAATAGAAATGGAAATAGTAGGATATCCAGGATCATTACGTTTCCTTGGTAATTGTTGGGGAAAGGCTGTGTCTACTGTTTTTACCATGAATATCTTCTTGGGCACTTGAGTCTTCCCCTTCCTAGTGCACAAGTTCTTAAGAGTTTTTGCATAGGACGGAACTTGTTGGATGGCATCTAGGAGAGGGATGTTGATGTTGACTTGCTTAAAAATGTCAATGATCTTCTCCATATGTGGACTCGGTGTGTTTGCCCTTAACCGATTAGGATAAGGTGCTTTAGCAATAAGCGCTGGGTCCATCATAGGAGAAGGAAGTGGGGGTAGACATGATCCCAAAAGAGGAGTGGGGATCGTCTGTGGAGAACTAGAAGAGATGGGCTGAGGTGGCGAGCCTTTTGGGAAACGAAGAATAGACTCGCAAGAAGGTGGTGGGGTAGAAGAACTGGGGTCAGAATTAGAAGTGTGTGTGTGAGGAAAGGTCTCAGCCGGGGTGTTATTGATTGATTTATCAGTATCATCAAACTCTTCCCCAACGTGATTGTCAAGCACTCTTCCAGATCTCAACGTGATTGCATCCACATGATGTGAATAGCCAGGATTGGGTAAAGGTTGAGCTGGAAATTTCCCTTTCTCTCTTGCACTCATTTCGGCTCTTAATCGTGAAATTTCTGCTTCCATCGATTTGATGCTCTCAGCTTGGGACGCTGAGTTTTTCTCAATTTTATCGACAGAAGACTTCATTTCAGCCGAAACTCGCATGATATTTGTTAAGACCAAATTCATTCATTGTGCAAATGAATAGGATTCATCAGTCCCAGTCAACTGCAAAGGACTAGATGGTGCAAAAGTGTTGACCGGATTTTGAAAATTTTGTGCTTAAAAGGGGTGCTGACTCAATTGTGGTGGTTGCTTTTGTGGTGGAGGGACCCTTTGGAATTAATTCGGGTTTGGAACCGTGTTTTGAGATTGTGATTGGTTCCAAGCAAAATTAGGGTGATTCCTCCAACCCTGATCATATGTGGAGGAAAATGGATCATTTCTATGTCTTTGAAATGCGGCATTGGTATGCTCATGACCTTGAAACGGACATTCTTCCGTCAAGTGAGACGGATCAGAACAGCAGCCACATACAATTTTGGAGAGTGATATTTGACTTAGGGTGGCGGCTAAAAATTTGTTTTCCATAGTCTCGAGTTTCTTGTGTATAGCTGCAATGTCAGCTCTAACTCCTATGGAAATATCATTGCCATCCCTAGACGATTGACTCATACCCTCCCACTGTAAAGATTTTTCAGCGAAATTTTCTAGGAATTCTCAGGCTTCCCCATCATCTTTGGTCATAAAGTTGCCTTGACACATGGATTCAAGGGTCTGTCTTGTGTAAGGAGTAATGCCCTCATAAATGATTCGGCACAGTTCCCATCTCGGGATGCCGTGATGTGGACATTGGACTAACAGATCCTTGAAACGTTCAAGACATTTTGAAAATGTTTCATTTTGAAGCTGGGTGAATTGATAAATTTCGCTACGGACTCGAGCTGTCTTTTGGTGTGGGTAGAATTTCTTAAGGAATGCTTTGACGAATTCGTCCCAATTTGAAATGGAATGTGCGGTAGTGTTATATAGCCACTTCTCGGCTAAATCGCACAAGGTAAATGGGAGAAGACGAAGACGCAAAGCATCCACAGACAACTGTGAGGTACCCATCATTGCGCATACATTTTCAAATTTCGTGATAAACACGTATGCGTCCTCAGACTCGAGACCGTGAAATTTTGGTAGAAGGTTGATGTATTGGGGTTTAATCTGAAAATTTTCCCCGTTGGCTGGTGGAATGGAAATACAGGTGGAAAGGGGACCTCGGGTAGGATAGCACCTCTCTTGGAGAGAGATGCGAGGTGGATTCTGCGCACCAACAGACGGCGGCAGGGTAGTGGTAAAGAAGTTCGATGGAGATGGATCCATCGATGTGGGTGTGGTGGTGGGTAAAAGAAAGGTAAATGTAGAAATGCCGACTTTTGGGTCGATCGGGGGACGCGGACTAAACAGGCACTAGAATCCCGTTGTCCAGCCTATCTTGTACTAAAAAGGGTTAGTACAAGTGGCAGCGTGAATTTATAATTAGGGGAATGATGAATGAATGCGGTGTTTGTTTTGAAAATTGGACGGATTTTTGAAAAAATGATGCAACACAACAAATGCAGCACACAAAACCCTAAAATCTAGTGGTCACCTAGGTCCGGCTCTAGACCGCTCCTAACTGCCAAAAGACAAGTCGCAGGATAGAATCCTCCATTGCCTCTTTGTCCCCCTGTGGCCAGGTAAGTGTCAGGTAAGTGGGAAGGTACTCCACTACGTAAGTAGTGGGCCTAATTAATAACCACTAGCCTTCGACACACTTGCCTTAGACACCACAAGAAAACGTGGATAAACAATGGATTACCCATGGCCTTCTTCTGTCCTAAGTGAGCGCGACGGTCCTTAGAGTCATCTTTAGATATTTTTTAGTTAATGAGGGTCAATGCGGATGCAAGTTTGTGATTTTTGGGGCTTAGGAAGGGTAATGAACTCCCCACCTAATCTGGATTTGGTCGTGCCCCTTAATATCCGTATTAATATGCAAACAACCAAGAATCAAAAACACGCACAATTTAATTTTGCTATTTTGCGCGGCGCTGCGATTATTTGCAAAGAAACCTGCAGTAAAGTGTTAATTGGAGCTAAAAAGAGGAGAGAGAAGAAGGTAAGAAATCACCTGAGGAATTTTGGTGCAGAGATACCTCAAGGAGGCCGCGGTTCCGCCGCAAATCGTGGCTATTGCCGCCCTTCCGCGGGCTTTTGATCAGTTCACTGCTTCAAAATTTTACAGAAAGCTTATGTTGGCTCTCTCACCTCTCTGGAATTTTCAGAATAATTTTTCCCAAGCTCGAATGATTCCAGATTTCCTCGCAATCAAATCACAACACACGTATTAGTGTTTGCACGAATTTAGATCTAAAAAAAATTGTAATGGAATAAATTTTTCAACTCAAATTTCAAAATATGAACAATTAGCGCACTATCCCCGGCAACGGCGCCATTTGATTGATGATTTTTGTTGTGTTTATCAAATGATCCCCGGCAACGGCGCCATTTGATTGATGATTTTTGTTGTGTTTATCAAATGATCCCCGGCAATGGCGCCATTTGATTGAAAATGATTTCCAATTGTGTAATTTGAAAATATGTTTTTAGAAAATTGTAAAGAAATCACAACCAAAAATATTTTGACCGCAATCAATAACGGTGTCGGTTGTAGCGCGTTAGTAAGTGTGGATCGTCCACAGGGAAAGTGTAATAGTTCGTCTTTCAATTTAGATGAGTTGAAATTTTAAAGAAAAGAAAAGAAAACAATTCATGATTTATATTTGAAGCTCAAGAATTAGAAAATCTAGATCTAATAACAAGAAAAAGATAGAATCAAGAATTGATAGTTTGATGATTTTTCCAACTAAATATCAAGAATCGAAATGAGACTCGTAGGAATTGATCGGATCTATAGATGTGATGTAATCTTACAATTACGTATTCTTATCCTTCAATGGATTGATACTAGATCGATGATGATCGACCGAGAATTAGGGATTTCTTATGAAACTAGGGTTTCATCTTATCCCTTGTTCTTTCGTCGATTTCATTCACATTCTAGCCTCTAGTAAATTCAAGAAACGATCGTAGATCCCTAATTTCGAGCGATCACAATCAAGAAAGCATCGCAACGAAACTAGGTCATCGATTCTTGAACTTGCTAGGGTTTACAAAGCTCGTAGGATTCAAGAATCGTATTAAGATTTGTTACATCATCATTCTATTGATTGTCTCGACTCCTTAACGAGCGGAGTTTTACTCAAACATCACAACAAGAACCACAATCACAAATTGAGATCTAATCATCATGCAAGAATTAAAAGAAAGCAAGATTAAAGAATTTCACCTTTTATTTATATCAACAATTTCGTTACAATCGCTCAAGAACTACAAGAGGAAGAACTCGATCGTCGATTTGGCTTCGCTCGTCCCCGTGAGTCGCGGATCGGCTTGGATCACTTGCCCGATTGGAGATCGGCTCCGCTCCTAAAAGGTTGAAGGCTTCTCGCTTGATTGGTACTCAAGATCTTGAATTTGGAGTGGAATTAGGGTTAGGGTTTCGCACAAGCCTTGTCACTAGACTTGTGGAAGAAGATGAAGAATTAGAGATTTAGGAATATCGAAGATTAACCTCAACCCTTAGATCTAGGCTCCTATTTATAGAACTTCAAAACCCTAGATCTAGGAATTTAAATTTGAATTCCCTCCAAAAGTTTGTTAGCAAGATTTGAATTTCCCTCCAAAAGTTTGTTAAGGAGAAGCTTCTAGATGTGATTAGTTAGGAGGGAGCTTCTAGAAGAGGTTAGTTAGGAGCTTAATTAGGATTAGCTTAATTAATCATCTTTTGCTGATCTGGCAGAAGCTTCGAGGGTTTTCTGGAGATTGAAGTATATAAAAGGAATGTGGGCCCAGAGATGAGAATTTTGCACAGAAAATGGCGCGCTGATCTGACAAACAGCCGCGGAACCGCGGCCCAAGCCGGCTCCCGCCGCGGTTCCGCGGCGCTTTAGGGGCTTTAGGGCTTGAAATTTCTTGTGCTGTTTTGGGCTGAATTTTGGGCCTTTATTTGATATGTAGATTTTTATATTTCCTTTTGAATTGCTACCAGATCTGAAATCATTGAGTTGGCGTATTTTTGATCAGCTCTTCTGGCTTTGCTCCTGCAATTTCCTGCACAAATCTCGACACAAGTGTTGCGCAAATACAGAGATGATGCGATGCCATGAAATACAGTCAATTTCCTTTATAGTGCCGGTTTTAGAGTATAACACATGTAATCTGATATTTCAGGACTGTTTTGCTAATATATGAAATATGAATGCCGAACACTTATAGATGAGTGCAAAAGATAGGAAAATTGCTGTGTTAAAAATACATTATTTTCGACTGATCACTTATCGCCAAGCTTCACGGGCTTCTTCGACTTCTTTTTCTTCTTCTTTGAAGATTTCGACGGCTGGTTGTGAATGCTTGGGCCACCTCCATTGATCTTTTGAGTTGGATGAGGTTTCAACATCCTTTCAATGATCTGCGGCTCCAACGGGTTCTTCCACTTAATCCCCGGGCATGTTTGAAGGTCGTTCAGCATCCTCTTTGTTTTGGCTGATAATACCACCTCCCAAGGAGCTTCTTCAACGACAGAGCATGTTGCCCCCGGCGTATTCATTCCCTTAGAGGTATGGGGCTGCGGTGGATTCACCTTCTATTTGTCAGACAATGCGAACTTACCCTATCGGTACTGGTCTTCAAGCCAATTCTTGAAGTCGTAGCAATCCTCGATCGGGTGACCCAGTACTCGATGATAAGGACAGTAGTTGGGCTCATTGACATCACTTGGTTGTGACAGACGTTTTGGATCCGGTAGATTTATGAGTCGGTTGCGCAACGCCAGCTCGAACAACCTTCTCGTTTTATCTCGGGGAAACGCGTAAGGACGTCCGATTCTCTCCTCAAGGGCTACGTACGGGCGCATATTATTTTGACGAACGACCGGCTTCGAGTTGTTCGGTTGCTGTTGAGCATTAGCGACCACGATCGCTTTCCCCTTTCCCTTCTCATTTCGGGAATCCGGCTTTGGAAGAGGAGGTTTATGGCCTATTTGATCCATTTGCGCCAGCTTGTCGATTAGTGCCCGGAAGGTGGTCGGCTTGAAGAACATCATAAATTGCGAGATGGTTGCTTGCGGATCAAAGGTTCCCACAAACATTCCCACTGCAGGAGCTTCTTCTATGCGCTGCTCGCATTTTGACCATAAATTGCGCCGCCGTATAGCATATTGGACCCATGTCTCGCCTGGCTTCACCCTAGCGTTAATCAGTGCCGTTATCGGGGTGCGCTCGCTGGCGCTTGCAAAACGCTGAGTAAACAACAGCTCCATCTCCGCGAAGGTCTTGATAGAGTCGTTCGGGAGCTCAGAGTACCACTCGAACGCCGTATCTGATAAACTTCCAACAAACTGGCGAAGCAACAGTTTATCATCACCGCCGGTGTTGCCGCAAAGTGCCCTGAATTGGGCAACATGCTGGTGGGGATTGCCCGTCCCCTTATAGACATGGAACTTAGGAATTGTGTAGCCCGGCGGATACTTGATCTGGTCGTACCAGCTCGGATATGGTCGCCCTGTTTTTACGACCTGACCGGCTGCTTCGGTTGCATGATGAACCCGTATTTGTTGGGCTATATACTCGTCCAAGTCAGCTTTGGAGATTGTCTTCTCCTTGGCTGTTGACAGTGCCGATGGAGGATTTGACGTTTCTCCCCTATCGTCTTCAAGGACGATCGGGGGATCTTCGGCCGGAAGATCCTGCTGGATCATCATCCCTACCATGTCTTGGAACAGGAGGCCCATACGCTTTATGTTGGCTGCTTGTTCAGCAGCCTCTTTGTCCTTCTTCTTTAATATTCGTCGAAGGAATTCGGCGTCGGTTTCTTGTTCTTGGCGTTCATCTGAAGACGTTTCAGGGCTTTCTTTTGGCCCAGTAAGTGCGGCCATCGCGTTCATCATCTCTTGGAGCTTTTGCTGTTGCTCCTGAGCTTTGGTCATCGACCGCGTAAGTGGTCTATGACCCGTCGAAGCGCGGCTATCCTCCTTTCCGGAAGCCATATAAACTGTATGAACTATTATGCCCCCAGACTCAGGGCGTTTAGGTTCACCACCTTTGGCATCTGCCGCGAGCGCGAGGGTTTTCTCCGGCCTTCTTCTTTTGTAGGCCGTTGAAGTGGAGGGGGCCGTTGCAGTGGGCACCCTGGTGATTGTCGTCCTTTGCTGTTTAAGAGGACGATCCTTTTCTTCTTGCACTTTCGCCTTTTTCTGTTGACGAGAGTGATCTGGGTCAATCACGGAGTCTTGAACCCTCCGCCAAACCTTGTATATTTTTGAGGATAGCCGTTGAGGGGCTGCTCCTGCTTCGTTTCCGGAACTCTCTCCGCAGGTGGAGGAGATCTTTTCAATGTAGCGGTTGGAGAGTTCTTACGTACCCTCCTCAGCAGTTCAAAGCTGTTCCCAGTTGGAACAGCAGCGTTGACTTCCACCACTGGAGCCGGTGGAGTTAGCCCTGAAGGGGAGTTGCCCCTACCTTCCTCACTCGTCGCCAATGGCGACGTCGAGCATGACGAGCCGTTGGGACTGGCTCGGAGATAGAGACAGCTTCTTTTTGCCCCCTGTCTGAATGAGGCGCCGCTGGTGTTAACCTCTCAAAGACTGAGGTTGTCCTTTGAGAGATGATATTCAACCTGTCGAAGACGGATCCTCGTGCAGGGGCAGGAGCAGGAATAGTCAGTCTTGAAAAGACTGACTCTTTGACAGGGGAAGCCGCCTTGACGACTTCTGAAGCAGCGGTTATTGCCTTCCTTGGAACAACCACCTTAGAGTTCATAGGCTTCCTAGCGGGCCCCTCATAGTTCTGATCCAGCCTGGCGAAGACGGAAGCTATTGATTTGGTAGTGGACGACCCGTTGACAGGGGCCGTCGTAGCAGTGAGCCGGTCGAAGACCGACTTCTTGTTCGCTTCTGGTGCAGACATTGGCATAGAGAAGCTTGCAGGTGGGATCATAGTCCCGAAAAACAGGCCGGTGGTGGCCTGGGTCACCTGTTCTACCGGCAGAGCGAGGAAGGAGGCCTCTTGAGGCCCATATGCTATGCCTCCAGGTGAGGTGGAGCGTCCGTTGCAGTGGCACTTCGAGCAGTTCATGAAGTTAGAGACCATTGATGCTTGAATTCTGCGCCAGGCAAAAGACCAAATCTTAGTAACTTGAAATCCAAAGGCAACCGTTAACAAACCGCGATTCGTTCGCGAAGACGACACATGAAGTGTGGAGTGGAAAGAGGAAAAGGTCCCACCGGGCGTGCCAGAATCTGTTCCCCTCCGAACACAAGGACGCGACCGCGCAGGTTTCGTCTTGCCTGATATTCGGGGCAGATGCTATTTGGTTTTATCCGTCCACCTCTCCGAGGATGCCAAGTTGATTTATGGCACCGTGTATCAGAGGTTTAGACGGATACGGCCGATTTAGCAGACTTCGTCAGATTCCCCCTCATGGTGAGGGGGTTTTGATTGTGGGGACGCTCTTCCCTGCAGGCGCAAGCTCCTGCAGTTAATTACGCTACCACACCGTGGTAGCAACTTTCTCCTTCTCCATAATTTCACTTCGTGTCGTGTGTGTTTGTTTTGTTTCTGGTTGCCCGTGGATTGTATACGGAGACTAAGTTATGTCGTCGCCCGTAGGACGTGGATTAGTCTAAATCCGTATTTACTTAGATTTGGATTTGGTGTTTTAGTTTAAGGATACGTTAGCCGTGTTGAGGCTAAGATCAACTTAAACGTTCGTTAAGGATACGTTAGTCCTTTTTGAGACTAAGATCAACTTAACATGGTGATCCATTTAATATATGGCCGTCGGGACTCGTCACCTCTCTGACGTCGTTGAAGGATTACAACGATAGGTGTCAGAGGAGTTCGGAGATGTACCCTTGCACCGAAGTTGACTAGGGAATATATAGTCTATTTGAATATTTAAGGATACGTTAACCGTGTTTGGGGCTAAGATTAACTTAAACGGGATCGTTTAGATCCGATAAAAGAGCATTTGGAGGCTCTATTGTTCCAGTTTAGGGACGTAGTGGTCCGTGTTCCAGTTTAGAGACATGGGGGTCCATTGCCAGTTTAGGGACGTGGTGGTCCGTATTCCAGTTTAGGGACGTGGTGGTCCGTCATTAGTTTAAGGACATTTCGGTCCAATATTAGTTTAAGGACGTTTCGGTCCAATATTAGTTTAAGGACGTTTCAGTCCAAATTGATGTGTGGTCGTCGGGACCCGTCACCTCTCTGACGTCGTTGAAGGATTACAACGATGGGTGTCAGAAAAGTTCAGAGATGTACCCTTGAACCGGTCGTAAATTGACTTAGGGAGCAGCTGTGCTTAGTCAATTTAATTTGAGGACTTATGGCCATGACTGGGCTAAGTCCAGTTTCAAGATTCTTTTGTCTTTGGCTTATTGGACCTGTGCTAGGCCCTTGACCGTTTACTGTATTACTTTTCTTTATTTTGGTTAGGCTCTGCCCCTTTTTTAAAATGCATAGCATTTTTTATTAGGCATGTTAGGCCTTTTAATTGGGCTCTGTCCCTTTTCTTAATAATGCAGAGCATTTTGATTAGGCCTGTTAGGCCTTTTAATTGGGCTCTGTCCCTTTTCCTAATAATGCAGAGCATTAAATGAGCGCAAGCGCTCATGGAGGTGACACATGTCACGTTCTGATGAGCGCAAGCACAAAAGCGCAGTGCGCTGCGTCGGTGCGCTGCGCTTTTACACTGCCGACACGTGGCGCTTCCTGGCGGCTTGCGCAATAGTGCAGTTTTGGCAAGTGTTGGGCACTGTTCTTATTCTTTTGGATCAATTTTAGATCAAAGAAAACAAGTTTTTTCTTGTTTTTTAAAGAACCAGTGGTTCATAAAAGAAGTGCAAAGCACTGTTATCTTGAGAATCTTTTAGATTCAGAACCACTGGTTCATAAAAAGAAGTGCAAAGCACTGTTTATTATTTATTTTTCTTTTCATTAAAGATCCTTGGTCTTGTTCTCAGATCAATGATCTGTTCATAAAAGAATTTTCTCTCTTTCTAAAGGTTTTTTACCTTTTTTTTTGTTCTTGAGGAATTCTCTCCAATTCTTCAGAGTTCTCTCTGTTTGATTTCTCACAAAATGTTGATGCCTTTGAATTGAGGCCTAGGGTCTTTTTTATAGTGCCCATAAATTGGTTAATTTTGTTAAAGAGATTTTTCTCTGAGTGATTTGGGGAATTTTCCCCACCGTTGGATCTTTGATCCAAGGGCTTCTGTTTTACAGAAGAAAATCTTCTTGTTTTAACAAGAACAGAAAGATTTCTTTAAAATCTTAGTTCTGTTTGGCGCAAATGCCCCAGCGCGTGACACGTGTCAAGCAGCGCAGCGCTTGCGCAGTTGTGCTTGCGCAACTGTGCAAACACGTGTCGCGCAGCGCAATGCTTGCGCGACTGTGCTTGCGCAGCTGTGTTTGCGCAACTGCGCAGACACGTGGTGCTTGCGCAGTTGTGCTTGCGCAACTATGCTTGCGCAACTGCGCAGACACGCGTCGTGCAGCGCAGCGCTTGCGCAACTGTAGCGTTGCTTCCTTTTGTTTTTTTAATAGAGCTTTGCTCTGATTGAGCGCGCCTTTTTGGGCGCTGCGCTGAAGTATCAGCGCCTGACACGTGGCGTGTTGCGCACAGCGCAAGGAATTTGAAGCGTTGCTTCATTTATTTTAACTTTAATTTTCACTTCAATTTTCAAAATAGAGCTTTGCTCTGATTGGGGGAAACAGAAGCGTTGCTTCATCTCCCGCCTTGGAATTTGAACAGTGCTTTGCTCTGATTGGGGGTAAATAGTGGGTACCCTCTCAGACCCCCCATACATACATTAATTTCATACTCTTCACCTCCGTGAAGATTCGGGCAGGTTTCGAGTTCATTTCGACACCCGGATTGGCTTAAAACAAATGTTTTTAGGACTTTAGTAAACTAAATTTTCAAGTGTTGGAAAATTGGAAGTGTTTGCTTAAAACGGAATTCCAAAGTCGTGGTTTTCTTTACTTACTTTTATGATGCGTATATGTGTTTTTAAATGTCTTCTAATCGCTATCGTCGATTAAAAGGGGTTGCACATATCTTGTGATATTCGTTTGGTAATAGTTTGATGGATCGTTGTGTGAATGGCCCAGTGTGAATTTAGATGTTAGATGTGAGTGAATAATGTAATTCATGTAATAATTGATGTATATTCTTTTATTGGGGCACTTCCGGGTTGAGGATGGTGTCACCGGCTATATATTATATTTTTTCTGCAACTAGGATTGACCCACGGAAGAGTGCACAAGCCACCGGGTTCTAGAATTCAGAGGGTGGCCATCTCGAGGAGTCAAGATCCGGGTCACCCAATTCTAGAATTGGTGGGTAGCTTGCCGCACTCGTAGGGGTCTAGGACAGTTCACACGACCGTGGAGGATTGTGTTTCATAGGTGGCTCGATAAAATGCAAAGTTCCTAATTGATCTATTTTTCTATTCTCTGTGATGTTGATATCTGCTTGAGATTCTTATCATGCCTCTGATGAATGGTTATATATGTATGTATGTATAAATGTTGTATATGTTTTGTATCCGCGCTAGCCCTGTCCCCGCTCTGCCGGTAGTTAAGTAACCTAATAGTGTATAACGGTGCTCCGTGGAGAATGCGGATGGCATATACGTACATTCTATTTTCGTTGTTTTCTGGTGTAATAGGTTTTATATTGATGGGACCGCATTAATCTTAATTAATGCAAGAAAATAAACCTAAAAAGATGTTGTTGGAACAATTTGAACAATTTGAAAAACCACTCGGTTCTTTTCAAAACACTCGTTTAAAAAGCGGAGCTTGAACCACTCCTTTTCAAAGCTATCGTTCCTTCAACGATATCAAATTCATTACGTTCAAAGTTTTCGCAAAAACCAGCCGTAGCCCTCCGTCATTTCAAAAAAGTAGCACATCGTATTCATGCTATGTTTGTTAGCCTTCGTCAAGGCATAGTGAATGGTAGCGGTGTGTTTCTTATTTATAGCATAGATAGATGCATTAGTTTAGGACAGTCGTACAACCTTATTGGGCTTCATCAAGTGCGAGTACGGTTGGGTATAAAGTAATCAGGATAATGACGGGAAGAACATGACTTGCGTCTTATGATCTGTTGGCCTTCGTCAAGGTCATAAGAGCTTGGGACAAAAACCATATCGGGAGTTTTAAATATAAAGGAAACTTACAGATTGAGCATACCTTCTGGAGTGTGGTGACTAGAGTAGCTTCCATCTAGGTCATCACACGATGATAGTTGGATCCCGATCCCAATGATAAGTAGGATTACTCTTGGGAGATATTTTTCACTTCACAATTAGCTAACCTATTAGGTGTCTAGAAAGTGTTAACGGGGCTACGCCTCTGCGGAAACGAGGTTTATTTTAATTAGATCCGTACGAGAGCACGGGGAATCTCTCTCGGAGTACCAACAACCACATAGCGGAACGGTTAGCGAACTTGTAAAGTGTAAATGATCCCGGCTAATTCTCTTTTTAAGGTTTGATGAAGAATTCGATGAAACAGTGGGAGCGCAGGAGAACTGGAAGAAATTCCAGAACCACAAACTACTGCTGAAGACTCAGTAGAACCTAAGGTTTCAATAGAGCCTGACGAGCCGACGCCACTCCGTCGATCTAATAGGCATTCTTATCTGCCTAAGAGATACTATGGGTTTCTCGTAGACGAGGATCGATATGATTGTATCATCGACGATGATGAGCCTACTAGTTTTCAGCAGGCTATCATGAGTAAAGACTCGGTGAAGTGGCTGGATGCTATGAGATCCGAGATGGAATCCATATACACCAACAAAATATGGACTTTGAATGTTGCTCCTTATGGGGTAAAACCCGTTGGATGCAAATGGATCTTCAAAAAGAAAATTGGTGCAGATGGACAGGTGGAAACTTATAAAGCAAGACTTATTGCAAAAGGTTTTCGTCAAAGACCAGAATTGGACTATGATGAAACCTTTTCTCCAGTGGCTATACTTAAATCCATTCGGATCCTACTTGCTATTGTTGCTCTCCATGACTATGATATCTGGCATATGGACGTGAAAACCGCTTTTCTAAATGCAAATTTAGAAGAGTGCGTTTACATGGATCAACCAGAAGGTTTTTTAGACAGTGGGAGCAGCGGAAAGGTGTGCAAGTTGCTTAAATCCATTTATGGATTAAAGCAGGTATCGCGGAGTTGGAACATGTGTTTTGATGAGACGGTCAAAAAATTTGACTTTATCAAAAATGTAGATGAACCATGCATTTATAAGAAGATTGTAGAAGGAGCAGTCGTCTTCCTCGTATTATACGTGGATAACATACTCCTGATAGGGAATGATATCCTTATGTTATAATCGGTCAAACTCTTCTTGTCACAGAAGTTCTCCATGAAAGACTTGGGTGATGCCTCTGACATTCTGGGGATTAAGATCTATCGTGATAGGTCTAAAAGAATGTTGAGACTTTTACACTCCAGGTATATTGACACCATACTAAAGAGATTTAGTATGGAAGATTCTAAACGTGGTAATTTACCTGCTTGTCACAGGATCACCCTCTCTAAAGAGATGTCTCCAAAGACTGATGAAGAGAGAGATCGCATGAGCATTATACCCTACGCTTCAGCGGTAAGATCTATAATGTATGCAATAGTGTGTACCAGACCAGACGTAGCTTACGCACTTAGTGTGGTAAGCAGGTATCAGTCAAACCCAGATGAGAAACATTGGATAGCAGCAAAGAACATTCTGAAGTACCTCAAAAGGACTAAAGAGATGTTCTTAGTGTACGTAATGGGGACCTCTATGTGGAGGTTTTTACCGACTCTAGCTTCCAAAGTGAGAAAGATGACTCTAAATATGTCTTGGGTTATGTGTTTACCCTCAATAGAGGGGCGGTGTGTTGGAAGAGTTCCAAACATGACATCGTAGCAGACTCAACGATGGAAGCTAAGAACATAGCTTCTAACAATGCCGCAAAAAAGGCGGTCTAGATGAGAATGTTCATTTCTGAACTTCATGTGGTTCCATCCAATACCAATCCAATACCTTTGTATTGCAATAACAATGGGGCTATGGTTTTAGCGAAGAAACCAAGGTCCCATCAGAAATCCAGACATATCTTGAGGCGGTATCACCTGATCAGGGAGATCGTGGATCGTAAGGAGATCGAGGTTCGGAGAGTGGACACAAAAGACAACACAGCGGAGCCATTCACGAAGGCCTTACCTCAAGCACAATTCGAGCGACTGTTCAAGATGTTAGGGATGCGTTACGCAAATAACTGGCTCTTGTGCAAGTGGAGGATTATAGGATATGTATGCCCTAGAGGCCATTTTTTATAATGGATATATATATATACACACACACAGGACAATCTTGCCCGAAATGATAGTATGATATCCGGTTTGCATTTATCTTAACATGTGCGTATATTTTACAGGTTATTACATATTGCTTATAGATGTTGATAAAGCCCGTAGGATTATTGTTTGACTACCAGCGTTGTGATGGCGATCATTCTTGTGGGCGCTAGGTAGTCTATAAGCACATCCTTAAAATGTCCCTAGTCATAGGAATATCGAGACAGGGCATCGATATTCCAGAGTAGACTGGTGTATATGTTTCTAGACCCTGACGAGGGGCGATGGTTAGTCCCACAGCCATTGGTGTGTTTAACCTAAGATTGTATACAGGTGCTCATTGGGGTGGGTACACTGGACGAATTCGCCGATAACTGCTAGATGGTATTATACCTACCGTCAGATAGTAGTTCTCATACGGTATGTGTATAGATAGTCTATCGACTTGAGATCATCATTTGTCTCGTGTAAGTTCCCATTGTGCTTTGATTACTACACTACCACGGCTCTACTGAGTCGTTCAAACAGATTTTAGTTGGGTACAGTCCTAAGCCACATGGAGGCAGTAAGCGATTGTTAGAGATTCATCTCTCCCGGTATAGGGAGTTGATGTCGCACTGTGTTTGGTTGGTGAACACCATAAGCCCCTGGCCAGGACAGTTGAGAATTAGTGACAGATAGATCAGTAGTTTCTCGGATGGTCTTGACCCACACCAGCATAACTTATCGGGTTAGTGGGGGTCTGACGATAACCACCCCCAGACCCGGTATGCGATACTCTCAGACTAATAGACCGAACTGTACGGATATTGTCACGGTTAGGCTCAGTAGGGGTTCAGATGAGTTTGCTCGTCGGCCTTCTTTTCGACAGGTACCTGAACAGCCGTTACGTACAGCTAATGCTACTGACGCGCTTGTGTTTAAACCCACTGCCAGCGTATTGTCGAGTCTTTAGAGTCCCACACAGAGGGTTTTCCTAATTCAGGTGAAACGATGTAGAGGCCGTATGTTTATACGTGCAGGGTTCCGATTAATTACGTGTACTAGTTGCGCGAAATTTAATCGGACGGATTATAATACTAGTGGGCTTAGGATTAAGCCGGCTTGTTAAATCTGATATTAATTTAATACTAGTATTATATTAGTAGTATTATTCTATCTCTAGGGTGTTCGTATTTTGGTACGAATACGGGTATGTATATACGGTAGAAAGTATTTTGTATTTATACAAAATACATTCTAGAAGGAGGACGCATCATTCATATATTAACCATTTGTTCTTATATTTAGAAATGAGGTGGAGGGTTATGTGGCAAATAAGAATAGTGTGAGACATGGATAATTCATTTGGATTTACTATTCAAGTATGGTTCCCATTTTTAATTGTGAAAAGATTTCACAAAAGAAAATGGTCACAAGTTTTTATACAACCTCACTTCATTTTTGATGCGCTCCTTCTCTCTCTTCTCTTCTTTCTCAACCCTAAACCTTTCTCATGTGTTGAGATACATAGTGTCTAGAGATAGACTAACAATTTGTACATCTTTTAAACAAATTAGATTGGCAAACTAGTTTGTTTAGTTGCTTTTTTTTGAAGTGGAAGCTTGAATCAGGAACTCTCGGGTGGATCGTTTTCGACGTGAGGAGGCCGACGACTAAGCTCGGTCCCGACCGTGAGGAGCTTAAGAAGAGAATTAAGAAGACCCGAAGGACACGGTCTCATAGGTATAAAATTCTATCATATTAGAATACAACGTATGAAATTTTGCTAGTTAGGACTTATGGTAGTTCGTGGATTAGTTGTCGATGTTGCATGCTTCAAAATCGTTTTTTGAAAATTCTGCCTCTCTATAAACCCAGTATAGTGTGCAACATTGACTTACACGTTAACCACCGCAGGAGTAGTCCAAACTCAAGGGTAAGCCCCAGGGGTAAGAAAACACGAGCCCGAATCACGATCAGTAAGAATCAGTATCATGATCAGAAACAATATCACGAAATTATGAAATATGCCAGCAGTGGGACTCCTAAGATTCCGTTGATCGAATTCACACTCGAACTACCCCACACCCCACGGTCTACATCAAGCACCGACCACTAATCTAAATACCAGTCGCTCCATGATAAGTCTACGCGAGAATTGAAGACAGGGTCTCCATTAAGGATGTCTCAACGGGTATCCAAGATAAGCGGACAGTTCTCGATGTCTTACCTATGACAATAATATAAGTGCTTTCATACCCGTCTCATTCCAGTTATAGTTACACTTATATATGTCTCATAGATATTGACAATGTAATAACTGAATGGTTCCGTTGATTGTGTATAAGTACGTGTCACTTCTACTATTCAATCATGCTTTTACACTAACGTACTTGCCACAGTCCAATCACTAATACTTATCACTCGGTAATGTAAAAATGGCCAATAGGGTTTCAATACAAACGGTCACTAAATAATGGGTGTAAAACAATCACGAGATATGATAGAAATGCATTTAATAAACGTTAACTAAATTAAGGAAAGCCGGTGTCATATAACTTGCAAAATTCATAATAAATCACACGTACAGAATTGAGCAAAACAATATAAAAGGCATATAAATTATATTTGATTATCTAAGCAGTAAAATTGGTTTCATATCAATAGGTTTTTCGATTAAGGAGTTATGTTCATTTTAGAATGGGTGTAAGCTGCTGGAATTCTAGTTTCAGAATTGGAAGTCCAATTTCAAGCGTAGTTTTCTATAGATTATGATCAGAAAAAAGGATTTATCCAGTTGAATAAAATTTATCCCTATTTTTTAGGTTTCCAACGCAATAAACGGATCATCAATATCTGTTGTATACAGGAAGATATGTTCAGTTTAATCTCAATGTGTATAAAACCGTCATTGCATAAAACTGCGGGACATGTCGACGATCTAAAATATATTTAAAATATCAAATGACAGTAAAATTGAATGAGACCAAAACTATAAGTTAGATTAATTAATTATCTACGTGACGATATAGGACTCCATGTATTTTTAGATTTATATAGGGATGTTCAAATGTTTAAAAACAAGTATTAACATAAAATATTGCTCTGAACTGCAGTCCAGAGCCGTATTTCTCTCACGTTTCCCATAGCATAACTTGTTTGTATTAAATAACTATTTATAGATGGTTAAAGGTTATCGATTTTTCTTCGACATGAGCCCTATAAATTCATGTTTCGATTTGTATTTAATTTACTATTAATTTTTCAACGAGATATGTATGGTGATATAGAGATTTAACGTCATAACTTGGGGACGTCATTTTGTACGCGAAACGTTGATGTTTTGCGCCCAAATTTCTACACGGTGTTCATTACTAATAAAGGAATTTATTGGTCAGAAATTCCGCTATTTTAAATAGGGTTTTCATTTAGGGTTTCATGTCGAACGCCTGGGTTTTATATGAGCATCAAACGAAACATCGGTTCTCATTAATCGATCCAAACTAATATTATTCAGTTGAATTCTAAAATGATATTGACATGGGATGGTAAACCCTCAATATAATCGAACTAAAGGGTTCGCTACAAAACTAATTGATTATCAATTATCGATGTCACGACACAATTTAGGAACGCGACCGGCACTTAAATCACGCAACGTCTAAAGGCGTGACGTAATTCAAGTAAGCCGAAAAATCCAGAAATCTAAACTATGTATAGATAGAGTGGTAAAAACATTAGTTTCAAAACATCACATCTCTTTTTAACATCTCAAGTTATTGCTTAAAAATTCGACAGCATCTCCTTTGTAAAAACTGGTCCAAGACGGATACAAAACATAATATATAAAAAGGCATCCCCAATTGGGAGCAACTCATGCCTAAAAGAGGAACACAACCACAGCAGATAAATACGACGCTGTAGGCGAAGAAATAAGCAAATAAGGAGTGAAAACAGTATCGCAACATAAAACAAAAGCCGGCTCACACGAGCACGACAACCAGAGTCACATAATATACAAACATCGAACCTCTCACTCTCATCTCTAAGTCAAATACATACAGGTGGTAGATGAAGAGTACTAGATACAAAATAAGATATACAAGTAGAAACATGTGGATACTCGCACAAAACCCACCTACAGAAATATCACAAGCTCCAAAATATAGCGATATCCACATGAATGGGTGAAATAGAGAGTCCTGCCATAACTACAATGAGGGTCAACCATGCAAAAACACTGTGGCACAACGGGGGTGAGTTGCCAACTCGTGAGTAGTAAATAACATCATATGAAATAATCGCAAGCAAGATGAAAAGCGACAATTTCTAACCATGCGTTCATAATGGCATATGTATTTCAGTATGAAATGCATCATAATTGTAATCAAGGTACAACATCAGGATACAACAACTATATAACCAGCGCATGTCATAATAAGAACTAAGTATGGGATTAAACAGAGTCATCCTCAATAATTCATAATAAGCCCTGAGTGTGTGATAAAACAGAGTCATCCTCAATAAATCATAATAAGTCCTCAGTGTGAGATAAAACAGAATCATCCTCAATAAATCATAATCATAGAAATCCGGTGTCCATCAACGACACCCAAAATCCCAATATCTCAGGCGTCGTCATTCTGATCGGCCCTCATATCCATCTCATCATATAACTCCAACGGTATCCTCCGGATATCCGCCGAGTTTCCAAACAATCGCCGGTAGGCAGTGCTCCCCCTGCCAGGCTCATCGTCTACTCTACGATCTTTTTGCTCCGGAGTACCTTACCGGGTCTACCATGTACCCGCAGATAGTTCCTCCTCACTCCTCGAATCGGGTATCACATAGCTCTGAACCGAGAAAACTCATGGTGGACACGAAATATCATATCAAGAGAAAACCACACTTTATAAATATTTCAAGTTTTCAAAATGTACTTTGCGTTTTCCCAAATCCACGAAACAAAAATCTCATGAAAACATCATATGAGATATAGCACTATAGCAATGTATGTATGCTGCTAACATGATACGTACTAGTACAATGAATAGTGTCTAACTGTTAATTACGAGTGTGGTACAATATAGTTATTCATGGCAATTTCTAAAGTGTGCATGACATGGCAATTACCAACGGTGTGTGTGGCATATAAATCAGTGCCCATGCAACATGAACCGTTAGTAATGGTGCAGTGCCCTATTAATGATAAGTCAATGTACAGCAGGTAATAGGATGTACAATATGATACTCATGCACAATCATAATATATATAAGCATATCGCGCAAGGTTATATCACTTGAATCTAGCCATCGGCGCTTAACGCCATACAGGCGACTCCCCCGTAGATGTTAAATCTACTCATCGGACGATCTCGAACTAAGTGAATCCGATCACCTTTTTCCCCTTCCTAGGTGCGTCCGAAGTCCCCGCAAGTGATCCTAGCATCGCACAAACCAAAACGAGTGAGATTAGTAAACTTTCCAATAACACACGGACACAAACGCCAAACCAACGAATCGACTTCCACAAGTTACCATGTGTTAGCTTAGCGGGCTAAACGTGTGCAGCGATATCCTAGACCAATCCTATAGTTGTTAAACGTACGAAACACCTAAACAAATGTCGGATAAATCCGCATCGTACATTATCGAAACGTTTGAATTATAGCAAAACGGTCCCAGATTTTCCTACATAAGTAATTAGAGAAAGTTGCATATACCATAAGCCTACAATTAACCCCAGAGACCTTACGACCAAGAATAAAACCATAACTCCATACTCTGGCCGCAAATTGCGGCCAGTAAGAATATATTTGTGGCTTCGACTTGAAGGTCTGGGCTCAGGTTTTGGGGGTAGGTTCTAAGCTTCTAAACTAACTCTCTGTGATGGCAACTTCACAAAATAACATCTGGGTTAAAAGCAGATTCGAACAGAACCCTAATTTTAAAAAAAAATACTATATTAATACTAAACTAAAACATTAAGGTATTTTAGTGAAACTAGTTAACACCAAAATCTTCCTTAGAGCCTAATTAAGGGTTTAAGATCATTATCTCACCAAAACTTGGGGAAAACCCTAGCCATGCAAGCTCCAAGACATCTCAAAAGGGTTAAAACATGCTTGGTTGAGGGTTTGGTGAGGTATGATAGTGCTTAGGCTCAAGGTTAGTGGGAAAATATTTTCAAGTAAGGAGAAGGATTTTTGGTGTAAGAGGAAGAAGAAGAGGAAGAGAATTGAGAGGGTGAGGACGAAAGAATGAGAGGGCATACAAGCTCCAAGACATCTCAAGAGGGGCTAAACATGCTCAGTTGAGGGTTTAGTGGGGTTTGATGGTGCTTAGGCTCAAGGTTAGTGGGAAAATATTTTCAAGTGAGGATAAGGATTTTTGGTGTAAGAGGAAGAAGAAGAGGAAGAGAAATGAGAGGGTGAGGATGAAAGAATTTGAGGGTGAGGATGAGAGAATGATAGCCATGCTCTCTCTCTCTCTCTCTCTCACACACCTCATTAAATGCCCCCCTCACCTCATGCCTTCACCCATGCCATCATATTGTATTCTTTTCCTTTCTTTTCTTTTTAAAAATAAAAATCTTTTATTACTTAAAATATATAAATATATATAACACGACATAATATGTTAAAGTGCCATGGCTAGCAAAGTATGGTTAACATCTTCTTAACCCAAGATCGGCATGCACATGTGTGTGCATAACCACAACAAGTACAAAAATAATTAAATAAAATATTAATTAATTATAATAAAATATGTGAAAAATAATTATTAGTTAAATTTATTAAAAACCCGCATTATATCGCTTACTTAACTCTAATCGCGTTTTAAAGGTGTTACAATCTTCCCCTCTTAAAGAAATTCGGTCCCTGAATTTAAATTCTTACTACGCGTGCCATTGAAGAGATGGGGAAACTTCATCCGCATCTCGCTCTCGGCTTCCCAGGTGACCTCTTCGCTGTTCGGGCCACGCCATAGAACTTTCACTGACGGTAAGACCTTTGACCGAAGTTTCTTCACCTGCCGATCCAAAATAGCTACCGACTGCTCGGTGAAAGAAAGATCGCGCTCCAGATGAATGGTCTGGTGCTAAATCACGTGAGAAAGATCATGAAGGTACTTGCGAAGTATCGATACATGAAATACGGGGTGTACCTCCGGAAAACTGGATGGAAGTGCCAAACGATAGGCAGCGGTACCAACTCGCTCAAGGATCTTGAAAGGACCCATATATCTGGGACTAAGCTTCCTTTTCTTCCCGAATCTCATCACACTTTTCATCGGAGAAATCCGTAAGAAAACATGATCACCCACTGCGAACTCAAGTCTGCGACGACGACAGTCGGCATAAGACTTCTCCCTTCACTGGGTTGCTCTCATCCTGTTCTAAATCAACTGGATCTTCTCCGTAGTCTCCTGAACTAAATGTGGTCCCAAAATCCTGCTCTCGCTGAGTTCAGTCCAACAGACTGGCGATCGACACTTTCTCCCATACAAGGCCTCGAAAAGTGCCATCTGAATCATCTCCTGAAAGCTGTTATTGTAGGAGAACTCTATCAAAGGCAAGTGGCAATCCTAACTGCCACCAAAATCAAGCACGCACGCTCGAAGAATATCCTCAAGAGTCTGTATAGTCCGCTCTGACTGACCATCTGTCTACGGATGGAAAGCGGTGCTGAAACTCAAAAGGGTACCCCAAACCTTCCTGAAGTTTCTGCCAAAGACGGCTGGTAAACTGGGTGCCTTTGTCGGATACAATGCATGTCGGAACGTCGTGCAAACGCACAATCTCATCAATGTACAGCTGAGCATACTGAGCAAATCCAAAAGTGATCTTCACTGGGAGAAAGTGAGCCGCTTTCGTCAACCGGTCAACAATCACCCAAATGGAGTCATACCCTCGACTGGACCTAGGTAGACCCACAACGAAATCCATGAAGATCTGCTCCCATTTCCACTCCGGAATGGGCAAAGGCTGCAACTCTCCTACCGGTCTCTGATGCTTAGCCTTGACCTGCTGGCAAGTTAGGCATCTCGAAACGAAGTCAGAAACATCTCTCTTCATCCCTTACCACCAGTAGATATCTCTCAAATCATGATACATCTTGGTGGAACATGAATGAACGTTGTATACCGACTGATGTGCCTCCTTTAGGATCTCGCATCTCAGCCCTTCGAAATCTGGTACACATAAACGAGTCCCAAATCATAGCACACCCTGGTCATCAATCACAAACTCCGAATCTCTTCCCTGCCGAACATGCTCCATAATCTCAGACAAACGATCATCGTCAGACTATGCCTCTCGGATACGATCGAGTAGAAGTGGACGGGCGCGGACATGAGCAAGCTGCCCTTCGGTGGAAGTGAACTCGAACTGTACCCTACTATCGCACAAGATCTGCCAATCTGTAGAAGACTGTCTCTGAACTACGCTCAAATTGAACAAGCTACCTCCGGGCCTACGATTCAAAACATCAGCTACCATATTCACCTTGCCCAGGTGATAAAGGATTTCATAATCATAGTCCTTTACAAGCTCCATCCAACGGCGCTGCCTCAAATTTAGATCCCGCTACTGGAAGATGTACTTTAAGTTCTTGTGGTCCATAAAGATCTCACACGACTCTCCGTACAAGTAATGTCTCTAAATCTTGAGCGCAAATACCACTGCGGCCATCTCTAGATTATGAGTAGGATAGTTCTGCTCGTGCTTCTTCAACTGCCGAGAAGCATAAGTGATAACTCTGTCATGCTGCATCAACACACAACCTAGCTCCACTCGAGAAGCATCACAATAAATAACATAGCCGCCTGATCCTGAAGGCAAAGATAGAGCTGGTGCAGTCGTCAAACGAGTCTTCAACTGCTGAAAACTATGCTCACATGCCTCAATCCAAAGAAAAGGAACTCCCTTCCGTTTCAGTCCGGTCAACGGTGCAGCGATAATAGAGAAATCCTGCACGAAACGACGAAAATAACCAGCTAAGCCCAAGAAGCTGCGGACCTCTATCACTGATACAGGTCTGGGCCAAAACTGTACGGCCTCGATCTTCTTCGGGTCCACTCGTATACCGTCTCTCGTAATCATATGACCTAAGAAGTAAACACTATCAAGCCAGAAAGCACACTTCGAGAATTTAGCAAACAGTCGGTGCTCTCTCAATGTTTGTAACGTAATCCTCAAGTGCTGCTCATGCTCCTCTCGACTTCTGGAGTAGACCAGAATGTCGTCAATAAATACAATAATAAACTGGTCAAAGAACGACCTGAATATCCGGTTCATCAAATCTATGAACGCTGCCGGCGCATTGGTGAGCCCGAACAACATCACCAAGAACTCATAATGCCCATAGCGCGTCCGAAAAGCAGTCTTCAGAATGTCATCATTCCGGACCCGCAACTTATGATAACCCGACCTCAAATCAATCGTGGAAAAATGTCCCGCACCTTGAAGCTGATCAAACAAATCGTCAATGCGAGATAAAGGATACCTATTCCGCACCGACGATAATCAATGCACAATCTTATACTGCTGTCCTTGTTCTTGACGAACAGGACAGGAGCTCCCCAAGGTGAAACACTCGGACGAATAAGTCCCCTGTCAAGTAAATCTTTCAACTGATCATTAAGCTCCGCCGGGGCCATCCGATAAGGCGGTATAGAAATAGGCCCCATGCCAGGGATCAGGTCAATGCAGAACTCGATATCGCGCTCTGGCAGCAATCCAGGTAACTCATCAGGAAATACATCGGGAAACTCTCTCACAATAGGAACCGGTCCAACGGGACCTCTGTGGCTCCAGTATCACGAATATATGCCAAGAATCCCCGACATCCTTTCCCCAAGAGCCGACTAGCGCAAATGGCAGAAATCAAACTGTGAGGGACGGCACTGCGGTCCCCCTTCATAACAAGAACTGACTCTCCCGGAAAATAAAACCCGACTGCCTTCTCACGGAAATCCACGGACGTATAGAAAGTAGCTAACCAGTCCATGCCGAGAAGAACGTCAAAGTCTAACATATCAAGAAGGATCAAACCGACGGACGAATTTCTATCTCCAATACGAATAGTACACGACCGAAACACATGTCGGGCGATGAAAGACTCTCCAACGAGAGTAATCACAACGAGCAGCTGATCTAACAAAGATGAATCTCGTCTCAACCTCGGTACGAAGTGTGTGGAAACATAAGAGTGAGTAGATCCCGGGTCGAACAATATGCGCACATCGAAATAACACACCGAAAGAGTACATGTTCAATAGCATTCGATGCCTGCGCATCCTGAGGAGTCAAAGCGAAAACTCGGCCCTCTCCTCTACCGGTATCCAGCTGTCCTCTACCTCCGCCACCCCGTCCCCTCTGAACAAGACCACCACGACTACGACTTCTCTGAGCATCGGTCTGGCGTGAAGTAACGACGGGCGTAAGAAGCAATGCTCTCTGAGGAGGTGAAGGTGGTAAGGTAACATGTGGAACTGATGCCTCGCCCTGGCATCCCTCGGTACAATCCCTGATGCGGTGATACAGACTCCCGCACTGAAAACATCCTGACGATGGCTGCTGACCCTGTAGGTAAGAGCTATATAACTGGCCTCGTTTCAAGCCTCTGCTACCACCATGACCTGGAAAGTATCTGCCGCGGCGTCTACCTAACTGCCTCTGAGCTGGTACACCAGTACGAATCCGCTTCGGTCCCAGAACGATCGAAGTCTCGGAAATATGCTCCTCTAGTAGTAAGGCTACGTCCATCGCTGCTGCATACGTATCAAAATGCTGGGCGCCAATAGAGAGGAACAACTGAGTATCAAGGCCTCGCATGAATCTCTTGACGCGTTTCTCTTTAGTATCCACCAAATAAGGAGCATATACGGATAGCTGGGTGAACTGGATATCATACTCGGCCACTGTCATACCAGGAGTCTGACGCAAAGACTCAAAGCTGTGAGCTTGGGCATCCCTGACGCTCTGTGGAAGAAAACAAGCAAGAAAAACCGTCGCGAACTCAACCCAAGTCATAAGAGGAAGACCTGCGGCTCGACCTCTCTCTATAGACTCGCACCAAGTCTGGGCAGGACCCTCCAGATGAAAACTAGCAAACTCGACCGATCTCGCATCGGAGCATCTCAAAGAACGACAAATCCTGGCCATCTGATCGAGGAACGACTGTGGATCCTCTGCTGCATCTGTGCCGGTGAAAACCAGAGGCCTCAGCCTCATAAACTCTGATAATGATACAGCAATAGTCTCGGTAGCGGTAGGTACAACTGTTTGAGCAGTAGGTACAATCACGGTCCCCGTAGTAGGTGGAACAACATCTGATCTCTGTGCTCGACTGGTCTCAACCAAATATCCCACCATCTGACGTAAATCCTGAATACTGGCATCTAGCCAAGCAATACGACCTGGAGAGGGTGGATCAATCTTCTCTTGAAGAATAGGCGTACCGCCCTGGTCAGTCCTCATCTCAGACGAGCCCGCCCTGACCTTATCTCTAGAGGCAGCCTTCTGGTCCCTAGTAGTCTTTGGCGGCATAGTGGCTGGAATAAGGAAACAGGATTCGATAAGAACATAGAAATCGAATCATGAGAATACATGGAATCAAGGAAAGAATTACAATCAAATATGTCCTATGGTCACTTAAGCGGAGTACCGTGTAGTAAGTATGCCGCGGAACATACACACGTTACGTCGCTCTGCTTAAGCTACCTACGCTATCATACCAAGGGTCATCCTACACTCCGAAAGGTAAAACCTAACGCTCTGATACCAACTTTGTCACGGCCCAATTTAGGAACGCGACCGGCACTTAAATCACGCATCGTCTAAACGTGTAACGTAATTCAAGTAAGCCGAAAAACCCAGAAATCTAAACCATGTAAAAATAGAGTAGTAAAAACATTAGTTTCAAAACATCACATCTCTTTTTAAAATCTCAAGTTATTGCTTAAAAATTCGGCAGTATCTCCTTTGTAAAAACTGGTCCAAAATGGATACAAAACATAATATATAAAAAAGGTATCCCCAATTGGGAGCAACTCAGGCCTAAAGGCGGAACACAACCACAGCAGATAAATACGATGTCGTAGGCGAAAAAAATAAGCAAATAAGGAGTGAAAACAGCATCGCAACATAAAATAAAAGCCGGTTCATACGAGCACGACAACCAGAGTCACATAATATACAAATATCGAACCTCTCACCCTCGTCTCTAAGTCAAATACATACAAGTGGTAGATGGAGAGTATTAGATACAAAATAAGATATACAAGTAGAAACATATAGATACTCGCACAAAACCAACCTACAGAAATATCACAAGCCCCAAAATATAGCGATATCCACAGGAATGGGTGAAATAGAGAGTCCTGACGCGACTATACTGAGGGTCAACTCTGCAAAAACACTGTGGCACAACGGGGTGAGTTGCCAACTCGTGAGTAGTAAATATCATCATACGAAATAATTGCAAGAATGATGAAAAGCGACAATTTCTAAGCATGCGGTCATGATGGCATATGTATAACTGTATGAAATGCATCATAATCATAATCAAGGTACAACATCGTGCTACAACAACTATATAACCAGCGCATGTCATAATAAGAACTGAGTGTGGGATAAAACAGAGTCATCCTCAATAAATCATAATAAGTCCTGAGTATGGGATAAAATAGACTCATCCTCAATAAATCATAATCATAGAAACCCGGTGTCCATCAACGACATCCAAAATCCCTATATCTCAGGCACCGTCACTCTGATCGGCCATCATATCCATCTCATCATATAACTCCGAACGGTATCCTACGGATATCCGCTGAGTTTCCATACAGTCACCGGTAGACAGTGCTCCCCCTGCCAGGCTCATCGTCTACTCCACGATCTTCTTGCCCCGGGGTACCTTACCGGACCCATCTTGTACCCATAGATGGTTCCTCCTCACTCCTCAAATCAGGTATCACATTGCTCAGAACCGAGAAAACTCATGGTGGACACGAAATATCATATCAACGGAAAACCGCACTTTATAAATATTTCAAGTTTTCAAAATGTACTTTGCGTTTTCCCAAATCCACGAAACAGAAATCTCATGAAAACGTCATATGAGATATAGCACTATAGCAATGTACGTATGCTGCTAATATGATGCGTACTAGTACAATGAACAGTGTCTAACTGTTAATTATGAGTGTGGTACAATATAGTTATTCATGGCAATTTCTGTAATGTGCGTGACATGGCACTTTCCAACGGTGTGTGTGGCATATAAATCAGTGCTCGTACAACATGAACCGTTAGTAATGGTGCAGTGCCCTATTAATGATATGTCAATGTACAACAGGTAATAGGATGTACAATATGATACTCATACACAATCACAATATATATAAGCATATCGCACAAGGTTATATCACTTGAATCTAGCCATCGGCGCTTAACGCCATACAGGCGATTTCCCTATAGATGTTGAATCTACTCACCGGACGATCTCGAGCTAAGTGAATCCGATCACCTCTTTCCCCTTCCTAGCTGCATCCGAAGTCCCCGCAAGTGATCCTAGTATCGCACAAACCAAAATGAGTAAGATTAGTAAACTTTCCGATAACACACGGACACAAACGCCAAACCAACGAATCGACTCTCACAAGCTACCATATGTTAGCTTAACGGGTTAAACGTGTGCAGCGACATCCTAGACCAATCCTATGGCTCTTAAACGTACGAAACACTTAAACGAATGTCGGATAAATCCGCATCGCACATTATCGAAACACTTGAATTATAGCAAAACGGTCTCAGATTTTCCTACACAAGTAATTAGAGAAAGTTGTATATGCCATAAGCCTACAATTAACCCTAGAGACCCTATGACCAAGAATAAAACCATAACTCCATACTCTGGCCACAAATTGTGGCCAGAAAGAATATATTTGCGGCCTCGACTTGAAGGGCTGGGCTCAGGTTTTGGGGGTAGGTTCTAAGCTTCTAAACTAACTCTCTGTGATGGCAACTTCACAAAATAACATCTGAGTTAAAAACAGATTCGAACAGAACCCTAAGTTTAACAAAAATATACGATATTAACACTAAACTAAAACATTAAGGTATTTTAGTGAAACTAGTTAACACAAAAACCTTCCTTAGAGCCTAATTAAGGGTTTAAGATCATTACCTCACCAAAACTTAGGAAAACCCCTAGCCATGCAAGCTCCAAGACATCTCAAGAGGGTTAAAACATGCTTAGTTGAGGGTTCAGTGAGGTTTGCTGGTGCTTAGGCTCATGATCAGTGGGAAAATATTTTCAAGTGAGGATAAGGATTTTTGGTGTAAGAGGAAGAAGAAGAGGAAGAGAAATGAGAGGGTGGGGATGAGAGAATGAGAGCCATGCTCTCTCTCACCTCATTAAATGCCCCCCTCACCTCCATGCCTTCCCCCATGCCATCATATTGTATTCTTTTCCTTTCTTTTCTTTTTAAAAATAAAAATCTTTTATTACTTAAAATATATAAATATATATAACATGACATAATATGTTAAAATGCAATGGCTAGCAAAGCATAATTAACACCTTTTTAACCCAAGATTAGCATGCACATGTGTGTGCATAACCACAACAAGTACAAAAATAATTAAATAAAATATTAATTAATTATAATAAAATATGTGAAAAATAATTATTGGTTAAATTTATTAAAAACCCGCATTATATCGCTTACTTAATTCTAATCGCGTTTTAAAGGTGTTACAATCGATATAGCTATATATATAGACATATACACCATATCATGTAACATTATTATTTCAATTAACTAATATAATAATTAGCATGAGTATGCAAGGAAAGGGGGTTCCATTTGCCTAGGGTCGCTAATATAAAAGCGAAAAATATACAGGTTTTGTCTCGATACACGAAATGGCGTGAGGTGGCGCGACGCGGAGCTTGACATAGTGCATGGCGTGGTGCGACATGGTGCGACACAGGAGTGGGTATAGGGGTGATGCGATCCTGGCACGGTGGTGGGAACGATGCATGGCACAGTGGTCGGCGAGTCGTGGTTCAAGGTTGGCACGAAGTGGGCACTGGACCAGGCACGGTAGTGGGCCCGTCGGTGGTGTAGTCTTAGCACAACGCTGGCACGGAAGTAGGCACGCAGGTGGGCTCAAACCAGGCACAAAGTGGCACTGGTGCGGGGCACGGCGGTCCAGGGAGGTGGGCATGGTGGCCTGGTCCAGTAGTAGTGCGGTGAAGCTCAGGCAACGGCATGGCGAGACGGTGGTCGGTGGCCTGGTGCAGCGGTGCTCGGTTGGGAGTTGAAGAAAATGAGCTCGGAAGTTGGGCTCGAGATGAAAGAGATGGGTTTATTGCTTGGTTGAGATGGAGTGGGGTTAGAGGAGGACGAAAGCGATGATGGTGGTGGTGGTGTCGAGAAGTGGTGGCCGGCGATGAAAGTTTGCAGAGGAGATCCGGGTTCCAGAGGGTAGAGAAATGGGTTGATGGTGGAAGGAAGATGGTGGTTCGATAGTTGTAACAACTCCAATTTCAATGTACAGAAAATTGTTTAAAAGTTAATGTACAATTGGGGTATTTGCAATCCTGTGTATACTATAAGTATTTGTTTTACTTTTGAACAGCAAGAAAGTACTTGTAGCATATTGGTAAAGCCTCACACTGCTGTGACGTAGCCCCTGTGATCGAATCCCCCCAGCCACATTATCTTTTTATTAAATTTTCTTTTAATCTTTTAGAAGCCCAAGGGTTTGCACGTGCACTACACGTAATATGTTAAGTTACAGATTAAATAAACATGTGCACAAGGGTATGTGAAGCGTAAGGGACACGTGGCAACGATCCAACCCTATTCCACCGGATTTCGACCGGCGAAATCAACAAAAAGCCCGGTAGCGCTGGTTCCCCCCGTAGGTAATGCTCTTATATTTTTGCCCGAGCAACCCTTGGTCTACCCCACTACCCCCATGTTGTTTGTTTACTCTGAATTTATCCAGAGAACAATAAAATGCCCTTTAAACCAATTTTTAATGCAAATTTTAATGCATTCTTTAACAATATAAACCCTAATTTTCCCTATAAATACCACACTCCATTTCACACAACCTCACTCAGAAATTCCCTGCCAAAACACTCAAAAATTCTCAAGTCCTTTTAGTGTGCAAGTGGAGTTAGCGAAGGGTGAAGTTCCGGCGACGTTCCAAAGAGATTCCGGCGACGAAATGATGCCCCGAAGCGTTCCTTAGTTTCCTCTCTCCCTTCTCTTGTTCAATAGCCAGTAAGTCCCTGCTCCCCCTCTCTTCTTCTACTTTAAAAACTTTCATTTCTAAAACCCGACGGAAGCGGAGTTAATCCGACTTCCGATTCGGTTTTCTTTAAAACTCTATTTTTCTTAATCAACAAAATACCATACTCTCACATAACTTTTAACAAACATTAAAAAACACTTTAAAACAAGTTTCATCACAAAATATTCTTTTATGCAATTTTTATTGTATTTTTACGGTAAAATACCACATACTCCATTTCCGACATAAAACAATATAAAACTTGTATTACCTTTAGATAACTCACGAGGTAATGACCTACCTCGTCACAACACACATGTTTGACATAGCACGATAAAGTTGTAACGACCCTAAATTCCCTGTACAACTTTCTGTGCAAATTTTTCAAAATTTAAAGAAAGGGGTATTTTTGCCTGAGCATAAGTTAAATATTTGTTTTGCTAATTAATATTAAGAAGGAGCTTGTAGCTCATTGGTAAGACTTTGCACTGCTGAACCAAGCCACCAGAGTTCAAATCCCATACCCCACATTATTTTTAATATTGTTTTATTTTAAATTTTTAGAATACCAAGAGTTTACACGTGCATATCTCACAAAAACCCCACTACACCCTGAAAAGTAACAGTACCGGAGGCCTAATGAACCGACGAGGAGTGCTCCGACCACCTGACTCGGCCGAATCGGCCGGCCGCCGCCGGCCGGACCGCCGAGTCATCAACATGGAAGATGTGTCATTTGGCCTCCCCTGTACACCTGCACACTTTAAAACTTTAGACCAGTAACAGAGACTGTTTAATACCCTATTTACTCTATTTTTATTACATTTTAATACAATTTATCATACTTTTTCATTTTAACTTTTCATCTACCCTAACCTTAGCCTAACCTTATAAATAAAACCCCTAAACACAACCCCCTCACCCTAAAATTCTGAGCAAACTCTCAAGAAATTCCTAAAAACCCTAGTGTGCATTTGAAGTGTAATACCCAGCCCCTTTTATACCAAAATTTGTATTCTGTTACTTTAGAATTCTATTTATTCTTAATTATAAATTATTTATTTTATTTATAATTTTATTTATTTTATTTATAAATTTATTTCTTCTAAACCCCATTTTCTTCTATCAATAAAACCCAAACCTTATTATATCTTATATTTTCCTTATCCTCGGCCCAAGTTAAGTGATAATGGAAATTGATTTTCTTTTATTTAAATTCTCGACCCGTTTCAATTCTCAGCCCACAAGGTTTAATTAAAAGGAATTCTTTTAAAAATCAACCCAGCCAAATTCCTTCAGGCCGTTTCATTTCCTATTTTTTTAAACTTAATTTCCTTATCAAAAACCCCGGCCCATTCTTTCTTTTCTCCTCTAATTTCCCATTTTTCCCTGGTCTGGCCCGTTTCTTCTTTTTCCCATTTAAATTTATTTTCTTTTCCTTGTGCAGGCCCAGCCCACTCTCCCCTCACCCGCGCCCGCTACCCGACTCGGCCCGCTACCTTTTCCTCCCCAACGGCTCCTTTTCTGCCGCCCACGCCATCGATGCCTCGATCCGGTTCCTCCGCCCACGCCCACGTCGCAACGCACGTTTCCTCACGACCCGCTCCCCAACGCTTCGCACCTCCTCTCTCCTTCACCCCCATCACTTTCCCTCATTCCTCACTCTCTCAACCCACCACGAAACCACTGCACACCCCTTCACCATAACCGAGCTCCTCTAACCACCATCATCGTTGGCAGCAACCGCCATCACCGACCACCTCATCCCTTCATCCACCTCCTCACCTCCCTCGTCTCCTCCCATCGCCTGCCCCGAGCTCCACTTGCATCCAACCCCCGCGCCCTCCACCGGCGCCCACGACGCCGACGAACCCCTACCTGCACCGACTACCTCATCACCTCCTTCGGCCGTCGGCGCCTCCAGCCTCCAGCCACCATCCGAGAACCCATCTCCTTCTTCCCAAACTCTTCACCACCGGGCCTCACCCTCGCAGCCCGACCTCGTCGTCGTCGTCGACGCCCCTGCAACTCTTTTCTCTCTCTGTGTCTCTCTCGCTACCTCTTCCCCTCCCTCCTTCTCACTCGCCTCTTCCAAGTTCTCTCTCTCTCATCTCTCTCTCTCTCTGCTTGCTCTCTCTCTCTCTCTCTCTCTCTGCTCTCTCTCTTTCTCTCTCTATATCTCTAACTTTTTCTCTCTCTCTAAATTCCCCCTCTCTCACTCTGCAATCTCTCTCCATCGGCCTTGACAGCATCAGCGACCCCCAGCCCCGACACCACCTGAGCTCGCAACAGCCCCTCCTCAAGCTCAAGCCAAGCTCAAGCTTAGTCGAGACTCGTCGTGCGTTTGCTACTCCGTGTCGGGACGTGTCACCACTGCCTTAACTGCCGCGCCAGCAGTTCACCGTCTCCAGGCAAGCATTTTACTTGCTTACATGCTATATATTCAAGTTACAAATTTAAATTACATAGATCGTAAAGTTACAATTTTAGATCAATTAGGTTCCATACCTGTTCGATGTGTGTTCCCAATGAGAATGCTCATCAAATTTGACGTAACTGGATGATTTTTATAGGCCCTTGTAGTGATGTATATCTTGTGCAAATTTCGCTGGAAATTATGACCGTTAACGACTAAAATGACTACCCCCAAGTTTACCCGTAAAACTGAAATTTTCTTGTACCTGAAAACCGTTAAAATCGCCATAAGTTGCATACACACTGGAACGATGCACTCGAGGGCTTAAATCGAAGCCGACTCGACGAACTATAATCCTATACAAGTTTCTATTAGTTTCTGTACTTAAAAGGTGACAAGATTTGGATCGGAGTGTGACTCTGGACTGCAGTCCAGAGCGACTCTGTTCATTGGATGCTGTTTCGTAATGAACACCACCCTGTTTCTAACTTGTGGGTTGCGGAACTCCACTGTTTATCATAGGTGATTCAGTTATCTAGACAACACAAGTGGTTTCATCCTGTTTCGTTATCGTTTGTTATTTAATCTGCAATTTAATAGATGTGGACGTATAACAGTCCAGAACAGATTCTGAGATGACATATTAATGTTAAACAGTGTATAACTCCTAACGTGCAGATGCGATTGAAGATCCGTCTGTTGCGTTGAATATCTTACTGAAAACCCTAGATTTCATCCAACTATAGCGTCGCGAAAATCAGATCCCAATTGGGATTAAAATGCGTTGCGAAACGGACTTCTGATTCTGAAACCGGATTTCCAGCCGCGAACGCTTAAAATGAAATGGCTATAGCTAATGATCGTGGAACCCGATTGGCATGAAACTAAATTCGATGGATAGATAACTGAACATACTAATTATTACCTGTTCATCATTTCACTAAATGGTAACCGTAAGATTTATGATAAATTGTGTAAGTGGTAGATTATCGATTCATGACATCCTAAACATGCTTTATATACGGTTCACGCATCATGTCATACACATGTCACTGCATTGATAACCTAGTGATAACGTGCATTACCCAGTGTTAGGTATTAGTGATGATTGTGGCAAGTACGTTAGTGTTCGTGTATCAGTGAATGAGTGGAAGTGATACGTACTTGTACACAATCAGTGAACCTTGTTATTATATTGCATTGTCGACGTCTGTGAGGCGCGTGTACGTGTGACTATAAGTGGTATGGGACACTTATGGAAGCTCTTGCACGGGTGTCACAGATAAGGCACCAGACACTGCCATTTATCTTAGGTATTAGTCGGGATGTGCTTGATGGAGGTCCTGCCTCCAGTTCTCGCGCAGACTTGTCACAGACCAATTGGTATTTAGGGTTATGGTTAGCGTTTGATGTAGACCACGGGGTGTGGGGTAGTTTGAGTGTGAGTTCAACATAATCTCGGGAGTCCCATGTCGGCTTATATATTTAGGGAGATATATGGAGATTTACAGGGTATGTGATTATTACCGTGATATACATGTTGGGCCCGTGGTCCCTTGCCCTTGGGTTCTACCCTTGGGTGGAGGACACTCGCGAGTGGTTGACTCTCACACTTGGACTGACGATAGGTTTAGTGACCTGTACAGTGAGACTTAGAGACTGATAGGGATACTGGCATTGATTTACCTTATTTACTGTGTTGACATACGTGGTATATTATTATACTGCTTTTACTGTTCCGCTGCATTGATTACTGCATGTTCATACCCATACTGCCATTGATCTACTGTTATATATATCAATTATCACTGTTAGAGTTGTCATATGATTTTATATATTATATTGCTATTGTGTCGCTCTGACGACCTGAGTATGCATGCTCAGTGAGAGGAGAAGATTTAGCCTGGATCAGGACTATACGTATATCACAGACACCTCGACTTGATATCCAGAGTTATATTCTTTTGTTTCCCCTCAGGTCAGTTCTTTACATCGTTTCATTCAGTTACTGCATTTCTCATTACCTGCGCATCATTTACTGTTTACCATGAAAAACTAGAAGCCGAAGTGTGACTACGGCAGGACATTTCCTTGACCGTAGGAGCATGGCTGGCCTTGTCTACCCCTCGTGTTCCGTATTTTGGGAAGCGGGGCGTGACATGGTTTAGTTGGTATCAGAGCCAGGTTTTGCTTCGATTGGGATTGCAGTTTTCCGTGTATAGCTTGGCAATCTAAGACATTCATTGGTCTAGGTTGTAAACTTGTCATTCTTGATCCATATTCACATCGTGTGTTCAGCTATACATTCGCTAGGGTTTCGGGTGACTTGGCAAGATTACGTGGTTGCAATTACACTACCGTACTCTGCTTAAGTGACTTAGAGTCATACAGTTGATTTTCCACTTGTAATGAATTTCATCACATCTGATATTTTTGAATCTTTGTCCAATCCTTATTATATTTGAATCTTATAGCTTGTGCCTTATATCATTCTCAAAATTACTGTTTCAGGATCTTGTCTTCCAATGACTTTTCCTCTATCTCCACTCCCCAGAATCAGACCGTTGAGATCCTGAGTGTACTGCAAGGTCTAAAGGAAGCCCAGGAGCGAACAAACGACTTGTTAGCTGAAGGACTGAGAAGGCAGATGAATCAGGCACCAGCGGGAGTCTTAAATCATAAAGGGATCCCCGTTAGGCGAGGAAAAGAGAAGAAGATGAAACGCCAATTCGCTTCCCCGCGACAGAAGCAGCAGAAGACCCTATGTTGTGGGTACTGTAAGAGGCTAGGACATCTTCAGAGGGATTGTCGCCGCGCTCAGGGGAAATGTCTGATTTGCGGATCCAGCGAACATCTTATCAACAGTTGCCCAAAAAGGAAGGAGCTACAAGGAGGAGACTCATCCACACTCCCCACTTCTGCCAAGTGATGATTATTGCGCAGTTCGAACTTTGAGAATAAAGCGGACCCAACACAGGATTCGACTCGCGTGACGAGAATGCAGCGGTCTAGCAATCAAAGAAGAACTTTCATGTTTCTAATTCCAGTATTATGTTGTCATCCTTATATAAATATTTCTTTCCTTTTGGAATCTTGTATCCGTAGAACTTTTAGTTGAATGAAATAAAAAAAAACTTTGAATCGTATTATATGTATCATTCTCTTGTCTTTTCCCCCTTATTCATACTATTCAATATCACAGCATTGTTATCCTGATTTTCGGTTCCTGCCCACCGCATATTTTTCTATACTTCGTACCCTGAACTATTTTCTTGATGTATTCCACTGTCTAATCATGACTATTTCTTTTCAGGCCATGGCCCACCCTGGAGCAGCGACGCATCTAGATGAGGATGCACAGTCATGCGTTTCCTTAGACCACACGCTGATGAGTTCTGACGATGAGATCAACGGTCCACGGGTCAATTACAGAAACAGTGATTCAGAGGACGAAGGAGCAGCCGCCCTAGAGTTTGACATAATAGGCGATTCCGACAAAGAGGAAGGAGACCCTGAAGAGAACCTGATAGAGGAAGACCCCGAGGAAGAACCAATAGAAGGAAATCCAGTGGAGGAAAACCCCATGGAAGAAAATCTCATAGAAGAGAATCCCATGGAATCGGACCTCGATGAAGAAGCTCCATCCGAGAAAGAAAGACCAGAAGATCAAGACCCTGCGGTGGAAGAACTCCCAATGGCTATACCTGCGAGGCGCTATGGAAATGAACGTCCCTACCTGAGCGCGCGAGCCTACCGCAACCTACTGAATCTCCACAATCGCAACTGACGGAATTTTTAGATGTTGTTTTCTCTGGTCACATAAATCTGTGTATAGTTTAGGGCCGTCTGTTACTTTTCGAGGGTGCCTTGTTTCAAATTGTCTTGAATGAAATAAATTGCTGAGTTCGCTAATCCTTCGATCTTCTTAATTCCCTTAATGCTTGATTATTTTTCTATACAATTATTTTCCTACTGATATCTGTTCACCCCTACTCCTTACATTGTTCTAACCCTCACTGAGATTAACTAGTACCACACCCGATCTTTTAGAGATCCACTCTTCATCCTCCGTATGTGCCTCGTTTAAGATCCTTCTGGGAGGAGAAAATTTTAGTGAAATTTCCGAGTTCGCTAACCCTTCAAATTTTGATTCGTGTGATGTACCGACTGTTGTCCTCCCCATACTTTCCCCCTTGTAGTTCTTTGTTGCTCATCTTTACTGTCTGTGCTGACCCAACCCCGATCTTTGACCTTCAGTCTAAAGCCGTCACACTCCGACTTTCTGAATGAGCCACACTTCCTTGTAATCATTACCCTAACTAGCCCTATACCTATTTGTGTTCTTCCTGTTACCCTAACTATATTTAGGGACACGGTTATTCGAAAATTTAGTTTTCAGTATTTTGTATTATTCAAAGAGTACGTGTTATTGATTACTCCGTTTTATGTATTTTAAGTACATTATTATTATTCTCATTTTCAGTAGCGCAACCTTACACCGCGCATATTTTTATTCCATGTTTCTTATTTTCACGAAATGAATTTTCTAAGTTATTTTAAAACTATTTGATCGATATATCGTCCTAAAATGTTTTAACCTACCGACAAATCTTTCACTATTTTATTGTCGTTACTTTATTTTTCGAGTAGGGTGCCTTATACTTACTATTTCTGATGTGCTACTTTTGATATACGTATATGTGCATATATTTGAGTTTCGATTTTATCGAGTACGCCTCGAATATCATTGTTCATTATTGTTGTTATTGCTATTCTCATAGATTGCCTTTGTAGTTGTTCTTGTCTTGTACTTATTTAAACCTATATTTTTGTATGATGTTCTTACATATAAAACCTTCAAATTTCTTCATCCGCCTATTTCAAGTAAAACTTTATGTGTTAGTTGCAATATAATAGCTTTCGCCTATGTTTGTATTATTTATCGTTTATTTTAAATTTCGAGGACGAAATTTTTGTAAGGGTGGTATGATGTAATACCCAGCCCCTTTTATACCAAAATTTGTATTCTGTTACTTTAGAATTCTATTTATTCTTAATTATAAATTATTTATTTTATTTATAATTTTATTTATTTTATTTATAAATTTATTTTTTCTAAACCCCATTTTCTTCTATCAATAAAACCCAAACCTTATTATATCTTATATTTTCCTTATCCTCAGCCCAAGTTAAGTGATAATGGAAATTGATTTTCTTTTATTTAAATTCTAGACTCGTTTCAATTCTCAGCCCACAAGGTTCAATTAAAAGGAATTCTTTTAAAAATCAGCCCAGCCAAATTCCTTCAGGCCGTTTCATTTCCTATTTTTTTAAACTTAATTTCCTTATCAAAAAACCCGGCCCATTCTTTCTTTTCTCCTCTAATTTCCCATTTTTTCCCTGGCCCGGCCCGTTTCTTCTTTTTCCCATTTAAATTTATTTTCTTTTCCTTGTGCAGGCCCAGCCAACTCTCCCCTCACCCGCGCCCGCTACCCGACTCGGCCCGCTACCTTTTCTTCCCCAACGGCTCCTTTTCTCCTGCCCACGCCATCGATGCCTCGATCCGGTTCCTCCGCCCACGCCCACGTCGCAACGCGCGTTTCCTCACGACCCGCTCCCCAACGCTTCGCACCTCCTCTCTCCTTCACCCCCATCACTTTCCCTCATTCCTCACTCTCTCAACCCACCACGAAACCACTGCACACCCCTTCACCGTAACCGAGCTCCTCTAACCACCATCGTCGTCGGCAGCAACCGCCATCACCGACCACCTCATCCCTTCATCCACCTCCTCACCTCCCTCGTCTCCTCCCATCGCCTGCCCCGAGCTCCACTTGCATCCAACCCCCGCGCCCTTCACCGGCGCCCACGACGCCGACGAACCCCCACCTGCACCGACTACCTCATCACCTCCTTCGTCCGTCGGCGCCTCCAGCCTCCAGCCACCATCCGAGAACCCATTTCCTTCTTCCCAAACTCTTCACCACCGGGCCTCACCCTCGCAGCCCGACCTCGTCGTCGTCGTCGACGCCCCTGCAACTCTTTTCTCTCTCTGTGTCTCTCTCGCTACCTCTTCCCCTCCCTCCTTCTCACTCCCCTCTTCCAAGTTCTTTCTCTCTCTGATTCTCTCTTATCTCTCTCTCTCAGCTTTCTCTCTCTCTCTCTCTCTCTCTGTGCTTGCTCTCTCTCTCTCTCTCTCTCTCTCTCTCTCTCTATATATATATATATATATATTATATATATATATATATATATATCTAACTCTTTCTCTCTCTCTAAATTCCCCCTCTCTCACTCTGAAATCTCTCTCCATCGGCCTCGACAGCATCAGCGGCCCTCATCCCCGACACCACCTGAGCTCGCAACAGCCCCTCCTCAAGCTCAAGCCAAGCCCAAGCTTAGTCGAGACTCGTCGTGCGTTTGCTACTCCGTGCCGGGGCGTGTCACCACTGCCTTAACTGCCGCGCCAGCAGTTCACCGTCTCCAGGCAAGTATTTTACTTGCTTACATGCTATATATTCAAGTTACAAATTTAAATTACATAGATCGTAAAGTTACAATTTTAGATCAATTAGGTGCCATACCTGTTCGATGTGTGTTCCCAATGAGAATGCTCATCAAATTTGACGTAACTGGATGATTTTTATAGGCCCTTGTAGTGATGTATATCTTGTGCAAATTTTGCTGGAAATTATGACCGTTAACGACTAAAACGACTACCCCCAAGTTTACCCGTAAAACTGAAATTTTCTTGTACCTGAAAACCGTTAAAATCGCCATAAATTGTATACACACTGGAACGATGTGCTCGAGGGCTTAAATCGAAGCTGACTCGACGAACTATAATCCTATACAAGTTTCTATTAGTTTATGTACTTAAAAGGTGACAAGATTTGGATCGGAGTGTGACTCTGGACTGCAGTCCAGAGCGACTCTGTTCATTGGATGTTGTTTCGTAATGAACACCACCCTGTTTCCGTAACTTGAAGGTTGCGGAACTCCGCTGTTTATCATAGGTGATTCAGTTAGATAGACAACACAAGTGGTTTCATCCTGTTTCTTTATCGTTTGTTATTTAATCTGCAATTTAATAGATGTGGACGTATAACAGTCCAGAACAGATTCTGAGATGACATATTAATGTTAAACAGTGTATAACTCCTGACGTGAAGATGCGATTGAAGATCCGTCTGTTGCGTTGAATATCTTACTGAAAACCCTAGATTTCATCCAACTGTAACGTCGCGAAAACCAGATCCCAATTGGGATTAAAATGCGTTGCGAAACGGACTTCTGATTCTGAAACCGGATTTCCAGCCGCGAACGCTTAAAATGAAATGGCTATAGCTAATGATCCTGGAACCCGATTAGCATGAAACTAAATTCGATGGATAGATAACTGAACATACTAATTATTACCTGTTCATCGTTTCACTAAATGGTAACCGTAAGATTTATGATAAATTGTGTAAGTGGTAGATTATCGATTCATGACATCCTAAACATGCTTTATATACGGTTCACGCATCATGTCATACACATGTCACTGCATTGATAACCTAGTGATAACGTGCATTACCCAGTGTTAGGTATTAGTGATGATTGTGGCAAGTACGTTAGTGTTCGTGTATCAGTGAATGAGTGGAAGTGATACGTACTTGTACACAATCGGTGAACCTTATTATTATATTGCATTGTCGACGTCTGTGAGGCGCGTGTACGTGTGACTATAAGTGGTATAGGACACTTATGGAAGCTCTTGCACGGGTGTCACAGATAAGGCACCAGACACTGCCATTTATCTTAGGTATTAGTCGGGATGTGCTTGATGGAGGTCCTGCCTCCAGTTCTCACGCAGACTTGTCACAGACCGATTGGTATTTAGGGTTATGGTTAGCGTTTGATGTAGACCACGGGGTGTGGGGTTGTTTGAGTGTGAGTTCAACATAATCTCGGGAGTCCCATGCCGGCTTATATATTTAGGGAGATATATGGAGATTTACAGGGTATGTGATTATTACCGTGATATACATGTTGGGCCCGTGGTCCCTTGCCCTTGGGTTCTACCCTTGGGTGGAGGACACTCGCGAGTGGTTGACTCTCACACTTGGACTGACGATAGGTTTAGTGACCTGTACAGTGAGACTTAGAGACTGATAGGGATACTGGCATTGATTTACCTTATTTACTGTGTTGACATACGTGGTATATTATTCTACTGCTTTTACTGTTCCGCTGCATTGATTACTGCATGTTCATACCCATACTGCCATTGATCTACTGTTATATATATCAATTATCACTGTTAGAGTTATCATATGATTTTATATATTATATTGCTATTGTGTCGCTCTTACGACCTGAGTATGCATGCTCAGTGAGAGGAGAGGATTTAGCCTGGATCAGGACTATACGTATATCACAAACACCTCGACTTGCTATCCAGAGTTATATTCTTTTGTTTCCCCTCAGGTCAATTCTTTACATCGTTTCATTCAGTTACTGCATTTCTCATTACATGCGCATCATTTACTGTTTACCATGAAAAACTAGAAGCCGAAGTGTGACTACGGCAAGACATTTCCTTGACCGTAGGAGCATGGCTGGCCTTGTCTACCCCTCGTGTTCCGTATTTTGGGAAGCGGGGCGTGACATGAAGTGAACAAAGTGGCGAAGCTCCGGCGAATTTTCCAGCGACAACCCGAGGAGTTCCCAGTGACGAAACGGCGCACCGGAAACTACGTCCACTCCCTCTCCCTCTTCTCTTTAAGCTAAACCCGTAAGTCCCACTTCCCCCTTTCTCCACTCTTTTCTAAAATACGAAATTCCAAAACCCGACGGAATCAGAGTCAAACCGATTTCTGATTCGGTTTCTTTCTAAAAATCCCACTTTTCTTAAACATAACCCTATTAAACCATTACATGTTGACTATTAAATACTAACTAATCATATTGAACAAGTTCCATATCAAAAGAAATTGCTATTTCTATTTTACCGTACTTTTTCATTAAAATACCATATAGTTTCATTTCGATATTTAAACATCACAATCTTGCTATACTTTTAAGTAGATCACGAGGTAATGACCTACCTCCTCACAACACTCATATGATACATAGCACAATACTTTTTGGAAACATAGAATACGGGAAACGAACCTTTACATATAAATACCCTTTACTAATAAAACCATTTTTACAAGATTTAGTATTTTTAAACAAATCTTTGCAAAGCTCCGCTACAACCCACTTTGGGGAACCAGTTCGGGATGGTGCGGATTATCGCACATCCTCGGGCTTAGTAGTGCGAGATTCAGACCCCCGCAAGGGGCATTCGGTCTCGAAAGATTTACAAAATACAAAATCTTAAGAAAATGAGATTTCTAGAAATATAATATATATTAAAAATTATTTTATATAAATATATATATATATATAGGTATAATTAAAATATCTATTTTGTTATAATATAAATATTCCAAATTTTCCAAATCAAAGAATCACTTTACAGTAAAATACCATGAATTCCATACAGGTACAATATTACAAATAAATACCATATATTATGAAAGTAGGTTATTTTCACTAGAAATATCATAAATATAAAATATACAATTATTACAACTCTAAAGACGATAATTAAATACTTGGGGTGTATTTTGAAAAGTACATAAAAGTATTTTTACATAAAACCCCCTCAAGTTCTATAAATTACCCTAAAGACCCTAGTAAATATAGGTTTAAGCGGGACCAATCTCTTGAGCCCAGGGAGCTGGAGAAGTGGGTGCTTGCCTATTTAAGGTAGACAACTTAATAACGGTGTTATCAACACGGTAATCGTCTTTGAAAAAGACACAAATCCTGCCGCCCATGTGCAGCGGTTACTGATAACATCAAAACAATCGGGACTTCAATTTCTTTTATAATTATTCTGACTTAGACTGAGTCTCATTAATAATCTGACTTGAATATGATTCAAGTATCCAAACTACAATTCAACATGAATTCATGAATCCATATATATTCAATCTATCAACCTATACAACTTGACTGGACCGAATCATGGATATACTTCCATTTACATGATTCTCCAGTTACATCCATTTACATAATTCTCCGGTTACATCCATTTACTGATATCATGGTTTCAGCAAAGTCATCTATACAATTTTCAAGACAATACAATACAATATAATACCATCAGTACAATTATTACTAACAATACAATAAATACACGGAGTATTGGGATAGTTCATTCGTGAATCCAACGGAATCTCAAGAGTCCCCCTAGATCATGAATTCATATCTACTAATACAAGCAAGCAATCATGAGGGCCCGTGTTTCCATGCTCCTGGATTACAGCTTGTTGAGTTTGGAATACTTCGACGACGGTCGAAGTCCCGTTACTAACATTTGATTCGGGCCCGTGGTTCCCTACCCCTGGATTACAGCCTGCTGGGTTTGAGAACACTCTTGAGATTGGTTGGCATTCACTCTTGAACTTACGATAACAACAACATTAATACTAATTACAACAGTATAACAATATAATACAACTTTAAAAGCTACACTCTCCCTTTCTCTCTCAGTCTATTCTATTTCTCCCTTCTCTTTGGGACTTACCGAGCGATTTGTTCGCTGACGACATTCTCTTTATTTCTTCTTTGAATGTCGTCAGGTGTTTCGGACCTTCCAGAGATCGAGCTCGGCATCGAAGACTTGGACCAGATTTCCTACGACCCAGTGTTCTAGCTACATTGTACACTTTTATTTCAGTACTTTTCCTTTTCTATTATGCCACTGTTTAAGCATTGTTTCTTTCAGATGTATTTACTTTTCCATGTATTGTACAAAAAGAATGTGAATAAATAAAGTTGTTGTCTTATTATATCTTGTCTCTTGTGCATTTTTCTTTTATATTGCTTAGATACGCTTAGTGTATTTACTTCACCGTAAATACGTAGCGGTCTAGTCGCGTCCTCTGCCCGTATACTGGAAAGCGGGGCGTGACAGAAGTTTTGGGAATATATTCATGGGATAACACGACATTACAAATAAATACCATTAACTTGCAAAACCATTTCTTTAAAAGGTGTATTAATCAATTCCTTATAATTACGTCTCTACAACCCATTTTTGGGGACCCCGTTCGGGATGGTGCGGATTATCGCACATCCTTGGGTCTAGTAGAGCAAGATGCAGATCTCTGAAAGGAGCATTCGATCTAAATGGAATTTTTAATGCATTTTTCTTTAAAAATGAGATTTCTACAAAAATAAATAAAATTATTTTTATTAAATATATAATTATAATCAAAATATCTATTTTAGTTATATTATATAAATATTCCAAATTTTCTAAATCAAAGAAATCACCATTACATGAAAATACCATCCAAATACAAAACAATTTCAATATTTCAATAAAATACCATATACTATGAAAATTAGATTCTACTCACTAGAAATTTCACATTTATAAAATATACATCTATGAAAACCCTAAAGACGATAATTAAATACTTGAGGTGTATTTTGAAAACATATCAAAACTACTTTTACATAAAAACCCCTCAAGTTATGCTAAATTACAATAAGGACCCTAATAAATATAGGTTTAAGCGGGACCAATTCTCTTGAGCCTCAGGGAGCCGGAGAATGTGGGGTGCTTGCATATTTAAGGTAGACAATCTAACAAACGGTGTTATCAACACAATAATTGTCTTGGAAAAAGACACAAATCTTGCCGTCCATGTGCAGCAGTTACCGATAAGATCAAAACTAATTTAGGATTTCAAGTTCTTTTCAAAGTGTCTGACTCAGACTGAGTCTCAATCTAATCAATCTGGCTTGAATGTGATTCAAGTATAAACTACAATACAACATGAATCTATGAATCCGTCTATTTAATCTACATCAATCTATATTGACTGAACCGAACCATGGATATACTCCGTCTACATGAATCTCCATTTATATTCATTCCATTTACTGATATCATGGTCTCGGCAAGTCATCCATCTATATAACAAAACAATACAATCAATACAAAAGATATCGCGGGGTTTTTAAAGGGGTAGATAGGTACGGAAGGTGTTAGAAGTGGCACGAGACTGTAACCATAATACACCTAACCTGAATATCCATTGCCGTTGTACCGTGGCTAAACGGTTCCTTGTGCTCCGTATACCTTAGTCTCCGGAATAGTTGGACTCCTCTCGTATACACTGACATTTTCTGTACCAAGCTACAAACAACAGCGTTAATATTATAATCAAACATTATAAGTTATATTTTCTTTCTGTCTATTCTATCTCTACTCACCTTTGGGACTTACCGAGCGATTGTTCGCTGACGACATTCCTTTTCTTCTTTCTTTAGAATGTTGTTAGGTATTTCAGACTCATTGGAGATCGAGCCCAGCCCTGAAGATTTGGAGCAGTTAGCGTTTAACCCAGAGCTGTAAGCACTTGTACATATTTTCATTTCAGTAATGCCATTGTTTAGGCATCGCTTTCTATTCATGTATTTACATTTCAGTTGTACTTGTAAAAGAATGTTTAATAAATAAAGTTGTTGTTCATTTACATTCATGTTTCTTGTGTACTTTACTTTATATTACTTAGATACGCTTAGCGTGTTTACTTCTGAGTAAATACGTAGCGGCCTCGTCGCGTCCTCTTGCCGTACACCGGGAAGCAGGACGTGACAATAGTAGAATGGGCCTCGGTGATGGAAGTAGGTGGTCGAAGGTCGTGGAAGTGAGGATGGCTCTGGTGAGGTCTGAGGGAGAGAGAGGAAGAGCGAGATCGAGTGAGGGAGATCGAGAGAAAAGGATTTAGAGAGAGGGAGTGATGCAGTTGAGGAAATGAGGCAAGTGGCCGCGGAGATCGTGGACATTAGGCAAGGAATGTGGGGGCGATCACGGGTCACGATACGAGAAGGAAGGTAGCCGTTGGATTTTAAAAGAAGAAGGAGAAGTAAGAGAGGAGAGAGAGAAAGATACGAGACGAGAGAAAGAGTGGAGGGAAAATGGAGGGCTCAGGTTTGGGTGAGGGTTATTGGGCCGGGTGTGAGGAAAGAGTAGGATTGGGTTTGTGTTTAGGTTTGGGTAGTTGAGTTTGGGTTAGGATTTAGTTTAGGAAAAATAATTATTAGGATGTTAGAAATTAGGGTTAGGGTAAAATAAATAATTAGGAAAACATATTAAAATAATTTTATAAAAAAATACTAATAAATAATTAAGTGCATTGAAAAATCATAAAGTTGGAATGTATTTTGTTTGGAGATATCTTTTCAAACTTTTTTTATTTATATATCTAAATAAATGCGGTTTGAAAGTTGGAATGAAAATGAAAAGCTTGTGTTTTAATAAAAGGGTTAGGGTTAGGGAAAATATAGGTTGGTTTTAAAATACATTTGAATAACAATTAATGGCAGCTAACACAAATTAATAACAACTACTAAATTATTAATTTCTAAAAATTTATACCAATTAAACAAATAAACCTATTTAATCACAATCAATACCAATTAAACCCAGTTAATGACTAATAAAGAAAACAAAGTAGGAAAGAAATAGGAAAATTATTTAAAGAAAATTTATTAAATCACGAAATATTTCTTACGGCGGATACGGGTTATTACACTTTTCATAAAAAAAAAATATTATATTTACAAGTTAAACATTACTTTTATCAAATAACTCATACATTCACTGGGTTTGTTAATCCCTGCTCTTTTCATAAAAAAAACTACCATATTTACAAGCTAACCTTTACATTTATCAAATAACTTGTCACTAGTAAAATAGGGGGTTGCCCCTACGGATGGGATTATCCGTTGGGGCAGATTTTACTTGGCCCTACGGATTAATCCGTAGGTCTAAAGGGTTGCCCCTACGGGCACTGACTTTCAAGAATAAAAAATTTAATTCTTAATTTGGTGTTTGCCCCTACGGTGGCGCAAACAAAGGACCTACGGACATATCCGTAGGGGCAAGTAAATATCAATTTAAAACAAATCCAGATCGAAAAGCCTACGCTCATTTTCTCTCTCTCCCTCAAACGCGCGCGAAAAACCCTAAATCGCCACCGTCGCGTCGCCACCGTCGCCGGCCGTCGTCGCCACCGTCGTCGCCACCGCCGATTTCGTCGCCATCCTCGTCGCCACCGCCAGTTTCGTCGCCACCGTCGTCGCCACCGCCGGTTTCTTCGCCAATTCGACGCCGTCGTCGCCACCGCCCGTTCAGGTATAAATCTCGAGGTAAATTAAAGCATTTTTGGATTATTCATGGCTGGGTCTGGGTTGCGCGCGCGAGAGTTGGGTTTGGGCAGGGGCGCGGTGGCGGTCGGGGTCGGGGTCGGGGTCGGGGTCGGGGTAGGGTTAGGGTTGGGGTTCGGCTGCTGCTGTGGTGGGGCTGGGGTTAGGGTTACGGTGGGGCTGGGGTTAGGGTTACTGTGGGGCTGGGGTAGGGTTACGATGGGCTGGGGTTAGGGTTGGGGCTAGGGTTAGGGTTACTGTGGGGCTGGGGTAGGGTTACGGTGGGCTGGGGTTAGGGTTGGGGCTAGGGTTAGGGTTACTGTGGGGCTGGGGTTAGGGTTATGAGAGGCATGTCAGCATATTTATGTGTAATAATTGAGAGGATCAAGCTAAGTTCTATGCAAGCAGTCCCTCAGAATACATAGAAAGCTAGCCTTACATTTTAAATTAACATATTCCATAGTTGTCTTAATCGTAAGGCAGATACCCATATTGTGTAAGAGCTGACATTAATACAACCATAGGGAGCTGACTGATTACATCTCATGTGGCATTAAAATCTATAAATGGACATACGAGATAATGCAAAGAAAGAGCAATAGATCAAGACTCAATCAACTTTCCTATGCTTTATGATTTCAGCGGATAGCTCAACTTTAGTTTCAACTTTATATTCTTATTTTTCTCTCTTTTTTCTTTAGTGCTTCTTCCTCCATTTCTTTGAAGAGTCTCTCACAGCGAAATACACTCCATTTTTTCTTAATGGGATAGAATCCTACCCCCGACAGCCGGAACACATACATACAAACGCATAATTAGAGAGCGACTCGAGATGTTCGGGTTAAAACCAATATATGATACTCGATGATGATATGAAACTTTCATATTCCCATCGATACCCGTATATGAAACTAAAACGCCACTTAGTCCCCGTCTATCGGTTAACATACGTGCGATGCTCGTCGTGACCTAGAACTATACGAAGGTTGTTAAATATCGGACAGTATAGCTCGATACTAACAACCGTCGTATAGTCTGCGCGACAAGAAAATTCAATCGTATGGTAACCCATAGATTTGTCCCGTGTGGACAAGTTAAGAATGTATAAAGCAAACGCCTTCATGCACTTGTGTTTTCATCCGTTTCGAGATATTTCGTCGGTACCTTTCCGCTGGTTCTCCGTGTACAAAGATAGATTAGATGTTCATTTCAACGTTGTTTCACAGCTTTGAAATGATTATCTATTCTATTACAGTGTACTCGGAGAACAGCGGGGAGGTGCTGCCGAAATTTACTCGAAACGGTTGAAAGCACAAGTGATGGGCGTTCGCTCTATACATTCTTAATGGGATAGAAGCCTACCCCCGACAGCCGGAACACATACATACAAACGCATAATCAGAGAGCGACTCGAGATGTTCGGGTTAAAACCAATATATGATAATATGAAACCTTCATATTCCCATCGATACCCGTATATGAAACTAATTAAAAGCGCCACTTAGTCCCCGTCTATCGGTCAACATAACGTGCGATAATTTATTCTTTTCAACGACAAACGCACACACAAAGCATCTACATGGATTTTCTCCTTTGTCAGTAACTATCCCGTTCTTATATTTCTCAATATAGTCAGTATAACCTACAATTTATATGTTATTCAGTCTAACATGGCCCATGAGTACATCAGAGTTAAGGACTGGATGTATGTGGATTGGAAACAACGTATGCAACCTACGTTTGTCGCAGGGGTTGCTGCTTTCCTTGAATTTGCACGAGCACATAATAAGATCATATTAGAGAAGATTCTCTGTCCGTGCGATAGATGTGGCAATAAGTACTGGCAGAAGGTAGAATTGGCAGAGCTTCATATTGTAAAACATGGGTTTACTAGACTTTATTCAATTTGGAAATATCACGGGGAAGGAGAAGAATGCAGTACTGCGGTAGAAGAAGGAGAACACGATAATGCGGCAGGAGAAGAAGAAGAATTCGGTAATACGGCAGGATACGGAAATTTATTTCCATCAGAAGAAATGGAGGATATGGTAGAGGCTGCCCTAGGTGAATCTATTCGTACCGAAGATGACATTCCTTCCGGTCAAGGACCGCGTGCGGATAAATATGAAAATTTCATGAATGATGCTAGGAAACCAGTTTATGAGAATGCGAAGTATTCCACCCTCTCATGGTTCGTCCAACTTTTCCAAATTAAGTGCCTAAATGGATGGAGCAACAAGTCATTCACAATGCTTCTTTCGTTCTTGAAAGATTCTATGCCTCCGGGAAATAATGTGCCCGAAAGCTGGTACGAAGCCCAGAAAATGATGTCTGATTTGGGTCTAAAGTGCGAGAAGATTCAAGCATGTCCTAAAAATTGCGTGTTGTACCGGAAAGAGAATTCAGATTTGAAAGAGTGTCCAACATGCGGAGAGGCCAGGTATAAGCCGAAAGATTCTGATAAGAAGCCTGATATACCTGTGAAGATAGCACGATATTTTCCCATAACACAGAGGCTACAGAGGCTATTCAGGTGCAAGAAAACAGCCGAGGCAATGATTTGGCATCATCGTGCTCCTCCAAGCGAAAATGGAAAAATGAGCCATCCAAGAGATTCACCGGCATGGAAGGATTTCGATAGGAGGCACACAATATTCAGTAGCGATCCCCGCAATGTCCGGCTCGGACTGGCTGCCGATGGCTTCTGCCCATTCAACTATATGGCTGGAAGTCACAGTACATGGCCCGTTGTAATGATAATTTATAATCTGTCGCCTTGGTTGGCTATGGACCAATCATACTTTATGATGCCTCTTCTTATCGACGGACCAAACTCACCGGGGAACAATATCGACGTCTATCTCCGACCTCTGATTGAGGAGCTGAAAACTTTGTTTATTGATGGTGTAGAGACATATGATTCAAACACAAATACAACCTTCATACTGCGTGCGGCTTTAATGTGGACAATTAATGACTTTCCTGCATATGGAATGCTTTCAGGTTGGTCCGTACATGGTCACAAAGCATGCCCTCATTGCCATGAACACACAACATCAAAATTTTTGAATTTTAGCAGGAAGGTTTGTTATTGCGGCCATCGACGTTTTCTGCCTCCAGACCACCCCTACAGGTTAGACACGGTTCACTTTGATGGTCATCAGGAGCTTCTTGGGCCTCCATCCCCATTGTCCGGAGAGGACGTGACTGCTAAATGGGATGGTTACAATAACGTGACCTTCGGGATGGATCCGACGAGACAGGTCAAACCACAATATTGGAACAAGTTAAGCATTTTCTTCGAGCTTCCGTACTGGTCTACAAATTCAGTGCGTCATTGTCTGGACGTCATGCATATAGAGAAGGGAGTATCAGAGCACATACTTAACTTGCTTCTGTGTAAAGACGGGAAATCGAAAGACAACATGAATGCCCGGATGGATCTACAAGAGTGGGGAATAAGAAGTGAACTGCACCCTAAACCGGTAGCGGGTAAACCGGGCAAGTTTGTACTTCCCAATGCCGCTTATCATATGTCACAACCGGAGAAGAAAAGATTCCTGCAGGTGTTGCATGATTTGAAAGTCCCCACAGGTTTCTCAGGATCATTCAGCAAGAAAATAAAAATTGTGAAGGGCAAGATCGATGGGCTGAAAAGTCATGACCACCATGTTATCGTGGAGCACCTTCTTCCATTAGCCCTCAGGACTTCTCTCCCCGACTCGGTTGGTCTAGTAATCAACGACCTATGTTGTTTTTTCAGGGAGTTGTGTGCTAAAACGCTGGAGGTTGCGACGCTGGATAAACTACAAAATTCTATTGCGTTGATACTTTGCAAGTTTGAGCGTATTTTCCCACCGTCATTCTTCGATATCATAATACACTTGACGGTTCATCTTGCAACTGAGGCGAAGTTAGCCGGACCGGTACAATATCGATGGATGTATCCCGTCGAGAGGTACGTGTAATTTTTCGTTTCGCGCAATTTATAAATTTATTTTTGTCATGTATGCCCGTGTTTATTTATTCAACATATTCTCATTAGGTACCTTTACACTCTTAAGAAGTATATACGCAATAAAAATCGACCAGAGGGTTCTATCATGCAAGGTTATCTTCTTGATGAAGCAACCACATTTTGCTCCCGCTATCTGGACGAGAACATTGAGACAAGGCTTAACCGACCTCGAAGAATTCAAGACGGGCCATATGGTAAAGCCGAGTATAAGAGGGTAGACACTATGTTTATCAACAAGATATACCGGTTTATCTTGCTTAATTGCGAATGTCTTGAACAAATTAGAGAGTAAGTTCTTTTGGATTAATTGTTATATCTGTGTTTGTGTGTGTATGAAATGACATAATATTAATGTCACAATTATTTGTCGAAAACAGAACTCATTTTAACGAGGTACGTGAGGGGCATCCTGATTGGAACGAAGAGCGTTTGGAAAAATACCATCAGGATAATTTTTGTGATTGGGTCACAGAGCATGTAAGTTATTCGAATTACATTTTATTGCTATCAGTTTTAATCTAAACTTGTATCGTTATGTATTTATCGTAAAATTTGTTTTGTTAGATCCACGATCCGAACTTGTCTGCATCATTTGAGAGTGATTCAAGATGTTTAGCTCAATTTCCTAGTATGGAGGTTGCACATTACAAAGGATTTGGTGTCCTTGGATACAAATTCGAAATTAAGGACATAGAAACATCTAGAATCACTCAGAATAGTGGTATTGCGACGGTAGGATCGGACGGTGTGATTTACTATGGGTACTTAAATTGTATACTCGGCATCCACTATCCCGGACGATCAGAACCCTTTTATATATTCCACTGTACTTGGTACGATCCGCGAACCGATACAGACAGGTGGAGAAGCAGTCTTGGGACTTGGAAAGATGAATATGGATTGACCAGTGTGAACACACTTCGATTTTACGGTCAAGACGATCCGTTCATCTTTCCGAACCAAGCGTTCCAAGTATACTACTCACAGTGTTTGAAGCATCCGGGGTGGAGTGTTGTATGCCGATGGAAACCTAGAGATGTCTACGATGTCCCAGAATACGAGGACAGCGATGAGGACGAAGAAGAGAGAAGACTTAAAGTGCTCCGACCGTTTGTTTCGAAGGACGGGTTGTCTTCGACCGATCATGAAGTTACGTGGGTTAGAAATGACATCGACGATGAAATCCAAGTAGATATGTATGATGCGCCCACGAAACGAAAAAGGTTATCAGTAATGTTATATTATTACTTCACATTTTACGCTCTAGAGCATATATAGTCAATACTTTTAATGATTGTCTAATGCGTCCACGAACCGTTTATCTAGATTGGATGACGATGTCGGGAGCAGCGAGGGGCGGCAGGAGCTCCAGCCGCGGCAGAGGCAGAGCGGTTCTGCCGCCCGGAGAGCTCCGTAGGGAGCTTCAGAGGGCCGGTCTTGCACCCAGATCGGAGACCCCTTCGGATGCCTCCTTCCGTGTGGATTTTTCCACACCTCCAGGTATACTGCACGCATATCCATTTTCAATTTAATATTACAGATATTCATGCCTGTTTATGTCAAAATTACTTATATTGTCAATGTTTGATTGTCTAGTTGTTGGTCCTGCGTCCACATCTGGGACAGAGGCCACCCCCGCTCCTCCAGGTATGTTTATATATCATATAGTGCATGCATATTGATTTAGAACGTTATATTATTGATCTACACATTCTTTTTGCAATTACTTATCAAATCTATTTTTAATTGTCTAGTTGTTGGTCCTGCGTCCACATCTGCGGGTATGTTTATATGTCCTATAGTTCATGCATATTGATTTAGAACGTTATATTATTGATCTACACATTCTTTTTGCAATTACTTATAAAATCTATTTTTAATTGTCTAATTATAGGTGGTGCGTCCACACCTTCCACAGGGGCCACTCCTGCCGCTTCCGTACCCTCCGCATCGTCTGCAGGTTAGTATGAATAAATTTAAAATATTTATTTATTTTACATATGCTCTATAGAATAAATATGAACTTCATGGAGATTTAGCGTCGATGTTTATTTTATAGTTGGAGGGGATGCGTCCGGGTCCGGGACCCCGGTTGTTCCTCACCGGAGGAACTATCGTCCCGCTCGTGCTGCTGCTCGGGCCCAGGCTCGTGCGTTATTCACCGGAGGTATATATCACACTTGAATTTTTGTTTAACCTTGATTTCTTAATACAACTTTGTATTATTATTGATTGTCTTGATATTTCGTGCAGACGCAGGGCCTCTCCATCCCCAGAGGGGGACTCGAGGCCCGAATCAGTCCCATAGGCTGAGGCCTAATAGAGCTAGGGGGGAGGCAGCATTCCCCCTATTTTTTACCCTTGACTATCGCTATACCGGTCCTCATGCCGAGAGGTTCGGCCGGTATTTGGGGGACGAGAGCCGGATCGTGAAGAACTATCCACTTCACGTTGAGTGGGGCGAGCAGCACCAGCGCTCATTCGCCCTCTTCTTTGAACAGGCTCGGGTATGTATTAATATATATTTTCATTTGATCTATCCAATATATTTATTATTAACACTTGCAATCTAATAACAATGTTTTTTTTTTGTATTTTCAGTTGGATTACGATTTTCAGCCTGTAGCCGACCCTGATCACTCGGGGAGGGTGCTCGACCTTCATGCTCTGTACAATGGCCTGATGAAGAACATGCAGGCCAAGGTCCGATACAACAGGAATGAGCTGAAGGCCGACTGCTACTCCCTATGGATAGCGACCCCCGAGGCAGAGAGAGCGGCCCTCCTATCTACTCCGGCGTTTGCGAGAGTCGACGTAGAGACATGGCCTCTATTGTGCGCTTATTTCGACTCCGAACGCAAACAAGTATGTATTTTAAATTTAATTCATTATTTATGATATAATTTATTTCTTTGTGTTTCTTAATTAGAAAACTAAATGTTAATGCGTTGTGCAGAAACAGGCCGCTCAGAATACGGAGAACAGGAAGTCGGCGAAGAGGGGTCGCCCCACTTACACAGGTGGCTCGAGGAACATTACTCGAGCCATGGAGTTATCGGTAAATTAAGTGTTATTCTCTAATATTCTGCAATATTAAGAGTTATTCTCTAATATTTCTAATATTAAGAGTTACTTTCTAATATTGCAGACATCTCGGACCGTGGCGTCAGGTGGTACACCGAGCGTGCTGTCCGCATATCTTGCCGTCCACGGCACCTCGACAGATCCCGCCACGGGCGAGCTTCGATGTCCCGACGTCGCTACCCAGGAGTACTGCGTAAGTGTTAATATTTTTTCTACCCAAATTTGAAATTTTAGTTTTGGAAGGTTCAAGTTTAAATTTTATACTTATACTTTACTGCTTAATGTGGGTGTAGGAGCGGGTGGTTGAGCAGGCCCAGGCCTCGGGGATCGATTTTACCGGACAGAACGATCCGAGGCTGCTGACCCCAGTTCTGGACGCCGCACACGGAGGGCACCACGGAGGTTGGGAGAGAGGCCGGGGATTGGGCCCTAGCAGGGCCCATATGAGGTTGGACTCCACCCCGGCGGTTACTTCCTCCGTCTCCAGTGGCCGGCATGTCCATCAGGAACTGGATAGCTTGAGGGCCACCGTTCAGGAGTTGAAGGAGATGCTGGTATGTATACTACTTTATAGTAAAATATCATTTCATATTATATACATATCAACACAACCCTTATTAGTACGTAAGTCTGATTAATCATACATACATATGTAATTAAAATAAACAACGCTTTTCCAAACTAGATATCCAAACAGGGTTTCGAAATAACTTAATAATGAAACGAATTCGAATAATACACCGTTCTTAGACGCTTCTTACACACGTTATGTCCAGACGCGACAGGGTAGATCGGCCGAGCCTCCACATGCATCTCCTTCGGCTGCGGCTCCGCAAGCCACTACATCGGCTGCGGTTCCGCAGACAGCTCCTGTAGCTCCACCGCCCACTCAGACTCCCGCAGCCGCGGCTCCGCAAGCGACTACCTCGACGGCGGCTGCGCAGACCACGACGCCAGCTCCACATGCCGCTCAGACTCCTTTATTTGCAGTATTGGATAGTGTATTTACCGAGGAGCAGGCGCGCGTTATTCGAACGTTACTCGGAGGTGGAGCTGGACCGAACTAGGGTAGCTTTTTGGTTCTTATTTTTTGAAACATGTATTTATTTATATCACATTGTACTACATTTTGAAACGATATTGATATTGGTTTGAATTTATATCATATTCAGTTTTTGGGTTTCTTTTGTATATTATATATATGCGTGGGATGTGATTATGAATACTGCAATATATGATTTGATTGATGTATATAGTATTGTGCACAGGGCGGAAAAAAATCTAGCAGCCCTTTTTTAAAAAAAAATACAGAAAACATGTACCTACGGATTACACCGTAGGTAAATATATTGCCCCTACGCAGTTATCCGTAGGGGCAAAATATCAGGAAACCTGATATTTTCCCACCTGATATCAGTGCAGGGTGTTGGGGGTGCCCCTACGGATATATACGTAGGGGCCAATACTTATCCCCTACGTATATATCCGTAGGGGCAACATATCAGGTCCCCTGATATTTCCCCCCGATCTCAGTTCATTGTGTTGGGAGAGGACCCTACGGAAACAGCCGTAGGGGCTACTTTATATCCCCTACGGCTTTATCCGTAGGGGACTAAATAGGACCTACGGATATATCCGTAGGTATATACTATATATTAAAAAAAAAAATTAAATATATGATTTTTTTACCCCTACGGGGTACTCCGTAGGGGCTATAGCACCTACTGATTTATCCGTAGGGGAATAAATTTATCCGTAGGGCCAAGTTCAGGACCTCAACTTGCACCTGCGGCCTTTGCACCTACGGGGTGTTTTTTCGCCCCTACGCATTAATCCGTAGGGGCAGTGGTTTTCCCCTACCGACAAATCCGTAGGAGCAACCCTTATTTGTAGTAGTGTGTACATTCACCTGATAACTAGTACATACAAGACACCGACAATTTTAACTGTTGTGGGATAGCAGTTATCAGGTAAATGTAGTACATATCAAATAAATATAGCAGTTAATTATCTTTTGAATGTAGTAGTTATCTACAAAAAAGTTACTAGAAATATTGAGAAATAAAAAGTGGTTAGGAATTTAAACACATCGCTTTTTGGTTATAACGGATTTTCCTAAGTTTCTTTTTCCCTTCTTGGCCAGGGATCCATCCCTACCGTTTTAATTTTTTTTTGGGACCAGGATCCCAATTTTCCCTTTTTGTAATACGAGCTCTACACAATTTTTGCGGTTTTTTAAGGAATTAATTTTTTTTCCAAATGTGTAAAAACTAATTACTAATAATTTCAGGCGAACAGCGACAATGAGGGCGTTAAGGTCGTTTTTATCGTCTAGCGCACGTGTCTCTATTGGAAGGGGGCACCTTGATCACGCATGCCCCATGTGACACTTACCTTTTGAGAATTTGAAACGGCAAAAATGGAAAAAAGGAAAGGCAAAAAAAAAGAGGGAAAAAAGGAATAATACGCACACAAATAATCCTTACAAACAAAGCAAAAATTATGGCCCCTAGGATGTGATTTCTAGCACCTTGTATTGTGGTGCTTATTATATTCCGCTTGTTCCTGGTTTTAATTTATATATATATATATATATATATATTGCACAACTACAGACGGCAGAACCATCGATGGACACGGCGGCAACTTCCAGTGGCGGCAACTATTAGCGTTTAGCGGCGGGCGAGTAGGAGTGACATCTGGTGACGGATGGCAGTGGTAGCGAGTAAAAGTGATGGGGCTAGGCTGGATGGATCATTTCATGGAAATATTTAGATATGCACCAACATCTAGGTAAAATATTTTTATTCCCAAGAATATTATTTCTGCTAAAACAAGCTGGGTATATTTCATGGAATATAGAATTCTCTCTTATATTACCAAAATAACATGTTGATTTTGTGGCGGCAGAACGAGACGTGACAACTAAGAACACTGCTATCTTGGAGAATAATTAATTTCTACGGAAATTAGCGTTGGATTTTGTTGCCAGAAAGAGGCTTTAAATAGTGCCTCGTGTCCTAGCCCTCTTTAAACCCCATCTCTGCCTTTGTCTTTCTCATTTGCATTTCAGTTCTAGTTTTAGCTTTGATGGATGAGAGCAAGAAAGCTGCTAAGGCTTTTGTGGATCAATATTTTCCTATTAAGGATCCAAATCCTAAGTCTGCTGATCTTTGGGCTGACCTCTTCTCTCCAAACTCAAGCAAGCCGGTAATGAGTTTCTGTTTATATTAATGGGTATTTCTTAATTTCTTGCTTAGATTGGGATTTCGGGTTCATGGGTTTTGCTCTTTAATAAGTTTTGTTTATTGGGTTTATTTATGATTATTAGGTTTATGTGAGTAGATTTTGTGTTTTAGGGTTCAGTTCTAATTCTCTATAGATTTTGAATTAGGAAATTATGGGTGCAACCCTGATTCTGTTTTTCATTATGGTTTTTATTTTAAAATTTTTGAGTTTTATAACGGCAAGTTCTTGATTGTTAATTTATAGTTTTGCTTATGTTATCAGGAGTCTCCTATAAAAGAGAGGCATGCTGCTCAGAGTTTGAATCCTCAAATGGTAGATTCAGGTTCAGGTTGTTCTCAGTTTTAGTTTTATTTCTTTTTGTTGGATTTGTTATAGTTATGTTCACTGCTCTATAAATCAACAATTTCTCTTCAGTTGGTGTTAAAAGTTGCATAATTATTGTTTGTATTATTGCCTTTATTTTCACAACTCTTGTGAATACAAAGCATAAATTTACTACTTGGGTTGAAGGGGAAGCTTACAATTTTGTAATGAACTTTATCACTTAACAGATGGAAAATCTCAAGGGGGTCTTCACAAAAGCCAGAACACAGCTCAAAAGGGTAACGATGGAGTCGAGCATCGTGAAATATCAGAGCCATGCCTTATGAGCTCATCCGTCGACTATGGTTGCCGAGATGATTACCCCTATAACCCTGACAATCGGTATCCCGGTCCTTCTCCACATATTGTAAGTGTTATCTCATGCTGATTTTGTGCAATGGTACAAAAATAACAAAACACGATTACATTAATTTTCGCTTCCTAATATGCGGCAATATGTGTTGTTGAATACAATTAGGGAAAGGAGGATAAAAAGGAAGGTTATGAATACACAAACCCTGGAAACTCGGGAGCAGAATGGTGGCAAGGTATTGTATCAATCGATAAGCGCAAGTCTTCTGCATAATATCATGCATATGTAGTTTATCTCCTTTTTTTTCACTTTTACAATTTTTGCTATCAGGTTCATTGTACTACTGATAATATCAGTCAAAGGATAAATGCTCTGTTTGAGATAGAAACAAGGTACATGGATGCGACAAGTTTTGATAAGTTTTATTCATTATGTCAAGTATTTGATGAGTTTTTGATAAGTTTTATTCATTATGTTGAAACACTTCACACACTTGTGTGCCTATAAGACTATAATCTTTCTTTTTTGGGGGAAAAAATAACTTCATAGGTTAATGCACGAGTACTTTAGACACGATGTTCTTTTTCTTGTGTTCTGATATGTGTAATTTGGAGTTATAGCATCGACACTTACCGTATACGATCTAATATTTGTGCTCGTGTGTACAATATATAGGTAGGTTAATAGCGGATGCTGCTGAAGGTAGACATGGTTGCTATGCAATAGATTGACCAGCACCGACGAGGTGGTCAATTCTAGAAGCATCAGTTCTGTGCGATCAGCCGATAGTTTTATCCTTTGTTTCCAGTTTAGAATCAGTATAATCCTGTATTTTCTCTAGTGTATGCTACATGTTAAGAAACTGGCCAGGTTCTTTTTGTCATAAAAACCTGTTTCAACTGTTGTTGCTTGGTTTGTCAAACTGTCCCTGAATCCATCCCTGTACCAATAATTTAACTTCTTTAGCGGTTTGTTTTTTGATCAATGGAAAGCATCATCATCTGATTGCACCAAATGAATGTGTAATATTGTCTCTCAGGAGAAAGAAACGTGTGTCCATATTACTTTTCCGAGATGATGAGTGCTACCGCTTCAAAACCTGGTCTTATGTAGAGAACAGATTTGTGAATCTCATATGTATTATCATTCAATGGATGTCACTTCTGCTACTTCTCTGCGATGATAATAAGCTAAGGTATATTATCGGAAGTTTCGGTAAATATTGATGCAGGGTAGTCTTATTATTCATAGAATACATATTTCACAATAGTGAGACTCAACACAAAGCACACATCAATACCAGCATATTTATTTAGCGGAGAGTAGCAAACAGCAGTTCTCTTCGCTTTCTTTAGCTCCTTAAGGCAAGGTATAAGCTGCAAACATTTAAACACCAAGTTATTATCAACATACAAGAATCTAGGCTAAATTTATGTAAACTACTCTCTGACCGTCACTGATGTCACTAAACTACCTTAGTTTTTTATTTTATTACAGGAAGCTCTCTTACAATGCTTCGTTTAAAAATATTATAATGGAAAAAAAACTCTTTTAAGATAACTTTAAGGTAGTTTAGTGAGAAACAGCAATAGTGTTAGGTGAAAAACATATAAAACCAATGCATTGTCGCGAAATTACAGATCTCACCTCCACACTTGTAGCCAACAGGGCGATCGGCAATGTTGCATCTCTTAGGAATAGTCATGGCTACTTCAGGCTTGACCCCAACGCTCTTTGCAGTGTTTGAGAGCATCACGGCACAAAGGCAGCCAGGGTTTTTCCCGAGATTTTCAATCTCGGAGCAACACCTACTTGAAACCTGAACTTGAGGATCTTGTGATGCTGATACACATGAAGCCATTCTAAAGGCCATTCTTTCAACTGGAACATTTCCACACTCACCAGCACCATCAGTACTATTTGCAAACACCAAGGAAACAAGAAGAATGAAGCAGAGAGATTTAACTGTAACCTCCATTTCTTTCAAGTCTCTAATTTTGTACATACCAAGCTCTTATTTGATGTGCTATATATAGTGATAGAGAGTACCAAAAGTTTTAATAATTTGGGATTGACATCTCATTTCCCATTAAGCTCAAGTGGAGGCAGCATTAGATCAATGCAATCCTGTTGTTACCAGAAGCACTAATGACACTAGAAATGGAAGTGGATTGAGCACAGCTGTATAGGCTAAATTGCTGGGAACCCCCTTACTTTTGTGACATTTCATTAACTGTATTGGAAATTTTGTTTCTGCCGCTTATCGAAATATAAATATATAAATGTCGTACAAAATTTCTACGTTAAGATGGAAAGTAAAGTGCAGATTTTCAGGAGTTAGGGTGGTTTCCTGCAATTTATCCTACTTTCTATATATACATCACCCATATAATCCCATGGAAGTGGGTATGTGCAGTAATCAACATTATCATTTACTTCAGTTTCTCTAGAAATGCATAGGAAGAGCCTTTCATAAGCAGCAGCCATCTTCGTCGCGGTTGCTTTTCTTCTAGCGACCTTGCCTTTCTTCTTCTGAACTTCTTTACCATCTCGCAAAATCTTGTACAAGGACTCCTCAAGTGAATCCACCGTCGGGGAAAATGTGTAGCCAATATCTTGACCGGTGATTAACAAGCCTGTTATGCTCGCAAATCTTGTCCCCAGAATTGTCACCCCAGAAATCATTGCTTCTATAAATGTATGCTCGCAAAACTGTCGGGTTATAGAACACATCAAGAGAGTTGATGGAGGTTGTGATCTCCTTCAGATGTTATCTTCCGTTGATCTATAGCGAGCGTTGATGGATGGCTGAGATTGAGTTTGGGAGTTGTCTCTTGATGTGTGTGGATCTCAATGGGCTTGATATGACAATGAAGTCGAGCTGCCTGCAAGGAAGTCCCGGGGTGGTTGTACCACCGAAGACCCTCCGACGATCAAGTTAGTCGAAGTATTTGGGCAGAGTAACGGCCTGTTGGGGATAAAAATTCCTTCCGAGTCGTCTGAAGAGGGGTTTATATAGTGGCAGCCATGGGCTGACGGGCATGAGATTCACGCCGGCCGTTACGCCCCTGGCGTTGCGCCTCCGTGAAAAGCGGGATTCCCCATTAATGACGAGATATGCTCGTTAATGGGGGAACGCGATAGCGTGGAACGTGGGATCGTGGGCGGCGGATATCTCACGTCTGGCGAGATTCGCGGAGCCGTGGCGGAGACGCGTGTGATCCGTGCTGTGGGTCGGTCGATGAGACCGAGGAAGCTAAGCTCGGCGGGAGGTCGGGAACAAGCGGGGGGGGGCGAGGGAGCTTGTTTCAGCGATAGCTTGGAGGAGAGCTAGGAGGGCTGAGGGAACTCAGCGTGCGGGAAGGCTCGGAGGCGAGCCAATGGGTGTTTGTAAGGCGGGCACAGGAGTGGTCTGGGAGGCCTCCGAAGGTCAGGACCATCCTCGAGTCGAAGGCCCGAGGTATGCTTCCACTGTACCTTTCTTGCTTCTTTCTCGTGAGCTTTGGGACACGTCATATGCCACGTGTCACGATCTGGGGAGTCCTCGGTACCGAGCATTATCATTAGCCCCCCATTCTTGGAGCGACCTATTCATGGGTCGGGTCGATAGTGGTCTAGTCGGTTGCCTGGGCCGAGTTCTTATTTGAAGACCTCGCCGGCGCGGATTCCCGGGCAATTAGTCGTATTTTTTCAATGACGTCAGCGGATCAAGGGAGAGATCTTGCATTAAAGAGGAAGTGCCGATAAGGGCGTACGTTTGCCGAAACGCTAGGCCACGTGTCCGGCATTGGTTTGCTAACGTAACGGGCCGCCGGTGTCCTTCGCGCTTGACGGGACGCGCCCAATGCGTGCGCGACATGTGGATCGCTGACGGCCGTTGAATGCGAAGTGTTGTGTTAGCGGGAGACGATCAGCGCCGTAGGATGTGTTCGATGACTGCTATAAATAGAGGTGGGATCCCACCCAGGGTCCACACATCGCCATAATTTCCTCAGCCCTTCGTGTGTTAGCTCGGTGCTCTCCCCTTAGATCGAATTTCTTGCGTCCTTTCCTCGGCAGACTCCTTCCTTTGCTCAGGTTAGATTTCTTCCTCTGGGGATTCCGTAGAAATAGTTTGGGTAGAGTCTAAGGAGTCTTCTGCAGCTTCCTCTTCTGCTTCTTCCTCTTCCTCGTCCGAGTCGGAATCCCCCGGGAAGTTAGGGTTAGTCACGCTTCCCGGGGCCAAGCGACGGGGACAGTCCCCAGAGCGGGTGTCAAGAGTGTTCGTGACGCGCCTTCCCTCCTGAGGCATGCGGATGAGCTCGCTACAATCCGAGTTCGCTTCCATATTCCCCTTGGCTATTCGCTTCGGTTGGCCGGATAGGGAGAGAGGGCAAACCAGGTACGGGGCAAGGAGATTGCCTTGTACTTGGAGGCATTTTGGGCCGGCATGCGTCTGCCCTTCTCCCCCGAGGTGAGTGTGGCGTTACGTTGCTTCCAATCAGCACCGGACCAGTTAGTGCCGAACTCATAGAGGATTCTCCTCAGGTTCCTGGTTCGGTTGAGGGTGCAGGAGATCCCTTTCAACCTGAACGTTCTCGTTTCTTCACTCTGCTACAAAAATCACCCCGGCACTCATAGGGACGAGCCTAGCTGGGAATATATTTTTTTTAGAAAACACAGAGGAAGGGCGCCCGGGTCGGGGGTCGTAGTAGTGCCTTCTTCCATCCATGAATGGAAGGAGAAGTTCTTTTTCGTCGGGCCACCTGAGGGTGAGGATTGGCCTGTGCCCGTCCAGTGGCACAGAGCCACCTGCCCTCGGGTGAGACGGTCGAATGATCCCGATGCGGTGGCGGTGGCGGAGTGGGAGCCCGTCCAACGGGCCAATGTGTTGCTGTCTGAGCAGGCCCTCAGTTGGGCCGAGCTTAGCCCCGCTCAATTTGCGGGTAAGTTGGGAGTTTAGGCGACCCGTTTAGACTTATGCATTCTTCTATTTTTCCCGGCGTTGCTAACTTCTTTATATTTTCGCTTCTTTTTGCAGAGCCGATGGACCTATCAAAGTTCCGGGCAGCCCTGGCCAAGAAGAAAGGGAGGAAGGCCGGAGGCGCTGGCCCGTTACGCCCCGCTGCGAGCCCGGGGCCGGCGGCGGCCGCTCCGGTTAGGCGCTCCAGCACACCCCGGGCCTCGGAGATCGGCCACGGGCAGAGCCACAAACGCACTCGGGGGGCAAGAGCCCCGGATCTTGGAGGTGGGGGACGAGGAAGGTGTTCCCGCGCCCCTCCTCAAGAGGCACCATAGGACAATGCCCCGTACCCAGCCTCTCCGATCTTCATGAACGAAAGGGATCTACGCTTCGAGGTACCCTCGGGGCTTTCCGTCGCCGACAGGTTGCTCTCGGAAATGGAATGGTCAGCTGGGGGCAAGATTCCCCGGGGGACCCTCAGGGCCCAAATGGCGGCCATAGCCCAGGAGGCCGTGCAGGTCAGTGTTCGCCTCCCGCTCGGATTTTTATTTAGTACTTTTTGTTTCGCAAGATCGGGTGCCCCCTATTTTCTTTCTAACCCCTCCTTTGTTTTCCTCAGGTCCTCCAGCACTGCGCCCTTGTCGTCAGCATGGAGGACGAGGAGATTGCCTCGGCGATGCAGATCGCTGGCGAGTGCACCTCGCGGAAGGAGGGCTTGAGCCGGGAGCTGCGCGAGGCGAAGGAGAGGATCGCCGCCATCGAAGACCGGGTGGCAGCCGAGGACCGGGCAAACTCCAACTGCCAGGAGACCATCCGGGTTATGGAGTCCAACAAGACCGTCGAGACCAAGTTGGAGGACGCCAGGGTGCTCGCCGCTATCCTGAAAAAGACCCGGGACACCCTCAAGAGGGAGAACGAGGCGATGAAGGAGGCGGTGAGACGCGTCGACCTCCGGGCTGCGAAGGTGGTTGAGACCTACAGGACGTCGGATCAGTTCTACGCCGACCTCGCCGAAGTCTCGGCCCTCGTCTGGCATGATGCCCTTGACGCCGTCAAGACGCTGATGCCGAAGTTTCCTGACGCTAAGCTCCGGCTCGAGTACCCCCTCGAGGGTGAGGGGCAGAGGATGCCTCCGGAAGCGTCACTGGGGGAAGGCGTCCGGTTGGGGCGTCAGGGTGAAGGTGGTCACCCCGGCTCCCACCACCGAAGTCCATGCGGTTGTTGCCGACCCTCAAACAGTCGCCTCGGCTCCCGAGGTGGCAGCGGAGCAGGTCGAGGTCCATCCCGGTCCTGAGGCCTAAGTCTCCCTGCCCTTTCCTTTTTTGTATATTTTTATTTTTGTTTTGGGATTTCGTAGGCCTTCGGGCGCTTTTGTAAGGCTGAGGAGCCCAGAATACCTCTGTAAAGACTTCTGAGTTGTGAATAAAGCCTTTTGCAGAATTTTTGTTTGTAGCAATGTTCCAGTTTGTGGTAATGTCTTATTTTGCTCGCCTGATGAATGTCTTTCCGGCGGTCGGTCCTATAGTTGGCGATCGCACATCGGGTTAAATCCAGTCATTTGTCAAGTGTGCAAAGACCGGTGTAAGGTCGGCATATTTATGGCCCTGAAGTCGAGGTGGCGATCACTTGTTGAGGGTAAGTCGAGTTGGACCGGCAACCGCCGCTCTTAAGACCGAGCTGGATAGCTACTTGGTTGCCTCTTGGCGAGGGTTTTGATCCTTGGCGTCGGTGGGTAGTGAGCTACCAGCCATGGATGGACCGAACAGGATAGCTGCTCGGTGGCCTCTTAGCGAGGGCTTTGATCCTTAGCGTAGATGGGTACAAAGTTACCCGCTAAGGATAGACCAAGCAAGGTAGCTGCTCGGTTGCCTCTTGGCGGGGGCTTTGATCCTTGGCGTCGGTGGGTAGTGAACTACCAGCCATGGATGGGCCGAGCAGGCTAGCTGTTCGGTGGCCTCTTGGCAAGGGCTTTGATCCTTAGCGTAGATGGGTAAGAAGTTACCCGCTAAGGATAAACCGAGCAGGGTAGCTACTTGGTGTCGTGACACTCTGCCCGTCCTTCTGAGATGTGTGAATATCGGTAAGGGTGACCGTCGCGGGCGGCACGTGGCAGAGGCGCATAAGTGAGGCGAGGCGTCTCAGGATCCGTGTCGTTCCGACTTCGATTCGCCGAGAAACACGGGATACCCGCCACGTGGCATCGCAGCATTGGAAGAATCGAGCGAATCTCAGGATTCGCGCACATGCGCGCGCAAATTTGGGGCTCTTGGGGATTCTACGGAGGCTATAAATAGAGGAGACGCCAACTTTTCAGCATTGCTTTTCGAGATGGCCGGGCGTATCTATGCGATCGAAGAGATCATTACTCCTGATGACATCTATATATACGACCAGTCCGTTTCCGAAGAGAGGTACAGGAGAGTGGTCCGGCGCATCGAGGACCACATCGGTCGTCTCCTTCCTCGCCGATCTTCCCTCCTCCACTTGCTGATGTACGCAATTTGGAAGTCCCCGGGGTTGTACAACCCCCTTGCCGAGGAACTGCTGGACGAGGCGCTCGACAAGGTGCGTACGATCTTCTTAATCGGTCTCATTTCGAAGACCAGGCATGACCGATCCTTGGCCCTCATTTTGGAGTGCTTCCAAAAAAGGCATCGTGAGCCAGGGCTCGGCGGGTGGAGCTCAGGTGCCTCTGTAGTGTCCCGGATTCGCGTGCAGCATCAACGGAAGCGGGTTGCGGAGGCCCGGGCTCGGCTGGCGGAGATCTCCTCGGAGTATCACCAGGAGTACTTCCTCGACCCCGCTCCCCCTGTTGTAATTTTTATTTTTGTGTAAGGCTGAGGAGCCCATAATACCTTATAAATAAATAAAGTTCTTTTTGCGATGCTCTATTGTTTCCTTCTTATTACTAAAAAAGAACTTAGAAAAATTTACATCGCTTTGTCAAACAAAGAATATATATTCATAAACATTTCTTTCAAAGGTACAACTTAAACTTCTCGGCGTTGTAAGGCCGCGGAAATTTGCGACCCGTTGAGCGATAAGCCCCGCCGGGCAGGACCTCAGAAAGGAAGAATGTGCCATCCCACATCGGAGAAAACTTGTGCAGCTTGCCCTGATCAACGAATTCGTTCCGCCTTAGGACCAAGTTCCCGGCCCCAAAGGCGCGATGCTTGACTCGTGCGTTGTAGTAGCGGGCAGTCTGTTGTTGGTAAGCGACGGCTCTAATCTGTGCGCGGTCCCGCTTTTCCAACAAGACGTCCAAATTTGTCCGGAGTGCCGTGGTGTTCGCTTCGTCATCGAAATGCTCGACTCTGTGACTGGGCATCCCGATCTCTACTGGAACCATTGCCTCGGTGTCGTAGCAAAGACTGAAGAGGGTCTCTCCAGTGGGGTCTTCTTCGATGTGCGCAAGGCCCATAAGACCCGAGGTAATTCGTTGACCCAACTGCCCTGTCGTCCTTCGAGGCGAACTCGAAGTCCTCGAATGACGTCCCTGTTAGCGACCTTGGCTTGCCCGTTGCACTGGGGGTGCGCGACTGCGGCGAACTTCATCAGTATATGGTATTCGCTGCAGAATTCTTTAACTCTTTCGTTCTCGAAGTTCGTCCCGTGGTCGGTGATGATACACCTCGGGATCCCGAACCGGAATATTACATTGTTCTGCAGGAACTTGATGGTCGTGGTAGCGTCCGGTTTTCTGATGGGGACGGCCTCGATCCACTTCGTAAAGTGGTCCACCGCGACAAGGATGTACTTATGCCCGCCCGTACCTGTAGGGAGTTGGCCTATCATGTCCATTCCCCACTGGGCAAACAGCCATAGGGAGGTCAAGATAGTAAGCTTGGTGGCCGGTAGGCGGGGTATGCCGCCATAGAGTTGGCAACTCTTGCACCTTCTGACGAGCTTCTGAGCGTCGTAGTTAATAGTCGGCCAGTAATACCCTTGGAGGAGTGTCTTCTGGACTAATGTGCGGGCCCCTTGGTGTGCTCCGCCGACCCCTTCATGGATCTCACGGAGGACATAGTCGGCTTCGTGGGGGTCGACGCACCGTAGCAGAGGTTGTGTGAAGGATTTCTTGTAGAGGTTCCCGTTGCTCCAGACGAAATGGCGAGATTTGGCTCGAAGGCGGCGGGCTTCCCCACGATCTCCGGGGAGCGTACCCTCCTTCAGGAATTCGACGATGGGCTTCCTCCAATCTCGGTCCTCTTCCCGGGCTGTGTAAACTTGGAGCGATGTCGCTCCGTCTTCCACGCTGGGCCGCGGCAAGACCTCGAAAAGGATATTTCTCTTGTTGTTGACCGAGTAAGAGGAAGCCAGTTTGCTCAGAGCGTCGGCCTGGGCATTTAGGTGCCGGGAGATCTGTTCCACTTAAACTTCGTCGAAGTCCCTTTCGCAGCCTTCCTACCTCGGCCAAGTACATCACCATCAGGGGCTCCCAAGCCTCAAAACGGCCGGTCACTTGGCCGACGACCAGGGCGGAGTCGCTACGGATTCGAATCGTCTTCAGCCCCAGTCCGGAGCCGATCCGCAGTCCAGCGAGCAGAGCCTCATACTCAGCCGCATTGTTCGAGGCTTTGAACCCGAGCTTTAAAGAATACTCCATCTCTGCTTCATTTGGGCCCCGAATGATGAGGCTGGCACCACAGCCTTCCTCGGTTGATGACCCGTCGACGTAAAGGACCCAATCGGGGACGGAATCGAGCCTCTCCTCGACCAAGGGTTGTGATCCGGAGGCCGGCACGGGCACTGCCTCCTTGTTAGGGATAGTGCATTCGACGATAAAGTCGGCCAGGACTTGCGTCTTGATAGCTTGCCTTAGACGGTTCTTGATGTCGAATTGGGACAGCTCCCACCTCCACTTCTCCAAACGACTAGAAGACTCAGGGGGGCGAGAATAGCCCCTAAGGGGCGTTCGGTGAGTACGAGGATGGTGTGCGCCTGGAAATAGTGCCTTAGTTTCCTCGAGGTAACGATGAGTGCCAGGACAATCTTCTGTATGGCCGGGTACCTCGTTTCCGCATCTTTGAAGACGTGGCTTACATAGTAGACCGGCTTTTGGACACCCTCGACTTCTCGGACGCCGAACCTACAGATTAATCAGACACCGCCAGATACAGCGATAGCTCATCTCCTTCGACTAGCCAGGTGAGTAATGGGGGAGTCACCGGGTGCACTTTCAATTGCTCGAAGGCGATCTGACACTCCTCCGACCATTCGAACCTTGGGATCTTCCTTAGAATTTTGAAGAACAGGAGGCACTTTTCCCCAGATCTTGACATGAAACGACTCAGAGCGGCTACCCGCCCTGTGAGCCGTATAATTTCGATGTTAGTCTTGAGCGCGGCCATGTTGAGGATGGCGCTTATTTTCTCCGGGTTAGCCTCGATTCCGCGGTGGGTGACCATGAAGCCGAGGAACTTTCCACTGGTGACCCCGTATGCGCACTTGGCGGGATTCAGTTTCATCTTATATTTGCGGAGAACGTCGAATGCCTCGCCCCGATCCTTGGCGTGCTGATCCGACAAGGTCAATTTGACGAGCATGTCATCGACGTAAACCTCCATGTTTCTGGCTTAAACATTCTGTTGACCAAGCGTTGGTACGTAGTTCCGGTGTTTATGAGGCCGAAAGGAATCACTTTATAGCAGTATACCCCCGGTCCGTTGTAAATGCGGTGAGCTCTTCGTCTGCCGGATTCATACTGATCTGATTGTAGCCGGAGAAGGCGTCCATAAAGCTGAGTAGCTCGTGGCCTGCCGAACTGTCGACTAGTTGATCTATCCGAGGGAGGGGATAATTGTCTTTCGGGCAGGCCTTGTTGAGATCAGTGAAGTTGACGCACATACGCCACTTTCCGCTGGCCTTTTTAACCATGACTACATTCGTCAACCACTCCGAGTAAGCCACGTTCCGAATGAAGTTGGCTGCGAGCAGGCTGTCGACCTCCTCTTCGATAGTTTTTTGCTTAATCGGAGCGAAGCTTCGTTTCTTCTGCCTGACGGGTCGGACCGCCGGGTCGACCCCGAGCTGATGTGATATTATTTTGGGGTCTATCCCGGGCATGTCGGCGGGCGCCCAGGCGAACACGTCTGAGTTCCCTCTGAGGAAGTGGATCAGGTCGTCGCGCCGAGCTCCCGTTAAGAGCGACCCGATTTGGACGGTTCGTTCGTTGTCCCCTTCGATGAGGGGGACCTCTGTTAGCGGCTCAACCGGGGCTCGTCGGATCTCTTTATGCTCGTCCCGAGTATCCAAAGATCCCCTGAAATCATTCGTGCCCTCAAGATCGCTTTTCTCCTCTGGCATGGACGTCGATGTGAAGTAAATCTTCGCGGTTTGCTGGTTTCCGTAGGCCCGACCTATCCCGCCTTGGTCGAGAGGAAACTTGATCGCCAGGTGGTAGGTCGATATCTGGGCCCGGAGGGAATTCAGCATTGGTCGTCCCAGGAGGATATTGTAGGCCGATGGAATTCTGGCGACGATGAACTCCACAGGCACGGTACGCATATGGTCAGTCTCCCCAATGTTAAGCAGGACGGTGACCACCCCTTCTGCCGGGATGGAGTGATTGGTGAACCCCGACAGGATATGGGCGGACGGTCTGAGATCCGACGGGGTGAGTCTCATACGTATGAAGCGGTCATAGAAGAGGATGTCTGCCGAGCTTCCTGAGTCGACCAGTATCCTCTGCACCTCGTAACGGTGAACCCGCGTTGTGATTACCAGAGGGTCGTTGTGAGGCAGGGATATCCCGTGAATGTCGTCGTCGGTAAAGATGATGGGCTCGGCCGCTTTTACCCTCTTCCTGGGTTGGCTGCTGGTCCCTTTGACTGGCACAGGGCGCGCAGTCTCAACGGTCCCAAGCGCACCCCATGTTGATACGACCATGATTTGGCCGATCGTCAATTCGGCGGGAGGGGATGGTGCTCTTGTTCTCGGTCGGCTTGTCGCTTGTCTCGCAAGTATCTTGATAGGTGTCCCGAGCGGATCAACTCCTCGATGTAGTCTCAGAGCTGTTTGCAGTTCTCGGTGGGGTGTCCCTGATACCTGTGGAAAGCGCAATAGGGGCGCCTCGTGTCGATTTGGCCGCCATGTGGCTGACCGGGGGAAGTTTGAAGAATCTCTCTCCTTTTGCCTCCTCCAACAGCTCTGTCTGGGAGACGTTGAGCGGAGTGTACTCCTGGAACTTTGGGGAGTAGGACTTCGGCCGCTCAATTTTCTTCTTATCCTCTCTTGCCCTCTTCTTCTGATCGGCCTAGTCGGCCCGGGGTAGGTTCGCATTTACCTCGGACTCTAGCTGGATCTCTCGTTCAGTCCAGACTTTTACCTCGGTCATGGTCTTAGGTTGCGCCAATGCAAAGAAACGAAGCCACTCCTTGTGCTTAAAACCCGACCTAAGTGCAGTGATGACCGTCTCGTCCCGGTGCTCTGGGACATCGAGGAAGGCGTTGTAGAAACGGGTGACGTATCCTTTGAAAGGCTCCTTGTCTTCGCTCTTTATGGTGAAAAGATGATCGACGGTCCGCTTCTGGCGTTTGTTCCCGACGAAATGGCCGAGAAACTGGTTGGCCATCTCATCGAAGGTAGAGATTGAGCGTGGCGTGAGTCCTCAGAACCAGTCTTGTCACGCCCCGCTTCCCAAAATACGGGATACGAGAGATGACTAGGCCAGCCATGCTCCTACGATCAGGGAATAATCCCGCCGTAGTCACACTTCGGCTTCTAGCATTACATGGTAGTCAATAAGCAGTGCTTGAGTAAAAGAAAAATCATAGTTCACAACTTTATTACATTGCAAATTAAAAGAGTTCGAGGTACATTTATTTCACAGAATAAACAACTAACCAATAAAACAAATGCTGAAATCAAAGAAAGTAGCGCTGGTGGTGCAGTCTAGATCTCCGCAATCTCGAAGGATAAGTCCTGCTCCTGGGCTGGATCCACTTCGTCCTCTGAGCATGCACACTCAGGTCGTCAGGACGACAATATAGCAATAAGTAATATAATGATGTGCAGTATTATTAAACATGAGGAGTACAATGAATTTCAGAACATGTGTATAATAACATCAACTGAATATAACTAGTGCAATATGAGTATTATGTCAATGAACTAGGCAATGCATATGTCACTACTTAACGGTCACTAGGTCCATGAAATCAATTGGTGGAGAGGATACTCGTGTTTAACAAGGGTCTGGTGCATGCCCGAGACTACGGTCCACTGTGCCCGAGACATAACCCTATCAGTCGTGCCGCTAGGCCCACGACATAAAGTATTTATATATATATATAAATATCACTGATAACGAATGATCATCCTCTAAATACTGTACCTCGCTAAATACGAGTTCAATTCCACCTTGATTTTCTCATTCCCCAGGTTATGGTATGCATTCATGTATTGAATAGGTTGTGGACAAATACGTATCACTCTCGCTTTCAATCACTTTTTCACTTATCAATATCACTATCGTATTTGCCACAACCCAATCACTAATATATCGACAATGCAGATGATCACTATGCAGCAGGTATAACTCAAGCATGAAAATATGCAGAAATGCACTGAACATGTATTCATTATTCTAGAACGACCAATGCCATGTAATTGGTAAAATTCACGATAAATCATACACATAGAATCGACCAAAACAGTATAAAGGGCGTATGAAGTACACTGGATTATCTAAACAGTAAAATTTATTTCAGGTCAATCGGAGTTCAGGTTAGGGAATTATCATCGTTTGAAGGCAGCGATCGATTTCTGGGATTTCAGTTTCAGAACTGGAAGCCCAACTTCGCGCGCATTTTATCAGTAATTATGTTCAGATTCATCTATTGCCCTAGTTGAGTAAAATTTAGTTCTGTCAGTTAAGTTTCCAACACACCAAACGGATTATCAATCGCACCTCTACCTCAGAAGTTATGTTCAGATTAATGTGTCAATGTAACGAACATTTCTACAGAAACTGCAAAACGCAATGACATTCTAAAATACAATTTAAATACCAAACGACTGTAAAAATGCACGGGACCGATTTCAGGTGTTAGCTAATTAAGTTATCTACGCTACCATATGGGGCTCCGCGCATTTTCAGTTTTAAGCAGGTGTGTACAGGTACTTAGAATTTAGTTTCCCCCATAGATTGCTACCCCGGACTGCAGTCCAGAATTGCGTTCCACATCATTTTTCAGGGTCATGGAATTGCATTATCCCAAAACTAATTACATAGGGTTATAGGCTATCTCGATACGAATCCTGGAACACCATGATTAGAGTTTTATTCAAATAACTATAAATTTTACAACATTACACATACGGTGATTTTCAGATTTGACGTAACCAATAGGGATTTCATTTTACATTCGATGCCTTAACGATTTGATGCCGATATCTTATATGTTACTCGTTAACATCAGTCGAAACCTCTAATAATGAAACTTGGGGATTTTGATAGGGTAAACATATCGAGCACTCGGTACGTATACGGGGATGCTATCTACTTGTACATACACACATCAGACATTATACCCATTTAAACCGTTAAACTACATTTTCTAACACATAAGTACGTAGCATGAATTGAAGTGAAAGGGGCTTCACTTGCCTGTGACGAAGTCGATGGTACGGCAGCGACGTCAACGGAAATGGCACGAGCAGCAACAACACAATCAACCACAATAGCACGAGCAGCAGCGACTCCTAGGCTTGGGATGCTTGGCTAAAGAGTGAAGCTTGGGCTCAGTTGAAGGTGATGGGGTCTACTGGAAGTGGTCGATGGTGCACCGAGGAGAGCCAGGCGAGGCCACAGAGGTTCAGGTAGCGCCGGCAACGAGAGTTTAGGCGATGGAGCTGCTGTTGGCCTCTCGACTTTGAGGAAAGACGAGAAGATGAGCTCGGTGTGAGTTGTTGGAAGTTTAAAAGGAGGAGTTAGAGGTGGTGTGGAGGTGACTTCGTTAGTAGGATTGTCGGCGTTGAGATGAGGCGGCCGAGACTCGTCGGCAATGGTCGTGGGGCTTGGGTATGGGGAAGACGAGGAGGAAGTGGATGCTCAGGTGAGGTGCAGGGACGGGGAGTTAGGTTGATGCTCGGAGATGGTGAGCAGGGAAGGTTCCCGGAGATGGTCGACGGCGGTGCTGGCGGTGTTGGAAAAAGGGCAGAGGAGAGTGTTGGGTTCGGGTGAGAACGAGAGAAAGAGTGAAAAAGAGGAGGCAAAGGAGATTGAGATGGAGAAAGAGGTGTTAGAAGGAAGAGGGGAGTCGTGGCTGTCGGAGGTGGCCGGGTCGTACGCGAGCGCATGGAGTGGGGAGTCGTGGCGAGAGCCGTTGGGCCATAGAGCTGTTGGGGGTGAGCTGGTCGAGTGGAGGCGGGCGCGAGGAACGTGGAGGCGAGCGGGCGTGGGTGCGGGTCTCGCGGCGCGGGCGCGAGGAACGCGGAGGCAAGCGGGCGTGGGTGCGGGTCTCGCGGCGCGGGCGTGAGGAGCACGGGGTGAAGCGAGGGAGAAAGGCGGGAAAACGAAGACGAGGGAGGAAGATGAGGGAAGCGGGTCGGGATGGTATGGGTCGGGTAGGATTTAGGGTTGGGTTTTAGTTAGGTAATTAAATATATAAAAATAGAAAAATAATAGAAAAATTCACGGAAAAATTTGGGAAAGTACGGGAAAAAATTTATTCGCAACCGGGGATTTACAAGTCTCGTCCAGAACGGATGAGAGTGGCAGGAAAAGCACGGCATTACGCGGCGTCGGAGTTGTCATGGAAACTAATCCCTGCTGTGAATGCATCCAAATGGTCTTTTGGGTCGGATTTTCCGTCAAAAAGGGAGACCTTAGGGGGCTTGTTCCTAGAAGAGACGTGGACAGCGAGAAAGTCCTCAGTGAATGGCCTCGTAAGCGAGTCGGCGGCGTATCTAGCCCCGTCGCTTGAGGGATGACTCTCCCGGTGTATACCCTCAATCTTCTTTTCGAGGGCATCAAGTCGGTCGTGGTATCCCGAAGATTCGGCACACTCGGATTTATGGCCCCTGCTGTGCCGTGGTTCCGGTTCCGTTCTATGAGGTTCCGTAAGTCCCCTTGCGAGGTTGTCTTCGAGCTGCCGTGGTAAGTCCCGTTCGCGCGAACCTGTAGAGGGAGGAGGCGCCGGCCATGCCTGGAAGCAGGCGACCTGACCGACACATCCTCGAGGGGGACAGGAGCGCGATGCCCATCGGGTCATCGAGTTGGTCGCCACAGGGGACCTGTGGCCGCCGAAGATAGCGAGGCGGTGCCCAGATGTGCCGGCACGGGCAATGTCTTCTCTCCCCATGTGTTGCTCCCGAGGCGGGGGAACGACGACTTGGAGGGCTTGTCCCGCCGTTTGGACACAGACAAGTACATCCACGACGGACGTGAGCCGATCTATCCGAGCAGATAGGGCGTGAATGGCGTTCGGGGGAGGAGGGGATCCACCCGCGTCTCCGTTGTGGGGAGGACGGCGGCTGGAGCTTGGATCGTCGCGATGATTACTCGCCATATGTTCGAGATCGGAAGATTAACTTTCGTTGAGTGGAACTTCGATTTTTCCACAGACGGCGCCAACTGATGGAGGCTGTGATCTTCTTCAGATGTTATCTTCCGTTGATCTGTAGCGAGCGTTGATGGATGGCTGAGATTGAGTTTGGGGGTTGTCTCTTGATGCGTGTGGATCTCAATGGGCTTGATTTGACGATGAAGTCGAGCTACCTGCAAGGAAGTCCCGATGTGGTTGTACCACCGAGGACCCTCCGACGATCAAGTTAGTCGAAGTATTTGGGCAGAGTAACGGCCTGTTGGGGTTAAAAATTCCTTCCCTGAGTCGTCTGAAGAGGGGTTTATATAGTGGCAGCCATGGGCTGGCGGGCGTGAGATTCACGCCGGCCGTTACACCCCTGGCGTTGCGCCTGCGTGAAAGGTTGGATTCCCCATTAATGACGAGATATGCTTGTTAATGGGGGAACGCGATGGCGTGGAACGCGGAATCGTAGGCGGCGGATATCTCGCGACTGGCGAGATTCGCGGAGCCATGGCGGAGACGCGTGTGATCCGTGCTGTGGGTCGGTCGATGAGACCGAGGAAGCTAAGCTCGGCGGGAGGCTCGGGAACGAGCGGGGGGGGCGAGGGAACTTGTTTCAGCGATAGCTCGGAGGCGAGCTAGGAGGGCTGAGGGAACTCAGCGTGCGGAAAGGCTCGGAGGCGAGCCAGTGAGTGTTTGTAAGGCGGGCACATGAGTGGTATGGGAGGCCACCGAAGGTCGGGACCATCCTCGGGTCGAAGGCCCGAGGTATGCTTCCACTGTGCCTTTCTTGCTTCTTTCTCGTGAGTTTTGGGACACGTCATCTGCCATGTGTCACGATCTGGGGAGTCCTCAGTACCGAGCATTATCAAGAGTTGTAGAACATTGCTAGCTGAGATTGTTCCAATGGACCCAGAATATATAAATTAGGTCCTAATTCTTTGTATCTCTTACCCCAAGACCCATCTCCAGCAACTAAAACAACAACATTTTGCCTAAAGCTCTCGCTCTCCATCAAGATTAGGTTCAATGCTTCAAATATTAGAGAATGCCCTTTATCTCTCACTGATCTCCCAGCCATTCCAATGACTAACTTCACGTCGTTGGGTACCCCGGCCTTCCTTCTAAATTCATCACCCCTCAATGAATCAAGCCTGTATATCTCTTCATCAACCCCATTTACAATTATATGGACCCGTTCTTCCGGAATCATGTAGACTCTCTTGAGGACCTCGCCCACATGATCGCTTGTAGCGACATGGTGAGCGTAGTCGTGAAAGAACTTCACCTCGTCAATCACCCTAGAAAACCTCAAAGACAGTGCATCATGATGAGCTTCTTCGGGGCCTCCTAGGAGATCTTGTACGATATCAAAGTGTATGGTTTCATAAGCGAAGCCATGCCAAGAAACCACGACATGGCGAATATTTCGAGTGTAGGTATGAAACAAACCGACGCTTTCAGTGTGAATCAGATCAAATGGCTTCTCTGTGGAGTTTTGGATTCGGAATTTCTCCCGGGCTAGAGATTGGTTGAGGGTGCGGGCATGGGTTTGTGGGGTTCGATGAAACTCCATGTTAGCATATGGGTAGTTTGGGGGTTCGGAATTCGATGATGTGGTGAATATATGGACCTCGTGGCCTCGTCGAGCTAGGGAGAGATGGAGAGTTAAAGCACGGCGCTCGAGACCTCCAGTGAGATTTTGTTGCGGTCATTTCTTGACAAAGAGGGCAATTTTAAGCTTCCGAGACGGAGGTTCTGGGGAGAAGGAAAGTTGGTTCAACGAAGAAGAGAACAAAAGGAGGTTGAAGGATTGGTCATAGATTTGTAGGGTGGTGACGGGTTCAATTATACAGAGAGAAGGGAAATTAGCCAACAAATAGATGAATGAGATCGATGAGAATGCAGAGAGAACAAAAAGAAGGTAGCATAGGCATTCGGAGTTTAAGCGAAACTTTGCGGCCATGGTTGAAGGAACTAGAAGAAGGAAAGATTAATGAAAGATATACGAGAAGGTCAGAACTGAAAGCTCTGTTTATAAGAAGTTAAACAAAAAGAATCATAGGATCGAAAAGGGTTTAATATTTGACTTGAAAAGTCTTCAACCTGTGAGTATGCTGAAAATTAGAGCATGAATCCACTAAAACTGACTTGATGAGTAAGCATCAGATATGAATCTTTTTAAACCCTAAGCAACCAACATCTAAACAGCAGGACCCTGTTTGGATATGGGGCTGGGACAACTGTAGTATATTTTTAAGTGGCGGTTGGAGGAATGCAAAGTTGCAAACTGCAGTTTGCAAGCCTCAAACTCCATTTTGGAGTTTAGATAACTTTGATGAGATTGGCGTTGAGATAACCGCATTTATCACAACTTTAGAGCTGAGTTAACTGCACTTACCTAAGCTCCAAAATGATTGCCAAGCATGATGAAGTTAACATTTTGGAGTTGAGTTTTTTTAACGTTATGAAACTCCTGTTTAGAATGCTCAACTCCATTCCCAAACAGGGCCTAGTTAGCATCTTTTGATAAATTTTGGGGAAGTTCTTTTGACAATGTATTCAAACCATGCAAGAATGAGACAATATGAGCAAGTGTCATTTATAAATTTCTGAATTTGTTAGTAAATGAGCACGCAACAAGAATTCAACTTTCTTCAGCAATAAAGAAAAGCATTGAAACCATAATCCGAGGTTTTTTAATGGGATCATCTTCATCAAGAATTCATCATCATGAGCAAGTGTCATTTATAAATTTTTCTAAGCAAGCAACAACTAACCAAAAAGGTCAGTTCTTTGACAATGCAATTGGACAACTTTCAATAAAAGCATCAATTTTTTTAAGCATAATTCATAAGCCCTAGATCTTACTTAATTCAGCGAGTGAAGGCGTAGAAGATGACAGCAATGTAGATGAGCATCGCCGCTGGGATGAGCGTCACGAGGGGGATGACGGCGACGACGGTGGCGCCCCCGCAGGCGATCTTGCCCAATTTTATCTGGACCAAATCGATGAGGGCCAGCATCAAGAAGCCGCAGCCAAAGACGGAGCCCACCGCCGAGACCATGATCCCGGCCCTGAGCGCAGCCCTGTTCACGCGGGCGGCGCGCGCTCCGTGAGGGGGGCGGACGATGCGGATGGCCTGCTTGAGGCAGAGGGCGACGAGGCTCGAGAGGAGGAAGGAGGAGAAGGAGTAGACGTGGAAGGAGATCATGGACTCGGCCACGTGGCTGCCGGCGAAGCAGTCGCCGGACGCGTTGGTGGGGTCCCAGGGGTTCCACGAGAGGCCGATGAAGACTGCTAGCGTGAAGAGGCCGTTCACGTTCACGATGCCGTCCAGCGCCGTGACCTGGATGCTAGTGCCTCCGCCTCCGCTGCCGCCGCCGCCGGCGGAGGAAGAGGAGGGGTGGTCGTTGGGATGGTGGTGGTTGTGGATCTCGCCGTCCATTTTGGTATTAGGGTTTGGGGATTTGGGGAACTAAGAATGGAAAAGATTTCAAAAAGGAGGTAATTTTAAGAAGATGGAGTGAGCTCAAGAAATGTCAGATTCCTCCATTAGTTTTTACGCTTAAATAATGTTTGGCCATCGGAAACTAAAAAGAAAGTAGAAAATTAAAACAGCGGGCCAGAGACGCTGAGTTGGCGGTTTACGTGGCACTGGTTTGCTTGGGATGGGATGGGATAGTAGAAAGTAAGAAACTAATTTAAATAGAATACAAATAAGAAATTAATAGAATAAAATATTATTATTTTTTCCTTTTCTCACTTTCTTCTCACTCTCTCTATTTTTGGAGAGAGAGTGAAATATGAGAAAATGATGAGGTGGAAAGAAAATGGGATTTACTTTCCATCCATTTTTTCTTATCCAAACAAGTGAAAGTGAGAAAGTGACGGAGAAAGTGCAATCGCTTTCTCACTTTTCTTTCTACTTTCTCCTAACCAAACATGTCCTTAATAGCCTGGTTTATCTCCAAAATGCTCTCCTCTTCTTGTATCAACCGTCTACGAATTCGAGGGTAGGATATTGTTTAACGAAAGGGAATTTTCGAGTATATCTACAATGGATTTTACCACTAAGAGCGTTTGGGACGAATTGAGTAAACCACAGGACGGTTTTTTTAATATAAGCATTTTTCCATTTCTTTTTGCTATGTAAGTTATAAAGTGTATCGAGTCTTTTTAGCAGCATTTGAATCTTTCTTTGTTTAGATGGAACTAGAGTTCTAGTTACTCTGGTAATTACAACTTTGTTATCTTCATGCAAATCATCACAAGAATTTACTTTTAGATTATCGCTCATTCCTCTTAACATTCTCATTTCGGTTGCATGAGTCGGAAATTTTTAACAAATTGATAAAAACATTGACCTAGAAATTATTTATCTTTTTTATGACCTCTAACGATCGAATAGTAAGGAAAAGGTAGAGTTAAAAAAATAAAGTTTGGGTTTTTAAGTTTGACCAGAAGGCCCTAGGATTCAAGACTTCCAATAAGCGTAAGCGTTTACCATTAATTATATCCAATTGTCTTAGAAAATATTTAGACGGAATATCGTATTAGGATATTTTAAATCACATCAATTTGAATAAAAATCACATCATATACATGTATACTTACAATAAAAGACAATATGAAAGAAGTCATCAAGAGATTTCATTTATATTGATTTGTTAATAATTTGGTACATATAATTTTTACATCTCAAAAATTTATTCAAGAAATACAAACGCTAAAGAAAAATGGGGTTTAGTATTCAAGTTGATATCAAAAGATTAAGGCATTAGTAGATATCTTCACCTGGTCAGATAGTAGATATCTTCACCTGGCCAAATCAACACTTAACCTCTTTAAACAAGTGTAGGGTATTCAATATTGGACCCACAACACACTTAAAGAAGTTGTAGATATCTTTAACTAGGATATCAGCACAAATTCTATATTTGCGGGTATCTTTTTAAGATACCCGACAAGTTGACGTCTTTTAAGATGACCAGCCCTATTTGCAGACATATTTGAATATGTTTAAATTGCAGGTATCTTTTTAAGATACCCAACTCTATTTGCGGGCATCTTTAAAGATGTCCAATTTGCGAATATCTTTTAAGATAACCGCTTTGTTAATTTTATAGGGGAAAATGTTTGAGTCCTTTATAACAAGGATTCAACATAAGGATCTCTTTTTTTTAATATACCCGCATTATCATAGATTTTTAGAAGTAGTTTGTCAAGTGTAAGAAAACTCTTTTAAAATTTGGGCAGTCACCTCATGTATTTTTTAAGTTTTAAAGAAGAATATGTATTTGTGGTATATGTTCCTGTATATGAAGAACATAGGGTTTTCCTATATTCTAAAGAGAACATAGAATTTCTTCTATATTTTAAAAAGAGTATTTTCATAATCGATATTTGTCAAAAAAACATGAAATTAATCATGTCCCTAAATTCATTAAGGGGTTTTGATTATAGAAACCGATGAGGATTCCTTCAAGCTCTTAACCCTAAGTATTCCTTGTCAAATTACGAAGAAAAGAAGAATCATTCTTTGAAATGAAAGGGTTTTCATCAAATCCCCACCTTCTCTTTCTCTTTTCTTCTTCTTCTTCTTTTTCCTTTTAGTCGAGAGTATAAAGTCTTCAAGTCTTGGAAAAGTTCTTCCTTGTTGTTTTTTTTCCTTCTACTTTTAGACTGGTATTTATACCCAAATCGATGGATGGGGAAGTTAATAATCCACTACCCATGTTTATAAGGGTAGCGGGGTGAAAACAACCCACTAAATAGCCCTTTAACCACTCATGCGGGTATCTTTCAAGATACTGGCCGCTGCTTTAAAATTGGGGCGAGTGTTTCTTTTTAACTCGGCCAAAAGAGATGCCCACCGTCAAAGATTCTCGCTTATTTGAGATGCCCGCCAATAATTTTAAATAGGGTATTTTCAAGAAAAATTTGGTATTCTGAGTCCAACAGAAATATCTTAAGAATCCATAGTTCCCAAAAGATACATATATACTGAGTTTTATCTTTATCATAGTGTAAAAGGAGTTTCGCTATTTAAAAAACATGACAATATCAAGCAGTAAATAACAAACAAGTCTACTCTTTTACTCAATAAACAAACTACTGTGATTCTCTACAATTAAAAATAAATTCCAGCTTATGGGTGAATGTGTTCTAGTCAAAATTGCATATATGATGTGCATGGTTATCCTTCTTTGGAGTTAATACTTCTTGGAAGATGAAAGGTGGGTTTCTTGAGAGTTGTATTATTCTTGGAAAATGGGGTTAATGAACCTTGGAAATTGAAATTTGTTGGATTTAGGAAGAGAAGAGAGTAAATGTATTGCTTGACCAAGGAGGCTTACTCTTATCTATAAATAGGGGCTCCTTGGTGCATCCTTAAGGTATCTAATATTCAACGCATCTAAGTATCAATCCAATACCATCCACTTGAAGTCCATCCAAGTGAAGCTATCCACTCAAGGGGACGAGTGAAGCACCGAGGTGTCAAAGGTATACCATCGGCGGTGTGTCGGTGAGTTCATTCTTAATGTAATCCATTCTTGTAATGAGGAACTCTATGTTGATAATTCTCTAGTGTGCTAGAGACTATCTTTATAATCCCATTATTCTCACAGTGGATGATAAACTTTCTGGACTAGGTCCCATGGTTTTTTCCCCTCACACTGAGTGGGTTTTCCACGTAAAAATATTGTGTGTTCCGTGTACTCTTTACTTGTTCTACTTTCTTATTAAATCTAACAATTTATAACAAGTGGTATCAGAGCCAAGGTGGAACAGGTGGTCATGGAGCCAAGCACCACACGAGTGATCAGTTTCAATGGTAACAACTGGATGATCTGGAAACCTCGAATGGAGGACTTGCTATTTTGCAAGGATCTAACTGCACCTTTGCTAGGCGACGCTACCAAGCCTGGTGAGATGTCCGAAAGTGAGTGGAAGAAGCTTAATTGCAAAGCCGGCGGTACTATCCGATAATGGTTGGATGATAGCGTGTTCCATCATATATTCACAGAAAGTTCAGCCCACTCTCTTTGAAAGAAGTTGGAAGGTCTTTATGAAAGAAAGACGGCGGGTAACAAGACTTTCTTCATCCGAAAGTTGGTTAATCTCAAGTACAAAGAAGGAAGCTCTATTTCATAGCACTTGAATGAAATGCAAAGTATTATTAATCAACTCTCCTCTATGAAAATGACTATTGATGATGAGTTGCAGGCCTTGTTCTTGCTTAGCTCTTTGCCGGACAATTGGGAGACATTGGTGGTATCTCTGAGCAACTCGGCACCCGACGGTGTGGTTAGCGTGAACCTCGTAATCGGGAGTTTGTTGAATGAATAAACAAGAAGGAAAGCTTCGGGGGCCTCATCATCATCGGAAGCTCTTGTCACAGTGAACCGAGGGAGAAGTCAGCAAAGGCAACCTCAAGATCAAAATCGGTCCCGAAGCAAGTCGAGGCCGAGGAAGGATGTCGAGTGCTTCTACTATAAGAAGATAGGACATCTGAATAAGGAGTGTTGTAAGTTCAAGAAGGACCATGTCACGACCTGGAAATGGTACGTGACCGACACTTGATTCACATGAAATCTGTAGGACCCCACCGTAACCCAAGTAAACCAAAAACCAGAAATCTAAACCATTTTAGAAAATAATGGAGTTGTAGTTTTGAAAAAAGGGATTATAAATTGAAATCAAGTTTGTTTTACAAGTATAAGTAAAGTTTGATGAAAATAATTTTGCCGTTTAAAAATCGGGTTGCACCTCCTTTGTAAATTTTGAGTAAAACAAGCATAATATAATATATATATATATGATTGGTGTAATTTATTTCACTTTTTTCTAACCCATTTATTATTTTATTATCATATATTATGTTGTTTCGGCTATCTTTTGTGAATTATTACAGATAACAGGGTTTGGATGCAAAAGGACAGAAAATTGTGCTAAAATAAAGATTACGTGCGTACAATAGAGATTTAAGAGAATTATTTAGAAAATCAAAAGACAATTTGCAAATTTGGAACAGATTTGAGAATTTCATTACAAATCAGCAAAAGTTGTAACAAATAGAGGTGAATCAATCATCACAACAACAAATCAGTTGGAAAAAACAAATTAAATCAAAAGTAACAAATCAACCTGCCTAACTATATACCAAATTTAGGAACAATTCGGAGATCCACGCAACTACAGAAATACAGCAAGATATTCATGATTTTATGAGCTCAAAAATCATCTAAATTAATGATAAAACCACAGAAAAAATATAGAGACACGAAGCCAAAATTTGGCGGCGGATCAGCGCCTAATCAAGTCAATTAGGGACGGATTAGCGGTCTATTTTGGGCCGTTAGATGCGATTTTTTATGGGCACGGCCGTCTTTCCACATAGATTAATATGAGATGTATTTCATCTTTTGAAGATTCTGAAGGCACGCAACAGCATCCAACAGAGCAATTGATTAGATTTTCATGGTTGTTAACAAGTTGATTCTCTTGTATCTTTTATTACTTGTTCTCCAAACTTTCTTAGCCTTATATAAACACTTGTATAGCCTAAGGGTTTCATATCTCTTTCTTGGTAATAAACTTTAGGGTTTTCTTTTGGGAGATCGACTACTTGTAAGTTCTCTATTTTTTTAAATAAATATATTTAGTTTATTTTTAACCACGCTTGGTTAAACTTTGTATCTAGGGTTTTAATTTGTGATCTATTGTGGTGGGTATTTTAATTGTTCTTTTATTCTTTCTTTAATATGAATATCTATTCTGATTTATATTATTCTCTCTTTGTTCTTAATCTAAAAATCTAATTTTTACAATGAAAAGTTGACGCCTTTAAGTAAGAATTAGAGATGGATAAGAAACCTAGAAACTAATTAGGTTCATGATAGTTGACACCTAAAAATCTAATTAGGGACGGTAGAGATAACTATAAATTATAAATATTCAAACTGGTTATTAATTTGATCTAGACGAAAACCTAAAACATGGTAGTTATAGTTTCTAGACCTACAAATACACATAGACGGTTACATAGGTTAAATCTAGTAAACTGGAATTAGGGTTTTAATTAAATCTAAATGATATAATATAATTGATGGGATAAGATTAAATCAAATAATTTATTCTAAACTTTTATATTATTAATAGATTGTCACGCCCCGCTTTCCAAAATACGTAAACACGGCACGCGACATAGCCAACCATGCTATCTATGGCGAGAAAAGATCCTTCCATAGTCACATTACGGATGTCAATTAGATATCAAGAACAGTAAACTACTAAATCTATTTATCACATGTCCAATAGCCACAAGAACAATAACTGGAAAAGACAGCGGAAGTAATAATGATCCAAGGAATAACTAACCCGCATAAGAGCTATATCAATGAGGTGGTCTTCACTGATCGGCGATCCTGTCGAATACTCACATGCTATGTCAAGTATCTGGGTCATGCAAAACCCAGACGTCGGTGTGTCATAAATATCAAAATAATAGTAATAACCAGGATATGATGCTATGATTAAATATGAGTGTAAATAAATAATACAGGTGTAAAACAGTGAGATATAGGTATATGATGTGTATTCTAAAATCTGTGCCTCTAGCTTATTTATTCTAAAGTCTTTGAATTAATTAATGTAATCCTTATCGTAACCCAACAGAATATATCCCGTTCATTCCCCACGGTAACATGATTTATTCCGTAACGCCCGGAAAAACGGCAAACAGGTAATTATTCCGCAACGCCCGGAAAAACGGCAAACATGTAATAATATCCTCTCGAGTTATGTTTCGGTTAAATTCTTGATTTCCCCTTTTCCTCCAGGTTTGTGTTCAAGTCAGGTATTGCCAATATAGATCTAATGCCAACACAGGATCAAGTATGTACGGTTCTTATCTATACAAACAATAAGTCACGTCCATCAGGACAACACGTCAATATTGTTGGCATTAGTAACAAGATCTAAGTAACAAGTTAAGTAGGGTGTCGTGAACATATCATGTGATGCATATGTATCAATAGATACCCAAATGTGAAACTGTAACGAATATCGGAACACGGTTAATGCATGGATGCACATGTATCTATCTGTAATAACATTTATATATCCATTACCAAGTATGATGCAAACTAGATAGTACGTTGTACTAATATAGTAATATAATGATATCATGATAGTCTGGCATGCAATCAGATATGTTATTATCAGTACGGATATAGACGGATACTATAAAACTGTAAATCGGTAATATTTGATGAATATTAAAACACATGCACTATTATTTATTAAATAGATATTGATATAATAACATTAACATGGATAACATATTAAAACCGATTAATAACTATAAAAGTGGTATTGATTAACCATGCACAAGAAAGTTCCGTTCAGAAATTCAGCGTTATCCTGATTTGTAAAATAGCTTAAAAACAACAAATGTTCTCCAAAAGAAACGTGTCATATACCAAAACAAAACTAATTCAATAAGCTTTTCATTTTTATAAGTTAAAGTATCTCAGATTGTTCCTACAAAAAGTTATGAATGTTCGGAATTGAAAGCTTGCTACTGGAATTTGCCTGGACAGCAGTTCAGAGGTACTTTCATTTACAGTTTACGTTATTTAAAAATTTTATTTTGCAAGTAAATATTTTACAGGGTTATATTATTTTGAGTTAGGTTCGTAACAAACTAAAGAATGTATGCTAATGATTTTTCTATGATTTATAATGAATTTTATAAGGTAAGGTGCGCAGTAAATTTCAGATTTGTCGTATCCGCTTTGCGACGACGTTTCATGTGTAAACTATAATATTATTAAACTATATTTTGTATAACGTTATAAAATGCAGATTATAAACTAATTAATGATAATAATAAGAAATATTACGATGATATATATATTTATAGATATAATTATAGTATGCTGCAAGTTGTAAACTTGCATACATTGTATATTATAAAACTGATTAACGTTAAATAACTACGGTGTATAAATTATATAGATATAGCTGTATGATGATAATAATAATAATAATATGACAACATATAAGTAAATTTCATAAATCATAACTGTAGCAAGTTGTAAACTTGCCTCGAAACAAACACGATGAACGGAAGTAACATGACGCTATAAAAATCAACACCAAGTTTTGATGGCTCGGTTAAGGTTCTAGAATGCGGCTGGAGTTGCGTCGGCTGGAATGGGTATGGGCTTGAAGAACGAAGAAGGAGAATATATAAATTGATGAGAAAGAGGTTTTTTGTTTAATATAAATATATATAGTATAGTTTAAATTAGGTTATAAATATATATATTAGTTTTAATGTATATAGATAATATCAAATTACAACCAATCTCCACCAAAATCTCATCAAAATATATTTTGGAAAATAATTCACATATGTAAACTTCTCAACCATAATATAAGAATATATTTTAAATAACCCATACCCCTAATTTAAGATTTAAAAGGATTCTAAAAACATATCTAGATTTAGAAAATATTTGATATTAGATATCTTGATATTTAAATGTAAAACATAAAAGCAAAATAAGATATGGGATGGTAACCATATGATGACAGTTAACAAAATATAACTTATTCTTAATTTATGATTATTAAAAGATATATAATGATCTAGATATATGATATATAAAGATCTAAAAATATGATGTAGGTATTATACTAGATTCACATAGATACACTTTATTGGTAAATCTCAGATACAATCTTGCACCATATTGGGCTCTAAACTTGCGGGTCGGGTCGGATAACGGCTACTGCTATTCAAATCATTTGTGTTCCAATAGATAGAATAAAAGAAATATAAAGGAAGTGTTAAAATACCAATTAATGTCGTATAACCGTACTAGGGTGTTACATAGATCGTTAATTAAACCCAGGAAAAAGAATAGAAGTTTTATCATATAAACCAACACATTAGAAAAGCAATTCAAAACCCCTAGATCATCTTTTTATTATAAAAACAACATTTTTAACTTAATTTAAAAGTAGTTATCACGCCCCGCTTCCCAGTGTACGGGCAAGAAGACGCGACGAGGCCGCTACGTATTTACTCAGAAGTAAACACACTAAGCGTATCTAAGCAATATAAAGTAAAAGTATACAAGAGACATGAATGTAAATGAACATCAACTTTATTTATTTAACATTCTTTTACAGTACAACTGAAATGTAAATACATGGAATGAAAGCAATACCTAAACAATGGCATAACAGAAATGAAAATGAAATATGTACAAGTATCTAAAGCTCCGGGTCGAATATTAACTGCTCCAAGTCTTCGGTGCTGGGCTTGATCTTCAGTGAGTCCGAATCACCTAACAATATTCCAAAGAAAGAAGAAAGGAATGCCGTCAGCGAACAATCGGTCGGTAAGTCCCAAAAGCAAGTAGAGATAGAATAGGTAGAGAAAGAATATATCTCATAATGTTTGATAATATTGTTAACGCTGTTGTTTGTAGCTTGGTAAAGAAAATGCCAGTGTATACGAGAGGAGTCCCACTATTCCGGAGACTAAGGTATACGGAGCATAAGGAACCGTTCAGCCACGGTACAACGACAATAGATATTCAGGTTAGGTGTATTATGGTTACAGTCTTATGCCACTTTTAACACCTTCCGTACCAATCTACCCCTTATAAACCTCGCGATGTCTTGATTGTATTGTTTGTATTGTCTGTTATATAGATGGATGACTTGCCGAAACCATGATATCAGTAAATGGAATGGATATAAATAGAGAGTCATGTAGACGGAGTATATCCATGATTCGGTTCAGTCAATATAGATTGATATAGATTGAATAGACGGATTCATTTTGAATTGTAGTTTATACTTGAATCACATTCAAGTCAGATTGATTAGATTGAGACTCAGTCTGAGCCAGACACTTTAAAAATAACTTGAAATCCTGAATTAGTTTTGGTGTTATTGGTAACTGCTGCACATGGACGGCAGGATTTGTGTCTTTTTCCAAGACAATTACCGTGTTGACAACACCGTTTGTTAGATTGTCCACCTTAGATAGGCAAGCACCCATATCTTCGGCTCTCTAAGGCTCAAGAGACTGGTCCCGCTTAAACCTATGTTTACTAGGTCCTTATTGTAATTTAGCATAACTTAAGAGGGTTTTATATAAAAATAGTTTGATATAATTTTCAAAATAAATCTCAAGTATTTAATTATCTTCTTTCGGGTTTTCATAGATGTATTTTTTATAATTGTATAATTTATAGTGAGTAGAACCTAGTTTTCATAGTATATGACATTTTCTTGAAATATTGGAATTGTTTTGTATTTGGATGGTATTTTCAGATAATGGTGATTCCTTTTGAAAACTTGGAATATTTATATAATATAATTAAAATAGATATTTTGATAATAGGTATATATATATATATATAAATAAATTTCATTTATTTTCTTATAGAAATTTCATTTTCTAAAGAAAAATACATAAAAATTCCATCGAGATCAAATGCTCCTTTCGGAGGTCTGCATCTCGCTCTACTAGGTACGAGGATGTGCGATAATCCGCACCACCCCGAACGGGGTACTCAAAAGTGGGTTGTAGAGGCGCAATTGCAAGGAATTGTTTAATACATCTTTTTAAGAAAATGGTTTTATAAGTTAATGGTATTTATTTGAAATATCGTATTATCCATAACTATGTTCCCAAATTTCCATCGTGCTATGTCAAAAATGTGTGTTGTGATGAAGTAGGTCATTACCTCGTGAATTATCTAAAAGTAATACAGGAATTATGATGATTTATGTCGAAACTAAAGTATATGGTATTTTACTGTAAAACTATGATAAAAGTTGTATAAAAGATTATTTTGAGATGATTCTTGTTTTAAAGTGTTTGTTAATGTTTGTTAAACATTATATGAGAGTATGATATTTTCTTGATTAAGAAAAGTTGAGTTTTGAAAAAAAACCGAATCGGAAGTCGGATTAAACTCCGCTTCCGTCGGGTTTTATAATTTAAGGTTTTTAGCATAGAGAAAGAGAGGGGAAGAGGGGTATTACTGGCTTTTAAGGTAGATGGGAGAAGAGGGAAGAGTAAGGAAGCGCCGGTGCGTCGTTTCGTCGCCGGAAACTCCTTGGATCGTCGCCGGAACTTCACCCTTTGTTAACTCCACTTGTACACAAAAAAGACTTGAACATTTTTGAGAGTTTTGGCAGGGAATTCTGAGTGAGGATGTGAGAAATGGGGTATGGTATTTATAGGAAAAATTAGTGTTTAGGGGGTGAAAGAAATGCATTAAAATTTGCATTAAAATTGGATTAAATGGGCATTTTATTGCACTCTGGATAAATCAGAGTTAATAAGCAATATGGGGTTAGTGGGGTAGGCCAAAGGTTGCAAGGGTGAAAAGATGGGGGGCTTCACCGACGGTTGGACCGGCGGTACCGGTAAATTTGAAGTTCTCACCGGGCCAATACCGATGGAGGGGCTTAGGGTTTAGGCCACGTGTCAGGGGTCGTTTGGTATTCTTCAGTGCACATATTTAAATATTCTGCAACTTAATATATTACGTGTTGTGCACGTGCAAACCCTTAGGCTTCTAAAATATTAAAAGAAAATTAAATAAAAAGAATGTGTGGCTGATGGGATTTGAACTTGGGTGGTATGTCACAGCAGTGCAAGGCCTTACCAATGAGCTACAAGCTCCTTCTTGCTGTTCAAAAACAAAACAAACTTATAACTCGTGCTCAGGTTTAGGCGTTCCTTTCTGTATTTTGAAAAAAATTCGTACAGAAAGTTTAAGCTTGTTACAGTAGTTAACACATCTCTCTGTGGGAACGATCCTCAAATACGACCGCGATAAACTGTATACTTGCGGTTAAATTTGAAGACTAATAAAATCCCCATCAATATATATATATATATATATATATATATATATATATATATCATCCCCAAACGGGTGCTACCTCATGCCCAATGGCGGAGACAATCTACACAAATATATATACGACGCCCAAGGCGAAGAATCACAAGCAAAAATCAATAGATATGTGAATAAACAACTCAAGTCAACTCCAAACGAGTCTGACACCCAAAACAACACATATCTAAGTCTCATTTCTAATTCGTGGATAATACAAATAGTCGATGGAGTTTTTAACTATATCCAAGAAGAAATATATACATATACAAGAGGAGGCTACGATACAACCGGGTAACCCACCTACCAAAAGCAATCACCCGAAGAAAAAGATATGCCGGCAAGCCGCTACGATCCGAACAGTCGATCCTGCAAGAAACTAAGGCACAACGGGGATGAGTTACCAACTCGTGAGTAAAAAGATATCATAAGGTAGAAATCGAATACATAACGATCGACCTAAGACATAAGATATAGTACTATCATACTATGTATAACATATATCAACTGTATATGTAATATAAGCGCATCTGAATGGATCGCAATATCATCTCATATATAACATGCATCCAAGTAAGCATATAAAGTATCCGAAGATGTATGTATGTAAATTGTTACAAAATAACCGTATGATATGTATGTCATTGCACAAGTAGCGAACGTTGATTTATAAAGCAATATATGCAATTTTGTTTAAAGTATACGTCATGCCTTTTGAAAATAATTTAAAGAGAGTTTTCTTTTAAAGGTTTCTTGTGTCGTCATAGACACATGGAAAATAGGGAGGCCATAACTCCTTTGAAAACCTCTTTAATATATATCGATAAATGAAAATAGTATTTCAGGCACTGTCTTTAGGATCAGTCATGTTCGGCTACAATATAGCTTAAACCATTTCATTCTGCGCAGGACATCTATATTGATCCCTCACATAAATCGTAACATATCAAATAAAGCGCATCATAATCCGATCACGCAAATGGAAACACATCACCAATAAAATCATTATAAAACCGTGTCAATCCTCGGCACGTAAATCCCATGTGTTTTCTTAGGCACTTTCCCTTAGATCAGTTCCCATACCAATGGAATCTCCGGCCATATCCACTGTGTTCATGATCTCGCACCGGTCGGAATCTATCGGATATCCGTTGTACCCAATACCATCACTAGTATCGATCCACCTAGCTAGTCTCCCCATACCTCCCTAGGACTTCCTGTCCCTCGGTGTCATACCGCGTCCACCATGTATCTGTAATCGGTTGTGTCCCCTTCATCGATTTCGGATAATCATCATATCATCAAAACCAAAAAAATTCATGGTGGACGCCATATCATCATATCAAGAGAAAACCGCATTTTAAAACATATTCAAGTTTTATAAATCACACCGCGGCTTCTCAAATCCATGGAAAATATCAAGTTCCGAAGAACACATAAATAATTTATTTTTGCCACAATTGGCAACCATCGTATATGAATATCCATAGCAATCGTATGCATATACTAAAATCAACAAATAGCATGCATATTAGCATGGATAACTAGAACATGAAAAATGTAACAGTTTCTACCGTGTCATGGTAATACTAATGATGTGTAGTGTAGTATACGTGTATGTGATTATGTTACATGGCAATCATTAGTAATTGTACAAGTGTTCTATCAAGTGCATTCAAATATCGATATCACAATTATCAACAATGCATCGTACATCTTTGTTAGTTGACGATTAATTACATGGATATATCAATCATCGCATTAATATAAAAACATCGGCACTATCAAGCGTGGCAATTCTATAGTGTCATGACAGTACCAATGATGTGTAGTATAACATGCGCTATGATTTGTGCAACATAGCAATTATTGGTAGTTGTGCAGTGTTCTATCAGTGTATTCATATAAGCATGGCAAACGCAACTAGCATACGAAGCTAGTTAGAGCTAAGGGTATAAACATAGCGTGTATAATAAGCAATCAAAGCGCGGACGTACAATAATCGTAACGTGAACCAGCGTTAAACATAGTTACTTACCTACGAGCTATACGGTTATAGTTTAAAATATAACGAAATGTTATTTTGGAAATAAGGAAGCCGCGACATTATTAAAATAGATATTCGTTTGAAATTAGCATAACATCCTTGACATTATCATGTAAAGGTAGGAAACGAATCGTTGGTTTTTAAATGAGTATAGCTCTTAACATATCATAATTTCCCAATCGGAATTTATTAGCAAGACTCCATGAGTCAAAATATCATAGGCCGCATTCAGCAATCTAACATCATCAAATTCAGTACGGAATCTCCATCGTACGATGTCAATCATATATCCAAACAATATCGGTACGGCTCTATTGTTGTGTACGCATATAACATTAATCATACACACACACACATAGCCTACTAGTTATGAATTTTACACTAATTACATAATCTACAAACTATAGACTAATTTATCTAAGTTTCTGGGTTACGTATATACGCTTTCTATACTAAGATTTTCCTAGAATTAATTCGGGGGTATTATACGCCATCCATCCGACTTCCCCCCATAGATATAAATTTACTCACCAAAGTGCGCCTCTCTCTAGTCGAAGCTGACAATCGTCTTGCCTTTTCTTGCTATTTTGGAAGTCCCTGCAATGGTCCCTACAACCAAAGTAGTCATAAACATGAAAGGAAACTCCATTAAAACCAATACAAACCCAAGCAAATGAAATACAGAGAAAACAATTAAAACTGACAAAAATACTGAAGGGCAGACGTCTGCCCCTCTCAGGAGGAGACATCTGGCTAAGGGGTTACTGTCGTACAGAGAGCAAAACAGACGTCTGAAGAAGGGCTCCCAGATGTCTGAAGAACAAATATCAATAAATCCAAATCAATGGCAGACGTATGGTGACTTGACCATCAGACGTCTGAAGAACAAAATCAAAGATTCACATATCATCAACAGACGTCTGAAGGTTTAGGGTCTAGACGTTTGAACAAGGAAAATCATGAAAACATATCATGGGCAGACGTATGAAGCTCTAATGAGCATACGTCTACAGAAGGATTTTACTGAAACAAATTTTGTTAAAACTTGAAAATTCCAAACTTTTAAAAATCCATTCTTTTGCACTAAAATACCCTCTACTTCCTCCAAATAGAGTATAATCACCAAGTAAATCATATAAATTCTCACCATTACTAATAGATCACTTCAAAAACCAAACTACAAGGAATTCAACCCATAAAAATACCATTTTTATATAGAAACTATGCTTTTCCATATCCAAACACTTTAAAACTTCAAGAACTTGTAGAAAAGAGAGATCTTTACCTATTTTGAGTGATACAAAGTGGGGATCCTAGCTTGAATGAATCCAAGGAGTTTGAGAGGTAGAGAATGGCTTTACTTAAAGTCTTAGGGTGTCTAGTTGCAAAATTTGGCACAAATTTGGGTTTGGATGAAGAATTTGGAGGAATTTGGGTTTCGGTTTGGGTTTGAGAGTTTGGATTTAGGATATTTTTGTGGAGAGGGGAGATATTTTTTTGAAGGGTAGACAAAGAAAAAGAAATAATGAGAGAAGGAGAAAGGGTGTGGGTTAGGGTATGGGTATGGGGCTGGGTATAGGTCTCTCTCTCTCTCTCTCATAATAATACAAATAACACAAAATATCCCACATCATTTCCTAAATACAAAATACTTATTATTTTCAAAATATCTCACATTTTCCAGTTCCCAAAAATAAATATACATATAGATGTCAATCCGAAAAACCCAAATCCATAGTCGGTATTATTTCTGTAAAACTCATAAAATTATAAAATAATATTTATAATTTTCAAAATGTTACAGACCAGAAGCTGCAAAAAGACAAAGCCGAGAACAAATTCGAAGAAGCGAAGACAGCTACAGCTAGAATACAGCGGTCATTCTTATGCTTATTTATATATAGGTAGCACAAGAAACAAACTGTAACATCTGTGAAATGAGGGATAAATCACTGTTCACACCAGAACATTACATTTAATACCGCTCATTCCTATGCTTATTTATATATAGGTAGGTACTTTTGATCCGTATTTGCTACATGATTACAGGTTACAGGTTCTCAGTCCAGAATAACGTAAATCATGCACAATCTCTACAGTTATGACAAAATCTAGAACAACTACCAAAAACAGATAAAATCTGGGTTCCGGTCATCCACATCCGTCTGGTGTTGTCTACCAGTTTAAGAGACAAGACGAATACAGCGGTCATTCGTGTCTCGGACAAGCATAGAGCATGAGAGAGGCAGCACAAGAAACAAGGTGCAACGCGGAGCTCGAGGGAGATCAAGGCACAAAATCCAATATTGTTTTCATTTTTGACCATTAAAAATCTGAGAATATTTTGGAACCATTTTGCAATTTTGAACCTGTCAAACAGAAGAAAAAGGCAACATGAAAAAGCACAGAAAAAACGGTGCGCCAATTCCACCAGAAGACCGTGGAAGCGCGAAATTCATCACCTATTGGCGGCGGATCCGCGGTCGTACCAGAGTGTCTCGCGACTAAATTTTAGGGATGGTTTTGTAATTGTACATGGGCTCAGAATATGGCCCTAGGGTTTCACTCCTCTGCCTATATATACTCCAGATTTGAGCCAAGTTAAGGATGTTTTTTCTTTCTTTAGGATTAGTGTAGTTTAGTGTAGTTTTCTTCTTCTTGTTTATCTATTTTCCACGAAAATGTAGTGAGAACTTTTGAGTAGAAGATTAATGAAGATGAGAGTTTTTTATACCTTGTATATTTATTTTTTTTGCATTGTATTTTAAATTCCTCGTATAACTTTTATTATTTTTTGTTAAAGTAGTTGTTTTTATTGTTTTATTGCTCTTTTTCTTCTTTTCTAATTTTTATTTTCAAGCCATGATACTCAATGGAGTCCCTTACTTAGGTGAGGGTCCAAGTAGTTACTTTATTATCTCTTGTTAAAACCGTATTTTTCCATTCTCTTCTCCTCTTTCTTGTTTTATTTTTCTTTTAATGTGTGAATAATTTTCTCACTTGTTAGGGCTAAGGAAGGTTGGTATGAAGGATGGAAAAATCCCTTATGCTTCTCTTCGCTAAACAACTTGAATTGAATCTAGACCAAACAAACACAACCCCCTCCTTTAGGCGCGCTATAACTGACATATAGCCGCGATCTACGTTGATAATTCCTTTAGGCGCACTACAACGTGACATGTAATTATGACTTAATTGGAGATTTAGTTGTGTGTGTTTGGCCTAGAGTTGGAAATAAGAGTATGGAACGGACGGACAAGAAGCACTAGGAATAGATTTAGCGTTGGAAAGTTTGCTTAAACTCGCAAATCCCATTCCTATATCCTCCTAATCTCCGCTACTTTCGATTATCCAGTACAAAACTAATTCCTAACTCTACCAACCAACCCTAACCCTAACAAGTTCTCTTTGAACAAAAAAATAAAACACTTAGGATAGAATTGAACAAACTTGTATATTTTTATTTCACTCGTCTAAAATAAAAACGAAAATACGAACCATCTCCCAGTGGACGACTCATACTCAACCGGCTAGCGACAAGCTAACCCGACTTGATTGCGGTAAGTAGAACAAGTAGAACGCATAACATATCGCTACGCTCTCTACCAATCAAATGGCGCCGTTGCCGGAGAGACGGTAATATATTTTTTCTTGTTATTCGGGTTAATTTTTGTATATAAAAAAATAAAAACCATCTTGTTGTTTTTAATGATTTTTGTGCGAGTGTGCAGGCAAATTTCAAGCAAGTACAGTGATCAAATTAAGAAACAGAGGTTTGGATACAGAAGAGTAGAAAGAGGGGAGTGCACAGAACAAGTTTGAAGCTCCAATAGCTCATTTCAACCGCGGATTCACGATTGAATGCATGGAGGGGGCGGCGGTTTCGCGGCCATATTGTTGATTCGGAGCCCCAATTTTTTTTGTACTTCTTCTCCTTCTTCAGAAACCTCTCTAAGATCCACTGAATTGAATTTTCTTCATGTTTCTTTGCACAAATTGCGCCGCCGCCAAATAAAATTTTTGTTTTTAATATTTTTTGTTTATCACTTTGCATACATAAATACAGACTTTAAGAGGCTATAACGCCAATTCAGATTGGATGGGGATTTCATCACCCTTTCTAAGACCCCACAAATCACAAAAAAGCATACGCATTATCTTAAGTTAATAAAAAATATCTAGACCAAACCTACAAGGACTAGTAGTGCTCAGTTAGGACAAATGAAGGTTGCGGGGAATCGGTCGTTTATCTAAACTTGATTTTGTGGTGTCTAGGCTAGACAAGTGAGGAGCTAATTTTAAAAGGCCCGTCTCACGGTGATTCATGAGCGGAACCCTTCTTACCTCACTTGTGCTTATCTAGCCACAATTGGCAGTGAAGAAGTGATTCGGGAGTTATTCTGCAACTTGTCGCTTGGAAGTGTAGGAGCGATTTAGGTGGACCTTGAAGACTCTAGTTCCAGGTGTTACTTATGTATATTGTGATTGTGATTGTACTTGTTTAAAGTTTAGTCTCATAATTCTGTATTTTTCAAAAAACAAAAAAATACAAAAATACAAGAACTCAAAAAAAATTAAAAATTAATAAAAATTCGCCCACTTTTCCACCCTCTCTCACTCTTTTAATATCATGGGTATCCCTACCCGACCAACTCTTGCCGAACTTTGGTACCCACAACCAGATATTTCATCATACGGTTCTTACTTTGGTAAAACTTCCATTGATTCATCCATGCCCAAAATTTCTTTGAAAGATCGCATAGACGCTTCTCAACAAAACAGTTGGACACCGCAACCCACTCAGTATCAACCATTTCAAACTCTCACACTTTCTTACGTTAATATCCCTTTTGAAAGTCATGTGGCGACTCTGAAATCCATGTCCATTGTTGAACACATTAAACAACCTCGTAGCCTATTTTTCACTCTTTTCACTACTCCAAATTTTTTAGGACAACAATTCTAATCACCTTCTTCTCAAAATGTTGATCTTTCTACGCATCCTTTCAATTCTTATCAATCTACCCGACTTTTACACATTCTCTAGAAATTTCTTCTGAACATCCATTTGAAAGTTTCATGTATCCAAACAAATTTGAATGTTTTACTGAAACCCCTTCACAATTCATGTCTAGTTTTAAACAATCATTAGAAGAATTTCGAGTAACTTCGTGCCGACAGATAGAGGAATTGAATGCGTCCATGGCTGCTCTCATACAACTTAACGAACCGGCAGCTAATTTCCAACTAGCTCAGCATTTTACACTGTATGATAAGGCAATCAGACAATTTGATAATTTGAGTAGTGAAAGTGAGCAATCCACCTTTCAGAATCAAACCTACCCATTCCCAATTGAACTCCACAGCTCCAATTTTGAATGTCTATCAAGTGATCCAGATAATTCACTAATTGAAGATAGAATGTTTGATGAGTTGTGCGACTATAAAGTGTTTGATTTAACCGATTATGAAGGGTCCATTTCAAGTGAAACCGATGCCACTCGCTTTGATCTCTACACCTCTACTCTAGAAACATAATTGATTGAAAACCATGCTTTTGATGAGGTGTCTGAGAAATTTAACTTTCACTTGATTGAAAATATCGACGCTGGGGATAATTTGAATGATGAACCTGTTTACCGCCGAAGACCGGACTGAGATGTTGAGACGTCTAGCCTGAATTTGGGGGCAGAAACTATTTGGACATATCCATCCACCTCTCCGAAGATACCAAGTTGATTTATGGCACCGTATATCGAAGATTTGGATAGATGCGACCGATGTAGCAGATTTTATCAGATTCCTCCTCGTTTGTGAGGGTTTTTTTTATTGTGGGGACGCTTTTCCCTATATGCGTAAACCCCTGCAATTAATTACGTTGCGATAATCACTTTCTCCTGCTCCAGTAGTTCACTTTGTGTCGTGTATTTTATTTTATTTTGGTTGCCCGTGGATTGTATACGGAGACCGATTTATGTTGTCGTCGGTAGGGTGCGGATTAGTCCAAATCCGTATATTTTAAATTTGGGTTTAAACTTAGCTTGTATGTTCCTTTAGTTCAAAGAATATTTTATTTTATTTAAAGACCGTTAATCTGTGTTTTAGGTTAAAATCAACTTAAATATATTAGCATTTGAGCTCAATTTAACTAAGAATACATTAGTCTTATTTGAGACTAAGATCAACTTAGAGATATTTTAAGGATCATTATATTTAGTTAAGATCCAACAACAGAGCATTTGGGCTCAGCTGCAAGAAAAATTTCAGAGAGACTTATTCAATTTGGGCTCGGTCTTGGACTTTTTCCTTTTATTCAGAAGTGCTAAGCACTTATTTTCCGCTCTGGCACTCACGTGTGTATCACGTGAGGTGCTCAGACATGAGCACTGCTCAATTAGTGCTAAACACTTAGTCATTTTGACTACATATATATATAGCGCTCAACACTTTTATACAACGCTCACGTGTGTTTCATGTGAGGCGCTGAGTCTTTATCTCTGAGCGCTCACGTGGGAAGCACATGAGGCAATGAGTTTATGTTTTTGAGTACTCATGTGGGACTCATGTAAGACGCTGTGCTCTTTTCTTTGTTGAGCGCTCATGTGGGAAGCATATGAGGTGCTGAGCATTCTGTTTTGGGCGCTCACGTAGGAAACTCTCACACTGAATCTTTTGTTTTAAAGATTTTAATTTCTGTTAATGTTTTCTGAAAAAGTTTTAACTTCTGTTAATAGCATTTTAACCATTAATGATCACCAAAATCTCCGTTTTGAAGATCTGGGATCGGTTTTATTGGAAAACTAAGTTCTTCTGTTCTTTTTGTAAGAACTAAGTTCTAAATGTAGGGTTAAACTCTGTTTTCATAGAAATTAAATTCCTAGAACATATGTCTTTTCTCTCTATTCTTTTTTATCTAATTCTTTTCCCTAGATTTTGAGTTTGAAGAATAGGATCTCTCCGATGAGAATTAAATTCTCAACTTGTGAGGAGATCTCAGATCCAGAAAAAGAACTAAGTTCTTTTAATGAAGGGTTAAACCCTTATTTTTATTTATACCTGACAAAGGAGATATGTTTTATCTCTGCTTTTTCTTTACCTAGGGTTGGAGAGAACGAGAAGACCTTCTTTGAAGGAGAATTAAATTCTCACTTTGTAAAAAACTTATGGGGTCGATTCTTCTTCTTGAGACTTAAAGTCCCGGGTTATTTATATAGAGGAGACAAATTGTTAATTAGTTTGAGAAAATCTCTCATTTAAGAGATACGAGTTGATTTAATTGGTCTTAAAGATTATTCGGGAATTTTATCCACCGTTGGATATTTGATCCAGAGAATTTCTGCTTTACAGAATATATATTCTTGTTTTTAACAAGATTAGAAATATATTTTCCCATAGACAGAATTTAATTCTATCAAACGGTGATTTTTAATCACCGTTGGATTTTAAATTTAAGAGTTTGAAGTATATCTTTCTCATTTGTAAATATTAGAAAAATATTTTCCTAAATTTATAATTTAATTCTATTATTTGATTTTTGATCCAACAACTCTCTGTTTAACAAAGAAAATCATTTTTTATTTAAAAAAAAGGCCAGGGAGATATTTTCCTTTAATAGAATTCAATTCTATCATTTGATGATTTTTTAATCACCATTGGAATTTTGATCCAACGGCTCTATTTAATAGAGAATATCCCCAGATTTTAGGAAAATTTTCCCATATTGAATTTAATTCTACCTGCTCTTAATTTGGGCGTTAGCGCTCTCGTGCTATACATATGGGCGCCGCCTGAGAATTTAATTCTTACATAAACAGGCACCACGTGCTTTGCACGTCGGCGCTCACGTGTATTTCACGTGAGGCACCATCAGAGGATTAGCCAGCGCCCACGTGTGTTTCATGTGAGGCGCTGTCTTAATTGTTATTTTTCCTGAGTCAACATTTTCCTTTCTAACGTCTTCTTTTAGTCAGTACTTGGAAATAGTTCCACAACATTTTCTATGCCGAGACTCGAATGCTTTTTTTTTATAATGTGAAGCAATGTTCTTCTTCTCCTTCATAAGGAAAGAATCATTTTAACAGAGCAAGAGTCATGGCCTGTAATCGCCCACTTGCTCCTCGGCAGTCATGAGAGCTGCCTATCAAGGAAATTATTTCTCGTTTTGCTGCACGCTTGGCGAATCCCGCTTTTACGGATGATCAATGCGACACGGTGATACACGAGCTTCTGACCCGTAGGGGATCTCCTCTCCCCGTTGGCTCTATTTGGCTCCGGGTAATCTTCCTGGCTGTGCTCGATGATATTCCTCCTCATCCAGCGGAGATGACTCTGGCGATGCTTGACGCAGCGAAGGACAAGATCGACTGCGTTCATAAGGCATGCTTGATTACTAAGCCTTTAAGGGATCGCTCTGTTCATTTGCTGAGCCAGATACGGGCTCAGCAGACCATCATGTCTGCTTTCGCCGATGAGTACGGCATTGATCGATGGGGAGCGACTCTTCGTGAGGATCGCCACTTCGATATGGAGGAGAAGGGTGAGAGGGTTTTAGAAAACTTTGTTTATTGTTTTGTAAACCCTTGTAGTTTTGATCCCATCTTTGGTGATCTCTTCCCTATAGAATAAAATGTTTATTTAAATGCATTCTTTTTATCGTTGACTGCCGAATGCTTCATTTCCAACACATGTTCTTCCTCTGATTGTATCGTTTAAACATATATGCATCCTGCACGTGTGCACGTATCATGCGCTAAACTTCCACACGCATATATAAATCAGCATGCTTTCAACACTATTTTTCATCTATGCATATGTTTGTAAGTGAACGCTCAAACAGGTGTGAACAAATACCCCGCACTAGTTTGCTCACGTAGGTATATACGTGAGTGAAATAATGTAGAGTAATGCATAGCATATGGATGGTTTCAGGCTGGCGTATCGTACATGACTTTTAGAATTACAATCTGAGAAGATAGAGAGAGGGCACCGGCGCTGTCATCTATCATTGACTCAAATCTCAATTCTTAAGAAATGTAGTTCTAAGACCTGAGGCCTGTGAGTTGAACCTTTCTGTTTTGATGACGGCGTCTTCTATCAATTTTGTCGAATGTGGCCCGTGGATAGTATACAAGAGTCGGTCTTGACCTCCTTATAGGGAAACAATGCTTAGGAAATAGGTTGTTATACCCGTTGCCTAAGGCTGTTCACCTTTATGAGCTGTGAGGGTCTCATAAAGATGTTTCTTCCTATGAGTCGCGACGAGTCGAGAGGATCTCACAGGTGTATCCTAACGTAAAATATAGAAACCCCCACTCTTTTATGAAAAGGGTCCGTTAGATTTGTGGTACTAGGTTTAAGTCCATCGTACCATCGCGCTGGCTGATATATTCCTCGATAAGCAGTCTCTTAAGTTGCTGCTTGAATAGCCCCGCAACTGTCCTGTCTCTGATCCCTTCTGAGGCTGGACATGACGTTTTCAAGTAATTTTCTTATGTTGGAATATCCGTATTACTATCGGAAGGTCAAGCGTTAGGTATTTGTCATGGCGCTTTTTACTTGAGGTTAGGCTTAATTTGAAGCCCCGATGAGTCATAACCGCACCCTTCTGAGGTGGGATGATCTCCAATGGTCTCTAAGCTTGCCGTCAAGACCCAAAATTAGGAATATGCCGTCATTTCGTTTTTTTGTGTCGTACCGATTCTTTGCTGAAATAAGGTAGACATCTGTGTGATCTCTATGTTGTATATATCGCAATCGAGATATGAAACTAGGAATATGTCATTACTCCAATTTTATTTGATAGTTTCGTCCACACCGTGCTGGAATGAGGTGGAACGTCAAGATGATCTTTAGGCTGTAGATGTCGCCATCAAGATCTGGAGCTAAGATTTTGCCGTCACTCCGCTTTTATTTGACCCTTGGGTCCTGGTTTACGTCGCGTCTGTACTTTACTAGAGTAAAAAGGATGTCCAAACAGTCCCTAGGCTGTAAATGTGCTATCAAGACTCGGTTCCTCTTTTGACGAAATATGGTGGGAAAATATGGTTCCCTTTCTTCCATTTATGCCTATGAATTGTATACAAGAGTCGGTATGGACCTACTTGCAAGGCAGAAAAATTTCATTTTATTATTATTTTTATTTCCACGATGCTCTATCTTTTCAGCTTTTATATCGCGAAAGTCGCGATTGCTCAATCATTTTGGCTATATCATTTTTTTTAAATTTTTACTCGATGTTTTTTATTATGAGTTGCCCAAATCTTTCGGTTGTTTCTTATGCATATTTTTACTCGCTGATTTTTATTGCGAATTGCCCCATCATTTTGGTTATTTTATATGCATTTTTTTGCTCGCTGATTTTGTGGTGAGTCGGGGACTTAGGTTCTGATCCTAATTTTGGCATCAGTATCGTTACAACTGGAATGTTGCCAGGAGCGAATCGTCATTTGCCGTGAGAGAACTTGGAGTTTGACACCTGTTTAGGCATCAGTATCGCTACAACTGAGAAATTTCCAGGAGCGAATCATCATTTGCCTTTGTCGATTTGAACAAAGGTGGCTTAGCAAACAGGGTTAAGATCCTGTTGACTAAGGCTTTTTGACTTGATGAGCCGTAAGGATCTCATAAAGGTATTTCTCCCTATCAGTCGTGAGGATCTCATAGATGTATTTTCTCCTTAAGAACCGTGAGGATTCCCAAATGTATTTTCTCTTGTAAGTCGTAAGGATCTTACAAGAGCATTTTACCCTTGTAATTCGAGAGGACTTACAAGTAGTTGTTCACCAAATGAGGATATTTTTCGCCATTGGCGGGATTCAGTAGGGAATATATTTATTTATACCCATGGATTGTATACAAAAGTCGATATTGGACCACTTGTAGGGCAGAAAAACTTTGTAGGGTTTTGGTGGCTTAAGAATTGGTTTGGATCCCTATAACCTAAAGCTTTTGAATTCTAAAAGCTGTGAGAGTCTTATAGAGGGTATATTCTCCTTACAAGTCGTGAGGATCTCGTAAGTGAATTTTCTTCTTAGGAATCGTATGGATTCCTAAGTGTGTTGCTCCTTTGTGAGTCATAAGGATCTCACGCAGATATTTTCTCCTTACAAAGTAGTGAGGACTTTGCAAGTGCAAATTTTTTTAACGAGTTCGTGCCCTTTCGAATTTTCACTAGCTCGCCGGTAGTCCTGCTGTTTTTACTCACGGCGCCCTTTCCGGTTTTCATCCGTGCCCATTTCACTTGTGGACATACCGTTTTTTTAAACGAGTTCACGCCATTTCGGGTTTTCACTAGCTCGCCGGTAGTCCTACGGTTTTACTCATGGCGCCCTTTCGGATTTTCATCCATACTCATTTCGCTTGTCGACATACCGTTTTTTTAGGCGGCCCGTAAGGTAACACACCATTAGCTATAAGCCCCGGTCTTTTCTGAAGGACCGCATCATGTAGGACATGGGAGAGCTATTGCAACGACTCTAAAATCTTTATACAGAAATTTTCCTGTTAATATACAAGAAAAGAGTATTACAGCCTGAGTTTGAGTTATAAGTTTCTTTTGTTAAATAAAAGCAAGAAATAACTTGTATCTCACTGGTAAAGCCTTTGCACTGCTGTGACGTAGCTTGTGTGTTCGATTCTCGCCAGACATAATTTTTTTCTGATTTTTCTTTTTAAGTTTTTGGAAGCCCAAAAGATTGCACATGCAATACAAGGGGAAATGAAAAGTTCAGAAAAATCAAACATGTGGAAAATGGTGTAAATACAAATTTGATCTGGTGATACGAATCTCGAGACAATTGCCTCAAGATTGACCGGCCAAACTTGCCATTAGGCCGACAGGGACGGTTCAGATAGGGCCAAAATGCTCCATGATTTGCACACTCGTCTCTTCAACTCCCCTCAACTCCTTTGCACTGTTTGATTTCCCTGCAATCAAACAGAGACCCTCCAATTCACCAATTAATACCATTTTAATGCTTTTTAATCCATATTTTTAATTCCCAAACCCTAATTCTCTACTATAAATACCACCCCATACCCTATCTCTTCACAATTCTGAAAATTCTAGCAAAAACTCTCTCAAAATTTCCTAAGTGCAAGTGGAGTAAAGTGGAGTTAGCGAGCAAGCTTCTTCCGTCGAAAATCAAAGCCGATTCCGGTGCTCCCGCGACGCCACGAAGCCTCCCTCCTCTTCCTTACCCTTTTCTTAAGTTTTCCAAACCGTAAGTCCTTCCCAACTCTTCTCCTTTTCATTAAAATTCATCTTTAATCTTATATCGGTAAAGTGGAGTTATTACCAACATCTTTTTTCTAAACCCTAGAAACTCCCTTTTCCTTTATATTTTGATCAATCTAAGTTTACCATAATACTTTCAACTTTAAATATAAATGTTTAGAATCAAGTTTAACCAAGAATCTCAGGTGAAACAACCATAATTAAACTTTTTCATTAAAATACCTTGAACTTTATTATCACTTCTTTTCGTTTTCGTTAAAACTATACCTTTAGGAAAAACTTCACAGGGTAACGACTTACCCCTCATGTACACTTTGGTTTAATAGTACGATACCTATTTGTATATATTTTTGTTCGAAGAATAATCTTTAAAATAAAATACCACATACTTTAAAACCGGATTTTTTTTAAAACAGTATTTCGTATTCCTTTGCAATTATGCATCTACAACCCACGTTAGGGGACCCGCTAATGGATGGTGCGGATTATTGCACATCCCGAGGATAGTAAAGCGAGATGCAGCACTCCTCACGGAGTATTCGATCTCGAAAGGATATAAATACGGTTTTTAAGAAAAACGAAATTTCTAAATAAAACTAAATTTTTTAAAAATTAAAATTATATAAAATTATAAATCCATATTTTCATTATATTATGAAACTATATTTTTATAAAAATGAAAGATAAAAACATGTCAATAAAATACCATCAAATTACTAAAAAAGACTAATTTTCACTAAAATTCCATAAACTTTCAAAAGCTGGGTATTTATCATTAAAATACCTCAATGCTTAAAAAACATGCTCACGAAAACCCTAAGTAATACAAATCTCTCTCGAGGTTTTATTTTTAATCTATATTAAAAATATTTTTCATAAACCCCCCTCGAGATATACAAAACAATATTTTAAGGACTTTAGTAAATATGGGTTTAAGTGGGATCAATTCTCTTGAGCCACAGAGAGTCGGAGAAAGTGAGTGCTTGCTTATTAAGGTTAGAAATCTAAATAGGGGTTATCAATAGCAATTATCTTGGAAAAAGATACAAATCCTGTCGTCCATGTACAGCAGTTGCCGATGACTTCCGAACCTAAGAATTCAAGAGTTAAACCAGTTTACAAGTATCGAACTCAGTCTGAGTTTAAGCTCAAATCTGAATCCAGAAAAAAACCCAAACACGAATACTTGATCATGAACATGAATACTTGAATTCAAATATCAATTTCAAACATGTATACTTAACTTGGCTTGACCGAACCATTGTTATAACTTGACTTGAACTTGACATGACTACTTGAATACATGATTACATCTTGAACATGAATACTTGAACATTTTGTATCCATGGTTTCGGCAAGACTTGTAAACATAATTTATACAATACATTACGCAGGGATAAAGGGGTAGATTGTTACGGAACGTATATCGTGGCATGAGAGGTCACTTAAAAGACACCTACATGAATTCTCGTGCCATTGTCCCATGGGTTATGACGGGGTTTTGTACTACATGTTACCATAGTCCATGGGGTAAGATGGACTTCTCTCGTATACATGAATACCTTCCTTACCAAACTACAAACAACCACGTTATAATAACTATCATACACCAGTAATCGGTCATATACAACTTTACATGTTTATTTCACTTTATATACTATCTTTTCTTACTTCTTTTGGGACTTACTGAGCGTTAGTTCGCTGACGACATTCCTTTCCGTTTCTTTCTTTGGAATGTTCGTCAGGAGGACCGGATTTTCAGGAGATATAGCCGACGCGGGAGGATTTAGACCAGCTTACCGCTCAGCCTGACTACTTGTTCCTCTGCACTTACTTTGCTTTTGATTATTGTATCTTTTATTTCAAACAGTTGTATGTAAAGATGAATGTAAATAAAAGTTGATGTTTCATTTTATTCTCTTGTCATTCTTGTTCATTTTTATATATTGCTTAATTACACTTAACGTATTTATTTCATAGTAAATACGTTGCGGCCTGCTATGTTACTGTTTCCGTCTACTGGGAAGCGGGATGTGACAGGTTTTGTTGGTGGCCCATGCAGGTCAGTTCTGCATGAAGTCTTAAGCAATATATCACAAGAATTTTAAGAATCAGCAACTGTACATTCCTTACATTTCTAATCTCTTGAATCTATCCTAACCATTCCTATTCCATCAAGGTAATGGATTCTCCCAACAACACCAGCATGAACGTCAATACCCCACCTCCTACTTTACCACCACCACCTACTATTGCAGCTCCTATCAATGAGCAAACGATACTGCTTGAGACTTTCAAGAGCCTATTGGAGGGTCAGCAGCAACAGACTGCTATCCTCATGAACCGCCCTGAAACTGAGGCACTCGGAGTCAACCAATTTCGGGTATTGCATCCAAAACACTTCTCGGGAAAAGAGAGCCCACTTGAGGCAGAAGAATGGGCTCAGGCGATCGAAGATGATCTGGCAGCCGCTCAAGTGCCAGATATTGCCTGGGTGAGAGTTGCTAAGCTGCAACTGACAGACAATGCAAGAGTATGGTGGAAGGCTGAGGAAAGCCGTCCCATACAGCCAATAGAATGTAAGACGTTTCGCGATCTGTTCGATCCGAAGTTCTTCCCTGAGACTGCCCGTTTCGAGATTGAACAACAGTTCATCCACCTATAACAAGGTTCTATATGGGTAAAATCGGTGGATGAATATGATGCTGAATTCATCATGCTTAGCAGGTAAAGAATTCGTATCAAATACTGTTCCGTTAAAACACACATCTATCATGACATCAACATCTTATCAGGTTCGCTGCATATTTGATCTCAACTGATGAGATTCGGGCTAGATGATTTCAACATGGCTTAGACTCGGAGATTCAGGTGGCGTTAGCCACAGGCAACTACCTGACTCATGAACTCGCCCTGAAGGCAGTTCGCCATTATGAAGCTGTGGTGAAGAAGAAGGGTAACCCCAAACAGCTGGAATCAAACGTCCTGCTACACAGATGTCAGGAGGAGCCTCTTCTAAGTTGACCTTTGCACCCAGGAGACCGGGAGGATCATTTAACCGGTCCAGTCCAGATTTCTGTTTCTAATGCAATAGAACTGGACACCCAGCGAAGAACTGCAGACGTGCAAATGGCCTGTGTTTGGTTTGTGGCGCATCCACTCACGCTATAGGAGTGTGTCCATATCGTTTCAACACAGCACCAGCATCCAAACCCGCAATCACAGCCCCGCAGTGGCCAGCTATCCAAGCACCTACACTCCACCTAGCTCTCCCTGCACCAACTCCACGTGGACCACCTGCACAGCCTCAACGTCAATTTCATCAGGCACAGAGAAACATGCCTCAAGGGCAGCGAAACGTACCCCAAGGATAGAGGAATGTGCCTCCAGTAAGGAGGAATGTACCACGACATCAGGCTTTTACAATGACGGTTGAGGAGGCCGAAGCCACAGGACAACTCATCACCGGTAATTCCCCCAATCCTTTCAATTTTTCAATACTTGTGTATCACTATAACTTTTCCTATATCTAAACCTGAGCTCACACAACTTAGGTACTATACTAGTAGCCACCCTTTCCGCACTCGCACTTTTCAAAACTGGAGCTTCACATTGCTTTATGTCCCAGCGATTCGTGAGAACGCATGCAATTCCCGTGAAGCCACTCATTTCAAACTGGAATGTCAGTTCCAAGATTGAAGTCTTGAAAGCAACTATGGGGTTTGATCAGTGTTCAGTTGTAGTTTGCGGACGAGAATTCTATGCAAATTTCAAAATACCGGACATCCTAAATTTCGATGTTGTGTTGGGAATGGATTGGCTGGGAGTATTCTATGCTACGATTGTCTGCCGTCAAAGAAGAGTAGTATTTGAGATACCAGATCACCCAGTCTTCTATTTCAGAAGTGGAGATATAACTTTGGAGCCAGAAAAATACCGTGCTAAACCGAAGAATGCAGAAGTGTTCTCTCTACCGACAGAAGAAGAAAAGCCCGAAATAGTTCGAGAGTTCGAGGATGTGTTCCCTGAAGATATACCAGGTTTGCCTCCCGATCGAGCTCTTGAGTTTAGTATTGATTTACAACCTGGTGTGCAACCTGTAATCAAAACTCCGTACCGGTTAAGTCCAGAAGGATTGAAGGAGATCCGCATTCAGTTAGATGAACTCCTGATGAAAGGTTGGATTCGTCCTAGAACTTCAAGCTGGGGATCTCCGGTATTACTCGTGAAGAAGAAGGAAGGTCCATACAGGATGTGTGTGGATTATCGAGCGCTGAACAAAGTGATGATTAAGAACAAGTATCCACTACCACGAATCGATGATCTTTTCAATCAGCTAAGTGGGTCTTGTATATTTTCAAAACTAGATCTTCGTTTGGGTTACCATCAGGTGAAGGTCAAAGAGTCCTACATTCCGAAGACGGCATTTAGGACTCGCTATGATCATTATAAATATCTCGTAATGCCATTTGGAATGACCAATGCGCCTGCCATCTTTATGAACATGATGAACCAAGTTTTCCGAGAGTGTTTAGACAGGTTCGTTGTCATCTTCATCGACGACATCCTGGTGTATTCAAAGAATCGGAAAGAACACACCGAGCACTTACGGATTGTCCTGGAGACATTACGACAACATCAGCTCTACGTCAAGTATAGCAAGTGTGAATTTTGGCTAGATCAAGTCGGATTTCTCGGACATATCGTTTCAGGTGAAGGAATCTCAGTAGATCCAGCTAAGGTGTCAGCTGTCAACGAGTGGCCGACACCAAAGACGGTGAAAGATATACGAAGTTTCTTAGGATTAGCAGGATACTATCGACAATTCATTGAAGGATTCACAAAGATTGCAGCACCTTTGACCAAGCTCACACGTAAAGATAAAGTATTCGTGTGGTCAAAAGCACGTGAAAAAGCTTTTGTAGAAATCAAGTCGAGATTAACCTCTTCTTCTATCCTTATAATACCGGATCAATCTGGAGGTTCGTGGTGCATTGCGATTCGTCCGGTAAAGGATTAGGATGTGTTCTACACCAGCATAGAAAAGTTGTAGCTTTTGCATCAAGACAACTGAAGGTTCATGAGCGCAACTATCCAACACAGGATCTAGAGTTGGCAGCCGTCATCTTCGCACCTAAGATTTTGCGCCATTATCTTCTTGGAGAATGAGTGGATATATACACTGACCATAAAAGTCTGAAGTATGTATTTACTCAGAAGGAACTAAACATGCGGCAGAGAAGATGGCTAGAACTCATGGAAGACTTCGACATCAACCTAAAGTATCATCCAAGAAAAGTGAACGTAGTTCCTGATACACTTGCGAAGCACGTAAGGCGCTGGGCGCTGCCAAGTGGGTGATAAGCACTCTTTTCTTCTGTAGCCCCTACGTGAAGGACACGTGAGGCACTGAGCGTTGCCCAGTAAGTGTTAAGCACTTTTTTCTTCTGTGGCGTCCACGTGAGGGATACGTGAGGTGCTGGGCGCTGCCCAGTGAGTGCTAAGCACTCTTTTCTTCTGTGGCGCCCACGTGAGGGACACGTGAGGCGCTAGGCGCTGCCCAGTAAGTGCTAAGCACTCTTTTCTTCTGTGGTGCCCATTAATGATCAAGCTTTCATTTTTTAAGAACCAAGTTCTTTTATGAGAACCAGGTTTCTCTTATATGCTTCGTTTCAAGGAATTCAATTCCTAGTCCTTTTCTGAATCTTCGATTCTCAAGAACAAATTCTTCCCGATGATAATTAAATTCTCAACTTATGGGAGGCTTTTCTTGTGGATCTCAGATCCAGAGAAAGAACTAAGTTCTTTTTTAAAAGGTTTAAATCCTTAGATCTGTAAACGAGATGTTTTGATCTCTATTCTTTTTATTTAACTAGAGTTTTTGAGGAGGGAGATCTTCTTCTCTGTTTCCTTTTGAAGTGTTCTGCTTTGGTTTTTAGAAACTTATGGGGGGTTTCTCTGTGTCAGACTTGAAGTCTTGGGTCCTTTATATAGTTGATGCAATTTGTTAATTAACTCTGAAGAAATCTCTCATTAAGAGATCCCAATTGATTTGGGGATTTTTACCGACCATTGGAATTTTGATCCAAGGGTTTCTGTTTTACAAAACATATTTTCTTATTTCTAACAAGATTGGGGAAATATTTTCCCTTACACAGAATTTATTCTGTAAAACGGTGATTTTTTAAATCACCGTTGGATTGTTAATCCACCGGTTCCCTGTTTTACAGAGGGTGGTCTTTCTTGTTTAGAAAGATTGAGAAAATATATCCTAAAATAGATTTCTATAATCCAATTTAGGAGATGTTTTCTCCCAATGGAATTTAATTCTGTATTTTTGATTATTTATCATCTCCGTTGGATCTTTGATCCAACGGCTCTGTTTAAGAGAGAGTAGAATTTAATTCTACTTGGGCGCCGGCGCTCACGTGTTTTGCACGTAGGCGCTACTTAAGATTTTAATTCTTATAATGGTTATTCATGTGCTTTGCACATTGGCGTCCGCGTTGCACATTGGCGCCCACGTGAGGAGCACGTGAGGCGCCACCATAGGATTAATTCCTATCAGATTGGTCTTAGCGCTGGCGCACTCGTGGGAAGCATGTGAGGAGCTGTCTCATTTTTTGACAGAGCTCTGCTCATTTATTAGGGAAACAGATGCCCCTACCGTTGCACTCTTGTGGCTCGCACATGAGTGCAGCGGTGGCATCTTTTCCACCGTTCGATCTCCTGGGGAGTTGAACCGTCTCCTTGTGTTTATAAGTAGGGCCTTTGGCTCTTGAGATGACTGATGTTCATCTTCTTTAGTCTTCTTCCTTCTCTGAGAATTTAATTCTCTCTCCAGAGCTCAGATCTCTGTCCAAAGAAACTTCCCCCAGAGTTAAAACTCTGTCAAAAATTGTAAGAATCATGATCATGATTTAACTCCTGAATAAATTTTTGTATGAATCTCTTCATGTTCTAGGATTTTTAACCCATTAACAGAGTTTTGCTCTTCTTTTATAACGATCTCTTAGAGATCTAAAACTTTTACTTGAGTAGATCGTAGATCTTTAGGGTTTTACCCTGTTATTAACTGTGATTTTATTTGGAATTTAATTCTGTTTCTCGAGCGGAGTTCTAGGATGTTATCCCATTGTTCTACAGAGCTTGACTCTGAAAAATTTCTTTTAAAAATATTCTTTTGGGAATTTTATTCCCTTTCTTGTTTTCTTTGCAGATTTGAAATCTGTTTGCAGGACCCATTTCTCGAGGGAGTTTGACTCCATAATATTTTCTCATTAAATGAGAATCCTTTTGGATTCTTTTAATGAGTGACTGTCCTATCATTGATGGGAATGATGGGGTGTTACCTTGATTTTGTGGGGTCCCCTGTCCCTTTCTCTTTGAACCGCGGTGCAGTACAATTTTAGGTGTAAAAGAATGTTAAAGTCTTGAATATTGTGTCGATACTTAACTACTCCCTTTTTGTGCATGTACTATGGTTTTCGATTCCTCCTTTCCTTCCGTTCGCTCGGAGAGTGTTTTCGACAACACACCTATAGATTGGGAAGTCTTCGCACTCATTCGGGACCATGACCCAGAGCAAAAGTCTCTTCATTTGTGGGGGTCATGGTACAATCAAATTATTTGGGGTTGGCGTAGTTTTATTTGCGCAGCGCCTTCAGAATCGATCCCGACGATCTATTATGCCGATCCGCCGCCGGTGACCTACACAGTAGAAGAGATCAACTGGACCTCGGAAGGCCGTCTTCAGCCTTCCACGACCTCAATACCAGTGCAGCCGCCGATGGCCTTGGACATTTTAGGGCGACACATATGCCAAGGAGAGTTGCGTCCTTGGGGGCAAGTTTACATGATAGGAATGACTCCCCGTCATTCGGCTGGCTATCTACAGTTGGCCCGATATATCCCGTCGGCCAAGAAATCGCTGTTATTAAAGACTGGGTTGTATCCCGCGATCTACGCGTCCCTCTTTCACTACTACGCTCCTCATGTGTGGTGGATCAAATCTTTTTTGGAACAATGGAACATCCCGACCCATACCTTTCTCTTATCAGATCGGGAGGTTTTGATTTCATTAGAGGAGTTTGCGGAGATCTCTGGCTTACCTGTCAGAGGGGAGCATTATGAGGAGTTACTTCCCCCCGATGAGTATATCTTCGCTACCAAGTCAGTGGTAATGGGCCTTACTCCGAAGAATGCCGTTCAACATCTGTTCCCGAGCTTGATTAAGGTGTTGAACATGTACGAGAGTTTATTCCTGGAGTCTGGTGGGCACTAAGTTAGCTTCATAGATTTCATCGCCTGCTTTCTTCGTCCAAAGGCTCTGTCTAAACAAGTCGCGAAGTTTGCCAAACTCGACGACCCGTTCGGATTTGGTTTAGACAACTTGCCGACTGCAGAGGTGGATTTAAAGAAATTCTTTATTCCAGATACTCGAGTCGTCCCCTTCGCAGAGATTGCCGCCCTGGACGTTGATGAAGAGACGTTCTTTATAGGGTTTGTCGGCTTATGGTTGAGCTGGTTTGCGCTTCCAACACACCCCCGCTACATGAGACCATATGTTTTTTATCCGGCTCATCGTATCGCTGTGGGGACGCGTGTGGCCGTTGAGGTCACGGGATTAGCTCACTTATATCAAGGCCTGAGCTTAGCAGCCGACACTACTCAGCCGAGTCTGAAGCCCGTCAATCTCCCACTGCATTACTTCACCTCATGGATTGAGATGCATGTACTGTGTACCTTTAGTATGCATAAACGACCCAAATTTTACGACGGATACAATTTTCCTCGGGTCATGCACTTAGTCGATGCTTCTTCACCCGACCCGACACAACAGGAGGCTCGGCGACTCCTCCTTCGCCTGCGCATGGTCGGGGATAGCATGACCTTCGTCGACAAAGTCCTGACCATTGGCAAAGAACCTTTTACAGTGGTTCAGCTGTTGCACGATGTTTTAAAGGACGGGCTTCTGCTTTGAGGGCTCGAGAGGTTGTACACCTGTATTCTATCAGGCCGAGTTTTCTAGTATTTAGATAGAATGCTTTGGTATTGTTTATGAGGTATAACCCGCATCACTTCTCTCAGCAATTGGGTTACAACCAATGTGTTCCTCTTGAGGCGTTCATCATGGACCCAGTTACTACTGAGGAAGTTGTTCGTAACGCGACGCATCACTTCTTGTGTCTAAATACGGGTTCCCACTTCCTTATCAGTGAGCCGGGTTATACTCCAAGGGCATCGAATGCTTACGTTGCTTGGTACCAACATGCGACGGATGCTATCATTAGGGAGGAGAGGCGGCTGCTGCTTGACCATAAGGATGTCGTTCTTGCTAGTAATCCAGCTGTCCAGCTAAAGCGACGGACAATCGTCCTTCCTTCCTTAAGGGAGACTGCTACGGCTGTAGTCCCACGAGCTTTTCCTGATAAGCTTCGACCGGATGTTCCTGCGACTGTGGTAGCCGTAGCATCCTCAGAGTCGGGCATTGGTTCGGAGATTGGGACTCGCCGTCCGAAGAAACCCGTCAAGCGAAAACTCTTATCAGTGGGTGTTGGCGCTAGTTTGCAAAAGAAAAAGAAATCCTTATTTTCTGCTGACGTCGTATTCGGTCAGGAGCCCCATGCTCCCTATAGTGAGGGCTTGTGCAAGTATGGCACTAATGTCGGTCTATTTGATGTGCATGTAAATGATACCGATCTTCAGGCCTCCATTGAAACTTCGAAATGACTGGCCCGTGAACAGGCGGCGTTAGCCTCTATTGCGGAGTCCGGTATACTTTATTTATACTCTCCTATATATATCCCCTCCCTTTTTAAATTTATTATGTTTTACTAACGCTCTCTTCTTTAATAGGTATTTCTGCTGAAGAGGCTCTCTCGGCTTCCCTCAAAACGTTTGAGGAGGAGGAGAGGCTCTGTGTCTCCTTGGGCCTTGGTATGCTTCGCTTCTCTACACATTTATATTTTTAGTTTTTTTTATTTATGATCTGACCCTTTTCTTTATCCTATTACAGGAACCACTATAACCCAGGTTGTTCCAGATATAATGCTAGCCCTGGGCGGTGATGTTGAAAAGCCTTCAGAGACATCGGTTACGGCTGTGGCCCTCCCAAGGCAACCGCAGGAGGTGTTTCTAAAGCCGCCTATGATGGATGACACAGCGGATCCGGAGGCCGAGCTCGGTTGGATGACGATGTCCCCATGTCAGAAGTTTTAAGGAGGCCGGTTCATACAGCCCAGGCTGAAAGGAAGCGTAGAAAGCATGCTGCGAGGGAACGTCAGGCTGTCTTGGCCGCGGGCGCAGGTTCGAGTGAAGTTCGACCTTCTGTCGTTCTCATGGCGAATGTCCCTTCTGACTTGTCTATTGCTCATAGGTGAGTTGCGCGTGCGGCTCGAGAAGAGGCTGAGCGGTTGCTTCAAGGTATAGCAACGCGCAATACCTTGTTAGAACTTAGTAAGCTCTTTTCCTTGAATCATGACACATTTTTTGTTTTAAAGAAGGGCCAAATTCTGGTGGTGGCCTGGTAGGTGAAGTGCCGGCGAATAAAGAGCCTGAAGTGGCCAACCTTTCTCTGTAATCTGAGATCGCTCCGACTGTCGCTTCTTTTCCTTGTGGATCCTTGATATTGGCGGGGGATGCCAGCATTACAACTGCCCTTATCGAATCAGGGGATGAAGGTGGGGGTGCTGAATCCACTTTCCCAGTGGCAACCGAGGAAGCCGTCACAACTGGTGACGTTTCGGCCACCGTCTCAGTTTCTGCTCAGTCAGGTACTCCTTGAGTTATTACCTTTAAGTTTTTAATCCCACTAGGCATCTAATGATATCTCCTTTATCCTGAGTATAAGTGCAGTAGACCCTAATGCTGTATTGACTGAAGAATTGCCGCCGGTCATTCCTCTGACTGCCACGGTTCCACCCCTTTCTTTTGTGTCTCTCCGAACTCTGGAAGGTGAAGATTTCTCATTTCTTTGCTTCAGTATACATACCATTTTCCTGTATTGACCACATATCATTGCAATCCTGCAGGAGTGCTCTTTGATCGCTTACACTAGGTGTTAAGCCCGCATTTTGCCTTCCAGTCGGAATTCGTTCCTTCTTCCGGCATTGGTTTGATGTTTCTTCTTTTCATTATGTTGCTAAGCTTTCCCCATATTGACCACAGTACCACGGCTCGAGGGAGGAAGTGAAGGGATAGCCAAGTCTCCTGTGCTCCCTGTCATGCCGCCTTCAATAGATGGTATGCTAGATCTCGTCCATCAGCCGTCTTCTTTATTTTTTCAAATTGAAATCTGACCCTCATTCGTGCATGATTTATTTTGCAGCGAATACACCGGATTCGGTTCCTTTTGAGTCTAACATTTCCATGCCTACGGGGCCTTTTTCTAAGCATCAATCTTCCAGGGGTGCCGCAACTAGCAAGCGGATGTTACGCGAATTTATCGAAGATCTTGATGCCAAGGCTCTCACCTCTGCTGCGGATTTCGCTGACGAAATCAATCCTATGTTGGCGACGCTTGTGAACTTCCACAGTGAAGAATTCGTCGGCTTTTGGGTCGACTATTGTAAGAGGATCAGGCCTGTCTGCATGAGATCGAGCTCAAGCATCTTGCTCCTGAGGTATTGACCTTAAAGGCTCAGCGGGTCACATGGATCAATCAAAGTGCCGATTTCATTCAATATTTTGAACAAAAGTTGACCCTGAAGCGAATGGAGCATGAGACGGCTTCTGACGAATCCATCAAATTGCGCACCCAGCTTGAAGCGAATGCCGCGCAGCTGCAAGTTATTTTCGAAAACCTCCAACAATGTATTTCTGATAGGTTGGCGCTGAGGCAGAAGCTGGATTTTACCGAGCGGGCCATGCAAGATTGCGAAGTTGCCAAGAAGGAAATTGCTAAGAAGTTTTCATCATGCTTCCAACAACGGGCTCAAATTGATGCGGGGTTGGCCGCAGTAGAAGCATGCGAGGAGGCCCGCGGGGAGCGCGTGAGCGGGTTGACAACTTGTTAAAAGCCCCGCCTTCTTAACAATTGTAATTGTATTCCCCTTTTTGTATTAATTGTATCTCTTAAATACTTTGATTCGTGAATAAGAATATATATTTTTTGCATGCGCCTTTCCGTGTCTTAATGTAGCGCTAATTAGTTTATTTACTCATTTCGGAATTTGTAGTTTATTCACTAGTTTCGGAGTTTCTAGTTTATGTACTCATTTCGGAGTCTGTAATTTATTCACTCGTTTCGGAGTTTCTAGTTTATGGAATCATTTCAGAGTTCGTAGTTTATTCACTCGTTTCGGAGTTTCTAGTTTATGGACTCATTTCGGAGCTCGTAGTTTATTCACTCGTTTCGGAGTTTCTAGTTTATGGACTCATTTCGGAGCTTGTAGTTTATTCACTCATTTCGGAGTCTCTAGTTTATGAACTCATTTCGGAGCTTGTAGTTTATTCACTCATTTCAGAGTCTCTAGTTTATGAACTCATTTCGGAGCTTGTTTAGTTTATTGACTCATTTCGGAGTTTGTTTAGTTTACCTCCTTTGGGTTTACAGGTAAACATATCTTAACGTTATATATAGATAGCCCCTTCTCTTTGCGACAGAGGTCCGTTAGGTTTTGTGGTACTAGGGCTTTGGTCCATGGTACCGTCGCGTTGGCTGATGTATTTCTCGATGTGCAGTTTTTAAGCTGTTGTTCGAGTAGCCCCGCGACTGCCGTGTCTCTGATCCCTTTGGGGGCTGGACAAGACGTCTTCAAGTAATCTCCTTAGGCTATATGACCGTCGGAAGAGCAAGTGTTAGGAATTTGCCATGTCACTTTTTACTTGAGGTTAGGCTCAGTTTGGAGCCCCGATGAGTCATAACCACTCTGCGCTGGTGTGGGATGATCTCCGATAGTCTCTTAGGCTTTATATGACTTGCCGTCGAGACCCTGAAGCTAGGACTATGTCGTTTCTTCAATTTTTTGTTTTTACGATGCCGTGTTGTTTCTTTGTTGAAATTGGTAGACATCTGTGGGACTTCTATGCTGTATGTATTGCAGTTGAAGTCCGGAGCTAGGAATATGCCTTTGCTCCAATTTGGTTTGGCTATTTGGAGCCTTTGTTGACATTGCGTCTACTGTAATGAGAAGAATGTCGAGCTGGACCTGGGATTCTGCCATCACTCCTTTTTGATTAAGCTATTTAGAGCCTTTGTTGACATTGTGTCTGCTGTAACGAGAAGAATGTCGAGCTGGAGCTGGGATTTTGCCGTCACTCCTTTTTTATTCGGCTATTTGGAGCCTTTTTTGACATCGCATCTGCACCCTGATAGAATGAGAAGGTACGCTGGAGGAGTCTTTAGGTTGTATATGAACCGTCAAGACTTGGAGATAAGAGTTTGTCGTTTCTCCATTTTGATTTGGCTATTTATTCTTTGTCGACGTAGTGTCTGCATCCTGATGGAATGAGAAGAAACGCCGGGATTGTCTCTAGGTAGTATATGAACCATCAAGTCTTGGAGCTAGGAATTTGCCATGGCTCTATTTTGTTTCGACCTTTGGGCCTTTGTTGACGTTGCATATGCATCCTGATGGAAGGAGAAGGAACATCGGCCTGATCTCTATACTGTAGATGTTGCCATCAAGATCTGGCTCTCCTTTTGACGGAGCCTGGTGAGAAAACATGGTTCCCTTTTTCATTTGTGCTCATGGATTGTATACAGGGATTGGTGTAGACTCACCTACAGGGCAAAGAAAATTTCCTTTTATTTTATTTTATTTTTGATTTCCGCGATGCTCTATCGTCACGCCCCGCTTCCTGGTGTACGGCGAAGTGGACGCGACGAGATCCGCTACGTATATACTTAGAAGTACATACTCTAAGCATATCTAAGCAATATAAAAGTAAATCATAAGAGACAAGAGATATAGAAATAACAACAACTTTATTAATAACATTATTTTGTACAATGCATGAAAAGTAAATACAACTGAAATGAAAAGCGATGCCTAAACAGTGGCATAACAGGAAATGAAAATACTGAATAGAACAAGGTACAATATCTAAAGCTCGGGGTCTTCGTGAAACTGCTCCAAGTCTTCACCGGTGGGCTCGATCTCTGCTGGGTCGAAAGCACCTGACGACATTCAAAGAAGAAAGAAATAGAATGTCATCAGCGAACATGTCGCTCGGTAAGTCCCAAAGATAATGAAGAATTAGAAAAGACAGAATAAGAGGTATTTTCTAAAGAGGTTGTAAAATATTGTAGAATATTGTGTTAACGCTGTTGTTTGTACCTTGGTACAGAAGGATGCTAGTGTATACGAGAGGGGTCTCTATATGCTAGAGACCAGGGCAAACGGAATGTACAAGGAACCGTTTAGCCATGTGATTGGTGTCAAAAATATGAGTTTACCGCAATCAGAAACGGCGTCGCTTTGCAGCTAGCCGGTGAGTGCGGGTCGATCCACAGAGATGGGTAAATTCCTTTTATGTGTTTTAACGAGTTGATTCAAAGTGTCGTTTTGGTTGGTTTATAAAAATCTATGAAAACTGGATCTAATTAATCTAATTAAAAGTCTTGCTAGGGTTAGGCTTAGGGGAAGTTTTGGAGATTAACGTTTTTCTTCACCGCTTTCAATGCCTTCTTTTTTAGATCTATTAGATGTTACGGTAATTGTCAATAAAGTGGGTCCGAATCTTTTGGGAAGATGTTTCTTCCTCTAGATTCGCATCCTTCCTTTGTTGATAATTACCCTAACATCTAATAGATCTAAAAAAAGAAGGCATTGAAAGCGGTGAAGAAAAACGTTAATCTCCAAAACTTCCCCTAAGCCTAACCCTAGCAAGACTTTTAATTAGATTAATTAGATCCAGTTTTCATAGATTTTTATAAACCAACCAAAACGACACTTTGAATCAACTCGTTAAAACACATAAAAGGAATTTACCCATCTCTGTGGGTCGACCCGCACTCACCGGCTAGCTGCAAAGCGACGCTGTTTCTGATTGCGGTAAACTCATATTTTTGACACCAATCAAATGGCGCCGTTGCCGGGGATGGCGTAATATTTCTTTTTGTGAATTTTCGGGTTGATATAAATTTTAAAAATTATAAAAATCTGAAAATATAAAAAAATACAAAAATTATCAATTTTGATCTGTTTAAAGGGTTTATTGTTTGAATCTTGCAGGAACAGCGAAGGATTGCAAATCTGGAAATTTACAGAAGAACAAAACAGAAGTTGGTGCAGAAGAACAGAGGAGAATTTGGACAGAGAAGCAATACAATTTTTTTCAGAACCTGAAACCCTAATCCTGCCGCGTTTCCGCCGCATATACAGGGATCCCGCCGCGGTTCCGCGCTCTGACTGCCACGTCAGCAGTTCAAAATTAGTGGGTTTGTTCTCTCCTTCTCCCCTCTGTAACCTACAATATATCCACTGTAAAAATTTTCTGCAGGGTTCTTTGCGCTAAAAAATCTTTCTCCCCCTTCTAAATAACAGATTTTCTGCAGGTTTCTTTGCGCCGCGCTAAAAATTGATTGCAAGTGAAATTTTATTTGTTTTGCATAATTTAATCGGACTCTAAGGGGTTAATTGACCAAACTCAGATTGGGTGGGGATTTCATCACCCTTCCCAGGACCCCAGAAAACACCTAAAGCATGTGCATTGACCACAATTAATAAAAAAAGGTTAGACTCAGACCTAAGGATATCGAGCTCAATAGGAAAAGGACTAGTATAGGCATCGGCCGTTTATCCTAACCGACATTGCGGTGTTTAGGCTAGTGGTTATTAATTAGGCCCACTGTAGTGGTGGTTCCTTCCCACTTACCTGGCCGTATTTGTCCGTGAAGAGGCGGTTTGAGGTCCTATTTCTAGCCCTAGTTAGGAGCTGTCTAGCAGACCTAGGCGACCCTAGATCTAGGTCTGAGTGTGCATTTCTGGTTGATTACATTTGTGTCTAAGCCCTTTATCGAATTTTTTTTTTCCTGCAAACAGTCTCAAATAAAGAGAAAAAGAAAAAAAAAAAGGAAAATATTTTATAGAAACTTGCAAAATTTTTTAGCTGCAAATAAATCCTTGCACCACCTAACATGGGTACGCCACATAAATCATTAGCCGAACTTTGGTATCCCGAACCTAATTTTGCGTCGTACGTTAATTTGTTCGGTCAATTTAAAGACGATCCTTCCTTACCAAAAATATCTTTGAAAGATCAAATAGAGGCGTTTAGGAGAAATAGTTTGACTTTTCAACCCACTTGGTGTCAACCGAGTCAACCTTCACCACTTCCATATGTTGATACCACTTTTTCAAGTCCTTCTGTCACTCCTAGGCCGATGTCCATTGCTGAGCATATTGCTCAATCTCGCAGTCGATCTTTCACCCCTCTCCACTCATCTAGTTCTAGGGATCCACACGACTGTTCACCTTTTTATCCATATGTTGACCCTACCCCTGTCCAATCACCCACTTCCTACCAGTCGTACCCGACCTTCCCACCTTCATTAGACACCGTTTCTACACAGCCTTTTGGGAGTTTCACATATCCAAACAATTATGAATCTTTTACCGAAACCCCCTCACCACCCAAGTCTAGTTTGGAAGAGTCGTTGGAGGCTTATATTGCTGCAACAAACAAAATGGTGAGAAATGTGGGAGCGTCCATGGCCGCCCTTATGCAACCGAGTGAACCGGTAGCTAGTTTCCAACTAGCTCCAAATTTTCCAATGTATGAGGAGGCGTTTGGACAGAGAGAGAATGTGAGAGGATTTCCAAATCAAACCTACCCATACCCAATTGAATCCAACAACTCCAATTTTCAAACATGTATCCAAAAGGATGAGTTGTGCGACTTTGTAGTGCTTGATTTGCCAAATTGTGAGGAACCCCTTTCGAGTGAAACCGCACCTAATCCTTTCGATCTTTACACCTCCACTCTAGAACCTACATTAATAAATATCCATGCTGTTGATGAGGTGTCTAAAGAAATTGATTTTCACTTGATTGAGAATATAGACGCCGGGAATATTTCGGATGATGAACCTGTCGATTTGTTTGAAATTTTATGTTCAAATCATCATCCTGAGTTATTAAATGTTTCTCCCGAATCTCATATGCGTCTAGATTTTGATGATAATGGCAGGATGAGTTGAATATTGAGGATAGTATTGAGAAGAGTCTTGAGGATAATATTGAGGTTGAATCATTTTTGTTTGATGTGTCTGATTTTCCAATTCATCCATCCTGAACCTTTGACTGTTATATCACCCTCTCTCTTTCCCATTGTTCCGACCGAACAAATGACCGTTACGCTTTCATCTCCTATACCAAGTTCGGCGTACCCATGTTTTCTTGCAATCTTGAGGGATTTGATCCCATTTCTCGACGAGTAGATAGGTTAGCGCAATCGCTTATAACATATCGGTCATCACATATTGCGCTAATTTATTCACTAAATTTACACCCTCAAGATCGTACTCCACTTCCTTCTTCTTTTCGCCATTCTTCTCCCCCACCGAGACCGTATTCCACCATTCTTCTTTCCACACGGTCTCGCGTGCTTCTCATTTTCTTGCACCAACTATACCATTTCCACGATAAGATTTTTGAATGGTTGGTGCTAACCTTTGGCTTGTGCAAGGCCAAGCTTAAGTTTGGGGGGGATGCTTGTTGTATATATGTATATATCCTTTTGTTTTCTTCTATAAAAAAAATTAAAAAAAAAACAAAAAAATTTCAAAAAAATAAAAACAATTTTTTTTTTTATAAATAAATAAACAGGGGAGTGCCAGTATTTTGACCCTCTTGGTTTAGTATGACAGTGAGGACACTGTCAAGTTCAAGTTTGGGGGTATGTTCGGTGCAATCGCGTTTCCCTGCGAAAGTGTGGTTAGGATTTTAGTGAATAAAAAAATAAGTTTGCTCGAGGACGAGCAAAAGGTAAGTTTGGGGGTATTTGTTCAGACCATAATATTGCATTTTTCATTCCCCTATTCTTATCCATTTTATAAATAAACAGGTACTCTTGACGCACTTTTGTTACATGTTACAGGATACAGGGCTTGGAAGCGGATACAGGGCTTGGAAGCGAATACAGTGAAAAAGACGAAAGCTGATACAGAAAAGAGACTTTTGACCAACAAGTAGACGTATTCTAGTCAAGCCTAGTCGAAGAACAGTGCAAGGTCCAAAATGTCAAGTGAACGGTTAAAAGATCGCTACAAGTGTTCACTGAAACATCTGGAGGAGAATAAAAAGCCTAACAGAGAAAAATACATATGGAAATAGGAAGCCCAAGAAGCCAAGAAAAAAGCCCAAAAATTACAGAGTCCCAAATCCTCAACTTGGCCGCGGAACCGCGGCCAAACCCAGCCTGGCGCCGCGGTTCCGCGGCCATATAGAGCGCACGTCGGTGGATTTTTGGCGTGTCGGTGAGACGGTGCAGGTGTTGGGATTTTTAGGGGTCAAATCTGTAATTTCACATGTTCGAGAGTCTGTAACCCTAGTTTTCATGTTTTCCTATAAATTGTATTCCCAGATCTGTAAAAACCTATGCCTCTTTTCAATCAATAAAATTCAGAAGTTCTGGAAAAAAAAAATTTCAAAAAAATAAAAACAAATTTTTTTTTTATAAATAAATAAACAGGGGAGTGCCAGTATTTTGACCCTCTTGGTTTAGTATGACAGTGAGGACATTGTCAAGTTCAAGTTTGGGGGTATGCTCGGTACGTCTTTTTCCTTCGCATTCATTTGTACATATTTTTGCATGTGTATATTTATTTGAAAACCCATAAAAATTTGAAAATTTTCAAAAATTATAAAATTTATTGTATTCAATTTTGGCCATATTTGACTTAAGTTTGACAAATAGGTTAACTGGTTAGGAACAACTAGATCTTAGACTTAATGAATTAAAAACCCTAAAGATAACCTTCTTTAAAAGTTTAACGGTAGAAAGTATATGCCTTGTAGATCTTAGACTTAAGAGATGCCGAAAGCTAAGTAGGTTTACATAACATATATAATCTTAAGTTAAATAATGAGAAAGTGTGAAGAATATGGGTGGATAATTTACTTTCTACCGTTAAACTTTTAAAGAAGGTTATCTTTAGGGGTTTTAATTCACTAAGTCTAAGATCTAGTTGTTCCTAACCAGTTAACCTATTTGTCAAACTTAAGTCAAATATGGCCAAAATTGAATACAATAAATTTTATAATTTTTGAAAATTTTCAAATTTTTATGGGTTTTCAAATAAATATGCACATGAAAAAATATGTACAAATGAATGCGAAGGAAAAAGACGTACCGAGCATACCCCCAAACTTGAACTTGACAGTGTCCTCACTGTCATACTAAACCAAGAGGGTCAAAATACTGGCACTCCCCTGTTTTTTTGTTGTTTTTTTCCCCAGAACTTCTGAATTTTATTGATTGAAAAGAGGCATAGGTTTTTACAGATCTGGGAATACAATTTATAGGAAAACATGAAAACTAGGGTTACAGACTCTCGAACATGTGAAATTACAGATTTGACCCCTAAAAATCCCAACACCTGCACCGTCTCACCGACACGCCAAAAATCCACCGACGTGCGCTCTATATGGCCGCGGAACCGCGGCGCCAGGCTGGGTTTGGCCGCGGTTCCGCGGCCAAGTTGAGGATTTGGGACTCTGTAATTTTTGGGCTTTTTTCTTGGCTTCTTGGGCTTCCTATTTCCATATGTATTTTTCTCTGTTAGGCTTTTTATTCTCCTCCAGATGTTTCAGTGAACACTTGTAGCGATCTTTTAACCGTTCACTTGACATTTTGGACCTTGCACTGTTCTTCGACTAGGCTTGACTAGAATCCGTCTACTTGTTGGTCAAAAGTCTCTTTTCTGTATCAGCTTTCGTCTTTTTCACTGTATTCGCTTCCAAGCCCTGTATCCTGTAACATGTAACAAAAGTGCGTCAAGAGTACCTGTTTATTTATAAAATGGATAAGAATAGGGGAATGAAAAATGCAATATTATGGTCTGAACACCATGGTACAACAACAACGGAATATAAGTTAGGTGTCTTAATCTGACCACCTCGTGCCACCTTTAACACCTTCCGTACTAATCTACCCCTTAAACCCCGTAGTGTTTTGATAGTATTGTTGTATTGTATTGTGTAAGTTAGATGACTGACTAAAACCATGATATCAGTAAACAGATTGTAACTGCATAATCAGGTAAATGGTATAACGGGATAATGGATGTATATCCATGGTTTGATTCAGTCAAGTTGTATAGAATGTTAACTGGATTATGAGATTCATGTGTTCATATTGAGTTGGAATATTAAAGAATATAGATTGACTTGAATCATATTCAAGTCAGAAATAATCAGACTCAACCCCGAGTCAGACTAAAAGAAATGTAAGTCGAAGTTCTATATTTGTTAGGGTCATTATTGTAATTTATAAAACTTGAGGGGGTTTTATGTAAAAATACTTTTGTATAGTTTTCAAGATACACCTCAAGTATTTATTATTCGTCTTTATAGTTATAATGAGTGTGATTTTATTTTGTCTTATTTCTAGTGAAAATATCCTAATTACATAAATAAAGGTATTAATTTGTAATATTAATTTATTTGAAATTCATGGTATTTTAATGTAACTTTTATCTTGTAATTTTTAGGAAAAGGTGGAAACTTTATCTTATAATAAAATAGATGTTTAAATGATAAATATACATATGTTTATACAAGAATAATTTTTAATAAATATTTTATTTTCCAAAAATCTCATTTTTCTTAAATGTCGTATTTTAAATGTTTCGAGATAGAATGCTCCTTGCGGAGGTCTGAATCTCGCACTACCAAGCCCGAGGGTGCACGATAAACCATACTATCCCTAACGAGTTCCCCAAAGATGGGTTGTAGTGGCGCTTTGCAAAGATTTAATAGATACTAGTCATTTAGAAAACGGTTTTATAAAGATAAGGTATTTATTTGTAAAATGTGTAAATTTCCGTATTTTAGATTCTAGGGTTTCCTAAGCCAACTAGCCTATTTCTAAATGGTCTAAACGACAAGTCATTAGAAGCCTCAAATCGCCTCTTCACCGCCAATTGCGGCCAGGTAAGTACAAATGAGAAAAGGAGGGATCCGCTCACGAATCGTGAGACGGGCCTTTTAAAATTACCTTTTCTCACTTGCCTAGCCTAGACACCACAAAGTCAGATTTAGATAAATGATCGATGTCCATAACTTATCGTATTTTTCCTATTAAAGATATTGGTTTAAGAATGTATTAACCTAAAACTTTTAGAAAAGGTTTTATAAAGAAAATAGTATTTTAATGTAAAATCTTGTTTTGTCGTATTCTAAATTTTCAAGGTAGCGTATTATGATTACATTTGAGTGTGTGAGGAGGTAGGTCATTACCTCGTGAACTACTTTAAGGTTTAGCAAGGTTAAGAGGTTAAATGTGATAAACTAAACATGGTGGTATTTAAGTGAAAGAATACGATATATTGCAAAAGTTATCATTTCATATGAGAAACTTTATCCAAATTAGTTGTTATGTGATTAGTAGTCAACATGAATATGTTTAAGCATTACGGAATTGGTGATAAGTGAGATTTGATAGAAAACCGAATCGGAAATCGGTTTGTTCCGATTTCCGTCGGGTTTTTAAGTTCGTATTTTAATGAAAGAAAAGAAGGATAGAAAAGGGGGACTTACGGGTTTGGAAAACGCTAGAGAGTGAGATGAAGGTAGTGGGTTTGCCGGTGTGTCGAATCATCGTTGAGAGGTCCTAGCACGATCGCCGGGATTTCGCCGTCGATTTCGTCAGCGCTTCGCCTTTCGCTCGTTTTCTAACGTACCAAGTTCTCTTGGAATTTTGGGAGAGTGGACTTAAAAAAAGTGATGAGAGGGTAAAGGGTATGGGGGGTTTATATAGGGTTAGGGTTTTTAATAAAAAATATAAAAAATATATAAAATTATATAAAAATTCATTAAAACTCATTAACCCTAGGAGTAAAAGGGATTTATTGGGCAATTGATAACCGATCCAAGCATTTAGAGTGTGCAGGAGGGTTGACCAAGTCCAGAGCCAACTTTTCTCTGTTGGTGACTCGGCTGTCCGGCCAAGTCCGGCCGGCGGCGCCGGACCGAGTCGGCCGGTTCGCCGGCCGGCGGCACCGAGTCGGGCCGAGTCAGGGTTCCAGGGGCCGGGGGTTTTCCTGGGGTATTTAATGGTATATTTACTTTTATTTGTCCAGTACAAATTTTGTGAGTTATGGCCTTTTGACTGTTGACTTCCAAAAGAAATTAAAACAAAATAAATACAAAAATAATGTGGGGCATGGGATTTGAACTCTGGTGGCTTGGTTCAGCAGTGCAAGGTATTACCAATGAGCTACAAGCTCCTTCTTGTAATTATGGAGTGAAATAAATACTTAAAGAGATATCAGCCGCAATAAATACTCCAAGTATACATTGAATTTAAATAAATTCTTTGTACATTAAAAATAGAGTTGTTACATCTATCTTTTCAGCTTTTCACATCGCAAAAGTTACGATTGCCCAATCATTTCGGCTATTTTCGCGGTGCCCAATCATTTCGGCTATTATTATTATTTTTTTTACTCGCTGCTTTTTATTGCGAATTGCCCAAACATTTCGGCTATTTTCTTTTAAATTTTTTTTACTCGCTGCTTTTTATTGCGAGTTGCCCAAACATTTACGCTATTTTCTTTTAAATTTTTTTTACTCGCTGCTTTTTATTGCGGGTTGCCAAACATTTCAGCTGCATATTTTTACTCACTATTTTTTATTGCGAGTTGCCCCATCATTTCGGCTATTCCATGTGCATATTTTTGTTTACTACTCGCTGCTGTTTTTATTGCGAGTTTGGGATCTGATACCAACCTTGGCATCAGCATCGCTACGACTGGAATGTTGCCAGGTGAGAATCATCATTTGCCGTGAAAGGACTTAGAGTTTGACACCTGTTTAGGCATCAACATCGCTACAACTGGAATGTTACCAGGAGCGAATCATCATTTGCCTTTGTCGATTTGAACAAAGACGGCTTAGTAAACAGGGTTAGGATTCTGTCGACTAAGGCTTTTTGACTCTATGAGCCATAAGGGTCTCGTAACGGTATTTCTCCCTACGAGTCGAGAGGATCTCGTAGGTGTAGGTTCTCCCTAGAAGTCGTGAGGACTCCTAAATGGTATTTTCTCTTGAAAGTCGTAAGGATCTTACTGTAGGGTGTTTTTCGTCACCCCATTGAGATGGGAATACGCGTCGCTTGTCAGGCGTACTAAAGATTCCCCCTGCCTAGGGTAGGCGGGGGTTTATTGACTGTGGGAATATGAATCTCCGGAAGCCGCGGACTAAGCTGCCGTTAATTACCCCTCGCCTTTGGAGCGAGAGAACCTCCGATTGAAGGGTTAAACTGGTCATGCGAACTTAATGTGCAGTGTGCGTATGTTGTGCATTGAGGGGTTTTGGATATATCGGGGGCCCCGCAGAGTTTACGGGGATCCCACTACCCGGATAGCAGGCTGGGGGTCAAGAGGGCTAGCAGCCCTCTTGCGGGGTGCGGGGCAACGCCTCGTTAGAATTTTTTTCTAACGGGGACAATGTTGTGGAGTGTGTGTGTATAAAAAAAAGGAAGAATAGCGTCCAAAGGACGTGTGGGTGCCAGCGCCTCACATGCCTAGCACGCGGGCGCTGGGCGCCGACGCCCCACGTGCTTAGCACGCTGACGCTAGGTGCTGGGCATCAGCAGGAAAATGGACTTGGTCCATGCACTGGGAGCTGTGCTCCCGATTTGACTTCTGGAGTTAAACTCCTGAAAAGAGATTAAATTATGGAGTTAAACTCCAGCAGATCTTGAATGGAGTTAAACTCCCAGAAATCTTTGTAAAAGATTGAAGGGGACTCCATTCCTCTCCTTTAGCCTTGGCTCTTCTTTTGAGGCTTAGATCTCCCAAAATGGGATTTTTGGAGATGTGTCTTCTTTTTCTTTCTCTCGGTTGGCCGGATCTTGGAGGAAAGGGGGTGAGATTTAAAAATCTCTCCATTTTGAGATCTGATGGAAGATCTGAGTTCCCCTCCAAGGGTTTGATGGTGAAAAACTGTTTATTTTTGGAAAAGGAAGAATGGAACTCTTGATTTAATTCAAAAAAGAGAAGAAGATTTAGAACCTTGAGTAAGGAGAAGGAGGCACAAAAAAAACCTAATTTTTGGGGATAATGAATTGTTCTTTCATTTCATCATCATGTTGCCTTTTATAGGCTTCCAAATTTACATATAGCCTCTTGGGCTTTACAAAATGGCATTTTTCCCATCCCATGCCTCATGTGCAAATTTCTTTTGCACATGAGCCATGGGTTTTACAAAAATTTGGCTTTATGCCCATTTTTCTTACATTCATGTATGAAAATTTTAGCAAAATTATTTATTACATAATTTTCATTTTGGCATGGAAGAGGCTGGCCGCGAGGCTCAACTTGAGCATGGGCCCACTTGGCCTGGGCTTGGGCCCACCTGGCTTGGGGTTGACTTTGACTTTGACTTGGTCTACCGGGTGTAATTTTTGACCTCAACAAAGTACCCCCATCAATAAATGCACACCGCATATGTGGGTCATGTGAATGAAATTAATGGATCTTCTTTCACGTGGAGGAGACTTTATTTGGTTCCCGCTTTTGGGGAAGCTGACACTGCCCTTTTTACGACATGGACGGTCGATACTTGACGTGTCTCCGAGACAGAGTGTCGGTGGTTGACGTGTCCCAGAGACGGAGTGTCTGTTTGATGTGTTCCCGGCACGGAGCGTCGCTGGTCGACGTTTCCCCGGCATGGAGTGTCTGGTTGACTTGATTCTAAGGCGGAGCGTAATTCCGACGAAGAGGTCGTTGCTCCCATTTTGCGACTTGGACAGTCGGTGCTGCCCCTTTTGCGACGTGGACGGTCGGTGCTGCCCTTTTAGCGACATGGACAGTCGGTGCTGCCCTTTTAGCGACGTGGACGGTCGGTGATGCCCTTTTTTTGACTTGGACGGTTGGTACTGCCCTTTTAGCGACGTGGACGGTCGATGCTGCCCTTTTAGCGAATTGGACGGTCGGTGCTTGATTTGACTTGCTCCGCTTCTTACGGTGTCAGGGGTTGGATTTGACTTGCTCCGCTTTCTGCGGTGTCAGGGTTTGGATTTGACTTGCTCCACTTTCTGCGGTATCGGGATTGATGTTGACTTGCTCCGCTTTCTGCGGTGTCAGGATTCGACTTGTTTCCGAGGTGGAGCTTGATTCTGCCAGGGAGGTCGTTGGTTGTCTTGCTGATTTGATGTGATTTGGGTTGACATTAGCATCTGTTCCCAGTATAAAGACTTAGGGGTCTATTGGATCGGAAGTTTGGAATTTTGGGGTAGGGGTCGGCATCAGCATTGCTAACACTGAAGCACAAGTGCCAGGAGCAATTCATCATTTTCCTTTATCCATTGGGGAGCAATGGCTTAGGAGACAGGTCCAGATCTCTATCACCTAAGACTTTTCAATTTTATGAGTCGTAAGGGTCCCATAAAAGCATTTTCTCCCTACGAGTCGAAAGGATCTCGTAGGTGCATTTTCTCCTTAGGAGTCGTGGGGACTCCCAAGTGTGTTTTTCTTTTGTGAGTCGTAAGGATCCCATGAAGGCATTTTCTTACGAGTTGTGAGGATCCTGTAAGTTTTGTTCTCCTCATGCATCGTGAGGACACATGAGTGGGTCTTCCCAAATGGAGCATAATTCCAAGGGCAGAGACCGGCCGTGTGACTGGTGATTGCGGTGGGGCATGGGTATGATGAGAATTATTTGAGCCTGTGGATTGTATACAGTAGTCAGTTCGGGAACCAACCGTAGAGCTAGGAGAATTTTGGGAATTTGAATTTTGGTTGGCGTCTGCATCGTTGCACTGGAATATGGTACCAGAAGCGACTCATCATTCGCCGTTGGGAATTTAGGGATTTGTATTTTGGTTGGCGTCTGCATCGTTGCACTGGAATATGGTATCAAGAGCGACTCATCATTCGCCTTTGGGAGTTTTTTTACCGCGATTGCTCTATCATTTCAGCTTTTCTTATCGCAAAGGTCACGATTGGCCTATCATTTCGGCTATTAATTTGCGGTTGCCCGATCATTTCGGCTTTATTTTTCATCTTTATTTTACTCGCTGATTTTTATTGTGAGTTGCCCCATCATTTCGGCTCTTTTTTTTACACATTTTTTTTATTTACACAATTTTTACATTACTAGTTTAATGACTTAGGGGTTGTTTGTTCCCAGTTTAATGATGTGGCGGTCATCTGTTTTATACGAAATTGGCGGTCGCAGCTTGACTGTTTGCTAATATGCCTTTAGACAGTTCTATCTTTCCTGCCTTATATTGTTTTACGACCTAATCTTTGAAGACGAAGCAGTCCTCAATAGCATGACTTATGACTCTGTGATAGGGACAATATTTGGGGTCGTCGGTCATATTCGCTTCTTGCGGTCTTTTTTACTCTGGAAATTGTAGACCGTTTCTTAGGGAATCCTTGAATATTTTACGGATTTTGTCCCTTCTGAAGGAATAGATCTTATACAGCTTCTCTTTCAGTAGAGATTCTCCTTCCTCTCCGAACACTGGCTTCCGAGGCTGGTTGGCATTAGGCCCGCTCATCCTTCGCTTATTTTGGTTAGCCGAAGTGTTAAAAGATTCAGCATCGTAGGAACTTCTGCCTTTGCGATTATCGTCCTTTCGGTTTCTCCAGGACTTATTGTTATTTTGGGAATTAGAGGAGGACTCCTGTTTTGAGCGCTCCAACATCTGAACTTTCCAGGCCAGCTCTTGGAATGTTCTGAGACCCGCGGTGCATAGAAACATGGCCATCCAATTGTTGAGATTTCCGATGAGGAGGCTGACAGATTGGTCCTGCTCTATCGGCGGTTCACATTTGACGGAGAGATTGCGCCATCGGGTTATAAAATTCATGCTGCTTTCGTTGTTCTTTGGCTTGGTCCTTACGAGGTCGGCAATGGCAATCTTATCGCTGACACTCATGAACTTTTGTCGGAACAGAGATTCCATTTGGACAAAAGTTGTAACGGAGCCATCCGGTATGCTAGCGTACCAATCGAAAGCGACATCGGTTAAGCTATTAACGAACTGGCGGAGGAGAAGCGCATCATTGCCCCCAGTATTCCCGCATGAGGGTTTAAAGTGAGCGATGTGCTAATTTGCATTTCCCGTCCCATCAAATCTTCCGAATTTGGGGATGACATAGCCGCTAGGAAATTCTACCAGATCATACTGAGCAGGATATGGTCTCCTGCTACTGCTAACATCTTTTTGCACTTCGGTTTCGGCTATCAATATTTTGACTTTCTTGGCAACTAAATCCATGATTTGATCTTGAGTTAGCGGGCTACTGTCATCGGTAGCCAAGACATTTCCCGAGATAGGATGCGACTGACTTTCATGCGGTCCGCTGTTGAGGCCTCACCCGCGCGCGCAAACGCGTATGTTTTGACAATGGAATCGTTTTAAAGAAATGGATGTGCACGCGAGCTCGGTCTTATTTTAAAATTTATAAACCGCAAGTGCACGTCGCGTTGTAGCGAGCCGGCAAGTATGGGTCGATCCGCAGAGAATTGTGTATTAGGTTTTTTTTGTTTAAGGTTCAACAAATAATGAATTGGTTGGTTTGTCACAAAAAATATAAAACACGAAAACAAAGAAAACAAGTTAAGAAAGAAATGGCCGTGGCTTTGGCTCGGATTGTCGAATCGCGACGATTCCTTCGACGCTCCCTTGCTCATGAGTTGTCTGTCCTTGTGTCGATCCCGGCGTGAAGCATGACTTGTCAATGCGGTTGCGTAGCACAAGTCATCAAAATACTGATGTTCAACGCAAAACACAAAACAAGTCCGTATTGTTCACTTACCGTTTGCATGTCCAAGCTTGAGATATCAACACTAAGCACAAAGGTTAGCAAGCATACGACAATATCAAAAACACAAAGTAGCGAGTGAGAGCAATTAGTTTTAGTGTTAACTTTGCTAAGTGTTTGTAGTATAGGGTATATGAAAACCGAGGGTTTGTCAAGCACTTGGTCACAAAATACCGTATCTAAACTTAGCAAATTTAACACCAAATTGATTTTAACTTAAACATTGTGAAATGGGGAAAGGAAGTGAGTATGGTATATGAAGAGGTTACAAAGTAACCATGGTTTCAAAATACCATATCACATCAATACATAAACAATCTTTAAGTTAGAATTATAATTATAAGTACATTAAACAGAAACAAGAGGAGGAGGAAGGCAAGGCCTTTCATCTCATTTTCTCACCATCACCACAACCAAAGAAAGATTAGTTACACATAATGAAAAGAAAAGCATGTAAAGAAAAGAAACAAGTAAACAAAACAATAACAATATTATTAACACTTGAAGAAGTTTAGGTATAAGATATTGGTAGCTTGTTCAACCTCCATAATGAAGCTCTCAAAAGAAAGTTTCAAGAGGGAAGAAGAAGAAATCAAGTTAAAGCCCACTCAATTCTCAAGCCTAAACCAAAAACTAAAACAAAACTAAAAAAAGAATATCATATGGCATCTCTTGGCTCTCATCTGTTCTGGTATTTATAGGCATCAAAATAGAATAAACAGACAATATATAAGGGATGATGTAATGCCTATAAAGCGCCAGAAGAAAAATGAGGATGTTTGGAGCAAGGGGGACCGGCCATGCCGGTTTTATTGGGGTTGTCGCCGGTTTTGTTGTGGTGAAAGTGGCTCGTTTTGCTGTGGTGATCTTGAGTGCACTCCATAATGTGCTATTTGATTTCTTTTTAATAACCTGGTTTGCATTAAAGAATTTGGAGGGAAACTTGAAGCATTATATCACATCACAACTTTTAGCATTAAACACTCACAGGCCCACTTGCACAAGTCATGATGCCCACATGTGCCAAGGCAACCCCACCATGGTCCATGTCAAAGAGCTAGTGTCACACATGTCTAGTGTTGGACCAAAATTGTGTACACATGTTTATTGCAAAAGAGCTCTTTGAATATCGGTCGGTTTTTTGTTCTGATTGCAGTGTCGGCTCCCAAACGCTATATCCGTGATATTGAGTGTGTTTCCTGTCTTTTATCATGAATACTTGTAATCTGTAATTACAGAGCAGACACTGATTAACAGTACCGATATATAACAAAATAGATAATGAATGAGCGGTATTAAATTGAAGTTTTCTGATATGAACATCCGCCCACCTTTGGATTTGAGGGAATAGGCGTCGGCTGTCTCGGAACACCATTTCCTTGTTCATGAGCAGAGTCCTGCGCTTGATTAGGCGGCTGAGAGGCAAGTTGGGTCGTGAGCTATAAGACGACGTTTGTCAAGTCGTCAATTTTTGAGTAGAGCTTGGCCATCTCTTTGTCTTTACTTCTGAGCTGTATTCGGAGCTCTTGGAGAAGTTGCTGCTCTGCGGTCTTGGGACGAAATATTGGCTCATCTTCGCTTTCCGATCCCGACTTCTCATGAACCGAGGGATCTCTCTGCTTATCGGCATCACTGGAAGGGTTTTCATTACCTCCTAGAGGATGCTGGTGCATTCATACCAGATTGGATTTGAGATGTGGTGGCCCCATCCTTGCTCTTGCTGTGCGTGCCCACCATTTAGACAGTGTGGACCACATATCCAGCCATCTCTTTATCTTTGGCGGGGTAACCCTGTTCTTGGAACCTAATGAAGTTCAGCCTAGCATGAGTCTTGAACCTTTTGTTGGCTCTATATTTGAGACTTTTCTATCTTAGCTTCTCGATCTTGAGGGTTTGACGGGCTTCCGTCATCCAGGAAGCTACCGTGAGTTGATTGAAGGGGATCTTAGAGAAGATACCCGATTGAGCAGTTGCCAGGGGCACCGCCGGAGTTTACTCGAGACACCTTGTTGCTTTTTTGGTGTTGATGGCCTTTCCCCCAGCTGGGGCCAAGGAAAGTCGTTCAAACACCGACTTGCGTTTGGGTAGTGGTGCCCTCGAGATCACCACATTTGGCCTCCTGCCTTTCGAGGCCGGTCTGTCTGTTACTAGAGCTTGAGAAGCTGGGATGGAGCTAGCTGGCACGAACAGAATAGAGCCAAATGGTAGCAGCGGCTCCTCCCACTGTCACCCGAGACTGGCCGGGAGGACCGTCCTAGCGTCCATCTTCATTGTGTAGGAAATAGGAGCCGTGTTGAGAGCTGAGCTTGTCCTTGGAGACATTTTTGCTGCGTCCGAAAATTGCAATTGGAAATTGTTAACCTGTACAAAGAAGCATGATTTTCGTACAAGCAATCAATATATATATGATTGAGTTCGATGAACGTTTGACCCGAAATATGGGAGGAAAGATAGGTCCCACCGGGCTTACCAGAATCTGTAGGGTGTTTTTCGTCACCCCATTGAGATGGGAATACGCGTCGCTTGTCAGGCGTACTACAGATTCCCCCTGCCTAGGATAGACGGGGGTTTATTGATTATAGGAATCCGAATCTCCGGCAGCCGCGGACTAAGCTGCCGTTAATTACCTCTCGCTTTTGGAGCGAATGAACCTTCGATTGACGAGTCAAACTAGTCATGTGAACTCAATATGCAGTGTGCGTGTGTTGTGCATTGAGAGGTTTTGGATATATTGGTGGCCTCGCAGAGTTTACGGGGGTCCCGCTACCCGGATAGCGGGCTGGGGGTCAAAGGGGTAGCAGCCCCCTTGCGGGGTATGGGGCAGCGCCCTGTTAGAAATTTTTTTCTAACGGGGACAGTGTTGTGGAGTGTATGTATATAAAAAAAGGAAGAATAGCGTCCAAAGGATGCGTGGGTGCCAGCGCCTCACATGCCTAGCACGCGGGCGCTGGGTACTGACGCCTTACGTGCTTGGCATGCTGGCGCTAGGCGCCGGGGCCCCACGTGCTTGGCACGCGGGCGCTGGGCATCAGCAGGAAAAGGGACTTGGTCCCTGCACTGAGAGTTGTGCTCCCGATTTGACTTCTGGAGTTAAACTCCTGAAAAGAGATTAAATTATAGAGTTAAACTCCAGCAGATCTTGAATGGAGTAAACTCCCAGAAATCTTTGTAAAAGATTGAAGGGGACCCCCTTCTTCTCCTTTAGCCTTGGCTCTTCTTTTGAGGCATAGATCTTTCCAAAATGGGATTTTTGGAGATGGGTCTTCTTTTTCTTCCTCTCGGTTGGTCGGATCTTGGAGGAAAGGGGGTGAGATTTAAAAATCTCTCCTTTTTGAGATCCGATGGAAGATCTGAGTTCCCCTCCAAAGGTTTGATGGTGAAAAGCTGTTTATTTTTTTAAAAGGAAGAGTGGAACTCTTGATTTAATTCAAAAAAAGGGAAGAAGGTTTAGAACCTTGAGCAAGGAGAAGGAGGCAGAAAAAAAACCTAATTTTTGGGGAGAATGAATTGTTCTTTCATTTCATCATCATGTTGCCTTTTATAGGCTTGCAAATTTACATATAGCCCCTTGGGCTTTACAAAATGGCATTTGCCCATCCCATACCTCATGTGCTCATTTCTTTTGTACATGAGCCATGGGCTTTACAAAAATTTGGCTTTATGCCCATTTTTCTTACATTCATGTATGAAAATTACATTAAAATTATTTATTACATAATTTTCATTTTGGCATGGAGGAGACTGGCCGCGGGGATCGACTCGGGCATTGGCCCACTTGGCCTGGGCTTGGGCCCACCTGGCTTGTGGTTGACTTTGACTTTGACTTGGTCAACCGGGGTGTAATTTTTGACCCCAACACTTATAAGAGTGTTTTCTTCTTATAAGTCGAGAGGACTTACAAGTGTCGTTCACCATATGAGAACATTTCTCGCCATTGAGGAACTTGGTGGGGGAGTATTTATTCATGCCCGCGGATTGTATACAAGAGTCAATATTGGACAGCTTGTAGGGAAATTTCGGGAATGTGATGGCTTAAGAACAGTTTTGGATCCCTGTAGCTTAAGGCTTTTGAATTCTATAAGCCGTGAGGGTCTCATAGGGCGAGTTCTCCTTACGAGTCGAGAGGATCTCGTAAGTGAAAATTTTACGAGATTGCGCCCTTCCGAGTTTTCACAAACTCGCCGGTAGCCCTGCTGTTTTTACTCACAGCGCCCTTTCGGGTTTTCATCCGTGCCCATTTTTCTTGTGGACATACCGTTTTTTTTGTTTTTTTAAACGAGATCGCACCCTTCCGGGTTTTCACAAACTCGCCGGTAGCTCTGCTGTTTTTACTCACGGCGCCCTTTCGGGTTTTCATCTGTGCCCATTTTGCTTGTGGACATACCTTTTTTTTAAACGAGATCGGGCCCTTCCAGGTTTTGAGAAACTCGCCGGTAGCCTTGCTATTTTTACTCACGGCGCCCTTTCGGGTTTTCATCCGTGCTCATTTTGCTTGTGGACATACCTTTTTTATGGGATTCAGGGGTGACTTCACCGCTGGGGTAGCTGTGTAACCAGTGGGACTTGAGTTGCAGTCTTTGCCGTTGGGGTTTCGATTGCAATGTAGATCTCAAGGAAGCATATTACCGTTTTGGAAGCGACATGCTAGTTTAGGGACATCTCGGTCCGTTATCGCCATGTTTGAGGCAGATAATTTCTAGTTTAAGAACTTCTCGGTCCATTGTTAGTTTAGGGACATCTCGGTCCATGACCAGTTTAAGGACGTAGTGGTCCATTATGACCATTTTCGAGGCAACGGATCTTCTGGATACTACTTTCAGGGTTCTGACTTAGGAAGATAGCGAGCGGACACATGCGTCGTCATCTATCATTGATCTGAATCGTAACTCGTTAGGCGTAGTATCTTTTGAGGAATCGGCCATTTATTGGCCAGAAGGGTCTTTCGCCATGCATATCCATGAGCAGGTAGGCCCCATCTTGGTAGACCTTTTCTATGATGTACGGGCCCTCATAGTTCGGCTCGAATTTCCCCCGTTTTCCACGATTAGGAATCATAGGTCGTTTGACAACTAGCACGAGCCCGCCTTGGCGGAATGTTCTCGGCCTAGTCAGTCTTTCATATGAGCGCGTCATCTTTGCCTTATAAGCCTCCAGGTTCTGCTGTGCTATAAGGCGAGTTTCGTCGAGGGCGTCGAGCTCCTCAAGCTGGAGATGAACGTTTTCTTTATCTTTCAGCTCGTATCGAACCGCTACTCGAAGAGAAGGGAGTTCTATTTCTAGAGGAAGCACTGCTTCTGTGTCGAATACTAACGCGTATGGGGTCGTATTCGTGGCTGTTTTGAACGTCGTTCGGTACGCCCAGAGAGCTTTGTGTAGCCTTTCGTTCCAGTCTTTTTTGTTTCCCGACACCATTTTCTTTATAATCTTTGTCAAGGTCTTGTTGAAACCTTCAGCTAGACCGTTAGCTCGGGGATTATAAACGGAAGAGTATCTCCAGTCTATTTTATGCTGTTCTGCGAAGCGGCCGATTTTATGGCTCCTGTAGGCTGGTCCATTATCCGAGATTATCCATCGCAAAGTGCCGAACCGGTAGATGACATGTGTCTTGAAGAAATGGAGAATATTCTCCGTCTTCACCTGTCATGCCCCCCCAATACAGAGAGTATTGTCCGCTCTGGCCGAAGCCGCACGGTTTTGTCCTTCGGAGTAAACCGGACCCGGCCAGGGGCCACTTCCCAGGAGGTCACCCATCCCAGAACTTCCCTGGCTCGAGCACGCTTAACTACGGAGTTCTCAAGCTCCTGTAATGCTAGTTCACTTAAAAGGCGCCTCTGTATTGAAGAGTGGTATCATTCCATTTATAGTACTGATCTGCCCCCTTTCGGAATGTATTCCGAAGAGTCCCCATTGTTCTACAGTGGGTCCCACGGACTCAAGAGGTGGCCCCCGCCCACTTAACACGACACTTGACGTGGCACTTTGTTCCGTGTGGCACTTTGCTCCGTGAGCAAGAACCGGGTCCCGACATTCTCCCCACCTTTGAATAACGGTTCGTCCTCGAACCACAGACCTACTATTGAGGGACCATCTCTGATACCATTCTGTCATGCCCCACCCCCAATACAGAGAGTATTGTCCGCTCTGGCCGAAGCCGCACGGTTTTGACCTTCGGAGTAAACCGGACCCGGCCAGGGGCCACTTGCTAGGAGGTCACCCATCCCAGAACTTCCCTGGCTCGAGCATGCTTAACTACGGAGTTCTCAAGCTCCTGTAGTGCCAGTTCACTTAAAAGGCGCCTCTGTATTGAAGAGTGGTATCATTCCATTTATAGTACTGATCTGCCCCCTTTCGGAATGTATTCCGAAGAGTCCCCATTGTTCTACAGTGGGTCCCACGGACTCAAGAGGTGGCCCCCGTCCACTTAACACGACACTTGGCGTGGCACTTTGTTCCGTGTGGCACTTTGCCCCGTGAGCAAGAACCGGGTCCCGACATCACCTCCCATAGTGGTACTGCTTCTGCCCACTTAGAAAAGTAGTCGGTCGTTGCCAGTATGAACCGGTGTCCTTTGGATGATACTGGCTCAATGGGGCCGATTATATCGGTTCCCCACATTTCGAATGGCCAGCTAGCTACCGTTAGATGTAGCGGATTTGGATGTTGGTGGATGAAGTCCTCGTGAACTTGGCACGAGTGACACTGCTTCGCATATTCGAGGCGGTCCTGAATTATTGTCGGCTAATATTAACCCATCCTTTTGATCTTCAGCTTCATCTTTGGTCCGGCTTGATGAGAACCGCAGAGTCCATCGTGAGTTTCTTGAACGACTCTGCTTTCATCTCCTAGCCCCAAGCACCTTAGCCACAAACCGTCAAGCGATCTCTTGTATAGAGTATTATTAACGAAAGCGAAAGACAGAGCCCGTTTCATGAGCTGATGTCTTGACGACGTATTTTCGGGCGTTCGATGGGATTCGAAGTAGTCTATGAAGACTTCCCTCCAATCCTTGATCTTTTCTTCGTCTTCTATTTGGAGGACTGCTTATTTGGTCATTTCCTTTTCTTCAGACGACTCTGTTAAATCCTCCGAAGGTATCCCTGCTGGCACGAGAACCCGGCGACTTTGCACGATGATCTTTATGTCATTGAGGTCTTCGTCGGCCAATTCTTTAGCTAATCTAGCCAATGCATCCGCTTTTCTGTTTTCCGTACGCGGTATACTCTCCAAGATGTAGGAGGGGATTTGTGTCAACAGTTGCTGCACTCTTTCACCATACCTGATCAGTTCTGGCTTGTATGTCTGATAGTCGCCATTTACTTGGCTGACAATGAGCTGGGAGTCTCCATATATGAGGAGGTCTTTGATTCCCATGTTAACAGTGATCTCGGGACATGTTATCAAAACTTCATATTCAGCTTTGTTGTTAGTCCTTGGCTCCGTTAGGCAAAAGGTGTAACGCAGTATCCCTCCTTGTGGAGTCACGAAGATAAGACCCATCCCAGCTTTGATTATGGGGGTATTATGCTTCCGCCTTTTCATGGAAGATGATCCATCAAAGTAGAGTTCCTATCAGGTATCAATCTCTTCTTCCTTTGCGTCGAACGCATGTTCATCCGGCAACTCACAATTTAAGGGGGAGTCGGTGGGTATCGGATGCTCAGCGAGAAAGTTAGCGATGGCCTGGCCTTTCACTGCTTTAAGAGATCAATACGTTATCGAGAATTCCATCAGGAGGAGGGCCCATTTGGCAAGCCTTCCTGTTAGTATGGCCCTTGACATCAAATATTTGAGAGGATCCACCTTTGATGTCACGCACCGCCTCCCGGTGTACGGCAAGAGGACGCGACGAGGCTGCTACGTATTTACTCAGAAGTAAACATGCTAAGCGTAACTAAGCAATATAAAGTAAAGTACACAAGAGACATGAATGTAAATGAACAACAACTTTATTTATTAAACATTCTTTTACAAGTACAACTGAAATGTAAATACATGAGTTGAAAGCGATGCCTAAACAATGGCATAACTGAAAAGAAATAAAAATGTACAAGTGTCTAAAGCTCAGGGTCAAATGGTATCTGCTCCAAATCCTTAGTGCTGGGCTCGATCTCCAGTGAGTCCGAATCACCTGACAACATTCCAAAGAAAGAAGAAAGGAATGTCGTCAGCGAACAATCGCTCGGTTAGCCCAAATGTAAGTAGAGATAGAATAGACAGAAAAAGGATATATCTTATAATGTTTGATTATATTGTTAACGCTGTTATTTGTAGCTTGGTACAAAAAATGCCAGTGTATACGAGAGGAGTCCCACTATTCCGGAGACTAAGGTATACAGATCACGAGGAACCGTTCAGCCACGGTACAACGGCAATGGATATTCAGGTTAGGTGTATTATGGTTACAGTCTCGTGCCACTTTTAACATCTTCCGTACCAGTCTACCCCTTATAAACCCCGCGATGTCTTTTGTATTGATTGTATTGTTTTGTTAGATAGATGGATAACTTGCTGAAACCATGATATCAGTAAATGGAATGAATATAAATGGAGAGTCATATAGACGAAGCATATCCATGGTTCGGTTCAGTCAATATAGATTGATATAGATTGAATAGACGGATTCATGGATTCATTTTGCATTTGTAGTTTATACTTGAATCACATTCAAGTCAGATTGATTAGATCGAGACTCGGTCCGAGTCAAACACTTTAAAAAGAACTTGAAATACTGAATTAGTTTTGATATTATCGGTAACTGCTGCACATGGACGGCAGGATTTGTGTCTTTTTCCAAGACAATTACCGTGTTGATAACACCGTTTGTTAGATTGTCTACTTTAAATAGGCAAGCACCCATATCTCCGGCTCCCTGAGGCTCAAGAGACTGGTCCCGCTTAAACCTATGTTTACTAGGGTCCTTATTGTAATTTATTATAACTTGAGGGGGGTTTATGAAAAAATAGTTTGATATAATTTTCAAAATACATCTTAAGTATTTAATTATCGTCTTTAGGGTTTTCATAGATGTATATTTTATAATTGTGAAATTTCTAGTGAATAGAACCTAGTTTTCATAGTATATGGTATGTTCTTGAAATATTGGAATTATTTTGTATTTGGATGGTATTTTCATGTAATGGTGGTTCTTTTGATTTGGAAAACTTGGAATATTTATATAATATAATTAAAATAGATATTTTGATGATATATATATATATTTAAAAATAAATTTTATTTATTTTCTTGTAGAAATCTCATTTTCTAAAGAAAAATGCATAAAAATTCCATCGAGATCGAATGCTCCTTTTGGAGGTCTACATCTCGCTCTACTAGGCTCAAGGACGTCCGATAATCCGCATCATCCCGAACGGGGTCCCCAAAAATGGGTTGTAGAGACGCAATTGCAAGAAATTGTTTAATACATCTTTTTAAAGAAATGGTTTTATAAGTTAATGGCATTTATTTGAAATATCGTATTATCCCATAACTATGTTCCCAAATTTCCATCGTGGTATGTCAAAAATGTGTGTTGTGATGAGGTAGGTCATTACCTCGTGAATTATTTAAAGGTAATACAGGAATTATGATGATTTATGTCGAAACTAAAGTATATGGTATTCACTGTAAAACTATGATAAAAGTTGTATAAAAGATTATTTTGAAATGATTCTTATTTTAAAGTATTTGTTAATGTTTGTTAAACATGATATGAGAGTATGGTATTTTCTTGATTAAGAAAAGTTGAGTTTTGAAGAAAAACCGTATCGGAAGTCGGATTAACTCCGCTTCCGTCGGGTTTTATAATTTAAAGTTTTTAGAATAGAGAAAGAGAGGGGAAGAGGGGACTTACTGGCTTTTGTGAAAGAAGAGGAATAAGAGAAGACTAGTGAAGTATCGGGACGTCGTTTCGTCGCCAGAATCTCCTTAGATCATCGCCGGAACTTCATCTTTTGTTAACTCCACTTGTATACAAAAGAGACTTGGAAATTTTGTAGAGTTTTTGTAATAGAATTCTGAGTGAGGATGTGTGAAATGAGGTGTGGTATTTATAGAGAAAATTAGGATTTGGTGTATTGAATTGGTGAATTAAAATTTGTATTAAAAATGGATTTAAAGAGGGTATTTTAATTCTCTGGATAATTGCAGAGAAGATAAACAGCCTAGGGGAAGTGGGGTGGGACAAAGGTTACAAGGGGCAAAAGATCAAGGCATTAGCGACGGATATGACTGGCGGTACCGGGGAAAATGGGATTTTCGCCGCCCCTTTACCGGCGGAGGGTGTTGGGTTGGGTGCCACATGTTGGTGTCGCCTCGTATACCCTCGTGCACATGTTTAAATAAACTGTGACTTTTCATTCTACGTGTTGTGCACGTGCAAACCTTTGGGCTTCTAAAAGATTAAAAGAAAATAAAATAAAAAGATAATTTGGCTGATGGGATTTGAACACAGGTGCTATGTCACAGCAGTGCAACGTTTTACCAATGAGCTACAAGTGTTTTCTTGCTGTTCAAAACTAAAACAGATACTTATAGCATACACAAGTTTGCAAATGCCCCAATTGTACATTAACTTTTAAACAATTTTATGTATATTGAAATTGGTGTTGTTACATTTGATATGAGATGGACCTCATGTGCTAAGCCGTAGTGTCTGAGATTCGTTATCGCGAAGATCAGCGCCGGAAAATGCTTTTCGATGGGGGAGTAGCTGTTTTCTGCCCCTAGGAGAACTCGACTCATATAGTACAGAGCTCTCTCCTTTCCCTGGTCATTCTCTTGTGCCCATAGCGCATCAAGGGAACCTTCAAGGGCCGTTGTGTATAGGATGAGGGGCCTTCCTCTAACCGGGGCGGTCAGTACTGGTGGATTTTGCGGGTACTGTTTAATCTCGTCTAGTGCATTCTGGCATTTTTTATCCCAGACGAATGGGGTCCCCTTCTTCATTAGATGACTGTAGGGACGGCATTTTCCGGAGAGGTTGGTTATGAACCGTCGGATATACGCGAGCTTTTCTTGGAGAGACCGCAGTTGTTTGAGAGTTCTCCGCGTGGGCATTTTCGTAATCGCTTTGATCTTTGATGGGTCTATTTCAATGTCTCGGTGTCGTATGATGAATCCTAGGAATTTGCCCGAAGAGACTCCAAACACATATTTTAAATGATTCATCTTCAGATTGTATTTCCGAAGACGTTGGAACACTATGTTCAAATGTTCCCAATGTTCCTCGTACGATTTTCTTTTCACCACAAGGTCGTCAATATAGCATTCGACAATCTCGTGTATGAGGTCATCGAAGATCTTCATCATGACCCTCTGATAGGTAGCGCCAGCGTTCTTCAGACCGAAAGGCATTACCCTATAGCAGAATATGCCCAACGGAGTCCAGAAGGCGGTATGTTTTTGGTCTTCAGGATGCATTTTTATTTGGTTATACCATGAAGATCCATCCATGAAGGAGAAGACCTCATGGGTAGACGTGTTATCTATCATCAGCTCGGTAACTGGTACTGGGAAGTCATCCTTTGGGCAAGCTTTGTTGATGTCCTGAAAGTTTACGCAGATGCGCACCGTCCCATTTTTCTTCATTACTGGAACAATGTTGGCAATCCAGTCGGGATATTCAACTTCTTAGATGAAGCCGGAGTCAATTAGTTTCTTGATTTCGGCGTTGATATTCATCTCGAGTTCAAGTCGCATTCTTTTCGGCGTCTGTTTGACTGGCTTGACGTCTGGCGATATAGCCAGTTTATGCACCGCTATTTTTGAATCTAGTCCCGGCATCTCGGAATAGTTCTATGCGAAGCATTCTTTATATTGCATAAGCACATCCTTTAGTGTGGCCACCTGTTTTTTAGACAACAGCTCACTGACGAACGTGAGCCTCGGCTCGTTTTCCATCCCTAGGTCAATTTTTCTTAGGCTGTCCGCCGTGGTATGTATCCCATCTTCCAAATCTTTTGGTGCTGGTGGAAACTCTGAGATCACATCCTCCTCGTCCTCATTTGCGAAGCACTTGAAGCATCACCCATATTCTCATGCTCTCCCTCCTTTGAGAGTGTTATCATGTGGCAAGTACGAGTTCGCTTCCATTCTTGGTGTTGAACTGGTCCCACCTTTGCGATATAGGTTCTCTTTAGCTCATGCTTTTGCGGTGGGGTCACCCTCCAGCTGTCGGATAAAGCGAACCTACCCTGTTGATATCGGTCTTCGACCCGGTCTTTAAAGGTGAAGCAGTCTTCAAGAGGATGTCCTATTACTCGATGATAGGAGCAATAATCCGGATGATGGACCTCAATTATCTGTTCGGGATACCGAGGCTCTGGGAGCGTCATCATTTGATACTTCATGACAAGGTTGAAGATTTTTCTTGTCTTGTCTTGAGGGAAAGAGTATTCTCGTCCCATCTTCTTCATAAAAGACGGATTCCAGCTGACTTTTTCTTGATTGCGTGGCTTCTTGGATCCGCTTCGCTGTTTCTGAATGTCATTCCCGTTCTTCACTTTGTTTTTGCCCCTGTTTTGGGCTTTTCTCTTATCGCGAGAACGTACAGCGGGCTGAGGGTGAAAGGCATAGTAATCTTCTCTTTCCGCAGACTGCTGATTGAGACGCTGCGTCCTGGCCTTTTCGTAAATAGCCATTTCGCGGTTGTGATCATCCCGAACCTTTTGACCGTCTTCTCTTATTATCTTGTCAACTTGCTCTTCGAACGACGGACCTGACGTTCTTATAGCAGGATTTTGCTTCATTTCAACGTCACAGCTATCTGGAAAAACATTCTTTTCTCCACCGAAATTATTTATGACGCGGCAGTTGTGGAATTGCTCCCGTTTATTTGACCGAACATATCCAAGCCCAGTCGTCTCCATCCTTCCGTTGGGCGTCTTTCGCTAAGTCCCGGGAACGTCCCAGATCTTGTTGTAGAACTGGGCTTGTCGAACGGTTTGTTTGAAGGATACGCCTTGGCATTTTAATAGCCTTTTCAATCCCTCTGCGTAATATCTAGGAAGACGGATTGGTTGAAGTCTGTCAAGCCCAAGCTCGGCACTATGCCAGACTTCTTTTTCCACTTCGGTCTCCGCAGATTGATAGAAGAGGATCGCCTTTTCACCTCTTCACCTGGGAGGGACATAGAAAGTCTGCAGCTCTTGTACGCTGTATGTATCAAGTTCTTTGTAATGCCGTGGCGGAACCATGGTGATTTGTAAACTCTGATCAGCTCCAGTAATGGTTTGTGCTGACGGGCGAGTGGAGAACACGGCGTTGGCTTTGGCCTTGTCCTCAAAGTCACTGCCAAAGACCAAAATAGGAGTAGATGGTCTGGGCCTGTTGCATTGGGGTTGCCCTGAGTAGACTATTTCCTCATCTTCCTCGGTGTCACTCCCAAAGATCGGGATGGTGACAACGGACTTCCATTTATCCTCCGGCTTATGACATCTTTCCGTATCTTTGAAGTCTGGTAGGAAGTACTTTGTGTCTTCATATTTTCGGACTTCGTTTACGGAGAATGGATTTAGCTCCCCCGTAACGGTGTACTCGAGGCCGTCTTTGAAAACTTCATACACTGGTGTTGTGTAGAAGGGATGACGTTGTACTCGTGTAACCAAGGCCTACCGAGCAGAGCGTTGTAGCAAGTTTTGGCATTAATGACGTGAAATTTGATGTCAGTGACGAGCAGCCCAAAGCGTAACGTCAATATTTTAGACCCGAGCGTCCGTGATGACTGTGAATCGAAACCGGAGATGGTAATTTTATCTCGAGCTAGGTGCTGAACATTCATGCAAATCTCCTTCAGCACCTTTACGTTGAGGAGGTTAACAGAAGACCCATTGTCGACAAGGATTTTGCCTATCTTGATGTCGTGGCAGTACCCAGTGACGTATAACGGGCGGTTATGGTCGCATGTTCTAAGGAGGAGATCTTCATCACTGAATGTGATGTCAGCCGTGTGAACCTCTGCTAACTATTCCTTCATCCTTTCTTCTGTAAGGAAAGCTTGAAACTGATCGGGCTCTTGTAATACCTTAATCAAAGAATCTCATGCTTCTTTGGCCAGGAGGAGAGCATCCAGTATGCTTAGTTGTGAAGGCATTTTCCTCAGATGCGCTAGGACATTGTAATCCACCTTATTTTCCCTAGGTGGGTCCTTGGCTGCGGGCTCTTTAACGACTCCATCATCAAGGGTGATCTCCCCAGGGACTTTTTCTTTCTCCTTGTCTCTTTTACTCAAACCTTTATTTGCAGGTCCGAGGTTCTTTTCAAGCAGCGTGCGGTTACGCAGCTGAATGTTCTCATAGTTCTTCTCATCCTCTTCTTTTCCGGAGGTGGAGTTCTTAAAGAGAGGGCCAAGGGCCATTTCTTCCTCAGAATTGCTCCCGAAGATAAGAACTTGGAGTTTTTCGCTTTCCCGACTGGTATCAACCATATGACAGTTGCCAGTCGTTTTCTCACGCGCACTTGTCAAACTTCTTTGCTGTCGACGAGTTTGTATTTCATCTCCTTGAAGTGCTGTTGATAGGCAACATATCCTTGCCACCACTTCTTGAAGGCACCGCATTCCTCGGTGGGGTGGATAACCCTCCGATGATATAGGCAGTAGTTTGGATATATATCCGCTCCATCAAGGCGCATGACCCCGGGAGTGTTTTCCACGAGAGGGGGCAGCTTCATTCCCATTGACCGGGCTTTGGTGAACCGCTTCTATGCTTTGATACTGCTCTTGTTTATGGAAGGTGTGCTTTGGCTTGGTTGGAGTACTTTACGACTCATCCTTACCGCAGCTTCTTCATCCTGATGCCGACGCTTAGCCTTTTCGTATATGGTTGTTTCGCATTCTCGGTCAACTTTGCTTTTTCGAAAGGCTTCATTTAACAACCTATCAATTGGGTCTTCTGACAGTTTCGGGGATTTTGGTGCTAATTTTTCCCCCAGTTCTTCTGCGTTGTTTTCTGATGCCGAGGGAGCTTCTTCGCCATTTGACGACGAATAGGAGACCATGTGGCAACTTTCTACATAGTCTTTGGTTTCTGATGAGTCATTTTCTTCATCGTTGTCACTCTATTTATTCTCAAGAATATACTTCATGAACTCTTCGAGGGTGACCGGTGTCCGCGTCTTCTGGTTGTACTCCTCCAGCGCGTCAATATACCTCTGTAAGTCTGTGCGTTTGTCGTCATACTCGGTAGGTTGCACAGTGTAACGTTTTAGAAATCGTTTTGCGAATTTTTCCGTTTTAGGGCAAAATAGTCGGTATTTTCCGTTTTAACCCGATTTCGATCAAACTTCCGTAGAAACTTACCGGCACCTATTTTAGCTAAAATAAAACTTGTGTGCGATCTTTGGGGGTATTTGGAAGGTTTTGGTTCAGATAGAATTTTTCCCAAATAAAATATTATTTTAGCCGGTAAAATATACCCGTAAATCGGGAAATTTCTTCTAAATGAAAATTCTTGGAAATCATCACTACAATTATTTTAGAAGATTATTTTCTAAATATCTAGATATTTTTTTATGCAAAAGGTTTTGAATTTTTAAAGAAAAGAAAAGAAAAGAAAATGTGGCATTTGCATTTATTAGCATTAATTAGTGTTTTTAGCTAGAAAACTCAACACACTTCACCAAAATTCCCCCCATTCTTCCCTTGGCCGGCCCTTCCCTTCCCCTTGCTGCCCTCCATCATTTCCACCCCTTTTCAACTCATTTTGCATCAAATAAATCATGAAAAATCCAAATTAATTCATACAAACTCAAATATATTCATTTTCCTTCATTCTTGAACTCAAAGCTAGCTTGGATCTTCATTCAAAACATCATTTTGGAGGAAAAGATGATGAGTTTGGTTTCTTGGTTTTGATCTTTTGTGGAGGTATAAAACCCTAACCCTAATCCTTTTTGTTGTTTCTAAATCTCTAATTAGCATACTAATTGTTTATTTAAGCTTTTAATTTCATGTTTGAAATTCAAGACTTGATTTTTATGATAATCTAGTTAGGGTAAAGCTTGATTAAGTGTTTAATATTAATTAAAGTGTTAATTTGTGATTAGGAAAAGCTTAACCTAGTAGAAAATGTTAATTATTGTTAATGAATACTTTGTTTAATTATGATATTTTGCTTACTAGGTTTTTCCTAAATCTTATTTTGCAAGTGTTAAAAATATAGAATTGGTTTTGATAGCTTAGTTAAGCTATTTTAAGCTGTTTGTAATCGCTAGAAATGTGTTAGCTTGATTCTACTGCGAAATATTGCGAAAAGTTGTTTTCTAGGTTTCGGGGTTTTTCCGACGTGGGTTCGATTAGTCGTTTCGAGATTATAGCTATTATATTCCTCGTATTTTATTATGTTGTTTTGCGCAATCGGGACGATCGGAGTCTAGACTTGGTGTTTCATAGTTTAGCGACCCTAGTTAGTGTTTTTGGCCGATGTCGTGCGCGATAGATGCGCTAAGTGTGCAGTGCATTTTTCAGAGCGTTATCCTTGCGTTTCGTTGTCTTTTCGTCGTTTCAGGATATTTAGCTTATGTGACGTGTTTGTGAAATTTTAGGTTCACAGGCGGGGACTTCGGACGCTACGACAAAGGGAAAACAGGTGGTAGGCTTCACTTAGCCAGGAGCGTTGGTGAGTAGATTTAACATCTACAGGGGAATCGCCCGCATGGCGTTATGCGTCTGGGCTAGAGATGTTATTTCTGTCGCATATTCTATGTCATATTTAGAATTGCGCATTTACCCTATTACTTAGATATTGTTGTGCTTGGACTAGTATCCTTAGGACACTGCACATATTATTGACGATTCATGTTGCACGAGCACTGATTGTATGCTACACACACCGTCAATAATTGCCATGTCACGCACAACCCACTTATAGATATGATATTGCTTGGTTAGGGATATTAAGACTTTGATTCATATTTCTTTACGCATTGACTTATAGCATACCTGTATACCTACATGCTTACACATATGCTCTGACATACTTACATGCTAATTACCTATATACCTATATAGTATTGTACCATTAGTGATAGGTACATGCACACTTTATGACATAGCTACAGGTATACCTTGCACACCTATTTCACTTATACCCAGGGGGTATACTACATCATTACTTATAGGTAGATACATATATCTTGCTATACCTTTATGTTTTCACATACATCTGGTTATAACTACATGTTTACCTTTACCTGATGTTATTTTAGAATTGGAGAAAATTAGGAACCGCATAATATTTATATTAACTTGTTACAGTTAATTAGCGGCTTTTCCCTTATATACTTACATTTCCGTTTATGTTGCATATATTATATTCATGGATTTTCACATTGTGATATGAATTTTTCATGATATTTTCTGGATTTGGGGACTATGAGAGTTCATGAAATTATGCATTATTTGAAAAATCCGGTTTCCCTTGATTTGATATTTCAGCAGCCACCATGAGATTTATCGGTTCTGATATATATATACCCTACGCGAGGAAAGGAGGGGTCCGTGTGCGGGTACATGGTAGGGCCCGGAGGTACCCGAGGCAAGAATTTCGTGGAGCTGGACGATGAGTTAGTGGGGGAACCATACCATCCGGTGACATTACCAATGACTCAGCGGTTATCATGGGGATACCGACGGGAGTCATGTACGTATAGATACGTCGATAGGCGAGGGTCAGGGCTAGGCACTTGAGCTTTCGGGATAGCGTATGATACGTACCTATCAGGGTGCCAGTCGTGGTGACAGCACCTGATAGACCTGCATTTCTGTGTCGATACTTGACACATTGGTTTCATGATATTTCTTTTTACTCCTTTGTATATATAACAGGGTTTAGGCCACTGTTATATATGCCCTTACACCAATATTAGTGGAATGAGACGCTAATATATATGTATTGACATTAAATTATATACATCATCATATTTATTCATGCAAATATATTTAGAATGTTAGATTTTTACTTGATAATTTGATTTGGGATATAGGTGATTCATTTGATATTGGATACAGGATATTTATGAGATTGCTGATTTGTACATTCGGGATATATGAGATTTATTCGATATTGTACATTCAGGATTTGTGAGACTTATATGATATGAGAGCCAATTTGGGGGCTGATTTGAGGAATTGGGATTTGGATCTGTCTTGATGGATTGTGATTCTACCACGATGTCAGGATTCCGTGGAAATGACATATTTTATTCCATACTCCACATTTATTGTTTATTCACTGCTTCATGTATTAGTAGTACCTGTTAGAGTACCTTTCATGACTGTTGCATTTACATACTTTTATTTATATGCATTGCTTCATGTATTAGTTGTACCTGCTAGTGTACCTTTCATGATTATTGCATTCATATGACTTTTTATTGCTATTAATTGCACATGTTAGATTCACGCTGTACGTGCATACTTGAGATTACCTGCATATGTTATTTACTATTCACGAGTTGGCAATTCACCCCCCGTTGTGCCACAGTGTTTGCAGGTTGTTCTCCAGAGTAGTCGAGACAGGCTGTTCATCTATCACATCATCTTCTGCAGCGGATACCGCTTCAGCTCATAGGGTGCAGTTTTGCTTAGGTGGGTTTTGCGGTTATCCAAACTTGTTTATTGTATATTCGTTATATCCTGAACTCTCCATCTACCATTATCTTGTATGACTTAGAGACTTGATGTGATGACGATATTGTATATTTGGTGACTTGGATGTCTTTTATGCAGTTTTACTTCTATCGTCTTTTATTTCTTCGCTACAGCGTCGTATATCTGTTGTAGTGGTTGTTTTCCGCCGTTGGGCATGGATTTGCTCCCGTTGGAGATGCTTTACTTTATATTTATGTTGTACCCATTTTTGGGGTTGGTTTTTACAAAGGAGGTGCTGCCGAAATTTTCAAGAAAGTAAATTGGACTTAAAGAATTTATACTTGAGATTTTCAAAAGGTTAAACAATGTTTCTTATCTTTTCTTGTCTTTTAATGGTTTAGATTTCTGGGTTTTGGTTTTCTTTTACTGCGTTACGCCTGTAGACGTTGCGTAGTATTAGGGCCGTCACGTGCCAATTTCGGGTCGTGACACACAGGCTCCTTGGTCTTCTTCTTTCTCTTCGAAGACTTTGAAGGTTCGACTTGGGGTTTTGTCCTTTGTCGATGGTTTTTGGTACGGGACGCGGTTTCAGCATCCCTTCGATGATTTCCGGTTCAAACGGGCTCTTCCACCTGATTGCCGGACATACCTGGAGATCCTTCAACATTCTTTTAGTTTTAGATGAAATGACAACTTCCCATGGAGGTTCTTCCACGAGCGAGCATGATGCCCCCGGCGTATCCACCTTTTTAGGAGCGTGCTTCTGTGGCGGGTTCACCTTCCAGTTCTCAGAAAGCGCGAACTTCTTTCATTGATACTGGTTCTCGGCCCAATTTTTGAAGCCGTAGCAATCTTCAATTGGATGGCTCACCATTCTGTGATAGGAGCAGTAGTTGGGATTGTTGACATCGCCGGGTTGCGGTGGATGTCGTGAGTCCGGTAATGTAATAAGTTCGTTGCGTATTGCCAGCTCGAACAGTCTCCTCGTCTTGTTACGGGGAAACGAGTAGACGTGTCCTAGCCTTTCTTCAAGGAATAAGCATGGATGTGCATTTTTTTGGAGAGCAACCGGTTTCGGGTCATTTGGTTGCTGTTGAGTATTGGCAATGAAGGCCGCTTTCCCTTTACCCTTGGAATTTCTAGGGTCCATTTGTGAGAAGGAAGGCCCGTGGCCCATCTGGTCCATTTGGGCCAGTTTTTCGATCATAGCCTATAAGGTGGTTGGCTTGAAGAATGTCATGAATTGGGATACCGTCGTTTGAGGATCTAGTGTCCCGATAAACATACCCACGGTAGGAGATTCTTCGATGCATTTTTTTCATTTTGACCATAGGTTCCGCCACTGGATCGCATATTGGACCAAGCTTTCTCCTGACTTCAACTTGGCATTGATTAATGCCGTGATCGGGGTGCGCTCACTTGCGCTGGAGAACCGCTGTGTGAACAGCAGTTCCATCTTGGTGAATGTTTTGACGGAGTCATTTGGGAGCTCCGAGTACCATTCGAATGCCGTCTCCGACAGGCTACCGACAAACTGGCGAAGCAGCAATTTGTCGTCGCCTCCAGTGTTGCCGCATAATGCTCTAAACTGAGAGACATGCTGATACGGATTGCCTGTCCCTTTGTACATATGAAACTTGGGGATCGTATATCCTGACGGGTACTTGATTTGGTCATACCATCCCGGATACGGTCGCCCAGTTTTGACAGTTGGGCCAGCCGCTTCACTAGCTTGATGAGCTCGTATTTGTTGAGCTATATAGTCATCGAGAGCAGCCTTGGAGATTGTTTCTTCTTTAGCTGTTGATAGAGCCGGAAAAGGGTTTGATGTTTCTCCTCTGTCATCTTTGATGATTATAAGCGGATCTTTAGCTGGAAGTTCTGGCTGGATGATTATTCCAACCATATCTTGGAACAAAAGCACTATCTGCTTTATATTAGCAGCTTTTTCCGCGGCCTCCTTTTCTTTTCTTTCTAGCACCCTTCGCAGGAACTCTGTATCGGTCTCTTGCTCCTAGCGATGTTCAGATGCCGATTCCAGGTTTTCTTTCTGCTCGGTAAGTGCTGACATTTTGATCAGCATTTCCTGGAGCTTTTGTTGTTACTCCTGAGCTTTTGTCAACGACCGAGTTTGGGGCCGATGACCCACGGAAGCACGACTTTCCTCTTTCCTGGAAGCCATGTAAACCATGTGTACGATTATGCCCCCAGACTTGGGGCGTTTGGGTCCATCGCTTTTGGAATTTGCCGCCGGCGGTGGGAGATTCTCCAGCCTCACCCTTTTGTAGGAGGTCAAAGTTGAAAGAGCCGTTGTATCAGGTGCCTTTGTTGAAGACGTCCCTCGCTGTATGGTGGAGGGATAGCCTTTCTCCTGCCGAACCTTCATTTTTCTCAGTCGGTGAGAGTAGTTCTTTTTGATCACAGAATCTTGGACTTTCTGCCAGACCCTGTGGATTTGGGAAGAGAGCCGTTGAGGGGGCTCCTCCGGCTTTGCCTGCGTCGTGTTTTCAGCAGGTGGAGAGATTTCTTCAGCACTGCAGTTGGCGAGTTCTTTCACACCCTCCTAAGCAGATTGAAGCTGTTCCCGGTTGGAACAGCAACATCAATTTCCACCATTGGAGCTGGTGGGGTGAGTCCGGAGGGGGAGTTTCCCCCAGCTCTTCTCACTCGGCGCCAGTGGCGACGTCGAGCGTGCCTTGCAGATGGGACTACTTCAGCTGTGGAAGCATCTCCGTCATGCCCCCTGCTTTGGTGAGGGGCTGTTGCTGGTGCCAGCCTGTCGAAGACTGACGTCCTTTAAGAGGGAATGGCCAATCTTTCAAAGGCCGACTTTCTGGTAGGGGAAGCACTTTTGATGACTTCACCTGCCGGAGGAGTTGGGAGGACTATCCGTTTTGGATAGCCCCTTCAGGTATCGCGAGCCTCTTTGCGGGCCCACTTGAGCTTCGACTAAGCCTGTTGAAGACTAAGTTGGCAGACTTAGACGACCCATGGAGAGGGGCCATGGTGGTTGCAAATCTATTGAAGACCGACTTATTGGGAGTTTCTTGTGGTGGCACTGGGGCGCTGAAGCTTGCTGGTGGGAGCATGATCCAGAAGAACAATCCAGTGGTGGTTTGAGTCACCTGCCCTACCGGCATTGAAAAGACGGAGGCCGCATTGGGCCCGTATGTCACTCTTCCGGTTGGGGCGGAGCGGGAGTTGTTGTTGCAGTTTGTGCAGCTGGAAGCCATTGATGTTCACTTCTTCTTTCTGCACAGGAACAAGACACCAAATCTTAGTACCTCGAATCCAAAGGCAACCATATTAAACTATGATTTTGTTCGCGAACACGACACACGAAATGTGGAGTGGAAAGAGGAAAAGGTCCTATCGGGCGTGCCAAAATCTGTTAACCTTCGAAAACAGGGACGGACCGGGATAGATCGTCCTGCCTGAATTTAGGAGCAGATGCTATTTGGATTTATCCATTCACTTCTCCAAAGATGCCAAGTTGATTTATGGCACCGTATATCGGAGGTTTGGACGGATGCGGCCATTGTAGCATGACTTTGTCAGATTCCCCCTCGTTTTGCGAGGGGTTTTTGATTGTGGGGACGCTCTTCTCTGCAGGCACAAGCCCCTGCAGTTAATTACGTTACCGCATCGCGATAACCACTTTCTCCTACGCCGGAAGTTCACTTCGTGTCATGTGTGTTTTTGTTTGTTTTGGTTGCCCGTGGATTGTATACGGAGACTAATTTATGTTGTCGCCTGTAGGGTGTGGATTAGTCCAAATCCGTATATCTTAGATTTGGGGGTTTTATTTAAGGACCGTTAATCAATTTTGAAATTGAGATCGACTTAAATGTATGTGAGCATTTGGGGCTCGATTTGTTTTTGTTAAGGATACATTAGTCCAATTTGAGACTAAGATCCACTTAACGGGGTTTCGGGATCATTTTTATTTCATATCCAACAAAAGAGCATTTGAGCTCTATTGTTTTAGTTTAAGGACGTTTCGGTCCATTATCGCTATTTTGGAGGCAAATATTAGTTTAGGGACATTTCGGTCCATTATCGCCATTTTGGAGGCGAATATTAGTTTAAGGACGTTTCGGTCCGTTTCCAGTTTAAGAACGTAGTGTAAGTCCACGTTGCGACCCCCGGTTCTTACGGGGAGGCGGAAACGGTATAAAATCAAAATTTTGACGCAAGAGGCAACATGGACTAAGCTAGGTCGGGATCTTTACCTAAACTAAAACTAGCATACTAAGCTAAAGATATTTAGCTACTCGGATGAAGATGGTTATACCTAAACTTGAACTCCTTTTCTTCAAGCTCCGATGGTGGTTGATGGCTCCTTCTCGTTGTCTCCGTACGCCGAAGATAGATCCACTTGAAAGCTCCAACCTTTAGCTCCTTCTTCGTTCTTTGAAGAAACTAGTTCACTTGGTTTGCTAAACCTAGTGAACTAGAATGAGTAGAGATGATTTAGAATGGGATTTTATCTATGGTTCTTGATTCTTAACTCATGAGACAAGAGAACCATAGATCAAGAGAGGGAGCAAGAGGTTGAGGGTGAGAGCAAGAGGAGAGCTCAAGAACAAGAGAGAGAATGAGCAAGCAAGAATGAGCAACTCTTTTTACTTTCACCCTCTCATAATCCAAAGTGATCATAACTCATCATATCAAAAAAGTCTTATGTGATGGTTTGAAGCAACCATAAGCTTATCATGTCATGCACTCATTTTACTCAAATGAGCAAGCAAGTAAAAGTCTTTGGCATGAAATGATAACCATGGTTATCATGATGGTCAACTAGTCAAGCCTAGTCAACCGGTCAACAAGTCAACAAAAGTCAACAAGTCACCAAAGTCAACAAGTCAACAAAAGTCAACAAGTCAACAACCATATCACCATAATACTTAATTAATATAATAGTTAATCACATATCATATTCTCATTAGGGTTGAGCATAAAGTCAAAAAGTCAACGGTCAACTGTCAACAACCCTAATGAGAATCCGCTGCCTCTGCCTCCCTGTCAACTGTGGATACACACCCGCATCCGCGTTCCGAGGAACACGAATGCAAACTGGATAAATCCAATCCTATAAGATACACTAGGATCTGGCTTAAACCAAAGCCCGCTAGTGTAAACTGTCCGGACACTGTACGTGCACAAGTGCACGGATGTGACCGAACCCTGTCGCAAAACCATGCGACCTGTCGCAATACCATGCGACCTCTACTCTTTTGCCTAAAGGCGAAAAGCTTTCTGTGTGGGACTCTAAAGACTCGACACTACGCTGGCAGTGGGTTTAACCACAGACCGCAAGCGGCACTAGCTGTGCGTAACGGTCCCCAGGTAATGCCGACAAGAGGACGGACGAGGCGAAACCCATCTGAACTCCTACTGAGCCTGAGTGTGACATTCTCCGTACAGTCCGGTCTGTTCGTCTGATACATCGCATGGCGGGCCTAGGGGGCGGTAACCGTCAGTCCCCCAATAGCGGTACAAGTCGTGCCGGAGCGAAGCCCAAAACACCCTGAGATAACACTGGAAACCTACCAGTATATCTCGTTTGCCCTGGCCAGGGACTACTCGTGTAATGGCTCTCCTAGACACAGCGCGATGTCAACCCCCAATACCGGGAGAGACGAATCCTGTCTAACCGTCACTGCCTCCAAGTGCTTCGGGACTGCACCCAACCACCACCTGTTTGCACGACTCCTTTGAGCCGTGGTAGGGTGGTGATCAAAGTACAGTGGGAACACACCCGAGGCGAAGTGACAGTGTCAAGTCAGCGGACTAAGCTGTACTCATGTCACCTGGGAACTGATAACTGACGATAGGTATAATACCAACTAGTCAGTTCCCGACGAGTCCTGTCCAGTGTACCCGTAACCTAACGAGCACCCGCATACTATCTCAAGTACGACGTACTGACGGTTGTGGGACAGACCGTCTCCCACACTGGGATGAGAAGCGCATGCGCTGGTCTACTCCGGAGTATCGATGCCCTGTCTCGATAGTCCTGCGACCAGGGACCTGCATAAGGATGTGCTTATAGATTACCCAGCCCCACTAGTGTGACGGCCATCACATCGCTGGTAATCAAGCAAAGATCCTAAGGGCTCTACTAATGTGTATAGGCGATATACAAAAATAAACACATGTACACATTGAAGTAGAAACAAACCAAGTAGCATACTACTATTTTGAGCAAGATTGTATATACAAGGTGAATATCCCAAGCATCCATTAAGTAATATACAAACTAGTATGATACAGTAATGGCCTCTAGGGCATATACACTAACAATCTCCCACTTGCACTAAGGCCATGTACTGGCGTATCGAAGACCTATCATCTCGATCAGCCGCTCGAACTGAGTCTGGGGCAAGGCCTTGGTGAATGGATCTGCAGTGTTGTCTTCTGAAGCGACTCTCCGAACCTCGATCTCCTGGCGATCCACGATCTCCCTGATTAGGTGATACCGCCTCAAGATGTGCCTGGATTTCTGATGGGACCTTGGTTCCTTCGCTAAAGCTATAGCCCCGTTGTTGTCGCAATACAGAGGTATTGGATCAACAATGGACGGAACCACCTGAAGTTCTTTCAAGAACTTCCTCATCCAGACAGCTTCTTTTGCGGCATCAGATGCAGCGATGTATTCCGCTTCCATCGTCGAGTCTGCAACGGTTTCCTGTTTGGAACTCTTCCAACACACCGCCCCTCCATTGAGGGTAAAGACAAAACCCGACACGGACTTGGAATCATCCTTGTCACTCTGGAAGCTGGAGTCAGCAAAGGCCTCGATCTGGAGGTCTTTTCCGCCATACACCAAGAACATCTCCTTAGTCCTTCTCAGGTACTTGAGAATGTTCTTTACCGCTATCCAGTGTTTCTCCCCAGGGTTAGACTGATACCGGCTTACCACACTCAGTGCATAAGCTACATCCGGTCTGGTACACAACATCGCATACATTATAGAGCCTACCGCAGAAGCGTAGGGTATACTAGACATGCGATCCCTCTCCAAATCAGTCTTGGGAGACATCTCTTTAGAGAGGGTGATCCCGTGACAAGCCGGTAGGTTACCGCGCTTGGAATCTTCCATACTGAATCTCTTCAGTATGGTGTCGATGTACCTGGACTGTGATAGTCCTAATATCCTCTTGGATCTGTCACGGTAGATCCGGATACCCAGAATGTATGAGGCATCACCCAGGTCTTTCATGGAGAACCTGTGTGACAAGAACCCCTTGACAGATTGTAGCATAGGAATGTCATTTCCTATTAAGAGAATGCCATCCACGTATAAAACGAGGAATACTACAGTTCTCGCTACAAATCTACTATAGATGCATGGTTCATCTGGATTTTTGATAAAGCCAAATTCTTTGACCGTCTCATCAAAGCAGATGTTCCAACTCCGCGACGCCTGCTTTAGTCCATAGATGGACTTAAGCAACTTGCACACCTTTCCGCTGCTCCCACTCTGAATGAAACCCTCCGGCTGGTCCATATAGACACACTCCTCTAAATTTCCATTTAGAAAAGCTGTCTTTACGTCCATTTGCCAGATCTCATAATCGTGGAAGGCAGCAATGGCAAGAAGGATCCGAATGGATTTCAGCATGGCTACTGGAGAAAAGGTTTCGTCATAGTCCAAGCCAGGTCTTTGACGAAAACCCTTTGCTACCAGCCTAGCTTTATAGGTCTCAACCTGTCCATCTACACCAATCTTCCTTTTGAAGATCCACTTGCATCCTACGGGTTTTACCCCGTTTGGAGCAATGTCCAACGTCCATACCTTGTTGGTGTACATGGACTCCATTTCGGTCCGCATTGCATCCAGCCATTTCACTGAGTCAACGCTCTGAACGGCCTGCTGGAAGCTAGTAGGCTCATCATAATCTATGATGCAATCCTCTCTATCCCCGTCTATGAGAAAACCGTAGTATCTCTCGGGCGGATGAGTCTGCCTACTACTCCTGCGGAGCGGCGTAGGAATGTCCTGTTCTGTTGAACCCTCTGGTTCCACTAAGCTTTCAGTAACAGTCTGTGGTTCTGGAACTTCTTCCAGTTCTATTGTGCTCCCACTTATCTGGTTTTCCAAAAACTCAGTTTCCAAGAAGTAGGCATGACGAGAAACAAGGATTTTTTGTTCCTCTTCACAGTAGAAGAAATATCCTTTGGAATTCTTTGGATATCCCACAAACTTGCACTGTACTGAGCGTGCCTCGAGCTTGTCCGCATGCTGCTTTTTGACAAAAGCTGGACATCCCCATGTCTTAATATGCTTAAGATAGGGTCTCTTCCCACACCACATCTCATATGGTGTAGTAGGCACGGTCTTAGTAGGAACTCGGTTCAAAAGGTATGCGGCTGATTCTAGCGCATATCCCCAGAATGATCGCGGTAACTCAGCGTTACTCATCATGGACCGCACCATATCCAATAGGGTGCGGTTCCGTCTCTCCGATACACCGTTATGTTGCGGGGTGTATGGAGGAGTAAGCTGAGAGAGAATTCCGTTCTCTTTTAAATAGTCCAGGAACTCGGCACTTAAGTATTCTCCACCTCGATCCGATCTTAGAATCTTAATACTTTTGCCGGTCTGTTTCTCTACTTCATTCTTATACTCCTGGAATTTTCCAAAGGTCTCGGACTTATGTTTCATCAAGAAGACATAACCGTACCTTGAGAAGTCATCCGTAAAGGTAATGAAGTAAGAATGTCCGCTTCGGGCATGTGTAGACATTGGACCGCACACGTCACTGTGTACGAGTCCTAAGAGCTCTCTCGCTCTTACTCCTTGTCCAGTAAACGGAGTCTTTGTCATCTTTCCTTTGAGACAAGATTGACAAGTGGCATACGATTGATATTCGAACGCATTCAAATATCCTTCTGTATGTAACTTAGTCAACCTTCTCTCATTGATGTGACCCAATCTACAATGCCATAAGAAAGTCTGATTCATTTCCGGAGACTTTCTTTTGTGTGTATTCTGGACGTTGAAAATCTGTGGTTGGTTTAACACGTATATACCATTACTCAATGTACCTGACCCAATCAAAGCTTGATTAAGGTGAATGTTTACAACATTACTTACAAACGCAAATTCATAACCTTCTTTAGAAACTAAAGATACAGAAATGATATTACAAGTTGCGTTGGGTACAAAAAAGCAATTACGCAAAACCAAAACATGTCCATCTGACATTCCCAGGTGATAGTCCCCCACGGCTTTAGCATCCATGCTAGCTCCGTTCGCAACTTTGAGGGTCATGTCACCTGCCTTCAAAACCCTACGGTTTCTCAACGCCTGCAAAGAATTACAGATATGAGATCCTGATCCGGTATCCAATACCCAGGAAGTAGAGTTTATTGAAAGACAATTTTCAATAACATACACACCTGAAGCTGAAGCTGCAACCTGCTTCAATTCCTGTGTTCTGGCCTTCCAAGCCCTGCAATCATTCTTCCAGTGTCCCTTCTTATGACAATAGAAGCATTCTTCCTTATCCACAAGCTTCCCCGCTATCTTTGTTGCTTTTCCTTTTCCCTTCGTATCCACTTTACTAACACCGCCCCTTGGTTTGGCGGGGGCCTTCTTCTTCTTTCCCTTGGCTTTCGCCTTGGACCTAGAAGAAGATGATCCTCCTACAAACAAAGTGGATGTTTCCCTACCTTTCTGTAGGGTGCCCTCTGCGCTCCTCAGCATGTTGAGGAGCTCTGATAGTTCAACCTCCTTTTCTTGTAGGTTGAAGTTCAGTATAAACTGGGCGTAAGTGGAAGGAAGGGACTGGAGAACTATATCCGTATATAGCTCACTCTCCAATGTGATCCCTAGGTCAGCGAGCTCCTCAATGTAGCCGATCATCTTTAGCACGTGCTTGGCTACTGATGATCCGACGGCCATTCTTGTCGAAAATAACTTTTTCGACGCTTCGTATCTTGCGATACGTGATTGCTCTCCATACAGTTCTTTTGTATGGAGCAATATGGACTCCATGTCCATATTCTCATGCCTCCTCTGATGTTCGTTGTCCATCGAGGCAAGCAGGAGGCACTTGGCCTTCGCGCTATCAATCTCCCAAGTCTTGCGGATTTCCTTATCCGCGACACTGGAAGTTGGACCAGGGACAGGGGGAGCTTTGGTGGTAAGAAGATACCCCAGCTTGTCATAAGTGATTGCTATCTTGACATTCCTGAGCCAATCTTTGTAGTTTGGCCCTGTCAGTTTGTTTTTATCTAGGAGTAACTTAAGTCCAGTCATGTTGATTGGTCGCTGCAATTAGGAGAGAGAAGAAGAAACACTCAGCATGATGCTCTTGCAAGTTTAGAGTGGTTTTTAGTTTGTCTAAACAGGATGGCTCCCACTGTTTCTCGAATCCCTCCTCAAACCATAAAGGAAGAATTAGTCAGGATCAATCCCACCGTACAATACTTGCTTAACCGTTCAGCCAGGCCGGTGTCGGTACTTCGAGGGAGGTTTTCCAACGCTTTCGCGAAGTTCCTTAATTAAAGAACCTCTTTTCCCTGGGGGCGTAGCCCCGCTAACACCTTTCTAGGCACCTACTAGGTTTATAGCATTGATCGTTAAGTGAGAAATTTCCCGAGGAGTAGCATATACTCACAGTAGGATCGGGATCCAAATATTATTGCGTGACGAAACTGAAGGAATCCTACCAGAATCATCACACTCCAAATGGTATGCAAATCTAGCAAGTTTCAGTACTTATGAAACTCCCGATGTGGATTTTTGCCCCATGCTCTTATGACCTTGACTTTGGCCAACAAATCATAAGTCACATGTCAAGTTCTGCCCGTCGTTCTCCAGGTTAATTTGAATCCACCCGCACCTACCCTTGACTTTGGCCAACAAGGCAGTACGACTGTTCCAAACCAACGCATCTATCTATACTGCACATGAATACCCAATAGCTACCAATCACTGTGCCTTGACTTTGGCCAACAAACACAGCTTGAATACTATTGACTATTCATGTGAAACGACGGAGGGCTACGGATGGTTTTGGCAAAACCGTGAACGTAGTGAACTTGATTTAGTCGATGGAACGAGATAGCTTTTAAAAGGAGTGGCTCAAGCTCCGCATTTAAAAGTTGGTTTTGAAAAGAACCGAGTGGTTTTTCGAAAGTGTTCCAACGACTTTAACTTGGTTTATTATCTTGCATTAGTTCTTTTAATGCGTGATATTCTTGCATTAGTTTTTTAATGCGTCCCATCATTTAATCCTACCATTGCAGAAAACAACCAAAATATGACGTACGCTTATGCCATTCGCATTCGCCACGGGGCCCCGTCATTACCCGTTAGGTTACTTAACTAACGACAGAGCGGGGGCTGGGCTAGCGCGTCTGTAAAACATAAGCAACGCCTAAATAATATCATATATAGATATACTGCAATGATAAACATTTCAGATCACAGATAAATACATTGGATATACTAGCAATCTGTAATTTGTACGAGCCTGTAACAAAAACAGATAACACGGTCGCGGTGAATAGCCAAAACCCCACCCAAGACCCCTACGGGTGCGGCAAACTACCCGCCAAGTACCCGAAGCGTAGCAACCTCCCTCATCTCCATGAGTAGGCCACTCGACACTTCGGCATACCCGGTAGTTTGTGCACCCCTCCATGGGTCTATCCTAGGAGCAAAAACAGTAAAAAGAAATTATACAATGACGGCTACAACCACTTCCCGGTTGTGCGGCCATACAAATAATTATTACATCAATTTACAAATTTACATGAATTGCAAGAAAAGAAAACTCTCGTCTCACAACCCCCGGCTATTCACCCGCGACAATCCAACATATTTATATACACATTCCAGCACATTACAGATCATGTATAACCCCGACCAATCGACTTATAGCGATTGGCCGACGTTCAATACATGCAAACATCACAGATATAACCATCATAGTCAAAGTGCAGTGAAGTTCGGAAAAAATACGGAATTATAGGACCCCAAAAGGAAATTTCTTTTCTGGAAAATCTGGGCACATATAATATATTTCAAAAATCCCAAAACCAACACAGACACACACTGCACGAAAAACGATGCACAGAAGACGACAAAGCGCGGCGTTTCCGCGGCGGATGCCTAGCTCATGCGGCGGAAGGGCGGCGGTTTGGACGAATTACTGTATCGTTTTTCTTGGGTGTTCACACAAAACCCTGAGCCGAATTTACAAGTGTAAAGTTTTTCATTTTGACCAGAAAAAATTTCAACAGAAACTCAGGTTTTGTTAAAGTTAGGTTTTTGGATTTTTTTCTGTTCCGAACTTCGTTACACTTTACTACCAAGCTAGTTTAAGTTTAGTTAGGCTCTGATACCACTGTAAGTCCACGTTGCGACCCCCGGTTCTTACGGGGAGGCGGAAACGGTATAAAATCAAAATTTTGACGCAAGAGGCAACATGGACTAAGCTAGGTCGGGATCTTTACCTAAACTAAAACTAGCATACTAAGCTAAAGATATTTAGCTACTCGGATGAAGATGGTTATACCTAAACTTGAACTCCTTCTCTTCAAGCTCCGATGGTGGTTGATGGCTCCTTCTCGTTGTCTCCGTACGCCGAAGATAGATCCACTTGAAAGCTCCAACCTTTAGCTCCTTCTTCGTTCTTTGAAGAAACTAGTTCACTTGGTTTGCTAAACCTAGTGAACTAGAATGAGTAGAGATGATTTAGAATGGGATTTTATCTATGGTTCTTGATTCTCAACTCATGAGACAAGAGAACCATAGATCAAGAGAGGGAGCAAGAGGTTGAGGGTGAGAGCAAGAGGAGAGCTCAAGAACAAGAGAGAGAATGAGCAAGCAAGAATGAGCAACTCTTTTTACTTTCACCCTCTCATAATCCAAAGTGATCATAACTCATCATATCAAAAAAGTCTTATGTGATGGTTTGAAGCAACCATAAGCTTATCATGTCATGCACTCATTTTACTCAAATGAGCAAGCAAGTAAAAGTCTTTGGCATGAAATGATAACCATGGTTATCATGATGGTCAACTAGTCAAGCCTAGTCAACCGGTCAACAAGTCAACAAAAGTCAACAAGTCACCAAAGTCAACAAGTCAACAAAAGTCAACAAGTCAACAACCATATCACCATAATACTTAATTAATATAATAGTTAATCACATATCATATTCTCATTAGGGTTGAGCATAAAGTCAAAAAGTCAACGGTCAACTGTCAACAACCCTAATGAGAATCCGCTGCCTCTGCCTCCCTGTCAACTGTGCATATACACCCGCATCCGCGTTCCGAGGAACACGAATGCAAACTGGATAAATCCAATCCCATAAGATACACTAGGATCTGGCTTAAACCAAAGCCCGCTAGTGTAAACTGTCCGGACACTGTACGTGCACAAGTGCACGGATGTGACCGAACCCTGTCGCAAAACCATGCGACCTGTCGCAATACCATGCGACCTCTACTCTTTTGCCTAAAGGCGAAAAGCTTTCTGTGTGGGACTCTAAAGACTCGACACTACGCTGGCAGTGGGTTTAACCACAGACCGCAAGCGGCACTAGCTGTGCGTAACGGTCCCCAGGTAATGCCGACAAGAAGACGTACGAGGCGGAACCCATCTGAACTCCTACTGAGCCTGAGTGTGACATTCTCCGTACAGTCCGGTCTGTTCGTCTGATACATCGCATGGCGGGCCTAGGGGGCGGTAACCGTCAGTCCCCCAATAGCGGTACAAGTCGTGCCGGAGCGAAGCCCAAAACACCCTGAGATAACACTGGAAACCTACCAGTATATCTCGTTTGCCCTGGCCAGGGACTACTCGTGTAATGGCTCTCCTAGACACAGCGCGATGTCAACCCCCAATACCGGGAGAGACGAATCCTGTCTAACCGTCACTGCCTCCAAGTGCTTCGGGACTGCACCCAACCACCACCTGTTTGCACGACTCCTTTGAGCCGTGGTAGGGTGGTGATCAAAGTACAGTGGGAACACACCCGAGGCGAAGTGACAGTGTCAAGTCAGCGGACTAAGCTGTACTCATGTCACCTGGGAACTGATAACTGACGATAGGTATAATACCAACTAGTCAGTTTCCGACGAGTCCTGTCCAGTGTACCCGTAACCTAACGAGCACCCGCATACTATCTCAAGTACGACGTACTGACGGCTGTGGGACAGACCGTCTCCCACACTGGGATGAGAAGCGCATGCGCTGGTCTACTCCGGAGTATCGATGCCCTGTCTCGATAGTCCTGCGACCAGGGACCTGCATAAGGATGTGCTTATAGATTATCCAGCCCCACTAGTGTGACGGCCATCACATCGCTGGTAATCAAGCAAAGATCCTAAGGGCTCTACTAATGTGTATAGGCGATATACAAAAATAAACACATGTACACATTGAAGTAGAAACAAACCAAGTAGCATACTACTATTTTGAGCAAGATTGTATATACAAGGTGAATATCCCAAGCATCCATTAAGTAATATACAAACTAGTATGATACAGTAATGGCCTCTAGGGCATATACACTAACACGTAGTGGTCCATTGTCGTCATTTTGGAAGCGAATATTAGTTTAGGGACATTTCGGTCCATTACCAGTTTAAGAACGTAGTGGTCCATTATCGCCATTTTGGAGGCGAATATTAGTTTAGGGACATTTCGGTCCATTACCAGTTTAAGGACGTAGTGGTCCATTGTTTTCATCTTGCGCGCACGTGTATTTGTTACGTGACGGAATGAACAAGGATGATATGGAATGCACCTAGTATGGGGTGCGGTCTGATTTGAAGTGTGCACGTCGGTTTGGACGGTTTGGGAATGCACTGAAGAATTATTGGTTGTCGGGACCCGCCACCTCTCTGAAGACGTTGAAGAATTACAACGACGTATATCAGAGGTGTGGAGAGATGTACCCTTAAACCAAATCCCGTATTTGAGGGAAACTGGTTATAGCGGCCCTAGGAATCGTTAGTCATATTTTGAGACTAAGATTACCTTAGAAGATATGGGATGAATGTCATTTGGATATCATCAATTGAAAGATCAATAGTCATATGTGAGACTGAGATCAGTTTGGGCAATCATGAGTATATAGGCTCGGTTGATTTGAATCAAGGAGGTTCTATCCTCAGAGAACCTAGCCAATTTGGGCTTGATCTGCTCAGTGGTCCCTATCTTTTTTTTATTGAAAAACAAGAGTGCTAAGTACTTGCTTGGGCTATGTTTAATCAGTCCCCCTTTTATGAAAAAAGTGCTGAGTACTTATATAAGTTCTGACGCCCACATATGATCATGTGGAGCTTTCAGTCATGGAGGATTACCCAATAAGTGTATAACACTTTACTCCTTTTGTCTTTATATGGAGTGCTAAGCGCCCTTTATGGCGTCCACGTGCGAAGCACGTGAGGCGCTAGGCGCTGCCCAGTGAGTGCTAAGCACTCTTTTCTTCTGTGGCGCCCACGTGAGGGACACGTGAGGCGCTGCCCAGTGAGTGCTAAGCACTCTTTTCTTCTGTGGCACCCACGTGAGGGACACGTGAGGCGCTGGGCGCTACCCAGTGAGTACTAAGCACTCTTTTCTTCTGTGGCGCCCATTAATGATCAAGCTTTCGTTTTTTAAGAACCAAGTTCTTTTATGAGAACCAGGTTTCTCTTATATGCTTCGTTTCAAGGAATTCAATTCCTAGTCATTTTCTGAATCTTCGATTCTCAAGAACAAATTCTTTCCAATGAGAATTAAATTCTCAACTTATTGGAGACTTGTCTTGTGGATCTCAAATCCAGAGAAAGAACTAAGTTCTTTTTTAAAAGGGTTAAACCCTTAGATCTGTAAACGAGATGTTTTGATCTCTATTATTTTTATTTACCTAGAGTTTTTGAGGAGGGAGACCTTCTTCTCTGTTCCCTTTTGAAGCTTTCTGCTTTAGTTTTTAGAAGCTTATAGGGGCGTTTCTCTGTGTCAGACTTGAAGTCTTGGGTCCTTTATATAGTAGAGGCAATTTGTTAATTAACTCTGAAGAAATCTCTCATTAAGAGATCATAATTGATTTGGGGATATTTACCCACCATTGGATTTTTGATCCAAGGGTTTCTGTTTTACAGAACATATTTTCTTATTTCTAAAAAGATTGGGGAAATATTTTCCCTTACACAAGTTTTATTCTGTAAAACAGTGATTTTTTAAATCACCTTTGGATTTTTAATCCACCGATTCTCTGTTTTACCGAGGGCAATTTTTCTTGTTTAGAAAGATTGAGCGAATATATCCCAAAATAGAATTTTATTCTATAATCCAATTTGGGGGATGTTTTCTCCCAACGGAATTTAATTCTGTATTTTTTATGATTTATCATCTCCGTTGGATCTTTGATCCAACTGCTCTGTTTAACAGAGAGTAGAATTTAATTCTACTTGGGCTTTGGCGCTCACGTGTTGTGCACGTAGGCGCTACTTAAGCTTTTAATTCTTATAATGTGTATTCATGTGTTTTGCACATTGGCGCCCGCGTGAGGAGCACGTGAGGCGCCACCATAGGATTAATTCCTATCAGATTGGTCTTGGCGCTGGCACCCTTGTGCGAAGCACGTGAGGCACTGCCTCGTTTTTTGACAGAGCTCTTCTCTTTTATTGGGGAAACAATCACCTACACCTTGTGGAGTTTTCATACAACAACAGCTATCAGGCAAGCATTAGAATGTCACCATTCGTAACACTCTGCGGACGGAAGTGTCGTTCACCGCTAAGTTGGGACGACGATGGAGATCGTGAACTCCTTGGACCAGAGATGATCGTGGAAACTGTGGACGTTGTTCGCACGATCAGGGAAAGGATGCGCATAGCCCAAGACAGACAGAAGTATTGGGCAGATGCAAAGCGTCGACATCTGAAGTTCCAACCTGGAGACCATGTATTCCTGAAGATCTCTCCAAATAGAGGAGTGATCCATTTTGGCAAGAGGGGTAAGCTCGGTCCAAGATACATAGGACCGTTCGACATACTCGAACGAGTTAGAGAAGTGGCATACCGTTTAGCACTACCACGCTCATTAGAAGGAGTGCACAACGTGTTTCACATATTTTAGCTATGACGATATGTGAGCGACCCCTGCCACATACTCGATCACTCAAAGCTCACAGTACAGACTGACCTAACTTGCGAGCAACAACCAGTTGAAATCTTGGACCGAAAGGTGAAGACATTACGGAACAAGGAAGTAAACTTGGTCCGAGTGATGTGGAGAAATGATTCGCCAGGAGAATCAATATGGGAACGAGAAGAAGACATGCGTGCAAGTTACCCTTACCTATTTGAAAATTATTCCCTATGTAAATGTAAATTTCGAGGATGAAATTTTTATAAAGAGAGTAGAATGTAACGACTTTAAAATCTTTGTACAGAAATTTTCTTATTAATATACAAGAAAAGAGTATTACAGCCTGAGTTTGAGTTATAAGTTACTTTTGTTAAATAAAAGCAAGAAATAATTTTTAGCTGTTCATTCGAAAATATTGCAATCTTTAACATAACAATTTCCCCACTTTTCAAATCATCAAATGATGTTTGTTATAAATATAACACGTATTACAAGGTCGTCTGGAAAATATCAATTATCACGTGTTATACATTATAATCAACATCTTGGAAGGAAATTGTGTGTTTATTATTTCAAGCATGATATTGTATATCTCAACATTCTTCAGTGAGATTTTATGCAGAAAATTATTCAGGACAGATATCGGAATCGCAAATTCGCCGACAAAATAAAGGAAATCAAAGAGTTAAATTCTGGCAGAGATTCAAAAGAGATAAGAAGATTCCAGATATAGAATAAAGACCCAAAGATCAACACCAGAACACAGAAGAAAATTGAAGCAACAAGCTCACCAAACGGCCGCGGATCTGCGGCCGAGTTGGGGGCTCCGGTGATGACAATTCTCCAGAAGCTTCATTCCAACAGCCTAGCTTGTTGAAGACGCTCCATTGTAACAATCTTGTTCTGTAAACTTCCCTACAACAGCTTAGCTTCTTGAGGAAGCTTGATAACTAACTTATTCTAGAAGTTTCCCTATAACTACCTAGCTTCTTGGGGAAGATTGACCTAGCTTCTAGTGGAAGATTGGTGAAGGGCTATAAAAAGGGATCTAAGCTTACATTAACGTTGTTGTTGATGGTAGTTGATTTCTAGTACACAATCCAAAACCAAATCCAATTCAATTCCAAATCAAGATCCAAATCAAGAATCGTTGAGAACAATATCGAGCGACGATATTCAAAATCCTTTACGCGAAGCCGATCGTTATCAAGAGCAAAAAATCCTCAACAGGTCCAAGTCTCACGGAGATCGAGCAAAGCGAAATTCGACGGAATAGTTACCTCTTCAAGGGAGCGATCGAGAGCAATTCTTGTAATCTTGGATTGAAGGAAAGTGTAATTAGAAGTTGAATAATAAAGGTGATCATTTGTTAATTCTCGCTTTTTTTAAATTTTCGCATTATGAAATTTCTAATTCTTGATTCTTTTATTTTCATGATGCGTGAGTAAATCTCCGCTTGCTAAGGATTCGAAGGAATTCGGTAGATCAAATGGTGATGAAATCCTATACGTATCTTAAGTCTTATGAGAATTATGAACTTTAGGAAAAAGAATTGTCAACGACCAAATTTGGAGAGAGATCACCGTTCTTGATAATTTCGTTGCAATTTGGGATTAAATGATTGATGATTTTCTTTGCCAAAAGCTAGATTTGAATGGTGATCAATGAAAAGGCAAGTGATAGTGAAGAAGAAACCTTAGTTTCTTCAAAAAGATCCATAATCTTCATTCATCGCCATCATTCTTGCTATAATTCATCAATAGATAAGATGGGTCATTATTAGTATTCATCATTGCTACTAATTCCTATCGAATCCTACAAGCTATTCTTTAATTTTCTTGATAACTAAAATGTATATTGGACACTTTCTTGATTACTAAATCTTAAACTCTTTCTTGATTCTCTTGAAATGATAAACTCAATTAAATCTTGAAATCTCATTTTCTTGAATTTTCTTTACTATTTTCTTTCGGCTCAACTAAAGTAAGAACGAATAAATACACGAATCTCAGTGGACGACCTGTACTCATTAACGAATTACATCGACACTGTTATTAATTGCGGTTATAAATTCTTTGATTGTGATAATACTTTTTGTATCGAATCTACGGAATAATCGATATCAATCAAATGGAGCCGTTGCCGGGGATGCGTGCGTAATTTGTTCGTTCTTGCTATTTGAGTTGAAATATTATTATTCCATCAAAAATTTGAATCAAAATCGCATCGTGTGCTTAATGATTAGTGTGTGAATTTTGCAAGGAAATCTGGAATCACTACAGCAGGGAGAAAATTATTCAGATCATTTCATCTAGGACAGAGGATCAAAGGGAGCAGCAGTACAAAATTTCGTTCAAAGAACTGTTCATACGATCGCGGAACCGCGGCAGAAAGTGTGTATCAGCCGTGGAACCGCGGTGATATTGCTGTGTTGAAACTCCAGCTCTCTGTGGTATATTTTCTACTTTCTTATCTTTTCTCTGATCTGTCCAATAACAACTTTTCTGTAGGATTCTTTGCAAAAATTCGCCGCTCAAAAATAAAAATTTGTGCATGTTTTGATATTGGTTGTTTTTGCATATTTTAATATGGAAATTAAGGGGCAAAGACCAAATTCAGATTATGTGGGGATTTCATTACCCTTCCTAAGCCCCAAAAATCACAAAACTAGCATCTGCATCACCCTTCATTAACTAAAAAATATCTAGACAAGACTCTAAAGACTGTCACGCTCAATTAGGACAGAAGAAGGTTGTGGGTAATCTATTGCTTATCCGCATTTCTTTTGTGGTGTCTAAGTTAAGTGTGTCTAAGGCTAGTGGTTACTTAATTAGGCCTCCCACTTACCTGGCACTTACCTGGCCACAGGAGGGATAAAGAGGTAGTAGAGGATTTATCCCGCGATTTGTCTTCTGGAAGTCTAGGAGCGGTCTAGTGACTTGACCTAGGTGACCGTAGATCTAGGGTTGATTGCACATTTTTTGTGATTTTTCAAAATCCGTCTTTTTCAAAAACAAACCACTTTCTCTAATTAATTAACGTTGCCAATTGTGCTAAACCGTTTAGTGCATGCTCGGCTGGATACGGGATTCTAGTGCCCGTCTTGTCCGCGTTCCTCCTATCGACACCGAAGTCGGTAATTCTACATCTTCTTTTTCTTCACCACCCACCAAATCGACCGTGATGGACGGATTTCCATCAAACTTCAATAACACCACTCTGCCACCATCCGCAGGTGCGCAGAACCCACCGCGCATCTCTCTCCAAGAGGGATGCTACCCTATTCGAGGTCCGCTCTCTACTTGTCTTTCCATTCCACCAGCCAATGGGGATAATTTCGAAATCAAACCACACTATATCAATCTTTTACCTAAATTTCACGGTCTCGAGTATGAAAACGCATACGTTTTTATCACCAATTTCGAAAACGTATGTGCTATGATGGGCACTTCACAACTTTCTGTGGATGCTATGAGATTACGTCTTCTCCTATTCACTTTGTGCGATTTAGCCGAAAAATGGCTTTATAACATAGCTGCACACTCTATTTCCAACTGGGATGAATTCGTCATAGCATTCTTTATGAAATTTTATCCCAATCATAAGACCGCCCGTGTCCGTAGCGAAATCAATCAATTTACCCAGCTTCCCAATGAACAATTTTGGAAGTGTTTTGAACGATTCAAGGATCTACTAGTCCAATGTCCTCATCACAAAATCCATAGATGGGATCTCTGTCGAATCATATATGAGGGCATTAATCCAACAACAAAGCAGATGCTTGAATCCATGTGTCAAGGCAATTTCATGTCTAAAGACGATGGTGAAGCTTGGAAATTTTTAGAAGATTTTGCTGAAAAAACTTTGCAATAGGAGAGTGTTAGTCAACCATCATCTAGGGGTGGTATCCATCAACTTGATGTTTCCATAGTCAAAGCCGAAATGGCAGCAATGCAAAAGAAACTTGAAGCTATAGAACACAAATTTTTATTAGCCTCCCTAAACCAGGTCACACTCCCTAAAACCGTGTGTGGATGCTGTTCCGATCCATCACATTTGACGGAAGAATGTCCTTTGAATTCTCCGTTTCAAGGTCAAGAACACACTAATGCCGCTTTTCAGCAAACACCTAGAAACGATCCTTATTCTTCCACTTATAATCAGGGTTGGAGGAATCACCCTAATTTTGCTTGGAACCAACACCAACCTCAAAATACGGTTGCAAACCAAAATAACTTTCAAATGGTCCCTCCACAACAACAGCAACCAATACAACTGAGTCAGCACCCCTTTCAATCACAAAATTTTCAAAATTCGGCCAACACTTCCGCACCGTATAATAATTCTTTGCAATTGACCGGTACTGATAATTCCTCTTCACTCGAACAAATCATGAATTTGTTTCTGAAATATTTCATGCAAGTTTCGGCTGAGATAAAGTCTTCTGTCGATAATATAAAGAAAGACTCCGCCTTCCACGGTGAGAGTATTAAATCGATAGAAGCACAAATTGCACGATTAAACGCCGAAATGAGTACTAGAGAGAAAGGGAAACTTCCATTTCAACCCTTACCGAATCCTGGGCATTCACAACACTACAATGTGAGTGCCATTACAACGTTGAGATCTGGAAGAGTGCTAAACAACCATGTCGGTGAACAGATTGATAATGATGAATCTATCAATGACATCCCGGCTTCCACTTCTACTTCCACTTCCACTTTTGACCCTAGTTCATCTTCTTCCGAGCCTATTCTCCATTTTCCTCTGGGCTCGAACCCTCCCCCACCGTCTTTGAGTCCACCTCACTCGATCCCCACTCTAATTTTGGGATCTGTTCCACCCCCTCGACCTTCTCCAATGTCGAACCTAGCTCTTATTGCTAAAGCTCCTTATCCAAATCGGTTAAGGGAAAACAAACCAAGTCCACATATGAAGAAGATTATGGAACTGTTTAAACAGGTTAACATAAATATCCCCCTCCTAGATGTTATCCAACAAGTTCCGTCATATGCGAAAATCCTAAAGGACTTGTGCACTAGGAAGAAGAATACTCAAGTGCCCAAAAAGGTATTCATGACGAATAATGTTAGCACAACTTTTACTCCACAATTACCAAAAAAACGTAAGGACCCTGGATGTCCTACAATCTTTATTTCTACTGGGGGTAAAAATATTAACCGTGCTTTACTCGACCTTGGCGCTAGTGTTAATCTGCTTCCATACTCTGTCTATGAGCAGTTAGGGATTAGAGAGTTGAAACCAGCTCATTGTACTCTCCAGATGGTAGACTGATCTATCACCAAATCTAGGGGTGAGCTTGAGGATGTGTTGAAAAAAGTCGGGGAATTTATATTCCCTGTGGACTTTATTGTTCTAGATACATAACCTGTAGCAAACCCACGGAACCAAATTCTGGTGATTCTCGGTCGACCCTTCTTAGCCACTTCCAATGCTGTCATTAATTGTCGAAACGGTTCCATGAACCTATCCTTTGGGAAAATGACAATTGAGCTTAACATTTACAAGATTGGAAGTCAGCCATCTGAACCCTCTGCTCATATTCTTGATGTATGTTCTGTCCATGAGATAACTCCCGAAAGCTGCAAGGCTGATGAACTTTGCTTTGACGATCTGATGACATTAGCACATCATTGTTTGATCTTGCACATTATAGTGATGACACCTTTGACGAGTCCACCCCTGAGTTTGAACCTTCTGACTCATCACAAAAGTCAGTCACACTTCCCGAGTTTGTATCCTTTGCAGGCTATGAACTTCTTCCAGAATCCGAATGTCATTCACTTACCCCACCTTCTATTGTCTCTCCGCCGACATTAGATCTCAAATTGTTACCTTCTCACCTTAAATATGCATATTTATGTGAGAATGAGTCTTTGCCTGTGATCATATCCACTTCTCTAGCCTTAGAGCAACAGAACGCTCTTTTGATGGTCTTGAGATCTAATAGGCAAGCCTTCGGTTGGACAATGGCTGACATCAACGGGATTAGTCCCTTGATTGTAGAACATCATATACATTTGATGGATGAAGCCAACCCAACCCGAGAACCACAAAAACGGTTAAATCCCGTCATGAAGGAGGCGGTAAAGAAAGAAATCGTCAAATGCTTTGACAGTGGTATCATTTACCCAATCTTTGATAACCAATGGGTAAGTCCTATTTATGTAGTCCCTAAAAAATCTGGCATCACGATCATATCGAATGAGAATAATGAGTTGATTCAGACACGCACCCAAACTGGGTGGTGTGTATGTATTGATTACAGAAAACTCAATGCGCAACGAGGAAAGACCACTTCCCTCTACCTTTTATTGACCAGATGTTGGAACGATTAGCTGGACATGAATATTATTGTTTCATGGATGGATACTCTGGCTATAACCAGGTCCCTATTGCCGAAAAGGATCAAGATAAAACCATATTTACTTGTCCTTTCGGTACTTTTGCTTATAGACGCATGCCCTTTGGGTTATGCAATGCTCCCGCTACATTTCAGCGGTGTATGATGGGGATATTCTCGGACATGGTCGAGAATTTTCTGGAGATTTTCATGGACGATTTCTCGATATTCGGGGACTCTTTTGATGATTTCCTATCTCATCTTGACGCAGTTCTTACTCGTTGTAAAGATAAGAACTTAACTTTGAATTGGGAAAAATGCCATTTCATGGTCCAAGAGAGTATTGTGCTTGGACATATCATTTCACGGGAAGGCATTGAGGTCGACAGAGCTAAGATAGATGTCATTCATAACCTTCCTCATCCCAAATGTGTCAAAGATATACGATCTTTCCTTGGTCATGCAGGATTTTATAGGAGATTCATTAAGAATTTTAGCAAAATTGCTAAACCCTTAACTCTTCTCTTGGCCAAGGATACAACATTTCACTTTGATTCGGATTGTGAGGCTGCATTTGACTCGCTTAAAAATTCCTTCACTACAGCCCCCGTTCTATCATCTCCCGATTGGAACCACCCGTTTGAGCTAATATGTGATGCATCATATTTTGTTGTTGGTGCAGTCTTAGGACAGCACATTGATAAGATTCCACATGGGATTTATTATGCAAGTAAGACCCTGAATGATGCCCAAATTAATTATACAACTACCAAAAAATAACTCTTGGCAGTTGTATTTGCATTAGAAAAATTCAGGCCTTACTTGATTGGCTCACCGATTGTGGTTTACACTGATCACTCCGCCCTAAAACATCTTATATCGAAGAAGGATGTTAAAGGCAGGTTAATACGTTGGATCCTATTATTACAAAAATTTGATCTTGTCATTCGAGATAAGAAAGGATGTGAAAACATAGTAGCCGACCATCTTTCGCGCATCTCTTCACCAACCGTGACCTTGCCAATTAACGACTCTTTCCCGGACGAACAGCTCTTAACTGTATCCGGCGAACCTTGGTTCGTGGATATTGTGAATTATCTTGCAACGGGACTTATTCCTAGTGATTGGTCTAAACAAGACAATTATCGATTTCTTTCCCAAGTAAATCATTTTTACTGGGATGAACCTTATTTGTTTAAGTATTGTCCTGACCAAATCATTTGCAAATGTGTCCCCAATGATGAATTCAAGAGTGTTTTATTTTTCTGTCATGATCAGGCATGTGGAGGTCACTTTGGTCCACGTAAAACGGCAGAGAAGGTTTTGCAATGTGGATTTTACTGGCCCACTTTATTTAAAGATGCATATGATCATTGCAAAACCTGTCCACAATGTCAAAATACGGGTCGGATTTCTAAAAGAAATGAGATGCCACTTCAACCGTTATTGGTTGTTGAAATTTTCGACGTTTGGGGTATTGATTTTATGGGTCCTTTTCCTAACTCTTTTGGGAATTTGTACATCTTGTTAGTGGTTGATTACGTCTCGAAATGGGTAGAAGCTATTCCATGTCGCACTAATGACAACAAGGTTGTCATTAAGCTTCTTAAAGAAAATATCTTTTCGCGATTTGGACACCCACACGCTATCATTAGCGACAACGGGACGCATTTCTATAATCATTCTTTCGAGACATTGATGCGAAAATATGCAATCAACCATAAACTTTCCACGCCCTATCATCCCCAAACGAGCGGGTACGCCAAGATTTCCAATAGGCAGATCAAACTAATTCTGGAGAAAACAGTTTCTAAAAACCGGAAAGATTGGTCGACCAAATTGACGGATGCTCTTTGGGATTTCGTACCGCTTATAAGACCGATCTTGGTATGTCTCCTTACCGTCTAGTATTTGGAAAGGCTTGTCACCTTCCGGTCGAGATTGAACATAAAGCAATGTAGGCCATTAAAGAATTTAACTTTGATTTGAATAAAGCCTGTAACTTTCGGAAGCTGCAATTAAATGAGCTAGGCGAACTCCGCGATGAAGCTTATGATAATGCGATGATAGTAAAGAATCGGACTAAGATATTTCACGATAAAAATATTTTGAGAAAAGCTTTTACCCCAGAACAACAAGTCCTTCTTTACGATTCCCGTCTCCATCTTCATACGGGTAAGCTACGATCTCATTGAAAAGGACCATTTGTGGTGCGGTATGTCTACCCGTACGGGGCAGTTGAAGTTGAAAATAGAAAAAACGGTACAATTTTCAAAGTAAATGGGCATAGATTAAAACCGTATTTTTCCACTGACCCCACGGAGGAGCTCCTATTTTTACAGGAGCCGCTTTATAATGACTAATTTTCCTCCACCTCACGTCCATGTCTCGGTAATATTGTCTCATTTTTAGAATGGAGGTGAATCATTTGTTAAAAATATAAAAAAAAAATGCAAAATTGTACATAAAAATAAATTAAAAAAATAAAATAAAAAAATAAGTTTGGAGGAAGATTTTCAATGTCATTTATTCTTGCCCTCGTTAATAACTTTTCCTCCCAAGCCTACAGGTTTTTGAGATTTAGAAGAGACAACAGTAAGGACACTACTGTAAACAGGTTTGGGAGAGATTTGTGCTTATTTACGCATCACTTTGCATTACACTTTGCATAAGCACAAAATTTTCAAAATTTTTTCTTTTATAATAAAAGATTAGAAAGTGAAAAATTACATTTAAAAGATTGGAAAAATTTAAGAAAACCAAGAAAGTTAGATGTTTTCTTAAACGAAACTAGTAATAAGTAGTTATGAGCCGTTGTCCCAAGGGTTAGTAAGATGAAGGAAGTCACTAATCTGAGGATAAAAATAAATCCGAAAAATAGTTCCTATTCTGGAAACCAAACATCTGAACGTTGATACCCTACTATACGCACTTACACACGTCTTGAAACTCGGGATAATAGAGAATACCTTAAAATGCTCTTGTCTAAAAGCCAAAGTACGAAGAAAATAATAAATAAAGCATAAAAGCATAAAAGTGAAGAAAAATGAATACTGATTTTGTAATTACCAAGGCAGTATAAAAAAAATACAGCGAGGGTGCTTCATCACCTAATGCCTTAGACCAACTGGTTTGGGAGTCACTGCTAAGCCTTAAGTGTTGCAAGATAAGGAAATTGCTAATTACACCTAATATGTGAGCACATTTAGTAATCGGTCGGTTAGTACCACAAGAAGTATTAACGGCCGCATGAAGAATGTGTGAGCAATTCTATCTAAAATATTCACCGACTAAAAAATACTGAGGTAGATGGACAAGAGTATGATAGCTTGAATTGAATTCTCCGAATATAGGGATGTCTTTTACACACACGTAGGGGTATATAATCGGTGTTTGGAAGAAAGATAGGGATGAAGAATAAAGACGATGTTTTATTGAGGGATGATATGATTTCTAACATCTTTTCATGACAATTAAGATAGGGCTCATGACAACCGAAAAGATAGTGTAGTTGGAAACTCTGATTTTCAAGTTCTTTCTTTTATAATTCTTATCTTTATATGTAACTTTCACAGTCTTCCTTTTATTATAGGATTTTGTGGGTGCAATCCGCTGAAAACCCTCAGGAGACAACACTCCGCCTACTAGGGACACCTAGAGGTTTAAAGGCTTGTTGCACGTGCTCAGTGCAATCGTGTTGCCTACGAAAGTGTGCTAGTTAGTTTTTCTTTTTCTTTATATTTTCTCCTTCACCTGAATAAAAGAAGTTTGCTCGAGACGATCAAAATCAAGTTTGGGGGAATTTGTTCAGTCGAAAATATTGCAATCTTTAACATAACAATTTTCCCACTTTACTAATCATCTAATGATGTTTGTTATAAATATAACACGTATTACAAGTTCGTCTGGAAAATATCAATTATCACGTGTTATACATTATAATCAACATCTTGGAAGGAAATTATGTGTTTATTATTTCAAGCATGATATTGTATATCTCAACATTCTTCAGTGAGATTTTGTGTAGAAAATTATTTCAGGACAGATATCGGAATCGCAAATTCGCCGACAAAATACAGGAAATCAAAGAGTTAAAATCTGGCAGAGATTCAAAAGAGATAAGAAGATTCCAGATATAGAATAAAGACCCAAAGATCAACACCAGAACACAGAAGAAAATTGAAGCAACAAGCTCACCAAACGGCCGCGGATCCGCGGCCGAGTTGGGGGCTCTGGTGACGACAATTCTCCAGAAGCTTCATTCCAACAGCCTAGCTTGTTGAAGACGCTCCATTGTAACAACCTTGTTTTGTAAACTTCCCTACAACAGCCTAACTTCTTGAGGAAGCTTGATAACTAACTTATTCTAGAAGTTTCCCTATAACTACTTAGCTTCTTGGGGAAGATTGACCTAGCTTCTAGTGGAAGATTGGTGAAGGGCTATAAAAAAGGACTTAAGCCTACATTAATGTTGTTATTGATGGTAGTTGATTTCTAGTACACAATCCAAAACCAAATCCAATTCAATTCCAAATCAAGATCCAAATCAAGAATCGTTGAGAACAACATCGAGCGACGATATTCAAAATCCTTTTCGCGAAACCGATCGTCATCAAGAGCACGAGATCCTCGACAGATCCAAGTCTCACGGAGATCGAGCAAAGCGAAATTCGACGGAATAGTTACCTCTTCAAGAGAGCGATCGAGAGCAATTCTTGTAATCTCGGATTGAAGGAAAGTGTAATTAAAAATTGAATAATAAAGGTGATCATTTGTTAATTCTTGTTTTCTTTAAATTTTCGCATTATGAAATTTCTAATTCTTGATTCTTTTATTTTCATGATGCGTGAGTAAATCTCCGCTTGCTAAGGATTCGAAGGAATTCGGTAGATCAAATGGTGATGAAATCCTATACGCATCATAAGTCTTATGAGAATTATGAACTTTAGGAAAAAGAATTGTCAACGACCAAATTTGGAGCGAGATCACCGTTCTTGATAATTTCGTTGCAATTTGGGATTAAATGATTGATGATTTTCTTTGCTAAAGGCTAGATTTGAATGGTGATCAATGAAAAGACAAGAGATAGTGAAGGAGAAACCCTAGTTTCTTTAAAAAGATCCATAATCTTCATTCATCACCATCATTCTAGCTATAATTCATCAATAGATAAGATGAGTCATTATTAGTATTCATCAATACTACTAATTCCTATCGAATCGTACAAGCTATTCTTCAATTTTCTTGATGACTAAAATTGATATTGGAAATTTTCTTGATTACTAAATCTTAAACTCTTCCTTGATTCTCTTGAAATGATAAACTCAATTAAATCTTGAGATCTCATTTTCTTGAATTTTCTTTACTATTTTCTTTTGGCTCAACTAAAGCAAGAACGAATAAATACACGAATCTCAGTGGACGACCCGTACTCATTAACAAACTACATCAACACCGTTATTGATTGCGGTTATAAATTATTTGATTGTGATAATACTTTTCATATCGAATCTATGGAATTCTCTTTATCAATCAGTAGCTCACTGGTAAAGCCTTTGCAATGCTTTGACGTAGCTTGTGTATTCGATTCCTGTCAGACACAATTTTTTTCTGATTTTTCTTTTTAACTTTTTGGAAGCCCAAAAGATTGCACGTGCAATACACGGGGAAATGAAAAGTTCAGAAAAATCAAACATGTGAAAAATGGTGTAAATACAGAGTTGATCTGGTGGCACGAATCTCGAGGCAATTGCCTCAAGATCGACCGGCCAAACTTGCCATTACACCAGCGGGGACGGTTCAGATGGGGCCAAAATGCTCCGTGTTTTGCACACTAGTCTCTTCAACCCCTTCAACTCTTCTGTACTGTTTGATTTCCCTGCAATCATATAAAGACCCTTCAATTCACCAATTAACATCATTTTAATGCTTTTTAATCCACATTTTTAATTCCCAAACCCTAATTCTCCACTATAAATACCACTCCATGCCATAACTCTTCACCATTCTGAAAATTCTCGCAAAAACTCTCTAAAAACTTCCTAAGTGCAAGTGGAGTAAAGTAGAGTTAGCGAGCAAGCTTCTTCCGTCGAAAATTAAAGCCGATTCCGAAGCCCTTGTGACGCCACGAAGCCTCCCTTCTCTTCCTCACCCCTTTCTTAAGTTTTCTAAACCTTATGTCCCTCCCAACTCTCCTCCTTTTTATTAAAATTCACCTTTAATTTTATATCGGTATAGTGGAGTTATTACCGACATCTTTTTCCTAAACCCTAGAAACTCCCTTTTCCTTTATATTTTGATCAATCTAAGTTTACCACAATACTTGTAACCTTAAAAATAAATGTTTAGAATCAAGTTTAACCAAGAATCTCAGGTGAAACAAGCATAATTAAACTTTTTCATTAAAATACCTTGAATTTTAGTATCTCTTCTTTTCGTTTTCGTTAAAACTATACCTTTAGGAAAAACTTCACGGGGTAACAACCTACCCCTCACGTACACTTTGGTTTTATAGCACGATACCTATTTGTATGTATTTTTATTCGAAGAATAATCTTTATAATAAAATACCACATACTTTAAAACCGGGTTTCTTTTAAAACAGTATTTCGTATTCCTTTGCAATTATACATCTACAACCCTCGTTAGGGGACCCACTAATAGATGATGCAGATTATCGCATATCCTGGGGATAGTAGAGCGATATGCAGCACTCCTCACGAAGTATTCGATCTCGAAAGGATATAAATACGGTTTTTAAGAAAAACGAATTTTCTAAATAAAACTAAATTTTTTAAAAATTAAAATTATATAAAATTATAAATCCATATTTTCATTATATTATGAAACTATATTTTTATAAAAATGAAAGATAAAAAAATGTCAATAAAATACCTTCAAATTACTAAAAAAGACTAGTCTTCACTAAAATACCATAAACTTTCAAAAGCTAGGTATTTATCATTAAAATACCTCAATGCTTAAAACACATGCTCATGAAAACCCTAAGTAATACAAATCACTCTCGAGGTTTTATTTTTAATCTATATTAAAAATATTTTTCATAAAACCCCCTCGAGATATACAAAACAATATTTTAAGAATTTTAGTAAATATGGGTTTAAGCGGGATCAATTCTCTTGAGCCCTAGGGAGCCGGAGAAATTGAGTGCTTGCCTATTTAGGTTAGAAAACTTAATGGGGGTTATTAATGGCAATTTTCTTGGAAAAAGACACAAATCATGCCGTCCATGTGCAACAGTTGCCGATGACTCCCGGACCTAAGAATTTAAGAGTTAAACTAGTTTACAAGTATCTGACTCTGTCTGAGTCCAATCTCAAACCTGAATCCAAAGAAAAAATCAAACACGAATACTTGATTATGAACATGAATACTTAAATTCAAACATCAATTTCAAACATGTATACTTGACTTGATTTGACCGAACCATGGTTATAACTTGACTTGAACTTGACATGACTACTTGAATACATGATTATATCCTGAACATAAATACTTGAACATTTTGTATCCATGGTTTCGGTAAGACTTGTAAATATAATCTATACAATACATTACGCGGGGATAAATGGATATATTGGTACGGAACGTATATCGTGGCATGAGAGGTCCCTTAAAAGACACCTATATGAATTCTCGTGCCGTTGTCCCGTTATTATGACGGGGTCTTATAGTACATGTTACCATAGTCTACGGGGTAAGATGGACTCCTCTCGTATACATGAATACCTTCCTTACCAAACTATAAACAACCACGTTATAATAACTATCATACACCAGTAATCGGTCATATACAACTTTACCTGTTCATTTCACTTTATATACTATCTTCTCTTTCTTCTTTTGGGACTTACCGAGCATTAGTTTGCTGACGACATTCTTTTCTGTTTCTTTCTTTGGAATGTTCGTCAAGAGGATCGGACTCTGAAGAGATAGAGCCGAGCCAGGAGGACTTAGACCAGCTTACCACTCAGCCTGACTACTAGTTCCTCTGCACTTACTTTCAGTATGCCATTGTTTAGGCATTTGCTTTTGATTATTGTATTTTTATTTCATACAGTTGTATGTAAATTTGAATGTAAATAAAAGTTGTTGTTTCATTTTATTCTCGTGTCATTCTTGTTCATTTTTATATATTGTTTAATTACGCTTAACGTATTTATTTTATAGTAAATACGTTGCGGTCTGCCACGTCACTGTTTCCATCTACTGGGAAGCGGGGCGTGACAGCTATGAATTTTTTATGCCCGTGGATTGTATATGGTGGTCAATATAGAGATTTACCATAGGGCTAAATGTGTTAGTTTAAGGACATGACGGTCCATTATCGCTGTATTTTGGGGCGAGTTTTTAGTTTAAGGACTTTTCGATCTAGCATTCCCGTGTTTGGGGGAAACACGCTAGTTTAGGGACGTCTCGGTCCATTGTTCCCGTGTTTGGGAGGAATGCGCTAGTTTTAGGGACGTCTCGGTCCAATATCCGTTTTCAACCTCAAATTCGTATTCCATTTCTTTCTTCCCTACATTCGTTTTCTCATTTACCGAGACCGTATGCCGCTTCTATCCACACATGGTCTCGTGTATTCTTCATTTTTTTTCTCTACTTGTTCTTTCTCCAACCATTGCATCATCACGATAAATTTTTTGAATGGTTGATGTTAACTTTCGGTCTATGTAAGGCCTTGTATAGATTAATGATGTTCCCTCCTAATTCTGAACTTCAACGCTTAAATAGTGGAAACACTGTTTCACTTAAGTTTGGGGTGAATCTTTTTGTGTGTGTGTATTTTTGTTTGCTTTTTCTTCTAAAAAAAGGGGGGGGGGGGAACCGACAATTTTGCCCTCTTGGTGGAGCATGACGGTAAGGACACTGTCAAGTTTAAGTTTGGGGGTGTGCTCGGTAAGCTTTCTATCTTTGCATTCATATGTATATTTTTGCATTTGCGTGTTTATTTAAAAAACCCATAAAACCTGGAAAAAAATTCAAAAATATAAAAACTTTGTCGTCAAGTTAGCTAGTAGGGTAATTTAGATTTTTATTCCAAAAATTTAGCTTGATAGGTTAGAAATAACTAAATCCTAGACTTAGGAATTGAAAACCCTAAAAATAACCCTCCTTGAGCTTAACCGTAGTAAATATACGTCCTTACAGTTTTTTTAGAACTAAGTAATTTTGAGTTCAGTTCTTAAGTTAAGTTGAGATGAAGGGAAAGTATTTAAAGTTTTATTCAAGGATAAGTCTGAAAAATAGTTCATATTCTTGAGTCCAACTTCAGAAAGTATATGCCCTATAAACTGCACTTACACGCACCTTGAAATTAGGATAGTAGAGAATACCTAGAAATACTTTTGCCTGAAAACCTAGTATGAAAGAAAAACGGTATTTAAAGCTAACCACCAAAAGAGCGTCAGTGAAAAATATATCCGGTCTTGAAAAAAAAGAAAAAAGAAATAGAAAAAAAATATTACAAGACCTAGAAACTGCTATTTACGCTTTAATAAGCTCACACATTCGGTAATCGGCCGATTAGTGACTCAAGAAGCAGCAGTAATCGCATGAAAGGTGTGTGAGCAAATCCGTTCATCATTAATGAAAAGAAGTAGTATTAGGTATTAGGGTAAGGGTACTATAGCTTGAATTGAATTCTTGAGTGTAGGGGTGAAAATTTACACACAAATAGAGGTATGCGATCGATATTTGAAGGAGAGGTAGGAATGATGAATAAGTCTTATATTTTCCGTAAAGATGATAAAAATTCCGAATTGGAGACTGCGCTTTAGAAGGAAAACTCAAGAGAATCTGAGATCTTTATAAACTGTCAAAACGTATAGTATCTTAGGTTAAATGAATAAGAGGTGTGAAAAATAAGGGACGAATATTTCTAACTTAGGATGATAGAATCTATAACTTAGATGCTAAACCGTAGGATTGGAGTCTGAATTAACTTATAAAACTAGCTTGACGGGATTTTGTGGGTAGTATCCACTGAAAACCCCTAGAAAACAACACTACTCCTACTAGAGACACCTAGAGATTTACGGCTTGTTGCATATGCTAAGTGCAACCGTGATGCCTACGAATGTGAGCTTAGGAATTTTTGAAAATAAATTGGTTTTGCTCGGTACGAGTAAAAGATAAGTTTAGGGGTATTTGTTCACATCAGAATATTGTATTTAATACTGCTCATTCTTATACTCATTTGTATATAGGTAGGTGCTTTTGATCCATATTTGCTACACGATTACAGATTACAGGTTCTCAGTCCAGAATAACGCAAATCACGCACAATCTCTACAGTTATAACAAAATCCAGAACAACTGCCAAAAACAGATAAAATCCGGGTTCCGGTCATCCACATCCGTCTAGTGTTGTCTACCAGTTCAAGAGACAAGACGAATACAACGGTCATTCATATCTCGGACAAATACAGAGCACGATGGATGCAGCACAAGAAATAAGGTGCAATGCGGAGCTCGAAGGAGATCAAGGCACAAAATCCAATATTGTTGCCATTTGGACCATTAAAAATCTGAGAATATTTTGGAATTATTTTGCAATTTTGAACCTGTCAAATAGAAGAACAAAGCAACACGAAGAAGCACAGAAAAAACTGCGCGCCAATTCCATTAGAAGACCGCGGAAGGGCGAAATTCATCCCCTATTGGCGGCGGAATCCGTGGTCGTACCAGAGTGTCTTGCGACCAAATTTTGGGGGTAGTTTTGTAATTGTACATGGACTCAGAATATGGCCCTAGAGTTTCACTCCTCTGCCTATATATACTCCAGATTTGAGCCAAGTTAAGCATGTTTTTTTTTGTTTTTTAGGATTAGTATAGTTTTCTTCTTCATCATCATCTATTTTCCATGAAAATGTAGTGAGAGCTTTTGAGTGGAAGATTAATAAAGATGAGAGTTTTTTATACCTTGTATTTTTATTTTTTTGCATTGTATTTTAAATTCCTAGTATAACTTTTATTATTTGTTGTTAAAGTAATTGATTTTATTGTTTTATTGCTCTTTTTCTTCTTTTCTAATCTTTATTTTCAAGCCATGATACTCAATAGAGTCCCTTGCTTAGGTGAGAGCCCAAATAGTTGGCTTGTTATCTCTTATTAAAACCGTATTTTTCCATTCTTTTTTTCTCTTTATTGTTTTATTTTTCTTTTAATGTGTGAATAATTTACTCTCTTGTTAGGGCTGGTATGAAGGATGGTATGAAGGATGGAAAAATCACGTGTGGTTCTCTTCGCCAAATAACTTGAAGTGAATATAGACCAAAAAAACACAACCCCCTCCTTTAGGCGCGCTATAAGTGACATATAGCCGCGATCTAAATCGAGAATTTATTTAGGCGCACTACAACATGATATGTAGTTGTGACCTAATTAGAGACTTAGTTGTGTGTGTTTGGCCAGGGTTAGAAATAAGAGCATGGAACGGACGGATAAGGGGCACTAGGAATGGATTTAGCTTTGGAAAGCTTACTTAAACTTGCAAATGCCGTTCATATGTCCTCCTAATCTCCGCTACTTCCGATTATCCCGACATCATTTCAAGGATGACAAAAGACAAGCACAAGACTAATTCCTAACTCTACCAACCAACCCTAACCCTAATAAGTTCTCTTTAAACATAAAGATACAATGCTTAGGATAGAATTGAACAAACTTGTAAATTTTTACTTGACTCGTCTAAAATAAGAACAAAAATACGAACCATCTTCCAGTAGACGACTCATATTCAACCGGCTAGTTACAAGCGAATCCGACATAATTGCATTAAGTGGAACAAGTAGAACACATAACATATCGCTACGCTCTCTACAATCAATCACTCGGCAGTGCCATGTATTTTGTTACCTTCATAGATGACTTCTCCAGGAATACATGAGCATATGCGCTGAACCAGAAGAGTCAAGTTGTGGACGTTTTCAAGCAGTTTCATCCAATGGTTGAGAAGGAGACGGGAATGTCTCTCAAGTGCATTCTCACAGATAATGGTAGGGAATATATTGAGGCATTTGATGAGTACCACAAGAGTCTAGCATAAGGCATGAAAGGACATGTTCGAAGTCATCTCCACAGAACGGTATCGCCGAGCGTATGAACCGTACTATTATAGAAAGAATCAAGAGTATGTTATCACATACAAACCTGCCAAAGGCATTTTAATCCGAGGCAACGAGGACAACGGTTGATGTGCTATATCTCTCTCCATCAATTCCTTTGGGCGATGAGGCTCCTGAGAAAGTTTGGAGATGAAAGGGAGTATCCTACAAGCATCTAAGGGTGTTCGGTTGTCGTGCATTTGTACACATACCTAAAGATGAAAGGGTGAAGCTCAACGCTAATGTAAAACAGTGTATTTTTTTGGGATGCTCACATGATGAATTGGATACAGGTTGTGGGACCAAGAAAGCAATAAGCTGGTTAGAAACCGAGATGTGGTTTTCTTTGAAGGCCAAACCCTCGAAGACATCAAGAAAGGAGATAGACCGACGTCACAGGGACCAACATCACAATGCTCTCCAGAAATGATCGAAGATGTGGAACCATTGCCTCCTCCCGAGGTGCATGATGATGGGGGATATGATGTGACTGAGGTCGATAATGATGAGGTGGATATCGGTCCGAATGACCATGAGGAGGAGGGGCCAACTCCAGTCCAGCCGCTTGAAGTTCCAACACCAAGGCGGTCAACAAGAGAACGTCAACCATCAACAAGGTACTCTAGTAATGAATATGTTATGCTTTTTTATGCAGTCGAGCCAGAAAGTTTCTAAGAAGTTCAAGACTGTTAGAACAAGGACCGATAGTGGGAAGCTATGCGAGAAGAGATGGAATCCTTGCATAAGAACCATACTTTTGAGCTGGTCCAGTTACCCAAGGGAAGAAAGCCTTGAAAAACAACTGGGTATTCAAGCTGAAGCAGGAAAGCCAGAGCTCATAACCACGTTACAAGGCGAGGCTGGTTGTGAAAGGTTTCGAACAAAAGAAGGGCATTGACTTCGAAGAGATATTATCGCCAGTAGTCAAGATGACATCTATCCGGGTTGTGTTATCACTTGCATCTAGTATGAATTTGGAGATCGAACAGCTAGACGTGAAGACAACCTTCCTTCATGGTGATTTGGAGGAAGAGATATAAATGGTGCGGCCTGAAAGATTCACGGTTAAATCTGGTTTGTCATTTGAGAAGGAGTTTATATGGTTTGAAGCAAGCTCCTCGATAGTGGTACAAGAAGTTCGACTTGTTTATGGTAGAACATGAGTATCGCACTACCTCTGATCATTGTGTTTTGATAAAGAGATTCTCTAGTGATGATTTTATTATATTATTGTTGTACATCGATGATATGCTTATTGTCGGCAAGGATGCTAACAAGATTGGCAGGTTGAAGACCATGCTTAGTAAGTGCTTTGCAATGAAGGACTTAGATCCAGCGAAGCCAATCTTGGGGATGAAGATCTCTTGTGATAGGAATACAAAGAAGTTGTGGCTATTTTAAGAAAGCTATGTTGGGAAGGTGCTTGCAAGGTTCGGCATGGACAAAGCAAAGCCAGTCTCTACCCCACTTGCATATCACTTCAAGCTCAGCTCAAGACAAAGCCCTTTGACCAAGGAGGAGAAGGAAGAGATGAAGAAAGTTTCTTATTCATCTGTTATTGAAAGTTTGATGTATGCCATGGTATGCATGAGGCCCGACATCACACACGTAGTTGGCGTCGTGAGTCAATTTCTTGCGGATCTGGGCAAGGAGCATTGGGCGGCCGTTAAATGGATACTTCGCTGTCTCCGAGACACTTCTAAGTTTTTATTGTGTTTTGGAGGCGGTGAGCCGGTACTGGAAGGATATATCGATGCTGATATGGCAGATGACATCGACTCTAAGAAGTTGACTTCTGGATATTTATTAACTTTTGCAGGGGGAGCTGTGTCGTGGCAGTCCAAGTTGTAGAAGTGCGTTGCCCTGTCAACTACTGAGACCGAGTACATCGCAGCGACCGAGAGCTACAAAGAGTTGCTATGGATGAAGCGGTTCTTGAAGGAACTGGGTGTTGAGCAAAATATTTTTGTTCTTCACTGTGATGGTCAGAGTGTCATCCATCTAGCAAAGAATTCAGGTTTCCACTCGAAGTCCAAGCATATCAATGTTCGCTATCACTGGATCCAAGACGTGTTTGAGAAGAATATGTTAAAGCTACAGAAAATTCATACTGACAAGAATGGCTCGGATATGATGACGAAACAGTTGACCAAAGACAAGCACGAGATCTGTCGACTGGTTGTAGGCATGATGTTCTCCTCATAAGTCACGAGGGGGAGTTTGTTGGGAATCTCATTCTTTATGGGTGAATATGTTCTAGTCAGGGTTGCATCCATAATGTGCATAGTTATCCTCCCTTAGTGTTAATACTTCTTGGAAGATGAAAAGTGTGAGTTGAAATTACTCTTGGGAAATGAGATTAATACACCTTGGAAATTAGAATTTGTTGGCTTTGGAAAGAGAAATGAGTAATTGTATTACTTGACCAAGGAGGCTTGCTCCCATTTATAAATAGCCAGGCCAGTGTCGGTACTCCTTGATGCTTCCTTAAAATAGGGGTTCCTTGATGCTTCCTTAAAATATCCAACATCCAACATATCCAAGTATCAATCCAATACCATTCACTTGAAGTTTATCCAAGTGAAGCTATCCACTCAAGACGACGAATGAAGGACCGAGATGTCAAAAGTGTACCATCGACGATGTGTCGGTGAGCTCGTTCTTGTTGCACTCTTGTAGTGAAGAACTCTATGTTGATGATCCTCAAATGTGCTAGAGACAAACTCTGTAAACCCATTATTTTTATAGTGGATGACAAACTTTCTGGATTAGGTTTTGTGGTTTTTTCCCCTCACACTGACTGGGTTTTCCATGTAAAAAATATTGTGTCTTGTATGCTCTTTACTTACTCTACTTTCTTATTAAATCTAAAAATTTATAACACAAACCACTGTGATTTCTCTACAATTAAAAATAAATTCCAGCTACACTAATAAAAAAACTCTATGATGTTCTATAAAAACATCATCTTTTTCATGCTACATGGAAAAACTCTTTAATGCTTTTATAGCTATATTAGAGACAACTCAACAAAGTAAAATCACAAGTAATTTCCGGATCCGAAAACAGTCAGCTGATCCCCTGACTTCATATAATTAATTACTACAATTATAGTTTCTCCCCTTCGTCTCGCCGCTTAGATACTCTGTCAACACTTTCCTCACCCCGAAGCCTCGATTATTATGTGCCTTTCTGTTGATGAAAGGAGTCCTCTCTCCTCTCGCCAGGCTAATCAATGGCATGGGCGAAAAGCTCGGGGTTGAGTAAGCAGTGTTAGCGGTAGCATAGGGCAGTGTCACTCTCTTGTAAATTGATGAAGGTTGATCTGAATGTTTTGTTAAGTCATCGACATAGAGAAGATCGTCGATACGAGCAACAATGTTGAATGCAAGGCTCTCCAAGACTCTGGAATAGCTTTCTAGAATTGATTTCCCCACATCCTGAAAACACAAGTCCCTTTCGGTTTCAAATATGTAAACTTAAAGGATGCTTGAGTTGCTGCAGTGGAAAATGCAGCATTTGTTGCAAGAAATAGACCAGCCATGCAAATTTATAGGATACAGTACTCTAAACTACCCTGAACTAAGAAGTGTTTGTCACTAACTACCTTAAAGGAATTTTATTACAGAAAACTTCATTAAGCTTTGGTTTCCAGGTTTTTTTTATTAATATAATCCCCGTAAATGTATCACAGTAGATGAGCTTATTGTAATTTAAGACACTAAAGGTAGTTTAATAAAATTACTTATAATTCAGGGTGGTTTAGTGTAATTTAGCCCAAATAATTGCAGCCTTTTGTTGCATTTTGCAACTCCATAGTTAAATCCTAATGAACATGTTGGTAACCACCAATAATTAAAAGTTAGAAACTTTTTTTTGGCAACAATTGCTGCATGAAACTCTATTATCCAAACAACCATTAAATAAGAACCAAAAAAACAAAATCACAAGAGTGCTAGGAATATAAACCTTGTTGAATTGGATTTTGTTCATGTCCAATGTGGTTTGTGTGAGACCAGGAAACTTCTGTTTCAGGCATAGCATAAGGCTCTCGGCTCTATCAGCAAACAACTTCCTTTTCTCTGCATTGGTTTTAGCTCTTGCCACAGTCTTCCGACGCCACACATAAATCGACGACTCGACACGATTGGCTATCTCTAGAGCTTGGTGTTCAGAGGAGAACTCAAGGCAATCGAGAAGGCATTCAGGGGAGAACTGATCAGAGGTAATGTATCGGTGCATTACATCGCCGAGGCTCTCTCTTGCATTCTGTATTAATCAACATAACATGCTTAAATTCAAGGTTTCTATTTAGAATTATGAAAGTATTGTATCATATAGAATTAACCCAAAAACAATTTAAACGGCACCCTAAAGTAGATTTTTTTTTTGTATTTTGGAGAGCAAACCTTAGGTAGCGAGTCGATATAGGACTCGGGTACTTCCATTTCGGTTAAAGCATTGCTGTTGATGGCCATTGCAGCCTTTAAGATTTGGTTGGCGCATTCGCGTTTGTGCATCAGCTGCTTTCTAGCGATCTCTCCAAGACCGTTTATGGGAACTCGTGGCACAGGCAGCCACCACTTCTCCTCTTGTCGCTGAAACGGCTTCCTGAAAGAGGCCGAGCCATCGGATTCCGGTGCTAAAATCCCTTGATCGACGTACCAAAATTCTTGCTCGTGAAAACTATCCAATGTTTCCTGTGAAATAATTTTGAGAAAATATTTCTTGTTGTAAATAATTGTACTAAAGATTCAGATAGATAAAATTCATAGGTACGATCATGTCTCTTACAATGAGCATATTGTCTAGTTTCCGGAGAGCAGGGAGATTGATGGACAGATCCGATCGTGGTCTGCATGTCATTACCTATACAAATATATCACTAAATTAAACTACGGCCAAAATTTCGCCTATACATCCAACAAGAAAGAAAAGACGAGTCCTAGAGTATATCAAAATAAAACGACTTTTATGTGATAGCGAAAAACACAACTTTTACGTCTAAAATTAAACTATGAACTATATGATTCTTACTTCAAGCTTGCTCCCATCAGGAAAAGTTTGCCAAGAAGGAATCAATTCAACAATGTGATCACTAACACAAAGGAGCCACTCCATCTCCCTTTGCCACATCGATTTCTTCTCGATAGGTAGGGGCTCTAATCTCCATAGCTGCCCAAAGAGTGTGGCTGTGAAAGGAAATAAGTGTAAGTTACTAAAGAGAAGTTCATTTTTCATTACACAGTCTTATTAACAAAATAATATAATGTACACTCAAATTTACCACAGAGATTTGTGATCACGTTTGAAATCGCCAATGCCGTGCACACGCCTTTTCCACACCCCGACATGTCTTCTCCAAGCAACAATTTTGAAAATCTTTCCTTCATCATGTCAATATCTAGCATAATATAAACATACATATGATGATCCTTGTGATGGCACAATTAAATTACATATTGATGAAATAAGCGGAGAATTAAAAGTTAAAAATAACTTGGTAGTTTGGAAATGTAAATCATGTAGTATTAACTTTGTACAAGGAAGATGTGATAATATGTAACTCTAGTATATATCATGCTTCTGCCTATACAAATTCACAGTTAAATTTAAAGTTGAGCACCCAAATGACGAAATGCCGATAGCTAGTCAAGCTAGAATTAATTGCATGCATCTCTCTCTATAGGATATGAAAAGGCTAATTATATTAAGTGAAGCAAAATGTTGGTTTGTACACATTAAAAACCCTCAAATTGTGATTAGGGCAAGTATGGAAATAACGACTACAACACATAATAATATCGGATATTGCGATGGTCAACGTTTTTGAAAGTCTCTCTCATTTCACCAAAACTCTAAAGTTGTTGCCAGAGTTGAATAATATTTTATAGTCTAGCATGCCGATGCAAGTCGAAGGCCCCACACAAACCTGGGATTTTTGCTTAGAATCATAATTGAAGAATTAAAAACCATGATAAATTCAATGAGCAATGCCTCACTACATATTCCAACATACAAAAAAAATGGATTTTTAGCACACGAATGAAAGATCTAATTAATACCTGAAACACAAGGCTTGGGCTTATCCATGTTCACTTGTTCAACTTGGGCATTCTTCTCATCACCAATCACCAACTCTGAGACTGAGTTCTTCTTCTTCCTCGTTGGCCAACCCATTGCCTCTCCTTCCTTTGTCGCTTCGATCGACGAAGCCTCGGAGCTGGAACTGCTCTCTCTGCTCTCCTCTTCAGTGGTGGTTGACTCGCTGAACCTCTCAGGTTCCAAATTCTCCATGGATTTCTCAACAAAAACAGGACAGCTCCAAGAAACAGAGGAGGAGGATTTCAACACAAACCCATTTGGGAAACGAGGCTTTTTAAGAGATTTAGAGACCCAGAAGTTGAAGGGAGTGAAGGGGTTGAGGAAGAGGCAGCTGTGGTCGCTTTTGTCCATGGAAAAAGAGAGAGATGGTTGTTGGTTTGAATCATTTCCACTGGGATTTTTTGATGGTTTTTTTTTTTTAATTTTAAAAATCTTGATTTTGATTTGTTTAAATAAAAGGAGAGAGTTGGAGGGTTGCAGCTGGCTGTATGATGATGATGATGATTTTTATTTTTATTACAGGAGCTGGGCTCAACACATGATTTCCATTTCTGAGAGAGAGAGAGGGAGTGAAGGAGCGAGAGAGAGAAGAGAGCGCTGTTTGCTTTTTAATTTTTCTTGTTTCTCTCTCTAGGAGGAGCTGCGTTTTAATAAATGGGGGTGCGTGTATCATGGAACGGTCACCTCTTGAGGAGAGAGAAAGAGAGAGAGGATGGCTTTAGTTTAAATTCTTCTCCTATTCTGCATTGGCAATTATAATTAATGGGCCGCTTTAAAATGATGTTGAGGGGCTGCAGTTGCCCTGCAGCCCCGGCCCGCCCCTGCCCTCAATGTTAAGGGGCAGGCCGGGGCTGCAGGGCCACTGCAGACCACTTTTCACCCTATGTTGATTTTTAAGACATTAATTGCTTTTTGGTTGGGATGCATAGCAGACTTTGTATCTATATCCGATGTTTATCATATATGGATATTGATTTTTATTTTCGATAACTATCTGAATCAATATCCGTATCCTTCAGTAGCCACCGTATACAGATGTGGTGACACCTGTATCCGTTACGTATCCGTATCCGGTACCAAAATTAGTAATTTTTGACTTTGTTGAGTATATCTTTTTTCCAACATTTATTTTATATTCGTATCTGTATCTGACTTTTATCAAATATAGATGATAATTTTTATTTTTCAATAACTATCTTAATCCGTATTTGAATATGCCGTAACACATGTATCATCCCCATTTTTCAGTGGTGTAATTTTTGGATATGTGAAGAAAAGAAGAAAATATTGTTTTCAAGGTTGACCATTTTAACCATGTTTTAGCTCTGAAGAGCTGAAAATTTTCAGAAGTTCAGTACAATGCTTTTTGAATATGGATATGGGGACTTTATTCTTTGGAATTTGCTATAAAATGAAATAAAATAAATTCATCCAAATTATGTGGAAAAAGAGCTTTCAAATCTAGCTCACATGATCCCAACGAAATATACCCCGATCATCAAATAAAAAAGTTGTTTGGTATCATGCGCACTCTTTAGGTATGACGAATGGAGAACTCATAATCTGTCATTTGATTTGATTTGTCGGTGTCTTAACTATGTTATTTGATTTGGCATATTAAAATTCGAATTTTTGTTTTATAATATGTACAATTAATTGCACAAATGAAAGTGTATAAAAGAGCAAATAATGTTGCATTTTAGTCGGGGACGGCTATGATCAGGAGCAAGCGATGGCGGAACAAACGAGGACGGAGGTCATCAGATACAGCAGAAGAGAGGGACCAGAAGGCGAGTACAGCTGACTGGGACGATTCATGGAATCCGGACGAGGAAAGGAATGTTTGTTCATATCTGCAAGGAGTGGGCTTTGTTTTATCCTAAGCAGCTATGTTGCTAGCTATTTACTTTTTATTTCTGGTTTGCATTTATTTTAAACCCGGTTGATATTTCGTTTAAATTTGCATGTAACGAAACACGGAGCAATTGAGTTCGATTTGATCAAAAATAAATAAATAGAAGAGCAAATAACATGGGACCAAATTTGATTTGGTAGAGGAAGTGCGTTGGACTATCAAAAATCTTTGAGAAGTGGCATTCTTTACTTGCAAGCTTTCTTTAGTTCTTTCTCTCTCTCTCTCTCTCTCTCTCTCTCGCATGGGTCATCATGGCAATGGTGGTTCCAACCTCCAATATCTTTCAAATAGAATAGAAGAAGCATTGGGGGGGCCCACAACATTATCGTCCTCACTCGTTTCTAACGGCTACAAACATCAAAGCAAGAGAGAGGGAACCGAGTTTGATTCTTGAAGGACCCGTTTGTTACCAGCTTTTATTTTCCTTTCCCAATTCTACTAGCCGTTGGTTCTGTACAAGCTTCACTTTTGTTGCACTCTTTGAAAGTTTTAGTGATCCACTTTATAGTAGGTTTCTTAATAATTAGCACTTATCTTTAGAGTAAACGGGCCTCATTGTCCAGAATGCATACCATACAGGGCTCACGGGGCCTATGTGTAAAACAGCCCTTGGGCCCCACAGTACATGCGGTCTGGAACTTCTATTATAGGCTTATAGAGAGAGATATAGATTGCAATCCTATCCACGTTTAAGACATTAGATCTACTTTAGGACATGTGCATGCATAGGTGGGCTGCTAAATTCATTTTGTGGGCTAAAATCTACTGGGCTTTATCTGTTTGATTTAATTGGCGACTTTGATAAATGGGCCTGTCTTCGACTTCTATACAGGCCCAAATTATATGGGTTAAAAATGAGCAAGTCTGTCGTCCATGAGTAAATAAAATGTTCCATTAGAAAGTCATAATATCTAAAATACTCAAAAGAGGTTTGTTAAAAAAGCCAAACGGGGTTTTAGCTTTACCGTGTCCGTTCAATTATGCCAATGAGCTTCAACACTTGTTCAAGCTCGGCCAGTTTATTCGTCGAACGAGGCCGAGCCAAGCATCGAGCCAATTTGGAATCTAGAAAATCGGCAACAAAATTTTTTATAAGAACTTACGAAAACATCACATGGCTGTTCGATATATTATTTTTAAAAATGAGCAATAAGAAATACGGTTGTTGTAAATTGTCAAGAACCGGTTAACACAAAAGCTTAAGTTGTTAGGCTGTGTATATCAATCAAGACAACATTATACTTTAAGTGCCCCTCACATGGGCCTTCGAATTTCGGGTCACGTGGAACGAGAGGCATATGCGGAATTTCTCACTGTATTAGGCAAAACAAAACAGGAGGATAAATAAATATGATTAAATTAACTCGAATTTCAGGCCACGTGGAACAAAAGGCCTCTTGCGGAATTTCTCACTATATTAGGCGGAACAAAACAGGTGGATAAATAAATATGATTAAATTAACAATAACGAGGTTTGAATCCAGGAACTCTTGATCCAGGTGAGCTCTAATAACATGTCAAGAATCAGTTAACACAAAAGCTCAAGTTGTTAGGTTGTAGGATAACGGTGTATGTCAATCAAGACAACATAATACTTTAATATAAATAGATAAACAAGTTCAAAGCTTGTCTAGAATCTTCTGGGTCTGAAATTAAAATTAATTATCTAAATATTTCAATATTGCAGCATATCAATATTTAACTCAATGTTTTTAATCACGAGTCTCCAATTAACATAAACGGGTTAAGAACTTTGAATCATTGTATTACTACTAAATAGCAAATAAAAAACAAACTATCTGAACCTATTCGAGCTCGCCACTTTTGTGATTGTTCTATTATTTCCTCCAGTTACATTTTAGAAAGTTTCCTTCAGATTTGATCAAAAAGTCATTCATACATAAATTGTTCGAACAAAGAACACTAACCATATTGATCTTAATGTCCTTAACGATGAGTATATACGTTGACCCAAAGATCTTGCGGCCGCGTAAACAAAAATTTTGCATTTTCCTTTGGAAGATCAAGTGTTTAAACAGTAAAAGACTGAATTATACAACAACCTAGTATTCTGCAGAAAAGGATCGTGAATAATTCACTTTTTGATATATTTAGATAAAGCTGAATGCACAGTACATGGTCTCATACACAATAAGATTTGGTATGAAAAGAAGAGTGTCTATAAAAATTCGATTCGATTTGTGCTTTAATTTCAACCGTCCGTGGATCATGCTACACACTGTGGATAACCCTTAAAAATGTAATTTAGGAACTCTATAGGATCCTAATATCCTGAATATTATGGGAGCCTAATATGTGCTTCAAGATCATTATTGAGCCATGCATCTACAATTTTAATGCCAAATGAAGGGGTTAAGGATTTAATACAAAATCAAAGCTCTAATTTGCTGCCAATTAAACAATAATGATATGTAAAATTATTATACTTTTACTTTAAACAAGATTAAGGTTTAGAAATAAGAAAAATATTGGTGCGTCAGGGATATCGTTGTTGGTCAGTATCCATCCGTAGCTCACAAACACCACACAAACAAAAAACCAAAAAAAATAAAATTCATGCCAAACATTTAAATAACATTGAATAACTCATTTTATAAACAGATTACATGAAGTTGAATGAAAGAAACTCTATTGGCAGAAAATGAAAGAAACCGATTTGAATAAGAAAGCTAATGGATAATAAACTTACTTCTTATGACATTAAGACCTCTCAAGTATAGATTTTTTTTGCCTTTGTTAAAAACTTTCCATATTCAAGTCTTGTGTCAATATTAAATTTCAAATAACTTGTTTCGTATATCTTACATAAGAGCTCAACACCGATATGTGTGCGTACATCGCACATGTAATGAACTAGTCTTGATAAACTGGGCAAGGGCCAAGGGTAGCCCATCCCTATCACAAGCATGCACAAGCAGTGAACAACAACAACTTTTTTTAATTTTCAAATAAAAGAAAGAAATAACGATAGAAAGAAAACAAAAAAAAAACAATGTTCAACAATAATGATAATGGAGCCTTGTATTGATGACAAGCCAACTAAAGTCTAACGCACTGTTCAATTATATTCTAGAATGCTAATGTCAAGGCCTCAGAGATGTTTAGAACCTAATGATATAATCGAGATTCATATAAAAGCTTGGGTTGGTGCTCGTATACCAAACAACTTAGACTTTATAATTATCGGTGAACTGCTGTTTTTAAGATGTAGAGGGTTAGCTAATCTGATATTCTAAATGAATTGGAATGAGACGGCTTTTCCTCTCAAAAATAAAGTTTATTTGATCTTCGGAGATTACTGTTGAGAACACAGCTTGTGTAGTCGTAAATTTTATTGCATTTTTCGAGTCTTCAAAAAATGTTTGTGTAAGGCTGACAATATTTATTGTCAAACTCCAGCCCTAACTAAATTACTACTCCATAAGTTTTGTTTTTCTAAAATTTAAACGAAGTCTAGACATGTCCCCATGCTTCAATTAAAAAAAAGGACCGTGTTTTATTAAAAGGGGTTTAACGAAACTGCATCAGTTTTTGGTACTACACCATAAGTTGTGTTGCACGCCAAATGAAATATTATTTGAAGATTATCCGGTTGTGGCAATTCAAACCCTGCTCAATTTTCCTTAAAAAGAAGAAATTGGAACATCTTTCTAAAGAGAATTTTCCCATCTTATAAAAGGAAAGAGGAGGAAAAAATTTATGAAACCTTACAATACTTAGTTGGATCTATACATAGTAACTTGGGATCTAGAGTATCATTTTAAGGGTAAATTATCAAAAAGCCCCCGGCCCGCTCAGGAGTTTTTAAAACCCCCTGATATTTTCAAAGTTGTTGAGGCCCAACTGTTCAATTACCCATCTCTTTATTTTTATTATTATTTGATCCTACTTGGACCCAAATTATTTGCAAATCCCAACCTTTGGGGATTTGGAAGAGGCTAAAAATGCTTATGTGGGATCAATTTATTCCACATTCAATTATTCCAAGGCAAACACAAAATTACCCATTTCATATGGATTTGGTTTCCAAAATTTCCAAATACTTCTCTTCTATAGTAACTCAAACTTATGGAGGCAACATAAAAAATTTCTAGAGTAAGAGCATGCTATGTCATTCTCTCATGTATATGTAATTATCTTTATATCCTTCAATAATCTTCAATACAAAATGTATTTTCTTTGGTAAATGAACAAATTTAATAAAAGGGTCCTTGGTCTGACGACCATAAAAAAAACATACAAAAATACCATGCTGATTTTATCTCATCACACACGTGCATATCCCGTGCATGTTAAATAACACCAACCAAACAGCCTCCAAGAAGGTGAGTATATTTTTGGTTACTTTCAAAATAGTTGTTGAAGTTGGAAGCTGATTGCAAGCTTTTTCTTTTATTATTATTACTCATGCCTATGAGGAGTGGAGTATTGGAGAATCCCATCTGTTATTTTGGGGATTCAGAAGATGTCCAAAATGCTTATGTGTCCCTAGTCAATCCCAATTTTCAGTTTACAAGCCAAACACTAGAATGACAAATTCATATGGATTTAAAATCCAAAACCCTTTAATCCAATCTCAAATCCTGCAACCAAACAGCCCATTACGTACTAACTTACTATTGTTTCCACATCCATTCCTATTAGGGGTGAAGGTCAAGTAGGATCCCCACTCGATATTTCTCGGTTTCTTGACAGTCTAAACCTGCCCGAGGCTCTATCAGGAGGTTATAATATTAATAGCTAAAATTTTTCGAATCGGGTATGGGTTTAGTACAAAAACCGTCATCCCAAAATTTAAACCTAGTCTGAACCTGATGGAGGTGGAAATCTCCCTCAGATGTTGTCCTCCGTCGATGTTGCTGCAAGCGGTCTTGAACGGTTGGGATTGAGAGTGGAAATTGGATGTATGGATCTCAATGGGTTGTTAGATGCCGCTGACACCGGACTACCTGCAAAGAAAGTCCCGGGATGGGAACTATTATAGGACCCTCCGACGATCAAATAAATACCGAGGTATAAAGGCAAGGTAGCGGCGTATTGGAATCGATTTGACTTACCCGAATCGTCCGGAAGAGGGGGTTAATATGTGGTCGCGTGGGGGCGATCCGGCACGAGATTCCAACCGTCCGTTACGCCCTTACGACACGTTCGCGTTGATGGCAGGATATGCCCATTAATAGCGAGATACACTCGTTAACGGAGAAACGTGCCAGCGTGGGATGCGGAACGTGGAGCGGCGGAGATCTTGTTCTGGCGAGATACGCGGAGCCGTTATGGGGGCGCTTAGGTTCCGTGCTCCTGGTTGGACAGGGAGGCCGAGGAGTCTCAGCTCGGTAGATAGCTCGGAGTCGAGCGAGAAAACCGAGAATGCCCGGCTGACAAAGTGCATATGGGGGTACTCCGGGGAGGCTTTTCTGAAAGGTCGGGTATCACCTCGCCATGGGGCCCCGAGAAAGACTCATAATGTGTCACACTGATTCCCCGTCATAGCCCTCAGCATCTCCCATGTATCGCAATCCGGGGTATTCTCGTTCATGAACCTCATCATTAGCCCCCCACTTTCGCCCTGATCTATTTATGGGTTAGGGTCGAGAGTGGTAAGTCCGGCTTTTAATGATTCAGCCGAAAATTTCCCTGTGATGGGCTGCGCGATAACGACGCGACGTTTGGCTGCTGCTCCTCTCGGGTTGCTGGATCCACGTAGCGGTTTTTGAAACGCCTCAGTTCCTGCACGTATCTTTGGTGATATCAGCGGATCAATGAAATGATTGCGCTTTTAAAGAGGGGGCGCCGTTTCGTTCATCCGCCGGTTGGATTACGTGCCACGTGCTTGCCGTTAGGTGGCAGGGGCGTGTGGGACTGTCACCAAATCCTGCCGTAAGGGGACGGGTCCAATGGCCAGTCGCCACGTAGAGCCCCAATGTCTGCTAGGCGCGACGTTTCGTTTTGGCGGGAACCAATTTTGGACCGTTGGATGCCTTCTCGTGGAGTGTATAAATAGGAGGGGCTTTCTGTTAGTGTATATGCCCTAGGGGCCATTATTGTATCATACTAGTTTGTATATTACTTAATGGAAGCTTGGGATATTCACATTATATATAACAGTCTTGCTAAACATGGTAGTATGCTACTTGGTTTTTCTATCTTAATATGTGAGTATACGTATTGATAGAGCTCTTAGGATCTTGCTTGACTACCAGCGTTGTGATGGCAGTCACACTAGTGGGGGCTGGGTAGTCTACAAGCACATCCTTATTCAGGTCCCTAGTCGTTGGATTATCGAGACAGGGCATCGATACTCCGGAGTAGACTAGTGTGTACGCTTCTCATCCCAGTTGGGGAGATGGTCTGTCCCACAGCCGTCAGTACGTCGTACTAGAGATAGTATGCAGGTGCTCGTTGGGTTACGGGTACACCGGACAGGACTCACAGGGAACTGTTGGATGGTTTTATACCAGTCGTCAGTGAACAGTTCCCAGGTGACATGAGTACAGCATAGTCCGCAGACTTGACACTGCTGCTTCGCCTCGAGTGTGTCACACTGTTCTTAGATTGCTACCCTACCACGGCTCAAAGGAGTCGTGCAAACATGTAGCAGTTGGGTGCAGTCCCGAGCACTTGGAGGCAGTGGCGGTTAGACAGGATTCGTCTCTCCCGGTATTGGGGGTTGATATCGCGCTGTGTCAGAGAGCCATTACGCAAAGTCCCTGGCCAGAGCAAGCGAGATTTGCTGGTAGGTTCCAGTAGTTTCTCAGGGTGTAATGGGCTTCGCTCCGACACGACTTATACCGCTATTAGGGGACTGACGCTTGCCGCCCCCCTAGGCCCGATATGCGATAGTCTTAGACGAACGGACCGGACTGTACAGAGATTGTCACATCAGACTCAGTAGGAGTTCAGATGGGTTTCCTCATCGGCCTTCTTATCGACATCTACCTGGGGACCGTTACGTACAGCTAGTGCCGCTTGCGGTCTGTGGTTAAACCCACTGCCAGCGTAGTAGTCGAGTCTCTAGAGTCCCACGAAGAGAGTTTCCCTACTCCAGGCGAAACGATATAGAGGTCGTATGGTTTTACGACAAGGGTTCGGACGCATACGTGTGTTTACGCACGTACGACTTTCGGACAGTTTTTACTAGTCGGCTTTGGTTTAAGCCAGTTACTAGTATCCGGTTATTGGATTTATACAGTCTAAAGTTTTTCCGTGTTTTCACGGATAGGAGGGGCGTTCTCGTAATTGCGCGAGAAGCTTCTAGAAGATGGTGACTAAGGAGGTTTAGGTGGCATATGCATTGAATGAGATTAGTGAGTCATATGGATGATTCATCCATATCATTAATGCTTCATAATTGCTTAATGACTCATGGAGATGAATCACCACAAGATATTTATCAAGCATGGTTGTAAATCATTTTCTTTTCTTTTCTTGATAAAATAAAATGCTTGATATATATTATGATAACTCATTTTCTCTTCTCATTATTATGTTCATCTTCTCTCTCCTCAAGCTCTCCCTCTTCAAACCCTAATCCTCCCCTCTCATGTGTTGAGTACAAGGATTAGTTAGATTACTTAATCCATAACCATACTCTATTTCATCTAGGTACTTTGATTAGCACTTAAAGATACCTAGTTGCCTCAAGTTTAGAGGCAAAGCTTGGAGTTTAGCTCTCATGGTGGATCGTCTACTACTTGGAGAAGGCCGAGGAGGAGGTGGAGTTCATAAAGACGAAGGACACGGTTCTTTAGGTATAATCCCTCTACATAGTAGTTTAGAACTTCTATGTTTGATATTAGTTATCGTTTAGCTTCGATTCATGCGGTTAGTCGATGTTTAAGCATAGAACAAGATCGTTTTTCATATTTCCGCCTCCCCGCAAGTCGTGGGGTGTTGTACATCGACTTACATTGGTATCAGAGCCTCGCTAAATAATAAATAACTCGCTTGCAAAATTGTATGAATTTCGAACGAAAAAAACCAAAACCGGAAAACCCCGATATCATGGTTTCTGTCGATTTTTAAATGAAGTCCAAAAATTTTTCAGGCAGGTTCAGAAAGCTCTAAATGACAGTAGTAGAACACCCAAGAAAATTGGGCCCATGAATCGGCTAAAGCGCCGCGGAACCGCGGCGGATCCCACCGATCCGCCGCGCTTCCGCCGCCGAGTTGCCGATTCATGAACCCAATTTTCCTGTGTTGGTTCTCTGTGATATTTGGTATTTTCTGGAATTTTTTATTTTTGCTCAGGTTTCAGATTTATAGAGAAGTATTAGAGCAAAATTAAATGTGTTTAATCGATCGAAATTATACGGTATTTGCTTGTTGGATTATATCTGTGTTTGTATAATGTGTTCGTAAACCTCCCCTAACTGCTAGTATGTCGGTTGGCAGGGGGTTGCACATTTCTGTAATGGATTTTACTGTTTGTGGATATGAACTGTGTTGGACTGTTGTGATGTATAGCCGGGGTTATGTGATGGGTTATTATTTAATTCATTTGATGTAAATGTAATTTGTTGTAATATTATTTTGCGGGGCACATCCAGGTTGCGGTTGTAGCCACCGTTGTATTATTTCATTTTACTGTTTTTGCTCCTAGGACAGACCCAAGGTGGGGTGCACAAACTGCCGGGCGGGTAGTTTGCCGTACCCGTTGGGGTCTTGGGTGGGGTAATGGCTATTCATCACAACTGTGTAATCCGTCTTTTGTTGCAGGCTCAAAACAAACACGGATTACTTGCAAATCCAATAAAGTTCATCTGTGATCTGGAATGCCTATTATTGCGTCTGACGAATGTACAATATCTATATATGATAGCTATTTAGACGTCACTTATGTTTTACACCCGCGCTAGCCCAGCCCCCGCTCTGTCGTTAGTTAAGTAACCTAACGGGTGATGACGGGACCCCGTGGCGAATGCGGATGGCATAAGAGGACGTTGTATTTTCGTTGTTTTCTGTAATGATAGGTTAATGATGGGACGCATTATTTATAATGCAAAGAAAATAAACCAAAAAGTTTAATCGTTGGAACAATTTAAAAGAAACCACTCGGTTAATTTTAAAAAACAGATATTTTTAAATGCGGAGCTTTAACCACTCCTTTTAAAGCTATCAGGTTCCTTCGGTTATATCAAGTTCACTACGTTCACGGTTTCGCCAAAACCATTCGTAGCCCTCCGTCATTTCATCTGGGTATTCAGTAGTATTCAAGCTATGTATTTTGACCTAACGCCAAGGCATAGTGTTTGGTAGCTACTGGGTATTCATTTGTTTCATAGATAGATGAGTTAGTTTGGGACAGTCGTATTATCATTTTGGCCGAACGTCAAGGATATATACGGATGGGTTCAAATTGACAAGATAATGATGGGTAGAACTTGACATGTGGCTTATGACATTTTGACCTAACGCCAAGGTCATAAGAGCATGGGGCAAAAATATATATCGGGAATTTCTAAAGAAACTGAAATTTGCAAAGAGTTACATACCATTTGGAGTTTGATGAATGTTGGTAGGATTCCTTCAACATTATCATACAATGATATTTGGATCCCGATCCTACTGTGAGTATATGCTACTTATCAGGATATTCGTCACTTAACGATCAATGCTATAAACCAAGTAGGTGTCAAGAAAGGTGTCAGCGGGGTTACGCCCCCAGAGAAAAGAGATTATTTAATTAAGGAACTTCGCGAAAGCATTGGAAAACCTCCCTCGAAGTATCGACACTAGCCTGGCTGAACGGTTAAGCAAGTATTATACGGTGAGAATAGTCCTGGCTAATTCTTCTTTTATGGTTTGAGGAAGGTTTCGAGAAACAGTGGGAGCCATCCAGTTTAGATAAACTAAAAACCACTCTAAACTTGCAAGAGCATCATGCTAAAGAGTTTTCTTCTCTCTCTCCTATTTGCAGCGACCCTGAAAATGACTGGACTTAAGTTACTTTTAGAGAAAAATATACTGACAGGGCCAAACTATAAAGATTGGCTGCGGAATGTCAAAATGGCTTTGACCTATGACAAATTGGGGTACGTTCTCACCGCTACGGTACCTGCTGTCCCTGGTCCCAAATCCAGTAATGCGGATAAGGAAATCCGCAAAACCTGGGATTTAGATTGCGCGAAAGCCAAGTGCATCGTGCTTGCCTCGATGAACAATGAACATCAGAGGAGGCACGAGGATATGGAACTAGATGGCATATTTCTCCATACAAAGGAACTTTATGGAGAGCAATCTCGTATAGCAAGATACGAGATCTCTAAGAACTTGTTTCGAGCGAGGTTGGCTGTCGGGTCATCGGTAGGAGAACATGTCCTAAAGATGATCGGCTATATTGAAGAGCTCGCAGACCTTGGGACGACTTTGGATAATGAGCTCTATACAGACCTTATTCTCCAGTCCCTTCCTCACACCTACGCCCAGTTTATCCTGAACTTCAACATTCAAAGAAAAGAAGTTGAACTTCCGGAACTCCTGAACATGTTAAGGAGTGCAGAGGGCACCTTGCAGAAGACAAGGGAAACACCCGCTATGTTTGTTGGCAGTGCATCTTCTTCCGGGTCCAAGGCTAAGGCCAAAGGAAGGAAGAAGAAGGCCGCCACCAAACCTAGAGGAGGTGTTAGTAAGGTGGGAGGGAAGGGAAAGAAAAAGTTTGCGGTACCGGTAGTGGGCTAGGATGAGTGCTTCTATTGTCACAGGAAAGGGCACTGGAAGAAAGATTGCAAGGCGTGGAACGCCAAGAACCAGGAACCGAAGCAAGCTGTGGCTTCGACTTCAGGTGTGTTTGTAATTGAGAATTGTCTGTCAATTAACTCTACTTCCTGGGTATTGGATACCGGATCAAGATCTCATATTTGCAATTCATTGCAGGCACTGAGAAACCGTAGAGTGCTGAAGGAAGGTGATATGACCCTAAAGGTTGCTAACGGAGCTAGCGTGGGAGCTGCGTCCGTCGGGGATTATCACCTAGGATTGACGAGTAGACACATTTTGGTTTTACATAACTGTTTTTTGTACCAAGCTTAACGTGTAATATCATATCAGTTTCCTTGTTATCAAATAAAGGTTATGATTTCACGTTTGTAAGAGATGTTGTTAACATCCACCTTAATCATGGTTTGATTGGGTCCGGTACACTAAATAACGGTATATATGTTTTAAACCAACTCCAAATTTTCAATGTCCAGAACACACTAAAAAGAAAGTCTCCAGATTTAAATAAAGCTTTCTTATGGCATTGTAGACTGGGTCACATCAATGAGAGAAGGTTGACTAAGTTGCATAGAGAAGGATATTTGGACTCGTTTAAATATCAAACTTATGACACTTGTCAATCTTTTCTCAAAGGAAAGATGACAAAGACTCCATTTACTGGACATGGAGTAAGAGCAAGCGAGCTCTTAGGACTCATACACAGCGATGTATGCGGTCCAATGTCTACGCATGCAAGAGGTGGTTTTTCCTATTTCATTACTTTCACGGATGGTTACTCAAGATACGGATTCATTTATCTGATGAAACATAAATCCGAGGCTTTTGAGAAATTCCATGAGTATAAGAATGAAGTAGAAAACCAAACCGGCAAAAGTATCAAGACACTTAGATCTGATAGAGGTGGTGAATACTTGAGTGCCGAGTTCCTAGGTTACCTAAAAGAGAAAGGAATTCTCTCTCAGCTTACTCCTCCATACACTCCACAGCATAATGGTGTATCGGAGAGACGGAATCGAACCCTATTGGATATGGTACGATCCATGATGAGTAATGCTGAGTTACCGCGATCTTTCTGGGGTTATGCGCTGGAATCAGCGGCATATCTTTTGAACATGGTTCCTACCAAGACTGTGCCTACCATTCCATATCAGATGTGGAGCGGGAAGAAACCCCATCTACAGTATATAAAGATTTGGGGATGTCCAGCTTTTGTTAAAAAGCAGCATGTGGACAAGCTCGAGGCACGATCAGTAAAGTGTAAGTTTGTGGGATATCCAAAGAACTCCAGGGGATATCTATTCTATTATGCAGAAGAACAAAAGGTATTTGTTTCTCGTAATGCCCATTTTCTAGAATATCAGTTTTTAGAAAAGGAATCAAGTGGGAGCGAAATAGAACTGGAAGAAATTCCAGAACCACAAACTAATACTGAAAGTTTGGTAGAACCGGTAGTTCAAGAAGAACAGGACATTCCCGCACCCCTCCGCAGGAGTAGTAGGCCGTCTCATCCGCCTGAGAGATACTACGGTTTTCTCATAGATGGGGATAGAGAGGATTGCATCATAGATGATGATGAACCTACTGACTTTCAGCAGGCCATCCAGAGCGGCGACTCGGTACGATGGCTAGATGCAATGCGGACCGAAATGGAGTCCATGTACACCAACAAAGTATGGACTTTGGACTTTGCTCCAGATGGGGTAAAACCCATAGGATGCAAATGGATCTTCAAGAAAAAGATTGGTGTAGATGGACAGGTGGAAACCTATAAGGCTAGACTTGTTGCAAAGGGTTTTCGTCAAAGACCTGGTTTGGACTATGACGAAACGTTTTCTCCAGTGGCTATGCTCAAATCCATTCGGGTCCTTCTTGCTATTGCTGCCTTCCATGATTATGAAATCTGGCAGATGGACGTAAAGACGGCTTTTCTGAATGGAAATTTAGAAGAGTGCGTCTATATGGATCAGCCAGAGGGTTTCAATCAGAGTGGGAGCAGCGGGAAAGTATGCAAGCTGCTTAAGTCCATTTATGGACTAAAGCAGGCATCGCGGAGTTGGAACATCTGTTTTGATGAGACAGTCAAAGAATATGACTTTATCAAAAATCCAGATGAACCGTGCATATATAGTAAAGTTGTAGCCAGAAGTGTCGTATTCCTCGTCTTGTACGTGGATGACATTCTATTGATAGGAAATGACATTCCTATACTACAATCTGTCAAAGGATTCTTGTCACACAGGTTCTCCATGAAAGACCTGGGTGATGCCTCTTACATTCTGGGGATCCGGATCTATCGTGATAGATCCAAGAGGATGTTGGGACTTTCGCAGTCCAGGTATATCGACACTGTACTGAAAAGATTCAGTATGGAAGATTCTAAGCGCGGTAATCTACCGGCTTGTCACGGAATCACCCTCTCCAAAGAGATGTCTCCCAAGATTGATTTGGAAAGGGAACGCATGTCTATTATACCCTACGCTTCTGCGGTAGGCTCTATAATGTATGCGATGTTGTGCACCAGACCAGATGTAGCTTATGCACTGAGTGTGGTAAGCCGGTATCAGTCAGACCCAGGGGAGAAACGCTGGACAGCAGTAAAGAACATTCTCAAGTACCTAAGAAGGACTAAAGAGATGTTCTTGGTTTACGGCGGAAAAGACCTCAGGTTGGAGGCCTTTGCTGATTCCGGCTTCCAGAGTGATAAGGACGATTCCAAGTCCATGTCGGGTTATGTCTTTACCCTCAATGGAGGGGCGGTGTGCTGGAAGAGCTCCAAGCAGGACACCGTTGCTGACTCGACGATGGAAGCGGAGTATATAGCTGCTTGCGATGCCGCAAAAGAAGCAGTCTGGATGAAGAAGTTCCTAACAGAACTTCAGGTGGTTCCTACTATAGTTGATCCAATACCTCTGTATTGCGACAACAACGGAGCTATAGCTTAAGCGAAGGAACCAAGGTCCCATCAGAAGTCCAGACACATCTTAAGGCAGTATCACCTGATCAGGGAGATCATTGATTGTCGGGAGATCGAGGTTCGGAGAGTTGCTTCTGAAGAGAACATTGCCGATCCATTCACAAAGGCCCTACCTCAGATTCAGTTCGAGAGGCTACTCGAGATCATCGGTCTTCGATATGCCAGTACATGGCCCTAGTGCAAGTGGGAGATTGTTAGTGTATATGCCCTAGGGGCCATTATTGTATCATACTAGTTTGTATATTACTTAATGGAAGCTTGGGATATTCACATATATATAACAGTCTTGCTAAACATGGTAGTATGCTACTTGGTTTTTCTATCTTAATATGTGAGTATACGTATTGATAGAGCTCTTAGGATCTTGCTTGACTACCAGCGTTGTGATGGCAGTCACACTAGTGGGGGCTGGGTAGTCTACAAGCACATCCTTATTCAGGTCCCTAGTCGTTGGATTATCGAGACAGGGCATCGATACTCCGGAGTAGACTAGTGTGTACGCTTCTCATCCTAGTTGGGGAGATGGTCTGTCCCACAGCCGTCAGTACGTCGTACTAGAGATAGTATGCAGGTGCTCGTTGGGTTACGGGTACACCGGACATGACTCACAGGGAACTGTTGGATGGTTTTATACCAGTCGTCAGTGAACAGTTCCCAGGTGACATGAGTACAGCATAGTCCGCAGACTTGACACTGCTGCTTTGCCTCGGGTGTGTCCTACTGTTCTTAGATTGCTACCCTACCACGGCTCAAAGGAGTCGTGCAAACAGGTAGCAGTTGGGTGCAGTCCCGAGCACTTAGAGGCAGTGGCGGTTAGACAGGATTCGTCTCTCCCGGTATTGGGGGTTGATATCGCGCTGTGTCAGAGAGCCATTACGCAAAGTCCCTGGCCAGGGCAAGCGAGATTTGCTGGTAGGTTCCAGTAGTTTCTCAGGGTGTAATGGGCTTCGCTCCGACACGACTTATACCGCTATTGGGGGACTGACACTTGCCGCCCCCCTAGGCCCGATATGCGATAGTCTTAGACGAACGGACCGGACTGTACGGAGATTGTCACATCAGACTCAGTAGGAGTTCAGATGGGTTTCCTCATCGGCCTTCTTATCGACATCTACCTGGGGACCGTTACGTACAGCTAGTGCCGCTTGCGGTCTGTGGTTAAACCCACTGCCAGCGTAGTAGTCGAGTCTCTAGAGTCCCACGCAGAGAGTTTCCCTACTCCAGGCGAAACGATATAGAGGTCGTATGGTTTTACGACAAAGGTTCGGACGCATACGTGTGTTTACGCACGTACGACTTTCGGACAGTTTTTACTAGTCGGCTTTGGTTTAAGCCAGTTACTAGTATCCGATTATTGGATTTATACAGTCTAAAGTTTTTCCGTGTTTTCACGGATTGGAGGGGCGTTCTCGTAATTGCGCGAGAAGCTTCTAGAAGATGGTGACTAAGGAGGTTTAGGTGGCATATGCATTGAATGAGATTAGTGAGTCATATGGATGATTCATCCATGTCATTAATGCTTCATAATTGCTTAATGAATCATGGAGATGAATCACCACAAGATATTTATTAAGCATGGTTGTAAATCATTTTCTTTTCTTTTCTTGATAAAATAAAATGCTTGATATATATTATGATAACTCATTTTCTCTTCTCATTATTATGTTCATCTTCTCTCTCCTCAAGCTCTCCCTCTTCAAACCCTAATCCTCCCCTCTCATGTGTTGAGTATAAGGATTAGTTAGACTACTTAATCCATAACCATACTCTATTTCATCTAGGTACTTTGATTAGCACTTAAAGATACCTAGTTGCCTCAAGTTTAGAGGCAAAGATTGGAGTTTAGCTCTCGTGGTGGATCGTCTACTACTTGGAGAAGGCCGAGGAGGAGGTGGAGTTCATAAAGACGAAGGACACGGTTCTTTAGGTATAATCCCTCTACATAGTAGTTTAGAACTTCTATGTTTGATGTTAGTTATCGTTTAGCTTCGATTCATGCGGTTAGTCGATGTTTAAGCATAGAACAAGATCGTTTTTCATATTTCCGCCTCCCCGCAAGTCGTGGGGTGTTGTACATCGACTTACAATCTCCTATGGCCGACACTTTGCCCTAGTCGACTCTCATCGCCTGAAGATTTCCTGGCACCCCTCTGCTTAGGTCGGAACTTCTGCAAAAAATTTCTTCGGCAAGTCCTTTCTTGAATCAGGTTAGATGTCTTCCTCCGAAATATCTGTTGATGTAGTAGGGATCGAGTCGGGCGATGAGGCTCCAGTTTCTGAATCTGAGTCCAGTGGGTCTTCTTCCTCCTCGGCTTCCGATAGCCGAGAGAGTTCCTCTTCTTCTTCTTCATCTTCTGGGGGGAGTGTCGCCCTTGTCTCACGTCGTCGGAGGGCGACAAGGGCCCTAAAGGTGCGCATCGGGAACACCCGTGATGCGCCCTTAGTCTTGAACCATCTGGATGAGCTTTCTGACATCCGGGTTCATTTCATATCCCCTCCAGCTATTCACTCCGTTTGGCCAGGAAGGGTGAGCGGTCAGACCAGGTACAAGGTAAAGAGATTGCTCCGTACGTAGAAGCATTCCAGGCAGGGATGTGTCTGCCCTTCCCGCCTGAAGTTTGTGTCGTGCTCCATTGTTTCCACCTTGCCTCAGGCCATCTAGCGCCGAATTCGTAGAGAATCCTCCTTGGGTTTCTGGTCTGACTAAAGATTGATCAAATCCCCTTTGATTTGAGCATCCTTCTTTCCTTCCTTTGTTATAAAAATCACCCCGGTACCAGTAAGAAAGAACCGAGCTGAGTGTATCTTTCATTTAAAAAACATAAGGGTAGAGTGGTCGGGTCAGGGGTAGTGGTTGTCCCTTCTTCTATCTACGAATGGAAGGAAAAGTTCATCTTCATCGGGCCACCGGAAGATGAGGATTAGCCGGTGCCCATCCAGTGGCACAGGGCCGATTGTCCTAGAGTTAGGCAGTCAAACACCCCCGAGGCAAGGGTGGTGTTGTAGTAAGAACCAATCCAGCGGGCTAATGTCCTGCTTTCCGAGTAGGCTCTGAGCTGGGCTAGACTCAGTCCCTTGTGCTTTGCGGGTAAGTCAGGGCCTTCGTCGATCTATCTAGACTTGTTGCTGATCTTTTCCTTATGTGTACTTCGCAGAGTTTATGGTTCGTTAGAAAATTGTGGCTGCCATGGTCGCCAAGGCCCAGGAGAGGAAGGGCGGTGGCGCTAGCTCAGCCCGGCTAGCTCTAAGTACGACTCCCTGGTAAGCTCCTCCTGCCAAGGCTTCTGCAGCGCCCCCAGTTCCAGAGGAACGCCGTGGGGGAGGTCAAAACACGCGCGAGATTCAGTGCCCCGAGCTAGGACAGAGGCGTCGCCTGCACCCGAACCCCCCTCAAGAGGCAGAAAAGGGTGGTTTCTCGGCTGCCTTTGACCGGGATTCAGGTACAGGAAGGCGAGTTCTATATCGAGGTGCCCTCGGGGTTCTCTGTGGCCGACAGTTTACTGGCGGACATGGAGAAGGTGGCGAGGGGGAGGGGGGGAGGGTAAGATTCTCCGAGGCACGATGAAGGCCCGGGTGGCCGCCATTGCTCAGAAGGCTGTTCAGGTCGGTAACTTTTTCCAAGAGTTTCTCAAGTGTTTTTTACTCGGTTTTTAGCTTTTTAACATGGTTCATGTTTTCCTCAGGTCCTCTAGCACTGCACCCTTTTCGCTGCAATGGAGTCCGAGGAGGTGGCCCCGGCAATGAAAAAGGTGGGCGAATCTTCCTCTCGAGAGGAGGAGACCCTTGCTCGGGTGCAACAGGCTGAAGAGAAGGCGGCCCTTCTTGACTCTAGGTTAGTCGCGGAGAGTCTAATGGTTGCCTAATTGAAGGAGTCCCATCGGCTCCTGACCGAATTCAACCGGGCTATCCAGTCCCAGATAGGGGAGGTCAACGGGCTCTTCGATGCTATGAAGAGGCAGAGGGACTCGTTCAAGCGGGATGCTCAGGCGGCCTGTGAGGCATCGAAGCTTGCGTAGGGCAGAACGAAAAGGGCCGTGGATGAGTATAAGACTTCCGACTAGTTCTACCTCGACCGTGCCAATTCCACAGCCGTTGGGTGGCACAACGCCCTTGACACCGTTAAGGAAGCCATGCCCGGGTTCGACTATAAGGAGCTTCGTGCCAGGTATCCCGTAGCCAAGGAAGCGCCATAGGGTAAGTCGCCAAACCGGCCAGAAGGCACGCGACGGCGGTCGGAGACGCCGAGCCGGAGGTTGCCATTATAGCCCCTGATGGAAGCGCCGAGCCAGGGGAAGGATCGACTGAGCAGGTGACCTGAGCATCTCTGCTTTAGTTATCAATTTTGTACGCCTACGGTCATTTTTGCAAGGCTGGGGAGCACATAATACCTTGTAAATAACTTTGAATGTGAATAAAGTATTTTTAGCTTACAAGTGTTTTATCTCGCAAGCATTTTTATCTCGCAAGTATTTTATCTTGCAAGCATTTTTTCTTGCAAGTATTTTATCTCGCAAGTATTGGCCGAGCACGACATAAGAGCTAAGTCAAGCATAGGCAGACTGGTGTCCAGGCACCCCCCGGAGTCGATTTGACGATCGTGCATCGAGTATGAATCAAGTGATAACCAAAGGTAGGCAGATCGGTACCCTCCCTTTCCTCGGAGTTGAGGTGACGATCGTATATCGAGTATGAATCGAGCGATGGCTAAGGGTAGGCAGACCGGTGCCCTCCCTTTCCCCGGAGTTAAGGTGACGATCGTATATCGAGTATGAATCGAGCGATTGCCAAGGGTAGGCAGACCGATGTGTACTATTTTTAAGCCTTGAGCGGGATGAACAGGAAACTAATCGTCCACCTCTTAACAACGGTTTTGGATTCGTAGATTGGATTGGTCTGGTAGAAAGATGCCCTCAGTAGGTGAATCGAGCACGAAGCTACTCGGTTGCCTCTCGTCGAGGGCTTCGGATCCACGGATTGGCCGGGCAGGAAGCTGCTCTCAGTAGATGAGCCGAGCAGGAAGCTACTTGGTTGCTTCTTGCCGAGGGCTTCGGATCCGCGGATTGGTCGGGCAGGAAGCTGCCCTCAGCAGGAAGCTACTCAGCTGCCTCTTCTTGAGGGCTTTGGATCCGCAGTTTGGCTGGGTAGGAAGATGCCTTCTGCAGATGACCCGAGCAGGAAGCTACTTGGCTGCCTCTTATCGAGGGCTTTAGATTCGTGGTTTGGCCGGGCAGGAGTTGCCCTCAGCGGATGAGCCAAGCAGGAAGCTACTCGGCTGCCTCTTCTTGAGGGCTTTGGATCCATGGTTTGGCCGGGCAGGAAGTTGCCCTCAGCGGATGACCCGAGGAGGAAGCTACTTGGTTGCCTCTTGTCAAGGGCTTTGGATCCGCGGTTTGGCCGGGCAGGAAGCTGCCCTCAGCCGATGAGCCAGGTAGGAAGCTACTCGGTTGCTTCTTATCGAGGGCATTTTGAATTCTATAGTTTTTATTTGGAATGTCGTTCAACCTTCCGTGACCCATATAGGGGGGAATGGTGACTGTCACGGATGAAACGTGGCAATACCTTATCGGGAAAATGTGATATTCCGTGATTTGTGTTGTTGCGCGAGAAGATCTCGGCCGTTGGAAGATTGTTGTTGAGGTTATAAATATCGAATGTATGGTCTCACCTTTGAATTTTCATATTAGCTTCCTCCTAGTCGTGTGTTTATTGAAGATGACCGGCCGTGTATACACCATCAGGGATATCATATCTCGGAACGATGTGTATTTTTATAATCTCGATCGTTCCGAATAGACTTATGATGCCGTGATAGGCCGCTTGGAGGGCCACTATGGGCGTCTACTTCCCCGACAATCTCCTCTCCTTCAAGTGCTAATCTACGTGATATGGAGGTCTTCCCCGGGTCTGTACAATGCCCTATCTCCGCAGTTGATGGAAGAGACGTTTGATAAAATGTATACGGACCACGAGTTTGGTTTGATCTCAAAGAGCAGGCGGGACCTCTCGGTGGACCTTCTTCTTGAGTGTTTCCAGTAAAAGTTGGTCGTTGCATCATGTTCGGTGGGTGGGGAGCCTAGCGGGTCTGTGGCTTCTAGGGTCCACGGGCATCGTTAGAGAAAGCGGGCGGAGGTTACCTGGGCTCAGCTGGAGGAGCTTTCTTCCGAGTATCATCGCCAATGTTTTCTTAATCCCCTTCCTCCTTTATTGTAATGGTTGTAAGGCTGAGGAGTCCATAATAACTCTGAATAAATAAATTTTTCTTTAGTTGAGGTTTATTGTCTCTTTCTTCCTTTCCATCCTATTTTTGCCTCCCCCAACCCCCAAGCTCGGGGCTGAGGAAAGGAATGAAGGGCTGGAGCCCCGAGACGGTGCAGAAGTCTATTCTGTGAGAGGACTTGGTTTGGAAAACTTTGTCAATGCGGAAAGGAATTGCATCATTCAAAAGAGAGTACATGTTTATCTATACAACTTAAGCTTTTCGGAGTTATATGGCCGGGGAAAATTACGCCCTCCGGAGTCCTGGAGGCGGTAGGCTCCACCGGGCAATACTTCTGTTATGAGAAATGGTCCGTCCCACTTCGGGGAGAACTTATGTAGCCTCTCTTGGTCTACGAACTCGTTTCTCCTTAAGACCAGGTCTCCTGCCTTGATGGCTCGATGCTTAAATTGGGCATTATAGTAGCGGACGGTTTGCTGCTGATAGATCTCCGCCCTGATTTGCGCTCGATATCGTTTTTCTAACAATATGTCCAAGTTGCTTCGCAGTGCCAAGGTGTTAGCTTCATCATCAAAGTGTTCGACCCTATAACTAGGCAATCCAATTTCTGCGAGGACCATTGCTTTGGTACCGTAGCAGAGGCTGAACGGGGTTTCTCCCGTTGGCGTTTTCCTTGATGTCCATAGTGCCCAGAGCACACGAGGCAGTTCCTCAACCCAGTTGCCTTGCTTCCCTTCCAGGCGAGTCCGGAGCCCGCTAATGACGCTTCGGTTTGCAACTTCGGCTTGCCCGTTGCATTAAGGGTGTGCTACCGCGGCGAACTTCATCAATATGTGGTAGTCGCTGCAAAACTCCTTGACTTCGTCATTCTCGAAGTTGGTCTCATGGTCGGTGATGATGCAACTCGGGGTTCCGAACCGGGAGATTATATTTTTCCGCAGGAACTTTATCGTAGAGGCGGCGTTTGGTTTCCTGACGGGCACGGCCTTAATACACTTTGTGAAGTAGTCTATCACAACAAGAATGTACTTGTGTCCACTCATGCCGGTGGGGAGCTGATCCACCATATCCATTCCCCACTGTGCAAATGGCCAAGGAGAACTTAGCGACGTTAGTTCGGTGGCGGGGAGGCGAGGAATGCTGTCGAAGAGTTGGTAGCTTTTGCATCGTCTAACCAGTTTCTCGGCATCTTGATGTATTCCCGGCCAATAGTACCCCTGGAGCAGTGTCTTTTGGACCAGGCTGCGGGCCCCTTGATGTGCCTCTCCGACCCCTTCGTGTATCTCCCGTAAGACGCAGTTTACTTCGTGGGGATCAACACACTGGAGCAGAGGTTGAGTGTATGACTTTTTGTATATGTTTTCTTTGCTCCATACGAAATGGCGAGCTTTGGCTCGAAGCCGACGGGCCTCGGCTCGGTCCTTTGGAAGAACCTCTTCTTTCAGATATTCTATGATGGGCTTTCTCCAGCCCGGGGCATCTTCTCGAGTCGTGTAGATTTGGAGTGTTGCCTCCACATCTTCGATGCTGGGACGAGGTAGAACTTCAAAGAGGATATTTCTCTTGTGATTGGCTGTATAGGAGGAGGCGAGTTTGCTAAGCACATCAGCCTTGGCGTTCAAATTTCTGGGAATTTGCTCCACTTAGACTTCGTCGATGTTTTTCCGAAGCCTTTTTACCTCCGCCAGGTATTTTATCATGAGTGGTTCTCGGGCTTCGAAACGACCGGTTACTTAGCCGACGACTAGCGCAGAGTCTCTACGTATCCGGATGGTCTTCAGCCCCACTCCGGAGGTGATTCATAGTCCTGCTAATAAGGCCTCGTATTCCGCGGCATTGTTCGATACCTTAAAACCAAGATTTAGGGAGTACCCCATTTCCGGGTCGTTCAGGCCTTGGATGATCAGGCCTGCTCCACCTCCTTCTTCTGTAGAGGATCCGTCTATATAGAGCACCCAGTCCGGAATTGGGCAGGGTACTTCCTCGACCGAGGGCCGTGAGTTAGGACTTTGAGCAGTCGTTCCTTTCCTTATGGGGATGGTGCACTTGACAACGAAATTAGCTAGGGCCAGGGCTTTGATGGCCCGCCTGGGTCGGTATTTGATGTCGAATTGGGATAGTTCCCATCTCCATTTCTCTAGGCGACCCGACGATTCGGAGGAGGTGAGGATATTCCCTAGAGGTCTTTCAGTGAGGACGAGAATTGCGTGCGCCTAGAAATAGTGTCGTAATTTCCTGGAAGCGACGACGAGTGCCAGGACTATTTTTTGTACAGCCAGGTATCTGGTTTCTGCATCCTGGAAAACATGGCACACGTAGTAGACCGGCTTCTGCATCCCTTCGAATTCTCTGACGAGCACTGAGCTTACGGTTTGGTCAAAGACAACTAAATATAGCAACAATTCGTCGCCTTCGATCGGCCTGGTGAGAAGTGGCGGGGTCGCCAGGTGGGTCTTGAGTTGTTCTAAAACGTTCTGGCATTCCTCGGTCCATTCAAACTTGGGAATTTTTCTGAGGTCTCTGAAGAAAGGGAGGCATTTTTCCCCGGCTCTGGACATAAAGCGACTCAATGCGGCCACCCTCCATGTGAGCTGCATGATATCGGTATTGCTTTTAGGTGTTGTCATGTTAAGGATGGCACTGATTTTCTCCAGGTTTGCCTCGATTCCTCGATGGGTAACCATGAAACCGAGGAATTTCCAGCTTGTGACGTCGAACGCACAGTTAGCTGGATTCGGCTTCATCTTGTATTTTCGTAGGACATCAAACGCTTCGCCGAGGCCCGCAGCGTGTCCGGCTGACGAGGTGGATTTTACAAGCATGTCGTCGATGTAGACTTCCATGTTTTTTCCAATCTGTGCTTTGAACAGTTTGTTGACCGGTCGCTGGTACATGGCCTCGGCGTTCTTGAGTCCGAAGGACATTACCCTGTAGCAGTATACCTCTCGATCCGTGGTGAAGACTGTCAACTCTTCGTCGTCCGGATTCATTCGGATCTGATTATAACCGGAGAAGGCGTCCATGAAGCTTAGAAGTTCATGGCCGGCCGAGCTGTCATCTAGCTGGTCTATCCGAGGAGGTGGGTAGTTTTCTTTTGGGCAAACCATGTTCAGGTCAGTGGAATCGACGCACATGCGCCATTTCCCGTTTACCTTCTTGACCATGACCACGTTCGCCAGCCAATCCGAGTAATCCAGGTTTCTGATGAAACTGGCAGCGAGCAATTGATCCACTTCGTTCTCTATCGCCTTTTGTTTAATCGACGCAAAAATTCAATTCTTTTGTCGGATCGGCCTGGCTTTCGGGTCGACCCCAAGCTTATGGGAGATCACCTCGGGGTTGATCCCGGGCATGTCCGCTGGCGTCCAAGCGAACACATCCGAGTTGTCTTGGAGGAACCGGATCAGGCCTTCGCGGATGTTCCTGTTCCCCGCCGAACACAGAGACGCGACCGCGCAGGTCCGTCTTGCCTGATATTTGGGGCAGATGCTAATTGGTGCTATCCGTCCACCTCTCCGAAGATGCCAAGTTGATTTATGGCACCATGTATCGAAGATTTAAACGGATGCGGCCGATATAGCAGACTTCGTCAGATTCCCTCTCTTTTGAGGGGTTTTTGATTGTGGGGACGCTCTTCCCTGTAGGCGCAAGCTCCTGCAGTTAATTACGCTACCGCATCGCGGTAACAACTTTCTCCTTCTCCAGATGGTCACTTCGTGTCGTGTGTGTTTGTTTTATTTTTAGTTGCCCGTGGATTGTATACGGAGATTAATTTATGTTGTCGCCCATAGGGCATGGATCAGTCTAAATCCGTATTTTCTTAGACTTGGGTTTTGGGTTGGGTTTAAGGATCGCTAATCTCGTTTGAGACTAAGATCAATTTAAACGTTTGTTAAGAATACGTTAGTCTAATTTTAGACTAAGATAAACTTAACATGATCATTTAGATCTAACAAAAGAGCATTTAGGCTCTATTGTTTTAGTTTAGAGACTTTGCGGTCCAGTTTAAAGATATCATAGTCTGTAAAGTTTAAGGATATCATAGTCCATGGGTTTAAGGACTCCACAGTCCGAGGTTAAGGACATCATAGTCCATGGGTTTAAGGACCCCACAGTCCAAGGTTAAGGACATCATAGTCTATGAGTTTAAGGACCCCACAGTCCATGGAATGTCTGGTTGACGGGACCCGTCTCCTCTCTGAAGACGTTGAAAGATTACAATGACAAATATCAGAGGAGTGAAGAGATGTACCCTTGAACCAATATTGGTGAGGAGATCTGTAGTCCAATTGGGACTAAGATCTGAGATTTATGAGCATATAGGCTCAATTAATCTGAATGAGGGGTTTATGGCCAACTTGGACTCGGCTCACTCAGTTAAAATGTTAAACATTTGACAATGCTGAGCATTGACTTGGGTTCTGACAGCCTTTCTGTCTTTTATTGAATGCTGAGCATTCATCATGGCTCTAGGGCTTTATTTAAAGAATAGTTTATGTTCTATCAGCGCACGCATGAGGAACACGTGGCGCGCTTGGCGCTAGCGCCAGTTAATGAGCGCAAAGCGCTTCTGTGATATAGCGCACACATGAGGAGCATATGGCGCGCTTGGCACTAGCGCCAGTCTATGAGCGCAAAGCGCTATTTGTTAAGTGGCGCACACGTGAGAAGCACGTGGTGCGCTTGGCGCTGAGCGCCAGTCCATGAGCGCAAAGCGTTATTTTTTAAGTGGCGCACACATGAGGAGCGCGTGGTGCGCTTGGAGCTGAGCGCCAGTCCATGAGCGCAAAGCGCTTCTGATCAGTTTTTATGATCTGAGAAATAAATCCTCGTTTATAAGAGACTTTGTCTCAAGGTTCTAAGAACAAAGTTCTTATTTTATAGGAGATATTTCAATCTCTTATTTTGGTGAAAGCTTTTGCCTTTATGAATCTGTGATCCTAAGAGAATTGAATTATTCTCCCCCTTTTTATAATGAGATGTTCAGGACCTCACAGTTCAGGTTAAGGACATCGTAGTCCATGAGTTTAACGACCTCACAGTCAAGGTTAAGGACATCGTAGTCCATGAGTTTAAGGACCCCACAGTCCGTGAAATATGTGGTTGTCGGGACCCGTCGCCTCTCTGAAGACGTTGAAGGATTACAACGACAGATATCAGAGGAGTAAAGAGATATACCCTCGAACCGGTGTGAGTTGGTTGAAAGATCTGTAGTCTAATTTGGGACTAAGATCTGTTAAATATTTATGAGCAGACGGGTTCAATTAAATATAAGTTGAGGACTTATGACCAATATTGGACTAAGTCCAATAAGAATAAAATGTTTAACATTTTATTGTTCTGGGCTGTTGAGCCTTTATTTGGACTTGGCCCTTTTAATAATGCTGAGCATTAGATCCTAACATTTTTTTTTGTCTTGTATTGAATGCATAGCATTTATTAGAACAATGTGTGTTCTGACAGCGCGCCACGTGGCGCGCCAGGCGCTTTGCACCAATTAAAGAGCGTATTGCACTTCTGCCAAGTAGTGCACACGAAAAGGACACATGTCGCGCTTGGCGCTAAGCGCCAGATGATGGGCGCATTGCGCCAGTTTATGAGCGAATTGCGCTTTCAATTTATGAGTGCGTTGCGCTAGTTTAGTAGCGCACAAGTGAGTGCCATGTGGCGCGCTTGGCACTGAGCGCCAGCCAATGAGCGCAGTGCGCTGTTTCAGAAGCGCAAAGCGCAAGTTGTATACGTGGTTGACGCGTGGCACATTTTGCGCTGCGCGCCAATCCAAGGAGCGCGGAAGCGCAATTCAAGAGTGCAAGGCACTTTTCATGAGCGCAAAGCGCAATTGATCAGTTTTTATGATCTGTGAACAAATTTATGTTCTTTTTTTAAAGGAGCCTTTGCCTCAAGTTTCAAGAACAACAGTTCTTATTTTTGAAAGGGCTTTGCCTTTGTAGATCAATGATCTGTGAATGAAGTAAATACTTCTTTTGTTTTTATGATGAAATCTTTGATCTCTTTTTTATAAAAGACCTTGGTCTTTTGTAGATCTATAATCTTTTAAGAAGATAATTCTTCTGTTTTAATGAAATGATTTCATCTTTTTTTTCAAGAATCATTCTTTTTACCTTGAAGAAATGATCTTCTTTCAAGAGCTTGCTCTTTTTCTTTTGAGTTTTCTCAAAGTTTGTAGGGGGGTTTCTCTATATCAGACTTGAAGTCTTGGGGCCTTTATATAGGGCAAATTAATTTGTTAAATCAGTTAAAGAGATCTTTCTCTGATTGATTTGGGGATGTTTCCCCTCCGTTGGATCTTTGATCCTAGGGTTTCTGTTTTACAGAAGGCAATTTTCTTGTTTTTAACAAGATTGGAAAAATCTTTCCATAACAGAATTTAATTTTGATTAATAAATGATTTATCATTATTAGATCTTTTGATCTAGCGGTGGGGAATTTTTAATTCCAGCGCTGGCGCACCCATGCTTTGCACGTGGTGCGCTGCTCAGAGCGCAGCACACTTTGTGCTAGCGCACCTACGTTTGACACGTGGCGCGCAGCGCAGTCTGCGCTAGCGCACCCGTATTTGACACGTGGCGTGCAGCGTGCCTAACGCTAGCGCACTCATGGTGCACTACCTAGGGCGCAGCGCACCTGGCGCTAGCGCATCCTTGTTTGACACGTGGCGCACAACGCGCCTAGCGCTGAATCTGAAGCGTTGCTTCAATTTTTGAATTTTGAATTTTTAAAACAGAGCTTTGCTCTGATTAGGGGTGCACTGCATAAGGCGCAGCGCACCTGACGCTAGCGCATCTGTGTTTGACACGTGGTGCGCAGCGCGCCTAGCGCTGAATCTGAAGCGTTACTTCAATTTTTAAATTTTGAATTTTAAAACAGAGCTTTGCTCTGATTAGGGGAAACAAATGCCCCCCCACCGTTGCGCTCACGTGGCGCACACGTAAGTGCAGAAGCTCTTCAGAACCTTTGGTCCCTTAGATGATTTTCATCTTCTTTCTTGAGAATTTTATTCAGAGCATTGCTCTTCAGAACTTTTTAAGAGTCAGAACTCTATCAAAACTTAGGTAAAGTTTAAATTTTTTTAATGAATTAGGGCTGTACCCATCAACAGAGCCTTACTCTTCATAGATCTTTGATCTAAAGAAAACCCATTTAGGGTTTCATTAGCAGAGCTTTGCTATCATGAACCCATAGATCTAAAGAGATCTTTTCTTGGGGTTTCTTAGCCCATGAATTAGAGCTCTGCTCTTTTGATAACATGTAGATTTCTTAATCTTTGATGAAGAGCTCTTAAGAGTTTGTTCATGGATCTTGAAGATCCTAAAATTTTTTAATTCATAAAATTTAATTTTAATTATTTTTTGATGGATTTTTCCATCATCATTACAGAGCCAGGCCCTTAAGGAATCTTATTCCTTCATGATTAGAGTTTGACAAGTGTCACTCTGTCATAGAGCTTTGCTCTCAAAGGGAGATTTTCTCCTTTTCCTGAGAGATCTCTCATTTAATGAGAATTTTCCTGAGGATTTCCTCATTTAATTAACAGTTTCATCCAATGATGAGGCTGCTTTATTAATTGATGCATTATCATCTAGATTTTGTGGGTCCCGCTTTGGTCCCCTTTCTACTGCATTGCAGTGTAGTACAAATTTTAAAATATCGAGTGTCGAAATTTAAAATTAAATTATAGCACTGATAGTTGACTTCTGTCCCCTTTTTTTTGCAGGCGACATATCTTTTGATGCTACGTTTCCATTCGTCCGTTCAGAGGGAGGATTCCCTGAGGCACCTGTGGACCGGGAGGTTCTCACGCTCATCAAAGACCGTGACTCGGAACACAAAAATCTTCACTTATGGGGTAGATGGTACGACCAGATTATCAGAGGTCATCAAAACTTCTCTTGTGCGACGCCGTCAGAGCCTATTTCGGCGATCCCGTATGCGGATGCACCCCCGGTGAACTATGCCGTGGAGGTGGTTAATTGGACTTCGGAGGGTCTTCTTCAGCCTTCGATCGCCGCAGTACCCATGCAGCCGGCGGCGGCTTTGGATACCCTGGGACGGCGCATATGCCAGGGCGAGTCGCGTCCTTGGGGACAGCCCTACAACATCGGGCTAACTCCCCGTCATCCGGCCGGGTACTTACAGTAGGCCCGGTATATCTTGTCGGCGAAGAAATCGCAGCTGCTAAAGCTTGGCTTATACCCTGCGGTCTACGCTTCGCTGTTACAGTATTCTGCACCTCCCATACGGTGGATCAAGGCGTTCTTGGAGCAGTGGAACATCCCGACCCATACCTTTCTTCTACTGGACAGAGAGGTTTCCATTTTCTTGGAAGAATTCGCTGAGGTTTCTGGTCTACCGGTCAGGGGGAAGCACTACGAAGAGCTGCTTCCTCCGGATGAATATATTTTTGCCACCAAGCCAGTGATGATGGGCCTCACACCAGAGAACGCCATTCAGCACCAGTTCCCCAACCTGATAAAGGTATTGAACCTGTATGAGAGCCTCTTCCTTGAATCCGGAGGCCGAGGGGGTCAGTTTTGCGGACTTCATTGCCCGGTTTCTTCACCTAGAGATTTTGTCGCAACGAGACGAAAAGTTTGCTAAGCTCGATGATCCCTTCGGCTTTGGCTTGGACCGTCAGCCGGTATTGGAAGTTGATCAGAAGGGCTTCTTTCTTCCCGACGCTGCGATCATCCCTCTGTCAGAAATCGCCGCCCCGGGCATTGACGAGGAGACGTTTTTTCTTGGGTTTCTTGGGCTATGGTTGAGTTGGTTCGCGCTCCCTATGCATCCTCGTTACATGAGGCCTTCCGTATTCTACCCCGCGCATCACATGGTTGCCGGAATACAAGTGGCCATCGGGATTGCCAGGTTAGCCCACCTATACCACGGTCTTAGCGTAGCGGCGGATACCACTGAACCGGGGGTGCATCCTGCCAACTTCCCGATGCATTACTTCACTTCATGGATGGAGATGCACGTGCTCGGGGTCTTCGGAATTCACAAGAGATCTTCGTTTTACGAGAGATGCAAGTTCCCTCGGATTATGCGGCTGGTTGACGCCTCCATCGTGAGTCCGTCACAGCGGGAAGCTAGGGGCTTGCTCCTTCGTCCGCGTACGGTCGGAGATGGTATGTCTTTCACGGAAAAAGTCTTGACCATCGGCCAGGAAACTTCCAAAGTGGTGATCTCACTGCAAGACATTTTTAAGGACGGGGCCTCCGTGTTGAAGACCCGGGAGATTCTCTATTTGTACTCCATCAGGCCGGGCTTTCTTGTATTCATGCAAAATGATGCGGCGCTATTCATGAGATACAACCCCCATCATTTTACTCAGCAGCTGAGTTACAATCAGGGAGTCCCGCTGGAGGCTTTCTTGGTAGAACCCGCTGCCACCAAAGAGGGAATGCGGGGTGCGCTGCATCACTTCATGCGCTTGAATACGGGCTCTCACTTTTTTATCAGTGAACTGAGTTGCGTCCCGAGGGCCCTTAACGTACACGTGGCCTAGTATCAACATGTAACGGGTGCTGTTATCAGGGAGGAGAAGCGGCTGCTACTTGACCGCAAGGGTGCACCCCCTGCTAGTGACCGAATCCTTCCCTTGAAGCGACGGACCATTGTCATTCCTCCGCTAAGAGGAGCTGCCGTGATTGAAGTCCCCGAGGACAGGCTTGAGCTACCGGTGCCCCGTGCTCCCGTAGAGACGATGGATGTACCACCGGTGCCCCGTGCTCCCGTGGAGACGGTAAATGTAGCTTCCCCCGAATCTAGCCTGGGCTCAGATATCGGGACTCGTCGCCCTAAAGTGCCCACTAAGTGTAAGCTTGTGCTTGCTGCGACTGGAGCTCGCGCGCAGAAGAGGAAGAAGAAGTTGGTCTTTTCTCTAGATGCTGTACTCGGCCTGGAGCCTCACGCTTCTTATAACGAGGGCCTGAGCGAATATGGGACCAACGAAGGTCCCTTCATAGCGCCGGAAGATACTGATCTCGAGGCCGCTATTGCAGCTTCTGTGCGATCCGCGAGCCACCAAGCGGAAATGGCCACCCTTGCACAGTCAAGTGAGTATAAGCGTAACTTTTGTTATCGCATTGCATTCTTATTTTTATTGTCATGTCTTGATTGACATTTTTCCTTCTGTAACAGGCTTTACTACCGAAGAGGCTCTGGCGGCTTTCCTTAGGACCTTTGAGGAGGAGGAGAGGAATCGCGCTTTGTTGGGCATTGGTATGTCTTGGCTCGTTGCATCTTTATTCTCCTTTCTTATGGACAATCTAACCCCTTCTTTATCTTATCGTAGGGACCACAATGCCAATCCCACAAGGTGATGCGAAGATTCTTCCCGGCCCAGCAACCGAAATCCCGGCCTCTTCGGGACTGCCGAAAGAGGCCTTACTTAAACGACCGATGACGGAAGCTATAACGGCTCCAGAGGTAACCCTTGGCGCGGATGACGATGTTCAATTGATGGAGGCGTCTAGAAGATCCGCTTTGACGGCCCAAGCGGAAAGGAAGTGCTGAATGCGCGCGGCAAGGGAGCGTAGTGCTGTCTTGGCCGTGGGTGCGGGTTCGAACACTGCTACCCCTGCCCCTACTCCTTCAGAGGAATCCCCGGCTGCCTTGTCCACTGCCTATAGACGGGCAGCACGTGAGGCTCGGGAAGCAGTCGGAAGACCAACTCAAGGTAATGTGACACGGGGTTCCGTTGTCAAAGTTTTAAATATCAATTCTCATATATCTTACCTTACAGGGCTGAGTCTTACCGAAGAAGTGGTGGCGACCGCTGAGCCTGGGGTAGCGGTAGAGGAGGTAGTCATGATTGCCGAACCCAAGGCGGCGGTAGGCGAGATGGCTGCGATCACCGAGCTTGAGGTAGCGGCGGGTGAGACAGTCACGATCGCTGAGCCTGAGATGGCGGTAGGTGAGATGACCACCATTGTCGAGCCCGAGGTGGCGATGGGTGAGATGGCTACAGCCGCCGAGCCTGAAGTGACGATGGGTGAGACGGGTACAGCTGCCGAGCCCGAGGTAGTCACTCTTTCGTAAGAGTCGGGCACTGCCCCGATCGTCGCTTTTTTCGCCTGCGGCTCTTTGCCATCTCCTGGCGTCGCAAGCGTTACGACGGCTCTCGTAGAGTCAGGGGATGAGGCGACGGGAGGTGAGACCATCCCGATGGAAGAGGATGAAGCAGTTGCTATATCAAGCGATGCCCTCATCGCGGTTCTGACTGGCGACTCATCAGGTAGATTTTGGGTCATTGCTTTTCTTTTTATTCTGCAATCCTTTTCAATCTTTCCTGACAATATTTATCTCGTTTCTAATGCAGGCGTGGCGAGCGTTGAGGTCGCGCTACCCGAGGCAACACCATCAACTACCGTTTTAACGGTGACCCCTTCTCTACCTTCTCTCGCACCGTCTCAGATGTTGGAAGGTACGGATTTATGACCCATCAGTCTCACTTCTAGGCTGTATAATTTATGTACTGAGATTGCATTACTACGTCCTTGCAGGAGTCCTCTTTGACCACCTGTATCAGGTGCTGCACCCACACTTCTCCTTCCTGTCAGAGATTAGTCCACCTGCTGGTGTCGGTGAGTATCTTTTCTAAACGGCGTCCTTTCTTTAACGGGCAGTCACATTATTGCTAATCCCTCTTTGTATTGCTTGTAGCCTTACAAATCGAAGGCGGGGACGAGGCTATTGTTGTGCCACCAGTACTCCCAGCTCTGCCCCCTGTTGCAACCGGTATAGTAGACTCTATTTTTCGTGTATTTTCTTTATTTCCTGAGCCGACATCTGACTATGATTTATTTTGCAGCAATCACATCGACTACAGCCCCATTCGAGTCTCACATTATGATGCTGGCAGGGCCCTTTTCCAGACGTCCATCCTCGAAAGGCGCCGCGAATAGTCTGTGCATGCTGAGCGACTATATTGAGGAGCTCGACGTGGAGACTCCCACATCTGCTGCGGATTTTTCCGCGGAGGTTAACCCTATGCTGGCGACGCTCGTGAACTTTCATGGTGAGGGCGTCGTTGAGTCTTGGGTTAATTGCTGCAGGGAAATTGAGGCTTGCCTGCATGAGCTTGAGCTTAGGCGTCCTGCTCCTGAGATTCTGGCTGTGAGCACTCAACGGGCTGCGTAGATCTAGCAGAGTACTTTTTACTTCCGCCATCTTGAACAAGAACTGGCTTTAAAGCAGAAAGAATGTAAAGAAACTTCAAGCGAATCTGGTCGACTGCATGCTCAGGTTGATGCAAATGCTGCCCAGATGAAAGTTATCTTTGAAGGCCTTCTGTGATGCATTTCTGACGGGTTAACACTGAGGCAGAAGCTCGATGTCGTCGAGCGGGATGCACAAAATCGTGAAGCAGCTCAGCGGGCCGTCGAGGAACAACTTTCGTCTTACTTACAGCAGCGAGCCCAGGTCGAAGCAGAGTTGGCCGCGGCAGCTGATCAAAAAGAGGGGCTGAGGGAAGTACGCGAGCGGCTAATCGAATTATTGAAAGCGCTTCCCTCTCAATAATTTTTTTGTACCATTTATAATTTTGAATAAAATGTATTCATTCTTTTATTCTTTCATATGATGTATTTTGTACCCAATTGAATTCATGAATAAAAGATACATTTTTTTTTGCAATGTCTTATGTCATCTCTCTACTTTCTTCTTTCTTTTGTTATCAGCATGTCACCTTAGCAAGCATAGCCGGCAGATGATAGAGTGAGTATCTTATCTTGGCTTCTTTGAGGGGTAGTGATGGCTTTAGGAAGCAGGTTCAGATCTACTACCTAAGACTTTTCAACTTCATGAGCCGTGAGGGTCCCATGAAGACTTTTCTCCCTACGAGTCATGAGGATCTCGTAGGTGTCTTTTCTCCTTAGGAGTCGTGAGGATTCCTAAGTGTGTTTTTCCTTATAAGTCGTAAGGATCTTATAAGAGAGTTTTCTTCCTTACGAATCGAGAGGACCCGTAAGTGTTTAATGAGATTGACGTTATCCACATTTCACGGCGTCATTAGGTGACGTATTTCCGAGGCGGGGTCATGCAGATGATGTATTTCCGCGACAGGGTCATGTGGAAGATGTATTTTTCGAGACGGGGTCATGTGGATGACGTATTTCCGCGACGGGGTCATTTAGATTATGTATTTCCGTGACGGGGTCATGTGGATGACGTATTTCCGAGACGGGGTCATGTGGATGACGTATTTCCGCGACGGGGTCATGTGGATGACGTATTTCCGAGATGGGGTCATGTAGATGACGTATTTCCGCGACGGGGTCATGTGGATGACGTATTTCCGTGACGGGGTCATGTGGATGACGTATTTCCGCGACGGGGTCATGTGGATGACGTATTTCCGAGACGGGGTCATGTGGATGACGTATTTCCGCGACGGGGTCATGTGGATGACGTATTTCCGAGACGGGGTCATATGGATGACGTTGCGTCTGTTGTAATGAGACTGTTTCCCCCAATCAGAGCAAAGCTCTGCTTAAAATTCAAAATTCAAAATTTGAAGCAACGCTTCAAATCTCGGGCGCAACGTGCCACATGTCAGGCGCTGATACGTCAGCACGGCGCCCAAGAAGGCGCGCCCAATCAGAGCAAAGCTCTATTTTAAGCAAAATTAAAGGAAGTAACGCTTCAGTTGCGCAAGCACTGCGCGGCGCGACACGTGTCAGCGCAGATGCGCTAGCGCAGTTGTGCTGCGCGACACGTGTCAGCGCAGATGCGCTAGCGCAGTTGCGCTGCGCTGTGCGCTGCTTGACACGTGTCACGCGCTGGGGCATTTGCGCCAAACAGAATTAAGATTTCAAAGAAATCTTTCTGTTATTGTCAAAACAAGAAGATTTTCTTCTGTAAAACAGAAGCCCTTGGATCAAAAATCCAACGGTGGGGAAAATTCTCCAAATCACTCAGAGAAAGATCTCTTTAACAAATTTAACTAATTTATGGGCACTATAAAAAGGACCTTAGACCTCAATTCAAAGGCATCAACACTTTTAGGAAATCAAGAGCTTCAAACAGAGAGAACTCTGAAAAAGTTTCAAGAAAAAGGTAAAAAAAAAACCTTCACCAATTAGAAGAAATTTCTTCTGATAGATCATTGATCTAAAAACAAGATCAATGATCTTGAATATAAAAAAAAATAGTGCTTTGCACTTTTTATGAACCTTTGGTTCTCTGAGATAAGAAAAACAAGAGAAACTTGTTTTCTTTGATCTAAATTAGATCAAGAAAGCAAACAGTGCTTTTGCACTTCTTTTATGAACCTTTGGTTCTTGAATCTAAAAGATTCTCAAATTTAGAGTGTTTTGCACTTGCAAACTGCGCTGTTGCGCTCTTGGGAGAGCGCCACGTGTCAGCGTCTGAACCATTTGCGCTATGCGCTTTTAAAATAGAGCTTTGCTCTCTGAAATTGGCGCAACTCACCAGAGCGCGCCACGTGTCAGCGGCGCAAGCGCAACGCACTAGCGCAGCGCACTGCGCTTGCATGACACGTGTCGACACTACAAGCGCTTGCGCTCTCTGATTGGCGCAAAGCGCCTGATAAATGCAAGATATTTCTTAAAGGGCCAGGCCCAAATCAAAGAGACCAAGCAGGCCTAATTAAATCGATGCTCTGCATCATTTATAAATGTGCAGAGCCCAAACAAAATAATAAAAATGCTATGCATTTTAAAAGGGGCAGAGCCCAAACAAAGCAGATGCTTTGCATCATTTATAAATGGGCAGAGCCCAAAACAAATTGATACTCTGCATCTTTTATGGGTAGAGCCCAAATAAAAATGCAATGCAAAAGCAAATAAAATATTGAACATTTTCAACTAGACTTAGCCCAATTTTGGCCGTAAGTCCTCAAATTAAATTGATTGAGCACGGCTGCTCTTTAAATCAATTTACGACTGGTTCTAGGGTACATCTCCGAACTCCTCTGACACTTCTCGTTGTAATCCTTTAACGACGTCAGAGAGGCGACGGGTCCCGGTGACCACATATGAATACGGACTGCGGGGTCCTTAAACTCGTGGACCGAAACGTCCTTAAACTAATATCGAACCGAAATGTCCTTAAACTAATATTCATCCCAAAATGGGAACGTTGGACCGAAACGTCCTTAAACTAATGATGGACCGAAATGTCCTTAAACTAATGACGGACCACCACGTCCCTAAACTGGAATACGGACCACCACGTCTCTAAACTGGCAATGGACCCCCATGTCCCTAAACTGGAACACAGACAACTACGTCCCTAAACTGGAACAATAGAGTTTCCAAATGCTCTTTTGTCGGATCTAAACGATCCCGTTTAAGTTGATCTTAGCCCTAAACACGGCTAACGTATCCTTAAACATTCAAACAGACTACATATTCCCTAATCAACTTCGGTTCAAGGGTACATCTCCGAACTCCTTAGACACCTATCGTTGTAATCCTTCAACGACGTCAGAGTGGTGACGAGTCCCGACGGCCATATATTAAATGGATCACTACGTTAAGTTGATCTTAGTCTCAAAACAGGACTAATGTATCCTTAACGAACGTTTAAGTTGATCTTAGCTTCAATACGGCTAACGTATCCTTAAACTAAAAACACCAAACCCAAATCTAAGAAAGTACGGATTTGGACTAATCCACGTCCTATGGGCGACGAAATAAATAGTCTCCGTATACAATCCACGGGAAATCACAAACAAAACAAACACACACGACACGAAGTGAAATTCTGGAGAAGGAGAAAGTTGCTACTGCGACGCGGTAGCGTAATTAACTGCAGGAGCTTGCGCCTGCAGGGAAGAGTGTCCCCATAATCAAAAACCCCTCACCATGAGGGGGAATCTGACGAAGTCTGCTAAATCGGCCGCATCCGTCTAAACCTCCGATATACGGTGCCATAAATCAACTTGGCATCTTCGGAGAGGTGGACGGGTAAAACCATATAGCATCTGCCCCGAATCTCAGGCAAGACGAAACCTGCGCGGTCGCGTTTCTGTGTTCGGAGGGGAACAGATTCTGGCACGCCCGGTGGGACCTTTTCCTCTTTCCACTCCACACTTCGTGTGTCGTCTTCGCGAACCAATCGCGGTTTGTTAACGGTTGCCTTTGGATTTCAAGTTTACTAAGATTTGGTCTCTCGCTTGGTACAGAAGAGGAATCAAGCATCGATGGCCTCAACTTGTTTGAAGTGCTCCAACTGCAACTGCAGCTCGCGTCCGGCCTCAACTGGGGGCATAACCTACGGGCCCCAAGCGGCCTCTTTGTTCACCATGCCCATGGAGTAGATTACTCAAGCCACCACGGGGCTATTTTTCGGAACTATGCTTCCGCCAACAAGCTTCAGCACCCCCGTGCCCATACAAGAAGCTCCTAAGAAGTCAGTCTTCGATCGACTTTCAGTTACTGCGGCCCCTCTCAACGGGTCGCCCAATACCGGTGTCTCGGTCTTCTCAAGACTGGGCCAAAACTCCTGTGAGCCCACGATGAAGCTTGCAGTCCCGGAAAGGGTTATTCCAAAAGGAGTACCCAAACCTGCTCTTGAAGTTATCAAGGCGGCTTCTCCTGCTAAGAGATCGGTCTTTACAAGATTGACCGTCCCAACTCCCACTCCTACTCTCGCTGCTCAAAAGACATCAGTCTTCAATAGGCTGACACCGGCAACCGCCCCACACCCGAACAGAGGGCAAGAAGAAGCTATTTCTGTCTCTGAGCCAATACTAACGACTCGTCGCGCCCGACGATGCCACTGGCGCCGGGTAAGGAAGACTGGGGGCAACTCCTCTTCTGGGATAACTCCACCGGCTCCAATGGCGGAAGTCAATGCTGCTGTTCCAACCAGGAACAGCTTTGAGCTGCTGAATAGGGTACGCAGGAACTCACCAACTGCGGTGCTCAGAAGATCTCCTCCACCGGTAGAGACTACAGTGGAAATAGAAAAGCCGGAGCAGCCTCCTCAATCGCTGTCCTCCAGGATCTACAAGACATGGCGACGAGTCCGAGAATCTGTCATTGATCCTAACTTCTCTCGCCAGCACAAGAAGTCGAAAGGTCGACAGGAAGAAAATCCCCTGGTCAAGCAACGAAAGGCGACGACCGCTTGGGTGCCTAAAGCAACGGCCCCCTTAACTTCTATGACCCATAAAAGAAGAAGGCCGGAGAAAATGCCGACGCCGATGACGAATATCAAAGGTGGTGAACCCAAACGCCCTAAGTCAGGGGGCATTGTAGTTCATACAGTCTACGTGGCGTCTAGTAAGGAGGGCAGTCGCATATCTCTGGGTCATCGACCACTTACGCGATCCGTGACCAAAGCGCAGGAGCAGCAGCAGAAGCTCCAAGAGATGATGAACGCTATGGCCGCACTTACTGGGCCAAAAGAAAACCCTGAAACGTCCTCGGATGAACGCCAGGAGGAAGAAACCGACGCCGAATTCCTTCGTCGAATATTGGAAAAGAAGGACAAAGAGGCTGCTGAACAAGCAGCCAACATACAGTGTATGGGCCTCCTGTTTCAAGACATGGTGGGGATGATGATCCAACAAGATCCTCCGGCCGAAGATCCCCCGATCATCCTTGAAGACGATAAGGGAGATACGTTGAATCCTCCGCCAGCTCTGTCAGCAGCTAAGGAAGAGACAATCTCCAAAGCTGACTTGGACGAGTACATAGCCCAGCAAATACGGGTTCATCATGCGACTGAAGCAGCTGGCCAGGTCGTAAGAACAGGGCGTCCATATCCAAGTTGGTATGATCAAATCAAGTACCCGCCCGGTTATACAATTCCTAAGTTCCATGTCTACAAGGGGACTGGCAATCCCCACCAGCATGTTGCCCAGTTCAGGGCACTCTGCGGCAACACCGGCGGTGACGACAAGCTGTTGCTTCACCAGTTTGTTGGAAGTTTATCAGATATGGCATTCGAGTGGTACTCTGAGCTCCCGAACGACTCGATCAAGACCTTCGCGGAGATGGAGCTGTTGTTTACTCAACGTTTTGCAAGTGCCAGTGAACGTACCCCGATGACGGCGCTGATTAACGCCAGGATAAAGCCAGGCGAGACATGGGTCCAATATGCTATACGGTGGCGTAATTTATGGTCAAAGTGCGAGCAGCGCATTGAAGAAGCTCCTGCGGTGGGTATGTTTGTGGGAACCCTTGATCCGCAAGCAACCATCTCGCAATTTATGATGTTTTTCAAGCCGACTACCTTCCAGGCCTTGATTGACAAGCTGGCGTAAATGGATCAGATGGGCCATAAACCCCATCTTCCAAAGCCGGACTCCCGAAATGATAAAGGGAAGGGAAAAGCGATCATTGTCGCTAATGCTCAACAACAACCGAGCGAATCGAAGCCGGTTGTTCGTCAAAATAATACGCGTCCATACGTGGCCCTTGAGAAGAGGCTAGGATGTTCTTACTCCTTTCCCCGAGATAAGACGAGAAGATTATTCGAGCTGGCATTGCGCAACCGACTCATAAATCTGCCGGATCCAAAATGTCCGTTGCAACCAAGTGATGTCAGCGAGCCCAACTACTGTCCTTATCATCGAGTACTGGGCCATCCGATCGAAGATTGCTACGTTTTCAAAAATTGTCTTGAAAACCAGTACCGACAAGGCAAGTTCGCATTGTCTGACAAATGGAAGGTGAATCCCCCGCAGCCCTACACATCTAAGGGGACAAATACGCCGGGGGAAACATGCTCCGTCGTTGAAGAAGCTCCTTGGGAAGTTGTATTATCAACCAAGACAAAGAGGATGCTAAACGATCTTCAGACATGCCCAGCGATCAAGTAGAAGAACCCGTTGGAGCCGCAGATCATTGAAGGGATGTTGAAGCCTCGTCCAACTCAAAAGATTGATGGAGGTGGCCCAAGCATTCATAACCAGCCGTCGAAATCTTCAAAGAAGAAGAAAAAGAAGTCAAAGAAGCCCGTGAAGCCTGGCGACAAGCGTACGGACTTGCAAAAACAAATTGACGCGCTGGAGGAATACAACCAGAAGGCACGAACTCCCATTACATTCCAAGAATTCCTCAATCATGTTTTTCAAGAAGAAGATGGGGGAGAAAGTTCATCTGATGATTCTGAGGAATGCATGGCGAGCTGTCATGTGATTTCCCACTCGTTCATAGATGATGAGGAGACTTCTTGTACTGAAACGCTGGGGGCAGCTCCCGAACCAAAAATTCTAGAGCCGTCGGATGAAGTAATCGATGCATTCCTCAATGAAGCTCTCTTAAAAAGCAAAGCTGATCGGGAGCGCGAGGAGGTTATATTCGAAAGAGCCAAACACCAGCGCCTTGACGAAAGAATTGAGATACTCCCGCTGGAGCAAAGTACACCCACTGCGGACAAAAGAAAATTCAAGATGAGGAAAAGGTTTGCTAAGGCCATATCAATGGGCATGAAGCTACCATCCTCCGAAGGAAAAATTACTGGTGAAGCGGAAATGCACCCCTCCTATTGCTTGTATTATCGGAAGATTTCGTACCCCACTGAAGAGTGCAAAGCTTTCGATAGATGGTGGCAAGGATATGTTGCTCACCGGCAGCATTTTAAGGGGGAAAAGCGCAAGACTTGCCGAGAACGGAACGATACGACCGAAGGGCTTAACAGAACCACAGGCAATTGTCTCATGGTCAACACCGGGGGATCACAAGTGCTCACGTTCGGGAGCGATTCTGATGAGGAGCTGGAGCTTGGCCTCCTCTTTAAAGAATCCACTTCGGGAAAAGAAAAAGAGCCGGAGGTCTGCGAAAATATCCGGCTACGTAACCGCACGCTGCCCGAAAAGAATCTCAGACCCTCAAATAAAAAAGATAAGGGAAAAGAGAAGGTCCCTGAAGATATCGTCTTAGATGACCAAGTTGTGAAGGAGCTAAACGCCAAGGACCCTCCGAAAAGAAATAAGGTGGATTACAACGTCTTGGCGCATCTGAGAAAGCTACCCTCACAGCTCAGCATTCTTGACGCCCTTTTGCTATCAAAGGAGGCGAGAGATTCATTAATTAAGGCACTACAGGACCCGGAGCAGTTCCAAGCTTTCCTGGCCGAAGAAAAGATGAAGGATGAACTGGAAGAAGTGCACACGGCCGATGTCACTTTTGGCGATGAAGACCTTCTCCTTGGGACGTGCGAACACAATCGCCTCCTTTATGTCTCAGGATACTGCCATGATATAAAGATAGGCAAAATCCCGATTGATAACGGGTCGTCTGTCAACCTACTCAATGTGCGGGTTTTAAAGGAAATCTGCATGAGCGTTCAACACCTCGCTCGAGACAAGATCACCATCTTCGGGTTCGACTCCCAATCGTCAAAGACTCTTGGATCTGTGATACTGACGCTACGCTTCGGGCTGCTCGTCACGGATATTAAATTCCACGTCATAGATGCCAAGACATGCTACAACGCTCTGCTCGGCCGACCATGGTTACACGAGTACAACATCATCCCTTCTACACAGCATCAGTGTATGAAATATTTTTGGGATGGTCTCGAGTATACCGTGACGGGAGAATTGAATCCGTTTTCCGTGAACGAAGTTCGCAAATATGAAGATGCCAAATACTTCTTGCTGAATTTCGAAGACACGGAAAGGTGTCGCAAGCCGGAGAATAAAACTAACGCTACCATCCCTGTCTTCGGCAGTGATACCGAGGAGGAAGAGGAGATAGTATCTTCAGGTCCGCCCCAGTACACCAAGCCAGGACCATCCGCTCCTACGTTGATCTTTGGTAGTGATTCGGAGGATGAAGTCCATGCTGTATTCTCTGCTCGACCTTCAATATGAGCTTCTGCTGATGAAGAGCAAAGTCTGCAAGTAGCCATGGTGCCGCTTAAACATTATAAGGAATTGGATGCGCTTGATACCCACAGTGTACAGGACCTACAGACGTTTTATATCCCGCCCAGGCGAGGAGGTGAGAGGGCAATTCTATTCTACCGCTCTGAAGAAAACAAAGTGGAGAAAGAAATCTGGCATGGGGCGGATCCTACGCTAGACAGGCTTCAGCCTATCCGTCTACCCAGATATTATACAGAAGGCTTGAAGAAGTTGTTCAAGCGCCAAGAGATACCCTTCAAACAGACTGTTAGAAAGGCCAAATTCTATGACAGGGTCTGGAACGTCCTCGGAACTCAGTACAAGCTGCCTAGTGGCAGGATGGAGACGATCGGGCTCGGATACATTCGCTCCAAGAAACGAGAGCTGCTCCGCGACTGTTACGTCGTGCACGACTTCAATGAAGAAGCAGGTGCTCAACGGGAGGACACTAATCCTGAACCAGTAAAAATTCCTGATGCAAAAGCGCTCAGTCCGTCGTTTGAAGAACAAATGGACAGGCTTATAAGGGAACCTGGTCAAAAAGTCCGAGATGATCACAATCGTGAAATGACAATCTACAAGAAAGCCAAAACGCAACGCCTCCTTCAACAGGCCGTGAAAGATGAAAATGCCGCCCCCTGTCAACCTGTTATAAAAAAGGCTCGACGCAGAGGCAGAAACAAGTCGAAAGGCCAAAAAGGCGCTCAACAGCAACAAAGCGGGGCTAAGAAGCCACGCAAATGGAGGTCGAGCGTTATTGATCTATCCCTCATGAAGAAAATGGGTCGAGCGTACTCATTTCCTCGGAACAAGACGAAGAAGATACTTAATCTTGCTCTAAAACATCAGATGCTTACACTGCCAGAGTCCAAACACCCCGAACGAGTAGGCGAAGTCTCTGACCTAAACTATTGCTCTTACCATCGAGTAATAGGGCACCCTCTTGAAGATTGCTTCACCTTCAAGAATTGGGTTGAAGATCAGTATCAGCTTGGCAAATTCGCTCTGTCTGACAACTGGAGGGTAGCACCGCCACAGAAGCACGAACCCAAAGCCACGAGAACAGAACCAACCCCACATTAGGATTGGAAGCGGATTCGCACTTGTCACATGATAACAATATTAAAAGAAGGGCCCGAGAACATGGACAACCTTCCCTAGTGCTTCGAAAACAGCAATGATGAGGTGATCTCAGAATTTCCCCCAGCTCCGAAAGAGCTGGAGGATGGAATACATACCACTGCAGATAGCCTCAAGAAAATTGAGTTGGGGACGGCAAGTGACCCACGGCCGACGTTCGTCAGTGAGCTGTTGTCTGAAGAAAGGGTTGCTGCATTAAAAGACGTCCTTGTACAACACAAAGATTGCTTCGCATGGAATTATTCCGAGATGCCAGGACTAGATCCAGAAATCGCTGTGCACAAATTGGCGATCTCCCCGGACGTCAAGCCGGTCAAACAGGCACCAAGAAGAATGCGGCTTGAGCTTGAGATGAGTATCAACGTCGAGGTCAAAAAGCTGATCGACTCTGGCTTCATCCAGGAAGTTCAATACCCTGAATGGATCGCCAACATTGTCCCGGTGATGAAGAAAAATGGGACAGTGCGCATATGCGTAGACTTCCGGGATCTCAATAAAGCTTGCCCGAAAGACGATTTCCCAGTGCCAGTCACCGAACTGATGATAGACAACACGTCCACTCATGAGGTTTTCTCCTTTATGGACGGCTCGTCAGGGTATAATCAGATAAGATGCATCTCGAAGACCAAAAGCATACCGCTTTCAGGACCCCTCTAGGGATATTTTGTTACAAGGTGATGCCCTTCGGTTTAAAGAATGCCGGTGCCACCTATCAGAGGGCCATGACGAAGATCTTCGATGACCTTATACATGAAATCATCGAATGTTATATTGACGACCTCATGGTTAAGAGCAAATCGTATGAGGAATATCTCGAACACCTAAAAACTGTATTTCAACGCCTTCGGCAATATAACTTGAAGATGAACCCTCTCAAGTGTGCATTCGGAGTTTCTTCGGGCAAATTCCTGGGATTCATCGTCCGACACCGAGGTATTGAAATAGATCCGTCAAAAATCAAGGCGATCATGGAAATGCCTCCGCCAAGGACTCTTAAGCAGCTGCGATCTCTCCAAGGAAGCTCGCATATATACGGCGGTTTATAGCCAACCTCTCGGGCAAGTGTCGTCCTTACAGTCACCTGATGAAGAAGGGAACCCCGTTCGTCTGGGATCAAAAATGCCAGGGCGCGCTGGACGAGATTAAACAGTACCTGCAGAACCCGCCAGTGTTGGCTGCTCCGGTTAAGGAAAAGCCCCTCATTCTTTACACAACCGCCCTCGAAGGTTCTTTAGGCGCATTATGGGCGCAAGAGAATGATCAAGGGAAAGAGAGAGCTCTTTATTACTTAAGTCGAGTTCTACTGGGGGCAGAAAGCAACTACTCTCCCATTGAAAAACACTGCCTGGCGTTGATCTTCACGATAACAAAGCTCAGGCACTATGCATTGGCATATGAGGTCCGTCTCATTTCGAAGGCCGACCCTCTTAAATATCTGATGTCGAAGGCCATATTGACGGGACGACTCGCTAAATGGGCCCTGCTCTTGATGGAATTCTCGATAACATATCAACCTCTCAAGGCAGTCAAAGGCCAAGCCATCGCCGACTTCCTCGCTGAGCATCCGATACCCGCCGATTCTCCTTTGAATTGCGATCTTCCAGACGAACATGCGTTTGATGCGATCGACGGTAGTGATACCCGATGGGAGCTTTATTTTGACGGAGCATCTTCCATGAAAAAGCGTAAACAAAGTACCCCTATAATTAAATCAGGGGTATGCCTCATCTTCGTGACTCCACAAGGAGGGATAATGCGTTTCGCTTTCTCCTTAACAGAGCCGAGGACAAATAACGAAGCCGAATACGAAGCTTTGATAGCAGGTCTCGAGATCGCCATCGACATGGGAATTGAAAATCTCCTCATATACGGAGATTCTCAACTGGTCGTTAGTCAAGTAAACGGCGACTACCAAACGTGCAAACCGGAGCTGGTGAAGTACGGTGAAAAGGTGCAACAACTGTTGACACAAATTCCCTCCTATACTTTGGAAAGCATACCGCGAGCGAAAAACAGCAAAGCAGACGCGTTAGCCAAACTTGCTAAAGAACTGGCTGACGAGAACCTCGATGACGTTAGAATTGTGGTACAAAGCCGTCGGGTGCTTGCCCCAGCAGAAATATCTTCGGAATCATCCGAAGGGAAGGGAGTGACTGAGCAGACGACTCTGCAAATAAAAGACCGTGAGAAGGTTGAGGATTGGAGGGAAGTCTTTATAGACTACTTTAAGTCCCACCGAATGCCTGAAGAAGCGTCCACAAGACATCAGCTCATGAAATGAGCTCTGTCTTTCGCCTTCGTCAATGATACTCTATACAAGAGGTCATTCAATTCTCTGTGGCTGAGATGTCTGGGACCTGGCGAAGCGAAAAGAGTCGTTCAGGAAGTTCATGACGGAATCTGTAGTTCTCATCAAGCAGGCCCAAAGATGAAGTTGAAGATCCAGTGGATGAGCTACTACTGGCCCACGATGATTCAGGACTGCCTCGAATATGCGAAGCAGTGCCACTCATGTCAAATTCATGGGGATTTCATCCATCAGCATCCAAATCCGCTACACCCGACAGTGGTAAGCTGGCCGTTCGAAATGTGGGGAACTGACATAGTTGGCCCCATCGAACCGGCATCGTCCAAGGGACATCGTTTCATCCTGGCGACGACTGACTACTTCTCCAAATGGGCAGAAGCAGTACCGTTAAGAGAGGTAAAGACGGAAAATATCCTCCACTTCTTCAAGACGCACGTCATATATCGGTTTGGAACGCCAAGACGGATCGTCTCCGATAATGGACCAGCTTACAGAAGCCACAAGATCAGTCGCTTTGCACAGCAGCATAATATAGACTGGAGATATTCTTCAGTTTACAATCCGCGAGCTAATGGTCTAGCTGAAGCCTTCAACAAGACCCTGACGAAGATCATGAAAAAGACGGTGTCCCGAAATAAGAGAGACTGGCATGAGAGACGGCAAGAGGCTCTGTGGGCATATCGAACAACGTTCAAGACGGCCACCAACGCAACACCATATGCGTTGGTATTCGGTACAGAAGCAGTACTCCCCCTCGAAATAGAATTACCTTCTCTACGAGTGGCAGTCCACTACGAGCTAACAGATGAAGAAAACGCTCACCTTCGGCTTGAGGAGCTTGATGCTCTTGAAGAAACACAGCTCATAGCGCAACAAAATCTGGAAGCTTATAAAGCGAAGATGACGCGCTCATATGAAAGATTGACCCGACCAAGGACGTTCCGCCAAGGCGAACTTGTGCTAGTGGTCAAAAGGCTTATGATCCCCAATCGCGCCAAGCGGGGAAAATTTGAGCCAAACTATCAAGGCCCGTTCATCATAGATAAGGTCTACCAGGGTGGGGCCTATCTACTCATAGATATGCACGGTGAAAGGCCTTTCAGGCCAATAAACGGTCGCTTCCTAAAAAGATACTACGCTTAATGAGTCACTGCCTAGGTCAATGATAGATGACGACGACTATGTCCGCTCGCTATCTTCCTAAGCTCAAGCTTTATAAGCAGTAGCCAGCCTTCTCCATGACGGACCGAAACGTCCTTAAACTAATAGCGGACCGAAATGTCCTTAAACTACTACCGCAGCATCCTTAGGCTGACGAGATAAAAAAAATATATAAAAAAATATAATAAAAAAAAACTGTATGTCCATAAGCAAAAAGGGCACGGATGAAAACCCGAAAGGGCTCCGTGAGTAAAAACAGCAGGGCTACCGGCGAGTGTTCGTGAAAACCCGGAAGGGCGCGACCTCGTAAAAAAAAAGAAGAAGAAGCAAAAAAAAATGGTATGTCCATGAGCAAAATGGGCACGGATGAAAACCCGGAAGGGCTCCGTGAGTAAAAACAGCAGGGCTACCGGCGAGTGTTTGTGAAAACCCGAAAGGGCGCAACCTTGTTAAAAGACACTTATAGGGTCCTCTCGACCTTGTAAGGAGAAACTACCCGCGTGAGATCATTACGACTCACAAGGGAGCAACACACTTAGGGATCTCCACGATTCCTAAGGAGAAAATACACTTGCGAGATCCTCACGACTTGTAAGGAGAACTCTCTTATGGGACCCTCACAGCTCATAAGATTTGAAAGTCTTAAGTTACAGAGACCTAAACCTGTGCTTAAGTAACCCCCACAACTTTAGATATTGCCTTACAAGTGGTCCAATATTGGCCCTTGTATACAATCCACGGGCGCGAATAAACATTTCCCTAACTAAGTCCCATCCGAGGCTAGGGATATGTTCGCATGGTGAATAACCTTTGTAAATCCTCTCGATTTACAAGGAGAAAACCCTCCTGTAGGATCCTTACGACTTACAGAGGAACAAAACACTTAGGAATCCTCACGATTCCTAAGGAGAAAATACACCTACAAGATCCTCACGACTTGTAGGGAGAAATAACTTTGTGAGACCCTTACGGCTCATGAAGTCAAAGCCTTAGTCGACAGGACCCTAACCCTGGTCGCTAAGCCTCCTTTGTTCGACAACGACAGAGGCAAATGATGATTCGCTCCTGGCAATATCCCAGTTGTAGCGATGCTGATGCCGAAGTCGGTGTCCAATTTCAGGTTTACGGCGAAAAGCCCGTAGGCCGCACATGCGTACGAAATAGCCGAAATGGTGGAGCAACTTGCAATAAAAAGCAGCAAGTAAAATATATGCATGCAAAATAGCCGAAATGATGGGGCAACTCGCAATAAAAAGCAGTGAGTAAAAAATAAAATAAATAGCCAAAATGATTGGGCACCGCGAAAAATAGCCGAAATGATTGGGCAATCGTGACCTTCGCGATATAAAAGCTGAAATGATAGAGCATCGCGGAAATAAAACAAAAAAAAAGAGAATGATAAAACTTTGTCCCTACAGTTGAGATCACATCGATCCCTGTATACAATCCAAGGGCGCAAACAAAGAGGGAACCTTACCTTCCCAACAGGCTCCGCCAGAAAACGAAGCCAGATCTCAACGATTCATCCTAACTCCGAAGAAACCAATGTCTTCGGCAAATACCTCAACTCATGGATACAAACACTCCTTGACGAGAGCCTCCTGATCCGCGTCGACTCGCAGAGCAACCGGTGCCTCCGTGGGAAATTCTCGACTCGTTTCAAACCCCAAGGAAACAAATAATCCTTGGCGCTAGGGAATCAAATAATCCCTAGCAAACACCTCAACTCACGGATACAAACACTCCTTGATGAGAGCCTCCTGATTCGTGTCGACTCGCAGAGCAACCAGTGCCTCCGTGGGAAATTCTCGACTCGTTTCAAACCCTAAGGAAACAAATAATCCTTGGCGTTAGGAAAACAAATAATCCCTAGCAAACACTTCAACTCACGGATACAAACACTCCTTGACGAGAGCATCCTGATTCGCGTTGACTCGCAGAGCAACCAGTGCCTCCGTGGGAAATTCTCGACTCGTTTCAAACCCCAAGGAAATAAATAATCCTTGGCGCTAGGGAAATAAATAATCCCTAGTAAACACCTCAACTCACGGATACAAACACTCCTTGACGAGAGGCTCCTGATTCGCATCGACTCGCAGAGCAACCAGTGCCTCCGTGGGAAATTCTCGACTCGTTTCAAACCCCAAGGAAACAAATAATCCTTGGCGCTAGGGAAACAAATAATCCCTAGCAAAGACCTCAACTCACGGATACAAACACTCCTTGACGAGAGCCTCCTGGTTCGTGTCGGCTCGCAGAGAAACCAGCATCTCCGCGGGAAAACTCCCGACTCGTCTCAATTTGCAAGATGAAGCCTCAGGCAACAGGGATTAAAAAACTTGCTTTCTGAACAATGGGACCCTGCAAGTCGATCTAAAACGGTCTCTTGTATACTATTCACGGGTCTCACTCTCCAAAGTCGAGTTTCGACAAGGAGGGAAACAACCATTTACGGGTCCCCACGACTCGTAAGAGGGAAAAATTCTCTTATAGGATCCTTACGACTTATAAGAGAAAACAAAACACTTAGGAATCCTCACGATTCCTAAGGAGAAAAAACCACCTATGAGATCCCCTCGATCCGTAGGGAGAAAAATCTCTATGAGACCCTCACGGCTAATAGAGTTGAAAAGTCTTAGGCAGCAGATCTGAACCTGCGGCCTAAGCCATCGCTATTTCTTGAGGTAGTCAGGATACTCGCTCTAATCATCCGTCAACTATGTTACTAAGGTGGTATGCTGATAATAAAAGAAAGAAAAGACAGAGAAAACGACATAAGACAAAAAAATGTGTATCTTTTATTCATAAACTTGATTGGGTACATGATACATTATGTTAAAGAATAAAAAATGTATATACACATTTTTTATCGACAAGTACAAACGATATAAAGAGGGATGGCTACTGAGGAGGAAGTGTCTTTAGTAAATTCACAAGCTGCTCTCGCACTTCCTTCAGCGCCTCCTCCTGGGTGGCTGCCGCGGCCACTTCCGCTTCCACCTGGGCTCGCTGCTGTAAGAAGGATGAAAGTTGCTCCTCCGCCGCCTTCTGGGCTGCTTCTTGGCTGGGTGCATCTCGCTCGACAACGTCAAGCTGTTGCCTCAATGATAACCTTCGTAAAGACATTGCAGAAGGCCCTCAAAGACAACCTTCAGCCGTGCAGCATTGGCCTCCACCCGAGCATGTAGTTGGGCTGACTTGCTCGAAGTCTCACCGCGCTCCTTACGCCTTGAAATGACTTCTTTTTCGAGATAGCGGAAGTAAGAAGCGCTCCGCTCAATCCACGCTGCTCTTTGATTGCTGGCGACCAAGGTCTCGGGAGCGGGATGCAGCGACTCCAACTGATGCAGGCAGGCCTTGATCTCCCTGCAATGGTTAACCCAAGATGCGATAATACCCTCGTCATGAAAGTTCACGAGTATCACCAGCATCGGGTTAACCGCCGTAGCGAAGTCTGCGGTAGATGTAGGAGTTTCAACGTTGAGTTCCTCAACGTAGTCACTCAACATGCGCAGACTATTCGCGGCGCCTTTCGAAGATGGACGTCTCAGATAAGGACCCGCCGGCATTGTAATGCGAGGCTCGAAGGGCGCCGAGACCGGAACGACAGCTGAAAAGAAACAAGATGTGATCAGATAACAGTACAAGAAATAAAAAGGGGAGAGTTATCGATGTGATAGTCGTCATACCAGCTGAGACAGGTGGCAGGGCTGGAAGGGCCGGTGGCGCAGCCGATCTTTTATCCCCTCCTTCAATCTGTAGCACTGCAGTCGAGATGAGAAAAAACGGTTTAGAAGTAACTCTAGCAAAGAAAAAAGAAAGATATCAATGGAAATCATGCTCACCAGCGCCACCAGAGGAAGAAGCGAGTTCGGATGGGAAGGAGAAGTGTGGGAGCAACACTTGATATAGATGATCAAAGAGCACTCCTGAAAAGACATAACAGTGCGACTTTAGTACACAAATTATGCGTTTGGAAGATAAGATTAATAAATTGCAAACCCATACCTTCCAACATCTTTGACGGTATGAGAGAGGGTTGAGAGGTGACCACCGCCAAGGCAGTCGTTGAGGGCGCTCCCTCGAGCAGTGGGGCATCAGCGCTGGCTGCACCTGCGTTACCAAAAAGATGAACTTGTCAGAAAGGATTGTAAGGTAAAGAAAGAAGCAACTTGGGATTTACCTGATGAGCTGCCGTCTGAAACGGAGGCGACTCCCTCCTCCATGGACATGAGGCCACCGCCCGTGGCCTCATTACCCGACTCGATAGGGACCGATGTCATGCTCGCAAGGCCAGGAGACGGCGGAAGATCGTAGGCGGGGAGGGCAATGATTGGAGCGTTGCCGGACTCTTGGGAGAGAGCGGCTAACTCTTCCCCAAGAGTCGTACCCATCTCACCCGCTACTTCTGCGGGCTCCGCGGTCTCCATCGGCTCATCCACCGTCACCACGAGGTCGCCGGCCTCAAGCGCCTCGTACGCCACCACCCTGGGCTCGGTTGTAATGATCATTTCATCTGCCGCCACTTCAGGCTCGGCATCAATGACCTTCTCGGCTGCAGACTCCCCAACCTCCATCTCAGGCTCTGAAGCCTCAGCGACGTTGCCCACCGTCGGCTCAGGTTCGGCAGGCGCCGCCTCCTCTGTTTCCTTGGGTTCAACGGTCTCCGCCTCCCCCTCGGTCGGACTGGGCCCTGCGAGATAAAATATATAAGAACCGACAGCTTTATGAGTCTTATAACGAAATTCTGAAAGAAGTATTACCTAAGGTAGACTTGTCGTTAGCCTCTCTATTGGCGCGAATTGCCTGTCTATGAGCTGTAGACAGGGCGACTGGCGACTCTTCTGACGGAGTCTAGGCCCGAGGAACGGTGCTGGGGCCCGCTCCAATGGCCAAAGCAGCCCTGCGTGCCTTTGCTTCGCGCCTTGACCGCTTCCTCTCCTCCTGGGCCGTCACGATGGACCTCTTCGACACTTCCTTTATCGAAGCATCGTCGTCCTCATTTAAAGATACCTCCAGAGCCTTTAAGGCATCTCTCATCGGCTCTTCAAGACGAACCTCCTGCGGTGGCCCAGAGGAAGCGGGAACATCGGCAGCTAGCAGAACATTTGCGTCGCTTGGCGGGAACGGCATTGAGGTTTCTGCAATAAAAAGGGAGAGGTTAGATTGACCATAACACAAGGAGAATAAAAACTTGATGAATCGAAACTTACTGAGGCCTAAAGACGCTCTAAGGCGTTCCTCCTCTTGGATGGTCTTGAGTGAAGCAGCAATGGCTTCCTCATCAGTGATGCCTGTTGGAAGAAAAGAAAGAAAAAACGTTAGTCAAAGGCAATGAGGAGAATATGGTGCAATAAAGAAAATGCGACTAGTAGTTACCTGATTGCGCAAGCTCAGCTAGCCACGCGTCACGCTTTGCCAACCACGCTGAAGTTTCGAGAGCGGCTTCCAAGTCTATATCATCCGGCGGCGGCATGACTAATCCCTCGTTAGTCCCATATTCGATCAGGCCCTCGGCATAGGGAGCATGAGGTTCCTGACCGAACACGACATCTGCAGCGAAGAGCGACTTCTTTTTCTTCTGCCCCCCGACCCTAGGCTCACGTGGGATTGACTTACGCTTAGCAGCCACCTTGGGATGGCGGGTCCCGATGTCCGCACCCACGCCAGACTCTGGCAAAACTACAACCATTGTCTCCACTGGAGCACAGGGTGCTGGGGGTGCATCCGCAATATCAGGGAGCGGCAATCCGCATGGAGGACTCTGCGCACGCGAAGGTCCGGCTCTGGCATCTTTTAAAGGGGGGATTACCGGGGTCCTTGGCACCAAAGGAGCGTTGCGATCGCTACCTGGAGGTGCACCCTTACGGTCGATCAGCAACCGCCTTTCCTCCTTTATGACCGCTCCTGTCGAATGACTGTACCATTCTGTGTATACCCTGAGGAGTCGCGGGGCACAAGCCGGCTCACTGATAAAGAAGTGGGAGCCCGTGTTTAGACGCATGAAATGATGTAGCGCTCTCTCCATCCCTTCTTCGGTCGCTGCAGGTTCCGATAAGAAAGCCTCCAGCGGTACCCCTTGATTATAGCTCAGCTGCTGGGCGAAGCGATGCGGGTTATATCTCATGAAGATCGCCGCCCTATTCTGCCTAAACACTAAGAAGCCCGGTCTGATGGAATATAAGTGAAGGGTCTCCCGGGCCGTTAAAACCGAAGCTCCATCCTTGAAGGTGTCTTGCAATGACCGCACTGCAGTGGTAGATGCTTTTCCAATAGTCAACACCTTGTCAACGAAAGATACACCGGCTCTAATGGTGTGGGAGCGAAGGAGTAAACCCCTGGCATTTCGTGGCGATGGATTCACAATTGATGCGCCAATCAACTGTATGATGCGAGGGAAGCTGCACCTTTCGTAGAACGAAGGCCTTTTATGCATGCCGAAAACACCCGATGTATGTAGCTCGTGCCACGACATAAAGTAGTGCATCGGGAAGACCACGTGCAATACCCCGGGCTCGTTAGCATCCGCTGCTCGGCTGAGGCCATGATATAGGTGTGCCAAGCCAGCGATCCCAACGGCTACCTTTACCCCGATAGCCATCCGGTGGGCTGGGTAAAAGACAGAAGGCGGTGAGAATGCATTGGAATCGCAAACCAACTCAACCATAGCCCGAGAAATCCTAAGAAAAAGGCCTCTTCATCCATTCCAGGGGCCGCAACTTCTGCAAAAGACATGGTCGGGAAGTTAGGAAGAAAAAAATCCTTTTGGCTTACTTCATTCGCCGGCAGGTTATCCAAACCTAAACCGAAAGGGTCCTCAAGGGTGGCAAACTTGGCAGCATCTGCCGAGAGGACGTTTGGATGAAGAAACTGAGCAATGAAATCCTCAAAGTTAACTCCTCGACTCCCATGTTCGACGAAAAGGGACTCATATATGTTCAACACTTTAATCAAGCTTGGGAACTGGTGTTGAACAGCATTCTCCGGCGTGAGCCCCCTTACCATCGGCTTAGCACCAAAGACGTACTCATATGTCGGGAGAAACTCCTCATAATGTTCCCCCATGACTGGTAAATCGGATACCTCCGTGAACTCCTCCAAGGAGATTGACACTTCCCGATCCATGGCAAGGAAAGTGTGGGTAGGAATATTCCACTGCTCCAAGAAAGCCTTGAACCACCAGGTGGGGAGCGTGGGATACTGGAAGAGAGAGACGTAGACCGCGGTGTACAGTCCTAACCTTATCAACTGTGACTTTTCGTCGACAGGATGTACCGGGCCCATGGCAGCTAGCCAATCGGGTGGCAGGGGATCAGACCAATGTTATATGATTGCCCCCAGGGTCTCGCCTCGCCCTGACAGATACGGCGTCCTAGGATATCCAAGACCATAGGACGCTGAACCGGGATGGCATCTATGGCGGGATGTAGAAATCCAACCATCTCCACGGCGTACTGCACAGGGGTGGGCTGGCATAATGAATCGCCGTGATGGGTTCTGACGGCACTGAGCATGTGAAGCTGCGTCGACCCATAATAATCTGGTTATACCACGACCCCCAAAGGTGGAGACTCTTATATTTCGGGTCGTAGTCTCTACTCATAGCCAAGACGTCACGATCCAAGGGCGCTTCAGGAAACCCTTCCTCCGAGCGGACGAACGGGATTGAGGTGTCGAAAGACATGATCGCTGCAAAGGAAAAATTTAGCCGTTAGTGTTGTAATTTCAATGCTTGGCGTTTAAAAAAATGCGTTAATTAATTAAATTAAAATTAATTAATTACACCACACAGCAGTGTGGCGGGTAGAAGATCGAAGGGGGGACCCACAAAATCTGGATGACAATATGTCAGTTAATAAGACAACCTCATCATTGGATGAGATTTTCAGTTGGTCCCCAGGAAAACATTCCCATTAATAAAAAAAAAGAAGAAGAATCCCTAGAGACAAGGAGAAAATCTTCTCTTTCAGAGCAAAGCTCTGTCACAGAGCGACACTTATCAAACTCTGGTCTCAGGAGAATAAGATTCCTTAAAAAGAGCCTAGCTCTGTGAAGATTTATTTAAAACTTCTAAAGAAATTAAATTTTTTTTAAGACTCTTAGAAGTTCTTCACTTTTAGATCAAAAAGATCTATTTTTGGATCCATGAGCAAAGCTCTGCTCATGGGTTAAAACCCATGAACAAGATCTCTGTAGATCTATGGATTCATGAGAGCAAAGCTCTATTGGTGAAACCCCAAAGGGGATTTCTTTAGATCAGAAGATCTATGAGAGCAAATCTCTATTGGTTAATTGAAATTAATTTAACTCAAGATTAATTTTACCTAAAGTTTTCTAACTTGGAAAATGAGAGCAAAGCTCTAAAGTTCTGGAAACGAGAGCAAAGCTCTGAAGTTCTAAGCAAGAGCAAAGCTCTGGAATCAAAATCTAGAAAATGGTGAAGTTTTCTAAAAGGGCCATAGGTCCTATTTATAAGGCGCTTGCGCCCCTTCAGCTCACCCCTTGATCCAACGGTCAGGGGCTTGCCACCGCTGTACTCACGTGCGCGCCACATGAGCGTAACGGTGGGGGGGCATTTGTTTCCCCCAATCAGAGCAAAACTCTGCTGGAAATTCAAAATTCAAATTTTGAAGCAACGCTTCAAATCTCGGACGCAACGCGCCACATGTCAGGCGCTGATACGTCAGCACGGCGCCCAAGAAGGGGCGCCCAAGAAGGCGCGCCCAATCAGAGCAAAGCTCTATTTTAAGCAAAATTAAAGGAAGCAATGTTTCAGTTGCGCAAGCACTGCGCTGCGCGACACGTGTCAGCGCAGATGTGCTAGCGCAGTTGCGCTGCGTGACACGTGTCAGCGTAGTTGCGCTGCGCTGTGCGCTGCTTGACACATGTCACGCGCTGGGGCGTTTACGCCAAACAGAATTAAGATTTCAAGGAAATCTTTCTGTTCTTGTCAAAACAAGAAGATTTTCTTCTGTAAAACAGAAGCCCTTAGATCAAACATCCAACGGTGGGGAAAATTCCCCAAATCACTCAGAGAAATATCTCTTTAACAAATTTAACTAATTTATGGGCACTATAAAAAGGACCCTAGACCTCAATTCAAAGGCATCAACACTTTTGGGAAATCAAGAGCTTCAAACAGAGAGAACTCTGAAAAAGTTTCAAGAAAAAGGTAAAAAAAAAAAACCTTCACCAATTAGAAGAAATTTCTTCTGATAGATCATTGATCTAAAAACAAGATCAATGATCTTGAATATAAAAAAAAAATAGTGCTTTGCACTTTTTATGAACCTTTGGTTCTCTGAGATACGAAAAACAAGAGAAACTTGTTTTCTTTGATCTAAATTAGATCAAGAAAGCAAACAGTGTTTTGCACTTCTTTTATGAACCTTTGGTTCTTGAATCTAAAAGATTCTCAAATTTAGAGTGCTTTGCACTTGCAAACTGCGCTGTTGCGCTCTTGGGAGAGCGCCACGTGTCAGCGTCTGAACCATTTGCGCTATGCGCTTTTGAAATAGAGCTTTGCTCTCTGAAATTGGCGCAACTCACCAGAGCGCGCCACGTGTCAGCAGCGCAAGCGCAGCGCACTAGCGCAGCGCACTGCGCTTGCATGACACGTGTCGACACTACAAGCGCTTGCGTTCTCTGATTGGCGCAAAGCGCCTCATAAATGCAAGACATTTCTTAAAGGGCCAGGCCCAAATCAAAGAGACCAAGCAGGCCTAATTAAATCGATGCTCTGCATCATTTATAAATGGGCAGAGCCCAAACAAAGCAGATGCTTTGCATCATTTATAAATGGGCAGAGCCCAAAACAAATTGATACTCTGCATCTTTTATGGGTAGAGCCCAAATAAAAATGCAATGCAAAAGCAAATAAAATGTTGAACATTTTCAATTGGACTTAGCCCAATTTTGGCCATAAGTCCTCAAATTAAATTGATTGAGCACGGCTGCTCTTTAAATCAATTTACGACCGGTTCTAGGGTACATCTCCGAACTCCTCTGACACTTCTCGTTGTAATCCTTCAACGACGTCAGAGAGGCGACGGGTCCCGACGACCACATATGAATACGGACTGCGGGGTCCTTAAACTCGTGGACCGAAACGTCCTTAAACTAATATCGGACCGAAACGTCCTTAAACTAATATTCATCCCAAAATGGGAACGTTGGACCGAAATGTCCTTAAACTAATATTCATCCCAAAATGGGAACGTTGGACCGAAATGTCCTTAAACTAATGATGGACTGAAATGTCCTTAAACTAATGACGGACCACCACGTCCCTAAACTGGAATACGGACCACCACGTCCCTAAACTGGCAATGGATCCCCATGTCCCTAAACTGGAACACGGACCACTACGTCCCTAAACTGGAACAATAGAGCCTCCAAATGCTCTTTTGTCGGATCTAAACGATCCCATTTAAGTTGATCTTAGCCCCAAACACGGCTAACGTATCCTTAAACATTCAAACAGACTACATATTCCCTAATCAACTTCGGTTCAAGGGTACATCTCCGAACTCCTCTGACACCTATCGTTGTAATCCATCAACAACGTCAGAGAGGTGACGAGTCCCGACGGCCATATATTAAATGGATCACCACGTTAAGTTGATCTTAGTCTCAAAACAGGACTAATGTTTCCTTAACGAACGTTTAAGTTGATCTTAGCCTCAATACGGCTAACGTATCCTTAAACTAAAAACACCAAACCCAAATCTAAGAAAGTACGGATTTGGACTAATCCAGGTTCTACGGGCGACGAAATAAATAGTCTCCGTATACAATCCACGGGCAATCACAAACAAAACAAACACACACGACACGAAGTGAAATTTTGGAGAAGGAGAAAGTTGCTACCGCGACGCGGTAGCGTAATTAACTGCAAGAGCTTGCGCCTGCAGGGAAGAGCGTCCCCACAATAAAAAACCCCTCACCATCAGGGGGAATCTGACGAAGTCTGCTAAATCGGCCGCATCCGTCTAAACCTCCAATACACGGTGCCATAAATCAACTTGGCATCTTCGGAGAGGTGGACGGGTAAAACCATATAGCATCTGCCCCGAATCTCAGGCAAGACGAAACCTACGTGGTCGCGTCTCTGTGTTCGGAGGGGAACAGAGACGAATATCAAAGTGGTCCCCAGGTTGTCCAGGAACCATCGAGATTTGGCTTCATTTTCTGATGGAGCCTTGGGAGGGAAGGTGTGATTCTTTCTTTGTTTGCGTCCCTGGATTGTATACAGGGATTGATGTGATATCACCTGTAGGGCAAAAGTTTCATTTTATATTTTTCTTTCCGCGGTGCTCTATCATTTCAGCTTTTATATCGCGAAGGTCGCGATTGCCCAATCATTTCGGCTATTTTTCACGGTGCCCAATCATTTCGGCTATTTATTTTATTTTTACTCGCTGCTTTTTATTGCGAGTTGCCCAATCATTTCGGCTATTTTGCATGCATACATTTTTACTTGCTGATTTTATTGCAAGTTGCCCCATCATTTCGGCTATTTTGTATGCATGTGTGGCTCTCTAGCTTTTTGCTGCAAGCCCGGAATTAGACACCGATTTTGGCATCAGCACCGCTACAACTGGGATATTGCCAGGAGCGAATAATCATTTGCCTTTGCCGATGTTGCACAAAGGTGGCTTAGCGAACAGGGTTAGGGTCCTGTCGACTAAGGCTTTTGACTTCATGAGCCGTAAGGGTCTTGATTGATGCGAAAAAGTTGTGTTTGTAGAATAACCGCAATCAATAATGGTGTCGCGTGTAGCTAGACCGAGATGAGTACGGGTCGTCCTCAGGGAAACGTTGAATCTTTTACTCTTACTTTAGATGTGTTGAAAAATAGAGGAGGGATAAAGAATTTTGTGGAAAGGTTTCTAGATCTACGTTAAGCACTAATGCAGAATATAGATCTAGATTATTTATGGATGAAGTTAATATAATAAGGGGGCTTGTAGGGTTCGTTAGGATTTAGTAGTTATGGATGATTAATTAAAAATTACTCTTTCTATCCATTAATAGATTTAAAACTAGAACGACAGTGATGCGTGTAGATTAGGGTTTCTGGAGGGAAAAGGAATCCTACTCTTAACCCCTATCTCGACACGGAACTCCGTTCATATCTAGCCTTTACCAAAACAATCATTAATCTAATCTCTAATCGCGGTCGCGGCTAACAATGAATTGGTAGCACGCCCGATTAGGATGTTAATGATTCTTTTGATAAAGTTTATAAACTTTATAGGACTTAAAAAGAGTTTAGAGATTTTTATCATTCATTAGCCTACCCTAATCCTACGAACCCTAACAAGCGGAGAATTACTCACGCATGTTGGGAGAAAAGAGATGGAGAGAAAATGCATAATTAAACTACGAAGAAATAGAATAAGAAAAAGAAAGCTACCTTTATTAATCAACAATATTCATTACACTTTGATTCCTTAGAAAATGATTACAAAGACTAGTTTGCTTATCGATCTCTTCCAAGGAGGTAGACGAACAGTTGATGATCAGCCTGGATGCATGAGCCGTCTTGGACTTCGTGATCTCGTCGGCTTGATAAATTTTCTAAGAGGCTCTCGGTCTTTATTTATAGCCCCAAAGGCCAGAAATTTAGTTTCCAAAATTGGAAGTTAACAGCAAAGATTCACCCCCAAAAAATGCAGATCCTAACTCCCCTTAACTGCCGCGGATCCGCGGCATAAAGGGGCTCATGCCGCGGATCCGCGGCCTGACGATCATATCCATTGATCAATTTTTAGGGGCTGGCTCGCAGTGACATTTGGCGATCCTTGGAACCTTCAGAATTTGGAAATTAATTCTTTTCTTCTGCCAGAATTGATTTCTTAATTTTGATTTCTTAATTAGGCAGGTTAGCTTTAACAACTTGATTTCCTTGATTTAAGCCCTGAAAATTCTGCACAACAACTTAAATAATATTTAGTAGACTTAGTTCTACTAGGATTAGGTCAATGATATTATTTGCATACATTTTCCTACCAAATGCTAATTATAATATATCAACACATGGAAAATAGTATTTTTACACATAAACCCTCATATGTATGATATATTATAATAAAGTCCTTTTTAAATATGGAAATGGTAGGAAAAATATAATAACAAATGTGCAGTTTTATCAACTGAACAAATACCCCCAAACTTATCTTTGATCGTCCCGAGCAAACTAGTTTATTCAAGAGAAGGAAAAGAAGGGAGAAAACTAAGCTCATTTTTGTAGGCAAACACGATTGCACTGAGCACGTGTAACAAGCCGTTAAACCTCTAGGTGTCCCTAGTAGGAGGAGTGTTGTGTCCTGAGGGTTTTCAGCGGATTACACCCACAAAATCCTATAACAAAAGAGATATGGTGAAATTTACATATAAAGATAAGAACCATAAAAGAAAGTCTTTGAAAATAAGAGTTTTCAACTACACTAGCTTTTCAGTTGTCATGAGCCCTATCTTAATAGTCATGAAAAAATGTTAGAAATCACATCATCTCTCAATAAAACATCGTCTTTATTCTTCATTCCTATCTTTCATCCAAACATTGATCATATACCCCTACGTGTGTGTAATGGACATCCCTACACTCAGAGAATTCAATTCAAGCTATCATACTCTTGTCCATCTACCTCAGTACTTTTTAACTTAATGAATATTTAGATTTGCTCACACATTTTCATGCGATCGTTAATACTTCTTGAGGTACTAACCGACCGATTACTCATGTGCTTGCTGATTCGGTGATAATATTTTCCTCGTCTTGCACCACCTAAGGCTTAGCAGTGACTCCCAGACCAGTTGGCCTTAGGGCACTAGGTGAAGTGGCACCCTCGCTATATTTTTTTATTGCTGCCTTGGCGATACAAAACCAGTGTTCATTTTTTTTCTTTTCACCATTTTTATATTTTCTTCATTTTTTTTTATTTCCTTCATACTTTGGCTTTTAGACAAGAGTATTTCAAGGTATCCTCTACTATCCCGAGTTTCAAGACGTGTGTAAGTGCATATAGTAGGGTATCAACATTCAAATGTTTGGCTTCCAGAATAGAAACTATTTTTCAGACTTATTTTTATGCTCAGATTAGTGACTTCCTTCATCTTACTAACCCTTGGGGCAACAGCTCATAACTACTTATTACTAGTTCGTTTAAGAAAACTTCTAATTTTCTTGGTTTTCTTAAACTATTCCTATCTTTCATATATAATTTTTCACTTTCTATTCTTTTATTATCAAAAAATTTTTAAAATTTTTTTTGAAAATGCTGTGCTTATGCAAAATATGATGCAAATTGATGTGTAAATAAGCACAAACCTCCCCCAAACCTGTTTACAGCACCGTCCTCATTGATGTCATCCGTTAAGCTCAAAAACCTGTAGACTTGGGAGGAAATTATTAATGGGGGCAGGAATATATGCAAGTGAAATCCTCCCCCAAACTTATTTCTTGGCTCACAATTTTGTAAAAATCATTTTCTTTCAAGAGCCAAAATATTCCCCCCCAAACTTGAGTCAAATAATGTTAAGCAATTAAAATCATTGGGGGGGAGGGTAAAGTTATTGGTCAGAGTAAAGCCTTACAAAGACCAAAAGTCAACACCAACCATTCAAAAATTTTATCGATGAAGCACCAAGATTGGTGGAAGAACATGTCACCTTTTGACAAGAAGAAGTGGGGAGGTGATAAGAGGTGTAATGGAAAAGGATTGCGTCTCAATTTGGAGAGACAACACAGTGATAGTGATGATGGATTACTCGCATTATCATGATTGTCCAAAAGAAGGGGTGGAGGTCCAATTTCTTCATCTTGGAGTTGGTTCATCTCAACACCCGTGTCTTGTAAAAATACGAGCTCATCAGCGAAAATTTCCTCAAATCTTTCGTCGATACCCCGAAGAATAATGTCATCAGAAAAAATGGGGTGATCGTCCGACTCTATAAAAAGTTCCTCATCAGTGTTAGATGTTGACCCGGACAACTCGGTGGAAGAGTTCGTGTCAAACAACGACATATGAAAAGAGTCAGAATTATGAGGTTGATCAAATTCGCTGCTGTCGACATCCATTAATTCGACAGAACACACATGAGCATAGGGTTCAGAGGATTCACTTCCCAACTTGTAAATGTTAAGCTCAATTGACTTCTTTCCAAAGGATAGGGTCATAGAGCCGTTTCTACAATTGATTACTGCGTTGGAAGTGGCCAAAAAGGGTCGATCGAGTATCACCGAGATTTGATTGTGTGGGTTTGCCACAGGTTGTGTATCTAAAACAATAAAGTCCACAGGGAATATGAATTCCCCGACTTTGATTAACACATCCTCTAGCTCACCCATAGGTTGGGTGATAGATCGATTGGCCATCTGAAGAGTGCAATGTGCAGGCTTTAACTCTCCGATCCCTAATTGCTCATAAACAGAATACGGAAGCAAGTTAACACTAGCATCTAAATCGAGTAGAGCACGATTGATATTTTTACCCCCAATAGAAATTGAAATTTTAGGACATCCGGGGTCCTTTCGTTTCTTGGGTAGTTGTTGTGTAAAATCAGTGCTCACATTACTCGCAAGGAAAACTTTTTTGGGTACTTGAACTTTTCTCTTCCTAGTGCACAAGTCCTTTAGGATTTTCGCATATGACGGAACTTGTTGAATAGCATCTAGGAAAGGAATGTTTATGTTAACTTGCTTAAAAATTTCCACAATCTTCTCCATTTGTGGACTTGGTCTGTTGCCCCTTAACCTGTTTGGATAAGGTGCTTTATCAATAAGGGTTTGGTCCAACATTGGAGAGGATTATGGGGACGGATTCTATCCCAAAACTGGAGTGGAATTGACTTAGATAGATTTAGCGAAATGGGCGAAGGGTTCGAGCCTTGGGGAAAACGGAGAATAGGTTCGGGTGAAGGTGGGAGACTAGACGAATTAGGGGAAGAAGAAGAAGCTGGGGTATCATTGGTGTCACTATCATCACACTGCTCACCCACTCGGTTATTCAGCACTTTTCCCGATCTCAACGTGGTAACAACACTCACATTATAACTTTGTGAGTGGCCAAGATTAGGTATGGGTTGAGATGGGAGTTTCCCTTTTTCTCTCGCACTCATTGCGGCATTTAACTGTGCGATTTGGTTTTCTATTGATTTAATACTCTCACCATGGGAGGCGGAGTTTTTCGTTAGGGTATCAATAGAAGACCTCATCTCAGCCGAAAATTGCATGGATTGTTTCATGAACATATCCAAAGTTTGTACAAGTGAGTTGTCAGTACCGGCCACTTGTGGTGTAGAAATGTTGGCCGGATTTTGGAAATTCTGTGACTGAAAGGGGGGCTGATTCTGTGGTTGTGGTTGCTGTGGAGAAGGTCTTTGATAATTGCTTTGTTGGTTTTGGTTCCAAGCAAAGTTAGGATGATTCCTCCATCCTTGATTGTACGTGGAAGAATAAGGGTCGTTTCTAGGTCGCTGCTGAAAAGCAGCATTAGCTTGAAACGATGCATTCATAGAACATTCTTCCGTTAAGTGTGAAGGATCCAAACAGCAACCACAGACGGTCTTAGGAAGCGTGACCTGATTTAGGGAGAATGATGAGAACTTGTTTTCGATAGCGTCGAGTTTCTACTGTATCGCTGCCATTTCGGCTTTTACTGCGATAGAAACATCGAGCTGGTGAATACCTCCCTTAGTTGAAGGTGGTTTTACGCTTTCCCACTGCAACGTGTGTTCTGCTAGATCTTACAGATATTTCCATGCTTCACCGTCATCTTTAGACATGAAATTGCATTGACACATTGTTTCAAGCATCTGCTTTGTCGCTGGATTAATGCCCTCATATATAATCCGACATAAATCCCATCTTTGTATTCCGTGATGGGGGCATTGGACAAGCAGATCTTTGAAACGTTCAAAGCACTTCCAAAATGGTTCATTGGGAAGCTGGGTGAACTGGTTGATCTCGCTCCTAATATGGGCAGTCTTATGGTTTGGGTAAAACTTCTTAAGAAATGCTATGACAAATTCATCCCAATTAGTGATAGAGTGTGCGGCAGTATTATAAAGCCATTTTTCTGCCAAGTCGCACAGTGTGAATGGGAGAAGACGTAAGCGCATAGCATCTAAAGTCAATTGTGAAGTACCCATCATTGCGCATACGTTTTCGAATTTGGTGATGAAAACGTATGCGTCTTCCGACTCAAGCCCGTGAAATTTGGGCAGCAGATTGATGTAGTGGGGTTTAATTTCGAAATTATCCCCGTTAGGTGGTGGAAGAGATAGATAAGTGGGAAGAGGACCACGGATAGGATGGCATCTCTCTTGGAGAGAGATGCGCGGTGGATTCTGCGCACCTACGGGCGGTGGCAGCGTGGTGTTATATTCTGATGGAGTGCCATCCATCTCGGTTGTGTGTGGTGGGGGAAAAGAAGATGAAGAAGTACCGACTTCGGTGTCGATAGCAGGAACGCGGACAAGACGGGCACTAGGATCCCGTGTCCAGCCGAGCATGCACTAAGCGGGTTTAGTGCAAGTGGCAGTGTGTGTGTGATTTTAAAATTGGTTTGTTTTGAAAAAAAGTGGGGCACAAGACAAATCACTCTAAAATGCACAAGAAACCCTAGAACTAAGGTCATCTAGGTCTAGTCTCTAGACCGCTCCTAGACTTCCAAAGGACAAGCCGCAGGATCAATCCTCTACCGCCTCCGTACTACCCTTGTAGCCAGATAAGTGCCAGGTAAGTGGGAAGGAACCACAGTAGTGGGCCTAATTAAAAACCACTAGCCTTTGACACACTTGCCTAGGCACTGCAAAAGTAATGCGGATAAACGATAGATTACCCACGACCTTTCTCTGTCCTTATTGAGCGCGACGGTCCTTAGAGTCTGGTCTAGATATTTTTTAAATTAATGAAGGGTTGATCTAGATGCTCGGTTTGTGATTTGTGGGGCTTAGGAAGGGTGATGAAATCCCTGCCTAATCTGGATTTTGGTCTTGCCCCTTAAAGTCCGTTTTAAAATATGCAAAACAAAACCAATCACAAAACTTTTGCAAAAAGATTTTTGAGCGGCGCTATTTTGCAAAGAATCCTGCAGAAGATAAATTTTATTGGATTTGAGAGGAGAGAGAAGGAGTTGAGAATCTTACCAGAGAGTTCTGTAGCCCTAATCCCTCTACCCTGCCGCGATTCCGCCGCCCCAAGGGTATTTTTGCCGCGGTTCCGCCGCGTGGTAGAAGGAACAGTTGATGAAAATTTTTCTCAAGCCCTCTGTGTTCCTCTGGATCTCGATGAATGTCTCTGTCTTCTGTTTTCCTCAATTCTGTGACTCCAGATCTCCTTACAAAAATTCACGCACAAATCGTTAAATATGCAATTTGCAGTTTTGTGTTAATAATGATATGACTCGTCTAAGAATCCAATACAAATAGTATAAATAAAAAATTACGCACGTATCCCCGGCAATGGCGCCATTTGATTGATGCGAAAAAGTTGTGTTTGTAGAATAACCGCAATCAATAACGGTGTCGTGTGCAGCTAGACCGAGATGAGTACGGGTCATCCTCAGAGAAACGTTGAATCTTTTACTCTTACTTTAGATGTGTTGAAAAATAGAGGAGGGATAAAGAATTTTGTGGAAAGGTTTCTAGATCTACGTTAAGCACTAATGCAGAATATAGATCTAGATTATTTATGGATGAAGTTAATATAATAAGGGGGCTTGTAGGGTTCGTTAGGATTTAGTAGTTATGGATGATTAATTAAAAATTACTCTTTCTATCCATTAATAGATTTAAAACTAGAACGACAGTGATGCGTGTAGATTAGGGTTTCTGGAGGGAAAAGGAATCCCACTCTTAACCCCTATCTCGACACGGAACTCCGTTCATATCTAGCCTTTACCAAAACAATCATTAATCTAATCTCTAATCGCGGTCGCGGCTAACAATGAATTGGTAGCGCGCCCGATTAGGGTGTTAATGATTCTTTTGATAAAGTTTATAAACTTTATAGGACTTAAAAAGAGTTTAGGGATTTTTATCATTCATTAGCCTACCCTAATCCTACGAACCCTAACAAGCGGAGAATTACTCGCGCACGTTGGGAGAAAAAGAGATGGAGAGAAAATGCATAATTAAACTACGAAGAAATAGAATAAGAAAAAGAAAGCTACCTTTATTAATCAACAATATTCATTACACTTTGATTCCTTAGAAAATGATTACAAAGACTAGTTTGCTTGTCGATCTCTTCCAAGGAGGTAGACGAACAATTGATGATCAGCCTGGATGCGTGAGCCGTCTTGGACTTCGTGATCTCGTCGGCTTGATAAATTTTCCAAGAGGCTATCGGTATTTATTTATAGCCCCAAAGGCCAGAAATTTAGTTTCCAAAATTGGAAGTTAACAGCAAAGATTTACCCCCAAAAAATGCAGATCCTAACTCCCCTTAACTGCCGCGGATCCGCGGCATAAAGGGGCTCATGCCGCGGATCCGCGGCCTGACGATCATATCCATTGATCAATTTTTAGGGGCTGGCTCGTAGTGACATTTGGCGATCCTTGGAACCTTCAGAATTTGGAAATTAATTCTTTTCTTCTGCCAGAATTGATTTCTTAATTTTGATTTCTTAATTAGGCAGGTTAGCTTTAACAACTTGATTTCCTTGATTTAAGCCCTGAAAATTCTGCACAACAACTTAAATAATATTTAGTAGACTTAGTTCTACTAGGATTAGGTCAATGATATTATTTGCATATATTTTCCTACCAAATGCTAATTATAATATATCAACACATGGAAAATATTATTTTTACACATAAACCCTCATATGTATAATATATTATAATAAAGACCTTTTTAAATATGGAAATGGTAGGAAAAATGTAATAACAAATGTGCAGTTTTATCAACTGAACAGGTCTCATAAAGGTATTTCTTCCTACGAGTCGTGAGGATCTCGTAAGTGCGTTTTCTCCTTAGGAGTCGTGAGGACTCCTAAGTTATGGCTTCTCGTAAGTCGTAAGGATCTTACAAGAGTATTTTCTCCTTTTAAGTCGAGAGGACTGACAAGGGCTGTTCACCATGTAAACATATCCCTAGTCACGGATGAGACTTTATTAGGGAAATGTTTATTCGCACCCGTGGATTGTATACAAGGGTCAGTATTGAGTCGCTTGTAGGGCAGCATTAGAGGTTGTGGTGGTCGCTTAAGAACAGGTTCAGATCCCTGTAGCTTAAGACTTTTGAATCTTATGAGCCGTGAGGGTCTCATAAGAGGGTTCTCCTTACGAGTCGTGAGGATCTCGCAAGTGTAATTTCTCCTTAGGAATCGTGGGGATCCCTAAGTGTATTGCTCCCTTGTGAGTCGTAAGGATCTCACGCAGGTGGTTTCTCCTCACAAGGTCGAGAGGACCTTGCAAGTGTCTTTTAACGAGATTGCGCCCTTTCGGGTTTTCACAAAACTCGCCGGTAGCCCTGCTGTTTTTACTCACGGAGCCCTTTCGGGTTTTCATCCGTGCCCTTTTTGCTTATGGACATACTGTTTTTCTTATTTTTTTATTCTTTTTTTTATTCTAACAAGGTTGCGCCTTTTCGGGTTTTTACAAAACTCGCCAGTAGCCCTGCTGTTTTTACTCACGGAGCCCTTTCGGGTTTTCATCCGTGCCCCTTTTGCTTATGGACATACCGTTTTCTTTTCTCTCTCTTTTTTTTATTCTTTTTTTATTAGTTTTGGGATACTGCAATCCACCGTAGTTTATCGACATCTCGGTCAACAGCTTCGGTCCGTTGTTAGTTTTAGGACGTTTCGGTCCGTCGTTAGTTTAAGGACGTTTTGGTCCGTTGTTAGTTTTAGGACATTTCGGTTCGTTATTAGTTTAAGGACGTTTCAGTCCATCTTTAGTTTAAGGACGTTTCGGTCCATTGTTAGTTTAAGGACGTTTCGGTCCGTTGTTAGTTTAAGAACGTTTCGGTCCGTTAGCCGGCTACTACTTATAGAGTTTGGGCTTAGGAAGATAGCGAGCGGACATTGTCGTCGTCATCCATCATTGACCTAGGCCGTGACTCGTCAGGCGTAGTATTTTTTCAGAAAGCGACCATTTATTGGCCTGAAAGGTCTTTCACCATGCATGTCCATGAGTAGATAGGCCCCACCCTGGTAGACCTTATCTATGATATACCGGCTTTCATAGTTCGGCTTGAATTCCTCCCGCTTGGCGCGATTAGGGATCATAGGTATTTTGACTACTAGCACGAGTTCGCCTTGGCGGAATGTCGTCGGCCTAGTCAATCTTTCGTATGAGCGCGTCATCTTTGCTTTATAAGCCTCCAGATTTTGTTGAGCTATGAGCCGGGTTTCATCAAGGGCATCGAGCTCCTCAAACCGAAGGTGAGCATTCTCTTCGTCCGTTAGCTCGTAGTGAACTGCCACTCGTAGAGAGGGTAACTCTATCTCGAGGGGGAGTACCGCCTCCGTACCAAACACCAATGTATACGGCGTCGTGTTAGTGGCTGTTTTGAACATAGTTTGATACGCCCAGAGAGCTTCATGCAGTCTCTCATGCCAGTCCTTCTTATTTCGGGACACCGTCTTTTTCACGATCTTTGTTAAGGTCTTGTTGAAAGCCTCAGCTAGACCGTTAGCTCGGTAATTACAGACTGAAGAGTATCTCCAGTCTATGTTATACTGTTGTGCGAAGCGGCTGATCTTGTAGCTTCTATAGGCTGGCCCGTTATTGGAGATGATCCGTTGTGAAGTTCCAAACCGATAAATGACGTGTGTCTTGAAGAAATGGAGGATATTCTCCGTCTTCACTTCCCTCAGCGGTACTGCTTCTGCCCATTTGGAGAAGTAATCAGTTGTCGCCAAAATGAATCGATATCCTCTGGACGACGCTGGTTTGATGGGGCCTATTATGTCAGTCCCTCACATTTCGAACGGCCAGCTAGCCACTGTTGAATGTAGTGGATTTGGATGTTGATGGATAAAGTCCCCGTGAATCTGGCACGAATGGCAGTGCTTTGCGTATTCGAGGCAGTCTTGGATCATCGTGAGCCAATAATAACCCATCCGTTTGATCTTCAGCTTCATCTTCGGGCCGGCTTGGTGAGAACCGCAGAGTCCGTCGTGAGTTTCTTGGACGACTCTCTTTGCCTCTTCAGGTCCCAGGTATCTTAGCCACAAAGAATCGAACGATCTCTTATACAGAGTATCATTAACAAAGGCGAAAGATAGAGCTCGCTTCATGAGCTGATGTTTCGAGGACGCATCATCAGGTGTTCGACGGGATTTGAAATAATCTATAAAGATTTCTCTCCAATCCGTAACCTTTTCCTGGTCTTTTATTTGCAGAGTCATTTACTCGATCGCTCCCTTTTCTTCGGACGATTTCGGCGATAGTTCTGCTGGTGCGAGAACCTGACGGCTTCGCACAACGATCCTCACGTCATCGAGGTTTTTGTCAGCCAGTTCTTTAGCGAGCTTGGCTAACGCATCCGCTTTGTTATTTTTCGCACGCGGTATGTTTTCCAAGGTGTAGGAAGGAATTTGAGTCAGCAGTCGCTGTACTCTCTCGCCGTACTTCACCAGCTCTGGTTTGCACATTTGGTAGTCGCCATTTATTTGACTAACGACCAGCTGGAAGTCTCCATATATGAGGAGGTTTTCAATTCCCATGTCGATAGCGATCTCAAGACCTGCTATCAAAGCATCGTATTCGGCTTCATTGTTTGTCCTCGGCTCTATTAAGGAGAAGGCAAAGCGCATTATCCCTCCTTGTGGAGTTACGAAGATGAGGCCTACCCCTGATTTGATTATGGGCGTATTCCCCACCGAATACAGAGACGCGACCGCGTAGGTCCGTCTTGCCTGAAATTCGGGGCAGATGCTAATTGGTGCTATCCGTCCACCTCTCCGAAGATGCCAAGTTGATTTATGGCACCATGTATCGAAGGTTTAAACGGATGCGGCCGATGTAGCAGACTTCGTCAGATTCTCCCTCATTTGAGGGGTTTTTGATTGTGGGGACGCTCTTCCCGACAGGCGCAAGCCCTGCAGTTAATTATGCTACCGCATCTCGGTAACAACTTTCTCCTTCTCCAGATGGTCACTTCGTGTTGTGGGTGTTTGTTTTGTGTTTGGTTGCCCGTGGATTGTATACGGAGACTAAGTTATGTTGTCGCCCGTAGGGCGTGGACTAGTCCAAATCCGTATCTTTCTTAGATTTGGGTTTTGGGGGTTTGGGTTTAAGGATACGTTAGTTTCATTTGAGACTAAGATCGACTTAAACGTTCGTTAAGGATACGTTAGTCTTACTTTAGACTAAGATCAACTTAACGGGATCGTTTAGATCCAACAAAAAAGAAATTTGGGCTCTATTGTTTAGTTTAGTGACATTGCGGTCGATAATTAGTTTAAGGACATTTCGGTCCATTGGTAGTTTAAGGACATCTCGGTCCAATGTTAGTTTAAAGACATCGCGGTCGAGATTAAGGACATCATAGTCCGTGAGTTTAAGGACCTCACAGTCCGATGTTAGTTTAAAGACATCACGGTCGAGGTTAAGTACATCATAGTCCATGAGTTTAAGGACTTCACAGTCCGATGTTAGTTTTAAGACATCACGGTCGAGGTTAAGGACATCATAGTCCATGAGTTTAAGGACTCCACAGTCCAATGTTAGTTTTAAGACATCACGGTCGAGATTAAGGACATCATAGTTCATGAGTTTAAGGACCCCACAGTCCGTAGTAATGTGTGGTTGTCGGGACCCGTCACCTCTCTGACGACGTTGAAGGATTACAACGACAGATATCACAGGAGTAAAGAGATGTACCCTCGAACCGGGTGTAAATTGATTGGAAGAGCAGATGGGCTTAGTTCAATTTAAGTTGAGGATTTATGGCTAAAATTGGGCTAAGTCCAGTAAAAAATGTTTAACATTTTATTTCTGTTCTGCCTGTTAGGCCTTTATCTGGGCTCTGCCCTTTTAATAATGCCAAGCATTAGGCTCTGACATTTTTTGTCTTATATTGAATGCATAGCATTTATCAGAACAAAGTATGTTCTGACAGCGCGCCACGTGGCGCACTAGGCGTTTTGCGCCAGTCAAAGAGCGCATTGCGCTTCTGTCGGTTAGCGCACACGAGGAGGACACGTGTTGCTTAGCGCTAAGCGCTAGTTTGTTAGCGCACTGCGCTTTTAATTTATAGCGCGCTGAGCTTGTTTATGGGTGTGCCAGCGAGTGACACGTGGCGCGCTTGGTGCTGAGCGCCAACCCAAGAGCGCAGTGCGCTGTTTTCAGGAGCGCAAAGCGCAGATCGTGTCTATGGTTGACACGTGGCATGTTTTGGCACTGAGCGCCGATCCAAGGAGCGCAAGGGCGCAGTTCATGAGTGCAAGGTAATTTTCAGTAGCGCAAAGCGCATCTGATCAACTTTAAGATCAAAGAACAAGTTTATGTTCTTCTGAAAGGAGGCTTTGCCTCAAGAGTCAAGAACAAAGTTCTTATTCTTATTAAAGGCTCTGCCTTTATAGATCAAAAGATCTGTGAATGGAGTAAAATACTTCTTTTTTATATTTTTCTGATTAGATTTTCTGATCTTTTTCTTTTTATCAAAGACCTTGGTCTTTTTTATAGATCTAAGATCTTTTTAGAAGATGTTTCTTCTTTTTATGAGATGATTTCATCTCTATTGTTCAAGAATTAATTCTTTACCTTTAAAGATGAAGAAATGATCTTCTTTCTTCTAAAGGCTTGCCTTTCTTTCTCTTTGAGTTTTTTCTCAAAATTTGCAGAGGGTTTTCTCTATTTGAGACTTAAAGTCTTGGGGCCTTTATATAGGGCCAATTGATTTGTTAAATCAGTTTAAGAGATCTTTCTCTAATTGATTTGGGAATATTTCCCACCGTTGGATCTTTGATCCTAAGGCTTCTGTTTTACAGAAGATAATCTTCTTGTTTCAATAAGATTGAAAAATCTTTCCATAACAGAATTTTAATTCTGATTAATAATTTATTATTATTAGATCTTTTGATCTAACGGTGGGGAATTCTTTTAATTCCAGCGCTGGCGCACTTGGTGCTAGCGCACCTACGCTTAACACGTGGAGCGCAGCGCAACTGCGCTAGCGCACCTGTGTTTGACACGTGGCGCGCAGCGTAGAGCGCTGGATCTGAAGCGTTGCTTCAACTTTTAAATTTTGAATTTTGAAATAGAGCTTTGCTATGATTGGGGGTGCGCTGCCTAGGGCGTAGCGCTCCTGGCGCTGGCGTGTCTGCTTTTGACACGTGGCGCGCAACGCGCAGCGCACGGGATCTGAAGCGTTACTTCAACTTTTGAATTTTGAAATTCAAAACAGAGATTTGCTCTGATTGGGGGAAACAAATGCCCCCCACCGTTGCGCTCACGTGGCGCACACGTGAGTGCAGCGGTGGCAACATCTGAGCCTTTGGATCAACTCAGAAGTTGAAGAGGCGGTTCAACGCCTATAAATAGGACCTTTTGGTCCTCAGATGATTTCCATCTCTTCTTAAGAATTTTATTCAGAGCTTTGCTCTTTTGTTCAAGAACTTTCAAGAGTTAAAACTCTACTAAATTTAGGTAAAATTAAATTAAATTAATTTTAATAAATTAGGGTTTTTACCCATTAACAGAGCCTTGCTCTTCATAGATCTCTGATCTAAAGAAAATCCCTTTAGGGTTTCATAAACAGAGCCTTGCTCTCATGATCCCATAGATCTAAACAGATCTTTTCTTAGGGTTTCTTAGCCCATGAGTCAGAGCTCTGTTCTTTCGATAACATGTAGATCTTTTGATCTTTTGATGAAGAACTCTTAAGAGTTTTTTCATGGATCTTTAAGATCCCAGAATTTTAATTCTCAAGAATTAATTTTCATTAATCCTTGATGGATTTTCCATCATCATTACAGAGCTAGGCTCTTTAAGGAATTTTATTCCCTCGTGACCAGAGCTTGACAAGTGTCACTCTGTTATAGAGCTTTCTCTGAAAGAGAGATTTTCTCCTTCTCCCGAGGGATTTCTCATTCAATGAGAATATTCTCTGAGGATTTTCTCATTAATGGACAGTCTCATCCAATGATGATGCTGTTTTATTAATTGATGCATTGTCATCTGGATTTTGTTGGTCCACCTTTGGTCCCCTTTCCACTGCATTGCAGTGTGGTACAAATTTTAAAGTGTTGCTCAGAACTTTAAGATTAAATTATAGTACTGATAATTGAATTCTGTTCTTTTTCGCAGGCGACATGTCTTCTGATCTTTCTTTCCCATTTTTTCGTTTAGAGGGAGGATTCCCTGAGGCACCGGTGGACCGAGAGGTTCTTGCGTTCATTAAAGACTACGACCTGGAATACAAAAACCTTCACCTGTGGGGTAGGTGGTACGACCAAATTATCAAAGGTCGCCGAAGCTTCTCTTGTGCGACGCCGTCAGAGCCGATCTCATCGATCTCGTATGCAGATGTACCCTCGGTGAACTATGCCGTGGAGGTCGTTAATTGGACTTCGGAGGGTCTTCTTCAACCTTCGATTGCTGCTATACCCATGCAGTTGCCGGCAGCTTTGGATACTTTGGGGCGGCGCATATGCCAGGGCGAGTCGCGCCCTTAGGGACAACCCTACAACATCGAGTTGACCCCTCGACATTCGGTCGGGTATTTGCAGCGGGCCAGGTTCATTTTGTCAGCGAAGAAGGCGCACCTACTGAAGATCGGTCTATACCCTGTGGTTTACGCCTCGCTGTTCCAGTATTCTGCTCCTCCGACATGGTGGATTAAGGCATTTTTGGAGCAATGGAACATTCCAACCCACACCTTTATTCTACTGGACAGAGAAGTCTCCATCTCCTTAGAAGAATTTGCTGAGATTTCCGATTTGCCGGTTAGGGGGGAACACTACGAGGAGCTGCTTCCTCAGGACGAATACGTTTTCACCACCAAGCCAGTGGTGATGGGCCTAACACCGGAGAACGCCATTCAGCACCAGTTTCTGAGTCTGATAAAAGTGCTGAATATGTACGAGAGACTCTTCTTGGAATCTAGCGGCAGGGGGGTTAGTTTCACAGACTTTATTGCCCGGTTTCTTCGCCCGGAGATTCTATCGCAACGAGGCGAAAAATTTGCCAAGCTCGACGATCCCTTCGGCTTTGGCTTGGACCGTCGACCAGTGTTGGAAGATGAACAGAAGGGCTTTTATCTCCCCGATGCCACGACCATCCCTCTGTCAGAAATCGCCGCTCCGGGCATCGACGAGGAGACTTTCTTCCTCGGGTTTCTGGGGTTGTGGTTGTGCTGGTTCACGCTCCCCATGCACCCTCGCTATATGAGGCCGTCCGTTTTCTACCCAGCACATCGAATGGTGGCTGGCATACAAGTGGCTATCGGGATCGCCGGGTTGGCCCACCTGTACCATGGTCTTAGCGTGGCGGCGGATACAACGGAACCGGGGGTGCAAGCTGCTAACTTCCCGATGCACTACTTTACTTCATGGATGGAAATGCACGTGCTCGGGGTATTTGGTATTCATAAAAGACCCTCGTTTTTCGAGAAGTGCAAATTTTCCATAATTATACGGCTAGTTAATGCTTCCATCGTGAATCCGTCTCAGCGGGAAGCTAGGGGGTTGCTTCTTCGTCCGCGCACGGTCGGAGATGGTATGTCTTTTACGGACAAAGTCCTGACGATCGGCCATGAAACCTCCAAGACGGTGCTGGCACTGCGCGACACTTTTAAGGACGGGGCCTCCATATTGAAAGCCCGGGAGATTCTTCACATGTACTCCATTAGGCCGGGCTTCCTCGTATTCAGGCAAAATGATGCGGCGCTTTTTAAGAGATACAACCCCCATCATTTTGCCCAGCAGCTGAGCTATAAGCAGGGGGTTCCACTGGAAGCATTTTTGGAAGAACCTGCTGCCACCAAAGAGGGAATACGGGGTGTGCTACATCATTTCATGCGCTTGAATACGGGCTCCCACTTCTTCATTAGCGAGCCGAGTTGCATTCTAAGGGCCTTTAACGTATACGGGGCTTGGTATCAATACGCAACGGGCGCTGTCATCAGGGAAGAGAGGCGGCTGCTGCTCGACCGCAAGAGTGCGTCCCCCGCCAGCGATCGCAACGTTCCCTTGAACGACGGATCGTTGTCCCTCCTCCGCTAAGAGGAGATGCTGCAGTTGAGCCTCCACGTGTGCTAAGCCCCACGCGTGGATTGCCCCGTGATTCTGTGGAGACGGTGGACGTACCCTCGGTGCCCCGCGCTCCTGTGGAGACGGTAATCGTAGCTTCACCCGAATCTGGTGTAGGCTCAGATATCGGGACCCGCCGTCCCAAAGTGCCCGCGAAGCGCAAGCTGGTTTTGGCTGCGACCGGAGTTCGCGCGCAGAAGAGGAAGAAGAAGTCAATCCTCTCTGCTGATGTTGTATTTAGTCAGGAACCTCATGCTCCTTACAGCGAGGGCTTGAGTGAGTACGGGACCAACGACGGCCTATTTATGCCGCCAGATGACACTGATCTGGCGGCTGCCATCGCAGCTTCCGAGCGATTGGCAAGACGCGAAGAGGGGTTGGCTAGACTTGCGCGATCAGGTAACCATTAGTTGTATTTTTCGCTATTACATCATACCTCTATCATTGTTTTTTGATTAACGCTTTTCCTTCTTTAATAGGCATTTCTACCGAAGAAGCCCTCACTGCTTCTCTCAAGACTTTTGAGGAGGAGGAACGACTTCGAGCCTCCTTAGGCCTTGGTACATTTTGGTTCGCTATGTTTCTGCTTCCGTTTCTCATGAGTAATCTGACCTTCTCTTTGTCTTAATGTAGGGACTACAAGGCCTACCCCGCAAGCTGATGCGGAAATTCTCCCCGGGCTAATTACCGAAGTCCCGGCCTCTTCGGCATTGCCGCCAGAGGCCTTACTTAAAAAACCGATGATGGAAGCCTTGACGGCTCTGGAGGTAACCCTGAATGCGGACGACGACGCCTTGCTGAAGGAGGCTTCTAAAAGGTATGTTATGACGGCCCGGGAGGAAAGGAAGCGCTTGAGGCACGCAGCAAGGGAGCGTAGTACTGCTTTGGCTGCGGGAGCAGGTTCAAGCACTGTTACTCCCGCTGCTACTCCTTCAGAGGAGTTCCCGGTTGCCTTGTCTACTGCTCACAGACGGACGACACGCGCGGCTCGGGAAGCCAACGGTAAATCAACTCCAGGTAATATGCCTTGAGGCTCTGTTGTCAAAGTTTTAAGCTATTGGTTCTTATATATCTTATCTTTGCAGAGCCGAGTCTTCCTGAAGAGGTGGCAGCGACCGTTGAGCCTAAGGGAGTGGTGGAGGAGGTAGCTGCTATTCCCGAACCTGGGGCGGCGGCAGGTGACGTGGTCGCAACTGCCGGGCTCGAGGTAATGGCCGATGAGACGGCTACCACGGCAGAGCCTAAAGCGGCGGTGAATGAGACGGTTACAATTACTGAGCCCGAGGTGGTGGCGAGTGAAACGGGTACAATTGCTGGGTTCGAGGTGGCTGCTCTTTCTTAAGAGTCGGGCACCGCTCCGATCATCGCCCTTCCCGCCTATGGTTCTTTGTCATCTCAGGCATTGCAAGTGTGATGACGGCTCCCGTGGAGTCAGGGGACGAGGCGACGGGAGGTGAGACCACCCCGATGGAGGAGGGAGACGCCACCGTTGTATCAAGTGACGCCCTCATCACGGCTCCGGCTGGCGACTCATCAGGTAAATTTTAGGTCACCGCCCTTCTTTTTATTCTGCAATCTTTCCTAATAAGTTTTATCTTGTTTCTAATGCAGGTGCGGCTAGCGCTGATCTCGAGCTACTCGAGACAGCGCCGTCAGTTACCGCCCTGACGGTGGCCACCTCTCTACCTTCTCTCGCACCGTCGCAAATGCTGGAAGGTATGGATTTGTAACCCATTAGTTTTATCTCTCGGCCATATAATTCATGTACTGACGTTGCGTTATCGCGTTTTTGCAGGAGTCTTTTTTGACCGCCTGTACCAGATGCTGCATCCCCACTTCTCTTTCCCGTCGGAGATTGCTTCATTCAGTGGCGCTGGTGAATACAGCTTTCAATTAATGCTCTTTCTTTTACCGATAATGAAATTATCTCTGATTCTTCTTTTCCTTGGTTGCAGTGCTACAGATTGAAAGAGGGGATGAGAGATCAGTTGTGCCACCGGTCCTCCCGGCTTTGCCACCTGCTGCAGCTGGTATAGTAAATTCCATTGTTCATGAATCTCTTATATTTCTAGATCCGTCATCTGATTATGACTTGTTTTGCAGCGGTCAGTTCGACTCTGGCCTCTTTCGAATCTCGCATTATGATGCCGGCATGCCCTTTCTCCAGACGTCCATCCTCAAAGGGTGCTGTGACGAGTCTGCGCATGTTGAGCGAATACGTCGAGGAGCTTAACGCGGAAGCTCCTACATCCACTGCAGATTTCGCTTCCGAGGTCAATCCGATGCTGGCGACGCTTGTAAATTTCCATAATGAAGGTGTCATCGAGTCTTGGGTTAGTCACTGCAGGAACATCGAGGCCTGTCTGCATCAGCTTGAACTTATGCGTCTTGCCCCTGAGACTCAGGCTTTAAACTCCCAGCGGGCTGTATGGGTCGAGCAGAGTGCGTCCTTCCTCCGCCATTTCGAACAAGAAGCAACCTTGAGGCGAAAGGAATGCGAGGAGGCTTCCGCTGAGTCTATCCAGTTGCGTGCCCAGGTCGAAGCGAATGTCGCACAACTGAGAGCCGTCTTTGACACCTTGCAGCAATGTATCTCGGACAGGCTTGTATTGAGACAGAAGCTTGACTCTATCGAGCGGGTTACGCAGAGTCGCGAAGCTGCCCAACGGAAAATTGATGAGAAGATTTCATCATGCTTGCAGCAAAGGACTTGAATCGAAGCGGAGCTAGCCGTGGTGGCTGATCATGAGAAGGCACTGAAAGAAATGCGAGAGCAGCTCGCGGACTTGTTGAAAACGCTTCCTTCTCAGTAGCTACCTTTGTATCAATCATACACTTGCAATCTCTGAATAATATGTATCTATTCTTTATTCCTTTATATGATGTATCTTGTATTCAGTTGAGTTCATGAATAAAGACATTCTTTTCGTTATACTGTTGCTTTCTTCTCCTTGCTGTGTTGTTTCCATGTGATTTTAGAAAGTGCGATCTGTAGATAGCATATAGCTATCAATCTTGGATTCTTTGTAGAGTGGTGATGGCTTAGAAAATAGGGTTAGGACCTGTCACCTAAGACTTTTCAACTTTATGAGCCGTGAGGGTCTCATAAAGAATTTTCTCCCTACCGGTCGAGCGAATCCCGTAGATGTAATTTCTCCTTAAGAATCGTGAGGATTCCTAAGTGCGTTTTCTCTTGAAAGTCGTAAGGATCTCACAAGAGAATCTACTCCCTTACGAGTCATGAGGACCCGCAAGTGATGGGTGAAGTTGTCCTTATCCGCATTTCACGGAGTTAGGGGTCGCTCTGGATGCTTTCCACGGGTTCACTGCCGTGTTTGGCGAGGACCAGGCTCCATTCTGGACGTTTTCTAGGATACCGTAGTTTAAAGACGTCGCGGTCGAGGTTAAGGACTCATAGTCCATGGATTTAAGGACTCCACAGTCCGTCGTTAGTTTTAAGACATCATGGTCGAGGTTAAGGACATCATAGTCCATGAGTTTAAGGACCTCACATTCCAATGTTAGTTTTAAGACATTACGGTCGAGATTAAGGACATCATAGTCCATGAGTTTAAGGACCTCACAGTCCGACGTTAGTTTTAAGACATCACGGTCGAGGTTAAGAACATCATAGTCCATGAGTTTAAGGACCTCATAGTTCGACGTTAGTTTTAAGATATCGCGGTCGAGGTTAAGGACATCATAGTCCATGGGTTTAAGGACCCCACAGTCCGTGAAATGTGTGGTTGTCGGGACCCGCCACCTCTTTGAAGTCGTTGAGGAATTACAACGACAAATATCAAAGGAGTGAAGAGATGTACCCTTGAACCAAGGTAAAATTAGTTTAAGGACATTACGGTCCATTGTTAGTTTTAAGACATCACGGTCAAGGTTAAGGACATCATAGTCCGTGAGTTTAAGGACTTCACAGTCCGATGTTAGTTTTAAGACATCACGGTCGAGATTAAGGACATCATAGTCCGTGGATTTAAGGACTCCACAGTCCGATGTTTGCTCTGGATGCTTCCCACGGGTTCACTGCCATGTTTGGCGAGGACCAGGCTCCGCTCTAGATGCTTCACACGGGATCATTGCCGTGCTCTGCGAGGACCAGGATCCGCTCTGGACATTTTCCACGGGTCAGAAGTGACATAATCCGCGTTCCACGTAGCCAGGAATTTTGCTCTAGATGCTTCCTACGGGTTCACTGCCGTGTTCGGCGAGGACTAGGCTCCGCTCTGGATGCTTCATACGGGTTCACTGCCGTGCTCTGCGAGGACCAGGATCTGCTCTGGACGTTTTCCATGGGGTCAGAAGTGACATAATCCGTGTTCCACATAGCCAGGAATTTTGCTCTAGATGCTTCCCACGGGTTCACTGCCGTGTTCGGCGAGGACCAGGCTCCGCTCTGGATGCTTCACACGGGTTCACTGCCGTGCTCTGCGAGGACCAGGATCCGCTCTGGACGTTTTACATGGGGTCAGAAGGGACATAATCCGCGTTCCACGTAGCCAGAAATTTTGCTCTAGATGCTTCCTACGGGTTCACTGCCGTGTTCGGCGAGGACTAGGCTCCGCTCTGGATGCTTCACACGGGTTCACTTCCGTGCTCTGCGAGGACCAGGATCCGCTCTGGACGTTTTCCATGGGGTCAGAAGTGACATAATCCGCGTTCCACGTAGCCAGGAATTTTGCTCTAGATGCTTCCCACGGGTTCACTACCGTGTTCGGCGAGGACTAGGCTCCGCTCTGGATGCTTCATACAGGTTCACTGCCGTGCTCTGCGAGGACCAGGATCCGCTCTGGACGTTTCCCACGGGGTCAGAAGTAACATAATCCGCGTTCCACGTAGCCAGGAATTTTGCTCTAGATGCTTCCCACTGGTTCACTGCCGTGTTCGGCGAGGACTAGGCTCCATTCTGGATGCTTCACACGGGTTCACTTCCATGCTCTGCGAGGACCAGGATCCGCTCTGGACGTTTTCCACGGGGTCAGAAGTGACATAATCCGCGTTCCACGTAGCCAGGAATTTTGCTCTAGATGCTTCCCATGGGTTCACTGCCGTGTTCGGCGAGGACTAGGCTCCGCTCTGGATGCTTCACACGGGTTCACTGCCGTGCTCTGCGAGGACCAAGATCCACTCTGGAAATTTTCCATGGGGTCAGAAGTGACATACTCCGCGTTCCACATAGCCAGGAATTTTGCTCTAGATGCTTCCCACGGGTTCACTGCCCTGTTCGGCGAGGACTAGGCTCCGCTCTGGATGCTTCACACGGGTTCACTGCCGTGCTCTACGAGGCCCAGGATCCGCTCTGGACGTTTCCCACGGGGTCAGAAGTGACATGATCCGCGTTCCACGTGACCAGGAAGGGTCGACTTTATCCGCATTTCACGGAGTTGGAGTTTGACTCTCGGTCATCTGTACACCGCCGAGTCATGGAACTGGGAGTTGCCGTTGTTCCGCTTTGCTTGATGTTGTGTCCGTTGTAATAAGACGAATGTTGAGATGATCTTTAGGCTGTTTATGAGCCATTGAGATTTGGCCTCTCCTTCTGATGAAGCTTGGGGAGGAAGGGTGTGATTCCCTCTTTGTTTGTGCCCCTGGATTGTATACAGGGATTGACATGATATCACCTGTAGGGCATAAATTTCATTCATTCATCATTTTTTATTTCTTTCCGCGATGCTCTATCATTTCAGCTTTTATATCGCGAAGGTCGCGATTGCCCCATCATTTCGGCTATTTTACGTGGTGCCTAATCATTTCGGCTATTTATTTTATTTTTACTCGCTGCTTTTTATTACGAGTTGCCCAATCATTTCGGCTATTTTGCATGCATATATTTTTACTTGCTGATTTTTTTTGCAAGTTGCCCCATTATTTCGGTTATTTCGTATGCATGTGTGGCTCTCTGGCTTTTTGCTACAAGCTCGGAATTAGACACCAATTTCGGCATCAGCACCGCTACTACTGGAATATGGCCAGGAGAGAATCATCATTTGCCTCTGTTGATGTCGAACTAGGGTGGCTTAGTAGACAGGGTTAGGATCCTGTCGACTATAGCTTTTGACTTCATGAGCCGTAAGGGTCTCATGAAGGTATTTCTTCCTACAAGTTAAGAAGATCTCGTAGGTGTGTTTTCTCCTTAGGAATTGTGAGGACTCCTAAGTGTATGTTCTCTTATTAGTCGTAAGGATCTTACAAGAGAGTTTTCCCCTTATAAGTCGAGAGGACTCACAAGGGTTGCTCACCGTGCGAACATATCCCTAATCACGGATGGGACTTGGTTAGGGAAATGTTTGTTCGCGTCCGTGGATTGTATACAAGGGTCAGCACTGAGCCGCTTGTAGGACAGTATCGAAGGTTGCGGGGCTGCTTAAGAACAGGTTCAGATCCCTGTAGCTTAAGACTTTCAAATCTTATGAGCCGTGAGGGTCCCATAAGAGGGTTCTCCTTACGAGTCGTGAGGATCTTGCAAGTGTGTTTCTCCTTAGGAATCATAGGGATCCCTAAGTGTGTTGCTCCCTAGTGAGTCGTAAGGATCTCACGCAGGTGGTTTCTCATTACAAGGTCAAGAGGACCCTGCAAGTGTCTTTTAACGAGGTTGCGCCCTTTCGGGTTTTCACAAACACCCGCCGGTAGCCCTGCTGTTTTTACTCACGGAGCCCTTTCGGTTTTTCATCCGTGCCTACTTTGCTTATGGACATACCGTTTTCCCCCTTTTTTTTATTCTTTCTCTTCTTTTTTTTTTCAAACGAGATTGCGCCCTTTCGGGTTTTCACAAGACTCGCCGGTAGCCCTGCTGTTTTTACTCACGGAGCTTTTTGGGTTTTCATCCGTTCCCACTTTGCTTATGGACGTACCGTTTTCCTCTTTTTTTAATTATTTTTAATTATTTTTTTTATCAGCTTTGGGATGCTGCAATTCACCGTAGTTTATCGACATCTCAGTCAACAGCTAGTTTTAGGACATAGTGGTCCGTCGTTAGTTTAAGGACGTTTCGGTCCGCTGTTAGTTTAAGGACATTTCGGTCCATTGTAAAGTAAGCCGGTTACTACTTATAGAGTTTGGGCTTAGGAAGATAGCGAGTGGACATAGTCGTTTTCATCTATCATTGACCTAGGCCGTGACTCGTTAGGCGTAGTATTTCTTCAGGAAGCGACCGTTTATTGGCCTGAAAGGTCTTTCACCATGCATATCCATGAGTAGATAGGCTCCACCCTGGTAGACCTTGTCTATGATGTACGGGCCTTCATAATTCGGCTTAAATTTTCCTCGTTTAGCACGATTGGGGATCATAGGTCTTTTGACCACTACCACGAGTTCGCCTTGGTAGAATGTCCTTGGCCTGGTCAATCTTTCATATGAGCGCGTCATCTTTGCTTTATAAGCCTCTAAATTTTGTTGCGCTATGAGCCGGGTTTCATCAAGGGCATCGAGCTCCTCGAGGCGAAGGTGAGCGTTCTCTTCGTCCGTTAGTTCATAATGGACTGCCACTCGTAGAGAGGGTAGCTCTATCTCGAGGGGGAGTACTGCTTCTGTACCGAATACCAATGCGTAAGGAGTTGTGTTCGTGGCCGTTTTGAACGTAGTTCGATATGCCCAGAGAGCTTCCTGCAGTCTCTCGTGCCAGTCCTTCTTATTTCGGGACACCGTCTTTTTCACGATCTTCGTCAAGGTCTTATTGAAAGCCTCCGCTAGACCGTTGGCTCAGGGATTATAAACTGAGGAGTATCTCCAGTCTATGTTGTACTGTTGTGCGAAGCGGCTGATCTTGTGGCTTCTGTAGGCTGGTCCGTTATCGGAGATGATCCGTCGCCGAGTTCCAAACCGATAAATAATGTGCGTCTTGAAGAAGTGGAGGATATTCTCCGTCTTCATTTCCCTCAGCGGTACTGCTTTTGCCCATTTGGAGAAGTAATTAGTTGTCGCTAAAATGAAACAATATCCTATGGATGATGTCGGTTCGATGGGGTCGATTATGTCAGTTCCCCACATTTCGAACGGCCAGCTAGCCACCGTTGGATGTAGTAGATTCGGATGCTGATGGATAAAGTCCCCATGAATCTGGCATGAGTGGCATTGCTTCGCATACTCGAGGCATTCCTGGATCATCATGGGCCAATAATAACCCATTCGTTTGATCTTCAATTTCATCTTCGGGCCTGCTTGGTGAGAACCGCAGAGTCCGTCGTGAACTTCTTGGACGACTCTTTTCGCCTCTTCGGGTCCCAGGCATCTCAACCACTGAGAATCAAACGACCTCTTGTACAGAGTATTATTGACGAAGGCGAAAGATAGGGCTCGCTTCATGAGCTGATGTTTTGAAGACGTATCTTCAGGCGTTCGACGGGATTTGAAGTAATCTATAAAGACTTCTCTCCAGTCCTCAACCATTTCTTGGTCTTTTATTTGCAGGGCCGTCTGCTCGGTCGCTGTTCAGACCATAATATTGCATTTATCATTCCCCTATTCTTATCCTTTTTATAAATAAACAGGTACTCTTGACGCACGTTTGTTGCATATTACAGGATACAGGTTTCTGGAGCAACTACAGTGAAAAAGACACAAAACAGCAGAAAAGGGACTTTTTACCAACAAGTAGACGGATCCTAGTCAAGCCTAGTCGAAGAACAGTGCAAGGTCCAAAAAGTCAAGTGAAACGGTTAAAAAGCCCAATACAAGTCTTCACTAAAAATCTGGAGAAGATCCAGAAGTCCAACAGAGAAAAGAAGAGTAAAAACAGAAGCCCAAAGAGCCAAGGAAAAAGCCCCAAAAATAACAAAGCCCAATTCCCTAGTTTGGCCGCGGATCCGCGGCCAAACCCAGCCTGGAGCCGCGGATCCGCGGCCATCAAGCGCCCGTGTCGGTGGAAAATCTCTGGGTTGTTGCGTCGGTGCAGATGTTAGGATTTAACGTGGGCAAATCTGTAATTTTGCATGTGCGAGAGTCTGTAGCCCTAGGTTTCCTATTTTCCTATAAATTGTAATCTTAGATCTAAAAATTGTATGCCTCTTTTCAATAAATAAAATTCAGAAATTCTGGAAGTGACATTCAGATCTGTTCTTTATCGCTTGGAGGGAGCCATCACCATTAGTAAGTGTTTTTCTTTTATTCTTTTAATGTTATTTCATCCCCTAATGAGCGAGTAGTCTCCTCGCTTGTTAGGGTTAGCCTTAGGGAAAGGGTTGAGAGATGGGATCTCTCACCCCTTTCAATGCCATATTAAACTAACCCATTAAGAACTCCATGCATGCGCGCACAACCGCTCCCTGCGGCACCCTACCCCTCGAGGTAACGGTGAACCGCAGTATAAAGGCCCGGTTGCGCGCGTTTTCCATGGGGTTAGGGTAATTAACGATAAAGGAAGGATACGAATCTAGAGGAAGAAAACATCTTCCCAAAAGAGTCGTATCCACTTTATCGATAATTACTATAACACCTAATAGATCTAAAATACGGCATTGAAAGCGGTGAGGAAACATCAATCTCCAAAACTTCCTCTAAGCCTAACCCTAGCAAGAATTTAAATTAGATTAATTAAGTTTTAGATCTAGATTTTTATAAAACCAAAACGACAAATAGAATCAACTCGTTAAGACACAATAAAGGAATTTACCCGTCTCTGTGGATCGACCCGCACTCACCGGCTAGCTGCGAAGCGACGCCGTTTCTGATTGCGGTAATTACAGTTTTTGAAACCAATCAAATGGCGCCGTCGCCGGGGACGGCGTAATATTTCTTTTTTGTGAATTTTCGGGTTCATATAAATTTAAAAATTATAAAAATCTGAAAATATAAAAAAAAAATTTATCAAATTTGATCTGTTTGAAGGGTATATCTTTTGAATCTTGCAGGAACAGCGAAGAATTGAGGATCTGGAATTTTACAGAGGGAAAATCAAAATTTGGTGCATAAGAACAGAGAGGAATTTTAAGCAAAGAACAGTACAAAAATTTTCAGACCCTGATTCCCTCAATGGACCGCCCTTCCGCCGCATAAACGTGACATGTGCCGCGGTTCCGCGCTCCTATTGCCACGTCATCGCATCAAAGTTTGTGAGTTTGATCCTCATTCTCCCCTCTGTAATCTCCATATCTCCACTGTAAAATTTTCTGCAGGTTTCTTTGCGCTAAAAAAAAATCTTCTCCCCCTTCTAAATAACAGATCTCTGCAGGTTTCTTTGCGCCGTGCTAAAATTGAATGCAAGTGAATTTTTGTTTTGCATAATTTAATTGGACTTAAGGGGCTAATTGACCAAAAATCAGATTGGGTGGGGATTTCATCACCCTTCCCAGGACCCCAGAAAACACCTAAGCATTTTTCATCGACCACCTTTAATTAAAAAAAGATTAGACTCAGACCTAAGGACAGCGAGCTCAATAGGAAAAGGACTAGGGTAGGCATCAGCCGTTTATCCTAACTGACATTGCGGTGTCTAGGCTAGTGGTTTTTAATTAGGCCCACTGTAGTGGTGGTTCCTTCCCACTTACCTGGCCGTATTTGTCCGTGAAGAGACGGTTTGAGGTCTATTTCTAGCCCTAGTTAGAAGCTGTCTAGTAGACCTAGGCAACCCTAGATCTAGGCCTGATTGTGCATGTGTGGTTGATTCAGTTGTGTCACGAGTCCATTTTCTAAAACCTTATTGCAAAACTCTCCAATAAAAAATTTAACGAAAAATCTTTTAAAAACTTGAAAAAATTTTGTCGCTAAGAAATCCTTGCATTCTTCTATCATGGGTACCCCACATCATAAATCTCTTGCCGAACTTTGGTATCCCGAACCTAATTTTGCGTCATATGTCAATGTGTTCGGTCAATTTAAAGACGATCCTTCCATGCCTAAAAAATCTTTGAAAGATCACATAGAGGAGTCTAGGAGAAATAGTTTGACTTTTCAACCCACTTTGTGTCAACCGAGTCAACCTTTACAACCTACATATGTTGATACCACTTCTTCAAGTCCTTCTGTCACTCCTAGGCCGATGTCCATTGCTGAGCATATTGCTCAATCTCGCAGTCGATCTTTCACCCCTCTCCACTCATCTAGTTTTAGGGTTCCGCACGATTATTCACCTTCTTATCCATATGTTGACCCTACTCCTGTCTTACCACCTACTTCCTACCAGTCATACCCGACCTTCCCACCTTCACTAGACGCTGTTTCGACACAGCCATTAGGGAGTTTCACATACCCAACTAATTTTGAATCTTTTACTGAAACCCCCTCACCACCTAAGTCTAGTTTGGAAGAGTCGTTGGAAGCATATATTGCTGTAACAAATAAAATAATGAGGAATGTGGAAGCATCCATGGCCGCCCTTACGCAACCTAGTGAACCGGTAGCTAGTGTCCCGCTAGCTCCGAATTTTTCAATGTGTAAGGCGGCAGTTGGACAGAGTGAGAATGAGAGAGGATTTTCAAATCAAACCTACCCTTACCCAATTGAAACCCACAACTCCGGTTTTCCATCTATTGTTCCAAATGATTCACCAGTTGAAAATAAAAATGAGTTGTGCGATTTTGTAGTGTTTGATTTGCCAAATTGTGAGGAACCCCTTTCGAGTGAAACCGCACCTAATCCTTTCGATCTTTACACCTCCACTCTAGAACCTACATTGATAAATATCCATGCTGTGGATGAAGTGTCTAAAGAAACTGATTTTCACTTGATTGAGGATATAGACGCCGGGAATATTTCGGATGATGAACCTGTCGATTTAATAAAAATTTTATGTTCAAATCATCATCCTGAGTTATTAAATGTTTTCCCCGAATCTCATATGCGTCTAGATTTTGATGATAATGGCATGGATGAATTACATATTGAGGATAGTACTGAGGAGAGTCTTGAGGATAATATCGAGGTTGAACCATTTTTATTGGATGTGTCGGATTTTCCAATTCAGCCTCCTGAACCTTTGACTGTTATATCACCCTCCCTCCTTCCTATTGTTCCGACCGAACAAATGACCGTTACGCTTTCATCTCCGAAACCAAGTTCGGCGTACCCATGTTTTCTTACGAATCTTGAGGGATTTGACCCCATTTCACGACGAGTTGATAGGTTAGCGCAATCGCTTTTAACACATCGGTCATCACATATTGCGCTAATTTATTCACTCAATTTACACCCTCAAGATCGCACTTCACTTCTTTCTTCTTTCCATCTTTCTTCTCCCCCACCGAGACCGTATTCTACCCCTCTTCCCACACGGTCTCGCGTGTTTCTCATTTCTTTCCTCCGCACCCTATTCTTGCACCAACTATACCATTACCATGATAAGATCTTTGAATGGTTGGTGCTAACCTTTGGCTTGTGTAAGGCCAAGCTTAAGTTTGGGGGGAACCTTTGTATATATGTATATATCCTTTTTTTTTAAATATAAAAAAAAAATAAAAAAATTCAAAACATTAAAAAAACTATAAAAAAATAAACAGGGGAGTATCGGTATTTTGACCCTCTTGGTTTAGCATGACAGTGAGGACACTGTCAAGTTCAAGTTTGGGGGTATGCTCGGTACGTCTTCTTCCTTCGCATTCATTTGTACATATTTTTGCATTTGCATATTTATTTGAAAAATCCATAAAAATTGAAGAATTTCAAAAAATTATAAAAATTATTGTATTCAATTTTGGCTAATTGACTTGAGTTTGACAATAGGTGAACTGGCTAGGAACAACTAGATCTTAGACTTAGTAAATTAAAAACCCTAAAAATAACCTTCCTTAAAGTTTAACGGTAGAAAGTATATGCCTTGTAGTTTATTTAGAAATAGGCAAATTTTGGGTTCACTTCTTGGGCTAAGTCGAAACAAGGGAAGAGTATTGATGTTCTAATTAAAGTATAAGTTTGAAAGATAGTTCCTAGCTTAAGTCTAGATTCTGAAAATGTATACCCTACAAAATTGCACAATCACGCACCTTGAAACTTGGAATAGTAGAAGAGACCTTGAAATACTCTTGTCTAAAGTCTTTAGTACGAAGAAAATAAAAAAATAATGTGAATAAAGAAAAGAAAAAATGGACACTGGTTTTTGTGATTACTTAAGGCTGTAAAAATAGAAAAATATTTAGCGAGGGTGCCTTATCACCTAGTGCCTTAGACCAACTGGTTTGGGAGTCACTGCTAAAGCCTTGAGTGTTGCAAAGACTAGGAAGTACGCTTTAAAGTGCAAACGCATTTTGTAATCGGTCGTTGGTACCTCAAGAAGTATTAACGGTCGCATGAAGGATGTGTAAGCAAATTTCATTTAAATTCACCAACTAATTAGTATTTTGGACAACGGACAAAGAGTACGATTGCTTGATTTGAATTTCCAAGTGTAGGGGTGATCTATACACACACGTAGGGGATATGTGATTGGAGTTTAGATGAGAGAAAGGGATGAAGAATAGAACTTGTATCTTTAGTAAGGGTTGATAGAAATTCCTAAGTGGAGATGGAACTTTAGAAGGAAAACTTAGGAAATGCCGAAAGCTAAGTAGGTCTACATAACATATATAATCTTAAGTTAAATAATGAGGAAGTGTGAAGAATGTGGGTGGATAATTTGCGAGTCAAAAGATAATAGAATTCCTTGTTAGAAAACCTAATTGGAAAACAAAAGTCAATGGGCCAAGTTGATAGGATTTTGTGGGTGTAATCCGCTGAAAACCCTCAGGAGACAACACTCCTCCTACTAGGGACACCTAGAGGTTTAACGGCTTGTTGCACGTGCTCAGTGCAATCGCGTTTCCCTGCGAAAGTGCGGTTAGGATTTTAGTGAATAAATAATAAGTTTGCTCGAGGACGAGCAAAAGGTAAGTTTGGGGGTATTTGTTCAGACCATAATATTGCATTTATCATTCCCCTATTCTTATCCTTTTTATAAATAAACAGGTACTCTTGACGCACGTTTGTTGCATATTACAGGATACAGGTTTCTGGAGCAACTACAGTGAAAAAGACACAAAACAGCAGAAAAGGGACTTTTTACCAACAAGTAGACGGATCCTAGTCAAGCCTAGTCGAAGAACAGTGCAAGGTCCAAAAAGTCAAGTGAAACGGTTAAAAAGCCCAATACAAGTCTTCACTAAAAATCTGGAGAAGATCCAGAAGTCCAACAGAGAAAAGAAGAGTAAAAACAGAAGCCCAAAGAGCCAAGGAAAAAGCCCCAAAAATAACAAAGCCCAATTCCCTAGTTTGGCAGCGGATCCGCGGCCAAACCCAGCCTGGAGCCGCGGATCCGCGGCCATCAAGCGCCCGTGTCGGTGGAAAATCTCTGGGTTGTTGCGTCGGTGCAGATGTTAGGATTTAACGTGGGCAAATCTGTAATTTTGCATGTGCGAGAGTCTGTAGCCCTAGGTTTCCTATTTTCCTATAAATTGTAATCTTAGATCTAAAAATTGTATGCCTCTTTTCAATAAATAAAATTCAGAAATTCTGGAAGTGACATTCAGATCTGTTCTTTATCGCTTGGAGGGAGCCATCACCATTAGTAAGTGTTTTTCGTTTATTCTTTTAATGTTATTTCATCCCCTAATGAGCGAGTAGTCTCCTCGCTTGTTAGGGTTAGCCTTAGGGAATGGGTTGAGAGATGAGATCTCTCACCCCTTTCAATGCCATATTAAACTAACCCATTAAGAACTCCATGCATGCGCGCACAACCGCTCCCTGCGGCACCCTACCCCTCGAGGTAACGGTGAACCGCAGTATAAAGGGCCGGTTGCGCGCGTTTTCCATGGGGGTTAGGGTAATTAACGATAAAGGAAGGATACGAATCTAGAGGAAGAAAACATCTTCCCAAAAGAGTCGTATCCACTTTATCGATAATTACTATAACACCTAATGGATCTAAAATACGGCATTGAAAGCGGTGAGGAAACATCAATCTCCAAAACTTCCTCTAAGCCTAACCCTAGCAAGAATTTAAATTAGATTAATTAAGTTTTAGATCTAGATTTTTATAAAACCAAAACGACAAATAGAATCAACTCGTTAAGACACAATAAAGGAATTTACCCGTCTCTGTGGATCGACCCGCACTCACCGGCTAGCTGCGAAGCGACGCCGTTTCTGATTGCGGTAATTACAGTTTTTGAAACCAATCAGTCGCTTCCTTTTCCTCGGACGACTCCGGAGATATTTCTGCCGGTGCAAGAACCCGACGGCTTTGCACAACGATCCTCACGTCATCGAGGTTCTCATCGGCCAATTCTTTAGCAAGCTTGGATAATGCATCCTTTTTGCTATTTTCCGCACGCGGTATGCTTTCCAAGGTGTAGAAAGGAATTTGAGTCAGCAGCCGCTGTACTTTCTCGCCTACTTCACCAGTTCTGGTTTGCACGTTTGATAGTCGCCGTTTACTTGACTGACGACCAGCTGAGAGTCTCCGTATATGAGAAGGTTTTCAATTCCCATGTCAATAACGATCTCGAGACCTGCTGTCAAAGCTTCATACTCGGCTTCATTGTTTGTCCTCGGCTCTGTTAAAGAGAAAGCGAAGTGCATTATCCCCCCTTGTGGAGTTACGAAGATGAGGCCTACCCCTGATTTGATTATAGGGGTGCTTTGCTTGCGCTTCTTCATGGAAGATGGTCTATAAAAATAAAGTTCCCATCGTGTATCACTCCCGTTAATCATGTCAAACGCATGCTCGTCTGGCAGTTCACAATTCAGAGGAGAATCAGCAGGTATCGGATGCTCAGCGAAGAAGTCGGCGATGGCCTGTCCTTTCATTGCCTTAAGAGGCTGATATGTTATTGAGAATTCTATCAAGAGCAAGCCCACTTAGCGAGTCGTCCCGTCAATATGGCCTTTGACATCAAATATTTGAGAGGATCCACTTTCGATATGAGACGGACTTCATGCGCCAATGCATAGTGCTTGAGCTTTTTTATCGTGAAGATCAATGCCAGGCAGTGTTTTTCGATGGGAGAATAATTACTTTCTGTCCCCAGTAGAACTCGACTCAAATAGTAGAGAGCTCTTTCCTTCCCTTGGTCGTTCTCTTGTGCCCATAGTGCGTCTAAGGAACCTTCAAGGGCGGTTGGATACAGAATGAGAGGCTTTCTCTTGATCGGAGCAGCCAGCACTGGCGGATTCTGCAGGTATTGCTTGATTTCGTCCAGCGCGCTTTGGCATTTGTGATCCCAGATGAACGGGGTTCCCTTCTTCATTAGGTGGTTGTAGGGGCGGCACTTGCCGGAGAGATTGGCTATAAATCGCCGAATATACGCAAGCTATCCTTGGAGAGACCGTAACTGCTTAAGAGTCCTTGGCGGAGGCATTTCCATGATCGCCTTAATCTTCGACGGGTCTATCTCGATGCCCCGGTGTCTGACGATGAAACCCAGGAATTTGCCCGAGGAGACTCCGAACGCGCATTTAAGAGGGTTCATCTTCAATTTGTATTTACGAAGGCGTTGAAATACGATCTTCAGATGCTCAAGATGTTCCTCGTATGATTTGCTTTTCACCACGAGGTCGTCGATATAGCATTCGACGATTTCATGTATGAGATCATCAAAGATCTTCGTCATGGCCCTCTGATAGGTGGCGCCAGCGTTCTTTAGACCGAAGGGCATCACTTTGTAGCAGAATATACCTAAAGGGGTCCGGAAGGCGGTATGCTTCTGGTCCTCGGGATGCATCTTTATCTGATTATATCCTGACGATTCGTCCATGAAGGAGAAGACATCAGGGGTGGATGTATTGTCTATCATTAGCTCGGTGACCGGTACCGAAAAGTCGTCTTTCGGGCAGGCTTTATTGAGATCCCGAAAGTCCACACATATGCGCACTGTCCCATTTTTCTTCATCACCGGGACGATGTTGGCAATCCAGTCAGGATATTGAACCTCTTGGATGAAACCAGAGTTGATTAGCTTCTTGACCTCAGCGTTGATGCTCATCTCAAGCTCGAGTCGCATTCTCCTCGGTGCTTGTTTGATTGGCTTGACGTCTGAGGATATTGCCAACTTGTGTATAGCAATCTCAGGATCCAGTCCTGGCATCTCGGAATAATTCCATGCGAAGCAATCTTTATGCTGCATGAGCACGTCCTTTAGTGTAGCCATCCTTTCTTCAGACAGCAATTCGCTGACGAACGTCGGCCGCGGGTCACTTGCCGTCCCCAAATCAATTTTCTTAAGGTTATCTGCAGTGCTATGTATTCCATCTTCCAGCTCTTTCGGAGCCGGTGGAAACTCTGAGATCACCTCGTCATCATTGTTTTCGAAGCACCAGGGGAGGTCATCCATATTCTCGGGTTCTTCTTCTGATAGCGTTATCATATGACAAGTACGAGCTCGCTTCCAAGACCGATGTTGATCTGGTTCTACTCTCGTGGATTTGGGTTCATACTTCTGCGGCGGAGTTATCCTCCAACTGTCGGATAGAGCGAACTTGCCGAGATGATATTGATCTTCGACCCAGTTTTTGAAGGTGAAGCAGTCTTCGAGAGGGTGTCCTATTGCTCGGTGATAAGAGCAATAATCTGGATGAGAGACCTCGTTAGCTTGCTTAGGGTGTTTGGACTCCGGAAGTGTAATCATTTGATGTTTTATGGCGAGATCAAGTATCTTCCGTGTTTTGTTCTGAGGAAAAGAGTATGCTCGACTCATCTTCTTTATAAGAGACGAATCTGGATTACTTGATTCCCGATCGCGTGGCTTCTTGGTTCCGCTTTGCCGCTCTCGAACACCTTTTCCGCTCTTTGATTTATTTTTGCCTCTGCGTCGGGCCTTTTGTATGACGGGTTGATAGGGAGGAGCATTTTCATTTTTCGCAGCCTGTTGAAGAAGGCGTTGCGTCCTGGCTTTCTCGTAAATGGCCATTTCACGATTATGGTCATCTTGAACCTTTTGACCAGCTTCCCTTATAAGCTTGTCCATTTGTTCTTCGAACGACGGACTGGGCATTTTCATGTCGGGCGCTCTTTCTGGTTCAGGGTTAGCATTCTCCCATTGAGCATCTCCTTCTTCATCAAAGTCATGTACGACATAGCAGTCGTAGAGTAGCTTCCGTTTCTTGGACCGAACATATCCAAGCCCGATTGCTTCCATTCTCCCGTTGGGCAACTTGCGCTGAGTTCCGGGAACGTTCCAGATCCTGTCATAGAACTTAGCTTTTCGAGTGGTCTGTTTGAAGGGTATCCCTTGGCGCTTCAACGGCCTTTTCAAGCCTTCTGTATAATATCTAGGCAGATGGATGGGCTGGAGCCTGTCAAGTGTAGAATTAGCGCCGTGCCAGATTTCTTTCTCCACTACGGTTTCCCCGGAGCGGTAGAATATGATCGCCTTTTCGCCTTCTCACCTGGGAGGGACATAGAACGTCTGCAGCTCTTCCACACTATAGGTATCAAGCGCGTCTAGTTCTTTATGATGTTTGGGCGGAACCATGGCAACTTGCAAACTTTGCTCTTTATCAGTGAATGTTTGCATTGAAGGCCGAGCGGAGAATATAGCATGGACCTCATCCTCTGAGTCGCTGCCAAAGATCAACATAAGAGCGGACGGTCCTGGCTTGTTGTACTGGGGTGGGCCTGAATAAACTATCTCTTCCTCTTCCTCAGTATCACTCCCGAAGACAGGAATGGTGGTGATAGCTTTGTTCTCCGGTTTGCGACATCTCTCCGTGACCTCGAAATCTGGCAAAAAGTATTTGCATCTTCATACTTGCGAACTTCGTTCATGGAGAACGGGTTCAACTCTCCTGTTACGGTATACTCGAGACCATCCTTAAAGTATTTCATACACTGGTGTTGTGTAGAAGGGATGATGTTGTACTCGTGTAACCAAAGCCGGCCGAGCAAAGCATTATAGCATGTCTTAGCGTCAATGACATGAAATTTAATGTCTGTGATAAGCAGTTCGAAGCGCAATGTCAATATCACAGACCCGAGAGTCCGCGATGACTGGGAGTCAAAACCAGAGATGGTGATTTTATCACAAGCGAGATGCTGGACGCTCATGCAGATTTCCACCAACACTCGCACGTTGAGGAGATTAACGGAAGACCCATTATCGATCAGGATTTTGCTTATCTTAATATCGTGGCAGTACCCTGAGACATAGAGGGGACGATTGTGTTCACATGTCCCAAGGAGGAGATCTTCATCGCCGAAGGTAATATCGGCTGTGTGTACTTCTTCCAGTTCGTCCTTCATCTTTTCTTCGGCGAGAAAGGCTTGGAATTGCTCTGGCTCTTGTAGCGCCTTGATCAATGAATCGCTCGCTTCTTTTGATAGTAAAAGGGCGTTGAGAATGCTGAGCTGCGAGGGTAACTTTCTCAAGTGCGCCAGAACGTTGTAGTCCACCTTACTTTTCTTTGGCGGGTCCTTGGCGGTCGGCTTGTTAGTTATATGTATGCCCTAGAGGCCATTACTGTACATAGGATGTATATTGTAGTGGATGCTGGGACATATATAGGGAGGACTTTCTTGCTCGACATGATAGTATGCTATCTGGTTGCTCTTTACCTTAACGTGTATATTGATTGTCTCTCTGTTACATGTTGGTAAAGCCCTTAGGATCTGTACTTGACTACCTGGGCTGTGATGCGGATCATACTAGTGGGGACATGGTAGTCCATAAGTACATCCTTGAAAGTCCCTAGTCGTGGGTGTATCGAGACGGGGTATCGATATACCAGAGTAGACTAGCATATACCTTCTCGACCCATACAGATGGGCGATGGATGATCCCATATCCATTGGTGTTTGACATCAGAGATGATATACGGGTGCTCAGTAGAGACTGGGTACACTGGACGGACTCGCCGAGAACTCCCAGATGGTATTATACCTTACGTCAGATGGCAGTTCTCTGGTGACACTGGTACAGAGTAGTCTGTTGACCCGAGATCGTCATAGAGTCTTGTGTGGTTCCCACTGTGCTTTGATTTCCATCTTACCACGTCCAAGAGGGCGTGCAAAACGGTGGTTTTTGGGTACAGTCCCGAGTCACATGGAGGCAATGAGCGATAGGAGGGGATTCGTCTCTCCCGGTATAGGGAGTTGATGTTGCGCTGTGTTCGATTGGCTATAACAGGAAATCCCTGGCCAGGGTTGCTGAGATTTACTGGTAAGTGTTACCAGTCGTTTCTCGAATTGTTATATACCTCATATCGACACGACTTATCGAGCTATTGGGGTCTGACGTTTACCACCCCTAGGCGAGATATGCGACATATCAGACGATCAGACCGGACTGTACGGTAAGTGTTACTGGTTGGATTCACAGGAGTGTGAGCGGGCTTGCTCGTCGATCTTCTGATCGCTCAATACCCGGGTGGCCGTTACGTTTAGCAGACCGCTTGCGGCTTATGGATGTTTGATATGATCATCATCTGCTGCCGGCGTATTGACGAGTCTTTAGAGTCCTACACAGAGGTTTCCTGGCTCAAGCGAAACGAAATAGGAGCGCATATGAGATATGTGCGGGACCGAGAATAATACCAGTATGTGATACTGTATTCGATTCTCGCGATGTGACATTGATCGGTTATATGCGATATAGCCGGGTTATCGGATCAAGTGTTGATTCGATAAGTTGTTACTATTGATACCAGTCGGTTATGTGCGACATGACCGGATCATTGAATCAAGTGTTGATTTAATGATTTAATGTATAATTATATATTTGATATATTACTTTGCATTAACTAGTATCGGTTCACTTTGAATGGATTTTCTCACTCGGATGTGCGCATTGTATATGCGATATGATTTTGTGCACATGTTTGTATCATGTTTGATGATACATGCTTTATTGGTTAAGTGTAAAGATTAAACCATGGTTGTGAATGGTTAGGGTTTTGTTTTATTTTTCATTTATTTATTTATTATTTAGTTATTCATTTGGAAAAAGAAAAAGGGTGAGAAAAATGGTGGCATTCTTATAATCTTTCATGAAGCTTTATGAACACTTTGACTATGTCACCATTTTTGTCTCATGCTTAACCCTAACCACTCCACTAACCCTTGTTCACTCTCTACACTTTACCATGGTTACCTTTATGATAAGAATGATTATTCTTTTCTTTTCTAATTAATCTTATCATAACATTAACCTTCTTCTTCTTCATTTCTTCAAGTGAAGAAAGCTTGCCTCCATCAATGGCAAGTGATGAAAAAGAGTGAGAAATCCAAATCTAAAGTCTACCCACTTCCTATTTCTTCATCCTCTACCTCTTGCCAAGTAGTAGAGTGTGTTTTCTTCACAAGTTTCATGACTTGGTGAAGTGAGAGCTTGATCTTGCGATGCTTCGACGTAGATCATCTTCGGCATGGACATCGACGACCTAGCTCGCCATTTCTCCGACGAAGCCGACGCTAGAGCCCGGGAATTCATTCGGACAGCGAGGGGACTTCGTTGCGGAGCTATGGAGGTGGAGCACCGGATCTACAAAGGTTGTATTTCCGTATTCTATTAGTTAAGTTGTTAACTAGTTTCTTTTTCGCCTAGATTTCTAGCCAACGATCCGTATTAGGGTTTCTCGGCACCTAGAATTTTTGAAATTGGCATGGTTGATGCCTTGTGAGACCTCCTTAGTATGCCTAGGAACCCTACAGTGGTATCAGAGCCTAGCTAGAGCCTTAGGCGAAGTCTAGACGCAATTTGAAGTCCGAACGAACCCGAAACCCAATTCCAAACATGCTCTCTGTCCTTTTTCTAAAATCTGGGATTTTTCAACATTAAAAATATGCAGAAAAATCAGCAGGCGATTTTAAGAGTTACTGTGAAGTTCGAGTGTCTAACTCCATCAACCTGCCGCGGATCCGCGGCACGAGCATGGCTCGTGCGGCGGTTCCGCGGCCGTACGGCCTCATTGTTCAGTGAATCTTACACAGTAACTCCTAATTGATAGTGCTGGATTTTCTGGGAATTTTTAATATTTATTCAAGAGTTGAATTTTCTGGGGTTGTTTTGGGGATTCGGTGTTTCGATCGGAGTATCAGATTTTGTCTATGTGGCTTTCCGGATAAATTTTAGAATATGTTAAAAAGTTCGACCGGATATAAATACCCACTTTTTCCCCTGCCGGGAAATTTCCAAGTGTTGGATTTTTCCGTAGTTTGACGACGTTCTAAATAGTGCAAGTAACGCGATGGACCCTCTAGAAGACAACAAACCTTAACTCGATTATGTGACCGTCTTGAACTGCCCTTTGAACCTTCGGGTTTGGGGCAGTACGGCGTGTCACATGTGAGGCGTTGGCTTGACCCTTCTACGGCTGGACCGTTGGTACTGAGGCACGAACTGAATGTTTTTAGACTTGTTTCATGTGTTGATCTGTATCGGGAAAACTTGGGTGTTCGAATGTTCAATCGGAAAGTTTAACATTTTCTAATTATCTGGAATGGGATACAATAATTGGAATTCACAATAAGTTATGTGATAACTGAATGAATGTTATAAACATAGCAGTTTAGTCTCACTTGATCGGTTGCCACGGAATTTTGATGTGATCAAAAGTCCGTCGCAATCACGTAGCGTACGCGGATACTCGCCGGGTAAACTTAATAGACAGCCTCACGCCATAGCCCCGACCAAGTGACTGTAGGAGAACCCCGTCGCCGAAAGCATCCGTTCGGGTGCTCGCGGTAGCGGTGTTTCGCCTTGGTGCACTTCGTCGACGGCGTCGGGGGTGCGGCCGCCTACTGAAGTTTGCGATGAGTATTCGATCAGGATGTCGGTAATCTTGTTGAATTACCCGACTAAATATTGAAAAGTGTTTTCGATAATGAGACTAAAATGCGGGGTTTATAATTGTTAGGCATGCGATGTCTAAGTAATTCATTTGGTCAGGCATGCGATGTCTGAGGTGGTTGCGGATTCCAACTGTTGTAGTTTTACACTTTCCTTTCTGTGACCGTAAGTGTAGTATGTTCATATCGCCGGTTTCGTTGCTATACGTCAACGACAATTGGGGTATGCATACTTACTTACGTTGATGACATGTGATGTTATGTGTTGCTGGATATGTTATATTGGATCGTCGTGTTTGAATAGCCGGGTTTTTTTTATGTGAGATGAGTGTTTTTCATTTTCATTCATGTAAAAACTTGTATGTAATATTCTTTTATTTGGGGCACTTCCAGGTTGCGGAAGATGTCACCCTTTGTATATTATTTACTTTACCGCACTAGGATAGACCCAAGGAGGGGAGCACAAGTAACCGGGTTCTGGAGTCCAGTGGGAGACCAACTCGAGGAGTCAAGTCTGGGTCTCCTAACTCTAGAATTGGTAGGGTTGCTTGCCGCTCTCGTAGGGGTCTAGGGGTGTGGGTTTGGCTATTCATCGCGACCGTGGAATCCGTGTTTTATACTGGCTCGTATTGAAAACACGGACGTCCTAGTATATCCAATATTTCATATGATTCTTCTGCTGCGATATCTGTGATGTGATCATGTGATGTTCTGTGATAGATACAGTATATAGTATATATGATATATTATATAGACGTTACTTATGTTTTACACCCGTGCTAGCCCTGTCCCGCTCTGCCGTTAGTTACCTAATCTAACGGTGCACGAGGGGACATCGAGGCGAATGCGGATGGCATAAGTGTACGTCGTATTTATCTGTGATGTTTAGATAATTTAAATGATGGGACTTCATTAATGAGATTAATGAAATAAAAGAAACCTAAGATGTTGTAGAATCGAATTTCAAAATAAAACAGGTAGCTACAGTTCTTGCTTTGCACAGCGGTATATGTGATATATCCTGCACCTTATTCGATGAGGAAAGGACCGAGATCCCTTCACCGGGAATGACTCCTTTAGCAATAACTGGCAGATGCTACACACTCGGTTTGTCTTTTGATTGCTTTTAAGAGTTTTTGCTTTGCACAGTGATATATATGATATATCCCGCACCTCATTCGACGAGAAAAGGACCGACGATCCCTTCACCGGGAGTGACTCCTTTAGCAAAACTAGAAAAGCCTAAAAAACACTCCATTTTTAAAATCATTTGATTCTACAACGATATCAAGTTCATTACGCAATAGGTTTTCAGAAAAACCTGTCGTAGCCCTCCGTCATTTCAGATACGTACTAGTTAGTATTCGTGCTGCGGTTGTTTGGCCTCCGTCAAGGCGTAGTGTACGGTAGCTAACTAGTGCTTATCTGCTAGCATATGATGCGATTGGATTAGGGTATTCGTACGGCGTTGTTTGGCCTCCGTCAAGGGTCGTGCGGGTGGGTTTAATTCAATCAAGAAATGTACGGGTTGAACTTGACTAGCGGACTATGGGTTGTTTGGCCTCCGTCAAGGTCATAGGACGCTAGGGGTAAAATATTATCGGGAATTTCAAGTGTTGAAATTTGCAATGAGATTGCATACCTTCTATGAGATAGTTGGATCCCGATACCCGCTGCGAGTAAGAGTTACTCCTGGGAGAGTTTTATACATTACAATTAGCCGATCAAGTAGGTGTCTAGAAAGGTGTTAACGGGGTTACGCCTCTGGGAAAACGAGGATTACATTAATTAGGTTCGTGCGAAAGCACGGGGGACCTCCCTCAAAGTTCCGACACTGGCCTGGCTGAAAGATTGGCGAACTTGTAGTGTGTAATTAATCCCGGCTAGTCTTTCCTTTTAGGGTTTGAAGGAAGATTTGATAAAAAGCAGTGGGAGCCATCCTGATTAGATAAAATAATAACCAATCTATTCTTGACAGAGCGCACGCTGAGTGTTTTCTTCTTTCTCTCTCCAGGTAGCGACCATATCACGCCTTAATCAAGATAATAATACGGAATATTGACCGAACCCGCTTGTTATACTGAGCTGGGGAACGTTGGTCCCTCTCCAACTTATAATTGTTATAAGACAGAGCAGGAAATTGGGGATTACCAGAATTCCCATGCCGCCCAAACGAAGAGAGTGCATGCTGATGCATCATCTTCGGGTGTGTTCATTACAGAGAACTTTTTCTCAGTATCCTTTATGTCCTGGGTATGTGATACCAGATCAGGATCCCAGATATGTAATCTGTTACATAGGGCTGCAGAAAGGTAGAGAACTGAGAACGGGTGATAAGTTTCATGAGACAGAAAACGGGGCAAGAGTTGCAGCCAAGTCTGTCGGTCACCGTCACCCTGTATTGTAATACATTGATTCTGAACGAATGTTATTAGATACCGAACTTGACATACAAAATCATATCAGTCTCTTTATTAGTAAAGAAATGGTAAAATTTTGTATTGTTGGATAATGTTTTGAACATTTCCTATATCAAAAGTTGATCGGTTCAGGCATGTTATCTAAAAGCATTAATGTTCTAAATCAAACTACAGTTCTTAGTATATGGAACACACAAAAGAGGAAGAGTTCAGAAATGAACGAATCCTTTTTGAGGTATTGTAGACTAGGTCATATCAATGCGACCCGACTAGCTGAAGTTACATTTAGATGCATATTTAAACCAGTTTGAATTTACATCTTCTGAAACTTGCCAGTCATGTCACAAAGATAAGATGACCATAGCCCTGTTTATTGGAAATAGAGAAAGAGTTAGTGAACTCTTGGGATGATACATGTTGATGTATGCAAATTCCCCTGTCTACATATGCCAGAACTGGTTCTTTGTACTTCATTACATTCTCTGATAATCTCTCAAGATTCAGACATATGTTCCTGTTGAAGCACAAGTCTGAACCTTTTGAGATATTCACGGAATATAAGTTAGAAGTAGAGAACCAATACGGGTATGAGTATTATGTCCTATGATGAGATCAGGGAGGAGAATACTTGAGCACGGAATTCCTGGACTATTCTAAAGGAGAATGAGATTCTCTCTCAGCATTACTCCTCCGTATACACCATAGCACGATGGTATATCGGGGCGGAGCAGATACACCCTATTTGATATGGTGTGCTCTATGATGAGTACTACTGAGTTACCTTTTTCCTCAGGGGTTATGCACTTGAGAAGCTGCATACCTATTGAATAAGGGTTCCAATCAAATCAGTTGCCTACCGCTTCATATGTGATATGGTAAGGGAAGAGCCCATCTCTCAAGTTAGTTGAGATTTGGGGTTGTCCAGCCTATGTCTGAAAAGCAAAATCTGGACAAGCTCGAAGCAAGATCTGTTATGTAGAACTGGAAATGTTCCAGCTATACTAACTACAGCAGATGATTTGGTAAAACCAAAGGATTCAGTAGATTCCAACGAACCTCAGCCTCTCCGCCGATCTAGTAGGGTTCCTTACCCACCTGAGAGATACTTCGGTTCCTCTATGACAGTGGGAGCGAGGATTGCATCATGAGATGATGACCCAACTAGTTTCGAGCTGGCCATCAGGAGTGAGACTCTGTAAGAATGGCTGGATGTTTATCGATCTGAGATGGAATCCTTATACACCAACAAAGTATGGACTTTGGTTGCTATATCTGAAGGGTTAAATCCCCATCAGGAGCAAGTATATCTTGAGAAGATTACTTGGTGTAGATGGAAAGGTTGAGACTTTCAAAGCTAGACTTGTTAAAGTTTGCATCATTGACCAGGTGTGGATAATGATGAAACCTTTTCAAGCAACTATGCTTAAGTCCATCTAGATCCTACTTGCCACGGCTACATACCATGACTACGATATCTGGCGGTTGGGTGTCATGACTGCTTTTCTAAATAATGTTTTAGAAGAGAACGTCTATAAGTACACAGCCAGAGGGCTTCGTAAACAGTGGGAGCAGTGGAAACGTGTGCAAGTTGCTTTACAGATTAAAGCAGGCATCGCGGAGTTGGAACATCTGTTTTGATGAATTAGTCAAAGAGTTTGACATCATCAAAATGGTAGATGAACCTTGTATAAACAAAAAGGTAGTAGGGAGTATGGTAGTGATCCTCGTAGAGTACGTGGATGACATACTCTTGATAAGAAAAGAGTTTCTTATGCTACGCTTGGTCAATCTCCGCTTATCACTAGGATTCTCCAAATAGGATCAAAGTGATACCTCATAAATCCTGGATTTTGGATCTATGAGATAGATCTAAATGGATGTTAGGATACTCACTAGCTGTAGTGAGATGGTATCAATCGACCCTGGGGAGAATCACTGGAATGGTTCCAGGGTGATAAAGACGACTGAATATCAGTCACAGGTATTGTCTTTACCCTCAGTAAAGGGACGGTATGTTGGAAGAGTTCCAAACAAGATACCGTGACACACTAGACAATAAAGGCTGGATACATCGCTACTTAAGATGCTACCAAAGAGGCTGTTTGGGTGTATATTGGTTCATGAGATGAACTATGTTCCTCCCATTGTGTGACAATGGAGTCATGGCTTATGCCAAGGAACGCCGGTCCCATCAGTGATCCAGACATATTCTAAGGCAGTGTCACCTGATCATGGAGATGGATGATCTCCAGGGTGATCGAGGTTTGGAGAGTAGACACAGAGGACAACACAGCGGATCCACTCACAAAGGCCTGTTCCCAGAGAGAGATTTTTATGGGAGGTCGAGTATGAGATACTACAACCACTGCTATCAGATGGCCCTAGTGCAAGTGGGAGATTGTTAGTTATATGTATGCCCTAGAGGCCATTACTGTACATAGGATGTATATTGTAGTGGATGCTGGGACATATATAGGGAGGACTTTCTTGCTCGACATGATAGTATGCTATCTGGTTGCTCTTTACCTTAACGTGTATATTGATTGTCTCTCTGTTACATGTTGGTAAAGCCCTTAGGATCTGTACTTGACTACCTGGGCTATGATGCGGATCATACTAGTGGGGACATGGTAGTCCATAAGTACATCCTTGAAAGTCCCTAGTCGTGGGTGTATCGAGACGGGGCATCGATATACCAGAGTAGACTAGCGTATACCTTCTCGACCCATACAGATGGGCGATGGATGATCCCATATCCATTGGTGTTTGACATCAGAGATGATATACGGGTGCTCAGTAGAGACTGGGTACACTGGACGGACTCGCCGAGAACTCCCAGATGGTATTATACCTTACGTCAGATGGCAGTTCTCTGGTGACACTGGTACAGAGTAGTCTGTTGACCCGAGATCGTCATAGAGTCTTGTGTGGTTCCCACTGTGCTTTGATTTCCATCTTACCATGTCCAAGAGGGCGTGCAAAACGGTGGTTTTTGGGTACAGTCCCGAGTCACATGGAGGCAATGAGCGATATGAGGGGATTCGTCTCTCCCGGTATAGGGAGTTGATGTTGCGCTGTGTTCGATTGGCTATAACAGGAAATCCCTGGCCAGGGTTGCTGAGATTTACTGGTAAGTGTTACCAGTCGTTTCTCGAATTGTTATATACCTCATATCGACACGACTTATCGAGCTATTGGGGTCTGACGTTTACCACCCCTAGGCGAGATATGCGACATATCAGACGATCAGACCGGACTGTACGGTAAGTGTTACTGGTTGGATTCACAGGAGTGTGAGCGGGCTTGCTCGTCGATCTTCTGATCGCTCAATACCCGGGTGGCCGTTACGTTTAGCAGACCGCTTGCGGCTTGTGGATGTTTGATATGATCATCATCTGCTGCCGGCGTATTGACGAGTCTTTAGAGTCCTACACAGAGGTTTCCTGGCTCAAACGAAACGAAATAGGAGCGCATATGAGATATGTGCGGGACCGAGAATAATACCAGTATGTGATACTGTATTCGATTCTCGCGATGTGACATTGATCGGTTATATGAGATATAGCCGGGTTATCGGATCAAGTGTTGATTCGATAAGTTGTTACTATTGATACCAGTCGGTTATGTGCGACATGACCGGATCATTGAATCAAGTGTTGATTTAATGATTTAATGTATAATTATATATTTGATATATTACTTTGCATTAACTAGTATCGGTTCACTTTGAATGGATTTTCTCACTCGGATGTGCGCATTGTATATGCGATATGATTTTGTGCACATGTTTGTATCATGTTTGATGATACATGCTTTATTGGTTAAGTGTAAAGATTAAACCATGGTTGTGAATGGTTAGGGTTTTGTTTTCTTTTTCATTTATTTATTTATTATTTAGTTATTCATTTGGAAAAAGAAAAAGGGTGAGAAAAATGGTGGCATTCTTTTAATCTTTCATGAAGCTTTATGAACACTTTGACTATGTCACCATTTTTGTCTCATGCTTAACCCTAACCACTCCACTAACCCTTGTTCACTCTCTACACTTTACCATGGTTACCTTTATGATAAGAATGATTATTCTTTTCTTTTCGAATTAATCTTATCATAACATTAACCTTCTTCTTCTTCATTTCTTCAAGTGAAGAAAGCTTGCCTCCATCAATGGCAAGTGATGAAAAAGAGTGAGAAATCCAAATCTAAAGTCTACCCACTTCCTATTTCTTCATCCTCTACCTCTTGCCAAGTAGTAGAGTGTGTTTTCTTCACAAGTTTCATGACTTGGTGAAGTGAGAGCTTGATCTTGCGATGCTTCGACGTAGATCATCTTCGGCATGGACATCGACGACCTAGCTCGCCATTTCTCCGACGAAGCCGACGCTAGAGCCCGGGAATTCATTCGGACAGCGAGGGGACTTCGTTGCGGAGCTATGGAGGTGGAGCACCGGATCTACAAAGGTTGTATTTCCGTATTCTATTAGTTAAGTTGTTAACTAGTTTCTTTTTCGCCTAGATTTCTAGCCAACGATCCGTATTAGGGTTTCTCGGCACCTAGAATTTTTGAAATTGGCATGGTTGATGCCTTGTGAGACCTCCTTAGTGTGCCTAGGAACCCTACACGGCTCTTTCATGACTTGGTCATCCAGGGCGATATCCTCAGAGACCTTTTCTTTTCCCTTATCTTTTCTACTCGTGGGTCCGAGATTCTTTTCTGGAAGCGTACGGTTGCGCAGCTGGATATTTTCTCAGGCCTTCGGTTCTTCCTCTTTCCCCAAGGTGGATTCTTTAAAGAGAGGGCCAAGAGCCATCTCTTCGTCAGAGTCGCTTCCGAAAGTGAGAACCCGCGATCCCCCGGTGTTGACCATGCGACAGTTACCAGTAGCTCTTTTATGCTCCTCGGTCGCACTTCTTTGCTCCCGACGAGTTTTTCGTTTCATCCGCTTAAAATGTTGCTGGTGAGCAACATATCCCTGCCACCATCTTTTAAAAGCGTCGCACTCTTCGGTAGGGTGCGAAATCTTTCGATGGTATAAGCAGTAGCTAGGATGTGTTTCTGCTTCACCAGGAGTGTTTCCTTCAAACGGTGGCAGCTTCAGTCCCATTGATATGGCTTTAGCAAACCTTTTCCTCGTCTTGAACTTGTTTTTATTCGCGACGGATGTTCCTTGATTCGGCGGGAGTGCCTTGACTCTTTCGTCCAGTCGCCGGCATTTGGCTCTTTCAAATACGGCCATCTCACGCTCCCGATTGGCTTTACTTTTCAGATGAATCTCATTCAGGAAGGCGTCGATCATTTCGTCTGACGGCCATAGAAGTTCCGGCACGGGACCTGCCTCCAGTCTCTCTGTGCAGGGAGCTTCTTCATTGTCTAGCGATGAATGAGAGATCACATGGCAGCTTGCTACGTAATCCTCAGATCCATCCGACGAGCCTTCTCCATCATCTTCGTCCTCAAGGACGTGGCTGAGGAACTCTTGGAGCGTGATTGGAGCCCGCGCCTTCTGGTTACACTCTTCCAGTGCGTCAATCTGCTTCTGTAAGTCCGAGCGCTTGTCGCCAGGCTTCACGGGCTTCTTGGATTTCTTCTTCTTTTTCGAAGATTTCGACGGCTGGGTGTATGTGCTTTGGCGATTACCACCGATTTTTGGAGTCGGGCGCGGTTTTAGCATCACCTCAATGATCTCAAGCTCCAATGGATTCTTCCACCTGATCACCGGGCATGTCTGGAGATCATTCAGCATTCTTTTGGTTTTGGCCGAAAGAACAACCTCCCATTGGGCTTCTTCAACAAAAGAGCACGTTGCCCTCGGTGTGTCCGTCTTCTTAGGAGTGTGCGGTTGTGGTGGGTTTATTTTCCACTTCTCAGACAGCGCAAACTTGCCTTGTAGGTACTGATCTTTGATCCATCCCTTAAAGACGAAGCAATCCTCGATCGGATGGCTTACCGTTTGGTGGTAAGGGCAATAATTGGGATTATTCATTTCGCTGGGTTGCGGTGGTCACCTTGGATTCGGCAAATTGATAAGCCTGTTGCTCATAGCCAGCTCGAACAGCCTCTTCGTTTTGTCCTATGGGAATGAGTAATGACGCTTCATTTTCTCATTGTAATAGCGCCGTCTCTCCTCCAGTTGATCCGCTAGCTTCCTCCAGTTGATCCGCTAGCTTTGGGGCACTGGGCTGCTGTTGGGTGTTTGCAACGAAGATCGCCTTCCCTTTACCCTTTTCGTTCCGCGGTTCCGGCTTCGGGAGAGACGGTCTATGACTCATCTGATCCACCTGGCCTAGCTTATTGATTAAAGCCTGGAACATGGTCGGTTTGAAGAACATCATGAACTGTGAAATAGTACCATGAGGGTCTAGGGTGCCCATGAACATGCCCACCGCTGGTGCTTCTTCGATGCGTTGTTCGCACTTTGACCACAGATTTCGCCATCGGATTGCGTATTGAACCCAAGTTCGCTCGGCTTTACCCTTGCATTGATCAATGCTGTTATCAGGGTGCGTTCACTTGCGCTTGCGAATTGCTGGGTGAACAATAACTTCATTTCTGCGAAAGTTTTGACGGAGTCGTTTGGAAGTTCGGAGTACCCTTCAAACGCCGTCTTCGATAAGTTGCCGACGAATTGGCGGAGCAAAAGCTTATCATCGCCCCCGGTGTTGCCGCACAGAGCTCTGAACTGGGCGACGTGCTGGTGGGGATTGCCCGTCCCCTTGTACACATGGAATTTGGGGATTGTGTATCCCGGTGGGTATTTTATCTGGTCATACCAGCCCGGATATGGTCGCCCAGTCTTCACGACCTGGCCAGCCGCTTCATTTGCCTGATGAACTCGTATTTGTTGAGTAATATAATCATCCAGGACGGCCTTGGAGATAGTTTCCTCTTTGGCTATTGAAAGAGCCGGAGGTGGATTTGATGTTTCTCCTCTGTCGTCTTCGAGGATAATTGGAGGATTTTCAGCTGGAGGGTCCTGCTGGATCATCATACCCACCATGTCTTGGAACAGAAGAGCCATTTGCTTTATATTGGCCGCTTGTTCCGCAGCCTCCTTGTCCTTCTTTTCGAGCATTCTCCGAAGGAATTCAGTATCAGTCTCGTGTTCGTGACGTTGTTCCGATGACGCCTCCGGGCTTTCTTTTGGCCCGGTGAGTGCGGCCATTGCAGTCAGCATCTCCTGGAGCTTCTGCTGTTGCTGTTTCTGAGCCCTTGTGATGGATCGGGTGAGTGGTCGGTGGCCCGTAGAAGCGCGGCTATCCTCTTTCCCGGATGCCATGTAAATAGTATGGACCGTTATGCCTCCAGACTTAGGGCGTTTGGGCTCAGTGCCTTTAACATTTGTCGCAGGCATGAGGATCTTCTCCGGCCTTCTCTTCTTATGAGCGGTCGAAGTTGAGGGGGTGATTTAAATGATGTTTTATCGATCAAAAATATTTACCGCAATCAAGAACGGCGTCGCATTAAGCTAGCCGGTGAATACGGGTCGGTCCACAGGGATGTGTAAATCTCCTTTAAGTTCTTACGAGTTAATTCCAAATGATGTTGGGTCTTATAAATAAACCTAAAAATTGAAGTTGTATGATACTAGGATTAGAAACTTGCTAGGATTAGGTTTAGGGAAAATTTGGTAAACAAAGATCTATATCTCTTTCCATTGCCATTAATTAAATATATCATATTAGTGTTATGGTAAATCTTAACAAAGGGGATTAGGATGATTGGGAAGATTGATTCTCCCTCTAGATCCTTGTCCTTCCTTTCTTAATCTTTACCCTAACCTCCATGGAAAACCTTAAAATCCGGGCCTTTAGACTACGGAATCACCGCTACCTCGAGGGTAGAGTGCCGTAGGGAGCGGAATAAGATGGTATGCATGGAGTTCTAATATTCATAAAAGATTGGCAGCGAAAAGAGATGAGAGATCTTCATCTCTCAAATCCTTCCCTATTCCTAACCCTAACAAGCGAGGAAACCACTCGCTCATTGAGGGGATGAAGAAAGACATGATTTTATTAAAGAGAGAAAACATCTATTGCAAGTTAATAAAAACTAAACTAAATTAAACTAAGGCAAGAAAGTAATTTACCTAGGGCAGATATGAAAAACTATAACTAGGGCAAGGAAAATAACCTACTTACTTTTGATGCGCTCTAACTTCAAGAAAACAGAATTTTATTCATGAATAGAGGCATGAAAAATACAAGGACTTGGGTTCTATTTATAGGACATAGAAACCCTAGGGCTACAGCTGATCCGCATGTCTACAATTACAAATATACCCTCAGGAAATCTTTTTAGAGCCACCTCAGAATTATGGTAAAATTTTAACCGCGCACGGGCTTCATATGGCCGCGGAACCGCGGCATGGGCGCGCTTGGGCCGCGGTTCCGCGGCCCTTTGGTGAGTTCAGCTCATCATTTTTCTTGGTCTGCATCATGATTCTTTGGTCTGGTTATTTCTTCAGTTCTTTTCTCTGTTGGACTTCTGAATTGGTTCCAGATCTTCAGTGAACAATTTGTAGCGGTCTTTTAACCGTTTGCCTTAACATTTTGGACCTTGCACTGCCTTATTGATTTTGAACTGTTCTTCGTCTAGGCTTGATTAGGATCCTTCTATTTGTTGGTCAAAAGTTCTTCTTTTCTGTCGTCTTTTGTGTTTTTCACTGTTTTCGCTCCAAGAACCTGTAACCTGTAACATGTAGCAGACATGGGTCAAAAGCACCTGTTTTCATTGTAAAATGCATAAGAATGGGGAATACAAAATGCATTATTATGTTATGAACAAATACCCCCAAACTTATCTTTTGCTCGTCCTCGAGCAAACTTATTATTTTATTCTCAAAAAAAATCTAACTTAGCCGCACTTTCGCAGGGAAACGCGATTGCATTGAGCACGTGCAACAAGCCGTTAAACCTCTAGGTATCCCTAGTAGGAGGAGTGTTGTCTCCTGAGGGTTTTCAGCGGATTACACCCACAAAATCCTATCAATTCGGTTTTTCGACCTTTGTTTTCTAATTAGGTTTTTTAACAAGGAATTCTATTATCGTCGACCCGTAAATTATCCACCCATATTCTTCACACTCCCTCATCATTTAACTTAAGATTATATATGTTCTATAGAATTACTTAGCTTTCGGCATTTCTTAAGTTTTCCTTCTAGGGTTCCATCTCCACTTAAGAATTTCTATCAACTCTACTAAAGATATAAGTCCTATTCTTCATTCCTTTCCCTTATCCAAACTCTAATCACATATCCCCACGTGTGTGTAAATGTCACCCCTACACTTGGAAATTCAAATCAAGCAATCGTACTCTCGTCCATTGTCCAAACCACTTATTAATTTGTGAATTTTTACTTGAATTTCGCTTACACATCCTTCATGCGACCGTTAATACTTCCTGAGGTACCAACAACCGATTACAAGATACGTTAGCACTTTAAAGCGTACTTCCTAGTTTTGCAGCACCCAAGACTTTTAGCAGTGACTCCCAAACCAGTTGGTCTAAGGCACTAGGTGATGAAGCACCCTCGCTAAATATTTTTCTATTTTTACAGCCTTAAGTAATCACAAAAACCAGTGTCCATTTTTTTTTCTTTATTCACTTTTTTTTCTTCTTTTCTTTCTTTTATTTTCATTGTGCTGAGGACTTTAGAAAAGAGCATTTCAAGGTCTCTTCTACTAATCCAAGTTTCAAGGTACGTGATTGTGCATTTTGTAGGGTACATGTTTTCAGAATCTAGACTTAAGTTAGGAACTATTTTTCAAACTTATACTCTAATAAGAACATCAACACTCTTCCCTCATTTTGACTTAGCCTAAGAAGTAAACCCAAAATTTGCCTATTTCTAAATAACCTACAAAGACATATACTTTCTACCATTAAACTCTAAGGAAGGTTATTTTTAGGGTTTTTAATTTGCTAAGTCTAAGATCTAGTTTTCCTAGCCAGTTAGCCTATTTATCAAACTCAAGTCAATAAACCAGAATTGAATACATTAATTTTTATAATTTTTGAAATTTTTTCAATTTTTATGGGTTTTTCTTTTTCTAAAATTTTTTTATTTTTCAATTTTTCAAATTTTTATGATTTTTTATATAAAGATGCAATGCAAAAGGAAAAGAAAAATATATACAATATGCAATGCAAAAGATAACTATATACACTACCCTCTCCCCCAAACTTGAGCAAAGCAGTGCCCTCACTGCCCGGCCCCACGTCGCGCTCATGAGCATGACCGTGATCGTTCCCCTCTAGCCAAAAGGGTTTGAATACCCCTTTCAATTTCCGTCAACCGACGGTCGTGATCTCGTGCTGTCGCCCGAAACTCATCCCTCAAAGAATCAATTCTTCTGACCGTTCTCCGCATCAATCGTGCATGCTCCTGAGGGGTCAGTTCTTCCCCGCTCGATGTCGAGCTAGAGCTAGGGGTGCGTGCGGGAATATTCTCTGCCGGTTCCGTTCGTGACCAAATATCAGTAAGTCTAGAGTAGGACGAAGTGACGCCCTCAACGAGTGGTCGAACCGGAACACCGTCTATCATGTATGAATCAAATTCCTCGACGGGGAGGAAATAACGGCAGAGTTGGGTAACTAGCATGGGACATGGGTAGATGGTACCCCTTTTCCCCGCACCTATAGATTGGAGCAATACAGTGCACATGTCGAACCATGGATTTTTCGTCATTAGTGTGTGTACGACATGTAATGAGGGGGTGAAAAAAGTCGTGTTGTGCGAACTGCCAAAGATGTTGTTTTGTGCCCACCGGCACACAGTAAAAACGTCCGCGAAAAGGGTTCGTGCTTGGATACCCTTACGTGGCTCTCTAGCACAGTCATTCCCCATCAAGGGCATATAATCCTCAAAGTGTAAGGGGTGGTCATGTGCGGGCACACGAGGTATGAGTGTGACTTCGTAGATCATATCCCTATCAATGTGAATTACGCGATCTCCCCAATTTATTTTAATGTAGCCTAAGTCGTCTAGACTATTATCCTTCATTGATTCATAAAACAGGGTAACTAGTTCAGGTATAGCAAATGCAAAAGGGTGATTATAGGTCAGGAAATTCCAGCCCCTTTGCTATATTTCTTGTGCAAAATAGCTACCGTACACTTCGTGCGTGAAAACTGGGGTAAAATCTCTCTCAAATTGCATTTTATGTGCCATATATATTTTTTCAGAAAAAGTATGCTAAAAGCAGAGAGTAATATGACAGATTTACCTCCCCTGAAAATTTCAAGGGGCGACGACACCAGACAGCGGCGGAAGCGCGGCGTAAGGAGGCTACCGCGGCGGGATCGCGGCGGATTGGCAGCGGCACGGCGAGATTTTTCTGGAGCAGGTCGGTGGCGGCGGCTAGGGTTTTTGGGAGAGAAAATATTAGGGTTATGAGGACAGGAGGCTCGGGTCTCTTTAAATAGAGGGGAAAGAGGGTTATTTGAAGAAAACACCCTAATAAATGAGGGTTTTATTTGCAAATTAAAAAATTTCAGCTCTTAATTCTGAAAATTTGCAATTAGGTCCAAATATATATATATATATATATTTTTATTATTATTTTTATTATTTTTATGGTATTTTAGGATTATATATTTACAAATTATATACACACCCCCAAATTTATTTGAAATAATGTTTTGGAAAAGGAAATTTGGGGGTGAAAGCGGAGGAAAATCACTCAGAGTAGATCGGCTCCTGCAAGAACAGGAGCTCCTCCGAAGGGTCCGCTGTGAGGAACGGTTTCAATCGATACCCATTTACTTTGAAAAGCGTACCGTCCTCCGGGTTCTCAAGATCAACCGCACCGTGCAGATAAACAGTGCGGACTACAAAAGGTCCCTTCCACCTAGAACGGAGCTTGCCGGGATGAAAATGTAACCGAGTATCATAAAGTAAAACCTGTTGACCAGGTTTAAATGTCTTTCGCGAAAGGTTTTTATCATGAAATACCTTAGCTCGGTTCTTAGCAATCACGGCATTATTATATGCCTCATCCCGCAGCTCTTCTAGTTCATTTAACTGCAGCTTTCGGTTGCTGCCCGCATCTCCTAAACATAGATTCAGCTCCTTGATGGCCCAAAATGCCTTGTGCTCAATTTCTACTGGGAGGTGGCAAGCCTTCCCGTAAACAAGCCGGTATGGAGACATGCCAAGATCGGTCTTGTATGCAGTACGGAAAGCCCATAGTGCATCGATCAATTTTAGTGACCAATCTTTACGGTTTGTAGAAACCGTTTTCTTCAAGATTTGCTTAATTTGCCTGTTCGAGACCTCGGCTTGCCCACATGTTTGGGGGTGGTATGGCGTTGACAGCTTATGGGTGATAGAATATTTGTGCATTAAGGACTCAAAAGTCCTATTGCAAAAGTGAGAACCATTATCACTTATTATCGCTCGAGGGTGTCCAAATCGAGAAAAGATGTGTTCTTTAAGAAATCGAACGACAACCTTGTTGTCATTCGTTCGACTAGGCACAGCCTCGACCCACTTTGAAACATAGTCAACAGCCAAAAAAATATACACATTTCCAAAAGAGTTAGGAAATGGTCCCATGAAATCTATACCCCAAACATCAAAAATATCAACAACCAAAATTGGTTGGAGCGGCATTTCGTTTCTCCGCGATATCCGGCCCAAGTGTTGGCACCGGGAGCAAGTTTTGCAGTATTCGAATGCATCTTTGAAGAGTCGTGGCCAATAGAAACCACACTGCAAAACCTTCTCGGCTGTCTTCTTTAGGCCAAAGTGCCCGCCACATGCTTGATCGTGGCAAAAAGACAGCACACTCTTAACCTCAGTTTCCGGTACACACCGACGAATGATTTGGGTTGGACAATATTTAAAAAGATAAGGTTCATCCCAGTAAAAATATTTTACTTGGGACAAAAATCGAAGTTTATCTTGTTTCGACCAATCTTTAGGTATTAAGCCGGTGGCTAAATAGTTTACAATATCGGCGAACCATGGTTCGCTAGAAATGGTCAAGAGTTGCTCATCTGGAAAAACATCAGTGATAGGAAGTTCAAGTGTAGGCGAGGAAGGAAGTCGTGAAAGGTGATCGGCCACTACGTTTTCACATCCCTTTTTGTCCCTTATAACAAGGTCAAATTCTTGCAGCAAAAGGATCCAACGTATTAGCCTAGACTTAGCATCCTTCTTCGCAAAAAGGTGGCGAAGAGCTGAATGATCCGTGTACACAATAACTGGAGAGCCGATTAAATAAGGCCGAAAATTTTCAAGTGCAAACACAACCGCTAAAAACTCTTTTTCTGTTGTTGTGTAGTTTAATTGGGCCTCATTTAATGTTCGGCTCGCGTAGTAAATTACATGCGGTATCTTGTTAATGTGCTGTCCAAGAACAGCACCAATGGCAAAATCTGATGTGTCGCACATAATTTCAAGAGGGTGCGTCCAGTCCGGAGATGAAAGAATGGGCGCAGAAATGAGTGAGTGTTTCAAAGACTCGAACGCTTCCATGCAAGTTGAGTCAAAAACAAATATAGTGTCCTTGGCCAATAAGAGAGTCAAGGGTCTAGCAATCTTGCTAAAGTCCTTGATGAACCGTCTATAAAAACCGGCATGGCCAAGGAAAGCTCGGATATCTTTGACGCATTTAGGAGGAGGAAGATTAGAAATGACTTCGATTTTAGCTCTATCAACCTCTATGCCGTTTTGCGAGATGACATGTCCTAAGACAATGCCTTCTCGTACCATAAAGTGGCATTTCTCCCAATTCAAAGTTAGGTTCTTTTCCCTACAGCGGGTAAGAACTGCATCAAGATGTCGTAAACACTCATCGAAGGAGTCACCAAAAATGGAGAAATCATTCATAAAGATCTCCAAAAACTTCTCTACCATGTCCGAAAAGATCCCCATCATGCACCGCTGAAATGTAGCGGGCGCATTGCATAACCCAAAGGGCATGCGACGATAAGCAAAAGTGCCAAAGGGACAAGTAAATGTAGTCTTGTCTTGATCCTCTTTGGCTATGGGGACTTGGTTATAACCAGAATAGCCATCTAGAAAACAGTAGAACTCATGCCCCGCCAATCGTTCTAGCATTTGGTCAATGAAAGGCAAAGGAAAGCGGTCCTTCCTTATCGCGGCATTGAGTTTTCGGTAGTCGATGCAAACTCGCCACCCAGTTTGGGTGCGAGTAGGAATTAACTCATTTGCCTCATTGGTAATGACCGTGATGCCCGATTTCTTTGGCAAGACATGAATGGGGCTAACCCATTGGCTATCCGAGATAGGGTAAATGATACCACTATCAAGACATTTAACAATCTCCTTCTTGACCGCCTCTTTCATAATGGGGTTGAGGCGTCTTTGTGGATCCCTTGCCGGCTTGGCATCATCCATCAAGTGTATATGATGTTCGACTATGAGGGGACTAATCCCCTTGATGTCCGCCATAGACCAGCCGAAAGCTTGCCGATTATTGTGTAAGACCATTAAAAGAGCCTTCTCTTGCTCGAGAGCGAGAGAGGCCGATATGATAACGGGTAAGGTCTCATTGTCACCTAGATAAGCATATTTTAGGTGTGACGGCAAAAGCTTTAGTTCGAGTTTAGGTGGTGAAACAATAGATGGTAACAATGGAGTAACTGTTTCAAACTCGAAGGATTCCATCAAAGGTTCAAATCGAGTGTACGCTATCGAGTCGGATGGTTCAACTAACTCATCCGAAAAAGCAAAAGACTCAAACTCGGGTGGAGAGTCTTCAAGATCGTCAACAAAGGTGAAACACTCATAATCTTTGTCCGTCGTGAAAGCTGTGTCGGATTTTAGGAGGAACGCACTAGTGGCGTCAACGATGCTGTGATCAAACATAAAATTTTCGAACTCACAGTCCTCCTCCGCGATCTCATTGATCGAGCAAACATCAAGTACGCTAGAATTAGGCTCGCAAGGCTGACTTCCTAACTTGAAAATGTTGAGCTCAACTGTCATATTGCCAAAAGATAGATTCATTGAACCGTTACGACAGTTGATTACCGCGTTAGAAGTCGCGAGGAATGGTCGACCAAGTATCACCGGAATTTAATTACGGGGGTTAGCGACAGGTTGTGTATCCATAACAATAAAGTCAACGGGGAAAATGAAATCCCCTACTCTAATTAACACATCCTCCAACTCTCCTCTAGGATGGGTGATTGATCGGTCGGCCATTTGGAGAGTGCAATGAGTGGGATTAAGCTCTCCAACGCCTAATTGTTCGTATACCGAATAAGGTAGCAAATTGACACTAGCACCAAGATCTAATAGTGCTCTATTGATGGTCTTGTTCCCAATTGTGATCGAAATAGTAGGACAATCGGGGTCCTTGTGCTTTGGGGGTAAAGAATTAACAAGAGCATCACTAACAGCACTAGCCACAAAAACTTTCTTTGGTACTTGTGACTTCCTCTTTTTGGTGCATAAGTCCTTTAAGATTTTTGCATATGAAGGAACTTGTTGGATTGCATCCAAAAGAGGGATATTTATGCTAACCTGTTTGAACAACTCTACAATCTTCTCCATCTGTGGAGTTAGTTTATTGGATCTCAACCGATTTGGAAAAGGAACATTTTGAAAAGTTGTTGAGTCCAATTTTTGCGGATCAGATTGTTTAGTTGGAACGGAACCCCGTGTAGATGTGTTCGTGTTGTGAGAAGAGGGTCCGTTCGAGCTAGAAGAAGTAGAGCCATGTGAAGGATGAAGAATAGGCTCTAACGAAGAAGAAGAAGAAGAAGAAGATGAAGAAGATGAAGAACCACCGGCAGGGGTGTCATGGTTAATGCCCATATTGTTTTGCAGCACTTTTCCGGATCTCAACGTGGTCACAGCATTCAAGTTATGATTCTGCTGTTCATGTGCAACATGTGCGTGACCAGGATTTGGGAGTGGTTGAGACGGAAGCTTTCCTTTCTCTCGCTCTTTTAATGCTTCGTTGAGTTGTGCAATTTGTGCCACAATGGCTTTGATGCTTTGATCGTGTGAGGCACTGTTTTGCACCAAAGATTGAACAGAAGTCTCTATCCTAGCTGTGGACTGTGCAGATTGCTTTAGGAATGCTTCTAGACTTCTTTCGAGCGAGCTAACAGCATTTTGAGGAGGAAAAAAATTGTTGGGCACAAAATTGTTCATCTGATTAGGGTAAGGTTGCTGTTGGAGAGGTTGCTGAAATTGAGTTTGTGGAGGTGCTTGTTGTTGTGGAGGAGGAGCCCTTTGAAAATTGTTGTTTCCTTGGACTTGTTGATTTTGGTTCCAAGTGAAATTTGGGTGGCTCTTCCAACCCGAATTGTATGTTGAAGAGTATGGATCGTTTCTTTGTCGTTGCTGAAAGGCAGCATTGACTTGATCCTGTCCTTGAGTAGATGCAGTGTAAGGACACTCTTCGGTGAGATGTGATGGATCCGAACAACAAGCACAAACAGTTCGTGGAGGCACAACCGGGGCAGGAGAAGGTGCTGAGATTTTGGTCTCAAGCGCTTCTAGCTTTTTCGTAAGAGCGGCCACCTCGGCCTTCATAGCAATTGACATCTCTACTTGATGTATGCCTGCCCTAGGTTGACCAATAGAAGAAGATGATGATGTGGTCTTGGTGCTCTCCCACTGAATTGTTTGTTCACTAAGATCCTCAAGAAACTGCCACGCTTCCTCACTAGACTTGGATAGAAAGTGACCTTGACTAATGGTTTCTAGCAACTGCTTCATTGCCGGGTTCAATCCCTCGTATAATCTTTGCCAAAGTTGCCAACTTTCGATCCCATGGTGAGGGCATTGAACGAGTACGTCTTTGAATCTTTCAAAACATTTCCAAAATGGTTCGGAAGGAAGCTGTGTAAATTGTATAATCTCATTACGGATTTTAGCAGTTTTGTGATGAGGATAGAACTTTTTAAGAAATGCTTTCACAAACTCGTCCCAATTTCTAATTGAATGTGATGCGGTGCTGTATAGCCACTTCTCGGCTAGGTCACATAAGGTGAAAGGGACCGTTATGCCTCTTTCCCGGATGCCATGTAAATAGTATGGACCGTTATGCCTCCGGACTTAGGGCGTTTAGGCTCAGTGCCTTTGACATTTGTCGCAGGCATGGGGATCTTCTCCGGCCTTCTCTTCTTATGAGCGGTCGAAGTTGAGGGGGTGATTTAAATGATGTTTTATCGATCAAAAATATTTACCGCAATCAAGAACGGTGTCGCATTAAGATAGCCGGTGAATACGGGTCGGTCCATAGGGATGTGTAAATCTCCTTTAAGTTCTTACGAGTTAATTCCAAATGATGTTGGGTCTTATAAATAAACCTAAAAATTGAAGTTGTATGATACTAGGATTAGAAACTTACTAGGATTAGGTTTAGGGAAAATTTGGTAAACAAAGATCTATATCTCTTTCCATTGCCATTAATTAAATATATCATATTAGTGTTATGGTAAATCTTAACAAAGGGGATTAGGATGATTGGGAAGATTGATTCTCCCTCTAGATCCTTATCCTTCCTTTCTTAATCTTTACCCTAACCTTCATGGAAAACCTTAAAATCCGGGCCTTTAGACTACGGAATCACCGCTACCTCGAGGGTAGAGTGCCGTAGGGAGCGGAATAAGACGGTATCCATGGAGTTCTAATATTCATAAAAGATTGGCAGCGAAAAGTTCTATTTGGGCCGTCACAGTGGGCACCCAAATAGCTTTTCGTGGCTTGGCAGGATAGCTTTCTTCTTGTTGAACCTTCGACCTTTTCTGTCGGTGAGGGTAATCTTGATCAACTACTAAGTTCCGAGCCTGCCGCCAAACTTTGTAGATTTTGGAGGACAGCCGCTGAGGGGACTGTTCTGGCTTTGTTTCCACAACATTCTCCACCGGAGGAGGAGATCTTTTCAGTACGGCGGTAGGAGAATTCCTGCGCACCCTATTCAGCAGCTCAAAACTGTTCCCGGTTGGAACAGCAGCATTAATTTCCATCGTTGGAGCTGGTGGAGTTAGCCCAGAAGGGGAGTTGCCCCGGCCTTCCTTATTCGGCGCCAGTGGCGACGTTGAGCGTGTCGAGCTGTTGAAGTTGGCTTGGTGACGGGGATGGCTTTGTCTTGCCCCATGTTCAGGTGAGGGGCTGTTGTTGGTGTCAGCCTGTTGAAGACTGATTTTCTTTGAGTAGCAGGAGCAGGAGTGGAAGTTGGGGCAGTCAGTCTTGTAAAGACCGACCCTTTGGCAGGAGAAGCCGCCTTGACGACTTCAGGAGCAAGGTTGGCTACTCTCTTCGAAGTAGCCTTTTCTTGAGTTGCAGGCTTCATCATAGGCCCATAGGAACTCTGGCCCAATCTGGCGAAGACTGAAGTGTTGGAGTTGGACGACCCGTTGAGAGGGGCCATAGTAGGTGTAAGCCGATCAAAGACCGACTTCTTGGGAGCTTCCGGTGTCTGCACAGGAGCGGTGAAACTCGTTGGCAGGAGCATGGTCCCGAAAATCAACCCGGTGGTGGCTTGGGTGACCTGTTCCACGGGCATCGTGAACAGGGAAGCCGCTTGAGGTCCGTAGGCTATGCCCCCAGTTGAGGCAGGACGTGGGTTGCAGTTGCATGTGGAACACTTTGAACAGGTGAACGCCATTGATCTTTTGCTTTCTGCACCAAGCAAAACGCAAAATATTAGTACCTCGAAACCCAAGGGCAACCATTAGCAAACCGTGTTTGGTTCACGAACACGACACACGAAGTGTGGAGTGGAAAGAGGAAAATGTCCCACCGGGCGTGCCAGAATCTGTTCCCCGCAGAATACAGAGACGCGACCGCGTGGGTCCGTCTCGCCTGAAATTTGGGGCAGATGCTAATTGGTGCTATCCGTCCACCTCTCCAAAGATACCAAGTTGATTTATGGCACCATGTATCGAAGGTTTAAACGGATGCGGCCGATATAGCAGACTTCGTCAGATTCCCTTTCATTTGAGGGTTTTTTGATTGTGGGGACGCTCTTCCCTGCAGGCGTAAGCCCCTGCAGTTAATTACACTACCGTATCGCGGTAACAACTTTCTCCTTCTTTAGATGGTCAGTTCGTGTCGTGGGTGTTTGTTTTGTGTTTGGTTGCCCGTGGATTGTATACGGAGACTAAGTTATGTTGTCGCCCGTAGGGCGTGGACTAGTCCAAATCCGTATCTTTCTTAGATTTGGGTTTTGGGGGTTTGGGTTTAAGGATACGTTAGTCTCATTTGAGACTAAGATCAACTTAAACGTTCGTTAAGGATACGTTAGTCTTACTTTAGACTAAGATCAACTTAACGGGATTGTTTAGATCTAACAAAAGAGAAATTTGGGCTCTATTGTTTAGTTTAGTGACATTGCGGTCGGTAATTAGTTTGAGGACATTCCGGTCCATTGGTAGTTTTAGGACATCTCGGTCCAATGTTAATGTAAAGACATCGCGGTCGACGTTAAGGACATCATAGTCCATGAGTTTAAGGACCTCACAGTCTGATGTTAGTTTAAAGACATCACGGTCGAGGTTAAGGACATCATAGTCCGTGAGTTTAAGGACCTCACAGTCCGATGTTAGTTTTAAGACATCACGGTCGAGGTTAAGGACATCATAGTCCATGAGTTTAAGGACTCCACATTCCAATGTTAGTTTTAAGACATCACGGTCGAGATTAAGGACATCATAGTCCATGAGTTTAAGGACCCCACAGTCCGTAGTAATGTGTGGTTGTCGGGACCCGTCACCTCTTTGACGACGTTGAAGAATTACAACGACAGGTATCAGAGGAGTAAAGAGATGTACCCTCGAACCGGGTGTAAATTGATTGGAAGAGCAGATGGGCTCAGTTCAATTTAAGTTGAGGACTTATGGTCAAAATTGGGCTAAGTCCAGTAAAAAATGTTTAACATTTTTTTTTGTTCTGCCTGTTAGGCCTTTATTTGGGCTCTGCCCTTTTAATAATGCCAAGCATTGGGCTCTGACATTTTTTGTCTTATATTGAATGCATAGCATTTATCAGAACAAAGTATGTTCTGACAGCGCGCCACGTGGCGCACTAGGCGCTTTGCGCCAGTCAAAGAGCGCATTGCGCTTCTGTCGGTTAGCGCACATGAGGAGGACATGTGTCGCTTAGCGCTAAGCGCTAGTTTGTTAGCGCACTGTGCTTTTAATTTATGAGCGCGCTGCGCTAGTTTATGGGTGCGCCAGCGAGTGACACGTGGCACGCTTGGCGCTGAGCGCCAACCCAAGAGCGCAGTGCGCTGTTTTCAGGAGCGCAAAGCGCAGATCGTGTCTATGGTTGACACGTTGCATGTTTTGGCACTGAGCGCCGATCCAAGGAGCGCAAGTGCGTAGTTCATGAGTGCAAGGCAATTTTCAGTAGCGCAAAGCGCATCTGATCAAATTTAGTTTTTCTCAAAATTTGCAGAGGGTTTTCTCTATATGAGACTTGAAGTCTTGGGGCCTTTATATAGGGCCAATTGATTTGTTAAATCGGTTTAAGAGATTTTTCACTGATTGATTTGGGAATATTTCCCGCCGTTGGATTTTTGATCCTAAGGATTCTGTTTTACAGAAGATAATCTTCTTGTTTTAATAAGATTGAAAAATCTTTCCATAACATAATTTTAATTCTGATCATTTATTTATTATTATTAGATCTTTTGATCTAACGGTATGGAATTCTTTTAATTCCAGCGCTGGCGCACTTGGCGCGAGCGCACCTACGCTTGACACGCGCCGCGCAGCGCAACTGCGCTATCGCACCCGTGTTTGACACGTGGCGCGCAGCGCAGAGCGCTGGATCTGAAGCGTTGCTTCAACTTTTAAATTTTGAATTTTGAAACAGAGCTTTGCTCTGATTGGGGGTGCACTGCCTAGGGCATAGCGCTCCTGGCGCTGGCGTGTCTGCTTTTAACACATGGCGTGCAGCGCACGGGATCTGAAGCGTTGCTTCAATTTTTGAATTTTGAAATTCAAAATAGAGCTTTGCTCTGATTGGGGGAAACAGGGCGTGCTTTGTTTGCGCTTCTTCATGAAAGATACTCCATCGAAGTAAAGTTCCCACCGGGTATCACCCCCATCGATCGTGTCAAACGCATGTTCGTCTGGCAATTCGCAGTTCAAAGAAGAATCGGCAGGTATCGGATGCTCAGCGAGGAAGTCTGCGATGGACTGGCCTTTCACCGCCTTAAGAGGCTGATAAGTTATCGAGAACTCCATCAAGAGCAAGGCCCATTTAGCGAGCCGCCCCGTCAATATGGCCTTTGACATCAAATATTTGAGGGGATTCACTTTTGATATGAGATGGACCTCATGTGCCAATGCATAGTGTCTGAGCTTCGTTATTGCGAAGATCAACGCCAGGCAGTGTTTTTCAATGGGAGAGTAATTGCTTTCTGCCCCCAGGAGAACTCAACTCAGATAATAAAGGGCTCTCTCCTTCCCTTGGTCATTCTCTTATGCCCATAGCGCGCCTAAGGAACCTTCGAGGGCTGTTGTATACAGAATGAGAGGTTTTCCTTTAACGGGAGCGGCCAGTACTGGCGGATTCTGCAGGTATTGCTTGATTTCATCCAGTGCGCTTTGGCATTTGTGATCCCAGACGAACGGGGTCCCCTTCTTCATTAGGTGACTGTAAGGATGGCACTTGCCTGAGAGATTGGCTATAAATCGCCGGATATACGCGAACTTCCCTTGGAGAGACCACAATTGCTTAAGAGTCCTTGGCGGAGGCATTTCCATAATCGCCTTGATGTTTGACGGATCTATCTCGCTCGGTGTCGTACGATGAATCCTAGGAATTTGCCCGAGGAAACTCCGAACGCGCATTTAAGTGGGTTCATCTTCAAGTTGTATTTCCGAAGTCGTCGAAATACGATCTTTAGATGCTCTAAATGTTCTTCGTATGGTTTTCTTTTTACTACGAGGTCGTCGATATAGCATTCGATGATTTCATGTATGAGGTCATCGAAGATCTTCGTCATGGCCCTCTAATAGGTGGCACCGGCGTTCTTTAGACCGAAGGGCATTACCTTGTAGCAGAATATGCCCAAAAGGGTTCGGAAAGCGGTATGCTTCTGGTCTTCGGGATGCATCTTTATTTGATTATATCCCGATGAGCCATCCATGAAGGAGAAAAATTCATGAGTGGACGTATTGTCTATCATTAGCTCGTTGACCGGTACTGGGAAGTCGTCCTTCGGGCAGGCTTTATTGAGATCCCGAAAGTCCACACATATGCGCACCGTTCCATTCTTTTTCATCACCGGGACGGCGTTGGCGATCCAGTCAGGATATTGAACCTCTTAGATGAAGCCAGAGTCGATTAGCTTCTTGACCTCGGCGTTGATGCTCATCTCAAGCTCGAGCCGCATTCTTCTCGGCGCTTGTTTGATCGGTTTGGCGTCCGGAGATATCGCCAATTTGTGCACAGCAATCTCTGGATCTAATCCTGGCATCTCGGAATAGTTCCCTGCAAAGCAATCTTTATGCTGCATGAGCAAGTCCTTTAGCGTGGCTACCCTTTCTTCAGACAATAGCTCACTGACGAACGTCAGCCGCGGGTCACTTGCCGTCCCCAAATCAATTTTCTTGAGGTTATCTGCAGTAGTATGTATTCCATCTTCCAGCTCTTTTGGTGCCGGTGGAAATTCTGAGATTACCTCGCCATCATCGTTTTCGAAGCACCAGGAGAGGTCATCCACATTCTTGGGCTCTTCTTCTGACAGCATTATCATGTGGCAGGTACGAGATCGCTTCCAAGACCAATGTTGATCTGGTTCTGCTCTCGTGGTCCTCGGTTCATGCTTCTGCGGCGGGGTTATTCTCCAACTGCTAGATAGAGCGAACCTGCCTTGCTGATACTGGTTTTCTACCCAATCCTTAAATGTGAAGCAGTCTTCGAGAGGATGTCCTATTGTCCTGTGATAGGAGCAATAGTCCGGGTGAGAGACTTCGCCTGCTTGCTCGGGGTGCTTGGACTCCGGGAGTGTCATCATTTGATATTTTATGACAAGATCGAATATCTTCCTTGTCTTGTCTTGGGGAAAAGAATATGCTCGACCCATCTTTTTATAAGAGATGAATCCGGACTGCTCGATTCCTGATCACGTAGCTTCTTGGACCCGCTTTGTCGTTGTCGAACGCCTTTCCCGTTCTTTGGTTTGTTTCTATCTCTGCGTCGGGCTTTTTGTACAACGGGTTGACAAGGAGGAGCATTTTCATTTTTCACAGCCTGTTGAAGGAGGCGCTGCGTCCTGGCTTTCTCGTAGATGGCCATTTCGCGATTATGATCATCTCGAACCTTTTGACCCGCTTCCCTTATAAGCCTGTCCATTTCTTCTTCGAACGACGGACTGGGCATTTTCATAGCGGGAACTCTTTCTGGTTCAGGGTTAGCATCTTTCCACAGAGTATCTCCTTCTTCATCAAAGTCATGTATGATGTAGCAGTCGCGGAGTAGCTCCCGTTTCTTGGATTGAACATACCCAAGCCCGGTCGTTTCCATTCTTCCGTTGGGCAATTTTCGTTGAGTTCCGGGAACGTTCCGGATCCTGTTATAGAACCGTGCTTGTCGCGCAGTTTGCTTAAGGGGTACACCTTGGCGTCTCAAGAGTCTCTTTAATCCGTCCGTGTAATATCCGTGCAAACGGATAGGTTGGAGCCTATCAAGTGTAGAATCCGTGCCATGCCAGATTTCTTTCTCCATTTTGGTCTCCCCGGATCGGTAGAATAGGATTGCCTTTTCACCTTTTCGCGTGGGAGGGACGTAGAATGTTTGCAGTTCTTCCACACTGTAGGTATCTAGCGCATCTGGTTCTTTATGATGCTTGGGCGGAACCATGGCAACTTGCTAACTTTGATCTTCATCAGCGAAGGTTTGTATTGATGGCCGAGCAGAGAATATGGCATTGACCTCATCTTCCGAATCGCTGCCGAAGATCAACATAGGAGTGGATGGTCCCAGCTTGCCACACTAGGGCGGACCTGAATAAACTATTTCTTCCTCCTCCTCAGTATCACTCCCGAAGACTGGAATAGTGGTGATAGCTTTGTTCTTGTCCTCCGATTTGCGACATCTTTCTGTGTCTTCGAAATCTGGTAAGAAGTATTTTACATCTTCGTACTTTCGGACTTCGTTCACGGAGAATGGGTTCAGCTCTCCTGTTATGGTATACTCGAGACCACCCTTGAAATACTTCATACACTGATGTTGTGTAGAAGGGATGATATTGTACTCGTGTAACTAGGGCCGGCCGAGCAAAGCATTGTAGCACGTCTTGGCGTCAATAACGTGAAACTTAATGTCCGTGACAAGCAGCCCAAAGCGTAGTGTCAATATCACAGACCCAAGCGTCCGTGATGACTGAGAGTCGAACCCGGATATGGTGATTTTGTCGCGAGCGAGGTGTTGAACGCTCATGCAGATTTCCTTTAGCACCCTTACATTAAAGACGTTGACGGAGGACCCATTGTCGACCAGGATTTTTCCTATCTTGATGTCATGACAGTATCCGGAGACATATAGGGGACGGTTGTGCTCGCATGTCCCAAGGAGGAGATCTTCATCGCCGAAGGTGATATCGGCTGTGTGTACTTCTTACAGCTCGTCCTTTATTTTTTCTTCGGCGAGGAAAGCTTGGAATTACTCGGGCTCTTGCAGTTCCTTAATTAAAGAATCTCTCGCCTCTTTGGATAGCAGAATGGCGTCGAGAATACTGAGCTGCAAGGGTATCTTTCTTAAGTGTGACAGAACGTTGTAGTCCACCTTGTTTTTTTTTGGCGGGTCCTTGGCTGTTAGTTCTTTGACGACTTGGTCATCGAGAATAATATCCTCAGGGATTTTTTCTTTTCCCTTATCTTTTCTATTTGACCCATTGTTCGAGGGCCCAAGATTCTTTTCGGGCAACATACGGTTGCGCTGCTGAATATTTTCACAGGTCTTTGGTTCTTCCTCTTTTCTCGAGGTGGACTCCTTAAAGAGAGGGCCAATCGCCATTTCCTCGTCAGAGTCGCTCCCGAAGATGAGAACCTGCGACCTCCCGGCGTTAACCATGCGACAGTTGCTGGTAGTTCTTTTACGCTCCTCGGTCGTACTTCTTTGCTCCCGACGAGTTTTGCGTTTCATTCGCTTAAAATGTTGCCGGCGAGCAACATATCCCTGCCACCATCTTTTAAAAGTGTCGCACTCTTCGGTGGGGTGCGAAATCTTTCGATGATATAAGTAGCAGCTAAGATGTGTTTCTGCTTCACCAAGGGCGTTTGCTTTGAGGGATGGCAGCTTCATTCCCATCGATATGGATTTGGCGAACCTTTTCCTCGTCTTGAATCTGTCTTTATTTGCGAAGGATGTACTTTGATCTGGTGGGAGTGTTTTAACTCCTTCGTCCAGTCGCCGGCATTTGGCTTTTTCAAATATGGCCATTTCACGCTCTCGAGCAGCTTTGCTTTTAATAAGAGCTTCATTCAGGAATGCATCAATCGTTTCTTCTGATGGCCCTATAAGTTCCGGTTCAGGATTTGCCCCCAGTTTCTTTGTGTAAGGAGCTTCTTCATCGTCTATCGACGAGTCAGAGATCACACGGCAGCTTGCTACACAACCTTCAGATTCATCTGACGAGTCTTCTCCATTGTCATCATCTCCGTCCTCAAGGACGTGGCTGAGAAATTCTTGGAGTGTGACTGGAGTCCGCGCTTTTTGATTATATTCTTCCAGCGCGTCAATCTGTTTTTGCAGGTCCGTGCGCTTGTCATTAGGCTTCACGGGCTTTTTGGTCTTCTTCTTCTTCTTCGAAGACTTTGAAGGCTGGATGTGAGTGTTTTGGCTATCTCCACCGATCTTTGGAGTTGGACGCGGCTTTAGCATCCCCTCGATGATCTCAGGTTCCAGTGGATTCTTCCACCTAATTGCCGGGCATGTGTGGAGATTCTTCAGCATTCTTTTCGTCTTGGCTGAAAGAGCGACCTCCCATGGAGCTTCTTCTACGAAAGAGCATGATGCCCCTGGTGTATCCGTCTTCTTAGGAGTGTGTGGCCGAGGCGGGTTCACCTTCCAATTCTCGGATAATATGAATTTTCCCTGCTGGTACTGATCTTCTATCCAAGTTTTGAAGATGTAACAATCCTCGATCGGATGGCCCAACATTCGGTGATAAGGGCAATAGTTAGGATTGCTAATGTCGCCAGGTTGCGCTGGGCGTCTTGGCTCCGGCAGATTGATGAGCCTGTTGCGCAGTGCAAACTCGAATAACCTCTTCGTCTTGTCTCGAGGGAACGAGTAAGGGCGTCTCATTTTATCTTCGAGAGATCGAGTTCTGTTATTTTAGCGATCAACTAGTCTCGGGCCACCGGGCTGCTGTTGAGCATTGGCGACGACGATCGCTTTCCCCTTTCCTTTCTCATTTTGAGAGTCCGGCTTTGGAGGAGACGGTCTATGACCCATCTGGTCCATTTAGGCCAACTTGTCAATCAAGGCCTGGAACGTGGTTGGCTTGAAGAACATCATGAATTGGGAAATAGTTGCATGAGGGTCCAGAGTGCCCACGAACATGCCCACCGCCGACACTTCTTCGATGCGCTGTTCGCATTTCGACCACAGATTCCGCCATCGGATTGCGTATTGAACCCATATCTCGCCTTACTTCACCCTGGCATTGATCAATGCCGTTATTGGGGTGCGTTCACTAGCACTCGTGAATCGCTGGGTGAATAATAGCTCCATTTCCGCAAAAGTCTTGACGGAGTCGTTTGGAAGTTCAGAGTACCATTTGAAAGCTGTCTCCGACAAGATGCCAATAAACTGATGGAGCAAAAGTTTATCATCACCCCCGGTGTTGCCGCAAAGAGCCCTGAACTGGGCGACATGCTGGTGGGGATTTCCCGTCCCTTTGTATATATGAAATTTAGGGATCATGTATCCCGGTGGGTACTTTATTTGGTCATACCAGCCTGGATACGGTCTCCCAGTTTTAACAACTTGATCGGCCGCTTCATTCTCCTGGTGAGCTTGTATTTGCTGCGCTATGTAGTCATCCAGAGCGGCCTTTGAAATGGATTCCTCTTTGGCTGCTGAAAGAGCCGGAGGAGGGTTCGATGTCTCCCCTCTGTCGTCTTCAATAATGATCGGAGGGTCTTCAGCTGGAGGATCTGGCTGTAACATTATCCCGACCATATCTTGGAAGAAAAGTGCCATTCGTTTTATGTTGGCAGCTTGTTCTGTTGCTTCTCTGTCCTTCTGCGTAGGAAGTCAGCATCGGTTTCTTGTTCGTGACGCTGCTCTGATGACGCCTCTGGGCTTTCTTTTGGCCTGGTGAGTGTGGCCATTTGCGTCAGCATTTCCTGAAGCTTCTGCTGCTGCTCCTGGGCTTTTGTCACGGATCGGGTGAGCGGTCGGTGACCCGTTGAAGCGCGGCTTTCCTCTTTTCCGGAAGCCATGTAAACAGTATGCATCTTTATGCCCCCAGACTTGGGGCGTTTGGGCTCAGCGTCTCTGTGGTCTGCCGTAGTTACAGGGGCTTTCTTTGGCCTCCTTCTCTTTTGAGCGGTTGACGTTGAGGGGGCCGTTGCAGCGGGCACCCAGGTAGTTGCCGTCCCTTGTGACTTGACAGGACGGTTCTCTTCCTGTTGAACCTTCAGCTTTTTCTGTCGGCGAGGATAGTCTTGATCAATCACCGACTCCTGGACCCGTCGCCAGAATTTGTAAACTTTAGAGGACAGCTGCTGAGGGGGCTGCTCCGGCTTTGTTTCTGTAACATTCTCCACGGGTGGAGGAGATCTTTTCAGTACGGCGGTAGGAGAGTTCCTGTGCACCTTGTTCAACAATTCAAAGTTGTTCCGGGTTGGAACAGCAGCATTGACTTCCACCGTTGGGGCTGGCAGAGTTAGCCCAGAGGGGGAGTTGCCCCCAGCTTTCCTTACTCGGCGCCAGTGGCGACGTCGAGTGTGCCGAGCTGCTAGGATTGATTCAGCGATGGGATGGCTTCATCATGCCCCCTGTTTTGGAGAAGAGCTGTTGCCGGCGTCAGCCTCTTGAAGACTGATGTCCGTTGAGTAGCAGTATCTAATCTGTCAAAGACAGACTTTTGAGCAGGAACGGGAGACGGAGTGGGAGCCGGAACAGTCAGTCTTGTGAAGACCGACCCTTTGGCAGGAGAAGCCGCCTTGACGACTTCGGGAGCAGGGATGGCTATCCTTTTCGGAATAACCTTTTCTGGAATTGCCGGCTTCATCATGGGCCCACATGAGCTTTGGCCCAATTTGGCGAAGACTGAGGCGCTGGAGTTGGACGACCTATCGATGGGGGCCGCTGTAGTTGCAAGCCGATCAAAGACCGACTTCTTGGGAGCTTCTTGTGTTGGTATAGGAGCGCTGAAGCTCGTTGGCGGGAGCATGGTCCCAAAAAACAATCCAGTGGTGGCCTGTGTGCCTTTTCCACCGACATCGTGAACAGGGAGGCCGCTTGGGGCCCGTAAGCTATACCTCCAGATGAGGCGGAACGTGAGTTGCAATTGCAGTTGGAACACTTCGCGCAAGTAGGCGCCATTGATGTTCCATTTTCTTCCCCAAGCAAGAAACCAAATCTTAGTATCTCGAACCCAAGGGCAACCATATCAAATCGCGATTCGTTCGTGAACATGACACACGAAGTTTGGAGTGGAAAGAGAAAAAGGTCCCACCGGGCGTGCCAGAATCTGTTCCCCGCCGAACACAGAGACGCAACCGAGCAGGTCCGTCTTGCCTGAAATTCAGGGCAGATGATAATTGGTGCTATCCGTCCACCTCTCCGAAGATGCCAAGTTGATTTATGGCACCATGTATCGAAGGTTTAAACGGATGCGGCCGATATAGCAGACTTCGTCAGATTCCCCCTCTTTTGAGGGGTTTTTGATTGTGGGGACGCTCTTCCCTGCAGGCGTAAGCCCCAGCAGTTAATTACGCTACCGCATCGCGGTAACAACTTTCTCCTTCTCCAGATGGTCACTTCGTATCGTGGGTGTTTGTTTTGTTTCTTGGTTGCCCGTGGATTGTATACGGAGACTAATTTATGTTGTCCCCCGTAGGGCGTGGATTAGTCTAAATCCGTATCTCCTTAGATTTGGGTTTAGGGGTCGAGTTTAAGGATACGTTAGTCTCATTTGAGACTAAGATCAACTTAAACGTTTGTTAAGGATACGTTAGTCTGATTTTTAGACTAAGATCGTTTAGATCCAACAAAAGCAATTGGACTCTGTTGTTTAGTTTAGAGACATTGCGGTCGATTAGTTTAATGACATTATGATCCATTTTTAGTTTAAGGAAATCTCGGTCCAGATTAAGGACATCGTAGTCCGTGAGTTTAACGACCACACAATTAAGGTTAAGGACATCTTAGTCTGTGGGTTTAAAGGGACCCCACAGTCCGATGTTAGGGACATCGTAGTCCATGAGTTTAAGGACCCCACAGTCCGTAGTTTAAAGACATCATAGTCTATAAAGTTTAAGGACATCATAGTCCATGAGTTTAAGGACCTCACAGTCCAGGTTAAGGACATCGTAGTCCATAAGTTTAAGGACCTCACAGTCCAGTTAAGGACATCATAGTCCATGAATTTAACGACCTCACAGTCAAGGTTAAGGACATCGTAGTCCATGAGTTTAAGGACCCCACAGTCCGTGAAATATGTGGTTGCTGGGACCCGTCACCTCTCTGAAGATGTTGAAGGATTACAACGACAGATATCAGAGGAGTAAGGAGATGTACCCTCGAACCGGTGTGAGTTGGTTGAAAGATCTGTAGTCCAATTAGGGACTAAGATCTGTTAAATATTTATGAGCAGACGGGCTCAATTAAATATAAGTTGAGGACTTATAGCCAATATTGGGCTAAGTCCAATAAGATTAAAATGTTTAACATTTAATTGTTCTGGGCTGTTGAGCCTTTATTTGGGCTTGGCCCTTTTAATAATGCTAAGCAGTGGATCCTGACATTTTTTTGTCTTGTATTGAATGCATAGCATTCATCAGAACAATGTGTGTTCTGACAGCGCGCCATGTGGCACGCCAGGCGCTTTGCGCCAATTAAAGAGCGCATTGCACTTCTGCCAAGTAGCGCACACGAAAAGGACACGTGTCGCGCTTGGCGCTAAGCGCCAGATGATGGGCGCATTGCGCCAGTTTATGAGCGCATTGCGCTTTCAATTTATGAGCGCGTTGCGCTAGTTTAGTGGCGCACAAGTGAGTGCCACGTGGCGAGCTTGGCGCTGAGCGCCAGCCCATGAGCGCAATGCGCTGTTTCAGAAGCGCAAAGCGCAAGTTGTATACGTGGTTAACGCGTGGCACGTTTTGGCGCTGCGTGCCAGTCCAAGGAGCGCAGAAGCGCAGTTCAAGAGTGTAAGGCACTTTTCATGAGCGCAAAGCGCAATTGATCAGTTTTTATGATCTGTGAACAAATTTATGTTCTTTTTTTAAAGGCGGCTTTGCCTCAAGTTTCAAGAATAACAGTTTTTATTTTTGAAAGGGCTTTACCTTTGTAGATCAATGATCTGTGAATGAAGTAAATACTTCTTTTGTTTTTATGATAAAATCTTTTGATCTCTTTTTTACAAAAGACCTTGGTCTTTTGTAGATCTATGATCTTTTAAGAAGATAATTCTTCTATTTTAATGAGATGATTTCATCTCTTTTTTCAAGAATCATTCTTTTTACCTTGAAGAAATGATCTTCTTTCAAGAGCTTGCTCTCTTTCTTTTGAGTTTTCTCAAAGTTTGTAGGGGGGTTTCTCTATATCAGACTTGAAGTCTTGGGGCCTTTATATAGGGCAAATTGATTTGTTAAATCAGTTAAACAGATCTTTCTCTGATTGATTTGGGGATGTTTCCCCACCGTTGGATCTTTGATCCTAGGGTTTCTGTTTTACAGAAGGCAATCTTCTTGTTTTTAATAAGATTGGAAAAATCTTTCCATAACAGAATTTAATTCTGATTAATTAATGATTTATCATTATTAGATTTTTTGTTCTAACGGTGGGGAATTTTTAACTCCAGCGCTGGCGCACCCGTGCTTTGCACGTAGTGCGCTGCTCAGAACGCAGCGCACTTTGCGCTAGCGCACTTACGTTTGACACATGGCGCGCAGCGCAGCCTGCGCTAGCGCATCCATGTTTGACACGTGGCGCGCAGCGAGCCTAGCGCTAGCACACTCATGGTGCACTGCCTAGGGCGCAGCGCATCTGGCGCTAGCGCATCCGTGTTTGACACGTGGCGCGCAGCGCGCCTAGCGCTGAATCTGAAGCGTTGCTTCAATTTTTGAATTTTGAATTTTTAAAATAGAGTTTTGCTCTGATTGGGGGTGCGCTGCCTAGGGCGCAGCGCACCTGATGCTAGCGCATTTGTGTTTGACACGTGGCGCGCAGCGCGCCTAGCGCTGAATCTGAAGCGTTGCTTCAATTTTTAAATTTTGAATTTTAAAACAGAGCTTTGCTCTGATTGGGGGAAACAGTTCCCTGTCAAGAGAGAGCCGATCCGGACTGTTTGGCCGTCGACTCCCTCTATGAAGGGAAATTTTGCCAACGCTTCCACCACGGGGCCTCGAACTTCCTTTCGGTCGTCGCGTGTATCTAAAGACCCCTGAGGATCATGTGTGTCTTCAAAATCATCGCCTTGCTCTCCGGTGGGGGACGTTGAGGTGAGGCAGATCCTGGCGATTTGCTAGTCCCCGTAGGCCCGGCCGATTCCCTATTATCTAAAGGGAATTTAAGCGCAAGATGGTAACTTGAGATCTGAACCCGGTGGGCGTTTAAGGTGGGGCGTCCCAGGAGAATGTTGTAGGATGATGAGAACTTAGCAATGAGGAAGTTCACCAGAACAGTTCGCGTCTTGCCCGCTTCCCCAATGTTGAGGAGGAGGGTGACTGATCCCTTAGCCAGGACGAAATGGTTGGTGAACCCAGAGAGAATGTGAGAGGTTGGCTGAAGGTCGGATGAATCTAATCCCATACGGTGGAAACAGTCATAGAATAGAATATCCACTGAGCTCCCTGAATCGACCAATATTCTCCGGACCTCGTAATGGTGAACACGGGCTGATATCATAAGAGGGTTATTGTGAGGAAGTGATATGCCATGAAGGTCTTCATCGGTAAAGATGATCGGTTCATCCGTCCTGCATTTCTTGTGGGGTGGATCACCTACGCCCCCGACCGGCAGGAGATGGTGGTTCCTCCTACTTTCCAGAGTTGGATCTATCAAAATGACCATGATTTGCTCGATTGTTAACTCCCCGGGTGGGGTTTGGTCTTTTTGCTACCGCTCCGTCTGTCGCTTATCTCGTAGGTATTTTGACAGGTGGCCAGAGTGAATCATTTCCTCGACGTAGTCACGGAGTTGTTTGCAGCTATTGGTCGGGTGACCGTGCGACCTGTGATAGGCGTAGTACAGGCCGTGGAGCCGCTTGCCCATCCTCTGGGTAGCTGGTGGGAACTTAAAGAACCTTTCGCCTTTAGCCTACTTTAACAGCTCGGTCTGGGAAATGTTCAGAGGAGTGTACTCCTGGAACCTTAGGGAATAAGGTTTTGGACGATCGAATTTCTTTTTCTCTTCCCTGTCCCGTCTTTTCCGGTCTGCTTGGTCGCCTCTGGGCAGATTAGAGTTCACCTTCGACTTGAGTTGGATTTCTTGCTCGGTCTATGCTTTCACTTCGTCCATGGTCTTAGGTTGCGTCAATGCAAAAGAGCGGATCCACTCTTTGTGCCTAAGACCCAACCTCAGCATGGTGATAACTGTTTCGTCACGGTGCTCGGGAACCTCCAGGAGGGCATTGTAGAAGCAGGTGACATACCCCTTGAAGGATTCCTTATTTTCGCTCTTGACAGTGAACAGGTAGTCGATCATCTTTTTCTGTCGTCGGTTACCGACGAAATGACCAAGAAATTGGATAGCCAGCTCATCAAAGGTCGAGATGGAGCGTGGCGCAAGCCCTCGGAACCAATCTCGACCAGCTCGGATAAGGGTGGTAGGAAAGGCCTTGCATTTAGCCGCATCCGAGTTGTCTTGGATGCTCATGGCGGCCGTGAACGCGTCCAAGTGGTCCCTCGGGTCGGCCTTTCCGTCAAAAAGAGGCACTTCGGGCGGTTTGTTCTTGGACAAGACATGCACGGCTAGGAGTCATTCTGTAAATGGTCTTGTTAGTGAATCAGCAGAGTACTTCGCCCCATTGCCGGCCATGTGGGCGTCCTATCGTACGTTTCTTTTCAAGGGCCTCGATCCATTGGTGGTACCCCGAGGATTCTCCATAGTTAGAGCACCGGCTATCTCTTCTCCGGGCTTGCGCGACGGTGCGGTTTCGGTTTTGCTCTATCATATTTCTTAAATCCTCGGGCGAGGTGATTGATCGTCTTAGTTGTGTTTTGAAAAGTAATCACAATCAAAGAATTTATAACCGCAATCAATAACGGTGCCGATGTAGCTCGTTAATGATAACAGATCGTCCACTGAGAAGCAAGGATTTATTCGATCTTATTTTAGATGAATTGAAAGAAAATAAAATTCAAGAAAGAATTTCAAGATGTATTAGATGAAGTATTTTCAAGAAACATCAAGAAAAGAGTTCAAGAATTAATAATCACGAAAATGCCCTAAATCAATTTGAATTATCAAGATAGTGTAGAATAGCTTGCTACAAATCGATAAGAATTTGTAGTAATGATGAATACTAAAAATTACTAATCTTATCTATTGATGAATTATAGCTTAGATCGATGGTGATGAATGAAAATTAGGGATCTATTGAAGAAACTAGGGTTTCTCCTTCACTATCCCTTGTCTTTTCATTGATCATCATTCAATTCTAGCATTTAGCAAAGAGAATCATCAATCATTTAATTCCTAATTTGCAACGAAATTATCAAGAATGGTGATCTCGCTCCAAATTAGGTCATCGACAATTCTTTTTCCTAAAATTCATAATTCTCATAAGACTTAAGATTTAGTTTAGGATTTCATCATCATTTGATCTACCAAATTCCTTGATTCCTTAGCACGCGGAGATTTACCCACACATTATGAAAGTAAAAGAATCAAGAATTAGAAATTTCATAAATCAAGAATTTAAAGAAACCGAGAATTAACAATTGATTACCTTTATTAAATCTTCTTCAAATTTACATCTCTCAATTCGAGGTTACAACACTAGCTCTCGATCTCTCCATTGAAAAAAGAATTTGTCATCGATTTTTGCTTGGCTCGATCGCCGTGAGACGTGGATCGGTTGCGGATCTCTTGATCTTGATGACGATCGTCGTTACGATAAAGGATCTTCAAAGTCGTCGCTTGATAATGCTCTCAATTGATTCTTGGATAATTTCGTTGCAACATTGTCCAGCTAAGCCAGAGTATCCGTCCATGAAACAATAATATTCATGTCCAGCTAAGCGTTCCAACATCTGGTCAATAAAAGGTAGAGGGAAGTGGTCTTTCCTCGTTGCAACATTGAGTTTTTTGTAATCAATACATACACGCCACCCAGTTTGAGTGCGTGTCTGGATCAACTCATTAGCCTCATTAGATATAACCGTGATGCCGGACTTCTTAGGGACTACATGAATAGGACTTACCCATTGGCTATCAGAGATTGGGTAAATGATACCACTGTTAAGGCATTGGACGATTTCTTTCTTTACCGCTCCTTCATGACGGGATTTAACCGTCTTTGTGGTTCTCGGGTTAGCTTGGCTTCATCTATCAGATGTATATGATGTTTCATGATTAAGGGACTAATCCCTTTGATGTCAGCTATCGTCCAACCAAATGCTTGCCTATTAGATCTCAAAACCGTCAAAAGGGCATTTTCTTGCTCTGAGGCTAGAGAAGCGGATATGATCATAGGTAAAGACTCATTCTCATCTAAATATGCATATTTAAGGTGAGAAGGTAACAATTTGAGATCTAATGTCCGCGGAGAGACAATAGAAGGTGGGGTAAGTGAATGACATTTAGATTCTCGAAGAAGCTCATAGCCTGCAAATGATACAGACTCGAAAAGTGATGAGTTAAAAGGTTCATACTCAGGAGTGGACTCGTCAAAGGTGTCCTCATTATTATACTGTACAAGATCAAATAATGATGTGCTAATGTCATCAAGATTATCAAAGCAAAGTTCATCAACCTTGCAGCTTTCGGGAGCTATCTCGTGGACAGAACAGACATCAAGAATATGAGCAGAGGGTTCAGACGGATTTCTCCCAATCTTATAAATGTTAAGCTCAATTGTCATTTTTCCAAAGGATAGGGTCATGGACCCGTTTCGACAATTAATGACAGCATTGGAAGTGGCAAGGAAGGGTCGACCAAGAATCACCGGAATTTGGTTCCGTGGGTTCATTACAGGTTGTGTATCAAGAACAATGAAGTCCACAGGGAATATAAATTCCCTAACTTTTATTAACACATTCTCAAGTTCACCCCTAGGTTTGGTGATTGATCGGTCTGCCATTTGGAGAATACAATGAGCTGGTTTCAACTCTCCAATCCCTAGCTGCTCGTAGACAGAGTATGGAAGTAGGTTAACATTAGCGCCAAGGTCAAGTAAAGAACGGTTAATGATTTTTCCTCCAATAGAAATCGAGATTGTAGGACAGCCAGGGTCCTTACGTTTCTTTGGTAATTGTGGGGTAAAAGCCGTGCTAACATTATTTGTCATGAAGACCTTTTTGGGCACTTGAGTCTTCCTCTTCCTAGTGCACAAGTCTTTAAGAATTTTCGCATAAGCCGGGACTTATTGTATAGCATCTAGGAGAGGGATTTTGATGTTAACCTGTTTAAACAGTTCCATAATCATCTCCATATGCGAACTCATTTTGTTTCCCTTTAACCTATTCCGATAAGGAGCTTTAGCAATAAGAGCTGGATCCGACATTGGAGAAGGCAGTGTGGGTGGAAAAGATCCCAGAATTGAGGTGGGGATAGAGTGTAGTGGACTAGAAGAAGTGTGCTGAGGGTTCTAGCCTTGAGGAAAACGGAGAATAGGCTCGCAAGAAGGTGGTGAGGCAGACGAACAAGGGTCAGAAGTGGAAGTGGATATGGAAGTGGAAGGGAAAGCCGCAGCCGGGGTGTTATTGATAGATTCATCATTATTATCAATCTCTTCACCGACTTATTTATTCAGCACTCTTTCAGATCTCAACGTTGTGATGGCACTCACATTGTAGTGTTGTGAATGTCCAGGATTCGGTAGGGGTTGAGATGGAAGTTTCCCTTTCTCTCTAGCACTCATTTCGGCATTTATTCGTGCAATTTGCGCTTCTATCGATTTAACATTCTCACCGTGGGAGGCGGAGTTCTTCTTTATGTCGTCGATAGAAGACTTTATATCAGCCGAAACTTGCATGAAATTGTTTAGAATCGAATTCATGGTTTGTTCGAGTGAAGAAGAGTTATTGGTACCGGTCAATTGCAAAAAATTATTATACGGTGCAGAAGTGTTGGTTGGATTTTGAAAATTTTGTGTTTGTAGGGGTGCTGAGTCAATTGTAGTGGTTATTGTTGTGGTGGAGGGACCCTTTGAAAGTTGTTCTGATTTGGAACCGTGTTTTGAGTTTGGTATTGGTTCCAAGCAAAATTAGGGTGATTCCTCCAACCCTGATTATAAGTGGAAGAATAAGGATCGTTTCTAGGTCTTTGCTGGAAAGTAGCATTTGTGTGCTCTTGACCTTGAAACGGAGAATTCAAAGGACATTCTTCTGTCAAATGTGATGGATCAGAACAGCATCCACAAGCAATTTTAGGGAGTGTCATCTGGTTTAGGGAGGCTAATAAAAATTTGTGTTCCATAGCTTCAAGTTTCTTTTGCATAGCTGCCATTTCATCTTTGACTCCTATGGAAACATCCAGTTGATGGATACCACCTCTAGAGGATGATTGACTAACACTCTCCCATTGCAAAGTTTTTGCAGCGAAATCTTCTAAAAATTTTCAAGCTTCACCATCATCTTTAGACATGAAATTGCCTTGACACATGGATTCAAGCATCTGTTTTGTTGTAGGATTAATGCCCTCATATATGATTCGACAGAGATCCCATCGATGGATTCCGTGATGAGGACATTGGACTAACAGATCCTTGAATCGTTCAAAACATTTTCAAAATTGTTCATTGGGAAGCTGGGTAAATTGATTAATTTCGCTACGGACATGGGCTGTGTTATAAAGCCACTTCTCGGCTAAATCGTACAAAGTGAACGGGAGAAGACGTAGACGCATAGCATCCACAGAAAGTTATGAAGCGCCCATCATAGCACATACATTTTCAAATTTGGTAATAAAAACGCATGCGTCTTCAGACTCGAGCCCGTGAAATTTAGGTAAAAGATTGATGTATTGTGGTTTGATTTCAAAGTTATCACCATTGGCTGGTGGAAAGGAAAGACAAGTAGGAAGATGACCTCGAATAGGATAGCATCTCTCCTGGAGAGAGATGCGAGATGGGTTCTGCGTACCTGCGGGCGGTGGCAGAGTGGTGTTAAAGTTTGATGGAAAGCCGTCCATCACGGGAGATGCGGTGGGTGATGAAAAAGAAGATATAGAATTATCGACTTCGGAGCTGATAGGGGAAACGCGGACAAGACGGGCACTAGAATCCCGTGTCCAGCCAAGCATGCACAAACGGTTTAGCACAAGTGGCAGCGTAAGTGATAATTAAAGAAAAGTGATTTGGTTTGTTTTGAAAAGGACGAATTTTGAAAAATCACACAAAAAATGCACAAGCAACTCTAGATCTAATGGTCACCTAGGTTAAGTCACTAGACCGCTCCTAGACTTCCAGAAGACAAATCACAGGATAAATTCTCTACTGCCTCTTTATCCCTCCTGTGGCCAGGTAAGTGCCAGGTAAGTGGGAGGTTCTCCGCTACATAAGTAACAGGCCTAATTAAGTAACCACTTGCCTTAGACACACTTGCCTTAGACATCACAAAAGAAACGCTGATAAGCAATAGATTACCTACGACCTCCTTCTGTCCTAATTGAGCATGACGGTCCTTAGAGTCTTTTCTAGATATTTTTTAGTTAATGAAGGGTGATGCGGATGCTAGTTTTGTGATTTGCGAGGCTTAGGAAGGGTAATGAAATCCCCACATAATCTGAATTTGGTCTTTACCCCTTAATTTTTGTATTAAAATAAGCAAAACAACCAATATCAAAACACGCAACAGATTTTTATTTTAGCGGCGCTGTTTTTGCAAAGAATCCTGCAAAAAATGGTTATTGGACAAGATTAGGGAAGAGATAAGAAAGAAGAGAATATACCACAGAGAGCAGGAATCCTAATTCAATAATACCGCCGCGGTTCCGCGGCGAATGCAAGCTAATGGCCACGGATCCGCGGTCAATTGACTTGATCTCTGCATAAAAATAATTCCTGGTGCTCCTGTTGCTCCACTGGCCTTCTTGAATTCTCCAGAATAATTTTCTCCCTGCTGCAGTGATTCTAGATTTCCTTGCAAAATTCACACACTAATCGTTAAGCGCTTGATGCGATTTTGATTCAAATTTTTGATGGAATAATAAAATTTTCAACTCAAATAATAAGAACGAACAAAATAACACGCATTCTCCGGCAACGGCGCCATTTGATTGATAGTCTTGGTTGTGTTTTGAAAAGTAATCACAATCAAAGAATTTATAACCGCAATTAATAACGGTGTCGATGTAGCTCGTTAATGAGAACGTATCGTCTACTGAGATGCGAGGATTTATTCGATCTTGTTTTAGATGAATTGAAAGAAAATAAAATTCAAGAAAGAGTTTCAAGATGTATTAGATGAAGTATTTTCAAGAAACATCAAGAAAAGAGTTCAAGAATTAATAATCACGAAAATGTCCTAAATCAATTTGAATTATCAAGAACGTGTAGAATAGCTTGTTAGGAATCGATAGGAATTTGTAGCAATGATGAATACTAAAAATTACTAATCTTATCTATTGATGAATTATAGCTTAGATCGATGGTGATGAATGAAGATTAGGGATATATTGAAGAAACTAGGGTTTCTCCTTCACTATCCCTTATCTTTTCATTGACCATCATTCAATTCTAGCCTTTAGCAAAGAGAATCATCAATCATTTAATTCCTAATTTGCAACGAAATTATCAAGAATGGTGATCTCGCTCCAAATTAGGTCATCGACAATTCTTTTTCCTAAAGTTCATAATTCTCATAAGACTTAAGATTTAGTTTAGGATTTCATCATCATTTGATCTACCAAATTCCTTGATTCCTTAGCACGCGGAGATTTACTCATATATTATGAAAGTAAAAGAATCAAGAATTAGAAATTTCATAACGTAAGAATTTAAAGAAAGCGAGAATTAACAATTGATCACCTTTATTAAATCTTCTTCAAATTTACATCTCTCAATTCGAGGTTATAAGACTAGCTCTCGATCGCTCCATTGAAAAGAGAATTTGTCGTCGATTTTTGCTTGGCTCGATCGCCGTGAGACGTGGATCGGTTGCGGATCTCTTGCTCTTGGTGACGATCGACGATGCGATAAAGGATCTTCAAAGTCATCGCTTGATAATGCTCTCAATTAATTCTTGGTTCTTGAATTGATTTGGATTTAGATTTGGATGAAGCTTTGTCACTAAGATTCAACAACTCAACCACTCAACAACCTTTTAACATTAGCCCTAGATCCCCTTTTATAGCTTTTAATCAAGCTTCTCTTATAAGCTAGGTTGTTACAAGGATGCTTCTAGAATAAGCTAGGTAGTTATGAAGCTTGATCAACAAGCTAGGTTGTTGTAGAGAAGTTTCCAGAAGAAGCTTGTTACAATGGAGCGTCTCAAGTATGCTAGGAGGTTACAAGGAAGCTTCTGGAGCGATTTCGACGTCGGTGCCCCCAACTTGGCCGTGGATTTGCCGCGGATCGGGTTGAATCGGCCGCGGATCCGCGGCCATATGATGAGATCTCTGCATGATATTTCTTGTGGCTTCTGGTGTATGTCTTTAGGTCTTCTTTTGATGTCTGGAATCTTATAATATTTGCTTGGTTGCTGCCAGTATTTGAATCTTTGGTTTTTCTGTATTATAGCGGCAGATTTCTGATTCCTGTTATTTGACCAGAATAATCTGATATAAGATCTTAATAAAGAATGTGAGAGATACAGAATATTATACGTGAAGTATTAACACACAATTTCCTTCATAAGACATTGATTATATATATAACACGTGGTATTTGATATTTTCCAGATGAACTGGTAATATGTGCTATATTTATAACAACTATCTTCAAATGATTAGAATGAGTAAGGAAATTGTTTTGTTGAGAATGCAATATTTTCGACTGAACACGATGCCCTTCTTGAGTAGTCTCGACGTTCATCGTTTGCGCGGCCTCGACGGGAGTGGGGGCGCCGGTCATGCATGGAACCAGGAGAACTGACCGACACCTCCTCAGGAGGTGAGGGAACGCAGAGGGTGTCAGAACGATGGCCTGGTCTTCCTCGAGATCGGGATGTCAAACTGTCCGGCGCCCATCGGGTCATTGTATCATTCCCCGCGTGCAGGTTGTAACTACTGGAATTGGTGCACCGACGTTTGTTAACATTAGGGTGAGCGCGATTGAGGTCAAGAATCTGAGTGTGTGTTCCTGCCAGCATGCGTATGTTGCCATCCCTGGGAAGGGGAACTGTGGTTTGGTTGGCATGACCGGCCGCTTGAACTCGGGCGAGCGCGTCCACCATCGCCGTGAGCCTGTCGATCCTAGCAGATAAGGCGTTGATGATGTTAGGAGGGGGAGTAGGACCGCTCCCGCCTACGTTATGGGGGACGGGGTGGCTCATGCTGGGATCATCGCGGTCGTCGCTTGCTATTGAACTGAAGGCGGGGGATCAACTTTTTGTGGTGGAAAAGTCCTTACGTTCCTATAGACTGTGCCAGCTAATGGAGGTGGAAATCTCCCTCAGATGTTGTCCTTCGTCGATCTTGCTGTAAGCGGTCTTGAACGGTTGGGATTGAGAGTGGAAATTGGTCGTGTGGATCTCAATGGGTTGTTAAATGCCGCTGTTACTGGGCTACCTGCAAAGAAAGTCCCGGGATGGGAACCACCGTAGGACCCTTCAACGATCTAGTAAGTACCGAGGTATAAAGGCAGGGTAGCGGCGTATTGGAATCGATTTGATTTACCCGAATCGTTTGGAAGAAGGAGTTTATATAGTGGTCACGTGGGGGAGATCCGGCATGAGATTCACACCGTTCGTTATGCCCTTATGGCACGTTTGCGTTGATGGCGGGATACACCCATTAATAGCGAGATACGCTCGTTAACGGAGAAACATGCCAGCATGGGATGCGGGATGTGGAGCGGTGGAGATCTCATTCTGGTGAGATACGCGGAGCCGTTATGGGGGCGCTTGGGCTCCGTGCTCCTGTTTGGACAGGGAGGCCGAGGAGTCTTAGCTCGGTAGATAGCTCAGAGTCGAGCGAGGAGACCGAGGATGCCCGGCTGCCTAAGTGCATATGGGGGTACTCCGGGAAGGCTTTTCCGAAAGGTCGGGTATCACCTCGTCATGGGGTCCTGAGGAAGACTCATAATGTGTCACACTGATTCCTCGTCATAGCCCCCAGGCGTCCAGAGGGTATGCGCTGATGATACGTCATCTCCGACGTGTTGCAATCTGGGGTATTCTCGTTCATGAGCCTCTTCAGAACCAAACAAACTCTCCTTCCCTCGTCTCTTTTCAGATATATTTAGACATCAATATCCAAATCGTCTCTTTCAATTTCAAAAGGCATCCTCTAACTTTATTCTTAACCCTCAATAGTTAAATCACACAACACTTAAGTTTATCAAACATGCAAAAATAGTAGTTTTTAGTTAATTTCGAGGCTCTTAACTAATTAAGATGGTTGAGGCACTGGATGCAACCGATGATAGGATTTGATCCGATGAGTTCTATACATGAATCCAATGTTGGATTAGGATGCAGCTCACCTAAACTCTATATGAATCCAATGTAGTGAAGGATGTCTTGTATATCGAGACTGTTCGTAAATCCAGAGAAGGACCAGACATCTGGAGCAATGATCTTCAGACGTCTGGCAATAAAGTCCACATTTCCAGAGAAGGCCCAGACGTCTGAGCTATAAGCGTCAGACGTCTGGCCATACTATGGCCAGACGCGCTAAGGGGCACAGACATCTGAACCATCAAGATCAAACGTCTGGCAACGCTCTGCTCCTCAAGCATAGAAAGTGTCACGCCTCACTTTCCAAAAGACGGTAGCAAGTACGTAATGAATCCTGCGACATATTTATTTCAAGAAGGTTATTTCCCGGAATAAATACGCTAAGCGTTTATAAGCAATATAACAACATAATAAGAATTAACAAGAGAATTAAAATTTCAACAACTTTATTTACATTTAACATTTCCACATAGTCTGGACAGATACAAGAGAATATTAAGTGTTTGGTGCAATTTATTGCACATTTTTCTAACCCATTTATCATTTCATTGTCATATTTTATACTGTTCCGGGTAACTTTTTTGAATTATTGCAGATAATAGGGCTTGGATGCAAAAAGACGGAAAATTGTCCTAAAAGACGGATTACACGCGCGCAATATGGACTATATGGAGCTATATCAAAATCAGGGAGATAATCACAAAATAACAGAAGATTGCATACGTTCGATGGAAATCAAATGGGAGATAATAAAAAAAAGCGAGAAAAAAATCAGAAGATTTGAAACAAAGTTTGGAGATCTCGAGATTAAAACAAAAGGATTGATAAAAGCCAAAATATCCCAAATGAGAAAATGTCGGCCGAAATGACCCTGGTAGAAGATTCAACCGAGCTTATGAAGCTTATCAACTTCAGATTTTGTGCAACGATTCGTATTTTTTAGTTTATCCGTAGAGTTTGTTTCAAATCTCACAAAAGACTATATAAACCTTTGTATAACATTAGAGTTTCATATCTCCCTCTTGGCAATAAAGTATAGAGTTTTCTTTTGAGGGATCAACTTCATTGTAAGTTCTTTCATTATGAATAAATTTTTGCTTTTGAATATGAAGCTTAACTAATTCCCCTTTCTAGTTTTTTGTGTTTATTTACTCTATTTGGTTGATGTTATTATTGCCTTCTTTTCTTGTGCTTAAATGTTAATCTCTTGTAATTTAAATTCTTCTTATGGAATTTATCATCTAAAATCTAATCTTTTTAATGATAGTTGACGCCTAAAAACAAGATTAGGTGAAAGTGATAACACCAAGAAACTCATTAGGTTAAATGATAGGTTGACGCCCTACAGATCTAATGAGGGAAGACAAGAAATGAGTTTGTTGACCCCAAAGAGCTTCACTTGTTATTAGTTTTGATGATTAACAAATCTATAATTGTGACCACATTACAAATTGTGATAATATTTTTAGCTCGTATTATTAATGATTTATATTTGTTAGCTAACCCTATAATGTATACAAGTGTAAATTTATACTTTCAGATATGCACAATATACAATAGGAGATGGCAATTATGGCAATTCCACAAGTTTGAACATGCTACAAACACTTCGTATCAAATGGAAAAAAAATTAAAGAATTCAAGACTCAAGATTTAAAGTGCTTGTAATTTTGGTTAAATTTTGACTGAGGAATAGGTATGACTTGTAAAACTCTTTCAATTTTGCAAATATAAATCTTAAGGGCCTGATAAACAAAATATCCTTCTAAAATAATATAATACTTTATTTTTAGGACAAATGAGTTTTAACTTATGGTTTCTATAATTATGTTTGAAGATAAAACACTTTGTTGCATTCTACTTAATATTTTATAAAGTAAAATTCTCATGTACAAAGTAATTTTAAATGATATGTTTTATAAGATTATTTCTAAGATTTTTTATCTTGTCTGTTGAGTTTTCTGGAAAATATCTCATATGATTTTGTTGGATTATTATCTTAAAGTTTGGGAAATTAATTTCAAATTATTTCCATGAAAGTGTTGATTGAGATATTTCATGTGACATTCCTTTTTGATTAAATCCATAGTTGGAAGTATTTTAAATTCAATTTTCTAATTGGATTTTTTGATTGAGACAATTCAAATATTTTACTTATTAAATAGATATGGTTGAATATTTGAGTTCATATTTTTTTATTGAAAGATTTATGGGGATACATATTTGGAATTATTTTTAATTCAAATTCTTAAAATGATTATCTCTCAAAATATTTCTATGTTTTACCATATCTTTTTGTTGAAGAAAATCAAATGTCATAATCTGTCGATATTGAGTTTTTGCCTCGGGCGGACGACCTTTGATCGACCGATCACTCGACCGATAGTTCATTGCAATTGAAATATCCAGAGACGACTGAACAGCCGATCGGTTTCTTTGATCGATCGACCGCTTTAGCAATTAGTCAACCGGTCCACTCGACCGCACGAAGTTTGGATTTATTTTTCTGAAGTTTTTCTTTCGGGCTGTTTTTGTATGATTACTATTTCCATATACTTTCAAATTTGAATTACAACGGCTAGTTTTATTTTAATATGGAAATTTGATTTATTTTAGCACAAAAGATATCATATACTTCATTATAAAATGAGAAAAGCTTTTCATGGTTGATCATCAATTCTTTCACTAAGCTTCTCACTTGAAAACTCTTTCACTATTTCTCAAATCTTTACACTTAAATAAAACCCCTTAACTTAAATTATTTGCTCAATCAAGGAGTTCTAGTGTGTGATATATTTCTTTCTTTTGTATTTCTTTGGTGGTAAATTCAACCTCCACTTATGAGGTTGAGGTGTCAACTTGAATCTCGGGTATAATGATTCTAGAAGAGTTAGAGACCGTTTATACTCTGTCCAGGTGTGATCTCTACCCACATAAAGAGAACGGTTTTAGTAAAGAAAATTTTCACGGCGGTGAGATAGTCGTGGGGGACAGGACTAGGTAAAGTTGCTGAACCTGAATAAATTCTCTGTGTTTGTCTCTTGGTAACTTGCACTTCTTTTTATTAGCACTGTGATAATTTCATTTATCTTTCTCTGTGATTGAAATATTATTTAGTGTAAACACATTTTTTCTAGAACTGCTTATGTGGGGTTTTAAATTTTAATTTATTGCCTTTACCATATTCACCTCCCTCTAGGGTGATTTTCAATTGGTATCAGAGCGAGAGCTTATTTTTATTAAAACTTAACCGTTTTTTAGTAGATCACATGGCAACTCACACTTCGTTTGAGACCTCTATCAAGGAGGGTATCTTATACATACGGGCTCCTTATTTTGATGGGAATGAATATCCTGCATAGAAGGTAAGGATGTCAATCTACATTAGAGCACAAGGTCATGAAGTTTGGGGTATGGTTCAACAGAAATATAATAAACCTGCCGAAGAGGACCAAACTAAATGGTCTGCCAATGAATAAGTCTCTAGACTTAAATGCAAAGGCTATGAATTTAATCTTGAATGCTTTATCTGCTTTTTTCTCACTTGTACTACTGCATATAATATTTGGCATACTCTTAAGCAAACCCATGAAGGTAATTCAGAGGTAAAGGGGGCTAAGATAAATGTTTGGTCCACTAAGTTTGAGAACTTTAGAATGCTTCCAAATGAACCTATCGATGATATGTTTACTCATTTTTCTACTATCATAAGTTATCTCGTTTGTCTTTGAAAGGTTATTTATGATGTAGAAAAGGAATGAAAAGTTCTCAGATCCATATAAAAGAATTGGAAAGTTAAAGCGACAACTCTTAAGGATATCTATCAAGTAAGCAAGATAGACCTACAATGAGTTTCAGGGAAAACTCAAAACTTACGAGATGGAACTCAAATCCTACGAAGAAGAAGAAGAAGAAGAAGTAAAGCAAGCGCCAAAGAAATCTATTGCTCTGTAAGTAATAGACAAATCAAATGAAGAAGAAGAGAGTTACTCGGAGGAAGAAATGACATTTATTACTAGAGAATTGCGAAAGGAATTTCATTGGAGGAAAAACAACTACAACAAAGGTGAGACATACAATAACAAAGGTAAAGCTGACCCCCAACCTGTTATAAATGCAGGAAGTGTAGACATATGAAAAACGAGTGTCTATTGATGGCAAAAGAAAAGTACAACAAGAATTTCAAGAAAAATGCTCTCAAAGCTAGCACTTGGTTAGATTCAGATGCAAGTGAAAGCGAGTCAGAATGTGACACGGCCAACATGTGCTTTATAGGAAAGATGTAGAAGCGAATTCTGTTATGATGACTTACAAGAAATCATATCTAAATATGATGAATTTTTTAGTATATTAATGGAAAAATATATAGAAAAGAAAAGAGTGTTAACAATTGTTTCTGAGAAAAATAAGTTGTTAGAAGTAAATGCCTCTCTTAATTTTGATAACGTTGATACTTCGCTTAAATTTGATATGGATATTTTATCGAATGATTTTTCTGCTATTAAAAATGCTTATAATGATCTTGTAGTGGAATATGATAAGTTAGTTGTTGATCATGACAAGGTTATTAACTCACACAACACTTTTGCGCACACGCATAATTTGTTTACTAATATGCATTATAAACTTAAAGTTTCTTTTGATGAGTTAGTTGTTAAAAATAACTGTTTGAGATCTAGGGTTGATGATCTTAAATCCGTGTTAGTTAATTTTACCAGAGGTATGAATAATTTAGATTTCTTACTTAGAATGGCTTAATGGATTCAAAATAAAAAGGGTATCGGTTATGAAGGTGTTAGTGCTACCACCTCTATTAGAAAACATGCACATGTTACTCAGAAATTTTTTTCTCATGATAGAAGATCTAATGACTCCCTTCAAATTGATGCTCCTTGTTCTCTTATGCATGCTCATCACAAACACAATCTTAGACTCATGCAAAAGACTCAAATGCACAAAACACATTTTATTCCTACCATATATAATTATTGTAATAAGTATGGGAACATATCTCACAATTGTAATACTAGAAAAATAATTATTATCATTCTCTTTCTAAAGTTAAGTTTGCATGACCCAAAAAGATTTGGATACAAAAAACCGTTCTTATTTTCTGGTCAACAGGAACACAACAAGGAGAGACGTGAAAAACGGTGGTATCTCGATAGCGGTTGCTCAAAACATTAACTGGAAATATTGAGCTATTCGCAACTCTATCGAGAGAAGATGGTGGTACCGCAACTTTTGGAGATGATCGCAAAGGTAAAATTATCGGTAAAGGTACCATCAAATTTAATAAGACTATCATAGAAAAAATTCATCTTGTTATCGGCTTAAAACACAGCTTACTTAGTGTTAAGTCAGCTTTGTAATAAGGGATACAATGTTTCTTTTAATAAAGATATGTGCATGATTAACAATAAGGAAAGTGGTCACTGTTTATTTTCAACACATAAATTTAACAATGTTTATATTATTCGGACTAACGAATTTTGTGGTCAAAAGCTTAAATGTCTTAATGTTATGGAAGAAAATTCTTGGTTTTGGTATCGAAAATTAGGGCACACTTCCATGGGACATATCTTGGGTATGTCTAAGAAAGAGCTTGTTAGAGAAATTCCATAAGTCAAATCTCTTAAAGATAAAGTGTGCGAAGCTTGTCAAAAGGGCAAACAGGTAAAAGGTTCTTTCAAGCCAAAGAATCAGGTGTCAACTACACATCCTTTACAGTTACTACACTTAAATCTTTTTGGACCTACTCAAATTGCAAGTTTGAATGGAAAGAAATATGCTTTTGTTATTGTAGATAATTATTCCCAGTTTACTTGGATCTATTTCTTAGCATACAAAAATGAAATTTTAAATGTTTTAGAAACTTTTTCAAAACGTATTCAAAATAAAAATGTTTCTCATATTTTAAAAATTCGAAGTGATCACGGTGGTGAGTTCGAAAACGATGAGTTCAAAATTTTTTGTTCAGAAAATGATTTAAACATGGATTTTCTTGTGCTAGAACTCCGCAAAACAATGGTGTTGTCGAGAGGAAAAATAGATCCATATAGGAAATGGCAAGAACAGTGATTAATGAATACTCTTTGCCATATTATTTTTTGGCTGAAGCTGCTCATACTGTATGTTATATTATTAATAGAGTTATTATTCGTAAATTTGAAAATAAAACTCATGAATTATGTTTTGAGAAGAAACCAACTATTGGATTCTTCAAAATTTTTGGATGCAAATGTTTTATTCTCAATACTAAGGACACCTTGGGAAAATTTGATGCTAAATGTAATGTTGAAATTTTTCTTGGTTACTCATTTACTAGCAAAGCGTATCATATCTATAACACGAGAACTTTAGTAGTAGAAGAGTACATACATGTAAAATTTGATGAATCTAACCAATCTTGTGAGAAAGGTGTGAATAAAGATGCAGATAACATACAATCAAAAGAGATAGATGGAGAAAAGGAGAAAAGCGAGAAAAATGATCAAATTAACTAAAAAAGTGAAATATCTCAAAATTTGCCTAAAGACTGGAAGTTCGATCCAAATCATCCAAAGGAATTAATCATTGGTGACGTATCAAAGGGAGTTTCCACCCGCTCAAATTCTATTAGTCATTTAGATAATATTGCTTTTATTTCTTTTGTTGAACCAAAATCTTTTAGTACGGCTGAAATGCATGATGATTGGACTATCACTATGCAAGATAAACGTAACCAATTTGAAAGGAATCGAGTTTGGAAATTAGTTCCTAAACCCGAAAATAGAACTATCATTAGAACCAAATGGGTTTTTAGGAATAAGTTAGATAAATTCAGTAATATTTTTCGTAACAAAACCCGTTTAGTGGCTCAAGGATACAACCCCAACAAGAAAGAATCGATTTTCAAGAAAGCTTCGCACTGGTAGCTAAACTCGAAACCATTCGAATTCTTCTACCCTATGCATGTTTTAAATATTTTAAATTTTATCAAATAGATGTTAAAAGTACCTTTTAAATGGTTTTATTGAGTAAGAAGTTTTTGTCAAACAACCCCCTGGTTTTGAAAATCTAACTTTTTCTGATCACGTTTTCAAACTTGATAAAACTTTGTATGGTTGAAAACAAGCACCGCGGGTATGGTTTGATAGGTTAAGTTCATTTCTTATAAATAATGGCTTTGCCAAAGAAAAGGTTGACAAAAGGATATTTATAAAGAACTTGGATAATGATATTCTAATTCTTCAAATTTATGTGAATGATATTGTTTTTGGTTCTACTAACGCAAAAATGAATGATGATTTTTCTAAGTTGGCACAGAACGAGTTTGAAATAAGTAAGATGGGGGAATTGAACTACTTCTTTGGGCTTCAAATCAAGCAATTAAAAGAAGAGATATTCATTAGTCAAGTGATCAGTCGAAAATACTGCATTTTTAACACGGCAATTTCCCTACCTTTTGCATTTATCTAGAGGTGTTCGGTATTCATATTGCACATATTAGCAAAACACTTGTAAAATACTGAATTACCTGTACTGTATACTAAAACCGGAATTTTTAGGAAAATTGACTGTTTATCATAGCATCGCATCATCCTTGTATTGCGCAACACTTGTTTCGAAGTCTGTGCAGGAAATTTCAGGAACCGAGCCAAAATTGTCAAATTGCTGATAAAAAAATATGCCAACTCAAAGATCTGAAATCTGGCAATGATCTAGAAGGCATTCAGGGAATCAACATATCAGAAAGTACACCTGAAGAAAGAAGAAGACATTACATGAAGTGTCAAGCCCTGAAGCTGCTATTGAGCTGCGGATTCGCGGCCGGAGCCGGCTTTCGCCGCGGATCCGTGGCCTTATTGCCACGTCAGCAATAGCATTTCAGCTCATCTCTCTTCTCTCAAGTCAAGTACCTCTTCCAGCCACTGAAACTTCTAGAAACCTCCAGAGTCTTCTTCCAGATTAGCAAGCTACTTAAACTAATTACACTTCCAAGCTTCCTAAGCAAGCTTCTCCTTAACTACCTTAAGAGCCTAAAACCTTCTCCCTAACCCCCTAGCTTAAGGTGGAAGCTAAACCCTAACTAACTAGTTCTAGAGGTTTCTACCTAACTAACTAGCTTACAAGTGAAGCTAAGCTAATCTAAAGCTTACAAGGGAAGCTAACCTAATCTAAGCTTCTTAAGGAAGCTAACTACTCTTAAGGCTATAAAAAGGACCCTAGGCTTCACTTCAAAAGGTTGTTCAACAATTCTCTCCACAAGTTGAGTGACACAACTTGTGCCTCAAAACCCTAACCCTAATCCAATCAAAAAGCCAAAAGTTCAAGAACACCGAGTTCAATCGAAGCAAGAATCCTTCAAAGCCTTTAGAAGCGAAGCCGGACTTCATCGGAGCAAGTGATCCAAGCTGATCCGCGACTCAAGGAGCCGAAGCGACGCCAAAATCGACGATCTAGTTCCTTCCTTTTGTAAATTTCAAGAGAGTTGTAACGAATTTGTCGATAAATAAAGGTGAAATTCTTTTATCTTGCTTTCTTTAAATTCAAGCATTATGATTCAATCTAGATTCTTTAATGTGTTCTTTGTGATGATGCTTGAGTAAACTCCGCTCGTGGAGAAGTCGACAAAATCAATAGATGATAAGTTGATGAATCTTTAAACATTTTCTTAAGTCCTATAACGTTTGTAAATTCTTGAAAATCGAATGATCGATGATCTAGTATCGATGCGAAATGCTTTCTTGATTATTTTCGCATGGAACTAGAGATCAACGATCGATCATTTGATTTCCTAGAAGCTATCTTGTGAATGAGATTCATCGAAAGGACAAAGTATAAGATGAGGAAACCCTAATTCTTCGCAAGATCCTTAATCCTCGATAAATCGTCATCGATCTAGCATCAATTCGTTAATGGATAAGAAAAAGTAATCGTTAGTCTTCTTCACATCTATAGATTTAATCGACTCCTACGAGTTTCATTTCAATTCTTGAAACTTAAATAGATTGGAATTCTATCACTTCTTGATTCTTGATTTTTAATGCTTTCTTGATTCTTGATTAGATCTAGTTGATTCTTGAAATTAATTGATATAAATCTTAAATCGTTTTCTTTTCTTTTCTGTTAAATTTTCAATTCAAACAAAACAAATACGAACGAATCTCACAATCCCTATGGACGATCCGCACTTACTAACGCGCTACATTCGACACCGTTATTGATTGCGGTCAAATAATTTTTGGTTGTGATTTCTTACACATTTTCTAAACATACACAACGAGAAATTCATCATTCAATCAAATGGCGCCGTTGCCGGGGATCGTGCGCTAATTCGTTCTTTATTTGAAATTTGAATTGAAAGATTTATTCCATTATAATTTTGAGAACAAAATTCGCGCAAACTCTAAACGTGTTGTTGTGATTTGATTACGAGGAAATCTGGAAGCTGTGGAACAAGTGAAATTTTTTCAGAATATTGCAGAGGACTCAGGAGCTGAACAGAAGCTCTGTGTTAAAATTTCTTACAGTGAACAGTACAGTCGGCCGCACATCCGCGGTTTAAGCCATCATTTGCGGCGGTTCCGCGGCTTGGTGGAGGCTTCACTGTACCAATTTCTCCCAGGTCCTCTAAAACTTTCTTATCTCTCTCTCAATCTGCTCCAATTAATAATTTTCTGCAGGCTTCTTTGCAAAAAAAATCGCAGCGCCGCAAAAAGTAATAAAAAATTGTGCGTGTTTTTGGTTTTTGGTTGTTTGCATATTAATACGGACTTTAAGGGGCACGGCCAAATCCAGATTAGGTGGGGAGTTCATTACCATTCCTAAGCCCCAAAAATCACAAACTTGCATATGCATTTACCCTCATTAACTAAAAAAGATCTAGAGATGACTCTAAGGACCGTTGCGCTCACTTAGGACAAGAGAAGGCCGTGGATAATTCGTTGCTTATCCGCGTTTCTTTTGTGGTGTCTAAGGCAAGTGTGTCTAAGGCTAATGTTTATTAATTAGACCCACTACTTACGTAGTGGAGTGCCTTCCCACTTACCTGGCACTTACATGGCCACAGGGGAGACAAAGAGGCAGTGGAAGATTTATCCTGCGACTTGTCTTTTGGCAGTTAGGAACGGTCTAGAGCTTTGACCTAGGCGACCAATAGAATTAGGGTTTTGCTTGTTGCATTTGTTGTGATCGCATCATTTTTTCAAAAATCCGTATATTTTCAAAACAAACACAGCATTCATTCTTTCCCCTAATTATAAGTCACGCTGCCACTTGTACTAACCCTTTTTAGTGCAAAATAGGCTGGACACGGGATTCTAGTGCCCGTTTAGTCCGCGTCCCCCCGATCGACTCCGAAGTCGGTATTTCTACATTTACCTCTTCTTTACCCACTACCACACCCACACCAATGGATCCTTCTCCATCAAACCTCTTTCCTACTAATCTGCCGCCGTCTGTAGGTGCGCAGAATCCACCCCGCATCTCTCTCCAAGAGAGGTGCTATCCTATGCGAGGTCCTCTTTCGACCTTCTTATCCATACCACCAGCCAACAGGGATAATTTTGAGATTAAACCCCAATACATCAACCTTCTACCCAAATATCACGGTCTCGAGACTGAAGATGCATATGTCTTTATTACCAAATTTGAAAATGTATGCGCAATGATGGGTACTTCACAGCTTTCTGTGGATGCTATGCGTTTACGTCTTCTTCCATTTACTTTGTGCGATATAGCCGAGAAATGGCTATATAACACTACCACACATTCCATTACGAATTGGGAAGAATTCGTTGCAGCATTCCTTAAGAAATTCTACCCTAATCACAAGACAGCTCGAGTCCGTAGCGAAATAAATCAATTCACCCAACTTCCAAATGAACCATTTTCAAAATGTCTTGACCGCTTTAAGGATCTGTTGGTTCAATGTCCACATCACGGAATCCCTAGATGGGAGCTGTGCCGAATCATATATGAGGGCAGTAATCCTACCACTAAACAGAGCCTTGAAAATATGTGTTAAGGCAATTTTATGACCAAAGACGATGGGGAAGCTTGGAAATACTTAGAAGATTTCGCTGAAAAATCTTTACAGTGGGAGAGTCCATCATTTAGGGGTGACAATAACCAATCGGATGTTTCCATAGGAGTTAGAGCTGAAATTTCAGCTTTACACAAGAAACTCGATGCTATGGAAAACAAATTTTTAGCTGCCGCCCTAAATCAAATGTCACTCTCCAAAACTGTATGTGGATGCTGTTCTGATCCTTCTCATTTGACGGAAGAATGTCCATTGAATTCTCCGTTTCAAGGTCAAGAGCATATTAATGCCACATTTCAAAGACCTAGAAATGATCCATTTTCTTCCACATATAATCAGGGTTGGAGGAATCACCCTAATTTTTCTGAATCACCCTAATTTTTCTTGGAACCAATCATAAAATCAAAACACGGTTCCAAACCAAAACAATTTTCAAAGGGCTCTTCCACCACAACAGCAACCATTTCATCTGACTCAGCACCCCTACCAATCACAAAATTTTCAAGATCCAGTCAACACACATGCATCGTATAATCCTGCACAGTTGACTGGTACTGATCTCTCTGCTTCACTCGAACGGACTTTTGAAACGTACATGAAACGAATGTCGGCAGAAGTTAAGTCTTCCCTCGATAAATTTGAGAAAAATTCTGACCTCCAAGCTCAGAGTTTAAAATCGATGGAAGCAGAAATTGCACGACTTAAAAACCGAAATGAGTGCGAGAGAAAAAGGGAAACTTCCGTCTCAACCCCTACCGAATCCTGGGCATTACAATGTAAATGCCGTCACAACGTTGAGATCAGGAAGAGTGCTGAATAACCATGTTGGGGAAGAAATTGATGATATTGAAAATCCTATCAGTAACACCCCGGCTGAGACCTTTCCTCACACACACACTTCTACTTCTGATCTTTGTTCTTCTACCCCACCGCCTTCTCACGAGCCTATTCTCCGTTGCCCTCTAGGCTCGACACCTCAGCAAACCTCTTCTAGTTCTCCACAGACGATCCCCACTCATCTTTTGGGATCACGTCTATCCCCACTTCCTTCTCCTATGATGGACCCAGCGCTTATTGCTAAAGCTCCTTACCCGAATCGGTTAAGGGGTAATAAATCGAGTCCACATATGGAGAAAATTATGGAAATGTTCAAACAGGTTAACATCAACATCCCTCTCCTAGATGCTATTCAACAAGTCCCCGCTTATGCGAAAATTCTCAAAGACTTGTCCACTAGGAAGAGGAAGACTCAAGTGCCGAAGAAGGTCTTCATGTCTAATAATATTAGCACTGCTTTTATCCCACAGCTACCAAAGAAACATAAAGACCCAGGATGTCCTACGATATCGATTTCTATTGGGGGTAAAAACATCAACCGTGCTCTTTTAGACCTTGGCGCAAGTGTTAACCTACTTTCATAATCTGTATACGAGCAGCTAGGGATTGGAGAGTTGAAACCAGCTCACTGCACTCTCCAAATGGCAGACCGTTCGATCACCAAATCTAGGGGTGAACTAGAGGATGTGTTGATAAAGGTCGGGGAATTTGTATTCCCTGTAGACTTCATTGTTCTCGATACACAACCTGTAGCAAACCCACGGAGTCAAATTCCGGTGATTTTGGGTCGACCATTCCTTGCCACATCCAATGCTGTCATTAACTGTAGAAACGGTTCAATGAACTTATCCTTTGGAAATATGACCATTGAACTGAACATCTACAAAATTGGAAGTCAGCCATCTGAACCCTCTGCTCATATACTTGATGTGTGCTCTGTCCACGAGATTGCTCCCGAAAGTTGCGGAGTTGAAGAACTTTGCTTTAATGATCTCGACGACACTATTACATCACTGTTTGATCTTGCACAACATCTTAGTGAGGACACATTTTCCACGCTTAAGTCCGACACTCCTGACTCATCACCATCCGAATCTGTATCTTTTACAGGCTATGAGCTTCTTTGTGACTCCGAAAATCAGTCGATGATCCCACCTTCTATTATTTCTCTGCCAGCATTAGATCTTAAACTTTTACCTTCTCATCTTAAATATGTATATTTAGATGAGAATGAGTCTTTACCGGTTATCATATCTACTTCTCTAGCATCAGAGTAAGAGAATGCACTTTTATCGGTATTGAGATCTAATAAGGAGGCGTTTGGTTGGACCATGGCGGACATCAAAGGGATTAGTCCCTTGATTGTAGAACATCATATACATGTGATGGATGATGCCAAACCAACCCAAGAACCACAGAGACGGTTGAACCCCGTCATGAAGGATGCGGTGAAGAAAGAGATCGTCAAATGTCTTGATAATGGTATTATTTACCCAATCTCCGATAGCCAATGGGTGTGTCCAATCCATGTCGTCCCTAAGAAATCTGGCATCACTGTTATTACCAATGAGGCAAATGAGTTAATTCAGACACGCGTCCAAACTGGGTGGCGTGTATGTATTGATTACAGAAAACTCAATGCCGCTACGAGGAAAGACCACTTTCCTCTACCCTTCATTGATCAGATGCTCGAACGCTTAGCTGGACGTGAGTATTATTGCTTTATGGACGGATACTCTGGCTATAATCAGGTCCCCATTGCCAAAAAGGATCAAGATAAAACCACATTTACTTGTCCTTTTGGTACCTTTGCTTATAGACGCATGCCATTTGGGTTATGCAATGCTCCCGCTACCTTTCAGCGGTGTATGATGGGGATATTCTCTGACATGGTCGAGAATTTTTTGGAGATTTTCATGGATGATTTCTCGATTTTTGGAAACTTTTTTTCTGACTGCCTATCGAATCTTGACGCGGTTCTTACTCGTTGCAAGGAGAAGAACTTAACCTTGAATTGGGAAAAATGCCATTTCATGGTCCAAGAGGGAATTGTGCTTGGACATGTTATTTCATGTAAAGGCATTGAGGTTGACAGAGTTAAGATAGATATCATTCAAAACCTTCCTCATCCCAAAAACATCAAGGATATCCGATCATTTCTTAGCAATGCGGGCTTTTACAGGAGATTCATTAAGGATTTTAGCAAAATTGCAAGACCTTTAACTCTTCTCTTGGCCAAGGATACGACCTTTTACTTTGACTCGGATTGTGAGGCAGCATTCGACTCACTTAAACACTCCCTCACTACAGCCCCCGTTCTATCGTCTCCAAATTGGGACTATCCTTTTGAGCTTATGTGAGATGCATCAGATTTTGCTGTTGGTGCAGTCTTAGGACAGCATATTGAAAAGATGCCACACGTGATCTATTACGCAAGTAAGACCCTGAATGATGCTCAAATTAACTATACAACTACCGAAAAAGAACTTTTGGCGGTTGTATTTGCATTAGAAAAATTCAGGCCTTACTTGATTGGCTTACCAATAGTTGTGTACACTGACCACTCCGCCTTGAAACATCTTTTGGCGAAGAAAGATGCTAAATGTAGGCTAATACGTTGGATCCTTCTATTACAAGAATTTGATCTTGTTATCAAAGATAAGAAAGGATGTGAAAACGTTGTAGCCGACCATCTTTCATGCATCTCTTCTTCCCCTGTGACCCTGCCGATCAATGATTCTTTCCCAGACGAACAACTCTTGAACGTATCCGAGGAACCTTGGTTCAGGGATATTGTGAACTATCTTGCTACGGGACTGATACCCAGCGATTGGTCAAAAAGGGACAAACATCGTTTTCTATCCCAAGTAAAACACTTTTACTGGGATGAACCATATCTGTTTAAGTATTGTCCTGATCAGATCATTCGCCGGTGTGTCCCGAATGAGGAGTTCAAGAGTGTTCATCTTTTAGTCATGATCAGGATTGTGGGGGTCACTTCGGTCCTAAAAAGACGGCGGAGAAGGTTTTACAATGCGGTTTTTATTGGCCGATCTTGTTCAAGAACGCATTTGATTATTGCAAAACTTGTACACAGTGTCAACACATGGGTAGGATTTCCCGGAGAAATGAAATGCCACAGCAACCCATCTTAGTGGTTGAAATTTTTGATGTTTGGGGCATTGACTTTATGGGTCCCTTTCCCAACTCCTTTGGGAATTTGTACATACAGCTTGCGGTTGATTACGTCTCAAAGTGGGTTGAAGCCATTCCATGTCGCACTAATGACAAAAAGGTTATCATTAAGTTCTTAAAAGAAAACATCTTTTCACGATTTGGATACACACGCGCTATTATTAGCGATAACGGGACACATTTCTTCAACAAGTCCTTCGAAACTTTGATACGGAAATACGCAATCAACCACAGACTTTCTACACCCTATCATCCCCAAACGAGCGGGCAGGCTGAGATTTCGAATAGACAGATCAAACAAATCTTGGAGAAGACTGTTGCGAAGAATAGAAAAGATTGGTCGATCAAATTGATGGATGCTCTTTGGGTATTCCGAACTGCATTTAAAACCGATCTAGGGATGTCTCCATATAGGTTAGTGTTTTGGAAGGCATGTCACTTGCCAGTCGAGATTGAGCATAAAGCATTGTGGGCTATTAAGGAAATCAACTTTGACTTAAACCGAGCCTGCAACTTTCGGAAGCTGCAATTAAATGAGCTAAGTGAACTCCGCGATGAAGCTTATGATAACGCTGTAATTGTAAAGAATAGGACTAAGGTATTTCACGATAAAAACATTTTGAGGAAAACATTTACACCTGGTCAACAAGTCCTTCTTTATGATTCATGACTACACCTTCACGCGGGTAAGCTACGATCTCGGTGGAAGGGACCTTTTATTGTGCGGTCTGTATACCCGCACGGGGCAGTAGAGGTAGAAAATGTTAAAAACGGCACATTTTTTAAAGTTAATGGATATAGATTAAAGCCGTATTTTTCCACTGACCCCACGGAGGAGCTCCTGTTCTTACAGGAGCCATTTTATCTTGATTAAAATTCCTCCGTCTCACCTCCATGTCCTGTATATTATTGCATCATTTTTTGAATGGAGGTGAGTAAAAAGAATAACTTTGGGGGAGGATCTTCACTTATATATTTTGCCCCCACTAATAAATTCCTTCCAGGCTTACAGGTTTTTGTAGATATAGCGGTTGGCAACAGTGAGGACACTGTTGAAAACAAGTTTGGGGGATGTTTGTGCTTATTTTCGCATCATTTGCATATCACTTTGCATAAGCACAAAACATTTCTTTAAAAACCTATAAAAATTTAAAAATTTTGAAAACCTATAAAAATTTAAAAATTTTCAAAAAAATAAAAATATTTTTGTACATAAATAAGATAATAAAAGATTAGATAGTGAAAAATTACATCCATAAAGATTAGAAAAATTTAAGAAAACCAAGAAAATTAGAAGTTTTCTTATATGAACAAGTAATAAGTAGTTATGAGCCGTTGTCCCAAGGGTTAGTAAGATGAAAGAAGTCACTAATCTGAGGATAAAAATAAGTCTGAAAAATAGTTCCTATTCTGGAAGCCAAACATTTTGAACGTTGATACCCTGCTATTCGCACTTACACACGTCTTGAAACTCGGGAAAGTAGAGGATACCTTGAAATGCTCTTGTCTAAAAGCCAAAGTATGAAGGAAATAAAAAAAATGAAGAAAATATAAAATTGTGAGAAAAATGGACACTGGTTTTGTTATCGCCAAGGCAGCAATAAAAAAATATAGCGAGGGTGCCTCTTCACCTAGTGCCCTAAGACCAACTGGTCTGGGAGTCACTGCTAAGCCTTAGGTGGCGCAAGACGAGGAAAATACACCATATAAGCAAGCACATGAGTAATCGGTCGGTTGGTACCTCAAGAAGTATTAACGGTCGCATGAAAGTGTGTGAGCAATCTCATCTAAATATTCATTAATTAAAAAGTACTGAGGCAGATGGGCAAGAGTATGATAGCTTGAATTGAATTCTCCGGGTGTAGGGATGTTCTTTACACACACGTAGGGTTATATGATCGATGTTTGGAAGAAAGATAGGAATGAAGAATAAGACGATGTTTTATTGAGGGAGGACGTGATTTCTGACATCTTTTCATGACTACTAAGATAGGGCTCATGACAATCGAAAAGCTAGCTTAGTTGGAAACCCTAATTTTCAAGGCTTTTCTTTTACAATTCTTTTCTTTAAATGTAATATTCACGGTCTTCCTTTTATTATTGGATTTTGTGGGTGCAATCCGCTGAAAACCCTCAGGAGACAACACTCCTCCTACTAGGGACACCTAGAGGTTTAAAGGCTTGTTGCACGTGCTCAGTGCAATCGTGTTGCCTACGAAAGTGTGCTAGTTAGTTTTTATCTTTCTTTATTTTCTTCTTCTCTTTTTAATAAAACAATTCGCTCGAGACGACCGAAAATAAGTTTGGGGGAATTTGATCAGTCGAAAATACTGCATTTTTAACACGGCAATTTCCCTACCTTTTGCATTCATCTAGAGGTGTTCGGTATTCATATTGCACATATTAGCAAAACACCTGTAAAATACTGAATTACCTGTATTGTATACTAAAACCGGCATTTTTAGGGAAATTGACTGTTTATCATGGCATCGCATCATCCTTGTATGGCGCAACACTTGTTTCGAAGTCTGTGTAGGAAATTTCAGGAACCAAGCCAAAATTGTTAAATTGCTGATAAAAAAATACGCCAACTCAAAGATCTGAAATCTGGCAATGATCAAGAAGGCATTCAGGGAATCAACATATCAGAAAGTACACTTGAAGACAGAAGAAGACATTACATGAAGTGTTAAGCCCTAAAGCTGCTATTGAGCCGCGGATCCACGGCCTTATTGCCACGTCAGCAATAGCATTTCAGCTCATCTCTCTTCTCTCAAGTCAAGTACCTCTTCAAGCCACTGAAACTTCTAGAAACCTCCAGAGTCTTCTTCCAGATCAGCAAGCTACTTAAACTAATTACACTTCCAAGCTTCCTAAGCAAGCTTCTCCTTAACTACCTTAAGAGCCTAGAACTTTCTCCCTAACCTCCTAGCTTAAGGTGGAAGCTAAACCCTAACTAACTAGTTCTAGAGGCTTCTACCTAACTAACTAGCTTACAAGGGAAGCTAAGCTAATCTAAAGCTTACAAGGGAAGCTAACCTAATCCAAGCTTCTTAAGGAAGCTAACTACTCTTAAGGCTATAAAAAGGACCCTAGGCTTCACTTCAAAAGGTTGTTCAACAATTCTCCCCACAAGTTGAGTGACACAACTTGTGCCTCAAAACCCAAACCCTAATCCAATCAAAAAGCCAAAAGTTCAAGAACACCGAGTTCAATCGAAGCAAGAATCCTTCAAAGCCTTTAGAAGCGAAGCCGGACTTCATCGGAGCAAGTGATCCAAGCCGATCCGCGACTCAAGGAGCCGAAGCGATGCCAAAATCGACGATCTAGTTCCTTCCTTTTGTAAATTTCAAGAGAGTTGTAACGAATTTGTCGATAAATAAAGGTGAAATTTTTTTATCTTGCTTTCTTTAAATTCAAGCATTATGATTCAATCTAAATTCTTTAATGTGTTCTTTGTGATGATGCTTGAGTAAACTCCGCTCATGGAACGACAAAATCAATAGATGATAAGTTGATGAATCTTTAAACATTTTCTTAAGTCCTATAACGTTTGTAAATTCTTGAAAATCGAATGATCGATGATCTAGTTTCGATGCGAAATGCTTTCTTGATTATTATCGCACGGAACTAGAGATCAACGATCGGTCATTTGATTTCCTAGAAGCTATCTTGTGAATGAGATTCATCGAAAGGACAAAGGATAAGATGAGGAAACCCTAATTCTTCGCAAGATCCTTAATCCTCGATAAATCGTTATCGATATAGCATCAATTCGTTAATGGATAAGAAAAAGTAATCGTTAGTCTTCTTCATGTCTATAGATTTAATCGACTCCTACGAGTTTCATTTCAATTCTTGAAACTTAAATAGATTGGAATTCTATCACTTCTTGATTCTTGATTTTTAATGCTTTCTTGATTCTTGATTAGATCTAGTTGATTCTTGAAATTCATTGATATAAATCTTGAATCATTTTCTTTTCTTTTCTATTAAATTTTCAATTCAAACAAAAAAAATAAGAACGAATCTCACAATCCCTGTGGACGATCCGCACTTACTAACGCGCTACATTCGACACCGTTATTGATTGCGGTCAAATAATTTTTGGTTGTGATTTCTTACACATTTTCTAAACATACACAACGAAAAATTCATCATTCAATCATCAAGCAATATATGTTAAAGAACTCATCAAAAGGTTTGGTTTAGAAAACGCTAAAGAATGCAGCAAACCAATGACAACAACTACCAAGCTTACCAAAGATGAAAATAGTAAATCAGTAGATGCTAAAACATATAGAGGTATGCTCGGAAGTTTGTTATACATTATTGCAAGTAGACCCGATATAATGCACTCTGTATATTTTTGTGCAAGATTTCAATCTAACACTAAAGAAAGTCATTTGATTAATGTTGTTAAGCGCATAATTAGATATCTTAAGGGTACACAAAACCTTGGCTTATGGTATCCTAAACATGGTTGATTTGATCTAACAAGCTATTCAGATGCAGACTATGTAAGGAGTCAAGTTGATAGACGAAGCACGAACGAGACATGTCAATTTTTAGGACATTGCTTAGTGTTGTGGTCATCTAAAAAGTAGGCTATCAACCGCTGAAGTGAAATATGTTGCAGCCGGAGCATATTGCGCTCAGGTATTATTGATGAAAAATACATTACTAGACTATAATTTAAAAATTGATCATATTTCTATCATGTATGATAATACAAGTACCGCCCACATGACTAAGAATACTGATCGACACAGTAGAACTAAGCATATAAATATCCGATACCATTTTATTCGTGAGCATTTCTTATCCGGTGATATTTTCTTAAATATAAGTTTCAACTTGCTAATGTCTTCACAAAACCTTTTGATTTACAAAGATTTGAGTTTATTCATCGTCAGTTAAACATTTGTGACATTTAATTTTTTTTTCACGACTAAAATTTTCTGTTTTAAATGTTGTTTTTGATGATTTTTTCGGCGTTTCTAGAAAACTGTTATTTTGAAAAAAAAGGTCAGGTGACCGGTCGACCAAACAATTTTTTCACTCATCTTTGGATTTCAGTTTTTCAAAATGGTCAACTGAACGATCAACTGATCAGTCGACTATACGGACTCGAACTTCTATAAGAGGGGATTTCTATATCTAAATTAATATCTTCAAAACTTTTGTCTCTCAAAATTTCTTTCCTTAAAAAAATTATCAACAAATTTCCTCACAATTTTCTCAAATCTCCTCAAATATCTTTGCATATTTTCTAGATTTTGGATTTCAAGATTATTATTTTTGGGTTTCTTGTTCCTTTTGAGGTTTCTCTCTTATTTTTCCAAGCTCATCCATGGCACCAAGAACAAAAGTTGCTGCATCCAAGAAGAAGAAGAAACAAATCGAGTTTGATGATAATCTTTTCCAATCTAAGCAAGCACAAGAAGATTTTCTCACAGAGTTCCATGAAAAACTCATTCGATGTGGCTGGTACATCAACTTCCATCATCTCGAACGATTTCCAATTGCCATGCACTGCTTTCGATATCAACAATGAGTGAATTTTCCATCCCTAAAAGTTCCCACATACCCACTCCTGGTTAAGTATTTCTATACAAATCTAAATGTTGAAGAAGATTTCATTTTAACAAGTTATGTTTGTGGCAAAGAAATTAAGGTTCACCCAGTCATTGTTAGCGAAATTCTCGGAGTGCATCATGGAGGATTTAACCTTTATGGAGTATCATTAACTAGGTTTCCTTTTTATAAATATGAGTATAAAATGAAGCGTGCTAGAGATATGATATATGCTATAGACGATCATCATGATAGTGACAAGATTAGCACTTTTTGCAATGATGAGCGAGTCATAACAAGGGCGGTAATTCATAACGTGTTTCCTAAGAAAGGGGAAAAAGATACAGCTCGTAATGAGGCTAAAACAATTACTTTCATGATTTTAGATTCTATTTCTGTAAACTTGTCAGAATTATTCATCTCCACTATTATAGATATTTATCAAAAGAAGAAAAAGGCTTTGGTTTCTGAATGTGTTTTAACTGAGATTTTCAAGTATTTTGGCATTGAAGTGGAAAAATATAAACCACTAGTCGGGGGCGATTTTAATACGGCAACTTTATCATTGATGGGTCTTCAAGAAAGTGCACAAAAACGTCGACAAAACGATATCCCATGTGTTTCGTCTCCTCCTCCGCCAGAAAACCCATGACAAGCTCCTCCTCCATCTTCATATTTCGACGGGTCGGTGCAATTTTAGGAAAAGTTGAACGAATGATTCACTAGTCTTAATCTTGCAAATAACGAACGCCATCAGCAACTTATCAAGCAGTTCCATACCTTAGATGGCCAACAACAGCGAATGATGGAAGAAGTTCTTAAGAATCGTAGAAGGATGGAAGAATATTTCCATAGTCAAAATGACAGTGGTGGCTATTAGTTAGTTTTAGGTTGGTTGATTCACTTGGTAGTTATGATGGGTCATCTTTAGCTATGTTTTCTATGATGCTTTTATACTTTCGGATTTTCGTATGCTTTTTAGACTTTCATATGCTTTCTTTTAGAATTGTTAAACTCTATTCCTATGATCGTTTTTAACTATGACTTGTTAAAACTCTAGTTTATACATATTATTAATTGTTGGTTTTTACCTATGATCGTTGTTTCTTTTCGGATATATGTGCATCATTATATTTGTGGTACCTCTTTTTTATTACAACAAAAAGAGGGAGAGATGGAGACTCATTGATTCGAGGGGAGACATGGACCTATGATCGAGGAGACAATATACTCATGGATTAAGGGGAAGAGCACTTCTTTGACAAAAGGAGAGTATATTTTTTTGGTAACAAAATCTTATCACAATTTCTATATCATTTCTTGTATCAATGATTATAGTTTTGTTATCATCAAAAAGGGGGAGATTGTTGACCCTAAAGAGATTCACTTGTTATCAGCTTTGATAATTAACAAATCTATAATTGTGATCACATTACAGATTGTGATAATATTTTTAGCTCATATTATTAATGATTTATATTTGTGAGCAAACCCTATATTATGTACAAGTGTAAGTTTATACTTTCAGATATGCACAATATATAATAGGAGATGGCAATGATGGGAACTCCACAAGCATGAACATGCTACAAACATTTTGTATCAAATAGAAAAAGAAACTTAAAGAATTCAAATCTCAAGATTTAATGTGCTTGTAATTTTGGTTATGTTTTGAGTGGGGAATAGGTATGACTTGTAAAACTCTTTCGATTTTGTAAATATAAATATTAAGGGCCTAATATGCAAAATATCCTTCTAAAATAATAGAATACTTTATTTTTAGGATAAAGGAGTTTTAACTTATGGTTTTTATAATCATGTTTGAAGATAAAACACTGTTGCATTCCACTAAATGTTTCTTAAAGTAAAACTCTCATGCACAAAGTAATTTTAAATAATATGTTTTACAAGATTATTTCTAAGATTTTTTATCTTGTCTGGTGAGTTTTCTGAAAAATATCTCATATAATTTTATTGAATTATTTATCAAAAAGTTTGGGAAATTAATTTCAAATTATTTCCATGAAAGTGTTGATTGAGAGATTTCATATGACATCCCTTTTTTAATTATATCCACAGTTTGAAGTATTTTAAATTCAATTTTCTAATTGGATTTTTTGATTGAGAGAATTAAAATATTTTCCTTATTAAATAGATATGATTGAATATTTGATTTCATGTTTTTTTATTAAAAGATTTATGGGAATTCATATTTGGAATTATTTTGAATTCAAATTCTTAAACTGATTATCTCTCAAAATATTTCCATGTTTTACCATATCTTTTTGTTGAAGAAAATCATGTGTTAAAATATGTCAATATTGTGTTTTTGCCTCGGGCGGACGACCGTCGGTCGACCGATCACTCGACCGCTAGTTCACTGCAATTGAAAATTCAGAGATGACTGAATAGTAGACCAGTTTCTTTGAGCGGTTGACCACTTTAGCAATCAATCGAACGGTCCACTCGACTGCGTGAAGTCTGGATGTATTTTTTCTGAAGTTTTTCTTTTGGGATGTTTTTTTATGATCACTATCTTTGCTCAAATATTTTCATATACTTTCAAATTTGAATTACAACGGCTAGTTTTCTTTTAATATGGAAATTTGATTTATTCTAAAACAAAAGATATCATATACTTCATTACAAAATGAGAAGAGGTTTTCATGGTTGATCATCAACCCTTTCACTAAGTTTCTCACTTGAAAAGTCTTTCACTCTATTTCTCAAATATTTACACTTAAATCAAAGTTCTTAACTTAATATATTTGCTCAATCAAAGAGTTCTAGTGTGTGATCCATCTCTCTCTTCTGTATTTCATTGGTAGTAAACTCTACTTGTGAGGTTGGGGTGTAAGCTTGAATCTCGGGTATAAAGATTCAAGGAGAGTTAGAGACCGTTTGTACTCTGTTTAGGTGTGATCTCTACCCGCATAAAGAGATCGATTTTAATAAAAAAAATCTTCACGACGGTGTGATAGTGACAGGACTAGGCAAAGTTGTCGAACCTGGATAAATTCTCTATATTTGTCTCTTGGTAATTTACACTTCTTTTTATTAGCTCTGTGATAATTTCATTTATCTTTCTCTATGATTGAAATATTATTTAGTGTAGACACATTATTGCTAGAACTGTTTGTGTGAGGATTTAAATTTTAATTTATTGCCTTCACCTTATTCACCCCCCTGTAGGGTGTTTTTCAGAGTTTAATTAAAAGAAATTTAAATTAGGTAGTTAAGGGCGATCAAAATTATTCGATAAGATAATAGAAATAGATTGATCACCTACCGTTATTAATCAAAGATTAAATGCAGATTACTTTTAATTAACTAGAAATATAGATGTTTGATAAAGTTTCTAAATGATGTTTTAATAATTGATAGGTTAATTTTAAATCTAATTAATATAACATATACTTTTGTTTTAATTAATAAAAAACATATTAAATATAGATCTAGAAGAGAAGAACTATCTTTTAAACCAACCAATAGAGATAAATAAATATAAAACCCTAAATTCTTTTATATTCATAAAAAGCCCACTTTTATATTTATTTTCATTATTTAATTGCACTTTAAAAAAATCTACTTTTTAACTTAGTTTAAAAGTAGTTAACGCACCTCTTCATGGGAACGATCCTCAAGTATTACTGCGATATAACTGTATACTTGCAATTTAATTTGGAGACTAATAAAATATTATCAAGTTTTTGGTGCCGTTGCCGGGGAGGTGTAGTTTAATTATATTTAAATTTAAGTTTTAGATTAAATTAGATTTAGGTTACTTTATTTGATTCTGCGAATTCTCTATTTTTTATTTCAGGAATCAAGACGAACTTTCAGGAAAAGCAGATCGAGATGAACATGAGGCAATTTGACGATTTTGCCCATGAAAGAAATTTTCGACCGAAACCCATATAAAATCCAAATCAGCCGAATTTTTTTTGATTTTTCCAAAACTTTCAAATTGCAGTTTGTTTCATTTTTCAATCATATTCTGGAACTTTGTTCCAATTTTTGATAAAGTGCCAAGATTGCAACAGAATCGGGGCAAATTTAGGTAAGATCTCATTCTTCCTAAAATCTCGATTTGATTCCAACTAACAGTTTTTTCAGTATTCTTTGCGCCATTTAAAAAAATTAGTTTAAATTTTAAATTTTTGAATGTTTTAGATTGCATTGCATATTTAAAAAGATTCTATGGGGCAGCAATCCAAATCCAGATTAGGTGGGGATTTTATCACCCTTCCTAGGCCCCACAAATCACAACTGCGTATCCGCATTAACCTACATTAATTTTAGAAATATCTAGACATCAGCCCCTTAAGGACATATCGCGCTCAATAGGTCAAAAGGAGGTTTTAGCTAATCTAACAATTATCCGATTCAATCTTGAGGTGTCTAGTGACGTATGACTAGTTGCAGTTATTTAATTAAGGCCCGCTATTTCGGTGATTCATATAGCGGAACCCTCTTACTTAACTCACACTAATCTGGCTTTAAGATTGTTAAAGAGCTGTTAGAGAATCTATCCCACAATTTATCTTTTGGCAGTTAGGACCGGGTCTACTAACTTAACCTAGGTAACCCTTGATCTAGCTTGTTTGCGTATCTTTGATTGCAATTTTTAGAATCCCTAGTCATCTTAGTTTTTGCATTTTAAAAAAAAACTTATATTCTTTTTCGTACGGTGTATACATGTATGGGGTTGAGACGAAAAACATAGATCGACTCGTCTAAATTCATAAGATCCAATAGCTGAACTCGTTCCTGCTACACCTATCCTACAGGATAGATACTATCCTATACGCACATCACTGCCATTTTACACAGTCTTATCATTAGCAGCCAGTGACAATGAAATAAAACCTACTTTCATAAACCCACTTCCTAAGTTTCATGGTTTAGAATTCGAAGACGCATATGTCTTCATAAGTGAGTTTGAGGACTTATGTCAAATGTTTAAATTTAAGCAGTTGAACCAAAATGCAGTTAAGCTTAGACTTATTCCCTTTGCTCTCACTGATAAAACTAAGCAGCGGCTTTATAGTGTGCCAGCCAATACTATTAGGACATGGGATGAGATTACTAAAATATTTCTTAAAATGTTCTACCTACATTTTAAAATCGCAAAATTTCGAAATGAAATTATTACTTTTTCGCAATAACAGGGAGATTCTTTTTGGAAATATTTTGAACGTTTTAAGGACTTTCTCATAAAATACCACCATCATAGTATATCTAAGTAAGAGCTATACCAAATAGTTTATGATGGCATGGAATTCAAGTTTATGATTGAGTCCATGTGTCAAGGGGACTTTATAATGAAGAAAGAGGACGAAACATGGGACTTTTTAGAAGAACTGTCCGATAAGACCATGTGACACGCCCCGCTTCCCAGTATACGGCGAAGGGGACGCAACTGGTCCGCTACGTATTTACTGTGAAGTAAATACGCTAAGCGTATCTAAGCAATATAAAGTAAATACACAAGAGACAAAAGATATGAACTGAACAGCAACTTTATTTATTAACATCCTTTTGTACAATGCATGAAAAAGTAAATACATGGAATAAAGCGATACCTAAACTATGGCATAACAGAAATGAAAGTACTGAATGGATAGTGTACAATGACTAAAGCTCGGGGTCTTCACCGAACTGGTCCAAGTCTTTAATGGTGGGCTCAATCTCTGACGGGTCCAAAGCACCTGACGACATTCAAAGAAGAAAGAAATAGAATGTCGTCAGCGAACAGATCGCTCGGTAAGTCCCAAAGATAAGAGGAGAAATAGAATAGACAGAGAGTAGCTTTTACAGTTGTATTATATTGTTATATTGTTGTATTTAGTGTTAACGCTGTTGTTTGTAGCTTGGTACAGAAGGATGCCAGTGTATACGAGAGGAGTCTCACTTGCCCCGGAGACTATAGTATCAGAAACTCAAGGAACCGTTGGGCCACGGTACAACAGCGACGGAATATATGTTAGGTGTCTTATGGTTGCAGTCTCGTGCCACTTCTAACACCTTCCGTACCAATCTACCCCTTAAACCCCGTAGTGTTTTGATTGTATTGTTGTATTGTATTGTATAGATTGTATAGTTGGATGACTGACCAAAACCGTGATATCAGTAAACGGATGTAACTATATAATTATGTAAATGGAATAACTGTAGAATCATGTAAATGGATGTATATCCATGGTTCGGTTCAGTCAAGTTGATAGATTGAATATATGGAATAATTGATTCATGGATTCATGTTGAATTGTAATATTATAAATTGTAGCTTGTATCTTGTAGATTGTAGATTGTACTTGAATCATATTCAAGTCAGATTATAAAGAGACTCAAAGTAAATTAAAGTCCTAATCATTTTGATGTTATCGGTAACCGCTGCACATGGGCGGCAGGATTTGTGTCTTTACAAAGACGATTACCGTATTGATAATACCGTTTGTTAAGTTGTCTACCTTAGATAGGAAAACACCCACTTCTCTGGCTCCCTGAGGCTCAAGAGATTGGTCTCGCTTAAATCTATATTTACTAGGGTCCTTAGGGTAAATTATAGAACTTGAGGGGGTATTATGTAAAAATACTCTTGTAAAGTTTTCAAAATACATCCCAAGTATTTATTAATCGTCTTTAGAGTTGTAATGAATGTAGATTTTATATTGTGATAGTTCTAGTGAAAATATCTTATTTTCATAATAAGTGGTATTCATTTGTAATATTGGTTTTGTATGGAATTCATGGAATTTTAGTGTAAAATCGATTCTTGTGATTTTTAGAAAAAGGTGGAATATTTATATCATAAAAAAATAGGTATTTTAATGATAAATATACATATATTTATACAAAAATAATTTTAATATATATTTTATATTCTAAAAATCTCATTTTCTTAAGATGTCGTATTTTAAATCTTTCGGGACCGAATGCTCCTTGCGGAGGTCTGAATCTCGCACTACTAAGCCCGAGAATGTGCGATAATCTCGCACTATAAAACCTGAAAGACAATCGGAGATCATCCTACACCAGCGCGGAGTGGTCACCACCTCGACATTCGTCTCGTTACAGCAAACGCGATGCCAGCAAACGAAGCAAAGGCTAAATTCCTAGCTTCAGGGTCTTGACGGTAACTCACATAAAACTTGAAAGACTATCGGAGATCATCCTACACTAGCATGGAGTGGTCACCACCTCGACGTTCGTCTCGATACAGCAGACGAGATGTCACCCCAGCGTTCTTCCTCCAGCAGGATTCAGACGTGACAATCAAACAACGGAGCCACGGCAAAATTCCCAGTTCCAAGCCTCGACGGTTCACCAACAACCTAGAGACAACAGCAACATTCGTCTCGATACAGCAGACGCAGTGCCAGCAAATGAAGCAAAAGCCAAATTCCTAGCTTCAGGGTCTTGACGGCAACTTATATAAAACCTGAAAGACTATCGGAGATCATCGCACACCGGCGCGGAGTGGTTATGACTCATCGGGGCTCTCCAAAATGAGCCTAACCTCTAATAAAAAGCGGCATGGCAAAATTACTAACACTTGCTCTTCCGACGGTCAAACTGCCTAGGAGGATTGCTTGAAGACGTCTTGTCCAGCCCCCGAAGGGATCAGAGACACGACATGTCGCAAGGCTACTCGAACAGCGAGATTGCCTATCGAGGAATACATCAGCCAACGCGACGGTACGACGGACGAAACCTCAAGTACCACAGACCCTAACGGACCTTTGTCGTAAAGAGCAGAGGTTAACTGTGACGTTAGGATATTCTTGCGAGAAATGCTCGATTCGTCTCGACTCATGAGGAAAAAGCCTTAGGCAGCGGGGATTAAAAAACCTGTTTCCTAAGCACTGGGGCCCTGTAAGTCAGTCCAAGATGGACTCTTGCATACTATTCATGGGTCACACTCTCCGAAGTCGAACATCGACAAAGAGGGAAACAACCACTTACAAGTCCTCTCGACTTGTAAGCGGGAAAAATTCTCTTGTGAGATCCTTACGACTTTTAAGATAAAATACGCACTTAGGAGTCCTCGCGACTCCTAGGGAGAAAATACACCTACGTGATCCTCTCGACTCGTAGGGAGAAAAGTCTTTATGGGACTCTCACGGCTCATAAAGTTGAAAAGTCTTAGGTGTCAGATCCTAATCCTGTCTCCTAAGCCATCACTGCCCTACAGAGAGGTCAAGATGGACTATCTATAGGCCACATTCCCCGAAGTCAAATATCGATAAGAAGGGAAGCAATCACTTATGAGTCCTCTCGACTTGTAAGGGAGAAAATTCTCTTGTGAGATCCTTACGACTCTCAAGGGAAAACGCACTTAGGAGTCCTCACGACCCCGAAGGAGAAAATACACATGCGGGATCCTCTCGACCTGCAGGGAGAAAAAACCTTCTTGAGACCCTTATGGCTCATGAAGATGAAAAAAGTCTTAGGTTACAAGAACCCTAAACTTGTCTCCTAAGCCATCAATTCTATTGCAATGCGTAACTCTGCACTACTTCACCCACGTACATACTTACGTGGGCAAAGTAGTGGGGGGCATTTGTTCCCGTCAAAAAATTTTGCGCAAAAGAGCCCAAGGCATCAAATGGCAGTGATACGCTTATGAAAATGCGAACCAGTATTTTCTGGGCTGTTTTTTGACAAACTCTTGAATGGGAAACAGCTAAATTATGATGATATTGGAAGCATCTCGAAAAACTCTTCGATTTGATATATTATGGGCTTCATAATTCATCCGTGATCAAAAGTTATGAACAAATATGCTATGCACTGTTCCCTGATTAAAAATCAGGAATTACCTCAATGAGGTATCACGTGCTCACACGTGATCAATGGTCACGTGTTAACACGTGATAGTTAAAATAGAAATAAAAAACAAACGGCTGAAGAAGGACCCAATTGGGGGTCACGTGCTCACACGTGACCAATGGTCACGGGTTGACACGTGATAGTTAAAATAGAAATAAAAACAAATGGCTGAAGGAAATGCCTTAATGAGGTATCACGTGCTCACACGTGATCAATGGTCACGTGTTGACACGTGATGGTTAAAACTGAAGCATAAATAAACGCTGAGAAAATGACTCAATTGGGGGTCACGTGCTTACACGTGACCAAAGATCACGTGTCAGCACGTGACTGGCTTTGAAAGCCTTACAGTTTAATAGAATTAAAATTCTAAATTTCTTTAAATCTTTCTAAATAGGATTAAAATTCTAAATTTCTCTAAATCTTCCCAAATGGAAAAGGATTATGGGGACCGTTAGATTAAAAATCCAAGGGTGGTTAAATATCACCAATTTATGGAAAAATCTTGGACAAGGAAAGATTTCCCCTAAATCTCACCAGAAATAACAAATAGAATATCTTTGGATTAAAAATCCTATTAATCTAAAGGCTCAGATTAATGATGAAAATAAATCAAATCATTCAATGAAAGATTTGCTAAACAAATTGATTCTTTTCCTCCTCCAATAAATAGGAGCCAAGAGAAGAGAAGGGGATAGAGAGTCTTGAATATAGAATTTTGGCATCTTGAAAATTTAGAGAGAAAAGAAAGGAGAATTTAATTCTCAACAAGAAAGAAAACCCTAGGTGAGAAAAAGAAAGGGGATCAAAACTTCAGAAAAAGAGAATTTAATTCTCTAAAATCTAAGAGTTTAACTCTTTTGCAAAGAACTTAGTTCTTCCTCTTGTTGAAGATCTGCACAGAGCACATCTCCCTATAAGTTGAGAATTTAATTCTCATCGGGTTGAGATCCTGCCATGCAGATCCAAAACTTAGAGGGGGAACTGAGTTTAGAGAATTTAATTCTCCCAAAACAAAACTAGGGTTTAACCTTATATGAGAATTTAATTCTCCCAAAATTATAGGAATTTAATTCCTTCAAGATGGACAGAACTAGGGTTCAACCCTAATTGAGAATTTAATCCTCTCGAATTCACAGGAATTTAATTCCTCCTAAAAAGAGATTAGGGTTTAACCCTATATAAGAATTTAATTCTTTCATAATAGGAATTTAATTCCTCCAAAACAAAATTAGAGTTTAACCCTACAGAGAATTTAATTCTTAAAAAAAGAGACTTGAAAGATCTCCATGCATGCAAAAGACCAAGGTCACGTGTCCCCACGTGACCCCTGAAAAGATCCCCACAAATGAGAAGGAAAGAGCTCTGAGGCAACGCCTCACGTGCTCCACGTGACCCCCGAAGCACAGAAAGAAAAAGTAAAAGAAATAAAGGCCTTGGGCGCTCTCACGTGCTCCCACGTGACCCTTTGGCGGACGCTTTAATGATCAGTACATGAATCCTCCTCACGTGCCAGCACGTGATGCTCCAAAATAAAATATAAAAAGTGTTTAGCACTTAATTGCAGAACGAAGAAAAGGGATCTGGTCCCACCTTTGGGCGCTCTCACGTGTCCACACGTGACCCCTCTTTCTTTAGTGTTTAACACTAATTTGGGGATTATATCTCCAGTGTTTAACACTGATTGTTTCTAGTGTTTAACACTAAATTGAAGATTATATTTCTAGTGTTTAACACTGATTGTCTTTTAGTGTTTAACACTAATTTGAGAGTTCTACCTCCAGTGTTTAACACTGTTGTTCTTTAGTGTTTAACACCACTTTTAGCCAAATTGGCTAGTTCTCTAGAGGCAAAAGTCCCTCCTCCAAATGTATCTCAAAATTGAGGAAATCAAAGATAAAATGTTGTCAGATCCCCCAAATCTCTGTTTAGCACTGCTGAATGATGAGGGGCTGAACCCAGACAAATGTCTAATGGCCCAAAGGGCCAATATTTCAAACATAATTGGACTTAGCCCAAACTGGCCATAAGTTCTCAAATCATCTTGAACTGAGCGCATCTGCTCTGTCAACCAACTCAATGGTTCAAGGGTACATCTCTGAACTCCTCTGATATTTGTCGTTGTAATCCTTCAACATCTTCAGAGAGGTGATGGGTCCCGACAGCCATACATTCCATGGACCACCATGTCCTTAAACTGGAAATGGACCACCATGTCCTTAAACTGGCAATGGACCACTATATTTCTAAACTAGAACAATAGAGCCCCCAAATGCTCTTTTGTCGGATCTAAACGATCCTGTTAAGCTGATCTTAGTCTCAAATTAGACTAACGTATCCTTAAAAAACGTTTAAGTTGATCTTAGCCTCAAATATGGCTAACGTATCCTTAAACCAAAATCTTCAAACAGACTTTAGTCCCAAATTGGACTATAGATCTCCCAACTAACTTTGGTTCGAGGGTACATCTCTGAACTCCTCTGATATTTGTCGTTGTAATCCTTTAACGTCGTCAGAGAGGTGACGGGTCCCGACGGCCATACATTTAATGGACCACTATGTCCCTAAACTGGCAATCGACCACAATGTCTCTAAACTAAACAATAGAGCCCAAATGCTCTCTTGTTGGATCTAAACGATCCCGTTAAGTCGATCTTAGTCTTAAATTGGACTAACGTATCCTTAACAAACGTTTAAGTCGATCTTAGTCCAAAAATGAGACTAATGTATCCTTAAACCAAAACCCCAAACCCAAATCTAAGAAAATACGGATTTGGACTAATCCAAGTCCTACGGGCGACAACATAAATTAGTCTCCGTATACAATCCAGGGGCAACCAAAAACAAAACAAACACCCACGACACGAAGTGACCAGCTGGAGAAGGAGAAAGTTGTTACCGCGATGCGGTAACATAATTAACTGCAGGGGCTTGCGCCTGCAGGGAAGATCGTCCCCACAATCAAAAAACCCTTCGAACGAGGGGGAATCTAACGAAGTCTGCTACATCGGACGCATCCGTTTAAACCTTCGATAAACGGTGCCATAAATCAACTTGGCATCTTCGGAGAGGTGGACGGATAGCACCAGTTAGCATCTGCCCCGAATCTCAGGCAAGACGTTCGCCGCGTCTCTGTCGCGTCTTTCGGAGGGGAACAGCCTCGGACTAAACTGCCGTTAATTACCCCTCGCCTTTGGAGCGAGGGAACCTCCGATTGACGGGTTAAACTGGTCAAGCGAACTCAATGTGCGGTGTACGTGTGTTGCATTTTGAAAGAGGGTTTTGATATATCTGGAGCCACTAGCAGCCCCCTTGCGGGGTGCGGGGCAGTGCCCCGTTAGAATTTTTTTTTCTAACAGGGGCAATGTCGTGAAGTATGCATATGTGTACATATGTATGCATATGTGTATATATATATATATGTATGTATGTATAAAAAAAAGAGGGGGAAAAGGCATCTAAGGGATGCGTGGGGCCAGCGCCTTGAGCGCTGTGCGCTTAGATGCTGTGCGCTTAGGCGCAAGCGCGCCACGTGTCAGCACGTGGGCGCTTTGCGCTCGAGCGCTGGAAATTAGAAGATGGAAATCAAATGGGAGATAATCAGAAAAATGGAGAACAAATTAGAAGATTTAAAACAAAATTTGGAGATCTCGAGATTAAAACAAAAAGATTGAAAAAAGTGAGAATATCCCCGATGAGAAAATTTCAGCCGAAATGATCCTGGTAGAAGATTCAGCCGAAATTCTGAAGCTTAGCAACTCCAGATTTTGAGCAAAGATTCGTATTTTTTAATTTATCTGTAGAGTCAAGTCTCACAAAAAAACTATATAAACCCTTGTATAGCATTAGGGTTTCATATCTCACTCTTGGCAATAAACTTTAGGATTTTCTTTTGAGAGATCAACTCCATTGTAAGTTCTTTCATTATGAATACATTTTTGCTTTTTAATATGAAGCATAACTAATTCTCTTTTCTAGGTTTTTATGTTTATTTACTCTATTTGGTTGGATGTTATTATTGCTTTCTTTTCTTGAGCTTAAATGTTAATCTCTCATAATTTAAATTCTTCTCATGAAGTTTATCAGCTAAAAAACTAATTTTTTTAATGATAGTTGACATCTAGAAACAAGATTAGGGGAAAGTGATAACACCAAGAAATTCATTATGTTAAATGATAGGTTGACGTCTTAGAGATCTAATGAGAGAAGGTAAGAGACGGGTTTAATTAAAAGAAATGAAAACTAGGTAGGTATAGGTGATCTAGGTTATTCGATAAGATGATAGAAGTAGATTGACCACATACCGCTATTAATCGAAAATTAAACGTAGATTATTTTTAATTAACTAGAAAAAGTGTTCGCATATTGCTATCTAAATGATATTTTTATAATTGATAGGTTAACTTTAGTAACATTAAATTAACCTATGCTGCTATAGAATTAATAGAAAACATATTAAATATAGATCTAGAACAGAAGTATCATCATGTAAACCAACCAATAGAGATAAATAAATACAAAACTCTAAATTCTTCTATATTCATAAAAATCCCACTTTTATTTTCATTTTCATTATTTAATTGCACTTTAAAAAATCTTACTCTTTAACTTACTTTAAAAGCAGTTAACAAACCTTTTCGTAGGAACGATCCTCAAGTATTACTGCGATATAGCTGTATACTTGCGGTTTTATTTGGACACTGATAAAATCCTATCATAAAGCAAAGATGTAAAGTGAAAAACCGCGGAAGCTCAACCAAAATAGTTCTAGAGAGGGGGGGGGGTGTGAATAGGACCATGCGATCAATATGCTCAAATTAAAAATTATACACTTGCAAATAGAAATCACAATTGCACACTTGGATAAAAGATGAGCCAATTAAAGAAAAAGTTAAGCACACATACAATTATGAAACTAAAATATCAAGCAAGCACAATATTAAGCATGAGCAATATAGAGTAATAGAGATAGCATGCAATTTCTAAACTAATGAGCAAATAAGAGATAAGAAATTGCAAATTCAAACACGGGAGATTTTAGAGTGATTCGGAAGATCTTCTAATCCACTTTCTTTAGATGCACGAGCATGTTCCACTTAATCACATATTCTTGGAGACAAACATATTGCCCGCAAGCAACCCACGACCCCACTTACGGTGGATGCCAAAACCTTACACGTCTTCTTAAAGACTCGCGTTGCTCGACACACGAGCAACACTTCACTCTTACAAGCTCTTCCCTCTGCAAGCACTTCTCTCTACAAGCAAACTCATTCAACTTCCTTACAAAGGCACTCTTGCACTCAAGAGTCCTCACACAAAAAAAGAAGAGGAAAAATACAAGCACAATACTCTCAAGGAGTTTCTTTCAAGCTCAAACTAATATTCTATCTTGTATGGATAATCAATTGAAGCTCTTGATTGTGTGTGAGAGTGATTTGATAATCAAATGGAAAACTCTTTTGAAACTTTCACAAGAGATGAGATTTTTGCTCTTGATCACTTTAGGAATAGGCAAGTTAAAATACTCAAGCGATTAGGGCAAAAATCAGCAACGCAATCCATATATACAGCCCCTCAATAAAAACTAGCCGTTATAAGTCAAATCAGTCATTTTTCAGTATCGACAGAAGTTTGAAGAACAATCGGCCAGACGTTTGAAGATTTAAAAATAAATCCCAACGGTTATATTTTTCAAAATATTTCTTTATCATACGTCTGCCAGATTGGGCATCAGACGTCTGAAGAACAAAATTATTTTCAACCCGAGACTTTAACCCAGACGTCTGAAGAACAATGGGCAGGCGTCTAAAGTTATAAAAAATCATTTTTCAAAACCTTCAGCAGACGTATGTCCCATTGAATTGCAAACATCTGTCGATAAACAAAAAACCATCCAGAGACTTTTAGGCAGACGTCTAAAGTTCAATTGGCAAACGTCTGAAAGTATGAAAAATCCATTTTCAAAACCTTCATCAGATTTTTTGTCAACTGAACTGCAGATATCTGTCGTCTTCTCTAGATTTTAGACACTTTCTGACATTTGAAAAACAACAGTAGGCAGACGTCTGTAGTTGTTTTGAGCAAATATCTGACCTGGCATAAAAACTAAAATTTGGGTTTTTATAAAATAGAAAACTTCAAAAACGAAAAACCCAATGTTTGTAAAAAAGTTTGTGCATGCATGTGTGATTGTTCAAGAGCTTTAAATGATATAACCATAATTCGATCGAGTACTTACAAAGATTCCTATGTCGGTATTCGCAAATCTTCAAAATTTTGAATCTTTGACGTCTCGAGCTCTTGAAACTTTAGCGCTTGATATTCATTTAGACTTCCATCGTTATTCTCCACTTACAAGCGTTTTGAAGTCGTTCTTTGATCTTCAAATCTTGAACTTGGACTTCAACCCTTAAAATTCAGACTTCGGCTCTAGTTTCTATCTTCTTAGCTATTCGTAGCTTGAAATCTTGAACTCTTAACCTCGGCTACTTAGCATCACGAAACTTGAATATGCAAATTGAAAAGCTCTCGTCTATATTCTCCAACCTCCATTAGATATGACGTTTAGGCTCGATTTCTTCCATCTTCCAATGTAGAGTTTCGTCTCGAGATATCCTGAAACACAATCTCATAGACCAAACTTGTCATATACAGTGTTATGAAATAAACAGTTAATAAACACAAGTATATGAACATTCATTATTTAATATCGAAACTGAAAATGCATATCAATATCGATATGTAAATCACAAGCAAAGTATGAGATATTGAGAAACAATACACACACACACACACACACACACACACATGTTTATATGAAAACCAAGATAAGAAAGCATGTATATACATAAGTATTCATATTTTTAATATGTAGCCAATGAATGGGAATAATATATCAATATCGATAAATATATCAAATGCAAAACATGAGATATCGATATATTATTCGACGTACACAAGATATAAGATATGCATGCCAAACATCAAATGTATGCAAGTTTAGTGTCGATAACGTAAAGCAAGATAAGCAAGTGACACTAAATGACTATATATGTTTAAGCTATCATCAAAATAAAGCGAGAATGGATAAACTAATATCATCAAAATCCATAAGCAAACATTCTCTCCCTTTTTTATGATGGAAAAATATGAATAGAAGATAATATATGTATATGAAAGATAACCAAATATCCTATATTGATATATTATCACTCCTATTATTCTCCACCTTTTTGACATAATCAAAAAGGGTATTTAAAAGATTTAGAACGTTTGAACCACTCCCCCTAAACATATCGTACATCTAAAGTGAATCAAATGTTTGAACTGCTCCCTTAAATGTATGCATAGAAGAACACTAGGAGATGAATACGGGCACAAGTAAATGAAAATTTTGAAAGCATAACTCGTATCCAAAAGCATGTATAAGGAGACAACAAAGTAAGGCAATATACATGCAAAGATCCACAAAAGAATGATCAAGTTTAAAAACATGTGAAGGTGATCATTAGTTGATACCAATTGAATATAAAAATTTTAAAACGGAGCTCAACTCATAACCATAAACATTTTTTGAAAAAGATACAGAACGAAAATATTAAAAACATGCCCTGACTGATAAAGTAAAAATAAGTTTTAAAACGAATGAGTTAGAATGAATCATAAACATCCACATGACAAAGATAGCAAGTTATACATGTTTTCCACCGGAAACCGGACCGAGGCGCGGGAAGCACGTCCAGCCAGAATACGGGAGCAGATGCTATATGGAACATATCCATTCACCTCTCCAAAAATACCAAGTTGATTTATGACATCGTATATCAGAGGTTTGGATGGATGCAACTGTTTTCCCCAATCAGAGAAAAGCTCTGTTTTGAATTTCAAAATTCAAAAATTGAAGCAACGCTTCAAATCCCATGCACTGCGCGTTGCGCGCCACGTGTCAAAAGCAGACACGCCAGCGCCAGGAGCGCTGCGCCCTAGGCAGCGCACCCCCAATCAGAGCAAAGCTCTGTTTCAAAATTTAAAATTTAAAAGTTGAAGCAACGCTTCAGATCCGGCGCTCTGCGCTGCGCGCCATGTGTCTAACACGGGTGTGCTAGCGCAGTTGCGCTGCACTCTGCGCTGCGTGCCACGTGTCGAACGTAGGTGCGCTGGCGCAAGGTGTGCCAGCGCTGGAATTAAAAATTCCCCACCGTTAGATCAAAAGATCTAATAATAATAAATTATTAATTAATCAGAATTAAAATTCTGTTATGGAAAGATTTTTCAATCTTATTAAAACAAGAAGATTATCTTCTGTAAAGCAGAAACCCTAGGATCAAAGATCCAACGGTGGGAAATATTCCCAAATCAATCAGAGAAAGATCTCTTAAACTGGTTTAACAAATCAATTGGCCCTATATAAAGGCCCCAAGACATCAAGTCTAAAAAAAAAAAACCTCTGCAAACTTTGAGAAAACTCAAAGAAAAAGAAAGGCAAGCTTCTAGCAAAAGAAGACCATTTCATCAAGGTAAAGAATTAATTCTTGAATAACAGAGATGAAACCATCTCGTAAAAAGAAGAAACATCTTCTAAAAAGATCTTAGATCCATAAAAAAACCAAGGTCTTTGATTAAAAAGAAAAGATCAAAAGAACTAATCATAAAAAATAAAAAGAAGTATTCTACTTTATTCACAGATCTTTTGATCTATAAAGACAGAGCCTTTTATAAAAATAAGAACTTTTGTTCTTGGATTTTGAGGCAAAGCCTCCTTTGAAGAACATAAATTTGTTTCTTTGATCTTAAAATTGATCAAAATGTGCTTTGCGCTATTAGACAGTGCCTTGCACTCATGAACTGTGCCCTTGCGCTCCTTGGATCGGCGTTCAGCGCCAAAACATGCTACGTGTCAACTATAAACACGATCTGCGCTTTGCGCTCCTGAAAACAGCGCACTGCGCTCTTGGGTTGGCGCTCAGCGCCAAGCGCGCCACATGTCACTCACTGGCGCACCCATAAACTAGCGCAGCGCGCTCATAAATTAAAAGCACAATGCGCAAACAAACTAGCGCTTAGCGCTAAGCGCAACACGTGTCCTCTTCGTGTGCGCTACCGGACAGAAGCGCAATGCGCTCTTTGACTGGCGCAAAGCGCCTAGTGCGCCACGTGGCGCGCTGTCAGAATATACTTTGTTCTGATGAATGCTACGCATTCAATATAAGACAAAAAATGTTAGAGCCCATTGCTTAGCATTATTAAAAGGGCAGAGCCCAAATAAAGGCCTAACAGCCAGAAAAAAAATAAAAAGTTAAACATTTTTAACTGGACTTAGCCCAATTCTGGCCATAAGTCCTCAACTTAAATTGAACTGAGCCCATCTGCTCTTCCAATCAATTTACACCCGGTTCGAGAGTACATCTCTTTACTCCTCTGATATTTGTCGTTGTAATCCTTCAACGTCGTCAGAGAGGTGACGGGTCCCGACAACCACACATTACTACGGACTGTGAGGTCCTTAAACTCATGGACTATGATGTCTTTAACCTCGACCGTGATGTCTTAAAACTAACATCGGACTGTGGAGTCCTTAAATCCACGGACTATGATGTCCTTAACCTCGACCGTAACGTCTTAAAACTAATAATGGACTGTGAGGTCCTTAAACTCATGGACTATGATGTCCTTAATCTCGACCGTGATGTCTTAAAACTAATATCGGACTGTGGAGTCCTTAAATCCACGAACTATGATGTCCTTAACCTCGACCGTAACGTATTAAAACTAATATCGGATTGTGGAGTCCTTAAATCCATGGACTATGATGTTCTTAACCTCGACCGTGATGTCTTAAAACTAATATCGGACTGTGGAGTCCTTAAATCCACGGACTATAATGTCCTTAACCTCGACCGCGATGTCTTAAAACTAACATTGGACCGAGATGTCCTTAAACTACCAATGGACCAAGATGTCCTTAAACTAATTATCGACTGCAATGTCACTAAACTAAACAATAGAGCCCAAATTTCTCTTTTGTTTGATCTAAACGATCCCGTTAAGTTTATCTTAGTCTAAAGTAAAACTAACATATCCTTAACGAATGTTTAAGTCGATCATAGTCTCAAATGAGACTAACGTATCCTTAAAACCAAACCCCCAAACCCAAATCTAAGAAAGATACGGATTTGGACTAGTCCACGCCATATGGGCGACAACACAACTTAGTCTCCGTATACAATCCACGGGCAACCAAATACAAAACAAACACTCACGACATGAAGTGACCATCTGGAGAAGGAGAAAGTTGTTACCGCGACGCGGTAGCGTAACTGCAGGGGCTTGCGCCTGCAGGGAAGAGAGTCCCCACAATCAAAAACCCCTCAAACAAGGGGGAATCTGACGAAGTCTGCTCTATCGGCCGCATCCGTTTAAACCTTCGATACATGGTGCCATAAATCAACTTGGCATCTTCGGAGAGGTGGACGGATAGCACCAATTAGCATCTGCCCTGAATTTAGGCAAGACGTTTATCGCGTCTCCGCCGCGTCTTTCGGAGTAGAACAGATTCTGGCACGCCCGGTGGGACCTTTTCCTCTTTCCACTCTACGCTTCGTGTGTCGTGTTCGCGAACCAATCGCGGTTTTCCAATGGTTGCCCTTGGGTTTCGAGGTACTAAGATTTGGCGTTTTTCTTGGTCAAGAAAGCAAAGGATCAATGGCGTTCACCTGCTCGAAGTGTTCCACATGCAACTGCAACCCACGTTCTGCCTCAGCTGGGGGCATAGCCTGCGGGCCCCAGGCGGCTTCCTTATTCACGATGCGAGTGGAATAGGTCACCCAAGCCACCACAGGATTGTTTTTCGGGACCATGCTCCCGCCAGCGAGCTTCACCGTTCCTATGCCCGCACAGGAAGCTCCCAAGAAGTCGGTCTTCGATCGGCTTGCTACTACCACGGCCCCTCTCAACGGGTCGTCCAACTCCAACTCTTCTATCTTCACCAGGCTGAGCTTGAACCCCGATGGGCCTGCCAAGAAGCCCATGATACCCGAAGTGGCTATCCCAAAGAAGATAGCCATCCCTGCTCCTAAAATTGTCAAGGCGGCTTCTCCTGCCAGAGGGTCAGTCTTTACAAGACTGACTGCTCCCACTCTTACCCCCGCTCAGAAGTCTTTTTTTGACTGGTTGGACACGGCTTCTCAAAAGACGTCAGTCTTCAAGAGGCTGGCACCAGCGGCGCCTCATCTGGACAGGGGGCAAGACAAAGCCATCCCCATCGCCTAACTAACACCGTCAGCTCGACACGCTCGATGTCGCCACTGGCGCCGAGTAAGGAAGGCCGGGGGCAACTCCCTTTCTGGGCTGACTCTACCTGCTCCAACGGTGGAAATTAATGCTGTTGTTCCAACCGGAAACAGTTTTGAGCTGCTGAATAGGGTGCGCAGGAATTCTCCTACCACCGTGCTGAAAAGATCCCCTCCATCCATGGAAAACGTTGCGGAAGAAAAGCCAGAACAGTCCTCTCAGCGGCTGTCCTCCAAAATCTACAAAGTTTGGTGGCAGGCTCGGAACTCAGTAGTTGATCAAGATTACCCTCGCCGACAGAAAAGGGCGAAGGTTCAACAAGAAGAAAGCCATCCTGCCAAGCCATGAAAAGCTATCTGGGTGCCCACTGCGACGGCCCCCTTAACTTTGACCGCTCATAAGGAGAGAAGGCCGGAGAAGATCCCCATGCCTGCGACAAATGTCAAAGGCACTGAGCCCAAACGCCCTAAGTCTGGGGGCATAACGGTCCATACTATTTACTTAGCATCCGGGAAGGAAGATAGCCACGCTTCTACGGGCCACCGACCACTCACCCGATCCATCACAAGAGCTCAGGAACAGCAACAGCAGAAGCTTCAGGAGATGCTGAATGCAATGGTCGCACTCACCGGACCAAAAGAAAGCCCGGAGGCGTCATCGGAGCAGCGTCATGAACAAGAAACCGATGCTGACTTCCTTCGCAGTGTCCTTGAAAAGAAGGATAAAGAAGCCATGGAGCAAGCGGCTAACATAAAGCGAATGGCACTTCTCTTCCAAGACATGGTCGAGATGATGATACAGCCGGATCCTCCAGCCGAAGACCCTCCGATCATTATTGAAGACGACAACGGGGAAACATCGAATCCTCTGCCAACTCTGTCAACAGTCAAAGAGGAAACAATCTCTAAAGCTGCCCTGGATGATTATATTGCTCAACAAATACGAGTTCACCAGGCAAATGAAGCGGCCGACCAAGTCGTCAAAACTGGGCGACCGTATCCAGGCTGGTATGATCAGATAAAGTACCCGCCAGGCTACACGATACTGAAATTCCATGTGTACAAGGGGACGGGCAATCCCCATCAACATGTTGCTCAGTTCAGGGCCCTCTGTGGCAATACTGGTGGCGATGATAAGCTCTTGCTCTGCCAATTCATCGGCAGCTTATCGGAGACGGCGTTTGAATGGTACTCTGAACTTCCAAACGACTCCGTCAAAACTTTCGCGGAAATGGAGTTGTTGTTCACCCAGCAATTCGCAAGTGCTAGCGAACGCACCCCAATAACAACATTGATCAATGCCAGGGTGAAGCCGGACAAGATGTGGGTTCAATACGCAATCCGATGGCGGAACCTGTGGTCGAAGTGTGAACAGTGCAACGAAGAAGCACCAGCGGTGGGCATGTTCGTGGGCACCCTAGACCCTCATGCAACTATTTCACAGTTCATGATGTTCTTCAAACCGACCACATTCCAGGTTTTAATTGACAAACTAGCCCAGATGGATCAAATGGGTCACAGACCGTCTCCCCCGAAGCCGGAGCCGCGGAACGAAAAGGGTAAAGGGAAGGCAATTTTCGTTGCGAACACCCAACAGTAGTGCGCCAAACAGAATTAAAATTCCAGTAAGATCTTTCTGTTCTTGTTAAAACAAGAAAATTGTCTTCTGTAAAACAGAAGCTCTTAGATCAAAGATCCAACGGTGGGGAAAATTCCACAAATCACTCAGAGAAGGATCTTTTTAACATATTTAACAAATTAATGGGCACTATATAAAGGCCCCTAGACCCCAATTCAAACATCAACATCAAGATAAAAAGCAACAGCACAGAGAATAGAGAGAGCTCTGAAAAAATTGTGAAAAGAACTCAAGAAGAGAAAAAAGGTAAAAACCTTTATAAAAAAAGAAGAAGAAGAATTTCTTCTGAATAGATCATTGATCTAAGAATAAGATCAATGAACTTCAATAAATAAAAAAATAATAATAACAGTGCCTTGCACTTTTTTATGAACCATTGGTTCTGGAATCTTCAAGATTTTTTTCTTGAATCCAAAATTGGATTAAGATATAAAAACAGTGCCTTGCACTTGTAAAAATTGCACTGTTGCGCTCCTAGGTTGGCGCAAGCTATCAGAGAGCGCCACGTGTCAGCTCCAAGACCACTTGCGCTATGCGCTTTTAAGATAGAGCATTGTTCTATGAAATTGGCGCAACTCATCAGAGCGCGCCACGTGTCACAGCGCAACAGCGCAGCGCACTGCGCTAGCGTGACGCGTGTCACCTTCACATGCGCTCGTGCTCAATAATTGGCGCAAAGCGCCTGACAAGCCACGTCAGATAATTAATGCACTGCATTACTTACAAAAGGGCCAAGCCCAATTAAAAAAGGCCTAACAGGCCTAATAAAATACTATGCATTATTTTAAAAAGGGCAGAGCCCAAACAAAGACAGATATTCTGCATCATAAATAAAGGGACAGAGCCCAAATCAAAAAGGCCTAGCAGGCCAGAATAAAATACAGTGCATTATTAAATAGGGGCAAAGCCCTAGCACAGGCCTAATAGGCCGGAAATAAAAAACATTGAATATTCTCAACTGGACTTAGCCCAATCATGGCCGTAAGTCCTCAAATTAAATTGACTGAGTAAGACTGCTCTCTTAAATCAACTTACATCCGGTTCAAGGGTACATCTCTGAACTCCTCTGACACCTATCGTTGTAATCCTTCAACGACGTCAGAGAGGTGATGGGTCCCGCCAACCACACATCGATATGGACTGCGGGGTCCTTAAACTCGTGGACCGAAACGTCCATAAACTAATATTCGTCCCAAAATGGGAACGTTGGACCGAAACGTCCTTAAACTAATATTCGTCTCAAAATGGGAACGTTGGCACAAAATGTCCTTAAACTAATGTTCGTCCCCAAATGGGAATGATGGACCACCATGTCCCTCAACTGGAACATGGACCACTATGTCCCCAAACTGGAACAATAGAGCCAATTGCTCTCTTGTCGGATCCAAATGATCCTGTTAAGTTGATCTTAGTCTGGAGATTAGACTAACGTATCCTTAACGAACGTTTAAGTTGATCTTAGCCTTAAATAGGGCTAATGTATCCTTAAACAAAAACCCCAAACCCAAATCTAAGTAAATACGGATTTGGACTAATCCACGTCCTACCGGCGACGGCATAACTTAGTCTCCGTATACAATCCACGGGCATCCATAAACAAAACAAACACACACGACACGAAGTGAAATTTCTGAAGATGGAGAAAGTGGTTACTGCGATGCGGTAACGTAATTAACTGCAGGGGCTTGCGCCTGCAGGGAAGAGCGTCCCCACAATAAAAAACCCCTCAAGCGAGGGGGAATCTGACGAAGTCTGCTACATCGGCCGCATCCGTCTAAACCTCCGATACATGGTGCCATAAATCAACTTGGCATCTTCGAAGAGGTGGATGGATAAAACCAAAAAGCATCTGCCCCGAATCTCAGGCCAGACGTCTTCACGTCATCGCCGTCTTTCGGAGGGGAACAGATTCTGGCATGCCCGGTGGGACCTTTTCCTCTTTCCACTCCATACTTCGTGTGTCGTCTTCGCGAACGAGTCGCGGTTTGTTAATGGTTGCCTTTGGGTTTCAAGTTACTAAGATTTGGTCTTTTGCTTGGTGCAGAAATCAAGCATCAATGGCCTCCAACTGCTCGAGTTGCTCCAAATGCCAATGCAACCGACGCTCCGCCTCACCTGAAGGTGTAGCTTTTGGGCCTCAAGCGGCCTCCATCCTTGCCATGCCAGTAGAACAGGTGACCCAGGCTACCACTTGCCTGTTTTTCGGAACCTTGATCCCTCCTGCAAGCTTCATCATGCCAGTGCCCGCACCAGAAGCGAATAAGAAGTCGGTCTTCGATCGGCTCACTGCTACAACGGCCCCTTTCAACGGGTCGTCCACTATCAAGCCGGCAGCCTCTGTCTTTACCAGGCTGAACCAGAACTCTGATGGGCTCGCCAAGAAGCCCACGAACCCTGAAATGGCCGTCCCGAGGGAGACAGCTGCCTCTGCTCCTGAAGTCGTCAAGGCGGCTTCTCCTGTTAAGGAGTCAGTCTTTTCAAGGCTGACTATTCCGGCTCCTGCTCCTACTCGAGGGTTTGTCTTCGACAGATTGAACAACGCCACTCAAAAGACAACATCAATCTTTAAGAGGCTGACACCAGCAGCGCCTCATTCGGACAGGGGGCAAGATGAAGCTGTCCCTATCGCTGAGCCAGTCCCAACGGCTCGTCACGCTCAATGACGCCACCGGCGCCGAGTGAGGAAGGCCAGGGGCAACTCCCCCTCAGGGCTAACTCCGCCTGCTCCAGTGGTGGAAGTTAATGCTGCTGTTCCAACTGGGAACAACTTTGAACCACTAAGGAGGGTACGTAAGAACTCTCCGATTGCTACGCTAAAAAGATCTCCTCCACCTGTGGAGAGGGTTACGGAAACGAAGCTGGAGCAGCCCCCTCAGCGGCTGTCCTCCAAAATTTATAAAGTTTGGCGAAGGGTTCAAGACTCCGTAATTGACCAAGGTCACTCTCGTCAGCAGAAAAGGGCGAAAGTGCAGGAAGAAAAGAACCTTCTAATCAAACAGCAAAGGACGACAGCCGCCAGGGTGCCCGCTGCAACGGCCCCCTCAACTTCAACGGCCCACAAGAGAAGGAGGCCGGAGAAAATCCCCGCACCTGCGGCAAATGTCAAAGGCGGTGAGATTAAGCGGCCTAAGTCTGGGGGAATTATAGTACACACGGTATACATGGCGTCGGGGAAGGAGGACAGCCGTGCATCTACAGGTCATAGACCGCTTACACGGTCAGTGACCAAAACTCAGGAGCAACAACAGAAGCTCTAAGAAATGATGAGCGCGATGGCCGCACTCACTGGGCCGAAAGAAAGCCCCGAAGTGTCCTCGGATGAACGCCAGGAGCAAGAAACTGACGCTGAATTCCTTCGCCGGATATTGGAAAAGAAGGATAAAGAGGCTGTGGAACAAGCAGCCAATATAAAGCGAATGGCCCTTCTGTTCCAGGACATGGTGGGCATGATGATCCAACAAGATCCCCCTGCTGAAGATCCTCCGATCGTCCTCAAAGACGACAGGGGAGAAACGTCAAATCCTCCACCGACTCTGTCAACAGCCAAGGAGGAGACAATCTCCAAAGCTGACTTGGACGAGTATATAGCTCAGCAGATACGGGTTCATCAGGCGACCGAGGCAGCCGGCCAAGTTGTCAAGACGGGGCGATCGTATCCAAGCTGGTACGATCAGATCAAGTACTTGCCGGGCTATACAATACCGAAATTCTATGTATATAAGGGGACTGGCAATCCCCACCAGCATGTTGCCCAGTTCAGGGCGCTTTGCGGCAACACCGGCGGTGATGATAAATTGTTGCTTCGCCAGTTCGTCGGTAGCTTATCGGATACAGCATTCGAGTGGTACTCCGAGCTTCCAAACGACTCTATTAAGACCTTTACGGAGATGGAGCTGCTGTTTACGCAACGATTCGCGAGTGCCAGCGAGCGTACCCCGATAACGGCATTGATTAACGCCAGGGTGAAGCCGGGCGAGACGTGGGTCCAATATGCGATACGGTGGAGGAACCTATGGTCAAAGTGCGAGCAATGCATTAAAGAAGCGCCGGCAGTAGGCATGTTTGTGGGAACCCTCGATCCGCAGGCGACCATATCTCAATTCATGATGTTCTTCAAGCCGACTACCTTCCAGGCCCTGATCGACAAGCTAGCTCAAATGGACCAAATGGGCCATAGACCGCCCCCTCCAAAGCCGGACTCTCGAAATGAGAAGTGGAAGGGAAAAGCGATCGTTGTCGCTAATGCTCAACAACAGCCGAGCAACTCGAAACCGGCTGTCCGTCAAAATAATATGCGTCCGCGCACACCCCTTGAGGAGAGGCTAGGACGTCCTTACTCGTTTCCTCGAGATAAAACGAGAAGACTATTTGAGCTGGCATTGCGTAACCGACTCATAAATCTGCCGGATCCAAGACGTCCGTCGCAGCCAAATAATGTCAATGATCCCAATTACTGTCCTTACCACCGAGTATTGGGTCATCCGATCGAGGATTGCTACGTCTTCAAAAATTGGATCGAAGACCGGTACCAACATGGCAAGTTCGCGTTGTCCGACAGATGGAAGGTGAATCCGCCGCAGCCTCACACCCCTAAAAGGATGAATATGCCGGGGGCAACGTGCTCTCTCGTTGAAGAAGCCCCATGGGAGGTTGTGCTATCAGCCAAAGAGGATGCTAAACGATCTTCAAACATGCCTAGCGATCAGGTGGAAAAACCCGTTGGAACCTCAGATCATTGAAGGGATGTTGAAGCCGCGTCCAACTCCAAAGAACGATGGTGGTGGCCCAAGCACTCACAACCAACCATCAAAATCTTCAAAGAAAAAGAAGAAGAAATCTAAGAAGCCCGTGAAGCCTGGCGACAAGCGCACGGACTTACAAAAGCAAATTGACGGGCTGGAGGAGTACAAATAGAAAACACGAACTCCCATCACACATCAAGAGTTCCTCAACCACGTCTTTCAAGAGGAAGATGAGAGAGAAAGTTCGTCGGATGAATCCGAACAATATATGGAGAGCTGTCATATGATCTCCCACTCATTTACAGACGATGAGGAAACTCCTTGCGCTGAGAAGCTAGGGGCAGATCCTAAACCAGAAATTCTGGGGCCATCGGATGAAACAATTGACGCATTCCTCAATGAAGCTCTGTTGAAAAGCAAAGCTGATCGGGAACGCGAGGCGGTCATATTTGAAAGGGCCAAACACCAGCGACTTGACGAAAGAGTTGGGACACTCCCGCTAGAGCAAAGTACGTCCACCGCAGATAAAAGCAAATTCAAGACGAGGAAAAGGTTTGCTAAAGCCATATCAATCGGTATGAAGCTACCACCCTCTGAAGGAAACATTGCTGGTGAAGTGGAAATGCACCCTTCCTACTGCTTGTATCATCGGAAGATTTCGCACCCCACCGAAGAGTGCAAAGCTTTCTATAGATGGTGGCAGGGATATATTGCTCACCGACAGCATTTTAAGCGGGAGAAGCGCAAAACTCGTCGGGAGCGGAAAAATACGACCGAGGGACTTAACAGAACTACCAACGATTGTCGCATGGTTAACGCCGGGGGATCGCATGTGCTCACATTCAGGAGCGACTCTGACGAGGAAATGGCTCTTAGCCCCCTCTTTAAAGAGTCCACCTCGGGAAAAGAAGAAGAGCCGAAGGTCTGCGAAAATATCCGGCTGTGTAATCGGACGCTACCCGAAAAGAATCTCGGACCCTCAAACAAGAAAGATAAAGGGAAAGAAAAGGTCTCTGAGGATATTTCCCTAGATGACCAAGTCATGGAAGAGCTAACTGCCAAGGACCTGCCGAAGAAAAATAAGGTGGATTACAACGTTCTAGCGTATCTGAGGAAGGTACCCTTGCAGCTCAGCATTCTTGATGCCCTTTTACTATCAAAAGAGGCAAGGGATTCGTTAATCAAGGCACTACAGGAGCCGGAACAATTCCAAGCTTTTCTCGCCGAAGAAAAGATGAAGGATGAGTTGGAAGAAGTGCAAACGGCCGATGTCACTTTTGGCGATGAAGACCTTCTACTTGGGACATGCGAACACAATCGCCCCCTCTATGTCTCAGGATACTGCTACGATATAAAGATAGGCAAAATCCTAGTCGACAATGGATCCTCCGTTAATCTCCTCAATGTGCGGGTGTTAAAGGAAATCTGCATGAGCGTCCAGCACCTTGCTCGGGATAAGATCACCATCTCCGGGTTCGACTCTCAATCATCAAGGACTCTTGGCTCTGTGATACTGACGCTACGCTTTGGGCTGCTCGTTACGGACATTAAATTCCACGTCATAGACGCCAACACATGTTACAACGCTCTGCTCGGCCGACCATGGTTACACGAGTACAACATCATCCCTTCTACACAACATCAGTGTATGAAGTATTTTAAGGATGGTCTCGAGTATACCGTGACGGGAGAACTGAACCCGTTCTCTGTGAACGAAGTCCGTAAATATGAAGATGCCAAATACTTCTTACCGGATTTCGAAGACACAGAAAAGTGTCATAATCCGGAGAACAAAACTAACGCCACCATCCCTGTCTTCGGGAGTGATACCGAGGAGGAAGAGGAGATAGTTTATTCGGGTCCGCCCCAATACAACAAGCCAGGACCATCCGCTCCTACGTTGATCTTTGGTAGTGACTCGGAAGATGAGGTCCATGTTGTATTCTCTGCTCAGCCTTCAATACAAACGTCCACTGACGAAGAGCAAAGTCTACAAGTCTCCCTGGTTCCACTTAAACATCATAAAGAACTGGATGCGCTCGATACCTACAGTGTAGAAGAGCTGCGGACATTCTATGTCCCTCCCAGGCGAGAAGGCGAAAAGGCAATTCTATTCTACCGCTCTGAAGAAACCAAAGTGGAGAAATAAATCTGGCACGGTATGGATCCTACGCTTGACAGGCTTCAGCCCATCCGTCTGCCCAGATATTATACAGAAGGCTTGAAGAGGCTGCTGAAGCGCCAGGGGATACCTTTCAAACAGACCGCTCGAAGAGCCAAATTCTATGACAGGGTCTGGAACGTCCCCGGAACTCAGCACAAGTTACCTAGTGGGAGGATGGAAAAAATCGGACTTGGATACATTCGGTCCAAGAAACGAGAGCTAATCCGCGACTGTTACGTCGTGCATGACTTCAATGAAGAAGCGGATGCTCAATGGGAGGACGCTAATCCTGAACCAGTAAAAGTTCCTGATGCGAAAGTGCCCAGTCCGTCGTTCGAAGAACAAATGGACAAGCTTATAAGGGAAGCTGGTCAAAAAGTCCGAGACGACCATAACCGCGAAATCGCCATCTACGAGAAAGCCAAAATGCAACGCCTCCTACAACAGGCCGCGAAAGATGAAAGTGTCGCTCCCTGTCAACCTGTGATAAAAAAGGCTCGACGCAGAGGCAGAAACAAGTCGAAAAGCGAAAGAAGCGCTCAACAGCAACAAAGCGGGACTAAGAAGCCACGCAAGCGGGAATCGAGCGGTTCCGATCTATCCCTCATGAAGAAAATGGGTCGAGCATACTCTTTTCCTCGAGACAAGACAAAGAAGATACTTGACCGAGCTATAAAACATCAGATGCTCACACTGCCGGAGTCCAAGCACCCCGAACAAGCAGGCGAAGTCTCTCACCCAAACTATTGCTCTTACCACCGAGTAATAGGGCATCCTCTCGAAGACTGCTTCACCTTCAAGCAGAGGGTAACGCCGCCACAGAAGCACGAACCCAAAGCCACGAGAGCAGAACCAGCTCCACATTGGTCTTGGAAGCGAATTCGTACTTGTCACATGATAACGATATTAAAGGAAGAGCCCGAGAACATGGATGACCTTCCCTGGTGCTTCGGAAACAGCAACGATGAGGTGATCTCAGAATTTCCACCAGCACCGAAAGAACTGGAGGATGGAATACATACTACTGCAGATAACCTCAAGAAAATTGAGTTGGGGATGGCGAACGACCCGCGACCGACATTCGTCAGTGAGCTGCTATCTGAAGAAAGGGTGGCTGCGTTAAAAGACGTGCTTCTGCAGCATAGAGATTGCTTCGCATGGAACTATTCCGAAATGCCGGGACTAGATCAGGATATTGCTGTGCACAGATTGGCGATATCTCCGGATGTCAAGCCGGTAAAACAAGCGCTAAGAAGAATGCGGCTCGAGCTTCAGATGAGTATCAATGCCGAGGTCAAGAAGCTAATCGACTCTGGCTTTATCCAGGAGGTTCAATATCCTGAATGGATCGCCAACATTGTCCCGGTAATGAAGAAAAATGGGACAGTGCGCATATGCGTGGATTTTCGGGATCTCAATAAAGCCTGCCCGAAGGACGACTTCCGAGTGCCAGTCACCGAGCTGATGATAGACAATACGTCCACTCACGAGGTTTTCTCCTTCATGGATGGCTCATCAGGGTATAATCAGATAAAGATGCATCTCAAAGACCAGAAGCACACCTCTTTTCGGACCCCTTTGGGTATATTCTGCTATAAGGTGATGCCCTTCGGTCTAAAGAACGCCGGTGCCACCTATCAGAGGGCCATGACGAAGATCTTTGATGACCTTATACATGAAATCGTTGAATGTTATATCGACGACCTCGTGGTTAAAAGCAAATCATACGAGGAACATCTCGAGCATCTGAAGACCGTATTTCAATGCCTTCGACAATACAATTTGAAGATGAACCCTCTCAAGTGCGCATTCGGAGTTTCCTCGGGCAAATTCCTAGGATTCATCGTCCAACACCGGGGTATTAAAATAGATCCGTCAAAAATCAAAGCGATCATGGAAATGCCTCCGCCGAGAACTCTCAAACAGCTGCGGTCTCTTCAAGGGAAGCTCGCGTATATCCGGCGATTTATAGATAATCTTTCAGGCAAGTGCCGTCCTTACAGCCACCTGATGAAGAAGGGAACCCCTTTCGTTTGGGATCGCAAATGCCAAGACACGCTGGACGAAATCAAGCAGTACCTACAGAACCCGCCAGTGCTGGCTGCTCCGGTTAAGGGAAAACCCCTCATTCTTTATACAACGCCCTCGAAGGTTCCTTAGGCACATTATGGGCACAAGAGAATGACCAAGGGAAAGAAAGAGCACTCTACTATTTGAGTCGGGTTCTACTGGGGGCAGAAAGCAACTATTCCCCTATTGAAAAACACTGCCTGGCGTAGATCTTTGCGATAACAAAGCTCAGGCACTATGCGTTGGTGCATGAAGTCCGTCTCATTTCGAAGGTGGACCCTCTTAAATATTTAATGTCGAAGGCCATATTGACAGGGCGACTCGCTAAATGGGCCCTACTCTTGATGGAGTTCTCGATAACCTATCAGCCTCTCAAGGCAGTGAAAGGCCAGGCCATTGCCGACTTCCTCGCTGAGCATCCGATACCTGCTGATTCTCCTTTGAATTGCGAACTGCCAGATGAACATGCGTTTGACGCGATCGACGATGGTGATACTCGATAGGAGCTTTATTTCGATGGAGCATCTTCCATGAAGAAGCGCAAACAACGTACGCCCATAATCAAATCAGGGGTAGGCCTCATCTTCGTAACTCCACAAGGAGGGATTATGCGCTTTGCTTTCTCCTTAACAGAGCCGAGGACGAATAATAAAGCCGAATACGAAGCTTTGATAGTAGGCCTCGAGATCGCCATCGACATGGGAATTGAAAATCTCCTCATATATGGAGACTCCCAACTGGTCGTCAGTCAAGTAAATGGCGACTACCAAACGTGCAAACCAGAGTTGGTGAAGTACGGCGAAAAGGTGCAACAACTGTTGAACCAAATTCCCTCCTACACATTGGAAAGCATACAGTGTGCGGAAAACAGCAAAGCGGACGCATTAGCCAAGCTCGCTAAAGAACTGGCTGACGAGAATCTCGATGTCGTCAGAATTGTGGTACGAAGCCGTCGGGTGCTTGCCCCAACAGAAATATCTCCGGAATCATCCGAAGAAAAGGGAGCGACTGAGAAGATGACCCCGCAAATAAAAGACCGGGAAAATGCCAAGGATTGGAGAGAAGTCTTTATAGACTACTTCAAATGCCGTCGAACGCCCGAAGATGCGTCCTCGAGACATTAACTTATGAAACGAGCTCTGTCTTTTGCCTTCGTCAGTGATACTCTGTACAAGAGGTCGTTTGATTCTCTGTGGTTGAGATGCCTGGGACCGGATGAAGAGAAAAGAGTCGTTTAGGAAGTTCATGACGGACTCTGCGGTTCTCACCAAGCAGGCCTGAAGATGAAGTTGAAGATCAAACGGATGGGCTACTACCGGCCCACGATGATTCAGGATTGCCTCGAATATGCGAAGCAATGCCACTCGTGCCAAATTCAGGGGGACTTCATCCATTAGCATCCAAATCCACTACATCCAACGGTGGCTAGCTGGCCGTTCGAAATGTGGGGAACTGACATAGTTGGCCCCATCGAACCAGCATCATCCAGGGGACATCGTTTCATCTTCACGACGACTGACTACTTCTCCAAATGGGCAGAAGCAGTACCGCTGAGGGAAGTGAAGACGGAGAATATCCTCCATTTCTTCAAGACGCACGTCATTTATCGGTTTGGAACTCCGCGACAGATCATCTCCGATAACGGACCAGCCTACAGAAGCCACAAGATTAGTCGCTTCGCGCAACAGCATAATATAGACTGGAGATATTCCTCGGTTTATAATCCCCGAGCTAACGGTTTAGCTGAGGCCTTCAACAAGACCTTGACAAAGATCGTGAAGAAGACGGTGTCCCGAAATAAGAAGAACTGGCACGAGAGACTGCAAGATGCTCTCTGGGCGTATCGAACTACGTTCAAGACGGCCACGAACACAACGCCGTACGCGTTGGTATTCGGTACAGAAGCAGTACTCCCCCTCGAGATAGAGTTACCCTCTCTACGAGTGGCAGTCCACTACGAGCTGATGGACGAAGAAAATGCTCACCTTCGGCTTGAGGAGCTTGATGCCCTTGATGAAACCCGGCTTATAGCGCAACAAAATCTGGAGGCTTATAAAGCAAAGATGACGCGCGCATACGAAAGATTGACTAGGTCGAGGACATTCCGCCAAGGCGAGCTCATGCTAGTGGTCAAAAGGCCTATGATCCCCAATCGCGCCAAGCGGGGAAAATTCGAGCCGAACTATGAAGGCCTGAACATCATAGACAAGGTCTACCAGGGTGGAGCCTATCTACTCATGGATATGCACGGTGAAAGGCCTTTCAGGCCAATAAACGGTCGCTTCCTGAAGAAATACTACGCTTAATGAGCCACAGCCTAGGTCAATGATAGATGACGACGACTATGTCCGCTCGCTATCTTCCTAAGCCCAAACTCTATAAGTAGTAGCCGGCCTTCTCCTCGACGGACCGAAACGTCCTTAAACTAATGATGGACCGAAACGTCCTTAAACTAATGACGGACCACTACGTCCTAAAACTAGCTGTTGACCGAGATGTCGATAAACTACGGTGGATTGAAACATCACAAAGCCGATAAAAAAATAATAAATAAACGGTATGTCCATAAGCAAAAGGGGCACGGATGAAAACCCGAAAGGGCTCCGTGAGTAAAAACAGCAGGACTACCGGCGAGTGTTCGTGAAAATCCGCAAGGGCGCGACCTCGTAAAAAAAAAGAATATAAAGAATATAAAAAAAAACGGTACGTCCATAAGCAAAATAGGCACGGATGAAAACCCGAAAGGGCTCCGTGAGTAAAAACAGCAGGACTACCGGCGAGTGTTTGTGAAAACCCGAAAGGGCGCAACCTCGTTAAAGGACACTTACAGGGTCCTCTCGACCTTGTAAGGAGAAACCACCCGCGTGAGATCCTTACGACTCACAAGGGAGAAACACACTTAGGAATCCCCACGATTCCTAAGGAGAAAATACACTTGCGAGATCCTCACGACTCGTAAGGAGAACTCTCTTATGGGACCCTCACGGGTCATAAGATTTGAAAGTCTTAAGTTACAGAGACCTAAACCTGTGCTTTAGCAACCCCCACAACCTTCGATATTGCCCTACAAGAGGTTCAATACTGACCCTTGTATACAATCCACAGGCGCGAGTAAACATTTCCCTAACCAAGTCCCATCCGAGACTGGGGATATGTTCGCATGGTAAACAACCCTTGTAAGTCCTCTCGATTTACAAGGAGAAAACCCTCTTGTAGGATCCTTACGACTTATAGAGGAACATACACTTAGGAATCCTCACGATTCCTAAGGAGAAAATACACCTACAAGATCCTCACGACTTGTAGGGAGACATACCTTTGTGGGACCCTTACGACTCATGAAGTCAAAAGCCTTAGTCGACAGGACCTTAACCCTGTTCGCTAAGCCAACTTTGTTCGACATCGACAGAGGCAAATGATGATTCGCTCCTGGCAATATCCCAATTGTAGCGGTGCTGATGCTGAAATCGGTGTCTAATTTCGTGCTTATGGCGAAAAGCCAGTAGGCCGCACATGCATATGAAATAGCCGAAATGATGGGGCAACTTGCAATAAAAGGCAGCAAGTAAAAAAAAACGTATGCACACAAAATAGCCGAAATGATTGGGCAACTCGCAATAAAAAGCAGCGAATAAAAATAAAATAAACAGCCGAAATGATTGGGCATCGCGAAAAATAGCCGAAATGATTGGGCAATCGCGACTTTCGCGATGTAAAAGCTAAAATGATAGAGCATCGCGGAAATAAAACAATAATATAAAAAAATGATGATGAAACTTCTACCCTACAGTTGAGATCACGTCGATCCCTGGGCACAACCAAAGAAGGAACCACACCTTCCCAACAGACTCTGCCAGAAAGCGAAGCCAAATCTCGATGGTTCACCAACAACCTAGAGACAACCGTGACATTCGTCTCGATACAGCAGACGCAGTGCCAGCAAATGAAGCGAAGATCAAATTCCTAGCTTCACGGTTTTGACAGTAACTTATATAAAACCTGAAAGACCACCACAGATCAGTTAAAATTCCAGGGAAACCCGTGTCCTTGGCAGATACCTCAATTCAGGGAAACTAACATCCTTGATGAGAGCCTCCTGATTCACGTCGGCCCGCAGAGAAACAAGTGTCTCCGCAGGAACACACCGATTCGTTTCAACCCCGAAGAAACCAGTGTCTTCGGCAAAATACTTCGACTCAGGGAAACCATTGTCCTTGACGAGAACATCTTGATTCGCGTCGACCCGCAGAGAAACTAGCGTCTTTGCAGGAATACATCGATTCGTTTCAACCCCAGGGAAACCAGTGTCCTTGGCAGATACCTCAATTCAGGGAAACTAGCGTCCTTGATGAGAGCTTCCTGATTCGCGTCGGCCCGCAGAGAAACCAGTGTCTCCGCAGGAATACTCTGATTCATTTCAACTTCGAGAAAACTAGTGTCCTCGGCAAAATATTTCGACTCAGGGAAACCAATGTCCTTGACGAGAACATCTTAATTCGCGTCGACCCGCAGAGAAACTAGCGTCTTTGCAGGAATACATCGATTCGTTTCAACCCCAGAAAAACCAGTGTCCTTGGCAGATACCTCAATTCAGGGAAACTAGCGTCCTTGATGAGAGCTTCCTGATTCACATCGGGCCGCAGAGAAACCAGTGTCTCCGCAGGAACACCCCGATTCGTTTCAACTTCGAGGAAACCAGCGTCCTCGGCAAAATACTTCGACTCAGGGAAACCAGTGTCCTTGATGAGAACATCTTGATTCGCGTCGACCCGCAGAGAAACTAGCGTCTTTGCAGGAATACATCGATTCGTTTCAACCCCAGGGAAACCAGTGTCCTTGGCAGATACCTCAATTCAGGGAAACTAGCGTCCTTGATGAGAGCTTCCTGATTCGCGTCGGCCCACAGAGAAACCAGTGTCTCCGCAGGACACTCCGATTCGTTTCAACTTTGAGGAAACCAGCGTCCTCGGCAAAATACTTCGACTCAGGGAAACCAGTGTCCTTGACGAGAACATCTTGATTCGCGTCGACCCGCAGAGAAACTAGCGTCTTTGAAGGAATACATCGATTCGTTTCAGCCCTAGGGAAACCAGTGTCCTTGGCAAATACCTCAATTCAGGGAAACTAGCGTCCTTGATGAGAGCTTCTTGATCCGCGTCGACCCGCAGAGAAACCAGTGTCTTTGCAGGAGTACTTTGATTCGTTTCAACCTAGAGGAAACCGGCGTCCTCGGCAAAATACTTCAACTCAGGGAAATTAGTGTCCTTGACGAGAGCTGCTCGATTCGTCTCGACTCGTGAGGAAATTAGTGTCTTCGCGAGGACTTCCTGATTCGTCTCGACTTGCAAGATAAAGCCTTAGGCAGTAGGGATTAAAAAACTTGTTTCCTAAGCACTGGGACCCTGCAAGTCGGTCTAAAACGGTCTCTTGTATACTATTCATGGGTCTCACTCTCTAAAGTCAAATCTCGACAAGGAGGGAAACAACCGCTTACGAGTCCTCTCGACTCGTAAGAGGGAAAATTCTCTTATAAGATCCTTACGACTTATAAGAGAAAACGCACTTAGGAATCCTCACGATCCCTAAGGAGAAAATCCACCTACGAGATCCTCTCGATCCGTAGGGAGAAAAGTCTCTATGAGACCCTCACGGCTCATAGAGTTGAAAAGTCTTAGGCAGCAGATCTGAACCTGCGGCCTAAGCCATCGCTATCTCGTGAAGAAACCAAGATGCTTACTCTATCATCTGTCAACCATGTTTATCAAGACAACATGCTGATAATAAGAGAAGGGAGAAAGCAAAGAAACGATACAAGACATTGCAAAAAAAATGTGTATCTTTATTTATTAATTCAATCAAGTACATGGTGAATCGTACAAAAGAATAAAGAATGGATACATCTTATTCGAAAAAGAAAATTTTTACAAGTATATTGTTACAAGGGCAGCTACTGGGAAGGAAGCGTCTTAAATAGCCCTATCAGTTGTTCGCGCACTTCCTTCCATGCCTTCTCCTGATCGGCCGCCACCGCCAGTTCCGCTTCCACTTGAGCCCGCTGCTGCAAGAAGGATGCAAGCTGCTCCCCAACGGCCTGCTGAGCTACTTCCCGACCTTGGGCATCACGCTCGACGGCATCGAGCTTCCGCTTCAGGTTTAGCCCATTAGAGATACGCTCCAGAAGGCCCTCGAAGATAGCCTTCACCTGGGCAGCGTTCGCCTCAACCTCAGCACGCAGACGAGCCGTCTCGCTTGAGGTCTCTTGGCATTCCCTCAGCCTTAAAGCCGCTTCTTGTTCCAGGTGACGGAAATAAGAAGCGCTTTGCTCGATCCATGCTGCTCTTTGATTGCTTGCGGCTAAGGTCTCGGGAGCAGGGCGCATAAGCTCCGATTGATGCAGGAGGACCTCGATTTCCCTGCAGTGATTAACCCAAAGCTCGATGACGCCTCCATCATGAAAATTCACAAGCGCCGCCAACATCGGGTTAACCTCCGCAACGAAATCCGCAGCAGATAAGGGAGCATCTGCGTCGAGCTCTTCGACGTACCCGCTCAGCATGCCCAAGCTCATTACAGCACCCTTCGAAGACGGACGTCTCAGGAAGGGGCCTGCCGGCATTATGACACGAGACTCAAAGGGCGCCGGGATTGGAACGACAGCTGAAAAGACAAAATACGATTAGATAACGGTTCAAGAAATATGAAAAAAGTCATCGATGGGATAGTTTACTATACCAGCTGCAGCAGGCGGCAAGGCCGGGAGGGCCGGTAGCGTGACCGATCTTTCATCCCCTCCTTCGATTTGTAGCACTGCAATCAGGACAAAGAAGAGTCAGAAATAATTCCATTATTAAAAAAAGAAAGACATCAATTGGAAACTATACTCACCAGTGCCACCGGAGGAAGAAGCGAGTTCAGATGGGAAGGAGAAGTGCGGGTTCAACACCTGGTAGAGATGATCAAAAAGCACTCCTGCAAAGACGCAATAGTACGACATTAGTACATAGATCATGCGGCTAAAAGATGAAACTGATGGGTCACGAAGCCATACCTTCCAACATCTGCGATGGTATGAGAGATGGCTGAGAGGTGGCCACCGCCAAGGCAGTAGTTGACGGCGCCCCCTCGAGCAGTGGAGCGTCGGCACTGGCCGCACCTGTGTTAAAAAACAAAGATAAACTTGTCAGAAAGGATTGCAAGATAAAAAAAAAGGAGGACGGTAACCCAAAATTTACCTGATGAGCTGCCAGCCGAAACGGAGGCGTCTCCCTCCTCCATTGATACGAGTCCACCCCCCGTGGCCTCATCACCGGACTCGACAGGGGCTGTCATCGTGCTCGCACGACTAGGAGACGGCGGAGGACCGTAGACAGGGAGAGCAATGATTGGAGCATTGCCAGACTCTTGAGAAAGAGCTACTGGCTGGTCCCCGGGAGTCGTGCTCATGTCACCCGCTACTCCCTTGGGCTCGGCAGTCGCTGCTGTCTCGTCCGCCGTTGCCATGGGGTCGCCGGTCTCAGACGCTCCGCCCGCTACTGCCCCAGGCTCATTTATAGTAGTCGTCTCATCTGCCGCCACCTCGGGCTCGGCATCAACGACCTTCTCCGGTGCAGCTCCCTCAGCCCCCAGCTCAGGACCAGCAACCCCGGCGACGTTGCCCACCGTCGGCTCGGGTTCAGCCAGTGCCTCCTCTTCTGTCCCTTTAGGTTCGACGGTCTCCGCCTCCCTTTCGGTTGGACTTGGCCATACAACACAAGATATATAAGGACCAACAAGTTTACAATTCTTACAAAAAAATCTTGAAAGATACATTACCTGAGGTGGACTTATCGTTGGCCTCCCGAACTGCACGCGCCACTTGTCTGCGAGCGGTAGAAAAAGAGACCGGGGCTCTTCCGAGGGAGTATCAGCACGAGGGACGGTGCTTGGGCCCACTCCCACGGCCAAAGCAGCCCTGCGTGCCTTCGCCTTGCGCCTTAACCGCTTTCACTCTTCCCGAGTCGTTGAGACGGACCTCTTCAATGCTTCTTTCATTGAGGCGTCATCGTCTGTGAACAGGGATGCCTCCAAATTCTTCAAGGCATCCCTCGTCGACTTGTCGAGTTGAGGCTCTCGCGGCAGCCCCGAAGAGACCGGGACTTGAGTAGCGGGCCTAGGGAGAGTCCCCGCATCAGCTGGCGCAGCCCCTGCAAAGAAACAAAGGAAGAAGTTTAGGTTGGCCATCAGAAAAGAGGACAAAAAACTTAATAAGGCGAGACGTACCAACGCCCATTAAAGCGCGCTTATTTTCCTCCTCCTGGAAGGTTTTCAAAGAAGCAGCGATGGCTTCTTCGGTAGTGACACCTGTTAAAGAATGGGGGAAAGTATTATTCAAAGATAATGATAAAAATGCGATAAAATGATGAAGAATGCAGCTAATGATTACCTGACTCAGCGAGTTTATTCAACATCGCTTCGAGCCTCGCTGATCGCTCAGAAGCCGCAATGGAGGCCGCCAGATCGGTGTCTGCTGGGTCTACCGAGAAGCCCTTATTGCTTCCATACTCGCTTATACCTTCGGTAAGAGGGGCCTGAGGCTCTAAACTGAGGATCGCATCGAGAGAGAGGAGCGACTTCTCCTTCCTCTTCTGCCTACCAGCCCTGGGTGCACCCAAGATCGACTTGCGCTTTGCAGGCACCCTAGGGCGGCGGGTCCTGATATCCGCGCCCACGCCGGACTCCTGCGAAACCACATCTACCGTCTCCACTGGAGCACGGGGCGCTGGTGGCGCATCCGCATTATCAAGGAGCGGCAGTCCGCGCGGAGGGCTCAACACGCGCGGTGGCACGGTTCCGACATCTTTCAGCAGGGGAATGACCGGGGTCCTTGGCTTCAAGGGAGCCTTGCAATCGCCGCCGGGAGGCGCACCCTTGCAGTCAACCAGCATGCGTTTCTCCATAAGGATAACTGGACCCATTGCATGGGCGTACCAAGCCACGTACGCGTTGAGGACCTTTGGGACGCAGCTCGGCTCGCTGATGAAGAAATAGGAGCCCGTGTTAAGCCGCATGAAATGGTGCATCGCACTCCTTATCCCCTCTCGACTGGACACGGGCTCTTCCACGAACGCTTCCATCGGGATCCTCTGGTGATAGCTCGATTGCTGAGCGAACTGGTGAGGGTTATACCTCATGAAGGGCGTCGTCTCATTCTGCCTAAACACCAGGTAGCCCGGCCGAATGGAGTAGAGGTGGAGGATCTCCCGAGCTTTCAATATGGAGGCCCCGTCCTTAAAATCATCGCGCAGCAGCACTACCGACTTGGTGGTCACTAAGCCTATGGTTATGACTTTATCAAAAAAAGAAACCTTCGCTCCGACCAGGTGTGGATGAAGGAGCAGCCCCCTAGCCTCCTGCGGGGACGCAACCACGATCGAGGCGCCATTCAGCCTCATGACTCTTGGGAGTCTGCACTTCTCAAAAAACGGAGGGATCTTATGGGCCCCGAACACCCCGTGCACATGCATTTCCATCCATGAGGTGAAGTAGTGCATCGGGAAATTAGCAGGCTGCACCCTAGGTTCATTAGCGTCCGCCGCCACGCTAAGTCCATTATATAGGTGAGCCAACCCGGCGATTCCTACTGTCAACTGCAAGCCAGCCGCCATCCAATGCGCTGGGTAAAAGATAGACGGCCGCATGTGGCGCGGGTGCATGGGGAGCGCAAAGCTGCACAGCCACAATCCTAGGAACCCTACAAAAAAGGTCTCCTCATCCATGCCCGGGACGGCAATTTCTGACAAGGGCATGACGGCGGCGCCGGGGAGATAAAAGTCCTTTTGAGCGTCCTCCGATGTGGGTCGACGGTCCAAGCCAAAGCCAAAAGGGTCATCAAGCTGGGCGAACTTCTCGCTCCGCTCCGATAGAAACTCTGGTCGAATGAAGCGGGCGATAAAATCTGCGAAACTGACTCCCCGGACGCCTGATTCCAGATAGAGCCCTTCATATATGTCCAGCACCTTCACCAAGCCCAGAAACTGGTGCTGAATAGCGTTTTCCGGAGTCAGATCAAACACCAGCGGCTTGGTGGCAAAGACGTATTCGTCAGGAGGAAGTAGCACCTCGTAATGCTCCCCCCTCATCGGCAGACCCGAGATTTCAGCAAACTCCTCCAAGGAGATAGAGACTTCCCTGTCCGTCATCAGGAAGGTGTGGGTGGGGATATTCCATTGTTCGATAAAAGCCTTAATCCACCACGTTGGAGGAGAGGGATACTCAAAGAGCAAGACGTAGATGGCCGAATACAAACCAATCTTCATCAGATGAGTCCTCTTTGCCGATAAGATGTACCGGACCCACTGCAAATATCCGGCGGGCGGTCGCGGGATCAATCCAATGTTATATGCCTGTCCCCAAGAGCGTGATTCACCCTGACAGATTCACCTCCCCAAAATGTCTATTGCCGGCGGCGACTGCACGGGAATAGCACCAATTGCAGGCTGGAGGAGGTCATCCGAATTCCAATTTTTGACCTCCACGGCATACTTCACCGGGGGTTCATCCGCATAGGGGATCGAAAATATTGTAGGGTTCCTAGGCACACCCATGAGGTTCTACATTAGATCAAACATGGCCAATTCAAAATTTTCCTATGTGCCAAGTAACCCTAAGCAAGATCGTAACTAGAGGATAAGCGATGCAAGCAAGTAAACAACTTTAACTTAATGTGAAAGAGACTACAACCTTTGTAGATCCGGTCCTCCACCTCTCTTGCTCCGTGAGGATGTCCCCTCGCTGCGATCATCGGATCCCGGACTCTAGCGTCGGCTTCATCGGAGAAATGGGCGGGCTAGGTTGTCGACTTCGATGCCGAAGATGATCTACGTCGAGGCAACTCAAGATCAAGCTCCAACTTCACCAAGTCATGAAACTTGTGAAGAAAACACCCTATACTACATGGCAAGTGGTAGAGGATGAAGAAATAGGAAGTGGGTTCACTTTAGAATTGGATTTCTCACTCTTTTTCTCAAGGCACCATTGTTGGTAGCAAGCTTTTTCTTCAACTTCAAGAAGAAGAAGAAGAAGAAAAGAATATGATAAGTATTATTGAAAATAGAAAATAAGTTGATTCTTATCATATAGCAACCATGGTTAAGTGTAGAGAATAAACTAGGGTTAGGTTTAATGGTTAGGTTAAGGCTAAGAGACAAAATGGTCAAAGCTTCAAAGCTTCATGAAGTTTCATGAAAAAAACAAAGTTAGCCACCATTTTATTCTTGCCAAAATGAATTAAAGAAAATAAATAAATGAATAAGTAAATCAAAACTCTAGCCATTAACATAACCATGGTTTAATCGTACACACCCAAGTTTGCATGTATCATCAAACATGATACAAACAAGTGCACAAAAATATATCACATATGCAATGTGCACATCAAGTGAGAAAATCCATTTTAAATGATCAAATACTAGTTAATGTAAAGTAATATATTAAATATATAATTATACATTAAATCATTAAATCAACACTTGATTTAACGATCCGGTCATATCGCATATGACCGACTAATATCCAATGTATCGGCCAAAGCCACACTTCCATTGTCACACAATGGTGGGAACCTAGTTCATCTCATGAACCAATATACACCCAAACTTCCTCTTTGGTAGCATCCTTAATAGCGATGTTACCAGCCTTTATCGTCTAGTGTGCCACGGTATCTAGCTTGGAACTCTTCCAACATACCGTCCCTCCACTGAGGGTAAAGACAATGCCTGCGACTGACATTCAGTCGTCCTTATCATCCTGGAAGCTTTCCAGTGATTCTCCCCAGGATCAACTGATACCATCTCACTATAGTTAGTGAGAATCCTAACATCCATTTAGATCTATCTCATAGATCCAAAACCCAGGATTTAGGAGGTATCACATTGATCCTATTGGAGAATCCATGTGAAAAGAGGAGATTGACCGTGTGTAGTATAGGAAACTCTTTTCCTATCAAGAGCATGTTGTCCACGTACAATACGAGGATGACCACCTTACTCTCTACTACCGTTTTGTATATACAAGGTTCATCTACCATTTTGATGAAGTCAAACTCTTTGACTACCACATCAAAATAGATGTTCCAACTCCGCGATGCTTGCTTTATCCTGTAAAGCAACTTGCACATGTTTCCGCTGCTCCCACTGTTTACGAAGCCCTCTGGCTGTGTACTTATAGACTTTCTATTCTATATCAGTATTTAGAAAAACAGTCATGGCACCCAACCACCAGATATCGTAGTCATGGTATGTAGCAATGGTAAGTAGGATCTGGATGGACTTAAGAACAGCTACTGGAAAAGGTTTCATCATTATCCACACATGGTCGATGACGAAAACCTCTAACGAGTCAAGCGTTGAAAGTCTCAACTTTTCCATCTACACCAAGTAATCTTCTCAAGATATACTTGCTCCTGATGGGAATTTAACCCTTCAGATATCGCAACCAAAGTCCATACTTTGTTGGTGTATATGGATTCCATCTCAGATCGCTAAGCATCCAGCCATTCTTACAGAGTCCCTACTCTCGATAACCTGCTCGAATCTAGTTGGGTCATCATCTCATGATGCAATCCTCGCTCCCACTGTCATCGAGAAACCGAAGTATCTCTCAGGCAGGTGAGGAACCCTACCAGATCGGCGGAGAGGCTGAGGTTCGTCGGGGACTATTGAATCCTTTGGTTCTGTCAAATCATCAGCAGTTTTGTATAGCTGGAACCTTTCCAGTTCTACAGAACCGACCTTGCCTCGATCTTGTCTGGATTTTGCTTTTGACATAGACCGGACAATCCTAAATCTTAACTTGCTTAAGAGATGGGTTCTTCCCATACCATATCTTATATGGAGTGGTAGGCAGTGATCTGATTCGAACCTAATTCAATAGGTATGCAGCTTCTCAAGTGCACAACCCCAAAAGGAAATAGGTAACTCAGTAGTACTCATCATAGAGTATACCATATCTAATACGGTGCGATTGCTCCGCCCTGATATACCGTTGTGCTGTGGTGTATTCAGAGGAGTAATACTGAGAGAGAATCTCATTTTCTTTTAGAATAGTCCAAGAATTCCATGCACAAGTATTCTCCTCCCTGATCTTACATAGGACATAATACTTATACCCGTATTTTGGTTCTCTACTTCTAACTTATATTCTGTGAATATCTCAAAAGGTTCGGACTTATGTTTCAACAGGAACATATGACTGAATCTTGAGAGATCATCAGAGAATGTAGTGAAGTACAAAGAACCGGTCCTGGCATGTGTAGACAGGGGACCTTACATACATCATCATGTATCAGTCCCAAGAATTTACTAACTCTTTCTCTGTTTCCAGTAAACGGAGCTATGGTCATCTAATCTTTGTGACATGACTGGCAAGTTTCATAAGATGTAAATTAAAACCGATTTAAATATGCATCTAAAATGTAACTTCAGCCAGTCGGGTCGCATTGATATGACCTAGTCTACAATGCCTCAAGAAGGATTCGTTCATTTCTGAACTCTTCCTCTTGTGTGTGTTCTGTATACAAGGAACTGTAGTTTGATTTAGAACATCAATGCTTTTAGATAACGTGCTTGAACCGATCAACTTTTGATATAGGAAATGTTCAAAACATTATCCATCAATACAAAATTTTATCATTTCTTTACTAATAAAGAGACTGATATGATTTTGTATATCAGGTTCGGTATCTAATAGCATTTGTTCAGAATCAATGTACTGGTAATACAGGGTGACAGTGACCAACAGACTTGGCTGCAACACTTGCCCCGTTTTCTGTCTCATGAAACTTATCACCCGTTCTCAGTTTTTCTACCTTTCGGTAGCCCTATGTAACAGATTACATATCTGGGATCCTGATCCGGTATCAAATACCCAGGATGCAGAGGATACTGAGAAACAGTTTTTTGTAATGAACACACCCGAAGGAGATGCATCATATGCACTTTCTTCGTTTAGGCGGCATAGGAATTCTGGTATTCCCCTATTTCCTGCTCTGCCTTATAACAATTATAAGTTGGAGCGGGACCAACGTTCCCCAGCTCAGTATAACAAGCGGGTTCGGTCAATTCATCTATATTATTATCTTGATTAAGGCGTGATATGGTCGCTACCTGGAGAGAGAGAGAAGAAAACACTCCGCGTGCTCTCTTGCAAGATTAGATTGGTTATTTATTTTATCTAATCAGGATGGCTCCCACTGTTTTTATCAAATCTTCCTTCAAACCTTAACAGGAAAGACTAGCCGGGATTAATTACACTCTACAAGTTCGCCAATCTTTCAGCCAGGCCAGTGTCGGTACTTTGAGGGAGGTTCTCCGTGCTTTCGCACGGACCTAATTACAGTAAACCTCGTTTTCCCAGAGGCGTAACCCCGTTGACACCTTTCTAGACACCTACTTGATCGGCTAATTGTAAAGTGCAAAACTCTCCCAGGAGTAACAATTACTCGCAGTGGGTATCGGGATCCAACTATCACATAGAAGGTATGCAATCTCATTGCAAATTTCAACACTTGAAACTCCCGATAATGGTTTTTTACCCCTAGCACCTATGACCTTGGCTAAGGTCAACAAATCATAGGTACTAGTCAAGTTCTACCCGTCATTTCGTGATTAATCAGACCCACCCACATGACCCTTGGCTAAGGTCAACAAAGCCACATGACTGTCCTAACTAATCGCATCATATGCTGTGTAGGAAGACATCACTTAGCTACCGCACACTACGCCTCGGCTATGGTCGACAAACGTAGCACGAATACTAAGTACTCTACTTCTTAAAATGACGGAGGGTTGCGAATGGTTTTTAAGAAAACCTTTAACGCTTTGAACTTGATCTCGTTGCGGAATCAAATGGTTTTTAAATGGAATGTTTATGAGGCTTTTCTAGTTTTGCTAAAGGGGTCACTACCGGTGAAGGGATCGTCGGCCCTTTCCTCGTCCAATGAGGTGCGGGATATATCATATATATCGCTGTGCAAAGCAGAAACTATAGAAGCAATCAAAAGACAAACCGAGGGTTGTAGCATCTGCCAGTTATTGCTAAAGGTGTCACTCCCGGTGAAGGGATCTCGGTCCTTTCCTCATCGAATAAGGTGCGGGATGTTCTACAAGGAACACCGCGATGCAAAGCAAGAACTGTAGCTACCTGTTTTTTTTATTTTGAAATTCGATTCCATAACATCAATTAGATTTATTTTCTTTCATTAATCTCATTAATGAATGTCCCATCATTTAAGTCCACCTAAACATCACAGATAAATATAACGTACGCTTATGCCATCCGCATTCGCCTCGATGTCCCGTCTGCACCGTTAGGTTAGGTAACTAACGCCAGAGCGAGGCAGGGCTAGCGCGGGTGTAAAACATAAGCAACGTCTATATAATATACCATATATACTATATATAATATCTATCTGAACATATCACATGATCACATCATAGATGACACAGCAGAAAATATCATATGAAATATTGGATATACTAGGACGTCCGTGTTTTCGATACGAGCCAGTATAAAACATGAATTCCACTGTCGTGATGAATAGCCAATCCCACACCTCTAGACCTCTACGAGAGCGGCAAGCAACCCTACCAATTCTAGGGTTAGGAGACCCGGACTCGACTCCTCGAGATGGTCTCCCACTGGACCCTAGAACCCGGTTACTCGTGCTCCCCTCCTTGGGTCTATCCTAATGCGGAAAAGTAAATAATATACAAATGGTGACATCATCCGCAACCTGGAAGTGCCCCAATAAAAGAATATTACATACAAGTTTTTACATGAATGAAAATGAAAAACACTCATCTCACATAAAAACCCCCTGGCTATTCAAACATGACGATCCAATATAACATATCCAACAACACATAATATCACATATCATCAACGTAAGTAAATATGCGCATCCCAATTGTCGTTGACATATAGCAACAAAACCGGCAATATCACATATTACACTTACGGTCACAGAAAAGAAAGTGTAAAACTACAACAGTTGGAATCCGCAACCTCTTTAGACATCGCATGCCTAATCAAATGAAATACTTAGACATCGCATGCCTCACAATTATAAACCCCGCATTTTAGTCTCATTATCGAAAACTCTTTTCAATATCAAGTCGGGCAATTCAACAAGATTCCTGACATTTTGATCGAATGCTCATCGCAAACTTTAGTAGGCGGCTGCATCCCCGACGCCGTCGACGAAGTGCACCAAGGCGGAACACCGCTGCCGCGAGCACCCGAACGGATGCTTTCGGCGACGGGATTCTCCTACAGTCACTTGGTCGGGGCTATGGGGTGAGGCTGTCTATTAAGTTTACCCGGCGAGTATCCGCGTACGCTACGTGATTGCGACGGACTTTTGATCACATCAAAATTCCGTGGCAACCGATCAAGTGAGACTAAACTGCTATGTTTATAACATTCATTCAGTTATCTCATAACTACTTGTGAATTCCAAATGTTGTATCACATTCCGGGTAAATAGAAAATGTTAAACTTTCCGATCGAACAATCGAACACCCAAGTTTTCCCGAAATAGCTCAACACATGAAATAAGTTTAAAAACATTCATTTCGTGCCTCAGTACCAACGGTCCAGCCGTAGAAGGGTCAAGCCAACGCCTCACATGTGGCACGCCGTACTGCCCCAAACCCTAGGGTTCAAAGGGCAGTTCAAGACGGTCACATAATCGAGTTAAGGTTTGTTGTCTTCTAGAGGGACCATCGCGTTACTTGCACTACTTAGAACGTCATTAAACTACGGAAAAATCCAACAATTGGAAATTTCCCGGCAGGGGAAAAAGTGGGTATTTATATCCGGTCGAACTTTTTAACATATTCTAAAATTACCCGGAAAAACACATAGACAAAGTTTGACAATCCGATCGAATCTACGAACTCCCAATACAACCCAGAAAACTCAACTCTTGAGTACGATTTAAAAATTCCCAGAAAATACAGCACCAGAAAATAGGAATTACTGTGCAAAAATGAATGGAAGAAGCGGCTAAGTGGCCGCGGAACCGCCGCATTAGCCATGCTAATGCCGCGGTTCCGCCGCGCTTTAATCGAATCCGAAGCACGTGCTTCACATTAATTCTTAGAAACTCCTGCTGATTTTTCTGCATATTTTTAATTCGTAAAAATCCCCGATTTCAAAAAATGTACAGAGAGCAAATTGAGATTAGGGTTCCAGCACGATCGGACTTCTAACTCCGTCTACGCATCGCCTAAGGCTCTAGCTAGGCTCTGATACCACTGTAGGGCAGACAGCCACCCCATCCAATGGGGTCGCCGTGGCACCAACGGGTCCCTCAGCAACTACTTTTTATGCATGCCCCCTCGCGAGGACTACAACCCGCCGGAACACCTTCTGGTCTCGGGACACCCTGGGGGTAAGAGCCTATGCTTCGCCACACTGTCACACAGTGAGAACCCCCCATAGGTCGACATCTAATTCCTAGTAGCTCTAATACCACTGTAGGGTTCCTAGGCACACCCATGAGGTTCTACAATAGATCAAACATGGCCAATTCAAAAATTTCTTATGTTCCAAGTAACCCTAAGCAAGATCGTAACTAGAGGATAAGCGATGCAAGCAAGTAAACAACTTTAACTTAATGTGAAAGAGACTACAACCTTTGTTGATCCGGTCCTCCACCTCTCTAGCTCCGTGAGGATGTCCCCTCGCTGCGATCATCGGATCCCGGACTCTAGCGTCGGCTTCATCGGAGAAATGGGCGGGCTAGGTCGTCGACTTCGATGCCGAAAATGATCTACGTCGAGGCAACTCAAGATCAAGCTCCAACTTCACCAAGTCATGAAACTTGTGAAGAAAACACCCTATACTACATGGCAAGTGGTAGAGGATAAAGAAATAGGAAGTGGGTTCACTTTAGAATTGGATTTCTCACTCTTTTTCTCAAGGCACCATTGTTGGTAGCAAGCTTTTTCTTCAACTTCAAGAAGAAGAAGAAGAAGAAAAGAATATGATAAGTATTATTGAAAATAGAAAATAAGTTGATTCTTATCATATAGCAACCATGGTTAAGTGTAGAGAATAAACTAGGGTTAGGTTTAATGGTTAGGTTAAGGCTAAGAGATAAAATGGTCAAAGCTTCAAAGCTTCATGAAGTTTCATGAAAGAAACAAAGTTAGCCACCATTTTATTCTTGCCAAAATGAATTAAAGAAAATAAATAAATGAATAAGTAAATCAAAACTCTAACCATTAACATAACCATGGTTTAATCATACACACCCAAGTTTGCATGTATCATCAAACATGATACAAACAAGTGCACAAAAATATATCACATATACAATGTGCACATCAAGTGAGAAAATCCATTTTAAATGAACAAATACTAGTTAATGTAAAGTAATATATCAAATATATAATTATACATTAAATCATTAAATCAACACTTGATTTAACGATCCGGTCATATCGCATATGACCGACTAATATCCAATGTATCGACTTATCGAATCAATCCTTGCTTCGATAACTAGGTTATATCGCATACAACCAATCGATACATTCATCGCGAGAATAGAATACGGTATTATTCTCGGTCCCGCACATATCTCATATGCGCTCCTATTTCGTTTCGCTTGAGCCAGGAAACCTCTGTGCAGGACTCTAAAGACTCGTCAATACGCCGGCAGCAGGTGATGATCATATCAAACACCCACAAGCCGCAAGCGGTCTGCTAAACGTAATGGCCACCCGGGTATTGAGCGATCAGAAGATCGACGAGCAAGCCCGCTCACACTCCTGTGAATCCAACCAGTAACACTTACCGTACAGTCCGGTCTGTTCGTCTGATATGTCGCATATCTCGCCTAGGGGTGGTAAACGTCAGACCCCAATAGCTTGATAAGTCATGCCGACGTAAGGTCCATAACAATCGTGAAACTACTGATAACTCTTACCAGTATATCACTTCAACCCTGGCCAGGGATTTCCTATTATGGCCAGTCGTGCAAAGCGCAACATCAACCCCCAATACCGGGAGAGACGAATCCCCTCCTATCGCTCATTGCCTCCATGTGAATCGGGACTATACCCAAAAACCACATGTTTGCACGACTCAGTAGAGCCATGGTAGGGTGGAAATCAAAGTACTGTGGGAGACACACAAGACTCTATGACGATCTCGGGTCAACAGACTAAGCTGTACCAGTGTCACCAGAGAACTGCCATCTGACGTAAGGTATAATACCATCTGGGAGTTCTCGGCGAGTCCGTTCAGTTTACCCAGTCTCCACTGAGCACCCGCATACCATCTCTGATGTCAAACACCAATGGATATGGGATCATCCATCGCCCATCACATAGGTCGAGAAGATATACGCTAGTCTACTCTGGAATATCAATGCCCCGTCTCGATATTCCCACGACCAGGAACAATGAAGGATGTACTCATTGACTACCCAGGCCCCACTAGTATGATCTACATCATATTCCAGGAAGTCGAGTACACATCCTAAGGGCTTTATCAACATGTAACAGAGAGACTGAAAGTATACATGTTAAGATAAAGAGCAACCAGATAGCGTACTATCATGTCGAGCAAGAAAGTCCTACCTATATATGTCCCAGCATCCACTACAATATACATCCAATGTACAGTAATGGCCTCTAGGGCATACATATAACTAACAAATATGGGCTCGGACGGCGTAGCGGAACTGAAGCTTCGGCGACCCTGGATGATATCGTTATACCACCTACCCCACAGGTGAAGGTTCTTGTGCTCGGGGTCATGATCCTTGATGAGAGTGAGCACCTCTCGGTCCACTGGTGCCTGGGGAAAACCTCCCTCCGAGCGAACAAACGGGAATGATAGGTCAGCAGGCATGTTTCCTGTGGAGGGACAAAAATTAGCCGCCAGTGTTGTAATCCAACGCTTGGCATTTTAAAATTTATACCACATTGCAATGCAGTGGGTAGGGGACTAAATGGGGACCCACAAAATCTGGATAACAGTGCATCAGTTAGTAAGACAGCCCCATCATTGGATGAGATTGTCAATTAATGAAGAGATCCCCAAGAGAATATTCTCATTAATGGGAAATCCCTAGAGACAAGGAGAAAATCTTCTCTTTCAGAGCAAAGCTCTGTCACAGAGTGACATTTGTCAAACTCTGGTCTCAAGGGAATAAAATTTCCTAAAATGAGCCTAGCTCTGTAATAATGATGGAAAGATCCATCAAAAGAAAAATTTAACTCTTAAAAGAATTAAAAAAATTTGGGATCTTAAAGATCCATGAAAACTTTTAGGAGTTCTTCATTTTCAGATCAAAAAGATCTACATTTGATCCATGAGCAAAGCTCTATTCATAGGTTAAAACCCATGCAACAAGATCTCTGTAGATCTATGGATTTTTGAGAGCAAGGCTCTGTTGATGAAACCCCAAAGGGGTTTTCTTTAGATCATAGATCTATAAGAGTAAGGCTCTGTTAATTAAATTTAATTTAAGTTAAGTTAAATTTTACCTAAGTTGTTCGAAAATCTGAACTCTGGAGTTCTTGAAAAGAAACGAGAGCAAGGCTCTAAAGTTCTCAAAAGCAAGAGCAAGGCTCTGAAAATCAAAGTTCTTGAAAATGGTAAATCATTTACTTAGGACCAAGGGTCCTATTTATAGGCGCTTGCGCCCCTTCAACTCACCAGTTGATCCAATGGCTAGGATCTTGTCACCGCTGCACTCACGTGTGCGCCACGTGAGCGCAACGGTGGAGGGGCATTTGTTTCCCCCAATCAGAGCAAAGCTCTGTTTGAATTTCAAAAATTCAAAAAATTGAAGCAACGCTTCAAATTCCGTGCGCTGCGCGCAACGCGCCACGTGTCAAAAACTGATACGTCAGCGCAGCGCCCAAGGCAGCATGCCCAATCAGAGCAAGGCTTTATTTAAAACAAAAATTAAAAGGAAACAACGCTTCAGTTGTGCAGGCGCTGCGTGACACGTGTCAGCGCAGTGGCCCTGCGCAGTGCGCTGCGCGACACGTGGCAGCGCAGGTGCGCAAGCGCAGTTGCGCTGCGCTGTACGCTGCGCGACACGTGTCAGCGCAGTGGCGCTGCGCAGTGCGCTGCGCGACACGTGGCAGCGCAGTTGCGCTGTGCTGTGCGCTGTGCGACACGTGTCAAGCACAGAAGCATCTGCGCCAAAAAGAATTAAAATTCCAGTAAGATCTTTCTGTTCTTCTTAAAACAAGAAGATTGTGTTCTGTAAAACAGAAGCCCTTAGATCAAAAGATCCAACGGTGGGGAAAATTCCCCAAATCACTCAGAGAAGAATCTCTTTAACAAATTTAACAAATTAATGGGCACTATATAAAGGCACCTAGACCCCAATTCAAACATCAACATCAAGATCAAAAACAACAACACAGAGAATAGAGAGAGCTCTGAAAAAATTGTGAAAAGAACTCAAGAAGAGAAAAAAGGTAAAAACCTTTTTAAAAAACAAAGAAGAAGAATTTCTTCAGAATAGATCATTGATCTAAGAACAAGATCAATGATCTTCAATAAATAAAAAATAATAATAACAGTGTCTTGCACTTTTTTATGAACCATTGGTTCTGGAATCTTCAAGATTCTTTTCTTGAATCCAAAATTGGATTAAGATATAAAAACAGTGCCTTGCACTTGTAAAAATTGCACTGTTGCGCTCCTGGGTTGGCACAAGCTACCAGAGAGTGCCACGTGTCAGCTCCAAGACCACTTGCGCTATGCGCTTTTAAGATAGAGCATTGCTCTCTGAAATTGGCGCAACTTATCAGAGCGCGCCACGTGTCACGGCGCAACAGCGCAGCGCACTGCGCTAGCATGACACGTGTCACCTCCACATGCGCTTGCGCTCAATAATTGGCGCAAAGCGCCTGACAAGCCGCTGTCAGATAATTAATGCACTGCATTACTTACAAAAGGGCCAAGCCCAATTAAAAAAGGCCTAACAGGCCTAATAAAATGCTATGCATTATTTTAAAAAGGGCAGAACCCAAACAAAGACAGATGCTCTGCATCATAAATAAAGGGACAGAGCCCAAATCAAAAAGGCCTAGCAGGCCAGAATAAAATGCAGTGCATTATTAAACATGAGCAAAGCCCTAGCACAGGCCTAATAGGCCGGAAATAAAAAACGTTGAATATTCTCAACTGGACTTAGCCCAATCATGGCCGTAAGTCCTCAAATTAAATTGACTGAGCAAGACTGCTCTCTTAAATCAATTTACATCCGGTTCAAGGGTACATCTCTGAACTCCTCTGACACCTATCGTTGTAATCCTTCAACGACGTCAGAGAGGTGATGGGTCTCGCCAACCACACATCGATATGGACTGCGGGGTCCTTAAACTCGTGGATCGAAACGTCCTTTAACTAATATTCGTCCCAAAATGGGAACGTTGGACTGAAACGTCCTTAAACTAATATTCGTCCCAAAATGGGAACGTTGGACCGAAATGTCCTTAAACTAATATTCGTCCCCAAGTGGAAATGATGGACCACCATGTCCCTAAACTGGAACATGGACCACTATGTCCCTAAACTGGAACAATAGAGCCAATTACTCTCTTGTCGGATCCAAATGATCCTGTTAAGTTGATCTTAGTCTGGAGATTAGACTAACGTATCCTTAACGAACGTTTAAGTTGATCTTAGCCTTAAATATGGTTAATGTATTCTTAAACAAAAACCCCAAACCCAAATCTAAGTAAATACGGATTTGGACTAATCCATGTCCTACGGGCGACGGCATAACTTAGTCTTCATATACAATCCACGGGCATCCATAAACAAAACAAACACACACGACACGAAGTGAAATTTCTGGAGAAGGAGAAAGTGGTTACCACGATGCGGTAACGCAATTAACTGCAGGGGCTTGCGCCTGCAGGGAAGAGCGTCCCCACAATCAAAAACCCCACAAGCGAGGGGGAATCTGACGAAGTCTGCTACATCGGCCGCATCCGTCTAAACCTCCGATACATGGTGCCAAAAATCAACTTGGCATCTTCGGAGAGGTGGACGGATAAAACCAAATAGCATCTGCCACAAATCTCAGGCCAGACGTCTTCACGTCGTCGCCGTCTTACGGTGGGGAACAGATTCTTCCCTGCAGGCCAGACGTCCTACTGGGCAGATGTAGTTGTTCCCCTCCGAACGGCGGCCTGCGACGTTAGGACGTCACGTAGCCTGGGGTTCGGGGCAGATGCTATTTGGTTTTTATCCGTCCACCTCTTCGAAGATGCCAAGTTGATTTATGGCACCGTGTATCGAAGGTTTAGACGGATGCGGCCGATGTAGCAGACTTTGTCAGATTCCCCCTCGCTTGAGGGGTTTTTGATTGTGGGGACGCTCTTCCCTGTAGGCGCAAGCCCCTGCAGTTAATTACGCTACCGCTTTGCGGTAACAACTTTCTCCTTCTCCAGAATTTCACTTCGTGTCGTGTGTGTTTGTTTTGTTTGTGGCTGCCCGTGGATTGTATACGGAGACTGAGTAATGCCGTCGCCCGTAGGGCGTGGATTAGTCCAAATCCGTATTTACTTAGATTTGGGTTTGGTGTTTTTGGTTTAAGGATACATTAGTCGCGTTGCGGCTAAGATCAACTTAAACGTTCGTCAAGAATACTTTAGTCCTGTTTTGGACTAAGATCAACTTAACGCAGTGATCGATTTAATTATCTGGCTGTCGGGACTCGTCACCTCTCTGACATCGTTGAGGGATTACAACGACAAGCGTCTGAGGAGTTCAGAGATGTACCCTTGAACCAAAGTCGATTTTGGGTTTTATTGTTTATTTAAAGATCTAAGGACACATTAACCGTATTTGGGGCTAAGATCAACTTAGACGGGACCGTTTAGATCCGGCAAAAGAGCATTCGGGCTCTATTGCGCCAGTTTAAGGACGTGGTGGTCCATTGTTAGTTTTAGGGACGTTTCGGTCCGTCGCCAGTTTAAGGACGTAGTGGTCCATTATTAGTTTAAGGACGTTTCGGTCCATCGCTAGTTTAGGGACGTTTCGGTCCGATATTAGTTTAGGGACGTCTCGGTCCGATATTAGTTTAAGGACGTCTCGGTCCGATATTAGTTTAAAGACGTCTCGGTCCAATATTAGTTTAGGGACGTCTCGGTCCACGAGTTTAAGGACCCCGCAGTCCATATCGATGTGTGGTCGTTGGGACCCGTCACCTCTTTGACGTCGTTGAGGAATTACAACGACGGATGTCAAAGGAGTTCGGAGATGTACCCTCGAACCGGTCGTGACCTGGCTTATGAGAGGCATTTAATTTAAGGACTTACAGCCAGGATTGGGTTAAGTCCAATTTTTATTTTAGGCTCTGCCCGATTAGAAGAATCAATCTGAACAAGGCTCTGCCCCCTTTTATTATTTTGCAAGTCTGATTTTGGGCCAGGCCCTTTTAAATAATGAGTTACAAAAAAGCTCAGGAATTCTCCACACAGGGCCTTGCCCTTTTATTTATTCTGCAATTGGGCTAGGCCCTTTTAAATAATGAGTTTCAGAAACTCAATAATTTTCTTGAGTTGGGCCAGGCCCTTTTAGATGATGAGTTGCAGGAACTTAAGAGATGTTCTGTAATTTAGTTTAGGCCAGGCCCTTTTAATGAGTTTGCAGAAACTCGGGAATTTTCCCAACAGGGCCTTGCCCTTTTATTTATTCTGCAATTTAATTTGGGCCAGGCCCAAAACAAGGGGTTGCAGAAACCCTAGAAACCTTTAGGTTTAAGAACACAAGTGCATGGCACTTTTGATTTGAATTTGGATCTAAGAAAAACAAGTTCTTGTTTTTTCCTGATCATACAGAACCAAGGGTTCATATCAAGTGCAAGGCACTATTTTTTTTTATTCTCTTATTATTTTATTATTTTTTATTTTTTTTTATTTTTATTTTTATTTTTTTTAGAACCAGGGGTTCACCATCAAGTGCAAGGCACTATTTATTGTTCTTTTTATTTTTCTTATTTCTTTTCTCTTTTCAGAAATTCTACCTCTTTTCTTTGTTTCTTCTTCTCTGTTCTTAATCTTCACCAGCTCTCTTTTTTTCTCAGAAGTTGATGCCTTTTTAATGAGGTCAGGGGTCTTATTTATAGTGTCCACAAAGTTGTTGGATTTGTTAACAAAATCTTTCCTGAATTATTTTGGGAATTTTCCCACCATTGGATCAGAGATCCAAGGGTCCCTGTTTTACAGGAGAACAGAAAAGATCCACTTAAATTTTCATTCAGTTGCTGCGCAACTCACCAGCGCGTGACACGTGTCACGCATCTGTGCGCTTGCGCAGTTGCGGTTGCGCAACTGCGCAGACACGTGTCGCGCATCTGTGCGCTTGCGCAGTTGAGATTGCGCAACTGCGCAGACACGTGTCACGCATCGGTACGCTTGCGCAGTTGCGATTGCGCAACTGCGCAGACACGTGTCACGCATCTGTGCGCTTGCGCAGACACGTGTCACGCATCTGTGCGCTTGCGCAGTTGCGATTGCGCAACTGCGCAGACACGTGTCACGCATCTGTGCGCTTGCGCAGACACGTGTCGCGCTGCCATGCATTTGCGCAGTTTAAGTCTTAATTACGTTTTCTGAAGAGCCTTGCTCTGATGGGACGCACCGTCTCGGGCGTTACGCTGCCGAATTGGTTTCTGCCACATGGCAAATTGCGCACTGCGCACGGAAACCGAAGCGTTGCTTCAAATTTTGAATTTTCAAAATTCAGTAGAGCCTTGCTCTGATTGGGGGAAACAGATGCCCCCCCACCGTTGCGCTCACGTGGCGCGCACGTGAGTGCAGCGGTGGCAAGATCCTGACCATCGGATCGAAGGGTCAGGTGAACAGGCGCAGGCGCCTATAAATAGGACCCTTGGTCCTTGGTAATTTTTTTACCATTCTCAAGCAATTAAATTTCAGAGCCTTGCTCTTACTTGAGAACTTCCAGAGCCTTGCTCTTGCGATTCCTTAAGAACTTCCAAGTTCTCTCCTTAGAACCATTCTAGGTAAATTAAATTAATTTAATTCAAATCAAACTTAATTAACAGAGCCTTGCTCTTATAGATCTTTGATCTAAAGGAAACCCCTTTGGGGTTTCTTCAACAGAGCCTTGCTCTTATAGATCTTTGATCTAAAGGAAACCCCTTTGGGGTTTCTATTCACAGAGCCTTGCTCTCAAAATTTGCAGAGACTCTGTTCTTAGGTTTTAACCCATGAACAGAGCTCTGCTCACAGATCAACTAGAAAACTTTTTAAAAGTTTCCATGGATTTTTAAGACCCCAAAATTTTAATTCTTAGGAGTTATGAATTTTTATTACTGCTATAGAGTTAGGCTCCCTTTTTTTTTTTTAAGAAGTTTTATTCTTTTGAAACAGGAGTTTGACAAATGTCACTCTGTGACAGAGCTTTGCTCTGAAAAGAGGAGATCTTCTCCTTGTCTCTAGGGGCTTTCCCACCAATGGGTGTATCCTATTGGGAATTCTTTATGAATCGACAGTCCCATCTAATGATGGGATTGTCTTATTAAATGATGCGCATCATCCAGATTTTGTGGGTCCCCCTTTGGTCCCCTGCCTGCTGCATCACAGTGTAGAGCAAAATATATATATATTTTTTAAATGCCAAGCGTTAGGCCACTAATGATGTATGTTTCTTTGTCTTTCCACAGAAAAGATGTCTGACGACTTGTCTTTCCCCTTCGTTCGCTCGGAAGGAGGGTTCCCCCATGCGCCAGTGGATCGGGTGGTACTCGCTCTTATTAAGGACCGCGATCCTGAATGCAAAAAGCTTCATCTGTGGGGAAGGTGGTATAGCCAGATCATCCAAGGCCGCCGCAGTTTCAGTTCCGCCTCGCCTTCCGAACCCATAGTTACGATTCCCTATGCGGACAAACCCCCGGTAGAGTATGCCGTGGAGGTAAAAAATTGGAATTCAGATGACCTTCTCCAGCCTGCAATCGGCGCTATTCCGGTACAGCCGCCGCCGGCCATAGATATCTTAGGAAGGCGTATCTGTCAGGGTGAAGCACGCCCCTGGGGACAGGCCTACAATATTGGATTGAATCCGCGACCGCTTGCTGGATACCTGCCATGGGCCCGGTACATTTTAGCGGCGAAAAGAGCTCACCTGACGAAGATAGGTTTATATTCCGCCGTCTACGTCTCGCTTTTCGAGTATCCTACTCCTCCAACGTGGTGGACAAAGGCCTTCATCGAACAATGGAATATCCCCACGCATACTTTCCTGGCGGCGGATAGGGAAGTTTCAATTTCTCTAGAGGAATTCGTTGAGCTTTCTGGTTTACCGGCGAGGGGGGAGCACTACGAAGAGCTGCTTCCTCCTGATGAGTACGTCTTTGCCACCAAGCAGGTGGTACTCGACTTGACTCCGGAAAATGCCATCCAGCATCAGCATCCGGGCCTGGTGAGGGTGTTGGAGATTTACGAGGAGCTTCATTTGGAATTGGGCGACCGAGGAGTTAGTTTTGCGGACTTCATTGCTCGTTTTATTCGCCCGGAATTTTTATCAGAGCAAGGTGAGAAGTTCGCCCAACTTGCTGATCCTTTTGGTTTCGGCCTGGACCGCCGACCTTCATAGGAAATTGATCAGCGAAGTTTTTACCTTCCCGGTACTGCTAGCGTTCCTTTCTCAGAGATCGCCGTTCCTGGCATGGATGAGGAGACCTTCTTCATCGGGTTCTTAGGTCTGTGGCTGTGCAGCTTCGCGCTTCCCATGCACCCACGCCTCATGAGGTCTTCTGTCTTTTACCCGGCGCATCAAATGGTGGCCGGTCTACAGTTATCAGTGGGGATCGCCGGGTTGGCTCACCTCTACAATGGACTTAGCGTAGCGGCGGACGCTAATGAACCTGGGGTGCAGCCTGCTAACTTCCCGATGCATGACTTCACATCTTGGATGGAGCTGCATGTTCGAGGAGTGTTTGGCGCCCACAAAACTCCTCCATTCTTTGAGAGATTCATATTTCCAAGAATCATACGATTGATCGGGGCTTCCATCGTGTTTGCACCTCCGCGGGAGTCTAGGGGACTGCTTCTGCGTTCGCATCTAGTCGGGGCGAAGACCTCTTTTGTGGATAAGGTCATCACCATGGGTTCCGAGACCACTAAGTCGGTGGTGCCGCTGCGTGATGACTTCAAGGGCGGTGTCTCCGTGTTGAAGGCTCGGGAAATCCTCCACCTTTATTCCATTCGGCCGGGTTACTTGGTATTTAGGCAGAATGAAACGGCCCTCTTCATGAGGTATAACCCGCATCAATTTGCCCGGCAATCGAGTTATAACCAAGGAGTCCCGTTGGAAGCCTTCTTGGGAACACCTGCAGTCGGTCCAGAGGGAGTACGGAATGCGATGCATCACTTCATCCGGCTCAATACAGGCTCCTACTTTTTCATCAGTGAGCCCAGCTGTACCCCCAAGATACTCAATTCGTATGTGGCTTGGTACGCGCACGCGATGGGCCCAATTATCTTGATGGAGAAACGTCTACTGGTCGATCGTAGGGCTGCGCCTCCCGGCGGCAATCGCAAGGCTCCATTGCAGCCCAGGGTTCAGGTTATCCCTCCGACGAAAGAGGCCGGAGCTGATCGACCACGCGTGTTGGCCCCTCCGCGTGGATTGCCACTGCCTACTACGATGGATGCCCCAACGGCGCCCCGTGCTCCGACAGAGACGGTTAAAGCGGCATCGCCGGAGTCGGGTGCAGGAGCGGACATCGGGACTCGCCGCCCGAAAGTGACTGCCAAAACTGGCAAGCGCAAAACTGCTCCGGGTGGATCCAAGGCTGGTGAACAAAAGAAGAAGAAGTCCACCTTATCCCTCGACGCGATTCTTAACTTAGAGCCCGCGGCTCATCCTGCCGAGACTATATGTGAATACGGCAGCAACGAGGGTTTCGTGGTGGATCCTGCGGACACCAACCTAGCCGCCGCCATTGCAGAATCAGAGCGATCGGCGAGGCTCGAAGCGATGCTGAGTAAACTCGCTGAGTCCGGTAATCATCAGACGCCTTATTTGTTATCTCATTGCACTCTATATTGTTACATTTAACTAACTTTTGCTCCCTTTCTTAACAGGTATCTCCACTGAAGATGCTATCGCTGCATCCTTGAAGACCTTCCAAGAGGAGGAGAAGAAACGAGCCCTGGCAAGCGTCGGTATGTTTTATCCCTTTCTCTTTTATAAGGAAAGTTTGTTGTCTTTTTACGATAGTCGACCTGACCTTCTTTTGTTTCTTTACAGGGGTGGTATTAATCGGCGCAAGGACCCTTCCCAAGCCCGTCATCGAAGTCCCAGCTCCGTCGAAGCTGCCGCAAGAGCCTCGGCTTGATGCAACAACGAGGGATGCTCTGAAAAATCTGGAGGCATCCCTCTACACGGATGAGGAGGCTTCGCTCAAGGAAGCTCTGATGGCATCTGTCTCATCGGCTCAAGAGGAACGGAAGCGGTCCAGACGCGAGGCTAAGGCACGCAGAGCTGCTCTGGCCGCAGGGGCGGGCCCCAGCACTGTTCCTCGCGCTAGTACTCCTTCTGAAGAGCCCCCTGTGGCCCTGTCTACCGCTCGTCGGCAAGTTGCGCGCGCGGTTCGGAACGCCAATGATAAATCCGCTTCAGGTAGTACTCCTTTCAGAGCCTTGTTGTATGACTTGTAAAACTATTGGCTTATACATATCTCATCTTGCAGGGTCAAGTCCAACTGAGGGGGAGGCGGAGACGACCGTCGAACCCAAGGGAGCGGAAGAAGCGGTACTCGCCGAACCCGAACCGACAGTGGACAACTTTATCGGGGCCGTGGGGACTGGAGCCGAGATTAAGGAACCTACCGCGGAGAAAGTCATTGATGCCGTACCCGAAGCGGTGGCAGATGATATGATTGTCTCGACCGAGCCGCAGGCGGTAGAGGGCGAGGTACTTGAGGCTGGGGACCTCGTGGTGCCGGTGGACGGGGCAGCTGTAATCGCTGATCCTGAGGGAGCAGCAGGTGAGGCGGCCATGATTCCTGAGGACGAGCTAGGCGCTCCTTCTCAGGAATCTGGCAATGTTCCTATCTTGGCCCTCCCTGTCTATGGTTCCCCACCGCCTGCAGAGCTTGAGAGCATAACAACGGTTCCCCTTGAGTCAGGTGATGAAGCTACAGGCGGTGGTCTTCCGTCAGTGGAGGAGGGGACCGCCTCAGTTTCTGCTGGCAGCTCGTCAGGTAAAATTTTTTATCACCAGCATTCCCCCCCTTTTTTTTTGTATATATCTTGTGATCTCTTCTAACGAATTTGTTCTTGCAGGTGCGGCCAGTACCGATGCTCCACTGCTCGAGGGGGCACCGTCAACTACTGCTTTGGCAGTAGTCACCTCTCCGTCTTCCCTTGTGCCGTCACGGATGTTGGAAGGTATGGATTTACGACTCATGCATTAATCTTTCAAAAATGCAGCTTTTGTACTAACGTTACACCATTGTGCCTTTGCAGGAGTGCTTTTTGATCACTTGTATCAAGTGTTGCTCCCGCACTTTTCTTTCCCGTCCGAACTCGCTTCTTCTTCTAGTGGCGCCGGTAATATCTTTATTTACTTCTTTTTTTCTAGCAATGGGATGATTTCTGACTTTTCCTTTTCTTTATTGTAGTTCCACAAATCGAAGGAGGGGATGTAAGCCCCGTCGCGCTACCGGCCCTTCCGGCTCTGTCGTCCGTTGCTGCTGGTATAGTAGATCTCCTTTTTGGTAATCCTTTAACATCTTTTGAACCATCGCTTAACCCTGTTTGTTTTGCAGCTATTGTTCCGGTTCCGGTCCCCTTCGAGGCTCGCGTCCTTTTACCGGCAGGCCCCTTTCTGAGACGTCCGTCTTCAAAGGGTGCGGTGATGAGTCTAGGCATGCTGAGCGGGTATATTGAAGAGCTCAGCATGGACGCTCTCCCTTCTGCTGTCGATTTCGCTGCGGATGTTAACCCAATGTTAGCGGCGCTCGTAACTTTTCATGACGAGGGCGTCGTTGAATCTTGGGTTAACCACTGCAGGGAGATCGAGGCCTGCTTGTATCGGCTGGAGTTGACGCGCCCTGCTCCCGAAGTTTTAGCTCTGAGCGCCCAACGCACAACTTGGCTCGAGCAAAGCACTTCGCACTCCCGCCACTTGGAGCAAGAAGCAGCTCGGAGACTAAGGGAATGCCAAAAGACCTCAAACGAAACGGCCCATCTGCGCGCTGAGGTTGAGGCAAATGCTGCCCAAGTGAAGACTATCTTTGAGGGTCTCTTGGAGCGCATCTCCTATGGGCTAAACTTAAAGAGGAAGCTTGACGTGGCTGAGCGCCATATCCCAAGTCGGGAGGCTGCTTATCAGGGCGTGAGGGAGCAGCTTGCAGTGGTCTTGCGGCAACGAGCCCAAGTGGAGGCAGAGCTGGCGGTGGTAGCCGATCAAGAGAAGGCATGGAAGGACATCTGCGAGCGATTGCTACACCTATGCAAGACACTTCCTTCCCAATAACTGCCATTGTATCAATATACTTGTAATTTTCTTTTTTGAATAAGATGTATACATTATTTATTCTTTTATACGATTCGCCATGTACTTGATTGAGTTAATAAATAAAGATACACATTTTTTTTTCAATGTCTTGTATCATTTCTTTGCTTTCTCCCTTCTCTTATTATCAGCATGCTGTCTTGATAAACATGTTTGACAGGTAACAGAGTAAGCATTTTGGTTTCTTCAAGATATAACGATGGCTTAGGCCGCAGGTTCGGATCTGCTGCCTAAGACTTTTCAACTCTATGAGCCGTGAGGGTCTCATAGAGACTTTTCTCCCTACGGATCGAGATGATCTCGTAAGTGGATTTTCTCCTTAGGAATCGTAAGGATTCCTAAGTGTGGTTTTCTCTCATAAGTCGAAAGGATCTTATGAGAGAATTTCTCCCTCTTACGAGTCGAGAGGGCTCGTAAGCGGTTGTTTCCCTCTTTGTCGAGAATCGACTTCAGAGAGTGAGACCCGTGAATAGTATGCAAGAGACCGTTTAGGATTGACTTGTAGGGTCCCATTGTTCAGGAAGCAAGTTTTTGAATCCTTACTGCCCGAGATGTGAGTCAGAGAAGCTCTCGTCACGGAGTGTTTGTATCCGTGAGTTGAGAAGTTTTGCGAGGGATTATTTGTTTCCCAAGCGCCAAGGATTATTTGTGTCCTTGGGGTTTGAAACGAGTCGATGGTTCCCATGGAGGCGCTGGTGGCTCTGCGAGTCGACGCGGATCAGAAGGCTCTCGTCAAGGAGTGTTTGTATCCGTGAGTCGAGGAATTTGCTGGGATTATTTGTTTCCCAAGCGCCAAGGATTATTTGTGTCCTTGGGGTTTGAAACGAGTCGATGGTTCCTACGGAGGCACTAGTGGCTCTGCGGGTCGACGCGGATCAGGAGGCTCTCGTCAAGGAGTGTTTGTATCCGTGAGTTGAGAAGTTTTGCGAGGGATTATTTGTTTCCCAAGCGCCAAGGATTATTTGTGTCCTTGGGGTTTGAAACGAGTCGAGGGTTCCTACGGAGGCACTGGTGGCTCTGCGGGTCGACGCGGATCAGGAAGCTCTCGTCAAGGAGTGTTTGTATCCGTGAGTTGAGAAGTTTTTGCGAGGGATTATTTGTTTCCCAAGCGCCAAGGATTATTTGTGTCCTTGGGGTTTGAAACGAGTCGATGGTTCCCATGGAGGCGCTGGTGGCTCTGCGAGTCGACGCGGATCAGAAGGCTCTCGTCAAGGAGTGTTTGTATCCGTGAGTCGAGGAATTTGCTGGGATTATTTGTTTCCCAAGCGCCAAGGATTATTTGTGTCCTTGGGGTTTGAAACGAGTCGATGGTTCCTACGGAGGCACTAGTGGCTCTGCGGGTCGACGCGGATCAGGAGGCTCTCGTCAAGGAGTGTTTGTATCCGTGAGTTGAGAAGTTTTGCGAGGGATTATTTGTTTCCCAAGCGCCAAGGATTATTTGTGTCCTTGGGGTTTGAAACGAGTCGAGGGTTCCTACGGAGGCACTGGTGGCTCTGCGGGTCGACGCGGATCAGGAAGCTCTCGTCAAGGAGTGTTTGTATCCGTGAGTTGAGAAGTTTTTGCGAGGGATTATTTGTTTCCCAAGCGCCAAGGATTATTTGTGTCCTTGGGGTTTGAAACGAGTCGATGGTTCCCATGGAGGCGCTGGTGGCTCTGCGAGTCGACGCGGATCAGAAGGCTCTCGTCAAGGAGTGTTTGTATCCGTGAGTCGAGGAATTTGCTGGGATTATTTGTTTCCCAAGCGCCAAGGATTATTTGTGTCCTTGGGGTTTGAAACGAGTCGATGGTTCCTACGGAGGCACTAGTGGCTCTGCGGGTCGACGCGGATCAGGAGGCTCTCGTCAAGGAGTGTTTGTATCCGTGAGTTGAGAAGTTTTGCGAGGGATTATTTGTTTCCCAAGCGCCAAGGATTATTTGTGTCCTTGGGGTTTGAAACGAGTCGAGGGTTCCTACGGAGGCACTGGTGGCTCTGCGGGTCGACGCGGATCAGGAAGCTCTCGTCAAGGAGTGTTTGTATCCGTGAGTTGAGAAGTTTTTGCGAGGGATTATTTGTTTCCCAAGCGCCAAGGATTATTTGTGTCCTTGGGGTTTGAAACGAGTCGATGGTTCCCATGGAGGAGCTGGTGGCTCTGCGAGTCGACGCGGATCAGAAGGCTCTCGTCAAGGAGTGTTTGTATCCGTGAGTCGAGGAACTTGCTGGGATTATTTGTTTCCCAAGCGCCAAGGATTATTTGTGTCCTTGGGGTTTGAAACGAGTCGATGGTTCCTACGGAGGCACTAGTGGCTCTGCGGGTCGACGCGGATCAGGAGGCTCTCGTCAAGGAGTGTTTGTATCCGTGAGTTGAGAAGTTTTGCGAGGGATTATTTGTTTCCCAAGCGCCAAGGATTATTTGTGTCCTTGGGGTTTGAAACGAGTCGAGGGTTCCTACGGAGGCACTGGTGGCTCTGCGGGTCGACGCGGATCAGGAAGCTCTCGTCAAGGAGTGTTTGTATCCGTGAGTTGAGAAGTTTTTGCGAGGGATTATTTGTTTCCCAAGCGCCAAGGATTATTTATGTCCTTGGGGTTTGAAACGAGTCAATGGTTCCCACGGAGGCGCTGGTGGCTCTGCGAGTCGACGCGGATCAGAAGGCTCTCGTCAAGGAGTGTTTGTATCCGTGAGTTGAGAAGTTTTTGTTGAAGTCATTGGCTTCTTCGGTTGAAATGAACCGTTGAGGTTTGGCTTCGTTGTTTGACGGAATCCGCTGGGGAAGTATGGTTCCTTCTTTGTTTACGCCCTTGGATTGTATACAGGGATCGATGTGATCTTAACTGTAGGGCCAAAGTTTTATCATTTCTTCTCTTTATTTTATTTTATTTCCGCGATGCTCTATCATTTCAGCTTTTATATCTCGAAAGTCGCGATTGCCCAATCATTTCGGCTATTTTTCGCGGTGCCCAATCATTTCGGCTTTTTATTTTATTTTTACCCGCTGCTTTTTATTGCGGGTTGCCCGATCATTTCGGCTATTTCTTCATGCATATATTTTTACTTGCTGCTTTTTTATTGCAGGTCGCCTCATCATTTCGGCTATTTCGTATGCATGTGCGGCCTACTGGCTTTTTGCTGTAAACCTGAAATTGGACACCGATTTCGGCATCAGCACCGCTACAACTAGGATATTGCCAGGAGCGAATCATCATTTGCCTCTGTCGTTGTCGAACAAAGGAGGCTTAGCGACCAGGGTTAGGGTCCTGTCGGCTAAGGCTTTTGACTTCATGAGCCGTAAGGGTCTCGTGAAGGTATTTCTCCCTACAAGTCGTGGGGATCTTGTAGGTATATATTTTTTTTTAGGAATCGTAAGGGTTCCAAAGTGTTTTGTTCCTCCGAAAGTCGTAAGGATCCTACAGAGGGGGTTTTCTTCTTGTAAATCGAGAGGGCTTACAAGGGTTATGCGAACATATCCCCGGTCACGAATGGACCTTGGTTAGGGAAACGTTTATTCGCGCCCGTGGATTGTATACAAGGGTCAATATTGAACCACTTGTAGGGCAACATTGGAAGTTTGTGGGGGTTTGCTTAAGCACAGGTTTAGGTCTCTGTAACTTAAGACTTTCAAATCCTATGAGCCGTGAGGGTCCCATAAGAGAGTTCTCCTTACGAGTCGTGAGGATCTCGCAAGCGTATTTTCTCCTTAGGAATCGTGGGGATTCCTAAGCGTGTTGTTCCCTTGTGAGTCGTAAGGATCTCACGCGGGTGGTTTCTCCTTACAGGGTCGAGAGGGCTCTGTAAGGGTTCTTTAACGAAGTTGCGCCCTTTCAGGTTTTCACAAACATTCGCCGGTAGTCCTGCTGTTTTTACTCACGGAGCCCTTTCGGGTTTTCATTCGTTAGTCTAAAGATGCAGCGGTAGTAGTTTAAAGACGTTTCGGTCTGATATTAGTTTAAGGACATTTCGGTCCAGCGTTGAGAGGGCTGGCTACTGCTTATAAAGCTTGAGCTTAGGAAGATAGCGAGCGGACATAGTCGTCGTCATCTACCATTGACCTAGGCTGTGGCTCATTAAGCGTAGTATTTCTTTAGGAAGCGACCGTTTATTGGCCTGAAAGGCCTTTCACCGTGCTTGTCCATGAGTAGATAGGCCCCGCCTTGGTAGACCTTATCAATGATGTACGGTCCTTCATAGTTTGGCTCAAACTTTCCCCGCTTGGCGCGATTGGGGATTATGGGCCTTTTGACCACTAGCACGAGTTCGCCTTGATGGAACGTCCTCGGTCGGGTCAATCTTTCGTATGAGCGCGTCATCTTTGCTTTATAAGCCTCTAGATCTTGTTGCGCTATGAGCCGTGTTCCTTCAAGGGCGTCAAGCTCCTCAAGTCGGAGGTGAGCATTTTCTTCATCCGTCAGCTCGTAGTGAACTGCCACTCGCAAAGAGGGTAATTCTATTTCGAGAGGGAGTACTGCTTCCGTCCCAAACACCAACGCGTATGGCGTTGTTTTTGTGGCTGTCTTGAACGTAGTTCGATACGCCCAAAGAGCTTCTTGCAACCTCTCGTGCCAGTCTTTCTTATTTCGGGATACTGTTTTCTTTATGATCTTCGTCAAGGTCTTGTTGAAGGCCTCAGCTAGACCGTTAGCTCGCGGATTATAAACTGAGGAATATCTCCAGTCTATATTATGCTGCTGTGCGAAGCGGCTAATTTTATGGCTTCGGCAGGCTGGCCCGTTATCGGAGATGATCCGTCGCGGAGTTCCAAACCGATATATGACATGCGTCTTGAAGAAATGGAGGATGTTCTCCGTTTTTACTTCCTTCAACGGTACCGCCTCTGCCCATTTGGAGAAGTAATCAGTCGTCGCCAAGATGAAACGATGTCCCTTTGACGATGCTGGTTCGATGGGGCCGACTATGTCAGTTCCCCACATTTCGAATGGCCAACTAGCCACTGTTGGATGCAATGGATTGGGATGCTGATGGATAAAGTCCCCATGAATTTGACATGAATGACATTGCCTCGCATATTCGAGGCAATCCTGCATCATCGTGGGCCAGTAATAGCCCATCCGCTTTATCTTCAACTTCATCTTAGGGCCTGCTTGGTGGGAACCACAGAGTCCGTCGTGAACTTCTTGGATGACCCTTCTCGCTTCATCAGGTCCTAAGCATCTCAACCATAGAGAATCGAATGACCTCTTGTACAAAGTATCATTGACGAAAGCGAAAGACAGAGCTCGTTTCGTGAGCTGATGTCTTGTGGACGCTTCTTCAGGTATTCGGTGGAACTTGAAGTAATCTATGAAAACTTCTCTCCAGTCTTCGGTCTTCCATGGTCTTTTATTTGTAGGGTCGTCTCCTCGTTCGCTCCTTTTTCTTCAGACGATTCTGGAGATACTTCTGCTGGGGCAAGCACTCGTCGGCTTTGTACCACGATTCTAACGTCGTCGAGGTTCTCGTCAGCCAGTTCTTTAGCAAGTTTGGCTAGTGCGTCCGCTTTGCTGTTTTCCGCTCGCGGTATGCTCTCCAAAGTGTAGGAGGGAATTTGGGTTAGCAGTTGCTGCACTTTTTCACCGTATTTTACCAATTCCGGTTTGCACGTTTGGTAATCGCCGTTCACTTGACTGACGACTAGTTGGGAGTCCCCATATATGAGGAGGCTTTCAATCCCCATATCGATGGCGATCTCGAGGCCTGCTATCAAAGCCTCATATTCAGCCTCATTATTCGTTCTCGGCTCCGTCAAGGAGAAGGCGAAGCGCATTATCCCTCCTTGTGGAGTCACGAAGATGAGTCCCACTCCCGATTTGATCATTGGCGTACTTTGTTTGTGCTTTTTCATAGAAGATGCTCCATCAAAATAAAGCTCCCAACTGCTATCACCACTGTCGATTGTGTCAAACGCGTGTCTGTCTGGCAAATCGCAATTTAAAGGAGAGTCGGCAGGTATGGGATGCTCAGCGAGGAAGTCGGCGATGGCCTGGCCTTTTACCGCCTTGAGAGGTTGATATGTTATCGAAAATTCCATCAAGAGCAGGGCCCATTTAGCGAGTCGTCCTGTCAATATGGCTTTTGACATTAAATATTTGAGAGGGTCCACTTTTGAAATCAGACGGACCTCGTGCGCCAACGCATAGTGCCTAAGCTTTGTTATTGCGAAGATCAATGCCAAGCAGTGTTTTTCAATGGGAGAATAGTTGCTTTCTGCCCCCAGCAGCACTCGACTTAAGTAGTAGAGCGCCCTCTCTTTCCCTTGATCGTTTTCTTGTGCCCATAATGCGCCTAAGGAACTTTCGAGGGCGGTTGTATAAAGAATGAGAGGCTTCCCCTTAACCGGGGCAGCCAACACCGGCGGGTTCTGCAGGTACTGCTTGATCTCGTCTAGTGCGCCTTGGCATTTTTGATCCCAAAAGAATGGGGTTCCTTTCTTCATCAGGTGACTATATGGCCGGCATTTTCCTGAGAGGTTGGCTATAAATCGCCGTATGTATGCGAGTTTCCCTTGGAGAGACCGCAGCTGTTTGAGAGTCCTCGGTGGAGGCATTTCCATGATTGCTCTAATCTTTGACGGATCTATTTCAATACCTCGGTGTCGAACAACGAATCCCAGGAATTTGCCCGAGGAAACCCCGAACGCACATTTAAGAGGATTCATCTTCAGGTTGTACTGCCGAAGGCGTTGAAATACAGTCTTCAGATGCTCGAGATGTTCCTCGTATGATTTGCTTTTAACTACGAGATCGTCGATATAGCATTCAACGATTTCGTGTATAAGGTCGTCGAAGATCTTTGTCATGGCCCTCTGATAAGTAGCACCAGCGTTCTTCAAACCAAAGGGCATCACTTTATAACAAAATATACCAAGAGGAGTCCTGAAGGCTGTGTGCTTCTGGTCTTCGGGATGCATTTTTATCTGGTTATACCCCGACGAGCCGTCCATGAAGGAGAAAACCTCATGAGTGGATGTATTGTCTATCATAAGTTCAGTGACTGGCACTGGGAAATCATCTTTTGGGCAGGCTTTATTAAGATCCCGAAAGTCTACGCATATGCGCACTGTCCCATTTTTCTTCATCACTGGGACGATGTTGGCGATCCATTCAGGGTACTGAACTTCCTGAATGAAGCCAGAGTCGATTAACTTTTTGACTTCGGTGTTTATGCTCATCTCAAGCTCGAGTCGCATCCTTCTTGGCGCCTGTTTGACTGGCTTGATGTCTGGGGATATCGCCAATTTGTGTACAGCAATTTCTGGATCTAATCCCGGCATTTCGGAATAGTTCCACGCGAAGCAATCTTTGTGCTGTAGAAGCACATCCTTTAACGCGGCCACCCTTTCTTCAGATAGTAGCTCGCTGATGAATGTCGGTCGCGGGTCATTTGCCGTTCCCAACTCGATTTTCTTGAGGTTATCTGCAGTAGTGTGGATTCCATCCTCCAGTTCTTTCGGAGCTGGGGGAAATTCTGAGATTACCTCATCGCTGTCGTTTTCAAAGCACCAAGGGAGGTTGTTCATGTCCTCGGACCCTTCTTTTAATATTGTTATCACATGGCAGGTGCGAGTTTCCTGCCAATCCCAATGCGGGGTTGGTTTTATTCTTGTGTTTTTGGGTTCGTGCTTTTGCGGCGGCGCTACCTTCCAACTGTCAGACAATGCGAATTTGCCAAGCTGATATTGGTCCTCAACCCAATTCTTAAAGGTGAAACAATCTTCAAGCGGATGCCCTACTACTCGATGGTAAGAGCAATAATTTGGGTTGGAGACTTCGCCCGCTTGCTCAGGGTGTTTAGACTCTGGCAGAGTAAGCATTCGATGTTTCAGAGCAAGCTCAAGTATTTTCCTTGTTTTGTTCTGAGGAAACGAGTATGCTCGACCCATTTTCTTCATGATGGCTTGGTCAACAACGCTCGACTCTCGGATGCGTGGCTTCTTAGCTTTGCCTTGTGGTTGTCGAGCGCTTCTCTTGCCTTTCAACTTATTTCTGCCTTCGAGTCGAACCTTCTTCATAGCAGGTTGACAAGGGGCGGCGTTTTCGTCTTTCATCGCCCACTGAAGGAGGCGCCGTGTCTTGGCCTTCTCATAGATTGCCATTTCACGATCATGATCATCTCGGGCTACTCGACTGGCATCCCTTGTAGGTTTGCTCATTTGGCCTTCAGACGATGGGTTAGGAGGTCTTGCATCGGGAACTTTTACTGATTCAGGATTAGCGTCTTCCCAGTGAGCGTCTGCTTCTTCGTCAAAGTCATACATGACATAACAGCTGTTTATTAGCTCACGTTTCTTTGAGCGAATATACCCGAGTCCTTTCGTCTCTGTTCTCCCGTTAGGCAGTTTGCACTGAGTCCCGGGAACGTTCCAGACCTTGTCATAGAATTTGGCTTTTCTAGCGGTCTGTGTGAAGGACATCCCTTGGCGTTTCAGCAGTTTCTTTAAACCTTGGGTGTAATATCTGGGAAGACGGATAAGTTGGAGCCTGTCGAGCATGGGATCCGCGCCGTGCCAAATTTCTTTTTCCACCTTGTTTTCTTCAGAACGGTAGAATTTCGCCTTTTCGTCCGGGAGGGATATAGAATGTTTGCAATTCTTCTACGCTGTTGGTGTCAAGTGCATCCAGTTCTTTGTAATGTTCAAGCGGCACCATGGTTATCTGTAGACTTCGCTCTTCATCGGCAGAAGCCCGTATCGAAGGCCGAGCAGGGAATACAGCATGAACTTCATCCTCTGAGTCACTACCGAAGATCAATGAAGGAACAGATGGTCCTGGCCTGGTGGACCGGGACGGACCTGAATAAATTATATCCTCCTCCTCGGTGTCACTGCCGAAGACAGGGATGGTTGCGTTAGTTTTGTTCTCCGGTTTGTGACACCTTTCCGTGTCTTCGAAACTCGGTAGGAAGTATTTGGCATCTTCATACTTGCGAACTTCGTTCACGAAAATGGATTCAACTCTCCTGCCACTGTGTACTCGAGGCCGTCCCTAGAATACTTCATGCACTGATGCTGTGTAGAAGGGATGATATTGTATTCGTGTAGCCATGGTCGGTCCGAGCCAGAGCATTGTAGCACGTCTTGGCGTCTATAACATGGAACTTGATGTCTTTGACGAGCACGCCGAAGCGTAGCGTCAATATCACAGATCCAAGAGTCTTTGAGGATTGAGAATCGAAACCGGAGATGGTGATTTTGTCCCGGGCGAGGTGTTGGACACTCATGCAAATCTCCTTTAACACTCGCACATTGAGTAAATTGACAGACGATCCGTTATCGACCAAGATTTTTCCTATCTTTATGTCATGGCAGTATCCTGAAACATAAAGTGGGCGATTGTGCTCACACGTTCCGAGGAGAAGGTCTTCATCACCAAAAGCAACGTCGGCTGTGTGCACCTCTTCCAATTCATCCTTCATCTTTTGTTCGGCTAGGAAAGCCTGGAACTGGTCCGGATCTTGTAGGGCCTTAATCAAAGAATCCCTCGCTTCTTTCGATAGCAATAGGGCATCGAGAATGCTGAGTTGTGAGGGTAGCTTTCTCAGATGCGCCAAGACATTGTAATCTACTTTATTCCTTTTTGGGGGATTCTTGGCGGTTAACTCTTCCGCAACTTGGTCATCCAAAGCGATGTCTTCAGAGACCTTCTCTTTCCCTTTGTTTTTCTTATTCAAGGGTCCGAGGTTCTTTTCGGGTAATGTTCGATTGCGCAGCTGTATATTCTCGCAGGCCTTCGGTTCTTTTTCTTTTCCCGAAGTGGATTCTTCGAAGAGGGGGCCAAGCTCTAGCTCTTCATCGGAGTCGCTCCCAAATGTAGGCACTTGTGACCCGGTAGTGTTAACCATGTGACAATTGCCGGCAGCTCTTTCAAGTTCTTTAGTCGTATTTCTTTGCTCTCGGCGAATTTTACGTTTTTCCCGTTTAAATCGTTGTCGATTAGCGACGTATCCTTGCCACCATCCATGGAAAGCTTTGCAATCTTGGGTGGAATGTGAGACCTTCTGATGGTATAAGCAATAAGAGGGATGCATTTCTACCGTGCCAGTAACTTTTTCTTCAGAGGGTGGTAGCTTCATGCCCATCGATATGGCCTTAGCAAATTTCTTTTTTATCTTGAATTGACTTTTGTCAGCGGTGGAGGCATTTTGCTCCAGCGGGATCATTTCGGCTCCTTCCTCAAGTCGCTGACGCTTGGCTCTTTCGAATATAGCCGTCTCGCGCTCTCGATCAGCCTTGCTTTTCAACCGAGCTTCATTAAGAAACGCGCTAATCATTTCAACCGGTAACCCTGGGGTTCCTGATTCGGCTTTTGCCCCCAGCGTTTCAGTGCCAGAAGTTCCTTCATCGTTCGTGGTCGAATGGGAGATCATATGACAGCTTGCTACATATTCGTCAGACTCATCCGATGAACTTTCTCTTTCATCTTCTTTTTGGAAGATGTGATCAAGGAAATCTTGGAGCGTGATGGGAGTTCGTGCCTTTTGGTTATATTCATCCAGCGCATCGACTTGCTTTTGTAAGTCCGTGCGCTTGTCGCCAGGCTTCACGGGCTTCTTAGATTTCTTCTTCTTCTTTTTCGAAGATTTTGACGGCTGGCTATGAACGCTTGAACTACCACCATCGGTCTTCGGAGTCGGTCGTGGCTTCAACATTCCCTCAATAACCTGCGGTTCCAAGGGGTTCTTCCACTTGACCGCTGGGCAGGTTTGAAGATCATTTAGCATTCTTTTCGTTTTGGCCGATAATACAACTTCCCAGGGAGCCTCTTCAATAACGGAGCATGTTGCCCCCGGCGTATTCGTCCCTTTATAGGTGTGGGGCTGCGGAGGGTTCACCTTCCATTTGTCAGACAGCGCAAATTTGCCCTGACGGTATTGATTCTCAAGCCAATTTTTGAAAACGTAACAGTCTTCGATTGGATGTCCCAACACTCTGTGATAAGGGCAGTAATTAGGATCGTTGACGTCATTCGGTTGTGACGGACGTTTTGGATCTGGCAGATTTATGAGCCTGTTGCGCAACGCCAGCTCGAATAGCCTCCTTGTTTTATCACGGGGGAAGGAGTAAGCACGTCCCATCCTGTCCTCAAGGGGTACGTATGGGCGTGTATTGTTTGGACGAGCAGCCGGCTTCGAGTCGCTCGGTTGTTGTTGGGCATTGGCGACGATGATCGCTTTTCCCTTTCCTTTATCGTTTCGGGAATCCGGCTTCGGGAGAGGGGGTTTATGGCCCATCTGGTCCATCTGCGCCAATTTGTCGATCAAAGCCTGGAAGGAAGTCGGCTTGAAGAACATCATAAATTGTGAAATAGTTGCTTGTGGATCAAGGGTTCCAACAAACATTCCCACTGCAGGGGCTTCTTCTATGCGCTGTTCACATTTAGACCATAGATTACGCCACCGTATAGCATACTGAACCCACGTCTCGCCGGGTTTTACCCTGGCATTGATCAGTGCCGTCATCGGGGTACGCTCGCTGGCACTTGCAAAACGTTGGGTGAAGAGCAGCTCCATCTCCGCAAAGGTTTTAATAGAGTCGTTGGGGAGCTCGGAATACCATTCGAAAGCCGTGTCTGATAAGCTTCCAACGAATTGGCGCAGCAAGAGTTTGTCGTCGCCTCCAGTGTTACCACACAGCGCCCTGAACTGGGCAACGTGTTGATGGGGGTTGCCGGTCCCCTTGTAGACATGAAACTTAGGAATTGTGTAACCTGGCGGGTACTTAATTTGATCATACCAGCCCGGATATGGCCGCCCCGTTTTCACGATCTGACCGGCTGCTTCAACCGCCTGATGCGCCCGTATTTGTTGAGCAATATATTCATCCAAATCAGCTTTTGATATGGTATCCTCTTTAGCTGCGGATAGAGCCGGTGGAGGATTCGATGTCTCTCCCCTATCATCTTCAAGAATGATCGGGGAATCTCCAGCAGGTGGATCTGGTTGAATCATCATACCCACCACATCCTGGAACAGGAGGGCCATTTTCTTTATGTTGGCCGCCTGTTCCGCAGCCTCTTTGTCTCTCTTTTCCAGTATTCGGCGGAGGAACTCAGCGTCGGTCTCCTCCTCTTGGCGTTCATCTAAGGACGTCTCAGGATTCTCTTTTGGCCCCGTGAGTGCAGCCATTGTAGTCATCATCTCCTGGAGCTTTTGTTGCTGCTCCTGAGACCTGGTCACTGACCGGGTAAGCGGTCGGTGACCCGTAGAAGTACGACTTTCTTCTTTTCCTGAAGCCATATAGATCGTATGAACTGTTATGCCCCCTGACTTGGGGCGTTTAGGTTCACCATTGTTAACTCTTGCTGCTGTTGCGGGAGCTTTCTCTGGCCTCCTTCTTTTGTAGACCTTTGAGGTTGAAGGAGCCGTTGAAGTGGGCATTCTAGCATTTGTTGCCCCCTGCTGTTTAATGGGGCAGTTTTTGTTATTCTCCACCTTCGCCTTTTTCTGGTGACGCAAGTGGTCCGGATCGATCACAGAGTTTCGAACCCTGCGCCATACTTTATAAACTTTTGATGACAGCCGTTGAGTGGGCTGTTCCTGTTTCGTCTCCGGAGCTTTTTCCATGGGTGGAGGAGACCTTTTCAATGTAGCAACTGGGGAGTTCTTTCTCACCTTCCTCAGCAATTCAAAGCTGTTCCCAGTTGGAACAGCAGCGTTGACCTCCGCCACTGGAGCAGGCGGGGTTAGCCCTGAAGGGGAGTTGCCTCCTGCTTTCCTTATTCGCTGCCAATGGCGACGTCGCGCACGACGAGCCATTGGGACTGGCTCAGATATCGGGATAGTTTCTTGTTGCCCCTTGTTTGGGTGTGGGGTAACTGCTAGTGTCAGCCTATCAAAGACTGATGCTTTTTGATCAGCTGAAGGAGGAGTAGGAACCGTCAATCTTGTGAAGACTGACTTTCTGATAGGAGAAGCCGCTTCAACGACTTCCGAAGCTGTGGCCGTTGCTCTCTTTGGGACAGCCACTTTATGATCCTGACCTAGCCTGGTGAAAACAGAGGCTGTCAGCTTAGTAGCGGGCGACCCGTTGACAGGGGTCGTAGTAGCAGTGAGCCGGTCGAATACCGACTTCTTGTTCGCTTCTGGTGCGGATATCGGCATGGAAAAGCTTGCAGGTGAGACCATGGTCCCGAAAAATAAACCGGTGGTGGCCTGAGTCACCTGGTCTACCGGCAGAGTCAGGAAGGAAGCCGCCTGGGGCCCATATGCTACACCTCGCGGTGAGGTGGAACGTCCGCTGCAATGGCAGTTCGAGCAGTTGGTGGCCATTGAATCTTGAGTTCTGCGCCAGACAAAAGACCAAATCTTAGCAACTTGAAATTCGAGGACTACCATTTAACAAACCGCGATTGGTTCGCGAAGACGACACACGAAGTGTGGAGTGGAAAGAGGAAAAGGTCCCACCGGGCGTGCCAGAATCTGTTCCCCTCCGAACGGCGGCCTGCGACGTTAGGACGTCACATAGCCTGGGGTTCGGGGCAGATGCTATTTGGTTTTTATCCGTCCACCTCTTCGAAGATGCCAAGTTGATTTATGGCACCGTGTATTGAAGGTTTAGACGGATGCGGCCGATGTAGCAGACTTTGTCAGATTCCCCCTCGCTTGAGGGGTTTTTGATTATGGGGACGCTCTTCCCTGTAGGCGCAAGCCCCTGCAGTTAATTACGCTACCGCTTTGCGGTAACAACTTTCTCCTTCTCCAGAATTTCACTTCGTGTTGTGTGTGTTTGTTTTGTTTGTGGCTGCCCGTGGATTGTATACGGAGACTGAGTAATGCCGTCGCCCGTAGGGCGTGGATTAGTCCAAATCCGTATTTACTTAGATTTGGGTTTGGTGTTTTTGGTTTAAGGATACATTAGTCGCGTTGCGGCTAAGATCAACTTAAACGTTCGTCAAGAATACTTTAATCCTGTTTTGGACTAAGATCAACTTAACGCAGTGATCGATTTAATTATCTGGCTGTCGGGACTCGTCACCTCTCTGACGTCGTTGAGGGATTACAACGACAAGCGTCTGAGGAGTTCAGAGATGTACCCTTGAACCAAAGTCGATTTTGGGTTTTATTGTTTATTTAAAGATCTAAGGACACATTAACCGTATTTGGGGCTAAGATCAACTTAGACGGGACCGTTTAGATCCGGCAAAAGAGCATTCGGGCTCTATTGCGCCAGTTTAAGGACGTGGTGGTCCATTGTTAGTTTTAGGGACGTTTCGGTCCGTCGCCAGTTTAAGGACGTAGTGGTCCATTATTAGTTTAAGGACGTTTCGGTCCATCGCTAGTTTAGGGACGTTTCGGTCCGATATTAGTTAAGGGACGTCTCGGTCCGATATTAGTTTAAGGACGTCTCGGTCCGATATTAGTTTAAGGACGTTTCGGTCCGATATTAGTTTAAAGACGTCTCGGTCCAATATTAGTTTAGGGACGTCTCGGTCCACGAGTTTAAGGACCCCGCAGTCCATATCGATGTGTGGTCGTTGGGACCCGTCACCTCTTTGACGTCGTTGAGGAATTACAACGACGGATGTCAAAGGAGTTCGGAGATGTACCCTCGAACCGGTCGTGACCTGGCTTATGAGAGGCATTTAATTTAAGGACTTACAGCCAGGATTGGGTTAAGTCCAATTTTTATTTTAGGCTCTGCCCGATTAGAAGAATCAATCTGAACAAGGCTCTGCCCCCTTTTATTATTTTGCAAGTCTGATTTTGGGCCAGGCCCTTTTAAATAATGAGTTACAAAAAAGCTCAGGAATTCTCCACACAGGGCCTTGCCCTTTTATTTATTCTGCAATTGGGCTAGGCCCTTTTAAATAATGAGTTTCAGAAACTCAATAATTTTCTTGAGTTGGGCCAGGCCCTTTTAGATGATGAGTTGCAGGAACTTAAGAGATGTTCTGTAATTTAGTTTGGGCCAGGCCCTTTTAATGAGTTTGCAGAAACTCGGGAATTTTCCCAACAGGGCCTTGCCCTTTTATTTATTCTGCAATTTAATTTGGGCCAGGCCCAAAACAAGGGGTTGCAGAAACCCTAGAAACCTTTAGGTTTAAGAACACAAGTGCATGGCACTTTTGATTTGAATTTGGATCTAAGAAAAACAAGTTCTTGTTTTTTCCTGATCATACAGAACCAAGGGTTCATATCAAGTGCAAGGCACTATTTTTTTTTATTCTCTTATTATTTTATTATTATTTTTTTTTTTTATTTTTTTTTTTTAGAACCAGGGGTTCATATCAAGTGCAAGGCACTATTTATTGTTCTTTTTATTTTTCTTATTTCTTTTCTCTTTTCAGAAATTCTACCTCTTTTCTTTGTTTCTTCTTCTCTGTTCTTAATCTTCACCAGCTCTCTTTTTTTCTCAGAAGTTGATGCCTTTTTAATGAGGTCAGGGGTCTTATTTATAGTGTCCACAAAGTTGTTGGATTTGTTAACAAAATCTTTCCTGAATTATTTTGGGAATTTTCCCACCATTGGATCAGAGATCCAAGGGTCCCTGTTTTACAGGAGAACAGAAAAGATCCACTTAAATTTTCATTCAGTTGCTGCGCAACTCACCAGCGCGTGACACGTGTCACGCATCTGTGCGCTTGCGCAGTTGCGGTTGCGCAACTGCGCAGACACGTGTCGCGCATCTGTGCGCTTGCGCAGTTGAGATTGCGCAACTGCGCAGACACGTGTCACGCATCGGTGCGCTTGCGCAGACACGTGTCACGCATCTGTGCGCTTGCGCAGTTGCGATTGCGCAACTGCGCAGACACGTGTCACGCATCTGTGCGCTTGTGCAGACACGTGTCGCGCTGCCATGCATTTGCGCAGTTTAAGTCTTAATTACGTTTTCTGAAGAGCCTTGCTCTGATGGGACGCACCGTCTCGGGCGTTACGCTGCCGAATTGGTTTCTGCCACATGGCAAATTGCGCACTGCGCACGGAAACCGAAGCGTTGCTTCAAATTTTGAATTTTCAAAATTCAGTAGAGCCTTGCTCTGATTGGGGGAAACAGTAGTTCTTGGAAAGAAACAGACCGGAGTCGAGCATACTCTTTTCCTTGGGACAAGACAAAGAGGATATTTGACCTCGCTATAAAACATCTGATGCTTACACTGCCGTTGTCTAAACACCCCGAACAAGCAGGCAAAGTCTCTTACCCGAACTATTGCTCTTATCATCGAGTAATAGGCCATCCTCTCAAAGATTGCTTCACCTTCAAGAATTGGGTCGAAGATCAGTATCAGCTCGGAAAGTTCGCTCTGTCTGACAACTGGAGGGTAACGCCGCCACAGAAGCACGAACCTAAAGCCACGAGAGCATAACCAGATTCACATCGGTCTTCGAAGCGAGCTCATACTTGTCACATGATAACAATATCAAAAGAAGAGCCCGAGAACATGGATGACCTTCCCTGGTGCTTCGAAAACAGCAATGACGTGGTGATCTCAGAATTTCCACCAACACCGAAAGAGCTGGAAGATGGAATACATACTACTGCAGATAACCTCAAGAAAATTGAGTTGGGGACGGCGAACGACCCACGACCGACATTCGTCAGCGAGCTGCTATCTAAAGAAAGGGTGGCTTCATTAAAAGACATGCTTATGCAGTATAGAGATTGCTTCGCATGGAACTATTCCGATATGTCAGGACTAGATCCAGAAATCGCTGTGCATAAATTGGCGATATCCCCGAACGTCAAACCAATCAAACAGGCGCCGAGAAGAATGCGTCTCGAGCTTGAGATGAGTATCAACGCCGAGGTCAAGAAGCTGATTGACTCTAGGTTTATCCAGGAAGTTCAGTATCCCGATTGGATCGCCAACATGGTCCCGGTGATGAAGAAAAATGGGACGGTGCGTATATGTGTAGACTTTCGGGATCTCAATAAAGCCTGCCCGAAGGATGATTTTCCAGTGCCAGTCACCGAGCTGATGATAGATAACACATCCACTCACGAGATTTTCTCCTTCATGGACGGCTCATCAGGATATAATCAGATAAAGATGCATCTTGAAGACCAGAAGCACACCGCTTTCCGGACCCCTCTGGGGATATTCTGTTACAAGGTGATGCCCTTCGGTCTAAAGAACGCCGGTGCCACTTATGAGAGGGCCATGACGAAGATCTTCGACGACCTTATACATGAAATCGTCGAATGCTATATCGACGACCTCGTGGTTAAAAGCAAATCATACGAGGAACATCTCGAGCATCTAAAGACTGTATTTCAACGCCTTCGACAATACAACTTGAAGATGAACCCTCTCAAGTGTGCATTCGGAGTTTCCTCGGGCAAATTCCTAGGATTCATCGTCTGACACCAAGGTATTGAGATAAATCCGTCAAAGATTAAGGCGATCATGGAAATGCCCCCGCCAAGAACTCTGAAATAGCTGCGGTCTCTCCAAGGGAAGCTCGCGTACATACGGCGATTTATAGCCAACCTTTCAGGCAAGTGCCGTCCTTACAGCCACCTGATGAAGAAGGGAACCCTGTTCGTCTAGGATCAAAAGTGCCAAAGCACGCTAGACGAAATCAAGCAGTACTTGCAAAACCCGCCAGTGCTGGCTGCTCCGGTCAAGGGAAAGCCCCTCATTCTTTATACAACCACCCTCGAAGGCTCTTTAGGCGCATTATGGGCACAAGAGAACGGCCAAGGGATAGAAAGAGCACTCTACTACTTAAGTCGAGTTCTGCTGGGGGCAGAAAGCATTTATTCTCCCATCGAAAAGCACTGCCTAGCGTTGATCTTCATGGTAACAAAGCTCAGGCAATATGCGTTGGCGCATGAAGTCCGTCTCATTTCGAAGGTGGACCCCCTTAAGTATTTAATGTCGAAGGCCATATTGACGGGGCGACTCGCTAAATGGGCCTTACTCCTGATGGAGTTCTCGATAACCTATCAGCCTCTTAAGGCAGTGAAAGGCCAGGCCATCACCGACTTCCTCGCTGAGCATCCGATACCTGCTGATTCTCCTCTGGATTGCGATCTGCCAGACGAACATGCGTTTGACGCGATCGACGGAGGTGATACCTGATGGGAGCTTTATTTCGATAGAGCATCCTTCATGAAGAAACGCAAACAAAGTACCCCTATAATCAAATCGGGGGTAGGCCTCATCTTCGTAACTCCCCAAGAAAGGATAATACGCTTTGCTTTCTCCTTAACAGAGCCGAGGATGAATAATGAAACCGAATACGAAGCTTTGATAGCAGGCCTCGAGATCACCATCGACATGGGAATTGAAGACCTCCTCATATATGGAGACTCCCAACTGGTCGTCAGTTAAGTAAACGGCGACTACCAGACGTGCAAGCCAGAGTTAGTGAAGTACGGCGAAAAGGTGCAATAACTGTTGACCCAAATTCCTTCCTACACTTTGGAAAACATACTGCGTGCGGAAAACAGCAAAGCGGACGCATTAGCCAAGCTCGCTAAAGAGCTAGCCGACGAGAACCTCGATGATGTAAGAATCATGGTACAAAGCCGTCGAGTTCTTGCCCCAACAGAAATATCTCCGGAAACATCTGAAGAAGTGGAAGCGACCGAGCAGACGACCCTGCAAATAAAAGACCGGGAAAAGGCTGAGGATTGGAGAGAAGTCTTTATAGACTACTTCAAATACCGTCGAACGCCCGAAGATGCGTCCTCAAGACATCAGCTTATGAAACGAGCTCTGTTTTTCGACTTTGTCAATGATACTCTATACAAGAGGTCGTTTGATTCTCTATGGTTAAGATGTCTGGGACATGAAGAGGCAAAAAGAGTCGTTCAGGAAGTTCACGACGGACTCTGCGGTTCTCACCAAGAGGGCCCAAAGATGAAGTTGAAGATTAAACGGATGGGTTACTACTGGCCCACGATGATTCAGGACTGCCTCGAATATGCGAAGCAATGCCACTCATGCCAAATCCATGGGGACTTCATCCACCAACATCCAAATCCGCTACATCCAACGGTGGCTAGCTGGCCGTTCGAAATGTGGGGAACTGACATAGTCGGCCCTATCGAACCAGTATCGTCTAGAGGACATCGTTTCATTCGGGCGACGACTGATTACTTCTCCAAATGGGCAGAAGCAGTACCGCTGAGAGAAGTGAAGACGGAGAATATCCTCCATTTCTTCAAGACGCACGTCATTTACCGGTTTGGAACTCTGAGACGGATCACCTCCGATAACGGGCCAGCTTACAGAAGCCACAAAATCAGTCGCTTCACGCAACAACACAATATAGACTGGAGATATTCCTCAGTTTATAATCCGCGAGCTAACGGTCTAGCTGAGGCCTTCAACAAGACCTTGACAAAGATCGTGAAGAAGACGGTGTCCCGAAATAAGAAGGACTGGCACGAGAGACTGCAAGAAGCTCTCTGGGCGTATCAAACTACGTTCAAAACGGCCACAAACACAACGCCGTACGCGTTAGTCTTCGGTACAGAAGCAGTACTCCCCCTCGAGATAGAGCTGCCTTCTCTACGAGTGCAGTCCACTACGAGCTAACGGATGAAGAAAATGGTCACTTTCGGCTTGAGGAGCTTGACGCCCTTGATGAAACCCGGCTCATAGCGCAACAAAATCTGGAGGCTTATAAAGCAAAGGTGACGCGCTCATATGAAAGATTGACTAGGCCGAGGACATTCCGCCAGGGCGAACTCGTGCTAGTGGTCAAAAGGCCTATGATCCCCAATCGCGCTAAGCGGGGAAAATTCGAGCCCGAACAATGAAGGCCCGTACATCATAGACAAGTTCTACCAGGGTGGAGCCTATCTACTCATGGATATGCACGGCGAAAGGCCTTTCAGGCCAATAAACGGTCGCTTCCTGAAGAAATACTACGCTTGATGAGCCACAGCCTAGGTCAATGATAGATGACGACGACTATGTCCGCTCGCTATCTTCCTAAGCTCAAGCTCTGTAAGTAATAGCCGGCCTTCTCCTGAACGGACCGAAACGTCCTTGAACTAATGACTGACTGAAACGTCCTTAAACTAATGACGGATCGAAACGTCCTTAAACTACTACCGCAGCATCCTTAGGCTGACGTGATGAATAAAAAAAGGGGGATAAAAAAAATATAAAAAAAATAAAAATATATATAATAATAAAAAACGGTATGTCCATAGCAAAATGGCAGACCGTTCAATCACCAAACCTAGAGGTGTACTAGAGGATGTGTTGATAAAGGTCGGAGAATTTGTATTCACTGTGGACTTCATTGTTCTCGATACACAACCTGTAGCAAACCTCCGGAGCCAAATTCCGGTGATTTTGGGTCGACCATTCCTTACCACTTCCAATGCTGTCATTAACTGTAGAAACGGTTCAATGAACTTATCATTTGGAAATATGACCATTGAACTGAACATCTACAAAATTGGAAGTCAGCCATCAGAACCCTCTGCTCATATCCTTGATGTGTGCTCTTTCTACGAGATTGCTGCTGAAAGTTGCGAAATTGAGGAACTTTGCTTTGAAGATCTCGACGACACTACCACATCACTGTTTGATCTTGCACACTATCTTGGTGAGGACACCATTTCCTCTCTTGAGTCCGACACTCCTGACTCATCACCATCCGAGTATGTATCTTTTACAGGCTATGAGCTTCTTTGTGACTCCGAAAATCATTCGATGATCCCACCTTCTATTATTTCTCAGCCAGCATTAGATCTCAAACTCTTACCTTCTCATCTTAAATATGTATATTTAGGTGAGAATGAGTCTTTACCGGTTATCATATCCGCTTCTCTAGCATCAGAGCAAGAGAATGTACTTTTATCGGTATTGAGATCTAATAGGGAGGCGTTTGGTTGGACCATGGCGGACATCAAAAGGATTAGTCCTTTGATTGTAGAACATCATATACACTTGATGGATGATGCCAGACCAACCCGAGAACCACATAGACGGTTGAACCCCGTCATGAAGGAAGCAGTGATGAAAGAGATCGTCAAATGCCTTGATAATGGTATTATATACCCAATCTCCGATAGCCAATGGGTGAGTCCAATTCATGTTGTCCCTGAGAAATCTGGCATCACTGTTATTACCAATGAGGCAAATGAGTTGATTCAGACACGCGCCCAAACTGGGTGGCGTGTATGTATTGCTTACAGAAAACTCAATGCCGCTACGAGGAAAGACCACTTTTGTAACGTTTTAAATAAATAAATAAATAAATAAATAAAATCTTTCAGGCGAATTTTCTGATAATCGGTAAAACAAACCGTATTTTCCGTAAAACTTAACTATAATTATTTTTCACCATAGACTTATATACGCCTATTTTAACTATGTAACTGCTAGTATTTGGTATTTATTTAGCCACTTATAAATTATTAGTTTATTTAAATATTTTTCCTTAATTAATTAATTAATTTAAATATTTTTATAAGCTTTCATTTATACATTGAATTAGTGTAAATTACAAATTGGAATGGGTTAATTATACTTTAGTGAACCATGACAACTTAGATCAAGTTTGTAACATGCTACTTTTTCACAATTTGTCTTCAAGGCTCTAGAGAATTCTAGATAAGTTTGAAGTGGAAAATAAAATATTTAAGAAATAATTTAATTAATGAGGTATGGAAGGGATGTTTCTGCACACTTCATTCTCTCTCTCTTCCCTTATTTTTATTTTCTGGTCGAGTCAAGGCTGCCCCTTCCCAAATTTTTCCCAAATCATCTCCTCTCTCTCTCTCTCACAGCAATGGAGGGGGATGCGAATTGCGTTGGGGTTTTGTGCCTAAAAAAAAAGGGAAACTGTTGGCTCGCTTGAGGAATGATGAGCCTCGAGATCTCCGATGGCTGATCGGATCGCCTCTCTTCCTTCCTCGATTCACCGTCGTCTCCTCCTTCCGATGCCTTCACTTCCTCGACAATGGCGATCCCCATTTCAAAAAGGAAGCAGATGATATTAGGACATTACTGTTAAGAGGGTTTGATATTATCGAAGCTTTATATATCGGTACCGGTGCATGGGAGGAGAAAGCTGCGATGGCATTACGGTTCTCTTGTCAGCTAAGAAAGTGTCTTTTTGATGAAGAAAGTCAGAACATGATTGGAGCGGTTGCTGAATCAAATGCCAGGGACATTCAATTTGTTCTTAAAGATGAAAAATCTAAGAAAGTAGAAGCGTTCAGCAGTGTTATTTATGAAGATGCTCCAGAAGAGTTTTTGTGGGAGAGAGGCCGCATTCTGAGGTGTGTGGCATAGCATTTAAGTTGCCTATGTTCCTGTTAATAAAACATCAGGTCAAATATGTTTATATTTCTTTGAATGCAGTAGTTTATATCCAATTCCATACATGAATAGTATATTCAGTGACCCTTAAATAGAGTATGCTTCCATTGCATTGTGGTTCTTTGCAATTTGTAGTGTTTATGCTTCAAATTGTAAACAATGTGAAGAGAGAAAGTTTCTGTGGCATGCTCGTTACATGATAGGGGAATTTTAATTTATTAGGTAGAAATCACTTATTGAGTATATTGCTGGCTCTATTTATCTTTGTATATCCAGGAAACATTCTACATTTCTACTCGTCTTCCTTCTTGGATTCTTCTCTACGAAAACAGAGAGTGTTGTTGTTCTCTTGTGTAGAGAACCTTGCCTGAATGTCAATGCATTGAAAGAGATGAATTGGGATCTCAGTCTATGGTGTCCCCTTTTGATGGCAGGTGTTTCCTCCCTTGGTTGGTCAAGGTTCCATCTGATCAGGAGCAGCTGAGAGCACGCCAAAATTAGTGCTCAGCAAATCAACAAAGTTGAGGAGCTCTGGAAGACAAATCCTGATGCGTCATTTGAAGATCTTGAGAAGCCTGGAGTAGATGATAAGCCTGAACTTATATCCTTGAGGATCGGGTGCAGAGACATCGGACGCGACGCGCAAAGGCAAAGCAGTGGTTGGATCAGATTAGCGAGGCGTCTGAGTGAATAGATGTATACATCTATGGGGAAATCGTCTAGATGGCGCGAGGCACCCCATAGTTAGGATCACCTTATTACTTGTAAATTATATACATAGTTATTTAGTTAACCATCTCATTCATATGCATATCTTTCTAGTTATTCGTCTATTGACATTGCATGGTTATCTATATACACATGTGAGATATCACCTCTTAGGACACTTACACCATTACCATTGGCTCATGTTGCACGCGCACTATTCATGTGACACACACGCCTTTGGTAATTGCCATGCCACGAGCACTGTAGAACCTGTTTAGTTCAGTATCAAACACTTGCATCATACATGATACATTGAATTGCATAGCATGTATATACCTCACTTCATCATCATGCTTATATTGATTCCTAGCCATAAATCACATTGCATACCTTTGATATTATAAGCATTTATCATATACAACATGTTGGGTATTATGATTTTCTTCAGGATTTCAGTATTGATGAGATTTCTGGATTTTGGGGAAAACCGCAAGAATTTAACAAAAGCTTATTATCATCATTTTCAATATAAAGTTGCGGTTTTCTCGTGATGTATGTGTCGTCCACCATGAGTTTTCATGTTTTCTGTTGGATTTCGAGACCCGATTCGAGGAGTGGATGAACCGTCTCGGGTACATGGTGGGCCCGGTATGGTACCCCGGGTCAAGAAGATCGAGTTATAGACGATGAGCCTGGCAGGGGAAGACTACCTACCGGTGATGTCTGGCGCGGCGGATATCCGGAGGATACCGACCGTTGTCGTGAGATTTGATGATATGGGCCAATCCGGACCGACGGAGCCCGATGTATTGAGATATTGACATAGGGAGATATTGAGACATATATTTCCATATTTGGTGTCGATACTTGACACGGTTTTCGGATGATTTCATTGATGGTACCTTAGCTATTGTACAGATATTTTTCTAAGTTAAGAATGCAGATATCATCATATTTAAACACTTAAAGATTTAGTATTGATTTTGCATTTATGTGCATACATACTAGTGGCATTACATCATATCTAGACATACATGTTGTGACGCATTTGCGTGCATTCTTACGATAGCCTTATTAGATGTTATTTTCTACTCACGAGCTGGCAACTCACCCCCGTTGTGCCGCAGTGTCTTGCAGGTCGGACCCGTCAGCCTCGTAGCGGCGGGCGTATCTTTTCATTGGCTTCTTTTGCTCAGACTCGCGACATTGCTCGTAGGTTGGTTGCGAGGACACTTTGTCTCTTTTTGTACTATCATTGTATCTAGTATTCTCCATCTACCACCTCTTATTTTGTATATGCGACCTAGTGTTGAGACTGAGAGAATTGTGTATATGTGGTTCGTCTGGGGTCGAGCTCACTTGAGCCGACGTTGTGTTTTTCTTATTTTTGTGCTTCTTTATGCTTATTTGCTTGATATTGCATATATATTGCATGTGGTTGTGATCCGCCTTAGGCGAAAAGCTAGCTCCCGCTTGGGGATGCCATTATTTCATTACAGGTTTATATAACTTGTTGTACCCATTTGGGGGCTAGTATTTATAAAGGAGACTCTGCCGAAATTTTCGGAAATTTTTTTGATGTTTTTAAAAAAGGGATTAATATAACTTAATTGGTTTAAAATCGTTTTCATAAAAGGTTTTCCTTCACTCTTATTGTTTATGGTCTAGATTTTCTGGGCTTTGGCTGGCTTAGGTTACGTTACGCTTTAAGACGTCTCGTAATTTAAGTGCCAGTCACGTTCCGTACTTTCGGGTCGTGACAACTTTCCTCTACCTTTCATTGATCAGATGCTGGAACACTTAGCTGGACGTGAGTATTATTGCTTTATAAACGGATACTCTGGCTATAATCAGGTCCCCATAGCCAAAAAGGATCAAGATAAAACCACTTTTACTTGTCCTTTTGGTACTTTTGCTTATAGATGCATGCCCTTTGGGTTATGCAATGCTCCCGCTACCTTTCAGCGGTGTATGATGGGGATATTCTTTGACATGGTCGAGAATTTTTTGGAGATTTTCATGGACGATTTCTCGATTTTCGGAGACTCTTTTTCTGACTGCCTATCGAATCTTGACGCAGTTCTTACTCGTTGCAAAGAGAAGAACTTAACCTTAAATTAGGAAAAATGCCATTTCATGGTCCAAGAGGGAATTGTGCTTGGACATGTTATTTCACGAAAAGGCATTGAGGTTGACAGAGCTAAGATAGATGTCATTCAAAACCTTCCTCATCCCAAAAGTGTCAAGGATATCCGATCATTTCTTGGCCATGCGGGCTTTTACTGGAGATTCATTAAGGATTTTAGCAAAATTGCTAGACCTTTAACTCTTCTCTTGGCCAAGGATACGACCTTCCACTTTGACTCGGATTGTGAGGCAGCATTCGACTCACTCAAACACTCCCTCATTACAGCCCCCGTTCTATCGTCTCCAGATTGGGACTACCCTTTTGAGCTTATGTGTGATGCATCAGATTTTGCAGTTGGTGCAGTCCTAAGACAACACATTGAAAAGATGCCACACGTGATCTATTACGCAAGTAAGATCCTGAATGATGCTCAAATTAACTATACAACTACCGAAAAAGAACTTTTGGCTGTTGTATTTGCATTAGAAAAATTCAGGCCTTATTTAATTGGCTCATCAATAGTTGTGTACACTAACCACTCCGCCTTGAAATATCTTTTGGCGAAGAAAGATGCAAAAGGTAGGCTAATACGTTGGATCCTTCTATTACAAGAATTTGATCTTGTTATCAAAGATAAGAAAGGATGTGAAAACGTTGTAGCCGACCATCTTTCACACATCTCTTCTTCCCCTGTGACCCTACCGATCAATGATTCTTTTCCGGACGAACAACTCTTGAACGTATCCGATGAACCTTGGTTCAGGGATATTGTGAACTATCTTGCCACAGGACTGATACCCAGCGATTGGTCAAAATAGGACAAACATCGTTTTCTATCCCAAGTAAAACACTTTTACTGGGATGAACCCTATCTGTTTAAGTATTGTCCTGATCAGATCATTCGCCGATGTGTCCCGAATGAGGAGTTAAAGAGTGTTCTATCTTTTAGTCATGATCAGGCCTGTGGGGGTCACTTCGGTCCTAAAAAGACGGCGGAGAAGGTTTTGCAATGCGGTTTTTATTGGCCGACTTTGTTCAAAGACGCATTTGATTATTGCAAAACCTGTACACAGTATCAACACACGGGTAGGATTTCCCGGAGAAATGAGATGTCACAGCAACCCATCTTAGTGGTTGAAATTTTCGATATTTGGGTCATTGACTTTATGGGTCCCTTTCCCAACTCCTTTGGAAATTTGAACATACTGCTTGCGGTTGATTACGCCTCAAAGTGGGTTGAAGCTATTCCATGTCGCACTAATAACAAAAAGGTTGTCATTAAGTTCTTAAAAGAAAATATATTTTCGCGATTTGGACACCCACGCGCTATCATTAGCGATAACGGGACACATTTCTGCAACAGGTCTTTCGAGACTCTGATGCGGAAATACGCAATCAACCACAGACTTTCTACGCCTTATCATCCCCAAACGAGCGGGCAGGCTGAGATTTCGAATAGACAGATCAAACAAATCCTGGAGAAAACTGTTGCGAAGAATAGAAAAGATTGGTCGACCAAACTGACGGATGCTCTTTGGGCATTCCGAACTGCATTTAAAACTGATCTAGGGATGTCTCCATATAGGTTAGTGTTCGGGAAGGCTTGTCACTTGCCAGTCGAGATTGAGCATAAAGCATTGTGGGCTATTAAGGGAATCAACTTTGACTTAAACCAAGCCTGCAACTTTCGGAAGCTACAATTAAATGAGCTAAGCGAGCTCCGCGATGAAGCTTATGATAACGCTGTAATCGTAAAGAATAGGACCAAGGTTTTTCATGATAAAAACATTTTGAGGAAAACATTTACACCTGGTCAGCATGTTCTTCTTTATGATTCATGATTACACCTTCACGCGGGTAAGCTTCGATCTCGGTGGAAGGGACCTTTTGTTGTGCGGTCTGTATACCCGCACGGGGCAGTAGAGGTAGAAAATGTTAAAAACGGCACATTTTTCAAAGTGAATGGACATAGACTAAAGCCATATTTTTCCACTGACCCCACGGAGGAGCTCCTGTTCTTACAGGAGCCATTTTATCTTGATTAAAATTCCTCCGTCTCACCTCCATGTCCTGTAAATTACTGCATCATCTTTTTGAATGGAGGTGAGTGAAAAGAATAAGTTTGGGGGAGGATCTTCACTTATATATTTTGCCCCCACTAATAAATTCCTCCCAGGCTTACAGGTTTTGTAGATATAGCGGTTGGCAACAGTGAGGACACTGTTGAAAACAAGTTTGGGGGGAGGTTTGTGCTTATTTTTGCATCATTTGCATACCATTTGCATAAGCACAAAACATTTCTTTAAAAAACCTATAAAAATTTAAAAAAAATTCAAAACCTATAAAAATTTAAAAATTTTCAAAAATAAAAACATTTTTGTACATAAATAAGATAATGAAAGATTAGATAGTGAAAAATTACATCCATGAGATTAGAAAAATTTAAGAAAACCAAGAAAATTAGAAGTTTTCTTATACGAACTAGTAATAAGTAGTTATGAGCCGTTATCCTAAGGGTTAGTAAGATGAAGGAAGTCACTAATCTGAGAATAAAAATAAGTCTGAAAAATAGTTTCTATTCTGGAAGCCAAACATTTTGAACGATAATACCCTGATATTCGCACTTACACACGTCTTGATGCCCGGGATAGTAGAGGATACCTTGAAATGCTCTTGTCTAAAAGCCGATGTATGAAGGAAATAAAAAAATATGAATAAAATATAAAATGGTGAGAAAAATGGACACTGGTTTTTTTATCGCCAAGGCAGCAATAAAAAAATATAGCGAGGGTGCCTCTTCACCTAGTGCCCTAAGGCCAACTGGTCTGGGAGTCACTGCTAAGCCTTAGGTGGTGCAAGACGAGGAAAAACACCAAATAAGCAAGCACATGAGTAATCGGTCGGTTAGTATCTCAAGAAGTATTAACGGTCGCATGAAAGTGTTTGAGCAAATTCAGCTAAATATTCATTAATTAAAAAGTACTGAGGCTGATGGACAAGAGTATGATAGCTTGAATTGAATTCTCCGGGTGTAGGGATATTTATTACACACACGTAGGGTGATATGATCGATGTTTGGAAGAAAGATAGGAATGAAGAATAAGACGATGTTTTATTGAGGGAGGACGTGATTTCTGACATTTTTTCATGACTATTAAGATAGGGCTCATGACATCCGAAAAGCTAGCTTAGTTGGAAATCCTAATTTTCAAGGCTTTTCTATTACAATTCTTTTCTTTAAATGTAATATTCACGGTCTACCTTTTATTATTGGATTTTGTGGGTGCAATCCGCTGAAAACCCTCAGGAGACAACACTTCTCCTACTAGGGACACCTAGAGGTTTAAAGGCTTGTTGCACGTGCTCAGTGCAATCGTGTTGCCTACGAAAGTGTGCTAGTTAATCTTTCTCTTTCTTTATTTTCTCCTTCTCTTTTTAATAAAATAGTTCGCTCGAGATGACCGAAAATAAGTTTGGGGGAATTTGATCAGTCGAAAATACCGCAGTATTAACACGTCAATTTCCCTATCTTTTGCATTCATCTAGAGGTGTTCAGTATTCATATTGCACATATTAGCAAAACACCTGTATAATACTGAATTACATGTACTGTATATTAAAATCGGTATTTTGAGGAAAATTGACTGTTTATCATGGCATCGCATCATCCTTGTATAGTGTAACACTTGTTTCGAAGTCTGTGCAGGAAATTCCAGGAGAAGAAGACAAATCAATGAAAGGTGCTGTTAAAAATACACCAACTCCAAGATTTGAGATCTGGTAGTGATACAGAAAGCCAAATGAGATTCCGTGTATTTTATAAAGGCCCAAATGTCAGCCCAAGAAACACCAAAAGAGCTCAAGCCCCAAGGCTACAAAAGAGCCGCGGATCCGCGGCCGGAGCCGGCTGGAGCCGCGGATCCGCGGCTTGGTGACGTCAGCACGCCTTCCAATTTTCTCCACGTATCTCCAATAACGGCCCGAGCTTCCAGAACTCCCCAGAAACTCCACGTGGCTTCATCTAGAAGGCTCGGCCTAACAAACTATTTCTAGAAGGCTCCCTTTAACAAACTTTTGGAGGGAAATTTGAAATCCTAGATCTAGGGTTGTGAGGTCTATAAAAAGGAGCCTAGATCTAGGGTTGAGGTTGTTCAAGAAATTATCCTTCATCTTCCACCCACAAGTTGAGTGACACAACTTGTGCCTCAAAACCTTAACCCTAATTCCAATTCCAAAATCAAGATCAAGAATTCCGAGTACTACATCAAGCTTGAAGCCTTCGATTCTTTAGAAAGCGACGCCGGACTTCATCGGAGCAAGAGATCCAAGGAGATCCGCGACTCAAGGAGCCGAGCGAAGCCGAAATCGACGATCTAGTTCCTTCCTTTTGTAAAATTCAAGAGAGTTGTGACGAATTTGTCGATAAATAAAGGTGAAATTTCTATATCTTGCTTATCTTTTAATTCAAGCATTATGATTCGATCTCAATTTGTGATTGTGTTTGTTATTATGATGTTTGAGTAAAACTCCGCTCGTGTAGGAGTTGTGACGATCGAAAGATGATGATGATTTAAACACTTTTACAATTCTTAAGTCCTATAATGTTTGTAAATTCTTGTAAATCGAATGATCCACGATCTAGTTTCGATGCGAGATTCTCTCTTGATTATTTTCGCTCGGAACTAGAGATCAACGATTGATGATTAGATTTACTAGAAGGTAGCTTGTGAATGAGATTCATCGAAAGGATAAAGGATGAGATGAGGAATCCCTAGTTTCTTCGCAAAATCCTTAAACCTCGATAAATCATCATCGATCTAGTATCAATTCGTTAATGGATAAGAATATGTAATCATTAGATCTCATCACATCTATAGATCCGATCTACTCCTACGAGCCACACTTCGAATCTTGATTGTTGGTTTGGAAATCATCACACATCTCAATTCTTGATTTTAATGTTTTCTTAGATCTAGATTTTTCTAATTCTTGATATTCAATTTTACAAATCATGAATTGTTTCTTTTCTTTTCTTTAAATTTTCGACTCATCTAATTCGAAAATTGAACGGATCTCACTTTCCCTGTGGACGATCCGCACTTACTAACGCGCTACATTCAACACTGTTATTGATTGCGGTCAAAATATTTTTGGTTGTGATTTCTATACAATTTTCTATAAACCGACACAACGAGAAATTCGAATCAATCAGTCCTCTCGACCTTGTAAGGAGAAACCACCCATGTGGGATCCTTACGACTCACAAGGGAGCAATACACTTAGGAATCCTCACGATTCCTAAGGAGAAAATACACTTGCGAGATCCTCATGACTCGTAAGGAGAACTCTCTTATGGGACCCTCACAACTCATAAGATTTGAAAGTCTTAAGTTACAAAGACCTAAATATGTGCTTAAGCAACCTCCACAACCTTCGATATCGCCCTACAAGCGGCTCAATACTGACCCTTGTATACAATCCACGGGCGCGAATAAACATTTCCTTAACAAAGTCCCACCCGTGGCTAGGGATATGTCCACATGATGAACGACCCTTGTAAGTCATCTCGACTTATAAGGAGAAAACCCTCTTGTAGGATCCTTACGACTTACAGAGGAACATACACTTAGAAATCCTCACGATTCCTAAGGAGAAAATACACCTACAAGATCCTCACGACTTGCAGGGAGAAATACCTTTATGAAACCCTTACAGCTCATGAAGTCAAAAGCCTTAGTCGACAGGACCTTAACCCTGTTCGCTAAGCCACCTTTGTTCGACATCGACAGAGGCAAATGATGATTTTCTCCTGGCAATGTCCCAGTTGTAGCGGTGCTGATACCGAAATCGGTGTCTAATTCCATGCTTATGGCAAACAGCCATCAAGCCGCGCATGCATACGAAATGGCCGAAATGATGGGGCAACTTGCAATAAAAAAACAGCAAGTAAAAACGTATGCACACAAAATAGCCGAAATGATTGGACAACTCGCAATAAAAAGCAGCGGGTAAAAATAGAATAAACAGCCGAAATGATTGGGCACTGCGAAAAATAGCCGAAACGATTGGGCAATCGCGACCTTCGCGATATAAAAGCTGAAATGATAGAGCATCGCTGAAATAAAACAATAAAAAAAATATATGAAACCTTTTGCCCTACAGGTGAGATCACATCGATCCTTGTATACAATCTAAGGGCACAAACAAAGAGAGAACCACACCTTCCCAACAGGCTCCGCCAGGAAGCAAAGTCAAATCTCGACGGTTCGCCAACAGCCTAGAGACAACCACGACATCCGTCTTGATGCAGCAGACGCAGTGCCAGCAAACGAAGCGAAGATCAAATTCCTAGCTTCACGGTTCTGACGGTAACTTACATAAAACCTGAAAGACCACCACAAATCCTTCGACTCAGGAAAACCAGTGTCCTTGACGAGAACATCCTGATTCGCGTCGACCCGCAGAGAAACTAGCATCTTTGCAGGAATACATCGATTCGTTTCAACCCCGAAGAAACCAGTGTCCCTGGCAAATACCTCAATTCAGGGAAACTAGCGTCCTTGATGAGAGACTCCTGATTCGCGTCGGCCCTCAGAGAAACCAGTGTCTCCGCAGGAATACTCCGATTCGTTTCAACCCCGAAGAAACCAGTTTCTTCGACAAAATCCTTCGACTCAGGGAAACCAGTGTCCTTGACGAGAACTTCTTGATTCGCGTCGACCCGCAGAGAAACTAGCGTTTTTGCAGGAACACATCGATTCGTTTCAACCCAACGGAAACCAGTGTCCCTGGCAAATACCTCAATTCAGGGAAACTAGCGACCTTGATGAGAGCCTCCTGATTCGCTCGGCCCTCAGAGAAACCAGTGTCTCCGCAGGAATACTCCGATTCGTTTCAACCCAGAAGAAATCAGTGTCTTCGGCAAAATCCTTCGACTCAGGGAAACCAGTGTCCTTGACGAGAACATCCTGATTCGCGTCGACCCCCAGAGAAACTAGCGTCTTTGCAGGAATATATCGATTCGTTTCAACCCTAGGGAAACCAGTGTCCCTGGCAAATGCCTCGATTCAGGGAAACTAGCGTCCTTGATGAGAGCCTCCTGATTCGCGTCGGCCCACAGAGAAACCAGTGTCTCCGTAGGAATACTCCGATTCGTTTCAACCCCGAAGAAACTGGTGTCTTTGGCAAAATACTTCGACTCAGGGAAACCAGTGTCCTTGATGAGAACCTCCTGATTTGCGTCGACCCGCAGAGAAACTAGCGTCTTTGCAGGAATACATCGATTCGTTTCAACCCCAGGGAAACCAGTGTCCCTGGCAAATACCTCAATTCAGGGAAACTAGCGTCCTTGATGAGAGCCTCCTGATTCGCGTCGGCCCACAGAGAAACCAGTGTCTCCGCAGGAATACTCCGATTCGTTTCAACCCCGAAGAAACCAGTGTCTTCGGCAAAATCCTTCGACTCAGGGAAACCAGTGTCCTTGACGAGAACATCCTGATTCGCGTCGACCCGCAGAGAAACTAGCGTCTTTGCAGGAATACATCGATTCGTTTCAACCCCAGGGAAACCAGTGTCCCTGTAAAATACCTCAATTCAGGGAAACTAGCGTCCTTGATGAGAGCCTCCTGATTCGCGTCGGCCCGCAGAGAAACCAGTGTCTCCGCAAGAATACTCCGATTCGTTTCAACCCCGAAGAAACCAGTGTCTTTGGTAAAATCCTTCGACTTAGGGAAACCAGTGCCCTTGACAAGAACATCCTGATTCGCGTTGACCCGCAGAGAAACTAGCGTCTTTGCAGGAATACATCGATTCGTTTCAACCCCAGGGAAACTAGTGTCCTTGGCAAATACCTCAATTCATGAAAACTAGCGTCCTTGATGAGAGCCCTCTGATTCGCGTCGGCCCGCAGAGAAACCAGTGTCTCCGCAGGAATACTCCAATTCGTTTCAACTTCGAGGAAACCAGTGTCCTCGACAAAATACTTCAACTCAGGGAAATCAGTGTCCTTGACAAGAGCTGCTTGATTCGTCTCGACTTATGAGGAAGGTAGTGTCTTCGCGAGGACTTCTCGATTCGTCTCAACTTGCAAGATAAAGCCTTAGGGATTAAAAAACTTGTTTCCTAAGCACTGGGACCCTGCAAGTTGGTCCAAAACGGACTCTTGCATACTATTCCAACGCTTGACATTTTAAAATTTATACTACATTGCAATGCAGCGGGTAGGGGACCAAATGGGGACCCACAAAATCTGGATGACAGTGCTTCATTTAATAAGACAGCCCCATCATTTGATGAGACTGTCAATTAATGAAGAGATCCCCAAAAGAATATTCTCATTGATGGGAAATCCCTAGAGACAAGGAGAAAAACTCCTCTTTTAGAGCAAAGCTCTGTCACAGAGTGACATTTATCAAACTCTAGTCTCAAGGGAATAAAATTTCCTAAAAAGATATAAGCAGTAGGAAACTCTGGAGCAACATGTCCCTGCAAGTCGGTGAGCAACATATCCCTGCCACCATTATCGAAAGCTCTGCACTCTTTGGTGGGGTGCAAAATCTTCCGATGATACAAGCAGTAGGAAGGGTGCATTTCCGCTTCACCAGTAATGCTTCCTTCAGAGGATGGTAACTTCATACCTATTGATATGGCCTTAGCAAACCTTTTCCTCGTCTTGAATTTGCTTTTATCTGCGATGGACGTACTTTGATTCGGCGGGAGTGCTTCAACTATTTCGTCTAGTAGCCGGCGTTTGGCCCTTTCAAATATGATCGTCTCGCGTTCCCGATCAGCTTTACTTTTTAAAAGAGCTTCATTGAGGAATGCGTCAATTGTTTCATCCGATGGCCCCAGAATTTCCAGTTTAGGGTCTGCCCCCAGATTTTCAGTGCAAGGAGTTTCCTCATCGTCTGTAAACGAATGGGAAATCATATGACAGCTCGCCACGTATTCTTCAGATTCATCCGACGAGCTGTCTCCCTCATCTTCCTCTTGAAAGACGTGGTTGAGGAACTCTTGGAGTGTAATGGGAGTCCGTGCTTTCTGGTTGTATTCCTCCAGCGCGTCAATTTGTTTTTGTAAGTCCGTGCGCTTGTCGCCAGGCTTCACGGGCTTCTTGGATTTCTTCTTCTTCTTCTTTGAAGATTTTGACGGTTGGTTGTGAGTGCTTGAGCCACCACCATCGGTCTTTGGAGTTGGACGCGGCTTCAACATCCCTTCAATGATCTGAGGTTTCAACGGTTTCTTCCACTTGATCGCTGTGCATGTTTGAAGATCGTTCAGCATCCTCTTTGTTTTAGGTGATAGTACGACCTCCCATGGAGCTTCTTCAACGAGAGAGCATGTTGCCCCCGGCATATTCACCTTTTTAGAGGTATGAGGTTGTGGCGGGTTCACCTTCTATCTTTCAGACAACGCGAACTTGCCCTGTTGGTACTGGTCCTCAATCCAATTTTTGAAGACATAGCAGTCCTCGATCGGATGACCCAGTACTCGATGATAAGGACAGTAATTGGGATCATTGACGTCGTCTGGCTGCGATGGACGTCTGGGATCCGGCAGATTTATGAGTCGGTTGCGCAAAGCCAGCTCGAACAATCTTCTTATTTTATCTCGGGGAAACGAGTAAGGATGTCCCAGCCTTTCCTCGAGGGACAGGTGTGGACGCATATTATTTTGACGTACAGCCGGTTTCAAGTTGCTCGGCTGTTGTTGAGCATTAGCGACAATAATTGCTTTTCCCTTCCCCTTCTCATTTCGAGAGTCCGGCTTTGGGGGGGAAGGTCTATGGCCCATCTGATCCATCTGAGCTAGCTTGTCAATCAGGGCCTGGAAGGTAGTCGGCTTGAAGAACATCATGAATTGGGATATGGTCGCCTGAGGATCAAGAGTTCCCACAAACATCCCTACTGCTGGAGCCTCTTCAATGCGTTGCTCGCATATTGACCACAAGTTCCGCCACCGTATAGCATATTGGACCCATGTCTCGCCTGGCTTCACCCTGGCATTAATCAATGCCGTTATCGGGGTGCGTTCACTGGCGCTTGCGAAACGCTGCGTAAACAGCAGCTCCATCTCCGCGAAGGTCTTGATAGAGTCGTTTGGGAGCTCGGAGTACCACTCGAATGCTGTATCCGATAAGCTACTAACGAACTGGCGAAGTAACAACTTATCATCACCGCCGGTGTTGCCGCAAAGCGCTCTGAACTGGGCAACATGCTGGTGGAGATTGCCCGTTCCCTTATTGACATGGAATTTCGGTATTGTATAGTCCGGTGGGTACTTAATCTGATCGTACCAGCTTGGATACGGCCGCCTCGTCTTGACAACTTGGCCAGCTGCCTCAGTCGCCTGATGAACCCGGATCTGCTGAGCTATATATTCGTCCAAGTCAGCTTTGGAGATTGTCTCCTCCTTGGCTGTCGACAGAGCCGGTGGAGGATTTGACGTTTCTCCCCTATCGTCTTCAAGGACGATTGGAGGATCTTCAGCAGGAGGATCTTGTTGGATCATCATTCCCACCATGTCCTGGAACAGGAGGGCCATTCGCTTTATGTTGGCTGCTTGTTCAGCAGCCTCTTTATCCTTCTTCTCCAAAATCCGGCGAAGGAATTCAGCGTCAGTTTCTTACTCCTGGCGTTGATCAGATGACGCTTCGGGGCTTTCTTTTGGCCCAGTGAGTGCAGCCATCGCGTTCATCATTTCCTGGAGCTTTTACTGTTGCTCCTGAGTTTTGGTCACTGACCGTGTAAGCGGTCTATGACCTGTAGATGCACGGCTGTCCTCCTTCCCCGACGCCATGTATACAGTATGGACCACGATGCCCGCGGACTTAGGGCGTTTAGGCTCACCGCCTTTGGAATTTGCCGCGGGCGTGGGAATTTTCTCCGGCCTCCTTCTCTTGTGGGCCGTTGAAGTTGAAGGGGTCGTTGCAGCGGGCACCCTAGTGATTGTCGTCCTTTGCTGTTTGATTGGACGGTCCTTTTCTTCCTGCACTTTCGCCCTTTTCTGCTGATGAGAGTGACCTTGGTCAATTACGGAGTCTTGAACCCTTCGCCAAACTTTATAAATTTTGGAGGATAGCCGCTGAGGGGGCTGCTCCAGCTTCGTTTCCGGAACCCTCTCCGCAGGTGGAGGAGATCTTTTTAGTGTAGCAGTTGGAGAGTTCTTACGTACCCTCCTAAGTGGTTCAAAGCTGTTCCCAGTTGGAACAGCAGCATTAACTTCCACAACTGGAGTAGGTGGAGTTAGCCCTGAGGGGGAGTTGCCCCCGGCCTTCCTTACTCGGTGCCAGTGGCGACGTCGAGCATGATGAGCCGTTGGGACTAGCTCGGCGATAGGGACCGCTTCGTCTTGCCCCCTGTCCGAATGAGGCGCTGCCAGTGCCAGCCTCTTAAAGACCGATGTTGTCTTTTGAGTGGCGGTGTTCAGTCTGTCAAAGACAGACCCTCGGGTAGGAGCAGGAGCCGGAATAGTCAGCCTTGAAAAGATCGACTCTTTAACAGGGGAAGCCGCCTTGGCGACTTCCGGAGCAGAGGTGGCTGTCTTCCTTTGGACGGCCACTTCAGGGTTCATGGGCTTCTTAGCGGGCCCATCAGAGTTCTGGCCCAGCCTGGCAAAGATAGAGGCTGCCGGCTTGATATTGGAAGACCCGTTGAAAGGGGCCGTTGTAGCAGCGTGCCGATCGAAAACCGACTTCTTGTGTGCTTCCGGTGCGGGCACTGGAATAGTGAAGCTGGCTGGTGGGAGTATGGTCCCGAAAAACAGACTGGGGGTGGCCTGAGTCACCTGTTCCACCGGCATGGTAAGGATGGAGGCCGCTTGAGGCCAATAGGCTACACCTCCAGGTGAGGCGGAGCGTTGGTTGCATCAGCACTTGGAGCAGCTCGAGCAGTTGATGCCATTGATGCTTGATTTCTGCGCCAGGCAAAAGACCAAATCTTAGTAATTTAAAACCCAAAGGAAACCATTAACAAACTGCGATTCGTTCGCGAAAACGACACACGAAGTGTGGAGTGGAAAGAGGAAAAGGTCTCACCGGGCGTGCCAGAATCAAAGCGTTTCTTTCGGTGGGACGTCTGGCCTGAGATTCGGGGAAGACGCTATTTGGTTTTATCCGTCCACCTCTCCGAAGATGCCAAGTTGATTTATGGCACCATGTATTGGAGGTTTAGACGGATGCGGCCGATGTAGCAGACTTCGTCAGATTCCCCCTCGCTTGAGGGGTTTTTGATTGTGGGGACGCTCTTCCCTGCAGGCGCAAGCCCCTGCAGTTAATTACGTTACCGCATCGCGGTAACCACTTTCTCCTTCTCCAAAAATTTCACTTCGTGTCGTGTGTGTTTGTTTTGTTTATGGATGCCCGTGGATTGTATACGGAGACTAAGTTATGCCGTCGCCCGTGGGACGTGGATTAGTCCAAATCCGTATTTACTTAGATTTGGGTTTGGGGTTTTTGTTTAAGGATACATTAGCCCTATTTAAGGCTAAGATCAACTTAAACGTTCGTTAAGGATACATTAGTCTAATCTCCAGACTAAGATCAACTTAACAGGATCATTTGGATCCGACAAGAGAGCAATTAGCTTTATTATTCCAGTTTAGGGACATAGTTGTCCATGTTCCAGTTTAGGGACATGGTGGTCCATCATTCCCATTTGGGGACGAACATTAGTTTAAGGACATTTCGGTCCAACGTTCCCATTTTGGGATGAATATTAGTTTAAGGACGTTTCGGTCCAATATTCCCATTTTGGGACGAATATTAGTTTAAGGACGTTTCGGTCCACTAGTTTAAGGACCCCGCATTCCATATCGATGTGTGGTTGGCGGGACCCATCACCTCTCTGACGTCGTTGAAGGATTACAACAATAGGTGTCAGAGGAGTTCAGAGATGTACCCTTGAACCGGATGTAAGTTGATTTAAGAGAGCGGTCTTGCTCAGTCAATTTAATTTGAGAACTTACGGCCATGATTGGGCTAAGTCCAGTTGAGAATATTCAACGTTTTTTATTTCCGGCCTATTAGGCTTATGCTAGGGCTTTGCCCCTGTTTAATAATGCACTGCATTTTATTCTGGCCTGCTAGGCCTTTTTGATTTGGGCTCTGTCCCTTTATTTATGATGCAGAGCATCTGTCTTTATTTTGGCTCTGCCCTTTTTAAAATAATGCATAGCATTTTATTAGGCCTGTTAGGCCTTTTTTAATTGGGCTTGGCCCTTTTGTAAGTAATGCAGTGCGTTAATTATCTGACAGCGGCTTGTCAGGCGCTTTGCGCCTATTATTGAGCGCGAGCGCATGTGGAGGTGACACGTGTCATGCTAGCGCAGTGCGCTGAACTGTTGCGCCGTGACACGTGGCGCACTCTGATAAGTTGCGCCAATTTCAGAGAGCAATGCTCTATCTTAAAAGCGCATAGCGCAAGTGGTCTTGGAGCTGACACGTGGCGCTCTCTGGTGGCTTGCGCCAACCCAGGAGCGCAACAGTGCAATTTTTACAAGTGCAAGGCACTGTTTTTATATCTTAATCCAATTTTGGATTCAAGAAAAGAATCTTGAAGATTCCAGAACCAATGGTTCCTAAAAAAGTGCAAGCCACTGTTATTATTATTTTTTTATTTATTGAAGATCATTGATCTTGTTCTTAGATCAATGATCTATTCAGAAGAAATTCTTCTTCTTCTTCTTTTTTATAAAGGTTTTTACCTTTTTTCTCTTCTTGAGTTCTTTTCACAATTTTTTCAGACCTCTCTCTATTCTCTGTGTTGTTGTTTTTGATCTTGATGTTGATGTTTGAATTGAGATCTAGGGGCCTTTATATAGTGCCCATTAATTTGTTAAATTTGTTAAAGAGATCCTTCTCTGAGTGATTTGGGGAATTTTCCCCACCGTTGGATTTTTGATCCAAGGGCTTCTGTTTTACAGAAGACAATCTTCTTGTTTTAACACGAACAGAAAGATCTTACTGGAATTTTAATTCTGTTTGGCGCAGATGCATCTGTGCTTGACACGTGTCGCGCAGCACACAGCGCAGCGCAACTGCGCTGATACGTGTCGCACAGCGCACAGTGCAGCGCAACTGCGCTGACACGGCGCACCTGCGCTGACACGTGTCGTGCAGCGCACAGCGCAGCACACCTGCGCTTGCGCAACTGCGCTGACACGTGTCGCGCAGCGCAGCGCCTGCGCAACTGAAGCGTTGCTTCCTTTTAATTTTTGTTTTAAATAGAGCCTTGCTCTGATTGGGCATGCTGCGTTGGGCGCTGCGCTGACGTATCAGTTTTTGACACGTGGCGCGTTGCGCGCAGCGCACGGGATTTGAGGCGTTGCTTCAATTTTTTTGAATTTTTGAAATTCAAACAGAGCTTTGCTCTGATTGGGGGAAACAAGCAGCCCAGTGCCCTAAAGCTTGCGGATCAACTGGAAGAGAGACGGCGGTATTATAATGAGAAAATGAAGCGTCCCTACTCATTCCCGTGGGATAAAACGAAGAGGCTGTTCGAGCTAGCGGTACGCAACAGGCTTATCAATTTGCCGAATCCAAGACGGCCATCACAACCCGGCGAAGTGAATAATCCCAATTATTGCCCTTACCACCAAACAGTAAGCCATCCGATCGAAGATTACTTCGTTTTTAAGGGATGGATCGAGGATCAGTACCTACAAGGCAAGTTTGGGCTGTCTGAGAAGTGGAAAGTAAACCCACCACAACCGCACACACTCCTAAGAAAATGGATACACCGAGGGCAACGTGCTCTTTTGTTGAAGAAGCCCCATGGGAAGTGGCCCTTTCGGTCAAAACCAAAAGGATACTGAATGATCTCCAGACATGTCCGGCGATCGGGTAGAAGAATCCGCTGGAACCCCAGATCGTCGAAGGAATGCTGAAGCCGCGCCCAACTCCAAAGATTGGTGGTGATAGCCAAAGCTCGCACACCCAGACGTCGAAATCCTCGAAAAAGAAGAAGAAATCCAGACATCCCGTGAAGCCTGGCAGCAAGCGCACGGACCTGCAGGAACAGATCGACGCGCTGGAAGAGTATAATCAGAAGGCGCGGACTCCAATCACACTCCAAGAGTTCCTCGGATACGTCCTTGAAGATGAAGATGATGGAGAAGACTCGTCAGATGACTCAGAAGATTACGTGGCAAGTTGCCATGCGATCTCTCACTCGTCGACAGACGATGAAGAAGCTCCTTACACAGAGAAACTAGGGGCAAATCCTAGACCAGAACTTCGAGGACCATCGAACGAGATGATCGATGCATTCCTAAACGAGGCTCTTCTGAAAAGTAAAGTTGATCGAGAGCGTGAGATGGCTATATTTGAAAAAGCCAAACGCCGGCGACTGGACGAAAAAGTCGAGACACTTCCTCCGAATCAAGGGACATCCATCGCGAATAAAAACAAGTTCAAGACGAGAAAAAAGTTTGCTAAAGCCATATCAATGGGGATGAAGCTACCACCCTCCGAAGGAAACATTCTTGATAAAGCAGAGATGCATCCTAGATACTGCCTATATCATCAAAAGATGGCATACCCCACCGAAGAGTGCAACGCTTTTAAAAGATGGTAGCAGGGGTATGTTGCTCACCGGCAACATTTTAAGCGGATGAAACGCAAAACTCGTCGGGAGCAAAGAAATACGATCGAGGAGCTTGAAAGAACTACCAGCTACTGTCGCATGGTTAACGCTGGGGGACCGCAAGTTCTCACGTTCGGGAGCGACTCCGATGAAGAGATGGCTCTTGACCCTCTATTCAAGGAATCCACCTAAGGAAAGGAGGGAGAATCGAAGACCTGTGAAAATATCCAGCTGCGCCATCGTACGCTGCCCGAAAAGAATCTCGGACCCGCGAACAGAAAAGATAAGGGAAAAGAGAGGGTCTCTGAAGATATCGCCCTAGATGACCAAGTCATGAAAAAGCTTACCGACAAGGACCCGCCAAAGAAAAGTAAGGTGGACTATAACATTCTGGCGCACTTGAGGAAGTTACCTTCGCAGCTCAGCATTCTCGACGCCCTTTTACTATCTAAAGAAGCGAGAGACTCATTGATCAAGGCACTACAAGAGCCAGAGCAATTCCAAGCTTTTCTCGCCGAAGAAAGGATGAAAGACGTGCTTGAAGAAGTACACACAGCCGATATCACCTTCGGCGACGAAGATCTCCTCCTTGGGACGTGCGAGCACAATCGTCCCCTTTATGTCTCCGGATACTGTCATGATGTCAAGATAGGCAAGATCCTGGTCGACAATGGGTCCTCCGTCAATCTCCTCAACGTGCGAGTGTTGAAGGAAATCTGCATAAGCATTTAGCACCTTGCTCGTGATAAAATCACCATATCCGGCTTCGATTCCCAGCCATCACGGACCCTCGGGTCGATGATACTGACGCTGCGCTTCGGACTACTCGTCACAGATATTGAATTTCACGTCATCGATGCCAAGACATGCTACAATGCTTTGCTTGGTTGGCCTTGATTACACGAGTACAACATCATCCCTTCTACACAACATCAGTGTATGAAATACTTCAAGGATGGTCTCGAGTATACTGTGACGGGAGAGCTAAACCCATTCTCCGTGAACGAAGTCCGAAATTACGAAGATGCAAAATACATCTTGCCAGATTCGAGGACATGGAGAGATGTCACAAACCGAAGGACAAAGTTATCACCACTATTCCAGTCTTCGGGAGTGATACCGAGGAAGAAGAAGAGATAGTTTACTCAGGTCCGCCCCAATACAACAAGCTGGGACCCTCCGCTCTTATGCTTATCTTCGGCAGCGACTCAGAAGATGAGGTCAACGCCATCTTCTCTGCTTGGCCTTCAATTCAAACATTCGCTGATGAAGAGCAAAGTTTGCAAATTGCCATGGTTCCACCCAAACATCATAAAGAACTAGACGCGCTTAATACCTACAGTGTGGAAGAGCCGCAGACGTTCTATGTCCCTCTCAGGCGAGAAGGTGAAAAGGCGATCCTATTCTACCAATCCGGGGAAACTAAAGTGGAGAAAGAAATCTGGCACGACGCGGATTTCACACTCGACAAGCTCCAGCCCATCCGTTTGCCCAGATATTACACAGACGGGCTAAGGAGACTCTTGAGACGACAAAGTGTACCCCTTAAGCAAACTACTCAACAAGCTACTCCGCGACTGCTATGTCATACATGATTTTGATGAAGAGGGAGATGCTTTTTGGGAAAATGCTAACCCTGAACCAGAAAGAGCTCCCGACGTAAAAATACCCAGTCCGTCGTTTGAAGAACAGATGGACAAGCTTATAACGGAAGAGAGTCAAAAGGTTCGAGACGACCACAACCGCGAGATGGCCATTTACGAGAAAGCCAGGATGCAACGCCTTCTTCAACAGGCTGCGAAAAATGAAAATGCTCCTCCTTGTCAGCCCGTTATACAAAAGGCCCGACGCAGAGGCAGAAACAAATCAAATAGCGGGAAAAGCATTCGAGAGCGACAAAGCGGGACCAGAAAGCAACGCGATCGGGAATCGAGTAATCCAGATTCGTCTCTTATAAAGAAGATGAGTCAAGCATACTCTTTTCCTCAGAACAAAACACGGAAGATACTTGATATTGCTATAAAACATCAAATGATTACACTCCCGGGGTCTAAGCACCCCGAGCAAGTTGGCAAAGTCTCTCATCCGGACTATTGCTCCTATCATAGGGCAATAGGACATCCTCTCGAAGACTGCTTCACCTTCAAGAACTTGGTCGAAGATCAATATCGACAGGGCAGATTCGCTCTATCCAGCAACTGGAGGGTAACCCCGCCGCAGAAGCATGAACCCAAATCCACGAGGGTAGAACCAGATCAACATCGGTCTTGGAAGCGAGCTCGTACCTGCCACGTGATAACGCTATCAAAAGAAGAGCCCGAAGATATGGATGACCTTCCCTGGTGCTTCGAAAACAACGATGATGAGGTGATTTCAGAGTTTCCACCGGCACCAAAAGAGCTGGAAGATGGAATACATACCAATGCAGATGATCTCAAGAAAATTGATTTGGGGACGACAAGTGATCCGCGGCCGACATTCGTCAGTGAGTTGCTGTCTGAAGAAAGGGTAGCTACACTAAAAGACGTGCTTATGCAGCATAAGGATTGCTTCGCCTGGAACTATTCCGAGATGCCAGTACTAGATCCCGAGATTGCTGTGAACAAATTGGCAATATCCCCGGATGTCAAGCCAATCTAACAAGCACGAGGAGAATGCGGCTCGAGCTTGAGATGAGCATCAACGCCGAGGTCAAGAAGCTGATCGACTCTGGCTTCATCCAAGAGGTCCAGTATCCTGACTGGATCGCCAACATCGTCCCGGTGATGAAGATAAATGGGACAGTGTGCATATGTGTGGACTTTCGGGATCTCAATAAAGCCTGTCCGAAAGATGACTTCCCGGTACTTGTCACTGAGCTAATGATAGGCAATACGTCCAATCACAAAGTTTTCTCCTTCATGGACAGCTCATCGGGATACAATCAGATAAAGATGCATCCCGAGGACCAGAACATACCGCTTTCCGGACCCCTTTGGGCATATTTTGCTACAAAGTGATGCCTTTCGGTCTAAAGAACGCCGGTGCCACCTATCAGAGGGCCATGACAAAGATCTTCGATGACCTCATACATGAAATCGTCGAATGCTATATCGACGACCTCGTAGTGAAAAGCAACTCATACGAGGAACATTTAGAGCATCTGAAGATCGTATTTCAACGCCTTCGGCAATACAACTTGAAGATGAACCCTCTCAAATGCGCATTCAGAGTTTCCTCGGGCAAGTTCCTGGGATTCATCGTCCGACACCGAGGCATCGAGATAGATCCGTCAAAGATCAAGGCAATTATGGAGATGCCCCCGCCAAGGACTCTCAAGCAATTGCGGTCTCTCAAAGGGAAGCTCGCGTATATTCGGCGATTTATAACCAATCTCTCAGGCAAGTGCCGTCCTTACAGTCACCTGATGAAGAAGGGAACTCCGTTCGTCTGGGATCGAAAATGCCAAAGCGCGCTGGACGAAATCAAGCAGTATCTGCAGAACCCGCCAGTGCTGGCCGCTCCGGTCACGGGAAAGCCCTTTATTCTTTATACAACAGCCCTCGAAGGTTCCTTAGGTGCATTATGGGCATAAGAGAATGATCAAGGGAAAGAAAGAGCTCTTTATTACTTGAGTCAAGTTCTCCTGGGGGCAGAAAGCAATTATTCTCCCATCGAAAAACACTGCCTGGCGTTGATCTTCGCGATAACGAAACTCCGGCACTATGCATTGGCGCATGAAGTCTGTCTCATATCGAAGGTGGACCCTCTCAAATATTTGATGTCAAAGTCCATATTGACAGGTCGGCTCGCTAAATGGGCCTTGCTCCTGATGGAGTTCTCAATAACTTATCAACCTCTTAAGGCAGTGAAAGGCCAGGCCATCGCCGATTTCCTCGCTGAGCATCCGATACCGGCCGATTCCCCTTTGAATTGCGAACTACCAGACGAACATGCGTTTGATGCGATCGACGGTGGTGATACCCGATGAGAACTTTATTTTGATGGAGGGTCTTCCATGAAGAAGCGCAAAAAAAGCACCCCTATAATCAAATCAGGGGTAGGCCTCATCTTTGTAACTCCACAAGGGGGAATAATGCGCTTTGATTTCTCCTTAACAGAGCCGAGGACGAATAACGAAGCCGAGTATGAAGCTTTGATAACAGGCCTCGAGATCGCCATCGACATGGGAATTGAAAACCTCCTCATATACGGAGACTCCCAACTGGTCGTCAGTCAAGTAAATGGCGACTACCAAACGTGCAAACCAGAGTTGGTGAAGTACGGCGAGAGAGTACAGCAACTGCTGACCCAAATTCCTTCCTACACCCTCGAAAGCATACCGCATGCGGAAAATAGCAAAGCGGACGCATTAGCCAAGCTTGCTAAAGAATTGGCCAATGAGAACCTCGATGACGTAAGAATCGTGGTACAAAGCCGTTGGGTTCTTGCACCGGCAGAAATATCTCCGGAGTCGTCCGAGGAAAAGGAAGCGACCGAGCAGACGGCCCTGCAAATAAAAGACCAAGAAATGGTTGAGGACTGGAGAGAAGTCTTTATTGATTACTTCAAATCCCGTCGAACGCCTGAAGATGTGTCTTCAAAACATCAGCTCATGAAGCGAGCCCTATCTTTCGCCTTCGTCAATGATACTCTGTACAAGAGGTCGTTTGATTCTCTGTGGTTGTGATGCCTGGGACCCAAAGAGGCGAAAAGAGTTATCCAAGAAGTTCACGACGGACTCTGCGGTTCTCACCAAGCAGGCCCGAAGATGAAATTGAAGATCAAACGGATGGGTTATTATTGGCCCACGATGATCCAGGACTGCCTCGAGTATGCGAAGCAATGCCACTCATGCCAGATTCATGGGGACTTTATCCATCAGCATCCAAATCCACTACATCCAACGCTGGCTAGCTGGCCGTTTGAAATGTGGGGAACTGACATAATCGCACCTATCGAACCGGCATCGTCTAGAGGACATCGTTTCATTTTGGCGACAACTGATTACTTCTCCTAATGGGCAGAAGCAGTATCGCTGAGGGAAGTGAAGATGGAGAATATCCTCTACTTCTTCAAGACGCACGTTATTTATCGGTTTGGAACTCCGCGATGGATCATCTCCGATAACGGGCCAGCCTATAGAAGCCACAAGATCAGCCGCTTCCCACAACAGCACAACATAGACTGGAGATACTCCTCAGTTTATAATCCCCGAGCCAACGGTCTAGCGGAGGCTTTCAACAAGACCTTGACGAAGATCGTGAAAAAGACGGTGTCCCAAAATAAGAAGGACTGGCACGAGAGACTACATGAAGCTCTCTGGGCATATCGAACTACGTTCAAGACGGCCACGAACACAACGCCGTACGCGTTGGTATTCGGTATAGAAGCGGTACTCCCCCTCGAGATAGAGTTACCCTCTCTACGAGTGGCAGTTCATTATGAGCTAACGGACGAAGAGAATGCTCACCTTCAGCTTGAGGAGCTCGACGCCCTCGAAGAAACCCGACTCATAGCGCAATAAAATCTGGAGGCTTATAAAGTAAAGTTGACGCGCTCATACGAAAGAATGACTAGACCGAGGACATTCCGCCAAGGCGAACTCATGCTAGTGGTCAAAAGACCTATGATTCCCAATCGTGCTAAACGAGGGAAATTCGAGCCAAATTATGAAGGCCCGTATATTATAGATAAAGTCTACCAGGGTGGCGCCTACCTACTCATGGACATGCATGGCGAAAGGCCCTTCAGACCAATAAACGGTCGCTTCTAGAAGAAATACTACGCTTGACGAGTCACGGCCTAGGCCAATGATAGATGACGACGACTATGTCCGCTCGCTATCTTCCTAAGCCTAACTCTGTATGTAGTAACCGGCTTTCTTAACAGCGGACCGAAACGTCCTTAAACTAACAGCGGACCGAAACGTCCTTAAAACTAACAACGGACCGAAACGTCCTTAAACTAACAACGGACCGAAACGTCCTTAAACTAACAACCGACCAAAACGTCCTTAAACTAACAACCGACCACTATGTCCTAAAACTAGCCGTTGACCAAGATATCGATAAACTACGGTGGATTGCAGCATTCCAAAGCTGATACCAAAAAAGGGGAAACGGTACATCCATAAACAAAGTGGGCACGGATGAAAACCCGAAAGGGCTCCATGAGTAAAAACAACTGGGCTACCAGCGAGTCTTGTGAAAACCCGAAAGGGCGCAACCTCGTTTAAAAAAAAAGAAAGGAAAAAAAAGGGAAAACGGTACGTCCATAAGCAAAGTGGGCACGGATGAAAACCAGAAAGGGCTCCGTGAGTAAAAACAGCAGGGCTACTGGCGAGTGTTTGTGAAAACCCGAAACGGCCCAACCTCGTTAAAAGACATTTACAGGGTCCTCTCGACATTGTGAGGAGAAATCACCCGCGTGAGATCCTTACGACTCAAAAGGGAGCAACACACTTAGGAATCCTCACGATTCTTAAGAAGAAATTACACCTATGGGATCCACTCAACCCGTAGGAAGAACCCTCTTATAGGACCCTCATGGGTCATAAGATTCAAAAGTCTTAAGTTACAGAGACCTGAACTTGTTCTTAAGCAGCCCCCACAACCTCCGATACTGCCCTACAAGCGGCTCAATGCTGACCCTTGTATACAATCCACGGGCGCGAATAAACATTTCCCGAAAAAATTCCCACCCGTGACTAGGGATATGTTCGCACGGTGAACAACCCTTGTGAGTCCCCTCGACTTATAAGGAGAAAACTCTCTTGTAGGATCCTTACGACTTACAAGAAACCATACACTTAGGAGTCCTCACGACTCCTAAGGAGAAAACGCACCTATGAGATCCTCATGACTTGTAGGGAGAAATACCTTTATGAGACCATTACGGCTCATAAAGTCAAAAGCCTTAGTCGACAGGATCCTAACCCTGTTCGCTAAGCCACCTTTGTTCGATATCGACAGAGGCAAATGATGATTCGCTCCTGGCAATATCCCAGTTGTAGCGGTGCTGATACTGAAATCGGTGTCTAATCCCAACCTTGCGGCAAAAAGCTAGCAAGCCACACATGCATACGAAATAGCCGAAATGATGGGGCAACTTGCAATAAAATCAGCAAGTAAAAATGTATGCATGCAAAATAGCCGAAATGATTGGGCAACTCGCAATAAAAAGCAGCGAGTAAAAATAAAATAAATAGCCGAAATGATTGGGCACCGTGAAAAATAGCCGAAATGATTGGGCAACTCGCAATAAAAAGCAGCGAGTAAAAATAAAATAAATAGCCGAAATGATTGGGCACCGCGAAAAATAGCCGAAAAGATGGGACAATCGCGACCTTCGCGATATAAAAACTGAAATTATAGAGCATCGCGGAAAGAAATAAAAAAATGATAAATGAATGAAATTTATGCCCTACAGGTGATATTACATCAATCCCTGCATACAATCCAGAGGGTGCAAACAAAGAGGGAATCACGCCTTTCCTCCCCAGGTTTCATCAGAAGAAGAAGCCAAATCTCGATGGTTCACAGATAGCCTGGAGATCATCTCAAAATTCGTCTCATTACAACAGACACAACATCAAGCAAAGCGGAACAGCGGCAACTACCAGTTCTATTACTCGGCGGTGTACAGATGACCAAGAGTCAAACTCCGACTAAATGCGGATAAAGTCAACCCTTCCTGGCTACGTGGAACGCGGATTATGTCACTTCTGACCCCGTGGAAAACGTCCAGAGCGGATCCTGGTCCTCGCAGAGCACGGCAGTGAACCCGTGTGAAGTATCCAGAGCGGAGCCTAGTCCTCGCCGAACACGGCAGTGAACCCGTAGGAAGTATCTAGAGCAAAATTCCCGGTTACGTGGAACGCAGATTATGTCACTTCTGACCCTGTGGAAAACGTCCAGAGCGGATCCTGGTCCTCGCAGAGTACGGCAGTGAACCCGTGTGAAGCATCCAGAACGGAGCCTAGTCCTCGCCGAACACGGCAGTGAACCCGTAGGAAGCATCTAGAGCAAAATTCCTGGTTACGTGGAACGCGGATTATGTCACTTCTGACCCTGTGGAAAACGTCCAGAGCAGATCCTGGTCCTCGCAGAGCACGGCAGTGAACCCATGTGAAGCATCCAGAGCGGAGCCTAGTCCTCGCCGAATATGGCAGTGAACCCGTGGGAAGCATCTAAAGAAAAATTCCTGGTTACGTGAAATGCGGATTATGTCACTTCTGACCCCGTGGAAAACGTCCAGAGCGGATCCTGGTCCTCGCAGAGCACGGCAATGAACCCGTGTGAAGCATCCAGAGAGGAGCCTAGTTCTCGTCGAATAAGGCAATGAACCCGTAGGAAGCATCTAGAGCAAAATTCCTGGTTACGTGGAATGCGGATTATGTCTCTTCTGACCCCATGGAAAATGTCTAGAGTGGATCCTGGTCCTCGTAGAGCACGGCAGTGAACCCGTGTGAAGTATCCAGAGCAGAGCCTAGTCCTCGCCGAACACGGCAGTGAACCCGTAGGAAGTATCTAGAGCAAAATTCCTGGTTACGTGGAACGCGGATTATGTCACTTCTGACCCCGTGGAAAAACGTCCAGAGCGGATCCTGGTCCTCGCAGAGCACGGCGGTGAACCCGTGTGAAGCATCCAGAGCGGAGCCTGGTCCTCGCTGAACACGGCAGTGAACCCATGGGAAGCATCCAGAGAAAAATTCCTGGCTACGTGGAACACGGATTATGTCACTTCTGACCCCATGGAAAACGTCCAGAGCGGATCCTGGTCCTCGCAGAGCACGGCAGTGAACCCGTGTGAAGCAACCAGAGCGGAGCCTAGTCCTCGCCAAACACGGCAGTGAACCCGTGAGAAGCATCTAGAGCAAAATTCCTGGCTGCGTGGAGCGCGGATTATGTCACTTCTGACCCCGTGGAAAACGTCCAGAGCGGAGCCTGGTCCTCGCCAAGCACGGCAGTGAACCCGTGGGAAGCATCCAGAGTAAACATCGGACTGTGGAGTCCTTAAATCCATAGACTATGATGTCCTTAACCTCGACCGTGATGTCTTAAAACTAACATCGGACTGTGAGGTCCTTAAACTCACGGACTATGATGTCCTTAATCTCGACCGTGATGTCTTAAAACTAACAATGGACCATAATGTCCTTAAACTAATTTTACCTTGGTTCAAGGGTACATCTCTTCACTCCTTTGATATTTGTCGTTGTAATTCCTCAACGTCTTCAAAAAGGTGACGGGTCCCGACAACCACACATTTCACGGACTGTGGGGTCCTTAAACCCATGGACTATGATGTCCTTAACCTCGACCGTGATGTCTTGAAACTAATACCGGACTATACCGGACTGTGGGGTCCTTAAACCCATGGACTATGATGTCCTTAACCTCGACTGTGATGTCTTAAAACTAACATCGGACTGTGAGGTCCTTAAACTCATGTACTATGATGTCTTAATCTCGACCGTGATATCTTAAAACTAACAGCGGACTGTGGAGTCCTTAAATCCAAAGGCTATGATGTCCTTAACCTCGACCGCGATGTCTTTAAACTACGGTATCCTGGAAAACGTACAGAGCAGAGCTTGGTCCTCGCAGAATACGTCAGTGAACCCGTGGGAAGCATCCATAGCAACCCCTGACTCCGTGAAATACAGATAAGGGCAACTTCACCCATCACTTGCGGGTCCTAACGATTCGTAAGGGAGCAAATTCTCTTGTGAGATCCTTACGACTTTCAAGAGAAAACATATTTAGGAATCCTCACGATTCTTAAGGAGAAATTACACCTACGGGATCCTCTCGACCGATAGGGAGAAAATTCTTTATGAGACCCTCACAGCTTATAAAGTTGAAAAGTCTTAGGTGACAGATCCTAACCCTGTTTTCTAAGCCATCACTACCTTACAAAGAGCACAAGATGGACAATTATATGTTATCTACAGACCGCACTTGCTAAAATCACATGGCAAATAACACGGCAAGAAAGAAGAAAGCAGAAAGATGACACAAGACATTACGAAGAACGTGTATTTTTATTCATGAATTCGATTGGGTACAAAATACATCATATGAAAGAATAAAAGAATAAATACATTTTATTTAAAATTATAAATGGTACAAAATTTTTATTGAGAGGAAAGCGCTTTAAATAATCCAGTCAGCCGCTCCCGCACTTCTCTCAGCCCCTCTTCCTGATCAGCTGCCGCGGCCAACTCCGCTTCGACCTGGGCTCGCTGCTGCAAGTAAGACAAGAGTTATCCCTCGACGGCCCGCTGAGCTGCTTCACGATCTCGTGCATCCCGCTCGGCGACGTCGAGCTTTTGCCTCAATGTTAAGCCATTAGAGATACATCGCAGAAGGCCTTCGAAGATAACTTTCAACTGGGCAGCGTTCGCATCGACCTCAGCATGCAGTCGAGCAGACTCGCTTGAAGTTTCTTTACTTTCCCTTTGCTTTAAAGCCACTTCTTATTCAAGATGGCGGAAGTAAGAAGTGCTCTGCTTGATCCATGCAGCCCGTTGAGCGCTCATAGACAGAATCTAAGGTGCAGGACGTCTAAGCTCAAGCTCATGCAAGAAAGCCTCGATTTCCCTACAGCGATTAACCTAAGACTCAACGACGCCCTCACCATGAAAGTTCATGAGCGTCGCCAGCATAAGGTTAACCTTTGCGGCAAAATCCGCAGCAGATGTGGGAGTCTCTGCGTCAAACTCCTCGATATACTCGCTCAGCATGCGTAGACTGGTCACAACACCTTTGGATGATGGACGCCTGGAAAAAGGCCCTGCCGGCATTATAATACGAGACTCGAACGGGGCTGGAGTCGATGTGATTGCTGAAAAATAGATCATAATCAGATGTCGGCTCAGGAAATAAAGAAAATACGCAAAAGTAGAGTCTACCACACCGGCTGCAGCAGGGGACAGAGCTAGGAGTGCTGGTGGCGCAACGACGGCCTCGTCCCCTTTTCAATGCGCAAGGCTACAAGCAATATGAAGAAGAGTTAGCAGTAATGCGACTACTCGTTGAAGAAAAGGATGTCGTTTAGAGAAAATACTCACCCACACCGGCAGGTGGACTAATCTCTGACAAGAAGGAGAAGTGTGGGTGCAGCACCTGGTACAGGTAGTCAAAAAGGACTCCTGCAAAAAAAACGCGATAACGCAATATCAGTACATGAATTATACAACCAAGAAATAAGACCAATGGGTTACAAATCCATACTTTCCAGCATCTGCGACGGTACGAATGAAGATAGAGAGGTGGTCACCGTCAGAGCGGTAATTGACGGCGCTGTCTCGGGCAGCTCGACATCAGCACTAGCCGCACCTGCATTAGAAACAAGATAAACCCTATCAGGAAAGATCGCAGAATAAAAAGAAGGGAGGTAACCAAAAATCTACCAGATGAGTCGCCAGCCGGAGCCATGACGAGGGCGTCACTTCATACAACGGCGTCTCCCTCCTCCATCGGGGTGGTCTCACCTCCCATCGCCTCGTCCCCTGACTTTACGGGAGCAGGTGCCCGACTCTTGAGAAAGAGCGGCCGCCTCGGGCCCAGCAATTGTACCCGTTTCGCTCGCCGCCACCTCGGGCTCAATAATTGTAACCGTCTCATCCCCCGCCGCTTCAGGTTCGGCCGTGATAGCCGTCTCGTCAGCCACATCGCCTACCGTCGCCCCGGGTTCGGGAATAGCAGCTACCTCCTCCATCGCTCCTTCAGGCTCGGTGGTCGCCGCCACTTCTTTGGGAAGACTCGGTTCTGCAAAGATAAGATGTATGAGAACTGATAATTCAAAATTTTACAACAAAACCTCAAGGAACATTACCTGGAGTTGAGTTACCGTTGGCTTCCCGAGCAGCACTGGCCGTCTGTCTGTGAGCAGTAGATAAGGCGGCCGGAGACTCCTCTAAAAGAGCAGCGGCAGAGGTAACGGCGCTTGAACCTGCTCCCGCAGCCAAAGCAACACTAAGCTCCCTTGCGGCGCGCCTCAAGTGCTTCCTTTCCTCCCAGGCCGTCACAACAGACCTTTTAGATGCCTCCTTCAGCAAGGCCTCGTCGTCCGCATTCAGGGTTACCTCTAGAGCCGTCAAGGCTTCCATCATCGGTTTTTTAAGTAAGGCCTCTTGCGACAATGCCGAAGAGGCTGGGACTTCGGTAGCTGGCCCGGGGAGAATTTCCGCATCGGCTTGCGGGATAGGCATTGTGGTCCCTGCGATAAGACAAAGAGAGGGTCAGATTACTCATAAGAAATGGAAGCAGAAACATAGCGAACTGAAATGTACCAATGCCTAAGGATGCTCGAAGTCGTTCCTCCTCCTCAAAAGTCTTGAGAGAAGCAGCGAGAGCTTCTTCGGTAGAAATACCTATTAAAGAAGGAAGAGCGTCAGTCAAAAAACAATGATAGAGCTATGATGCAATGGCGAAAAATACAATTAATGACTACCTGAGCGCGCGAGGTTAGCCAACCTCTCTTCGCGTCTTGCCAATCGCTCGGAAGCTGCGATGGCGGCCGCCAGATTAGTGTCATCTGGTGGCATAAATAGGCCCTCATTTGTCCCGTACTCGCTCAAGCCCTCACTATAAGGAGCATGAGGCTCCTGACCAAGTACGTCATCGGCGGAGAAGAGCGACTTCTTTTTCCTCTTCTGTGAGCGAGCTCCGGTCGTAGCCAGCACCAGCTTATGTTTCGTAGGCACCTTGGGACGGCGAGTCCCGATATCCGAGCCCACGCCAGATTCGGGTGAAGCTACGGTTACCGTCTCCACGGGAGCACGGGGCGCTGATGGCACGTCTACAGGATCACGGGGCAATCCACGCGTGGTATTTAGCACATGTGGAGGCTCAACTGCAGCATCTCCTCTTAGTGGAGGAGGGACAGCGATCCGTCGCTTTAAAGGGACGTTGCGATCGCTGGCGGGGGGGGGGGGGGGAGGCGCACTCTTACGATCGAGCAGCAACCGCCTCTCTTCCCTGATGATAGCGCCCATCGCATGTTGATACCGGGCCCCATATACGTTAAGGGCCCTTGGAATGCAACTCGGCTCGCTAATGAAGAAGTGGGAGCCCGTATTTAACCGCATAAAGTGATACAGTGCACTCTATATTCCCTCTCTGGTGGCAGCGGGTTCTTCCAAAAATGCCTCCAGTGGAACCCCCTGGTTATAACTCAGCTATTGGGCAAAATGATGGGGATTATATCTCATAAAAAGCGCCTCATCAGTTTGCCTGAATACGAGAAAGCCCGGCCTAATAGAGTATAGGTGAAGAATCTCTCGGGCTTTCAACACGGAGGCCCCGTCCTTAAAAGAGTCGCGCAATGCCAGCACCGTTTTGGAAGTTTCCTGGCCGATTGTCAGGACTTTGTCCGTGAAAGACATACCGGCCCCGACCGTGCGCGGATGAAGAAGCAAGCCCCTAGCCTCCCGCTGAGACGGATTCACAATAGTAGCGTCGATCAGCCACATAATCCTCGGGAATCTGCACTTCTCGTAAAACGAGGGTCTTTTATGAATACCAAACACTCCGAGCACGTGCATTTCCATCCACGAAGTAAAGTAGTGCATCGGGAAGTTGGCAGCTTGCACCCCCGGTACAGTTGTGTCCGCCGCCACGCTAAGACCATGGTATAGGTGGGCTAGCCCGACGATCCCGATGGCCACTTGTATGCCAGCCACCATTCGATGTGCTGGGTAAAAGACGGACGACCTCATATAGCGAGGGTGCATGGGGAGCGCGAACCAGCACAACCACAGCCCCAGAAAGCCGAGAAAGAAAGTCTCCTCGTCGATGCCCAGAGCAGCGATTTCTGACAGAGGGATAATCGCGGCATCGGGGAGATAAAAGCCCTTATGACCATCTTCCAGTACTGGTCGACAGTCCAAGCCAAAGCCGAAGGGATCGTCGAGCTTGGCAAATTTTTCGCCTCGTTGCGATAGAATCTCCGGGCGAAGAAACCGGGCAATGAAGTCTGTGAAGCTAACCCCCCCGGCTGCCGGATTCCAAGAAGAGACTCTCGTACATATTCAGCACCTTTATCAGACTCGGAAATTGGTGCTGAATAGCGTTCTCTGCCGTTAGGCCCATCATCAACGGCTTGGTGGCAAAAACGTATTCATCTGGAGGAAGCAGCTCCTCATAGTGCTCCCCTCTCACCGGCAGACCGGAAACCTCGGCAAATTCTTCCAAAGAGATGGAAACTTCTCTGTCCAGTAGAAGAAAGGTATGGGTTGGGATGTTCCAATTCTCCACGAACGCCTTAATCCACCACGTCGATGGAGCAGAATATTGGAACAACGACGTGTAAACTGCAGGATATAGGCCGAGCTTCAGCAAATGTGTTTTCTTCGCCGACAAGATGTACCTAGCCCACAGCAAATATCCGGCCGAATGTCGGGGAGTCAACCCGATGTTGTAAGGTTGTCCCTAAGGGCGCGACTCACCCTGGCATATGCGTCGCCCCAGAGTATCCAAAGCCGCCGGCAGCTGCATGGGTATGGCAGCAATCGAAGGTTAGAGAAGACCCTCCAATGTCCAATTGACAACCTCCACGACATAGTTCACCGAGGGTGCATCTGCATACGAAATCGATGAGATCGGATCCGACAGCTTCGCACAAGAGAAGCTTCGACGACCTTTGATTATCTGATCGTACCACCTACCCCACAAGTGAAGGTTTTTATGTTCCGGGTCATAGTCTCTGATGAGCGCAAGAACCTCCCGGTCCACAGGTGCCTCAGGGAATCTTCCCTCTGAACGGAAAAATGGGAAAGAGAGATCGGAAGACATGTCGGCTGCAAGAAAGAACAAAATTCGATTGTCAATACTATAATTTAATTTCAAAATTCTGACACTCGGCACTTTAAAATCTGTACCACACTGCAGTGCAGTGGAAAGGAGACCCAAGGGGGACCCACAAAATCCAGATGACAATGCATCAATTAATAAAACAGCCTCATCATTGGATGAGACTGTCAATTAATGAGGAAAATCCTCAGGGAATATTCTCATTGAATGAGAAATTCCTCGGGAGAAGGAGAAAATCTCCCTTTCAGAGCAAAGTTCTGTAACAGAGTGACACTTGTCAAACTCTGGTCATGAAGGAATAAAATTCCTTAAAAGAGCCCAGCTCTGTAATGATGATGGAAAATCCATCAAAAATTAATTAAAATTAACTCTTGAGAATTAAAAATTCTGGGATCTTCAAGATCCATAAAAAACTCTTAAGAGTTCTTCATCAAAAGATCAGAAGATCCACATATTATCAAAAGAGCAGAGCTCTAATCATGGGATAAGAGCTCTAATTCATGGGATAAGAAACCCCAAGAAGAGATCTGTTTAGATCTATAAGTTCATGAGAGCAAAGCTCTATTAATGAAACCCTAAAAGGGTTTTCTTTAGATCAAAGATCTATGAAGAGCAAGGCTCTTTTAACGGGTAAAAACCCTAATTTATTAAAAAGTAATTTAATTTTAATTTTACCTAAGTTTGGTAGAGTTCTAACTCTTGAAAGTTCTTGAACAAAAGAGCAAGGCTCTGAAAAAAATTGTTAAGAAGTAGAAATCATCTGAGGACCAAAAGGTCCTATTTATAAGCGCTAAACCGCCTCCTCAACTTCTGAGTTGATCCAAAGGCTCAGATGTCGCCACCGCTGCACTCATATGTGCGCCATGTGAGCGCAACGGTGGGGGGGCATTTGTTTCCTCCAATCAAAGCAAATCTCTGTTTTGAATTTCAAAATTCAAAAATTGAAGCAACGCTTCAGATCCCATGCGCTACACGCTGCGCACCACGTGTCAAAAGCAGACACGCCAACGCCAGGAGCGCTACGCCCTAGGCAGCGCTCCCCAATCAGAGCAAAGCTCTGTTTCAAAATTCAAAATTTAAAAGTTGAAGCAACGTTTCAGATCCGGCGCTCTGCGCTGCGCGCCACGTCTCAAACACGGGTGCGCTAGGGCAGTTGCGCTACGTTCTGCGCTGCGCGCCACGTGTCAAACACGGGTGCGCTAGCGCAGTTGTGCTGCGCTCTGCGCTCTACGCTGCGTGCCACGTGTCGAACATAGGTGCGCCAGCGCAAGGTGCGCCAGCGCTAGAATTAAAAATTCCCCACCGTTAGATCAAAAGATCTAATAATAATAAATTATTAATTAATCAGAATTAAAATTCTGTTATGGAAAGATTTTTCAATCTTATTAAAACAAGAAGATTATCTTCTGCAAAGCAGAAGCCCTAGGATCAAAGATCCAACGGTGGGAAATATTCCCAAATCAATCAGAGAAAGATCTCTTAAACAGATTTAACAAATCAATTGGCCCTATATAAAGGCCCTAAGACATCAAGTCTCAAAAAAAAAACCTCTGCAAATTTTGAGTAAACTCAAAGAAAAAGAAAGGCAAGCCTCTAGCAAAAGAAGACCATTTCTTCAAGGTAAAGAAATAATTCTTGAATAACAGAGATGAAACCATCTCATAAAAAGAAGAAACATCTTCTAAAAAGATCTTAGATCCATAAATAAAACCAAGGTCTTTGATTAAAAAGAAAAGATCAAAAGATCTAATCATAAAAAATAAAAAGAAGTATTATACTTCATTCACAGATCTTTTGATTTATAAAGGCAGAGCCTTTTATAAAAACAAGAACTTTTGTTCTTGGATCTTGAGGCAAACCCTCCTTTGAAGAACATAAATTTGTTTCTTTGATTTTAAAATTGATCAAAATGCGCATTGCGCTATTAGACAGTGCCTTGCACTCATGAACTATGCCCTTGCGCTTCTTGGATCGGCGCTCAACGCCAAAACATGCCACGTGTCAACCATAAACACGATCTGCGCTTTGCGCTCCTGAAAATAGTGCACTGCGCTCTTGGGTTGGCGCTCAGCGCCAAGCACGCCACGTGTCACTCACTGACGCACCCATAAACTAGCGCAGCGCGCTCATAAATTAAAAGCGCAATGCGCTAACAAACTAGCGCTTTGCGCTAAGCGCAACACGTGTCCTCTTCGTGTGCGCTACCTGACAGAAGCGCAATGCGCTCTTTGACTGGCGCAAAATGCCTAGTGCACCAAGTGGCGCGCTGTCAGAACATACTTTGTTCTGATGAACACTACGCATTCAATATAAGACAAAAAATGTCAGAGCCCAATGCTTAGCATTATTAAAAGGGCAGAGCCCAAATAAAGGCCTAACAGGCAGAACAAAAATAAAATGTTAAACATTTTTAACTGGACTTAGCCCAATTCTGGCCATTAGTCCTCAACTTAAATTGAACTGAGCCCATCTGCTCTTCCAATCAATTTACACCCGGTTCTAGGGTACATCTCTTTACTCATCCGATATCTGTCGTTGTAATCCTTCAACGTCGTCAGAGAGGTGACGGGTCCCGACAACCACACATTACTACGGACTGTGAGGTCCTTAAACTCATGGACTATGATGTCCTTAACCTCGACTGCGATGTCTTAAAAATAATATCGGAATGTAGAGTCTTTAAATCCACGGACTATGATGTCCTTAACCTCGACCGTAACGTCTTAAAACTAATAATGGACTGTGAGGTCCTTAAACTCATGGACTATGACGTCCTTAACCTCGACCGTGATGTCTTAAAACTAACATCGGACTGTAGAGTCCTTAAATCCACGGACTATGATGTCCTTAACCTCGACCGTAACGTCTTAAAACTAATATCGGACTGTGGAGTCCTTAAATCCATGGACTATGATGTCCTTCACCTCGACCGTGATGTCTTAAAACTAATATCGGACTGTGGAGTCCTTAAATCCATGGACTATGATGTCCTTAACCTCGACCGCGATGTCTTAAAACTAACATTGGACCGAGATGTAGTTAAACTACCAATGGACCGAGATATCCTTAAACTAATTATCGACCGCAATGTCACTAAACTAAACAATAGAGCCCAAATTTATCTTTTGTTGGATCTAAACGATCCCGTTAAGTTGATCTTAGTCTAAAGTAAGACTAACGTATCCTTAACGAACGTTTAAGTCGATCTTAGTCTCAAATGAGACTAACGTATCCTTAAAACCAAACCCCCCAAACCCAAATCTAAGAAAAATACGGATTTGGACTAGTCCGCGCCCTACGGGCGACAACACAACTTAGTCTCCGTATACAATCCACGGGTAACCAAACACAAAACAAACACCCACGACACGAAGTGACCATCTGGAGAAGGAGAAAGTTGTTACCGCGATGCGGTAGCGTAATTAACTGCAGGGGCTTGCGCCTGCAGGGAAGAGCGTCCTTACAATCAAAAACCCCTCAAACGAGAGGGAATCTGATGAAGTCTGCTATATCAGTCGCATCCGTTTAAACCTTCAATACATGGTGCCCTAAATCAACTTGGCATCTTCGGAGAGGTGGACGGATAGCACCAATTAGCATCTTCCCTGAATTTCAGGCAAGACGTTTATCGCGTCTCCGCCACGTCTTTCGGAGGGGAATATCAACCGCTATAGCAGACTTTTCAGTTTCCCCCTCAATGATGAGGGGGTTTTGATTATGGGGACGCTTTTTCCTATAGAAACGAGCCCCTGTAGTTAATTACGTTATCGCCAAGCGATAACAACTTTCTCTACTCCAGATATATCATTCCGTGTCATGTTATATTTTGTTTATTTATTGGGTTGTCCTTGGATTATATACGGAGACTAATATATGTCGTCGCCCGTAGGGTGCGGATAACTCCAAATCCGTATATATTATATTTGGGGTAAACGTAGGTCGCATATCTCATATAAATGAGATCCATCAGTTTACGGGACATATGAGTTTGATCTAAAAATCTTTAGTCGTATATGAGACTAAGATTAACTTAAATATTCAACTAAGGACCGTTAGTCATGTTTAAATTATAGTCAACTTAGGTATCATCTAAGGGCCATTAGTCGTATTTGGACCAGGTTCAACTTAGGTATTGTGAGCATATGGGCTTTGTTGATTCATAATCAAACAAGTTTAACTTCAGAAAACTTAACCAATTTTGGGCTAAGTAATGAGTTTTTATGTCATCCAGTAGTGCTAAGCACTCAGCCATATTTAGGCTGGAGGGTATAATACCCAGATCATGTTCTGGCGCTCACGTGAGTATCACATGAGACGCTAGGTGTCCGGCGCTCACATGGGTTGCTCATGTGTTAAACACGTGCGGCGCTGCCATATGTGCAGATATTAAACTCTCATCTTTAATAGTGTTAAACTCTCAAGGAGATGGATCAAAATTTCCATCTTTCTTATAAAAAGGCAGGTCCTTTGAGAACAATTTTGAACATCTTTTTATATAAGATTTAAGTTCTCAAATATATAAATATTTCATAGGGGAACTAGGTTCCTGGAGATAAACTCCATATTTTTCCTTTTCTTTTTTCTTCTCTCTTTTTTATGATGGTGAACATGCATTCTTTTCTCTGGATCTTTAAGATCAAGATCTCTCTGTAACGTTTTAAAAATAAATAAATAAATAAATAAATAAATAAAATCTTTTAGGTGAATTTTCTGATAATCAGTAAAATAAACCGTATTTTCCGTAAAACTCAACTACAATTATTTTTCAATATAAATTTAAATACACCTATTTTAACTATGTAATTACTAGTAAATAGTGTTTATTTAGTGACTTATAAATTATTAGTTTACTTAAATATTTTTCCTTAATTAATTAAATTCAAATATTAACATAAACTTTAATTATACATTAAATTAGTGCAAATTACAAATTAGAAATGGCTTAATTTTATAAAGTGAGCCATGACATCTTAGAATTTAGTGTGTAGTATGCTTCTCTCTTCTTAATTTGTTTCCAAAATTCTAGAGTTTTCTAGGTTGGAAAATAAATAAAACAAAAATAATTATTTAAAAGACTTAAAATGGTGTAATTAATTAAAGAGGTTTCTACATGTTTCTACACTCTCTTTTCTCTCTCTCTTTTTCTTCCCTCTTATGGCCGAAATTCCCCCATGGCAGCCCTAATTTTTCCCAAGCTCTTCTCTTATCAACAATTCTACAAAAAAATTCAACAAAAATCCAAAATAAAACCCCAAATTCCTAATCCAATCTCTACCCATTATTCTTTGGCCTATCTAGCATGGATTTTGGAGCAAAGTTAGCACTTTGGAGGCTATGTTTTTCATGTTTGATCTCATGTTAGTAAGGTATAATTCCTAACCTAATGGCTAATTAGTTGTTTAACTATTTTAATTTAAGCTTTCATGTAATAAATTGGTTCTTTTTTTCTAATCTGTTAAATTAGAGAGAGGGTTTCTAAATCAAGTTAGGGTTTTTATAAAGTGTTCATGATTACATCGTGTAGTTAATTATGCTACGTCATAGAAAACTTAACCTAGTTGCTAAATTGTAAATTGTTGTATTTAAATTATCCTAATTAGAATTTTTGCAAACTAGGTTTTTATAATATATATATATATATATATATATATATATATATATATATATATATTGGTGAGATAAAATTCTAATTAGGGTTTCTATCATTAGATTATGGTTTTAATGAGGAGATTAATATGTTAATTGAATGCAAAATCTAATTTGGTTACTAGTTTCAAATTGTTAGTTTAAGAAAATGTGATAAATATGCTAATTATGCTTGTTTTTGCAAACTAGGTTTTTGGAATTTGACTGAATAATTGAGATTAAAATCCAATTAGGGTTTTTATGACATTATTAACATTTTAAATTGTAGTTTAACACTTTAGTTCATGCAAAATCTAGTTTAGTTGTTGAATTGAGATTTTTGCTTAAAAAGTATTAAAAATTGATATTTTTGCAAACTAGAATTTTCAATTTAATACAAATTGATGAGGTTAAAAATATAGTAATGGTTTATATGACCTAGATATAATATTTAGTGAATATTATGGCCATTAGTTTTGTTACAACATCAAGTTTCGAATCAAAACGAAAATTTAGTGCTTTCTAGGTTTTCGGAAATAAATCGATTTGATTTGTTTTGAGGTTTTGATGAGTTGCAATCTATTTCATATTATAATTAGTGATTTATGAAACCATAATTGGCGTGGTTGGGTTTTTCTCGATCAATCGGCGTATGTACACCGATGTCGAGGGTTATTTGGTCATTTTGCATGAGCGGGTCATAGGTTTTAACCTATGCGCGTTTCGTGCGATGTTTTGGTTCTATCCGCGATTTCGGTTTACGATATTATATATGTTTGCGTATAGGTACCCCTTACGTGGACTTCGGACGATGAAGAAGATGATGGCGGCATCGACTTCGGCAGACAAGGACCAGGTGAGTTGATGTATATCTACAGAGGAAGTCGGGTGGATGGCGTATAGCACCCCCGCAAACGTAGAATAGGGATATTATGTACTGTTATTAGAAAGTCGGACGTGACCTTTGATTCTTAGCGAGTAGGGTCCTATTGAAGACTTTAGGTTGGACTAAACTGATTTAGAAAGACTTAACCAGAGGATAACTGCCTTGGAGGGAATTCGTAGGTTTCAGGTAGGCACACACACACGCGCGCACACATAAACTTGACTTGGTGTATATGTGTGTGTGTGTGTGTAGGGATGTGTGTGTGTGTGTGTGTACACAACATATACACGTGATATGAGGTTATTATATGATACTTGGGGATGAGTCGATATGATCGGGCATGATGCCGTGAGATATTGGATATACGATCGAGTTATGATATGAGATGTATTATGATATTAGCGGATCATTGTGAAATGAGAAAATGTATAATTATACATAAACGATAATAGGTGATGATGACATTGAAATGTACGAGGCTCTAGAATAGAACCCGGATTGTAATATGTGACTTAATCACGAGATAATATATGACATGACATTTTAGTGGATTATTTGACGATGTATATTTACGCAGACGATGATATATGATTGATGATATTGGGATGTATGCGATTATAGTACAGTACCCTTGATCATGATATTGTTTGATGATGATACTATACGAACGATGATGTATATATGTGATAGTTGACCCGTACCCCGATTTTGGGATGCCGTACGATGGATTTTACCGTACGAGGCATAGATGTGATGATTGATCCGCACTCTTGACTCGAGCAAGTCGTACTATGTACGTGATGCTATTGAGGCTGGATCGCCGACTACTAGAGATATCGACTCAGACTTTAGGAGAATTCTTCTTACCTTTCGACTGGTATCTTTAATTAGTTCCTTAGTTGGTTAGGTAGATCTTAATTTAGGCCCGAGTCATACTTATTTTCAAACTGTTGAATCGTGCTTTTTCAAACAACAAACCGTATGACTCGTAATCAGCATGTATTTTCTAGTTGTGCGTTACTACATTTTCACCGTTATATTCATGTTGTGTTCATCGCATCGCATATTTATACATATGTTTTTTAGCTAATATGAAGCTCTGCCTGTTAAGACACCAGCACCATTACCGATGATGCGCATGTTCCACGTACACTTATTTGCCGGCTCACACACAACATCATCGGTAATTGCCATGTCACATACACTTTAGAACATATTATCTTTTATTGATATAATCAGCTAAATGCTAGTCCAATATAATATTGTGCGATTACTCTCATGTGCTAGTTTAGATATTGCATTTATTACTTAGACACTTCATACATTCACATTTTCATATTATCATGCAGTATTGTAGAGCTTATGCCGATACTTATTATTACTTAATCATGATTTTGGGATTTTGGATTTCTATGAGATTTCTGGATTTTAGGGAAAACCGCAAGAATATATATAAAAACTTCTCTCTCTCCTTCTCTTTTTAAAATACAAGTTGCGGTTTTCTCGTGATGTATGTGTCGTCCACCATGAGATTTCATGTTTTCTGTTGGATTTCGAGACCCGATTCGAGGAGTGGATGAACCGTCTCGGGTACATGGTGGGCCCGGTATGGTACCCGTGGCAAGAAGCTCGAGTTGTAGACGATGAGCCTGGCAGGGGAAGACTACCTACCGGTGATGTCTGGCATGGCGGATATCCGGAGGATACCGACCGTTGTTGTGAGATTTGATTATATGGGCCGATCCAGACTAACGGAGCCCGAGATATTGCGACTATGAGATATTGAGACTATGAGATGTTGAGACTATGAGGTATTGAGACTTTGAGATTTACATGTTTTGTATCGATACTTGACACAAATTTCCATGGATTTCATTAATAATTTTTCAGATTACCATACAAATTTTACTATGATACAAGTTAAAGATTTCTTATACAGATATATTCAGATTTCATGGTTAATTGTTTTACATTCATGGTACATGCATACTCATACACATGACATGTTACTACTTGAGGCACTGACACGAGCACTGAGCATTTCACTTACGCATAGATTACTACGCTGTCACTACTAGATGACTAGTGTTTTATTAAGTATATTATTATGACCTAGGAGAGCGTCGTGCATGCGATTTCCACTCGCAGAGGTCTTCTACTCATGAGTTGGCAACTCACCCCCGTTATGCCAAATTTTCTTACAGGTTTCGATGTACAGGATCCCTTGGCAGCTTGCTGGCACTGCATTTCATTCTGGGTGATTTGCTCGGTAAGTTGGTTCACTTGTATCAGGACCGCCGATTTACTTTTATTATTTCAATTGTATCTAGTAAGCTCCATCAACCAGACTTGTATTACTCGATAATTTAGTAGACTAGTTGTTTTCTTTCGACCATAGAGTCGCGCTTGTACTATTATGGTTTTCTGGTGGTTTGATTTTCTTTTGAGTTTTGAGCCCCGCCCTTCGGCGTTGTATATTATAGTGCATTGTATGGTTGTTTCCACCATTTGGTGTAGAGCAAGCTCCCGCTTGGGGATGCCTTTTTATTGTTTGTATATATTATTCTTATTTGTACCCATTTGGGGCCAGTTTTTACAAAGGAGACTCTGTTAGTTATATGTATGCCCTAGAGGCCATTACTGTACATAGGATGTATATTGTAGTGGATGCTGGGACATATATAGGGAGGACTTTCTTGCTCGACATGATAGTATGCTATTTGGTTGAACTTTACCTTAACGTGTATACTGATTGTCTCTCTGTTACATGTTGGTAAAGCCCTTAGGATGTGTACTTAACTACCTGGACTATGATGCGGATCATACTAGTGGGGACATGGTAGTCCATAAGTACATCCTTCAAAGTCCCTAGTCGTGGGTGTATCGAGACGGGGCATCGATATACCAGAGTAGACTAGCGTGTACCTTCTCGACCCATACAGATGGGCGATGGATGATCCCATATCCATTGGTGTTTGACATCAGAGGAGATATACGGGTGCTCAGTAGAGACTGGGTACACTGGACGGACTCGCCGAGAACTCCCAGATGGTATTATACCTCACGTCAGATGGCAGTTCTCTGGTGACACTGGTACAGAGTAGTCTGTTGACCCGAGATCGTCATAGAGTCTTGTGTGGTTCCCACTGTGCTTTGATTTCCATCTTACCACGTCCAAGAGGGCGTGCAAAACGGTGGTTTTTGGGTACAGTCCCGAGTCACATGGAGGCAATGAGCGATAGGAGGGGAGTCGTCTCTCCCGGTATAGGGGGTTGATGTTGCGCTGTGCTCGATTGGCTATAACAGGAAATCCCTGGCCAGGGTTGCTGAGATTTACTGGTAAGTGTTACCAGTAGTTTCTCGAAAAGTTATAGACCTCATATCGACACGACTTATCGAGCTATTGGGGTCTGACGTTTACCACCCCTAGGCGAGATATGCGACATATCAGACGATCAGACCGGACTGTACGGTAGTGTTACTGGTTGGATTCTCTGGAGTGTGAGCGGGCTTGCTCGTCGATCTTCAGATCGCTCAATACCCGGGTGGCCGTTACGTTTAGCAGACCACTTGCGGCTTGTGGATGCTTGATATGATCATCATCTGCTGCCGGCGTATTGACGAGTCTTTAGAGTCCTACACAGAGGTTTCCTGGCTCAAGCGAAACGAAATAGGAGCGCATATGAGATATGTGCGGGACCGAGAATGATACCAGTATGTGATACTGTATTTGATTCTCGCGATTTGTGACATTGATCGGTTATATGCGATATAACCGGGTTATCGGATCAAGTGTTGATTCGATCAGATGTTGCTGTTGATATTAGTCGGTTATATGCGATATGACCGGATCATTAAATCAAGTGTTAATTTAATGATTTAATGTATAATTATATATATTTGATATATTACTTTGCATTAACTAGTATCGGTTCACTTTAGAAGGATTTTCTCACTTGGATGTACAAGTTGTATATGTGATATACTTTTTGTGCATTTTATTGTATCATGTTTGATGATACATGTTTACTTGGTTAAGTGTAAAGAATTAAACCATGGTTAAACTTATGATTAGGGTTTTATATCCTTTTCTCATTTATTTATCTATTTATTCATTTTGGAAAATAGATGGAAAAAGGAGAAAAGAATGGTGGCTTTTTTGTTGTTTAGTGGAAGCTTCATGAAACCTTGACCCTAACCATTCATTTAACCTAAGTTAATTCTCTACACTTTACCATGGTTACCTTTATGATAAGAATTATTATTCTTTTCTTTTCTAATTAATCTTATCATAATATTCCTCTTCTTCTTCCTTGAACCAAAGAAGAAACCTTGACTTCATCAATGGTGATTGATGAATTAGAGTGAGAAATCCAAAACTAAAGTCTACCCACTTCCTATTTCTTCATCCTCTACCTCTTGCCAAGTAGTAGAGTGTGTTTCCTTCATAAGTTTTCAAGACTAGGTGAAGGTGGAGCTTGATCTAGTGATGCTTCGACGTAGATCATCTTCGGCACGTCGTCGACGACCTAGCCCGTCCATTCTCCGATGAAGCCGACGCTAGAGCCCGGATTTGATTTGGACAGCCGAGGGGACTTCGTTGCGGAGCTATGGAGGTGGAGCACCGGATCTACAAAGGTTGTATTTCCGTTAAACTTTTAGTTAAGTGTTAACTAGATTTCTTTTTCGCCTAGATTTCTAGCAAACGATCCGTAGTCGGGTTTCTCGGCACCGTTAAAATTTTAATTTGGCATGATCGATGCCTTGTGAGACCTCTTGAGAGTGCCTAGGAACCCTACAGACTCTGCCGAAATTTTTGAGAAATTTGATATTGTTTTTAAAACATGTTTTCCTACACTTCTTCTTTTAAATGGTTTAGATTTCTGGGCTTCGGCTTACTTAGATTACGTTACGCTTTTAGACGTTTCGTAATTTAAATGCCGGTCACGTTCCGTGCCTTCGAGTCGTGACACTCTCTCTCTCTCTCTGAGAATTTAATTCTTCTTTTTATGAAACACTTGTCTTATGGATCTCAGACCCAAAGGAAAAACCAAGTTCTTATAGAAGACTAAGCCCTTATTATACATGAGGTAGGCAAAAGGAGATCTATTTCTCCATTATTTACCTAGGGTTTTATGGGAAGGAAGATGATCTTCAAAGAGAATTAAATTCTTGGTTGTAGCAGAAGCTTATAAGGGTGATTTTGTATGTGAGATTTAATCTTTTGGATCTTTTATATAGAGTATGAGAAACTATTGATTTGTTGAGAGAATCTCTCATTTAAAATATCTTTTATTGATCAAATTGATCTTAGAATCAATCGGTACTTTCTAATCACCGTTTGATCTTTGATCCAATGGTCATCTGTTTAACAGTATATAATTTTCTTATTATTTTAACAAAATCAAGGAAAATATTTTCCATATAGAATTTAATTTTAACTCTTGATTTGAACGATAATTTTTAATCACCGTTGGATTTTTAATCAAAGGGTTCTCTGTTTAACAGTGCAAATTTTTCTCGTTTTAGAAAGATTAGGGAAATATTTTTACCCAAATAGAATATAATTTTATCTGAAGCATGCACTTCACATATTGGCAATGACGCTCACGTGCATTACACGTGAGGCGCTGCCATACTATATGACCTTAGCGCTCACGTGCCTTACACGTGGGTGCTGCTATATCATATAGCCTTAGCACTCTCGTTGCTTGCAAGCGGACGCTGCTCACGTGCTTTACACATGAGGCGCTGACATATTTTTTAAGAAGGAACAATACTAGAATATGATGACCAAGCCAAGCATGAATTAAAGAAATATGCAATTTGAAATACAAATCCATACAAAAAGCCAAACAAGGAAATCTTAAGCTGTATAAGTAAAGACTTGATTTTCTCATCTAGTGAATCGACTAACCGATGAAAAGTCTCTAATTCAGTCCGCTAGACCCGTGAATAGGATTCGTTATAATTAACGAAATTTATAACTGAGTTCTCCTAAAAGAATTACAGAAGCCATATTTGGCGAGATGAGAACAAGCTAATACCAACCGACTCAAGCAAAAGGTGTGTGCGATAAAAATGAACAAGTTTTAAGCGTACACACATCCAAAACAAGGCACAATAATGAGAACGAGTCAAAGTTTGAAACCATGTGCCAAAAGCATCCATTTTGAAATGATTTAAGCAATTTCAAAAATATACGGATACAAACTCTCGCATACATGACTAAAACCATGACTAAGCAAGTGAGAGTAGTTATGGAAAGAAAACTTAAACGATATGCAAATATAATCCTAGTTTTCAGACCAAGTTGTTCTCATGGTTTAAAAGATCATAAGTTTAGAATAGATGAGCACAAATGATCTTATATGAACTAAAGAATAACCTAATGATAGCATCTCATATCTGATCAAACACAAAAATATATTAGCAATTATAAAATTATTGTGCTAGCTACCCAAATGATAATAGCAAAAGTAAAGCATGGGTCCAAGAAAAATCTCATCAAAACTATGAATCAAATGGGGGTATAAAACGATTATCCTCTTCTAAAATATCAAAATAAGTACAAGTTAATTGAAGGGCTTGAGTTCACATACATGATCCTCCTTGCCGGGCTTTACAAACTCTTCAGGTTGCTTCATGAAAATGTCTCTTCCAACTCACCATGCAGAAATGTTGTTTTCACGTCCATTTGCTCTAACTCTAAATCCTGAGCAGCTACCTTTGCCAACAAAACTCAAATAGAACTAAGCTTGAGTCACGGACCCAAAGCGGCATATGACCGACACTTGAATTGCGTAAAGTCAATAGGACTCCACCGTAACCCAAGTAAGCCAAAAACCCGGAATCTAAAACTTTTTAAAGAAATAGCGGATGTGAAGTTTTTTAAAAAGAGTTATTAAATGGAATTAAAATTATTTTTAAAGTATAAATAAATTTGTTTGAAAACGCCTATGTCGTTTGAAAATCGGGCAGCACCACCTTTGTAAATTTTGAGTAAAACCATGTACAAAGAATAATATATATAAAGCATTCCTAATGGGAGCTAGCTTTCACGCCCAGACAACGAAGCAACCACACAGATAATATACGACACCCAAGGCAAAGAAATAGAAAGCAAAATATAGCTAACAACAATATAAACTCAACTCCAAACAAGTGCGACGCCTAAAAACACATAGCATCTAAGTCTCGCTTCTAACTCCACAAATATACAAGTTTTGGTCGATGAACTTGTTAACTAGATCCAAAAAATATACATATACAATGTGTGCATACGATCCAACGTGTAACACACCTATCAAAGCAATTACCGAAGTAAGAAGTGTGCAAGCAAACCGCTACTGATCCGAGCGGTCAAATCTACAAGAAACTGGGGCACAATGGGGATGAATTGCCAACTCAGTAAATAAAAATATATCGTAAGGTAAAAATCGAAATGCATAACGATATACCTAGGTCATAAAATAGTATTATCATATCCCGTACTAAAATATGTATAATGCATAAGTACAATAAACGCATCATAATCGAGTGCATGAATAAAGAAATATATATCATCATATCATATATATATCATGCATCCATGTATAAGCCTATAAATTAGCCGAAAGTTGTAAGTAAAATCCTTTCAAAATAGCCGTATGATAAGTATATCACGGCACAAGTAGCAGACGTGGCAATATGAAGCAATATCTGTATTTATTTAAAATATACGTCTCGCATTTTAGAAACGAATTCTTAAGAAGGTTTCCATTTGAAAGATCCTTATGTCTGTAAACTATTTTTGGTCTCCCTACTGAGATAGAAATGCGCGTCGCTTGTCAGGCGCATTACAAATTCTCACTGCCTGGGGTAGGTCGGGATTTATGGATTGTAGGGATCCAAATTTTCGGCAGCCGCGGATTAAACTGTCGTTAATTACCCCTCGCCTTTAGAGCGAGAGAATCTCTGATTGACGGGTCAAACTAATCCTGTGAACTCAATGTACGGTGTCGGTGTTTGAAAATAATACAGAAGAGCGTGTTAATTTTATTATTATTATTATTATTATTATTATTATTATTTTCATTCATTTATCCTATCCGTGACAAAAGATTCTTTTTTTAATTTCAAAAAAACTTTTATTTATTTATTTAACTATTTATTTATTATATATTTTTTATTTAAACATTTTATTATTATTATTATTATTTTTTTTTTTATTTTTTTTATTTTTAAAAAAATATTTTTTTAGGCGGGCGCGCACGCGGGCGGGCGGGCGCGCATGCGAGCCAGCGTGGGCACAGGCGCAGATGTAGGGTCGGATGGCGATGACCAGAATTGGAGTTAAATTCACATAAGATTTTATTTGAAGTTAAACTCCCAAAATATTTTATTTGGAGTTAAACTACCAAAACAATTTTATTTGGAGTTAAAAATCCCAAAAGATTTTATTTTTGAGTTTAACTCCTAAAAGTATTTTAAATGGAGTTAAACTCCAAGAGAATTTTGATGGAGTTAAACTCTCAAAATAATATTATTTGAAATTAAACTCCCAAAATATCTTATTTTGGAGTTAAACTCCTGAAAAGATTTTAAATGGAGTTAAAACTTCAGGAGGATTTTGATGGAGTTAAACTCCCAAAATAATTTTATTTGAAGTTAAACTCCCAAAACATTCTATTTGGAGTTAAACTTCCAAAAGATTTTATTTGGAGTTAAACTCCTAAAAGATCTTTCTTTGGAGTTAAACTCCAAAAGATCTTTATTTGAAAAGAAAACAAAATAAAGATCTCTTGAAACTTCAAGACCCATATCTTAAGTCATGAGAAGAGACCCATTTCTTCTCTTTGAGCCTCGGATCCATCCCAAGATGAGATTTTTTTTAGAGAGATGGGTCTTCTTCTTTCTTTTTTTTAATCTTAGGGAAGGGTAGTGAGATTTAAAATCTCCCTTTCAAGAGATTTGATGGGATATTTGGACTCACTTTCAAAGATTTTATGGTGGAAAACTATTTTCCTTTTCAGTAAACAAGAGTTAAACTCTTAATTTAATTCAAAAAAAGAAGGAGGTCTTGAACCTTGAAGAAGAAGGAGGCACAAAATCCTAAACTAATATGGGAAAAATCTTATTTGTTATCATTCATCATGATACTTTATATAGGTTTTATATTTTACATATGGCCCCTTGGGCTTTTCAAAATAGCACATGTATTTTTCCCATACCATGTGCACCCTTTCTTTTGCACATAAACCAAGAGCTTTTACATAATTTGGGTTTGTTGCCCATTTTATTACATACATTCATAAAAATTACATTAAACATATTTATGTTTTAACAATTATTCCTTTGGCATGGGGGGTCGGTCTCTTCATACTTAGGCTCGAATTGGGCATGGACCCACTTGCTTGGACTTGCATTCGGGTTTAGGCCCATTTGGCTTGGGGTTGACTTTGACTTTAACTTGGTCAATCTGGGTGTAATTTTTGACCTCAACAAAGTGCCCCCATCAATAAATGCACACCGCGTGTATGGGTTGTTTGTATGAAATTGATGGATCTTGTTCTATATGGGAATTGAGTCGGTTTGGTTCCCTGCGGACGGTCGGTGCTGCCATTTTTACAACGTGGACGGTCGGTGCTGCCTTTTTGGGATGTGGACGGTCGATGCTGTCGTTTTTGCTACGTAGACGATCAGTGCTGCCATTTTAATGACATGGAAGGTCGGTGCTGCCATTTTAATGACATGGACAGTCAGTGCTACCATTTTTGTGACGTGGATGGTCGGTGGTGCCATTTTTGCGGCTTAGACGGTCGGTGATGCCATTTTAGCGACGTGGACGGTCGGTGCTGCCATTTTAACGATGTGGACAGTCAATGATTGATTTGACTTGCTCCGTTTTGTGCGGTGTCGAGATTTGATTTGACTTGCTTCGTTTTTTGCAATGTCGGGATTTGATTTGTTTCCGAGATGGTGCTTGATTCTGCCAGGGAGGTCATTGGTTGACTAGTGATTTGATTTGTTTTAGGAGTTCTCTACCCGCCCGGCGGGACCTTTGAGCTTGGAAGCACTGCCGGGTGGGACGTTGATTTGATATGTTTGATTTCTACCTTATTTGGCAGGACTTTTGAATTTGAGAGGAATCGGAATTTGGATTTTTTTTGCCATCAGCATCACTGCACTGGAATAATGCCAGGAGTAACTCATCATTTGTCCTGGGAGGACTTGAGATTTGCGCTTTGGGTTGGTATTAACACCGCTAATACTGAAGTATAGTGCCACGAGCGACTCATCATTTGCCATTAAGAAAACTTGAGGTTTGAGCTTTGGGTCGGTATTAGCACCGCTAACACTGAAGCGTAGTGCCAGGAGCGACTCATCATTTGCCGTTGCCCGCTGGGGAGTAATGGCTTAGGAGACAGGTTTAGGTCTCTATCAACTAAAGCTTTTCAATTTTATGAGTCGTAAGGGTCTCATAAAAGCGTTTTATCCCTACGAGTCGTGAGGAATCCTAAGTGTGTTGTTCCTTTGTGATTCGTAAAGATCTCATGCGGGGATTTTTTTCTCACAAGGTCGAGAGAACTTTGCGAGTGTATTTCATCTCTTTTCACAAGTTTGTCCCCTTTCAAGTTTTCACAAACTCGCCAGCAGTCCTACATTTTTACTCACGGAACCCTTTCGGGTTTTCAAGTGCGCCCGTTTTGCTTGTGGACTTACCGTTTTTTTAGCCTCATCGCCGGTAGGAGTTCAGATGTAGTCTCACCGGTAGGACTTGAGAGAGATAGGGGCATTTACACTCGTGGATTGTATACGGTTTTTATAGGATATATGATCCAGACCGTAGGGCCGGTGTGCTCGTTTCGTCTGCGACCTGGAACTTTCGCGCGTAGTATTTCCTAAGATATCGGTCAATGATGGATGGTATAGGCCTTTCTCCGTCGGCACTTATTAGTTAGTAGGATCCTCCGTCGAACACTTTCTCAATGACGTATGACCCTTCCTAATTTAGCTCGAATTTTCTCTTGGCATGTCGGTTGGGGATGATCGGTCTTTTGAGGACCAACACCAATTCACCTTTCTTTAAATCATAGAGACATGTTATCTTGTCATAGACTCGTGACATTTGAGCTCGGTACAGCTCCAGATTTTGCTGTACAGCGAGCCGCTTTTTTTCGAGGGCGTCGAGTTGTCACGCCCCGCTTCCCAGTATACGGAGAAGTAGACGTGATAGGCCGCGACGTATTTACTCATAAGTAAACACGTTAAGCGTAAATAAGCAATATAAATGAATACACAAGAATAACAAGAGATGTAAAAATAACAGCAATTTTTATTAACATTCTTTTTTTTACGTTACAACTGATTTGAAAAAGAAATGTACAATGATAAAAGCAATGCCTAAACAGTGGCATACGAATGAAAAGGAAATAAGTACAAGTAATCTAGATGTCTGGCTCCTCTATGAACTGATCCAAGTCACCTGACTGGGCTCGGTCTCCTGAGAGTCGGGTCCTCCTGACGAACATTCTAAAGAAAGAAAGAAAGAGGAATGTCGTCAGCGAACTAGCGCTCGTTAAGCCCCAAAAGAAAGAATAGAATAGAACAAGTAGATAGAGAAGAACCGATAATTTATATAGGTATATGTTTGTTAAACTAATGTAGTTGTTTGTAACTTGGTACAGAAGGTGTCTGTGTATACGAGAGGAGTCCAACTTTCCCATGGACTAAGGTAACCCGATAGTACAAGGCCCCGTCAAGACCCACGGGACAACAACAATGGATGTTCATGTAGGTGTCTTTTAGTGTCCATCATCGTGCCACTTTTAACACATTCCGTACCAGTCTACCCCTTTAAACCCTGTAATATATATTATATAGATTGTAGTTATCAGACTTGCAGAGATCATGAATATAAGTTGTTCATGTAAACGGTTTTAGGATTTTATCAAGTAGTCATGTAGTCAAGTCATAGCCATGGTTTGGTCAAGTCAAGTCATATTGCATGATTGATATTGTTCTAGTATTCAAGTTCAGGTTTAAGTATCATGTTTGGTATATTGGATTCATGTTAGATTTGGATTCATGTTTGAATTGGATTTTTGTTGGATTTAGATTGATTTGGACTCAGACTTGAGTCAGACACTTAGAACTGGTTGAATCCTGAATTAGGTTTAGGAGTTATCGGTAACTGCTGCACATGGACGGCAAAATTTGTGCCTTTTTCCAAGACAATTACCATTGATAACACGGTTAAGTTTTTTTACCTTAAATAGGAAAGCACTCACTTTCTTCGGCTCTCTGAGACTCAAGAGAATTGATCCCGCTTAAACCTATATTTACTAGGGTCCTTAATGTAATTTTATATATCTCGAGAGGGTTTTATGAAAAATATTTTATATACTTTTAAAATAAATCTCGAGTAATTATTTATGTTCTTTAGGATTTTCATGGATGTAACTTTTAAGATTTGGGGTATTTTAGTGAATATTTACATAGCTTGAATAATTCAAGATATTTTAGTGTAACACTTGTCTTGTATTGATACTTGATGGTATTTTGGTGAAACCTGTCATTCTTTTTACATTTAGAAAAAATGGAATTTTATTATAACTTGAAAATATGTGATTTGATAATATTTATATAATTATTAAAATTTAAATTTTATTAAAGTAGAAAATTACGTTTTTCTCAAAAAACGTATTAAAAAATTTTCGAGACCGAATGCTCCATGAGAAGGTCTGCAACTCGCTCTACTAGCCCGAGGATATGCGATAATCCCACCATCTAATATCGGGTTCCTCAAAATGTGTTTTAGAGGTATAATTGCAAAGAGTTTGATAATACAATTCAAAAATAACGGGTTTTTATAGTTCATGGAATTTAACTGAAATATTGTATTCGTCACAAAATTATGTTGCAAAAAGTATCGTGCTATGTTAATATGTGTGTATGTGAGGGGTAGGTCATTACCCCGTGAGGTTTTCTAAAAGTATGCTAAGCAAAATGTTTAAAAGATAACGTATATAAACTTCATGGTGTTTAAATGTAAAAGCTTAATTAAAGTTAATTAACATTGAGTTTTAGAGTGAAAGTTGTTTATAAACCTTTATAATAATGTTACAAATATTGTGTAAAAGTTTATTGAACAATATGTAAATGAAAAGTGAGATTATAGAGTTTAAAAGATTTACATCGGTAATAACTCCACTTACCGATACTTTATTTAGAAAAAAGAATTTAGCGAAGAGACGGGGAAATAGAAGGAACTTACAAGTTAGGAGGAGAGAGGAGAGGTAGCGGAAGATGTCGTATCCTTCGTGACGTCGTGGGGTTGTCGGAATCGCCTCTAATCCTTGCCAGAATTTGACTTAGGGCTAATTCCACTTGTACTTTTCTTGTACTTAGAAAATTTTGATATTTTTGACTAGAATATTCAGAATGAGGAAGGGCTAAGGTATGGGCTTGTATTTATAGTGTGAAACTAAGGTTTTGGAATTGAAAGATTGAATTAAAATGCATTAAAAATGAGATTAAAGATGAATTTTAATTCTCTGTTAAATTGCAGAGAAAACAAATAGAACATGGGTAATGGAGTAAGCTAAAGGGTTTTGTGTGCAAAACACAAGGGCTTTTCCTCTACGGACATCCGTTGCTGCCCCATATGTCAATCTCGCCGACCATTTTGTTTAAGGGGACCATCGGATGATTGCCACGTATCCTACTCGCTGTTAATAACATTTTGCACATGTTTGATTTTCTGTCTTTTCATTTCTTACGTGTATTGCACGTGTAAACTTTTGGGCTTCCAAAAATTTAAAAGAAAAATTCAGAAAATAATATGTGGCTGATGGGATTCGAACACCGGGGCTACGTCATAGCAGTGCAAGGCTTTACCAATGAGCTACAAGTGCTTCTTGCTGTTCTTAAGCAAGTATAATTTTTAAATTGTGCTAAAACTTGCAAACTCCTTTCTGTACTTTAAGAAGAAAAATTTTGTATAAAAAATTCAGGGTCGTTACACGAGCTTTTCGAGCCGAAAGATATCGTTTTCATCTTTCATCAGATTGTGCTGGACATCCATTCTTAGGCTTGGAACTTCGACTTCGAAGGGGAGGATTTCCACCACTCTGAAGAGCAGCGAGTATGGAGTGGACTGTGTCGAAGGACGGTGCGTGGTACGATATACCCACAATGCCTCATAGAGGTTCAGATCCCAGTCTCGTTTATTGGTTGAAGCATTTTTCCTCAGAAGCTTGCATAGAATTTTATTGAAGGGTTGACTAGCCCATTGGCACTTGGATTATAGACGGAGGAATATCTCCAGTCTATCTTATGTTGAGTAGGGAACTTTGAGACTTTGAAGCACTTGAAAGAAGGCTTGTTGTCAGAAATGAGTTTTCTTGGTGTACCAAAGCGATATAGAATATTACGTCTGAAGAATGTCAGAATATTTTCTGTTTTGACTTCTTTTAGCGGGATAGCTTCAGCCCATCTGGAGAAGTAATCAGTTGCAGCCAATATGAACCGGTGGCCTTTGGATGACGGAGGATCAATTGGGCTAACTATGTCGGTGTCCCAAACTTCAAAGGGCCATTACGCTACCATAGGATACAGCGGGTTGAGATGCTTATGGATGAAGTCACCATGAATTTAGCAGAGATGAAATTTTTTCGCATGCTCTTCGCAATCCCTTATTATGGTAGGCCAGTAATATCCCAGCCGTTTGATTTGAAGCCGTATTTTAGGGCCGGACTGATGAGCTCCACAGACGCCCGAGTGAATTTCTTTCATGACCTTTTGGGCTTCGACCGATAACAGACACATAAGCCAGAGTTGGTCATATGATCTGCGGTATAGTTTATTATTTAAAAACACATATCGGAGAGCTCTCTTCTTCAGCTGAACCCTGGCAGATTTTTCTTCGGGTATCTTGTCGCATCGGAGGTACTCTATGGAGGGCTCTCTCTAATCGGGCTCATCTTGAATGATCAAAGCTTCTTCGGAAGGATTGTTCTCTTTTTCTACCCTTTTTTCCTCTCGTAAAGAGACTGGTGGCAGAATTTGCCGGCTTGATCAGAATTTCATCCATGTCAGGATCAGCCAGCTCTTTGGTTAGGTGAGCGAGTACGTCGGCTTCCCCGTTCAACGCCCTAGGAGCTCTCATCAGTTCAGTGTGAAAGAACTGTTTTATGAGTTCCACCACCCGGCTTCTACATCGAGCTAACTCAGGCTTATATATCTTGTAGTCGCCGCTCACTTGGTTGACGACAAGCTGAGAGTCATCATAAACCCGTAGCCGAAGGATTTCCAATTCTATGGCGAGCTCCAGAAGAGCTATCAGAGCTTCGTACTCAGCCTAATTGTTTGTGCGAGGCTAGGTGAGAGAGAAAGAACGTTGTAGGGTTCCTATCGATGGCGTAATGAACACCAATACTATCCCTGTTTTTATCTCCGGGATACTTTGTAACGACCCCAATATTACTATACCTTCGTGTTTTCTTTATTTAGTAAAATATTATATTTATTTATTCTTAGTATTTTCCGTATATTTTATTTTCTATTAAATATATTATTTTATTATTCCATCTATTTTTCCTAAACCCATTTCTTTAAAACTAAATCTTAACTTCTTTCAAATAAACACAAGACCTAAGCTAGCCCATAACCCAATTCCAATTCCAAGCTTATTTTTATTTTCTTTTACAAAACTATGAGCCCAAAAGCTCACTTTCTTTTCAATCAATAGGATATATTTAATACTTGTTAAATTTGTGCATGAATAACCTTGTAGCTCATTGGTTTAAATCCTTGCATTAATATTCCATAGGCCACAAGTTCGAATCTCAGGTCTTGCAATTATTTTTATCTATTTTTTAAAACTCTCTCATAACCTATAAATGAGACATTTCATTTCATCTTCCTTTTAACTTTCAAAATGAATGCATATAACAATTAGTATGGTTATCGTTATGAATTTTTATAATGACCATATTAATATTCGTTTATATATTCTCCCATTCATTGTTCATCCTCCTTCAAAAAATTATTTCAAATTTTCATCCATAGAGCTCTCAAAGTTTCGGCGTCACCAGAGCTCACTTCGTCCCTAGAAATTCAAGACCGAAATATTGTACCATTCATAAACTTCGTAAGTGTAGCTTTACTTTTCTTTTCTTCCCTTTCAAAATATTCAAAGAGAATACTTTTAGAAACTAACTTGATTCTTGTCTTGGTTGCTTGAGCCTAGATCACCTAGACTTGTTTTTGCCGATAGAATCGAATCGGTGAGCTGGTTGTTATACCAACTCACACAACCCGTAAATCCCCTCTCCTCCTCCTTTTCTCTAATTGAAATTCATCTTCTTACCATGCCTTCGTCATGCCGAATCTTGAGATAACTAGTTAGTCTTATGATAAAAATTTTTTGTTAAATTAAAAAAATTGGTTGAAATAAAGCATATATATTTAGTTATAAAATCTTGCATACAATGGTTGATAACATGTTAAGTATTGTTATTTTAGACGGTTAATCATGACTGGATCATATGTTTGCTTCACATATGTTAATTCATGTTATTTATCGTTAAAATTTTAATTATTTATATTTAATTTTAAATAGAAGAAAACAAAGTTATAAATAAAAACCATAGATTTATCATTTTCAAATACGATCTTACAAAATCTTTATCTTTAAAATAATTTTCATAAATTAATTTTCACTTCTGAAAATTCTTGGAATATTAAGATAAAATAATAGATAGAATTCCAAATCTACAGTAAATTTTTTATATCAAACCGAATAATAGTTTAGGAGTTACATAGCTTTTTATGCACTGTTTTTAAAACCAGAAAACTGTCATTAAAGGTCTTCTTCAAGAGACCATAACTATGTAATAGTTGATCCAAGTTAAGTTTTTTCAGATGTTTTGAATATCTACATCGGAAGATCTAGATTTTCCTAGTATTAAGTTTTTACTAAAAACCAACGTAAAATATAGATAACTGCGTTATAATATTAAGTGACAGATCTGGACAGAATCTATCCTGATTTGCACACTGCTTTTAAATAGAACATAACTCGAACTCCCGATGTCCGTTCATGACAAAATTTAGATGTTTAGATGCACAATTGATAGAGATATAAATTCCTGTATATTAGATTACTAAGAAACGGATGAAACAATCCATTATAGGCTTTACAATATAACATATAGTTGTTGTCCAGAAATCTGAATTTTTGTTTTAAACGCTGGTATTAAAATGATCATAAATAGAGCTTCAGAAATCCAAATCACACGAATCTTATTGTTTAGGATAAATATATCGAAAGAACTACAATTTTATAATAATCTTCGTAACCTAATACCTAATGGAAACTGACCAAAACTATATTTTAAAAATATACGACGGTGCTGGACAGATTCTGATCTGTTCTGCGCGGTGAAACGAAAATGGGTATATCATCCAAACCGGTAGTCTTATTTAGGCGAGACTGGAACTCAAGCGTGCAAAACACTTAGATCTATATTTCTGTTTATATTCCGAAATTGATTAACTTGATCGATTAGTCGTCCACAACACTTCTTTACAGCATTATTTATGGTTGTTACTTGAATAATATACTTGACTCATTTCATGCTATTCGAATATGTATACCTTATTTATCTAGATCTTTAAATTGTTGTATATACATGAAGACATAATTAGATATTATATGTTTGACATAATCCAATTAAATGCTATACTTGACTTGACCCGAACCACGAATATAACTTGACAAAATACTTGAAACGTGACATGAATAATTGATCTTGACATGAACTCAATCTTGAAAACTTGATGTATTCATGGATTCGGGCAAGACTTGTAATTTTAACTATAGACTAATATACGCGAGGTGTTGGGATATTTTGAGTTGTGAGTCCAATGAAATCTAAAGAGTCCCATGCTAAAAATCACGAATACAAGCAATCACAAATACTAACAATCATGAGGGCCCGTGTTTCCATACTCCTGGATTATAGCCTGTTGAGTTTGGAATATTTCAACGACGATCAAAATCCCGTTACTAACTATCATGACGGCCCGTGGTTCCTTACCCCTGAATTTCAGCATGTTGGGTGATTGGTGGAGTTTTTGCGTGCTTAGTTAATTACCGCAATCAAGACGGTTTCGCTTGTAGCTAGCCGGTTGAGTATGGGTCGTCCGCAGGGAGATGGGAATCTTTTTCTATGTGCTTAAACGAGTTAAGTCCAAATGTTCAGATTTGTTTTGAGATTAACTATGTGCTAAAATGATATGTAAAGAGAGCTTGTTAGGGTTACGATTAGGATAGTTTGAGTTAGGAGTTGCTCACTTCTTTCGTTGCCATTCTTAATATCGGTGTTACGGTAATCGGCAACAACGGGGATTAGCACGACTAGGAAGGAACTTGCGAGTATAAGCTAGGCTTTCCAACGCTTAAGTTCTTCCTTTTGGTGCTTGTCTGTCCGTTCCTGGCTCTTAGCCTTAACCTCCGGTTAATTCAATCACAATCGGTCTCACTAAGGAATCACCGCTATCATGTAGGATAGGGTGCCGTAGGGAGCGGATTATGGTTCAATTAACGGGAGTCCGAATTAAGATGTTGGGCAAGAAAAGAGTGAGAGAGATTTCCTTCTCTCAAACTTTCCTTATCCTACCCTAACAAGTTAAGAAAACTACTCACCCATTACAAGAAAAAGGAAAATAAAACAAAGGAGAAAAATAGAAAGAAAGAGATTAGAAGATTACAACTAGCTATTTGCGACCTCACCTCGGCAAGGATCAAGCGTAAGCATCATTGTTGTTTAAGGATAAAGAAAAAGAGAACAAGAAAGAAACAAACAATAAATAACAACAACTAGATTAGCAAAAGAAAAATACAAGCAATTATAATTAATAATAAGACACGCATTGTAACCAAAAGAACTCTTTATTCATCCTTCACTCACAAAAGCTCACTACAAGGTTTTAATGGAGAAGAGATGAGAAGAGGAAGAAGAACAACAACATGTATTCTAAAACCTAAATACAAGAATAAGCACTCTTGGCTTTGGCAAGTTCTGGACTATTTATAGGCAGGGAAATGGAAACCTAGGGCAACAATCTGCCTCCATATAGAATGACCTAAATACCCCAAAATATTACATTCTGAAGAGGCCGTACGGCCGCGGTTCCGCGGCCTAAGCATGCTTATGCCGCGGAACCGCGGCCCTTTAGGAGGCTTAGGTCACGAAATTCTATGGTTTTCCCTGGATTGTGGTCCTCTTCAGTGTGGTATAGTACTTTTCTCATAAGCTCTTCATGATTTTTCCAGAATTTCTGTTAATCAAAAGGTGATGTGATGTGGATCTTTTGCTATGATTTTTCTTGAGCTCCGCGTAGATATGTTGGATCTTGTGTTGACTTTGAGCTTTGTGCATGAAAATGACATCGATTTGCCGTTTTGTCCATTAAACTGGTGTGCGGCAACATACGGATAGAGAGCGGAGACCCGTGTTTTATCTGTGGTTGGCAGTAATCCGGATTTTGTCGTGCTTTTCCATGAATTTCACTGTTTAGAGCTGAGAACCTGTATCCTGCAATTTACTAGCAAACACGGCTCAAGAGTACCTACCGATAAGCAATGTGATAAAAATTGGGCAGTATAAAAATGCAAAAATCTGATATGAACAAATACCCCCAAACTTATCATTTGCTCGTCCCGAGCAAAGCCAATTTATTCACAAAAATTCCTAACCTCACTTTCGTAGGGAACGCGATTGCACTGAGCATGTGCAACAAGCCGTTAAACCTCTAGGTGTCCCTAGTAGGAGGAGTGTTGTCTCCTGAGGGTTTTCAGCGGATACTACCCACAAAATCCGGTCAAGCTAGTTTTGCAAAATAACTATGATTCAAACCCTAAAGTTTTGTTTCAAAAAATAACAATTCTATGATCCTAAGTCTAGACTATCGAACCCTTATTTTTCACACCTCGCTTCTTATTTAACTAAAGATTTTATATGTCTTTATGTGCAGTGCAAAGAGTGTCGTTAAGTTCCAGAAGGATCGATTAAAGTCATCATGTCACACAATAAAGTCCAGATAAAAAATTTTAAAAGGATCACATAAGTTTTATAAAGAGTTAAGCATTTTTCAAGTTTCGTTTTCCAGTAAAGTTTCAACTTCAGAATTTCTATCTTCCCTAACAGGAAACTAGGTCTTATTTTTCACTCCACCTTTTTCTTATTTTCATTTCATACACACATCTGTGAACGTGCAATAGTCTTTATCATAGAATAAAACCTTCATATCTCTACTAGAAATATTTTTTATAAAAACCTGTCTTTTGTCAAGATTATTCTCACACAAAGAACCATTAGGAATTTTAATTCGGAGAGAACACTTGCTTGACTTTGTTTTAATCTGGACTTTCTAGGCTTCTTAACGAGCTTTGGACCAATGCACCCAAACCAGTTGGCTTTAGGGCATTAGGTGTAGAGACACCCCAGCGGACTTAATTACTCAAGTTACCTAGGCCCAAAAACAAAAGACAATTTAGCGTGAAAATCATGATGATTCAATGCGAACGGAGATATAACCGGCAGTTCAATTATTTTTTTGGATAAAAGACGTGTTTAGTGGGTTAGGTGTGTAATCATTCCAATCAAGTTTCAGATGGGTTATTTTTCAGAATTAGTTCCAATTAAGGCATCAATAATATCCCTTCATATTCACTTTACTTCATAAACTATTCTTAATATTACTTATTTCAGAACAAACCTATTTGATCCTCAGAAAATCATTTATCCATTTAAAAAATTTTAGACATAAAAGACTTGTCATCTAATTTCCAAAACTCACGACACGTGTAGTGTGATGTAAAGGTGTATATCAGCTATAGTTAACTTCAAAGGAGAGTTATCATTCAGGTTTTCAAAATTTAAAAATAAGATTTAGTTATTCTTATTTTATCAAACAAAACCGTCGAAATGTTGAATCAGAGTTCTCCCACTAGCTAACTTGACAGAAAAGTTTTTATGTTTTTAGAAAATTTTCTGATTTTTATGGATTTTATAGATTTTAATATGCAGATGCAAAATATACATATGAATGCGAAGGTTAGAAATGCGTACCGAGTGTACCCCCAAACTTAAACTGGACAGTGACCTCACAGTCGTTGCATGAAGAGATCATTGAAGGGTCAAAATTGTCGGTTAGATATACACAATTTTTTTTAGTGTTTAAAGAAAAGAAAAAATAGTAAAAATGGAAAAGAATATTCACAAATATATACAAAAAGGTATATACATACCCCCAAACTTATTTGGAACAGTGTCCACTGTTCTTGGCTGGATAACCGAAGTTTGATGGTAGGCAGAGGAAGATTATGCAGGGTAAACCGGCTCCTGTAAGACCAGGAGCTCCTCTGTTGGTTCGGCGCTAAGGTACGGTTTAAGTCGGTGTCCGTTTACTTTGAAAAATGAACCGTCCTTTGGATTCTCCAAATCCCCAGCGCCATGCGGATACACATTCTGCACAAAGTATGGCCCTTTCCAGCGAGATCTGAGCTTACCTAGATGGAAATGTAGCCGGGTGTCGTAAAGCAGCACCTGTTGACCAGGTGTGAAAGTTTTGCGCAAAAGGTGTTTATCGTGAAACACCTTCGTTCGGTTCTTAACGACAACCGCGTTTTCGTAAGCCTCATCCCTAAGCTCGCTCAATTCGTTCAACTGCAGCTTCCGATGGCTGCCCGCATCTTCGAGAGACAAATTCAGCTCTTTTATCGCCCAAAATGCGCGATTCTCTATTTCCACAGGGAGGTGGCAAGCCTTTCCGTACACAAGCCGATAGGGAGACATGCCAAGATCGGTCTTATAAGCAGTTCGAAATGCCCAAAGGACATCAGTGAGTTTCAACGACCAATCCTTACGGTTCTTGGAAACCGTCTTCTCCAGTATCTGCTTGATTTGCCGATTTGAAACTTCGGCCTGCCCACAGGTTTGGGGGTGGTAGGGCGTAGATAGCTTATGATTAATGGAATATTTCCGCATCAAGGCCTCGAAAGTCTTATTGCAGAAATGAGTTCCATTGTCGCTAATGATCGCTCGGGGGTGCCCAAACCAGGAGAAAATGTTTTCCTTAAGAAATCTAATGACAACCTTGTCGTCGTTAGTCCGGCTGGGCACAGCCTCGACCCACTTAGAGACGTAATCAACTGCAAGAAGGATGTACAAGTTCCCAAAAGAGCTGGGAAACAGCCCCATGAAATCTATCCCCCAAACGTCAAAAATCTCCACAACCAAGATTGGTTGGAGCGGCATCTCGTTCCTCCTGGATATCCGGCCCAAGTGTTGGCATCGGGAGCAAGTCTTGCAGTAGTCATGAATTGAAGAGTTGTGGCCAGTAGAAACCACATTGCAAGATCTTCTCAGCTGTCTTTCTGGGGCCAAAATGCCCGCCACATGCTTGATCGTGGCAAAATGACAGCACACTCTTGAATTCATCGTCAGGGACACACCAACGAATAATCTGGTCGGGACAGCATTTGAAAAGATAGGGTTCGTCCCAGTAAAAGTGTTTTACTTAGGATAAGAATCGAAGTCTGTCCTGACTTGACCATTCAGTCGGTAGCAACCCTGTGGCCAAATAGTTCACAATATCTGTGAACCAGGGTTCGCAAGATACTGTCAAGAGCTGTTCATCCGAGAAAACGTCGTTGATCGGAATTTGAAGCAACGACGAAAAAGGAAGTCGTGAGAGATGGTCGGCGACTACGTTTTCACATCCTCTTTTGTCCTTGATGACAAGGTCAAACTCTTGAAGCAAGAGTATCCAACGTATTAGCCGGGATTTTGCATCTTTCTTCGCAAAAAGATGGCGCAGAGCAGAATGGTCTGTGTAGACAATGACTGGAGAGCCGATGAGGTAGGGCCTGAACTTTTCTAAAGCAAATACAACAGCTAAGAATTCCTTCTTAGTTGTTGCATAATTAAGTTGGGCGTCGTTCAGCTCGAGTTGAAGTCGAATGGCGTGTCCTTGGCCAGCAAAAGAGTCAAGGGCCTAGCAATCTTGCTAAAGTCCTTGATGAACCGTCTATAGAACCGGCATGGCCAAGGAAGGCTCGGATGTCTCTGACGCATCTGGGAGGAGGGAGATTGGAAATGACCTCAATCTTCGCTTTGTCAACCTCTATGCCATTTTGCGAAATGATATGTCCTAAGACAATACCTTCGCGCACCATGAAGTGGCACTTCTCCCAATTCAAAGTGAGGTTCTTGTCCTTACATCGGGTAAGGACAGCGTCGAGATGCAGCAAACACTTATTGAAGGAATCGCCGAAGATGGAGAAATCATCCATGAAGATCTCCAGGAATTTTTCCACCATGTCTGAGAGGATTCCCATCATACACCGCTGGAAGGTAGCGGGCGCATTGCATAACCCAAAGGGCATGCGACGATATGCAAACGTGCCGAAAGGCCAAGTGAATGTAGTCTTGTCCTGGTCTTTTTCGGCGATGGGAATCTGATTATAGCCGGAGTAGCCATCAAGAAAGCAGTAGTACTCATGTACGGCCAATCGTTTAAGCATTTGGTCAATGAAAGGTAGCAGAAAGTGGTCCTTCCGCGTTGCGGCGTTGAGTTTTCTGTAATCGATGCGTACTCGCCACCCAGTTTGGGTGCGAGTAGGGATTAACTCGTTCGCCTTGTTAGTGATGACCGTTATACCTGATTTCTTAGGGACAACGTGAATGGGGCTAACCCACTGGCTATCAGAGATAGGGTAAATGATACCACTATCCAGACACTTTACGATTTCCTTTTTCACAGCCTCCTTCATGACTGGGTTGAGTCGCCTTTGTGGATCCCTGGCTGATTTGGCATCATCCATCAGATGAATGTGATGTTCAACGATCAGGGGACTAATCCCCTTGATGTCCGCCATGGACCAGCCAAAAGCTTGCTTATTGCTGTGCAAGACCGCAAGAAGGGCTCTCTCTTGCTCTGGAGCTAGAGAAGCCGAGATGATAACAGGGAGGGTCTCGTTCTCACCCAAGTAAGCGTACTTAAGGTGAGACGGCAAAGGCTTGAGTTCAAGCGTTGGAGGTGAAACATTTGAAGGCGAGATTGGTGAAAAAGTCTCGAACTCAAAGGATTCTAGCAAAGGTTCAAAACGAGTGTAAGCGACCGAGTTGGATGGTTCAGGTAACTCATCCGGAAATTCGAATGATTCAAACTCGGGTGGTGAGTGGCTAAGATCGTTCGAGAAAGTGAAACACTCGTAGTCATTGTCGGGCGCAGAAACAAGAGGAGGTTCGAAGAGGAACGCACTAGTGGCGTTAAGGTTATCGTGATCGAACAAAAACTCCTCGAATTCACACTCTTCTGGGGTGATCTCCTGGATCGAGCAAACGTCTAGTATATGAGAATTAGGTTCGGTGGGCTGATTCCCCAACCTAAAAATGTTGAGTTCAATTGTCATATTTCCAAAAGATAGGTTCATCGAACCATTGCGACAATTGATCACAACATTTGAGGTTGCAAGGAATGGGCGACCGAGTATCACCGGAATTTGATTCCGGGGGTTAGCTACAGGCTGTGTGTCTAATACAATGAAATCAACAGGGAATATGAAGTCCCTAACCTTGATTAACACATCCTCTAGCTCACCCCTAGGATGGGTGATTGATCGGTCGGCCATTTGGAGAGTACAGTGTGTGGGTTTCAGCTCTCCTACACCTAATTGCTCATATACTGAGTACGGAAGCAGGTTAACACTGGCACCAAGATCTAATAGTGCGCGGTTGATGTTCTTATCCCCAATGGTAATAGAAATCGTAAGACAGCCAGGGTCCTTCCGTTTTTGCAGTAAAGATTGGGTAAGAGCATCACTCACAGCACTAGCCAAAAAAACTTTCTTGGGTACCTGAGATTTCCTCTTTTTTGTGCATAAGTCCTTTAAGATTTTCGCGTAGGATGGGACTTGTTGGACAGCATCTAAAAGGGGAATGTTGATGTTAACCTGCTTAAACAACTCCAGAATCTTCTCCATTTGTGGATTTTGTTTATTGGACCTCAACCGGTTTGGAAATGGAATGTTTTTAAAATTGGTTGAGTCCAATGCTTGTGGAGAAGATTGTGGAGGTGAAACGGATCCCAGAGCTGGTGTTTTCGTGGAGTGAGAAGTGGGTCCGTTCAGAGCAGAAGAAGAAGAAGGAGAGCCTTTTGAAGAATGAAGAATAGGCTCAGAAGATGAGGAAGGAGAAGAAGAAGAAGCGGCCGGGGTGTCATTATCCTCAATTGTTGTGCCGGTGTTGTTGTGCAGCATCCTTCCCGATCTCAACGTAGTTACGGCACTCACATTATGGTTCTGTTGTTCAAGAGCAACATGTACATTATGTGGATGACCGGGATTTGGGAGTAGTTGAGATGGAAGCTTTCCCTTCTCTCGCTCGCTTAACGCCGCATTCAGCTGTGCAATCTGGGCCTCGATGGTCTTGATGCTTTGCCCGTGTACAGCAGTGTGTTGCACCAAAGACTGAATAGACGACTGGATGTTTGCGGTGGATTGTGTCGATTGTTTAACGAATGCCTCCAGACTTCGTTCTAGCGAGGAAACCTTATCGTTGTTTGACGGAACAAAGTTGTTTTGAGGAAAAGAATTGTTGGGTGCAAAGTTGTTCTTCTGATTTTGAAAAGGTTGGGGTTGGAAGGGCTGCTGAAATTGATGTTGAGTTTGTTGTTGCGCTTGTTGTTGCGGAGGAGGGGGCCTCTGGAAATTGTTGCCTTAGAATTGATGTTGATTCTGATTCCAGGCGAAATTGGGGTGGTTCCTCCAACCGGGATTGTAGGTGGAAGAGTATGGATCATTTCTCGGTCTTTGTTGAAATGCAGCATTAACCTGATCCTGTCCTTGAGATGGTGGATTGTAAGGACACTCTTCGGTTAAGTGAGAAGGATCGGAACAACAAGCAAAAATGGTACGAAGGGGAAGAATAGGGGCAGGAACAGGAGATGAAAATTTGCTCTCTATCGCTTCAAGTTTTCTCGTTATTGCAGCCATTTCAGCTTTCATCGCAATAGAGACATCAAGTTGGTGAATTCCTACCCTAGACTGACCAGTAGAAGTGGAGGAAGAAGAAGAAGAAGTTGGTCTGGTGCTCTCCCATTGAAGCGTTTGTTCCGCAAGGTCGTCGAAGAATTGCCTCACTTCCTCGTCAGATTTCGATAGGAAGTGGCCCTGACAAATGGTTTCCAACAACTGCTTGGTTGCTGGGTTCAGGCCCTCGTATAAGGTTTGGAAAAGTTTCCATTTCTCGATACCATGGTGAGGGCACTGAACAAGAAGGTCTTTATACCAGTCAAAGCACTTCCAGAAGGGTTCAGTAGGAAGCTGGGAGAATTGGTTGATTTCGTTACGGATCCTCGCGGTTTTATGATTCGGATAGAATTTCTTGAGAAACCCTTTCACAAACTCGTCCCAACTGGTTATGGAGTGGGAAGCAATGCTATACAGCCACTTTTCAGCAAGATCGTACAAAGTGAACGGAATGACCCGTAGCCGTATAGCATCGTCCGACAGCTAGGTCGTTTTCATCATGGCACAAACATTTTGAAACTTGTTGATGAAGATATAGGCATCTTCAGATTCAAGCCCATGAAATTTCGGAAGCATGTTAATGAAGTGGGGCTTAATTTCAAAATTATCCCCATTGGCCGGTGGAAGGGAAAGACAGGTGGGAAGTGCAGAACGGGTGGGATAGAAACGATCCTGGAGCGCGATTCGCTGTGGCGCTACAACAGGCGGTGGTGGGTTATTCGTATCCATAGGAGGTCGAATCAATCCCGGGGGAGATGTAGGGATGTTTGGATTAAATCCTGACATCGCAGAAGAAGAGGTTGGTGATGGTGAAGGTGAGGATGTATGAACAGAATTTGGGTCAACGTCGGAGTTGGCCGGCAAAGGTAAGGGTGAAAGAGACGTGGACGGAGTTTCGACGTCTGAGTTGATCGCGTAGTCGGTAGTGACTAACGTAACGCGGACTAGGCGGGCGCTAGTGTCCTGAGTCCAAGTGGACATACACTAAACAAGTTTAGTATAGTCAAAGTGGAGAAGGTGAGGGTAAGAAAATGTCAAAGGAGAAATACGATGCGTGGTGGGTGAAAAAATGGGATTTTGGCGACAAAGGGCAAGTTTTTATAAAAGTTTTTGGTTTTTTGTGTTTTTTTTTAGAAAGAGCTTTACAGAAATATGTACGGACTTACGGCTTCAAGCAATCACAAATAAGATATGCACAATCACACCTAGATCTAGGGTCTCCTAGGTCAGCTAGACAGCTCCTAACTGTTCCAAAGGGCTAGAAATAGGACCTCAAACCGCCTCTTCTCCGCCAATTGTGGCCAGGTAAGTGCCAGGTAAGTGGGAGGCTCCCCACTACGTAATTAGTGGTCCTAATTAAGTAACCACTTGCCTTGGACACACTTGCCTAGACACCGCAAAGTCTGGATAGGATAAACGGCCGATGCCTGTAACTAGTCCTCTGTCCTATTGAGCGCGAAGTCTTTAGGGCTGAGTCTAGTAATTTTTAATTAAACAATGGTCAATGCATATGCTTTTTGTGATTTCTGGGGTCCTGGGAAGGGTGATGAAATCCCCACCCAATCTGGATTGGTTTCAAGCCCCTTAAAGTCCGTATTAATAAATGCAAAGCAGTAACAATCAACTGCAATCAATTTTTATTTTTTAGCGCGGCGCAAAGATTCCTGCACAAAAACAATTTATTGGAAGGGGAAAGAGAATTTGCACAAAGAATGCTGCAGAAAACACAGTTCAGTGGAGTTCAGAGGAGTGGGGAGGAGATAAGGAACACTCACAGGGAATTTGGCACCCTGAAGGAACCAAACGGCCGCGGTTCCGCGGCCTAAGCTTGCTTATGCCGCGGTTCCGCGGTAAGATGGTGGAGTTAGGGCTCTGGAATTCTGTTGTGTGCTGCCTTGGCTGTCCTCTTCTTTTCTGAGGCTCCTGAATCTTGATTTGCTTACTGGATCTGCTCCAGAATCTTTCAATAGACCGTCTTTTCCATCTTGTTCACCCGCGGTGTAGCCGCAAAGATATGGGTCTAACTTCCCACGTCTTTGGCACTGAACTCGAACTTCGTTTTATCCTGCACACTTGCACAAAAACTATTCAAAAATAACAAGATAATTTTTTTGCAATGTATTTTTTTTTGTTTTTCGGTTAGATTTATATTCACAAATTAACCCGAAATTACACAAAGAAATAAACTACCGTCTCCCAGGCAACGACGCCATTTGATTGGTGGAGTTTTTGTGTGCTTAGTTAATTACCGCAATCAAGACGGTTTCGCTTGTAGCTAGCCGGTTGAGTACGGGTCGTCCGCAGGGAGATGGGAATCTTTTTCTATGTGCTTAAACGAGTTAAGTCCAAATGTTCAGATTTGTTTTGAGATTAACTATGTGCTAAAATGATATGTAAAGAGAGCTTGTTAGGGTTACGATTAGGATAGTTTGAGTTAGGAGTTGCTCGCTTCTTTCGTTGCCATTCTTAATATCGGTGTTACGGTAATCGGCAACAACGGGGATTAGCACGACTAGGAAGGAACTTGCGAGTATAAGCTAGGCTTTCCAACGCTTAAGTTCTTCCTTTTGGTGCTTGTCCATCCGTTCTTAGCTCTTAGCCTTAACCTCCGGTTAATTCAACCACAACCGGTCTCACTAAGGAATCACCGCTATCATGTAGGATAGGGTGCCGTAGGGAGCGGATTGTGGTTCAATTAACGGGAGTCCGAATTAAGATGTTGGGCAAGAAAAGAGTGAGAGAGATTTCCTTCTCTCAAACTTTCCTTATCCCACCCTAACAAATTAAGAAAACTACTCACCCATTACAAGAAAAAGGAAAATAAAACAAAGGAGAAAGATAGAAAGAAAGAGGTTAGAAGATTACAACTAGCTATTTGCTACCTCACCTCGGTAAGGATCAAGCGTAAGCATCATTGTTGTTTAAGGATAAAGAAAAAGAGAACAAGAAAGAAACAAACAACAAATAACAACAACTAGATTAGCAAAAAAAAATACAAGCAATTATAATTAATAATAAGACAGGTATGGTAACCAAAAGAACTCTTTATTCATCCTTCACTCACAAAAGCTCACTACAAGGTTTTAATGGAGAAGAGATGAGAAGAGGAAGAAGAACAACAACATGTATTCTAAAACCTAAATACAAGAATAAGCACCCTCGGCTTTGGCAAGTTTTGGACTATTTATAGGCAGGAAAATGGAAACCTAGGGAAACAATCTGCCTCCATATAGAATGACCTAAATACCCCCAAAATATTACATTCTGAAGAGGCCGTACGGCCGCGGTTCCGTGGCCTAAGCTTGCTTATGCCACGGAACCGCGGCCCTTTAGGAGGCTTAGGTCATGAAAATCTGTGGTTTTCCCTGGATTGTGGTCCTCTTCAGTGTGGTATAGTACTTTTCTCATAAGCTCTTCACGATTTTTCCAGAATTTCTGTTGATCAAAAGGTGATGTGATGTGGATCTTTTGCCATGATTTTTCTTGAGCTCCGCGTAGATATGTTGGATCTTGTGTTGACTTTGAGCTTTGTGCATGAAAATGATATCGATTTGCCATTTTGTCCCTTAAACTGGTGTGCGGCAACATACGGATAGAGAGCGGAGACCCGTGTTTTATCTGTGGTTGGCAGTAATCCGGATTTTGTCATGCTTTTCCATGAATTTCACTGTTTAGAGATGAGAACCTGTATCCTGCAATTTACTACCAAACATGGCTCAAGAGTACCTACCGATAAGCAATGTGATAAAAATTAGGCGGTATAAAAATGCAAAAATCTGATATGAACATTGGGTTAGAGAACACTCTTGAGATTTGGTCGATACTCACATCTTGAACTCACGTTATTTACTTTTACTCTTTTAAAGACCTTTTAGGAAACTTACATTCACTTCATGTTAACTATACCTACACCCCACGACCATGTTATACTTGTTTACCATGCTGATATAATTGACATACACATTACCATGCACCCAAATCTACCAGTTTAGATATTCATGATTTACATCCATGCAATACCCTATATCACATTACACCTTGCATTATATTTACATACATCACGCCATCCTTTTAGGGACTTACCGAGCGTTAGTTCGCTGACGGGCATTCCACTCATCTTTCTTTCTTTCTTGGAATATTCATCAGGTGGCATTGAGACAGAGGAGATAGAAGCATTCGAAGAGGAGTACAACTAGTTCGCATCACAACCGAATGTCTAGTTTCATTCTGCTTTTCATTTCATTTCAGGTTATTTATGAATGCCTTCTTATTAAGGCTTATCATGTTATCGTATCTTGATTCAGATATTTTATCAATTGTGAATCTTGAATGTAATAAATCAAAATTGGATTTCATTTTTTTTATTTATTCTTGTTACTTTATCTTTCTTATAAACGCTTAGTGTATTTATTTCGAGAAATGATCTTCTCGGAATAAATACGTCGCGGGCCTCGTCAGGTACCCGCTTCCGTCATTTGGGAAGTGGGGTATGACATGCTTGATTTGCTGGAGGTTCTTATTGATGAGGCTCCATCAAAGTAGAGCTCCCAGCATGGCTCGTTATTGAAAGGTTAGCCTAGCACCTCATGAAGGGTTTGGAAGCATCACATGAACCAAAGGAGGTGTCTTTAGGGTGCTAAGTTAACAAACATCGGATCGATCCTAGAAAAATTAGGGTTTCTAAAAATTTCACATCAACATATGAAAGAATAGATGGGGTTTAAAGAGTACAACCTTTGTAGCTCCCTACGCTAGACTCCTCGGCTACTTGGGGTTTGAAAAAGCTCCGCTTGAACTCCTCGAGGTCACCGATGATCCACCCGGAGTCCGCTTTGTCCAAGCTTGCAACTTTATCCGATCAAGTGAACGAAATCAAGCTAACACTCCAAACAAGTGGGCTAGACTTGTGTAGAATGATGTTGTGGTTCTCTTTCTCACTTCAAAATCCTAACTTTATGAGTAATATGCTCACTTGAAAAATCTAGAGAGCAATATGAGAGAGGAAGAAGAAGATGATGGCTATATCTTTTTCAAGAGTGAAAAGAATAACTCTTGTCCATGGAAAAAGAAAATATATCAATATATATTTTCTTGTTCTCATCTCAAACCATGGTTTAAACATTATTGAACTTGAGTTAAAACCCAAAAGGAAAAGTAATCCAAGGTTAAATGGTGGGTGAGCATGGTTAGGTCAAGAAGAGTGTAGAAAGCTTCCATGAATTATCCTTTCCTTTTCTTTTGTTTTAAATCAAATTCAATAATAATATATATAAATAAAACCATGGTGTGAGTCTTATATTGCCACCATTTTCTTTGTATAAGAAACCATGATAGATGATGCATGTATGTATGCATGTATACACATCCATGTGTGCATGAAACTAGAAAGGAAGAAAAACATACATGCATGCATACATCCATCCAACACAAGAAAGGATTTCTAGTGAGAAACTAATGGTTAAATGATAAATCAACACTTGATTTATCAATCATGCCATATCACATACGACCCTAACCAAAAGCAAGCCGCCCGATCAATATACGGTATCCTATACACGCATTTTAATCGGGTCCATACGCAAATCGCATACGCGCACCACAACGTTTCGCCTGGACTAGGTAACTCCATTGTGGGACTCTGAGACTCGTCAATACGCCGGCAGTGGGTGATGATCATATCAAGCACCCCCAAGCCGCAAGCGGTCAGCTAAACGTAACGGCCACCCGGGTATTGAACGATCAGAAGAGAACAAGCGAACCTGCTTCAACTCCCGTCGAGCCAACCGGTAACACTTCCCGTGCAGTCCGGTCTCCTCGTCTGATATGTCGCATATCAAGTCTAGGGGTGGTAAACGTCAGACCCCAATAATCGATAAGTCGTGCCGATGTGAGGCTCATAACGGGTCGAGAAACTACTGGTAACACTTACCAGCAAATCTCTGAATCAGCCCTGGCCAGGGACTTCCCTGTTACGGCCAATCGAGCACAGAGCAACATCAACCCCCAATACTGGGAGAGACGAAACCCCTCCTATCGCTCATTGCCTCCATGTGACTCGGGACTGTACCCAAAAACCACCGTTTTGCACGCCCTCATGGACGTGGTAAGGTGGAGATCAAAGCACAGTGGGAATCACACAAGACTCTATGACGATCTCGGGTCTACAGACTAACCTGCATAAGTGTCACCTGAGAACTGCCATCTGACGTGAGGTATAATACCATCTGGGAGTTCTCGGCGAGTCCGTCCAGTGTACCCAGTCTCCACTGAGCACCCGTATACCATCTCTGATGTCAAACACCAATGGATATGGGATCATCCATCGCCCATCTCATGGGTCGAGAAGCGTATACGCTAGTCTACACTGGTATATCGATGCCCCGTCTCGATACACCTACGACTAGGGATCTTGAAGGATGTACTTATGGACTACCATGTCCCCACTAGTATGATCTGCATCATAGTCCAGGTAGTCAAGTACACATCCTAAGGGCTTTACCAACATGTAACTATAAGACAGTATAAAGAGACTAGTATACATGTTAAGATAAAGAGCAACCAGATAGCATACTATCATATCGAGCAAGAAAGTCATCTCTATATATGTCCAAGCATCCAATATAATATACATCATCTGTACAATACTGGCCTCTAGGGCATACATACAACCAACAATCTCCCACTTGCACTAGGGCCAGCTGCTGTAGTATCGCATACCGAGCATCCCGAAGAGTCTCTCAAACTGTATCTGGGGAATGGCCTTCGTGAGTGGATCCGCTGTGTTGTTCTTCGTGTCAACCCTCCTAACCTAGATCTCCCGGCAATCAACTATCTCCCGGATCAGGTGATACCGCCTCAGAATATGCCTGGATCGCTGATGGGACCTGGTTTCCTTGGCCAAACCCACCGCTCCATTGTTATCGCAATACAAAGGTATTGGATGCTCAATGGATGGAACCACTCCAAGTTCAGTAATGAACTTCTTGATCCAGACAGCCTCTTTGGCAGCATCGTTGGCAGCGATGTATTCAGCCTCCATCGTCGAGTCTGCCACGGTTTCCTGCTTGGAACTCTTCCAGCTAACCGCCCCTCCGTAAAGGGTAAAGACAAATCCCGACTGCGACTTAGAGTCGTCCTTATCACTCTGGAAGCTCGAATCGGTAAAGGACTCCACTTGGAGTTCTCCATTACCGTACACCAAGAGCATCTCTTTAGTCCATCGTAAGTACTTGAGAATGCTCTTCATAGCTGTCCAGTGACTCTTTCCAGGATCAGCTTGATACCTGCTCACTACACTTAGTGAGTATGCTATATCGGGTCTGGTACATAGCATCGCGTACATGATAGAGCCTACAGCTGAAGCATAGGGTATCCCTTGCATGCGAGCTCTCTCTAAATCAGTCTTAGGAGACATCTCTTTGGAGAGAGTGACTCTAGAGATCGTGGGTAAATTCCCACGCTTGGATTCTTCCATACTAAACCTCTTTAGTATGGTGTCAATGTACCTGGATTGGGACAATCCCAATATCCGTTTGGATCTATCTCTATAGATCCTAATTCCCAATATGCAGGAGGCATCACAAAGATCTTTTATTGAGAATCTTTATGATAAGAAGAGCTTGACCAATTGCAGCATAGGAATGTCATTTCCTATCAAGAGCATGTCGTCCACGTACAATACGAGGAAGACAACCTTACTTTCTGCCACCTTTTTGCAGATACAAGGTTCATTTACATTTTTGACGAAATCAAACTCTTTGATAACGACGTCAAAGCAGATGTTCCAGCTCCGCGATGCTTGCTTTAACCCATAAATGGATTTAAGCAGCTTGCACACCTTCTCGCTGCTCCCACTATCTACGAAGCCCTCTGGCTGAGTCATGTACACACACTCTTCTAAATCACCGTTTAGAAAGGCGGTCTTAACATCCATTTGCCAGATTTCGTAATCATGATATGCAGCGATGGCAAGCATGATCCGGATGGATTTAAGCATAGCCACTGGAGAAAAGGTTTCGTCATAGTCCACACCTGGTCTTTGACGAAAACCCTTTGCTATAAGTCTAGCTTTGAAAGTCTCCACTTTCCCATCTACACCAAGTTTTTTCTTGAAGATCCACTTGCTCCCAATGGGTTTTACCCCTTCAGGAGCATTTTCCAAAGTCCATACTTTGTTGGTGTACATGGATTCCATCTCGGACCGCATTGCATCCAGCCATCTCACTGAGTCCCCACTCGTGATGGCCTGCTCGAAGCTAGTTGGGTCATCATCCTCCATGATGCAATCCTCGCTCCCACCGTCCATGAGAAAACCGTAGTATCTCTCAGGTTGGCGAGGAACCCTACTAGATCGGCGGAGAGGCTGAGGTTCGTTTGGAGCTACTGAATTCTCAGGTTCCACTAAATCTTCAGTTTGAGTTTGTGTTTCTGGAACCACTTCCAGCTCTACCACTTTGCCACTAATTTCTTTTGCAAGAAATTCCTTTTCCAAAAAGGTGGCATATTGAGAAACAAACACTTTTTGTTCTTCAGCGTGGTAGAAAAAATATCCTTGGGAATTCTTAGGATATCCCACAAACTTGCAAAGAACTGACCGTGCCTCGAGTTTGTCTGGATTTTGCCTTTTGACATAGGTCGGACAACCCCATATCTTAACTCGTTTAAAATATGGTCTCTTCCCACTCTATATCTCATATGGTGTGGTAGGTACAGATTTAGATGGAACTTGATTCAATAGGTATGCTGCTGTTTCCAGTGCATATCCCCAGAAGGAAATAGGTAACTCAGCTGTGCTCATCATAGAGCGCACCATATCTAATAGGTGTGGTTCCTCCGTTCTGATACACCGTTGTGCTTTGGTGTATATGGAGGAGTCAGCTGAGAGAGAATCCCATTCTCTTTTAGGAAGTCCAGGAATTCATTGCTCAAGTATTCACTTCCTCGATCAGATCGAAGGACTTTAATACTTTTTCCGGTTTGGTTCTCGACTTCTTGTTTATATTCTCTAAATTTCTCAAAAGCTTCTGATTTGTGTTTTATCAGGAACACATATCCGAATCTAGAGAGATCGTCAGTGAATGTAATGAAGTACGAAGAACCATCCCTGGCATGTGTAGACATGGGACCGCATACATCACTATGTATCAGTCCCAAGAGTTCGGTAACTCTTTCTCCGTGTCCCGTAAACGGAGTTTTGGTCATTTTGCCTTCGAGACATGACTGGCAAGTGTCATAAGATGAAAATTCGAACGGTTTCAAGTATCCATCCTTATGCAACTTAGCTAGCCGTGTCGCATTTATATGACCGAGTCTACAATACCACAAGAAGGATTCGTTCAGTTCTGAACTCTTCCTCTTGTGTGTATTTGTTATGCTCAGAACTGTTGATTGATTTAGAACATAAATGCCATTGCATAACGTGCCTGATCCAACCAACTTTTGGTTACGGAAAATGTTCATAACATTATCCTGTAATACAAAATTATATCCCTCTTTACTCAACAAAGAAACCGATATAATGTTGCATATCAGGTTCGGCATGTAATAGCATTCGTTCAGAATTAATGTATTACCAGTCGGTAATGCAAGGTGATATTCCCCGACAGTCTTAGCTGCAACAATTGCTCCATTTCCAACTCTTATGTCTTTATCACCTTCTCCAAGTTCTCTACCTTTTCTAAGCCCATGTAACTGATTACATATATGGGATCCTGACCTGGTATCTAATACCCAGGACGTAGGGCAAATGGAGAAACAGTTCTCTGTAACGAACACACCCGAAGAAAATGCATCAACATGTACTTTCTTCATTCGGGTGGCATGGGAATCCTGGTATTCCCTTATGTCCTGTTCAGTCCTATAACTCTTATAAGAAAGAACGGAACCAACGTTCCCCAGCACAGTATAACATGCGGGTTCGGTCAATACATCCATATTATTATCTTGATTAAGGCATGCCATGGTCGCTACCTGGAGACAGAGAGAAGAAAACACTTTAGCGTATGCTCTTGCAAGATTAGATTGGTTATTATCATATCTAATCAGGATGGCTCCCACTGGTTTTTATCAAATCTTCCTTCAAACCCTAAAAGGAAAGACTAGCCGGGATAAATTACACCCTACAACTTCGCCGATCTTTCAGCCAGGCCAGTGTCGGTACTTTGAGGGAGGTTCCCCGTGCTTTCGCACGGACCTAATTAAAGTAAACCTCGTTTTTCCATAGGCATAACCCCGTTGACACCTTTCTAGACACCTACTTGATCGGCTAATTGTAATGTGTAAAACTCTCCCAGGAGTAACTCTTACTCGCAGTGGGTATCGGGATCCAACTATCTCATAGAAGCTATGCAATCTCATTGCAAATTTCAACACTTGAAATTCCCGATAATATTTTTCCCCTAGCAGCTATATGACCTTAACATAGTCAACAAATCATAAGTGCTAGTCAAGTTCAACCCGTCATTTCCCAATTGAATTAAACCCACCCGCACGACCCTTAACATAGTCAACAAAGTCGCACAACTACCATAATCCAATCGCATCATATGCATATACAGATAAGCACTAATCAGCTACCGCACACTACTTCTTAACATAGTCAACAAACGTAGCACGAATACTAACTAATACTTATCTGAAATGACGGAGGGCTACGAAAGGTTTTTCTGAAAACCTGTTGCGTAATGAACTTGATATCATTGTAGAATCGAATGAAGTTTTGAAATGGAGTGATTTTGAGGCTTTTCTAGTTTTGCTAAAGGGGTCACTTCCGGTGAAGGGATCGTCGGCCCTTTCCTCGTTGAATGAGGTGCGGGATATATCATATATATCACTGTGCAAAGTAAAACTCCAAAAGCCGTCAAAAGTCAAACCGAGTATTGTAGCATCTGCCAATTTCGCTAAAGAGGTCACTCCCGGTGAAGGGATCTCGGCTTTTTCCTCATCGAATAAGGTGCAGGGTATATCATATATACCGCTATGCAAAGCAAAACTGTAGCTACCCTTTTTATTTAAAATTTGATTCTACAACAACTTTTAGGTTTCTTTTCTATCATTAATCACATTAATGAATTCTCATCATTTAAGTTACCTAAACATCATAGATAAATACGACATACACTTATGCCATCCGCATTCGCCTCGATGTCCCCTCGTGCACCGTTAGGTTAGGTAACTAACGACAGAGCAGGGCAGGGCTAGTGCGGGTGTAAAACATAAGTAACGTCCATATAATATATCATATATACTATATACTGTATCCATCAGAACATATTAAATGATCACATCACAGATATCGCAGCAGAAACTTAGATATAATGTGGGATATACTACGACATCCGTATTTAGTATTTAACCAAAATAGAAAATACAGATTCCACAGTCGCGATGAATAGCCAAGCCCACACCCTGGACCCCTACGAGAGCGGCAAGCGACCCTACCAATTCTGGATTTTTGGAGACCCGGTCTCGACTCCTCGAGATGGCCTCCCACTGAACCCCAGAACCCGGTCACCCATGCTCCCCTCCTTGGGTCCATCCTAATGCGGAAAAGTAAATAATATACAACACTGGTGGCATCAACCTCAACCTGGAAGTGCCCCAAATAAAAGAATATTACATTACATTTGAATTTACATGAATAAAAATATAAAACTCTCATCTCACATAAAATCCCCCGGCTATTCAATCGCGACAATCCTGCACATCATATCTCAGCAACACATAATATCTAATATCATCAACGTAAGTAAGTATGCATACCCCAATTGTCGTTGATGTATAGTAACGAAACCGGCGATATCGACATACTACACTTACGGTCACAGAAAAGAAAGTATAAAACTGCAATATATGGAATCCACATTCCCTTTAGACATCATAAATGCGAAATATCACATACCTCGTATTTCATGTCTTATATTATGAATTCCACACATTGCATCTCATTCCAGATAATTAGAAAGTATTAAAGTTTTCGAACGAACGATCAAATACCCAAGATTCACTAAAGCTCAACACTTGAGCGGAGTTCAAAAACCAAAGTGTGACACAGTAGTAGCAGTCCAGCCGTAGAAGGGTCAAGCCAACGCCTCACATGTGGCACGCCGTACTGCCCCAAACCCTAAGGTTCAAAGGGCAGTTCAAGACGGTCACATAATCGAGTTAAGGTTTGTTGTCTTCTAGAGGGACCACCACAAAACTTGCACGTATCTCTAAAATATTTAAACCCCGTGAAAAGTGAGCAAATGATACTCGTTCAAACACTTCAATACTTTCTAATTTATCCGGAAAAGCCACGAAATGAAAATTCCGATCGAATCGACGAGTCCAAAACCAACTCCAGAACAAACAGTACCAAATTCAGATTAAAAATATCCTAAAAAATATACAAGTATAACTAAGAATTACTGTACAAAAATTACTCAGTGATTGATGTAAATGGCCGCGGAACCGCGGCCCAAGCAAGCTTAGGCCGCGTTTCCGCGGCAGTATGGACTGTTCACTTCGTCGAATTTTACAGTAATTCTTATATTTACCTGCTTAATTTTTTACATATTTTTAATTCTGAAAAACAGCAGTTTTGAAAAAATGACCAGAGAGCGCCCAAAAATCCATATTTTCGGTTCGATCGAAGTTTTAACTTCGTAAAGGTGTCGCCTAATGTTCTAGGTCGGCTCTGATACCAATGAAAGGTTAGCCTAGCACCTCATGAAGGGTTTGGAAACATCACATGAACCAAAGGAGGTGTCTTTAGGGTGCTAAGTTAACAAACATCGGATCGATCCTAGAAAAATTAGGGTTTCTAAAAATTTCACATCAACATATGAAAGAATAGATGGGGTTTAGAGAGTACAACCTTTGTAGCTCCTTACGCTAGACTCCTCGGCTACTTGGGGTTTGAAAAAGCTCTGCTTGAACTCCTCGAGGTCACCGATGATCCACCCGGAGTCCGCTTTGTCCAAGCTTGCAACTTTATCCGATCAAGTGAACGAAATCAAGCTAACACTCCAAACAAGTGGGCTAGACTTGTGTAGAATGATATTGTGGTTCTCTTTCTCACTTCAAAATCCTAACTTTATGAATAATATGCTCACTTGAAAAATCTAGAGAGCAATATGAGAGAGGAAGAAGAAGATGATGGCTATATCTTTTTCAAGAGTGAAAAGAATAACTCTTGTCCATGGAAAAAGAAAATATATCAATATATATTTTCTTGTTCTCATCTCAAACCATGGTTTAAACATTATTGAACTTGAGTTAAAACCCAAAAGGAAAAGTAATCCAAGTTTAAATGGTGGGTGAGCATGGTTAGGTCAAGAAGAGTGTAGAAAGCTTCCATGAATTATCCTTTCCTTTTCTTTTGTTTTAAATCAAATTCAATAATAATATATATAAATAAAATCATAGTGTGAGTCTTATATTGCCACCATTTTCTTTATATAAGCAACCATGATAGATGATGTATGTATGTATGTATGTATGTATGTATATATACACATCCATATGTGCATGAAACTAGAAAGGAAGAAAAACATACATGCATGCATACATCCATCCAACACAAGAAAAGATTTCTAGTGAGAAACTAATGGTTAAATCATAAATCAATACTTGATTTATCAATCCGGCCATATCACATACGATCCTAACCAAAAACAAGCCGCCCGATCAATATATGGTATCCCATACACGCATTTTAATCGGGTCCATGCGCATATCGTATACGCGCACCACAACGTTTCTCCTGGACTAGGTAACTCCATTGTGGGACTCTGAGACTCGTCAATACGCCGGCAGTGGGTGACGATCATATCAAGCACCCCCAAGCCGCAAGCGGTCAGCTAAACGTAACGGCCGCCCGGGTATTGAACGATCAGAAGAGAACAAGCGAACCTGCTTCAACTCCCGTCGAGCCAACCGGTAACACTTCCCGTGCAGTCCGGTCTCCTCGTCTGATATGTCGCATATCAAGTCTAGGGGTGGTAAACGTCAGACCCCAATAACCGATAAGTCATGCCGATGTGAGGCTCATAACAGGTCGAGAAACTACTGGTAACACTTACCAGCAAATCTCTGAATCAGCCCTGGCCAGGGACTTCCCTGTTACGGCCAATCGAGCACAGCGCAACATCAACCCCCAATACCGGGAAAGACGAAACCCCTCCTATCGCTCATTGCCTCCATGTGACTCGGGACTGTACCTAAAAACCACCGTTTTGCACGCCCTCATGGACGTGGTAAGGTGGAGATCAAAGCACAGTGGGAATCACACAAGACTCTATGACGATCTCGGGTCTACAGACTAACCTGCACAAGTGTCACCTGAGAACTGCCATCTAACATGAGGTATAATACCATCTGGGAGTTCTCAGCGAGTCCGTCCAGTGTACCCAGTCTCCACTGAGCACCCGTATACCATCTCTGATGTCAAACACCAATGGATATGGGATCATCCATCACCCATCTAATGGGTCGAGAAGCGTATACGTTAGTCTACACTAGTATATCGATGCCCCGTCTCGATACACCTACGACTAGGGACCTTGAAGGATGTACTTATGGACTACCATGTCCCCACTAGTATGATCTGCATCATAGTCCAGGTAGTCAAGTACACATCCTAAGGGCTTTACCAACATGTAACTATAAGACAGTATAAAGAGACTAGTATACATGTTAAGATAAAGAGCAACCAGATAGCATACTATCATATCGAGCAAGAAAGTCATCTCTATATATGTCCAAGCATCCAATATAATATACATCATCTGTACAATACTGGCCTCTAGGGCATACATACAACTAACAATTATTCTCAAGGTGCAACGCTTGTTCTTCGGTTAAGTTGTAATTTAGCGGTGACCCTTCTGGCATGGGATGAGCAGGGAGGAAGTCGGTAAGTGCTTTCCCTTTTACTGTTTTCTGAGGAGTGTAGATTATGTCAAACTCAACCAACATGATAGCCCATCTTGCCATTCTGCCGGCAAGGCATGTTTTGGTTACTAAGTGTTTGAGTGGGTCGACTTTGGAGATCAGCATAATCCGATGAGCGAGCAGATAGTGCCTTAGCTTGTTCACAGCGAAGATCAAGGCCAGACATTGCTTTTCGATCGGTGAATAGTTATGTTCTGCCTTGACTAATTTTCGACTAAGGTGGTAGACATCATTTTCTTTCCCCTCCTCGTTATTCTGGGCAAGGAGTGACTCATCTAGCGCTGCAGCATAGAGAATCAACAGTTTATTTGGAATAAGAGCAGCAAGTACTGGAGGCTACAGCAGATACTGTTTGATACTTTCGAACGCCTACTGATATTCGGCGTCCCAGACAAAAGGAGTTCCTCTCTTTATGAGCATTAAGAAGGGCCTACATCTTCCCGATAAATTCGAGATGAACCTTCGTATGTAAGCAAGCTTGTCTTGAAAGGATTTAAGCTGCATCAGATTCTTCGGAGGAGGCATCTCCATGATAACCTTTATATTTCGATCTCTCGTTGTAGAACTATGAAGCCCAAGAATTTTCTCAATAACACGCCAAAAGCACACTTTAGAGGATTCATTTTCACATCGTGTTCCCTTAGTCTGGTGAAAACGGTTTTAAGGTCTTTAATATGATTGGCCTTGGTTTTAGTCTTGATGACCAAATCATCCACATAATATTCGACGACTTTTTGGATTAAGTCGTCAAAAATCTTGGTCATTGCTCTTTGATATGTGGCGCCTGCATCCTTCAGTCCCAACAGCATCACTTTGTAACAGTATATACGTATCGGGGTTCGAAATGTTGTATGCTTCTCATCCTCATACGACATTTTTATCTGATTGTACCCAGACGAAACATCCATAAAAGTGAACAGCTCGTAATTTGAGGTGTCATAGACTATTATTTCCATATCCGGAAGCGGGAAATCTTCTTTAGAGCATTCCTTGTTAAGGTCCCTGAAATCGACACAAACCCGGATCTGCCCATTTTTCTTCTTTACTGGGATGATGCATGCTATCCAGTTCGTGTATTTCTCTTCTCTAATGAAGTCGGCATCAATGAGTTTCTTGGTTTCCTCAATGAGCCTTTCCTCCAACTCCCTTCTCATTCTTCGAGGAGCTTATTTGACTGGCTTGGCATCAGGAGAAATAGCAAACATATGGATGGCCACTTCGGGGGAGAGGCCAGGCATTTCTCTATACGTCCATGCGAAACAATCGATGAACTCGTGCAGCAAGGCGATTATCTGCTCTTTCATTTCCTCTGACAAGAGAGAGCTGATGTAGGTCCGCCTTGGATAATCGGGCATCCCCAAATCAATCTCGGTTAGCTCTTTGAATGTTGCATGTCCGCCATCTTCGAGTGCTCGAGGGGCTTCTTCTGGCTCGGCTAGCTCGCCGTAATCATTAGACTCTTCGCTGGCTTCGCTAACGTGGATCATGTAGCATGATCCAGCATTGGGTTGCATATAACCTAGGCCCTATCTATCTGGGACTCGCCTCTCGATGAGCGATCAGACCTGAAGCAGGTGCCATAGCATCTCATAAAACTTTGCTTCAGAATTTATTTGGTATATCCGACATCCGCACCTTTTAAAATATTCCCGCATCCCGGGTGCATAATATCTTGGGTATAAGACGGCTCTTATGCCTCTCTCATAAGCAAGGCGCGTTGCGAACAAATCGTCCGGGTGCTTGACAGGGTTTGACCTATAAAACAGGATGCCCTTCCGTCCGCTATTTCTTCCAGGGACGTAGAAGGTTGTCAGTTGGTCTACGGTGGAGACCGGCAACACGTCGAGCTCCTTACACATCTATTCCAGAACCTTAGTGATGGCCAGGGATTCCTCTATGACTTCAAAGGTCTCTCTCAGCTTTGCTTTTTACGTGATAGTCCGGCCTGTACAACTGTTGCAAAACGAGTCCTCCTCTGACTCTTCGGTATCGCTGCTGAGATGAGGGAGAATTTTGCTGCCGGATGGGCCCTCAATATCATACTCATCTGTATCGCTACCGAAATAAGGGCGATTTTTATGGAAGGATGGACTTCCAGTATCTGATTCATCAGTGTCACTGAAATGTGGGCGCACTTAGGGAATTTTACTTTTAAGGGTGATGACCGGCTTAGATTAGGTTTTGAGACTCTAAGCTTCTTGTTTTTAGTTGACCGCGGCTCATGTTTGGTTTTGAGACTCTGGGCCCTCTTGTCTCTAGTCGACTACGGTTCAGCATTCTGGGGTTTTATAAGATGCCGAGAATCTTCATATCAGACTTCATGTACGCCAAACAACTGTATATCTCCATCAATACGTCTTTCTTCGTCATTTTTGGTATACTTCATGCATTGATAGAGTGTTGACGGAACGATGCCATAATCGTGAAGCCATGGTCATCCCAGAAGAATCTTATAGGATGTGTCGGCATCGATCATGTATATCTTAGCTTCAGTTTGCAGGGCCCCAAACCTGATTGGCAAAGCTACGGATCCCAGAACTTGCTGGCAGTTTTGATTGAAGTCCTAAATGACAATCCTCTCTGTTAACAGGTGTCGGACGTCCATTGATAAACTTTTTAGAGTCTGCAAGTTCATGATATTCACCGAGGACCCCAGATCAATCAATAAGTAATTAATCCAATCTCCGTCGCTGTACCCTGTTACGTAAAGCGTCCGGTTATGTTTAGTTGTCCATAGTAGCAGGTCTTCATCTTCAAATACGACCGCAGCTGTGTGCAGAGTGTACTGGGCATCTTCCATATTGATCTCCACGAAGCGTGCCTGGTACCGCTCGAGGTTTTGCAGAGCATAGATAAGGACATCAGCTCCTTGGAAAAAATCAGAGTATCATAAATGCTTAAGAGGGATGGAAGCTTCCGAAGGTGAGCCAAGACGTTATAGTCTACCGAGAAAGAGCTGAGTCTCTGTGAGTCGGATGTCTGTCGACTTTTTCATTCGCCACCTATTTTTCCTTCTCCTTTGGGGTCGTTATCTTGTTTTGACGTTAGAGACTTACCGCTTCTGACCTGAATTTGGTTGGCTTTTATGACGAGCCCATCATCGTCTTTGGGAAAATAGAGCTCCTCCTCAGAGTTGCAGCCAAGATAGATGGTGTAGTAAGTCACAGTAGGGACCCCATCATCAGCACCCTCTTTCAACCCTTCCCAAATTTCTGTGGCTTTTATAAGGAAGAACTCCTTCAGTTGGATAAGAGTTCTTTCTTTTTGTACATTGTATTCGTGAGAATCGACATATTTGAATGGCCACTCTTCTCGCAGACTCTTCTTCGTATCGAGCCGCGTCTTTCTTTTTCTTCTTTCTAAGTTTCTTGGACTTCGAATCTGCCCGTCTCGAATTGGTGGACGAGAAGTAGGCTCTTTTTGCCCTTCCCACCCGACTCTGAGTTATTTCTGAAGCAGTTTTAGCCTCTTCTCAGTCTTCTTAGATATGTATACATCCTTCTGGGGTTGCGACACGTTGTCTTCATTTCCTGGGGCAGACGATTTAGCGACATGCCTCTAAAGGGCTTCAGTTTCTGTCTATACAAAGTTGACGGTTGCGGCTTGATCAATTGTCAAAACACCAAGGGATAATAAGATTTCTCCCGCCTTATACTGTTTCTCGACCCAAACTTTGAATATGTAGCAATCCTCGATGACGTGACCCAGTATTCTATCGTATGGGCAATACAGAGGGTTGTCAGTCATGCTTGCTTTATGCGGCCTCTTTGGGTTCAGAAGTTATAAACCATTTCTTAAGACGTCTCTGAATATCTTTCTGACCTTGTCCCTTCTGAAAGAGTAGATCTTGCTTTTCTCTCCTCCAGAGTCGGTCCTTCTCCTTCCAGTACTGGCTTTTGCGATCGGTTGGTTTTTTGTCCGCTCGTCCTACTCTTGTCTTCATTGTCATACGCATTGAAGGTGTTGATATTGATGGAGCACCCACCTTTACGATGGTCGTCCTTTCGGCCCTTTCAAGGTTTGTCATTTAGGGAGTGCAGGGTAGACTCTTACTTCGAACGCTCCATCATCTATACCTCCTTGGTCTGCTCCTAGAATGTTATGAGGCCCGCTGTATATAAGAATGGGACCATCCAATTACTGAGGTTCCCAATGAGGAGGCTGACAGATTGGTCCTGTTCTAACGGAGGCTCGCACATGACGGAGAGATTACGCTATCGAGTAATGAAGTCCGTGTTGCTTTCATTCTTCCCCGGTTTGGTCCTTACAAAGTAAGCAATAGAGATTTTGTCGCTAACACTCATAAATCTTTGCCGAAACAGAGACTCCATCTAGGCAAAAGTAGTGACGGAACCGTCTGGTATGTTCGCGTACGAGTCGAAAGCGACACCAATTAGGCTTTTGAAAAATTGACGGAGAAGAAGCACATCGTTGCCCCCTGTATTCCCACATGCTACTTTAAAGTGGGCAACATGCAGATTCACATTTCCCGTCTCGTTGAATCTCCCGAATTTAGGGATGACGTAACCGCTAGGAAACTCGATCAAGTCGTACTGTACGGGATATTGCCTCCCACTGCTGCCCACTTCTTTCTGAGCCTCAACTTCGGCCACCAATATTTCAACTTTTTTGGTGACCAAATCCATTATTCGATCATGCGTCAGCGGAATGGCATCCTCTGGTGCCAAGGCATCCCCTGGAGCGGAATACGGTCGGCTTTCATGTAACTCGTCCATATTCTGACCTGAAGGGACATGCATCGGACGCTTCGGGTCGTTATCGCGCGGCTCATGAGTAGAGACTTGCGCTTGGTTGGAGAGCACCCGATTAACTTGAGCCATGAGCTGCATCATTACGTTCGTCAAGTCGTCAATTTTAGAGTATAGCTTGGTCATCTCCTTATCTTTACTCTGAAGTTGTTTTTGGAGCTTTTAGAGGAGCTCCTGTTCTGCAGTCCGGGAGTGGAAAGTCGGCTCTTCTTTGCTGTCCGAGCTTGATTCCACATGGAATGAGGGGTCCTTCTGCCTATCGTCCTCATCGAGAGGGTTTTCATCATCCTGCCGAGGAGGCTGATCTTGGGAAGCGGCAGCCACATTCAACTCAGATTAGGTTTAGGATGTGGTGGCCACATCCTTACTTTTGCTGTAAAAGTTGTCACTGGAGCACGTACCCGCCATGTAAACCATGTGGATAACATAGCTGGCCACTTTTTTACTACTGGAGGCTAGTTTTGCAGACCGCTGTTATGGCCCTTCCGCTTCGGGAAAAGACAATCGACTAAAAACGGTTTTCCTGACACGATTATCGAGTGGCGCTGGCGCTTCTTTTTGGGCCTTTCCCCACTGCTTTCGTGTGGCACGGAGTGCCTGGTAAACGCTTGAAGAGACGATGTTAGGTTTTTACGTTGGGATTTGGACACGTCCCTTTGCAGCACTGTACGAATTGCCGTCCTTTTGATCTTCGCAGTCAAAGAGTCTCTTGACCCATTTCAGAGGTTCAAAAAAGTTACAAATTTTTATGTCCGAGACGGCCGTCTTTGCGGGATAACTTGGTTCTTGAAACTTCATAAAATCTAGCTTGGCCGAAGTCCACGCCCTTTTGTTGGCTCTATACTTGAACCGCTTATGCCTGAGCTTTTCTGTTTTGAGTGTCTGGCGAGCTTCTGCTCTTCGGGAAGCTGCCGTGGGTCGGCCAGGAGAAAGCCTTGAAAAGACATACGGTTGTGCATTTGTAAAAAGTATCGCTTGAGTATGCCAGCGACGTTTGGCGAATTCTTTCGTTCCGACGGCTTTGCCCCTGACTGAAGCCACGGAAAGCCGTTCTAACACTGACCCGCGCTTAAGCTGTGGTGCCCCTGAGATCACCACATTCGGCCTCCTGCCCTTCGAAGCTGGCTTATCTGATACCGAGGCCTAAGGAGCTGAGATGGCATTGGTCGGCATGAATAGAATAAAGCCGAATAATAGCTGTGGCTCCTTCTACTATCGTCTGAGACTGGCCAGGAGGATCGTCTTGGCGTCCATCTTCATTGTGTAGGAAATGGGAGCTGTATTGAGAGCTGAATTTGTCCTTGGAGAAATCTTTGTTGCGTTCGAAAATTGAGATCGAAAGTTGTTAATCTACGTAAAGGAATAGAATATCAGTACAAACAATCAATATATATTAATTGAGCTCGCATAAATACTTGACCCAAAATATGGGAGGAAAGAGAAGGTCGCACCGGGCGTGCCAAAACCTGTAGAGTATTTTTCGCCACCTTATTGAGATAGAAATGCGCGTCGCTTGTCACGCGCATTACAGATTCCATCTGCCTGGGATAGACCGGGGTTTATTGATTGAGAGGATCCAAATCTCCGTCAGCCGTGGACTAAGCTACCATTAATTATCTCTCGCTTTTGGAGCGAGAGAACCTCCGATTGACGGGTCAAACTAGTCATGTGAACTCAATGTATGGTGTCGGTGTTTGAATGTAATGCAGAAAAGTGTGTTCATTTTATTTTTTAATATTATTATTATTATTTTCATTTATTTACCCTATCCGTGACAAAAAATTCTTTTTTATTTCGAAGAAACATTTATTTATTTATTTAACTATTTATTTATTATATTTTTTATTATGTTGTTATTATTATTTTTATTATTGTTATTATTATTATTATTTTAGGTAAAGCACACGTGCGCACGACACGCGTCGGCGGGACCGCGCGTGGAGGGCGGGCATGGGGCACGCGCACGGCGAGCGCGCACAGGCGCGGCACGCGCGGCGGGCGCGAACAGGCGCTATATGTAGGCAGCACGCAGGCGGCAGCGCACAGCATGCACGGTCGCCGCGCATGCGCGCCGGCGCGAGCACAAGCGCAGATGCAGGGTCGGATAGCGTGGATTGGATTTGGAGTTAAACTCCCAAAATATTTTATTTTTGGAGTTAATCATCTAAAAAATTTATTTAGAATTAAACTCCCAAAAGATTTTATTTTGGAGTTTAACTCCTAAAAGGATTTTAAATGGAGTTAAACTCCAAGCGAGTTTTGATGGAGTTAATCTCACAAAACAATTTTATTTGGAGTTAGACTCCGAAAAGATTTTATTTTGGAGTTAGACTCACAAAACAATTTTATTTGGAGTTAGACTTCAAAAAGATTTTATTCGAAGTTAGACTTCCAAAAGATTTTATTTTGGAGTTAAACTGCTAAAAGAATTTTAAATGGAGTTATACTTCAAGAGAATTTTAATGGAGTTAAACTCCAAAAATAAATTTATTTAGAGTTAAACTCCCAAAAGATTTTATTTTGGAGTTAAACTCTTAAAACAATCTTATTTGGAGTTAAACTCTCAAAAAATCTTATTTTGGAGTTAAACTCCTAAAAAAATTATTTGAAAAGAAAACCAAAAAAAGGTCTCTTGAAGCTTCAAGACTCATATCTTGGGTGATAAGAAGGGACTCCTTTCTTCTCTTTGAGACTGGGATCCATCCCAAGATGAGGTTTTTTTTAGAGAAATGGGTCTTCTTCTTCCTCCTCTTTTTTTGGATCTTAGGAAAGGGTAGTGAGATTTAAAATCTGCCCTTTTAGGGATTTGATAGGATATTTAGACTTCCTTTCAAAGATTTTATGGTGGAAAACTATTTTCTTTTTACGAAAGCAAGAGTTAAAATCTTGATTAAATTCAAAAGAAAAAGAAAGAAGATGGAGGCCTTGAACCTTGAAGAAGAAGGAGGCACAAAACCCTAAATTGATATGGAAAGAATTTTGTTTATTATCACTCCTCATGATACCTTATATAGGCTTTACATTTTACATATGGCATTTTGGGCTTTTCAAAGTGGCATATGTGCCTTTCCCATACTGTGTGTTTTCTTTCTTTTGCACATAAACCATGTGCTTTTACATAATTTGGGTTTATTGCCTATTTTATTATATTTATTCATAGAAATTATATTAAGCCTATTTATACTTTAACAATTATTCCTTTGGCAAACGGGGGCGACCTCTTCATACTTGGGCTCGACTTGGGCATAGACCCACATGCTTGGACTTGGGTTTGGGTTTAAGCCCACGTAGCTTAGGATTGAATTTGACATTGACTTGGTCAACCGGGATGTAATTTTTGACCCCAACAATGTCATCATAGACACGTCAAAATAGTTAGACTATAGCTCATTTGGAAATCTTTTTAATGTATATCGATATGTGAAAATAGTATTCAGGTACTGTCCCATAGATCAATCATGTTCGGCTAATATATAGCATAATCTAAACAGCGCATCTCGACGGATCACACAAATATCAACATATGAGGGTCCAGCATCGACACTCCAAATCTCACGAGTGTCCATCATCAGCACTCAAACTCATCATCCACGGAGTGTCCATCACCGACACTTAAAATCATCATAAATCCCATGTCTAATATCGACACGTAAATCTAGATATCATAGGCACCGTCTCATCAGACCGGTCCTCTTCTGATATCACTAGCATCGGTCGGTATTTCTCAGATATCCGCCGCGCTCCAATACTCTCTCTCTCTCTCTGATATCGATCCACCTTGCTAGGCTCCCCATACCTCCCTAAGGATTTCCTGCCCCTCGATGTTGTACCGAGTCCACTATATATCCGTAATCGATTAATCCCTCTCTCGATTCGGATAATATCATACCGAGAAAACCAAGAAAACACATAGTGGACGCCAAATCATCATATCAAGGGAAAATCGGATTTAAAAAGATTCACAAGTTTTACAAATCCCACCACGGATTCTCAAATCCATGGAAAACAACAAGTTCCAAAGAACACATATATAATCTATCTCAAGTTCATAAAAACATAATGTATATATCATCTTTGCCACATTGGCAATGTCATATACGAATATCCATAACGATGGTATTCGTATATCCAAATCATTATAGATATCATCACATCTATCATGAAAATCCAGAAAACGAGTAAATATGGCAGTCCTACTGTGTTGTGTCAATACTAATGATCTGTAGTGTAGTATATACGCCTGTGCTTATGTCACATAGCAATCATTAATATTTATGCACTTGTTCTATCAAAGGTATTTATGCATCGCTATCACAATCATCAATAATGCGTCATGCATATACGTTAGTTGATGATTAATTACATGGATATGTCAATTTTCGCATCTATATAATACTATCAGCACTATCAAGCGTGGAAATTTTACAGTGTCATGACAGTACCAATGAAGTATAGTGTAACATATGCGTCTGTGATGTGTGCACATAGCAATCATTGGTAGTTGTGCACTATTCTATCAGTGTGTTCGTATGAGAATAATAACGCGGCTAGCATATATAATAGGGAATCGAATCGCGAGCGTATAAAAAGGTAAGCTAATCGTAACGTGAATAATCTTTAAACATGAATAACTATTTCGAGCTATACTGGTACAATTGAAAATAGAACAAAACGTTGTTTTTTTAAAAGAGTATAGTTCAAGAAATCAAATCGGGATAAACATACGACTCCACAAGTCCAAATGAATTTCGGCCGCATTCGGTATACTATCCTCATCATAATCAGTACGGAATCATCCCTCGTACAATATCCATCTGTGACATTTCAGAAAATATAAAATAATATTTTTGGAATTTAAATAATAAAATAATAAATTTCACAAAAATTATACGAGTATGGATTTGAGTTTTCGTAGAATGGTATAATTATATACCTATATTTTGGCAAATATTTGGAAAATTAATATGAATTATTAATTATGAAAATGAAAGCATTTATTGGATTTTGGCTTTTATAAATTATTATAAAATTATTTACATGTAAGTTTATGTTAAACTTGATTAGTAAATCACTAATTGTGTATTAAGTCAAATCCATTTTTGTTAACCATGTTTGATGTGCCATGACACATTGCATTGCGTTTCATACATGGTTCCATTTTAGTTGTTATTTTGTTTTGAAAAGGAAAAGAAAAAGAAAAAGGGAAATAATGATGATAAAGGGAGATAAGGAGGTATGGATGGGAATGTGAGAGAGAGAGAGAAAGAGATGGTAGCCATACTTTTTTCCCTCACCTCATTTTCATTTTCTCATCTCATTTCCATCATCTTCTTCCTCCTACTCCACTTCACCACCTCCTCCACCACCTTTTCTACCACCATACAACACCCTCAAAACCACCTCCAAATCTCATATAACCTTCACAAAAATTATTCCTAAGCTCACTATAAGCATCATAGTGGGATCAAGTTGGAGTTTTGCGCGATTTGGACCATCTAGGAATTTTCTTGATGTACTCCCTCGAGGAAAAACACTCACCTTTGTTCAAGTAGTTAGTCTCCTAACCCCAATCATTAGTTTAGAGTTAAAAAGGTTAAGTTTTGTGATCTTGGAAAATTCTAGGATGAGGATTAGTGGATGAAACTTGTAGTAGAGGTTAGTGAAGGTGTAGTGAGTATCTTTTGGGCCTAGTAATGATGGTAGCTTTGTTTAAAATGAGTTTTGAAGTCTCAAATATGAACTTAGAACTTTCCGATATTGGTTTCTCGATGAACTGTGGTGATCAATTAGAATCTAGAATGATTCAAGAACTCTGAAAAATTAATTGCAGATACAATGGGATGTGCAGGCAATTAGGAAGCTACCCCTGAAATCCAAGCCCCTATCTCCATCTCTTGGCCGCCAAAATATTCGTATTGGTCGCAAATTGCGGCCCAGTCTTGAAGTAAGGGTCTCAGATTTGGACCATAGCTAAATCACTAGATGTTTAGGCCTATCCAATATGCAGAATGTTCTAATTTTACCATGGGTAGAATCTGGGAGAGTTTTACTTAGAATCTGATTTCGTCTTACGACTTTTGAAAACTTGGGTTTTGGTATTTGAGTTTTAACTCGGTCGCTTGGCGTTCATACGTCAACATCGGGGATTTGTTTTATTATTCTCGCTTGCGTGGATCATAGGTTCTAATCTATGTGCGCTTCTCTTGCCGTATCAGTTTTCAAGAGTTGATTTTGATTTCAACACGATGTGCTTTGACTTTTAGGTACATTTGCGTAAACTTTCGGGGCGACGAAGGAGAACAAGGCGCTCATCAACTTCGGCTGGAGCAAAGATAGTAGGTGAGTAGATGTTTATCTATGGGGGAAGTCGGGTGGATGGCGTATATCACCCCCGCAACTATAGTACTGGGATATTTGAGATATAGTATATATATAGATATTTTAGATGTGTATACCCTGCTAATAGGGTTCCGGGATACAACAAACCATAGTAGTATACGTGTTGGAAGGTATATCCCTAGTTCTACTTTTCTTAGTCCATGAGTTATAGGTACATACGCTTATATATATATATATATATATAACCATGAGGATAATTACGAGATGATATGATGAGATGAGAATATGATGGAATAAAATGACATGAGTTGATATGTTTTGATATGAGGATGCGAGCCGATATATATATGCTAAGATATGACATGAGATAAGATATATGATGATATGAGATGAGGTGATGTACGTGATTATAGATCTGTACTATTACGTAATATAATGAGGATGGATCACCGACATATATATCGACTCAAGGAATATTGATTAAGATCATTAAGTAGATATTAGGATATATTTATAGTCATATTTATTTCAAAACTAACGAATCGTTAGGCACTTTTAAATGATAACTTCAAGGAATGATATGGATTTTCAAATGGTATCTTTTTCTAAAACATCGTTGCCCTTAATTTCAAAAACAACGATTCGTACTATTTTAACTTTAACTGTATGGATTATACGTGGTTGCGTATTTTATGCTGTTCACGTTATGATATCTTATTTCCGCAGACGCTCGTACTATTTTCCTTTGCGCCATATATATCATACGCTCTGTATACTAACTTTATTGTGACTTTGTCTACAAGGACACATGCACCATTACCGATGATGCGCATGTTGCACGTATACCTACTCGTCGACTCACACACACATCATCAGTAATTGCCATGCCACGTATACATTAGAAATTGCTATGCCGCTGTATTGTTTTCTAACTTGTAGAATTATTGTTATTGTTTACTACTTATTACCGCACATGCTAGTTCAGATTGTTTGATATGTATGCCCTAGAGGCCTATACTGTATAGGATGCTAGGTATGTATATGTACAGAAATAATTTTTGCTCGAAATGATAGTATGATATCTGGTTCATCTTCATCTTAACGTGTGATGTGTTGTATTACATATCTTTATATACATGTTGATGAAGCCCTTAGGATTATGCTTGACTGCCAGGATTATGATGTAGATCATACTAGTGGGGCCTGGGCAGTCTAAAAGCATATTCTTTATTAGTTCCTAGTCGAGGGTATATCGAGATAGGGCATCGATATTACCAGAGTAGACTAGTGTGTACGTTTCTTGACCCTAGGGACGATGGTTGATCCCACAACCATTGGTGTTTGACATCAAAAATTGTACACATGTGCTCATTGTAGAATGGGTAAACGGAACAGGACTTGTTGAGAAATCTTAGATGGTATATATACCTACTGTTAGATAGCATTTCTCTGGTGACACTTGTACAGATTAGTATGTAGACCCGAGATCGTCATAGTGTCTTGTCTGATTCCCACTGTGCTTTGATTTCCTCTCTACCGCGGCTCTATTGAGTCGTGCAAACAGGTGGATTTTGGGTACAGTCCTGAATCACATGGAGGCGGTGAGCGATAGGAGGGGTTTCGTCTCTCCCGGTATAGGGAGTTGATGTCGCGCTATACTTGATCGGCCATAACAGTAAATCCCTGGCCGGGGTTATCGAGATTTACTGATAAGAGTTATCAGTAGTTTCTCGATCCGTTATGGGCCATAAATCAGCATGACTTTTAAAGTTTCTGGGATCTGAAATTTACCACCCCTAGAATTCATATGTGATGTATCAGACGAACAGACCGGACTGTAAGGTACGTGTTTCTTACAGGCTTGTTAGGGTTATGATGAGTTCGCTCATCGGCCACCTTATCGTCATATACCTGGGTAGCCGCTAGGCACAGCTAGTGCCGCTGACGTGCTTGTGATTAAACCCACTGCCAGTGTACTGTCGAGTCTTTAGAGTCCCACACAGAGGGTTCTCTGGTTTAGGCAAAAGATAGAGGCCATAAGTTGTTACGACAGGGTTTCGATCATGTTCGTGTACTGGCTACATGAATAATGATCGAAAGGATAATACTAGCAGCCTTTGGTTTAAGTCGGATACCAGTATTATATTATTGGATTATTTTTATTCGTATTTTTCGGAATACGAATACGGGTATACTTATACGGTATACGATGAGGGGTATTCTTGTAGTTGTACAAGAACACCTTCTAGAAGGAGACATCTCATATTAGATGATTTTCTTTTTTGGAAAAGAAATGAATGAGGTGGAATTTGGAGAAATGTCAAAGTATGGATGAAGGAATAGCTTATATTATTTTTTATTCATTTGGGATTACTATTGAAGTATGGTGCATTGTTTTGGAGATAAAATAATACATGCATCAATTATTTTCCATGAGCCATATCATTTTTTCCATGCTTGATTTTTCCATTATCACTCTCACCTTCTCTCTCCTCATTATCTCCTTCTTCTTCCTCTTGACCTAAACACTCACATATGTTGTGAGGTCAAGAGACATAATAATCCACTACTTGATCTCTACATCATCTAAGTGATCATTTCTAGGACACTTGATTTCTTAGTTAACTCTTGTGAAGAGTTTGTAGCTTGTCCTATAGCTCTCGGGTGGATCATCTTGGATCTAGAGGTGACCGGAGACCGAGTTCTTTTCAACCATCGAAGGAGCCAAGGAGTCGCAGTGGAAAGAAGACCCGAAGGACCGTTTCCTTGAGGTATAACCCCTATCACAGTAGATAAGATCTCTAGATAGGATTTCTAGTTATGCTTTAGCACAAGATCAAGTTTTAAAGTAGGTGTTGCATGCAAGAAAATTATTGTTTGCCACTTCCGCCTCCTCACAAGTGTTGTGAGGGTGTGCAATATCCACTGACAGATATTGCACTTTCTTACCTAATTACACGACATGCTTATATGAAGACATCGGCTATACCTTGCAGTACTGTTCTGTGCTTGTACTTACCGTTCCATCGTGGTTACATACATATGAGATTCTGTTTTCATAAGATCTCTGGAATTGAGAACCGCAAATACATTTTTAAAGTCTTATGATTGTTTTAAAAACGTGGTTTCTCTTGATATGATATATCGACGTCCACCATGAGTTTTCTCGGTGCTGAGCTATGATGATTATCCGATTCGAGGAGGGAGGAATCACCGTCTGCGGGTACATGATGGACCCGGTACGGTACCCCGGGGCAAGAACATCGTATAGAAAGGCATTGAGCCCGGCAGGGAAACACTGCCTACCGATGATAGTATTTGGACTCGACGGATATCCGGAGGATACTGACCGGAGCAATTGAGACAGATGAATATGAAGGCTGATTCGATGAGACGGTGCCTGAGATATGAGGATTTACGTTTCGATACTGGACACGGATTTTATGATGTTTTCGAGTGTCGATACTGGGCACTCAGGTTTTATGATGATTTAATGTATCGTTAATGGACACACGTTGGATGATACACAGATATACATATATATAATACAAATGACATGGTGCCATATTATGACACGGGCACGATATTATTATTATTATACTTTTGTTTACACTATCACCCTTGTTACCACTCGACCTTATATATTTATCATACTTATGTATATACGATCATCCGCGTTACCACACAGTATTATTATATTATTATATTACTGTATGACCTAGGAGATCGCCATAAATTCGATTTCTACCTGATGATGTCTTCTACTCATGAGTTGGCAACTCACCCCCGTTGTGCCATAGTTTTCTTGAAGGATCGACCGCTTAGATTCAATAGTAGCTTGCTGGCACATTACTCCTTTCTGGGTGATTTGCATTGGTAGGTGGGTTACATTACAGAGCATAACCACCGTTGTATATTCATTATTCATTTGTATCTAGTTAAAAGCTCCATCAACCAGATTATGTATTTTTGGTAAACATAGAAACCACAGACTTGTAAATTATTTCAGACTTAGAGCGAGATGTGTGTATTATTATTTATTCTGGGTTGATGTTGTTTTGGTTTTTTACTTTCTTTTCTGTGTTGATCTTCGCCTTGGGCGTCGTATATTTGTATTTTGGTGGTTGTTTCCGCCAATTGGCGAAGAGCTAGCTCCGCTTAGGGATGCCTATATTATTGTTGTTATGTATTGGTTTTGGATCAAAATTTATATGGAGGTGCTGCCCAAATTTCAAATGACGAAAATGTTTTCAAGTATAGTATACAACCCACTTGTATTTTCATATAACATTACTTATACTTTTAAGGAAGAACTTGATTTCATTATATCTTTATTTCAAAACTTCACCTGCATATTTTCCTAAAAAGGTTTAGATTTCTGGGCTTTCGGTTTACTTGGGTTACAGCGGGGTCCTGTAAACTTTACGTGTTTCAAGTGCCGGTCACGTGCCAATTCTGGGTCATAACAAATTTGGTATCAGAGCGTTAGGTTTAATCTTGGTTCGAGTCTAGGTTTGACTATACGGAGTCTAGGGCGTATATATATTCGGAACCTAGGCTTGACCTTACAAAACTTAGACGTGATTGAGAAGGTATTAGACCCGAACTTTCGTTAAATAGGTTGACCTTCATTGATGGAGTAGGTAACTCAAGTAGAGTGACGTACCGTATGTATGTTCTGCGGCATACTTACGACACGTTGTTCCGCTTAAGTAGCCTTAGGATGTGCATTATTTTGAGCCTCGTATTTCTATTCGTTCTTATTATCTATCCTCATCAATATTTGATTGCGGTTCCTGTTACCTTGGCTACGCGAGCTGAGAGGGCCGCAGCTAGAGATGCGGTCAGAGCGAGCTCGTCAGGGACGAGGACTGAGTAGGGTGTTTTTCCGATGACGTAGGAACGTATTGATTTATTGATTATGATAGGATTTCTCGTTCGACACGCGCGTTCGGGATCTACACTGGATGATCGGACCATCATTTGAGGCCAACCAGATTGAGAGAACTGTTGATGTACAATCTACTCCAGAAATCGATGTGTTGTCTACCGTGCAGACAGATGAACCAACTGTTGCTGAGATTGACGGGATGTCGCCTCCACAGTTTATAAAGTTGAAGCCACATGAGTTTACAGGCAGGGATGTGACAAAAGATTGCTGGTCATTCTTAGATAAAGTGACAAAGATAATTCGTCTATTTGGATGCCCCGACAGAGGATCAGTTAAGTCGAATAATTCCAGTTTGATGGATGTTGCTCAGACTTGGAGTGAGTCGATCGAGAGAAGACGAACAATGTGTATTCCTCCGATAAGTTGGACGAGTTTTCGAGGATGTAATCGGCCAGATGTCTTCCATAGAGTGATGAAGATGCCCAAGATCGTAACTTCGAGTCTTTACGAGAGACTATGGATATGACAGTAGCTAAATTGGATTGTGGTCTACACAGCTACTGAGAGACGATTCCGAATTGGTCGATATTGAAGAAAAGTGGATAAGAGATTCGTGTGAGCTCTTAATGAGTCATTCTTCTCCGTTGAAGCTAGAGAATTGATATGTACACAGAGGCGTTGAATACGGCCATATTTCCAGAGGAAAGTCATGATGAGATCGCAGCTGTCCCGGAACGTAAGCGGATTAAGTAAAGAATGCCAACTTTCAGATAGTTCGGTAGAGATGAGGTCGGAAGAGACCGTAGCAGGTTCTTTCCAAGATACCACGGCGATAAAGATTTAGACCCAGGATCGGTTGTATCCCATGTATTCAGAGGGCCAGATGCCACCGTCAGTGACATTCTACCTTGTGAGTGGTCAAGTTAATTGGCCAGGAGGTGTTCAGAGAGGCGTCAGAACGGGATTGTTTCTGTCATTACTCTTAACCAGGCCGTCAAGCCGAGAGATTGTGGAATTGATGATCCACAGGGAAAACAAGGATCCAGGGACAGAAGACGCCAGACCGTAGGCAGGAGGCAAGTAGATACTCTTGCTCTGCCAACTCCGGGTGTACGGCATCTTTCAATATCGAAGGAGGTGCACCTCAATGTCTTTTATTTGCGATTTACATTTTGGTGATTCAGATATCACGTTTCCATCGTTTTGATTCTAGTATTTTGATGAATGAGTTTCGTGATTGATATTTTTGTGCACCATAGCTGCACATGATGGATATTTTCTATGTGCACAACAGTTGCACTTGATTCATATTTTTTATACACCAGTTATACTGATTGTTGTTTCTGTGCATACCTACTGCACTCGATTTTGTTTTGTACACGCAGTTGCACATACTTATGGTTTCATACACTTCGATATACTCGATTTTGATCTCATGCATATTGTATACCACGGATTTTGATTATACACTCGATATTGTTTACGTGCGCTTTCGATGCATTGATATGGTTTTCCTGCATGCCAGTTGCACTAGATTCATGTTTTCGTGCACCCAATTGCACATCATATTGATTTTCATGCACCCTATCGCACTAGATATTTTTGTGCGGACCTGACGCACTTGAATTAGATTTTCATGCACACTTGACACACTGGATGTGATTTTGTGCACACCGGATGCACATAATCGATATTTTTAATGCATGTTAGTTGCATTTGGTTAAGATTTTCGTGCACTTTAGATGCACTTGATATCGTTGTCGTGCACACCCGTTGCACTTGACAGATGCTTTTGGGCACACCAGTTGCACGCAGTTTTTGCTTTTGTGCAATTTCGTGGCACCTGGATTTGACTTTGATTTCCATGCGCACCGGATGCACGTGGAATTTCTATATGCACCTATTGAGATTGGTATCTTCCTTCGAGCATCATGCTTTTATGATATACATACTATATTATATAGCAGCCGAGTAGGACCGGTTTGAATACAGTACCTGAGTATTTTTGTATGCATCGACATTTACCAAAGAGGTTTTCAGAAAAGAGCTATAGTCTCACTATTTTTCTACGTGTCTATGAGTGACACGAATTTTTACAAGGAAAACCATATGAGATATTTTTCAAAAGGCGAGACGTATATCTTAAGCAAAACGTATCTAGATATATATCTATTTCTTCACAAAATGAACGTCCGCTACTCGTGCTGTGATACACACATCGCACGGCTATTTGAAAAGAATTTTTGCATACATTTTTATTCGATTATTTAGACAGCTTTATAGGGATGCGTACTATATACGTATTATAGTCTCGAGTATATGATACTCGAATTAAACAGTAAATTTTGAAACTTGCAAATGCATCATACCTTCTACGATTGGCATGACGTTTGACAAAGTTTTGATTATTGGGTTTTGCACCCATTTTCATACGCATACGTCGCGCTGTATTATTCTTGCGTATTCATGATTTCGGAGCCCCGTTGATTTGATTGATTTACTGAAATGATTTAATAATTTGGGGGTTTAAATTTAAATTCGGAGACCGAATTTTATTTAAGGGGGAAAGATTGAGACATTTCAGAAAATATAAAATAATATTTTTTGAATTTAAATAATAAAATAATAAATTTCATGAAAATTATACCAGTATGGATTTGAGTTTTCGCAGAATGGTATAATTATATACCTATATTTTAGCAAATATTTGGAAAATTAATATGAATTATTAATTATGAAAGCATTTATTGGATTTAGGCTTTTATAAATTATTATACAATTATTTACATACAAGTTTATGTTAAACTTGATTAGTATATCACTAATTATGCATTAAACCAAATCCATTTTTGTTAACCATGTTTGATGTGCCATGACACATTGCATTGTGTTTCATGCATGGTTCCATTTTAGTTGTTGTTATTTTTTTTTAAAAAGAAAAAAATGGAAAAGAAAATAATTATGATGAAGAGAGACAAGGAGGTATGGGTGGGAATGTGAGAGAGAGAGAGATATGGCAACTATACTTTTTTCCCTCACCTCATTTTCATTTTCTCATCTCATTTTCATCTTCTTCTTCTTCCTCCTCCACTTCTCCCTCTCCTCTACTACCCTTTCTACCACCATACAACACCCTCAAAACCATCTTCAAATCTCATATAACCTTCACAAAAATTTTCCTAAGCTCACTACAAGTTTCTTTGTGGGATCAAGTTGGAGTTTTGAGCGCTTTAGACCATCTAGAAATTTTCTGGATGTGCTCCCTTAAAGTAAAACACTCACCTTTGATCAAGTAGTTAGTCTCCTAACCTCAACTATTAGTTTAGAGTTAAAAAGGTTATGTTTTGTGATCTTGGAAAATTCTAGGATGAGAATTAATGGATAAAACTTGTAGTAGAGCTTAGTGGAGCTGTAGTGAGTGTCTTTTGGGCCTAGTGGTGATGGTAGATTTGTTGAAAATGAGCTTTGAAGTCTCAAACACGAGTTTAGAACTTTCCGACATCGTTTTTTCAATGAACTGTGGTGATCAATTAGAATCTGGAAAGACTCGAGAACTTTAAAAAATTAATTGCAGATACAGTAGGATGTGCGGGCAATTAGGAAGATACCCCTCAAGCCTGAGCCCCCCATCTTCCTCTCTTAGCCGCCAAAATATTCGTATTGGTCACAAATTGCGGCCCAGTCTTAGAGTTAGGGTCACAGTGTCACGCCCCACTTCCCAGTGTACGGTGACGGAGATGTGGCAGGCACGTGACGTATTTACTCTGAAATAAATACGTTAAGTGTAAATAAGCAATATATAAGATACACAAGAAATGACAAGAGATATAAAATGAACAGCAACTTTTATTAATATTCATCTTTACAATACACTGCTTTGAAAAGGAAACTACAATGATATAAAGCAATGCCTAAACAGTGGCATATGAAATGAAAAGTAAGTACAAGGAGAGTTAGAAATCCTGCTGCTCGGTGAACTAGTCCACATCCTCCTGGCTAGACTCGATCTCGAGAGAGTTTCCTCCTGACGAACATTCCAAAGAAAGAAAAGACAGGAATGTCGTCGGCAAACTAACGCTCGGTAAGTCCCAAAAGAAAGAGAGGAATATACCAAGTATTGAGATTCGAACTGTTAAGGTGTACAGGTATAAGATTGCTATTCTAACGTTGTTGTTTGTAGCTTGGTGCAGAAGGTATCAGTGTATACGAGAGAAGTCCATCTTACCCCGTGGACATGGTAACATGTAATACAAGACCTCGCCAAAACCTACGGTACAACGGCACGAGAGTTCATGTAGGTGTCTTTTAGTGATCATCTCATCCCACTTTTAATACATTCCGTACTAATCTACCCCTTTAACCCCGTAATGTATTGTTTTAGATTATATTACTTGCCGAGACAATGGATACAAATTGTTCAAGTAGTCAGGTTCAGAATATAAGTTTGTAGTCATGTCAAGTTATAGCCATGGTTCTGTTAAGTCAAGTCTTGTATTCAGGTTTGATATTCAGGTTCATGTTCAAGTATGGATGTTAGAGTTTGGATCCATATTTGAATTGAATTCTGGTTTGAGTTGAATTCAAGCTTGATTTAGACTCAGACTTGAGTTAGACACTTATAACTGATTTAGATCCTGAATTAGGTTCGGGAGTTATCGGTAACTGCTGCACATGGACAGCAGGATTTATGTCTTTTTTCAAGACAATTACCATTAATAACACCGTTAAGTTTTTCTATCTTAAATAGACAAGCACTCACTTTCTCCGGCTCCGTGAGGCTCAAGAGAATTGATCCCGTTTAAACTCATATTTACTAAACTTCTTAACAGTGTTTTATATTGCTCGAGGAAGTTTTATGAAAAATATTTTTAATATATAGTTTCAAAATAAAGCTCGAGAAGTTATTTATTTTATTTATGGTTTTCATGGATATGAATTTTTAAGGGTTTGAGGTATTTTAGTAATGATTACCTTAACTTGAATAGTTCATGGTATTTTACTGTAAAGCTTGAATTTTGTTGATATCTTAATGGTATTTTGATGAAACTTATAATTCCTTTATTTGAAAAAAATATAAGGTTATTATATTTTGAAAATATATGGATTTGTAATATTTATATAATTATTAAAAATTAATTTTTATTATTAAGTAGAAAATTGCGTTTTTCTTAAAAATCGTATTAAAAACCTTTCGAGACCAAATGCTCCGTGAGAAAGTCTGCATCTCGCTCTACTAGCCTAAGGATGTGCGATAATCTGCACAATCCAATAGCGGGTCCCCTAAAAAGGGTTGTATAGGCTTATTTGTAAAGGAATTTTAAAATATAATTCTAAAGAAAACCGTTTTTTATAAGAGATGGTATTTTAATGAATATATTGTAATTGACGCAAACATACGTTCAAAGATTATCGTGCTATGGAATCAAGTGTGTTTGTAAGAAGTATGTCATTACCCCATGAGGTTTTCTAAAAGTATGTTTCAACAAAGGAAAATAAGATGACATATCTAAAGTTCATGGTATTTTAATGTAAGAGTAGATTTAAAATTATGTTTCATGGTATTTTTGAATGAAAGTTTGTTCTAACTATTAGTTATATGATTACAAACATGGTATAATTTTCTTGCTAACTCCACTTGTACTCTTCTTGTCGCCGGAACTTACTTTGATTCTCGCCGGAACTTAATTTCTTGCTAACTCCACTTGTACTCTCCTTGTACTTAGAAAACTTTGAGAATATTGGCTATAATTTTCAGAATGAGGATGGGCTAGGGTATGGGGTAGTATTTATAGTGTGGAATTAGGCTTTTGGAATTAAAAATATGAATTAAAATGCATTAAAAAGGTGATAAATGGGGAATTGAGGGGTCTTTGTTTGATTGCTCTGCAATCAAACAGTGCAGGAGAGTTAGGGGTAGGGGAAAGGACAAGTTTGCAAAGCTCAGGGCTTATTGCCCACGGTTGGACCGTCGGTACCGGCCCTAGGGTCATTTTCGCCGGCCGATTGGTGAGGGAAAGCCGGTGGATTGAAGACACGTGTCCCTCTCTGTATAAATACCCTTTTGCACATGTTTATTTCTTCAAACTTTTCATTTTTATGTGCATTGTACGTGTAAGCTTTTGGGCTTCCAAAAATTTGAAAAGAAAAACAAGAAAAAATATAATGTATCTGACGGGGTTCAAACACAGGGGCTACGTCACAGCAGTGCAAAACTTTACCAATGAACTACAAGTTGTTTCTCGCTGTTTTCAAAACAAAAATTAACTTTTAAATTGTACCCAGGCTTATAAACTCCTTTCTGTAAATTAAATTGAAAAATGTCGTACAGTAAATTCAGAGTCGTTACATTCTAACCTCCGTATAAAATTTCTTCCTCGAAATTTACAATTACATAAGAACATGTTTACAAATAAATAAGGATATCTTGCACACATGTCATCTTCTCGTTCCCACGTTGATTCTCCTGATGAATCTTTTCTCCACATCACTCAGACCAAGTTTACTTTCCTGTTTTGCAGTGTCTTCACTTTTCGATCCAGGATCTCAACGGGTTGTTACTCACAAGTTAGATCTGTCTATACAGTGAGCTCGGAGTGATCAAGGATATGACTGAGGTCGCTCACATATCTTCAAAGCTGGAATATATGGAACACGTTGTGCACTCCTTCCAATGAGGGTGGTAGTGCTAAACAATATGTCACTTCTCCGACTCGTTCGAGAATGTTGAACGGTCCTATATATCTCGGACTAAAATTACCCCTCTTGCCAAAGAAAATTACTCTTCGATTTAGAGAGATGTTTAAGAAAACATGATCTCCGGGTTGGAACTCCAGGTGTCGACGCTTTGCATCAGCCCAGTGTTTCTGTTGGTTTTGGGCTATGCGCAATTTTTCCCTGATCGTGCGAATTATATCCACAGTTGCCACGATCATCTCTAGTCCTAGGAGTTCACGATCTCCAACATCGTCCCAACTTAGGGATGATAGACACTTCCTTCTATATAGAGCTGCAAATGGTGTCATTCTAATGCTCGCCTGATAACAGTTGTTGTATGAAAACTCCACAAAGTGTAGGTGATCTTCCCACTAACCTCTGAAGTCTAACATACAAGCTCTTAGCATGTCCTCTAGAATCTGAATTGTTCGCTCAAACTGTCCGTCCGTTTGTTAATGGTAAGCCATGTTGAAGTTTAGACTCGTTCCCAGGCTAGCTTGCAAACTCTTCCAAAACTGTGATCGAAATTTAGTGTCACGATCGGAGACGATGCAAACTGTTACTCCATGCAATCTCACAATCTTCTGTATGAGTTCACGGGTATCAAAAATAGTACACTTTGAGGTTAAATCTTAGTTTAGATTCATGCTTACCTCCATGTGCTTTTTTGCTAACGTCTCGGTAGATTGGCCAACTTCAAAGGGAATAAAGTGAGCCGACTTGGTGAGTCGATCCACAATAATCTATACAGCGTCGTTACTCTTCGTGCTGCAAGGAAGGGCTGTCACGAAATCCATGGTAATGTTGTAACATAATGAAAATTTAGAAATAAATAAAATTAATTAATTAAATAATAAAATGCCAATTTTAAAAAGTTATTAAAACAAAATAGGACATTTTCATATGTAGTATGTGAAACAAATTAAATTGAAATTTTAGTATGTAACATTAATCTATTACAAGGGTTTTAGCGATAAATTTAGCTTCATTTTAATAAAATGGTGTTTATATAATAACATAAGTAGTGAAGGGTCTTTTTGTAAAATTTAGGGAAAATGTGCAAACTTGAAATTGTTGAGCGTGTATGTGTAAAAGGTTTAGGAAATGTTTTGGTTCAGAAATTCCTCAAAATACCACAAATTAGGGTTAATCTTATACATCCAACACATCCTTGCATGAAAATCTCACCTTTTCTCTTTGCTACATCACCTCCTTGCATGAAATAAGCACACCCTTGCTTGATGACACCTCCTCCTACACCTCACTCATTCTCTTTATCCTATACCTTATGTTCAGATCACTTAACCAAATAAAAATTAGAAAAGATCAAAAAAAGAAAGAAAACACTTGAACTCACAAAAGAAAAATAAAAGAGAAAAGAAAAGAGAAGAAGAACTAGGAGCTAATGAGTTCACCTTCAAGCTAGGAGCTAAGGACTTGGTTTTCTTAGAGGGAGCTTTTCAATCATCTCAGTAGGTATAATCTCTAAACACAGTAGGATCAAGTTTTGTAATTTTAAAATTTAGAAATCGAATATCGTATTTTAAGCAAAACTGAGCTCTGTTTTAATCTGCTATAGTTTAGATAAAAGTGAACTTAACCAAACAGTGCCTTAATGTTGTATGTTGGACATAGAAAAACCATAGGAGCACGAACCCAGGGGCCCGGATTTTGGCTAGCGACCAACACTAGAATTCCGGCGTCGCCGGATTTTTGAAGGAGATGGGTGTTTTGTGTTTTTGGGGTAGGTCTCTGTGTAGGTGTTATGATAATTAGTTTGGTTTATTTAAGTTAATTTAATAGTATATGGAATCTGGGGGCTAATATCGTAAAAGGGATCAAAATTCTAAAATACGACACGGTAAATTCATAACACTTTTAAGTTTTCTGTTGCAAACAGCGAGAGGTTGAAAACTCAGTTAGTATAAGTGTTAGATAGTTTAAAATAGTCGAACGTGGTATCGTTAATACGTACAACTTGTATTTTCATGATTTTTCCGTATCGGAGTTCGTCGTTTCTTATATAAGTTAATTTCGATATTGGATTCGAATACGGAAACTTCGGAGGCCGCAAGGAAAGGAAAAGGATTAGTGATCTAAGTCGATTCGACGTATTCCGGTGAGTAGAATAAATATCTACCGGGGAATCTTGTAAAGATGGCGTGATACACCCGCAGTTAGATTTAAATTCAAGTTTTGCTTTTGTATGTTAACTTTATCATATACATTCTTAAATCAACATATATACCTCCATGATTAATACTTGTTAGAACACTGCACCATTATCGACGAGTTATGCCATACATGCACATATCTACATATTACACTACACCTCGTCGATATTAACATGTCACTTCACACTTAGAAATTATTCTGTAAAAATGATTCTTATCATATCTTAAGTATCAATAGTCGTAGTAATTAGCATATATGACATCATATTTCATATTCAAGTATTAGTAGTTGATATAAGAGACATTTGTATTATTGAGAATTTATGGTTTTAAGTTTTCATATACAATTACGAAAAATCAGTGATTTTCATGATTATGTGTCACGTTCACCATGAAATATCGTTTTTATGATTTGGTTTTATTCCGGACCGAGTGGGGGAAATATACGGTCGCGGATTTTTACGTTATCCAGACTGAGTGGGGGAGATATACAGTTGGATATATGGTGGACCCGGTCGAGACCGAAGGGCAGGATAGCCGCATTTGAGGCAGGGGAGCCTAGCGAGGATACTCGATACCGGAGATAGTATTGAAACACGGCGGATATCTAGATGATACCCACCGGTGTTATTGATTACAGGATCGTTCGAGGAATGATGCCTGAGGGAAACGGAAGATTTGTGTCGATGATGGACACGGAAAGATGAACTTTATTTGGAAACAAATGATGATGATTTCAACTGTTGTTTTATGTGATTAGTATTACAAATTCGTGTTTTTCACATGCTATCATATATCACAATTATTCTTATTGCAGTTAGTTGTAGTTCGTCATATTTACATTATCAGCCGTTATATGTTAGTTTTATTCACTGAGTTGGCAACTCACCTCCGTTATACCACAGTTTCTTGCAGGAGTAGAGTGGATGGTTAGCAGCAGTGCAGATCCATTTTTCAGCTTTTATCGCATCTTTTGATAGGTGGGTTACATATGTAGTAACCTTCTCTTTTGATATTGTATTTTGGATCTAGAAAATCTTCATCAGACCCTGTATTATGACTTAGAACGTGAGTGGTAGTTGTATGTATATTATTTGACAAATGAAATCACTTAGTTACGTTAAATGGTATTTCTTTTACTTATGTCTGAGATTCTTTTGATGTCATATAAGTTGTATACTTATTTCCGTTGTTAACATTGTTGATCCCAACTAGAGATGTAACCAAACTTAATGCTTTATAATTGTTTTATTATAAATTCAATAGTGAGTTACTGTTAAGATCTAAATTATTTAAAACTGTGATTTTTACTTAAAAACTAAATTTTCATAAAATTTCCGCAAAAAGGGTTTTTATCTTGGTTTTTGGCTTACTCGGGTTGTGTAAATTTCTTGAGATATTATGCAATCTAAGTGCCGGTCACATCCAAATTTTGGGTCGTGACGAATGTGCTGCCATTTCCACTCTGGGATGGGTAACGGCTGAAGTAGACCAGCAATTCTGTAATGTTCAGCATTTACTTGCTGACACACCAAACACTTGGCTACGCTTTTAGCTATTTCGCGCTTCATTCCATGCCACCAATAGTGTTGCCGTAGATCCTTATACATATTGGTACCACCGGGGTGTCCTGAGTAAATAGAGCTATGAGCTTCTTTCATCAACTCTCCTCGAACAGGACCTTGTGGTATACACAATCTACTTCCATATCTCAAGGATCCATCTTCGTGGATGATGAAGTCAGTTCGAAATCCACTTACTACTTGTTCTCGGATCTTTTGTAGATTGGCATCATTTTCTTGAACTGCCTTGATCTAATTGACAATAGTAGACTAGACTTGTAAGTTCATCAAATACGAAGCGTTACCTATCATAACTACTTCGATCGCAAATCTGTGAAATTCCTGCTATAGCTTTCAATGAGTGGTGAGATTGATTGCTAATGGCTGGTGACTAACTGCATCAGGAACTACATTCACCTTCCCTGGATGATACCGTAAGTTGATGTCGAAGTCCGCCATGAGTTCTAGCCATCTTCTCTGCCGCATGTTCAATTCCTTCTGAGTAAACACATACTTCAGACTCTTGTGGTCTGTGTATATATCCACACGTTCTCCTAGAAGATAGCAGCGCCAAATCTGAAGTGCAAAGATAACGGCTGCCAGCACCAAGTCATGTGTTGGATAGTTATGCTCATGAACTTTCAGTTGTCTTGATGCAAAGGCTACAACTTTTCCATACTGGTGTTGAACACATCCTAATCTCTTACCGGACGCATCACAATTTACGACGAAACTTCCAGATTGATCCGGTATTACGAAAATAGGAGCTGAAGTAAACCTTGACTTGAGTTCTACAAAAACGTATTCACATGCTTCTGACCACACGAATGCTTCATCTTTACGTGTGAGCTTGATCAGGGGTGCTGCAATCTTCGAGAAACCTTCAATGAATCTTCGGTAGTATCCTGCTAAACCCAAGAAACTTCGAATATACTTCACCATCTTTGGTGTCAGCCATTCGCTGACAGCAGACACCTTAGTTGGATCTACTGAGATTCCTTCGCCTGAAACGATATGCCTAAGAAATCCGACTTGATCTAACCAAAATTCACACTTATTGTATTCGGCATAGAGTTGATGTTGTCGTAATGTCTCCAGGACAATCCGTAAATGCTCGGCGTGCTCTTCCCGATTCTTTGAATACACCAGGATGTCGTCGATGAAATTAACAACGAACCTGTCTAAGTACTCTCGAAAAACTTGGTTCATCAAATTCATGAATATAGCAGGTGCATTAGTCACTCCAAAATGGAATCATAAGATATTCATAATGACTATAACGAGTTCTGAACGCCGTTTTAGAAATATCAAACTCTTTGACCTTCACCTGAAGATAACCCAAACGAAGATCTAGCTTTGAAAATACACAAGACCCACTTAGCTGATCGAAAAGATCTTCGATGTGCTGTAGTGGATACTTGTTCTTTATCGTCACTTCATTCAGAACTCGGTAATCTATACACATTCTGTATGACCCTTCTTTCTTCTTCATAAGAAAAACTGGATATCCCCAACTTGAAGTACTGGGATGAATTCAACCTTTCTTCAGGAGTCCGTCCAACTGAGTACGGAACTCCTTCAATCCTTCTAGACTTAACCGGTATGGATCTTTGATCACCGGTTGCGCACAGGTAGTAAATCAATGCTGAATTCAAGAGCTCGATCGGGAGGCAAACCTGTTATATCTTCAAGAAACACATCCTCGAGTTCTCGAACTATCTCTGGCTTTTCTCCTTCCGCTGGTAGAGTAAATACTTCTGCATTCTTTGGCTTGGCATGGAAGATTCCTAGCTCCAAAGTTCTGTCTCCACTCTTGAAGCAAAAGACCGGGTGATCTGGTATCTCAAATACTACCCTCCTTTGATGGCAGTCAATTGTAGTATAGAAAACTCCCAGCCAGTCCATTCCCGACACAACATCGAAGTTTGGGATGTCCAGTACTTTGAAATGTGTGTAGAATTCTCGTCTGCAAACTACAACTGTCACTAATCCAATCCCATAGTTGCCTTCAATACTCCATTTCAGGAACTAATATTCCAGCTTGAAATGAGTAGCTTCACGGAAATCGCATGTGTTCTCACAAATCGTTGTGACATGAAGCAGTGTGACGCTCCAGTGTCAAACAGTGCTAGTGCAGAAAGGGTGGCTACTAGTATAGTACCTAAGTTGTGTGAGGTTAGTTTAGATACAGGGGAAAATATATAGATATACAAGGATTGAAAAGATGAAAGGATTGGGAATTACCAGTAATACATTGGCCAGTGGCCTCGGCTTCCCCAACTGTTATGGTGAAAGCCTGACTTCGGGGTACATTCCTCCTTAATGGAGGCACGTTCCTCTGTCCCTAGGGCATGTTCCTTTGCCCTTGAGTCATGTTCTTCTATGCCTGATGGAACTGACGAGGTGGCTGTGCAGGAGGTCCACAAGGAGGTAGAGCAGGGAGAGCAAGACGGGGTGCAGGAGTCTGAATAGCTGGCCGCTGCGGAACTGTGATTGCGGGTCTTAATGCTGGAGGTGGGTTGAGATGATATAGACAAGCTCTAATGGCGTGGGTGGATGCGCCACAAACTAAGCACAGACCATTCGCACGCCTGTAGTCTTTCGCCAGGTGTCCATTCCTCTTGCAATAGAAGCAAAGTATGGACTGGGCCGGTTAAAAGTTACTCCCGGTCTCCGGGGTGCAAAAGTTGGCCTGGAAGATGCTCTTCCTGCCATATGAGCGGCAGGACATTTCACACCGACAGTATGAGGTCAGCCCTTCTTCTTTACCACTGCCTCATAGCATCGGGCAGCCTTCAGAGCGAGATCATGTGTTGGGAAATCACCTGTAGCTAGTGCAGCTTGGATTTCCGGGTCCAACCCTTCCTAAAATAGTCGAGCCCGGATCTCAGCAGTCGGAATAAGGTGTGCCACGAACTTGTTATGGTCTTGTGTTAGCAGTGTAGTATGTGAAATCAGGAAATTGAATATTGAGACATATCTTACCTGCTAAGCATCGTAAACTCAGTATCGTATTCATCCACGGATTTGCTCTATATCGAGCCTTGTTGTAAGTGGTTGAACTGTTGTTCCATGTCGAAATGGGCAGTCTCAGGGAAGTATTTCGCGTCGAACATATCGTGAAATGTCTTCCATTCAATCGGTTGGGCAAGTCGGCTTTCTTCAGCCTTCCACCAGACTCCGGCGTTATCTGTTAGTTGCAGCTTTGCAACTCTCACCTAAGCAATCTCTGGCACTTGTGCTACTGCCAGGTCGTCTTTGATAGACTGAGCTCGTTCCTCTGCCTCTAGTGGGATCTCTTTCCCAGAGAAATGTTTCGGGTGCAGTGCTCGGAATTGCTTGACTTCGGGTGCCTCGACTTCTGGGCGATGCATGAGGATAGCAGTCTACTACTGCTGACCATCCAAGAGGTTTTTGATCGCCTCAAGCAATACCGTTTTCTCGTTGATGGGAGCTGTAACGGTAGGAGGTGGTGGTAGAGTAGGTGGTGGTATGTTGCCATTAACGTTCATGCTGGTGTTATTGGGAAAATCCATGACCTTGATAGAAAAAGAAAGGTTATGATAGATTCAAGAAATTTGAAATGTAAAAAATGTATAGTTACTGATTCTTATTATTCTTATGATATATTGCTTAGAATCTGTTCTCCGCCGAAAGATGCGACCGGGACCCTGGGACGTCCAGCCTGAATTTTGGGGGCAGATGCTATTTGGTTTTATCCGTCCACCTCTCCGAAAATACCAAGTTGATTTATGGCACCGTATATCAGAGGTTTAGACAGATGCGACCGTTGTAGCAGACTTCGTCAGATCCCCCCTCATGTACGAGGGGTTTTTTATTGTGGGGACGCTCTTCCCTGCAGGCGCAAAGCTCTGCAGTTAATTACGCTACCGCATAGCGGTAACCACTTTCTCCTTCTCCAGATGGTCATTTCGTATCGTGTGTGTTTGTTTTATTTTTGGTTGCCCATGGATTGTATATGGAGACTAATGTATGTTGTCGCCCGTAGGGCGTGGATTAGTCCAAATCCGTATTTTCTTAGATTTGGTTTTGGTTTGGGTTTAAGGATCGTTATTCTTATTGAGATTAAGATCAACTTAAACGTTTGTTAAGGACACGTTAGTCTAATTTTAGACTAAGATCTACTTAACAGGATCATTTAGATCCAACAAAAGAGCATTTGGACTCTTTTGTTTTAGTTTAGGGACGTTGCGGTCTAATGGGTTTAAGGACATCACAGTCCATATCAGTTTAGAGACATCATAGTCTGTATAGTTTAAAGACATCATAGTCTAGGGTTTAAGGACCTCACAGTCCATAAAATTTAAGGACAACATAGTCCGTGAGTGTAAGGACCCCACAGTCCGTAAAGTTTAAGGACATCATAGTCCAGTTTAAAGACGTCATAGTCTGTATGGTTTTTTTTCAACCGTTTGGAGATGCACCAAAAGTTATTAGTTATTGGGACCCTCCATCTCTCTGAAGATGTTGAGGAATTACAACGACATATATCAGAGGTATGAAGAGATATACTCTTGAACCAATGTTGGTTGGGAGAACTGTAGTCACGTTTGGGACTAAGATCAGTTAAAAAGATTTATGAGCGTATGAGCTCAATTATTCTGAATTAGGGATCTGTGGCCAACATGGGCTCGGCCCACTCAGTTAAAATGTTGAACATTTAATTAGGCCCAGTCCTTTTTATTTAACAATGCAGAGCATTGGTTTGGGTTCTGACAACTTTTTTGTCTTTTTGTCCTTTACTGAGTGTTAGACACTCTTTATTATGGCGCTTGGCGTCAACTAATGAGTGTGGAGCGCTCTTTGTTAAGTAGCGACTACTTGAAGAGCACGTGGTGTGCTTGGCGCTGAGCGCCAACCAATGAGTGCAGAGCGCTCTTTATTAAGTAGAGCCCAAGTGAGGAGCACGTGGCGCGCTTGGCACTGAGCGTCAGCCAATGAGTGCAGAGCGCTCCTTATGAAATAGCGTACACGTGAGGAGCATGTGACGCGCTTGGCGCTGAGCGCCAGCCAATGAGTGCAGAGCGCTCCTTGTGAAATAGTGCAAGCGTGAAGAGCACGTGGCGCGCTTGGCGCAGAGCGCCAGCCAATGAGTGTAGGGCGCTCTTGATCAATTTTATGCTCTAAGAATTAAGTTCTCGTTTATAAGAGATTTTGTCCCGTGGCTCTAAGAACAAGGTTTTTATTTTTATAGGAGATGTTACAGTCTCTTCTGTTTTTGTGAAAGAGTTTGTCTTTTTAGATCTGTGATCTGAAGAGAATTAAGTTCTGATCCCCCATTTTTATGATGAGATGCTATGATCTCTTTTTGTGAAAGACCTCTATCTTATAGATCTATGATCTAGAAAAAGAACTAAGTTCTTCTTCTTTGATGAGATGCTTTGATCTCTCTGTTTTATTTACCTTGAAGAAGTTCTTCTTTTCAGAGCTTGCTCTTCTTTTTGAAATTTCTCAAAGTTTGTGGGAGGGTTCCTCTCTTCAAGACTTGAAGTCTTGGGGCCTTTATATAGTGGAAGCTGATTTGTTGAATCAATTAAGGAGATCTTTCCTCTAATTGATTTGGGGATGTTTCTCACCGTTGGATTTTTGATCCAAGGGCTTCTGTTTTACAAAAGACATCTTTCTTATTACTTAACAAGATTGGGAAATTATTTTCCCATACAGAGATTGTTCTATATCTTGGTGATTTTTTAATCACCATTGGATCTTTGATTCAACGGTGCTCTGATTTACAGAGCACAATCTTTCTTGTTTAGAAAGATTGGGAAGATATTTTCCCCTACAGAGCTTATTCTGTAGCTTGGTGATTTTTAATCACCATTGGATCTTTGATCAAACGGTGCTCTGATTTACAGAGCACAATCTTTCTTATCTAGAAAGATTTGAGGAGTATTTCCTCAATCAGAATTTAATTCTGTACTCTGATGATTTATCATCTCCGTTGGATCTTTGATCCAACAGCAGAGAACTTTTAGTTCTGGTGCCAGCGCTCTCGTGCTTTGCACGTGATGCGCTGTCACAGAGTCTTTGACTCTTAGCGCTTGGCGCTCAGTGCTCTCGTGCTTTGCACGTCATGCGCTGCTTTAGAGTCTTTGACTCTTTATCGCTGGCGCTCAGCGCTCTCATGCTTTGCACATGATGCGCTTCCTCAGAGTCTTTGACTCTTTAGCGCTGGCGCTCTTGGCGCAGGCGCTCTCGTGCTTTGCAAGTGAGGCGCAGCCTCAGAGTCTTTGACTCTGGACGTTGGCGCTCTCATGTTTTGCACGTGAGGCGCTGCCTCCTAAGAGTTTAACTCTTATTTAATAGATTTCTTTTTGTGTTTTGCACATTGGCGCCCGCGTGAGGAGCACGTGAGGCGCCATCATAAGATTTAATTCTATCCGAGGCAGTACCTACATGCTTTGCATGTGGAGTTTTTCCTTTATTTTTATTTTTATTTTTATTTTATTGTTATTATATATATATATATATATATATTTTAACGGAGCAAGTTTTGAGCCAAAATTTTGGTGGGAACAAATGCCCCCACTACTTTGCCCATGTAAATATGTACATGGGTGAAGTAGTGCAATGTTATGCGTGGCCAGAGAATTGATGACTTAGAAGACAAGTTTATGGTCCTTGTAGCCTAAGACTTTTTCCATCTTCATAAACCGTAAGGGTTTCAAAAAGGTTTTTCTCCCTACGAGTCGAAAGGATCCCATAGCTGTAAATTCTCCCTAGAAATCGTGAGGAATTCTAAGTGTTCATTACCTCCGTGAGTCGTAACGATCACACTCGGGTATTTTTCCTTACGAATCGTGAGGACCCGTAAGTAGCTTCTTTATTTCATTGGCGAATGTGGCTTCGGCAAATGTAGCCCTTAGATAGTCCATATTGACCCCCTTGTAGAGCAGCGATGGCTTATGAAACAGGGTTAGGATCTGTTGCCTAAGACTTTCCAACTTTATGAGCCGTGAAGGTCTCATAAAGACTTTTCTCCCTACGAGTCGTGAGGATCACGTAGGTGTATTTTCTTCTTAGGGATCGTAAGGATTCCGAAGTGCGTTTTCTCTTGAGAGTCGTAAGGATCTCACAAGAGAATTTTCTCCCTTACAAGTCGAGAGAACTCATAAGTGGTTGTTTCTCTCCTTGTCGAGATTCGACTTTAGAGAGTGTGGCCCATGAATAGTATACAATAGTCCATCTTGGACCGACTTGCAGGGCCCCAGTGCTTAAGAAACAGGTCCTTATCCCAATTGCCTAAAGCTTTGCCCTACGAGTCGAGACGAATCAAAAAGTTCTCGCAAGGACACTAATTTCCTCATGAGTCGAGACGAATCGAGAAGTTCTCGCAAGGGTTTCCTAACGTCACAGTTAACTCCTGCTAATAGAAGTCCGTTAGGGTCTATGGTACTAAGGATTTTTACCCGTCGCGTTGGCCGATATATTTCCCGATATGCAATCTGGTTGTTCGAGTAGCCCCGCGACTGTCGTGTCTCTGATCCCTTCGGGGGCTGGACAAGACGTCTTCAAGCAATCTTCCAGGTGGTATTACCGTCGAAAGAGCAAGCGTTAGGGATATTCCATGTCGCTTTTTACTTGAGGTTAGGCTTAGTTTGGGAGCCCCGGTGAGTCATGACCACTCCGCGCTGGTGTGGGATGATCTCCGATAGTCTTTTCAGATCTCATTTGAGTTGCCGTTAAGACCCTGAAGTGAGGGATTTTCCTTGGCTTCGTTTGTTGACATTGTGTTTGCAATATTGCGACGAATATCGAGGTTGTCTCTGGGTTGTCTGTGAACCGTCGAGGTTTGGAACTAGGGGACTTTGACGTGGCTCCGTTTGTTGATGTCACATCTGCATCCTGCTGGAGGAAGAACGTTGTTGTTGATCTTTAGGCTGTAGATGTTGCCGTCGAGACTCTGAAGCGAGGGTTTTTCCTTGGCTTCGTTTGTTGACATTGTGTCTGCAATATTGCGACGAATGTCGAGATTGTCTCTGGGTTGCCTGTGAACCGTCGAGGTTTGGAACTAGAGGACTTCACCGTGGCTCCGTTTGTTGATGTCGCGTCTGCATTCTGCTGGAGGAAGAACGCTGTTGTTGATCTCTAGGCTGTAGATGTTGCCGTCGAGATCTAAAGCGAGGGATTTTCCTTGGCTTCGTTTATTGACATTGTGTTTGCAATATTGCGACGAATGTCGACGTTGTCTCTGGGTTGTCTGTGAACCGCCGAGGTTTGGAACTAGGGGACTTTACCGTGGCTCCATTTGTTGATGTCGCGTCTGCATCCTGCTGAAGGAAGAACGCTGTTGTTGATCTCAAGGCTGTAGATGTTGCCGTCGAGATCTAAAGTGAGGGATTTTCCTTGGCTTCGTTTGTTCACATTGTGTCTGCAATATTGCAACGAATGTCGAGCTTGCCTCTGGGTTGTCTTTGAACCGTCGAGGTTTGGAACTAGGGGACTTTGCCATGGTTTCGTTTGTTGATGTTGTGTCTGCATCCTGCTGGAGGAAGAACACTGCTATTGATCTCTAGGCTGTAGATGTTGCTGTAGAGATCTGAAGCGAGGGATTTTCCTTGGCTTCGTTTGTTGACATTGTGTCTGCAATATTGCGACGAATGTCGAGGTTGCCTCTAGGTTGTCTGTGAACCGTCGAGGTTTGGAATTAGGGGACTTCACCGTGGCTCCGTTTGTTGATGTCGTGTCTGCATCCTGCTGGAGGAAGAACATTGCTGTTGATCTCTAGGCTGTAGATGTTGCCGTCGAGATCTGAAGCGTGGGATTTTCCTTGGCTTCGTTTGTTGACATTGTGTCTGCAATATTGCGACGAATGTCGTGGTTGTCTCTGGGTTGTCTATGAACCGTCGAGGTTTGGAACTAGGGGACTTTGCCGTGGCTCCGTTTGTTGATGTTGTGTCTGCATCCTGATGGAGGAAGAATGCTGTTGTTGATCTAGGCTGTAGATGTTGTCGTCGAGATCTGAAGCGAGGGATTTTCCTTGGCTTCGTTTGTTGACATTGTGTCTGCAATATTGCGACGAATGTCGAGGTTGCCTCTGGGTTGTCTATGAACCATCGAGGTTTGGAACTAGGGGACTTTGCCATGGCTCCGTTTGTTGATGTCGCGTCTGCATCCTGCTGGAGGAAGAACGCTGCTGTTGATCTCTAGGCTGTAGATGTTGCCGTCGAGATCTGAAGCGAGGGATTTTCTTTGTCTTCGTTTGTTGACATTGTGTCTGCAATATTGCGACGAATGTCGAGGTTGCCTCTGGGTTGTCTGTGAACCGTCGAGGTTTGGAACTAGGGGACATCACTATGGCTCCATTTGTTGATGTCGCGTCTGCATCCTGCTAGAGGAAGAACGCTGTTGTTGATCTTCTGGGATGCAGATATTGCCGCTGAGACCTGACTCTCCTTTTGATGGAGTTTGTTGGGACATGTGTTACCCTTTTCGTTTATGCCCATGGATTGTATACAGGGGTTAGTATGGACTTACCTGCATGGCAAAAGTTTCATTCTTTCATTCATTTTTTTATTTCTTTCCGCGATGCTTTATCATTTCAGCTTTTTATATCATGAAAGTCGCGATTACCCAATCATTTCGACTATTTTTCGCGGTGCCCAATCATTTTGGCTATTTTCTTTCTATTTGCTGCATTTTATTGCGAGTTGCCTAATCATTTCGGCTATTTTTTATTGCATATATTTTACTTGCTGATTTTGTTGTAAGTTGCCCTATCATTTCGGCTATTTCATATGCATTTACGGCTCGCTGACTTTTCGCTGCGAGTACGGAACCTGGGATCTAATACCAATCTTAGCATCAGCATCGCTGCGACTGGAATATTTCCAGGAGCGAATCACCATTTGCCTTTGTCGATTTAAACAAAGATGGCTTAGCAAACAGGGTTAGAATCCTGTCGACTAAGGCTTTTAACTTCATGAGCCATAAAGGTCTCATAAAGGTGTTACTCCCTACGAGTCGTGAGGATCTCGTAGGTGCGTTTTCTCCTTAGGATTTGTGGAGATTATTAAGTGTATGTTCTCTTGTAAGTCGTAAGGATCTTGCAAAAGTGTTTTCTCCTTGTAGATCGAGAGGACCTACAAGTGTTTGTTCTTCAAACGAGGGCATTCCTCATCGACCGTGGGACTCGGCAAGGAAATGATTATTTATGCCCGTGGATTGTATACAAGGGTCAGTATTGAACCGCTTGTAGGGCAGTTTGGGAAAGGTGATGGCTTAAGAACAGGTTCAAATCCCTGTAGCTTAAGGTTTTGAATCTTATGAGCCATGAGGGTCTCATAAGAGGGTTCTCCTTACGAGCCGTGAGGATCTCGTAAGTGTAATTTCTCCTTAGGAATAGTGAGGATCCCTAAGTATGTTGCTCTTTTATGAGTCATAAGGATCTCACACATGTAGTTTTCTCCTTACAAGGTCGAGTGGACCTTGCAAATGTTTTTTAACGAGATTGCGCCATTTCGGGTTTTCACAAACTCGCCGGTAGACCTGCTGTTTTTACTCACGGAGCCCTTTCGGGTTTTCATCCGTGCCCATTTTGTTTGTGGACGTACCGTTTTTTTACGAGTCAGCATGCCCTTTTGGGTTTTTCATAAACTCGCCGGTTGCCTTACTGTTTTTACTCACGGAGCCCTTTCGGGTTTTCATCCGTGCCCATTTTGCTTATGAACATACCTTTTTTTACACGTCAGCCTAAGGATGCTGCGGGTTTGTAGTAGTTTAAAGATGTTTCGGTCAGTAGTTAGTTTTAGGACATTTCGGTCCTTTGTTAGTTTTAGGACATTACGGTCCATCGTCCATCCTGTATGCACGTGTATCTGTCACGTGACGGGATACGTAACGATAAAGTGGGATACACCCATTTAAGGTGTGATTTTGTTTGGTTGGGGCGTTTTATGATCCATCCCTACCGCAACTTCTCCCACTTGACATCGACGCCTGGCTTTTTCGAATATGGACATTTTGCGTTCTCGATCAACTTTGCTCTTCTGACGGGCTTCGTTTAGCAGCACGTCAATCAGCTCATCGGATGGTTCCAAGGATTTTGGTGTCGATTCTGCTCCCAGGTTCTCTATGTCATCTTCTAACGCTGAGTGAGCTTCTTCATCATTTAGTGACGACTAAAATATCATGTGACAACTTGCCACATAATCCTCGGGTTCTTTTAACGCGTCGTCTCTCTCGTCATTGTCATTGCCCCCGTTCTTAAGGATATGTTTGAGAAACTCTTGGAGTGTGACTGGGGTCCGCGCCTTCTGGTTGTATTCCTCCAGCGTGTCAATATGCTTTTGCAGGTCCGTGCGCTTGTCATCAGGCTGCGCGGGCTTCTTGGTCTTCTTCTTCTTCTTCGAAGACTTTGACGGCTGGACCTAGGTATTTTGCCTATTGCTACCAACTCTCGGCGTCGGACGTGGTTTCAGCATTCCATCAATGATCTCAGGCTCTAGCGGGCTTTTCCACTTGATTGCGGGGCATGCTTGACGATCCTTCAGCATTCTTTTTGTTTTTGCCGAAAGAACTACTTCCCATGGAGCTTCCTCTATGAATGAGCACGATGCCCCTGGCATATCCATCTTTTTCGGAGCATGTGGTTGTGACGGGTTCACCTTCCAGTTTTCAGACAACGTGAATTTGCCTTGTTGGTATTGGTCTTCAACCCAGTTTTTGAAGACGTAGCAATCTTCTAGTGGGTGATCCATTACTCTGTGGTAGGGACAATAGTTAGGATGGTTAACGTCACCAGGTTGCGACGGATGTCTTGGATCCAGCAGAGTGATGAGCTCATTGCGTACTGCCAGTTCGAATAGTCTCCTTGTCTTATCCTTGGGAAATGAGTAAGGACGTCTCAACTTCTCATCGAGGGATTGCCGCTTGTTGCTTTGGCGAACAACCGGTCTCAGGCTACTCGGTTATTGTTGAGCGTTGGCGACGAAGATAGCTTTCCCATTTCCCCTTTCGTTTCGAAGCTCAGTTTTCGACGCGGACGGCTTATGGCCCATCTGGTCCATTTGGGCCAGCTTGTCAATTAAGGCCTGGAAGGTGGTCGGCTTGAAGAACATCATGAATTGGGATATGCGCCTGCGGATCGAGGGTTCCCACAAACATGCCTACTGCAGGAGCCTCTTCTATGCGATGTTCGCACTTCGACCATAGGTTGCGCCACCGAATCGCATACTTAACCCATGTCTTCCCCGACCTCACTTGGGCATTGATCAATGCCGTAATCGGGGTGCGTTCGCTGGCGCTTGTGAACCGCTGAGTGAATAGCAACTCCATCTCTATAAACGTTTTGACGGAGTCATTCGGCAGCTCTGAATACCATTCAAAGGCCGTCTCCGCCAAGCTGCCAACGAACTGCCGAAATACCAATTTGTCATCACCACCGGTATTGCCGCAGAGAGCCCTGAACTGAGCGACATGTTGATGGGGATTGCCTGTCCCCTTATATATATGAAATTTAGGGATTGTGTATCCTGGCGGGTACTTAATCTGATCGTACCAATTGGGATAGGGTCGCCCAGTTCTGATGACTTGGCCAGCAGCTTCGTTCTCTTGTTGGGCTCGTATCTGTTGAGCTATATAGTCGTCAAGGGCGTCTTTAGAGATGGTCTCTTCCTTGGCTGCTGATAGAGCCGGAAGAGAGTTTGATATCTCCCCTCTATCATCTTCAAGAATAATCGGAGGGTCTTCAGTTGGAGGATCCGGCTGTATCATCATTCCGACCATATCTTGGAATAAAAGCGCCATTTATTTTATGTTGGCCGCTTGTTCCGCTGCCTCTTGATCTTTCTTTTCTAGCATCCTCCGGAGGAACTCGGCATCGGTTTCCTATTCCTGGCGCTGATCCGACGATGCTTCGGGGCTTTCCTTATGTCCCGTGAGTGCAACCATCTTCGTTAACATCTAGTGGATCTTCTATTGTTGCTCCTGAGCTTTTTTCATCGATCGAGTGAGTGGTCGATGACCCCCAGAGGCACGATTCTCCTCCTTCCCGAAAGCCATATAAATAGTATGCACCACCATGCCCCCAGACTTAGAGCGTCTGGGTTCAGTGCCCTTGAGATTCATCGCAGGCATAGGGATCTTCCCCGCCCTCCTCTTTTTATGGAAGATTGAAGTCGAGGGGGCTGTTGCAGCGGGTATCCAAGTAGACGACACCTTTTGTGGTATGACAAGGTGGTCCTTCTCTTGCCGAACCTTCATCTTCTTCGGTCGGCGGGAGTAGTCTTGATTGATCACCGGGTCTTGGACTTGTCGCCAGGACTTATGAATTTTAGAGGACAGTCGCTGAGGGGACTGCTCTAGCTTCACCTTTGCGATCATTTCAGCAGGCGGAGGAGACTTTTTCAGCACGGCAGTTGGCGAATTCCTACGTATCCTGTTAAGTGATTCAAAGTTGTTCCCAATTGGAACAGCAGTATCAACTTCCATCATTGGAGCTGGTGGGGTAAGTCCAGAAGGGGAACGCCCCCAGCTTTCCTCACTCGACGCCAGTGGCGACGTCGAGCATGTCAAGCGGCTGGGACCACCTCAGTTGTCGTGGTAGCTTCGTCATGCCTCCTGATATGATGAGAAGTTGTCATTGGTGCCAGCCTATTGAAAACCGACGTCCGTTGAGTGGGGATGGTCAACCTGTCGAAGGCAGACTTTCGAGCAGGGGTAACGGCTTTGGTGACTTCGCCTGGAGCGGGAGTTGGAACGGTCTGTCTTGCAAAGACTAGTCCTTTAGCAGGAAAAGTCGCTTTGACGCCTTTTTTTATTTGAGCCAGAATGGCTATCTGCTTTGAGATAACCCCTTCGGGTATTGCAGGCTTATTCATGGGCCCATTTGAGTTTTGGCCTAGTCTGTTAAAGACCGAGACGCTGAAATTGAACAACCCGTTGAGAGGGGCCGCGGTAGTGGTGAGCCAATCAAAGACCGACTTCTTCGGAGCTTCCTATGATGGCATTGGGGCGTTGAAGCTCATTGGTGGGATCATGGTCCCAAAGAACAGTCTAGTGGTGACCTGAGTCACATGGCATGGCAAAGATGGAGGCCGCTTGGAGCCCATAGGTCACTCCTCCGGCGAGAACGGAGTGGGAGTTGTTGTTGCAACTGGTGCAGTTGGAAGCCATTTTCTCTGCACAGAGCAAGACACTAAATCTTAGTATCTCGAATCCAGGGGCAACCATAGCAAACCGCGATTCGTTCACGAAACACGACATACGAAGTGTGGAATGGAAAGAGGAAAATGTCCACCGGGCATGCCAAAATCTGTTCTCCGCCGAAAGACGCAACCGGGACGTTGGGACGTCTGGCCTGAATTTTGGGGGAAGATGCTATTTGGTTTTATCCGTCTACCTCTCCGAAGATGCCAAGTTGATTTATGGCACCGTATATCGGAGGTTTAGACAGATGCGGCCGTTGTAGCAGATTTCGTCATATTCCCCCTCGTATACGAGGGGTTTTTTATTTTGGGGACGCACTTCCCTACAGGCGCAAGCCCCTGCAGTTAATTACGCTACCGCATAGTGGTAACCACTTTCTCTTTCTCCAGATGGTCACTTCATGTCGTGTGTGTTTGTTTTATTTTTGGTTGCCCGTGGATTGTATACGGAGACTAATGTATGTTGTCGCTCGTAAGGCTTGGATTAGTCCAAATCCGTATTTCCTTAGATTTGGTTTTGGTTTGGGTTTAAGGATCGTTATTCTCATTGAGATTAAGATCAACTTAAACGTTTGTTAAGGGCACGTTAGTCTAATTTTAGACTAAGATCTACTTAACAAGATCATTTAGACCCAACAAAAGAGCATTTGGACTCTTTTGTTTTAGTTTAGAGACGTTGCGGTCCAATGGGTTTAAGGACATCATAATCCATATCAGTTTAGAGACATCATAGTCTGTAAAGTTTAAAGATATCACAGTCTATGAGTTTAAGGACCTCACAGTCCATAAAATTTAAGGACATCATAGTCCGTGAGTTTAAGGACCCCACAGTCCGTAAAGATTAAGGACATCATAGTCCAGTTTAAAGACGCCATAGTCTGTGTGGTTTTGGTTCAACCATTTAGGGATGCGCCAAAAGTTATTGGTTATTGGGACCCTCCATCTCTCTGAAAACGTTGAGAAATTAAAACGACATATATCAAAGGTATGAAGAGATGTACCCTTGAACCAATGTTGGTTGGGAGATCTGTAGTCAAGTTTGGGACTAAGATCACTTAAAAAGATTTATGAGCGTATGGGCTCAATTAATCTGAATTAGGATCTGTGGCCAACATGGACTCGGCCCACTCAGTTAAAATGTTGAACATTTAATTAGGCCCGGTCCTTTTTATTTAAAAATGTTGAGCATTGGTTTGGGTTCTGACAACTTTTTTGTCTTTTTGTTCTTTACTAAGTGTTAGACACTCTTTATTATGGCGCTTGGCGCCAACCAATGAGTGCGGAGCGCTCTTTATTAAGTAGCACCCACATGAAGAGCACGTGGTGCGCTTGGCGCTGAGCGCCAACCAATGAGTGCAAAGCGCGCTTTATTAAGTAGCGCCCAAGTGAGGAACACGTGGCGTGCTTGGCGTTGAGCGTCAGCCAATGAGTGAAGAGCGCCCCTTGTGAAATAGCGCACACGTGAGGAGCACGTGGCGTACTTGGCGCTGAGCGTCAGCCAATGAGTGCAGAGCGCTCCTTGTGAAATAGCGCACACGTGAAGAGCACGTTGCGCGCTTGGCGCAGAGCGTCAGCCAATGAGTGCAGAGCGCTCTTGATCAATTTTGTGCTCTGAGAATTAAGTTCTGGTTTATAAGAGATTTTGTCTCATGGCTCTAAGAACAAGGTTCTTATTTTTATAGGAGATGTTACAATCTCTTCTATTTTTGTGAAAGACTTTGTCTTTGTGGATCTATGATCTGAAGAGAATTAAGTTCTTCTCCCCCCTTTTATGATGAGATGCTATGATCTCTTTTTGTGAAAGACCTCTATTTTATAGATCTATGATCTAGAAAAAGAACTAAGTCCTTCTTCTTTGATGAGATGCTTTGATCTCTCTGTTTTATTTACCTTGAAGAAGTTCTTCTTTTCAGAGCTTGCTCTTCTTTTTGAAATTTCTCAAAGTTTATGGGAGGGTTCCTCTCTTCAAGACTTAAAGTCTTGGGGCCTTTATATAGTGGAAGCTGACTTGTTGAATCAGTTAAGGAGATCTTTTCTCTAATTGATTTGAGAATGTTTCCCACCATTGGATCTTTGATCCAAGAGCTTCTCTTTTACAGAAGACATCTTTCTTGTTACTTAACAAGATTGGGAAATTATTTTCCCATATAGAGATTGTTCTGTATCTTGGGGATTTTTTAATCACTATTGGATTTTTGATCCAACGGTGCTCTGATTTACAGAGCACAATCTTTCATGTTTAGAAAAGATTGGGAAGATATTTTTCCCTACAGAGCTTATTCTGTAGCTTGGTGATTTTTAATCACCGTTGGATCTTTGATCCAACGGTGCTCTGATTTACAGAGCACAATCTTTCTTATTTAGAAAGATTTGAGGAGTATTTCCACAATCAGAATTTAATTCTGTGCTCTGATGATTTATCATCTCCGCTGGATCTTTGATCCAACAGCAGAGAACTTTTCGTTCTAGCGCCAGCACTCTCGTGCTTTGCACGTGATGCGCTGTCATAGAGTTTTGACTCTTAGCGCTTGGCGCTCAGCGCTCTCGTGCTTTGCACGTGATGCGATGCTTCAGAGTCTTTAACTCTTTAGCGCTGGCGCTCAGCGCTCTCGTGCTTTGCACGTGATGCGCTGCCTCAGAGTCATTGACTCTTTAGCGTTGGCACTCTTGGCGCTGGCGCTCTCGTGCTTTGCACGTGAGGCGCTGTCTCAGAGTTTTTAACTCTAGGCGCTGGCGCTCTCATGCTTTGCATGTGAAGCGCTGCCTCCTAAGAGTTTAACTCTTATTTAATAGATTTCTTTTTGTGTTTTGCACATTGACGCCCGCGTGAGGAGCACGTGAGGCGTCATCATAAGATTTAATTCTATCCGAAGCAGTACCTACATGCTTTGCAAGCGGAGTTTTTCTTTTATTTTTATTTTTATTTTATTGTTATTATATATATATATGTATATTTTTTTTAAGGGAGCAAGTTTTGAGCCAAAATTTTGGCGGAAACAGGATTCTATACAGAACTGATCTGCATGGGCCACCAACAAAACCTGTCACGCCCCGCTTTCCAGTGTACGGTGACGGAGACATGGAAGGAACGTGACGTATTTACTCAGAAATAAATACGTTAAGCTTAAATAAGTAATATATAAGATGCACAAGAAATGACAAGAGATATAAAATGAACAGCAACTTTTATTAACTTTCATCTTTACAATACACTGCTTTGAAAAGGAAAGTACAATGATATAAAGCAATGCCTAAACAGTGGCATATGAAATGAAAAGTAAGTACAAGGAAAGCTAGAAATTCTGCTGCTCGGTGAATTGGTCCACGTCCTGCTGGCTAGACCCGATCTCGAGAGAGTCCGGTCCTCCTGAGGAGCATTCCAAAGAAAGAAAAGATAAGAATGTCGTCAGCGAACTTGCGCTCGGTAAGTCCCAAAAGAAAGAGAGGAATATTGCAAGTATTGAGATTGGAATTGTTAAGGTGTACAGGTATAAGATTGCTATTCTAACGTTGTTGTTTGTACCTTGGTACAGAAGGTATCAGTGTATACGAGAGAAGTCCATCTTACCCCGTGGACTATGGTAACATATAGTACAAGGCTCCGTCAAAACCCACGGGACAACGGCACGAGAGTTCATGTAGGTGTTTTTTAGTGATCATCTCTTGCCACTTATAATACATTCCGTACCAATCTACCCCTTTAACCCCGTAATGTATTGTTTTAGATTATATTGCTTGTTGAGACCATGGATAGAAGTTGTTCAAGTAGTCAGGTTCAAGATATAAGCTTGTAGTCATGTCAAGTTATAGCCATGGTTCAGCCAAGTCAAGTCTTGTATTCAGGTTTGATATTCTGGTTCATGTTCAAGTATGCATGTTAGAGTTTGGATTCATGTTTGAATTGGATTCTGGTTTGAGTTGAATTCAAGCTTGATTTAGACTCAGACTTGAGTCAGACACTTATAACTGATTTAGATCCTGAATTAGGTTCGGAAGTTATCTGTAACTGCTGCACATGGAGGGCAGGATTTGTATCTTTTTCCAAGACAATTACCATTGATAGCACCGTTAAATTTTTCTAGCTTAAATAGGCAAGCACTCATTTTCTCCGGCTCCGTGAGGCTCAAGAGAATTGATCCCGCTTAAACCCATATTTACTAAAGCCCTTAACATTGTTTTATATTGCTCGAGGGGGTTTTATGAAAAATATTTTTAACATATAGTTTCAAAGTAAACCTCGAGAAGTTATTTATTTTATTTAGGGTTTTTATGGATATGAATTTTTAAGGGTTTGAGGTATTTTAGTGATAATTACCTTAACTTGAATAGTTCATGGTATTTTACTGTAAAGCTTGACTTTTGTTGATATCTTGATGGTATTTTGATGAAACTTGTAATTCTTTTATTTGAAAAAAAATATAAGGTTATTATATATTGAAAATATATGGATTTGTAATATTTATATAATTATTAAAAATTAATTTTTATTATTAAGTAGAAAATTGCGTTTTTCTTAAAAATCATATTAAAAACCTTTCGAGAACGAATGCTCCGTTAGAAGGTCTGCATCTCGCTCTACTAGCCGAAGTATGTGCGATAATCTGCATCATCCAATAGCAGGTCCCCTAAAAAGGGTTTTAGAGGTTTATTTGCAAAGGAATTTTAAAATACAATTCCAAAGAAAACCGTTTTTATAAGAGATGGTATTTTAATGAAATATATTGTAATCGCCGCAAAGATACATTCAAATAGTATCGTGCTATGGAATTATGTGTGTTTGTGAGGGATAGGTCATTACCCCGTAAGGTTTTCTAATCGTATATTTCAACAAAGGAAAATAAGATAACATATCTAAAGTTCATAGTATATTCATATAAAAGTTGTTTTAAAGTTATATTTTATGATATTTTTGAGTGAAAGTTTATTCTAACCATTAGTTATATGATTACAAACATAGTATAAGAATATGGATGAAAAATATGTAAGAAAAAGTGAACTTTTTAGGGTTTAGAATAAAATGTCGGTATTAACTCAACTTACCGATATGTTTTGAAAAAGATATTTTTTAAACAAGAAGAAGAGAGATTTGGAGGGACTTACTAGCTAGAAAGATGAAGAGAAGATAGAAGGAGGAAGGGTTGTCGTCGGGGCGTCGTGGTGTCGCCGGTACTTACTTTGATCCTCGCCGGAACTTGATATCTTACTAACTCCACTTGTACTCTTCTTGTACTTAGAAAACATTAAGAATTTTGGCTATAATTTTCAGAATGAGGAAGGGCTAGGGTATGGGGTAGTATTTATATTATGGAATTAGGGTTTTGGAATTAAAAAGATGAATTAAAATGCATTAAAAATTTGATAAATGGTGAATTGAGGGGTCTCTTTTTTATTGCAGATCTGCAATCAAACAGTGCAGTGGAATTAGGGGTAAGGAAAATGACAAGTGTGCAAAGCCCTGGGTGTTCACCGCCAAAAGACGCGGCCGAGACGTTGGGACGTTCTGACCTGAATTTTGGGGGCAGATGCTATTTGGGTTTATCCGTATACCTCTCCGAAAATGCCAAGTTGATTTATGGCACCGTATATCGGGGGTTTTGACGGATGCGGCCGTTGTAGCAGACTTCGTCAGATTCCCCCTCACTTGTGAGGGGGTTTTTATTGTGGGGACGCTCTTCCCTACAAGCCCAAGCCCCTGCAGTTAATTACGTTATCGGGTTACGATAACCACTTTCTCCTTCTCCAGATGTTCACTTCGTGTCGTGTGTGTTTGTTTTGTTTTTGGTTGCCCGTGGATTGTATATGGAGACTAATTTGTTTTGTCGCCCGTAGGGCGTGGATTAGTCCAAATCCGTATTTTCTTAGGTTTGGGTTTGGTTGATTTAAGGATCGTTAACTTCGTTTGAGATTAAGATCAACTTATATGTTTGTTAAGGATATGTTAGTCTAAGTTTTAGACTAAGATCTACTTAACGAGGGATCAAGATCATTTTTGATCCAACGAAAGATCATTTGGGCTCTATCGTTTTAGTTTAGGGACGTTACGGTCCATTGGGTTTAAGGACATCATAGTTCATGGTTTAAAGACGTCATAGTCCATAGAGTTTAGTTTAGGGACGTTGCGGTCCATTGGATTTAAGGATATCATAGTCCATAAAGAATAGTTTAAGAACATTACGGTCCATAGTTAGTTTAAGGACATTACGGTCCATTGGGTTTAAGGACATCATAGTCCATAAAAATTAGTTTAAGGACATTACAGTCCATGGTTAGTTTAAGAACAGTACGGTCTATTGGGTTTAAGGACATTACGGTCCATAAAGATTAGTTTAAGGACATTACGGTCCATAGTTAGATTAAGTACATTACGGTCCATTGGGTTTAAGGACATCATAGTCCATAAAGATTAGTTTAAGGACATTACGGTCCACAGTTAGTTTAAGGACATTACGGTCCATTGGGTTTAAGGACACCATCGTCCATAAAGATTAGTTAAAGGACATTACGGTCCATGGTTTATTTAAGGACATTACGATCTATAAAAATTAGTTTAAGAACATTACGGTCCATAGTTAGTTTAAGGACATTACGGTCCATTGGGTTTCAGGACATCATAGTCCATAAAGATTAGTTTAAGGACATTACGGTTCATGGTTAGTTTAAGAACATTACGGTCCATTGGGTTTAAGGACATTACGGTCTATAAAGATTAGTTTAAGGACATTACGGTCTAAAGTTAGAATAAGGACATTACGGTCCATTGGGTTTAAGGGCATTGTTCATATCAGATTTTTGCATTTTTATACCGCCCAATTTTTATCACATTGCTTATCGGTAGGTACTCTTGAGCCGTGTTTGCTAGTTAATTGCAGGATACAGGCTCAGCTCTAAACAATGAAATTCATGGAAAAGCACGACAAATTCCGGATTACTGCCAACCAAAGATAAAACACGGGTCTCCGCTCTCTATCCGTATGTTGCCGCACACCAGTTTAAGGGACAAAATGGCAAATCAATGTCATTTTCATGCACAAAGCTCAATGGCAACACAAGATCCAACATATCTACACGGAGCTCAAGAAAAATCATGACAAAAGATCCACATTACATCACCTTTTGTTCTGCTGAAATTCTGGAAATATTGTGAAGAGATTCTGAGAAACAATATATACCACACTGAAGAGTACTAAAAAGTAGGGAAAACTACCAAATTTCATGGCCTAACTCCACTAAAGGGACGCGGTTCCGCGGCATAAGCATGCTTAGGCCGCGGAACCGCGGCCGTACGGGCTCCGCGGTGGATGAGGTTTCAGGGGTATTTTGGTCATTCTATATGGAGGCAGTTTGTTGCCCTAGGTTTCCAGTTCCCTGCCTATAAATAGTCCAGAACTTGCCAAAGCCAAGGGTGCTTATTCTTGTATTTAGATTTTAGAATACATGTTGTTGTTCTTCTTCCTCTTCTCATCTCTTCTCCATTATAAACTTGTAGAGAGCTTTTGTGAGTGAAGGATGAATAAAGGAGTTCTTTTTGTTAACATGCTTGTCTTGTTATTTTGTTAATTATAATTGCTTGTATTTTTCATTTGTTAATTTAGTTGTTGTTATTTGTTGTTTGTTTCTTTCTTGTTCTCTTTTTTTTTATCCTTAAACAACAATGATGTTTAAGCTTGATCCTTGCCAAAGTGAGGTCTCAATTAGCTAGTTGTAATCTTCTAACCTCTTTCTTTCTATCTTCCTCCATTGTTTTATTTTCCTTTTTCTTATAATGGGTGAGTAGTTTCCATACTTGTTAGGGTAGGATAAGGAAAGTTTGAGAGAAGGAAATCTCTCTCACTCTTTCCTTGCCCAACATCTTAATTCGGACTCCCGTTAATTGAACCGCAATCCGCTCCCTACGGCACCCTATCCTACATGATAGCGGTGATTTCTTAGTGAGACCGGTTGTGGTTGAATTAACCGGAGGTTAAGGCTTAAGAGCCAAGAACGGACGGACAAGCACCAAAAGGAAGAACTTAAGCGTTTGAAAGCCTAGCTTATACTCACAAGTTCCTTCCTAGTCGTGCTAATCCCCGTTGTTGCCGATTACCGTAACACCGATATTAAGAGTGGCAACGAAAGACGTGAGCGACTCCTAACTCAAACTAACCTGATCCTAACCCTAACAAGCTCTCTTTACATATCATTTTAGCATATAGTTAATCTAAAAACAAATCTGGACATTTGGACTTAACTCGTTAAAGCACATAGAAAAAGATTCTCATCTTCCTGCGGACGACTCGTACTCAACCGGCTAGCTACAAGCGAAACCGTCTTGATTGCGGTAATTAACTAAGCACGCAAAAACTCTACCAATCAAATGGCGCCGTTGCCGGGGAGATGGTAGTTTATTTCTTTGTGTAATTTCGGGTTAATTTGTGAATATAAATCTTACCGAAAAACAAATATATATATATATATATATACATTGTAAAAAAATCATCTTGTTATTTTTGATTAGTTTTTGTGCAAGTGTGCAGGATAAAACGAAGTTCGAGTTCAGTGCCAAAGACGTGGGAAGTTAGACCCGTATCTTTGCGGCTACACCACGGGTGAACAAGACGGAAAAGACGGTCTATTGAAAGATTCTGGAGCAGACCCAGTAAGCAAATCAAGATTCAGGAGCCCCAGAAAAGAAGAGGACAGCCAAGGCAGCACACACCAGAATTCCAGAGCGCCAACTCCACTATCTTGCCGCGGAACCGCGGCATAAGCAAGCTTAGGCCGCGGAACCGCGGCCGTTTGGTTACTTCAGGGTGCCAAATTCCCTGTGAGTGTTCCTTATCTCCTTCCCACTCGTCTGAACTCCACTGAACTGTGTTTTCTACAGCATTCTTTGCGCAAATTCTCTTCCCCCTTCCAATAAATTGTTTTTGTGCAGGATTCTTTGCGCCGCGCTAAAAAATAAAAATTAATTGCAGTTGATTGTTACTGCTTTGCATATATTAATACGGACTTTAAGGGGCTTGAAACCAATCCAGATTGGGTGGGGATTTCATCACCCTTCCCAAGACCCCAGAAATCACAAAAGCATTTGCATTGACCATTGCTTAAATTAAAAAATACTAGACTCAGCCCTAAGGACTTCGCGCTCAATAGGACAGAGGACTGGTTACAGGCATCGGCCGTTTATCCTATCCTGACTTTGCGGTGACTAGGAAAGTGTGTCCAAGGCAAGTCGTTAATTAATTAGGACCACTACTCACGTAGTGGGGAGCCTTCTACTTACCTGGTACTTACCTGGCCGCAATTGGCGGAGAAGAGGCGGTTTAAGGTCCTATTTCTTGCCTTTTGGAACAGTTAGGAGCTGTCTAGCTGACCTAGGTGACCCTAGATCTAGGTATGATTGTGCATATCTTGTTTGTGATTGCTTGAAGCCGTAAGTCCGTACGTATTTCTGTAAAGTTCTTTCTAAAAAAGAAAAAAAAACACAAAAACCAAAAACTTTTATAAAAAGTTGTCCATTGTCACCAAAATCCCATTTTTTCACCCACCACCCATCATATTTCTCCATTGACGTTTTCTTACCCTCACCTTCTCCGCTTTGACTATACAAAACTCGTTTAGTGTATGTCCGCTTAGACTCGGGACACTAGCGCCCGCCTAGTCCGCGTTACGTTAGTCGCTACCGATTACGCGATCGACTCAGACGTCGTGACTCCGTCCACGCCTCTTTCACCCTTACCTTTGCCGGCCAACCCCGACGTTGACCGGAATTCTGTTCATACATCCTCACCTTCACCATCACCAACCTCTTCGTCCGCGATGTCAGGATTTAATCCAAACATCCCTACAAATCCACCGGGATTAATTCAACCTCCTATGGATGCGAATAACCCACCACCACCGCCTGTCGTAGCGCCACAGCGAATCGCGCTCCAGGATAGTTTCTATCCCACCCGCTCTGCACTCCCCACCTGTCTTTTCCTTCCACCGGCCAATGGGGATAATTTTAAAATTAAGCCCCACTTCATTAACATGCTTCCGAAATTTCATGGGCTTGAATCTGAAGATGCCTATATCTTCATCAACAAATTTCAAAACGTTTGTGCCATGATGAAAACGACCCAGCTGTTGGACGATGCTATACGGCTACGGGTCATTCCGTTCACTTTGTGCGATCTTGCTGAAAAATGGTTGTATATCACCGCTTCCCACTCCATAACCAGTTGGGACGAGTTTGTGAAAGCGTTTCTCAAGAAATTCTATCCGAATCATAAAACCGCGAGGATCTGTAACGAAATCAACTAATTCTCCCAGCTTCCTACTGAACCCTTCTGGAAGTGCTTTGACCGGTATAAAGACCTTCTTGTTCAGTGCCCTCACCATGGTATCGAGAAATGGCAACTTTGCCAAACCTTATACAAGGGCCTGAACACAGCATCCAAGCAGTTGTTGGAAACCATTTGTCAGGGCCACTTCCTATCGAAATCTGACGAGGAAGCGTGGCAATTCTTCGACGACCTTGCGGAACAAACGCTTCAATGGGAGAGCACCAGACCAACTTCTTCTTCTTCTTCCTCCACTTCTACTGGTCAGTCTATGGTAGGAATTCACCAACTTGATGTCTCAATTGCGATGAAAGCTGAAATGGCTGCAATAACGAGAAAACTTGAAGCGATAGAGAGCAAATTCTCATCTCCTTCTCCTGCCCCTGTTCTTCCCCTTTGTATCATTTGTGCTTGTTGTTCCGATCCTTCTCACTTAACTGAAGAGTGTCCTTACAATCCACCATCTCAAGGACAGGATCAGGTTAATGCTGCATTTCAGCAAAGACCGAGAAATGATCCATACTCTTCCACCTACAATCCCGGTTGGAGGAACCACCCCAATTTCGCCTGGAATTAGAATCAGCATCAATTCCAAAGCAACAATTTCCAGAGGCCCCCTCCTCCGCAACAACAAGCGCAACAACAAATTCAACATCAGTTTCAGCAGCCCTTCCAACCCCAACCTTTTCAAAATCAGACGAACAACTTTGCACCCAACAATTCTTTTCCGCAAAACAACTTTGTTCCGTCAAACAACGATAAGGTTTCCTCGCTAGAACGAAGTCTGGAGGCATTCGTTAAACAATCGACACAATCCACCGCCAACATCCAGTCGTCTATTCAGTCTTTGGTGCAACACACTGCTGCACACGGGCAAAGCATCAAGACCATCGAAGCCCAGATTGCAAAGCTGAATGCGGCGTTAAGCGAGCGAGAGAAGGGGAAGCTTCCATCTCAACCACTCCCAAATCCCGGTCACCCACATAATGTACATGTTGCTCTTGAACAACAGAACCATAATGTGAGTGCCGTGACTACATTGAGATCGGGAAGGATGCTGCACAACAACATCGGCACAACAATTGAGGATAATGACACCCCGGCCACTTCTTCTTCTTCTTCTTCTTCTTCTTCTTCTTCGTCTTCAGAGCCTATTCTCCATTCGTCAAAGGGCTCTTCTTCTTCCTCTTCTTCTGCTCTGAACGGTCCCACTTCTCACTCCACGAAAACACCAGTTCTGGGATCCGTTCCAACTCCCCAATCTCCTCCACAAGCATTGGACTCAACCAATTTTAAAAACGTTCCATTTCCAAACCGGTTGAGGTCCAATAAACAAAATCCACAAATGGAGAAGATTCTGGAGTTGTTTAAGCAGGTTAATATCAACACTCCCCTTTTAGATGCTGTCCAACAAGTCCCGTCCTACGCGAAAATCTTAAAGAACTTGTGCACAAAAAAGAGGTAGTCTCAGGTACCCAAGAAAGTTTTCTTGGCTAGTGCTGTGAGTGATACTCTTACCCAATCTTTACCGCAAAAACGGAAGGACCCTGGCTGTCCTACAATTTCTATTACCATTGGGGATAAGAACATCAACCGCGCACTATTAGATCTTGGTGCCAGTGTTAACCTGCTTCCGTACTCAGTATATGAGCAATTAGGTGTAGGAGAGCTGAAACCCATACACTGTACTCTCCAAATGGCCGACCGATCGATCACCCATCCTAGGGGTGAGCTAGAGGATGTGTTAATCAAGGTTGGGGACTTCATATTCCCCGTGGACTTCATTGTATTAGACACACAGCCTGTAGCTAACCCCCGAATCAAATTCCGGTAATACTCAGTCGCCCATTCCTTGCAACCTCAAATACTGTGATCAATTGTCGAAATGGTTAGATGAACCTATCTTTTGGAAACATGACAATTGAACTCAACATTTTTAGGTTGGGGAATCAGCCCTCCGAACCTAATGCTCATATATTAGACGTTTGCTCAATCCAAAAGATCACCCCAGAAGAGTGTGAATTCGAGGAGTTTTTGTTCGATCACGATAACCTTAACGCCACTAGTGCGTTCCTCTTCAAACCTGCTGCTGTTTCTGCGCCCGACAATGACTACGAGTGTTTCACTTTCTCGAACGATCTTAGCCACTCACCACCCGAGTTTGAATCCTTCGAATTTCCGGATGAGTTACCTGAATCATCCAACTCGGTCGCTTACACTCGTTTTGAACCTTTGCTAGAATCCTTTGAGTTCGAGACCTTTTCACCAATCTTGCCTTCAATCGTTTCACCTCCAACGCTCGAACTCAAGCCTTTGCCGTCTCACCTTAAGTACGCTTACTTGGGTGAGAATGAGACCCTCCCTGTTATCATTTCGGCTTCTCTAGCTCCAGAGCAAGAGAAAGCCCTTCTTGCGGTCTTGCACAACAATAGGCAAGCTTTTGGCTGGTCCATGACGGACATCAAGGGGATTAGTCCCCTGATCGTTGAACATCACATTCATCTAATGGATGATGCCAAACCAGCCAGGGATCCACAAAGGCGACTCAACCCAGTCATGAAGGAGGCTGTGAAAAAGGAAATCGTAAAGTGTCTGGATAGTGGTATCATTTACCCTATCTCTGATAGCCAGCGGGTTAGCCCCATTCACGTTGTCCCCAAGAAATCAGGCATAACGGCCATCACTAACGAGGCGAAAGAGTTAATCCCTACTCGCACCCAAACTGGGTGGCGAGTATGCATCGATTACAGAAAACTCAACGCAGCAACGCGGAAGGACCACTTTCCGCTACCTTTCATTGACCAAATGCTTGAACGATTGGCCGGACACGAGTACTACTGCTTTCTTGATGGCTACTCCGGCTATAATTAGATTCCCATCGCCGAAAAAGACCAGGACAAGACCACATTCACTTGGCCTTTCGGCACGTTTGCATATCGTCGCATGCCCTTTGGGTTATGCAATGCGCCCGCTACCTTCCAGCGGTGTATGATGGGAATCTTCTCAGACATGGTGGAAAAATTCCTAGAGATCTTCATGGACGATTTCTCCATCTTCGGCGATTCCTTCAATGAGTGTTTGCTGCATCTCGACGCTGTCCTTACCCGATGTAAGGACAAGAACCTCACTTTGAATTGGGAGAAGTGCCATTTCATGGTGCGCGAAGGTATTGTCTTAGGAGATATCATTTCACAAAATGGCATAGAGGTTGACAAAGCGAAGATTAAGGTCTTTTCCAATCTCCCTCCTCCCAGATGCGTCAGAGACATCCGAGCCTTCCTTGGCCCTGCCAGTTTCTATAGACGGTTCATCAAGGACTTTAGAAAGATTGCTAGACCCTTGACTCTTTTGCTGGCCAAGGACATGCCATTCGACTTCAACTCGAGCTGTATGACTGCGTTCGAGTCATTAAAAAGCTCACTCACTTCTGCTCTCGTTCTTTCTTCACCTGACTGGACGCACCCATTTGAGATTATGTGCGATGCATCCGACTTTGCCATTGGTGCTGTCCTTGGACAACATACCAACAAGATGCCGCACGTAATCTATTATGCTAGCCAAACCCTGAACGACGCCCAACTTAATTATACAACAACTGAGAAGGAATTCTTGGCTGTTGTATTTGCTTTAGAAAAGTTCAGGCCCTACCTCATCGGCTCTCCAGTCATTGTCTACACAGACCATTCTGCTCTGCGCCATCTTTTTGTGAAGAAAGATGCAAAATCCCGGCTAATACGTTGGATCCTCTTGCTTCAAGAGTTTGACATTGTCATCAAGGACAAAAGAGGATGTGAGAACGTAGTCGTCGACCATCTCTCACGACTTTCTTCTTCGCCGTCGCTTCAAATTCCGATCAACGACGTTTTCCCGGATGAACAGCTCTTGACAGTATCTTGCGAACTCTGGTTCGCAGATATTGTGAACTATTTGGCCACAGGGTTACTACCGACTGAATGGTCAAGTCAGGACAGACTTCGATTCTTATCCCAAGCAAAACACTTTAACTGGGACGAACACTATCTGTTCAAGTACTGTCCCGACCAGATTATTCGTCGGTGTATCCCTGATGATGAATTCAAGAGTGTGCTGTCATTTTGCCATGACCAAGCATGTGGCGGGCATTTTGGCCCCAGAAAGACAGCTGAGAAGATCTTGCAGTGTGGTTTCTACTGGCCACAACTCTTCAATGACGCTCGTGACTACTGCAAGACTTGCTCCCGGTGCGAACACTTGGGCCGGATATTCCGGAGGAACGAGATGCCGCTCCAACCAATCTTGGTTGTGGAGATTTTTGACGTTTGGGGGATAGATTTCATATGCCCGTTTCCAGCTCTTTCGGGAACTTGTACATCCTTCTCGCTGTTGATTACGTCTCTAAGTGGGTCGAGGCTGTGCCCAGCCGGACTAACGACAACAAGGTTGTTGTTAGGTTTCTTAAAGAAAACATTTTCTCCCATTTTGGACACCCCCGAGCGATCATTAGCGACAACAGAACTCATTTCTGCAATAAGACTTTCGAGGCCTTGATGCGGAAATATTCCATTAATCATAAGCTATTTACGCCCTACCACCCCCAAACCTGTGGGAAGGCTGAAATTTCAAATTGACAAATCAAGCAGATACTGGAGAAGATGGTTTCCAAGAACCGTAAGGATTGGTCGTTGAAACTCACTGATGCCCTTTGGGCATTTCGAACCGCTTATAAGACCGATCTTAGCATGTCTCCCTATCGGCTTGTGTATGGAAAGGCTTGCCACCTCCCTGTCGAAATAGAGCATCGTGCATTTTGGGCGATAAAGGAGCTGAATCTGTCTCTCGAAGATGCGGGCAGCCATCGGAAGCTACAGTTGAACGAATTGAGCGAGCTTAGGGATGAGACTTACAATAACGCGGTTGTTGTTAAGAACCGAACGAAGGTGTTTCACGATAAACACATTTTGCGCAAAACTTTCGTACCTGGTCAACAGGTACTGCTTTACGACACCCGGCTACACTTCCATCCAGGAAAGATCAGATCTCGCTGGAAAGGGCCGTATTTTGTGCGGAATATGTATCCGCATGGCGCTGTGGATTTGGAGAATCCTAAGAACGGTTCATTTTTCAAAGTAAACGGACACAGACTGAAACCGTACCTTAGTGCCGAACCAACAGAGGAGCTCCTGGTCTTACAGGAGCCGGTTTACCCTGCATAATCTTCCTCTGCCTACCACCAAACTTCGGTTATCCAGCCAAGAACAGTGGACACTATTCCAAATAAGTTTGGGGGTATGTATATACCTTTATGTATATATTTGTGAATATTCTTTTCCATTTTTACTATTTTTCTTTCCTTTAAACATAAACAAAAAAAATTGTGTATATCTGACCGACAATCTTCAAATGATCTCTTCATGAAATGTCAGTGAGGACACTGTCCAGTTTAAATTTGGGGGTACGCTCGGTACGCATTTCTAACCTTCGCATTCATATGTATATTTTGCATCTGCATATTAAAATCCATAAAACCCATAAAAATCAGAAAATTTTCTAAAAACATAAAAACTTTTCTGTCAAGTTAGCTAGTGGGAGAACTCTGATTCAACATTTCGACGGTTTTGTTTGATAAGATAAGAATAACTAAATCTTATTTTTAGATTTTGAAAACCTGAAAAATAACTCTCCTTTGAAGTTAACTATAGCTGATATACGTCTTTACATTACACTACACGTGTCGTGAGTTTTGGAAATTAGATGACAAGTCTTTTATGTCTAAAAAACTTTTAAATGGATAAATGATTTTCTGAGGATCAAATAGGTTTATTCTGAAATAAGTAATATCAAGAATAGTTTATGAAGTGAAGCGAATATGAAGGAATGTTATTGATGCCTTAATTGGAACTAATTCTGAAAAATATCCCATCTGAAACTTGATTGGAATGATTACACACCTAACCCACTAAACACGTCTTTTATCCCAAAAAAATAACAGACTTGCCGGTTATATCTCCGTTCGCATTGAATCATCATGATTTTCACGCTAAAGTGTCTTTTGTTTTTAGGCCTAGGTAACTTGAGTAATTAATTCCGCTGGTGTGTCTCTACACCTAATGCCCTAAAGCCAACTGGTTTGGATGTATTGGCCCAAAGCTCGTTAAGAAGCCTAGAAAGTCCAGATTAAAACAAATTCAAGCAAGTGTTCTCTCCGAGTTAAAATTCCTAACGGTTCTTTGTGTGAGAATAATCTTGACAAAAGACAGGTTTTTATAAAAAAATATTCCTAGCGGAGATATGAAGGTTTTATTCTATGATAAAGACTACTGCACGTTCACAGAAGTGTGTATGAAATGAAAACAAGAAAAAGGTGGAGTGAAAAATAAGACCTAGTTTCCTGTTAAGGAAGATAGAAATTCTGAAGTTGAAACCTTACTGGAAAACGAAACTTGAAAAAGAAAAAAAAAGCTTAACTCTTTATAAAACTTATGTGATCCTTTTAAAATTGTTATCTGGGCTTTATTGTGTGACATGATGAATTTAACCGATCCTTCTGGAACTTAACGACACTATTTGCACTGCACGTAAAGACATATAAAATCTTTAGTTAAATAAGAAGCGAGGTGTGAAAAATAAGGGTTCGATAGTCTAGACTTAGGATCATAGAATTGTTATTTTCTGAAACAAAACTTTAGGGGTTTGAATCATAGTTATTTTACAAAACTAGCTTGACCGGATTTTGTGGGTAGTATCCGCTGAAAACCCTCAGGAGAAAACACTCCTCCTACTAGGGACACCTAGAGGTTTAACAGCTTGTTGCACATGCTCAGTGCAATCGCGTTCCCTGCGAAAGTGAGGTTAGGAATTTTTGTGAATAAATTGGCTTTGCTCGGGACGAGCAAATGATAAGTTTGGGGGTATTTGTTCATATCAGATTTTTGCATTTTTATACCGCCCAATTTTTATCACATTGCTTATCGGTAGGTACTCTTGAGCCGTGTTTGCTAGTTAATTGCATGATACAGGTTCTCAGCTCTAAATAATGAAATTCATGGAAAAGCACAACAAATTCCGGATTACTGCCAACCACAGATAAAACACGGGTGTCCGCTCTCTATCCGTATGTTGCCGCACACCAGTTTAAGGGACAAAATGGCAAATCAATGTCATTTTCATGCACAAAGCTCAATGGCAACACAAGATCCAACATATCTACACAGAGCTCAAGAAAAATCATGACAAAAGATCCACATTACATCACCTTTTGTTCTGCTGAAATTCTGGAAATATTGTGAAGAGATTCTGAGAAACAACATATACCACACTGAAGAGTACTAAAAAGTAGGGAAAACTACCAAATTTCATGGCCTAACTCCACTAAAGGGACGCGGTTCCGCGGCATAAGCATGCTTAGGCCGCGGAACCGCGGCCGTACGGGCTCCGCGGTGGATGAGGCTTCAGGGGTATTTTGGTCATTCTATATGGAGACAGTTTGTTGCCCTAGGTTTCCAGTTCCCTGCCTATAAATAGTCCAGAACTTGCCAAAACCAAGGGTGCTTACTCTTGTATTTAGATTTTAGAATTCATGTTGTTGTTCTTCTTCCTCTTCTCATCTCTTCTCCATTAAAAACTTGTAGAGAGCTTTTGTGAGTGAAGGATGAATAAAGGAGTTCTTTTTGTTACCATGCTTGTCTTGTTATTTTGTTAATTATAATTGCTTGTATTTTTCATTTGTTAATTTAGTTGTTGTTATTTGTTGTTTGTTTCTTTCTTGTTCTCTTTTTCTTTATCCTTAAACAACAATGATGCTTAAGCTTGATCCTTGCCAAAGTAAGGTCTCAATTAGCTAGTTGTAATCTTCTAACCTCTTTCTTTCTATCTTCCTCCTTTGTTTTATTTTTCCTTTTTCTTATAATGGGTGAGTAGTTTCCATACTTGTTAGGGTAGGATAAGGAAAGTTTGAGAAAAGGAAATCTCTCTCACTCTTTCCTTGTCCAACATCTTAATTCGGACTCCCGTTAATTGAACCGCAATTCGCTCCCTACGGCACACTATCCTACATGATAGCGGTGATTCCTTAGTGAGACCGGTTGTGGTTGAATTAACCGGAGGTTAAAGCTAAGAGCCAAGAATGGACGGACAAGCACCAAAAGGAAGAACTTAAGCGTTTGAAAGCCTAGCTTATACTCGCAAGTTCCTTCCTAGTCGTGCAAATCCCCGTTGTTGCCGATTACCGTAACACCGATATTAAGAGTGGCAACGAAAGAAGTGAGCAACTCCTAACTCAAACTAATCTGATCCTAACCCTAACAAGCTCTCTTTGCATATCATTTTAGCACATAGTTAATCTAAAAACAAATCTGGACATTTGGACTTAACTCGTTAAAGCACATAGAAAAAGATTCCCATCTCCCTGCGGACTACCCGTACTCAACCGGCTAGCTACAAGCGAAACCGTCTTGATTGCGGTAATTAACTAAGTACGCAAAAACTCTACCAATCAGGCATCATAGTCCATAAAGATTAGGTTAAGGAAATTACGGTCCACAGTTAGTTTAAGGACATTACGGTCCATTAGGTTTAAGGACATCGTCGTCCATAAAGATTAGTTTAAGGACAGTACGGTCCATGGTTAATTTAAGGACATTACGGTCCATAAAGATTAGTTTAAGGACATTACGGTCCATAGTTAGTTTAAGGACATTATGGTCCATTGGGTTTAAGGACATTATAGTCCATAAAGATTAGTTAAAGGACATTATGGTCCACAGTTAGTTTAAGGGCATTACGGTCCATTGGGTTTAAGGACATCATAATCCATAAAGATTAGTTTAAGGACATTACGGTCCATAATTAGTTTAAGGACATTACTATCTATAGTTAGTTTAAGGACATTACGGTCCATTGGGTTTAAGGACATCATAGTCCATAAAGATTAGTTTAAGGACATTACAGTCCACAGTTAGTTTAAGGACATTACGGTCCATTGGTTTGTATCCATGGGTTTGGAAATGTGCCAAAAAGTTGTTGGTTGTCGGGACCCGCCACCTTCCTGAAGACGTTAGGGAATTACAATGATATGTATCAGAGGTGTGGAGAGATGTACCCTTGAACCAATGTCCCGACTGAGGGGGAATGGGATGAACATTATTTTAGATGCTATCTGTTAAGAGCTCATTAGCTATCTTTGAGACTGAGATCGGTTTCGAAGACCCTGAGCATGAGGGGCTCAATCGATGGTCCTCGGGAGATTTCGTCTGAGTTTCGCTAATATTGGCCTTTCATTGTGTTAAACACTAGTGTATACTCAGCGCTCACGTGCTCCCACGTGAGGCGCTTGAAGTAGTGTTAAACACTACAAATTTGAGGCGCTCACGTGGGGTCACGTGAGGCGCTTGAACTAGTGTTAAACACTAAAAATTTGAGGCGCTGTTTCTTTGGGTTTACTCCCTTGTTCTTCTTTGAGCGCTAAGCGCTATTAGGTCATGTGAGATCACGTGAGGCGCCCCCAAAAATGGAAACTGCCTTTGATTTATTCCCTTTTTGCTTTGTATGTTCTACGCACTACTTGGGGGTCACGTGGGATCATGTGAGCCAATCTCGGTTGTCCTCTTTTGTTCATCAAGGGTGCTCACGTGGGAGCACGTGATCGGCCGTTAACATGTTGGGTGCCAATCTTTTTACGTGCATGGAGATCCTGAGTTTCGAGACTTTCAAGCCCACTGTTTTGTAAGAATTAAGTTCTTAAGACTTAGTTTTCCTCATATGTTTGGGATCTACATGGCAGAATCTTCCCAATGAGAATTGAATTCTCAACTTGTAGGGAAATCTGCTTCTGTAGATCTTTCATTATAAGGAAGAACCAAGTTCTTTTTAGAAAAGTTAAACTCTTATGGAGGTGAAAAAGAGATGAGATATTCTCTGTGTTTTGTTGCTTCTCTTACCTAGAGTTCCTTTTTCTCTTTTAGGAGGTCTTCTTCTCTCTAGATAAATAAATTCTCTTTTCTTTTAAGCTTACGAGGGGGGTTTCTCTTTCTTTTCCGTATCCCCTTTTTTGTGTCTCTTGGCTCCTATTTATAGGAGAAAGAAAAGAATCAAATTGTTCAGAACATCTCTCATTGAGAGATTTTGATTGATTTTATAATCAACCAAAATGATGTTTTAGATCAATCAGTGAATTTTATTCACCGTTGGATTTTTAATCCAAGGACTTCTGTTTTACAGAAGATATTTCTCACAAGATTAGGAAAATGTTTTCCTATACAGAATCTTCTTCTGTAAATTGGTGATTTTTAATCACCACTGGATTTTTAATCCAATGGCGCTCTGCTTTACAAGAGCAATCTTTCTTGTTTAGAAAGATCTAAGGAAATATTTTCCAAATAGAGCTTTGATCCCTTTTATTTAGAATTTAGTTCTATCGGTTCAGAAGGCATAGAAGCCCATCACGTGTAGCACGTGACCCTACAAAGTTAAGCCCATCAAAAAGCGTCACGTGCTATCACGTGAATTTTTCTAGCCTATTGTTTGTTTTAAGACGGCGCCTATATACTTTGTATATAGAGGTCACATGTCTGCACGTGAGGCACAGTTTCAGCCTTGTTTTGTCAAGCGCAGTGCCTATCACGTGTGGGCACGTGATGCTCTATTTGGAGACTTTTCCCATTACTTTTTATACTTATTATTCATTTTTCCAAAGGGAACAAATGCCCCCACAGCGTTGTTCTCACGTGGCTTGCACGTGAGTGCAACGCTGTCACCTTTACAGCCATTGGATTGCCTAGGGGAACGAGGAGGTGAACCGTCCTTGTCACGTCTTATAAATGCAAGGGTTTGGTTCCTTAGGCAGCCACTGTTTCTTTCATCTTCTTCCTTCTTCGTTTTCTTTGAGAATTTAATTCTCCTTCTCAGAGCTTAGTTCTAAGCCATTGTAATTCCAGAGTTAAACTCTAAGAGCTTAGCTCTGAAGATCAATAGGATCCCTCGGGAATTTCCTTCCCCGGGGGGTTGAAAATCTTTTTAAGGGATTTTTCCTTTATTTTCACCCATTTGGCAGAGTTTGCAGTATGTGTTCTTTTGTGAGAATGTCACAAGTCGTTTGAACTCCAATGTACATTTATTGAGAATCCTTTATTTATTCTCACAATGATATACCTGCCTCGTGATTGGCGAGCCGTCATACTGATTTTATGGGATCCATTATTTTTGCAATCAATGGTCCCATGGAATAAACTTCTTGTCGTTTTCTTCTGCAGCTTATACATATATACACACACGTATAAGTAGCATTAATAGTTTTCCTCTTTTTATTTCACGAACAATGGCTTCTCTTCCCAACTTCCCTTTTACTCGCTCAGACGCTGCTTTTCCACAATCGCCGTCAGACGAAGAAGAAATGGCGATGATCAGGGCCCATGACAGGGACTGTACTAGTTTGCTCTTGAGGGGAACTTGGTATGGGCATATCATCCCGGGCCGCCGCAACTTTCTTTACGAAGTGCCAATAGAACATCTTCACCCAATTTTGCAGATGGAGCGTCCGCAGACTGCTTTTGCAGTAGAGGCGGCTGATTGGACTCCTATAGGCCGACTTGAGCCGTCGACAATTAGGATACCTAACCAGCCTTTGCCGGCCATAGACATCTTGGGGCGTCGCATTTGCCAAGGTGAAGCCCAACCCTGGGGACAAATTTATAAGATAGGGCTTACCCTTCACCACCCGACGGGCTATCTTCCCTGGGCTCCATATGTTCTGTCCGCACATCGTGCACGATTGCAGAAGATAGGGCTTTATCAGGCGGTGTATGCGTCCCTTTTTCACTATCATTCCCCCATGTCTGGTAGGTTAAAACTTTCCTGCATCAATGGAATCTTCCCACCAACACTTTCTTGCTAGGGGATCATGAGGTCTCGATTTCTTTGGAAGAGTTCCGCGAGATTTTTGGATTGCCGATCAGGGGAGAGCACTATGAAGAGTTGCTGCCTCCCGATAAGTATGTACTCATGACCGTGCCTGCTATGCTTGACGGCTTGACGACCGAAAACGCTGTCCGTCATAAGTTCCCCAGTCTAATCAAGACTCTGGGTATTTTTGAGAAGCTGTTCGCGGAGTCAGAGGGACAGGGCGTCAACTTTAAGAGCTTCATCGCCTGCTTCCTCCGTGAAGATGTCTTATCAAAGGTGGCTCTGAAATTTGCGATTATTAACGACCCCTTCGGTTTTGGGCTGAATAAGCTGCCGACCAAAGAAGAAGATTTACCGCAGTTTTACATCCCGATCTTGTCGGCCGTGTCCTTTGATTCAATTGTGGCTCCCGGCATGGACAAAGAGATCTTCTTTGTCGGTTTTATCAGCCTTTGGCTTAGCTGGTTTGCCATCCCAACGCATCGTCGCTTCATGAGAGCTTCGGCCATCTATCCTGCTTATCGCATGGCTGAAGGGACACGACTGGCCGTGGGTATCGCGGGGCTATCACACTTATACCATGGGCTGAGCACTACGGCCAATACTTCGACGCCGGGTGTAGATATTGTGAGTTTCTCCCTCCACAACTTTACGTCATGGATCGAGATGCATGTAATGGGGGTGTTCGTAATGCATCAAAGGCCGGATTTCTACGATGGTTACACCTTCCCGCGGCTCATGAGGTTTGTGGACGCTTCTGCTCCTGATCCAACTCAGCTAGGGGCCCTTCGTGTGTTGCTTAACCCGTCTAATAACGAAGGTGGGATGGTATTCAACGACCGAGTCCTCTCTGCTCCTTCGGGATCTATTCAACAGCTATTCGATCTATCAGAAAGGGAGCACCATCCTTAAAGCCTAAGGAAATAATGCACTTGTATTTGATTAGGCCGGGTTATTTGGTGTTCTGTCGAAATGATACGGCTCTTTTCATGTGGTATAATCCACACCGCTTTGCTCGGAAATTGGGTTATAACCAGGGTGTTCCCTTCGAGGCATTTTTGGTGGAGCCCAGCTCGTCTCTGGGAGTTGTTCGTGACATCACCCATCACTTCATGCGGCTGAACACCGGCTCTCGTTTCGTGATCCCCGAGGCCACTATATTCCAAGATGTGTGGGGACTTTTACGGGTTGGTACCGCCATCGAGTTGGTCCCATCATTGCCGAGGAGAAGCGGATACTCTTCAGATATAGAGCTCCCCTCCCGACCCAAGCCACGGGCGTTCCGCCACGACCGCGGACAATGGTTCGCCCTCCATTGAGGGGTCGTGGTGCCTTACTTATCCCTGAGGCGGCGGATGCGGAATCAACTCCTCCCACAGTTGGTATGCCAATGCGCACTAGAGCCCAGGCAAAGGCTTCCGATAAGGCGCCATCTGCAATTTCATCAGTTGCGGCGTTATCAATGGTAGTGTCATCACCGGTAGTACCACCAAAAGAGGATATTGGAGGCGAAATTGGCCAGCGCAGTATCAAAGCACCAAAGGGGAGGAAGCAATCCTCTTCCAGTGTTATCTCCAGTTCTAAAAGGAGGAAGAAAACGGTTACCGGTCTGCTTGACCTCTTGCTCAAATATGAGGCTGTTGCCCAAGACGAACCCATATCCATGCAAGAGTCGGATGATGGTCTTCTCTTTCCGGGCTCGTCTGCCAAGGAAGCCGCACAATTGGCTGAGGTTATAAGACGCTCACAAGACGAAATTGAGAACGGGGGTGTCCCGAAGAAACCTTATCCTCTCATCATATTCTATGAAGATCCCCCATCACTACGGAGGGTACATATAGGTCCCCTGCAACAGGAAGACTAGTTAGCCATCAAGCAGCCTATCTCAGCCGCTTCCGAAGATGAGCTGGCATTGAAGACTGGTAGCCTTGAATCTGTATTTGAACCCCGGCGAGCACACTTCCTTAGGAAGGAACGACGGCTTGAAAAATCCATACTAGAAGCATCTTGGCACATCGGTATGTGTGCTTTCCGTATTTTTTCTTTCGGCAAATAATTTGCATCGCATTTTATATCTCCTTATCTTTGCGACAACTTTGCAGGGACTTCAACGACTACAGAGGATTTGGGCTCAAGTCGCGTCCTGACTGTGGACTCTGTAAATGTCTCCGATAAGGCACTAGTAGGTGCGGAGGAGGTCGTTACAACTACTATTCCTGCTATGGAGCTTCCACTGGTAACCTCCTGTTCCCCGCCGAAAATCGGAGACGCGATAAACGTCTTGCCTGAATTTCGGGGCAGATGCTATTAGGTGCTATCCGTCCACTTCTCCGAAGATCCCAAGTTGATTTATGACACCAAGTATCGAAGGTTTAAATGGATGCAGCTGATGTAGCAGACTTCGTCAGATTCCCCCTCGTTGTGAGGGGTTTTTGATTATGGGGACGCTCTTCCCTACAGGCGCAAGCCCCTGTAGTTAATTACGCTACCGCATCGCGGTAACAACTTTCTCCTTCTCCAGATGGTCACTTCATGTTGTGGGTGTTTGTTTTGTTTGTGGTTGCCCGTGGATTGTATACGGAGACTAATTTATGTTGTCGCCTGTAGGGCGTGGATTAGTCCAAATCCATATCTTCGTAGATTTTGGTTTGGGTTTGGGTTTAAGGATACGTTAGCCTCATTTGAGACTAAGATAAACTTAAACGTTTGTTAAGGATACGTTATTCTAATTTTTAGACTAAGATCAACTTAACGGGATCTTTCCAACAAAAGAGCAATTGGACTCTATTGTTTAGTTTAGGGACATTGCGGTCAGTTAGTTTAAGGACATTACGGTCCAACGTTAGTTTAAGGACATTACGGTCCAGGTTAAGGACATCGTAGTCCGTAGGTTTAAAGGGACCCCACAGTTCGAGGTTAAGGACATCGTAGTCCGTGGGTTTAAAGGGACCCCACGGTCCGAGGTTAAGGACATCGTAATCCATGGGTTTACTGGGACCCCACAGTCCGTAGTTTAAAGACATCGCAGTCTATGAAGTTTAAGGACATCATAGTCCATGAGTTTAAGGACCCCACAGTCCGTAGTTTAAAGACATCGTAGTCTATGAAGTTTAAGGACGTCGTAGTCCGTGAAATGTGTGGTGTCGGGACCCGTCACCTCTCTGAAGACGTTGAAATATTACAACGACAGATATCAGAGGAGTAAAGAGATGTACCCTTGAACCGGTGTGAGTTGTTTGAAGGATCTATAGTCCAGTTTGGGACTGAGATCTGTTGAATATTCGAGAGCAGATGGGCTCAGTTCAATATAAGTTGAGGACTTATGGCCAGAATTGGGCTAAGTCCAATAAAAATAAAATGTTTAATATTTTATTGTTCTGGGCTGTTGAACCCTTACTTGGGCTTGGCCCTTTTAATAATTCTGAGCATTAGATCCTGACAATTTTTGTCTTATATTGAATGCATAGCATTCATCAGAACAATGTGTGTTCTGACAGCGCGCCACGTGGCGCGCCAGGCGCTTTGCCCTAATTAAAGAGCGCATTGCGCTTCTGCCAAGTAGCGCATATAGAAAGGACACGTGTCGCGCTTAGCGCCAAGCGCCAGATTATGAGCGCGTTGCGCTAGTTTAGTGGCGCACCAGTGAGTGACACATGGCGCACTTGGAGCTGAGCGCCAGCCCATGATTGCAGTGCGCTATTTCAGAAGCGCAAAGCGCAAGTTGCATTCGTGGTTGACACGTGGCATGTTTTGGCGCTGAGCGCCGATCCAAGGAGCGCAAAAGCGCAGTTCATGAGTGCAAGGCACTTTTGAGTAGCGCAAAGAGCATTTGATCAAATTTATGATCAGAGAATAAGTTTATGTTCTTTTTTTAAAGGAGGCTTTGCCTCAAAATCAAGAACAACAGTTCTTATTTTGAAAGAGGCTTTTCCTTTGTAGATCAATGATCTGTGAATGAAGTAAATACTTCTTTTGTTTCTATGATGAGATCTTTTGATCTCTTTTTAAAAAAGACCTTGGTCTTTTTGTAGATCTATGATTTTTTAAGAAGATAATTCTTCTGTTTTAATGAGATGATTTCATCTCTTTGTTCAAGAATCATTCTTTACCTTAAAGAAATAATCTTCTTTTGCTAAGAGCTTGCTCTTCTTTCTTTGAGTTTTCTCAAAATTTGTAAGGGGGTTCTCTATATCAGACTTGAAGTCTTGGGGCCTTTATATAGGGAAAATTGATTTGTTAAATCAGTTAAGGAGATCTTTCTCTGATTGATTTGGGAATGTTTCCCCACCGTTGGATCTTTTGATCCTAGGGCTTCTGTTTTACAGAAGGTAGTCTTCTTGTTTTTAACAAGATTGGAAAGATCTTTCCATAAAAGAATTTTAATTCTGATTAATTAATAATTTATCATTATTAGATCTCTTGATCTAACGGTGGGGAATTTTTAATTCCAGCGCTAGCGCACCTACGTTTGAAACGTGGCGCGCAGCGCAGAGCGCAGCGCACCCGTGTTTGACACGTGACACGCAGCGCGCCTAGCGCTGGATCTGAAGCGTTGCTTCAACTTTTAAATTTTGAATTTTGAATTTTAAAACAGAGTTTTGCTCTGATTGGGGGTGCGCTGCCTAGGACGCAGTGCACCTAGCGCTAGCGCATCTGTGTTTGACATGTGGCGCACAGCGCGCCTAGCGCTGAATCTGAAGCGTTGCTTCAACTTTTAAATTTTGAATTTTAAAATAGAGGTTTGCTCTGATTGGTGGAAACAAATGCCCCCCACCGTTGCGCTCACGTGGCGCACACGTGAGTGTGGCGGTGGCAGCATCTAAGCCCTTGGATCAATTCAGAAGTTGAAGAGGCAGTTCAATACCTATAAATAGTACCTTTGGTCCCTTAGATGATTATCATCTTCTTTGAGAATTTTTGTTCAGAGCACAGCTCTTCTGTTGAAGAACTTCTCAAGAGTAAAATCTTTTTCCAAACTTAGGTAAAGTTTTAAAAATTTTAATAAATTAGGGTTTTACCCATTTACAGAGCCTTGCTCTTTATAGATCTTTGATCTACAGAAAACCCATTTAAGGTTTCATTTTCAGAGCTTTGCTCTCATGAACCCATAGATCTAAAGAGATCTTTTGGGGTTTCTTAGCCCATAAACAGAGCCTTGCTCTTTTGAATCATGTGTAGATTTCTTAATCTTTGATGAAGAACTCTTAAGAGTTTTTTCATGGATCTTGAAGATCCCAGGATTTTTTATTCATAAAAATTAATTGATTTTAATTTTCTTTTCTGATGGGTTTTTTCATCATCATTACAGAGCCAGGCTCTTTAAGGAATTTTATTCCCTCATGATCATAGTTTGACAAGTGTCACTCTGTCATAGAGCTTTGCTCTCAAAGGGAGATTTTCTCCTTTTTCTGAGAGATCTCTCATTCAATGAGAATTTTCTTGAGGATTTCCTCATTAATTAACAGTTTCATCCAATGATGAGGGTGTTTTATTAATTATTAATTGATGAATTGTCATCTAGATTTTGTGGGTCCCCCTTTGGTCCCCTTTCCACTGCATTGCAGTGTGGTACAAATTTTAAAGTACCGTTAAAATTTAAAATTAAATTATAGTACTGACAGTTGACTTCTGTCCCCTTTTTTTGCAGGCGACGTGTCTTTCGATGCTACGTTTCCATTCGTCCGTTCGGAGGGAGGATTCCTTGAAGCACCTATGGACCGGAAGGTTCTCGCGCTCATCAAAGACCGTGACCCGGAACACAAAAATCTTCACTTGTGGGGTAGATGGTATGACCAGATTATCAGAGGTCGTCAAAGCTTCTCTTGTGCGACGCCATCAGAGCCTATCTCGGCGATTCCGTATGCAGATGGACCCCCGGTGACCTAAGCCGTGGAGGTTGTCAATTGGACTTCGGAAAGTCTTCTTCAACCTTCGATTGCCGCCGTACCCATGCAGCCGCCACCGGCTTTGGACACCCTAGGGCGGCGCATATGCCAGGGCGATTCGCGCCCTTAGGGACAACCCTACAATATCGTGATAACTCCCCGTCATTCGGCCGGGTACTTGCAGTGGGCCCGGTACATCTTGTCGGCGAAGAAATCGCAGCTGTTAAAGCTCGGCTTATACCCTGCGGTCTACGCTTCGCTGTTCCAGTATTCTGCGCCTCCCACATGGTGGATTAAGGCGTTCTTGGAGCAGTGGAACATCCCTACTCATACCTTCCTTCTACTGGACAGAGAGGTCTCCATTTTCTTGGAAGAATTCGCCGGGGTTTCTGGTCTACCGGTCAGAGGGGAGCACTACAAGGAGCTGCTTCCTCCGGATGAATACGTATTTGCCACCAAGCCAGTGGTGATGGGCCTCACGTCAGATAATGCCATTCAGCACCAGTTCCCTAGTCTGATAAAGGTGCTGAACATGTACGAGAGCCTCTTCCTGGAATCCGGAGGCCGAGGGGTCAGTTTTGCGGACTTCATTGCCCGTTTTCTTCACCCGGAGATTTTGTCGCGACGAGGCGAAAAGTTTGCTAAGCTCGATGATCCCTTCGGCTTTAGCTTGGACCGTCAGCCGGTACAGGAAACTGATCAGAAGGACTTTTTTCTTTTTGATACTGCGATCATCCCTCTATCAGAAATCGCCGCTCCGGGCATTGACGAGGAGGCTTTCTTTCTTGGGTTTCTTGGGCTACGGTTGAGCTGGTTCGCGCTCCCTATACATCCTTATTATATGAGGCCTTCTGTCTTCTACCCCTCACATCACATGGTTGCCGGAATACAAGTGGCCATCGTGATCGTCGGGTTAGCCCATCTATACCATGGTCTTAGCGTAGTGGCGGATACCACTGAGCCGGGGGTGCATCCTGCCAACTTCCCAATGCATTACTTCACTTCGTGGATGGAGATGCACGTGCTCGGGGTATTTGGCATTCACAAGAGACCTTCGTTTTATGAGAGATGCAAGTTCCCGTGAATTATGCGGCTGGTTGACGCCTCCATCGTGAGTCCGTCACAGCGGGAAGTTAGGGGCTTGCTCCTTCGTCCGCGCACGGTCGGAGATGGTATGTCTTTTACGGAAAAAGTCCTGATGATCGGCCAAGAAACTTCCAAGACGGTGCTGGCATTGCGCGACATTTTTAAGGACGGGGCCTCCGTGTTGAAAGCTCGGGAGATTCTCCATTTATATTCCATCAGGCCGGGCTTTCTAGTATTCAGGCAAAATGATGTAGCGCTATTCATGAGATACAACCCCCATCATTTTACCCAGCAGCTGAGTTATAATCAGGGGGTCCCGCTGGAGGCTTTCTTGGTAGAACCCACTGCCACTAGAGAGGGAATGCGGGGTGCGCTGCATCACTTCATGCGCTTGAATACGGGCTCTCACTTCTTTATCAGTGTGCCGAGTTGTGTCCCGAGGGCCCTCAACGAATACGTAGCTTGGTATCAACACGCAACGGGTGCTGTTATCAGGGAAGAGAGGCGGCCGCTGCTCGATCGCAAGAGTGTGCCCCCTGCCGACAATCGCAACGTCCCTTTGAAGCGACGGACCATTGTCCCCCCTCCGCTAAGAGAGGTCGCTGCAGTTGATCCTCCACGTGTGCTAAGCCCTACGCGCGGGTTGCCCCATGCTCCTGTGGAGATGGTGGATGTACCATCGGTGCCCCATGCTCCCGCGGAGAGAGTAACTGTAGCTTCCCCCGAATCTGGCATGGGCTCAGATATCGGGACTCGTCGCCCCAAGGTGCCCACCAAGCGAAATCTCATGCTTGCTGCGACTGGAGCTCACACGCAGAAGAGAAAGAAGAAGTCGGTCCTCTCCTTAGATGTTGTACTCGGCCTGGAGCCCCAGGCTCCTTATAACGAGGGCCTGAGCGAATATGGGACCAACGAAGGTCTCTTCATAGCGCCGGAAGATACTGATCTTGAGGCCGCTATTGCAGCTTCTGTGCGATCTGCAAACCACCAAGCGGAGATGGCCACCCTCGTGCAATCAAGTAAACATCAGTCGCACCTTATTATTGCATTATATCTTTATTTTTATTATCATGTCATGACTGACATTTTTCCATTTGTAACAAGCTTTACCACTGAAGAGGCTCTGGTGGCTTCCCTCAAGACCTTCGAGGAGGAGGAGGGGAATCATGCCATGTTGGGCATCGGTATGTCTCGGCTCATTGCATCCTCATCCTCCTTTCTTATGGACAATCTAACCCTTTCTCTATCTTATTGCAGGGACCACAATGTCAATCCCACAAGGTGATGCGGAGATTCTTCCCGGGCCAGTCACCAAAGTCCCGGCCTCCTCAGGATTGCCAAAAGAGGCTTTACTCAAGCAATCGATGACGGACGCCGTAACGGCTCTAGAAGTAGCTCCTGGCGTGGATGATGACGTCCCATTGATGGAGGTTTTGAGAAGATCGGCTCTCATGGCCCGGGCGGAAAGGAAGCGCAGAATGCGTGCAGCAAGGGAGCGTAGTGTTGCCTTAACCATAGGTGCGGGTTCGAGCACCACTATCCCTGCCCCTACTCCCTCAGAAGAATCTCCGGCTGCCTTGTCCACAGCCTACAGACGGACAACACGTGCAGCTCGGGAAGCAAACGGAAGATCAATTCAAGGTAATGTGACATAGGGTTCCGTTGTCAAAGTTTTAATTACCGGTTCTCATATATCTTATCTTGCAGGGCCAAGTCTTACCGAAGAAGTGGCGGCGACCGCTGAGCCTGGGGCAGCGGTAGAGGAGGTAGCCGTAATTGCCGAACCCGAGACGACGGTAGGCAAGGTGGCTGCAATTGCCGAGCTCGAGGCAGCGGCTGGTGAAACAGTCACGATTGTTGTGCCTGAGATAGCTGCCATTGTCGAGCCCGAGGTGGCGATGGGTGAGACGGCCACCATTGTTGAGCTCAAGGTGGAAGCGGGTGAGATGGCTACAATTGCTGAGCCCGAGGTGGTCGCTCCCTCTCAAGAGTCGACGCCCCGATCGTCGCTCTTTCCGCCTGCGGCTCTTTGCCATCTCCTGGCGTCGCAAGCGTTACGATGGCTCTTGTAGAGTCAGAGGATGAAGCGACGGGAGGTAAGACCATCCCAATGGAGGAGGAAGAAGCCGTCGCTGTATCAAGTGACACCCTCGTCGCGGTTCCGACTGGCGACTCACCAGGTAGATCTTGGGACGTTGCTTTTATTTTTATTTTGCAATCCTTTTCAATCTTTCCTAACAGTATTTATCTTGTTTCTAATGCAGGTGCGGCGAGTGTTGAGGTTGCGCTACCTGAGGCGGCGCCATCAGTTACCGCCTTGACGGTCACCACTCCTCTACCCTCTCTCGTACCGTCTCAGATGTTGGAAGGTACGGATTCGTGACCCGTCGGTGTCACTTTTAGGCTACATGACTTATGTACTGACGTTGCATTACTGCGTCCTTGCAGGAGTCCTTTTTGACCACTTGTATCAGGTGCTGCACCCACACTTCTCCTTCCTGTCAGAGATTAGTCCGCCTGATGGTATCGGTGAGTATCTTTTCTAAACGACGTTCTCTCTTTAACGGGCAGTTACATTATTGCTAATCTCCCTTTTTATTGCTTGTAGCCTTACAAATTGAAGGCGGGGACGCGGCTATCGTTGCTCCACCAGAACTCCCAGCTCTGCCCCCTGTTGCAGCAGGTATAGTATGCTCTATTTTTCGTGTATTTTCTTTATTTCCTGAGCCGACATCTGACCATGATCTATTTTGCAGCAATCACATCGACTCCAGCCCCGTTCGAGTCTCGCATTATAATGCCGACAGGGCCCTTTTCCAGACGTCCATCCTCAAAAGGTGCTTTGACCAGTTTGCGTATGCTGAGCGAATACGTCGAGGAGCTTGACGCGGAGGCTCCTACATCTGCCGCAGATTTCGCTGCCGAGTTCAATCCAATGCTGGCAATGCTTGTGAACTTCCATAATGAAGGCGTCGTCGAGCCTTGGGTTAATCATTGCAGGAAGATTGAAGCCTGCCTGCATAAGCTTGAGCTCAGGCGTCCTGCTCCTGAAATTCTGGCCGGGAACTCCCAGCGGGCTGCGTGGGTTAAGCAAAGTGCCATGTTCCTTCATCATTTCGAACAAGAGACGATCCTCAAGCGAAAGGAACGTGAGGTGACTTCCGCTGAGTCTGTCCAACTGTGTGCCCAGGTCGAAGCGAATGCTGCGCAGCTGAACTCCATTTTTGAAAGCCTTCAACGATGTATTTCCAACGGGCTGGTGCTGAGGAGAAGCTTGACTTTACTGAACAGGTCACGCAGAGTCAGGAAGCTGTTCAGCAAGAAATTGATGAGAAACTTTCATCTTGTCTGCAGCAACAGGCCCGAGTTGAAGCGGAGCTGGCTGCGGCGGCTGACCTTGAAAAGGAGTTGAAAGGAGTGCACGAGCAACTGGCTGACTTATTGAAAACGCCACCTTCTCAATAGCTGCCTTTGCATCAATTAAATACTTGCAATCTTTTGAATAACATGTATCCATTTTTTTATTCTTTTAAATGATGTATCTTGTATTCAATTGAGTTCATGAATAAAGGCACATTTTTCTTATCTCCCACTGTCGTTTTCTTCTCTTTGCTGTGTTGTTGGTATGTTACTCAGGCAAGTGTGGCCTGTAGATAATAAAGAACGTTTCATCTTGAACTCTCCTAGAGGTAGTGACGGCTTAGGAAGCAGGTTCAGATCTGCTACCTAAGACTTTTCAACTTCTTGAGCCGTGAGGGTCTCATGCAGACTTTTCTCCCTACGAGTCGTGAGGATCTCGTAAGTGTAATTTCTCCTTAGGAATCATGAGGATTCCTAAGTGTGTTTTCCCTTATAAGTCGTAAGGATCTTATAAGAGAGTTTTCTTCCTTACGAATCGAGAGGACCCGTAAGTGTTTAATGAGATTGATGTTATCCGCATTTCACGGCGTCATTGGGAGATGTATTTCTGAGGCGGGGTCATGTAGATGGCATATTTCCGCGATGGGGTCATGTGGATGACGTATTTCCGAAACGGGGTCATGTTGATGACGTATTTCCGCGACGGGGTTATGTGGATGACGTATTTCCGCGACGGGGTTATGTGGATGACGTATTTCCGAGACGGGGTCATGTGGATGACGTATTTCTGAGACGGGGTCATGTAGATGACGTATTTCCGAGACGGGGTCATGTGGATGACGTATTTCCGAACGGGGTCATGTGGATGATGCATTTCCGTGACGGGGTCATGGGGATGACGTATTTCCGAGACGGGATCATGTGGATGACGCATTTCCGAGACGGGGTCATGTGGATGATGTATTTCCGAGACGGGGTCATGTGGATGACGTATTTCCGAGACGGGGTCATGTGGATGACGTATTTCCATGACGGGGTCTTGTTGATGACGTATTTCCGAGACGGGGTCATGTGGATGACGTATTTCCGAGACGGGGTCATGTCAATAATGTATTTCCGAACGGGGTCATGTGGATGACGTATTTCCGTGACGGGGTCATGTTGATAGCGTATTTCCGAGAAGGGGTCATGTAGATGACGTATTTCCGTGACGGGGTCATGTGGATGATGTATTTCCGAGACGGGGTCATGTGGATAACATATTTCCGCGACTGGGTCATGTAGATGACGTATTTCCGAGACGGGGTCATGTGGATGACGTATTTCCGAGACGGGGTCATATGGATGACGTGTTTCCATGACGGGGTCATGTTGATGACGTATTTCCGAGACGGGGTCATGTGGATGACGTATTTCCGCGACAGGGTTATGTGGATGACGTATTTCCGAGACGGGGTCATGTGGATGACGTATTTTCGAGACTGGGTCATGTGGATGACGTATTTCCATGACGGGGTCATGTAGATGACGTATTTCCGAGACGGGGTCATGTGGATGACGTATTTCCGAACGGGGTCATGTGGATGACGCATTTCCGTGACAGGGTCATATGGATGACGTATCTCCGAGACGGGATCATGTGGATGACGCATTTCCGAGACGGGGTCATGTGGATGACATAATTCCGAGACGGGGTCATGTGGATGACGTATTTCCGAGATGGGGTCATGTGGATGACGTATTTCCATGACGGGGTCTTGTTGATGACGTATTTTCGAGACGGGGTCATGTGGATGACGTATTTCCGAGACGGGGTCATGTGGATGACGTATTTCCGAGACGGGGTCATATCGATGATGTATTTCCGAACGGGGTCATGTGGATGACGTATTTCCGTGACGGGGTCATGTTGATAGCGTATTTCCGAGAAGGGGTCATGTAGATGACGTATTTCCGCGACGGGGTCATGTGGATGATGTATTTCCGAGACGGGGTCATGTGGATGACATATTTCCGTGACTGGGTCATGTAGATGACGTATTTCCGAGACGGGGTCATGTGGATGACGTATTTCCGAGACGGGGTCATATGGATGACGTGTTTCCATGACGGGGTCATGTTGATGACGTATTTCCGAGACGGGGTCATGTGGATGACGTATCTCCGAGACGGGGTCATGTGGATGACGTATTTCCGAGACGGGATCATGTTGATGACGTATTTCCGAGACGGGGTCATGTGGATGACGTATTTCCGCGACGGGGTCATGTGGATGACGTATTTCCTTGACGGGGTCATATGGATGACGTGTTTCCGTGACGGGGTCATGTTGATGACGTATTTCTGAGAAGGGGTCATATGGATGACGTATCTCCGAGACGGGGTCATGTGGATGACGTATTTCCGAGACGGGGTCATGTTGATGACGTATTTCCGAGACGGGGTCATGTGGATGACATATAGTCTGTTGTAATGAAATGAATATCGAAGTGTTCTCCAGGTTGTCTGTGAACCGTTGAGATTTGGAGTAGGGGCTTGCCGTAGCTCCAGGGCTGATTGCAGCATCTGAATCCTGCTGGAATGGGGGGAAACGCTGTTGATGATCTCTAAGCTATCTCTGAACCGTCTAGATTTGGCTTCATTTTCTGATGAAGCCTGGGGAGGGAAAGTGTGATTCCTTCTTTCTTTGCGCCCATAGATTGTATACAGGGATTGATGTGATATCATCTGTAGGACATAAATTTCATTTTTCTTTATTTCTTTCCGCGATGCTCTATCATTTCAGCTTTTATATCGCGAAGGTCGCGATTGCCCAATCATTTCGGCTATTTTTCGTGGCTCCCAATCATTTCGGCTATTTATTTTATTTTTACTCGCTACTTTTTATTGCGAGCTGCCCAATCATTTCGGCTATTTTGCATGCATACATTTTTACTTGCTGATTTTGTTGCAAGTTACCCAATCATTTCGGCTATTTCGTATGCATGTGAGGCTCGCTGGCTTTTTGCTGCAAGCATGAAATTAGACACCGATTTTGGCATCAGCACCGCTACAACCGGAATATTGCCAGGAGCAAATCATCAATTGCCTCTGTCGATGTCGAACAAAGGTGGCTTAGCAAACAGGGTTAAGATCCTGTCGACTAAGGCTTTTGACTTCATGAGCCATAAGGGTCTCATAAAGGTATTTCTCCCTGCGAGTCGTGAGGATCTCGTAGGTGTGTTTTATCCTTAGGAGTCGTGAGGACTCCTAAGTGTATGGCTTCTCACAAGTCGTAAGGATCTTACAAGAGTATTTTCTCCTTATAAGTCGAGAGGACTTATAAGGGCTGTTCACTGTACAAACATATCCCTAGTCACGGATGGAACTTTGTTAGGGAAATGTTTATTCGCGCCCGTGGATTGTATACAAGGGTTAATACTGAACCGCTTGTAGGGCAGCATTGGAGGTTGCGGTGGCCGCTTAAGAACAGGTTCAGATCCCTGTAGGTTAAGACTTTTGAATCTTATGAGCCGTGAGGGTCCCATAAGAGGGTTCTCCTTACGAGTCGTGAGGATCTCGCAAGTGTAATTTCTCCTTAGGAATCGTGGGGATCCCTAAGTGTGTTGCTCCCTTATGAGTCGTAAGGATCTCACGCAGGTGGTTTCTCCTTAAAAAGTCGAGAGGACCTTGCAAGTGTCTTTTAACGAGATTGCGCCCTTTCGGGTTTTCACAAAACTCACCGGTGGCCCTGCTGTTTTTACTCACGGAGCCCTTTCGGGTTTTCATCCGTGCCCATTTTGCTTATGGACATAACGTTTTCTTTTTTTCTCTTTTTTTGTATTTTATTCTAACGAGGTTGCGCCGTTTCGGGTTTTCACAAAACTCGCCGGTAGCCCTGTTGTTTTTACTCACGGAGCCCTTTCGGGTTTTCATCCGTGCTCATTTTGCTTATGGACATACCGTTTTCTTTTTTCTCTCTTTTTTCATTCCCTTTTTTTTATATCAGCTTTGGGACGCTGCAATCCACCGTAGTTTATCGACGTCTCGGTCAACAGCTAGTTTAGGACATAGTGGTCCATTGTTAGTTTTAAAGACGTTTCGGTCCGTTGTTAGTTTAAGAACGTTTCGGTCCGTTAGCCGGCTACTACTTATAGAGTTTAGGCTTAGGAAGATAGCGAGCGGACATAATCATCGTCATCTATCATTGACCTAGGCCGCAACTCGTCAGGCGTAGTATTTCTTCAGGAAGCGACCATTTATTGGCCTGAAGGGCCTTTCGCCATGCATGTCCAGGAGTAGGTAAGCCCTATGCAAGTAGACCTTGTCTATGATATACGGGCCTTCATAGTTCGGCTCGAATTTCCCCTGTTTGGCACGATTGGAGATCATAGGTCTTTTGACCACTAGCACGAGTTTTCCTTGGTGGAATGTCCTCGGCCTAGTCAATCTTTCGTATGAGCGCGTCATCTTTGCTTTATAAGCCTCCAGATTTTGTTGCGCTATGAGCCGGGTTTCGTCGAGGGCATCAAGTTCCTCGAGCCGAAGGTCAGCATTTTCTTCATCCGTCGGCTCGTAGTGAACTGCCATTCGTAGAGAGGGTAACTCTATCTTGAGGGGGAGTACCTCCTGTGTACCGAATACCAATGCGTACGGCATTGTGTTCGTGGTTGTTTTGAACGTAGTCCGATACGCCCAGAGAGCTTCATGCAGTCTCTCGTGCCAGTCCTTCTTATTTCGAGACACCATCTTTTTAACGATCTTTGTCAAGGTCTTGTTAAAAGCCTCAGCTAGACCATTAGCTCGGGGATTATAGACTGAGGAGCATCTCCAGTCTATGTTATGCTGTTGTGCGAAGAGGTTGATCTTGTGGCTTCTATAGGCTGGCCCGTTATCGGAGATGATCCGTCTCGGAGTGCCAAACCGATAAATGACATGTGTCTTGAAGAAATGGAGGATATTCTCCGTCTTCACTTCCTTCAGCGGTACTGCTTCTGCCCATTTGGAGAAGTAATCATTTGTCGCCAAAATGAATCGATGTCCTCTGGACGATGCTGGTTCGATAGGACCGATTATGTCGGTCCCCCACATTTCGAATGGCCAGCTGGCCACTGTTGGATGCAGTGGATTTGGATGTTGATGGATAAAGTCTTCGTGAATCTAGCACGCGTGGCACTGCTTCGCGCATTCGAGGCGGTCTTGGATCATCGTGGGCCAATAATAACCCATCTGTTTGATCTTCAGCTTCATCTTCGGCCCGGCTTGGTGAGAACCGCAGAGTCCGTCGTGAGTTTCTCGGACGACTCTCTTTGCCTCTTCAAGTCCCAAGCATCTTTGCCACAGAGAATCAAATGACCTTTTATACAGAGTATTATTGACGAACGCGAAAGACAGAGCTCATTTTATAAGCTGATGCCTTGAGGATGCATCTTCAGATGTTCGACGGGATTTGAAATAGTCTATAAAGACTTCTCTCCAATCGATAGCCTTTTCCTGGTTTTTTATTTGTAGAGTCGTTTGCTCGGTCGCTTACTTTTCTTCGGACGACTCCGGAGATATTTTTGCCGGTGCGAGAACCCGACGGCTTTGCACAACGATCCTCACGTCATCGAGGTTTTCGTCAGCCAGTTCTTTAGCGAGCTTGGCTAATGCATCCGCTTTGCTATTTTCCACACGCAGTATGCTTTCCAAGGTGTAAGAAGGAATTTGAGCGAGCAGTCATTGTACTTTCTCGCCGTACTTCACCAACTCAGGCTTGCACGTTTGATAGTCGCCATTTACTTGACTAACGATCAGTTAAGAATCTCTGTATATGAGGAGTTTTTCAATTCCCAAGTTGATGGCAATCTCGAGACCTGCTATCAAAGCTTCATACTCGGCTTCGTTGTTCGTCCTCGGCTCTGTTAAGAAGAAGGCGAAGCGCATTATCCCTCCTTGTGGAGTTACGAAGATGAGGCCTACCCCGGATTTGATTATAAGGGTGCTTTGTTTACGCTTCTTCATGGAAGATGCCCCATCAAAGTAAAGTTCCCACCGGGTATCACCCCCATCTATCGTGTCAAACGCTTGTTCGTGTGGCAGTTCGCAATTCAAAGGAGAATCAGCAGGTATCGGATACTCAGCGAGGAAGTCGGCGATGGCCTAACCTTTCACGGCCTTAAGAGGACGATATTTTATCGAAAACTCCATTAAGAGAAAGGCCCATTTAGCGAGTCGTCCTGTTAATATGGCCTTCGACGTCAAATATTTGAGGGGATCCACCTTCGATATGAGATAGACCTCATGTGCCAACGCGTAGTGTCTGAGCTTCGTTATTGCGAAGATCAACGCCAGGCAGTGTTTTTCGATGGGAGAGTAATTGCTTTCTGCCCCCAGTTGAACTCGACTCAAGTAGTAGAGAGCTCTTTCTTTCCCTTGGTCGTTCTCTTGTGCCCACAGCGCGCCCAAAGAAGCTTCAAGGGCTGTTGTGTACAGGACGAGAGGTTTCCCCGTAACGGGAGCGGCCAGTACAGGCGGATTCTGCAGATATTGCTTGATTTCGTCTAGCGCGCTTTGGCATTTGTGATCCCAGACGAACGGGGTTCCCTTCTTCATCAGGTGACTGTAGGGGTGGCACTTACCAGAGAGATTGGCTATAAATCACAGGATATACGCGAGCTTCCCTTGGAGAGACCGCAATTGCTTGAGAGTCCTTGGCGGAGGAATTTCCATAATCGCCTTGATCTTTGACGGATCTATCTCGATGCCTCGGTGTCGGACGATGAATCCTAGGAATTTGCCTGAGGAAACTCCGAACACGCACTTGAGAGGGTTCATCTTCAAGTTGTATTGCCGAAGGCGTTGGAATACGATCTTCAGATGCTCTAAATGTTCCTCGTATGATTTGCTTTTAACCACTAGGTCGTCGATATAGCATTCGAAGATTTCATGTATGAGGTCATCGAAGAACTTCGTCATGGCCCTCTGAAAGGTGGCGCCGGCATTCTTTAGACCGAAGAGCATCACCTTGTAGCAGAATATGCCCAAAGGGGTCTGGAAAGCGGTATGCTTCTGGTCTTCGGGATGCAACTGTTGGAGATAATGCCTTCAAAGTCAATTATTGGATCGCAGGTACGTGATTGCCATTATTGAGGCAGGACCTATACCGATATGACAGTCTTGCTCGAGATGATAGTATACTATCTGGTTTGTCTTTATCATCGTATACATGCTTTAGTTCGCTATTGCATGTTGATAGAGCCCATAGGATTCTTGCTTGACTGCCAGCAGTATGATGGCGATCATATACGTGGGAGCTGGAGTCTATAAGCACATCCTTAAAAGTGTCCCTAGTCGTGGGAGTTTCGAGACAGGGCATCGATACTCCAGAGTAGACTAGTGTATACAGTCGAAACCCCGACGAGGGGCGGTGGCCGGTCTCACAAGCCACTGGTGTCTATTGGTTCACCTAAAATGTATACAGGTGCTCATTAGGTTATGAGTACACCGGACAGGAATCGCCGGGAACCTGCTAGTTGGTATTATACATATCGTCAAATAGCAGTTCCCTGGTGACATGTGTACAGGTTAGTTCATCGACCTGAGATCGTCATTTGTCTCGTGTGAGTTCCCACTATGCTTAGATTACTACCCTACCACGCTCAAAGGAATTGTGCAAACAGGTTTTAGTTTAGTGCAGTCCCGAGCCACATGGAGGCAAGTGAGCGGATCGGCAGGGGATTCGTCTCTCCCGGTATTGGGGGTGAGATCGCGTTGTGTCTAGGAGAGCCATTACACAAAGCCCTCGGCCGAGGCAGGAGATTTACTGGTAGGTACTCCAGTAGTATCTCAGGGTGTTCTGGGCCACTCTCTGACACGACTTATACTGCTATTGGGGGTCTGACGTTACTAGCCCTCTAGGCAGATATGCGATACTCATAGACGAACGGACCGGACTGTATGTATATTGTCACTGTTAGGCTCAGTAGGGTTTATGGATGAGTTCGCTCGTCAGCTTCCTTTCCATTCAATACATAGGCAACCGTTACGTACAGCCAGTACCTCTGACGTGCTAGTGGTTATACCCAGTGCCAGTGTATTGATGAGTCATTAGAGCCCCCCACAGACACTTTCCCAAGTTCGGGCGAAACGTTATAGAGGCCGTATGGTATTATGGCAAGGTTCGGAAAATGCACGTGCGTTTTCGCACGTGTCATATTTCGGGCAGATAATACTGGTAGGCTTTGGTTTAAACCGGATCCGAGTATTATACTGTGTAGATATAATATCTTTGTCTCAGTTGCATTTGTATTCGGTCGTAATACAAATGCGGGTATGTTTATACTGATACGGGGTTATCCTGAAATTCGTTTCGGGATCACTTTTGGAAGTTGCCAGTTTCCAGTTTTCTATCACCCGTCTTTTAACATTCGGTTAAATACGGATTTATCTTTTCTTGAGTTGAGTGTGGAAGCTTCTTGATTGGTTGACTAAGCTTAATGAGCCATTCTTTACATTAATGAGTTTTGTTATGCCTTAGATTTTTTCTTCTTGATCTTTTGCCTCGTGGTCACTCTCCCCTCTCCTACACTCACCCCCTCCTTGATAAATAGTGGCCGGCCATTCCTTGTAGGAAATATGGTTGTGATTGAAAAAAAATATACAAGTTTTGGGTGCATAGAAATTAAATATGATTCATTTCTCATTTCCACCCGATCCAAAAGGCAACTTCATTAACCGTTTGTCCATAGCCTTGAACGTAACGAGATAAAATGTTCTACTCATTCTCTACAACATCTTGGTTGTCTCTTTTAGCAAACTTGACGACCGAGTTGCCTCGGTTCAGAGGCGGGAGCCCATTTAAAGATCCGTCGACGTGGTGCCACCTGGACGAGAAGATTGGAGATTCAGGAGATCGGAGCAGCCGCAACAAAGCGTGGGATGATGGTTAAAGACCGAAGGACTCGGATCGTTCGGTATAACGCTTCTACCTACTTTGTAGTTTGTTAGTTTAGCTTTAATGGCAGATCCAGGTTATAGTACGCGATAGCGCCAGTTGTAAAAGTTTTTTGTTTCGCATTTGGCATCTGTTAGACGGCCGGGGCGCTACCGTAGACTTACAGTGGTATCAGAGCCTCACCATTAAGCTATACTAACTTGTGCTAACACGTTTAAAATATCGATCGAACCGATTTTCCGAACTCACAATTTTCAAGCACACAAGTTTCTGTCGATTTTTTAAAGGGCCTAAAAATAATTTTGCATATCACAGAAAAGCGTGCAGGGTTTTTGAAGAATTGTGGAGAAATTTGGACATGCGTTACCATAGTATTCAAACCTAGGGTTTAACCGCAGAACCGCGGCCAGTATGTGGCAACAGTGTTCTAAAAATTTCCAGTAAGCTTTACTTTGGAAATTGTGGGTTTTTGTACCCAGTTTTTGTTACAGTACAGCAGATGTTTGTGGGGCCCACTTTGGGATATTTTGTCGATCGAAATTTAAACGTGTTAGTTTACAGTACTTGTATTATATCTCCGACCGGGAATGTCATTTGAGCGGTTAACCGCGTCTAATTGCTATAGTTCTTTTAGACGGGTTTGCGAACGTGACATTCGCGTTGATGTTCTATGTTGTGCTGTGATGTTGCGGATATGTCGTGGTGGATAGCAGTGTGCAATGGTAGTGCAGTTTCAATTTATTTGTACATTTAATATTGCGGGGCGAGCGTCCAACATGTGGACTGCCGTCACTGCCTGTTTGTATAATATTCTTTTTGGGGCACGACCGGGCTGAGGTCGATGTACCCGTTGTACATTTTTTTCTTTTCTGTACTAGGATTACCCCGCGATGGAGTGCACGGATAGCCGGGTTCTGGAGGGCAACGGGTTCGTATCTCATGGCTTTGAGAGGCAACGGGACCTCACTCTAGAATTGGCAGACTATTCGTCGCACTCGTAGGGGGTACAGGTTGACCCAAGGAGGGGTGCTCAATTTACCGGATTTCGTGAAGTGTCGGGTGTTCCATTCACTATGCTGTGGGGACTACCTCGCTTCAGGTTTTGGCGGGTAACTTGCCGCACCTGTAGGTGTCTAGGTTTCATTGCACAGGCTATCCACACGACCAAGGGAACGTCGGGTTTTAGTAGCGGCTCTGTGAAACCCGGGGATCCCGGTTTATCTGTATTGTTCTGTGATGCTTATTACTTTTCTGTAATGTTGCATTTTATCACGCCTGGAGCGATTACTGTATATTGGTATATATACTATTAGATGTTGTATATGTTTTACACCCGCGCTAGACCAGCCCCCGCTCTGTCGTTAGTTAAGTAACCTAACGGGTGATGACGGGACCCAGTGGCGAATGCGGATGGCATGTACATACATTTTATTTTCGTTCTTTTCTGGTGTGATTGATTGATGGGACTGCGTTAATTCTTATCAATGCAAGATAAAACAAATCTATATTTGATGTTGTTGGAACAAATTTTTAAAAAGTGTTATTACAAAGACATTTCCTTTTGTTTTGCATAGTGATATTCAGTTAGAATATCCTGCACCTCATTCGACGAGGCAAGGGCCGAGATCCCTTCACCGGGAGTGACCTCTTGGGCAGAAGTTTGCGTCAGGGTAATAACTTCAATATAGTCGATTACAAGTTTCTTTGCATCACGATATTCAGTTGGAATATCCTGCACCTCATTCCACGAGGAAAGAGCTGAGATCCCTTCACCGGGAGTGACCTCTTTAGCAAAGGTTTTCGCCACTATATTTTTATAAGAAGCTATCAGGTTCCTTCAACGAGATCAAGTTCATTACGTTAAAGGTTTTTCGCCAAAAACCAGCCGTAGCCCTCCGTCATTTCTTATGTATGGTTAGTAGTATTCAAGCTATGTTTGTTGGCCTTCGTCAAGGCATAGTGCTTGGTAGCTGCTGGGGTATTCATTTGTTGCATAGATAGATGTGTTGGTTTGGGACAGTCGTATAGCCTTGTTGGCCTTCGTCAAGGGCTTGTACGGGTGGGTTCAAATTGACCTGGACAATGATGGGTAGAACTTGACATGTGACTTATGATTTGTTGGCCTTCGTCAAGGTCATAAGAGCATGAGGCAAAAATCATATCGGGAGTTTCTAAAGAAATTGAAACTTGCCAAGTATGCGCATACCTTCTGGAGTGTGATAACGTGAGTGGATTCCGTCACGTTATCATGCGATGAGAGTTGAATCCCGATTCCCACTGATGAGTTGGTTTACTCTTCGGGTGATCCCGATTGATTCTTCTTTCAGGTTTGGAGGAGAATTTGACGGAACAGTGGGAGGTTTCCTGATTAGATAAAGTGATAACCATTCTGATCTAGGTTAGAGTGCACGCAGAGTGTTTCTATTTCCTCTCTCTTTGGCAGCGACCTTTGACCGACCCTAGACTATGACTCGGTGACCAAGTTGACCAAACCTTCTTAAAATACTGGCTTTTGGATTGTCTAAAAGTTGCATAAGTCATTACCGCTCCTTCTTTTATCCTTTGTATTTCTTAGAACACCTCGTATTACTACGGACATCCACTTCCATTGGATAGATCCATCGTATGGTTATATACGGACTCGAAGGGACTTCTTCGAGGATGGATCCAGGTTCAGGAGAAATAGAATTGGTTTATTCAGTTGTCTTTTATTATCACCTTCTCTCAGGTTGCGAGGGCTCCTTAGTTTAGGAGAGTACACCTATTACGCTTATTGGATAGTCTTATTCCAAACCATAGGCAGGAGCCGAAAGGTAGGGAATGAAGAAAACCAATTAGCCTAAGTAAGGTGTGCAGAAGGTAATAACTAAAGACAAAATAAAGGGATTAGAAAGAGGGCAAAGTAAATTGCGACTGTTATCATTCACGACCAAACCGCGTACTTCATCGCCACTCCTATTTCACCTTTAATGAAATAAGATATTATTCAATTGTCTTTTATCATCACCTTCTCTCAAGATACGAGTACTCCTAGGTTGAGGAGAGTACACCTATTATGCTTACTGGATAGTCTTCTTCCAAACCATAGGCTGGTGCCGAACGGTAGGGAAGAAAGAAAACCACTTAGCCTAAAGGGGTGTACAGAAGGAAATGAATAAAGACAAATAAAGGGATTTGGAGAGGTGGCAAAGAGATATACGGTTATAGTCATGAATTCGATTATGGAAGAGGCATTACTAGGAATATCAGGATACCCCTACGAAACATTTTCATGTTTCAGTGCATTGTTAAAGGAAAACTGATTTCCCGATTAGATACTTACTCCAGGGTATGTATATACTAGGTATGATTCTCACATCTGTATAGTTTTACAGATGATGAGTGGGAGTAGGTTATTAGGAATTAGGAGATCATCCTCATTATATCGGAATTCGTTGTAATTGGTGATATTTGAGGAAATCGCCTGGGTACAGTTTTCAACCTACGATGCACAGGTTTTGAGTTATTCAATTCAGCGGACTTATATAGAGTATTGTATGTTGTCCAGTGTTTGTCAGGACAAAAGGGTAGGTCATCGTACTATGTTCTGTTTACTTATGACTTCTCTAGTTTTTAGACAAGTGTTTCGTAGAAATACAATGTCTAAGTTTTGAGAAGTTGTTGGTATAAGAATAAAGTAGAGAACCAGGTATCGCAAGTATCGGGATTCTTCAAAGAGATCGAAGATGTAGATTCTTGTGATTGGTATTCAGTTGATAGTAATGGTTTTGAGAAACTCGTTTCTCTTTCAGGTTACTCATAATTGGATGGATTCCTAAATTGAGTAATGCTGAGTAGCCACTTTCCATTAAGTAGATTTGCACTGGAGACAGCTGCAGGATTTGAATCTGGTTCCAATTAAATTAGTGCCTCTGTTTCTATATTGGATATAGAATGGTTCATATCTTAACGATGTTAAGGTAAGGGGAGTTATCCAGCTTATGCTTAAAACCAGACACTGGATAACTCAAGGCACGTTTCTGTAATGGCAGTTTATGGGTTGACCCTGGCTTTGACGAGGGTTGATTTTCTACCATCTGAAAGATCAATAGTGATATTGTTCTTGACTCACCACAGTTTTAATAAAATGGATTTTTTTCAAAAAACGGTAGTGGGAGTATGATAGAACTGGAAGTGATTCCAGAACCTCAAACGATTACGGAAAATTTAATAGGACCTATATATTCAATCAGGTTTGACAATCCAATAGCCACTCCGCAGATATGGTGGGTAACCTCAGACACCCGAGAGGTACTCCAGTAGCCTCAAGGACGGTGACAGGGAGGTTCTTGTTTACCCAGACTTGACACTACTGTTGTTCCAGGCTATTAGACCCAGCAGGAGGATAAGTATAGCGTCGTTCTAAACTAGCTTTAGAAGTGTACGTATATATTATTCTGCCAGAGGGTTGTCGTAGTCAGTGGGAGCAGCGAAAGCATAGTGGACAAGTAGCTTATGTCTATTTATAGGCTTGTGCAGATATAGCGGAGATAAGATCACCTATTTTTGATGTGATAGTCATGGGTTTGACTTCATCAGAATAGGGGATGGATCTGGTGAGAATGTAGTAGGGTATGATGTCCTGGTATTTGGATGACATACACAGAGTAGGAACTAAAATTCCTATACTACGATCGGTTGTACTGTGGTAGTCACACGGTTGTTTCTCCATAAAGGATATAGATATAATATCTGACATTCTGGTTACTAGATGTATGGTTTTAGATCTAGATTTGGGTAGTTTCCCAATATGGGTACTTTGACAATATTCTAATAGTATTTTAGAATAGATGACTCCTGGCATGGTGATGTACCTGCGGGTGATGGAGTCACCCTCTCTAAAGGTGTCTTAGAGACTAAAGGAGAGAGGGATGTGCATGACTGGCAGATCACTTGCTTAGGCAATTGAGTTAATCATGAGATGTCAAGTACCACACCAGATATTGTTTTTTGCACTAGATGCGATAAGTTTATATTAATCCAATCCTGGAGAAACATATGGAAGCAGTTTTAGAACATAAGTGTATGTTCTAAGGATTTAATGACGGCAGCCTCCTTCGGGAGACGGTTATCATTCCAGGCGTCTAAGGTGACATGGATGACAGAGTGATTGTCAGAGTTATAGTTTTTCCTCTGACGAGAGACAGTATTATGGACAGGTGGTCCAAGAGGATACTGTGGGAGGCAAGGTGCTGGATACTGATTAGGTTCATTTATCAATAAAGTCTAAGAAGTTTGGATTTGGAGTTCATTTATGAACTAGGTCCCATCAGATATCCAGACATATTCTAAGACAGGTATTACTCGATTCGGGAGATGGCTTTCTCCGCAAACTTGAGATTTAGAGAGATATAAAAAGAAACATCAGGGAGGATCCACTCACTGAGGCTATTTCTCGAACACAAGAGTTTTACAAACTAGCTTTGTGAAACTGATTAGTAGAGAAGTTGGATGTTCGGTATCACACGGGCTGTGAGTATGCGACATCGCCATAATTAGCCTTAAGTGCAAGTGGGAGATTGTTGGAGATAGGGCCCTCAAAGTAAATTATTGGATCGCAGGTACGTGATTGCAATGATTGAGGCAGGACCTATACCGATATGACAGTCTTGCTCGAGATGATAGTATGGTATCTGGTTTGTCTTTATCATCGTATACATGCTTTAGTTCGCTATTGCATGTTGATAGAGCCCATAGGATTCTTGCTTGACTGCCCGTAGTATGATGGCGATCATATACGTGGGAGCTGGAGTCTATAAGCACATCCTTAAAAGTGTCCCTAGTCGTGGGAGTTTCGAGATAGGGCATCGATACTCCAGAGTAGACTAGTGTATACAGTCGAGACCCCAACGAGAGGCGGTGGCCAGTCTCACAAGCCACTGGTATCAGTTGGTTCACCTAAGATGTATACAGGTGCTCATTAGGTTATGAGTACACCGGACAGGACTCGCCGGGAACCTGCTAGTTGGTATTATACATATCGTCAGATAGCAATTCCCTGGTGACATGTGTACAGGTTAGTTCATCGACCTGAGATCGTCATTTGTCTCGTGTGAATTCCCACTGTGCTTAGATTACTACCCTACCACGCTCAAAGGAGTTTTGCAAACAGGTTTTAGTTTGGTACAGTCCCGAGCCACATGGAGGCAAGTGAGCGGATCGGCAGGGGATTCGTCTCTCCCGGTATTGGGGGTGAGATCGCGCTGTGTCTAGGAGAGCCATTACACAAAACCCTCGGCCGAGGCAGGAGATTTACTGGTAGGTACTCCAGTAGTATCTCAGGGTGTTCTGGGCCACTCTCTGACACGACTTATACCGCTATTGGAGGTCTGACGTTACTAGCCCCTTAGGCAGATATGCGATACTCATAGACAAACGGACCGGACTGTATGTATATTGTCACTGTTAGGCTCAGTAGGGTTTATGGATGAGTTCGCTCGTCAGCTTCCCTTCCAATCAATACATTGGCAACCGTTACGTACAGCCAGTACCTCTGACATGCTAGTGGTTATTCCCAGTGCCAGTGTATTGATGAGTCATTAGAGTCCCCCACAGACACTTTCCCAAGTTCGGGCGAAACGTTGTAGAGGCCGTATGGCATTATGGCAAAGTTCGGAAAATGCACGTGCGTTTTCGCACGTGTCATATTTCGGGCAGATAATACTGGTAGGCTTTGGTTTAAGCCGGATCCGAGTATTATACTGTGTAGATATAATATTTTTGTCTCAGTTGCATTTGTATTCGGTCGTAATACAAATGCGGGTATGTTTATAATGATACGGGGTTATCCTGAAATTCGTTTCGGGATCACTTTTGGAAGTTGGCAGTTTCCAGTTTTCTATCACCCGTCTTTTAACATTCGGTTAAATACGGATTGATCTTTTCTTGAGTTGAGTGTGAAAGCTTCTTGATTGGATGACTAAGCTTAATGAGTCATTCTTTACATTAATGAGTTTTGTTATGCCTTAGATATTTTCTTCTTGATCTTTTGCCTTGTGGTCACTCTCCCCTCTCCTACACTCACCCCCTCCTTGATAAATAGTGGCCGGCCATTCCTTGTAGGAAATATGGTTGTGATTGAAAAAAAAATATAAGTTTTGGGTGCATAGAAATTAGATATGATTCATTTCTCATTTCCACCAGATCCAAAAGGCAACTTCATTAACCGTTCGTCCATAGCCTTGGACGTAACGAGACAAAGTGTTCTACTCATTCTCTACAACATCTTGGTCGTCTCTTTTAGTAAACTTGACGACCGAGTTGCCTCGGTTCAGAGGCGGGAGCCCGTTTAAAGATCCGTCGACATGGTGCCACCTGGACGAGAAGATTGGAGATTCAGGAGATCGGAGCAGCCGCAACAAAGCGTGGGATGATGGTTGAAGACCGAAGGACTCGGATCGTTCGGTATAACTCTTCTACCTACTTTGTAGTTTGTTAGTTTAGCTTTAATGGCAGATCCGGGTTATAGTACGCGATAGCGCCAGTTGTAAAAGTTTTTTTATTCCGCATTTGGCGTCTGTTAGACGGCCGGGGCGCTACCGTGGACTTACAGCATCTTTATCTGATTGTATCCTGACGAGCCGTCCATGAAAGAGAAAACTTCATGAGTGGACGTATTGTCTATCATCAGCTCGGTGACCGGTACTGGGAAGTCGTCCTTCGGGCAAGCTTTATTGGGGTCCCGAAAGTCCATGCAGATGCGTACCGTCCTATTTTTCTTCATCACTGGGACGATGTTGGCGATCCAGTCAGGGTACTGAACCTCTTGGATGAAACCAGAATCGATTAGTTTCTTGACCTCGGCATTGATGCTCATCTCAAGCTCGAGCCGCATTCTTCTCGGTGCTTGTTTGATCGGTTTGATGTCCGAAGATATCGCTAATTTGTGCACAGCAATCTCTGGATCTAATCCTGGCATCTCGGAATAGTTACATGCGAAGCAATCTTTATACTGCATGAGCACGTCTTTTAGCGTAGCCACCCTTTCTTCAGACAAAAGCTCACTGACGAACGTCGGCCGCGGGTCACTTGCTATCCACAAATCAATTTTCTTGAGGTTATCTGCAGTAGTATGTATACCATCTTCCAGCTCTTTCGGTGCCGGTGGGAATTCTCAGATTACCTCATCATCATCGTTTTCAAAGCACCGGGGGAGGTTATCTATATTCTCGGGTTTTTCTTCTGACAACATTATCATATGACAGGTACGAGATCGCTTCCAAGACCGATGTTGATTTGGTTCTTCTCTCACGGTTTTGTGTTCATGCTTCTGCGGCAGGGTTACCCTCCAGCTGCTGGATAGAGCGAACCTGCCTTGTTGATATTGATCTTCGACCCAGTTCTTGAAGGTGAAGCAGTCTTCGAGAGGATGTCCTATTACCCTGTGATAGGAGCAATAGTCTGGGTGAGAGATTTCGCCTGCTTGCTCGGGGTGCTTGGACTCCGGGAGGATAATTATTTGATGTTTCATTACAAAATCGAATATCTTCTTTATCTTGTCTTGAGGAAAAGAATATTCTCGACCCATCTTCTTTATAAGAGACGAATCTTGGTTGCTCGATTCTCGATCACGGGGCTTCTTTGTCCCGCTTTATCGCTGTCAAACGCTTTTCCTGTTCTTTGATTTATTTTTTCCTCTGCGTCCGGCTTTTTGTACAACGGGTTGACATGGAGGAGCATTTTCATTTTTCACAGCCTGTTGAAGGAGGCGTTGCGTCCCGGCTTTCTCGTAGATGGCCATTTCGCGATTATGGTCATCTCGAACCTTTTGGCATGCTTCCCTTATAAGCTTGTCCATTTGTTCTTCGAACAACGGACTGGGCATTTTCACGGCGGGAGCTCTTTCTGGTTCAGGGTTAGCATCTCCCCACAGAGCATCTCCTTCTTCATCAAAGTCATGTATGACGTAGCAGTCACGGAGTAGCTCCCGTTTCTTGGATTGTACATACCCAAGCCCGGTCGTTTCCATTCTTCCGTTGGGAAACTTTTGTTGAGTTCCGGGAACGTTCCAGATCCTGTTATAGAACCGTGCTTGTCGCGCAGTTTGCTTAAGGGGTACACCTTGGCGTCTCAAGAGTCACTTTAGTCCGTTCGTGTAATATCTGGGCAAACGGATGGGCTAGAGCCTGTCAAGTGTAGAATCTACGCCATGCCAGATTTCTTTCTCCACTTTGGTTTCCCCAGATCGGTAGAATAAGATCGTCTTTTCACATTATCGCCTAGGAGGGACAAAGAACGTCTACAGTTCTTCCACACTGTAGGTATCAAGTGCGTCTAGCTCTTTATGATGCTTTAGCAGAACCATGGCAACTTGCAAACTTTGCTCTACATCAGCGAAGGTTTGTATGGATGGCCGAGCAGAGAATATGGCATTGACCTCATCTTCCGAGTCACTGCCAAAGATCAACATAGGAGTGGATGGTCCCGGCTTGTTGCACTAGGGCGGACCGGAGTAAACTATCTCTTCTTCCTTCTCGGTATCACTCCCGAAGACCGGAATTGTGGTGATAGCTTTGTTCTTCGGTTTGTGATATCTTTCCGTGTCCTCTGGTAAGAAGTATTTTGCATCTTCGTACTTGCGGACTTCATTCACGGAGAATGGGTTTAGCTCTCCTGTCACAGTATACTCGAGACCATCCTTGAAATACTTCATACACTGATGTTGTGTAGAAGGGATAATATTGTACTCATGTAACCAGGGCCGGCGAGCAAAGCATTGTAGCATGTCTTAGCGTCAATGACGTGGAACTTGATATCAGTGACGAACATCCCAAAGTATAACGTCAATATCACAGACCCAAGCGTCCGTGATGACTGGGAGTCAAATCCGGAGATGGTGATCTTATCACGAGCGAGGTGCTGAATGCTGATGCATATCTCCTTTAGCACCCTTACGTTAAGTAGATTGATGGAGGACCCATTGTCGACCAAGATTTTACATATCTTGATGTCATGACGGTATCCGGAGACATATAGGGGGCGGTTGTGCTCGAATGTCCTAAGGAGGAGATTTTCATCGCCAAAGGTGATATCGGCTGTGTGTGCTTCTTCCAGCTCGTCCGTCATCTTTTCTTCGGCGAGAAAAGCTTAGAATTGCTCGGGTTCCTGCAGCGCCTTGATTAAAGAATCTCTCGCCACTTTGGATAGCAGAAGGGCGTCGAGAATACTGAGCTGTGAGGGTATCTTCCTCAAGTGTGAGAGAACGTTGTAGTCCACCTAATTTTTCTTTGGCGGGTCCTTGGCTGTCAGCTTTTCGACGGCTTGGTCATCAAGGATGATATCCTCAGGGACCTTTTCCTTTCCCTTATCTTTTCTATTTGAACCACTGTTCGAGGGCCCAAGTTTCTTTTCGGGCAGCGTACGATTTCGCAGCTGAATATTTTCACAGGTCTTCGGTTCTTCCACTTTTCCCGAGGTGGATTCTTTAAAGAGAGGGCCAAGAGTCATTTCTTCGTCAGAGTCGCTCCCGAAGGTAAGAATTTATGATCCCACGGCGTTGACCATACGACAGTTGCCGGTAGTTCTTTTATGCTCCTCGGGCATAGTTCTTTGCTCCCGACGAGTTTTGCGTTTCATCCGCTTAAAATGTTGCCGGCGAGCAACATATCCCTGCCACCATCTTTTAAAAGCGTCGCACCCTTCGTTGGGGTGCGAAATCTTTCGATGATATAAGCAGTAGCTAGGATGTGTCTCTGCTTCACCAAGGGCGTTTGCTTCGGGGAATGGCAGCTTCATTCCCATCGATATGGCTTTGGCGAACCTTTTTCTCGTCTTGAACCTACTTTTATTTGCAACGGAGGTACTTTGATCTAGTGAGAGTGTTTTGACCCTTTCGTCCAGTCGCCGGCGTTTGGCCTTTTCAAATATGGCCATCTCACGCTCTCGAGCAGCTTTACTTTTCAGAAGAGCTTCATTCCGGAATGCATCAATTATTTCGTCTGACGGCTCCAGATGTTCCGGCTCAGGATCTGCCCCCAGTTTGTTTGTGCAAGTAGCATCTTCATCGTCTATCGACGAGCAAGAGATCACATGGCAACTTGCCATATAATCTTCAGATTCATCCGATGAGTCTTCTCCATCATTTCTGTCCTCAAGGACGTGGCTGAGAAACTCTTGGAGTGTGATTGGAGTCTGCACCTTCTGATTATACTCTTCCATCACGTCAATCTATTTTTGCAGGTCTGTGCGCTTGTCGCCAGGTTTCACGGGCTTTTTGGTCTTCTTCTTCTTTTCCGAAGACTTTAACGGCTGGATATGAGTGCTTTGGTTATCACCACCAATTTTTGGAGTTGGGCGCAGCTTTAGCATCCCCTCGATGATCTCAGGCTCCAGCGGATTCTTCCACCTAATTGCCGGACATGTCTGGAGATCCTTCAGCATTCTTTTAGTTTTGGCTGAAAGAGCGACGTCCCATGGAGCTTCTTCTACAAAAGAGCATGATGCCCCCGGTGTATCCGTATTCTTAGGAGTGTGTAGCCAAGGCGGGTTCACCTTCCAATTCTCAGATAATACGAATTTGCCCTGCTGGTATTGATCTTCTATCTAGATTTTGAAGATGTAACAATCCTCAATCGGATGGCCCAACATTCAGTGGTAAGGGTAATAGTTAGGATTGCTAGCGTCACTTGGTTGCGCTGGGCGTCTTGGCTCCGGCAGATTGATGAGCCTGTTGCGCAGTGCAAGCTCGAATAACCTCTTCGTCTTATCTCGAGGGAACGAGTAAGGGCGCCTCATTTTATCTTTGAGAGATCGAGTTCTGTTATTTTGGCGATCAACCGGTCTCGGGCCACCGGGCTGTTGTTGAGCATTGGCGACAACGATCGCTTTCCCCTTTCCCTTCTCATTTCGAGAGTTCGGCTTTGGAGTAGACGGTCTATGACCCATCTGGTCCACTTGGGCCAGTTTGTCGATCAAGGCTTGGAACGTGGTCGGCATAAAGAACATCATGAATTGTGAAATAGTTGCATGAGGGTCCAGGGTGCCTACGAACATGCCCACCGCTGGCGCTTCTTCGATCCGCTGTTCGCATTTTGACCACAGATTCCGCCATCGGATTGCGTATTGAACCCACGTCTCGCCTGGCTTCACCCTGGCATTGATCAATGTCGTTATTGGGGTGCATTCACTAGCACTCGCGAATCGCTGAGTGAATAATAGCTCCATTTCTGCAAAAGTCTTGACGGAGTCGTTCGGGAGTTCAGAGTACCATTCGAACGCCGTTTCCGACAAGCTGCCAATTTATCATCACCTCCGGTGTTGCCACATAGAGCCCTGAACTGGGTGACATGCTGGTGGGGATTTCCCGTCCCTTTGTATACATGAAATTTAGGGATCGTATATCCCGGCGGGTACTTTATTTGGTCATACCAACCTGGATATGGTCGCCCAGTTTTAACGACTTGGCTGGCCGCTTCATTCGCCTGGTGAGCTCGTATTTGCTATGCAATGTAGTTATCCAGAGCGGCCTTGGAAATGGTTTTCTCTTTGGCTGCTGAAAGAGTCGGAGGAGGGTTCGATGTCTCCCCTCTGTTGTCTTCAATAATGATCGGAGGGTCTTCAGCTGGAGGATCCGGCTGTAACATTATCCCGACCATGTCTTGGAAGAGAAGTGCCATTCATTTTATATTAGCCGCTTGTTCTATTGTTTCTCTGTCCTTCTTCTCGAGGACTCTGCGGAGGAAGTCAGCATCGGTTTCTTGTTCATGACGCTGCTCTGATGATGCCTCCAGGCTTTCTTTTGGCCCGGTAAGTGCGGCCATTTGCGTTAGCATTTCCTGAAGCTTCTGTTGCTGCTCCTAGGCTTTTGTTACGGATCGGGTCAGCGGTCGGTGACCCGTCGAAGCGCGGCTTTCCTCTTTTCCGGAAGCCATATAAACAGTATGCACCGTTATGCCCTCAGACTTGGGGCGTTTGGGCTCAGCGTCTTTGTGGCCTGCCACGTTCACAGGGGCTTTCTCTGGCCTCCTTTTCTTTTGAGTGGTTGACATTGAGAGGGCCGTTGCTGCGGGAACCCAGATAGTTGTTGTCCTTTGCGGCTTGACAGGACAGTTCTATTCCTGTTGAACCTTCAGCTTCTTCTGTCGACGGGGATAGTCTTGATCAATCACCGACTCCTAGACCCGTCGCCAGACTTTGTAAACCTTGGAGGACAGCCGCTGATGGAGCTGCTCCGGCTTTGTTTCTGTAATTTTCTCCACCAGTGGAGGAGATCTCTTCAGTACGGCGGTAGGAGAGTTCCTGCGCACTTTGTTCTGCAATTCAAAGTTGTTCCCAGTTGGAACAGCAGCATTAGCTTCCACCGTTGGGGCTGGTGGAGTTAGCCCAGAGGGGGAGTTGCCCCCAGCCTTTCTTACATGGCGCCAGTAGCGATGTCGAGTGCGTTGAGCTGTTGGGATGGTTTCAGCTATGGGGATGGCTTCGTCGTGCCCCCTGTTTTGGAGAAGGGTTGTTGCCGGCGTCAGCCTCTTGAAGACTGATGTCCGTTGAGTAGCAGCATCTAATCTGTCAAAGACAGACTTTTGAGCAGGAATGGGAGCCGGAGCAGTCAGTCTTATGAAGACCGACCCTTTGGCAGGAGAAGCCGCCTTGACGACTTTGGGAGTAGGGATGGTTATCCTTTTCGGAATAGCCTTTTCTTGAATTGTAGGCTTCATCACGGGGTGGACGACAACTTTGGCCCAATCTGGCGAAGACTGAGGCGCTAGAGCTGGACGACCCGTTGAGGGGGCCGCTGTAGTTGCAAGCCGATCAAAGACCGACTTCTTGGGAGCTTCTTGTGTTGGTATAGGAGCGTTGAAGCTCGTTGGCGGGAGCATGGTCCCGAAAAACAATCCAGGGGTGGCCTGAGTGACCTGTTCTACCGGCATCATGAACAGGGAAACCACTTGGGGCCCGTAAGATATGCCTCCAGATGAGGCGGAACGCGAGTTGCAATTGCAGCTGGAACACTTCATGCAAGTAGACGCCATTGTTGTTTCGTTTTCTGCGCCAAGCGAGAAACCAAATCTTAGTACCTCGAAACCAAGGGCAACTATATCAAACCGCGATTCGTTCGCGAACACGACACACGAAGTGTGGAGTGGAAAGAGGAAAAGGTCCCACCGGGCGTGCCAGAATCTGTTCCCCGCCGAAAATCGGAGACGCGATAAACGTCTGCCTGAATTTCAGGGTAGATGCTAATAGGTGCTATCCGTCCACTTCTCCGAAGATGCCAAGTTGATTTATGACACCATGTATCGAAGGTTTAAAGGGATGCGGCCGATGTAGCAGACTTCGTCAGATTCCCCCTCGTTGTGAGGGGTATTTGATTGTGGGGACGCTCTTCCCTGCAGGCGCAAGCCCCTGTAATTAATTACGCTACCGCATCGCGGTAACAACTTTCTCCTTCTCCAGATGGTCACTTCATGTTGTGGGTGTTTGTTTTGTTTGTGGTTACCCGTGGATTGTATACAGAGACTAATTTATGTTGTCACCCGTAGGGCGTGGATTAGTCCAAATCCGTATCTTCTTAGATTTTGCTTTTGGTTTGGGTTTAAGGATACGTTAGCCTCATTTGAGACTAAGATCAACTTAAACGTTTGTTAAGGATACGTTAGTCTAATTTTTAGACTAAGATCAACTTAACGGGATCGTTTAGATCCAACAAAAGAGCAATTGGACTCTATTGTTTAGTTTAGGGACATTGCGGTCAGTTAGTTTAAGGACATTACGGTCCAACGTTAGTTTAATGAAATTACGGTCCAACGTTAGTTTAAGAACATTACGGTCCAGGTTAAGGACATCGTAGTCCGTGGGTTTAAAGGGACCCCACAGTCCGAGGTTAAGGACAACGTAGTCCGTGGGTTTACAGGGACCCACAGTCCGTAGTTTAAAGTTATCGTAGTCTATGAAGTTTAAGGACATCATAATCCATGAGTTTAAGAACCCCACAGTCCGTAGTTTAAAGACATCGTATTCTATGAAGTTTAAGGACGTCGTAATCCATGAAATGTGTGGTTGTCGGGACCCGTCACCTCTCTGAATACGTTGAAGGATTACAACGACAGTTATCAGAGGAGTAAAGAGATGTACCCTTGAACCGGTGTGAGTAGGTTGAAGGATCTGTAGTCCAGTTTGGGACTGAGATCTGTTGAATATTCGTGAGCAGATGGGCTCAATTAAATATAAGTTGAGGACTTATGGCTAGAATTAGGCTAAGTCCAATAAGATTAAAATGTTTAACATTTTATTGTTCTGGGCTGTTGAACCCTTACTTGGGCTTGGCCCTTTTAATAATGCTGAGCATTAGATCCTGACAATTTTTGTCTTGTATTGAATGCATAGCATTCATCAGAACAATGTGTGTTCTGACAGCGCGCCACATGGCGCACCAGGCGCTTTATGCCAATTAAAGAGCGCATTGCGCTTCTGCCAAGTAGCGCATTGCGCTTCTGCCAAGTAGCGCACATGAAAAGGGCACGTGTCGCGCTTAGCGCTAAGCGCCAGATTATGAGCGCGTTGCGCTAGTTTAGTGGTGCACCAGTGAGTGACACGTGGTGCACTTAGCACTGAGCGCCAGCCCATAAGCGCAGTGCGCTATTTCAGAAGCGCAAAGCGCAAGTTGCATACGTGGTTGACACGTGGCATGTTTTGGCGCTGAGCGCCCATCCAAGGAGCGCAAAAGCGCAGTTCATGAGTGCAAGGCACTTTTGAGTAGCGCAAAGAGCATTTGATCAAATTTATGATCAAAGAACAAGTTTATGTTCTTTTTTTAAAGGAGCCTTTGCCTCAAAATTCAAGAACAACAGTTCTTATTTTGAAAGGGGCTTTTCCTTTGTAGATCAATAATCTGTGAATGAAGTAAATACTTCTTTTGTTTCTATGATGAGATCTTTTGATCTCTTTTTGTAAAAGACCTTGGTCTTTTTGTAGTTCTATGATCTTTTAAGAAGATAATTCTTCTGTTTTAATGAGATGATTTCATCTCTTTGTTCAAGAATCTTTCTTTACCTTGAAGAAATAATCTTCTTTTGCTAAGAGCTTACTCTTCTTTCTTTGAGTTTTCTCAATCTTTGTAGGGGGGTTTCTCTATATCAAACTTAATGTCTTGAGGCCTTTATATAGGACAAATTGATTTGTTAAATCAGTTAAAGAGATCTTTCTCTGATTGATTTTGGGATGTTTCCCTACCGTTAGATCTTTGATCGTAGGGCTTCTGTTTTACAGAAGGCAATCTTCTTGTTTTTAACAAAATTGGAAAGATCTTTCCAACAGAATTTTAATTCTGATTAATTAATGATTTATCATTTTTAGATCTCTTAATCTAACGGTGGGGAATTTTTAATTCCAGCGCTAGCGCACCTACGTTTGACACATGGCGCGCAGCGCAGCCTGCGCTAGCGCACCCGTGTTTGACACGTGGCGCACAGCGCGCCTAGCGCTGGATCTGAAGCGTTGCTTCAACTTTTAAATTTTGAATTTTAAAACAGAGCTTTGCTCTGATTGGGGGTGCGCTGCCTAGGGCGCAGTGCACCTAGCGCTAGCGCATCTGTGTTTGACACGTGGTGCGCAATGCGCCTAGCGCTGAATCTGAAGCATTGCTTCAACTTTTAAATTTTGAATTTTAAAACAGAGCTTTGCTCTGATTGGGGGAAACACCTCCGTTCCCCCGGTGCCTGTTCTCCCAGAAGAAGTGCCCTTATCGACCGTAGATTTAATAGAACTTTCTGGTGACTGCCTGGAGATTGTGGAACGGGTAGTTGAAACTGTCGTCCCTTCATTGGAGCCAAAAATGGCGGTCGTTGCCCCTCAATTGGAAGCTGTCACACCAGGAAATGTCTTCGGTGATGTTCCTGAGGGCATGGAAGAGGCTGCCGAGGCTGCTATCCCTCCGGTTCAAGGCGGGAAGAGCATCGAAGGTAGTTTTCTATACTTTGTTTTTAATAGTCTTTCCATTATCCGAACCATTCCTTCCTTTTAATACTACGGGAATTGGCGGCTTCAATTGTGGACCTATCCCCCAGGAAGTCCTTTCAGCGCTTACTTGACATAAGTGCCCTACAGATGATATCCCCGCAAAGCATAGTCCTTTCTTCCGAGCAAGGTTGGTGTTCTTTGACCTTTTTCATTGTATTATTATTCTTTATAATGACGCTGATAGGCGTCCCACAGTTCTGGAAGCTGATGACGAGGTCGAGATCCTCGATGTGCCTGGGGATCTCACAAACCCTCCTTGCATGACTGCGGGTAAGTAAAGGTTTTATTTTTGGCATTGATTTGCCTATTCCATGTTTGTGACCCTCACTAACTGTTCACAAATCTTGACAGCTCTGCCGACCCTAACTCTATTGGAATCTCGGATCTTCATGCCACCGGGTCCCTATGCCCGGCGTGCGTCCGAAAGGATGGCGAGACAAAGCATCTACTCCCTGAGGCTCTTATTGAAGACCTTCGCGCTGATACTTTTGTCCCGGCCGAAGAATTTGCTGTCGAATCTAATGCTTCCTTGTCCGTTCTCACCACCTATTATGGTGAAGCATTGGTACGCATCTGGGTTGAGTATTGACGCCGAGTGGAAGCCTGCCTACACGGTCTTGAATGCATCCACCTTCCCTCTGACATCTTAACCGTGAAATCAAGTCTGCGGGGATGGATCGAACGGTGCGCGGCCAATCTGCAGTCGTGCGAGAAGAGGCTCAATTGGAAGTTTTCAGAGAGGGAGTTGGCTTCGAATGCTTTGGGGGAACTTCAAGCTCAAATCACTACTAAAACCACTCGCGCGTACGAACTTTGGCGGGTGCTTCAAGAAGCTACCACGGAGGTGGTAGCTCTTGATAAAGCCGTTATCTTTACCCGCGAGATGGTTGAAGCTCATAAAGTTGCTGAAAGGGATCTTGAGAGTCGACTTGCCTCGTATTAGGCTCAACAGTCTCAGGCGGAGACCCATCTTGTAGCCATAACAAAGCTTGAAGCCGAGGCCCAGCGGAAGAATGACGAATTGACGAACTTATTGCATCATCCGTCGGCTTGAAGATATATATGTTTTTTCTTATATTCTCCTTTTTGTATTTACACCAGAATGAGAGTATCTTTTGATTCTTTTATGAAATGTACTTTGTATTCATTTGGATTCATGAATAAAAGACATATTTTGTTTCATAGTGATGTGTCTTTTTTAGCAAATGCATTTTGTAGATAGTCTATCTTGATATCTTCGCAGGACAGCGACGGCTTAGGAAACAGGTTCAGATCTGCCGCCTAAGATTTTTCAACTTTATGAGCCGTGAGGGTCTCATAAAAACTTTTCTCCCTATGAGTCGAGAGGATCTCATAGGTGTATTTTCTCCTTAGGAATCGTGAGGATTCCTAAGTATATCTTTTTCTCTCGAGAGTCGTAAGGATCTCACAAGAGAATTTTCCCCTTTACAAGTCGAGATGACTCGTAAGTAGTTGTTTCACTCATTGTCGAGATTCGACTTTGGAGAGTGTGTCCCGTGAATAGTATACAATGGCCCATCTTGGGCCGACTTGCAGGGTCCTAATGCTTAGGACATAGATCCTTATCCCCATTGACTAAGGCTTTCCCCTGCGGATCGAGATGAACGGAGAGATTATTGGTTGACTTGTTTCCGCTTTCTGCGGCCTCGGGGTTGACTTGCTCCGCATTCTACGGTGTCGTGGCTGACTTGCTCCGCTTTCTGCGGTGTCAAGGTTGACTTGCTCCGCTTTCTGCGGTGTCGTGGTCGACTTGCTCCGCTTTCTGCGGTGTTAGGGTTGACTTGCTCCGCTTTCTGCGGTATCAGGGTTGACTTGGTCCGCTTGCTGCGATGTTAGGGTTGACTTGCTCCTCTTGCTGCGGTTTCATGGTTGACTTGCTCCGCTTGCTGCGGTGTCGGGGTTGACTTGCTCCGCTTGCTGCGGTGTCGGGTTTGACTCTAAATTGTCTATGAACCGTGGAGTCTTGGAACTATGGACTTTGTCGTGGCTCCAATTGGTGGTGTCGCGTCCGTAACCTGTTGGAATGAGGAGGAACGCCGTTGCTGATCTCTAGGCTGTAGGTGTTGCTGTTCATACCAGAATATTGCATTTAATACCGCCCATTCTTATGCTCGTATGCTTATAGGTAGGTGCTTTTAATCAGTGTTTGCTACATATTTACAGGCTACAGGTTCCTAGTCCAAAATAACGCAAATGATACAAAATCTCCACAGTTATGCTAAAATGCGGAACATCTGTTGTCAACAGATAAAAGCCGGGTTCCGATCATCCGTATTTGTCCAGTGCCGCGTACTAGTTCTAGAGACAGGACAAATGACAGTGGTCATTAGTGTCTCGGACAAGCACAGAGCACGAGGGGAGCAGCACAAGAATCAATGGGTGCGTGGAACTCGAGGGAGATGAGGTCAAAAGTATTATTTTTGATGCCACTTTGGACTGTTGCAGATTTGAAGAAATTGTTGATGCAATTTGCAATTTGGAGCATGTAGAACAGCAGAAGAGAGCAACACAAGAAACCCCAGAAAAAACGACATTCCAATTCCCCCAAATGGCCGCGGATCCGCGGCAATTAGCCCATTATGCGGCGGATCCACGGCCGAGTTGACTCAGTGTCAACTCGAATTTTGAGGGTAGTTTGGAAATTTCATTTGGGCAGAGAAACTTGCCCTAGGGTTTCAGCACTCAGCCTATAAATAGCCCAGTTTTGTGCCAAACCAAGGATCTTCTTTTCATGCTTCTTTTTGTTAGGATTTAGTTTAGTTTAGCTTGTATCTTCTTCTTCTACTTCATATCTTCCTCCATTAAAATGTAGTGAGAATATTGAGTGGATGATAAAATGAATATGAGGGTTTTTTGTATCTTTTAATTCTTGTCTTGTAATTTTAATTCTAGTGTAACTTTATTATTGTTGTTAAGTAATTGTTGTTATTTCTGTACTTGTTCTCTTTTCTTTTCTTCTCTTGTCCGTATTTTTTAAGCGATGATACTCGACGGAGTTCCTTACTAAGGTGAGGACCCAAGAGTTAGCTTGAGCCATTTATAAAACCGTATTTTCCTTTTCTCTCTTTTCTTGCTTCTTGTTTTGTTTTCTTTTCATTTTCATGTGTGAATAATTCCACACTTGTTAAGGTTAAGGAAGGTGGTATGAGGGATGGAAAAATCCCGTGTGTTTCTCTTCGCCAAACATCTTGAAACGAACCCCGACCAAACAAACGCAACCCCCTCACTTAGGCGCGCTATACGTGACATGTAGCCGCGACCTAAGTCGAGAAGTCCTTTAAGCGTACAACGTGACATGTAGTTGTGACTTAATTGGATACATGGTTGCAGGCGTTTGGCCGAGAGTTGGAAATAAGCGTATTTAGCGGACGGACAAAGGGCACTAGAAATGGATTTAGCGTTGGAAAGCTTGTTTAAACTCGCAAATCACATTCCTATGTCCTCCTAATCCCCTCTACTTTCGATTATTCCAACATCGTCTTAAGAATAGCAAAAGATAAGCACAAGACTAATCTTAACTCTACGAACCGACCTTAACCTTAATAAACTTACTTGAACAAAAAATACGAACACTTAGGATAGAACTGAACAAACATATACACATTCTTTATTGACTCGTCTAAAAATTGAACGGGCATACAACCATCTCCCTGTAGATCGACCCGTGCTCAACCGGATAGCTGCAAAGCGACACCGTCCTGATCGCGATTATAACTTTAGAACTTTGAACTCCGACACGCCAAAAGCGTGCGATCAAATGGCGTCATTGCCGGGGAGACGGTAACGTATTTTCTTTCTTGTTATTCGGGTTAACATTCTTTTTGTATATATATTAGAAATATAACAATAAAAAAATCATTTTGTTATTTTTTTGATATTTTTTGTGTGCAAGTGTGCAGTGGATCTGGAGCAAGTACAGTATTCAAATCAAGAGATAGAGGTTTTCATTCTATCCTACAGAACAAGAGGAGTGCAGTGACCTAAATACCAAGTCCCAAGTCAACAATTCGACCGCGGAACCGTGGTCAAAGGGTTGATTTCACGGCGGTTACGCGGTCTTATCGTGGCTTCTCAGCCCCAATTTTTTCCTGCTTCTTCTCTTTCCTCTGCACCTCTCTATGAACTCCACTGAATTGTATTTTCTGTAAGTTTCTTTGCACAAATTGCGTCGCCGCCAAATAAAATTTTTGTTGTTTTAGATTATGTTTGTTTACCGCTTTAAATATAATAATACGGACTTTAAGGGGCTATAACACCAATTTAGATTGGGTGGGGATTTCATCACCCTTCCTAAGACCCCACAAATCACTAACTGGATACGCATTACCTTGAATTAAATAAAAAATATTTAGACCAAACCTTTAAGGACCTGTCGCGCTCATTTAGGACAAGTGAAGGTTGCGGGGAATCGGTCGTTTATCTAAACTTGACTTTGTGGTGCCTAGGCTAGACAAGTGAGGAGGTAATTTTAAAAGGCCCGTCTCACAGTGATTCGTGAGCGGAACCCTCCTTACCTCACTTGTGCTTACCTGGCCTCAATTGGCAGTGAAGAGACGATTCGAGGGTTATCCTGCAACTTATCGCTTGGAAGTCTAGGAGCGGTCTAGTTGGACTTTGAAAACCCTAGCTCTAGGTGTGTTTGTTCATATTGTGATTGTGATTATGATTGTGCTTGTAAAAAGTTAGCCCCATATTTCCGTATTCTTTCAAACAAACAATTTCAAAACACCAAAAACAAACATTTTTTTAAAAAAAATTTAAAAAAACCCACTTCCTTCCCTCCCTACCTTTTCACTCTTGTAACATGGGTACCCCACCTCGAAAAACTCTTGTCGAACTTTGATACTCACAACCAGACATTTCTTCTTACGGTTCTTGCTTTTGCCGAACCTCAAACGATCCATCCATGCCCAAAATTTCATTGAGAGATCGGATAGACAAGTCTAGGACAAACAATTGGACTCCACAATCTACTTCGTATCAACCGTTTCAAACATTCACCCCTTCTTACGTTGATACCCCTTTTGAAAGTCCGGTTATAACTCCGAAACCCATGTCTATTGCTGAATGTATTGAACAATCTCGTAGCCGATCTTTCACTCCTTTCACCGCTGCAACTTCTTTTGATCAACAATATCATTCACCTTCTTATCCAAACGTTGATCATCATCCTGTCCAACCATTCAATTCCTATAATTCCTACCCAACTTTTACACCTTCCCTAGACATTACTTCTACACAGCCAATTGGGAGTTTCACATATCCAGATAACTTTGAATCTTTTACTGAAACCCCTTCACAACCCATGTCTAGTCTGGAACAGTCATTAGAATACTTTCGGATGGCGTCATACCAACAGATGATGGATTTGAATGCATCCATGGCCGCCCTCATACATCCTAGTGACCCGGTAGCTAGTTTGCAACTAGCTCCACATTTTCCTCTGTATAATGAGGCGGCAGGACAGGCTGAGAATTTGAGTGGAGAGAGTGAGCGGTACCCCCTTCCAAATCAAACCTACCCGTCCCAAATTGAACGAAAACTCCAGTTTTGAATATCTATCGAGTGCCCCAAAAGATGCACCAATTGACGATAGACCATTTGATGAGTTGTGTGACTTTTTAGTGTTTGATTTGCCCGATTGTGAAAGGTCCCGTTTGAGTGAAACCATCACCAATCCTTTTGACCTCTACACCTCCATCTTAGAACCACAATTGATTGAACTCCATTATTTTGATGAGATGTCTGAGTATATTGATTTTCACTTGATTGAGGATATCGACGCTGGGAATATTTCGGATGATGAGCCCGCAGCTTTGGATGAGTTTGTCTCTCAAATTCATCATTTACTTTCACTTTCATGTGGACATCATCCTGAGTCATTAAATGTTTTTCCCGAACCCCATATGCGTATGGAATTTGATGATAAATGCATGGATGAGCTAATTTTTTAAGAGAACATTGAGGAAATTTTTTAGGATGAACCAGTTTTAATTGATGAGTCGGATTTTCCAATTCATCATATCCCTTCCATTGACTGTGTACACCCTCCTGAACCTTTACTTGATACCCCTCCTCGATCACTCCCCTCCATCCTTTCCATCGTTCCAACCTTGCAAGAAACCGTATCATTTTCATTTCATATGTTTGGTTTACCAAGTTCGGCGTACCCATAGTTTCTCACGAATCTTGAGGGATTTGACCCAATTTATCGATGGGTTGATAGATTAGTACAATCGTTTTTTCACATCGGTCATTACAAATTGTACTAATGATTCACTCCATTTCCACCCTCAAGTTCGTATTCCAGTTCTTTCTCCCTTCTGCCATTCTTCTCCTCCACCGAGACCGTACGCCGCTTCTATCCCAACAAGGTCTCGCGTGTTTCTCATTTTTTTTCTCTACACTCCATTCTTTTACCAACCGCTGCTGTATAACGATAAAATCTTTGAATGGTTGGTGCTCACTTTTGTCCTTTGTAAGGCCTTATATAGCTTGATACTGTGTTCTCTCCTCCCTAACTCTGAACTTTAACGCTTAAACAGTGGAAATACTGTTTCACTTAAGTTTGGGGGGAACATTTTTGTGTATATATTTTTGTTTTTTTTGTATAAATATTTTTTAGGGAGCGCCGACAATTTTGACCCTCTTGATGTGGTCTGACAGTGAGGGCACTATCAAATTTAAGTTTGGGGGTGTGCTCGATAAGCTTTCTTCCTTCACATTCATTTATATATTTTGCATTTGCATACTTATTTAAAAACCCACAAAATTCGAAAAAATTTCAAAAAATATAAAAACTTTGTCGTCAAGTTAGCTAATAGGGTAACTGAGATTTTTATTCTGAAAGTTTAGTTGATATGTTAGAAATAACTAAATTTTAGGCTTAGGAATTGAAAACCCTAAAAATAACTCTCCTTCTATTTAACCTTGGTAAGTATACGTCGTTACAGTTTTTTTTTTTTGAGAAATAGGTAACCTTGAGTTCAGTTCTTGAGTTAAGCCAAGATGAAGGGAAAGTATTGATGCTTAACTGAAGGATAAGTCTAAAATTTAGAAAGTATATACCCTACAAACTGCACATACACGCACCTTGAAACTTAGGATAGTAGAGGATATCTAGAAATACTCTTGCCAGAAAACCAAGTATGAAAGAAAAAACGGTATTTAAAGCTAACCACCAAAAGAGCATCATTGAAAAAATATATCCGGTCTTGAAAAGAAAGAAAAAGAAAAAAATAGAATAAAGTCAAGACCTAGAAATTGCTATTTACGCTTTAAGCTCACACATTCAATAATCGGCTGTTAGTGCCTCAAGAAGCATTAATAATCGCATGAAAGGTGTGTAAGCAACACCGTCAATCATTAATGAAAAGAAATAGTATTAGTTATTAGGGCAAAGGTACTATTGCTTGAATTGAATTCTCAAGTGTAGGGGTGAAATAATACACACACGTAGGGGTATACGATCGATATTTGGAGGAAAGATAGGAATAAAGATTAAGACTTATGTTTTCAGTAAAACTGATAAAAATCCCTGATTTGAGACCGCACTTTTAGAAGGAAAACTCAGGAGATACCAATATCTTTCTAAACTTTTTTGGAACATATAGGGTTTGAGAATAAGTAGATAGAAGGTGTGAAACATAAGGTGGGATATTTCTAACTGAGGATGACAGAATTTCTAACTTAGATACTAAACTATAGAAGTAAAATCAATGTTAACTTATGAAACTAGCTTGACGGGATTTTATGGGTAGTATCCGGTGAAAACCCTCAGGAGACAACACTCCTCCTACTAGGGACACCTAGAGGTGTAACGGCTTGTTGCACGAGCTCAGTGCAATCACATTCCCTGCGAAAGTGAGGTTAGAACTTTTTATGAATAATTGGTTTTGCTCGGGACGAGCAAAAGTTAAGTTTGGGGGTATTTGTTCATACCAGAATATTGCATTTAATACCGCCCATTCTTATGCTCGTTTGTTTATAGGTAGGTGCTTTTAATCCGTGTTTGCTACATATTTACAGGCTACAGGTTCCTAGTCCAAAATAACGCAAATGATACAAAATCTCCACAGTTATGCTAAAATGCAGAACATCTGTTGCCAACAGATAAAAGCCGGGTTCCGGTCTTCCGTATCCGTCCAGTGCCGCTTACCAGTTCCAGAGACAAGACAAATGATAAGGGTCATTCGTGTCTCGGACAAGCACAGAGCACGAGGGGGGCAGCACAAGAATCAATGGGTGCACGGAGCTCGAGGGAGTTGAGGTTAAAAGTATTATTTTTGATGCCACTTTGGACTGTTGCAGATTTGAAGAAATTGTTGATGCAATTTGCAATTTGGAGCATGTAGAACAGCAGAAAAGAGTAATACAAGAAACCCCAGAAAAAACGACATTCCAATTCCCCCAAATGGCCGCGGATCCGTGGCCAATTGTCCCATTATGCGATGGATCCGCGGCCGAGTTGACTCAGTGTCAACTCGGATTTTGAAGGTAGTTTAGACATTTCATTTGGGCAGAGAATCTTGCCCTAGGGTTTCAGCACTCAGCCTATAAATAGCCCAGTTTTGTGCCAAGCCAAGAGTCTTCTTTTCATGCTTCTTTTTGTTAGGATTTAGTTTAGTTTAGCTTGTATCTTCTTCTTCTTCTTCATGTCTTCCTCCATTAAAATGTAGTGAGAGCATTGAGTGGATGATAAAATGAAGATGAGAGTTTTTTGTATCTTTTATTTTTTGTCTTGTAATTTTAATTCTAGTGTAACTTTATTATTGTTGTTAAGTAGTTGTTGTTATTTCTTTGCTTGTTCTCTTTTCTTTTCTTATCTTATCCGTATTTTTCAAGCGATGATACTCGATGGAGTTCCTTACTAAGGTGAGGACCCATGAGTTAGCTTGCACCATTTATAAAACCGTATTTTCCTTTTCTCTCTTTTCTTCCTTCTTGTTTTGTTTTCTTTTCATTTTCATGTGTGAATAATTCCACACTTGTTAAGGCTAAGGAAGGTGGTATGAGGGACGGAAAAATCCCTTGTGCTTCTCTTCGCCAAACATCTTGAAACGAACCCTGACCAAACAAACACAACACCCTCACTTAGGCGCGATATACGTGACATGTAGCCGCGACCTAAGTCGAGAAGTCCTTTAAGCGCACTACAACGTGACATGTAGTTGTGACTTAATTGGATATATGGTTGTGGGTGTTTGGCCGAGGGTTGGAAATAAGCGTATTTAGCGGACGTACAAGGGGCACTAGGAATAGTGTTAGCGTTGGAAAGTTTGCTTAAACTCGCAAATCACATTCCTATGTCCTCCTAATCCCCTCTACTTTCGATTATTCCAACATCGTCATAGGAATGGTAAAAGATAAGCACAAAACTAATCCTAACTCTACTAACCGACCTTAACCTTAATAAGCTTACTTGAACATAAAATACGAACACTTAGGATAGAACTGAACAAACATATACACATTCTTTATTGACTCGTCTAAAACTCGAATGGACATACAACCATCTCCATGTGGATCGACCCGTGCTCAGCCGGCTAGCTTCAAAGCGACACCGTCCTGATCGCGGTTATAACTTTAGAACTTTGAACTCCGACACGCCAAAAGCGTGTGATCAGTTTCCGTCGAGATCTGACTCTCCCTTTGATAGATTCTGGTGGGGAAATGTGGTTTCCTTTTTCTTTATGCCCATGGATTGTATACAGGGGTCAATATGGACTCGCCTGCAGGGCAAAAGTTTCATTCTTTCATTTTTTATTTCTTTCCGCGATGCTCTATCTTTTCGGCTTTTTATATCGCGAAAGTCGCGATTTCTCAATCATTTCGACTGTTTTTCGCGGTGCCCAATCATTTCAGCTATTTTTCTTTTTCTTTACTCGCTGCTTTTTACTGCGAGTTGCCTCATCATTTCGGCTATTTTTGTATGCATATATTTTACTCGCTTATTTTTATTGTGAGTTGCCCTATCATTTTGGCTATTTCATATGCATTTTTGGCTTGCCGATTTTTTGCGAGTAAAGCACTCAAGACCTTATACCAAACTTAGCATCAGCATCGCTGCGACTGGAATATTGCCAGGAGCGAATCATCATTTGCCGTGAAAGGAATTGGAATTTTTTACCGATTTAGGCATCATCATCACTACAACTGGGATATTACTAGGAGCGAATCATCATTTGCCTGTGTCGATTTGAACAAAGGTGGCTTATCAAATAGATTTAGGATCCTGTCGACTAAGGCTTTTGACTTTATGAGCCGTAAGGGTCTCATGAAGGTGTTTCTCTCTATGAGTCGTAAGGATCTCGTAGGTGTGTTTTCTCCTTAGGAATCGTGAGGATTTCTAAGTGTATGTCCTCTTATAAGTCGTAAGGATCATACAAGAGTGTTTTCTCCTTATAAGTCGAGAGGTCTTACAAGTGTCGTTCACTACCTGAGAACATTTCGCACCATTGGTGGATCTTGGTGAGGGAACGTTTATTTGTGCCCGTGGATTGTATACAAGGGTCAATATTGAACCACTTGTAAGGCAATCTAGGGAATGTAATGGCTTAGGAACAGGTTCAGATCCCTTAGCTTAAGGCTTTTGAATTCTATGAGCCGTGTGGGTCTCATGAGGGAATTCTCCTTATGAGTCGTGAGGATCTCGTATGTATAATTTCTCCTTAGGAATCGTGGGGATCCCTAGGTGTGTTGCCCCTTTATGAATCATAAGGATCTCACGCAGGTATTTTCTCCTTACAAGGTCGAGAGAACCTTGCAAGTGTGCATGAATTTTTTTTTACGAGTCTGCGGCCTTTCGGATTTTCACAAACTTGCCGGTTGCCTTGCTGTTTTTACTCACGAAGCCCTTTCGGGTTTTCATCCGTGCCAATTTCGCTTATGGACTTACCGTTTTTTTTTTTGCCGCGTTAGCCTGAGGATGCTGCGATTAGTAGTAGTTTAAAGACGTTTCGGTCCGTAACTAGTTCCAGGACATTGCGGTCCATAGCTAGTTTTAAGACATTGCGGTCCATAACTAGTTTAAGAACATTACGGTCCGTAGCTAGTTTAAGGACATTACGGTCCGTAGCCAGTTTTAAGGATATTACGGTCTATTGTTAGTTTTAGGGACATTTTGGTCAGCAGCTAGCTTTAGGACATTACGGTCCCTCATTAGTTTAGGGACGTTTTGGTCCGTTATTAGTTTAAGGACATTTCGGTCCGTTGGAGTTTTGAGGCGAGATTTCGCCGGATGCTACTTACAGAGTTTGGACTCAGGAAGATAGCGAGCGGACGTAGGCATCATCATCCATCATTGACCCGGGCCGTGACTCGTCGGGCATAGTATTTCTTAAGGAATCAGCCGTTTATTGGCCGGAAGAGTCTTTCGCCATGCATATTCATGAGCAAGTAAGCCCCACCTTGGTAGACCTTGTCTATGATGTATGGGCCCTCATAGTTTAGCTCGAATTTCTTCCATTTGGCACGATTAGGGATCATAGGTTCTTTGACAACTAGTACGAGTTCGCCTTGGTGGAATATTCTTGGCCTAGTCAATCATTCGTATGAGCGCGTCATCCTTACTTTGTAAGCTTCTAGGTTTTGCTGTGCCACGAGAAGAGTTTCATCGAGGGCGTATACCTCTTCAAGTCGAAGATGAGCATTCTCTTCATCTGTTAGTTAGTACCGAACCGCCACTCGTAGAGAGGGTAGCTCTATCTCATGGGAGTACCGCTTCTGTGCCAAATACCAACGCGAATGGCGTTGCGTTCGTGGCCGTCTTGAACATGGTCCGATACGCCCAGAGAGCTTCATGCAGTCTCTCATGCCAGTCCATTGTATTTTTGGACACCGTCTTCTTTATGATCTCTGTCAAGGTTTTGTTGAAAGTCTCAGCTAGACCGTTAGCTCAAGGATTATAGACCGAAGAGTATCTCCAGTCTATATTATGCTGCTGTGCGAAGCGGCAGATTTTATGACTTTTGTAGGCCAGCCTGTTATCAGAGATAATCCGTCGCGGAGTGCCGAACTGATAGATGACGTGTGTCTTGAAGAAATGGAGAATATTCTCCGTTTTCACTTTTCTTAGCGGTACTGCTTCTGCCCACTTAGAGAAGTAATAAGTCGTCGCTAATATGAACTGATGTCCTCTGGATGACGCTGGTTCAATGGGCCCAATTATGTCGGTTCCCCACATTTCGAACGGCCAGCTAGCCACTATTGGGTGTAGCGGGTTTGGATGCTGGTTGATGAAGTCTCCATGAATTTGGCACGAGTGGCACTGCTTCGCGTATTCAAGGCATTCTTGAATCATCGTGGGCCAGTAGTATCCCATTCTTTTGATCTTTAGCTACATCTTTGGCCCGGCATGACGAGAACCGCAGAGTCTGTTGTGAGTTTCCTAGACGACTCTCCTTGCTTCTTCTGGTCCCAGGCATCTCAACCATAGAGAGTCGAACGATCTCTTATACAGAGTATCATTGACGAAGGCAAAAGACAGAGCTCTTTACACGAGCTGATGTCTTGAGGATGTATCTTCAGGTGTTCGACGGGATTTGAAGTAATCTATAAAGACCTCTCTCCAATCCTTAGATCTTACTTGATCTTCAATTTGCAGGGTTGTTTCCTCGGTCACTTCCTTTTCTTCAGAAGACTCCGGAGATATTTCCGCTGGTGCAAGAACCCGACGGATTTGTACAATGATCCTTACGTCATCGAGATTTTCGTCAGCCAGTTCTTTAGCGAGTTTGGCTAACACATCCGCCTTGCTATTTTCCGCACGCGGTATGCATTCTAGGACGTAGGAAGGGATTTGAGTCAGCAATTGTTGCAATCTCTTGCCGTACTTTACCAACTCTGGTTTGCACGTTTGATAGTCGTCGTTTACTTGACTAACGACCAACTGAGAGTCTCCGTATATAAGGAGGTTTTCAATTTCCATGTTGACAGCAATCTCAAGACCTGCAATCAAAGCCTTATATTCTGCTTCATTGTTTGTCCTTGACTCTATTAAGGAAAAGGCAAAGCGCATTATCCCTCCTTGTGGAGTCACGAAGATAAGGCCTACCCCCGATTTGATTATAGGGGTGTTGTGTTGTCGCTTTTTTATGGAAGATGCTCTATCAAAGTAGAGTTCCCATCGGGTTTCACTCCCTCCTCTCTCCCCGTCGATCGTGTCAAACGCGTGCTCGTCTGGCAATTCGCAGTTTATGGGTGAATCGGCAGGTATCGGATGCTCAGCGAGGAAGTCGGCGATGGCCTGGCCTTTCACTGCCTTGAGAGGTCGATATGTTATCGAGAATTCTATTAAGAGTAGGGCCCATTTAGCGAGCCGTCCCGTTAGTATGGCTCTTGACATCAAATATTTGAGAGGATCTACTTTTGATATGAGGTAGATCTCATGCGCCAAAGCATAATGCCGAAGCTTTGTTATAGCGAAGATTAACACCAAGCAGTGTTTTTCGATAGGGGAGTAGTTGTTTTCTGCCCCCAGTAGAACTCGACTCAAATAGTAGAGGGCTCTCTCCTTTCCTTGGTCGTTCTCCTGTGCCCATAGCGCTCCTAATGAACCATCGAGGGCGGTTGTGTACAGGATGAGGGGTTTTCACTTGATCGGAGCGGTCAGTACCGACGGATTCTGCAGGTATTGCTTGATTTCGTCCAGTGCACTCTGGCATTTACGATCCCAAACGAACAGGGTTCCCTTCTTCATTAAGTGACTGTAGGGGCGGCATTTGCCGGAGAGGTTAGCTATGAACCATCGGATATACGCGAGCTTTCCTTGGAGAGAACGCAGTTGCTTGAGAGTTCTTGGCGGAGACATATCTATAATCGCCTTGATCTTTGACGGATCTATTTCGATGCCTCCATGTCGTACGATGAATCCTAAGAATTTTCCTGAGGAAAATCCAAACGCGCGTTTCAAAGGGTTCATCTTCAGGTTGTATTTCCGAAGGCGCTGGAACACTATCTTCAGATGCTCCCAGTGCTCCTCATACGATTTGCTTTTCACCACGAGGTCGTCAATATAACATTCGACAATCTCGTGTATGAGGTCATCAAAGATCTTTGTCGTGGCCCTCTGGTAGGTAGCGCCGGCGTTCTTTAGACCGAAAGGCATCACTTTGTAGCAGAATATGCCCAGAGGAGTCCGGAAAACGGTATTCTTTTGGTCTTCGGGATGCATCTTTGTTTGATTGTACCCCGATGATCCGTCCATGAAGGAGAAGACTTCATGAGTGGACGTGTTATCTATCATCAGCTCGGTAACCGGTACGGGAAAGTCATCCTTCGGATAGGCTTTGTTGAAGTCCCGAAAGTCCACGCAGATGCGCACCGTCCCATTTTTGTTCATCACTGGGACAATGTTGGTGATCGAGTCAGGGTATTGAACTTCTTGGATGAAGCCGGAGTCGATTAGCTTCTTGACTTCGGTGTTGATACTCATTTCAAGTTCGAGCCGCATCCTTCTTAGCGCTTGTTTGACTGGCTTGACGTCCGGAGATATCGCCAATTTATGCACCACTATTTCTGGATCTAGCCCCGGCATCTCGGAGTAGTTCCATGCGAAGCAGTTTTTATACTGCATGAGCACATCTTTTAGCATAGCCACCTGCTCTTTAGATAGCAACTCACTGACAAACGTTGGTCGCGGGTCGTTTTCCATCCCCAAGTCAATTTTCCTTAAGTTGTCTACAGTAGTATGTATTCCATCTTCCAATTCTTTTGGCTCCGGTGGAAATTCTGAGATCAACACATCTTCACCCTCATTTTCGAAGCACCAGGAGAGGTCATCTATATTCTTGTGCATTCCTCTTTCCGACAGCGTTATCACGTGACAGATACAAGTTCGTTTCCAAGACCGATGTTGATCTGGCTCTACTCTCGCCATATACATTGCTTTTAGCACATGCCCTTATGGTGGGGTTACCCTCCAACTGTTGGATAGAGCGAACCTGCCGAGTTGATATTGGTCTTCGATCCAGTTTTTGAAGATGAAGCAGTCTTCAAGAGGATGTCCTACTGCTCGATGATAGCAACAATAATCGGGTGACGAACCTCATTTGCTTGAACGAGGTGCCGAGACTCCGGGAGTGTCGTCATTTGATATTTCAGGAAAAGGTCGAATATCTTCTTCGTCTTGTCTCAAGGAAAGGAATATTCCCAATCCATCTTGCTCATTAGTGATGGATTTCGGCTGACCTTCTCTCGATTGCGTGGCCTTTTGGATCCATTTTGTCGTCTCGGAATGCCGTCCTCGTTCTTGACCTTATCATTACTTCTGCGCCGAGCTTTCTTTTTGCCGTAGGAGCGCACAGCGGGTTCGGGGTGAAAGGGATCGTCATCCTCCGTAGCCTGCTGAATAATACGTTGCGTCTTGGTTTTCTCATAAATGGCCATTTCGCGGCTGTGGTCATTCTGAACCTTTTGACTCGCTTCTCTTATTAGCTTGTCCATCTGTTCTTCAAACGACGGACTCGGCATTTTTATGGCAGGACCGTGTTCTGGTTCAGCGTCAGCGTCATTTAAGAGAGCATCCTCTTCTTCATCAAGGTCCTTTATGACATGACAGCCATGGAACTGCACCCTTTTCTTGGACTAGACATATCCAAGCCCGATCGTTTCTATTTTTTCATTGGGCAATTTCCGCTAAGTTCCGGGGATGTTCCAGATCCTGTTGTAGAATTGGGACTGTCGCGCGGTTTGCTTAAAGGGTACACCTTGGCATCTTAATAACCTTTTCAATCCCTCTGCGTAATATCTGGGCAAACGGATTGGTTAGAGCATATCGAGCGCAAAATCGGCACCATGCCAAACTTCTTTTTCGACGTTAGTCTCCTTGGATCGGTAGAATAGGATCGCCTTTTCACCTCTTCACCTGGGAGGGACGTAGAACGTCTGTAGCTCTTGCACACTATATGTCTCGAGCGCATCAAGCTCTCTGTAGTGTAGTCGCGGAACCATGGCGATTTGCAAACTCTGATCATCTCCAGTGAGGGCCTGCATTGATAGACGGACCAAGAACACTGCGTTGACTTCGTCTTCAGAGTTACTGCCAAAGACCATAATAGGGGTAGATGGTCCCGGCCTGTTGCATTGGGGCAGCCCCGAATAGACTATCTCTTCTTCCTCCTCGGTATCGCCCCCGAAGACCTGAATAATGGTGATAGCTTTTTGCTTATTCTCCAGTTTATGGCATCTTTCCATGTCTTCAAAGTCTGGTAGGAAATACTTAGCGTCTTCATACTTGCGGACTTCATTTATGGAGAATGGATTTAATTCCCTCGTCACGGTATATTCGAGACCATCTTTGAAATACTTCATATACTGATGTTGTGTAGAAGGGATGATGTTGTACTCGTGCAACCAAGGCCTGCCGAATAAAGCGTTGTAGCAGGTCTTGGCATCAATGACATGAAATTTGATGTTAGTGACGAGCAGCCCAAAGCGTAACGTCAACATCACAGACCCGGGCGTCCATGATGACTGGGAGTCGAACCCGGAGATGGTGATTTTATCCCGAGCGAGGTGTTGAATGTTCATGCAGATTTCTTTTAGCACCTTAACATTTAGGAGGTTAACAGAGGACCCGTTGTCAACTAAGATCTTCCCTAACTTGATGTCATGGCAGTACCCAATGACATACATGGGACGGTTGTGCTCACACATTCCGAGGAGGAGATCTTCATCGCCGAAAGTGATGTCAGCAGTGTGCACTTCTTCCAGCTCATCCTTCATCTTTTCTTCGGCAAGGAAATCTTGAAACTGCTCGGGCTCTTGTAATTCCCTAATTAGAGAATCTCGTACCTCCTTAGACAACAGAAGGGCGTCCAAAACGCTTAGCTGTAAGGGTATTTTACTCAGGTGCGCTAGGACATTGTAATCAACTTTGCTTTTCTTGGGCGGGTCCTTAGCTGTCAGCTCTTCGACGACTCAATCATCGAGGGCAATATACTCAAGGACTTTTTTGTTCCCCTTATCTTTTTTGTTCGATCCCTTGTTTGTAGGTCCAAGATTTTTTTCGGGCAACGTACGATTGCGCAGCTGAATTTTCTCACAGTTCATCATCTCTTCCTCTTTTCCTGAGGTGGATTCTTTGAAGAGAGGGCCGAGAGCTATTTCTTCATCAGAATCACTTCCGAAGGTGAGAACTTGCGATCCCCCGGAATCAACCATGTAACAGTTGCCGGCAGTTCTTTTGCGCTCATCTGTCGTGTTTCGCTGCTCCCGACGAGTTTTGCGCTTCATCCGCTCAAAATGTTGTCGGTGAGCAATGTATCCCTGCCACTATTTTTTAAAGGCCATGCATTCTTCGGTAGGGTGCACAACCCTTCGATGGTACAAGCAGTAGTTACAATGTACATCCGCTTCGTTAAGGTATATGCCGCCAGGAGTATTTCCTTTGAGAGATGGCAGCTTCATTCCCATTGACAGGGCTTTAGCGAACCGTTTCCTTGCCTTAAGCTTGCTTTTGTCTGCCGCGGGCGTGCTTTGATCTGGTTGGAGCGCTTTGCGATTCATCCCTACTAGGAATTCTTCCGCTTGATGCCAACGCCTGGCTCTTTCGAATATGGCCATTTCACGCTCATGATCAGCTTTGCTCTTCTGACGGGCTTCATTCAGTAGCATGTCGATCATCTATTCTGACGGTCCCAAGGATTTTGGCACTGATCTTGCCCCCAGCTCCTCTACATTATCTTCTGATGCCGAGTGAGCTTCTTCGTTATTTAGCGACGAATGAGAGATCATGTGGCAACTTGCCTTATGATTTTCGAGTTCCTCCGACGAGTCGTCTCCCTCATCATTGTCGTTATCTCCACTTTCAAGGATATGCTTGAGAAACTCTTGGAGTGTGACCGGGGTTCGTGCCTTCTGCTTATATTCTTCCAGCGCGTCAATATACTTTTGCAGGTTCATGCGTTTGTCGTCAGGCTGCGCGGTCTTCTTCTTTTTCTTCGAAGACTTTGACGGCTGGGCCTGGGTGTTTTGCCCATCGTTACCAATTCTCGGTGTTAGGCGCGGTTTCAGCATCCCCTCAATGATTTCTGGCTCTAGCGGGCTTCTACACCTGATAGTCGGCATGCTTGAAGATCCTTCAGCATTCTCTTAGTTTTTGCCGAGAGAACAACTTCCCATGGAGCTTCCTCTATAAATGAGCATGATGCCCCCGGCGTGTCCATCTTTTACAGAGCGTGCGGTTGTGGCGAGTTCACCCTCCAGTTTTCAGACAACGCGAATTTGCCTTGCTGGTACTGGTCCTCAATCCAGTTTTTGAAGATGAAGGAATCTTCGATTGGGTGGCCTATTATTCGATGGTAGGGGCAATAGTTGGGACTATTGACGTCACCGGGCTGCAGTGGGCGTTTTGGATCCGGCAGGGTGATGAGCCTATTGCGCACTGCTAGTTCGAACAGTCTCCTCATTTTATCATGGGGAAACGAGTAAGGACGTCTCAATTTCTCGTCGAGGAATCGCGATTTGTTGCCTTGGCGAGCAGCTGATTTCGGATCACTCGGTTGTTGCTGAGCGTTGGCGACAAAGGTCGCTTTCCCTTTGCCTTTTTCATTTCGAAGCGCCGTTTTCGATGAGGGTGGTATATGACCCATCTGGTCCATTTGGGCCAGCTTGTCGATCAATATTTGGAAAGTGGTCGACTTGAAAAACATCTTAAACTGGGATATAGTTGCATGCGGATCTAGGGTCCCCACGAACATGCCCACGGCAGGAGCTTCTTCTATGCGTTGTTCGCATCTTGACCATAGGTTCCGCCACCGAATTGCATACCGAACCCATGTCTCTCCTGGCTTCACCCTGGCATTGATCAATGTCGTGATCAAGGTGTGCTCGCTAGCGCTTGCGAAACGCTGGGTGAATAGCAACTCCATTTCTGTGAATGTTTTGATAGAATCATTCAGAAGCTCCGAGTACCATTCAAAAGCTGCCTCTGCTAGGCTGCCGACGAACTGGGGAAGTAGCAGTTTGTCATCACCTACAGTATTTCCGCAGATAGCCTTGAACTGAGCGACGTGCAGATGGGGGTTGCCTATCCCCTTATACACGTGAAATTTAGGGATCGTATATCCCGGAGGGTACTTAATTTGATCATACCAGCCTGGATAGGGTCGCCCAGTTCTGACGACTTGGCCAGTAGCTTCACTAGCCTGATGGGCTCGTATTTGTTGAGCTATGTAGTCATCAAGCGTAGCTTTCGAGATCGTCCCCTCCCTGGCTGCTGATAAAGCGGGAAGAGGGTTTTATGTCTCCTTTCTGTCGTCTTCAATGATTATTAGGGGATCTTCGGCTGGAGGGTCCGGCAGGATCATCATCCCCACCATATCTTGGAACAAAAGCGCCATTTGTTTTATGTTAGCCGCTTGTTCCGCTGCTTCTTTATCTTTCTTTTCGAGCATTCTTCGGAGGAACTTGGCGTCGTTTTCCTGCTCCTGGCGTTGATCTGACGATACTTCTGGGCTTTCTTTTTACCCAGGAAGCGCGGCCATCTTTGTTAGCATCTATTGAAGTTTCTTCTGTTGCTCCTGAGCCTTTTTTATGGACCACGTAAGTGGTCGATGACCCCCGGAAGCACGGCTTTCCTCTTTTTCGGAATCCATGTAGACGGTGTGCACTACCATGCCCCCAGACAAGGGGCGTTTAGGTTCGGTGCCCTTAAGATTTATCATAGACACGGGGATCTTCTCTGGCCTTCTCTTTTTATGAATGGTCAAAGTTGAGGGGGCTGTCGCAGACGATACTTTCTGTAGCATGGTGACGGGATGATTCTCCTCTTGCCGAACCTTCATTTTCTTCGATCGGCAGGAGTAATCTTTGTCGATCACAGAGTCTTGGACTCTTCGCCAAACCCTGTGGATTTTAGAGGATAGCCGCAGAGAGGGATGTTCCGGGTTTTCCTTTGTAACGTTCTCTACAGGTAGAGGAGACTTTTTCAACACGGCAGTTGGAGAGTTCTTGCGCATCCTCCTGAGCGGCTCAAATTTGTTCCCAGTTGGAATAGCAGCATCAACTTCCACCATTGGAGCTGTGGGTAAGCCCAGAAAGGGAATTGCCCCCAGCTTTCTTCACTCGGCACCAGTGACGGCGTCGAGCATGTCGTGTAGCCGGAATCACCTTTATCGTTGGAGCAGCTTCATCATGCCCCCTGCTTTGAGGAGAGGCTGTTATTGGCGCCAGCCTGTCAAAAACTAACATCCGCTGGGAAGGAATGGTCAACCTGTCGAAGGCCGACTTTCGAGTAGGGGAACTAGTTTGGAAGAACCCATCTGCAGCAGGAGTTAGGATAACCTTCTCTGGTACTGCGAGCCTCTTCGCGGGCCCCTTTGAGCTCTGGCTCAGCCTGTCGAAGACTGAGGCGGTGGACTTGGACGATCCGTTGAGAGGGGTCGTGGTAGTTGCAAGCCGATTAAATACCAACTTTTTCGGAGCTTCCTGTGATGGCACTGGGGTGTTGAAGCTCATTGGTGGGAACATGGTCCCGAAAAAAATCCAGTGGTGGCCTATGTCACCTGTTCCACCGGCATTGCGCAGATGGAGGCCGCTTGCGGCCCGTAAGTTACTCCTCCAGATAAGACGGAGCGGGAGTTGTTGCAGTTGGTGCAGCTGGAAGCCATTGATCTTCTTTTCTCTAGACGGGAGCAAGACACCAAATCTTAGTACCTCGAATCCACAGGCAACCATAGCAGACCGCAATTTGTTCGCGAACGCGACATACGAAGTGTGGAGTGGAAAGAGGAAAAGGTCCCACCGGGCGTGACAGAATCTGTTCGCCGCCGAAAGACACGGACGGGACTTTGGGACGTTTTGGCCTGAATTTTGGGGGCAGATGCTATTTAGGTTTATCCGTCCACCTCTCCGAAGATGCCAAGTTGATTTATGGCACCGTATATCGGAGGTTTGGGCGGATGCGGCCATTGTAGCAGATTTCATCAGATTCCTCCTCGCTTACGAGGGGGTTTTGATTGTGGGGATGCTCTTCCCTGCAGGCGCAAACCCCTGCAGTTAATTATGTTATCGGGTTACGATAAACACTTTCTCCTTCTCCAAATGTTCACTTCGTGTCGTGTGTGTTTGTTTTGTTTTTGGTTGCCCGTGAATTTTATATAGAGACTAATTTGTTTTGTCACCCGTAAGGCGTGGATTAGTCTAAATCCGTATTTTCTTAGATTTGGGTTTGGTTGATTTAAGGATCGTTAATCTCGTTTGAGATTAAGATCAACTTAAATGTTTGTTAAGGATACGTTGGTCTATGTTTTAGACTAAGATCTACTTAACGGGGGTTCAGGATCATTTTTAATTCAATGAAAGAGCATTTGAGCTCTATCATTTTATTTTAAGGATGTTACGGTCCATTGGGTTTAAGGATATCATAGTCCATGGTTTAAGGACATCATAGTCCATAGAGTTTAATTTAGGGACGTTGCGGTCCATTGGGTTTAAAGATATCATAGTCCATAAAGATTAGTTTAAGGAAATTATGGTCCATAGTTAGTTTAAGGACATTACGGTCCATTGGGTTTAAGGACATCATAGTCCATAAAGATTAGTTTAAGGACATTACGGTCCATGGTTAGTTTAAGAACATTACGGTCCATAAAGATTAGTTTAAAGACATTACGGTCCATAAAGATTAGTTTAAAGACATTACGGTCCATAGTTAGTTTAAGGATATTATGGTCCATTGGGTTTAAAGATATCATAGTCCATAAAGATTAGTTTAAGAACATTACGGTCCACAGTTAGTTTAAGGACATTACGGTCCATTGGGTTTAAGGATATCATAGTCCATAAAGATTAGTTTAAGAACATTACCATCGATAGTTAGTTTAAGGACATTACGGTCCATAAAGATTAGTTTAAGGACAATACGGTCTATAGTTAGTTTAAGGACATTACGGTCCATTGGTTTTAAGGACATCATAGTCCATAAAGATTAGTTTAAGGACATTACGGTCCACAGTTAGTTTAAGGACATTACGGTCCATTGGATTTAAGGACATTATAGTCCATAAAGATTAGTTTAAGGACATTACGGTCCATAGTTAGTTTAAGGACATTACGGTCCATGGGGTTTAAGAACATCATAGTCCATAAAGATTAGTTTAAGGACATTACGGTCCACAGTTGGTTTAAGGACATTACGGTCCATTGGTTTGTATCCATAGGTTTGGAAATGTACCAAAAAGTTATTGGTTGTTGGGACCCGCCACCTCCCTGAAGACATTGAGGAATTACAACGACATGTATCAGAGGTGTGGAGAGATGTACCCTTGAACCAATGTCCCGACTGAGGTGGAATGGGATGAACATCATTTTAGATGTCATCTGTTAAGAGCTCATTAGCTATCTTTGAGACTGAGATCGGTTTTGGAGACCCTGAGCATGAGGGGCTCAATCGATGGTCCTCGGGAGATTTGGTCTGAGTTTGGCTAATATTGGTCTTTCATAGTGTTAAACACTAGTATATACTCAGCACTCACATGCTCCCTTGTGAGGCACTTGAAGTAGTGTTAAACACTAAAAATTTGAGGCACTCATGTGGGGTCACGTGAGGCGCTTGAAGTAGTGTTAAACACTAAAAATTTGAGGCGCTGTTTCTTTGGGTTTACTCCCTTGTTCTTTTCTGAGCGCTAAGCGCTATTGGGTCACGTGAGGTTCCCCCAAAAATGGAAACTGCCTTTGATTTATTCCCTTTTTGCTTTATAAGTGCTTGGCACTACTTGGGGGTCACGTGGGATCACGTGAGCCAATCTCGGTTGTCCTCTTTTGTTCATCAAGGGTGCTCACATGGGAGCACGTGATCGGCCGTTATCATGTTGGGTGCCAATCTTTTTACGTACATAGAGATCCTGCGTTTCGAGACTTTCAAGCCTACTGTTTTATAAGAATTAAATTCTTAGGACTTAGTTTTCCTCTTAGGTTTGGGATCTGCATGGCAGAATCTCCCCGATGAAAATTGAATTCTCAACTTGTAGAGAGATCTGTTTCTGCAGATCTTAAACTATAAGGAAGAGCCAAATTCTTTTTAGAAGAGTTAAACTCTTATGGAGGTGAAAAAGAGATGAGATATTCTCTGTGGTTTGTTCCTTCTCTTACCTAGAGTTTCTTTTTCTCTTTTGGGAGGTCTTCTTCTCTCTAGAGAATTAAATTCTCTTTTTTTTTTTTAAGCTTATGAGGGGGTTTCTCTCTTTCTTTTCTGGATCCCCTTTTCTGTGTCTCTTGGCTCCTATTTATAGGAGAAAGAAAAGAATCAATTTGTTCAGAAAATCTCTCATTGAGAAATTTTGATTGATTTTATAATAAACCAAAATGATCTTTTAGATCAATCGGTGAATTTTATTCACCATTGGATTTTTAATCCAAGGACTTCTGTTTTACAGAAAATATTTCTCACAAGATTAGGAAAATGTTTCCCTATATAGAATCTTCTTCTGTAAATTGGTGATTTTTAATCACCATTGGATTTTTAATCCAATTGCGCTCTGCTTTACAGAGCGCAATCTTTCTTGTTTAGAAAGATCTAAGAAAATATTTTCTTAATAGGGCTTTGATCCATTTTATTTAGAATTTAGTTCTATCGTTTCAGAATGCATAGAGCCCATCACGTGTAGCACGTGACCCCATAAAGTTAAGCCCATCAAAGAGAGGCGCGTGCTATCACGTGAATTTTTCTGGCCAATTGTTTGTTTTAAGAAGGTGCCTATATATTTTGTATATAGAGGTCACGTGTCTGCACGTGAAGCTTAGTTTCAGCCTTGTTTTGTCAAGCGCAGTGCATATCACGTGTGGGCACGTGATGCTCCTTTTAGAGACTTTTCCCATTGCTTTTTATATTTATTATTCATTTTTCCAAAGGGAACACTGGGCTTATTGCCCATGGTTAGACCGTCGGTACCAGCCCTAGGGTCATTTTCGCCGGCCGATTGGTGACGAAAAGCCAGTGGATTGACGACACGTGTCCCTCTCTGTATAAATACCCTTTTGCACATGTTTATTTTTTCAGGATTTTCATTTTTATGCGCATTGCACGTGTAAACTTTTGGCTTCCAAAAAGTTTGAAAGAAAAATCAGAAAAAATATAATGTGTCTAATAGGGTTCGAACACATGGACTACGTCACAGCAGTGCAAGTCTTTACCAATGAGCTACAAGTTGTTTCCTGTTGTTCTTAAACAAAAATTAACTTTTAAATTGTACTCAGGCTTATAAACTACTTTCTGTATATTAAATTGAAAATTTTCGTACAGTAAATTCAGAGTCGTTATACCCAAGTTTGGTCTATAGCTAAATCACTAAATATCTAGGCCTATCCAATATGCAGATTGTTCTAATTTTACCATGGGTAGAATCTTGGAGTGTTTTACTTAGTTTCTGATTTCGTCTTGTGACTTATGAAAACTTGGGTTTTGTTATTTGAGTTTTGACTCGGTCGCTTGACGTTCGTACGTTAACGTCGGGGATTTGTTTTATTGTTCATGCTTGCGTGGACCATAAGTCCTAATCTATGTACGCTTCTCTTGCCGTATCGGTTTTCAAGAGTTGATTTTGATTCCGACACGATGTGCTTTGACTTATGGTACATTAGCATGAACTTTCGAGGCGACGAAGGAGAACAAGGTGTTTACTGCCAAAAACAGAGACGGAACAGCGTAGGTCGTCTTTCCTGAATTCGGGGGCAGATGCTATTTGGTTTTATCTGTCTACCTCTCTGAAGATGCCAAGTTAATTTATGTGTCGGAAGTTTTGACGGATGCAGCCGTTGTAGCAAACTCCATCGGATTCCCCTCGTTATGAGGGGGTTATGATTGTGGGGATGCTCTTCCCTGCAGACGCAATCCCCTGCGGTTAATTACGTTACCGCGTAGCGATAACCACTTTCTCCTGCTCCGGACGTTCACTTCGTATCATATGTGTTTGTTTTATTTTTGGTTGCCCGTGGATTGTATACGGAAACTAATTTTTGTTGTCGCCCGTAGGGCTTGGATTAGTCCAAATCCGTATTTTTTTAGATTTGGGTTTGGTTTGATTTAAGGATCGTTAACCTTGTTTGAGATTCTGATCAACTTAAATGTTTATTAAGGATACGTTAATCCGACGTTGGACTAAGATCTACTTAACGGGTGTTCGGGATCATTTTTGATCTAACGAAAGAGCATTTAGGCTCTATCGTTTTAGTTTAAGGACGTTACGATCCACAGCTAGTTTAAGGACATTACGTCCATGGGGTAGTTTAAAGACATAACGGTACATTGGGGTACGCTCATGGGTTTGGGAGTGCATCTAACAGCTGTTGGTTATCGGGACCCTCCACCTCTCTGACATCGTTGAAGAATTACAACAACATATATCAGAGGTGTGGAGAGATGTACCCTCGAACCGAACTCCAGATCGATGGGAGAGATCATGGTGTAACGAACATCGTTTTAGATGCCATGTGTTAGGAGATCATTAGTCATCTTTGGAACTAAGATCGATTTGGGGAGACCTGAGTATAAGAAGGCTCCGTTGATTGATGGTCAAAAGGTTTTTGGCCTCAGGAGACTTGGCTAATTTGGGCTAGGGTTGGCCCTTCACAGTGTTAAACACTGCTAATTGTTTGGCGCTCACGTGCTCCTACGTAAGGCTCTTAAGCAGTGTTAAATACTGAAATTTGGAGCACTCACGTGTAGCACGTGAGGCACCTGAATATTGGGCATTGTTTCTTTGGGCTTATTCCCTTGTTCTATACATATAAGTGTTAAACACTTAAATCATGTAACCATCACGTGTGTACACGTGAGGTTCCCCCAAGTTGGGTACTGCCTCCTTTGGATTTATCTTCCTATTCTTTTCTAAGTGCTAAGCACCATTGGAGGTCACGTGGGGTCACGTGACTCGATCTCAGTTGTTCCTTTTTGTTCCTCAGAAGTGCTCATGTGGGAACACATGATCTGTCGTTATAACGTTAAGCGCTCATATGCATGGAGCTCTTGATCTAGGTCTTGAGAATTTCAAGTCCTTTGTTTTATAAGAATTAAATTCTTACGCAGGGTTAAACCCTAGTTCTATCAGAGAAATTAAATTCCTATGTCTTTGGAAGAATTAAATTCTTCAAATCTAATTCTTTCCTCTAAGCTTTGGGACTGCATAATAGAATCTCCCCGATAAGAATTAAATTCTCAACTTGTGTTGAGATCTACTTCTGCAGACCTCAACCAGAGGAAGAACTACGTTCTTTTATTTTGAAGAGTTAAACTCTTGTAAGAGAAGATAAATATGCTCTCTAGGTCTCTCTTTGTTATACCTAGGGTTTCTTTTTCTTCATAGAGAACTCCTCCTCTTTTTTGTTTTCTCAAATCTTATGGGGGGTCTCCTCTCCTTCTCTCTTCAATCTCGAGTTCTTTATATAGTAGAGGCAAGTTTGTTGATTTTGTTAAGAAAATCTCTCATTGAGAGATTTTTGATTGATTCGGAGATTTTATCCACCGTTGGATCTTTGATCTAGGGACTTCTGTTTTAGAGAAGAAATTTTTCTTGTTTTTAACAAGATTGGGAAAATATTTTCCCGTACAGAGCTTATTCTGCATCTTGATGATTTCTAATCACCATTGGATCTTTAATCCAATGGTGCCCTTTTTTACAGAGCACAATCTTTCATGTTTAGAAAGATTGGGAAAATATTTTCCCATACAGAGCTTATTCTGTATCTTGGTGATTTTTAATCACCATTGGATCTTTAATCCAACGGTGCTCTTTTTTACAGAGCACAACCTTTCTTGTTTAGAAAGATTGGAGGAAATATTTTCCAAATAGGGTTTTGATCTCTCTTATTTAGAATTTATTTCTATCGGCTCAGAAGGTATTAGGAACCCTCACGTGTAGCACGTGATCCATAAGTTTAGGCCGGTTTGCTTATATGCAGCAGTCCCTGAGAAAGGCATCACGTGTTGGCACGTGAGCTGATGTTCAGGAATATCACATATGGCACGTGACCCCCACAAAGATAAGCTCCACAAAGAGCATCACGTGCTAACACGTGAGCTTCTCTAGCCTGTTATTTGTTTTAGGAAGGCACCTATATATTTTGTATATAGATGCCCACGTGCATGCACGTGAGGCTCAATTTCAGACATATTTGTTAAGCGTAATGCCTATAATTTTTGCTCCAAGGTGCATCACATGCGGGCACGTGATGCTCCATTTAGGGAATTTTTCCATCGCTTTTTATTTATTATTTATTTATTTTTTATAAGGAATCAAATGCCCCATAGCGTTGTTCTCACGTGGCTTGCACGTGAGTGCAACGTTGTCACCTTTACAGCCGTTGGATTGCCTAGGGGAACGGGGAGGTGAGCCGCCCTTGTCACGTCTTATAAATGCAAGGGTTTGGCCTTTAGGAAGCCACTGTTCTTTCATCTTCTCCCTTCCTTGTCTTCTTTGAGAATTTAATTCACCTCTTCAGAACTTAGTTTTCTGTCTATTGCAATTTCCAGAGTTAAACTCTGTCAGAAAAAGAAACCTTTTTTAGGTAAAGATCTTGAATATCAGAAAAACCCTTTTCTTAAAGAAAACTTCTGGACTTTAAATCCACCATGAGAGCTTTGCTCTCTTCTGAAACCCATCTCTCAGAGTTCCAAAGACGTGATCTTTGAGTAGTAACCCTCAATGCCTTAGGCATTCCTCCTCTGACCTTTAAGGATTCATAGCATTTTCATTTTTTTTATTTTCTCTTCATGGAGGTTTCTGGAATTTAATTTCATTGCATAATAGGAATTTAATTCCTCACCAAAGAGCTTTGCTCTGAAGATCAAGAGGGCCCTTCAGGAATTTCATTCCCTAGTGGTCTTGAGAACATTTTCATAGGGTTTTTTCTTACTTGAACAAATTCAAATTTATTGGGTATTTTAACATAACTTGCTTTCTCTATGAGGATGTCGAGAGTTTTTTAAACTCCCGTGTCCATTTAATGAGAATCTTTTTAGATTCTCATAATAATTGTCATGTCTTATCATTGGTGTGCCGCCATGTTGATTTTGTGGGATCCATTAATTTTGCAATCAGTGGTCCCATGGAACAAACTTTCTATCGTTTCCTTCTATTATATATATATATATATATATATATATATACACACACACACACACACATATATATATATACATATATATAGGTTTCATTAACGGCCTTTCTTTCCCCTTTTTAGGAACAATGGCTTTTCATCAAAAACCAGCCGTAGCCCTCCGTCATTTCCTACAAGTAGTACTTAGTATTCGTGCTGCGTTTGTTGACTCCGTCAAGGCGTAGTGTGTGGTAGCTGAGTGGTGCTTGTTTGTAGCATGGATATGTGATTGGTTAGGACAGTCGTGCGGCCTTATTGACTCCGTCAAGGGCTCGTGCGGGTGGGTTTAATGCAATCAAGATAATGACAGGTTGAACTTGACTAGGACTCTTTGATTTGTTGACTCCGTCAAGGTCACTTGGATCCTAGGAGTAAAAACACACATCGGGAGTTTCAAACATACAGGAAACTTGCCAGGCATGCGCATACCTTCTGGAGTGTGGTGACTTGAGTGGCTTCCATCAAGTCATCATGCGATGATAGTTGGATCCCGATTCCCACTGATGAGTAGGATTACTCCTCGGGTGATTCCGACTAATTCTCCTTTTGGGTTTGGAGGAGAATTCGAGGAAATAGTGGGAGCCATCCAGATTAGATAAATTGATCAACCATTCTGATCTAGGTTAGAGTGCACGCTGAGTGTTTCTTCTCTCTCTCTCTTTCTGGCTGCGACGATAACCCGACCTTTGACTAAAACTCATGAAACCAAATTGACCGAACCTTCTTAAAACACTTTGGCTTTTGGAATGTCACGGTGTCGCATACATCATTGCCACTTCTATATCACCTTTGCATTTCTCCAGAACACCCCGTATTACTACGAACATCCACTTCCATTGGATAAATCCATCGTATAGTTACATACGAACTCGAAAGAACTTTTTCGAGGATGGATTCTGGTTCTGGAGAGATTGAATAGGATTATTCGGTTGTCTTTTCTCTTTACCTTCTCTCAGGTTGTGAGGGCTCCTAGGATTAAGAGAGGATACACCCATTGAGCTTACTGGATAGTCTTCCTCCAAACCATAGGCAGGTGCCGAACAGTAGGGAAGGAAGAAAACCAACAAGCTTAACCTTGGTGTACAGAAGGTAATAAGTAAAGACATAATAAAGGGATTAGAATAATGGCAAAGAAAATTGCGATCCCCATCATTCACGACAAAGACCGGGTATACCCCTGCCACTCCTACATCCACTTTGCTTTTCTCTAGAACACTCCGTATCACTACGGATATCCACTTCCATTGGATAAATCCATCGTATAGTTACATACGAACTCGAAGGAACTTTTTCGAGGATGGATTCTGGTTCAAGAGAAATTGGATAGGATTATTCAGATGTCTTTTCTCTTTACCTTCTCTCAGGTTGCGAGGGCTCCTAGGATTAGGAGAATACACCTATTACACTTATTGGATAGTCTTCTTCCAAATCTTAGGCTAGTGCCGAAGAGTAGGGAATGAAGAAAACCAATTAGCGTAAAGGAGGTGTACAGAAGGTAATAAGTAAAGACATAATAAAGGGATTGCAGTGAGGGAAGGTAAGTATATGGTTACTGTCATGATTCACGATAATGGAAGAGGCGTTACTAGAAATACCAGTTAACCCTTTTGAAACATTTTCATGTTTCAGTTTCACTGTGCGATATTAATTGAAAACTGTTTTCCCAATTGGAATCTAACTCCAGGGTATGTATTTACCAGATCAGTTTCTCACATCTGTATGTTATTACGGATGGTGTGTGGGAGTAAGATATTGGGAATTGGGTGATTACATCCTCATTAGATCGGAATTCGTTGTAATTGGTGATATTTGAGGAAATCATCCGGTTTTTGCCGGATGGCAAATATTTGGTTTTGAATATCCGTTGTTATGCACCAATTTCAAACTGATATATCTGTACATTTATTTTATAAAGTGAGATATAACTTTTTGATATTATGTCTGTGACATTTACCTATATCAGCTGGTGATTAGGTAAGGTGCATTCAACAGCGGTGTAAATCTTCTTAACCATAGTGCAGTTTTTCAACCTACGACGCACAAAGTTTGAGTTATAGAACTCAGAGGATTTATACAAAGTATTGTATGTTGTCCAGTGTCCATTAGGACAATGGAGTTGGTACTCGCACTATATTTTGTTTACTCATAACTTCTCTGATTCTAGACATGTATTTCACTGAAATGCAAGGTCAAGATTTTGAGAAGTTATAGGTATAAGAATAAAATAGAGAACTATTTGCAGAAAGTATCAGGATTCTTCGAGGAAGTCGAAGATGTAGATACTTGTATTTGGTATTCCATTGATAGTAATGGTTTTGAGAACTCGCTTCTCTTTCGGGTTACTCATATATAGATGCACTCCTAGATGAGTAATGATGATTGACCTTTTTCCATTTAGTTGATATGCACTGGAGACGGCTGCATGACTTTGAATCTGGTTCCAATTAAATTAGTGCTTTTGTTTCTATATTAGATATATATAGAATCAATTTATATCTTAACGATGTTAAGGTATAGGGAGTTGTCCGGCTGATGCTTAAAACCAGAATCCGGATAAACTCGGGGCACGTTTCAGTAACGGCTGTTTGTGGGTTATCCCAGGCTTTGAAGAGGGTTAGCTTTCTACCATCAGGAAGATCAATATTTATATTGTTCTTAACTCGCCACAGTTTTAATAAAATGGACTTTTTCAGAAAACACAAGTGGGAGTATGGTAGAACTGGAAGTTTTTCCAGAACCACAAACGATTACTGAAAATTTAAAAGAACCTAAGGATTCAATTGGATTTGATGTTCCATTAGCCACTCCGCAGATTTGGTGGGTAACCCCAGCCACCCGAGAGGTACATCGGTCTTCTCAGGGACGGTGACAGAGAGGTTCTTGTTTATCCAGACTTGCTATTGATGTTGTTCTTGACTATAAGACCCGGCAAGAGGATGAGTATAGCGTCATTCTAAACTAGCTTTAGAAGTGCAAGTGTATATGACTCTGCCAGAAGGTTGTTGTAGTCAGTGGGAGCAGCGGAAGCATAGTAGGCAAGTAGCTTATGTCTATTTATAGACTAAAGCAGGTATAGCGGAAATAGATCATCTATTTTTGATGTGACAGTCATGGGCTTTGATTTCATCAGAATAGGAGATGGATCTTCTAAGAAGGTAGTAGAGAGTGATGTCTAGGTATTTTGGATGACATGCACTTGATAGGAAGAGATATTCCTATACTATGATCGGTTATACTGTGGTTGTCACAAAGTTGTTTCTCCGCAGAGGATGTGGATATATCAGGTTTTCTGGTTACTAGATCTATGGTTTTAGATCTAGATTTGGAAAGTATCCTAATTTGGGTAATTTGATATTATTCTAAATATATTTTAGAATGGACGACTACTGGCATGGTGGTATACCTACAAGTGATGGAGTCACCCTCTCTAAAGGTGTCTTATAGACTGAAGCGGAGAGGGATCTGCATGATTAGCATATCACTTGCTTAGGCAATTGATTTAATCGTGAAATGTCAAGTACCACACCAGATATAGCGTTTGCACTAGATGCAATATGCAGATATATTAATCCACTCCTGGAGAAACATTGGGAAGCAGTTATTGAACATAAATGGATGTTCTTGCGATATGGTAATGGAAGCCTCATTCTGGAGACGGATATCATTTGAGGCTTCCAAGATGACCTGGATGACAGAGTGACTGTTAGAGTTATAGTTTTTCCCTCTTTTGAGGAACGGTATGTTGGACAGGTGGTCCAAGCGGATACTGAGGAAAGGCATGGTGCAGGATACTGATTAAATTCAGTAGACGATACAGTCTGAGTAGTTTGCTAAATTTGTAGTTCATTTATGAACTGGGTCCCATCAGATATCCAGACAAATTCTAAGACAAGTATTGCTCATTTCGGGAGATAGTTTTCTCCGCGAAGTTGAGATTAAGAGAGATACAGAAAGAAACATTGGAGCAGATCCATTCACTGAGGCTATTTCTCGAACACAATCATTTTCGCAAACAGGCTTTGCGAAACTGATTATTAGAGAAGTTGGGTGTTCGGTATCACACAGGCTGTAAGTATACGATATCGCAATAATTGGCCTTAAGTGCAAGTGGGAGATTGTTAGATATAGTGCCCTCAAGGCAATTATCATAGTCGCGGACAGATGATTATGATGATTGAGGCAGGACCTATACCGATAAAACAGTCTTACTCAAGATGATAATATGCTATCTGGTTTGTCTTTATCATCATGTACGTGTTGATAGAGCCCTTAGGATTCTTGCTTGACTGCCAGCAGTTTGATGGCGATCATATTTGTGGGAGCTGAGGTCTATAAGCATATCCTTAAATGTCCCTAGTCGTAGGAGTATCGAGACCGGGCATCGATACTCCAGTGTAGACTAGTGTATACTGATCGAGATCCCGACGAGGGGCGGTGGCCAGGTCTCACAAGCCATTGGTGTTAGTTTGTTCACCTAAGATAGTATACAGGTGCTCATTGGGTTATGAGTACACTGGACGGACTCGCCGGGAACCTGCTAGTTGGTATTATACCTATTGTCAGATAGCAGTTCCCAGATGACATGTGTACAGGTTAGTCTGTCGACCTGAGATCGTCAATTGTCTCGTGTGAGTTCCCACTGTGCTTTGATTACTACCCTACCATGGCTCAAAGGAGTCGTGCAAACAGGTTTTAGTTGGGTACAGTCCCGAGCCAATGATCAGATCGTCGAGGATTCGTCTCTCCCGGTATTGGGGGTTGATGTCGCTTTATGTATGGATGTCCATCACCATAAATCCGTAGCCACGGTGACCGATAATTATCGATCCAGGATCGATAGTTTCTCAGGTGGTGATGGGTTTCATGCCGACACTAAATATCGCATTGTTAGGGGTCTGACTTTCTCCACCCCCTTAGACTCGATATGCGATACTCTTAGACGAACAGACCGGACTGTACGGATATTGTCACTGACAGGCTCAGTAGGGGTTCAGGATGATTTTGCTCGTCGGCCTCCCTTTCGCTCAATACCTGGGTAGCCGTTACGTACAGCTAGTGCCGCTGACGTACTTATGGTTAAACCCACTGCCAGCGTATTGACGAGTCTTTAGAGTCCCACACAGAGGGTTTTCACGGTTCTGGCGATATGGTGTACATGAGGTATGTTGATGCATACAGATGTCCGATTAAATATGTGCACTTGCTGCGCGGACTTTAATTGAATGGTTGATAATACTAGCGGCTCAGGATTAAGCCAGTTTATTAAATCAGGTTTTGATTTAATAATTTATATATGTATTTGTATATACGTATTCTAGTATTATTGTTCACTATTCGTTTTCTCTCTCGGCTATTCGTATTTTGGTACGAATACACGTATGTGTATTTCGGTACATGTACCGGGAAGTATTCCGTATTTTGTACGCAATTGCTTCTAGAAGAAGATGCCACCTCATTATTGATTTTCTTTTAGAAAATCAATTAGGAAATGAGGTGGAAAAGGTGACTAGGCATGGGCATGAGTCAAAGTATGGTGCAAAGTATGGTTTGGATTATTTTATTTGATTAATGGGAAATGATATTTTTTGGAGAGAGGGAGAAGGGGGGCCGGCCAACATATTGGTGGGGTGCTCATTTCATTTGGTTGATGAATTTACATGCTAGCTCTCTCTCTCTCTCTCTCTCTCTCTCTCAAGTTCACAAAAAGCCTTAACCATTTTTAGCTTATGCCAAGTCTTCATCACCTCCATTCATCTTCTATGGATGCTCTCTTGAGCTCATATGTTGAGAGAAAATTGTAGTGACATTTTCATACATCCCCACTCTCCATCGCTAGCGACTTTGGAGCGTCGGTTGTCTCGTTCGACGAGGCTGGAGCTTGAGTTGTTTCCCTCGGGTGGATCATCGGAGATGGAGGAAGACCGGCAACCAAACATCATCAAAGGATCGCTAGGAGCTTGGAATGAAGACCGAAGGACACGGATCAACTCGGTATAACAATTCTAACTCTTAGTTAGTTTGCTAGTTTAAAGTTTAAGGTCGATCCGTAAATCGGGTAGCGGTAGCGCCAGTTTAGAAATTTTTTATTCCGCATTTTGGCCGCGTATCGATGGCCGGGGCACTGCCGGAACCCTTCAGACATGTGTCTTGAAAAAATGAAGGATGTTCTCAATCTTCACCTCTCTTAACGGTTTTGCTTCTACCCATTTAGAGAAGTAATCAGTTGTTGCTAGTATGAACCGATGTCCATTGAATGATGTTGGCTCAATGGGCCCAATTATATCTGTTCCCCACAGTTCGAATGGCCAGCTAGCCAATGTCGGGAGTAGCGGATTCGGATGCTGGTGGATGAAATCCCCATGAGTTTGGTATGAGTGACACTGCTTCGCATATTCGAGACAGTCCTGAATCGTCATGGGCCAATAATAGCCCATTCTTTTGATCTTCAGCTTCATCTTTGGCCCAGCTTGATGGGAACCGCAGAGTCCGCCATAAGTTTCTTGGACGACCCTCTTTGCTTCTTCTGGTCTCAGGCATCTCAACCATAGACAGTCAAATGATCTCTTATAAAGAGTACCATTGACGAAGGCAAAGATAAGGCCCACCCCGACTTTAATCATGGGGGTGTTTTGCTTTCGCTTCTTCAAGGAGGACGCTCCATCGAAGTAGAGTTCCCATCGGGTATCATTCCTTTCTTTCTCTCTGTCAATTGCGTCGAACGCCTGTTCGTCCGGCAACTCGCAGTTCAAGGGAAAGTCGGCAGGTATCAGATGCTCAGTGAGAAAATCGGCGATGGCCTGGCCTTTTATTGCCTTGAGGGGTCGATATACTATCGAGAACTCCATCAAGAGGAGGGCCCATTTGGCAAGCCTTCCTGTTAGCATGGCTCTTGACATCAAATACTTGAGAGAATCCACTTTTGATATGAGATGGACCTTATGTGCCAAGGTGTAATGTCGGAGCTTTGTTACTGCGAAGATCAATGCCATGGGGAAGTAGTTATTTTCTGCCCCCAGGAGAACTCGACTCAAATAATAGAGAGCTCTCTCCTTTCCTTGGTCGTTCCCCTGTACCCATAACGCGCCTAAAGAACCTTCAAGGGCTGTTGTGTACAGGATGAGGGGCATTCCCATGACCGGCGCGGTCAGTACCGGCGTGTTCTGCAGATATTGCTTGATTTCGTCCAGTGCGCTTTGGTATTTGCGATCCCAAACGAACAGGGTCCCTTTCTTCATTAGATGACTGTAGGGGCGGTATTTGCCGGAGAGGTTAGCTATGAACCGCTGGATATACACGAGCTTTTCTTGGAGAGACCGCAGTTGCTTGAGAGTTCTTGGCAAAGGCATTTCCATAATCGCCTTGATCTTCGACGGGTCTATTTCGATACCCCAATGTTGTACGATGAATCCTAGGAATTTTCTTGAGGATACTCCGAACGCGCATTTCAGAGGGTTCATATTCAGATTATATTTCCGAAAACGCTTGAACACTATTTTCAAACGCTCCTAGTGTTCCTCGTATGAGTTGCTCCTCACCACGAGGTCGTCGATATAACATTCAACAATCTCATGTACAAGGTCATCGAAGATCATTGTCATGGCCCTCAGATAGGTGGCGCCAGTGTTCTTCAGACCAAAAGGCATCACTTTATAGCAGAATATACCCAGCGGAGTCCGGAAAGCGGTGTGCTTTTGGTCTTCAGGATGCATCTTGATTTGGTTGTATCTTGAGAACCCGTCCATGAAAGAGAAGACTTCATGGGTGGATGTGTTATCATCATCAGCTCGGTAACAGGCACGGAGAAGTCATCTTTCGGACAAGCTTTGTTGAGATCCCGAAAATCTACGCAGATGCGTACAGTCCCATTTTTCTTCATTATAACTAATATATATCAGTTAAAATATAATATATATATACTAATTTTTTTAAAATAAAGAAAACTCTCTCTCTGTCTATCACTCACTCCGTCCCTACCTCCCCTTTCTCTCCCTATATATATAATATTAAATTTTATTTAAAAAACCCACTCCCCCTCCCTCGTCTTCTCTCCCCCTCACAAACCCTAACCGTGCCAAACCCTCTCGTCGACGCTCCCTCTCGTCGCCGCCCCTCTCGTCGTCGTCATCCCCATCTCTTCGCCTCCCCCTTGCCGGCAGCACCTCCTTCCTCTCTACCTCCCTTCCCTGACACCTCAACTGAAGACACCCCAACATCAAGAACCCACCTTCAAACCCCCTCGTCGTCGACCTCTCGCCGGAACCCGACCGCCACCCTCACCATCCATCACCTCTTTATCTCGTCGATAACACCAGAGCACCCACACACCACCATCACCGACCTCCTGCTCATTCCCCGGTCACACCAACCCTATCGACCATGACCCCTCACCTTCTGTAATCATCGTCACCTCACCGCCGACTGCCTCTCCCCTCTCCTTGCCCTCGCTAACAAAGAGAACGTTAGAACCCCCACAACCTTGCCCATTTATTTTCTTCTTCTTTCTTTTCTTCTCTTTTTCCGATCGTCTCGCCGAAGTTGCGTACGTCGCCGATGATCCAGATGACCCAGTCACCATCGTCATCTAGCTCAGTTACCATGTCACGCAGTTGCTCAGCCAGGCCAAGTCCTGCGTACGTAAGTTTTACGTCATGACGTTATTCAACGTCGAAACGTGATATCTGTATCTTGACGTGAGATTCGATCAGGCAAGTTCTAAACTTGCAACATGCTATTTTGAGTATATCGATATTTATATGCTTGACTATAGTACGTACGTTTTAATATTCAGCAAGTATTAGCGATTTACTGTTTTATAATATCAGTCTATATCCGTACCGATAATGGTTTATCTAGTTTCATGCCGGATCATCACAATATTATCATACTACTATATCAGTTCAGTATTTTATCTAGTTTGCAATATACATGATAATGGACGTAAAACGGTTATTACAGATAGATACATATACATTTTGGCATTAGTTATGGTTACCGTGTTTCGATAATGGTTACCATTTTACATTTGGTATCTATTCTGGTTAAAAAAAATACCGCTTGACATGTTCACGACCCATTACCAGACTTGTTACTTGGATCTTTTGTTAATGTCGACAATTCTGACTTGTTGTCCTGACGGACATGACTTGTTGTCTACATAGACAAGACCTGTACCTGCTTGATCTTGTGTTAGCATTAGATTTATATCATCAATACCCAACTTGAACACAAAACCTTAGGGTAAGGGGAAATCAATAATAAAACCTGACTTGTAACTCGACAGTTCGAAACTCTAGATATTGATCAGTCTTTACGGGCTTAGCCGCCCCGGATTAATGCAACTGACATCATTTGTCTGTACATGTTATCTGTTTACTGCTTAGCGGCACGTCTTAGATTCAGCCCCGAGAGTCTTGACCGTGGTCCCGGGCACGCACATGATACTATTGAGTTACATCGAGATTCCATTAAAATGATTTCAAAGACCCGTAGAACAGATAACCTAGAAGCACAAACTTTGGGATACACATCACATATATACACCTCACTGTTTTACACATGTGTTTATTATTTACACTCATGTTTAATCATAGCATCATATTCTGGTTATTACTATTATCTTGATATTATGACGCGCTAACGTCTGGGTTTTGCAAAGCCCAGTTCTTTTGACATTATCGCAGGCAGATCAGGAGTATTTCAGCAAGCAAACCGAACAATGAAGAGCTTGATGTTTAGTTTAGAGATGCTTGGTTTATTTTTATTCCGTAGTTTTATTTTATCGATGTGATCCCATAAGGGACGTGATTCAGATATTGTTTTTAATGGATCTTGATTCGTTTCCCCTATATGCATTTCATGACTTTTATTTATTGTGGCAGATGGACATGTATTAGCTAGATTTTATTTACTATTCTTGATATCCGATTGACAGCCATAATGTGACTATAGAGGGATTATTCCTAGCCATAGGTAGCATGGTTGGCTCTATCATATGCTGTATTTACGTATTTTGGAAAGCCGGACGTGACAGGATTTGTTAGGTATCAGAACCATAGGATTTAGGGTTAGTCGAGTTTGGTTCTTTTGTAGTTGAGTATTGAACCCAATACACTAACCAGGAAATCCGGAATTAGGAACATGTCCTGCTACATTACTAACTTGCCGGTCTTGAATCTATAGCTATCAATATCCCATTTATTGAATCATATTTACCGTTACTAATCCCCTTCAGTGTCTTGGCTTCATAATCATGACGGATAGAGATTTGTGGTCATACCAGAGGCGTGTAGATAACACCGCATTACTTGGATTTGTACGTGGTATGCTTGAAAACCAGAAGCGACAAACTGAGCTGAATCAGCGGCAGGCCGAGGATTTCCAGGGGGTCTGCGGACGGTCCAGCGGTCCGTGGTTATAGCAGCACCCAGGCAAACACAGGGTGAGGGCACCGTGGGGGAATTTAAAAAGCTCGGTCCATCCACATTTACTAGATTGGAGGAGCCATTGCCAGCGGAGCAGTAGCTGGTTGATACAGAGAACTTGCTCGTTGCCGCGCAAATTCCAGATGAGAAAATGGTGGATATAGTATGCATCTAATTGGCAGATTATGCCCGCGAGTGGTGGCTCGTAGAAGAGACCCGTTTGACCAAGCCGATCGGTTGGGCAACTTTTTCGCGAAGTTTCTTGGAGAAATTCCTTCCGCAGTCTGCTCGGGAGGAAATGGAAGAGAAGTTCATTAGCTTGAAGCAGAATGGCAGATTCGTTGATACGCATGCGGCAGGGTAGACCCGGGTCAGTCGATTTGCGGGGCCCTTGGTTGCCAATGAGGGAGATAGGACACGGCGGTTTATGCGTAGCTTAGATATGGAGATTCAGAGACACATCATATCTCTGGATTGACCACCTTCTCCCAAGTTCTCAAGGCAGCCAGGGAGCAGCAGGGTTTATCGGTAAAAGCAAATGGTGATCTACGGCAAGATGTGGTAGTGTGGAAGCCGACGTTTACGTCAAACTGAGCTCCTGTACGCGGAAGCATTCCGGTAAACAAATGAGGCATTATACCTATGAAGAAGCCTTTTGTATCCGATCAGAAAAGGGGTACGATTTGTGACTTTTGCCGTCTACCCGGACACACGCGGAAGGACTGTGGAATGAGGCTTGGACTTTGTTTAGTTTGTGGATCAGCTGACCATACCATCAGTACTTGCCCTTCGAAGCTACGAACGAGAGACGATATTCAGAAACCACCACAGAAGCAGATTCATGGGCAGAAGCTGATCACTCAGAGGCCTAATCAAGCACGGGCCTTCACCGTGATGGCCGAGGAGGCCAAGGCGTCAGATGAAGTTGTTTCAGGTATCCTACTTGTTTATAACTTTCCTGCATTGGCATTATTCGATTCAGGTGCACCCCATTGCTTCATGTCATCCAAGTTTATTAGCGCACACCCTGTTCCACACACGGCCATGTCTAGTTGCTAGGACATACACACTGGAAATGAAAGAATTTTATCTAGCAGGGAGTGTAAGGGTTGCTCGATTGTTATTTGCGGACGGTAGTTATTCGCGGATTTCTTGGTGATTGATACTGGCAGCAATGATGTTGCCTTGGGAATGGATTTTCTTGGCATTTTCCACACTCACATTGATTGTAAGGCGAAGAAAGTGATTTTCCAGATTCCCAGACATCCGGAGTTCATATTTTTGGGAGGTAGCAGATCTATCGGGCCAGTCGAATTTAGGGCTAGGCTGACAAGTGTCGTTCTTTCGTCGATAGAAGTAAACAAGGAAGAAGTACCAACAGTAGTTCGGGACTTTATGGATGTGTTCAAGGACATCTCGGGTTTACCGCCAAAACGAGATGTGGAGTTCGCGACTGATCTTAATCCTGGAGCAGCGCCGATTTCAAAGGCTTATTATCCAATAGCGCCGGTGGAACTGGAAGAGGTAAAGAAACAAGTTGCTGAATTACTAAAGAAATGTTGGATTCATAGCAGCGTTTCACCATGGGGAGCTCCAATTCTTCTAGTCAAGAAGAAGGATGGCACATGATGGATGTGCATCGACTATCGAGAATTAAATCGGGTAAATATTAAGAATAAGTACCCAATCCCCCGCATCGGTGAATTATTCGATCAACTCAGTGGCGCAAGGGTATTCTCAAAGTTGGATTTGCGATCTGGGTATCATCAAGTTCAGGTGAAATCAGAAGACATTTGCAAGACAACGTTCCGAACTCGATATGGGCATTACGAGTACTTAGTGATGCCATTTGGAGTTACTAACGCACCGACAATATTTATGGACTTTATGAACCGAATCTTTTCACCATAACTGGAGCAGTTCGTAGTGGTGTTTATTGATGATATTCTGGCCTATTCGAGGAGCAAAGAAGAGCATGCAGAACACATGAGAATCGCACTGCAAACGTTGAGACAAGAAAAGTTATATGCTAAAATGAGCAAGTTCAAGTTTTGCCTCGAAGAAGCAAAGTTCTTGGGTCATGTTGAATCCGGAAATAGAATTTCCGTTGACCCTGAAAAGATTGCAGATGTTCGTGATTGGCCAATTCCAAAGAATGTAGGGGAGATCAGAAGTTTTCTTGAGCTTGCTGGATACTATAGAAGGTTTATGGAGAACATCGCTCAAAGAGCAGAGGCATTTACCAAGCTAACATGAAAGGAGGTACCGTTCGTATAGATTGAGAAGTGTGCATCAGCTTTTGAAGCGCTGAAGTAAAGATTGACCACCGCTCCTATTCTGATAGTGCCGGATGGTTCCGGAGGGCTAGTTATTCACAGCAACGCATCTGGGAAAGGCTTGGGATGTGTTCTAATGCAGCATGGGAAGTTCATAGTATATGCGTCGAGACAATTGAAAACTCATGAGAAGAATTACCCAACTCATGATTTGGAGCTAGCAGTAGTGATTTTTGTTCTGAAGATTTGGAGACACTACTTATTGGGCGAAAGGGTAGAAGTATTTACCGATCACAAAATCCTAAATTATGTGTTCACACAAAAAGAGCTCAACATGAGGCAGCGTAGATGGTTAAAACTGATAGCTGACTATGATTTTGATCTAAAATACCATCCGGGGAAAATTAATGTAGTGACGGATTCTCTAAGTCGGTTGCCAGCGATACGGATGTTGACTGCACAGAAAGAGATTATAGCTGATCTTCAAAGGTTCGAATTGGAGATTGTACTACCAAATTCTTCGGGACAGTTGATGCAGTTGCAAGTACAGTCATCCTTGATTGATAACATTAAAGCAGCACGGTCGCACGATCCAAGATTGCAAAAGTTTCGAGAACAAGTAAAAGCGGGACTTCGAACAGATTTGTTAATTCATGAAGATGGTACGTTACGATATGGTAGTCGTTTATGTGTTCCTAAAGGAGATATTCATGAAGAAGTCATGAAGGAGGCTCATAGCTACGCGTATTCAGTACACCCGGGAGGCACAAAGATGTATAGAGATCTGCGACAACATTTCTGGTGGGAAGGCATGAAAAGGGAGATTGCTCGCTACGTATCGAAGTGCTTGGTGTGTCAGCAAGTCAAAACTAATTATCAAAAGGTAGCTGACTTGTTGCAACCACTTCTGATCTCTCAATGGAAGTGGGAACATATAGCCATGGATTTTGTGACAGCATTATCATAGAGTCCAAAGGGCAATAACACAGTTCGGGTCATTGTCAATCGATTGACCAAGACAGCTCATTTTATATCGTATCGAGTTGGTCAGTCGACGGAGACTTTGGCAGAGCGGTACATGCAGGAAATTATGAGATTGCATAGAGTATCCGTGAGCATCGTTTCTGATCGTAATACTCGATTTCTATCACACTTGTGAAGGAGTATACAGGAAAGTTTGGGAACTCGTTTGAAGTTCAGCACGGACTGTTATCCTCAAACTGATAGCCAGTCTGAAAGAACGATCCAAACTCTTGAAGATATGTCTAGAGCATGCATGTTAGATTTCAAGGGTTCATGGGAGGATCACTTGTACTTAGTGGAGTTTTCTTACAATAACAGTTTTTAGGCGACTATACAAATGGCTCCATTCGAAGCATTATACGGGCATAAGTGTCGCTCGCCTGTCTATTGGGACGACATTAGAGAAAGAAAATTATTGGTACCGGTTATTATTGTGCAAACGGTGGAGAAAGTGAATTTAATCCGAAATCATATGAAAGTGGCACAAGATCGGCAGAAAAGTTGGGCTGATACTGGACGAAGACCTTTAGAGTTCACAGTTGGTGATCTTATATTCTTGAATATATCACCGACTAGTGGAGTAATTCGATTTGGCGGTCGAGCCAAGCTTAGTCTCGATTCATGGGGCATTTTGATATTATCGAGCATATTGGAGAGGTAGCGTATCGATTGGTTTTACCACCATCCTTGGCGGGTGTTCATGAAGTATTTCATGTATCTCAACACCGTAAGTACGTTAGAGTTGAGACGCACGTCCTAGATCACTCAGAACTGATAGTAAGAGAAGATTTAATGTATGAAGAGCGACCAATGGCTATTGTGAATCGACGAGAAAAAGTCCTCAAGAATAAAGTTATCCCACTATTACTCGTTTCATGGGGGAATCGTTCGCACGGAGAATTTACTTGGGAACGTGAAGACGAGATCCGACAGAAGTTTCCACACCTCTTTTCTTAAATCCGTGTCTTCTTATCTCTTTTCTTGTTCCGTGAATTTCGAGGATGAAATACTTTTGTAGTTAGGTATAATGTAACACTTTAGTACATTTATACTATATATTTCTGGTATTTCAAATCTTGTGGCAAAATTCTTTACTATTGTTGCTTTTGGATTCCGAATGATACAATTAGTAACTATGGTAATTATCCGAACAGACCCACATGGTTGAAACCCAACATAGTTCGAGATTATATCAAATATTTGTTAGTACGGTGTATCCATGAGAATCGAGTATTAGATACATATAGAATATATTTTAGAATCTACATATTTTTTATAATACAATATAAAACCAAATAATATTCTTTTCTTATCTAGCCTTTCATGGCAAAGTACCCCATATCGGGTGGTTGCGCCCATATATTATGTTCATATCCTAAGAGTTAGACAGACAGATTATAAGATCGCTGCGTATATTTACGTAGATTTTTATTTGGGGATATATGTTTTTAATTACAGGATATTGCATTATGGTTTAAATCCTTACGTATATTCTTCATATTTAAAAACTAAATTTTTGAAGGGTTACAAGTAATATTCGGAGAAATCTGGTATTATCTGTAAAATCCCACAATAAATATATAATATATTATTATAACTAATATATATGTCAATTAATATATAATATATATACTAATTTTTTTTAAAATAAAGAAAACTCTATATCTGTCTCTCTCTCTCACTCCATCCCAACCTCCATCTCTCTCTCTCTCTCCTTATATATATATATATATATATATATATATATATATATATAATTAAAAAAAACCTCTCTCTCTCCCTCGTCTTCTCTCTCCCTCGCAAACCCTAATTGCACCAAACCCTCCCGTCGCCACTCCCTCTCGTCGTCGTCGTCCCCATCTTTTCGCCTCCCCCTCGCCGACAGCACCTCCTTCCTCCCTCCCTTTCACCGAAACCTCGACCGAAGACACCCCGACATTAAGAACCCACCTTCAAACCCCCTCATCGTCGAACTCTCGCCGGAACCCGACCGCCACCCTCACCCTCCATCACCTCCTTGTCTCGTCGGAAACACCAGAGTACCCACACACCACTACCACCGACCTCCTGCTCATTCCCCGATCACACCAACCCTATCGGCCACGACCCCTCACCTCCTGCAATCGCCGTCACCTCGCTGCCTACCGCCTCTCCCCTCTCCTCGACCTCGCTAACCCAGAGAACCCCAGAACCCCCACAGCCTCGCCTATTTCTTTTCTTCTTCTTCTTTCTTTTCTTCTCTTTTCACAATCGTCTCGTCAGAGTTGCGCACGTCGCCGACGATCCAGACGATCCAGTCACCGTCGTCGTCTAACCCAGTTACCACGTCACGCAGTTGCTCAGCCAGGCCAAGTCCTGCATACGTAAATTTTACGTCGTGACACTATTCGACGTCGAAACGAGATATCCGTATCTCGATGTGAGATTCAATCAGGCAAGTTCTAAACTTCCTTGCCTAGTTACACAACATACTTATATGAAGACATCGGATATACCTTGCAATACTGTTCTGTGCTTGTACTTACTGTTCCATCGTGGTTACATGCATATAAGATTCTGTTTTTATGAGATCTCTGGAATTGAGAACCGCATATACATTTTTAAAGTCTTATGATTGGTTTTAAAACGCGGTTTCTCTTGATATGATATTTCGACGTCCACTATGAGTTTTCTCAGGGCTGAGCTATCATGATTACCCAATTCGAGGAGTGAGGAGTCACCGTCTGTGGGTACATGGTGGACCCGGTATGGTATCTGGGGACAAGAAGATTGTATAGAAAGATGTTGATCCCGGGAGGGAAACACTTACTACCGATGATAGTATTTGGACTCGGCGGATATCCGGAGGATACCGACCGAAGCGATTGAGACAGATGAATATGAGGACCGATCCGATAATATGGCGCCTGAGATATGAGGATTTACGTTCGATGCGGGACACGGGGTTTATGATGTTTTCAAGTGTCGATGCTAGGCACTCAGGTTTTTATGATGATTTAATGTATCGTTGATGGACACATGTTGGATAATACACATATATACATATATATGATACAGATGACACGGTACCATATTATAACACAGGCACGGTAATATTATTATTATTATACTTTTGTTTACACTATCACCCTCGTTACCACTCAACCTTATATATTTATCATACTTATGTATATACAATCACCCGCGTTACCACACAGTATTATTATATTATTATATTACTATATGACCTAGGAGATCGACACACTTTCGATTTCTACCTGATGATATCTTCTACTCACGAGTTGGCAACTCACCCCCGTTGTGCTATAGTTTTCTTGCAGAATCGACCGCTCGGATTCAGTAGCAGTTTGTTGGCACATTGCTCATTTCTAGGTGATTTGCATTGGTAAGTGGGTTACAGTATAGAGCGTAACCACCGTTGTATATTCATTATTCATTTGTATATAGTTAAAAGATCTATCAACCAGACTATGCATTTTTGGTAGACATAGAAACCAAAGAGTTGTATATTCTTTCAGATTTAGAGCGAAATGTGTGTATTATTCTTTATTCTGTGTTTGATGATGTTTGGTTTCTTTACTTTCTTTTCTGTGTTTGATCTTCGCCTTGGGATTCATATATTTGTATTTGTGTGGTTGTTTCCGCCAATTGGTGAAGAGCTAGCTCCCGCTTGGGGATGCCTATATTATTGTTGTTATATATTGGTTTTGGATCAAAATTTACAAGGAGGCGCTGCACAAATTTCAAATGACGAAAATATTTTCAACTATAGTATACAACCCACTTGTATTTTCATATAACATTATTTATACTTTTAAAGAAGAATTTGATTTCATTATACTTTTATTTCAAAACTTCACATCCATTATTTTCCTAGAAAGGTTTAGATTTTTAGGCTTTCGGCTTACTTAGGTTAAGGTGGGGTCCTATAAACTTCACGTGATTCAAGTGCCGATCACGTGCCAATTCCGGATCGTGACACTATCAAATATACAATCAATATCATACGGATCTAAAGTCGCATACACATATAACAATAATCAAATATAAAGATATATCCATGCATATATATAGCCTACTAGATACGACTATATACTAACTTAATCATAGACTAAGTTATCTAACCTAACACTATAGTCTAGGTATATAGTATAAATATTATAGTTAATTGGTTGTGGGGGTGCTATACGCCATCCACCCGACTTTCCTTGTAAATATAAATCTACTCACCGACATCTCGAGCTAGTCAAATCCACAATCGCCTCGCCCGTCTTTACCGTCTCAGAAATCCTGCAATCATACCTACAATCGAAACCATAACACAACTGCATAAATATCCAAATCGAAAACAATACAATGAGCGAAGCGCACATAAGTTAGAACTTATGGCCAACATACGCTAAATACAACCAAATACCCTCGATGTCACAAACATCAAACGATCAAGTCGGGGTATAGAAATACATAAAACCAAGTTTTAAAAATAGGAAAATAACGCTAAAACTACACTAAAACACTCACAGATTTCTCTGCATGTATCCTGGGACAAAAACAACAATACAGCTGCTTAATTACCACTAGATGAAGCTACAGAACAAAAATCAAGACCTAACTCTATAGGGGGGCCGTAATTTGCAGCCAAAAGCAATAAATCTATGGCCAAGACATGGAGTTAGGGGCTCAGGCTTCTAGGGTAGTCTCAGGGGGACTTTAGGAGTTCACAATAATCTTGTTTTATTTTTCAGACAACCCCACTAACTCCATATTGAATTTGAACATCAAAAACTTCATGAAATCCAAGTTCTAAAATTTATAAATCTTTCAAAATCCCAATTTTAACATAACAACTACACTTTTGCAAAGCCCAACACCTAATAAACATGAAGAACTGGAAATATAGAGGGGTCTTTACTAATCAAGCGGGAGCTAGAGAAGATCCAAGCAATAGAGATGGCCACTTGAAACTTTTGGTGGTTGAGGTGGCTCTAGTTGATGTCTTGATTAGTTTTGATGAAGAAATCTTGCAAGAATCCATGGAGTTTCTTGAAGCGGGGTTAAGGTCTTGGTGGAAGGTGAAGGAGTTAGGATATTTTCCTCAGAGATATTTTGTGTAGAGAATAATGAGAGGAGGCGAGAGTGTGACATATATGTAGGATATTTATGTGAGGTTGTGGTGAGGGTGAAGTATAATATATATTAACATATTCCTCCCCCTCCCTCACTTTCTCTCTCTCTCTCTCAACCAAATAAAATATTAACTTACACCAAAATCCCATACCATTCTTAAAATAAAATACTTATCATTTTTAGAATATCTCATATTTTCATTTTTCCCAAAATAATTATATTTTTATGGATACTAATGCGAAAACCCAAATCCATACATGAAATTATTTTCGTAAACTCATCATATCCATATTTAAATTATAAATTAATATTTATAATTTTCAAAATGTTACAACTTGACTACAGGCGAGAAAATCTTGCTGAAGTCAACCCACTCCTTCTGAGCAAAACCCTTCGCAACAAACCGTGCCTTGTATTGCTCATCATCCTTTTTTCTAAATCCTCACGACTTCTAGGAATAATACGCACATATGAGATCCTCACGACTCATATGGAGAAAAAAACCTTCTTGAGACCCTTACGGCTCATGAAGATGAAAAGTTTTAGGTGACAGGGACCTAAACCTATCTTCTGAGCTATCAATTCTATGGAAATACATAGCTTTGCACTACTTAACCCACGTACATATCTACGTGGGCAAAATAGTGGGGAGAATTTGTTCCCGAAAAAAAAATTCTGCACAAAAGAGCCCAAGGTATCAAATAGCAGCAATACGCTTAAGTAAATGCAAACCAGTATTTTTCGGACTGTATTTTGCCAAAATCCTAAATGATAATCAATTAAATTATGATGGAATCGAAAGAGTCTCGAAAAAACCTTCGATTTGATAAATTACGAGCCTCATAACTCTTTCGGAATCAAAAATTATGAGCAAATGTGCTATGCACGTATAGTCTAAGTAATGCTCTATCACATGGGGGATACTTTTTTAGTCCCACATCGGAAAAAAAAGAAATCCCTTCCCTACCACTTCCATATAAATAAGAGGGGACACTTCTTAGAAAAAATAGGATTCAATCATCAAAAGAGCTTAGTTCTCCATAGGAGCTTAGTTCTCCAAGTTAGGTCCTTTGCTGCCCCCCCCATAATGTGTATATGCGCAAGCGCTATGTGCGCCATGTGCGCACCACGTGCAATGCATGTGCGACCGCCGTGAGAGGATTCAATCCTCAAAGGAGCTTAGTTCTCCATAAGAGCTTAGTTCTCCGAGATAGGGTCTTAGTTACCCCCATAATGCGCATATGCGCAAGTGCCATGTGGGCCATGTGCAACGCACGTGCGTCAGCCATGTGCGCACCACGTGCAACGCACGTGCTCCCACCGTGGATGGATTCAATCCTCAAAGGAGCTTAGTTCTCCAAGTTAGGGCCTTAGCTGCCCCCCATAATGCGCATATGCGCAAGCGCCGTGTGTGCTACGTGTAACGTACGTGCATGCGCCGTGCTAGGAATCAATCCTCAAAGGATCTTAGTTCTCCATAGGAGTTTAGTTCACCAAGTTAGGGCCTTACCTGCCCCTCCATAATACGCATATGCGCAAGCGCCATGTGCACCACGTGCAGCGCACGAGCGTCCACCACGTGTGCACCATGTGCAACGCACGTGCGCCCGCCGTGCGAGGATTCAATCCTCAAAAGAGCTTAGTTCTCTATAAGAGCCCAGTTCTCCATAGGAACTTAGTTCTCCAAGTTAGGGTCTTAGCTGTCCCGCCATAATGCGCATGTGCACAAGCGCCATGTGCGCCACGTGCAACACACGAGTTCCCGCCACGTGCGCACCACGCACGTGCGCCCGCCGTGCAAGGATTCAATCCTCAAAGGAGCTTAGTTCTCCAAATTAGGGCCTTAGCTGCCTCCCCATAATGCGCATATGCGCAACGTGCAACGCACGTGCGCCCGTCACGAGCAACACACGTGCGCCCGCCGTGCGAGGATTCAATCCTCAAAGGAGCTTAGTTCTCCTTAGGAGCTTAGATCTCCAAGCTAGGGCTTTAGCTGCCTCCCCCATGATGTACATATGTGCAAGCGCCACGTGCGACGCACGTATGCCCGCCAAGTGCGCAACACGTGCGACGCATGTGCGCCCGCCAAGTGTGCAACACGTACGACGCACGTGCGCGAGCGCAAAGAAATCTTTTTCAGTAGTTAGAAGTTTAAGCTCCAACATGTTCTTCCCCCTAATGAGTGGGACATGGTTCAAAGGGTACATTCATCTACACCTTAGATACATGGCGTTGTAATCTCTCAGCATCGTCAGAGAGATGGTGGGTCCCAACAACCAATAATCCCTCTTTCCAAATATAGAGGAGGAACCCCCCATAAGCTTCTAAAAATAAAGAAAAGAGCTTCAAAAAGAAACAGAGAAGAAGATCTCCCTCCCCAAAAAAACCCTTAGTAAATAAAAGAAAAGAGATCAAAGCATCCCATTTACCTATTTAAGGGTTTAACCCTTTTAAAAGAACTTAGTTTTTTCTCTGAATCTGAGATCCACGAGACAAGTCTTTCATAAGTTGAGAATTTAATTCTCATCGGGAAGAACTTGTTCTTGAGGATCAAAGATTCAGAAAAGAATTAGGAAATCGAATTCCTCAAAACAAAGCATATAAGGAAAAAGCTAGCGCCCAGCGCCTCACATGCCCCTCACATGGGCGCCACAAAAAGAAAGGGAGTGCTTAGCACTCAATGAGCAGCGCTCAGCGCCCAGCGCCTCATGTACCCCTCACGTGGGTGCTACAGAAAAAAGGAGTGCTTAGCACTCAATGAGCGGCGCTCAGTACCCAGCGCCCCACATGTTTCTCATGTGAGCACCATAGAAAAAAGAGTACTTCGCACTCAATGAGCGGCGCCCAGCGCCCCACGTGTTCCTCACGTGGGCGCTATAGAAGAAAAGAGTGCTTAGCACTCATTGGGCAGGGCCCAGCGTCTCACGTGTCTCTCACATGGGCACCATAAAAAAAGGAGAGTGCTGTTCACTCCATAATATTGCATTATTATATTCCCCATTCTTATTCTTTTTATAAATAAACAGGTACTTTTGACGCATGTCTGCTATATATTACAGGTTACAGGTTCTTGGACAGAAAGCAGTGAAAATGATGAAAAGACGATGAAAAGACGATGAAAAAATGGACTTTAACCAACAAACAGAAGACTCTTGATCAAGCCTACATCAAAGATAAAGTTCACAATGTACAAGGCAACGCAAGGTCCAAAATTACAAAACGAACGGTTAAAAATCCATTGCAAATTATTCACTGAAGATCTGGAACCAATGTAGAAGCCCAAATGGAAAAAATACTAAATAACTGAAAAGCCCAAAGAACCCTGAAGCAGCCCAGAAAAAAACATTCATCTGAAAAACTATCTATTACCATTTGATTACAGGTCGGTCCACAGGGATGTTGTGAATCTCCTAGTCGCTCAAACGAGTTAATTCCGAAGGGTGTTCGAATTGATTATTAAATCTAAAAACCTAATTATTCTATACTACGATTATCTAGATTTAGTCTTGCTAGGGTTAGGCCTAGGTTAAGTTTGGAAAGTCAATAAATCTCACCGCTTTCTATACCCATATGAAGATCTAATTAGGTGTTATGGTAAATATTAATAAAAGGGATTAGGATGATTGGGAAGATTGTTCTTCCTCTAGATCCTTGTCCTTCCTTTCTTAATCTTTACCCTAACCTCTATGGAAAACCTTAAAATCCGGGCCTTTAGACTACGGTATCACCGCTACCTCGTCGGTAGAATGCCACAGGGAGCGGAGTAAGAAGGTATGCATGGAGTCCTATGAAAATATATGACGGGCAAGAAAAGGGATGAGAGATCTTCGTCTCTCAAACCTTCTCCGGATCTAACCCTAACAAGCGAGGAGACTACTCACTCATTAGGGAATTGAAGAACATTTATCTAGGGCAGAGAATAAAAATTACCTAGGGCAAGAATTGAAATCTAAACTAGAGCAAGGAATTAAATCTACTTACAGATGCATCTCTCCAATCATCAACACAGGGTTGTCAGATCTGAATTCATGAATTGAAAAGAAACACCGATGCTCTCCAAAAGAATTCTAAAATTTATTATTAAAAGGAGGCATAGGGAGGCATAAAATTTACAATGAATTAGAGTCCCTATTTATAAAGAATAGGAAACCCTAGGGTTACATTTGTTTCGCATGTCTGAAATTACAAAAATAGCCCTTAGGAAATCTTTTCAGAGCCGTCAAGAGTTTTGGTAAAATTTTCACAACCTCCGGGCATTATACGGCCGCGGAACCGCGGCAATGGTGGGCTTGGGCCGCGGTTCCGCGGCCCTTTAGTGAGTTCAGATGAATGTTTTTTTCTGGGCAGCTTCAAGGTTCTTTGGGCTTTTCATTTATTTAGTATTTTCTCCATTTGGGCTTCTACATTGGTTCCAGATCTTCAGTGAACAATTTGCAATGGATTTTTAACCGTTCACTTTGTAATTTTGGACCTTGCGTTACCTTGTACATTGTGAACTTTATCTTTGATGTAGGCTTGATCAAGAGTCTTCTGTTTGTTGGTTAAAGTCCATTTTTTCATCGTCTTTTCATCGTTTTCACTGCTTTCTGTCCAAGAACCTGTAACCTGTAACATGTAGCAGACATGCGTCAAAAGCACCCGTTTATTTGTGAAATATATAAGAATGGGGAATATAATAATGCAATATTATGGTCTGAACAAATTAGGCGGCATTAGACGCCTTCTGCCGCCCTTCCGCGGTCATCTGGTCAAGTCTCGGGATCTGCGCCGCCGTAGTCGCCGCGTTTCCGCCGCGCCAAGCCGGTCCCCCTGTTTTATCAGCTGGAGAAAATTGCACTGTAAGTTCTTCTGTTCTTGCTCTGGAAATCTAGATAAATCTTTTCTGAAAAATTCATGCAGGATTCCGTGAGCTATAAAATATATTCTCTTCCAAATAACAATCTTGTGCAGGATTTTTGGGCCCCGCTCAAAATAGAAATTGATTGCAAGTAATTTTTTTTGTTGCATATCTTTTCTCGAATATCTTTTTACAACAATTTTTTCCAAATAAAGATTCTTGTGATATGCTTAAAATAATAACCGATTGCAAGTAATATTTTTTCTGTTGCATATCTTTTATTAAAAATCTTTTTGCAACAATTTCCAAATAAAGAGAAAAAGAAAAAAAGGAAAATAATTTTTAGAAAACTTGCAAATTTTTGGCCGCAAATAAATCCTTGCACCACCACCCAACTTTCTTTCTTTCACCCTTTCTTCTTACAACATGGGTACCCCACATAATAAGTCACTTGCCGAACTTTGGTATCCCGAACCTAATTTTGCGTCGTACGTCAATTTGTTCGGTCAATTTAAAAACGATCCTTCCTTACCAAAAATTTCGTTGAAAGATCAAATAGAGGCGTCTAGGAGGAACAGTTTGACTTTGCAACCCACTTTGTGTCAACCAAGTCAACCTTCACCACCTACATATGTTGACACCACTTTTCCAAGTCCTGCTGTAACTTCTAAGCCGATGTCCATTGCTGAGCATATTGCTCAATCTCGCAGTCGATCTTTCACCCCTCTCCACTCATCTAGTTCTAGGGATCCACACGACTATTCATCTTTTTATCCACATGTTGACCCTACCCCTGTCCAACTACCCACTTCCTCCCAGTCCTACCAGACCTTCCCACCTTCACTAGACATTGATTCTATACAGCCTGTTGGGAGTTTTGCATATCCACACCATTTTGAATCTTTTACCGAAACCACCTCACCACCTAAGTCTAGTTTGGAAGAGTCGTTGGAAGCGTACATCGCAGCAACAAACAAAATGGTTAGCAATGTGGAAGCGTCCGTGGCCGTCCTTATGCAACCTAGTGAACCGGTAGCTAGTTTTCCGCTAGCTCAAAAATTTTCAATGTATAAGGAGGCGGTTGGACAAAGTGAGAATGAGAGAGGATTTTCAAATCAAACCTACCCTTACCCAATTGAAGCCCACAACTCCTGTTTTCCATCGATTGCCCTAAATAGTTCACCTGTTGAAAATAAAAACGAGTTGTGTGATTTTGTAGTGTTTGATTTGCCAAATTGTGAAGAACCCCTTTCAAGTGAAACCGCACCTAATCCGTTTGACCTTTACACTTCCACTCTAGAACCTACATTGATAAACATCCATACTTTTGAGGAGGTGTCTAAGAAAATTGATTTTCACTTGATTGAGGATATAGACGCCGGGAATATTTCGGATGATGAACCTGTCGATTTGCTAGAAATTTTATGTCCAATTCATCATCCCGAGTTATTAGATGTTTCTCCCGAACTTCATTTGCGTCTTGATTTTGATGATAATGGCATGGAAGAGTTGAATTTTGAGGAGAATTGTGATGATAGTATTGAGGAGAGTTTTGAGGATCATATTGAGGTTGAACCATTTTTGTTTGATGTGTCAGATTTTCCAGCTCATCCTCTTAAACCTTTACCTAAATCACCCTCCCTCCTTTCCATCGTTCCGACCATGCTTGAAGACTGTGAGCTTGAAAATTTTTCCTTTGAATCCGATACTGTTCTCACAGATGATAACACTTACGAGTGTTTCACTTTTTCGGACGATGTTGATGACTCACCGCCCGAGTTTGAGTCCTTTACATTTTCTGATGAGTTAGTTGAACCATCAGACTCGGTTGATTACAGTAGTTTCGAACCATTGATGGAATCTTTTAAGTTCGAGACAGTTTACTACGGTGAGAATGATACTATCCCTAATTCACTTTCTTTCGTCATTGTTCCGACCGTACAAGTGACCGTTACGCTTTTATCTCCTATACCAAGTTCGGCGTACCCATGTTTTCTTGCGAATCTTGAGGGATTTGATCCCATTTCTGGACGGGTTGATAGGTTAGCGCAATCGCTTTTAACACATCGGTCATCACAAATTGCGCTAATTTATTCACTCGAATTACACCCTCAAGATCGTACTACCCTTCTTTCTCCTTTCCGCCCTTCTTCTCCCCCACCGAGACCATATTCTACCATTCTTCTTTCCACACGGTCTCGCGTGTTTCTCATTTCTTTTCTTTCCACCCCATTCTTGCACCGACTATACCTTTACCACGATAAGATTTTTGAATGGTTGGTGCTAACCTTTGGCTTGTGTAAGGCCAAGCTTAAGTTTGGGGGGAACCTTGTTGTATATATGTATATATAGTTTTGTTTTCTTTTTCTATAAAAAAAAATTCAAAAAAAAAAATTCAAAACAATAAAATAAAAAAAAATATGATAAATAAATAAACAGGGAAGAGCCGGTATTTTGACCCTCTTGGTGCAGCATGACAGTAAGGACACTGTCAAGTTTAAGTTTGGGGGTATGCTCGGTACATCTTCCTTCGCATTCATATGTATATTTTTTTGCATTTGCATACTTATTTGAAAACCCATAAAAATTGAAAAAATTCAAAAATTATAAAAATAATTGTATTCAATTTTGGCCATATTTGATTTGAGTTTGACAGATAGGTTAACTGGCTAGGAGCAACTAGATCTTAGACTTAGTAAATTAAAAACCCTAAAAATAACATTCCTTAAAGTTTAACGGTAGAAAGTATATGCCTTGTAGTCTATTTAGAAATAGGCAAATTTTGGGTTCATTTCTTGGGCTAAGTCGAAACAAGGGAAAAGTATTGATGTTCTTATTAGAGTATAAGTTTGAAAAATAGTTCCTAGCTTAAGTCTAGATTCTGAAAATGTATACCCTACAAATTGCACAATCACGCACCTTGAAACTTGGAATAGTAGAAGAGACCTTGAAATACTCTTGTCTAAAAGTCCTTAGTACAATGAAAATAAAGAAAAAAAAAGTGAATAAAGGAAAAAAATGGACACTGGTTTTTGTGATTACTTAAGGCTGTAAAAATAGAAAAATCTTTAACGAGGGTGCTTCATCACCTAGTGCCTTAGACCAACTGGTTTGGGAGTCACTGCTAAAAGCCTTGGGTGTTGCAAAACTAGAAAGTACGCTTTAAAGTGCTAGCGTATCTTGTAATCGGTTGTTGGTACCTCAAGAAGTATTAACAGTCGCATGAAGGATGTGTAAGCGAAATTCAAAATTCACGAATTAATAAGTGCTTTGGACAATGGACGAGAGTACGATTGCTTGATTTGAATTTCCAATTGTAGGGGTGATATTTACACACACGTGGGGATATGTGATTGGGATTTAGATGAGAGAAAGGAGTGAAGAATAGAACTTGTATCTTTAGTAGAGTTGATAGAAATTCCTAAGTGGAGATGGAACTTTAGAAGGAAAACTTAAGAGATGCCGAAAGCTAAGTAGGTCTACATAACATATATAATCTTAAGTTAGATGATGAGGAAGTGTGAAGAATATGGGTGGATAATTTGCGAGTCAAAAGATAATAGAATTCCTTGTTAGAAAACCTAATTGGAGAACAAAAATCAATGGGCCGAGTTGATAGGATTTTGTGGGTGTAATCCGCTGAAAACCCTCAGGAGACAACACTCCTCCTACTAGGGACACCTAGAGGTTTAACGGCTTGTTGCACGTGCTCAGTGCAATCGCGTTTCCCTGCGAAAGTGCGGTTAGGATTTTAGTGAATAAAAATAAGTTTGCTCGAGGACGAGCAAAAGATAAGTTTGGGGGTATTTGTTCACACCATAATATTGCATTATTATATTCCCCATTCTTATTCTTTTTATAAATAAACAGGTACTTTTGACGCATGTCTGCTATATATTACTGGTTACGGGTTCTTGGACAGAAAGCAGTGAAAACGATGAAAAGACGATGAAAAAATGGACTTTAACCAACAAACAGAAGACTCTTGATCAAACCTACATCAAAGATAAAGTTCACAATGTACAAGGCAACGCAAGGTCCAAAATTACAAAGCGAACGGTTAAAAATCCATTGCAAATTGTTCACTGAAAATCTGGAACCAATGTAGAAGCCCAAATGGAGAAAATACTAAATAAATGAAAAGCCCAAAGAACCCTGAAGCAGCCCAAAAAAAACATTCATCTGAACTCACTAAAGGGCCGCGGAACCGCGGCCCAAGCCCGCCATTGCCGCGGTTCCGCGGCCGTATAATGCCCGGAGGTTGTGAAAATTTTACCAAAACTCTTGACGGCTCTGAAAAGATTTCCTAAGGGCTATTTTTGTAATTTCAGACATGCGAAACAAATGTAACCCTAGGGTTTCCTATTCTTTATAAATAGGGACTCTAATTCATTGTAAATTTTATGCCTCCCTATGCCTCCTTTTAATAATAAATTTTAGAATTCTTTTGGAGAGCATCGGTATTTCTTTTCAATTCATGAATTCAGATCTGACAACCCTGTGTTGATGATTGGAGAGATGCATCTGTAGGTAGATTTAATTCCTTGCTCTAGTTTAGATTTCAATTCTTGCCCTAGGTAATTTTTATTCTCTGCCCTAGATAAATGTTCTTCAATTCCCTAATGAGTGAGTAGTCTCCTCGCTTGTTAGGGTTAGATCCGGGGAAGGTTTGAGAGACGAAGATCTCTCATCCCCTTTCTTGCCCGTCATATACTTTCATAGGACTCCATGCATACCTTCTTACTCCACTCCCTGCGGCATTCTACCGACGAGGTAGCGGTGATACCGTAGTCTAAAGGCCCGGATTTTAAGGTTTTCCATGGAGGTTAGGGTAAAAATTAAGAAAGGAAGGACAAGGATCTAGAGGAAGAACAATCTTCCCAATCATCCTAATCCCTTTTATTAATATTTACTATAACACCTAATTAGATCTTCATATGGGTATAGAAAGCGGTGAGATTTATTGACTTTCCAAACTTAACCTAGGCCTAACCCTAGCAAGACTAGATCTAGATAATCGTAGTATAAAATAATTAGGTTTTTAGATTTAATAATCAATCCGAACACCCTTCGGAATTAACTCGTTTGAGCGACTGGGAGATTCACAACATCCCTGTGGACCGACCCGTACTCACCGGCTAGCTTCATGCGACGCCGTTCTTGATTGCGGTAATAGATAGTTTTTGAGATCAATCAAGTGCCCAGCGCCCTGCGTCTCACGTGTTTCTCACGTGAGCGCCATAAAGAGTGCCTAGTACTCCATACAAAGACAAAAGGGGTAAAGTGTTTAACACTTATTGGACAATCTCCATGACTAATACTTCATCTACACCTTAGATACATGGCGCTATAATCTCTCAGCGTCGTCAGAGAGATAGTGGGTCCCCACAACCAATAATCCCTTTTTCCAAATATAGAGGAGGAACCCCCCATAAGCTTCTAAAAATAAAGAAGAGAGCTGCAAAAAGAAACAGAGAAGAAGATCTCCCTCCCCAAAAAAACCCTTAGTAAATAAAAGAAAAGAGATCAAAGCATCTCATTTACCTATTGAAGGGTTTAACCCTTTTAAAAGAACTTAGTTTTTTCTCCGGATCTGAGATCCACGAGACAAGTCTTTCACAAGTTGAGAATTTAATTCTCATCAGGAAGAACTTGTTCTTGAGGATCAAAGATTCAAAAAAGAATTAGGAAATCGAATTCCTCAAAACAAAGCATATAAGGAAAAAGCTAGCGCCCAGCGCCTCACGTACCCCTCACGTGGGCGCCACAAAAAGAAAGAGAGTGCTTAGCACTCAATGAGCGGCGCTCAGCGCCCAGCGCCCCATGTACCCCTCACGTAGGTGCTACAGAAAAAAAAGGAGTGCTCAGCACTCAATGAACGGCGCTCAGTACCCAGCACCCCACGTGTTCCTCACATGAGCACCATAGAAAAAAGAGTACTTCGCACTCAATGAGCGGCGCCCAGCGCCCTACGTATTCCTCACGTGGGCGCTATAGAAGAAAAGAGTGCTAGCACTCATTGGGCAGGGCCCAGCGCCTCAGATGTCTCTCACGTGGGCGCCATAAAAAAAGGAGAGTGCCCAGCGCCCTACGTCTCACGTGTTTCTCACGTGAGCGCCATAAAGAGTGCCTAGTACTCTATACAAAGACAAAAGGGGTAAAGTGTTTAACACTTATTGGGCAATCTCCATGACTAAAAGCCCACATGATTATATGTGAGCGTCAGAACTTATATAAGTGCTCAGCACTCTTTGTACAAAATAGGGACCGATTATACAAAGCCCAAACAAGTGCTTGGCACTTTTCAAAAAAAAACTGAATGGACCAAGCCCAAATTGGATAGGTCCCCTGAGGATAGAACCTCCGTGATTCAGACCAACCAACCCTATGTGCTCATGATTTCCCAAACTGGGCTTAGTCCCAAATACGACTATTGATCTTCCAACTGATAATATCCAAAACGATATTATTTCCCCCCAATAAAAAAGCAAAGCTCTGTTCAAAATTTGAAAGAGGCGGCGCCTCACGTGCTTTGCACGAGGGCGCCAGCGCCAAGAGTTAAAAACTCAGAGGTAGCGCCTCACGTGCCTTGCACGAGGAAGGCAACGCCAGGAGTTAAAATCTCTGAGGCAGCACCTCACGTGTCTTGCATGAGGGTGCCGGCGCTAGGAATTAAAAACTCTGAGGCAGCGCCTCACGTGCCTTGCACGAGGGCGCCGGCGCCAGAACTAAAAGTTCCTTGCCGTTGGATCTAAGATCCAACGGGATGACAAATCATCGAAATACAGAATTGAATTCCGTTGAGAAAATATTTCCTCAAAATCTTTCTAAACGAGAAAGATTGCTCTCTATAAAACAGAGTACCGTTGGATTAAAAATCCAATGGTGATTAAAAATCACTAAGCTATAGAATAAGCTCTGTATGGGAAAATATTTCCCCAATCTTGTTAAAAAAAGGAAAAATATTTTCTGTAAAACAGAAGTCCTTGGATCAAAGATCCAACGGTGGATAAAATCCCCAAATCAATTAAAAATCTTTCAATGAGAGATTTCCTTAACTAAATCAACAAATTTACCTCTACTATATAAAGGACCCAAGACTTCAAGTCTTAAAAGAAAAAAGAGAGACCCCCCATAAGATTTGAGAAACAAAAAAGAAGAAGAAGAGCTCTCTTTTAGAAAAAGAAAGCCTAGGTAAGAAGAAAGACATAGAGATCATTTTATCTCTTCTTTTCCATTTCAAGAGTTTAACTCTTCTAAAAAGAACTTAGTTCTTTCTCTGGTTGAGGTCTGCAGAAGCAGATCTTCCCACAAGTTAAGAATTCAATTCTCATCGAGGAGATTCTGTCATGCAGACTCAAAACTTAGGGGAAAAAACTAAGTTTGAAGAATTTAATTCTTCCAAAGATATAGGAATTTAATTTCTCTGATAAAACTAGGGTTTAACCCTATAAAAGAATTTAATTTTTATCAAAATAAGGGACCTGAAATTCTCAAAATTCGGATCAAAATTTCCATGCACATAAAAGAAATGATTAGCGTTCAACGCTATCACGACAGATCACGTGTTCCCACGTGAGCATCTCTGAGGAATAGAAAGGAACGACTGAGATCGAATCACGTGATCCCAAGAACAAATCTTACGTGCTCCACACGTGGGAGACTTGTCTTATGGATCTCAGATCCAGAGAAAGAATAGAGAATTGAACTCTTCAGAACATAATACACGAAGAAAAATTAGCGCCAAGCGCCTCACGTGCCCCTCATGTGGGCGCTGCTCAATAAAGAGTGCTTAGCACTCAGTGGTTGGCGCTCAGCACCAAGCGCCTCGCGTGCCCCTCATGTGGGCGCCGCTTAATAAAGAGTGCATAGCACTCCATAGTTGGCGCTCAGCGTCAAGTGCCCCTCGTGCCCCTCACGTGGGCGCTATTCATCATAAAGTGCTCTGCACTCATAAACCAGTGTCCAACGCCCAGCTCCTAGCACCAAGCGCCTCACGTGCTCCACACGTGGGCACCATAAGGAGTGTTTAACACTCCATAAAAAACAAAAAAAGGGGGAAAAGCAAGATAAAGTATGGACATCAGAACCAATATGGATGCTCAGCATCGTTGGCACAGAAAGGAGACCAAGCCCAAGCAAGTGTTTAACACTTTATTCAAAATTGAAATGACTGGGCTGAGCCCAAGTTTGGACAAACTCCTAATCAACCGAGCACATGGGCTCTTTATTATCCAGAGTGGTCTTAGTCCCAAACAATACTACCGAGCTTCTGACGAATATTCATTGGTTCCAGGGTACATCTCCCCACACCTCTGATATATGTCGTTGTAATTCTTCAGCCTCTTCAGAGAGCTGGCGGGTCCCGACAACCAATAACTCCTTGGACCGTAATGTCCGTAAACTAACAATGAACCGTAACGTCCTTAAACTAAAACAATAGAGCCCAAATGCTCTTTTGTTGGGTCTGAATAATCCCAAAAATCTTGTTAAGTAGATCTTAGTCCAAGATCGGAATGGCGTATCCTTAACAAACATTTAAGTTGATCTTAATCTTAAACAAGGTTAACGATCCTTAAATCAAACTAAACCCAAATCTAAGAATATACGGATTTGGACTATCCACGCATTACGGGCGACAACATAAATTAGTCTCCGTATACAATCCACGGGTAACCAAAAATAAAACAAACACATACGACATGAAGTGACCTTCTGGAGCAGGAGAAAGTGGTTACCGCGACGCGGTAACGTAATTAACTACAGGGGCTTGCGCCTGCAGGGAAGAGCATCCCCATAATCAAAAACCCCTCGCAAACAAGGGGAATCTGACGATGTCTTCTACAATGGCCGCATCCGTCCAAACTTCCGATACACGGTGCCATAAATCAACTTGGCATCTTCAGAGAGATGGACGGATAAACCCAAATAGTATCTACCCCCAAATTCAGACAAGACGTTTGTCTTCCCGGTTTTTCGGAGGTAAATAGATACTGGCACGCCCGGTGAAATTTGAGTTGCAGTCCTCACCGCTGGGACTCACGGACTTGAGTTCCACTGTCCCTGTGTTTAAAGCGACGTACTTAGTTTAAGGACATTACGGCCCATTGTTAGTTTAGGGACATCTCGGTCCACAGCTAGTTTAAGTACGTTGCGGTCCATTATTAGTTTTAGGTACATTTCGGTCCGCAACTAGTTTAAGAACGTTGCGGTCCATTATTAGTTTAGGGACATATCGGTCCACAACTTGTTTAAGGACGTTGCGGTCCGTTGTTAGTTTAGGGACATCTCGGTCCACAGCTAGTTTAAGGACGTTGCGGTCCGTCGGGATTTTGAGGCGAGGTTTCGCCGGATACTACTTATAGAGTTTGGACTTAGGAAGACAGCGAGCGGACACGAGCATCATCATCCATCATTAACCTGAGCTGTGACTTGTCAAGCGTAGTATTTCTTAAGGAACCGGCCATTTATTGGCTGGAAGGGTCTTTCGCCATACATATCCATGAGCAGGTAGGCCCCACCTTGGTAGACCTTGTCTATGATATACGGACCTTCATAGTTTGGCTCGAATTCCCCCGTTTGGCACGATTGAGGATCATAGGTCTTTGAAAACTAGCACGAATTCGCCTTGGCGGAATGCTCTTGGCCAAGTTAGTCTTTCATATGAGCGTGTCATCCTCGCTTTGTAAGTTTCTAGGTTTTGCTGCACCATGAGACGAGTTTCATCGAGGGCATCGAGATCCTCAAGCCGAAGGTGGGCATTTTCTTCATCCATCAGCTCATGTCGGACCGCCACTCGTAAAGAGGGTAGTTCTATCTCCATGGGGAGAACTGCTTCCGTTCCGAATACCAACGCGAATGGTGTTGTATTCGTGGCCATGTTGAACGTGGTCCGATAAGCCCAGAGAGCCTCATGCAATCTCTCGTGCCAATCCTTTCTGTTTCTGGACACCGTCTTCTTTATGATCTTCGTCATGGTCTTGTTGAAAGCCTCAGCTAGACCGTTAGCTTGGGGGTTATAGAATGGAGAGTTTCTCCAATCTATTTTATGCTGCTATACGAAGCGGCTAATCTTATGGCTTCTGTAGGCTTGCCCGTTATCCGAGATAATCTGTCATAGAGTGCCGAATCGGTAGATGACATGTGTCCTGAAGAAATGGAGGATGTTCTCAGTCTTCACCTCTCTTAGTGGTATTGCTTCTGCCCACTTAGAGAAGTAATCGGTTGTTGCTAGTATGAACCGATGTCCCTTGGATGATGTTGGTTCGATGGGCCCGATTATATTGGTTCCCCACATTTCGAATGGCCAACTAGCCAAGGTTAGGTGTAGCGGATTCGGATGCTGGTGAATGAAGTCCTCATGAATTTGGCACGAGTGATACTGCTTCGCATATTCAAAGCAGTCCTGAATCATCGTGGGCCAATAGTAACCCATTCTTTTGATCTTCAGCTTCATCTTTGGACCGGCTTGATGGGAACCGCAGAGTCCGTCATGAGTTTCTTGGATGACTTTCTTTGATTCTTCCTGTCCTAAGCATCTTAGCCACAAACTGTCAAACGATCTCTTATATAAAGTATCATTGACGAAGACAAAGGATAGAGCTCGTTTTATGAGCTGAAGTCTTGATGACGCGTCTTCAAGCGTATGATGAGATTTGAAGTAGTCTACAAAGACTTCTCTCCAATCCTTCACCTTTTCTTCATCCTCTAATTGGAATGCCGCTTGTTCGGCTGCTTCCTTTTCTTCAGATGACTCAGAAGATATTTCTGCTGGTGCGAGAATCTGGTGGCTTTGCACAATGATCCTTACGTCATCGAGGTTTTCGGCAGCCAGTTCTTTAGCGAGTTGGCTAACGTATCTACCTTACTATTTTCCACTCGTGGTATGCTTTCCAGGACGTAGGAAAGGATTTGAGATAGCAGTTGCTGCACTCTTTCACCATATTTCACCAATTCTAGCTTACACGTCTGATAGTCGCCCTTTACTTGGCTAACGACCAGCTGGGAGTCTCCATATATGAGGAGGTTCTCGATTCCCATGTCAATGGCAATCTCAAGACCTGCTATCAAAGCTTCATATTCCGCTTCGTTGTTTGTTCTTGGCTCTGTTAAGCACAGGGCAAATCGCATTATCCCTCCTTGTGGAGTCACAAAGATAAGGCTTACTCCGGCTTTGATTATGGGGGTGCTTTGCTTCCGCCTCTTCATAGATGACACCGAGGCATCGAAATAGACCCATCAAATACTAAGGTGTTTATGGAAATGTCTGCGCCAAGAACTCTCAAACAACTGCGGTCACTTCAAGGAAAACTCGCGTATATCCGACGGTTCATAGCTAATCTTCCCGGAAAATGCCGCCCCTACAGCCATCTAATGAAGAAGGGGACCCCGTTCGTTTGGGATCATAAATGCCAAAGTGCACTGGACGAAATCAAAAATTAGTGCCAGAATCTGTTTACCGCCGAAAACCGAGAAGACAAACATCTAGGGCCGTCTTTGGGGGCAGATGCTATTTGGGTTTATCCATCCACCTCTCCGAAGATGCCAAGTTGATTTATGGCACCGTGTATCGGAGGCTTGGACGGATGCGGCCGTTGTAGTAGACTTCGTCAGATTCCCCCTCGTTTGCGAGGGGTTTTTGATTGTGGGGACGCTCTTCCGTGCAGGTGCAAGCCCCTGTAGTTAATTACGTTACCGCGTCGCGGTAACCACTTTCTCCTGCTCCAGATGGTCACTTCATGTCGTGTGTGTTTGTTTTATTTTTGGTTGCCCATGGATTGTATACGGAGACTAATTTATGTTGTCGCCCGTAAGACGTGGATTAGTCCAAATCCGTATATTCTTAAATTTGGGTTTAGTTTGATTTAAGGATCGTTAACCTTGTTTAAGATTAAGATCAACTTAAATGTTTGTTAAGGATACGTCAGTCCGATCTTGGACTAAGATCTACTTAACAAGATTTTTAGGATTATTCAGACCCAACAAAGGAGCATTTGGGCTCTATTGTTTTAGTTTAAGGACGTTACGGTCCATTGTTAGTTTAAGGACGTTACGGTCCAAGGAGTTGTTGGTTGTCGGGGCCCGCCACCTCTTTGAAGACGTTGAAGAATTATGACATATATCAAAGGTGTGGGGGATGTACCCTGGAACCAATGAATATTCGTCAGAAGCTCGGTAGTCTTGTTTGGGACTAAGACCACTCTGGATAATAAAGAGCCCATGTGCTCGGTTGATTAGAAGTTTGGCCAAACATGGGCTCAGCCCAGTCATTTTATTTTTGAATAAAGTGTTAAACACTTGCTTGGGCTTGGTCCCCTTTCTGTGCCAACGATGCTGAGCATCAATATGGGTTCTGACGCCCACACTTTATCTTGCTTTTCCATTCTTTTTTGTTTTTTATGGAGTGTTAAACACTCTTTATGGCGCCCACTTATGGAGCACGTGAGGCGCTTGGTGTTAGGCGCCAGGCGTTGGACACTGGTTTATGAGTGCAGAGCACTTTATGCTGAATAGCGCCCATGTGAGGGGCCAAGCTTAATGACCCGTTTAGTTTCGGTTTGGATAACCAGCCGACGGCGGAAGCGGATTTATGAAGCTTCTTCATTCCGGACACTCCGGTTGTTCCTTTCGCAGAGCTTGCTGGTTCAGATGTCGATGAAGAGACGCTCTTCTTAGGGTTTATCGGCCTGTGGTTGAGCCAGTTTGTGCTTTCGATGCACCCTCGCCACATGAGGCCGTCTGTCTTTTATCCCGCCCACCGCATGGTTGCAGGGACACGCGTCGCCGTTAGGATTGAGTTCTAATAAAATACTAAGCGTTTCATTACCTTGAAGTAACTTTTCAATTTCTTCCTAAGCTGCCCGTGCAACCTGTCTATGGGCAGTAGACAGGACAGAGGGAACATCCACCAGAGGAATATCAAGAGGCGGAATGTTGCTTCAGCCTGCACCTACGGCCAAAACGGCATCGCATTCCCTCGCCGCGTGCTTCCTGCGTTTCCTTTCGGTCTGGGCAGTGAGAGATGACCTCCTCAAGACCTCTGACAAGGGGGCATCGTCGTCCGAACCGAGCTCTACTTCCAGAGCCGTTACAGAGTCCATCATCGGCTGCTTTAGCAAAGCCTCCTGCGGTAGCTTTGAGAGGGTCGTGGCTACGGTAGTTGCCTCTAAAAGTTCTGCTGCATCGCCACTTGAGATCGACACTGCACTTGGAATAACCTGAATTGAGATAGTCCCTGCAATAAGATGAAAGAGAGGGCCAGGGCATGAATAAAAAGAATAAAGGCGTAATGAACTGAATTATACCAAGGCCCAAAGAAGCGCGGAGCCTCTCTTCCTCTTCGAAAGTCCTAAGGGAAGTCGCGAGAGCCTCTTCGGTAGAAATACCTGTTGAAGAAGAAAGCGTCGGTATAACCATAACAAAAAGGAGATAGCTGCGGAAGAATATAACTGAAGTACACCTGACTTCGCGATAGTGATCAGCGCGGCTTCATCGCGAGCCAGTCGCTCGGAAGCCACAAGGGCAGCCTGAAGATCAGTATCATCCGTAGGCGCGATGAATAAACCCATATTGGTCCCGTACTCGCGCAAACCCTCGCTATAGGGAGCATGTGGCTCCTGGACAAATATGACATCGGCAGAGAATAGCGACTTCTTCTTTTTCTGCGAGCGGACGCCGGCGGCCGATGACAAGAGCATGCGCTTGATGGGCATTTTCGGGCGACGGGTCCCAATTTCTGCACCAACGCTGGATTCCGAGGACGCTATAGCTACCACCTCTACGGGAATACAGGGTAGAGCCTTCTCAGGGAAGGCACGCGTGACCACAACCGTAGCGACTTCTCTTAAGGAAGGACGAACGATAATCCATCGGTTCAAAAGGACTGCTGGGTTACCAGCTGGGACAGCGTCCATATGATCAAGTAATAGCCACCTCTCCTCCCTAATAACAGCACCCGTCGCATACTGGTACCACGCCACATGGGCGTTCGAAGCTTTTGGCACGTAGCTCGGTTCGCTGATAAGAAAGTTGGACCCCGTGTTTAGCCGCATAAAGTGGTGCAGTGCGCTGCAGATACCCTCTTCAGTAACGGCCGACTCGGCAAAGAACGCTTCAAGGGGAACACCCTGAATGTAACCCGATTGTTGAGCGAAACGGTGCAGGTTATACCTCATGAACAATGCCGAGATGCCTTGCCTCAACGCTAGAAAGCCTGGCCTAATTGAATACAAGTGCAGGATCTCCCGAGCCTTCAATGTAGGAACCCCATCCTTGAAAGTATCACGTAGCGGTTGCACTGCCTTGGTAGATCCATTGCCGATATTTAAGACTCTATCGACAAAAGTCTTACTATCCCCGACCATACGCGGGCGAAGGACTAAACATCGAGCCTCTCGCAGTGACGGATCTAATGCGGAACCGTCAACTAGAAACATGACCCAGGGAAAGTTATAGCTGTCGTAGAAGCGGGGTCGTTTGTGGACTCCCAAAGCACCAAGTACGTGCATCTCGACCCAGGATGTGAAGTAGTGCAACGAAAGATGTACAGGTTTTACCCTTGGCTGAGTAGTATCCGCTGCTAAGCTCGGGCCGTGATATAAATAAGCTAGCCCTGCAATCCTAACGGCGACACGCATCCCGGCAACCATGCGGTGGGCGGGATAAAAGACAGGCGGCCTCAAGTAGCGAGGGTGCATCGAAAGCACAAACCAGCTCAACCACAGGCCGATAAACCCCAAGAAGAACGTCTCTTCATCGACATCTGAAGCAACAAGCTCTGCGAAAGGAATAACCGAGGTGTCCAGAATGAAGGAGCTTCTTAAATCTACTTCCGCCATCGGCTGGTTATCCAAACCGAAACCAAATGGGTCATCAATTTTGGCGAATTTCGCAGCTTGTTTTGACAAGACTGCTGGGCGAAGAAAGTGGGCGGTGAAATCTGTGAAGTTGACCCCGTGCCCTCCAGACTCCAGAAATAGGCTCTCATAAATGTTCAACTCCTTGATCAGACTTGGGAACCGGTGTTGAACAGCATTCTCCGGAGTAAGGCCCATCACCACTGATTTGGTAGCGAAGATGTACTCATCAGGGGGAAGGATATCCTCATAATGTTCCCCTCTGACGGGTAAGCCGGAGATTTCCGCGAACTCCTCCAAGGAGATTGAAACTTCCAGATCCGAAAGAAGAAACGTGTGAGTCGGGATGTTCCATTGCTCTAAGAAAGCCTTGACCCACCATACATGGGGCGTGGAATACTGGAAAAGAGACGCATAAATTGCCGAGTATAACCCGGGCTTCAGCAGTAGCGACTTCTTGGTCGACAGGATGTACCGAGCCCACTGCAGGTATCCGGCTGAATGGAGAGAAGTCAAACAATCATGCATACTTGTCCCCAAGGACGCAACTCGCCTTTACATATGCGACGCCCCAAAAAATCGAAAGCCATCGGCGGCTGTACGGGTATTGATGCCATAGAAGGCTGAAGGCGACCCTCCGAAGTCCAGTTAACCTCCTCTACAGCGTAATTCACTTGAGACAAGTCGGCATAGTGAATTGCTGAAATTGGCTCTGAGGGCGCCGCATAAGAAAAACTACGCCGACCCCGGATAATCTAATTATACCATGACCCCTACAAGTGAAGAGACTTCTACTCCAGGTCGTGATCTTTGATAAGTGTGAAGACTTTCTAATCCACGGGCGTGTCGGCGAAAGCGCTCTCTGAACGAACAAAAAGGAAAGAAGAGTCGAGAGCCATAGTAACTGCATGAAAAGAGACGAGGGATTAGTGGTCAACGCTATAGTCCGAATTCTGACATTTGGTACTTAAAAATTTATACCGCACTACAATGTAGAAGAAAAGAACAAAGGGGGGCCCACAAAATCAAGATGACGTCCCATCATTGATAGGGCAGTCACTCATTAGGAGTGAAATCCTAAAAGGATTCTCATTTAATGAGAAATCTCATTGGGCCAAGGAGTTAAACTCCCTCCAGAGCAGTGCTCTGCAAACAGAAATCATATCTGTCGAATGTAATTAAGAGGGGAATAAAGTTCCCTAAATATTTCTAAAGAGCTATGCTCTGTAAGAGCAATGGTACAAGGTAAAACCCCAAGATTTTTAAAGATCTGAAGGAAAAATCCTAGAAACTCTAAGGGTTCTTCATTAATGGGTTAAGAAACCCTAAAAAACATTTTTAAGATATGTGATCTAAGAAGAGCAAAACTCTGTTTTCATTAACGGGTTAAGAAATCCTAAAAAACATTTTAAGATCTGTGATCGAAGAAGAGCAAATCTCTGTTTAATGGGTCGAATATGATCCTTACCAAAATTTTGGGCAGAGTTATAACTCTAGAAAGGATTTCTTTAGGCAGAGATCTAAGCTCTGAAAAGGAGAATTAAATTCTCAGAAGAAGAAAGAACAGAAGAAAATGAACAACAATCATCTCAAAGGCCAAAGGCCCTACTTATAGGCAGGGGAAGCCGATTCAACTTCCAAGAAGATCCAACGGTGGAAAAGCTGCCACCTCTGTACTCACGTGTAAGCCATGTGAGCGCAACGGTGGGGGGCATTTGTTTCCCCTCAATAAAAGAGCAAAGCTCTGTTCAAAATTTGAAAGAGGCAGCGCCTCACGTGCCTTGCACGAGGGCGCCAGCACCAAGAGTTAAAAACTCAAAGGTAGCGCCTTACGTACCTTGCACAAGGGCGCCAACGCCAGGAGTTAAAAACTCTGAGGTAGCGCCTTACGTGTCTTACAAAAGGGCGCCAGCGCCAGGAATTAAAAACTCTGAGACGGCGCCTCACGTACCTTGCACGAGGACGCTAGAGCCAGAACTAAAAGTTCCCTGCCGTTGGATCAAAGATCCAACGGGGATGACAAATCATCGAAATACAGAATTGAATTCCATTGAGGAAATATTTTTTCAAAATCTTTCTAAACGAGAAAGATTGCTCTCTGTAAAACAAAGTACCGTTGGATTAAAAATCCAATGGCGATTAAAAATCACCAAGCTACTGAATAAGCTCTATATGGGAAAATATTTTTCCAATCTTGTTTAAAACAAGAAAAATATCTTCTGTAAAACAGAAGTCCTTGGATCAAAGATCCAACGGTGGATAAAATCCCCAAATCAATTAAAAATCTCTCAATGAGAGATTTCCTTAACTAAATCAACAAATTTACCTCTACTATATAAAGGACCCAAGACTTCAAGTCTTAAAAGAAAAAAGAGAGACCCCCTATAAAATTTGAGAAAGAAGAAGAAGAGCTCTCTTTTAGAAAAAGCAACCCTGGGTAAGAAGAAAGACATAGAGATCATTTTATCTCTTCTTCGCCATTTCAAGAGTTTAACTTTTCTAAAAAGAACTTAGTTCTTCCACTGGTTGAGGTCTGCAGAAGCAGATCTCCCCACAAGTTGAGAATTTAATTCTCATCGGGGAGATTCTGTCATGCAGACTCAAAGCTTAGGGGAAAGAACTAAGTTTGAAGAATTTAATTCTTCTAAAGATATAGGAATTTAATTCCTCTGATAAAACTAGGGTTTAACCCTATAAAAGAATTTAATTCTTATCAAAATAAGGGACCTGAAATGCTCAAAACTCGGATCAAGATTTCCATGCACATAAAAGAAATGATTAGCGTTCAATGCTATCATGACAGATCACGTGTTCCCACGTGAGCATCTCTGAGGAATAGAAAGGAACGACTGAGATAGAGTCACGTGATCCCACGTGACCCCCCTAATAATGCTTATTAGCACTTATAAAAGGAAAAGGGGAATAAACCAAAGACAGTTCCTATTTTGGGACGCCTCACGTGCTCCCACGTGACCCCCAATAATGCTTAGCACTTATAAAAGAACAAGGGAATAAACCCAAGAAGCAGTGCCCAATCCTCAAGCGTCTCATGTGCCACACGTGAGCGCTCCAAATTTCAGTGTTTAATACTGCTTTAGAGCCTCACGGGGGAGCAAGTGAGCATCGAGCAGATGTTAGTGTTTAACACTATGATAGGCCAAACCTAACCTAACTAGACAAGTCTCCCAAGGCCAAAACTCTTTGATCGCCAATTAACCGAGCCTTCCTATGCTCAGGCCTCCCCGAATCGATCTCAGTTCCAAAGATGACTAATGATCCCCTAACAGATGTTATCTAAGATGGTGTTCATTCCACCATGATCTCTCCCTTCAATCTGGAGTTTGGTTCAAGGGTACATCTCTCCATACCTCTGATACATGTCATTGTAATTCTTCAACGTTTTCAGAGAGGTGGAGGATCCCGACAACCAACATCTCTTGGGTGCACTCCTAAACCCATGAGCATATCCCAATGGACAGCAATGTCGTTAAACTAGCTATAGACCGTAACGTCCTTAAACTAAACCCTCATCCCAAAAAAATAATGATCTATGGACCGTAACGTCCTTAAACTATAACGATAGAGCCCAAATGCTCTTTCGTTGGATCAAAATTGATCCTGAACCCCCCGTTAAGTAGATCTTAGTCCCATATCGGATTAACGTATCCCTAAGAAATATTTAAGTTGATCTTAATCCTAAATGAGATTAACGAAGCTTAAATCAAACTAAACCCAAATCTAAGAAAATACGGATTTAAACTAATCCACGCCCTGCGGGCAACAACACAAATTAGTCTCCGTATACAATCCACGGGCAACTAAAAATAAAACAAACACACATGACACGAAGTGAACATCTGGAGCATGAGAAAGTGGTTATCGCTACGCGATAATGTAATTAACTGCAGGGGCTTGCGCCTGCAGGGAAGAGCGTCCCCACAATCAAAAACCACTCGCCAACGAGGGGGAATCTGACGAAGTCTGCTACAACGGCTGCATCCGTCCAAACCTCCGATACACGGTGCCATAAATCAACTTGGCATCTACGGAGAGGTGGACGAATAAAACCAAATAGCATCTGCCCCCCCTAAATTCAGGCAAGACGTTTGTCTTCCCGGTTTTCGGCGGCAAACAGATACTCATCCTACATCCTTCCGAGAAAATCTTAGTCTCAAAATATGACTAATGATTTCCGGGTTTACCACTAACTCTTTTTTCCCTTAAATACGGGAATTGGTTCAAGGGTATATCTTTCCATACCTCTGATCTACGTCGTTGTAATTCCTCAACGTCTTCAGAGAGGTAGCGGGTCCCGACAACCAACAACTTTTTGGTGCACTGATGTATACACCTCAAATCTGACCACACCCCAAACTGGGTGCATCCCATATCATCATTGTTCATCCCGTCACGTAAAAAATATACGTACACGCACGCAAGATGGTCAACGGACTGAGACGTCCTTAAACTAAAATCTCACCTCTAAAATGGTGATTAACGGACCGAAACGTCCTTAAACTAAAACCTCACCTCCAAAATGGTGATCAATGGACCGAGACGTCCTTAAACTAAAACCTCGCCTCTAAAATGGTGATCAACGAACCGAGACGTCCTTAAACTAAAACCTCAGCTCAACAGACCGAGATGTCCTCAAACTAAAACTTCGCCTCCAAACGACTATAACGGACCGAAACGACCTTAAACTAAAACAACAGAGCCCAAATGCTCTCTTGTTGGATCGAAAACAAAAATGATCCAAAAACCTTGTTAAGTAGATCTTAGTCTCAAATTAGACTAACGTATCCTTAACAAAAAAACCAACCGAGCCCCAAATGCTTACATACGTTTAAGTCGATCTTAATCTCAAAATAGATTAACGATCCTTAAATTAAAAAAAAACTCCAAATCTAAGAAATACGGATTTGGACTAATCCACACCCAATGGGCGACAACATAAATTAGTCTCCGTATACAATCCACGGGCAATCTAAACAAATAAAAAACACACACGATACGAAGTGAACTTCCGGAGAAGGAGAAAGTGGTTATCGCGATGCGATAACGTAATTAACTGCAGGGGTTTACTCCTGCAGGGAAGAGCGTCCCCACAATCAAAAAACCCTCGAAAAACGAGGGGGGATATAACGAAGTCACGCTACAACGGCCGCATCCGTCCAAACCTCCGATATATGGAGCCATAAATCAACTTGGAATTTTCGGAGAGGTAGATGGATAAATCCAAGTAGCATCTGCCTCTAAATTCAGGCAAGACGATCCATTCCGGTTCGGTCTCTGTTTTCGGCGGTAAATAGATTCTGGCACGCCCGGTGGAACCTTTTTCTCTTTCCACTCCACACTTCGTGTGGAATGTTTCATGAACAAAAATCAAGATTTGCTATGGTTGCCCTTAGATTTGAGGTACTAAGATTTGGTGTCTTGTTCCTGTACAGAAAGAAGAAGTGAACATCAATGGCTTCCAGCTGCACAAACTTCAACAGCAACTCCCGCTCCGCCCCGACTGGAGGAGTGACATACGGGCCCAATGCGGCCTCCATCTTTTCAATGCCGATTGGGAAGGTGACTCAATCCACCACTAGATTGTTCTTCGGGACCATGCTCCCGCCAGAGAGTTTCAGCGCCCCAGTGCCACCACAGAAAGCTCCAAAGAAGTTGGACTTCGATCGATTTGCAACCACCACGGCCTCTCTCAACGGGTCATCCAAGTCTGCCATCTCAGTCTTCAACAGGCTGAGTCGAAGCTCAAGTGGGCCCGTAAAGAGGCCCGCGATACCCGAAGGGGCTATCCTAAAACGAATAGTCCTTTCAACTACTTCTGCGGGTGAAGTCGTCAAAAGTGCTTTCCCTACCAGAAAATCGCCCTTCGAAAGATTGGTCGTTCCCTCTCAACGGACGTCAGTCTTCGACAGGCTGACACCAACAGTGGCCCCTCATCAAAGCCGGGGGCATAACAGAGTCACTTCCACAACTGAGGTGGTCCCATCTGCAAGGCACACTTGACGTCGCCACTGGTGCCAAGTGAGAAGAGCTGGGGCAACTACCCCTCCGGACTCACCCCACCTGCTCCAATGGTGGAAGTTGACACTACTGTTCCATCCGGGAACAGCTTCGATCTGCTTAGGAGAGTACGAAAGAACTCTCCAACCACGGTGCTGAAGAAATCTCCACTACCTGCTGAAAACACGACGTAGGCAAAACTGGAGCAGCCCCCTCAGCGGCTCTCTTCCCGAATCCACATGGTCTGGCGAAAAGTCTAAGATTCTGTGATCAACAAGAACTACTCTCGTCAACTGAAGAAAATGAAGGTTCTACAAGAGGAAGATCACCCCTCCTTCATACAGCGAGGGACTTCTTCCACACAGGCGTCTATTACAATGGCTCTTTCAACTACGACCTCCCACAAAAGGACGAGGCTTGAGAAAATCTCACCGCCTGCAGTAAATTCCAAAAGCGCTGGACCCAAATGCCCCAAGTCTGGGGGCATAATCGTACACACGGTTTACATGGCTTCCGGGAAAGGAAAGTCGTGATTCCGTGGGTCATCGACTGCAAACTCGGTCATTAACAAAGGCTCGGGAGCAACAACGAAAGCTCCAGAAGATGCTGACGAAAATGGCAGCACTCACCGGACAGAAAGAAAGTCCGGAGTCAGCATCAGAACAGCGCCACGGGTAGGAGACCGATACAGAGTTATTGCGAAGGGTGTTTGAAAGAAAGGATAAGGAGGCCGCGGAACAGGCTGCTAATATAAAGCAGATGACACTTTTGTTCCAAGATATGGTTGGAATGATGATCCAGCCGGAACCTCCAAATGAAGACCCGCCGATAATCATCGAAGACGACAGAGGGGAAACATCAAACCCTCTTCCAGCTTTATCAACAGCCAGGGAGGAAACGATCTCCAAAGCTACCCTTGATGATTACATAGCTCAACAAATACGAGCTCATCAGGCAAGTGAAGCGGCTGGCTAAGTCGTCAGAACTGGACGACCGTATCCGGGTTGGTATAACCAAATCAAATACCCGCCGGGATATATGATCCCCAAGTTCCACGTGTATAAGGGGACATGCAATCCTCATCAGCTCGTCGCTCAGTTCAAAGCTCTATGCAGCAATACTGGAGGCGACGACAAATTGCTGCTTCGCTAGTTCGTTGGCACCCTGTCAGAAACAGCATTTGAATGATATTCGGAGCTCCTAAATGATTCCGTAAAAACATTCACGGAAATGGAATTGCTGTTCACGCAGCGGTTCGCCAGTGCAAGCGAGCGCACCCCGATCATGGTATTAATCAATGCCAGGGTGAAACCAGGAGAGACCTAGGTTCAATACGCAATCCGATGGCGGAACCTATGGTCAAAATGCGAACAACGCATCGAAGAAGCTCCTGCCGTGGGCATGTTCGTAGGGACTCTGGATCCTCATGCGACAGTGTCTTAGTTTATAAAATTCTTTAAGCTGACCGTCTTCCAGACTCTGATCGACAAGTTGGCCCAAATGGACTAGATGGGCCACGGACCTTCCTCTTCAAAAAGGGACCCTCGAAATGCCAAGGGTAAAAGGAAAGCAGCCTTTGTTGCCAACACTCAACAACAACCGAGTGACCCGAAACCGGTTGCTCGCCAAAACAACACGCACCCACGCCAATCCTTGGAAGAGAAGCTAGGACGTGCTTACTCGTTTCCCCGTGATAAAACGAGGAGACTGTTCGAACTGGCAGTGCGCAACAAACTCATCACTCTGCCGGACCCAAAACATCCACCGCAGCCCGGTGATGTCAACAATCCCAATTACTGCTCCTATCACCGAATGGTGAGCTACCCCATTGAAGATTGCTATGTCTTCAAGAACTGGGTCAAGGACCAGTACCGCCAAGGGAATTTCACACTGTCCGAGAACTGGAGGGTGAACCCGCCATAAAGGCACGCTCCTAAAAAGGGGTATACGCCGGGGGGCATCATATTCGTTTTTAGAAGAAGCTCCGTTGAAAGTTGTCATTTCAGCTAAAACCAAAAGAATGCTGAAAGATCTTCAAGCATGTCCGGCGATCAGGTGGAAAAGCCCGCTGGGGCCCGAGATCATTGAAGGGATGCTGAAACCGCGTCCTACATCGAAAACTGCTAACAATGGGCAAAACACCCAGGTCAAGCCTTCAAAGTTTTCGAAGGGAAAGAAGAAAACCAAGAAGCCCGTGCAGCCTGACGACAAGCGCACGGACCAGAAAAAGTACATCGACGCGCTAGAGAAGTACAATCAGAAGACACGGACCCCAATCACTCTCGAAGATTTTCTCAACCATATACTTGAAAACGGAGATAGTGACGATGATGAGGGAAATGGCTCGTTGGAAAAAACCTAAGATTATGTAGCAAGTTGACATATGGTTTCTCATTCATCGTTAAATAACGAAGAAACTCTCTCAGCATCGGAAAGTAACGCAGAGGAACTGGGGCAGGATTGGTGCCCAAATCCCCGGAGCTGCCAGAAGACCCAGTTGACAGGCTGGTAAATGAAGCTTTTAAAAAGAGCAGAGCTGACCGAGAACGTAAAACGGCCATATACGAAAAGGCCAAGCATCGGCGTCAGGATGAAGAAGAAGCGGCGAGGAAGAGTCACAAAGTACTCCAACCAGACCGAAGCACACCTGCGGCAAACAAAAGCAGTTTTAAGACGGAGAAACGGTTCGCCAAATCCCTGTCAATAGGAATAAAGCTGCCATCTCTCAAAGGAAATATTGCCAGGGCCACATGTCTCGACGGAGAGATTTCACATACAAACTATTGCCTATATCATCGGGGGGTCACCCACCCACCGAAGAGTAACATGCCTTCAAGAAGCGGTGGCAAGAATACGTTGCTCACCGACAACACTTCAAGCTTATGAAGCGCAAAGCTCGTCGACAGCAAAGAAGCACGACAGATGAGCGTGAAAGAACTGCTGGCAACTATCATAGGTTGGTATTAGTTCGACAAAAGGAAAATCCCAAGTTCTTACATTCGGGAGCGATTCTGAGGAAGAAATAACCCTCGACCCTCTATTCAAAGAATCCACCTCCGAAAAAGAAGAAAAGGAGAAGAACTACGAGAATATTCAGCTGCGTAACCGCACGCTACCTGAAAACAATCTCGGGCCTACAAATAAAGGTTCGAGCAAAAGAAACAAGGGAAGGAAAAAGTCCCTGAGGAAATTGCTCTCGATGATAGAGTCGTCAAAGAGCTCGCAACCAAGGACCCGCCTAAGAAAAACAAGGTGGATTACAATGTCCTGACACATTTGAGGAAGATACCCTCACAGCTGAGCATACCGGATGCTCTCCTCCTGTCTAAAGAAGCAAGAAATTCTCTGATCAGGGCGTTACAGAAGCCCGATCAGTTTCAACCTTTTCTTGCAGAAGAAAAGATGAAGGACGAGCTGGCAGAGGTTCATGCAGCTGACATCACATTCGGCGATGAAGATCTTCTCCTCGGAATGTGCAAGCAAAACCGTCCTCTATATGTCACCGGGTACTGCCATGAAATCAAGATAGGGAAGATCCTAGTCGACAACAGATCCTCCGTCAACCTTCTCAACGTGAAGATGCTGAAGGAGATTTGCATGAACGTTCAGCATCTGGCTCGGGATAAAATAACCATCTCCGAATTCGACTCTCAATAATCGCGGACGCTTTGGTCCATAATATTGACATTACTCTTTGGGCTTCTCATCACTGACATCAAATTTCATGTCATCGACGCCAAGACTTGCTATAACGCTCTGCTCGGTCGGTCTTGGTTACACAAGTACAACGTCATCCCTTCTACACAACACCAGTGTATGAAGTATTTCAAAGATGGCCTCGGATACACCATCACGGGGGAGCTAAATCCATTCTCCGTAAACGAAGTCCGAAAATATGAAGACGCCAAGTACTTCCTACCAGACTTCAAAGACACGGAAAGATGTCATAAGCCGGAGAATAAACAAAAAGCCATCGCCACCATCCCGATCTTTGGGAGTGACACCGAGGAAGATGAGGAAATAGTCTACTCAGAGCAACCCCAATGCAACAGGCCCAGACTATCTACTCCTATTTTGATCTTCGGCAGTGACTCTGAGGACGAGACCAATGTCGTGTTCTCCACTCGCCCGTCAGCACAAACCATTATTAGAGCTGATCAGAGTTTACAAATCACCATGGTTCCACCCTGGCATTATAAAGAACTTGATGCACTTGATACATATACCGTACAAGAGCTGCAGACTTTCTACATCCCTCCCAGACAAAGAGGTGAAAAGACGATACTCTTCTACCAATCTACGGAAACCAAAGTGGAAAAAGAAGTCTGGCATGGCGCAGATTTTGCGCTTGATAGGCTTCAACCAATCTGTTTGCCCAGATATTATGCAGAGGGATTGAAAAGGTTGTTAAGATGCCAAGGCGTACCCTTCAAACAAACCACTCGACAAGCCCAGTTCTACAATAAGATCTGGGATGTCCCCGGGACTCAGCGAATAATTCCAAACGGGAAGACGGAAACAACCGGGCTTAGATATGTTCGGTCTATGAAACGGGAGCGATTCCATGGCTGCCGCGCCATAAATAGTTCCTGTGTGGAAAGGAATGCTTTTCCAGATAGCTGTGGCGTTGGAACGGAGCAAAATCCCACTGTAAGAGCGTCAAGTTCGTCGTTCGAGGAGCAGCTTGCCAAGCTAATAAGTGAAGCTGGTCAAAAGGTTCGAGATGACCATAGCCGTGAAATGGTCATTTACGAAAAGGCCAGGACTCAGCGTCTCATTCAGCAGTCTACGAAAAAGGAAAATTGCGATGCCCTTCGCCCTCGGCCCGCTGTAGGTTCTCGCAATAAGGAAAAGGCCCGACATAGAGGCAAAAACATGGTGAAGAACGATAATGACGTTCGAAAAAAGCGAAGCAGACCCAAGAAGCCACGCGATCGAGTAAAAGTCAGCTGGAATCCGTCTTTTATAAAGAAGATGGGATGGGAATACTCTTTCCCCCAAGACAAGATAAGGAAAATATTCAACCTTGTCATGAAGCATCAAATGATGACACTCCCGGGGGCTCGGCATCCCGAACAAATAAACGAGGTCCATCATCCAGATTATTGGTCCTATCACCGAGCAATAGGTCATCCCCTTGAAGACTGCTTCACCATCAAAAACTGGGTTAAAGACCAGTATCAACAAGGTAAGTTCGCTTTGTCCGACAGCTGGAGGGTAACCCCGCCGCAAAAGCATGAGCCAAAGAGGACCTATACCGTGAGGACAGGACCAGCTCAACTTCGAGAATGGAAGCAAACCCATACCTCCATGTGGTAACTCTCAAATGAGGGAAGGAACGAGACTATAGATGACCCCTTTAGGTGCTTCGCAAATGAAGACAAGGATGAGGTGATCTCAGAGTTTCCACCAGCACCAAAAGAGCTGGAAGATAGGATACACACTACGGCAGACAACCTAAGGAAAATCAACTTGGGCATGGAAAATGAGCCGAGACCCACGTTTGTCAGTAAGTTGTTGTCTAAAAAACAGGTGGCCACACTAAAGGACGTGCTTATGCAATATAAAGACTGCTTCGCATGAACTATTCCGAGATGCCAGGACTAGATCCAAAAATAGTGGTGCATAAACTGGCTATATCACCGGACGTCAAGCCAGTCAAACAGGCACCAAGAAAATGCGGCTCGAACTCGAGATGAGTATCAATGCCGAAGTCAAGAAACTAATTGACTTCGGCTTCATCCAAGAAGTTCAGTATCCCGACTGAATTGCCATCATTGTTCCAGTAATGAAGAAAAATAGGACAGTGCGCATCTGCGTGGACTTTCGGGACCTTAACAAAGCTTGTCCGAAGGATGACTTCCCAGTACCTGTTACCGAGATGATGATCGATAACACGTCCACTTATGAGGTCTTCTCCTTCATGGATGGATCTTCAGGCTACAATCAAATAAAAATGCATCCTGAAGACCAAAAGCACACCGTCTTCCGAACTCCACTAGGCATATTCTGCTATAAGGTGATGCTCTTCGGTTTAAAGAACGCAGGCGCTACCTACCAGAGGGTCATGACGAAGATCTTCGATGACCTTATACATGAGATTGTCGAATGTTATATTGACGACCTTGTGGTGAAAAGCAAATCGTACGAGGAGCACTGGGAACATCTGAACATAGTGTTCCAGCATCTTCGGAAATACAATCTAAAGATGAATCCTCTTAAATGCGTATTTGGAGTCTTCTCAGGCAAATTCCTAGGATTCATCATACGACTCCGAGGCATCGAAATAGACCCATCAAAGATCAAGGCGATTATAGAAATGCCCATCCCAAAAACTCTTAAACAACTGCGGTCTCTCCAAGAAAAGCTCGTGTATATCCGGCGGTTCATAGCCAACCTCTCCGGCAAATTCCGCCCCTACAGCCATCTAATGAAAAAGGGGACCCCGTTCGTTTAGGATTGTAAATGCCAAAGTGCACTGGATGAAATCAAGTAATACCTACAGAACCCACCGGTACTGACCGCTCCGGTTAAAAGAATGCCCATTATCCTGTACACAACAGCCCTAGAAGATTCTCTAGGCGCGCTATAGGCACAAAAGAATGACCAGGAGAAGGAGAGAGCTCTCTATTATTTGAGTCGAGTTCTTCTGGAGGCAGAAAACAACTACTCCCCCATCGAAAAGCACTGCCTGACACTGATCTTCGATATAACGAAGCTGAGACACTACGCCTTGTCCCATGAGGTCCATCTCATATCAAAAGTGGATCCTCTCAAATACTTGATGTCAAGATGCATACTAACAAAAAGGCTAGCCAAATGGGCCCTCCTCTTGATGGAATTCTCGATAACGTGTCGACCCCTCAAAGCAGTGAAAGGCCAGGCCATCGCCGACTTTCTCGCTGAGCATCCGATACCAGCCAATTCTCCTTTAAATTGCGAATTGCCAGACGAATACGCGTTCGACACAATCGAAGGGGAGGAGGAGAATAATGTCCAATGGGAACTCTACTTCGATAGAGCATCTTCCATGAAGAAGCGAAAGCATAATACCCCTATATTCAAAGCCGGGGTGGGCCTCATCTTCGTGACTCCGCAAAGAGGGATACTGCATTACACCTTCTCTCTGACGGAGCCGAGGACTAACAATGAAGCTGAATATGAAGCTCTGATTACATGTCTCGAGATCGCCATTAACATGGGGATTCAAGACCTCCTCATATATGGAGACTCCCAGCTGGTCGTTGGCCAAGTAAATGGAGACTATCAGACGTGCAGACCAGAGTTGATAAATATGGTAGGAGAGTGCAGTAACTGCTGACACAAATCCCCTCCTACATCCTGGAAAGCATACCGTGTGCGGAAAATAGCAAGGCGGATGCATTAGCCAAGCTTGCTAAGGAGCTGGCAGACGAAAACCTCGATGACGTAAGGATCGTTATGCAAAGCCGCCGGGTTCTTGCACGAGTAAAAATATCTTCAAAGGATTCAATGGAGCCATCTGAAGGAAAAGAAACGACCAAACAAGCGGTCCTCCAAATAGAAGATGAAGAAAAGGTCAAGGATTGGAGGGAAGTCTTCATTGACTACTTCAAATCCCATTGAACGCCCGAAAACGCGTCGTCAAGAAATCGTCTCATGAAACAGGCTCTGTATTTCGCCTTCGTCAATAATACTCTATACAAAAGGTCGCTTGACTGTCTGTGGTTAAGGTGCTTGGGGCCAGAAGAAGCAAAGAGGGTCGTTCAAGAAACTCATGACGGACTCTGCGGTTCTCATCAAGCCGGGCTAAAGATGAAGCTGAAGATCAAAAGAATGGGTTACTATTAGCCCACAATGATTCAGGACTGTCTCGAATATGCGAAGCAGTGTCATTCGTGCCAGATTCACGGGGAATTCATCCACCAACATCCAAATCCGCTACACCCAACGGTAGCTAGCTGGCTGTTCGAAATGTGGGGAACCGATATAATCAGCCCCATTGAGCTAGCATCATCTAAAGGACACTGGTTCATAATGGCAACAACTGACTACTTTTCTAAGTGGGCGGAAGCAGAACCACTAAGGGAGGTGAAGACGGAGAATATTCTCCATTTCTTCAAGACACATGTCATCTACCGGTTCGGTACTCCGCGACGGGTAATCTTGGATAATGGGCCAGCCTACAGGAGCTATAAAATCAGTTGCTTCGCAGAATAGCATAAAATAGACTGGAGATACTCTTCAGTCTATAATCCTTATGCCAACGGTCTAGCTGAACCTTTCAACAAGACCTTGATCAAGATTATAAAGAAAAAGGTGTCCAGAAACAAAAAGGACTAGCACGAAAGACTGCATGAAGCTCTCTGGGCGTACCGGACGACGTTCAAAACGGCTATAAATACAGCACCTTATGCGTTGGTATTCGGCACTGAAGCAGTCCTTCCTTTGGAAATAGAACTCCCTTCTCTCTGAGTAGCGGTTCGATATGAGCTAATAGATGACGAAAATGCCTAGTTTCGGCTTGAGGAGCTCAACGCCCTCGACGAAACCCGCCTTATAGCGCAGCAAAATTTGGAGGCTTATAAAGCAAGGATGATTCGGTCATACGAAAAACTGACCAGGACGAGAACATTCCGCCAAGGCGAAATCGTGCTAGTCGTCAAAAGACTTATGATCCCAATCGTTCAAAACGGGGGAAATTCGAACCAAACTATGAAGTCCCGTACATCATAGATAAGGTCTATCAAGGTGGGGCCTATTTGCTCATGGATATGCATGATGAAAGACCTTTTCGGCCAATAAACGGCCGATTCCTCAAGAAATACCACACTTAACGAGTCACGACTTAGATCAATGATAGATGACGACGCTCGTGTCCGCTCGCTATCTTCTTGAGTCAAAACTCTAAGTGGTATTCGGAAAAACTTCGCCTCAAACATGGCGACAACGAACCGTAATGTCCTTAAACTAATGCCTCACCTCAAAAATGGTGATAATGGACCACTACGTCCTTAAACTGGCCATAGACCGAAATGTCCCTAAACTAACAATGGACCGGAATGTCCTAAAACTAATGTGCCGCCTAAAACATGGCACATCACCCCAAATATGAAAATATCCACCCTTGAAATTTGTGTTGCAATCAAAACTCCAACGGAGAAGACTGCAACCCAAGTCTCGTTGGCAAACCGATTGGTAAAAAAAGGTATGTCTACAAGAAAAATGGGCACGGATGAAAACCCGACAGGGCGCCGTGAGTAAAAACAGCAGGGCTACCGGCGAGTTTGTGAAAACCCGGAAGGGCGTGATCTCATTAAAAAAAGGTATGTCCACAAGCAAAATGGGCACGGATGAAAACCCGAAAGGACGCCGTGAGTAAAAACAGCAGGGCTACCGGCGAGTTTGTGAAAACTCGGAAGAGCGCAATCTCATAAAAAATTTATTTATGAGATCCTCTCGACTCGTAAGGAGAACTCCTCTTATGAGAATCTCACGGCTCATAGGATTCAAAGCCTTAGGCTACAGGTACCATGAACTGTCTTTAAGCCATCGTATTCCCCAAGTTGCCCTACCGGAGGTCCAATATTGGCCCTTGTATACAATCCACGGGCACAAATAAACGATTTCCCCCACCAAGTTCCACCAATGACGAGGAATGTCCTCAAATGGTGAACGACACTTATAAGTCCTCTCAACTTGTAAGGAGAAAACACTCTTTTAAGATCCTTACGACTTGCAAGAGAAAATAACACTTAGATGTCACGCCCCGCTTTCCAGTGTACGGCGAAGTGAACGCGACAAGGTCCGCTACGTATGTACTCAGAAGTACATACGCTAAGCGTAGCTAAGCAATATAAAGTAATCACAAGAGACAAATAATATAGAAATAACAGCAACTTTTATTAATAACATTCTTTGTACAATGCATGAAAAGAAAATACAACTGGAATGAAAAGCAATGCCTAAACAGTGGCATAACATGAAATAAACTGGAAAGAACAAGGTACAGTATCTAGCGCTCTGGATCTTCCTGGAACTGCTCCAAATCTTCACCGGTGGGCTCGATCTCAGCTTGGTCCAACGCACCTGACAACATTCAAAGAAGAAAGAAATAGAATGTCGTCAGCGAACAGGTCGCTCGGTAAGTCCCAAAGAATAAGAAGAATGAGAATGACAGAGTAACAGTATTTTCTAAAGTATTATATTGTTGAACATTATGGAACATTGTTTAACGATGTTGTTTGTAGCTTGGTACAGAAGGATGCCAGTGTATACGAGGGGGATCTCTATATGCTAGAGATCAGGGCAAAAGGAAAGTACAAGGAACCGTTATGCCACGGTACAACAGCAATAGGATTCAGGTTAGGTGTCTTAATCTGACCACCTCGTGCCACCTTTAACACCTTCCGTACCAATCTACCCCTTAAACCCCGTAGTGTTTTAACATTATTGTAGTATTGGAATATGTAAGTTGGGTGACTGACCAAAACCATGATATCAGTAAACATGATGTAACTGTAAAATCAGGTAAATGGAATATCAGGATAATGGATGAATATCCATGGTTTGATTCAGTCAAAAGGAATATATTGTTAACTGGATTCAGGGTTTCATGTATTTAATTTGTATTGGAATATAAAAGAATATAGATTGACTTGATTCATATTCTAGTCAGGAATAGTCAGACTCTAACCCGAGTCAGACTAAAAGAAAGATAATTTGAAGTTCAATATTAGTTAGGGGCATTTTTGTAATTTGTAAAACTTGAGGGGGTTTTCCGTAAAAAGTATTTTTGTATAGTTTTCAAAATACACCTTAAGTATTTAATAATCGTCTTTATTGTTATAATGAATGTGAATTTTATTTGTGTTATTCTAGTGAATATATCCTAATAAAAGTATTAATTGTTTTATCTGAAATTCATGGTATTTTAATGTAAATTTTAATCTTGTAATTTTTAGGAAAATGTGGAAACTTTATATTATAATAAAATAGGTGTTTAAATGATAATTATATATATATAAACACTTGGATAATTTTTAAATGAATATTTTATTTTCAAAAATCTCATTTTTCTTAAATGTCGTATTTTAAACCTTTCGAGACCGAATGCTCCTTGCGGAGGTCTGAATCTCGCACTATTAGCCTGCGGGTGCACGATGAACCGTACTATCCCTAACAGGTTCCCCAAAAGTGGGTTGTAGCGACACTTTGCTTAGGTTTTATAAACACTTCTCATTTAGGAAAACGTTTTTATAAATATAAGGTATTTATTTGCAAAAGAGTTTAGTTTTCCGTATTTTAGTTATTAGGGTTTCCTAAGCCAACTAGCCTATTTCTAAGGTCTAAACGATGAGTCATTATAAGCCTCAAATCGCCTCTTCACCGTCAATTGCGGCCAGGTAAGTGCCAGGTAAGTGGGAAGGAACCACAGTCGTGGGCCTAATTAAAAACCACTGGTCTTAGACACACTTGCCTAGGAACCAAAAGACAGTTTAGATAAACGATCGATGTCCATGACCAATCGTGCTTTCATTTTATTAAAAGATTTTATTTAGAAATGTTTACAACTTAAACCTTTCCATAAAGATTATAAAGATTAGGGTATTTTAATGAAAAATCCTATAATTTCGTATTCTATATTTTGACATATATCAATTAGGGTTATATTTGTGTGTGTGTAGAGGTAGGTCATTACCTCGTGACTTATTTTAAGTTTTGGTGAATTTTAAAGGTAAAACATGACATATTAAACTTTAAGGTATTAAAGCGCAAGAATACGGTATTTGAAAACGTTATCATTTCATGTGTGAAAATTCATTCAAATTGAGTTCTACAAGTTTTGTGATCAAGATAAACATATTTAGGAGTGAGGTAATTGATTAAACTAAGAAAAATGAACTTCATGGTATTTTTATGAAAAGAATACGGTTTTGCAAAGAATCTATCATTTCATGTGAAAAAGTTTATTTAAATTGGTTTATGGGTGATTAATAGTCAACATGAATATGGGTAGATATTATGTATTAGGTGACAAGTGGAAATTTATAGAAAAACCGAATCGGAAATCGGTTTATCCGATTTCCGTCGGGTTCCAAAAAGTCGTATTTTTATATTTATAGAAAAGAGAGATAGAAGGGATGGGACTTACGGTTTGGACAAGCAAAGGAAGCTAAGGGATGTGGTGGTTGTCGATTCGTCGAAAACGTCGCGAAGGTTCTGATCTGGTCGCCGGAATCCGTCGTTGATTTCGGCAGCGCTTCGCTTCTCGCTCTTCGTACCGAGTTCTCGAGAATTTAGGAGAGTAGACTTAGAGTGGTGAGGTGAAATGGTAGAGGGTAGGGGTCTTTATATAGGGCTTGGCTAGGGTTAGGGTTTGGATTAAAAAATATTTTTAAAAAATGTAAAAATCATTAAAAAAAAATCATTAATTTTGGTCTTAAAAGGGGATTAATGAGAATTGTGTGACAGTACTGAAAATTTAGACTATGCAGGGGGTTAGACCAGGTCAACATGAAAAAATTTCATGTTGACGACTTGGCGACCGGCCGAGTCCGGCCGGCGGCGCCGGCCGAGTCAGGGCCGAGTCAGGTCTCGATGGGTGGGTCTTGGTCTGGGGGAGATTTTGGTATAATTTATTTTTTATAAATTGTAATAAATTGTGAGTTATGGCTATTTGACCGTTTGACTTCTAAAAAAAATTAAAACAAAATGATATAAAAATTATGTGGGGCATGGGATTCGAACTCTGGTGGCTTGGTTCAGCAGTGCAAGGTATTACCAATGAGCTACAAGCTCCTTCTTGTAATTATTGTAAGGAATTAGATATTTAAATTGTTTCCAGCAACATCAATACTCCAAGTATACACTATATTTAAAGCAATTTTTTTTTTGGTATACAAAATTGGAGTTGTTACAATCTACCCTCCTTACAAAAATTTCGTCCTCGAAATTTATAACTTTTATTTAAGGACTAGTTTACAAAAAGGTGCGGATATCTTGCACGCATCTCATCCTCCCTTTCCCACGTGGATTCTCCAGGAGTGTCTTTCCTCCACATTACCCGGACCAAATTAACTTCTTCGTTCCGAAGTGTCTTCACTTTCCTGTCCAGGATCTCCACAGGTTGTTGCTCACAAGACAAATCGGGCTGTATCGTGAGCTCGGAATGATCAAGTACATGACTGGGGTCACTCACATACCTTCTGAGTTGAGATATGTGAAACACGTTATGCACTCCTTCCAATGATGGTGAGAGCGCTAATCGGTATGCCACTTCTCCGACTCGTTCGAGTATGTCGAACGGTCCAATGTATCTCGGACTCAACTTTCCCCGTCTTCCAAATCTGATCACTCCGCGGTTCGAAGAGATTTTCAGGAATACATGATCTCCTGGCTGGAACTCTAAGTGTCGTCTCTTCGCATCAGCCCAGTGTTTCTGTCTATCTTGGGCTATGCGCATTCTTTCCCTGATAGTACGAACCACATCAACGGTCGCTACTATCATCTCTGGTCCAAGGAGTTCTCTATCTCCGATGCCGTCCCAACTTAATGGCGATCGACACTTCCTTCCATATAAAGCTGCAAAAGGTGCCATTCCTATGCTTGCTTGGTAGCTGTTGTTGTACGCAAACTCCACAAGATGCAGGTGATCTTCCCACGATCCTTTGAAGTCGAGCATACATGCTCTGAGCATATCCTCCAAGATCTGAATAGTTCGTTCCGACTGACCATCTGTTTGTGGATGATAAGCCGTGCTGAAATTCAGACTTGTTTCCAAGCTTGCTTGCAGACTCTGCCAAAATTGCGATCGGAACCTGGTGTCACGATCGGAGACAATGCAGACCGGTAATCCATGAAGTCTCATAATTTCCTGTATGAGTTCATGGGTATCAGGAATAGTACATTATGAAGAGTTTTTAAATCTAAATTAGATTATTACCTCCATATACTTCTTCGCTAATGTCTCAGTTGATTGGCCAACTCGAAATGGGATGAAGTGAGCCGACTTTGTGAGCCGATCCACAATGACCCAAATCGCATCGTTACCCTTTGTGCTGCGAGGAAGAGCAGTTACAAAGTCCATCGTGATGTGCTGCCACTTCCATTCTGGAATTGGTAACGGTTGAAGTAGTCCAGCTGTCCTGTGATGTTCAGCTTTTACCTGCTGACACACCAAACATTTTGCGACGCTTCTGGCTACTTCACGCTTCATTCCATGCCACCAATAATTCTGACGTAGATCCTTGTACATTTTGGTACCTCCAGGATGTACTGAATAGGGAGAGCTGTGAGCTTCTTTCATTAACTCTTCCCGAACAGGACCCTTTGGTACACACAATCTGCTGCCGTATCTCAAAGATCCGTCTTCATGGATGATGAAATCTGTTCTGAGTCCATTCTCCACTTGTTCTCTGATCTTTTGCAACTTAGCATCGCTGGCTTGAGCTGCTTTGATCTGATTAACAATAGTTGATTGAACTTGTAGATTCATCAAATTTGAAACGTCACCTGGCATGACTAGTTCGATCTCCATCTGGTGTAGGTCTTGCTGAAGCTTCCACTGGGCGGTGAGATTCATTGCTAATGGTTGGCGACTAAGAGCATCAGGTACTACGTTCACTTTTCCTGGATAATATTGCAAGTTGATGTCAAAGTTAAGTTCTAACCATCTTCTCTGCCGCATATTCAATTCCTTCTGAGTAAACACATACTTCAGACTTTTATGATCTGTGTAGATGTTCACTCGTTCACCCAGTAAGTAGTGGCGCCAAATCTTGAGAGCAAAAATAACAGCTGCCAACTCTAGGTCATGGTTCGGATAATTGCGCTCATGAGTCTTCAGTTGTCTTGAAGCATAAGCCACAACCTTACCGTGCTGATGTAGAACACATCCTAATCCCTTACCGGATGCATCGCAATGCACTTCGAATCCTCCAGATTGATCCGGTATGACGAGAATAGGTGCAGATGTCAATCTTGACTTGAGTTCTACGAAAGCTTGCTCGCATGTTTCTGACCACACAAATTCTTCATCTTTTCGTGTGAGCTTGGTCAGGGGTGTTGCTATCTTCGAAAAGCCTTCAATGAATCTTCTGTAATATCCAGCTAAGCCCAAGAAACTCCGTATATCCTTCACTGATTTTGGTGTAGGTCATTCGCTGACTACTGAAACTTTTGCTGGATCCACAGAAATCCCTTCTCCTGATACGATGTGTCCAAGAAAACCAACTTGTTTTAGCCAAAACTCGCACTTACTGTACTTGGCATAAAGCTTATGTTGTCGAAGTGTTTCCAGGACAATTCGTAAGTGCTCCGCATGCTCTTTCCGGTTCTTTGAATATACGAGGATGTCGTCGATGAAGATGACAACGAACCTGTCTAAATACTCCCGGAAAACTTGGTTCATAAGATTCATGAAGATTGCTGGTGCATTGGTCACTCCAAATGGCATTACTAGAAATTCGTAATGTCCATAGCGAGTTCTGAAAGCTGTTTTGTGAATATCAGCTTCCTTGACCTTCACTTGATGATAACCTGAACGAAGATCTAGTTTAGAGAAGACACAAGATCCACTTAGCTGATCGAATAAATCATCGATGCGCGGGAGTGGATATTTATTCTTTATAGTAACTTCGTTCAAGGCCCTATAGTCGATGCACATCCTGTATGAACCTTCCTTCTTCTTTACCAATAGTACAGGTGCTCCCCAACTTGAAGTGCTGGGACGAATCCATCCTTTCGCCAGTAATTCGTCCAACTGTGTTCGAACTTCCTTCAATCCTTCCGGACTTAGTGTATACGGTGCTTTGATCACTGGTTGTGCTCCTGGTACTAAGTCAATACTGAATTCAAGAGCTCGATCGGGAGGCAAACCTGATATATCGTCAGGGAATACATCGTCGAACTCTCGAACTACCTCCGGTCTTGATTCTTCCTCTGCCTGAGCTGCTGCAACTACTGCTTCCCTTGGCTTTGCTTTGTAAGCACTTGGCTCCAGTGTACGATCTCCACTCTTGAAATAGAAGACCGGATGATCGGGAATCTCAAATACTACCCTCCTTTGACGACAGTCGATGGTAGCATAAAAGGCTCCAAGCCAGTCCATTCCTAGAACCACATCGAAATTTGGTATATCCAGTACCTTGAAGTCAGCGTAAAACTCTCGACTGCAGACGACGACTGGACACATGCTGTATCCCATAGTTGCCTTTAGAACACCATTCCCAGAACTGACGTTCCAGCTGGATACAAGCGGTGAGACTGGAATCGCATGGGTTCGGACAAACCGTTGCGACATAAAGCAGTGGGATGCTCCAGTATCAAACAGTGCAAGTGCAGGTAGTGAAGCTACTAGGATTGTACCTAAGGTATTAGGGATAGGTTTTAGGTATAGGGAAAGTGTGTAGGTAATCAAAACTAAAAGTTGAGTTTGAGAAAGAAAGTTTACCGGTAATGACTTGGCCAGTGGCCTCAGCTTCTTCCACAGACATCATGAAAGCCTGGCGCTTCGGCACATTCCTCCTGGCCTGAGGAGCATTCCTCTGAACGTTCCTTTGAGCTTGATGGAACTGTCGAGGAGGTGGTGCAGCTTGTGGTCCCCTAGGTGGTACAGGCAGTGCAAGTCTGGTAGCAGGTGCCTGAAGAGCTGGTCGCTACTGATAAGTATTTGCTGGCCTGGGTGCAACGCACGTGCGCACACCGTGCAATGCACGTGCACACGTCGTGCTAGGATTCAATCCTCAATGGAGCTTAGTTCTCCAAGTTAGGGCCTTAGCTGCCCCCCATAATGCGCAAGCGCCATGTGAGCCACGTGCAACGCACGGGTACCCGCCACGTGTGCACCACGTGCAACGCACGTGCGCCCACCGTGCGAGGATTCAATTCTCAAAGGAGCTTAGTTCTCCAAATTAGGGCCTCAGCTACCCCCCATAATGCGCATGTGCGTAAGCGCCATGTGCGCCACGTGCGCACCACGTGCAACGCACGTGCGCCTGCCGTGCGAGAATTCAATCCTCAAAAGAGCTTAGTTCTCCAAGTTAGGACCTTAGCTGCCTCCCCATAAGGCGCATATGCGCCACGTGCAACGCACGTGCGCCCGCCACATGCACACCACGTGCAACGCATGTCCGCCTGTCGTGCGAAGATTCAATTCTCAAAGGAGCTTAGTTCTCCATAAGAGCTTAGTTCTCCAAGGTAGGGCCTTAGCTGCCCCCCCCATGATGCACATATGCGCAAGCGCCATGTGCGACGCACGTGCGCCTGCCAAGTGCGCAACACGTGCGCCCGCCAAGTGCGCAACACGTGCGCCCGCCAAGTGCGCACCACGTGCACCCAACACTTGCGACGCACGTCCGCAAACGCAAAGAAGCCTTTTTCAACAGCTAGGAGTTTAAGCTCCAACCTGTTCTTCCCCATAATGAGTGGGATATGGTTCAAAGGGTACATCCCTACACACCTTTAATATATAGCGTTGTAATCTCTCAACGTCGTCGGAGAGGTGGTGGATCCCAATGACCAATGATCGCTCTTTCCAAATATAGAGGAGGAACCCCTATAAGCTTCTAAGAACAAAGAAGAGAGCTTCAAAAAGAAACAGAGAAGAAGATTTCCCTCCTAAAAAAACCCTAGATAAATAAAAAGAAGAGAGATCAAAGCATCTCATTTGCCTATTGAAGGATTTAACCCTTTTAAAAGAACTTAGTTCTTTCTCCGGATTTAAGATCCACGAGACAAGTCTCCCATAAGTTGAGAATTTAATTCTCATCGGGAAGAACTTGTTCTTGAGGATCAAAGATTCAGAAAAGAATTAGGAAATCGAATTCCTCAAAACAAAGCATATAAGGAAAAAGCTAGTGCTCAGCGCCTCACGTGCCCCTCACGTAGACGGCACAAAAAAAAGTGAGTGCTTAGCACTCAATGAGCGGCACTCAGCGTCCAGTGCCTCACGTGCCCCTCACATGGGCGCCACAGAAAAAAGGAGTGCTTAGCACTTAATAAGCGGCGCCAAGGCGCCCCACGTGTTCCTCACATGGGCGCCACAAAAAAAGAGTATTTCGCACTCAATGAGCAGCGCCCAGCGCCCCACGTGTTCCTCACATAGGCGCCACAGAAGAAAAGAGTACTTAGCACTCATTGGGCAGTGCCCAGCGCCTCACGTGTCCCTCACGTGGGCGCCATAAAAAAATAAGAGTGCCCAGCGCCCAGCGCCTCACATGTTTCTCACGTGGGCGCCATAAAGTGTGCCTAGTACTCCATACAAAAACAAAAGAGGTAAAGTGTTTAACACTTATTGGGCAATCCCCATGACTAAAAGCCCACATGATTATATGTGAGCGTCCGAACTTACATAAGTGCTCAGCACTCTTTGTACAAAAAGGCGGACTGATTATACAGATCCCAAAAAAGTGCTTGGAACTTTTCAAAAAAAAGAACTAAATAAACCAAGCCTAAATTGGATAGGTCCCCTGAAGATAGAAACTCCCTGATTCAGACCAACCAACCCCTTGTGCTCATGATTTCCCAAACTGATTTTAGTCCCAAATATGACTATTGATCTTCCAACTGATGATATCCAAAATGATACTCATCTCACATCCTCCCGAGGAAATCTTAGTCTCAAAATATGAATAATGATTTCCGGGTTTACCACTAACTCCTTTTCCCTTAAATATGAGAATTGGTTCAAGGGTACATCTCTCCATACCTCTGATCTACGTCGTTGTAATTCCCCAACGTCTTCAGAGAGGTGGTGGGTCCCGACAACCAACAACTTTTTGGTGCACTGATGTGTACAGCTCAAATCAGACCATACCCCAAACTAGGTGCATCTCATATCATCGTTGTTCATCCCATCTCGTAACAAATACACGTGCACGCAAGATGATCAACGGACCGAGACGTTCTTAAACTATAACCTCACCTTCAAAATGGTGATCAATGGACCGAGACGTCCTTAAACTAAAACCTCACCCCCAAAATGGTGATCAATGGACCGAGATGTCCTTAAACTAAAACCTCGCCTCAACAGACCGAGATGTCCTCAAACTAAAATTCCGCCTTCAAAATGGCGATAACGGACCGAAACGTACTTAAACTAAAACAACAGAGCCTAAATACTCTCTTGTTGGATCTGGAAAAAAAATGATTCTAAAACCTTTTTAAGTAGATCTTAGTCTCAAATTGGACTAATGTATCCTTAACAAAAAATCATCCGAGCCCCAAATGCTTATATACGTTTAAGTCGATCTTAATCTCAAAATAGATTAACGATCCTTAAATAAAAAAACCCAAATCTAAGAAATACGGATTTGGACTAATCCACGCCCTATGGGCAACAACCTAAATTAGTCTCCGTATACAATCTACGAGCAACCTAAACAAATAAAAAACACACATGATACGAAGTGAACTTTCGGAGCAGGAGAAAGTGGTTATCGCGATGCAATAACGTAATTAACTGCAAGGGCTTGCACCTGCAGGGAAGAGCGTCCCCACAATTAAAAAAACCTCGAAAAACGAGGGGGAATCTGACGAAGTCACGCTACAACGGCCGTATCAGTCCAAACCTCCGATATATGGTGCCATAAATCAACTTGGAATCTTTGGAGAGGTGGACGGATAAATCCAAATAGCATATACCTCCAAATTCAGGCAAGATAATCCATCCCGGTTCGTCTCTTTTTTCGGCGGTAAACAAAGGATTTTATAATCAAATGTCGGTATAACTCCACTTACAGACATATTTTGGAAAAAAGATCATTTTAAGAAGAGATGGTAGAATGGGGAGGGACTTACTAGCTAGAAGTGTGAAGATAAGGTAAAAGAAGATTGTGTAGTCACCGTGCCGTCACGGAGTCGCCGGAAATCGACCTCTTGCTAAATCCACTTGTACTCTTCTTGTACTTAGAAAATTTTGATAATTTTGGCTAGGGATTTCAGAATGAGGAGGGGCTAGGGTATGGTGTTGTATTTATAGTGTGAAATTAGGGTTTTAGAATTAAAAGAAAGAATAAAAATGCATTTAAATTGGATTTAAATGTGAAATTGAATTCTCTGTTTAATTTCAGAGTAAACAAACGGCGCAGGGATAATGGGAGTAGGTCAAGAGTCATATGGGCAAAGCAGGGGGCTTTTACCCACAGTTGAGCCGGTCCCAGAGCCGATCTCGCCGGCCAGCCATTTGGTGGTGTTAGGCCGGTGGATCCTCGATACATGTCCTAGGCTGTGTACACAACATTTTAAACATGTTTGTTTTTCCAGACTGTTCATTTTTGTGTGCAGTGCATATGTAAACTATTGGACTTCCAAAAAATTTCAAAGAAAAATCAGGAAAAAATAATATGTGCCTAGGGGGTTCGAACGCAGGGGTTACATCACAGCAGTACAAGACTTTACCAGTGAGCTACAAGTTGTTTCTTACTGTTCTTAAACAAGAATAACTTTTAAATTGTGCTCAGGCTTGCAAACTCCATTTTGTACTTTAAGAAGAAAAATTTTGTACAAAAAATTCAGGGTCGTTACAGCCATTGTCTGTGAGTCTTGTTGGGGTTGGTCCTCACCGTCTGTCTCCATATTCTGCCCGTCTACCTCGAATCAATAAGCTGAAATTGTACAAAAATTTTGAATAGTTAATAGTAACATTTGGATTAGGCAAAGCGTTATGTAAATTTAAATTTTTTTCCTTTTCTTCTTTTATTTTTTTAATACTCATGGTCTGTCTCCGTATTCAACTCATGCTCTTCAACGATTATCCTCTTCAACTATATATGGGTCGAAGCGATCTCCTAGGCAGTGGTACAGGCACTTCGATTCTTTTATGAGGAAGACCAACTGCTGCGTGTACTCGAAGCGGCTTAAGGATGTGTAACGACTCTAAATCTACTGTACTGAATTTCCGGTTTAATGTATAGAAATGAGTTTTACAGCCTGAGTTTGAGTTATAAGTTACTTTTGTTAAATAACAGCAAGAAATAACTGTAGCTTACTGGTAAAGCCTTTGCACTGCTATGACGCAGTCCCTGTGTTCAATTTCCATCAAACACAATTATTTTTTCTGATTTTTTTAACTTTTTGGAAGCCCAAAAGATTGCACATGAAATACACGGGGAAATGAAAAATTCAAAAAAAATCAAACATATGGAAAATAGAGTAAACTCTGAATAATCCACGTGGCACGAATCTCGAGACCTAAAGCCCTAGATCGACCGGCGGAATTGGAGTTTTGGCCGGCACCGACGGCTGTGATGAGGCCAATGAAGCCCAGGCTTTGCACACCCTTCTCTTCACCTACCCCTAACCCCTCTGCACTGTTTAATTTCCCTGCAATCAAACAGAGATCTTTCATTTCACAATTAAACACAATTTTAATGCTTTTAATCCATATTTTTAATTCCCAAATCCTAATTCTCCACTATAAATACCACCCCATACCTTGGCTCAGCACCATTCTGAAAATTCCAGCCAAAACTCTTTAAAAAGTTCCTAGTGTAAGTGAAGTGGAGTGGAGTTAGCGAGCAAGTTAGTTCTGGCAAAGATCGAAGCCATTTCCGAAGCTCCCGCGACGCCACGAAGTCCCTCTTCCTTTTCCTAACCCTTCTTTGAGTTTTCTAAACCGTAAGTCCCTCCCAAATCTCCTTCTTTCTATTGAAATTACTCTTCAAATTTTATATCGGTAAAAGTGGAGTTATTATAGACATCTTCTTTTCTGAAACACATAACTCCCTTTTTTCTTTACAATATAGTCAATCTAATTTTACTACATCAATTGTAACTTTAAACCCTAATGTTTAGAATAAAATTTCATCAAAATTCTCATGTGAAACAACCATAGTAAAACTTTTTCATTAAAATAGCTTGAACTTTATAAACACCTCTTTTAGTATTTGTTAAAACAATACATTTAGGAAAACTTCACGGGGTACGACCTACCCCACACGCACACTTGGTTCCATAGCACGATACCTCTTTTGTATGAATATTTGTTATGAAGAAAACTTTACAATAAAATACCAACTACTTTAAAACCGGATTTCTTTTAAAGCGGTATTTCATATCTTTTGCGATTAAGCATCTACAACTCTCTTTAGGGGACCCGCTTATGAATGGTGCGGATTATCGCACATCCTTGGGCTAGTAGAGCGAGATGCAGACCTCCTCACGGAGCATTCGATCTCCAAATGATTTAAATCAAACATGAATACTTAATCATGAACATGAATACTCGAATCCAAGCAACAATATCAATCATGTATACTTGACTTGACTTGACCGGACTATGGTTATAACTTGATATGACTACTTGAATACTTGATTACATCCTGAACATGACTATTTGAACAATTTGTATCCATGGTTTCGGCAAAACTTATAAATATAATCTATATAATACATTCCGCGGGGATAAAGTGGTAGATTGGTACGGAACGTATATCGTGGCACGAGAGGTCACTTAAAATATACCTGCATGAATTCTCGTGCCGTTGTCCCATGGGTTATGACGGGGACTTATACTACATGTTACCATAGTCCATGAGGTAAGATGGACCCCTCTCGTATACATGAATACCTTCTTTACCAAAGTACAAACAACCATGTTATAATAACTATCATATACCAGTAATCAGTCATATACTTTACCTGTTCATTCTCACTTTATATACTATCTTCTTGTTCTTCTTTTGGGACTTACCGAGCGTTAGTTTGCTGACGACATTCCTTTCTATTTCTTCTCTGAAATATTTTTCAGGAGGACCGGACTCTCAGGAGATCGAGCCTAGCAAGGAGGACTTGGACCAGCTCAACACTCAGCCTGACTACTAGTTCACCTGCACTTTCATTTTGTATGTCATTGTTTAGACACTGCTTTACTCATTATATCTTTTCTTTTCAAACAGTTGTATGTAAGGAAAAATATAAATAAAGTTGCTGTTTATTTTATATCTCTTATCATTCTTGTAATTTTTATGTATTGCTTAATTACGCTTAACGTATTTATTTCTTAGTAAATACGTTGCGGCTTGCCACGTCACCATTTCCGTCTACTGGGAAGCGGGGCGTGACAGGTTTTGTTGGCAGCCTATGCAGGTCAGTTCTGCATGAAATATTAAGCAATATATCACAAGAATTATAAGAATCAGCAACTATACATTCCTTACATTTCAAATTTCTTGAATCTATCCTAACCATTTCTTTTTCTATCAAAGTCATGGATTCTCCCAACAACACCAGCACGAATGTCAATGGCAACACTCTACCGCCTACTCTACCACCACCACCTACCGTTGTATCTCCAATCAACGAGCAAACGGTACTGCTTGAGGCTATAAAATGCCTGTTGGAGGGTCGGCGGCAGCAGACTACTATTCTCATGCACCGCCTTGAAGCTGAGACACCCGATGTCAAGCAATTCAGGGCACTGCACCCAAAACATTTCTCTGGGAAAAGAGCACACTGGAAGCAGAAGAATGGGCTCAATATCAAACATGATCTGGCAGCACCTCAAGTGCCAGATATTGCATAGGTGAGAGTTGCTAAGTTGCAACTGACCAACAACGTCAGAGTCTGGTGGAAGGCTGAGGAAAGATGTCTCACCCAACCAATTGAGTGGAAGACGTTTCGCGATCTGTTCGATATGAAGTACTTCCCTGAGACTGCCCGTTTTGACATGGAGCAGCAGTTCATCCATCTACAACAAGGCTCGATGTGGGTCAAGTCTTTGGATGAATATGATGCTGAGTTTACCACACTTAGCAGGTAAGATATTGTCACAAATTCAAATTCCAGATTTCACTCATTACACTGCTAACACAAGGTCGTAACAGGTTCACTACACACCCGATTCCTACTGCTGAGATCTAGGCATGACGATTTCAGTAAGGGTTGGACCCAAAAATCCAAGTTGCACTCACTACAGGGGATTTCCCAACCCATGAACTTGCTCTGAAGGCTGCTCGACGCTATGAGGCAGTTGTGAAGAAGAAGGGCAGACCGGAAACTGCCGGTGTGAAATGCCCTGCCACTCAGATAACAGGAGGAGCCTCTTCTAGACCAACATTTGCACTTAGGAGACCGGGAAGATCGTTTAACCGGCTCATTCCAGACTTTTGTTTTTACTGCAAAAGGACTGGACACCTGGTGAAGGACTGCAGGCGTGCAAATGGGCTGTGTTTGGATTGTGGCACATCCACTCACACCATAGGAGCATGGCCATATCATTTTAACCCAGCACCAGCACCCATACCCGCAATCACAGTTCCGCGGCGGCCAGCCATTCAGGCTCCTGCACCCCGTTTAGCTCTCCCTACACCAGCTCAATATGGACCTCCTGCACAGCCTCAACGTCAATTTCATCAGGCACAGAAAAACATCCCTCAAGGGCAGAGAAATGTGCATCAAGGAAAGTGGAATGTACCAAGATGTCAGGCTTTCACAATGACGGTCGAGGAGGCCGAAGCCACAGGCCAAGTCATCACTGGTAATTCCCAATCCTTTCAAACCTTTTCAATCCTTGTATATCTCTATAACTTGTCCTATATCTAAACCTAATCTCACGCAACTTAGGTACTATACTAGTAGCCACCCTTCCTGTACTCGCACTTTTTGACACCGGAGCATCACACTGCTTCATGATCCCAACGATTCGTAAGAATGCATGTGATTCCCATGAAGCCACTCATTTCAAGCTGGAATGTCAGTTCCGGGAATGGAGTTCTGAAAGCAACTATAGGGTTTGATCAGTGTCCAGTTGTAATTTGCGGACGAAAATTCTACGCAAATTTCAAAGTGCTGGACATCCCAAATTTCGATATTGTGTTGGGAATGGATTGGCTGGGAGTATTCTATGCTACTATTGACTACCATCAAAGAAGGGTGGTATTTGAGATACCAGATCACCCAGTCTTCTATTTCAAAAGTGGAGATAGACTTTAGAGCCGGGAAGATACAGGGATAAACCGAAGAATGCAGAAGTTTTCTCGCTACCGGCAGAAGAAGAAAAGCCTGAGATAGTTCGAGAGTTCGAAGATGTGTTCCCTGAAGATATATCAATTTTGTCTCTCGATCAAGCTCTTGAGTTTAGTATCGATTTACTACCTGGTGTGCAACCTGTAATCAAAGCTCCGTACCAACTAAGTCTAGAAGGATTGAAGGAGATCCGCATTCAGTTAGACGAACTCCTGAAGAAAGATTTGATTCGTCCCAGTACTTCAAGCTGGGAATCTCCGGTATTACTTATGAAGAAGAAAGAACTTTCTTACAGGATGTGTGTAGATTATCGAGCTCTGAACAAAGTGACGATCATGAACAAGTATCCACTGCCCCGCATCAATGATCTTTTCGATCAGCTAAGTGGGTCTTGTGTATTTTCGAAGATAGATCTTCGTTCGAGTTATCACCGGGTGAAGGTCAAAGAGTCCGACATTCCGAAGATGGCATTTAGGATTCACTATGGTCATTATGAATATCTCATAATGCCATTTAGAGTGACCAATGCACCTGCTATCTTCATGAACCTGATGAACCAAGTTTTCCGAGAGGACTTAGACAGATTCGTTGTCATCTTCATCAACGACATCCTGGTGTATTCAAAGAATTGGAAAGAACGCGTCGAGCACTTACGGATTGTCCTGGAGACATCACGACAACATCAGCTCTACACCAAGTACAGCAAGTATGAATTTTGGCTAGATCAAGTCGGGTTTCTTGGACATATTGTTTCAGGCGAAGAAATCTCTGTAGATCCAGCTAAGGTGTCAGCTGTCAGCGAGTGTCCAACACCAAAGACGGTGAAGGATATACGAAGTTTCTTAGGATTAGCAGGATACTAACGATAATTCATTGAAGGTTTTTCAAATATTGCAACGCCCCTGATCAAGCTCACACGTAAAGATGAAGCATTCGTATGGTCAGAAACATGTGAAAAAGCTTTTGTAGAACTCAAGTCAAGATTAACCTCTGATCCTATTATTGTAATACCGGATCAATCTTGAGGTTACGTTGTGCATTGTGATGCGTCCGGTAAAGAATTAGGATGTGTTCTACACCAGAATGGAAAAGTTGTAGCTTTTGCATCAAGACAGCTAAAGATTCATGAGCGCAACTATCCAACAAATGATCTGGAGTTGGCAGCCGTCATTTTCGCAATTAAGATTTGGCGCCACTATCTTCTAGGAGAACGAGTGGATATATACACTGACCACAAGAGTCTGAAGTATGTATTTACTCAGAAGGAACTAAACTTGCGGCAGAGAAGATAAATAGAACTCATAGTGGACTTCGACATCAACCTACAATATCATCCTGGGAAGGTGAATATAGTTTCTGATGCACTTAGTCGCCAGCCATTAGCAATGAACATCACCGCTCAGTGGAAGCTACAGCAAGAATTGCATGGATTGGCGATCGAAGTAGTTATACTAGGTAACGCTTCATATTTGATGAACTTACAAGTCCAGTCCACTCTTATCAATCAGATCAAAGCAGCTCAAGCAAATGATGCCAAGCTACAAAATATCCGAGAACAAGTAGAAAGTGGACTTCGAACCGACTTCATCATCCATAAAGATGGATCCTTATGATATGGAAGTCGATTATGTGTACCAAACAGCCTAATTCGAGAAGAGTTGATGAATGAAGCTCACAACTCTCCTTATTCTGTACGCCTCGGTGGTACAAAAATATACAAGGATCTACGGCAACACTACTGGTAGTATGGAATGAAGCGCTAAGTAGTAAGGAGCATAGCCAAGTGTTTGGTGTGTCAGCAAGTGAAGGCTGAATATCACAAAACTGCTGGCCTACTTCAGCCATTACCGATCCCAGAATGGAAATAGCAGCACATTACCATGGACTTCGTGACGGACCTTCCTCGCAGCACGAAGGGTAATGACGCAATATAGGTTATTATGGATCGACTCACCAAGTCGGCTCATTTTATTCCATTTCGAGTTGGCCAATCAACCGAGACTTTAACAAAGAGGTATATGGAGGTAAGTATAAATCTAAAGTAAGATTTAAACCTTCAAGATGTACCATATTTGGTATCCATGAACTTATGCACGAGATCGTGAGATTACATGGAGTAACTGTTTGCATCGTTTCCGATCGTGATAAAAGATTCCGATCACAATTTTGGCAGAGTCTGCAAGCTAACCTGGGAACGAGTCTGAACTTCAGCACGACTTATCATCCACAAACGGACGGACAGTCCGAGCAAACAATTTAGATTCTAGAAGACATGCTAAGAGCTTGTATGTTAGACTTCCGAGGTTTGTAAGAAGATCACATACACCTTGTGGAGTTTTCATACAACAACAGCTATCAGGCAAGTATTGGAATGGCACCATTCGCAACACTCTACGGACAAAAGTGTCATTCGCCACTAAACTAGGACGACATCGAAGATCGTGAACTATTTAGACCAGAGATGATCATGGCAACTGTGGACGTAGTTCGAACGATAAGGGAAAGAATGCGCATAGCCTAAGACCGACAGAAACATTGGGCAGATGCTAAGCGTCGACATCTGGAGTTCCAACCTGGAGACTATGTTTTTCTAAAGATATCTCCAAACCGAGGAGTGATCCACTTTGGCAAGAGGGGTAAGCTCGGTCCCAGATACATAGGACCGTTCGATATACTCGGACGAGTTGGAGAAATGGCATACCGTTTAGCACTACCACTCTCATTGGAAGGAGTGCACAACGTGTTCCATATATCCCAGCTACGACGATATGTGAGCGACCCCAGCCACATACTCGATCACTCAGAACTCACAGTACAGACTGGCCTAATCTGCGGGCAACAACCCGTTGAGATCCTGGACCGAAAAGTGAAAACATTACGGAACAAGGAAGTAAACTTGGTCCGAGTGATGTGGAGAAACGAATCGCCAAGATAATCAACATAGGAACGAGAAGAAGATATGCGTCCAAGATACCCTTACCTATTTGAAAATTAGTCCCTATGTAAATGTAAATTTCGATAACGAAATTTTTATAAGGAGGGTAGAATGCAATGACTCTGAATCTACTGTACTGAATTTTCCAGTTTAATGTACAGAAATGAGTTTTACAGCCTGAGTTTAAGTTATAAATTACTTATGTTAAATAACAGCAAGAAGAAACTTGTAGCTCACTAGTAAAGCCTTTGCACTGCTGTGACGTAGCCCCTTTGTCCGATTTCTGTCGAACACAATTATTTTTTCTGATTTTTTTAAACTTTTTGGAAGCCCAAAAGATTGCACGTGCAATATACGGGGAAATGAAAAGTTCAGAAAAAATCAAACATGTGGAAAATGGAGTAAACTCTGAATAATCCACGTGGCACGAATCTCGAGACCTAAAGCCCTAGATCGACCGGCGGAATTAGAGTTTTGGCTGGCACCGACGACTGTGATGAGGCCAATGAAGCCGGGGCTTTGCACACTCGTCTCTTCACCTACCCTTAACCCCTCTGCACTGTTTGATTTTCTGCAATCAAACAGAGACCTTTCATTTCACAATTAAACACAATTTTAATGCTTTTAATCCACATTTTTAATTCCCAAACCCTAATTCTCCACTATAAATACCACCCCACACCGTGGCTCAGCACCATTCTGAAAATTCCAGTCAAAACTCTCTAAAAAGTTCCTAGTGCAAGTGAAGTGAAGTGGAGTTAGTGAGCAAGTTGGTTCCGGCGAAGATCGAAACCAATTCCGGAGCTCCCGCGATGCCACGAAGACGCTCTTCCTTTTTCTAACCCTTCTTTTAGTTTTCTAAACCGTAAGTCCTTCCTAAATCTCCTTCTTTCTATTGAAATTACTCTTCAAATTTTATATCGATAAAAGTGGAGTTATTACCGACATCTTCTTTTCTAAAACATATAACTCCTTTATTCTTTACAATATAGTCAATCTAATTTTACTACATCATTTGTAACTTTAAACCCTAATGTTTAGAATAAAATTTCATCAAAATTCTTATGGGAAACAACCATAGTAAAACTTTTTCATTAAAATAGCTTGAACTTTATAAACATCTCTTTTAGTATTTATTAAAACAATATCTTTAGGAAAACTTCACAAGGTAACGACATACCCCACACGCACACTTGGTTCCATAGCACGAGACCTCTTCTGTATGAATATTTGTTACGAAGAAAACTTTACAATAAAATACCAATTACTTTAAAACCGGATTTCTTTTAAAGCGGTATTTCATATCCTTTGCGATTAAATATCTACAACCCTCTTTAGAGGACCCGCTAATGGATGGTGCAGATTATCGTACATTCTTGGGCTTGTAGAGAGAGATGCAGAGCTCCTCACGGAGCATTTGATCTCGAAAGGATTTAAATACGTTTTTAAGAAATATGAATTTTCTAAATAAAATAAAATTAATTTTTAAAAATTAAATAAAAATTATAAAGCCATATTTTCAAATATAATAAATCAATAATTTTTCTTAAAATAAAATATTAACAAGTTTTCCAATAAAATACCATAAAGATAACAAAAAAGGACAAGTTTTTCAATAAAATACCATGAACTTTCCAAGTTAAGTGTATATCACTAAAATACCCAAATACTTAAAATTCATACTCATGAAAACCCCAAGTAATACTAATCACACTCGAGGTTTACTTTTAACTATATTAAAAATATTTTTCATAAAACCCCCTCGAGATGTTTTAAACAATATTTAAGAACATTAGTAAATATAGGTTTAAGCGGGATCAATTCTCTTGAGCTCCAGGGAGCCAGAGAAAGTGAGTGCTTGCCTATTTAAGGTAAACAACTTAATGGGGTTATCAATGGTAATTATATTGGAAAAAGATACAAATCATGCCATCCATGTGCAGCAGTTCCCGATAATTCCCGAACCTAAGAATTCAAGAGTTAAATCCGTTACAAGTGTCTGACTCAGTCTAAGTCCAATTCAAACCTGAATCCAAAAATCAAACATGAATACTTAATCATGAACATGAATACTCAAATCCAAATATCAATATAAAACATGTATACTTGACTTGACTTGACCGAACCATAGTTATGACTTGACTTGACCGAACCATGGTTATAACTTGACATGACTACTTGAATACTTGATTACATCCTGAACATGACTACTTGAACAATTTGTATCCATGGTTTCGGCAAGACTTGTAAATATAATCTATATAATACATTCCGCGGGGATAAAAGGGTAGATTGGTACGAAACGTATATCGTGGCACGAGAGGTCACTTAAAAGACACCTGCATGAATTCTCGTGCCGTTGTCCCGTGGGTTATGACGGGACCTTGTACTACATGTTACCATAGTCCACGGGGTAAGATGGAATTCTCTCGTATACATGAATATCTTCTTTACCAAGCTACAAATAACCACGTTATAATAACTATCATATACCAGTAATCAGTCATATACTTTACCTGTTCATTCTCACTTTATATACTATCTTCTTGTTCTTTTTTTGGGACTTACCGAGCGTTAGTTCGCTGACGATATTTCTTTCTATTTCTTCTTTAGAATGTTCGTCAGAAGGACCGGACTCTTAGGAGATCGAGCATAACCAGGAGGACTTGGACCAGCTCAACACTCAGCCTGACTACTAGTTCACCCGCACGTTCATTTTGTATGCCATTGTTTAGACACTGCTTTACTCATTCTATCTTTTCTTTTCAAACAGTTATATATAAAGAAGAATGTAAATAAAGTTGGTGTTTATTTTATATCTCTTGTCATTCTTGTAATTTTTATATATTGCTTAATTACGCTTAGCATATTTATTTCTTAGTAAATACGTTGCGACCTGACACGTCACCATTTCTGTCTACTCGGAAGCGGGGCATGACAGAATGGTTCATCGGTATATCTACTCTTATATGTCGATAACATGTTGATCACTGCAAAGAGTATGGCGGAAATAAAGAGTTCAAGCCTTCATTGAGTGCAGAATTTGACATGATGGATTTAGGTGAAGCAAAGAAGATTCTTATGATGGAGATTATTCGAGACAGGAAGGCCAGAAAGTTGTGGCCATCCCAAAAAAGGTATATTGAGAATATGTTATGGAAATTCAACATGAAGGTCAGAACACAGGTGGCTATTCTCCAAGGTGTGTCCGAAATCAGCCGAGGAGAAGAAAAAAATGTCTCGTGTACCATATGCAAGTGCGGTAGGATCGTTGATGTACGCTATGGTATGCACACATCCGGACATATCCTATGCGGTAAGTCTGGTTAGCCGGCACATGTCAAATCCAGGAAAGCTCCGTTGGGAAGCTGTAAAGTAGATATTTCGGTATCTAAAAGAAACTAAATATCTCGGTTTATTCTTTCACAAGTCAGAAGATAAATCAAGCCCGTTGTAAGGATATATAGATGCGGATTACATTGATAACTTGGACAAAAGAAGATCTCATACAGGCTATGTATATACAGTTGCAGAATCTCCAATCAGTTGGAATTCTACACTTCAGGATACCGTGGCGCTATCAACGATGAAAGCAGAATACATAGCGACAGTGGAAGAATCTAAGGATGCCTTGTGGTTAAAGGGCTTAGTTGGCGAATTCGGATTCGATAAGGGGTCAGTTCTTTTGTTTTGTAATAGTCAAAGTGTCATTCATTTGGCAAAGAATCAGGTATATCACGGTCAAACTAAGCACATCGACGTGCGGTATCACAAGATAAAAGAGTAAGACAAAAAGGAGATCGATTTGATCAAAATCGATACTAAGATGAATCCGGCGGACATGCTGACAAAGATTATTCCTACGAAGAATTTCAAGTCAATCTTGGTTTCTATCCAGGTACTAAAATGTGAGGAAGGACATTCTCGGTAGCAGGGTCACATCAGTTTTGCAGTTCTGCTTAAAAATTGTGACAGCACTATGTAGGGTGTTTTTCGTCACCCCATTGAGATGGGAATACGTGTCGCTTTTCAGGCGTACTACAGATTCCCCCTGCCTAAGATAGGCGGGGGTTTATTGATTGTAGGGATCCAAATCTCCGGCAACCGCAGACTAAGCTGCCGTTAATTACCCATCGCCTTTGAGGCGAAGGAACCTACGATTGACGGATCAAACTAGTTATGCGAACTTAATGTGCAGTGTGTGTGTGTTGTGCTTTGAGGGTTTTGGATATATCGGGGGCCTCGTAGAGTTTACGAGGGTCTCGCTACACGGATAGCGGGTTGGGGGTCAAGAGGGCTAGCAGCCCCCTTGCGGGGTGCGGGGCAGCGCCCCGTTAGAAAAATTTTCCTAACGGGGGATGTGTTTCTGGTGCGGAGTGCATGGAAAATGAGGGGTGAGGAGCGTCTTAAAGACTCGTGTATGGCACATGGGCGTTGGGCACCCGCGGGTCACGTGCCTGGCGCGTGGGCGCTTGGCGCCCGCGGATCACGTGCCTGGCGTGTGGGCGCTGGCCGCCGATGGGTCACTTGCGCAGCACGCGACCGCTGGTCGCCGGCGGGTCACTTGCGCAGCACACGACCGCTGGGCGCTAAGCGCCCGCAGGTCACGTGAGGCGCACGTGGGCGCTTAGCGCCCGCGAGTCATGTGCCCTGCACGCGACAGTTAAACGCCCGCGAGTCACGTACGCGGCACGCGACCGCCAGATGCCCGTGGGTCATGTGCACGGCACGCGACCGCTGGAAACACCAGCGGAAAAGGAGGCTTAGCCCCTGGGTTAAGAGTTGAACTCTTAATGGGCTTTAAAGTTGAACACCTAACAGAGATTATGTATAGATTTGGAGTTAACTCCTAAAAAGGGGTTTAATTTATGGAGTTAAACTCTAACAGATCTTTAATGGAGTTAAACTCCTAGAAATCTTTGGATTTTCTTTTGAGCCTCGTATCCTCCCGGAATGGGATTTTTAGAGATAGGAATCCTTCTTCTTCCTCTCTGTTGGCTGGATCTTGGGGGGAAAAAGGGAAGGTGAGACTTAAAATCTCCCCTTTTAAGCATTTGATGGCAGATCCGAGCTCCCCTTCAAGAATTTACGGTGAAAAGTTATTTATTTTTGGTGAAGAAAGAGTTAAACTCTTGATTTAATTCAAAGTAAAAGAAGAAGGTTTAGAATCTTGAGGAAGGGGGAAGAGGCACAAACCCTAGAATTTTAGAATAGAAAAGTTCTTCTTTATTTCATCATCATATTTCCTTATATAGACTTACAAATTTACACACAGCCTCTTGGGGTTTACAAAATGGCATTTTGTCCATCCCATACTTCATGTGCTTATTTCTTTTGCACATGAGCCATGGGCTTTACAAAAATTTGACTTCATGCCCATTTTTTTCTTACATTCATTCATAAAAATTACATCAAAATTATTTATTAAATGATTTTTATTTCGGCATGGGAGAGACCGGCTTTGGGGCTCGACTTGGGCATGGGCCCACTTGGCCTGGGCTTGGACCCACTTACTTGGAGTTGACTTTGACTTTGATTAGGTCAACCGGGGTGTAATTTTTTGACCCCAACAAAGTGCCCCCCATCAATAAATGCACGCCACGTATATGAGTTGTGTGCATGAAATTGATGGATCTTGGAGTTGGACTTCAAGGTGGAACATCATTCCGAGGGCGGAGCATCATTCCGGGAGCATAATTCTGGGGATCGGAGCATGATTCTGCGGAGCATAATTCCGAAGACTAGCAGACATTCTGACCGAAGCATAATTTCGATGCAGAGGTTGATTCCCAGGCGAAGCATAATTCCGACAGGGAAGGCAGATACTCCGAGGCGAAGCATGATTTCTATACGGGGTACATTCTGAGACGAAGCATGATTCCGACGCAGAGCTTATCGTTCGACTTGTTTCCGAGGAGGAGCTTAATTCTGACGGGGAAGTTGTTGGTTGACTTGATTCCAAGGCGGAGCATAATTCCGACAGGGAGGTCGCTTATTGACTTGATTCCGAGTAAGAGCATAATTCCAATGAGGAGGTCATTGATTGACTTGATTCCAAGGCGGAGCATAATTCCGACAGGGAGGTCGCTTATTGACTTGATTCCGAATCGAAGCACAATTCCAAAGAGGAGGTCATTGCTGCCCTTTTTGCGACTTGGACGGTCGGTACTGCCCTTTCTGCGACTTGGACGGTCAGTTCTGCCAGTTTAGCGACGTGGACGGTCGGTGCTGCCCTTTTAACGACATGGACGGTCGATTCTGCCCTTTTAGCGATTTAGACGGTCGTTGCTCCCTTTTTGCGACTTGGACGGTCGGTGCTTCCAGTTTAGCGACGTGGACAGTTGGTGCTGCCCTTTTAGCGACCTGAATGGTAGGTGCTACCCTTTTAGTGACTTGGACGATCGGTGTTGCCTTTTTAATGATTTGGACGGTCGGTGCTGCCCATTTTGCGACTTAGACGGTCTGTGCTGCCCTTTTAGTGACTTGGACGGTCAGTGCTGCCCTTTTAGTGACTTGGACGGTCGGTTCTGCCAGTTTAGCGATGTGGACGGTCGGTGATGCCCTTTTAGCGACTTGGACGGTCGGTTCTGCCAGTTTAGCGACGTGGACGGTCGGTGTTGCCCTTTTAGCGACTTGGACGGTCGGTGCTGCCCTTTTAGCGACGTGGACGGTCGGTGTTGCTCTTTTAGTGACATGGACGGTCGGTGCTTTGATTTGACTTGCTCCGCTTTCTGCGGTGTCAGGATTTGATTTGACTTGCTCCGCTTTCCGCGGTGTCGGGATTCGATTTGTTTCCGAGGTGGAGCTTGATTCCACTAGGGAGATCGTTAGTTGTCCTGCTGATTTGATGTGATCTGGGTTGATATCAGCATCGCTAAACTGGAATATGGTACCAGGAGCGAATCATCATTTTCCATGAGAGGATTTGGGGATTTTAGTTTTGGTTTGGCATCAACACTGCTACACTGGAATATGGTACCATGAGTGAATCATCATTTGCCATGAGGGGATTTTCCTCGTTCCCAGTTTAACGACTTAGGGGTCATCTGTTCCCAGTTTAACGACTTAGAGGTCATCTGTTCCCAGTTTAAAAACTTAAAGGTCTATAGGATCGGAAGTATGGAATTTTGGGGTAGGGGTCGGCATCAACGTCGCTAACACTGGAACACAAGTGCCAGGAGCAATTCATCATTTGCCTTTTCCTGTTGGGGAGCGATGGCTTTGGAGACAGGTTTAGGTCCCTATCACCTAAGGCTTTTCAATTTTATAAACCGTAAAGGTCCCATAAAAGCATTTTCTCCCTACGAGTCGAAAGGATCCCGTAGGTGTATTTTTTCCTTAGGAGTTGTGAGGACCCCCAAGTGTGTTTTTCCTTTGTGGGTCGTAAGGATCCCACGAAGGTGTTTTCTTACGAGTCAAGAGGATCTCCTAAGTTTTTTTCTCCTCATATATCGTGAGAACACATGAGTGGGTCTTTCTAAATGGAGCATAATTCCAAAGGCGGAGACCGGCCGCTGGACTGGTGATTGCGGTGGGGTATAGGTATGATGAGAATTATTTGAGCCCGTGGATTGTATACGGTAGTCAGTTCGGGGACCAACCGTAAGGCTGGGAGAATTTTGGGAAATTGGATTTTGGTTGGCGTCTGCATCGCTACACTGGAATATGATACCAGGAGCGACTCATCATTCGCCGTTGGGACATCCAGGGATTTGAAATTTTGGTTGGCGTCTGTATCGCTACACTGGAATATGGTACCAGGAGCGACTCATCATTCGCTATTTGGGAACTTAGAATTTGGTTGGCGTCTGCATCGCTGCACTGGAATATGGTACCAGGAGCGACTCATCATTCGCCATTTGGAGTTTTTTTTTTGCGTGAATGCTCTATCATTTCAGCTTTTCTCATCGCGAAGGTCGCGATTGCCCTATCATTTCGGCTATTTATTCGCAGTCGCCCCGTCATTTCGGCTTTATTTTTCAATTTTATTTTACTCGCTGATTTTTATTGTGAGTTGCCCCATCATTTCAGATTGCTTTTTTTTACACATTTTTTTACACTCCTAGTTTAACGACTTAGGGATCGTTTGTTCCCAGTTTAATGACGTGGTGGTCAACTGTTCCCAGTTTAATGATATGGTGGTCAGTTGTTACCAATTTAACGACATGGTGGTCCTCTCCTTTCATAGGAAGGCAGATGTTTGAGAGAATCAGGTTTCCGAAGGACTTCGGTCTCCGTTTGTATGAAATTGGCAGTCGCAGCTTGACTGTTTGTTAACACGCCTGTAGACAGTTCTATCTCTCCTGCCTTGTATTGCTTTTCAACCCAATCTTTGAAGACGAAGCAGTCCTCAATAGCATAACTTATCACTCTGTGATAGGGGCAATATTTAGGGTCGTCGGTCATATTCACTTCTTGCGGTCTCTTTGATTCTGGCAATTGTAGACCGTTTCTCAGGGCATCCTTGAATATCTTATGGACTTTGTCCCTTCTGAAGGAATAAACCTTATCCAGCTTCTCTTACAGTGGAGATTCTCCTCCCTCCCCGAACACTGGCTTTCGAGGCTGGTTGGCATTAGGCCCGCTCATCTCTCTCTTATTTCGGTTAGCCGAAATGTTAAAAGATTCAGTATCGTCGGAACTTCCGTCTTTGCGATTATCGTCCTTTCGGTTTCTCCAGGACCTATTATTATTTTGGGAATCAGAGGAGGACTCATGTTTTGAGCGCTCCAACATCTAAAGTTTCCTAGTCAGCTCTTGAAATATTTTGAGACCCGCGGTGTATAGAAACGGGGCCATCCAATTGTTGAGATTTTCGACGAGAAGACTGACATATTGGTCCTGCTCTATCGGCGGTTCACATTTGACGGAGAGATTGCGCCAACGGGTTATAAAATCCGTGCTGCTTTCGTTGTTCTTTAGTTTGGTCCTTACGAGGTCGGCAATGGTGATCTTATCGCTGACACTCATGAACCTTTGTCGGAACAAAGATTCCATTTGAACGAAAGTAGTGACGGGGCCATCCGGTATGCTCGCATACCAGTCGAAAGCGACATCGGTCAGACTATTAACAAACTGGCAGAGGAGAAGCGCATCATTGCCCCCTGTATTTCCGCATGAGGCTTTAAAATGGGCGATGTGCTGATTCGCATTTCCCGTCCCATCAAATCTTCCGAATTTGGGGATGGCATGGCCGCTTGGAAATTCTACCAGATCATACTGAGCAGGATACGGTCTCCCGTTACTGCTAACATCTTTTTGCGCTTCGGTTTCGGCTACCGATATTTTAACTTTGTTAGCAACCAAATCTATGATTTGATCTTGAGTTAGCGGGATACTGTCATCGGTAGCCAAGACATTTCCCGAGATAGGATACGACTGACTTTCATGCGGTCCGCCCACCTTCGGATTTGAGGGGACAAGCATTGGCTGCCTCGGGACACCGTTTCTCGGTTCATGAGCAGAGCCCTGCACTTGATTGGGTGTATGAGAGGCAACTTGGGTCGTAAGCCGTAAGACGACGTTTGCCAAGTCGTCAATCTTTGAGTAGAGCTTGGCCATCTCCTTATCTTTATTTTTGAGCTATTTTCGGAGCACTTGGAGAAGTTGCTGCTATGCGTTCTTGGAACGGAAGATTGGCTCATCTTCGCTTTCCGAGCCCGACTCCTGATGAACCGAGGGATCTCTCTGCTTATCAACCTCACCAGAAGGGTTTTCATTACCTCCCAGAGGATGCTGGTCTTAGGAAGTGGCAGCCACATTCATACTAAATTGGATCTGAGATGTGGCGGCTCGTCCTTGCTCTTGCTGCGCGTGCCCACCATGTAGACAGTGTGGACTACATATCCAGTCATCTCTTTATCTTTAGCGGGGTAACCCTGTTCTTAGAACCTCATGAAGTTCAGCCTAGCATGAGACCTAGCCATTTTGTTGGCTCTATACCTGAGCCTTTTCCGTCTTAGCTTCTCGATTTTGAGGGCTTGACGGGCATCCGCCGTCTAAGAAGCCATCGTGAGTCGATTGACGGGGAGCTTAGAGAAGATACCCGATCGAGCAGTTGTCAAGGGCACCGCTGGAGCTTGCTCGAGACGCCTTATTGCTATATTTGTGTTGATGGCCTTGCCCCCGTTGCCCCCGGCTGGGGCCAAGGAAAGACGTTCAAACACCGACTTGCGTTTGGGTTGGGGCGCCTTCGAGACCACCATATTTGGCCTCCTGCCTTTCGAGGCCGGTCTGTTTGTTACTGGATCTTGAGAAGCTGGGATGGCGCTAGCTAGCATGAACAGAATAGAGCCAAATGGTAGAAGCGGCTCCTCCCACTGTCGCCCGAGACTGGCTGGGAGGACCGTCCTGGCATCCATCTTCATCGTGTAGGAGATGGGAACCGTGTTGAGAGCTGAGCTTGTCCTTGGAGACATTTCGCCGCGTCCGAAGATTGTAATTGGAAATTTTTAACCTGCACAAACAAGCATGATTTCAGTACAGGCAATCGATATGTATATTGATTGAGATCACATGAACGTTTAACCCGAGATATAGGAGGAGAGAAACGTCTCACCGGGCGTGCCAGAATCCGTAGGGTGTTTTTCGCCACCCCATTGAGATGAGAATACGCGTCGCTTGTCAGGCGTACTACAGATCCCCCATGCCTAAGGTAGGCGGGGGTTTATTGATTGTGGGGATCCAAATTTCCGGCAGCCGCGGACTAAGCTGCCGTTAATTACCCCTCGCCTTTGAGGCGAAGGAACCTCCGATTGACGGGTCAAACTAGTTATGCGAACTCAATGTGCAGTGTGCGTGTGTTGTGTTTTGAGGGTTTTCGATATATCGGGGGCCTCGCAGAGTTTACGGGGGTCCCGCTACACGGATAGTGGGCTGGGGTCAAGGGGGCTAGCAGCCTGCTTGCAGGGTGCGGGGCAGCGCCCCGTTAGAAAAATTTTCCTAGCGGGGGATGTGTTTCTGGTGCAGAGTGCATGGAAAATGAGGGGTAAGAAACGTCTTAAAGATGCGTGTATGGCACGTGGGCACTGGGCGTCCGCAGGTCACGTGCCCGACGCGTGGGCACTGTTCGCCAGCGGGTCACTTGTACAGCACGCAACCGGTGGTCGCCAGCGGGTCACGTGCGCAGCACGCGACCGGTGGTCGCCAGCGGGTCACGTGCGCAGCACGCGACCGCTGGGCGTTGGGCGCCCGCGAGTCACGTGCCCTGCACGCGACCGTTGGATGCCCGCAGGTCACGTGCGTGGCACGCGACCGCTAGACTCCCGTGGGTCACGTGCACGGCACGCGACTTCTGGAAACACCAGCGAAAAAAGGGACTTAGCCCCTGGGTTAGGAGTTAAACTCCTAAGGGGTTTTAGAGTTGAACTCCTAACAGGGATTATGTATAGATTTGGAGTTAAACTCCTAAAAAGGGGTTTGATTTATAGAGTTAAACTCCAACAGATCTTGAATGAAGTTAAACTCCTAGAAATTTTTGGATCTTCTTTTGAGCCTCGGATCCTCCCGGAATGGGATTTTTAGAGATGGGTATCCTTTTTCTTCCTCTATGTTGGCTGGATCTTGGGGGGAAAAGGGAAGGTGAGACTTAAAATCTCCCCTTTTAAGTATTTGATGGTAGATCCGAGCTCCCCTTCAAGGATTTTACGGAGAAAAGTTATTTATTTTTGGTGAAGAAAGAGTTAAACTCTTGATTTAATTCAAAGTAAAAGAAGAAGATTAGAACTTTGAGGAAGGGGAAAGAGGCAAAAACCCTAGAATTTTAGAATGGAAAAGTTCTTCTTTATTTCATCATCATGTTGCCTTATATAGGCTTCCAAATTTACACACAGCCCCTTGGGCTTTACAAAATGACATTTTGTCCATCCCATGCTTCATGTGCTTATTTCTTTTGCACATGAGCCATGGGCTTTACAAAAATTTGGTTTCATGCCCATTTTTTTCTTATATTCATTCATAAAAATTACATCAAAATTATTTATTACATGATTTTTATTTCAACATGGGAGAGACCGGCCTGGGGCTCGACTTGGGCATGGGCCCACTTGGCCTGGTCTTGAGCCCGCTTACTTGGGGTTGACTTTGACTTTGATTAGGTCAACCGGGGTGTAATTTTTTGACCCCAACACACCAGTTTCGCAGTTCTGTGGAAAAATTTTGTGATAATTCGCGATTTCAAGATTTGGAGCTGTGCCAGCATGGGAAACGGGGAGAACAGCTAAGGCAGGTCTAAAAGATACAAGACGAAGGCAACAAGTTTTCAAGATGGCTATAAGGATATACAAGCCAACGTGGAGATTGTTGTAAAGGATATCTTGTATATCGAGACTGTTCGTAAATCCAGAAAAGGGCTAGACGTCTGGAATAATGAGCTTCATACGTCTAGTAATAAAGTACAGATTTCCAGAGGCCCAGACGTCTGAGTATGAGCGTCAAATGTTTTGCCACGCTCTAGCCAGACGCGCTAAAGGGCACATACGTTTGAACCATCAAAGTCAGATATCTGGCAATGCTCTGCTCCCTAAGCAGAGGAAGCGCAGACATCTACCCCTAGAGTTCAAACTTCTGTCGTACATATAAGCGCAAATTTCAGTTCGAGATTTATCTCGAAAAATCAGTTTCTAGATGGCGGTTTCGTAATTTTTAGGATCTTATTGTAACTCAGATTTACATGGGTTATATATAGAATCTTAGGAATAAAATTTTAAAGTATTGTATTGATCATAGGCGAGAGACGGCTCTATAAGGGATCAAGACGATCATAAGGAGAGTTTTGAGAGAGAGAAGAAGATCTCGTTGGAGATCATAAAATAGCGGGTTATTGTAATTCTCTATAAGGACTTTTCTTTTATTGGATGTATATGCCCTAGAGGCCAGTATTGTATATGTATACATATGGATACTAGGGATATGTATGTACAGAACAATCTTGCTCAGTTTTATAGTATATTATTTGACTTGTCTTTATCGGGATATGTGTATTTATTGTTATTATATCAGGTTTGCACGTATTGATAAAGACTCGATACGGTAGTATACTATTGTGGTTTGTCTTTATCTTAACATGGCATATGTCATACTCATTATTACATATTGCGGTTACATGTTGATAAAGCCACTAGGATCTTGCTTGACTACCCGCGTTGTGATGGCGATCATACTTGTGGGAGTAGGGTAGTCCATAAGCACATCCTTAAATGGTCCCTAGTCGCGTGAGTATCAAGACTGGGCACTGATACTCCAGAGTAGACTGGTGTGTACGTTTCTACCCCGTCGGGGGGTGGTTGGTCCCGCAGCCATTGGTCTGATGCACCTAAAATCGTATACAGGTGCTCACTGGGTGTGAGTACACAGGACGGACTCACCGAGAACTTCCATATGGTACTATACCTATCGTCAGATGGAAGTTCTCAGGTGACATGTGTACAGGTTAGTCTTTGGACCTGAGATCGGCATTTGTCTCGTATGAGTTCCCACTGAATTTTGATCACTACCCTACCACGGCTCTACTGAGTCGTGCAAACAGGTTTTGGTTGGGTTCAGTCCCGAGCCACATGGAGGCAGTGAGCGAACGTCGGGGATTCGTCTCTCCCGGTATAGGGATTCGATATCGCACTGTGATTCGATTGGTCAGGACCATAAGATCTTGGCCAAGGCAGTTGGGATCTACTGATAGGCTGATCAGTAGTTTTCCGGATTGGTCCTGAGCCACATCGGCACGACTTATCAGATTGTTAGGGTCTGACGTTCACCATCCCCTAGAACCGGTATGCAATACTCTTTGACGAAGAGACCGGACTGTACGGATATTGTCATGGATAGGCTCAGTAGGAGTTCGGACGAGCTTGCTCGTCGGCCTTCCTTTTCGACAGGTATCTGGGCAGCCGTTACGTACAGCTAGTGCCGCTGACGTGCTTGTGGTTAAACCCACTGCCAGAATACTGTCGAGTCTTTAGAGTCCTACACAGAGGGTTTCCCTGATCCAGGCAAAACGATGTAGTAGCCGTATTGGATACGTGCAGGGTTCGATCGATTGATGTACTTGGTACTCGGATTTTCGATCGGACAGTTTGTAATACTAGCCGGCTCGGGTTTGAGCCGGATTATTAAATCAGGTATTGATTTAATAATTTACGTATATGTATTTCGATATATATATTATAGTATTACGTTCTTCGTGTTATTCTATCTCTTTTGGGCGTTCGGATTTTTATCTGATTGCCGGTATATTTGTACAGTAGTTGGAAATCCGTATTTATTACAGTTTTCCTTCTAGAAGGTGGCCACCTCATTTTGTATTTTCCATTTATTTCATAAATGGAAATGAGGTGTAAAGTAAGAGTATGGGAGGAAAAGAGGTGACCATGCTTCAATAGTAGTCAAATGAATTTATAATTCATTTTGGGTTTACTATTGAAACATGGTTGCTAATTGTTTAATGAAAGAATTGATATACAAAACCATTATGTATATTTTCTCTTTCATGGTTGATTCATTATTTTCCTTGAGCTCTCTTTTGCTCTCATCTCCTCCCTCCTCTTGCTTTGATCCACCTTCATCTTCTTCCTCTTCACTAACATTCTCATGAGTTGAGAAAAAAGTGAAGAGGTTAGAAAAGAGATAGAAAATACTTAGACATCCTCACTACATTTTAGACTACTTGGTTTAGCAAACCAAGTTTTCTAGTTGCTCCTTTTGTTACATAGTTAGGAGCTAGAGCCATGAATCATACTCTCCGGGTGGATCATCAAGGACCAAGGAAGACCGGAGAACAAGCTCGATCCCGGAGAACCGACGGAGCAAGGAAAGAAGATTAAGCAAGTTCAAGGTGGCTAGTAGGAGCTAAGGATGAAAAACGAAGACCGAAGGACTTGGTTCGTTCGGTAAGAATTCCTAATCATAATAGATAGCTCTCCTAGTAAGCTGGTTAGTTTTATGGAAAGATCCGGTCAAGTTTTATTCTAGTGCCAAGTTTTTGTTCGCAAGAAAATTTTTGTTCCGCATTTGGCCACGGAAGTTGGCCGGGGCACTAGGGTAACCCTTCATCTTTTTCCCGAAAGTTCTAATAAAAAGTTCTTCCCTTTCCCTCCAAATATTTTGTGTTATTTGATTTATGTTTGTTCTAATTTTGTTATTCGTTTTAAAGAGATCTTAGTTTAAATCCATAAAGGTCGGTTATCGTTCATCCGTTGCATACGCTCCCAACATCCAATCAAATAAGATTCAGCTATTGATTCTTATTGCTCATAACATAGGGGGCGTTCGAGGGAGCGGCGCCCGTCGATGCGGCGGGTGTTAAGCGGCGGGCACCACTCAACGCCCGACTGCTCCCCGTTCGAGAGAGCGGCAAGGCAGTTCCCAGTGCTTGATTCGAGCAGTGGGAACGAAAGGGTGGGCCCCCCTTTTTTATTTTTTTAAAAAATGATTGTTTGCATCAAATTTCAGTCATTTTTTATGGTAATTTACATTTAAAATCATGGGTACCAAACTATCGTTTAGGTTATCCAAAAACCCCATGGTTACAAAACCATGGTTTCATACCGTTCTTCCGAACACTTCTCAAAATATGATTTGGTTACAAAACTATGGCTTCACAGCCATGACTTTGAACCACTCACCCGAACGGAGCCATAGACGATGATCTTGGTTGTGCCCACCAAAACCTATAAAGAGAGGAAAAGCTAGTTATAAAAGTTCGGTTCGGGCTTGCGGCCCTCCCTCCCCCACGCGTCGCTGCTCCTCTCGAACGGGAGAGTGGCGACGTTTCCCACCGCTCTTTAGGAGTGGTGGAGAAGGGGAGCTGGGGGGCCTCATTTAAGTTTTGTTTTTTTTAAAAATAATTTAAAATTTATGGCCAGGTCCATCTATTTAAATTTTGTTTTTTCAATGCAATTTTATATCACACACATTATTTTGGTAATTTATAATTAAAATCGTGGTTATAAAACCATGGTTCAGTTTATCCAAATACTGCATGGTTACAAAACCATGATTTCACACCACTGCTCCGAATTAGCGAATACATGGGTGTATATGCACAGCAGTTCAACTATTATTTTTTTCCCCCGAAGCATGAGCATGACCCTCAATTAGCAAAAACCTTAGGAGCTGTTTGGTTGCAGGATTATGGAATTTGGATTCCAAAAATAGTACGGTTGAAATTTCTAGATTTGGTAATTTGTTGTTTGGTTGGTTTTGGATTCCTAGTATTGGATTTGTAGATCCTTGTAATCTTTGTTTGGTTGGTGGAAAAAAATGGGATTTGGATTTGAGGATTTTAGAGAGAGAGATAGAGAGAGAGAATTGTTAAATAAATAAAGTGTATGGGCCCCATCTAAAAGTACAATGAATAGTGCCAAATCCTTGAGAATTCTTGAAAATTTTTAGGATTCATGAATTCTCCTTTTGTAGTGGGCCCCCCATACAAAACAAAGGAATCCTAAAAATCCTAATCTTGCAACCAAACACAAAATTGTGGAATCCTAGAATTCCACAATCCAAAATCCAAATCCAAATCCAAACCCATAATCCTGCAACCAAACAGGCCTTTAAGAATCACCGAGGAAAGAAAAGCAAATAGTACTAGAAGATGAAGTAGCCAGCGCATGCTATATTAATGCATGCTTCCTTCACACTCAAACTGAAAACCCTAGATAGCTAGCGTACCAATCCCTTCGATCACCATCATCATGCTAACAAGTTAACACGCATAATAATTCGAACAAGACAAGAACACAACGGATATACATGTCATAATGAAGTTTAGGCCTTCTAATCTTGAACTAATTAACCAAGAGGAGCATTTAAATTGTGAAAGCCCAGTTCGTTTGGTTGCAAGATTATGAAATTTGGATTAAGGTTGAAAATTTCTGAATTTGGTAATTTGCTATTTTGTTGGTATTGAATTTCTGGTATTGAATTTATAGATACTTGTAATCCTTATTTGGTTGGTGCGAAGAAAGTTGGATTTGAATTTTAGGATTTTAGAAAGAGATAGAAACAAAGAGAATTATTAAATAAATAAAGTCCTCCGGACCCATCTAAAAGTACAATGAATAATATCAAATCCTTGCAAATTCTCCAATTTTTTGAGGATTCAAGGATCCTTTTTTTGTGATGCCCCCCCCCCATAAAAATCAAAAGAATCCTGTAAATTCAAATTCTACAATCAAACACAAAATTGTGGAATCTTTTCACATTTTTTGTTTCGACAATCCAATTCTTTCACCAAACATATCCTTACCCTCTTGCTTTTCTGTTTTTCTCTCATTCACTCAAGGCATCACACAAGAGGCATCACACAAGGAAATAAGAACAACAATATGTGGAAATGAGACAAATGAGACAGAACAGGAGACACTGATTTACTTATATTCACTTAAGTCGAAATCCACACCAAAATGAGTCCAAACCAACATGACATGACTTGAGTGGAATTACCCGATTTGCTTACCCTGACTAACTCTTCCGTGTTTGTTTAAGATAGTTAAATATCATATTTTGGATTTGGACAAAACATTGCTGGTCTCCTGAGACACAAGCACCCCAAAAGTGAAAAATGGAAAACACCAAAATATATAAATTGAAATGGAAGCAAGCAAGTTCTAGATCTCCAGCCGTTGCATGCTGTGTTGCGCAAGAGACATTTTTCATTATTCAATCCATAGGCTCCATCCATTCTGGGACCAACCATGTCATGAGTTCGATCGGGTCCAGCGAACATGGCAACCCGAACCAATTGGTTTCCAGCTACATGCATGTTATTGATGTCTATACACCAACTACATCTCAAATCCAAACTTCAATTTTTGGCCTTTTAGCACTGTTGGCATTTTATAAAAAAATATATATATATATATTGGATCCTAATGCAGTGTCATAATGCAAAGCTTTAATCAACAGCGAAACATACGGCACCATATGAGGCAAATTTTTTGATTGCATATATATAGTTCCAAATATGCAGTGGAGAAACTTATAAGATGTGTTGTTTTATTCATGTAGACACCTACCTGAATTTAATCATTGGATCTTAACGAGTCAACCATCTAATACCATTGACAGTTAAACTAACTCTAGTTAGTCGATTAGTTCCAATTAGCTAGCTATTGAAAACCTTTTTGGTTCGAGCTCAGATACAATTCAAAAGCGGCGCTGAGGCGAAACTTTACGCCATCAAGCATGATCCGTTGTTTAAAAAAAACGTAATTAGGTATTCGTTTCTAACTCCTTAAAGCGGCACACCAAAATATTTCAACTACCGCTAAGTTCGATCTATTGAACAAACGAGCACGAATGGGGATCCGGCTTAGGTAAAGTTTTAACTTTTCTAAGGTAATGAAATTATATTTTTATGGTTATTAAGGATATACAACTAATCACACGATGCACAAAAATATATATCAATCAACCTGCTCGCATCAGGTTCAAATTATATAGATGATATATGAAATATCCGGTTTAGTAGACCGACACACTACGATCTCACTCGGTCGATAACTTAATACGTTGAGAGTGGGAATTGTTGAAGTCAAGGATCAATATTATATCTTGAAATGAATGCCCTGCTTGGAGCCTTGACGTTCATAAAAGGTGTTTAGGATAAATAATTTTTCTTTAAAGCAGCATTTCTCGTTTTTTTTCAATTATAAATTATTTACACCATAAATTGTTTGGGTAAGATGGGTGTTATAACAAAATTTACAGTTAGTCGGCTCTTCTAAGCTGTTGAAACAAATTGAAATTTGTCCAAAGATAATGTGGATATATCCTAGTCCTAGAAGAGGATTTTGCTTCGTTGCATCAAAAAAATCAATTTATTATAAAGCCCACACAAATTTTTTTAATACGATTTCAATAATTTTTGTCCATGCATAGGATCCTAATTTTAATGCTTTACTAATAATAAAATATTTTTTATAACCAAATGAGCATGAAAATTTATATAAATATATTTCCAAGTCATCAAAATGGACAATGAGGATGATACGAAAGTGTTTTTTTTTTTTGAAATAATACGAATTAAAAAATTAATTATTAAAATAGGAGGGTTGGATTTAAAATTATCAAAATAGGACAGTTTCACCCCCCACCCCCCAACCCAGAATAGGGGGCGGGTTCCTAGAACCCGCCCCCTATACATTAGTATAGAGGGCGGGTTCCCCTATATAATTATATTAATTATATAATATTAATCGTATAATTATATAATTATAATTATAATTATATAATTATAAATATAATTTTAATTATATAATTATGATTATGATTATAATTATAATTATAATTATTTTTAAAAAAAATTAAAAATAAATAAACGTAAAAAATATTTGAATATAATTTTATTATATCAATGTGTTTTACAGAATGAATCCGTCAAAATTTACAATACAAAAAAATCCTATCCGATTTCTATCTCGACGGTCAAATTTATAATATCAAAATGAATCCGTTAAATTTACAATATAAAAAAATCATATCTGTTTGTAAAATGTAAATAATAGACGATGTTTAGTGGAAATCCATCAAATTTAGGGTTCATTTTGATATTAAAATTATTTGCATTTTGAAACAGATAGGATTTTTTTATATTGTAAATTTGACGGATTCATTTTGATATTATAAATTTGACTGTCGAGATAGAAATTGGATAGGATTTTTTTGTATTGTAAATTTTGACGGATTCATTCTGTAAAAAACATTGATATAATAAAATTTTATTATTTTATTCAAATATTTTTTAGTTTATTTATTTTAAAAAAAAATTTAAAATAACTATAATTATAATTATAATTATAATCATAATCATAATCATAATCTTAATTATATAATTATGATTATATTTATAATTATATAATTATAATTATAATTAAATAATTATATAATTATATAGGGACGGGTTCTGGGAACCCGCCCCCTATACATTAGTATAGAGTATAGAGGGAACCCGCCCTCTATACTAATGTATAGGGGGCGGGTTCTTGGAACCCGCCCCCCATTCTGGGCTGGGGGTGGGATGGGGCGTGGGGGGCGAAACCGTCCTATTTTGATAATTTTAAATCTAACCCTTCTATTTTAATAATTGATTTTTAAATTAGTAATATTTCAGAAAAAAACACCTAGGAAAGTAAAGGAACAGGCGTGCATTGATTTTCAATTGCAAAGATGCACATTCCTCAAAATTTATTAATAAGTATATTTGCAGCAGATGAAGCAAAAAACTTGAAAAATTACAATGACAGCGACCGGTCACTCAGCGGGAGTTCCGAAAAATATCAACAGCATCATAAGGATTCAAGCGAGAAGAACAGCGACACCCATCTTTCTTTTTCGTCCTTTTCCTCGTATCTCCCACCATCAATCTCTTTTCTCTTTTTTACATTTCTTTTTTTTGTTCACCACCCCCAGAAACTAATAATTTGAATTTCGAATCCGCTCCCAGAGAAACGCCTTCAAGTCCGGAAGCTGCCCTTCTGCTGTCCTTTTCTGCACTTATTATATTATTTTATCCTTTCTTTTTTGGCGGGAAATGCGTTGAATCGCAATTGATAGCGGAGTTGGCGTCCGCAACCGGCACACGCCGTCTGACGCCGGAAAGCGACGTGGGAACCATCATCACCTGTCCCTCGAATAGAGACAAATGTAATTTAACGGCCGTTAGAAGTAACGGCTGCATACGGCCGTTTCTTATTGGGGCCAGGACGCGGTGGCCCTGTAAGAATCTTGGGAGGCGACACGTCAGCGGAGGAGATTCAGATTCCAACGGAACAGAGTCCTGTGGGCCCGAGATCGACTTCAGCGGCAAGCAAGTGGTGAGCTGGGTCACCATCGACTTACCGTCACAGCTGTAGATGTACGACTGCAATTGGAAATTTTAGCTTCTGTGGGAGGTGACCGGATCTTGGTAACAAAGGGGAAAGGAAATGGGGAATCCAAGGAGAGGGAAGGGGTGGTTTTTTGGTAATTAATTAGCCTTGGTTAATCATTGATGGATTGCTTGTCCCTTTTTGGCAAAATTACCAATATTAAGCATTTTATAAGCGGTTTTGAATCTGGAAATTTCACCAAAACCGTCGTCATGTACTATAATATAGGTTCCCAAAACCAACCGGAAGGTATTTTATGTATAAAAAAAAACCAAGCATTTTTCTGATATGTGTGACCCACCGCTTAAGCTCCCGTTGCCATCAATTTCTTCATGAAATGATCAAAATGTCCTGCTATATAACAAACTCTAAACGGGGATGAAATGGCATTTTCGGAGAATAAAAGTAAATTTTTAATTTAAAAAATCTGAATTTTAGCGGCAAAGGGGCAAAGCGGGGTTATTGGCAGCGGATAAAAGTCCGGGGGCTTTGTGGAAAATAAAATCTCCAGGAAAGTTAGAGGAACATATGCTATGGTACAACGTGGTTTTGGTGAAATTTCCCTTTGAATTTACATAGGGTATGTTTGGTTATGCGAAAGTCCGGAAGAATATGAAGTAATTATGAAATAGCTTTAAAAAAATTATCATGGAAGTGGACTTAAATATTACTTCTGATATTTGTTTGTATGTTTTTACGAAAGAAGTAACAAATGAAGCAAATTTCTAAATTTCTTTTAAACCAAAACAAACACAAAAAGTGTTTTTTTTAATAGTAATGTATGTTTACGTATTTTGTGCAGGGCCCATAGCCGGTGGGCAATCGGAGTTCGTGGGGAGACACCCGGGGTCGTGTCTCCCATTTAGTGTTTCGAAGAGAGACACGCGGAGTCGGTGGGCTTCGTTGTGGTCAAAAATATATATATATATATATTTACTTTTTTGAAGTAATAAAGAGAATGATTAAATAATTAGTTCTTTTTCTTGCTTCTTGTGCTCCACGGATACTTTCCATGCAAAATGACCGAAAGAAAATTTTGAAAGTAAACATGCCACGTATGATCCATCTCATTGCAATGAAGCAACTTTCAAGCACTACTTTCGACAAAAAAAAACGGCTGAAATACCGGAAGCAGGCTTACTTCTAGTATTTCCATGCTGCTTCCGTGCAGACAAACATGCCCGTAGTAGCAATGGTCTCTCGTTTTGAAAAAAAAGCCGTATCAGCTGAGCGTTGCCACATTGGTCTGTTAAAAATAATCCATATTAGCAAAGCATCGGAGATCGGCTTGTTAAAAGCTCGAATCGGACTTATTTGACAACCAAACGGGCCGAGTTTGAAAAAAAATCTAAACTCGGTAAAATAAACAAATAAACATAAACATGGCAGACTCGAGATGGGCTCATTTTCGAGCTCGACTTGTTTAAGGCTCGTGTAAAGTTGAATAATTTGCATTTTATTTGGTATACGAATGAATATATTATTGCTCATACTTAAATTTAGATTATAATTATTAGGTTGTTGATATAAACCGGGATTTACATCAATATAAATATTAGGGTAGTTAAAAGAGCCAAATGAGTCAAATGAGTCGAGTTTTAGATTGTTCAGCTTGGTTCGGTTATTTAAACGAGCTTAAAAACTTGTTAAAGCTCGGGTCATTTGTTTATTAAACATGCCCGAGCCGAGTCTTTTTTGAGCTCAAGCGAGGCTCGTTCTTTATTGAGCCTGTATAAAAAATCTAAAAAAAGCTACAGGTAATTACATCAATATATAAAAACATCATATCAATATTCAATGTTGTATAAAGTAGACGATAAGAAATACAGTTATTATAATTAAATAAACGGGTTTGGACTTTGTGAAAACAAATTTAAAGCTATTGATTATTCAAATTCTTCAATATCTTTAGCATTACAATTTTTGATTCGATATTTACACATTCTCCTTTATAGTCCAAAGCCAAAAAAAAGAGCATATGCCTTACAAATTCCCACACTCAACAAATCTATACACGAATCCAAATATCTTTTGTTGTTTTGTATAAATCATAAAATTCTTAATTCTCATATCACCACTAATGGGCATCCATTTAATTTAAATTTAGAATAACTATCGATATGTTTAGAAATTTAGATGCAGCATGAAGATAAATTTTTTTGCACGCGTCTAGTTCGGATGAGCAGTATGAAACTATTGTTTTATAAACAAACCATGTTTTATGGTGCGTTCAGAAGAGTGGTATGAAACAATAGTTTTGTAATCATGAAGTGTTTGAATAGGCTAAACCATAGTTTTATAACTATAATTTTAAATACAAATTACCAAATAGGACATGTATTTATTATAACGTATTACCAATATTTTTATTTACTTTAAACACTAATAAATAATATAATAATGCCATAAGTATTAATAAATTAATGTGTAAATATATTTTTAATATATATATATATATTAAGAAAAATAATGCCATAAATATTAATAAATTAACGTGTAAATATATTTTTAATATATATATATAGAAAAATAATGCCATAAATATTAATAAATTAACTTGTGAATATATTTTTAATATATATATATATATATATATATTAAAAAAACAAAATCTAAACAGATGGACCCCATCATTTTTTTTTAAAAATCTAAAAGAAAAAATCTTAATGGAGGGCCATCCGCCACCTTCTTCCTCCGGAGCAGTGGAAACCGTCGTTCGGAAGAGTGGCGTATGCCACCGTCCTGAACGAGTCCTATGTTGTTCAAAATGTACACACATACACATGCACTGCAGATGCAAAACAGTAGACACTGAAATTTCGGTAAGAAGATTGGAAATTATCCAAAGGTTAAAAGAGGTGGCTTTTGGGGTGGGGAGCGGGGGACATTCAAACCAACATGCAGGCCTGTCCCATCTGATATGGAAGCATGGAGATCTTTTTCCCTCCTGATTCTTTCTCCATTTTTAAAAGCAACCGCTCTTCACCTTCCTCTAATCATCAATCGATCAATTGATTATTTTCATATTAAAAGTAATTAAATTAATGGAAGCGGAGTTGGAGAAATAAACTGCCGGTGTATAAGAATCTAGAAAAAAATATTAGAGAAGGCCAGCGACAAACGTTTGTTGTTGGGCGGTAACGTTTCCTCTACCAAGAAATGTGGAATTTTTTTTTTTTATCGTTTTGGTCACTTTGGTGAACCACTGCTGTTTTTCCCAACAATCCCACAATTTATTAGTTTCCATCTGGAATGTAATCGAATACAAATCGGATATAATTGTTATCTTATCCATAACCGCTCATCATAAATGGATCTAAATACATATGCAAATAGTTATTGGAATCGGATTATTCTTACGTTTACATACTAGTTTTCACAGTGCCTCCAAAGAAAAAAAAATATAGAGGTCAAATTATACAGAAAACACGGCGCCTGCAGGGGCACTGTAGGTCCATAACCGCAGGCTCCATAAGACCCAGATGCATTTTTACATATAGCCTTAGGGTCCTACAGGATCAGCGGTCTGGACGCTGCAATTATAAGCCTGCATTGTCCATGTATTCCCCTTACAACCAAGGGTATATTAGCAAATTGTATTGTCATGTTGTTACATATATTGCCATGTTGATAGCCACCATTGAAGAAATGCCTTGTATATATGTTGGTAACAATAAATCCGCTTCCATAATTGTTTCATATAGAAATAGAGTCAGAAAACACACATGCAAAACTATTTTTCCGCTTTCACGAGTCGTGAATTTGGACAAACATGCATATTTCATTTTATATTAAATTGAAAAGGCAAGCATTTTTTTTGAACCGGCATACAATAACACCCCATGCGCCCAGCATATACAAACACATAGCACATACATGTCCAAAAGATTTTGCTCGAAAACGTTAAATTATTGCTGCTTCTTAGCAAACCTCTCATTCTCCGCAGCAAGGGAAAAAATAACGTCACAACCGAGCTATTACTTATTGGTTAAAAAAAAAAGAACAAGTATATTAGTTTTGGTAGAAACACATGGCAAGCATGCGGAGGAGGACGAATGTACAAACCACCAACAAAAGGGTGAGTCATAAGACGGTTCAACTTGGACCAAGGTTTACCCCCCCCCCCCCCCCATTATTTGTTGGAAAAAGAGTGCTCTGCTAAAAATAATAGCATGGATGCTCTGCTGCAATTCTGACCACAAACCAGCAGCAAACGCCCCATGTTTCACACAAATCTGGACCATTGGTTTCTATGTTAGATAGATCTGGACCTGATGGGGACCGGGATCTTCTTCAAATGTTGCCTTCTGTTGATCTGCTGATGGCGGCGATGGGTGGCTGAGATTTGATTTGGAAGCTGTCACTCCGGAAGCGTGTGAATCTCAATGGGCTGAGGTTGTGGTTGCCGAGTTACCTGCAAGGAAGTCCCGGGATGGTTGCACCACAGAGGACCCTCTGACGATAAAGTTAAACTAGAGATCCGAGCAAAGTAACGGCTTAGTGGAGTAAAAATGGCTTACCTCGATCGTCTGGGAGAGGGGTTTATATAGCGGTGGCAGCATGCGAAGCAGGCGCGAGAATCACGCCGGCCGTTACGCTCCCGACGCCACGCCCGCGTGATTAGTGGGACCTCCCATTAATGGCGAGACAGGCTCGTTAATGGGGGATCGTGGTGGCGTGGAACGTGGGATGTGGCCGGCGGAGATCACGCGCATGGCGAGATTCGTGGGATGGCGGTTACGCCTGCAAACGGTGATGTTGGTCGGTCAATGAGACCGAGGAAGATGACCTCGGCGGGAGAGCTCACGGAGGAGCGGGAGAGCTGAGGTATCTTGGTTTCGCTCGAGCCCGGAGGCGAGCTGGGAGGACCGAGGAGGCTCGGGCCTGTGATAGTTCGGAGGCGAGCTGTGGGGCCGAGGAGGCCAATTGTGCTGGGGGCTCGAAGGTGAGCCAGCGTTTGCTGGTAAGTCGGGCGCAGGAGTGGTTTGGTCGGCCACTGTAGGTCCTTTCTTGAGAGCCCTGGGATGCGTCATCTGCCACGTGTCCAGATCTGGGAGACCACCGATATCAAGCATCATCATTAGCCCCCCACTCTTGTCCCGGCCAGCTGATGGGTCCGGTCGAGAGTGGTTTGCCGGCTCACCCGAGGTGAGCTCCTTTCCGAAGATATCGTCGGAAGCGTCTCTGGGCAATTGGTTGTCTTTTCTGGATGAGATCAGCGAATCAGGGCGAGATCTTTTGCATTAAAGAGGGTGCGCCGGATCGTGTGCTCTTTACTGAAGCGAAAGGCCACGTGTCGGGTGCCGGTTGGCTGATGTGACGTGCCGCAGGCTTCTGGCATCCGATGGGACGCGGCCAATGCGCTTGCGACAAGTGGAGCGATCGTGGCCGTTGAGCGCAGCGAACCGTTTTGGCGGGAGTCGACCGTCGCCGAGGACGCGGGCTGTACAAATCGAAGGGAGGCATGTTCAAGGATCTCTCTCTCTTCACATTTTCCTGATTCTGAGTCTTGCTAGCTCGGCGCTCTCCCCTTTAGGTCGGATCTTGGCGTTTTCCCTTCTCAAGGATTTCTTCCCATCAGGTTAGATGTTTTGTTTTGAGGAGTTTGTAGATGTCGTAGGGGTAGATACTAGGGATTCTTCCCCAGAGTTGGAGCCCCTTCGGGAAGTTAGGGTCGGATCCTCCTCCCGGGGCCGCGCGTCTGGAGGGGTTCCTGGAGCGGTGGCGGCGGGCGCTCCAGGTGCGTTGTCCTCAGTAAGATACGAGGACGAGCTTGTCACCGCCCGGACCCATTTCCATATTCCCTCCGGCTACACGCTGCGATTGGCCGAGGAAGGAGAAAGGGCAGATCAGGTGAGGGGTAAAGAGATCGCCTTGTAGCTGGAAGCCCTTTGGGCCGGAATGCGCCTGCCTTTCTCTCCGGAGGTTGTAGCTGCGTTAAATTATTTTGGGTTAGCCCCGGGCCAGCTAGTGCCGAACTCTTAGAGAATTCTCCTTGGGTTCCTGGTCTGGCTGAAGTTGCAGGCGATCCCCTTTAATCTGTCCATTCTTGCTTCTTCCCTTGTTTACAAGAGTCACCCCGGAACTCGCGCGGGCGACCCGAGGTGGGTTTACCTCTCCTTTAGGAAGCAGCGGGGGAGTGTAGCAGGGTCAGGAGTTGTCGTCCTGCCTTCTTCCATCCACGATTGGAAGAAGAAGTTTTTCTTCGTCGGGCCGCCAGAGGGTGATGACTGGCCCGTGCCTGTCCAGTGGTCTAGGGATAGGCGCTGGCAGGGGAATCCGTCCAATGACCCCGACGCGGCGAGAGTGGCGGCGTGGGAGACTATTCCTCGGGCTGATGTGCTGCTTTCTGAGCGGGCCCTCAGTTGGGCCGGGCTCAGCCCCGTCCAGTTCGTCGGTAAGTTAGGAGCTGGTATTTGTTTTTACTTTGTTTGTGTCGCTGATTCCACTATATCTTGTCTTTTGCAGAAACCATGAACGCGGGCCTCCTCCGAGCAGCTATACACAAGCCGAAGAAGGGGTCGAAGGCTGGAGGGGCCAGCTCTTCGCGTCAGACGTCGGTCCCGGCTTCCCCAGCAGCCGCCCCGCCCCAGCGCTTGAGTGCGGACCGTGCCCTGGGACCCAGCCAGGTGCCGAGCAGAAAGAGGGCTCAGGGAGAGGAAGCCCGAGCTTCGGAGGTGGAGACGAGCCCTCCGCAGTCGTCTCTCAATAGGTTCCCCCGAACAGTTCCGCGGACCCCGACCTCTCCGATCTTGGTGGACGAGGGGAGCTCCGCTTCGAGGTGCCCTCGGGGCTTTTTGTCGCTGACAGTTTGCTGCATGACATGGAGAGGTCGGCCGGGGGCAGGGTCGCTGGGGGGACGCTGAAGGCTCAACTGGCATCCATCGCTCAAGAGGCCCTGCAGGTTAGCGCTCGTACATCGTCTCATTGTTTGCGAGATTTGGTGCCCCTTTTTCTTTCTGACACGCTTCCGATTTCTTCAGATCCTCCATCACGTCGCTATCGCCGCCCAGATGGAGGTGGAGGATATAGCCTTGGCGATGCGAGCCGCGGGTGAGCTCTCTTCGCTGGGAGAGAGCTCGAAGCGGGAGCTGGAGGCGGCGATGGCGAGGGTCGCTGACCTTGAGGGCGAGGTGGCTGTCGGGAGGCAGGAGGCGGCGGCCGTGAAGCAGGAGGCGGCGGCAGCGAAGCAGGAGGTGGTGGCCTCGAAGCAAGAGGTGGCCAGGTTCCGCGAGGTCGCTGAGGCCAAGCTTCAGGGCTCCGAGGCGCTCGTCGGCACCATGAATAAGTCAGTGGGCACCTTCCGAAAGGAGTTGGGCGCTGCGGTGGAGGCGGTGAAGAGAGCCGACCTTAGGGCGGCGCAGTCGGTGGAAAACTTCCAAAAGTCGGAGCAGTTCTACACCGTCCTAGCCTCAGCCGCCACCCTCATCTGGCACGAGGCTCTCGACGCCGTCAAGGCCCGGGTGCCGGAGTTTGCTGATGAAGAGCTCCGAGCAGAATATCCCCGCGGGGATGACGAGCAGGGGGATGCCTCCGGGAGCCCTACCGGGGAAGGGACTCTCGGTGAGGGCGACACCGAGGCTCCTGTGACGGACGCATCCCCAGTTGTGGTGGACGTCGAGCTCATCGGTATCGCGCCCGGCCCTGAGGCCTGAAGCCCCTTGTCTTCATACTTTTTTTCTTCTTTTTGTTGCCTCGGGTATTTTTGTAAGGCTGGGAGCCCATAATACCCTTGTAAAGACTCTTGGCTCTTTGAATAAAGATTTTTTGTTTTCGCAGCAGTGTTTGTGCTTGTACTTCCTTTTGTTGGTAGGCAATCGTATCCGCACAGTACTTTTTTTATGGTCGGCATGTTCCTCATCTAGCGATTACTCGTCGACTTGAATCTGATCACTTGCCGAGTGTGCGAGGACCGGCGGGAAGACGGTATCCCTATGGCCCCGAAGTCGATGTGGAGATCGCTAAGACGTGTTGGATATAGTGCCCTCAGAGTCAATTATTGGATCACAGGCACGTGATTGCAATGATTGAGGGAGGACCTATACCGGTAGGACAGTCTTACTCAAGATGATAGTATGCTATCTGGTTTATCTTTATCATCGTGTATTGCTTTAGGTGACCTTACATGTCACTATTACACATTGATAGGGCCCTTAAGATTCTTGCTTGACGGCCAACAGTATGATGGCTATCATATACGTGGGAGCTGGGGTCTATAAGCACATCCTTAAAAGGTCCCTAGTCGTGCGAGTTTTCGAGACAGGGCATCGATACTCCAGAGTAGACTAGTGTATACAGTCGAGACCCCGACGAGGGGCGGTGGCCGGTCTCACAGGCCGCTGGTGTCAGTTGGTTCACCTAAGATGTATACAGGTGCTCATTGGGTTATGAGTACACCGGACAGGACTCGACGGGAACATGCTAGTTGGTTTTATACCCGACGTCAGATAGCAGTTCCCTGGTGACATGTGTACAGGTTAGTTCATCGACCTGAGATCGTCATTTGTCTCGTGTGAGTTCCCACTGTACTTTGATTACTACCCTACCACGGCTCAAAGGAGTCGTGCAAACAGGTTTTAGTTGGGTACAGTCCCGCGCCACATGGAGGCAGTGAGCGGATCTACAGGGGTTCGTCTCTCCCGGTATTGGGGGTGAGGTCGCGCTGTGTCTAGGAGAGCCATTACACGAAGTCCTTGGCCAAGGCAGAAGATTTACCGGTAGGTATTCCAGTAATATCTCAGGGTGTTCTGGGCTACACTCCGACACGACTTGTACCGCTTTTGGGGGTCTGACTTTTACCAACCCCCTAGGCCCGCCATGTGATGCTCATAGACGAACGGATCGGACTGTACGGATATTGTCACTGACAGGCTCAGTAGGGTGTCAGGATGAGTTCGCTCATCGACTTTCCTTTTAATCAATACCTGGTAGCCCGTTACGTACGGCTAATACCTCTGACGTGCTAGTGGTTAAATCCACAGCCAATGTATTGACGAGTCTTTAGAGTCCTCCACAGACAGTTTCTCAAGTTTCGGGCGAAACGCTGTAGAGGCCGTATGGATATATGGTAGGGTTCGATCATATACGTGCGGTATTGCACGGATCATGATCGGACGGATAATACTGGCGGGCTTTGGTTTAAGCCGGATCCTAGTATTGTACAGTGTAGATTTTGTCTCATTGCATTTGCATTCGGTCAGAATACAAATGCGGGTATGTATATACAGTCGCGGGGTTATCCAGTAATTTGTTACCGGATCGCTTTTTGAAGTTGCCAGTTTGCATTCCGTTTCGGCCATTTTTCCTTTGTTCCTTCTTGGCTGAAATTCCTTTGTTGGGAGGGGCTTATTTGCAAATGTGTAAATTAGCAAAGTGGAGGGTGTTTTTTGTAAGTGGTTGCTTCATGATGGTTTTAGATTGAGGTTGACTCCATTCTCATCATGACTTGCTTTATGTGATGGGATATGGTTATGATTATTGGTGTGACATTATTTTTCATGATGATCACTCATTCCTTTTTCTTATATTATTCTACCTCCCTCCTCTTTGACATGGCTGGCCACATTTTTAGAGGGAGAGGGGATTTTTTTTTGTGAGAAATGGTTGATCTCATTTTGCTTGCAACTAAATTCTTTACCCCCTCTCCAAAGTTCATTTCTCCTCCACCATAAAATGGCAACTTCATAAACCTCCTCGAGACATAGCATTCTACACTCAGTCTACAGCAATCTTGGACACGTCGGCTTGCCAACTTCGTGTTCGAGTTGCCTCGGTTCAGAGGTGGGAGCCCGTAAAAGGACTCGGTGATGTAGTGCCCTTTCCGACGAGGAGATCGAGACCGGAGATTCCGCGAGGAGATCGAGATGGTGGCCGAAGACCGAAGGACACGGATCGCCCGGTATAGCCTCTATACCCTTTCTCTAGTTAGCTAGTAGTAGGTTAATGGTCCGATCCGGGTTTATAGTCCGTGGTAGCGCCGGTTTCTAGGTTTAGAAAAGTTTTGTTTCCGCATTTTGGCCTCGGACAGACGGCCGGGGCGCTACCGTAGACTTACATGGTATCAGAGCCACGCCATTTACCTAGTCTAGCTTGCTCTAGCGTGTTTAAAACTTCGATCGAACAAATATTCCAAAACCGCGATTTCAAGAGCATTAGTTTCTGTCGATTTTATTTGTGCTCGAATTTTTTTTTGAGTGTTGCAGAAATTCGTGCAGGTGATTTTAAGAGTTCTGTAAAAATCTGGTAGTGTGTTGCTACAGGAAGACCGCGAAACTGCGGCCAAACCCATGTTCCGGCCGCGGTTCCGCCGCAGTCAAGGGTCAACACAATGCCATTTTTCTACAGTGATCTTTATACTTGGGATTGGGGTCTTTGGTATATTCTGTTTGGGCCCAGATTTTTTTTGAGTGTTACAGTTGTGCTTGGGGCCCACTTCGGGAAATTTAGTCGATCGAAACTTTTAAACATGTTAGTTCACAGTATTTACATTATATCTACGACCGTGAATGTCACTTGATCGGTAAATCCTGTCTAACTGCTATAGCCCTTTTAGACGGATTTGCGAACGTGACATTCACGTTGATGTTCTGTGTTGTGCTGTAATGTTGCGGATTTGTCGTGGTGGATAGTCTGGATGCAGTGGTAGTACAGTTTGGTATTATTATGTACATTTGATATTGCGGGGTGAGCGTCCGACATGTGGACTGCCGTTACTGCATGTTTGTATATTATTCTTTTGGGACACGACCGGGCTGAGGTCGATGTACCCGTTGTATATTTTACTTTCTGTACTAGAATTATCCTGCGGAGGGGTGCACGGGTAGCCGGGTTCTAGAAGGCAACGGGCCCGCATCTCATGGCGTTGAGACGGAGGGGGCTTCACTCTAGAATTGGCGGGCTATTCGCCGCACTCGTAGGGGATACAGGTTGACCCAAGAAGGGGTGCTCAAGTTACCGGATTCCGTGAAGTGCTGGGTGGTCCATTCACGTTGTTGAAGGGGGCTGCCTCGCTTCAGGTTTTGGCGGGTAACTCGCCGCGCCCGTAGGGGTCTAGGATTTCATTGCACAGACTATCCACACGACCAAGAGAACGTCGGGTTTCAGTAGCGGCTCTATGAAACCCGGGGATCCCAAATATCTGTATTGTTCTGTGATACTTATTACATTTCTGTGATGTTGCATTTTATCACGCCTTGAGCGAATATTATATATTGATATATATACTAGTAGATGTTGTATATGTTTTGCATCCGCGCTAGTCCAGTCCCCGCTCTGTCGTTAGTTAAGTAACCTAACGGGTGATGACGGGACCCAGTGGCGAATGCGGATGGCATATACGTACATCATTATTTTCGTTCTTTATTGGTGTGATCAATTGATGTGACTGCATTGATTCAGATCAATGCAAGCTAAACAGACCTATTCTGATGTTATTGGAACATTTTTCAAAAAGCTGTTATTGTAAGGACGTTCTCTTTTGTTTTTCACAGTGGTATTCGGTTATGAATATCCAGCACCTCAGTCGACGAGGCAAGGCCCGAGATCCCTTCACCGGGAGTGACCCCTTGGACAGAAGTTTGCGTCAGGGTAATAACTTCACTATAGCCGATTGCCTTTTGCTTTTCATCGTGGTATTTAGCTGGAATATTCTGCACCTCATTCTACGGGGAAAGGGCCGAGATCCCTTCACCGGGGGTGACCTCTTTAGCAAAGGTTTTCGTCACTATATTTTTATAAAAAGCTATCCGGTTCCTTCAACGATATCAAGTTCATTACGTTAAAGGTTTTTCGCCAAAAACCATTCGTAGCCCTCCGTCATTTCAGACGGGTAGCACGTAGTATTCATGCTATGTTTGTTGACCTTCGTCAAGGCATAGTGAATGGTAGTTGCTTGTTACCTTTCTGCTGCATAGATAGATGCGTTGGTTTGGAACAGTCGTATAGCCTTGTTGACCTTCGTCAAGGGCTTGTACGGGTGGGTTCAAATTAACCTGGACAATGACGGGTAGAACTTGACATGTGACTTATGATTTGTTGACCTTCGTCAAGGTCATAAGAGCATGGGGCAAAAATCACATCGGGAGTTTCTAAAGAAACTGAAACTTGCCAGATATGCGCATACCTTCTGGAGTGTGATAACGTGAGTGGATTCCATCACGTTATCATGCGATGATAGTTGGATCTCGATTCCCATTGATGAGTTGGTTTACTCCTCGGGTGATCCCGACTAATTCTTCTTTCAGGTTTGGAGGAGAATTTGAGGTTACAGTGGGAGGTTTCCTGATTAGATGAAGTGATAACCATTCTGATTTAGGTTAGAGTGCACGCTGAGTGTTTCTTTTCTCTCTCTCTTTGGCAGCGACCATGAGCCGACCTTTGACTATGACTCAGTGACCAAGTTAACCGAACCTTCTTAAACACTGGCTTTTGGATTGTCAGAGTTGCATACCTCATTGCCACTCCTACTTTTACCCTTTTCTCCAGGACACCCCGTATTACTACGAATATCCACTTCCATTGGATAAAACCATCGTATGGTTATATACGAACTCGAAGGAACTTGTTCCAGATTCGAAGATGGTTTCCGGTTCTGGAGAAAACGAATAGGACTATTCAGTTGTCTTTTCCTTTTACCTTCTCTCAGGTTGTGAGTGCTCCTTGGATTAGGGGATAGTACACCCGTTACACTTATTGAATAGTCTTATTCCAAACCTTAGGCTGGTGCCGAACGGTAGGGAATGAAGAAACCCGATTAGCCTAAGTGTGGTGTACATAAGGTATTAAGCATAGACAAATAAAGGGATTAGAAAGAGGGCAAAGTAAAATGCGACTGCTATTCACGACCAAACCAAGTATTTCATCGCCACTCCTACTTCACCTTTGTATTTCTCCAGAACACTCCGTATAACTACGAAGATCCATAGTTATTTAGATACTCCATCGTATGGTTATATACGAACTCGAAAGGAACTCGTTCCAGTTCGGGGATGGATTCTGGTTCAGAAGAAATAGGAATAAGGTTTATTCAGTTGTCTTTTATCTTCACCTTCTCTCGCATTGCGAGTGCTCCTAGGATTAGGACAGTACACCTATTACGCTTATTGGATAGTTTTCTTCCAAACCATAGGCTGGTGCCGAACGGTAGGGAAGGAAGAAAACCATTTAGCCTAAGAGGGTGTACAGAAGGTAATGACTAAAGACATATGAAGGGATTTGGAGAGATGGCAAAAAAATATACGGTTACAGTTGTAAATCTTGATAATGGAAGAGGCATTACTAGGAATACCCGGATACCCCATCAAAACATTTCAATGTTTCAGTTTCACTGTGTACTGTTAAAAGAAAACTGATTTCCCAATTAGCCCTTGCTCCAGGGTATGTATTTACCAGGTATGATTCTCACATCTGTATGGTTTTACAGATGATGAGTGGGAGTAAGTTATTGGGAATTAGGTGATCATCCTCATTATATCGGGATTCGTTGTAATTGGTGATATTTGAGGAAATCGCCTGGGTTGTTTGCCGGACGGCAGATATTTGGTTTTGAATATCCGTTGTTATGCACCAATTTCAAATTGATATATCTGTACGTCTATTTTTATAGAGTGAGATATAACTTTTTGAAATTATGTTCATGACATTTACCTATATCAGTGGATGGTTAGGTAAGAAGTATTAAACGGCGGTGTAATTCTTCTTAACCATAAGTACAGTTTTCAACCTACGACACACAGGGATTGAGTTATTAGACTCAAGAGACTTATACAGAGTATTGTATGTTGTCCAGTGTCCATCAGGACAGAGGGGTTGGTACTCGTACTATATTCTGTTTACTTGTGACTTCTCTAGTTCTTAGACATGTGTTTCGTAGAAACACAAGGTCCAAGTTTTGAGAAGTTATAGGTATATGAATAAAGTAGAGAACCAGGTGTTGCAAGTATCAGGATTCTTTAAGGTGATCGAAGATGTAGATACTTGTGTATCGTATTCAGTTGATAGTAATGATTTTGAGAAACTTGTTTCTCTTTTAGGTTACTCATATCTGGATGCATTCCTAAGTTGAGTAACGCTGATAGGCCTCCTTCCATTTAGTTGACATGCACTGGAGACAACTGCATGATTTGAATCTGGTTCCAATTAAATCAGTGGCTCTGTTTCTATATTGGATACAGAACAGTTCATATCTTAACGATGTTAAGGTACGGGGAGTTGTCCGGCTTATGCTTAAAACCAGACTCTGGATAACTCAAGGCACGTTTCTGTAATGGCTGGTTGTGGGTTGACCCAGGCTGTGACGAGGGTTGACTTTCTACCATCTGGAAGATCAATAGTAATATTGTTCTAGACTCACCACAGTTTTAAGTAAAATGGATTTTTTCAGAAAACAGAAGTGGGAGTATGGTAGAACTGGAAGAGATTCCAGAACCGCAAACGATTACTGAAAATTTGATAAGAACCTAAAGATTCAATCTGGTTTGAAATTCCATTGGCTGCTCCGTAGATATGGTGGGTAGCCTCAGGCACACGAGAAGTACTCCGGTAGTCTCAAGGATGGTGCCAAAGAGGTTCTTGTTTACCCAGACTTGGACAATACGTCGTTTTGATTTCGCATCGAGCGGCGCGGTGTCTGCCTCATGGCGGCACAGTTGCGGGCGACCGTTGAACTCCGGGGGCGTTGTGGGCTATAAGACTGAGGGGGTAATTGTTTACTCCCTTCCTCACACCCGAAACACAAAAATGCAGGACTTCCCTTTCACCATCGAAGACATCATAAACTTCAAGGACGTCTACCTCTATGACCCGTATTGCACCGAGGACACGGTGCAGTTGGTTATAGGCAGGATCGAGGACCACTTCGGTCGATTGCTCCCCCGGCGCTCTTCCCTCCTTCAGCTGCTGATGTATTCCATTTGGAGGGCGTCGCCGGGGCTTTACAACCCCCTATCCGAAATGCTGTTCGACGAGGCCATAGGCAAGCTAAGGTCTCTGAGGCGCTTCGGCCTGATCTCTGTGAGTCGGCTAGACCGCTCGGAAGTGCTCATCCGTGAGTGCTACCTATTGAGGCGCGATGCCGACGCTCGCGGGAGGAGGGGAGGATCGAAGGCAAAGGTTGGATGCTGCGAGGGCTCGGTTGGCGAAAATATCGTCAGAGTACCCCGAGCAGTGTTCTCTATACCTTGTTCCCCCGCTATTGTAAAAAAAAAAAAATTCTACGGCTGAGGAGCCTATAGTACCTTTGAAATGAATAAGATTTTCTTTTTCTGCGATGCTCTATTGATTCCTTTATTATATAAACAAAAGATCTCAAGAAAGGTCTACATTGCTTAAAAAAAAGAAACACATGCTAGTAGACGTTCTTATTCGTGCGGCTTGAGCCCCCCTGATATCTGTTGGCGTCTATCCCCTGCATAGGGTACCGAGCCTCGTGGGTACCAGGCATATCTTCCGCTGACACTACCATGATCTGGCCGATGGTCAGTTCGGCAGGAGGGGGACGCTGCTCCTGCTAGCGGTCGGCTTGCAGCTTGTCCCTCAGGTACGCTGCGAGGTGTCCTAAACGGATGAGCTCCTCAATATAGTCCCGGAGCTGTTTGTAGCTCTCCGTTGAGTGGCCCAGCGACCTATGAAAGCCGCAGTAGGGGCTCCGGGTTTGCTTTGAGGCCACTCGCTGGACCGGAGGGAGCTTGAAGAACCCCTCGTCCCTGGCCTTCTCCAGTAGCACCGCCTGGGAGACATTAAGCGGGGTGTATTCCTAGAACTTTGGGAGATAGGGCTTTTGCCGCTTAGGCCCCTTCTCTCTTCTCTTGCTCTCTTCTTCTGGTCGGTTTGCTCTGTCCGGGGGAGATTCACATTCACCTCTGATTCGAGCTGGACCTCACGCTCGGTCTAGGCCTTTACCTCGGCCGTGGTATTAGATTGCGCTAATGCAAAGGAGCATAACCACTCCTTGTGCCTAAGACCAGACTTCAGAGCCGTGATGACCGTCTCGTCCCAGTGCTCTGGGACCTCGAGAAGGGCGTTGTAGAAGCGGGTGACGTATGCTTTGAACGTTTCCTTGTCCCCGCTCTTGATCGTGAAGAGATGGTCGACTGTGCGCTTCTGCCGCCTGTTCCCAACGAAGTGGCCGAGAAATTGTGTGGCCAGCTCGTCGAAGGTTGATATCGAGCGCGGCTCGAGTCCTCGGAACCAGTCTCGCCCAGAGCGGATGAGAGTGGCCGGGAAAGCTCGGCACTGGGTGGCATCGGAGTGGTCTTGGAAGCTCGTTCCTGCGGTGAATGCATCCAAGCGGTCCTTCGGGTCAGATTTGCCGTCAAAGAGGGAGACCTTTGGTGGCTTGTTGTGGGAGGAGACATGGACGGCGAGCAGCTTCTCGGTGAACGGTTTTGTGAGTGAGTCGGCAGCATACTTAGCCCCGTCACTCGAACGGTGACCTTCCCGGTGTAGACTCTCGATCTTCTTCTCGAGGGCGTCGGGTCGGCCATGGTACCCCGACGACTCTGCGCATTTTGATCCCGGGTCTTTGCTGTTGGAGGCCTGCATCTGGCCGCGGCTCCGGTTCCTCTCAACGAGGTTCCTTAGATCCCTTGGCGAGGCAGTCCTCGAGCCGTCGTGGTGAGCCTCATCCGCGCGACCTCGTCGAGGGAGGGGGTGTCGGTCAGGCCTGGTGACAGGCGAGTTGACAGACATCTCCTCAGGAGGGACAGGTGCGCGGAGGATCTCGGGACGCGGCGCTCTGGCGGCGGACCTCGGCGTTGAATTGCGAGGCGCCCAGCGGGCCTCAGAACGTATTGGCCCGGGAGATCTGCGGCCGTGGGAGGTGGCGACTCGGTGGTCGGCAGTGCCGACGCAGACGGAGTCCTCTCTCCCCCTGTAGGGGTCCTGGTCCCGAGGCGGGGGAGTGGCAACTTCGTGATCTTGCCCCGCCGTTTGGACACGGACGAGCGCTTCCACGATGGACGCGAGTAGGTCTATCCGGGCGGCGAGGACGTTGATGGCATTCGGCGGAGGAGATTCGTCCGCGTCTCCGTTGAGGGGGAGGCGGCGGCTGGTGCTTGGATCATCGTGATGATCGCTCGCCATTAGGTTGAGATCTGAAGGTGAACTTTTGTTTTTGTGGAATCAAGAACTGTTCGATTCCTACAGACGGCGCCAACTGATGGGGACTAGGATCTCCTTCAGATGTTGCCTTCTGTTGATCTGCTGATGGCGGCGATGGGTGGCTGAGATTTGATCTGGAAGCTGTCGCTCCTAAAGCGTGTGGATCTCAATGGGTTGAGCTTGTGGTTGCCGAGTTACCTGCAAGGAAGTCCCGGGGTGGTTGCACCACGGAGGACCCTCCGACGATCAAGTTAGACTAGAGATTCGAGCAGAGTAACGGCTTAGTGGAATAAAAATGGCTTACCTCGATCGTCTGGGAGAGGGGTTTATATAGCGGTGGCAGCATGCGAGGCAGGCGTGAGAATCACGCCGGCCGTTACGCTCCCGACGTCACGCCCGCGTGGTGAGCGGGATCTCTCATTAATCGCGAGACATGCTCGTTAATGGGGGATCGTGGTGGCGTGGAACGTGGAATGTGGCCGGCGGAGATCACGCGCATGGCGAGATTCGCGGGATGTCGTTTACGCCTGCAAGCGGTGCTGTCGGTCGGTCGATGAGACCGAGGAAAATGACCACGGCGGGAGAGCTCGCGGAGGAGCGGCAGCGCCGAGATATCTTGGTTTCGCTCGAGCCCGGAGGCGAGCTGGCAGGGTCGAGGAGGCTCGGGCCTGTGATAGTTCAGAGGTGAGCTGTGGGGCCGAGGAGGCCAATTGTGCTGGGGGCTCGGAGGTGAGCCAGCGTTTGCTGGTAGGTCGGGAGCAGGAGTGGTCTGGTCGGCCACTGTAGGTCCTTTCTTGAGAGCCCTGGAACACGTCATCTGCCACGTGTCCTGATCTGAGAGACCACCGATATCGAGCATCATCAGGACCATTCGATGCAATAGGATGGATGATATTTTACTGCTAACAGCAGCAACTTGGAATCACTATTTTTTTATTCCCCTTTCAAAAAACTATCTATTTATCTATTTTATTCAAAATAAAAAAAACGAGGAAGTAAAAAAATAAAGAAATAAAAAATAAAAAACGTCGCTCTCTAACAAAAGCAATCACGTGAAGCCGTGCTCTTCCTATATTATTTGCCAGTCCCTTTGACATTCTCCTCACCCTTCTCCATTACCCTCTCTCTCTCTCTCTCTGGGCCCAAGCGGGAGTGGATACCAGAGAGAATCCCGCTGGTTTCTTGTGAGCTATCTCGCACTTCATTTAAGTACGCCTCTCTTCACTCCTCTCTCTCTCTCTCTCTCTCAACCTCAGGGCATCGAGCCATGGCCGCCGCTAGAGCTGGGAAAGAGATGGACGACGCTGAGTTCTGGCTTCCCTCCGACTTCCTCTCCGACGACTTCTTCGCCGGCGAAGAAAGGGCCACCGACACCGACCCCGAAGAAGAGATTCACCCAAAGGTAGGTACCTAAAAACCCCTTCAGCTTCATTTCTCTGCTGTCGCATGACATTCTGGGGTCTAGGGTCTTGAGATTTTTCCATTTCCTTGATGGATTCCTTTTTCTTGTTTTCATGAAGCCTTCGATCATGGCGACCTCGCCTCAGTCGACACTCTCTGGGATTGGGAGCTGGTCGTTTTCCAGCAGCGAAAGCCCTGAGGGCCCCTCACTTGTCTCGTCGCCGCCGTCGACGCCGCTTCCGGCGCCGAGAGATGAGGCGCAGGATCTCCTTTGTGCTGCTGTGAATCAAGTGGAGAGACTGAAGCTTAATAATGTTATCTCTGCGAAAAATCAGAGGAATGATATGGGGTTTAACCCAACTCAAGATCTCATCCAGCAGCAGCTGCAGGTCGCTCGTGTAAGTTAAATTTGGCAAATTAATATTTGGGTTTTTGGTTGATATTTGCTGATTTTTCTTGGTTCTGTTTGTTTGCAGTTTTATCAGCTGAAGAGGCTTCAGCTCCTGAAGCAGCAGCAGCAATTCGTTGCCGCCGTTTGGAAACAGCAGCAGCAGAACAGAGCTAAAGCCGCGCCCGCTGCCGTTAGATCCAACGGCTTGTCCGTTTTCGAGTGGCCACCGCTTCAGAAGCAGCTTCGGCCGTCTCCGCCGCCGCAAGCGCCGTCAAGATCTGGGATGACCGCCGTTTTCCTCGATGGAGGCAGGAGGCCATCGTCCGGCACCGGCGTTTTCTTGCCACGTCAGCCCGGAGCCCCCAACGAGCCCAAAAAGAAGCAAGGTCTAGCTTAGCCCCACATTCGTAACGGGTCTCTTTTATTCACTTATTTTTCACTGAATTATTTTGAAATTTGTTTGTAGCTTGCTCTCCTGTTCTGCTGCCTGCGAGGGTGGTGCAGGCCTTGAACTTGAATCTTGATGACATGAGAGTGCACCCTCGAGTCCCTGGCTGTTATGTTCTTGACAATGGTAAATATTTTTTTTCTAAATTCAGTTCTCGTCTTTTTGGTGGATTTGTTCCTGAAATAAGTTTTGGGGTTTGATTCATTTGGCAGATGCTGTGATCGGTCGGAGCTATAAGAAGAAAAATCATCAAGGAGCTGCGGCGGCGGCGGCGGCAAGCCCTGAGCTTCGTCTTCCTCAGGAGTGGACTTACTAGAGCTCGATACTGACATTGTTCGTTGATTTTTAGTAGGTTTTTTTATTATTGGAAATAATAAGAAAGATTTTAGATTTTAGTGATGACGATGATGAAAAAATTTAGGGATTAGGTTAAAAAATGAAACGAAATTGTTGATGAATGAATTTTTTGGGAAAGGGGAGCAGATGAAGTGAAGCAGGTTTCAGCTTGGGGAATGAAATAATAATGCTTTTCTTGTTATGCTTTTGTGATGGTTGAAATGGGGTCATTCTGTAATAAAATTTGCCTTTTAGGTCTCTTGTGTAATCAAGGAATTTCTGGTATTTGTTGATGGTTAGATTTAGTATTTTGTATGTCACACAAATGTAACCCTTTATTATCGTTTCAGCTTCGGGAAATGAAATGTGTATTGCATCTATTTTTATAACTCTGCTCGTCGTGTATATAAGATCCAATGGTATATACAAGATCCAATGTTGAGAATGGAGGGGTCTACGGGCGGCAGTTTTGTTGAAACACGAGTGGGGATATTTTTTGTCATCTTTGTTTTGTGATGACGATCTAAATTAGTTGAGTGACCATGCGGTGTGAATAAGAGGTTCCTAGACCCATGGAAACGTTTGATGCAAAACCACTCAATCGAATAGCCTTGTTAGTTTAAGGTATTTTAATGAAATGCAAAGATAGTTGTAGGTGTTTTAGTGATATTTTATTACCCTTGTAACTTTGCTAAATGAATTTAGGCGGAAAGGAAGGTGGGGTCCAATGTTTGGTACCGTTTGCTTTTTCAGCGTGTCTCCTTTTTTTAGCCTGTTTTACTCGGTCAAATCTAGTGATTAATAAAAAATAATTTGTTCGTCTCAGTTAGGGAGTTTTAGTAATTTTCGATGCTTGTTTTTGGTCCAAATGTTTGGTTGTGGTGTCGGCATTCTTTGATTGAGATTGGAGTGAAGAATCTTTTTAATTTTTGATTTCTTATCCCAGTTATTTGATCGGCAAAAAGCTTTAATTTTTAAATTAGGAGGCACCTCTGATTCCGCATGTGCGGGGGGCATGTGACAGCTAGGTCACGATCTGCTGGACCTTTGAGCAACCGCTCTACTTTTGACTGGAGTTGATGGACTCGAGAGGCCAACTGGGCCTGAATCAAGCCACTGGTCTGTAGCCCAACCCGCTGGTTCCATTTTTGCCTGCATGTAGTTCCTTACAGTTACAGGGACTTTCCAAATTTGTCTACCGTTTGTTTAACTTTTAAGCGCTGTTTGATGAACCGGTATTTACCAGTATATTGGTGAATGACCGATACCGATACTTACAAGTATAGTGCAGGCCTGACCGGTATGATAAAGTACTTTACTAGATAAGATATTACATTGTTTTTCAACAAAAAGATATTAGATTGATGTATTTTGACTTATGGAAAATACATTTGTAATATGACTATCAAATATATAAGTACGATATTGTCAAGTAGTATTTGTTGGTTGTTCGGGTATATGTTGTTAACTCCGACTATTGGTTAACGGTGTCACCTTTATAATGCCGATATACGGGTTTACTGTACTAGTATTTTTGTATGTGCGATGCATGTGGAACAAGAGAAATCCACATATTTCAAAATAATATTGGGTCAATTTTAGGGAGCACACATAAAAAAGTTTTGTTGTCCTTTATTATGAAGATGTAATATTTAATAATATCAATGTTCCAATGATTTTTAAAATTCGGTTTTTTTTACCAAGATGTAGGTATGATAAAATTCTCATTTTATTGAGGTCGCCATAAAATCACTATAACAAAGAAGCAACATGTCACGTTCCACTTCCCAAAATACGGAATACGAGAGATGACTAGTCTAGCCATGCTCCTACGGTCAAGGAAAATCCCGCCGTAACCACACTTCGGCTTCTAGCATTACATGGTAATCAGTAAATACAGCACTAGAGTAAAGAAAATCACAGCTCACAGATTTATTATATTAAAATAACAGAGTTCAGAATACATTTATTTATATGAAAAAAATAACTAACTAAAGAAACAACAATGTTTTTATACCAAGCAGAATGCGATAGCGCTGATGTCGCGGTCTAAATTTCCGCGATCTCGAATGACAGATCCTGATCCTGAGCTGGGTCCACTTCGTTCTCTGAACATGCATACTCAGGTCGTCAGGACGACACATATAGCAACATATATAGTGGGTGTACTAGGTTATTAAATATGAAATGGACGGCAGAATACAGTAAGTAACATGAGAACAACGAATAGCAATGAACAGTACGGTAGAGGTATCATGTCAGCAATTCACGCAATATGTATGTCATTAACTATCAGTCGCCAAGTCAAATAAAATCAATCGGTGAAAAAGAATACTCGTGTTTAACAAGGATCTCGTACATATCAGAGACTTCGGTCCACTGTTGCCCGGGACATAACCCTGCAGCTGTACCGTTAGACCCACGACCTAATACACACACACACACATATATTGCTAATATCGAATGATCATCCTCTTAGTCACTGTACCTCGCTAAATACGATTTCGATTCCGACTTGATTTTCCCATTTTCCTCGGTATAACATTTAAGAAAATAAAATATTATTTTTGGGAGTTTAAATAAATAAAATGATTAAATTCATGAACACTATATAGGTATAGAAACTGATTTTAATGAAGTGGTATAATTATATACCAATAATTTGGAAAATATTTGGAAAATTAATAGGAATTATTATTTTTGAAAGTGTTTAGTTAACTTGGACATTTTACAAATTATTATATAATTATTTGTATACGAGTTTAATACTAAACTCGATTAGTATTTCACTAATTATGCATTAATCTTGCTAATGTTCATGGCATGCAACAAAACATGTTGCAAACACTTATTTCATATTTTTGAACCATGCTTTATTGCATTTACATTGTAGGGTGTTTTTCGTCACCCCATTGAGATGGGAATACGCGTCGCTTGTCAGGCGTATACAGATTCTCCCTGTCTAAAGTAGACTGGGGTTTATTAATTGTAGGGATCTGAATCTCCGGCATCCGCAGACTAAACTGTCGTTAATTATCCCTCACTTTTGGAGCGAAAGAACCTCCGATTTACAGGTCAACAAGTCATGCAAACTCAGTGTGCAGTGTGCGTGTATTGTGTTTTGAAAGGGGGTTTTAGATATATCGGGGCCTCGCAGAGTTTACGGGGGTCTCGCTACCCGGATAGCGGGCTGGGGGTCAATGGGGCTAGCAGCCCCCTTTCGAAGTGCGGGGCAGCGCCCCGTCACAAAAATTTTCCTCACGGGGGACGTGTTTCTGGAGTGGAGTGCATGGAAAATAAGGGGTGAGGAGCGTCTTAAAACGTGTGCATGGCAAGTGGGCGCTGCGCGCCCGCGAGTCACATGCCTAGATCGTGGGCGCCGGACGCCCACGGGTCTCGTGCCTGGCGCATGGGCGCCCGCGAGTGGCGTGAGGCGCACGTCGGTGCTTAGCGCCCGCGGGTCACGTGCCCTGCATGCGACCGCTGGGCGCCTGCGAGTCACGTGCGTGGCACGCGACTGCAGGAAACACTGGCTGGAAAAGGGGCTTAGCCCCTGGGTTAGGAGTTGAACTCCCAAGGGGGCTTTGGAGTTGAACTCCTAACATGGATTATGTATATATTTGGAGTTAAACTCCTGAAAAGGGGGTTGATTTATGGAGTTAAACTCCAACAGATCTTGAATGGAGTTAAACTCCTAGAAATTTTTGGATCTTCTTTTGAGCCTCGGATCCTCCTGGAATGGATTTTTGGAGATGAGTATACTTCTTTTTCCTCTCCGTTAGTTGGATCTTGGGGGGAAAAGGGAAGGTGAGACTTAAAATCTCCCCTTTTAGGGATTTGATGGCAGATTCGAGCTCCCTTCAAGAGTTTTATGGTGAAAAACTATTTATTTTTGAAAAAAGGAAGGGTTAAACTCTTGATTTAATTCAAAAGAAAAGAAGAAGGTTTAGAATCTTGAGGAAGAAGGAGTAGGTACAAACCCTAGAATTTGAGAGAATGAAAAAGATCTTTTGATTTTTTCATCATGTTTGCCTTTATAGGCTACACACTTTACATATACCCCATTGAGCTTTGCCAAATGGCACTTGTGCCACCCCATGCCTTATGTGCTTATCTCTTTTTACACATAAGTCATGGGGTTTACAAAATTTTTGTTTTTTTGTCTATTTTACATACATTTATTTCTCTCTCTCTCTCTCTCTCTCTATATATATATATATATATAAGGAAATTACATTAAACCAATTTATGGTTTCATTCCTTTTGTCATGGGCCCCCTTTGATCTCGGCTTGGGCCCACTTAGCTTGGGGTTGACTTTGATTTTGACTTGATCAATCGTGATGTAATTTTTGACCCCAACAAAGTGCCCTCATCAATACATGCACACCACATATATGGGTCGTGTGCATGAAATTGATGGATCTTCTTTCACGTGGCGGTTGACTTGATTTGGCTCCCGTTTTGACGACGTGGAGATCGATGCTGCCCTTTTTGCGACTTGGACGGTTGGTGATTTGATTTGACTTGCTCTGTTTTCTACGGTGTCAGGGTTGATTTATTTGATTTGATTTATTTTGGAAGTTCTCTACCCGTCCAACGGGACTTTTGAGCTTGGACACCCTACAGGGCGGGACATTAATTTGATCTGTTTGACTTCTACCTTATTTGGCAAGACTTTTGAATCTGAAAGGAACTTGGATTTTGTTTGGTATCAACATTGCTACACTGGAATAATACCAGGAGCAACTCATCATTTGTCCCGGGAGGACTTGGGATTTGGTTTTTGGGTCGGCATCAGCATTTCTGCACTAGAATAATGCCAGGAGCAACTCATCATTTGTCCCGGGAGGACTTAGGATTTAGTTTTTGGGTCGGCATCAGCACCGCTATCACTGAAGCAATGCCAGGAGCGACTCATCATTTGCCGTTGGGAAGACCTAGGATTTTGGTTAGCATCAGCACCGCTAACACTAAAGTGTAATGCCAGGAGCGACTCATCATTTACCGTTGTCCGTTGGGGAGCGATGGCTCAGGAGACAGGTTTAGATCCCTATCACCTAAGGCTTTTCAATTTTATGAGCCGTAAGGGTCTCATAAAAATATTTTCTCCCTACGAGTCGAGAGGATCTCGCAGGAGTATTTTCTCCTTAGGAATCATGGGGATTCCTAAGTGCGTTGCTCTTTTGTGAGTTGTAAGGATCTCACGCGGGGATTTTCTCCTCACAAGGTCGAGAGGACTTTGTGAGTGTATTTTATCTCTTTTCACGAATTTGCGCCCTTTCTGGTTTTCACAAACTCGCCGGCAGTCCTGCTGTTTTTACTCACGGAGCCCTTTTGGGTTTTCATCCGTGCTCGTTTTGCTTGTGGACATACCGTTTATTTTTCTTCCAATTTTATGAGCCGTAAGGGTCTCATAAAAGCATTTTCTCCCTGCGAATCGAGAGGATATCGCATGTGTATTTTCTCCCTAGGAATCGTGGGGATTCCTAAGTGTGTTGCTCGTTTGTGAGTCGTAAGGATCTCACGCAAAGATTTTCTCCTCACAAGGTCGAGAGGACTTTGTGAGTGTATTTTATCTCTTTTCACGAATTTGCACCCTTTCGGGTTTTCACAAACTCGCTGGCAGTCCTGCTGTTTTTACTCACGGAGACCTTTCGGGTTTTTATCCGTGCCCATTTTTCTTGTGGACATACCGTTTTTGTTTGTTTTTTTTTGCTGGCGGGACTTTAAATGTAGTCTCGCCGGTAGGACTTTGGGAGAGATAGGGGTCGTTTATGCCCGTGGATTATATACGATTTTACAGGATGTATGATCCAGACTGTAGGGCCGGTGTGCTCAATTCGTCTGCGACTTGGAGCATTCACGCATAATATTTCTTGAGATATCGGCCATTGATGGGTGGCATGGGGCTTTCTACCTCGGCATTTATCAGCTGGTAGGACCCTCCATCAAACACTTTCTCGATGACGTAATGTCCTTTCCAGTTTGGATCAAATTTTCCCTTGGCATGTCGATTGTGGATGATCAGTCTTTTGAGGACCAACACCAATTCGCCTTTCTTAAAAGCACGAAGATGGGTCATCTTATCATAGGATCGTGACATTTGGGCTCGGTACAACTCCAGATTTTGCTGTACCGCGATCCTCTTTTCTTCGAGGGCGTCGAGCTTTTCGAGCCGAAGGAGGACGTTTTCCTCTTCCGTCAACTCGTGCTGAACGGCCATTCTTAAGCTTGAAACTTCGACTTCATGGGGGAGGATCGCCTCTACTCCGAAGAGTAATGAGTATGGAGTGGACTGAGTTGGAGTACGGTGCGTGGTACGATATGCCTACAATGCCTCGTGAAGTTTGAGATTCCAGTCTCTCTTTGGCTGCTGAAGCATTTTTCTTCAGGAGCTTGTGTAGAGTTTTATAGAAGGCTTCAGCTAGCCCATTGGCTCTTGGATTATAAATGGAGGAATATCTCCAGTCTATCTTGTGCTGAGTAGCGAACCTTGAGACTTTGAAGCTCTTGAAAGAAGGCCCGTTGTCAGATATGATTCTTCTTGGTGTGCCGAAACGGTATAGAATATTATACCGGAAGAATGTCAGAATATTTTCTGGCTTGACTTCTTTTAGCTGGACAGCTTCAGCCCATCTGGAGAAGTAGTCTGCTGCAGCCAATATGAACTGGTGGCCTTTGGATGATGGAGGATCAATTGGGCCAACTATGTCGGTTCCCCAAACTTCGAAGGGCCACGACGCAACCGTAAGATGCAACGGATTGGAATGCTTGTGAATGAATCACCGTGAATTTGGCAGATATGACATTTCTTTGCATGCTCTTTGCAATCCCTTATCATGGTGGGCCAGTAATATCCAAGCCGTTTGATCTGAAGCCGCATTTTGGGGCCAGACTGGTGAGCCCCGCAGACGCCCGAGTGAACTTCTGTCATGGCTTTTTGGGCTTCAGCCAATGATAGACATCTAAGCCAGAGTTAGTCATATGATCTGCGGTATAGCGTATTATTTACAAACACATATTGAAGATCTCTCTTCTTCAGCTGAATTCTCGCAGATTTTCCTTCGGGCAGCTTGGCGTACCGGAGGTACTCTATGAAGTGTTCTCTCCAATCGAGCTCATCTTGGATGATTAGAACTTCTTCGGCAGGATTTTTCTCTTGTTCTACGCTTCCCTCTTCACGAAAAGAGACAGGAGTAGAATTTTCCGGCTTCTGACTGTTATAAGAATTTCATCCAGGTCGGGTCAGCCAGCTACTTGGCTAAGCGAGCAGGCACGTCAGCTTTTCTATTCAATGCCCTCGGAACTCTCATCAGTTCAATATGGGTGAACTGTTTCATAAGCTCCACCACCCGGCTTCTGTACTGAGCTAACTCGGGTTTGTATATCTTATAGATGCCGCTTACGTGGTTGACAACAAGCTGTAAATCGCCGTAGACTCATAGCCGAAGGATTTCCATTTCTATGGCGAGCTCCAGACCAGCTATCGGAGCCTCGTAATCAGCCTCGTTGTTTGTGCGAGGCTCGATGAGAGCAAAAGAACGCCGTAGGGCTCCCATCGATGGCGTAATGAACACCAATCTTATCCATGCTTTTATCTGTGGTATGCTTAATTTGCTGGAGGTCCTAATTGATGAGGCTCCGTCGAAGTAGAGCTCCCAACATGGCTCGTCATTCTCGAGGTGCAGCACTTGTTTGTCAGGTAACTCGCAATTGAGCGGTGACCCTTCTGGTATGGGATGAGCAGCGAGAAAGTCGGCGAGGGCTTGCCCTTTTACTACTTTCTAAGGAGTATAAATTATGTCAAATTCAAGCTGCATGACAGCCCATCTCGCCATTCTGCCGGCTAGGCTTGCTTTGGTCATTAAGTGTTTGAGCGGGTCGACCTTGGAGATCGGCATAACCCGATGAGTGAGCAGATAGTGCCTCAGCTTCTTCACAGCGAATATCAGAGCCAGGCATTGCTGTTTGATCGGGGAATAGTTGTGTTCCGCCCCGACTAAAGTTCGACCGAGGTAGTAGAGGGCATTCTCTTTTCCCCCCTCGTTGTTGTAACAACTCCAATTCTTGTGTACATAAATTTGATTAAAAGTTAATGTATACTTGGGGTATTTACATTCCTGTGAGTACTATAAGCATTTAATTTGTTTTTGAATAGCAAGAAGGAGCTTGTAGCTCATTGGTAAGACCTTGCACTGCTGAACCAAAGCACTAGAGTTCAAATCCCATCAGCCACATTATCTTTTTAATTTGATTTCTTTTAATCTTTTTAGAATCCCAAGAGTCTACACGTGCATGAACCGTACAACCAAGAGTCACAGCTTAAACAAACAGGTCCATGAAGTAGACCAAGAGGCAAGGGACACGCGGCGTCGAGACCCGGCCCGACTCGGGCGGCCAAATCAGCCGGCGCCGCCAGCCTGACTCGGCCGAAACCCTAATTTTCTTCCTTCCTTTGTGACTCTTGAACTCCCCCATAACCCCTGTATGGTTTAATTTCCCTACACATTTACAGAGCAATTTAAATCACACATGTAATTCATTTTAATACAATTTTTATCACACCCTTTCATTTACCCTAAACCCTAATTTTTTCTATAAATACCACACCTAAACACACCCCTCCTTATTTCCAAATCTCTGTCCAAATTCTCAAGAAAATTCCCTAGACTTTTTGTGTGCAAGTGGAGTTAGCGAAGGGCAAAGCTCCGGCGAATTTCCGACAACGTTTTGAGGAGATTCCGGCGACGAAACTACTTACCGGCACCTCCTACTTCTTCCTTTTTCCTCTCCTCTCCACTACAATCCAGCAAGTGCCTTCTCCCCCTTCTCTTTACTATTCTAAAAACTTAGAATTCTAAAACCCGACGGAAGTGGAGTTAATCCGACTTCCGATTCGGTTTTTCCTTAAAAATCATATTTTTTCTTAAAAAAAATAATACCAAACCATCACATCATGATCATTAAATATTAACAAAACATATTGACAAGTTTCATATCAAAAGAATTGCTATTTTACTTTTTATCGCAATTTTACAGAAAAATACCTTATAGTTTAGTTTCAATATAAAAGCATCATTACCCCTTACTATACCTTTAAAAATCTCACGAGGTAATGACCTACCTCCTCACAACACTCATATGTAACATAGCACGATGATCTTTGGGAACATAGTTTTGGGAAAATACGATTTTACATAAAACTACCTCTAACTTATAAAAAATATTTTTTACAAGATATGTATTTTTAACAAATCTTTACAATGTGCCATTACAACCCATTTAGGGGAACCCGTTCGGGATGGTGCAGACCTCCGCAAGGAGCATACGGTCTCGAAAGATTTAAAAATACAATTTTCTTTAGAAAATGTGATTTCTATTATAAATAAAACTTATATTTTTAATAAATAAATATATATGCAATTAATATCAAAATATCTATTTTTAATATTTATAATATTCCACATTTCCAAAATTCAAGAAAAACATCTCATTTGCAGGAAAATACCATACGAATTCCAATATTACAAATAAATACCATATATTATGAAAAGCAAGTTTTATTCACTAGAAATGTCACAATGATAAAATATATATCAATGAAAACTTTAAAGACGATAATAAAATACTTGAGATGTATTATGAAAATTATATAAAATTATTTTACATAAAACCCCCTCAAGTTATACTAAATTACAATAAGGACCCTAGTAAACATAGGTTTAAGCGGGACCAGTCTCTTGAGCCTCAGGGAGCCGGAGATATGGGTGCTTGCCTATTTAAGGTAGACAAATTAACAAACGGTGTTATCAACACGGTAATCGTCTTTGAAAAAGACACAAATTCTGCCGTCTATGTGCAGCGGTTACCGATAACACTAAAACCTAATTCAGTATTCAATTTTTTTTCTAATTGTCTGACTCAGACCGAGTCTCAATATAATCAATCTGACTTGAATGAGATTCAAGTATATATATCAATTCAATATGAATCCATATATTCAATCTGTTCAATCTATCAATCTATACAACTTGACCGAACCGAACTATGGATATACATCCATCTACATGATTCTCCAGTTACATCCATTTACTGATATCATGGTTTCGGCAAGTCATCCATCTATACAATTTAATTTACAAGGCAATACAATACAAACAATACAATCAAGACACCGCGGGATTTATAAGGGGTAGATTGGTACAGAAGGTGTTAGAAGTGGCACGAGACTGTAACCATAAGACACCTAACCTAAATTCAATCGCCGTTGTTCCGGGTATTATTGACAGAGCCTTGTACTCTATATACCGTAGTCTCTAGTCTAGTGAGACTCCTCTCGTATACTCCGGTCTCTTCTGTACCAAGTTACAAACAACAACGTTAACAATATAATACAATTTTAAAAGTTACCCTCTCTCTCTGTCTATTCTATTTCTCTCTCATTTTTGGGACTTACCGAGCGATTGTTCGCTGACGACATTCCCTCTCTTTCTTCTTTGTAACGTTGTTAGGTGATTCGGACCTTCAGGAGATCGAGCCCACCAGCAAGGACTTGGATCAGCTAGCTTTCGACCCGGAGCTCTAGATACTTGTACATTTCATTTCAGTACTTTCCATTTCTGTTATGTCATTGTTTAGGCATTGCTTTTCATTCCATGTATTTACTTTTCAGATGTATTGTAAAAAGAATGTGAATAAATAAAGTTGCTGTTCATTTATATCTATTGTCTCTGTCTCTTGTGCATTTTACTTATATCGCTTAGATATGCTCAACGTGTTTACTTCAGAGTAAATACGCAGCGGCCTCGTCGCGTCGTCTGCCCGTATACTGGGAAGCGGGGCGAGACAGTTGTTCTGGGCAAAGAGTGCACCGAGTGACTCATCTAGCGCGGCAGTATAGAAAATCAACGGTTTATTTAGAATAGGGGCAGCAAGCACTGGAGGGTGCAACATGTAGTGTTTGATGCTTTCGAACGCTTCTTGACATTCGACATCCCAGACAAAAAGGAGCTCATTTCTTCATGAGCTTTGAGAAGGGCCTACATCTCCCTGATAAATTTGAGATAAACCTTCGTATATAAGCAAGCTTGCCTTGAAAAGATCTTAGCTGCATCAGATTCTTCGGAGGGGACATCTCTATGATAGCTTTTATCTTGGATGAGTCAACTTCAATCCCTCGATGTCGAACTATGAATCCAAGGAATTTTCCCGATGACACGCCAAAAGCACACTTTAGAGGATTCATCTTCAGATCGTATTCCCCCAGTCTAGTGAGAACGGTCCTAAGATCTTGGATGTGATTGGTCTTGGCTTTAGTCTTGACGACCAGATCATCAACATAACATTCGAGGACTTTATGGATTAGGTCATCAAAGATATTGGTCATTGCCCTTTGATATGTAGCACCTGCGTTCTTCAGTCCGAACGGCATCACCTTGTAGGAGTATATTCCGATCGGGGTTTGAAATGCTGTGTGTTTCTCATTCTTAGGTGACATCTTGATCTGATTATATCCAGACGAGCCATCCATGAAGGTGAACAGCTCATAATTTGAGGTGTCATCGACCATCATTTTCTTGACCGGTAGCGAGAAGTCGTCTTTAGGGCATGCCTTGTTGGGCTCCCTGAAATCGACGCAAAGTCGGATCTGCCCATTTTTCTTCTTCACTGGGATTATGAATGCAATTCAGTCCGCATATTTCTCTTCTCTAATGAAGCCAGCGTCGATAAGTTTCTTAGTTTCCTCAATGACCTTTTCTTCTAGCTCCCTTCTCATTCTTCGGGGAGCTTGTTTGACTGGCTTGACATCAGGAGAAATAGCCAGCTTATGCACGGCTACTTCAGGGGATAGGCATTTCTTTGTACGTCCACGCGAAGCAGTCAGCGAATTCATGCAGTAGGGCTACTATCTGCTCTTTCATTTCCTCTGACAAAAGTGAGCTGATATAGGTCGGCCTTGGATTATCGGGCGTTCCCAAATCAACCTCGGTTAACTCGTCGAAGATTGCTTGTCTGCCATCTTCGAGCTCTCAAGGAGCTTCTTCTGGCTCGGCTATCTTGTCATTATCATTTGACCTTTCGCTAGCTTCACCAACATAGATCATGTAGCATTATTTAGAATCAGGTTGAATGAAAGCTATGCCCCGTCTATCTGGAATTCGCCCATTGATGAGTGCTCGGACCTAAGGCGGATGCCATGGCCCTTCGTAAAACTTTGCTCCGGATTCCGTTTGATATAGCCGACACTCGCACCTTTTAAAGTATTCCCGCATCTCAGGCGCATAATATCTGGGATTGAGGACGACCCTTATGCCTCTCTCATATGGAAGGCATGTCATCGACAAATCGTTTGGGTGTGCAACAGGATTTGACCCATAAAACTGGATACCCTTCTGTCCACTTTTTCTTCCGGGCATGTAGAAAGTTTTAAGCTGGTCCACGGTGGAGACTGACAATGCATCTAGCTCCTTGCACATCTGCTCCGGCACCCTTATGACAGCTAGGGACCCTTCTGTAGTCTTGAAGGTTTCTCTTAGCTTCGCTTTTTTCATGAGGGCCCAATCTGCATAGCTGTTGCAAGACGGATCCTCTTCTTCTGATTCTTCAGTGTCACTACCTATACGAGGGCGAATTTTGCTGCCGGATGGGCCTTCAGTATCAGACTCGTCCGTATTGCTACCGAAGTGAGGGCGGGTTTTACGGAAGAATGGACTTCCAGCGTCGGAATCATCAGTGTCACTGCCGAAATGCGGACGCACTTGAGGTTTTTTGCTTCTGAAAGTGACCGCCGGCTCGGATCTGCTCTTGAGTTTCGGAGCCGTTCTGTCCTTGGTCAGTCGTGGCTCAGTATTTTGGGAATCCATAAAGTACCAAGAATCTTCATATCGGACTTCGTGCATACCTAACGGCTAGATGTCTCCGTTAATGCGTCTTTCTTCGCCATTTTTAGTGTACTTCATGCATTGATGGAGAGTTGACGGAACGATATCGTAATCGTGGAGCTACGACCATCCCAAGAGAATTTTATAAGATGTGTCAGCGTCGATCACGTATATCTTAGCTTTGATTTAAAGATCCCCAAATTTGATTGGCAGAGCTATAGACCCTAGAAGTTGCTGGCAGTTTTGATTGAAGCCTTGAATGACAGTCCTTTCCCTTGATAGGTGTCGGCATCCATTGACAAACTCTTCAGAGTCCGCAAGTCCATAATGTTCACTGAGGATCCCGGATCAATCAATATGCGATTAATCCGATCTCCGTCGCTGTACTCGGTCACGTAAAGCGGCCGATTATGCTCAGCCGCTCCCAGTAGCAAGTCTTCGTCCTTAAACGTGACTACGGCGGCATACAGTGCGTACTGGGCTTCTTTCATATTAATTTCCACAAAGGGAGCCTGGTACCGCTCGGGGTTTTGTAAAGCGTGAATGAGAACATCCCTAAGCTCCTTAGATAGGACCAAGACATCGTAGATGCTCAGGAGAGACGAAAGCTTCCGGAGGTGGGCCAAGACATTGTAGTCTACTGAGGAAGGACTTGAGTTTTCATGAGCCGGCTCTCTGCCATCTTCTTCATTAACGACTTGTTTTTCCTTTCCTTTTAGGGTGTTGCTATGATTTGGCGGTAGAGCCCTGTCGCTTCTTAGCTGGATTTGGTTGGCCTTTGTGGCGAGCTCCTCGTCCTCTTCGGGAAAACAGAGCTCCTCTTCATAGTCGCTGCCAATATGGACAACGCAGCAGGTCACTATAGGGATCTCTTTATTGGAGTCTTCTTTTGGCTCCTCCAGAATCTCAGCCGCTTCTAAAGGGAAGAACTCCTTCAATTGAATTAGAATCCTTTCTTTTTGTCATTAATCTTTGAGGGAATCGATATATTTTTGAATGGTCGATCTCCCTGCAGACTCCTTTTCGCGTCAACCTGCACTTTTCCTTTTCTTGAGCTCTTTGGATTTTGAGCCTGATTGAGCCGAATTGGCAGCTGGAATAGTGGACTTCTTCTGCCCTTCCCATTCTGTTCTGGGCTCTGTTTGAAGTAACTTTAGCATCTTCTTCGTCTTATTAGATATGAGCGTACTCCACGGAGGATGCGATGATTCAGTTTCATTTTTCAGGGCAGCGGGTTCAGCTGTCTTCTCCCAGAAGGCTTCAGCTTCTATCTGTATAAAGTTGGTGGTTGCAACTTGATTGTTCACCAACACACTCTTAGACGGCTCGATCTCTCCAGTCTTGTACTGCTTCTCGACCCAGTCTTTAAAGATATAGCAATCCTCGATTGCATGACTCACTACTCGGTGGTACGGGCAATATAGAGGATTGTCGGTCGTTTTTGTTTCGTGAGGTCTTTTCGACTCTGGCAATTGTAGACCGTTGTTCATGGCATCTTTGATTATCTTGCGAATCTTGTCCCTTCTAAAAGAGTAAACCTTGTTCTTTTTCTCCTCTAAAGAAGGACCTTCTACTCCCCGCACTAGCTTTCGAGACCGGTTGGTTTTGGATTCGCCTGCCTTTCGCTTGTCTTCATTATTGGACGCATTGAAGACATTGATATTGCTGGGATTCCCGCTTCTACGGTTGTCGTCCCTCTTACTCTTCCAAGTCCTGTCTCTTTGAGAGTCTGGGGTAGACTCTTGCTTCGAGCGCTCCAGCATTTGAACTTTCTTGGTCAGCTCCTGAAACGTTTTGAGGCCTGCTGTATACAAGAATGGGACCATCCAATTGCTGAGGTTCCTAATGAGGAGGCTGACGGACTGGTCGTGCTCTAGCGGCGGTTCGCACTTGACAGTGAGGTTGCGCCATCGAGCAATAAAGTCTTTATTGCTTTCGTTTTTCCCAGGCTTGGTTCTCACGGGGTCAGCGATGGAGATTTTGTCACTAACACTCATGAATCTTTGCCGAAATAGAGACTCCATCTGGGCAAAAGTAGTGACGGACCCGTCTGGTATGCTCGTGTACCAGTCGAAAGCAACACCGATTAGGCTGTTGACAAACTGATGAAGAAAGAGTGCATCATTGTCCCCTGTATTTCCGCACGACGCTTTAAAGTGGGCGAAGTGCTGATTTGCGTTTCCCGTCCCATCAAATCTTCCGAACTTAGGAATGACGTAGCCGCTCGGGAACTCGAACAGATCGTAGTGTGCGGGATACGGCCGCCCACTACTGCCGATTTCTTTCTGAGCTTCGGCTTCGGCTACCAATGTTCTAACCTTGCTAGTGACCAAATCCATTATCCGATCTTGTGTTAGTGGGATAGTGCTATCTGGGGCCAAGGCGTCCCCAGAAGCGGAATGTGGTTGGCTTTCGTGCGGCTCACCCAATCTTAGACCCAAGGGGACATGCATCGGTTGCTTCGGGTTGCCATCGCCTGGCTCATGAGTAGAGACATGTGCCTGATTGGAAGGCGCTCGAGCAATTTGAGCCGTGAGCTGCATCACAACATTCGTCAGGTCGTCGATTTTGGAGTAAAGCTTGGCCATTTCTTTATCTTTGCTCCTGCGCTGTTTTCGAAGATCTTGAAGCAGCTCTTGCTCTACGGTTCTGGGGCGGAAAGTCGACTCTTCCTCGCCGTCCGAGCTTGACTCTACATGGACTGAGGGGTCTATCTGCCAATCGGCCTTATCGAGAGGGTTTTCCTCATCTAATGGAGGCGGCTGATATTGGGAAGCGGCAACCACATTCATGCTAGATTGGGCTTGGGATGTGGTGGCCCCATCTTTACTTTTGCTGCGCAAGTTGTCGCTGGGACGTGCGCCCGCCATATAGACCGTATGGATAACATATCCCACTGTCTTTTTATTACCGGCAGCTGATTTCATGGATCGCTGTCGTGGCTCTCTTGTTTCGGTAACGGGCAATCGAATGAAAAGGGTTGGTCTGACCGGGTTCTTGAATAGTGCCGGCACTTCTTTTCTGGGTTTGCCCCGCTGCTTTCATGCGGCACAGAGCGCTTAATCGACACTTGAAGAGATGGTATCATGCTTTCTCTGACGGGGTTGGGACACGTCTCTTTGCAACATCGTTCGGACTGCCGTTTTCTTAATTCTGGCCGACTCAGCCGTCGTCGCAGGATGACTCTGCTCTTGGAATCTCATAAGATTCCACTTGGCCAGAGTCCTGGCCCTCTTGTTGGCTCAATACCTGAGCCGCTTCTGTCTCAGCCTTTCTGTTTTGCGCACTTGGCTGGTTACGGCTCTTCGGGAAGCCGCCGTAGACCGGATGATGGAGGGCTTTGGAGATACGCTTGAACGTTGGGTTCGTCTGAGCTTGCTGGAGTTTCTTTGTGGCTCCATTGGTGTTGATGGCCTTGCCCCCAGTCGGGACAGCGAAGAGCCGTTCGAACACAGATTTGCATTTGGGGTGGGATGCTTTAGCGATCACAACGTTCGGCCTCCTGCCCCTTGAGGTCGGTTTGGCTTCTTGGTTTGTCGAGACCTCCGCCAGATGAGCGCTTCCAGCAGGGTAGATGATGACAGAACCAAATTGACGGGGTGGCTCCTCCTATTGCCGGCTGAGACTGGCAGGGAAACCACGCGGGCATTGATCTTGACCACATACGAGATCGGGGTCGCGTCGGAAGCTGAATTCATCTTAGGAGACATCGTCGTTGAAAGTTGATTGCTGCACGAAAAGAAGACTACTTCAGTACAAACATCGGTATATATGCTAAATGAGTTCGCATGAACACTTGACCAGAGATATGGGAGGAGAGAAAGGTCCCACCGGGCATGCCAGAATCTGTAGGGTGTTTTTCGTCACCCCATTGAGATGGGAATACACGACGCTTGTTAGTCGTATACAGATTCCCCCTGCCTAAGGTAGACTGGAGTTTATTAATTGTGGGGATCTGAATCTCTGGCAGCCGCGGACTAAGCTGTCGTTAATTACCCCTCACCTTTGGAGCGAAAGAACCTCCGATTGACGGGTCAACTAGTCACGCGAACTCAGTGTGCAGTGTGCGTGTGTTGTGTTTTGAAAGGGGTTTTTGGATATATCGGGGGCCTCACAAAGTTTACGGGGGTCACGCTACCCGGATAGTGGGCTGGGGATCAAGGGGGTTAGCAGCCCCCTTGCGGGGTGCGGGGCAGCGCCCCGTTATAAAAATTTTCCTAACGGAGGACGTGTTTCTGGTGTGGAGTGCACGGAAAATGAGGGGTGAGGTGCGTCTTAAAGATGCGTGCATGGTACGTGGGCGCCGGGCGCCCGCGGGTCACGTACCTGGCGAGTGGGCGCCGGGCGTCTGCGGGTCACGTGCGCAGCATGCGACCGCCGGGCGCCAGCGGGTCACATGTGCAACACGTGACCATTGGGTGCCAGCGGGTCACGTGAGCTGCATGCGACCACTGGGCGCTAAGCGCCCACGGGTTGCGTGAGGCGCACGTGGGCGCTTAGCGCCCGCGGGACACGTGCCCTGCACGCGACCGCTGGGCGCCCACGAGTCACGTGCGTGGCACACGACTGCTGGAAACACCAGCGTAAAAAGGGGCTTAGACGCTGGGTTAGGAGTTGAACTCCCAAGGGGATTTTGGAGTTGAAATCCTAACAGGGATTATGTATAGATTTGGAGTTAAACTCCTAAAAAGGGGTTGATTTATGGAGTTAAATTCCAACAGATCTTGATTGGAGTTAAACTCCTAGAAATCTTTGGATCTACTTTTGAGCCTCGGATCCTCCTGGAATGGGATTTTTGGAGATGAGTATATTTTTTCCTCCTCTCTGTTGGCTGGATCTTTGGGGGGGATGGGAAGGGAAGATGAGACTTAAAATCTCCCTTTTTAGGAATTTGATGGCAGATCTGAGCTCCCCTTCAAGGGTTATATGGTGAAAAACTATTTATTTTTGAAAAAGGAAGGGTTAAACTCTTGATTTAATTCAAAAGAAAAGAAAAAGGTTTAGAACCTTGAGGAAGGAGGAGGAGGTACAAACCCTAGAATTTGAGTGAATGAAAAAGATCTTCTCATTTTTTCATCATGTTTGCCTTTATAGGCTACACACTTTGCATATAACCCCTTGAGTTTTGCCAAATGGCACTTGTGCCATCCCATGCCTATTTATTTTTGCACATAAGCTATAGGGTTTACAAAATTTTGGCTTTTTGCCTATATATATATAAGGGAATTACATTAAACCAATTTATGGCTTCATTCCATTTGTCATGGGCCGGTCCTTTTGATCTGGGCTTGGGCCCACTTACCTTGGGGTTGATTTCGATTTTGACTTGGTCAACCGGGGCGTAATTTTTGACTCCAACATACATGGCTTGTTTTGTTTTGGAAATAAAAAAGAAAATAAAAAGAAGAATCAAAAAAAGAATGAGAGAGAGAAGGTGACATGATGGCATGGGACCATGTGTGTGTGTGTGTGTGAGTGAGAGAGTGAGAAGACTCAAGACTCTTCGTAGCATATCCTCACTTCTTCTTTTTCTCTTCACCTCCCATTATTCTTCATCCCTTCCATGGTTCTCCTCCTCCTCAAACTCCTCTACCGCCCTCAAACACCCCCAAGTCCACATCAAAACACCTTGCCACCTTCACAAAAAAAGATCCCAAGCTCACTACAAACCCTATGGTAGGACCAAGTCAAGACTTTGAAGACTTTGGGCAACCCTAGAATTTTCTCTAGTTGCTTTCTTAAGGTAAATCCTATACTATTAGTTAAGTTATTGGTTTTCCTAACATCCTATTGTAGTTTAGAATTGATCAAGAGAAGTTTAGTGATGTTAGAATATTCCAAGATGAGGTTTAGGGTATAATTTAACTTATGAAGGTGTAATTGAGGGTTAGTCATGGTTACAACCCATGTAGTGATAGTATATTGGACTAAAACCAGAGACTTAAACCCAAGACTTGAACTTAGAAACCCCGATATCGGAAAATTGTGGGAATTGTGATGATATTTAGGGATCTGCTGTGACCCGGAGACATGGAAAACTAATTAGCGATTACAATGATATGTGCAGGTGATTGTGAGTGTACCCTAAAGACCAGAGACCCCAGAACCAAACTATGGCCGCAAATTTAAGCCTTCTGGCCGCAGTTTGCTGCCAGACCATGAATTCCTGGTCTCGTTCTTGTTTCATGGCTCCTTTGTCCAATAAATAGAGCTGTTCTATATGCTGAATGTCCCAATTATCACATGAGCTAAATCTGGAAGTGTTTTCATGTGTTGCTGTTTTCATTTTGCAGTTTTAATAACTTGAGTTTTTTTTATAATTTTGTTTTGTCTTGGTCGATTGATGTTTGTACGTCAATGACGAGGGCTGTTTGATTGTTATTGCATGCGTAAACCATAGGTTCTAACCTATGTGTGTTTCGTGTGCCGTATCGGCTTTTCTCGTATTGAATTCTCGTTTACGATACGATATTCATTGAAATGTAGGTACCTTCGCGTGGATATCGTACGAAAAGGGGGAGCGCGGCGTCATTGACTTCGGTAAGCGAGGATCAAGGTGAGTAGATATATATCTACGAGGGAAGTCGGGTGGATGGCGTATAGCATCCCCGCAACAGTAGAATAGGGTATTACTATATTAGTAAGCTTGGGTGCGATATTGGATACTTAGCAAATAGGGTATTTAGAAGACCTTAGATTAGATTAGATTGATCTAGGAAGACCTATCCATAGGATGATTACCTTGGTGGCGAATCGCAGGTTATATGTAGACACACACACACGCACACACACTTGATTTTGTGTGTATATGTGTGTGTGTATATGTGTGTGTGTGTGTGTGTGTGTGTGTGTGTGTGTACATATATATACACGGGTGATTAGGATAGCATGTAATATGTGGAGATGAGCCGATATGATCGGGCTTGATGCCGTAAGATTTTGATTTGTGATTGAGTCGTGATATAGTTTATGATATGATATTATAATGGGCCGTTGGGCGATATGTATTCATACATACGATAATATGTGAGTTGATAATATTGATTGTACGAGACTTTAGAACCGTACCCATGATCGTGATATTGTTCGAATGATGATATTATGTATGATTTTGATACATACCCTCGATTTTGAGGATACCGTACGATGGATGTTACCGTACGAGACGTATAAGATGATTGATCCACACTCTTGACTCGAGGATGCCGTACTATGTATTATACAATACGTAACGCTATGAGGCTGGATCGCTGACTACTAGGTATATCGACCCGGAATATATGTAGATTTTCTTATCCTTCCGACTAGTTCTTTAGTTTAGTCTCTTAGTTGTTAAATAGATGCTAGACTAGGCTCGAGTCATCCCTATTTTTAAAATTAACGAATCGTGAGTATTTTCAAAGGACAACCCGAGAGATGCTACGGATTTTTCAAAGGACACAATTTTTCTTAAAAACACCGTAGCCCATACTTTTCTAAAAACCACGATTCGTGCTATTTCAAAACACTAAAACTGTATGACTCGTATACAGATATGTATAATTTATAATGTTACGTTTACTATTCACTTTTTCTGTTATATTTATGTTGTTCTCATTGCATTGCATATTTATTACATGTGTTTCTTTAGCTATTATGAATCCCGTCTGTTAGGACACCAGCACTATTACCGATGATGCGTATGTTCCACGTACACTTGCTTGCCGGCTCACACACATCATCATTGGTAATTTCCATGTCACGTACACTTTAGAAAATGTTACTTCATTGGTATAACCTGCTAGCCGGTAGTTTCAACATATTATTAGTATGCATGCTCTCATATGCTAGTTTAGATATTGCATTCCTTACTTAGATACCCCATGCATTTATATATTCATTCTGTTATGCAATATTGTGGGCTTTATGCCGATATTCACTGCTTATTGACTCTTGATTTCGGGATTTTGGATTTTCCATGAGATTTCTAGATTTGGGAAAAACCGCAAGAATTTTATAAACTCATTATCATATAAAAATGCAAGTTGCGGTTTTCTCGTGATATGATGTATATGGTGTCCACCATGAGTTTTCCTGATTGAGTTGGTTTTCGAGACCCGATTCGAGGAGTAGGATGAACCATTTTGGGTACATGGTGGACCGGTAAGGTACCTCGGGGCAAGAAGCTCGAGTTATAGACGATGAGCATGGCAGGGGCACACTACCTACCGGTGATATTTGGCGCGGCGGATATCCAGAGGATACCGACCGTAGTCGTGAGATTGGATGATATGGGCCGATCCGGACTGACGGAGCCTGGGATTTGAGGATTTTGTGTCGATATTTGACACGGATTTCTGTCGATTTCATTGATGATACTCCGGTTTTCTTATACTAAAATCTTATTGAGATAAGAACACAGCTTTCTCATACAGATATATTTTGATCTTCATTCTTGGTGCATTCATACATCATATATATGACATGTTGCTACTTGAGGCATTGACACGAGTACTTGGTATTACACTTGTGCTTAGATGATTACCCTTGCCACTACTAGATGTTTCAGTGTTAATTTGTGTATGTTTCTGTATGACCTAGGAGATCGTCATACAAGCGATTTCTACTCGGTGATGTCTTCTACTCACTAGTTGACAACCCACCCTCATTGTGCCACAGTTTCTTGCAGGTTTAGCCGTACAGGTTCTATAGCGGCTTCGCTGGCACACCACTTCCTTCCGGGTGATTACTTTGGTAGGTGGGTTCACTCGCATCGTGACCGCCATTGTACTTTTATTTATTTCAGTTGTATCTAGTTTAAACCTCCATCAACCAGACTTGTATTTAGTAGACTTAGATGACCACGGTTTGTATATTCTTTCGGTCTTAGAGTCGCGCTCTTGTATTCTTTATTGTTGGGATTTTCTTAATGATGCTTAGTTTTCTCGCTTTCTTTCTGAGTTTTGATCCTCGCCCTTTGGCGTTGTATATCTATATTATTTTGCGTGGTTGTTTCCGCCAATTGGCGAAGAGCTAGCTCCCGCTTGGGGATGCCTTATATATTATCACCTGTATTCGTTTTTGGGTTAAAAATTACAAAGGAGGTGCTGCCCAAATTTCAAACGACAAAAAGGGTTTTCAAGTTAGATACAAATATAGCGTTTTCATATATTACTACTTATGTATATATAAGAATAAGTTTGATTTCAGTAAACCTTATTTCAAAACTACACTTCCATTATTTTCCCCTTAAAAAGGTTTAGATTTCTTGGCTTTTGGCTTACTTGAATTAGGTGGAGTCCTATAGACTTCACGTGATTCAAGTGCCAGTCACATGCCTTTTCCGGGTCATGACAAAGTTGGTATCAAAGCGTTAGGTTTAATCTTGGTTCGAGTCTAGGTTTGACTATGCGGAATCTAGGGCGTATATTTATATTCGAAACCTAGGCTTGACCTTACGGAACTTAGACTTGGCCTAGGGGGTATTAGACCGAACTTTCTTCGTGTAGGTTGACCTTGGTTGATGGAGTATGCGACTTAAGTAGAGCGACGTACCGTGTGTATGTTCCGCGGCATACTTACGATACATTGCTCCGCTTAAGAAGCCTTAGGATGTACATTTCTTAGGCACTGTATTTCTATTTGTTCCTATGATCTATCCTTATCGATGACGGATTGTGGTTTCTGTTACCACGGTCACACGAGCAGAGAGAGCTGTGGCTAGAGGTGCGGTCAGCATGAGCTCGTCAGGGATGAGGACTGACCAGGTTATTTTCCGGTAGTATACGAAACAAATCGATATATTGTTATTGGGATTTTTTCGTTGGCACGAGCGTTCGAGATCTGCCCAAGATGATTGGGCTATTGCCTGAGGCCAGCCATTTTGCTAAGACTACCAGGGTACCGTTAACTCCAGGTGGTTGAGGCGTTATCTACCGTGCGGACAGATGAGCCAGTTGTTACTGCGATTGACAAGATATCGCCCCCAGACGTTGAAAGCTATTATAACTTGAGGTTACACTCAGGAAGGTGATTGAAGGTCGCTAGTCACCTTGGATAAGATTAGGGTGTTTTATTCATTTAGATGCTTCGATGTGAGGTCATCAATTGATTTAAATCAGATAGAAGAGGCCCTCATACAGACGTGCTGTGAGTCGATCAAGAAAAGGCTTTATTCGTTGGATACTCCGATATAAGATCGGTTAGTTGGCCAGCTTTGGATGGAAGGACCTCACCCAGATGCATTGTGAGTCAATCGAAAACGGAAGAATGAAGTATATTCCTCCGACGATTTGGAAGAGTTCCTGAGGACGAAATTGACCAGATGCCTTCTACACAGAATATTGGAGACACCGTGTTCGTAGTTTCAAAAGAGACTCTAGATATGACTATAGTCAATTGGAGCGCACTCCACACAGCTACGAGGAGATGATTCCGAATTGGTCCACATTGAAGAGAAGCGAAGTAAGAGGTTCGTGCGAGATCCTTACGAGTTGACGTTCCTTTCCGTTGATGTCAGAGACTTGTTACGCGTGCCGAGGCGTTAGATGCGGACGTACTTCCAGAGAGTGGTTATGATGAGTATGCAGCTATTCCAGAACAAGAAATGGATTAAGTAAAGAGTGATAACTTCCGGGTAGTTCTGCAGAGATGATATTTGGGAGAGACCCCGACAGGATCTTTCTGGAATACTACACGAGAAGACTTGGATCCAGGATCGGTCGTATCACGCACAATTAGTGGGCCAGTGTTTGCCATCATTGAAGAGATACGTTATGAGTGACCATGCTAATTGGTCAGGAGATCTTCAGAGAAAGCGCCAGAGCGGAACGGTTTCCGTCATTACTCCGTATCGGGCTGTTGAGATGAGGAGTCATGTAACCGATAGGCCGTAGAGAGAAACAAAACCTAAAGGCAAAAGGCGCCAGATCATGAACATGAGGCAAGTAGATACTCGCTCTGCTAGCTTTGGATGCACTGACACCCTTTGACATTGAAGGAGGAGCATATCGACGACAGTATTATGATTTGCGATTTGGTGATTCGAATATCACGTTTCCGTTGTTTTGGATTCTAGTATTTTGAGGATTTCTTTTTATGATTGATATTCTCTATGTGCACCACAGTTGCACATGATTCATATTTCTATGTATCAGTTGTGTTGATTTTTGTTTTGTGCACATTCATTGCACTCGATTTCGATTTTATGCGGTCCGAGAAATTTGATTTGGATTTCATACGTATGGTATACATATGATTTGACTTATTCTTTCGATATAGTTTTCATGTACTTTTAGTACCTTGATTTGGCACGCTGATGCACATGTTTATGAGTTATACACTGCGGTATACTTGATTTTGAATTGGTGTATGTCTTATACCGTTGATTTTGATTTTTATACTCGATATTCGTTTTCGTGCACCCTAGTGCACCGGAATTATGTTTTCGTGCACCATGTGCACTTGATTGAGATTTTTGCGCACCTTTGACGCACTTGATGCGATTTTGTGCACACCAGATGCACTAAATTGGGATTCTTCGTGCATTTCAGATGCACCTAATGTCGTTGTCGTGCACACCCGCTGCACTCGACATGTGTTTTCATGCACACCCGTTGCACTTAGATTTCATTTCTATGCACATGTATGACACCTGTTTTTGATTTCGATTTCCGTGCGCACCAGACGCACGTAGCATTCTTGTACACATTTGGGACCGATTTCTTTTGGAGCAATATGTTTTATGTTATTTACTATTTGGTTTAGTAACCGAGCAGGACTGTTCTGCGAACAGTACTTAAGTGTTTTTGCATGCATTGATAATTGCCGAAGGGATTTCCAAAAAGGAGCTATAGTTTCAATATTTTCCTACGTGCCCAAGATGACACGAAAACATTACAAAGGAAACCCTTCTAAATCATTTTCAAAAGGTGGAACGTATATGTTAAACAAAGGATATATATATGTAGCTATTTTCCTTATAATGAACGTCCGCTACCTATGCCGTGATTTGTGCATCGCACGGCGATTTGAAAAGGATTTGACATGCACTTTTATTCGGTTGTCTTGACGATTTCACCACGATGCGTACTATATACATGTTATAGTTTTGATTATATCATTATTATTTTCGTATTGGATTTTGACATTTGTACATCCGTCATAACTCGGATGATTGCGCGATACTTGATGGAGTTTTGGTTTTGAGCTTTACACTCATTTTCATTGCGCATGTACTGCGCTATGATACGTTTTAAGTATTCATGATTTCGGAACCCCGTGGACCTTATGGTTTTGCTGAAATGTTTTAGCATTTTGGGGGGTTTTAAATTTAAATTCGGAGACCGAATTTATTTAAGGGTGGAAGATAGTAAAATTTCAGAAAATAAAATATTATTTTTGGGAGTTTAAATAAATAAAATGATTAAATCCATGAACACTATAAAGGTATAGAAACTGATTTTAATGAAGTGGTATAATTATATACCGATAATTTGGAAAATATTCGAAAAATTAATAGGAATTATTGTTTTTGAAAGTGTTTAGTTGATTTGGACATTTTATAAATTATTATATAATTATTTGTATACGAGTTTAATACTAAACTCGATTAGCATTTCACTAATTATGCATTAATCTTGCTAATGTTCATGGCATGCAACAAAACACGTTGCAAACACTTATTTCATGTTTTTGAACCATGCTTTATTGCCTTTACATGGCTTGTTTTGTTTTGGAAATAAAAAAGAAAATGAAAAGACGAATAAAAAAAAGAATGAGAGAGAGAGAAGGTGACATGATGGCATGGGACCATGTGAGAGAGAGAGAGAGAGAGAATGAGAAGACTCTAGACTCTTCATAGCTTATCCTCACTTCTTCTTTTTCTCTTCACCTCCCATTATTCTCCATCCCTTCCATGGTTCACCTCCTCCTCAATCTCCTCTACCACCCTCAAACACTCCCAAATCCACATTAAAACACCTTGCCACCTTCATAAAAAAGATCCCAAGCTCACTACAAACCCTATGGTAGGATCAAGTCAAGACTTTGAAGACTTTGGGCAACCCTAGAATTTTCTCTAGTTGCTTTCATGAGGTAAATCCTACTATTAGTTAAGTTATTAGTTTTTCTAACATCCTATAGTAGTTTAGAGTTGATCAAGAGAAGTTTAGTGATGTTAGAATATTCCAAGATGAGGTTTAGGGTATAATTTGACTTATGAAGGTGTAATTAAGGGTTCGTCATGGCTACAACCCCTGTAGTGATAGTATATTGGACTAAAACCAGAGACTTAAACCCAAGACTTGAACTTAGAAACCCCAATATCGGAAAATTATGGGAATTGTGATGATATTTAGGGATCTGCTGTGACCCGGAGACTTGGAAAATTAATTAGCAATTACAGTGATATGTGAAGGTGATTGTGAGTGTACCCTAAAGACCCGAGACCCCAGAACCAAACTATGGCCGCCAATTTAAGCCTTCTGGCTGCAATTTGCGGCCAGACCATGAATTCCTAGTCTCGTTCTTGTTTCATGGCTCCTTTGTCCAGTAAATAGAGCTATTCTATATGCTGAATGTCCCAATTATCACCTGAGCTAAATCTGGAAGTGTTTTCATGAGTTGCTGTTTTCGTTTTGCAGTTTTAATAACTTGAGTTTTTTTTATAATTTTGTTTTTTATTGGTCGATTGATGTTTGTACGTCAACGATAATGGTTGTTTGATTTTTCTTGCACACGTAGACCATAGGTTCTAACCTATGTGTGTTTCGTGTGCCGTATCGGCTTTTCTCGTATTGAATTCTCGTTTACGATACGATATTCGTTGAAATGTAGGTACCTTCGCGTGGATATCGTACGACAAGGGAGAGCGTAGCGTCATTGACTTCGGCAAGCGAGAATCAAGGTGAGTAGATATATATCTATGGGGGAAGTCGGGTGGATGGCGTATAGCACCCCCGCAACAGTAGAATAGGGTATTACTATATTAGTAAGTTTGGATGCGATATTGGATACTTAGAAAATAGGGTATTTAGAAGATCTTAGGTTAGATTAGGTTTATCTAGGAAGACCTATCCATAGGATGATTACCTTGGTGGTGAATCGCAGGTTATAAATAGACACACACACGCGCACACACACAAACACTTGATTTTGTGTGTATATGTGTGTGTGTGTGCGCATATGTATGTGTGTGTGTGTATGTATACACACACACGGCTGATGAGGATAGCATGTGATATGTGGAGATGAGTCGATATGATCGGGCATGATGCCGTGAGATTTTGATTTGTGATTGAGTCGTGATATGGTTTATGATATGATATTATAATGGGCCGTTCGGCGATATGTATTCATACATACAATAATATGTGAGTTGATAATATTGATTGTACGAGACTTTAGAACCGTACCCATGATCATGATATTGTACGAATGATGATATTATGTATGATTTTGACCCGTACCCTCGATTTTGAGGATCACGTACGATGGATATTACCGTACGAGACATATAAGATGATTGATCCGCACTCTTGACTCGAGAATTCCGTACTATATAATATACAGTACGTAACGCTATGAGGCTGGATCGCCGACTACTAGGTATATCGACAGATAGCAGTCCTCTGGTGACACTGTTACAGGTTAGTCTGTAGACCCGAGATCGTCATAGAGTCTTGTGTGGCTCCCACTGTGCTTTGATTTCCTCCCTACCGCGGCTCAAAGGAGTCGTGCAAACATGTGGAGTTTGGATACAGTCCTGAGTCACATGGAGGCAATGAGCGATAGGAGGGGTTTCGTCTCTTCCGGTATTGGGGGTTGATGTTGCGGTATACTCGATTGGCTATAGCTGGAAGTCCCTGGCCAGGGCTGCTGCCGAGATTTACTGATAAGTGTTATCAGTAGTTTCTCGAACCGTTATAGGCCAGACATTGGCATGACTTATCACGTTACTTGGGTCTGACGTTTACCACCCCTAGACATGATATGCGACATATCAGACGAAGAGACCGGACTGTATGGTAGTGTTACTGATAGGCTTCATGGAGAGTATCGACGAGCTTGCTTGTTGATCTTCATATCGCTCAATACCCGGGTAGCCGTTATGTCCAGCTAGTAACGCCGACGGCTTGTAGGTGATTGATGTGATCATCACCTACTGTTGGCGTATTGACGAGTCTTTAGAGTCCCATACAGAAGTTTCCTGGTTCGAGCGAAATGAAGTAAGGCACATATATGATATGTGCGTGGGCCTGATTAAATACGAGTATGTGATACTGTATTGTAATCTGGCAGTTATCTGATATCGGCTAAGTTATATGTGATATAACCAGATTATCGAATCAAGTGTTGATTTGATAATGTGATAAACATATAAATGATATTAGTCGGTCATATGTGATATAACCGGATTATTAAATCAAGTGTTGATTTAATAATTTGATATAAATTATATTTGATATATATTAACTAATATCATTAGCTCACTAATTGCTTTATTTATATATATATATAATAATGTATATTTGATATATATAAATATATATATTATTATATGAAGCATGGCATGTTTTTCTATTTTGAGAAAATAGAAAAATGAGATGTAAATTGTGGAGATATTTGTGAAATGGGCAAGGCATGGGTTTTATTATTTGTATATTAGCCTTGACTCACTATTCAAGTATGGTTGCAATTTAGAATTGCAATTTTATTTCATGCTTGAATAAGTGAGGAAAGAGAGAGCCATTTTGAGTTTACACTCATCATTTTCATGTCTTAGCCATTTTTTGAGCTCTTGCTTCCTCTTGCTCTCTACAATTTTCTTCACCCCACTTCCAAGTTCAAACCTCACATGTGATGTGAATCATTGAACTTGTGAAAACCCTAGTGAGCAAATTAAACCCCTACTTCACCATCACACATTAGATTAGCAATTTGATGTGGAGTGTTGCCTTCACTAATGAGATTGGTGAAGGGTTAGCTTGAGCTTGTGGACTTCGGGTGGATCGTCTTTTGCGCGAAGATCACGAAGGAGGTTCTTTCATCTTGAAGAGGAGCTTAGTGGAGTCGCGTGTACCATAACCCGGAGCTACTGAAGAGAAGAACTCGAACTACAAAGGTTGTATGCTCTTTTCTTCTATTTAGTTCATTATATCATCATAGCCAAACCCTAATAATCTAGTAAAGATCTTGTTAATCTAACTTAGCACCTAATAAAAATTAAAATTTGGCATGCTTAATACCTCTAGAACCTCATGGTGGTGCTAAGGTCGATTTTCATGATATCAGAGCCAAGCTAGAACATTAGGGTAACATGTAGCGACGTTAGAAATCCGCCATTTTTGTCGCGCAAAAACTGCAGATAAAAACAGTTTCAAAAATGATGTTTTGAGTTGTTTGCACACCCCGCGGGCTCACGGTTTGAACCGAGAAGCCGCGGGGTAGAGCGTGAGCACCCGGGGGGACCAGAGGCCGGACCCACACCCCAAGACCTCCACAAGGTGGACTTGGGGGTGGGTGACCCGAGAGCACCCGAACTGGGTGCTCTCGGGTCTACCTACCCTAGGGGGCCACTTCGTGGTGGCCCATGTTCATATCATAATATTGCATTATTATATTCCCCATTCTTATTCGTTTTATAAATAAACATGTGCTTTTAACGCATGTCTGCTACATATTACAGGTTACAGGTTCTTGGATCTAAAACAGTGAAAACAACGAGAAGACAATGCAAAAGTGGGACTTTGACCAATAAACAGAAGACTCTTGATCAAGCCTACATAAGGATCAGTTCACAAAGCAAGATTCAAGATGTCGACACAAAGCGAACGGTTAAAGTTCAATACAACTACTCACTGTGAAGATCTGGAGAATACCTAGAAGCCAAATTGAGAAAAGACCTGAATAAATAGGAAGCCCAAATGCAGAACACAGAAATTCAGCATATGATCTCCTCATTGGGACGCGGAACCGCGGCCCAACCCCTGTTGAGGCCGCGGATCCGCGGCCGTCTAGAGCCCGGAGAGAATAATTATTTTACCATAATTTAAAGCGGCGTTTACAGGTCTTCCTAGGGGTATTTTGGTAAATGCAGACGTGCGAATCAATTGTAACCTAGGGTTTCTATCTCCTATAAATAGAACCCAAATCATTGTATTAGGTTATGCCTCCCTCATGCCTCTTTTTATGAATAAAATTCAGAATTCTTTTGGAGAGTATCGATGCCTCTTTTCATATCATCTATTCAGATCTGACAACCCTGTGTAAATGTTTGGAGAGAGCCATCTGTAAAGTAAGTAGGTAATTTCAATTCTTGCCCTAGGTAATTTTTCATTCTCTGCCCTAGATAAATATTTTTAAATTCCCTAATGAGCAAGTAGTCTCCTCGCTTGTTAGGGTTAGCTTTGGGGAAGGCTTTTGAGAGATGAGATCTCTCGTCCCTTTCTTGCCCATCACACTTTTTAATAGGACTCCATGCATACATGCAAATACCGCTCCCTACGGCACCCTATCCCACGAGGTAGCGGTGATACCGTAGTATAAAGGCCCGGTTGTGATGGTTTTCCATGGAGGTTAGGGTAAGGATCGATAAAGGAAGGACACGAAGCTAGAGGAAGAAAACATCTTCCCGAATGGTTCTAATCCCTTTTATTGATAATTACCATAACTCCTCTTAGATCCTAATTTAGGTATAGAAAGCGTTCAGATTTATTTACATTTCCAAACCTACCCTAAACCTAACCCTAGCAAGATTTAGATCTAGATAATCTTAGTATAGATATATTTAGTTCTTAGATTTAATAATCAATCTGACCACAATCGGAATTAACTCGTTTGGGTGATTAGGAAATTCATAACATCCCTGTGGACCGACCTGTACTTACCGGCTAGCTACCAAGCGACGCCATTCTTGATTGCGGTAATTATATTTTTGATCGTTAAAATCTCTACCAATCAAATGGCGCCGTTGCCGGGGATGGCGTGTTATTTCCTTTTTGCAATTTCGGGTTAATCTAAAATTAAAAAAAATCATAAAAATCTGAAAAAAAAAAAATATATAAAAATATATCATCGGTTATTTTTGGAAAGGGTATTTTTGTGAGAATTTTGCAGGATCGACGGATCTGGAAATCTACAGAAAGCGAAACAGAAAACAACAGATCAGAACAGAGGGAGATTTGAAAAACAGAACAGCAGAAAAAATCTCAAGCTCGGAAACCTCCACTAGACCGCGGATCCGCCGCATTAAGCTGCTCCCGCCGCGGAAGCGCGGCCTCCTGGTGACGTCAGCAAGATCTGAAGACGTGATCCGCACGTGTGACCGCGGTACCGCCACCCGAGGTGCCTGTTAGCCGCGGAAACGCGGTCTTATGCTGACGTCATCACGTGGAATTTGCACTGTAAGCTCATCTGTTCTTTCTCTGTAAATCTTGATATATCTTCTGTAAATTTGCCTGCAGGATTTCTTTGCGCTTTAAAAATCTTCCCCCTTCCAAATAACAAATCTTGTGCAGGAATCTTTGCGCCGCGCGTAAATAATAATTGATTGCAAGTGATCTTTTCTGATTTGCATATCCTAAATCTTTTTGTTAAAATTTCCAAATAAAGAGAAAAAGGAAAAAGGAAATTTTTTTTTACCAAAAACTTGCAAAGTTTGCCGCTAAGAAATCCTTGAACCACCTACCTTCTCTCTCTTCTCTTTCTTCTATCATGGGTATCCCACATCACAAATCTCTTGCCGAACTTTGGTATCCCGAACCTAACTTTGCCTCGTACGTCAATTGTTTCGGTCGATTTAAGGAAGACCCCTCCGTGCCCAAAATTTCTTTGAAAGATCAAATAGAAGCGTCTAGGAGAAACAGTTCGACTTTGCAACCCACTTTGTGTCAACCATGTCAACCTTCACCACCTTCGTACGTTGATACTACTTTTTCTAGTCCTGCTGTAACTCCTAAACCGATGTCCATAGCTGAGCATATTGCTCAATCTCGTAGCCGATCTTTCACCCCTCTCCACTCATCTAGTTCTAGGGATCAACAAGTCCATTCATCTTTTTATACAAGTGTTGATCCTACTCCTGTCCAACCATCCAATTCCTACCAGTCCTACCCAACTTTCCCACCTTCACTAGACACTGTTTCTACACAGCCTTTTGGGAGTCACTGCTAAAAGCCTTAGGTGTTACAAGACTAGGAAGTACGCTTTAAAGTGCAAACGCATTTTGTAATCGGTCGTTGGTACCTCAAGAAGTATTAACGGTCGCATGAAGGATGTGTAAGAAAAATTCACCAATTAAGAAGTGCTTTGGACAATGGACAAGAGTATGATTGCTTGATTTGAATTTCCAAGTGTAGGGGTGATATACACACACACATAGGGGTATGTGATTAGGATTTAGATAATAGAGAGGAATGAAGAATAGAACTTGTATCTTTAGTAGAGTTGATAAAAATTCTTAAATGGAGATAGAACCCTAGAAGGAAAACTTAAGAGATGCCGAAAGCTAAGTAGGTCTGCAGGATATATATAATCTTAAGTTAGATGATAGGGAAGTGTGAAGAATATGGGTGGATAATTTACAGGTCGAAGATAATAGAATTCCCTGTTAGAAAGCCTAATTGGAGAATAAAAGTCAATGTGCCGAATTGATAGGATTTTGTGGGTAGTATTCGCTGAAAACCCTCAAGAGACAACACTTCTCCTATTAGGGACACCTAGAGGTTTAACGGCTTGTTGCACGAGCTCAGTGCAATCGCGTTTCCCTGCGAAAGTGCGGTTAGGTTTTTTGTCGAGAATAAAAAAATAAGTTTGCTCGAGGACGAGCAAAAGATAAGTTTGGGGGTATTTGTTCATATCATAATATTGCATTATTATATTCCCCATTCTTATTCGTTTTATAAATAAACATGTGCTTTTGACGCATGTCTGCTACATATTACAGGTTACAGGTTCTTGGATCTAAAACAGTGAAAACAACGAGAAGACAATGCGAAAGTGGGACTTTGACCAATAAACAGAAGACTCTTGATCAAGCTTACATAAGGATCAGTTCACAAAGCAAGATTCAAGACGTCGATACAAAGCGAACGGTTAAAGTTCAATACAACTACTCACTGCGAAGATCTGGAGAATACCTAGAAGCCAAATTGAGAAAAGACCTGAAGAAATAGGAAGCCCAAAATGCCCAAATGCAGAACACATAAATTCAGCATATGATCTCCTCATTGGGCCGCGAAACTGCGGCCCAACCCCTGTTGAGGCCGCGGATCCGCGGCCGTCTAGAGCCCGGAGAGAATAATTATTTTACCATAATTTAAAGCGGTGTTTACAGGTCTTCCTAGGGGTATTTTGGTAAATGCAGACGTGCGAATCAATTGTAACCTAGGGTTTCTATCTCCTATAAATAGAACCCAAATCATTGTATTAGGTTATGCCTCCCTCATGCCTCTTTTTATGAATAAAATTCAGAATTCTTTTGGAGAGCATCGATGCGTCTTTTCATATCATCTATTCAGATCTGACAACCCTGTGTAAATGTTTAGAGAGAGCCATCTGTAAAGACAGTAGGTAATTTCAATTCTTGCCCTAGGTAATTTTTCATTCTCTGCCCTAGATAAATGTTTTTAAATTCCCTAATGAGCGAGTAGTCTCCTCGCTTGTTAGGGTTAGCTTTGGGGAAGGCTTTTGAGAGATGAGATCTCTCATCCCTTTCTTGCCCATCACACTTTTTAATAGGACTCCATGCATACATGCACATACCGCTCCCTACGGCATCCTATCCTACGAGGTAGCGGTGATACCGTAGTATAAAGGCCCGGTTGTGATGGTTTTCCATGGAGGTTAGGGTAAGTATCGATAAAGGAAGGACAAGAAGCTAGAGGAAGAAAACATCTTCCCGAATGGTTCTAATCTCTTTTATTGATAATTACCATAACTCCTCTTAGATCCTAATTTGGGTATAGAAAGCGTTGAGATTTATTTACATTTCCAAACCTACCCTAAACCTAACCCTAGTAAGATTTAGATCTAGATAATCTTAGTATAGATAGATTTAGTTTTTATATTTAATAATCAATCCGACCACAATCGGAATTAACTCGCTTGAGCGATTAGGAAATTCACAACATTCCTGTGGACCGACTCGTACTCACCGGCTAGCTACCAAGCGACGTCGTTCTTGATTGCGGTAATTATATTTTTGATCGTTAAAATCTCTACCAATCAGCCCCCGGGGGTGGGTACCCTCCCGAAGCCCCCATTCGACAGTTAATTTTGGTATCTTTGCCTCCGCGAAGATTCGGACGGGTTTCGAGTTCGTTTCGACTCCCGGATTGGCTTAAAATGATCGTTTTTGGAACTTTAGGTCACTGTATTTTTCAAACTTTTGGAAAAATTGGTTTAGTTTGCTAATTGCATACGGAATTCTAATGTCGCGGCTACTTTACAAGCTTTGTGATGTGTGATACAATTATTAGAATCCGGATTAATTTGTTTTATGAAAACTAGTTAGTATATTGTAAACCTAGCCGTTTAGTCTTAATTGATCGATTGCCACGAAGTTTTGATTCGGATCAAAACTCCGTCGCAATTGCGTATTGTACACGATCACTAAGTCGGGAATCTTATTGAATTATCCGACAACCAACTGAAAAGAGTTTTCAATTTAAGACTAAAATGCAAGTTTTATAAGTTATTCATGAAATCCGGAATATGAGATATTCCGGGTTTATGATGTCTAAGGATATTGCGGATTCTAATTATTGTAGTTTTCTGTTTTCTTTTCTGCTATAGTAAGTGTAATATGTGGGGTATCCCAATCTCGTTGCTATATGTCAACAAGTTTTAGGAATACGCATATTTGCTTATGTTGATGATATGCGATATCGTGTGTTGTTGTTGATATGATTTATTAGATTTTCGTGAAAGAATAGCCGGGGGGTTCTTTGTGAGATGAGAGTTTTTATTTTCATTCAAGTAAAATCTGTATGTAATATTCTTTTATTGGGGCACTTTCGGGTTGAGGATGATATCACCATTGTTGTATATTATTTACTTTTCCGCATTAGGATAGAACCAAGGCGGGAAGCACAAGTAACCGGGTTCTAAAGTCCAGTGGGAGACCATCTTAAGGAGTTGAAACAGGGTCTCCTAACTTTAGAATTGGCAGGGTTACTTGCCGCTCGCACAGGGGTCTAGGAATGTGGGTTTGGCTATTCATCACGACCGTAGAATCCGTGTTTTACATTACTGGCTAAATTTAAAACACGGACATCCTATTATATTCAATATTTCATATGTTGCTTCTGCTGCTTGATTCTGTGATGTTGATCATGTAACTGCGTGAGACGAATGTATTATTATATATATGATATATAATAAACGTTGCTTATGTTTTGCACCCACGCTAGTCCAGCCCCTGCTCTGCCGGTAGTTAAGTAATCTAACGGTGCATGACGGGGCCCTATGGCGAATGCGGATGGCATAAGCGTACGTTCTATTTTCGTTTCATTTTTCTGTAATGTTTTGGAAACATTAATTGATGGGACTTCATTAATGAGATTAATGAAAAGAAAGAAACAGAAAGATGTTGTAGAATCAAATTTTCAAAAAGGGTAGCTCTAGTTCTTATTTTGCATAGTGGTATCCCTTGATGAATATCCAGCACCTCATTCGATGAGGAAAGAGCCGAGATCCCTTCACCGGGAGTGACCTCTTTAGCAAAACTAGCAAATGCTACAACCCACTCGGTTTTTTTTAATTGCTTCTCTAGTTCTTGCTTTGCATAGTTGTATTCATGAATATCCAGCACTTCATTCGATGAGGAAAGAGCCGAGATCCCTTCATTGGGAGTGACCTCTTTAGCGAAACTAGCAAAAGCCTAAAAAACACTCCTTTTCAAAATCACTAGATTCTACAACGATTTCAAGTTCATTACGCTCATGGTTTTCTTAAAAACCTACGTAGCCCTTCGTCATTTCACATAAGTGCTATTTTAATATTCGTGCTACCGTTGTTTTGCTTCCGTCAAGGCGTAGTGTGCAGTAGCTGATTAGTACTTATCTGTAGATTGTGATGCGATTGGATTAGGGTAGTCGTACGGCGTTGTTTGGCCTCCGTCAAGGATCGTGCGGGTGGGTCTAATTCAATTAATAAATGAACGGGTTGAACTTGATTAGCGGCCTATGGTTTATTTGGCATCCGTCAAGGTCATAGGACGCTAGGGGCAAAAACTATTATCGGGAATTTCAAGTGTTGAAGTTTGCAATGAGATTTCATACTTTCTATGTGATAGTTGGATCCCGATACCCACTGCGAGTAAGATTTACTCCTGGGAGAATTTTGCACTTTACAATTAGCTAATCCAATAGGTGTCTAGAAAGGTGTCAATGGGGTTAAGCCTATAGGAAAACGAGGTTTATTTTAATTAGGTCTGTGCGAAAGCATGAGGAACCTCACTCGGAGTACTGATACCTGCCTGGCCGAACGATTGGCGAACCTGTAGGGTGTAATTAATCCCGGCTAATCTTACCTTTTAGCGTTTGAAGGAATATTTGATAAAAACAGTGGGAGACATCCTGATTAGATAAGATAATAACCAATCTAATCTTGCAAAGAGCGCACGCTAACGCGTTTCCTTCTCTCTCTCTAGGAAGCAACCAATGTCACGCCTTAATCAAGATAATAATATAGATGTATTGACCGAACCCTCCTTCTATACAAGGCTAGAGAACGTTGGTCCCGCTCTATCTTATGAATGTCATAAGTCTGAGCAAAAAATAGGGGAATGTCAGGATTCTCGCGCCACCTGTACGAAGAAACAATATATTGATGCATCTTCTACGGGTGTGTTCGTTACCGAGAACTGTTTCTCAGTTTGTTCTACATCCTGGGTATTGGATACCGGATCAGGATCCCACGTATGTAATTTGTTACATGGGCTAAAGAAAGATAGAGAACCGGAAAGGGTGATAAATCCCTAACAGTAGGGAATGGTGCAATTGTTACAGCCAAGGCAGTTGGCGATTATCACCTTGTATTACCAACTGGTAATACATTGATTCTGAATGACTGTTACTACGTACCAAAGATGATGTGCAATATTATATCGGTATCTTTGCTAACTAAAGAAGGATATAATTTCACATTAGAGGATAATTTTATGAACATTTTCCAGAATCAAGTGTTGATTGGATCTGGTACATTATGTAACGGTATATACGTTTTTAATCAAAGTACAGTTCTTAACATACAGAACACAAACAAGAGGAAAAGTTCAGAAATGAACGAAGGCTTCTTGTGGCACTGTAGACTAGGTCATATCAATGCGACAAGACTGGCTAAGTTGCATAAAGATGGATATTTGTCCGTTCGAATTTTCATTTTATGAAACCTGCCAGTTATGTCTCTCAAAGTCAAGATGAGCAAAATTCTGTTTACTGGACACGGAGAAAGAGCTACTGAACTCTTGGGACTGATACATAGTGATATATGCGGTCCAATGTCTACACATGCCAGGAATGGTTTTTTGTACTTTATTACATTCACCGATGATCTCTCAAGATTCGGACATGTGTTCTTGTTGAAACACAAGTCTGAAGCTTTTGAGAAATTCAAGGAATATAAGTGAGAAGTTGAAAACCAAACGGGCAAAAGTATTAAAATCCTACGATCTGATCGGGGAGGAGAATACTTGAGCGGGGAATTCCGAGACTATCTAAAAGAGAATGGGATTCTCTCTCAGCTTACTCCTCCGTATACACCACAGCACAACGGTGTATCGGAGTGGAGGAATCGCACCCTATTAGATATTGCGCGCTCTATGATGAGTACTGCTGAGTTGCCTATTTCTTTTTGGGGTTATGCGCTTGAGACAGCTGCATACCTATTGAATAGAGTTCCGACCAAATCTGTGCCTACCACTCCATATGAGATATGGAATGGGAAGATGCCATATCTTAATTTTATTCAGATATGGGGTTGTCCGGCTTATATGAAAACACAAAATCCAGACAAGCTCGAGGCAAGGTCAGTTCTGTGCAAATTTATAGGATATTTCAAACATTCGCGAGGGTATATCTTCTACCACTCCGAGGAACAAAAGGTGTTTGTTTCTCGACATGCCACCTTTTTAGAAAAGGGATTTCTTGGTAAAGAAAACAGTGGCAATGAGGTAGAACTGGAAGAAGTTCCAGCAGCACAGGCTACAACTGACGATTTGGTGGAACTAGAGGATCCAATAGTATCCAATGAACTCCAGCCACTCCGCAGATCTAGTAGGGTTCCTTATCCATCTGAGAGATACTACGATTTTCTCCTAGACAGTAGGAGCGAGAATTGCATCATGGAAGATGATGACCTGACTAGTTTCGAGCAGGCCATCACGAGTGGGGACTCTGTGAAGTGGCTGGATGCTATGCGATCCGAGATGGAATCCATATTCACCAACAAAGTATGGACTTTGGATGTTGCTCCTGAAGGGGTAAAACCCATTGGGAGCAAGTGGATCTTCAAAAAGAAAATTGGTGTAGATGGAAAAGTTGAGACTTTCAATGCTAGACTTGTGACAAAAGGTTTTCGTCAACGACCTGGAGTCAACTATGATGAAACCTTTTCCCCTGTCGTTATGCTTAAGTCCATCAGGATCCTACTTGCCATTGCTGCATACCATGACTACGAAATCTGGCAGATGGACGTCAAGACCGCTTTTCTAAATGGTGATTTAGAAGAGAGCGTGTACATGACACAGCCAGAGGGCTTCGTTGACAGTGGGAGCAGCGGAAAGGTGTGCAAGCTGCTTAAATCCATCCACGGATTAAAGCAGGCGTCGCAGAATTGGAACATCTGTTTTGATGAAGCTATCAAAGAGTTTGACTTCATCAAAAATGTAGATGAACCTTGTATATATAAGAAGGTAGTAGAGAGTAAGGTGGTCTTCCTCGTATTGTACGTAGATGACATACTCTTGATAGGAAACGATGTTCCTATGCTACACTCGGTCAAGCCCTTCTTATCACTCAAGTTCTCCATGAAAGATCTTGGTGATGCCTCCTACATCCTGGGGATAAAGATCTATAGAGATAGATCTAAACGGATTTTAGGATTGTCCCAATCCAGGTACATTAATACCATACTAAAGAGGTTTAGTATGGAAGATTCCAAGCGAGGTAATTTACCCGCTTGTTTAGGAATCACTCTGTCCAAAGAGATGTCCCCCAAGACTAATTTGGAGAGGGCTCGCATGCAAGGGATACCCTATGCTTCGGCAGTAGGCTCTATAATGTATGCGATGTTATGTACCAGACCGGATGTAGCTTACCCACTAGGTGTAGTGAGCAGGTATCAATCAAATCCTGGGGAAAACCACTGGACAGCTATGAAGAACATTCTTAAGTACTTGAGAAAGACTAAAGAAATGTTCTTGGTGTATGGTAACGGTGCACTCCAGGTGGAGTCCTTTACCGATTCTAGCTTCCAGAGTGATAAGGAAGACAGTAAGTCGGTCTCAGGGTTTTGTCTTTACCCTCAACGGAGGGGCGGTATGTTGGAAGAGTTCTAAGCAAGACACCGTAGCAGAATCGACGATGGAGGTTGAATACATCGCTGCCAACGATGCTGCCAAAGAAGCTGTCTGGATGAAGAAGTTCATTGCTGAGCTTGGTGTGGTTCCATCCATTGAGTATCCAATACCTGTGTATTATGATAACAATGGAGCTGTGGCTTTGGCCAAGGAACCCAGGTTCCATCAGAGATCCAGAAATATTCTGAGGCGGTATCATCTGATCAGGAAGATAGTAGATCGCCGGGAGATCGAGGTCAGGAGAGTTGACACGAAGGACAACGTAGCGGATCCACTCACGAAGGCCCTCCCCCAGATACAGTTTGAGAGACTTTTTGGGATGTTGGCTATGAGATACTACAACACACGACCTTAGTGCAAGTGAGAGATTGTTAGGAATAGTATGCCCTATAGGCCATTATTGTACATGTGATGTATATTATAGTGGATGCTTGGACATATATATAGAGGACTTTCTTGCTCAACATGATAGTATGCTTTCCGGTTACTCTTTATCATAACATGTTAACTGGTATTCTTTACTGTCTTGCTCTCACATGTTGATAAAGCCCTTAGGATATGTACTTGACTACCAGGATTATAATGAGATCATACTAGTGGGGCTAGGGTCGTCCATAAGTACATCCTTTAATCAGTTCCTAGTTGTGGGAATATCGAGACCAGGGCATCGATATTCCAATGTAGAATAGTGTGTACGTTTCTTGTCCCTCAGAGGGCGATGGTTGATCCCATAACCATTGGTATGTGACATCAAAGATTGTACACAGGCGCTCATTGGAGAATGCGTACACCGAACAGGACTCACCGAGGACTCCTAGTTGGTAGTATACCTATCATCAGATAGTAGTTCTCTGGTGACAGTGGTACATGTTAGTCTGTAGACCCGAGATCGTCATAAAGTCTTGTGTGGCTCCCACTGTGCTTTGATTTCCTCCCTACCACGGCTCAAAGGAGTCGTGCAAATAGGTGGATTTTGGGTATAGTCCTGAGTCACATGGAGGCAATGAGCAATATGAGGGTTTCGTCTCTATTGGTATTGGGGGTTGATGTTGCGCTATGCTCGATTGGCTATAACTGGAAGTCCCTGGCCAGGGCTGCTGCCAAGATTTACTGATAAGTGTTATCAGTAGTTTCTCGAACCGTTATAGGTCAGAAATCGGCATGACTTATCACGTTACTTGGGTCTGACGTTTACCACCCCTTGACATGATATGCGACATATCAGACGAAGAGACCGGACTGTACGGTAGTGTTACTGATAGGTTTCATGGAGAGTATCGACGAGCTTGCTTATTAAGCTTCATATCGCTCAATACCTGGGTAGCCGTTACGTCCAGCTAGTACCACCGACGGCTTGTAGGTGATTGATGTGATCATCACCTACTGCTGGCGTATTGACGAGTCTTTAGAGTCCCACATAGAAGTTTCCTGGTTCGAGCGAAACGAAGTAGGGCACATATGTGATATGTGCGTGGGCTTGATTAAATATGAGTATGTGATACCGTATTGTAATCTGACAGTTATCTGATATCAGTTAGGTTATATGTGATATAACCAGATTACCGAATCAAGTGTTGATTTGATAATGTGATGAACAGATAAATGATATTAGTTGGTCATATGTGATATAACCGGATTATTAAATCAAGTGTTGATTTAATAATTTGATATAATTATATATTAACTAATATCATTAGCTCACTAATTGCTTTATTTATATATATATATATTAATGTATATTTGATATATATATTAATGTATATTTGATATATATAAATATATATATATATATTATTTTATGAAGCATGACATGTTTTCTATTTTGAGAAAATAGAAAAATGAGGTGTAAATTGTGGAGATATTTGTGGAATGGGTAAGGCATGGGTTTTATTATTTGTATATTAGTCTTGACTCACTATTCAAGTATGGTTGCAATTTAGAATTGCAATTTTATTCCATACTTGAATAAGTGAGGAAAGAGAGAGCCATTTTGAGTTTACTCTCATCATTTTCATGCCTTAGCCATTTCTTGAGCTCTTGCTTCCTCTTGCTCTCTACAATTTTCTTCACCTCACTTCCAAGTTCAAACCCTGACATGTGATGTGAATCATTGAACTTGTGAAAACCCTAGTGAGCAAATTAAATCCCTACTTCACCATCACACATTATATTAGCAATTTGATGTGCAGTGTTGCCTTCACTAATGGGATTAGTGAAGGGTTAGCTTGAGCTTGTGGACTTCAGGTGAATCGTTTATGGCGCGAAGATCATGAAGGATGTTCTTTCATCGTGAAGAGGAGCATAGTGGAGTCGCGTGGACCACATCCCGGAGATATTGAAGAGAAGGACTCGAACTACAAAGGTTGTATACTCTTTTCTTCTCTTTAGTTCATCACATCATCATAGGCAAACCCTAATAATCTAGTAAAGATCTTGTTAGTCTAATTTAGCACCTAATAAAAATTAAAATTTGGCATGCTTGATGCTTTTAGAAGCTCATGGTGGTGCTAAATTCGACTTTCAATTTCAAAACCGTACTTCCATTATTTTTCCCCTAAAAAGGTTTAGATTTCTAAGCTCTTGGCTTACTTGAATTAGGTGGAGTCCTATAGATTTCACGTGATTCAAGTGCCGGTCACGTGCCTTTTCCGGGCCGTGACACTCAAGTTACAATAACTATACGTATAGAACTAGTTGTATACAAGCACGCGTCACAATCACGCTCTTATTCACTTTTCACTGTATTGTTCACTTTCATGAATCAATCACTGGCGTACTTGACACAACTAATCCAATCCCACTCACGCTCAACAATGCACAGTTCACTATAAATCTCTATGAACGTTCGCTATCACCTAAGGTATCATGGTCGGGTAAGATATGAGAATGATGCAACATAGCAAGTCATGTACGATATGAAACACAAATATACATTGCGAGTTCAGATAAACATATTAATTCACACGATAGTAATTAGGCAAAATGATATAAAAGAGACAGTAAATAAACTTAATCAGCAATACAACAAAATTGGTTTCAAGTCAATCGGGTTTCAGGTTTGCGAGTTACGGTCAATTCATTTTTAGTGTTCATCGTTGGAAATTCAGTTTCTGAACTGAAAGTCCATTTCGTAACACATTTTAATCCCTGTTGGGATCATAATTAGGCGACGCTATAGTTAAGTAAAATTTAGATCTTTCAATTAAATTTCCGATGCACCAGTGTCACGCCCCGCTTCCCAGTAGACGGAAACGATGACGTGGTAGGCCACAACGTATTTACTAAGAAATAAATACGTTAAGCGTAATTAAGCAATATATAAAAATGTATAAGAATAACAAGTGATATAAAATAACAGCAACTTTATTTACATTCATCTTTACATACAAATGTTTGAAAAGAAAAGATACAATGAATAAAGCAGTGTCTAAACAATGGCATACAAAATGAAAGTGCAGATGAACTAGTAGCTAGACTGAGTGGTGAGCTGGTCCAAGTCCTCCTGGTTAGGCTCGATCTCCTGAGAGTCCGATCCTCCTGATGAATATTCTAAAGAAAGAAGTAGAAATGAATGTCATCAGCGAACTAGCGCTCGGTAAGTCCCAAAAGAAGAAAGAAAATATAACATGTAATGTGAAATGAAATGAACAAGTAAGATGTATATGGGTGATTACTGGTATATGATAGTTATTCTAACGTAGTTATTTGTAGCTTGATACAGAAGATATTCATGTATATGAGAGGAGTCCATCTTACCCCGTGGACTATGGTGACATGTAGTACAAGACCACGTCATAACCCATGGGACAACGACACGCGATTTCATATAGGTGTATTTTAAGTAACCTCTCGTGCCACGATATACGTTCCGTACCAATCTACCATTTTATCCCCGCGTAATGTATTTTATAGATTATGTTTACAAGTCTTGCCGAAACCATAGATATTCATGTTCAGGATGTAATCAAGTATTCAAGTAGTGAAGTCAACTTATAACCATGGTTCTGTCAAGTCAAGTCAAGTATACATGTTTGATATTGATGTTTGTATTCGAGTATTCATGTTTGATTTTGGATTCAGATTTGAATTGGACTCAGAATGAATCAGACACTTCTAAACAGATTTAGCTCTTGAATTAGGTTCGGGAGTCATCGGTAACTGTTGCACATAGACGGCAGGATTTGTGTCTTTTTCCAAGGCAATTACCATTGATAACTCCGTTAAGTTTTCTACCTTAAATAGGCAAGCACCCACTTTCTCCGGCTCCCTAGGGCTCAAAAGAATTGATCTCGCTTAAACCTATATTTACTAAACTCCTTAAATATTGTTTTATATATCTCGAGGGGGTTTTATGAAAATTATTTTTAATATAGTTACAAAGTAAACCTCAAGGGTGATTAGTATTACTTAGGGTTTTTATGAGCATGGATTTTAAGTATTGGGCATTTTAGTGATAATTGCTTAGCTTGGAAAGTTCATGGTATTTTATTGAAAAACCTGTCCTTTTTGGTATCTTGACAGTATTTTAATATCATTTGTTAATCTTTCATTTTTAGAAAAATATCGTTTCATTATATTTTGAAAATATGGATTTATAATTTTATATAAATTTTTAAAGTAAAATAATTTTATTTTATCTAGAAAATTCGTATTTTTTAAAAACGTATTTAAATGCTTTCGAGATCGAATGCTCCGTGAGGAGGTCTGCATCTCGCTCTACTAGCCTAAAGATGTGCGAAAATCTGCACCATCTGTTAGAGGGTCCCATAAAGAGGGTTGTGGATGCATAATCGCAAGAGAAATGAAATACCACTTTAAAAGAAATCCGGTTTTAAAGTAGTTGGTGTTTATTGTAAAGTTTTCTTCGTAACAAATATTCATACAAAAGAGATATCGTGCTGTGGAACCAAGTGTGCGTGTAGGGTAGGTCATTACCCCGTGACGTTTTCCTAAAGGTATTGTTAAGCAATTAGTCGAAAATGTGTGATAACAAAGTTCAAGGTATTTTAATGTAAATGTTTAATTAGAGTTGTTTCACATGAGATTCTAGGTGAAATTGATTCTAAACATTAGTGTTAAGATTACAAGTGAAGTGGTAAAATTAGTTTGACCAAATGATAAAGGAAGATGGAGTTATAGGTTTTAGAAAATATGATATCGGTAATAACTTTACTTTTTCCGATTTTGTTTAAAAAGAAATTCAATGAAGAGGAAGGGAGTTTGGAAGGGACTTACCGTTTAGAAAGCTCAAAGAAAGGTTAAAGAAATAGGGGATGATCGTCGTGGCGTCGCGGAAGTTCCGGAATTTGCTTCGATCTTCGCCGGAACCAACTTGCCCGCTAACTCCACTTTACTTCAATTGCACCAGGAACTTTTTAAAGAGTTTGGTTAGAATTTTCAAAATGAAGTTGAGCCAAAGTGTGGGGTGGTATTTATAGTGGAGAATTAGGATTTTGGAATTAAAAATACGGATTAAAATTATTAAAATTGTGTTTAATTGAGAAATGAAAGGTCTCTGTTTCATTGCAGGGAAATTAAGCAGTGCAGAGGAGTTAGGGGTGGGTGAAGAGATGTGTGTGCAAAGCACGACCTTCATTGGCCCCATCTTGACCGTCGGCGCCGGATTTATTGGGTTTTTGGCCTGTCGATCTCGAGGCATTTGCTTCGAGATTCGTGCCGCTTGATCAATTCAGTATTTAAACCATTTTGCACATGTTTCATTTTTCTGAACTTTTCATTTCCCGTGTATTGCACATGAAATCTTTTGGGCTTCCAAAAAGTTAAGAAAAATCAGAAAAAAATAATTGTGTCTGATGGGAATCGAACTCAGGGGCTACGTCATAGCCGTGCAAAGGCTTTACCAGTGAGCTACAAATTGTTTCTTGTTGTTATTTAACAAAAGTAACATATAACTCAAACTCAGTCTATAAAACTCTTTTCTTGTATATTAACAGTAAAATTTCCGTAAAAAAATTTTAGAGTCGTTATATTCTACCCTCCTTATAAAAATTTCGTCCTCGAAATTTATATTTACATAGGGACGAATTTTCAAATAGGTAAGGGTATCTTGCACGCATGTCTTCTTTTCGTTCCCATGTTGATACTCTTGGCGAATCCTTTCTCCATATCACTCGGACCAAGTTTACTTCCTTGTTCCGTAATATCTTCACCTTTCGGTCCAAGATCTCAACGGGTTGTTGCTCGCAAATTAAGTTAGTTTGTTCTGTGAGCTCTGAGTGATCGTATATGTGGTTAGGATCGCTCATATATCGTCATAGATAGGATATGTGGAACACGTTGTGCACTCCTTCCAATGAGGGTGGTAAAGCTAAACGGTATGCCACTTCTCCAACTTGTTCGAGTATGTCGAACGGTCCTATGTATCTTGGACTTAGCTTACCCTTCTTGCCAAAGTGGATCACTCCTCTGTTTGGAGTGATCTTTAGGAATACATAGTCTCCAGGTTGGAACTCCAGATATCTCTGCTTTGCATCTGCCCAATGCTTCTGTCGGTCTTGGGCTATGCGCATTCTTTCCCTGATCGTGCGAACTACATCCACGGTTGCCACGATCATCTCTGGTCCATGGAGTTCACGATCTCCGATGTCGTCCCAACTTAGTGGTGAACGACACTTTCGTCCGTAGAGTACAGCGAATGGTGTCATTCCAATGCTTGCTTGATAGCTCTTGTTGTATGAAAACTCCACAAGGTGTAGGTGATCTTCTCACAAACCTCCGAAGTCTAATATACAAGCACTTAACATGTCTTCCAGAATCTGAATTGTTTGCTCGGACTGTCTTTCCATTTGTAGATGATAAGCCGTGCTAAAATTCAGACTCGTTCCCAGGCTAGCTTGTAGACTCTGCTTGAATTGTTATTGGAATCTTGTAACACGATCGGAGACGATGCAAATAGGTACTCCATATAATCTCATGATCTCCTGCATGAGTTCATGGGTATCAAATATAGTACATCTTGAAGGTTTAAATTTTACTTTAGATTTATGCTTACCTCCATGTATTTCTTCGCTAACGTCTCGGTTGACTGACCAACTCGAAATAGAATAAAGCGAGTCGATTTGGTGAGCCGATCCATAATAACCCATATTGCGTCGTTACCCTTCGTGCTGCGAGAAAGGGCAGTCACGAAGTCCATGGTAATGTGCTGCTATTTCCATTCTGGGATTGGTAACGGCTGAAGTAACCAGCAGTTCTGTGATATTCAGCCTTTACTTGCTGACATACCAAATACTTTGCTACTCTTTAGCTACTTCGCGATTCATTCCATGCCACCAGTGGTGTTGCCGTAGATCCTTGTACATTTTTGTACCATCTGGGTGTACTGAATACAGAGTGCTGTGAGCTTCTTTCATCAACTCTTCTCGATCTGGGCTGTTTGGTACACATAATCGACTTCCATACCGCAAGGATCCATCTTTGTGGATGATGAAGTTAGATCGAAATCCATTTTCTACTTGTTCTCAGATCTTTTGTAGCTTGGCATCATTTACTTGAGCTGCATTGATCTGGTTGACAAGAGTGGATTGGACTTATAAGTTCATCAAATATGAAGCGTTACCTGGGATAACTACTTCGATCTATAATCCGTGCAATTTTTGCTGTAGCTTCCACTGTGCGGTGGCGTTCGTTGCCAACGGCCGGTGACTAAGGGCATCAGGAACTGCGTTGACCTTCTCAGGATGATACTGTAGGTTGATGTCGAAGTCCGCCATGAGTTCTAGCCATCTTCTCTGCCGCATGTTTAATTCCTTCTGAGTAAATACATACTTCAGACTCTTGTGGTCAGTGTATATATCCACTCGTTCTCCCAGAAGATAACGGCGCTAAATCTTAAGTGCGAAGATAACGGCTGCCAACTCCAGATCATGTGTTGGATAGTTACGCTCATGAACTTTTAGCTGTCTTAATGCAAAAGCTACAACTTTTCTATGCTGGTGTAAAACACATTCTAATCCCTTACCGGACGTATCACAATGTACAACGAATCCTCCAGATTGATCCGGTATTATGAGAATAGGTGCAGAGGTTAATCTTGACTTGAGTTCTACAAAAGCTTGTTCACATGCTTCTGACCACATGAATGCTTCGTCTTTACGTGTGAGCTTGGTCAGGGGTACTACAATCTTCGAAAATCCTTCAATGAATCGTCGGTAGTATCCTGCTAATCCTAAGAAACTTCGTATATCTTTCACCGTCTTTGGCGTTGGCTACTCCCTGACAGCTGACACCTTAGCTGGATCAACTGCGATCCTTCGTCTAAAACGATATGTCCGAGAAATCCGACTTGATCTAGCTAAAATTCATACTTGCTGTACTTGGTGTAGAGCTGATGTTGTCGCAATGTCTCTAGGACAATCCGTAAGTGCTCGGCGTGTTCTTTCTTATTCTTTGAATACACTAGGATATCATCGATGAAGATGACAATGAACCTGTATGAGTACTCTCGGAAAACTTGGTTCATCGGGTTCATAAAGATGGCAGGTGCATTGGTCATTCCAAATGGCATTACGAGATATTCATAATGACCATACTGAGTCTTAAACACCGTCTTCGGAATGTCAGACTCTTTGACCTTCACCTGATGATATCCCGAACGAAGATCTAGTTTCGAAAATACACAAGACCCACTTAGTTGATCGGAAAGATAATCGATGCATAGTAGTGGATACATGTTCTTGATCGTCACTTCATTCAGAACTCGATAGTCTACACACTTCCTGTATGAACCTTCTTTTTTCTTCATAAGTAACACTGGAGATCGCTAACTTGAAGTACTGGGATGAATCCAACTTTTCTTTAAGAGTTCGTCCAACTGAATGCGGATATCCTTCAATCCTTTTGGAATTAGCCGGTACGGAGTTTTGATTACCGGTTGCACACCAGGTTGTAAATCGATACTAAACTCAAGAGCTCAATTGGGAGACAAACCTGATATATCTTCAGGGAACACATCCTCGAACTCTAGAACTACTTCGAGCTTTTCGTCTTCTGCTGGTAATGAGAAAACATCTGCATTCTTCGGTTTAGCCCAGTACCTTCCTGGCTCCAAAGTTCTATCTCCACTTTTGAAGTAGAAGACTGGGTGATCTGGTATCTCAAATACTACCCTCCTTTGACGGCAGTCAATCGTTGCATAGAATACTCCCAGCCAATCCATTCGCAACACAACATCGAAATTTAGGATGTCCAGTACTTTGAAATTTGCGTAGAATTCTCATCCGCAAACGACAACTGGACACTGATCAAACCCCATAGTTGGTTTCAGAACTCCATTCCCGGAACTGACATTCCTACTAGAAATGAGTGGCTTCACGGGAATCGCATGCGTTCTCATGAATCGTTGGGACATGAAGCAGTGTGACGCTCTGGTGTCGAAAAGTGCGTGTGCGGGAAGAGTGGCTAATAGTATAGTACCTAAGTTGTGTGAGTTTGGGTTTAGATAGAGGAAAAGTATAGTGATATACAAGGATTGAAAAGGTTTGAAAGGATTGGGAATTACCGGTGATGATTTGGCCTGTAGCTTCGGCCTCCTCGACCGTCATTGTAAAAGCTTGACATCGGGGTACAATCCTCCTTGCTGGAGGAACATTCCTCTGTCATTGGGGCACGTTTCTCTGCCCTTGAGATATGTTTCTCCGTGTCTGATGGAACTAACGTTGAGGCTGTGCAGAAGGTCCACGTGGAGTTGGTGCAAGCAGAGCTAGACGGGGTGCAAGAGCCAGAATGGCTGGCCGCAGCGGAACTGTGATTGCGGGTCTGGGTGCTGGAGCCGTGTTGATACGATATGAACATGCTCCTATCGCATGAGTGGATGCACCACAAATCAAACACATGCCATTTTCATGCCTGCAGTCCTTCACCAGGTGTCAAGTCCTTTTGAAGTAAAAACAAAAGTCTGGACTGGGCCGGTTAAACGATCCTCCCAGTCTCCTGGGTGCAATGTTCGGCCTAGAAAAGGATCTTCTTATCAATTGTGTGGCAGGGTGTTTCACACCGGCATTCTGCGGTCTGCCCTTCTTCTTCACAACTGCCTCATAGCGTCGGGCAGCCTTCAGAGCAAGTTCATGGGTTGGGAAATCCCCTGTAGCGAGTGCAGCTTGGATTTCCGGGTCCAACCTTTATTGAAATCGTCGTGCCTGGATCTCAGCAGTAGGAATCAGGTGTGCAGCGAACATGTCACGACCTTGAGTTAGCAGTGTAATGAGCGATATCAGGAATTTGAATTTGAGACAATATCTTACCTGCTGAGCATGTGTTGGGTTTCGCCGATGCCCTGGCCATCTACCGTGGCTGATGCGGAACAAAAACTGGCGTTTAAAATTTTTGGCTCAAACAAAACCCGCTCCAAGATCGATACCATAAACCTATACTACCAAACTAAAGGGTTAGAATGATTATACCAAAAGAACCAAATCCTTCGGTCTTCCGTCATCCTCGTTAGCTCCTTGAGATGTGCTCGAACGAACTTGGCCGCCGGTCTTCCTCCGTCGAAGATAATCCACTCGAGGGATGTATTCATGGCTCTAGATACACATCAAAGGATGCAAGTGAAGCAACTAGGATTTCTAGGTTGCCAATCTAGAAAGCCTAGGATGTAGTGAGTGAACTAAGTGTTTATCTATCTCATCTCACCTCCTCTCAAGATTCTTAACACATGAGATGGTTGAGAAAATGTGGAAGATGAAGGTGGAGGAACTAAGGAAACTCAAGAGAGGAGAGTGAAGCTAAAAAGGTGAGGAGAAGAGAAGGCTCACAAAAGGAACCATCTAAAAAATAATGAGCTTCCATAGAGAGAGAAAATCAAGTGGCTAGGTTTTGTAAAACATTGTTTTTATTTTTAAAAGCCACCGGCAAAGATTTGAGGGGAGTATGGTGAGAAATGAATTATTACCATACTCCCCTCAGATCTTTGCCACTTCATTTATCCATTTAATAAATAAATGGTCAAACCCAAAAATGAGGTGTCCACCTTCTAGAATATTATCTGTAAAAAATACATATTACATTCTATTGTATGTACATACATGTATTCATACCGAAATACGAATACCCAAAGAGATAGAATAATACAAAGAACATAATACTAGAATATACATATCGATATATATATATATATATATATATATATATATATTAAATCAATACCTGATTTAATAATCCGGCTCAAACCCGGGCCGGCTAGTATTATCAACTGTCCAATCGAAAGTTCAGGTACATAGTATAATCAATCGATCGGAACACTGCAGTATCCAATATGGCTACTACATCGTTTCTCCAGAACTATGGAAATCCACTGTGTGGGACTCTAGAGACTCGTCAATATGCTGGAAGTGGGTTTAACCATAAGCACGTCAGCGGCACTAGCTGTACGTACCGGCTACCCTGGTATTGAGCGAAAGGAAGGCCGACGAGCAAGCTCATCCAAACCCCTACTGAGCCTGTCCGTGACAATCTCCATATAGTCCGGTCTGTTCATCTAAGAGTATCGTATATCGAGTCTAGGGGGTGGATAAAGTCAGGCCCCTAATAACGCGATATTTCGTGTCGGTATGAAGCCCATCACCCACTGAGAAACTACTGATCCAAATCAGTAATTCTCATCCACCTCGGCTGAGGATTTCTGGTGATGGCCACCCGTGCACAACGCGACATCATCCCCCAATACCGGGAGAGACGAATCCCCGACGACCCGCTCACTGCCTCCATATGGCTCGGGACTGTACCCAACTAAAGCCTATTTGCACGACTCTTTTGAGCCGTGGTAGGGTAGTAATCAAAACACAGTAGGAACTCACACGAGACAAATGACGATCTCAGGTCGATGGACTAACCTGTATTCATGTTACCTGGGAAATGCTATCTGACAATAGGTATAATACCAACCAGCATGTTCCTGGCGAGTCCGTCCAGTGTACTCATAACCCAATGAGTACCTGTATACTATCTTAGTTGACTAACCGACACCAATGGCCTGTGAGACCGGCTACCGTCCCTCGTCGGGGTCTCGATAAATATACACTAGTCTACTCCGGAGTATCGATGCCCAGTCTCGATACTCCCACGACTAGGGACATTTAAGGACGTGGTTATAGGCCACCCAGCTCCCACTTATATGATCGCTATCATAATGCTGGCAGTCAAGCAAGAATCCTATGGGCTCTATCAACATGTAATAGTGATCTGTAATGTTACCTAATTCTGTACATGATGATAAAGACAAACCAGATAGCATACTATCATCTCGAGTAAGACTGTTCTACCGGTATAGGTCCTCCCTCAATCATCACAATCGCGTGCCTGCGATTTAATAATTGACTTGAGGGCACTATAGCCAACAATCTCCCATTTGCACTTAAGGCTAATTATTGCGGTGTCGCATACTCACAGCCCGTGTGATACCGAACACCCAACTTCTCTACTAATCAGTCTCGCAAAGCCTGTTTGCGAAACCATTGCGTTCGAGAAATAACCTCAGTGAGTGGATCTGCTCCAGTGTTTCTATCTTTATCTCTCTATATCTCAACTTCGCAGAGAAAGACTATCTCCCGAAATGAGCGATACCTGTCTTAGAATTTGTCTGGATATCTGATGGGACCTAGTTCACAAATGAACTCCAAATCCAACAATCATCTTAGATTGTATCATCCACTAAATTTAATCAGTATCTTGTGCCATGCCTTCCTCAGTATCCGCTTGGATCACTTGTCCAATCATACTGCCCCTCAAAAGAAGGAAAACTATAACTCTGACAGCTATTCTGTCATCCAGGTCACCTTGAAAGCCTAAAATGATAACAGCCTCCGGAAGGAGGCTTCCATTACCATATACCAAGAACATCCACTTATTTTCATAACCGATTCCCAATATTTCTCCAGGATTGGATTAATATATACTTATTGCAACCAGTGCAAAAGCAATTTCTGGTGTGGTACTTGACATTTCATGATTAACTCAATTGCCTAAGCAAGTGATATGCTAATCATGTAGATCTCTCTTCTCATTAGTCTGAAAGACATCTCTTTAGAGAGGGTGACTCCATCACCTGCGGGTACACCACCACGCCAGGAGTCGCCCATTTTAAAACACTTTAGAATAGTGTCAAAGTACCCTAATTGGGACACTTCCCTAATCTAGATATAAAACCATAGATCTAGTTACCAGAATCCCTGATATTTTATCCAGATCCTATGTGGAGAAACCCCTTGTGACAACCACAGTATAACCGATCGCAGTATAGGAATATCACTTCATATCAAGAGAATGTTATCTAAATACCAAGACATCACTCCCTACTACCTTCTTACCAGATCTATCTGTTATTCTAATGAAGTCAAACTCTATGACTGTCACATCAAAATAGACGATCTATATCCACTATATCTGCTTTAGTCTATAAATAGACATAAGCTACTTGCCCACCATGCTTCCGCTGCTCCCACTGACTACAACAACCCTATGGCAGAGTCATATACACATGCACTTCTAAAGCTAATTTAGAACGACGTTATACTCATCCTCCTACCAGATCTCATAGTCTAGAACAACAGTAGTGGCAAGTTTGGGTAATCAAAACCCTCACTGTCACCGTCTTTGAGGAGACTGAAGTTTCTCTCGGGTCCCTGAGGTTACCCATCAAATTTGCGGAGTGGCTAATGGATTGTCGAATCCAATTGAATCTTTAGGTTCTATTAAATTTTCATTAATCGTTTGTGGTTCTGGAATCACTTCCGGTCTACCATACTCCCACCAATGTTTTCTTAAAAAGAATCCATTTTACTAAAACTGGTGGTGAGTCAAGAACAATATAGCTATTGATCTTCCAAATGGTAGAATGTTAACCTTCGTCAAAGCCCGGGATAACCCATAAACTGCCATTACTGAAACGTGCCTAGAGTTTATCCGGATTCTGGTTTTAAGCATAAGCCGGACAACTTCATATACTTTAACATCGTTAAGGTATGAATCCATTTTATATCCAATATAGAAACAAATGCACTAATTTAATTGGAACCAGATTCAAAATACATGTAGCCGTTTCCAGTGCATATCAACTAAATAGAAGGAGGCCAAGCAGCATTACCCATCAAGAAATGCATCCACATATGAGTAATCTGAAAGAGAAGTAAGTTCTCAAAACAATTACTTACAACGGAATACCTAGCATAAGTATCTATATTTTCGATCACCATGAAGAATCCTGATACTTTGTAACATATGGTTCTCTACTTTGTTCTTATACGTATAACTTCTCAAAATTTGGACCTTGTATTTCAACGAAATACTTGTCTAAAACTAAAGAAGTCATAAGTAAACAGAATATAATACGAGTACCAACCCTTTTGTCCTAATGGACACCGGAAAACATACAATACTTTGTATAAGTCCTCTGAGTTTAACAACTCAAACCCTGTGCGTCGTAAGTTGAAAACTGTGCTATGGTTAAGAAGAATTACACCGCTGCTGAATGCTCCTTACCTAACTATCAACTGTTATAGGTAAATTTTATAGACATAATTTCAAAAGGTTATATCTCACTTTATAAAATAAACGTACAAATATATCAGTTTGAAATTGGTGCATAACAATAGATATTCAAAACCAAATATTTGCTGTCAGGCAAAACTCATGTGATTTCCTCAAATATCACCAATTACAAAGAATTCCGATATATTGAGGATATAATCACTTAATTCCCAATATCTTACTCCCACTCAGCATCTGTAACGCCATACAGATGTGAAAATCAAAACTGGTAAATACATACCCTGGAGTTAGAATCTAATTGGGAAAACAGTTTTCAATTAACATTGCACTGTCAAACTGAAACTTGAAAATGTTTCGAAGGGGTAGCCGGGTATTCCTAGTAATGTCTCTTCCACTATCCAGATTCATGACTGTAACCGTATATTCTCTTGCCCACACTCCAATCCCTTTATATGTCTTTACTTATTACCTTCTGTACACCACACTTAGGCTAATTGGTTTTCTTCCTTCCCTAACCTTCGGCACCAGCGTAAGCTTTGGAAGAAGACTATCCAATAAGCATAATAGGTGTACTCTCATAATATCAGGAGCCCTCGCAACCTGAGAGAAGGTAAAGAGAAAAGGCAACTGAATAATCCTTATTCTATTTCTCTCGAACAGAAACCATCCTTGAACTTGAACAAGTTCCTTTGAGTTTGTATGTAACTATACGATAGCATATCCAAGAAATGTGGATCTTCGTAGTGATACGGAGTGTTCTGGAGAAATGCAAAGGTGATATAGGAGTGGCAGAGGTATACGCGGTTTCGTCGTGAATAATAGCAGTCGCAATTTCCTTTGCCCTCATTCTAATCCTTTTATATGTCTTTACCTATTACCTTCTGTACACCACATTTAGGCTAATTGTTTTTCTTCCTTCACTACCTTTCAGCACCAGCCTAAGATTTGGTAGAAGACTATCCAATAAGCGTAATAGGTGTACTCTCCTAATACTAGGAGCTCTCGCAACCTGAAAGAAGGTAAAGAGAAAAGACAACTAAATAATTCTTATTCTATTTCTCTAGAACCAGAATCCATCCTCGATCAGAAACAAGTTTCTTCGAGTTCGTATGTAACTATACGATGGCATATCCAATAAATGTGGATCTTCGTAGTGATACGGAATGTTCTGGAGAAATGTAAAGGGGAAAAGTAGGAGTGGCAATGATGTATGCGATTATGATAATCCAAAAGCCAAAAATGTTTTAAGAAGGTTCGGTTAGCTTGGTTCATGAGTTTTAATTTAGGATCGGGTCATGGTCGCTGCCAAAGAGAGAGAGAAAAGAAACACTCAGCGTGCACTCTAACCTAAATTAGATTGGTTAATCACCATCTAATCAGGATATCTCCCACTGTTTCCTCGAATTCTCCCTCAAACCCTAAAAGGAGAATTAGGCGGGATCATCTAAAATCACCCGAAGAGTAACACCTACTCATCAGTGGGAATCGGGATCCAACTATCATCGCATGATAACTTGATGGAAGCCACTCAAGTCACCACATTCCAGAAGGTATGCGCATGCCTGGCAAGTTTCCTGTATGTTTGAAACTCCCGATGTGGTTTTTGCCCCAAGGACCCAAGTGGCCTTGACGGAGTCAACAAATCAAAGAGTCCTAGTCAAGTTCAACCCGTCATTATCTTGATTGCATTAAACCCACCTGCACGAGCCCTTGACGGAGTCAACAAGACTGCACGACTGTCCTAACCAATCGCATAATATGCTACAAACAAGCACCGTTTATCTACCGTACACTACGCCTTGACAGAGTCAACAAACGCATCACGAATACTAAACACTACTCGTAGGAAATGACGGAGGGCTACGGCTAGTTTTTGGCGAAAAACCTTTAACGTAATGAACTTGATCTCGTTGAAGGAACCGAGTGGTTTTATAAATATATAGTGGCACAAACTTTTGCTAAAGAGGTCACTTCCTGTGAGGGGATCTCGGCTCTTTCCTCATCGAATGAGGTGCAGAATATTCCAAACTGAATACCATGATGTAAAGCAAAAGAATCGACTATAGAGCAGTTATTACAAATACGCAAACTTCCGCCTAAGAGGTCACTCCCGATGAAGGGATCTCGGCTCTTGCCTCGTCGAATGTGGTACTGGATATTCTGAACCGAATACCACTGTGTAAAGAAAAAGGAAACGTCTTGCAACAACAGTTTTTCAAAATTGGTTCCAACAATATCTCATAGGTTTATTTTTCCTTGCGTTAATCAGAATCAACGTAGTCCCATCAATTAATCCATATCACACCACAGAAAAAGAACAAAAATAAATGCACGTATATGCCATCCGCATTCGCCACCAGACCCCATCACCACCCGTTAGGTTACTTAACTAACGACAGAGCGGGGTCTGGACTAGCGCGGGTGCAAAACATATACAACATCTACTAGTATATATATAAATATATATAACATTAGTCCCAGGCATGATATAAGCAACATCACAGAAAAATCACAAAATAACGGATAATCTAGGAGCCCTGGGTTTCCTTTGAGCCGCAAATGAAATCCGACGTTCCCCGGTCGTGTGGATAGCCTGTGCAATGAAAACCTGGACCCCTTCGAGCGTGGAAAGTTACCCGCCAATCCTAGAAGTGAGGCAACCCCAATCAACAAAGTGAATGGGCCACCCAGTACTTCATGGGATCTGGTAAATTGAGCGCCCCTCCGTGGGTCAAACTATACCCCTTACGAGTGCGGCGAATAGCCCGCCAATTCTAGAGTGAAGCCCCCTCTGTCTCAACGCCATGAGATGCGGGCTTGTTGCCCTCTAGAACTTAGCTATTCGTGCACTCCACCATGGGGTAATCCTAGTAAAAAAAGGAAAAGTATATACAACGGTGACATCGACCTCGACCCGGCCGTGCCCCAATAAAAGAATATACAAACTGGCAGAGACGGCAGTCTACATGTCGGACGCTCGCCTCGCAAAACTGAATATATAAATGAATCTGAACTGTACTACTTGCATTGCCCTCCAGCCTATCCCACACGATAATCCAACCACAATATCAGCACAACACAGAATATCAACGTGAATATTATGTTCGCAAACCCGTCTATTTGAACATATAGCAACTAGTCGAGTTTGTAACATTCTGAAAATTCGATTAGGTTAAGTGTGTATTAATTATTGATAATACGCGTTTTCCGTAAAAACCCATATCTAATTATTTTTCCACATAGATTTAAATATACCTATTTTAGTTATGTAATTGCTAGTATTGGTATTTAATTAGTCACTTATAAATTGCTAGTTTACTCAAATATTTTTCTTAATTAATTAATTTTAAATATTATTTCAAGTTTTCACTTATACATTTAATTAGTGATGATTACAAATTTGAAATGGGTTAATTATACTTTAGTGAACCATAATACATTAAACCAAAATGTAATATGTTGTTTTTGAAATGAAATGGAATTGTTAAGAGAGTTCTAGAAATTTAAAGAAAGAGTTTAAATAGAAAATAAAATAAAAAGAAAATAATAAAGAAATAAGTATGATGCCTTATTAATCGAGGTATGGGTAACATGGTGTGAATTTTGACATTTTCCCTCACCTCACTCATTCCCTCATTGTGCTGGCCGAGCACAATCAGCAACCCCCCTCCTCTCCCTTCAACACATATTCTTTGCCAAAAAAAAAAGAATTAATTAATGAGAAAGGATAAATGAGCATGGTGTGTGATGTTTGTGGGGGTAAGCTTACCCACACCTTTACTCTCTCCCCCCATCTCTCTTTTTTCGGCCGAAATTGGCAGCAGCCCCCCTTCTTCTTACCTCTTTTTCCTTGCTAAAACCCTCATTTTCTCATCTCAAAAATCAATAAAAAATTAACTCCAATTCCTAGTTAAATATTCACCCATTTCTTCTTGGCCTAATCTAGCATGGATCTTGGAGTAAGAAGCCATTTTGGGAGGTCAAGTTGCTAGTTAGATCTACAAAAAAAATTGTGAGATATAATCTTACTCTAATTGCTACCTTGATAATATTAGTTGTAATCTAATTTATTTAGGTGTTTAAATATGGTTTTAATTTCAAGATTTGGTTTTCAAGAGAAGGGTTGGGATCAAGTTACGGTTTTTATCATTTAAAAGGGGTTACAATGTGTAGTTTAACATTTTTAGGCATGCAAAATCTAAGGTAGTTGTTAATTTGCTAATTGTTACTTTTAAATTGTCTTAATTATATAATTTTGCAAACTAAGTTTATAATTAGTGTGTAAATAGGTGAAATTAAAATATAGTTAGTAATTTTGTGGTCTAATTAAGATTTTAAATGAGCTTTGTGGCCACTAGTTTTGTTAAAATATCAAGATTTGAACTAAAATGGTAAATTGATGCTTACTAGGTTTTTGGGATAAATTGATTTTAATTAAGTTTGAGGTTTTGATAATTTACTATTTATTTCCTAAAATAATTAGTGTGTTGTGAATGCGCGATTGGTACGATTGGATTCTAGGCTTGGTGGTTGTCATGTTTTGCGATCCTAGTTGTGGTTCATGGCGTTGTCGCGAGCGTTTTTTGTGCACTAAGTGCGTGCGCGTCTAGTTAGTGCACGTGATTGATTTGTATTGTTTGTGTCCGCAACTATTTATATATCTATTCTCGTATTGACTTGTGTGCGTTTCTAGGATCGGGTGCAGAGGCGTCGGATGTTGCGCGGAAAGGCAAGGCTGAGATCGGATCAGATTAGCCGAGGCGTCCTGATGAGTAGATATACACATCTACGGGGGAATCGTCTGGATGGCGCAAGGCGCCCGATAGTTAGAATTTCTAGTAGTACTTGCATTTATATGCGTAGTTCCTAGTTATTTATCTCATTGCATCGCATCATCTTGTGTGTGTGTGTGATATCATCTCATAGGACACTTACACCATTACCATTGGTTCATGCTGCACGTGCGAACACACACGCCTTGGTAATTGCTATGCCACGAACACTATAGAACTTGCTTAAATCAGAATCCAAAACAATTGCACCATATATGATCTGTAAACCTGTAATTGTATATTCATTTCATCAGGATGGATACGTAGGATTGCTAGTCATATGTATATACCTCCTTGCATCATCGTTCATGCATAGTTTCAAGTCATACATCATATTTCATATTATTGATACCATGGGCATTCATCATCGCCGACATGTTTACATATTGTGATTCTTCTTGAGAATTTCAGTATTTGTGAGATTTCTGGATTTTGGAGAAAACCGCAAGAATTTTATAAACTTATTATTCTTTTAAAATGTAAGTTGCGGTTTCCTCGTGATATGATATATATGTCGTCCATCATGAGTTTTCCTGATTTCTGTTGGTTGTCAAGACCCAATTCGAGGAGGAGGATGAACCGTCTCGGGTACATGGTGGACCCGGTATGGTACCCCGGGGAGAGAGTGTTTTTGTGGGTATGACGATGAGCCTGGCAGGGGCGTGATGTCTGACACGGCGGATATCTGGAGGATACCGACATGGTCCTGAGATTTGATGATATGGGCCGATCCGGACTGACGGAGTCCGAGATTTTGAGATATTGAGATATTGAGATGTTGAGATATTGGGATATGTATGTATATATTGTGTCGATATTTGATACGGATTTTCTGTTGATTTCATTGGTGATACTTCAGTTTATTGCGCAGAGGGTTTTTTCTAAGATAAGAATAAAGATTTTCTCATACCAGACGTGTTCAGGTTTCGTGTTTGATTATGCATTCATGTTGCATTTATGCTAGTACATCGTATCATATTAGTATATGTAGGCTGTGACGCATTTGCGTGCATTCTTACGATAGCCTTATTAGATGTTACTTACTACTCACGAGTTGGCAACTAACCCCCGTTGTGCCACGGTATCTTACAGGTTCGACCCGTCAGCGCAGTAGCGGCAGGCGTACTTCCTCTTTTGCTTCATTGCATCGATTTGCAGCTTTGCTCATAGGTGGGTTGCGAGGAGACTTTTATTCCATCATGTATATTATTTTGTATCTAGTATACTCCATCTACCCTTTTATATTGGACTAGACGGTGAGACTCGTGAGACTTGTATTTGTGGTATTTTGGTGTCGATGCTCACTTGAGCCGACGTGGTGTTTCTCATTTCTTACTTCAAATGCTTATTTCGCACTTTTGATATACATATTGCATGTAGTTGTGATTCCGTCTTTGGCGAAGAGCTAGCTCCCGCTTGGGGATGCCCTTATTCATTATTTATATGTATTTTCATGTGTTGTACCCGTTTGGGGGCCCAGTATTTACAAAGGAGACTCTGCCAAAATTTTCGGGAAAATATGATGTTGCTTTTAAATGTTTAATACCACTTATTTTGTTAAAACCACTTGATTTAAAACAAGTTTTCCTTTACTCTAATTGTTAAACGGTTTAATTTTCTGGGTTTTGGCTTACTTAGATTACGTTACACCCTTAGACGTTTCGTAATTTAAGTGCCAGTCATATTCCGTACCTTCGGGTCGTGACAAGGTTGTACCGCTCAATAGGATTCACGGTCGCATATATCATCACATGTAGTGATAATCACACAGTTAAAAATTTCGATCGACTAAAACTTTCCTAAATTGGCCCTAAATGCAAAACAACACTTTAAAAAATCCGGGCCAAAACTAAATATACAAAAAATCAAATTTCCATGTCAGAAAGTGCCAAAAGAAATTTGGAGCAATACACCCACAAATCCGCCGCGCTTCCGCGGCCAATGTGAATGTATTGCCGCGGAACCGCAACCATTTAGTGGGGTCTTGTCCCCAAATTTCTTGTGGTGCCCTAATTTTGCTTGCATGGATTTTTAAGATACACAGAAAGATTTTTTTGAACACTTTTCAAAATCGACAGGAAGCATGTGAAAATGGAAAAATGATTCGGAAAATTTGGTCGATCGATATTCTCACTTTGTGCAAACTAGCTAGTATTGGTTTATGGGTGGCTCTGATACCATTGTTGGGTTTCGCCGGCGCCCTGGCCATCTACCGTGGCCGATGCGGAACAAAAACTGGCATTTAAAATTTTTGGTGCAAACAAAACCCGCTCCAAGATCGAAACCATAAACCTATACTAGCAAACTAAAGAAGCTTAACTAAAGGGTTAGAATGATTATACCAAAAGAACCAAGTCTTTCGGTCTTCCGTCATCCTCCTTAGCTTCTTGAGGCGTGCTCGAACGAACTTGGCCGCCGATCTTCCTCTATCGAAGATGATCCACCCGAGGGATGTAGTCATGGCTCTAGCTCCACATCAAAGGATGCAAGTGAAGCAACTAGGGTTTCTAGGTTGCCAATCTAGAAAGCCTAGGATGTAGTGAGTGAACTAAGTATTTATCTTTCTCATCTCACCTCCTTTCATTATTCTCAACACATGAGATGGTTGAGAGGAGGAAGAAGATGAAGGTGGAGGAACTAAGGAAACTCAACAGAGGAGAGTGAAGCTAAAAAGGCGAGGAGAAGAGAAGGCACACAAAAGGAACCATCTAAAAAATAATGAGCATCCATGGAGAGAGAAAATCAAGTGGCTAGGTTTTGTAAAACATTGTTTTCATTTTCGAAAGCCACCCATACTTGAATAGTATGCACAAATGAATTAATAATTCATTTGTGCACACTATGCAAGTATGGTCCTCACCATACTCCCCTCAAATCTTTGCCACCTCATTTATCCATTTAATAAATAAATGGTCAAACCCAAAAATGAGGTGTCCACCTTCTAGAATGTTATCTGTAAAAAATACGGATTACATTCTACTGTATATACATACCTGTATTCGTACCGAAATACGAATACCCAAAGAGATAGAATAACACAAAGAACATAATATTAGAATATACATATCGAAATATATATATATATATATATATATATCTAAATTATTAAATCAATACCTGATTTAATAATCCGGCTCAAACCCGAGCCGGCTAGTATTATCAACTGTCCGATCGAAAGTCTACATAGTACAATCAATCGATCGGATCCCTGCATGTATCCAATATGGCTACTACATCGTTTCACCAGAATCAGGAAAACCCTCTGCATGGGACTCTAAAGACCCGGCAATATGCTGGAAGTGGGTTTAACCACAACCATGTCAGCGACACTAGCTGTACGTAATGGCTATCCAGGTATTGAGCGAAAGGAAGGCCGACGAGCAAGCTCATCCAAACCACTACTGAGCCTGTCTGTGACAATCTCCATACAGTCCAGTCTGTTCGTCTAAGAGTGTCGCATATCGAGTCTATGAGGGTGGATGAAGTTAGACCTCTAATAATGCGATATTTCGTGTCAGTATGAAGCCCACACCCATTGAGAAACTACTGACGTCCACCTCGGCCGAGAATTTCTGGTGATGGCCACCCGTGCACAACGCGACATCATCCCCCAATACCGGGAGAGACGAATCCCCGACGATCCGCACACTGCTTCCATGTGGCTCGGGACTGTACCCAACTAAAACCTATTTGCAAGACTCCTTTGAGCCGTGGTAGGGTAGTAATCAAAGCACGGTGTGAACTCACACGAAACAAATGATGATCTCAGGTCGACAGACTAACCTGTACTCATGTCACCTGGGAACTGCTATCTGACAATAAGTATAATACCAACTAGCATGTTCCCGGCGAGTTCATCCAGTGTACTCATAACCCAATGAGTACCTGTATACTATCTTAGGTGACTAACTGACACCAATGGCTGGTGAGACCGGCCACCGCCCCTCGTCGGGATCTCGATAAATATACACTAGTCTACTCCGGAGTATCGATGCCCAGTCTCGATACTCCTACGACTAGGGACATTTAAGGATGCGCTTATAGACCACACAGCTCCCACTTATATGATCGCCATCATAATGGTGGTAGTCAAGAAAGAATCCTATGGGCTCTATCAACATGTAATATTGATCTGTAATGCTACCTAACACTGTACATGATGATAAAGACAAACCAGATAGCATACTATCACCTCGAGTAAGACTGTTCTACCGGTATAGGTCATCCCTCAATCATCACAATCGCATGCCTGCGATTTAATAATTAACTTGAGGGCACTATAGCCAACAACATGGTAAACTCAGTATCGTATTCATCCACAGACTTGACCCACATCGAGCCTTGTTGTAGATGGATGAACCGCTGTTTCATGTCAAAACGGGTAGTCTCAGGGAAGTACTTCGCATCGAACAGATCGCGAAACGTCTTCCATTCTATCGGTTGGGTGAGACGGCTTTCTTCAGCCTTCCACCAGACTCTGGCGTTGTCGGTTAGTTGTAACTTAGCAACTCTCACCCATGCAATATTTGGCACTTGAGCTGCTGCCAGATCATCTTCAATCGATTAAGCCCATTCTTCTGCCTCCAGTGGGCTCTCTTTTCCCGAGAAGTGTTTTTGATGCAGTGCCCGAAATTGCTTGACTCTGGGTGTCTCGGTTTTGGGGCGGTGCATGAGGATAGCAGTCTGGTACTGCTGACCCTCCAAGAGGCTCTTGATCATCTCAAGCAGTACCGTTTGCTCATTGATAGGAGATGCAACGGTAGGTGGTAGTGGTAGAGTAAGCGGTGGTGTGTTGCCATTGACATTCGTGCTGGTGTTGTTCGGAGAATCCATAACCTTGATAGAAAAGGAATGGTTAGGATAGATTCAAGAAATTTGAAATGTAAGGAATGTATAGTTGCCGATTCTTATAATTCTTGTGATATATTGCTTAAGACTTCATGCATAACTGACCTGCATGGGCCGCCAACAAAACCTATCATGTCCCGCTTCCCAGTAGACGGAAACGATGACGTGGTAGGCCGTAACGTATTTACTAATAAATAAATACGTTAAGCGTAATTAAGCAATATATAAAAATATACAAGAATGACAAGTGATATAAAATAACAACAACTTTATTTACATTCATGTTTACATACAAATGTTTGAAAAGAAAAAATACAATGAGTAAAGCAGTGTCTAAATAATGGGATACAAAATGAAAGTGCAGGTGAACTAGTAGTCAGACTGAGTGGTGAGCTGGTCCAAGTCCTCCTAGCTGGGCTCGATCTCCTGAGAGTCCGGTCCTCCTGACGAACATTCCGAAGAAAGAAATAGAAAGGAATGTTGTCAGTGAACTAGCGCTCGGTAAGTTCCAAAAGAAAAAATAGAATATAATATGTAATGTGAAATGAAATGAACAGGTAAGATGTATATGGTTGATTACTGGTATATGATAGTTATTCTAACATAGTTGTTTGTAGCTTGATACAGAAGATATTCATGTATACGAGAGGAGTCCATCTTACCCCGTGGACTATGGTAATATGTAGTATAAGACCTCGTCATAACCCACGGGACAACGGCATGTGAATTCATGTAGGTGTCTTTTAAGTAACCTCTCGTGCCACGATATACGTTCCGTACCAATCTACCCCTTTATCCCCATGTAATGTATTGTATAGATTATGCTTACAAGTCTTGCCGAAACCATGGATACAAAATGTTCAAGTATTCATGTTCAGGATGTAATCAAGTATTCAAGTGGTCAAGTCAAGTTATAACCATGGTTCGATCAAGTTATGTCAAGTATACATGTTTGATATTGATGATTGGATTCGAGTATTCATGTTCATGATCAAGTATTCATGTTTGATTTTGGATTCATATTTGAATTGGACTCAGACTGAGTCAGACACTTGTAAACAGATTTAGCTCTTGAATTAGGTTCGGGAGTCATCGGTAACTGCTGCACATGGACGACAGGATTTATGTCCTTTTCCAAGAAAATTACTATTGATAACTCCGTTAAGTTGTCTACCTTAAATAGGCAACTACTCACTTTCTCCGGCTCCCCAGGGCTCAAGAGAATTGATCCCGCTTAAACCTATATTTACTAAAATCCTTAAATATTGTTTTATATATCTCAAGGGGGTTTATGAAAATTATTTTTAATATAGTTACAAAGTAAACCACGAGGGTGATTAGTATTACTTAGGGTTTTCATGAACATGGATTTTAAGTATTGGATATTTTAGTGATAATTACTTAGCTTGGAAAGTTCATGGTATTTTATTGAAAAACATGTCCTTTTTGGTATCTTGATGGTATTTTAATGCCATTTGTTAATCTTTCATTTTTAGAAAAATATCGTTTCATTATATTTTGAAAATATGTATTTATAATTTTATATAAATTTTTACAGTAAAATAATTTTATTTTATCTAGAAAATTTGTATTTCTTAAAAACGTATTTAAATCCTTTCGAGATCGAATGCTCCGTGAGGAGGTCTGCATCTCACTCTACTAGTCCAAGGATGTGAGATAATCTGCACCATCCGTTAGCGGGTCTTCTAAAGAGTGTTGTAGATGCATAATCGCAAAGGAAATGAAATACCGCTTTAAAAGAAATCCGGTTTTAAAGTAGTTGGTATTTTATTGTAAAGTTTTCTTCGTAACGAATATTCATAGAAAAGAGCTATCGTGCAATGGAACCAAGTGTGCGTGTGGGGTAGTTCGTTACCCCGTGAAGTTTTCCTAAAAGTATTGTTAAGCAATTAGTCGAAAATGAGTGATAACAAAGTTCAAGATATTTTAATGTAAAAGTTTAATTAGAGTTGTTTCACATGAGATTCTAGGGTGAAATTGATTCTAAACATTAGTGTTAAGATTAAAAGTGAAGTGGTATTATTGGTTTGACCAAATAATAAAGGAAGATGGAGTTATAGGTTTTAGAAAATATGATATCGGTAATAACTCCACTTTTACCGATTTTGTTTAAAATGAAATTCAATGAAGAGGAAGGAAGTTTGGGAGGGAATTACTGTTTAGAAAGCTCAAAAAAGGTTAAGGAATAAGGGATGAACATCATGGCATCGCGGATGTTCCGAAATTTGCTTCGATCTTCGCCGGAATCAACTTTCTCGCTAACTCCACTTTACTTCACTTGCACTAGGAACTTTTTAGAGAGTTTTGGCTAGAATTTTCAGAATCATGCTGAGCTAAAGTGTGGAGTGGTATTTATAGTGGAAAATTAGGGTTTTGGAATTAAAAATGTGGATTAAAAGCATTAAAATTGTGTTTAATTGATAAATGAAAGGTCTCTGTTTGATTGCAGGGAAATCAAACAGTGCAGAGGAGTTAGGGGTAGGTGAAGAGATGTGTGTGCAAATCATGGGCTTCATTGGCCCCATCTTGACTGTCGAGGCCGACTTTATTGGGCTTTTAGCCGGTCGATCTCCAGGCATTTGCCTCGAGATTCGTGCCACTTGATCAATTCCGTATTTAAACCATTTTGCACATGTTTGTTTTTCTGAACTTTTTCTTTCCCATGTATTGCACGTGAAATCTTTTAGGCTTCCAAAAAGTTAAGAAAAATTAGAAAAAATAATTCTGTCTGATGGGAATCAAACACAGGGACTACGTCACAGCAGTGTAAAGACTTTACCAGTAAGCTACAAGTTATATCTTATTGTTATTTAACAAAAGTAACCTATAACTCAAACTCAGACTGTAAAACCCATTTCTTGTATATTAATAGTAAAATTTCCGTAAAAATTTTTTAGAGTCTTTACAACCAGACGGATCGACAATATCTGCTGTGTGTTTGGAGTTATGTCCTGTTTAAGGTTAGGGTATACAATTAGTCCCTGTACTAAACTACAGTACACCCCGACAGTTTAAAATGCAATTAAAATATCAAACGACAGTAAAATCAAACGAAACCACCACCCATAGTTAGCTAACATGATTATCTTTGCAAAAGTATAGGGTTCCGCACAATTTCATTCTCATACAGTGCTACATTTTCATTTAAAGTATGGTGTCGATATGGAATGTTGCTCTGGACTACAGTCCAGAGCCACATTCCAAGTCAGTTTTCATTATGGTGACATATCAGTATCGAAGGATAAATTATAAAAGGTTCTAGCTCATTGAGTCAGCTTCGATATGAGCTATAGAATATTACATTCTGGTATGTATCAAAACTTATATCAATTTAACTTCTCGACATGTGCAGTAAAACCAGAATTGACATCGCCTCTTTGGGGCGTTGTTACACATGCGATACTTCGATATTTTGAGTCCAATTTTCTACACGATATTTGTAAGCAAAAAAAATATATTAGTAAAAGCTTAGAGCCTTCTCGACAGGGATTTGGATCAGTTTGGCACATCAAACTCTTAGCGTACAATAACTAGAATTATCAAATTAACGTCGGTTTTGCCCAACTCATGAAAATGGTATCTAATACTTACAATTCCACACGATGCTGATATAAAGTTTTAGATCCGATTATGCTCAAAACTACCATCATAGTATTACTATTGTTTTCCATGAAAATATGATGATGGCCTACAATATATACGGGGTAATATACTACTAAACACATGTTTGTAATAATCTATCTGCTATAGTTTTAACACGCAAACATATAGCATGTTAAAGTAAGTGAGGATTTTCACTTGCCTGCAACGACAACACAACGACGGCGATCGCACGGACACGAACACGGCAAAGGGATGGCCACAAGCATGGCATGTCCGCGGTTGCGACAACGACCAACTTTACTCGGCTACGGGTTCTGGAGAGGAGGGTAGTTAGGCTCTGGCTCTGGAGAAGGTCGACGGCAAGGTCGGCGGCCGGAGGTGCTCGTCGCGGCGACTGTAGTGGCTGGATTGCAGTGAGAGGAGACGGAGATGCGGTGGATGCAGGTTAGTGGAGGGCTCGGGCGTTGTGGTGGTGGAGGCGAGCTCATCGGCGACATAGGCAGTGCTCGGTTGCAGGAAGGGTTCGCCTGCGAGAGAAGACGACAAAGCGGCGGGTGGAAGAATAAAAAGGTACTTGGTTCAGGAAAAAAATCATCAATATGCACAATGGCTCCTTAAAATTAGAATACCAATGGTTGGAAAACAAGCTTTGGTGCCAAATCGTGAACCTGCCTAATGTACTTCCACATCTTAGTTCATTTTCAAGCGGGTGTGAGTTGTGGGTTGCCTTGCCTGACCTGATGCCTACAAGAACCAGCTCCTTCACCGTGCCTTCCATGTTGTTTACAAAGGCTATAATAATAGTCATTTTGACTTCTAGTTCAAAAGTTTCAAGATCCTCTATGAATGACGGTCTTGTTCCATTCGAAAAGACAGTAAATTCCTTCTGTAATCTGCTCTACGTCACTAGGGACGGTGATGATGCTCACAAGTGGGAATTCCCCAGATCACGAGACGTAGCGAATGACGTGTCCCGGGAGATACGGAGCTAGAATAAGCCTGATGCATTCGGGATGTTCCTCAGGACCTCGTCTCTGAGGTCGCATCCGGCCTTTCGGAGACCTCTCCGGAATACCTTCCGTATTCGCCTAAAAACTAGCCATCAGCTCACCTTCGAGCAATCCTACAACCGAGCTTCCCCCGCCTCCCTGCTCGTCTCCGAGCTGTCGCAAGGCCTAAGATTCCTCGGCTTCCCGGCTCGTCTCCGAGCCATCTGACAGTCCGAGCTTCCTCGGCTTCCCCGATCAACCGAGAGAGCGGAACCCAAGGGCCTCGCAACGGCTTCGCGTATTTCGCCAAAGCGAGATATCCGCCGCCTCACGTTCCACGTCCCACGCGGGCACGCTCCCTCATTAATGAGCAGATCCCGCCATTAACATGGGCGTAACAAAGGGGTATAATTGACGGCGAGAATCTCGCGCTGACTTGCTCTACGCGACCACTATTTAAACCCCTCTTTCAGACGACTCAGGTAACGCAAACTAATTATAATATGCCGCTTCTCTGCTCTTAGTCCTCGGTACTAACTTGATCGTCGGAGGGTCTTATGGTGGTCACCCACCCCGGGACTTCCTTTGCAGATAGCTCAGTGTCGACACCAACCCATTGAGATCCACACACTCAGTCGCCACATCAAATCTCAACTGCTCAAAACCGCGCGCGATCAGATCGACAGAGGACAACAACTAAGGGAGATTCCAACCTCCATCAGTTGGCGTCGTCTGTGGGAACATCAGAAGCTCATCCACCCATAAAGTTGATTTTCTGCCCTCGACCTGATGGCGAGCGATATCCGCGACGATCCCAATACGAGCCGCCCTACCCTCCATAACGGAGGCGGGAGCGGTTCTAGTCCCCCTCCTAACGTCATCGACGCCTTATCCGCCCGGATCCACAGACTCACAGCTATGGTGGATGCGCTCATCCGCGTTCAAGCTGCGGGCCCTACCCATCAGCCCACAGTTCCCCCTCCACGGGATAACGACGTCCGCAGAAAGATAGATGGGCATGCTCAAGCCCTCGATCTCGCTCACGCTCATTTCAGCGTCACTGAACGCCGGCGTGCCGACTCCAGCAACCACGACCCATATGCGGTGAATGATTCTAAGACCCGCTAGGCGCCGGACAACTCCACACCCCGATCTCAGGGAAGACTAGGCTGTCGCCCCGACGTCTGCCGTGCACTAACACCCCCTGAGGAGGTGTCGGTCAGTTCGCCTGCTTCCAGGCGCGACCGGCGCCCCCACTCCTGCCGAGGCCGCGTAAATGGAGAACATCGAGACTACTTAAGAAGGGCCTTGCCCGAGGTTTTAAGAAATCTGATAGAGCGAAATCGAAACCGCACCATCGCGCCGACCCGGAGCAAGGATAGCCGCCGCTCCGAATGTGCTGAATCCTCGGGGTACCAACTCTGGATCGAATACCTTGAAAAGAAAATTGAAGGCATACGACGAGATGGCTATATGCCAGGTGAAGAGGCAAAGTACTCCGCCGATTCGCTCATAAAGTCATTTATAGAAGAGCTAATGGCCGAGCGTGTCTCATCCAGGAACAAGCCGTCTAAGGTGGCCCTCTTCAACGGGAAGTCCAACCCAAAGGACCACTTGGACGCATTTACGGTGGGCATGAGCTTTCAAGACAACTTAGACGCATCTCAATGCCGAGCTTTCCCCACTACCCTAATCCGGGTTGGCAGGAACTGGTTCCGAAGACTTGCGCCACACTCCATCTCGACCTTCGACGAGCTAGCTACCCAATTCCTCGGTTATTTCATCAGAAACCGACGACAGAAAAGGACGGTCGACTACCTGTTCACTGTCAAGAGCGGAGACAAGGAATCCTTCAAGGGGTATGTCACTCGCTTCTACAACTCCCTCCTGAAGGTTCCCGAGCACCGCGATGAAACAATTATAACCGCGCTGAGGTCGGGTCTTAGGCACAAAGATTGGCTTTGCTCTTTTGCATTGCACAACCTAAGACTATGGCCGAAGTGAAAGCCTGGACCGAGCGTGAAATCCAACTCGAGTCAGAGGTGAACTCCAACCTTCCCAAAGACGACCAAGCGAACCGAAGAAAAGGGACAAGGAAGAGAAAAAGAAAGTCGATCGTCCAAAACCTTACTCCCCGAGGTTCCAGGAGTACACTCCTCTGAACATTTACCCGACCGAGCTGTTGGAGGAAGCTAAGGGCGAAAAGTTCTTCAAACTCCCACCAATTACCCAAAGAGTGGGCAAGCGTCTCCGCGGCCCGTACTGCACCTTCCACAGGTCGCAGGGTCACCCGACTGAGAACTGCAACCAACTCCGTGACTACATCGAGGAGTTGATCCACTTTGGCCATCTGGCGAGATATTTACGGGATAAGCGGGTGGTGGAGCGGGACCAAAAGGACCAAACCCCTTCCGGGGAATTAACGATCGGGCAAATCATGGTCGTTACCTCGGATCCAGCTCAGGAAAATGGGGGGAACTACCGCCTCCTCCCCGTCGAGGGTATAAGTGATCCACCCCATAAGAGGTGCAGGAAGGACGAACCGGTCATCTTCACCGATGAAGACCTTCACAACATATCGCTTCCTCATAATGACCCTCTCGTGATAACGGCCCGAGTCTACCGTTACGAGGTCCAGAAAATATTAGTCAATTCAGGGTGCTCGGCAGATATCCTGTTCCATGACTGTTTCCAGCGTATGGGGCTAAGACCATTTGACCATCAGCCGACCTCCCATGTCCTCTCTGGGTTCACCAACCATTCCATCCCGGCCGAGGGATCGGACATCCTCCTCCTCAACATTGGGGAAGCAGGCAACATGCGAACTATACCAGTGAACTTCCTCGTCGCTAAAGTCCCTTTATCCTATAATATTCTCCTAGGACGCCCTACCTTAAACGCCCTTCGGGCTCAGATATCGACTTATCACCTTGCGATCAAATTCCATTTGGATCAAGGGGGATAGGCTGGGCCTATGGGGACCAGAAAACCGCCAAGATTTGCCTCACTTCGACGTCCCCGCTAGAGAGCATGGCAGCGATTTTTAAGACATGCGTGACTTCCAGGGGTCTTTAGATACATACGACGACCAAAAGGAAGTTCGAGATGCCCCGGTAGAAGCGTTGACGGAGGTCCCCCTAGCAGAGGGAGTCGACAGCCGGACAGTCCAGATCGGCTCTCTCCTGACAGGGGACCACCGGGAAGGCTTGATCTGGTTCCTCCGAGATAACTCGGACGTATTTGCTTGGACACCGGCGGACATGCCCGGGATCAACCCCGAAGTAATCTCCCACCGACGGACATGCCCGGGTCAAACAAAAGGTGATAGAAGATGAGATGGATCAATTGATCGCCGCCAACTTCATTAGAAACCTGGACTATTCGGATTGGCTGGCAAACGTGGTCATGGTCAAGAAGGCAAACGGGAAATGGCGCATGTGCATCGATTTCACGGACTTGAATAAAGCTTGCCCCAAAAACAACTATCCACTTTCTCGGATATACCAGCTAGTGGATAGTTCGTCCGGTCATGAACTATTGAGCTTTATAGATGCTTTCTCCGGTTACAATTAGATTCAGATGAACTCGGCAGATGAAGAACTTACCGCCTTCACTACCGATCGGGGGGTCTACTGCTACAAAGTGATGTCCTTTGGACTCAAGAACGCCGGGGCCACATACTAGTGGCTTGTCAACAAACTGTTCAAACCGCAGATTGGGAGAAACATGGAAGTGTATGTCGATGACATGCTCGTAAAATCCACCTCGTCGGACGGGCATATTGAAGACCTCGGCGACATATTCGACGTCCTGCGCAAGTACAAAATGAAGCTGAACCCAGCTAAATGTGTGTTCGGAGTCACCAGTGGGAAGTTCCTCGTGTTCATAGTTACCCACCGAGGAATCGAAGCGATCTTGAAAAAGATCGGTGCCATCCTCAATATGGCAACACCTAAGAGCAATGTCGACATCATGAGACTCACGAGGAGGGTGGCTGCCCTGAGCCGCTTTATGTCCAGATCTGGAGAGAAGTGTCTCCCATTTTTCAGGGCCCTAAGAAAAATTCCCAAGTTCGAATGGTCTGAAGAGTGCCAGAACGCTTTTGAACAACTCAAGACGCACCTAGCAACCCCACCGCTGCTCATCCGACCGGTCGAGGGTGACGAGCTTTTATTATATCTAGTGGTCTTCGACCAAACAGCAGGCTCAACTTCATCAGAGAATTTGAAGGCATACAGAGACCGGTCTACTACGTGAGCCATGTTTTCAAGGACGCGAAAACAAGATACCCAGCTATAGAGAAAATTGTCCTGGCACTTGTCGTCGCCTCCAGAAAACTTCGACTCTATTTCCAAGCGCACACGATCCTCGTCCTCACCGAGTGACCTTTAGGGTCTATTCTCGCCTCCCCCGAATTGTCAGGTTGTCTGGAAAATTAGAGGTGGGAATTGTCCCAATTCGATATCAAATACCGCTCTCGATAAGCCATCAAACCATAGGTCTTAGCGGATTTTGTTGTCGAATGCACCATCCCCACTAAAGAAGAAACGACGGCACGGGCCCCCAAACCACGTCCCTCGGTCGAGGAGGTGCTCGATCCCATCCCGAATTGGGTACTCTACGTGGACGGATCCTCCACAGAGGAGGGGAGCGGGGCTAGCCTGATCGTCCATGGCCCGGATGAAGCGGAAATGGAATACTCTTTAAAGCTCGGGTTCAGACCGTCAAACAACGCCGCGGAATATGAGACTTTGTTGGCAGGACTGTGTATCGCCTCCGGGGTATAACAGAAGACCATCAAGGTTCGCAGTGACTCCGCGCTAGTTGTCGGCCAAGTACCGGGCGTTTCGAGGCTCGGGAGCCACTTATGATAAAATACCTGGCCAAGGTAAAAAGGGTTCGGAAAAATTTCGATGAAGTCCAAGTGGAGCAGATTTCTAGGAACTTGAACACCCAGGCCAACGCCTTAAGCAAACTCGCTTCTTCCTATTCGGCCAACCGTAAAAGAAATATCCTCTTCGAAGTCTTGCCACTGTCCAGTGAGGAAGACGGAGAGGTAACGCTTCAAATCTACGCAACGCAGGAAGAAGGCTGAGATTGGAGAAAGCCCCTCATGGAATTTCTAAAAGACGGTGTACTCCCCGAAGACCGAGGAGAAGCTCGCCGGCTTTGTGCCAAAGCACGCCATTTCGTCTGGAGCAACGGAAACCTGTACAAGAAGTCATACACTCAGCCTCTGCTCCGGTGCATCGACCCCCGCGAGGTAGACTGCATTCTGCGAGAGATACATGAAGGGGTCAGGAGAGCGCATCAAGGGGCCCGTACCCTGGTCCAAAAGACACTGCTCCAAGGATACTATTGGCCAAGAATACACCAGGATGCCGAAAAGCTGGTCAGAAGATGCAAGAACTGCCAACTCTTCAGCGGCATACCTCATCTTCCTGCCACCGAACTAACGCCACTCAGTTCCCCTTGGCCGTTTGCTCAATGAGAAATGGATATGGTGGGCCAACTCCCTACCGGCACGGGCGGACACAAATACATCCTCGTCGTTGTGGACTACTTCACGAAATGGATAGACGCCATGCCCATCAGGAAACCGGACGCCACCTCTACAATAAAGTTCCTACAGAACAAGATGATCTCTCGATTTGGAATCCCGAGGTGCTTGGTTACCGACCATGGGACCAACTTCGAAAACGACAAAGTCAAAGAGTTTTGCAACTACTGCCACATATTAATGAAGTTTGCCGTGGTTGCACATCCACAATGCAGCGGGCAGGCCGAGGTAGCAAACCGAGGCGTCATCCGCGGGCTCGGAGTCCGTTTGGAAGGAAGGCAAGACAGCTGGGTAGAGGAATTACCATGGATGCTATGGGCATTGCGGACGTCGAAAAAGACACCCACGGGAGAAACCCCATTTAGCCTCTGCTACGGAACCGAGGCGATGGTTCCCGCGGAAATCGGACTACCCAGTTATAGGGTCGAACACTTTGACGACGAAGCTAACACCTTGGCACTTCGAAGCAACTTGGACATCTTGTTGGAAAAGCGAGGTCGAGCGCAAATCAGAACAGCCGTCTATTAGCAGCAGACCGCTCGCTACTACAATACCCGAGTTAAACATCGGGCCTTCAAGACGGGAGATTTGGCCTTACGAAGAAATGAGTTTGTAGACCAAGGGAGACTGCACAAGTTCTCCCCGAAGTGGGACGAACCGTTTCTCGTAACAGAAGCGTTGCCCGGTGGAGCATACTGCCTGCAGGACGCCCGGGGCCGTAATTTTCCTTGCCCTTATAACGCAGAAAAGCTCAAGTTGTATTAATAAGTATGTACCTTCTTTTAAATAATGTAGTTCCTTTCATCATTAAACTAAGTCTTTCGAGCTAGGTCCTTTCACAGAAGAGACTTTTTTTACCACTGTGGGGCTCCAGCCCTTTGTTTCGTTTCTCAGTTCTGGGACTCCGAAGTTTTTTTAAGAAAAAATATAAAATATATACCAAGGGGAGGAAAAAAGACAGTACACTACAACCAAAAATAAATTTATTTATTTCAGAGGTATTAGGGGCTCCCCAGCCTTACAACGATTACAGCAGAGGAGGGCGAGAATTAAGAAAACATTTTCGGTGATACTCAGAAGAAATCTCCTCCAGCCAAGCCCAAGCAGTCTTGGCCCGCTCCCTCTGACGGTACCCGTGGACCCTAGAAGCCACAGACTCGCTGGGGACCCCATCCGCTGGGCAAGATGCAACGATCAACTTTTGCTGAAAACTCTCGAGAAGAAGGTCCACCGATCGGTCCCGCATGCTCTTCGAGATCAGACCAAGATCGTGGGCCATATGCATCTTATGAAATGCCTCGTCCATCAACTGCGGAGATAGGGTGTTGTACAGACCCGGGGAAGTCCTCCATATCGCATAAATTAGTACTTGAAGGAGAGGAGATTGCCGGGGAAGTAAACGTCCGCAGTGGACCTCCAAGAGGCCTATCACCGCATCGTACGTCTCCTCGGAATGATCAAGGTTATAAAAGTACACATCGTCATGAGAAACGATCTCCCTGATGGTATACACGCGACCGGTCATCTTTGGGGAATGCAGGACTAGGAAGAAACCGATCCACCTTCGGTATTTATAGCCTCAACAAATATCTTCCAACGGCCAAGATCTACTCGCGCAGCGACGCAAATCACGGAATATCTCACTTTCCCGATATAGTACTGCTACGTGTCGTCCATGACAGTCACCATTCCCACCTATATGGATCATGGAAGGTTGAACGACGCGCCATGGAGGCACTAGGGTGTTCAGAAAGCCCTCATCACGAGGCCACTGAGCATATTCCTGCTCGGCCCATCCGCAGCGGGTAGCTTCCTGCCCAAAAAAGCTGTGGATTGAAAGCCCTCATCACGAGGCCACAGAGCAGATTCCTGATCGGCCTATCCGCAGTGGGTAGCTTTCCGCCCGACAACGCTGTGGATCTAAAGCCCTCGTCGTGAGGCCGCCGAGTAGCTTCCTGCTCGGCTCATCCACAATGGGTAGCTTCCTGCCCTACAAAGGTGTGGATCCAAAGCCCTCATCACGAGGCCACCGAGCAAATTCCTGCCCGGTCCATCCAAAACGGGTAGCTTCCTGCCCTACAAAGGTGTGGATCCAAAGCCCTCATCATGAGGCCACCGAGCAGATTCCTGCTCGGTCCATCCGCTGAGGGTAGCTTCCTGCCCAACAAAGAAGTGGATCTAAAAGCCCTCATCACGAGGCCACCGAGCAGATTCCTGCTCGGTCCATCCACAACGGGTAGCTACTTTCCCTATAATGGTGTGGATCCAAAGCCCTCATCTCGATGCCACCGAGCAGATTCCTGCTCGGTTCATCCGCCGAGGGTAGCTTCCTGCCCAACAAAGAAGTGGATCCAAAAGCCCTCATCACGAGGCGACCGGGTAGCTTCCTGCTCGGCTTATCCATAATGGGTAGCTTCCTGCCCTACAAAGAAGTAGATCTAAAGTTCTCATCGTGAGGCCGCCGAGAAGATCCCAGCTCGATCCACCCAAAACGAACAGCTTCCTGCCCTACGAAGACATGGATCTAAGATCCGCAACAAGGAGGAATCGAGGGACGCTGACCCATTCAAATTTGGCTATCGTTCGATTCGTTCTAGATGCGCGATCGTCACCTCGACTTCGGGAAAAGGGAGGATACCGACCTTCCTACACATGGTTATCGTTCGATTCATTCTAGATGCGCGATCGTCACCTCGACTCTGGGGAAAGAAAGTATACCGACCTTCCTACATTTGGCTATCATTCGACTCATACTCGAAGCGCGACCGTCACCTAGAAAGGGTCGATACCGGCCTAACACTGGCTAGATAAAAAGACTTGCGGGCTAAAAGCACTTGCGGAATGAAGACACTTGAGCAAAGAAAAATGTATGTATTTTATTTACGATCAAAATTATATACAAGGTATTGTGGGCTCCTCAGCTTTACAAAAATGCCTGTAGGTTTACAAAAAATTCTAAAAAGAGAAAAAGAAGAAGGGGAATAGCTCAGGTTGCCCGCTCGGCCGCCACCTCTCCTGGCTTTGCGCCTCCATCGGGGGCCACAACGGCGACCTCGGGCTCGGCGCTTCCGCCGGCCACTACGGCTTCTACAACCAGCTCGGCGCCGCCCTGTGGCGCTTCCTCGACGAGGGGAAATCTTGCTCGGAGCTCGCGGTTAATGAACTCGGGCATAGCCTCTTTGATGGCGTCGAGAGCATTGTGCCACCCGACGGCCGTGGAGCCGGTGAGATCGAGATAAAACTGATCAGATGCCTTGTACTCCTCCACGGCCCTCTCCGCCCTGCTCTCAGCGAGCTTCGTCGCATCTAAAGCCGCCCGGGCATCCTTCTTGATGTCGTCCCTCGGCTTTTTCATGGCATTGAAAAGGCTGTTCTTCTCCTCCATCTGGGCTTGGATAGCCCAGTAAGATTCATTTAGAACCCGATGGGACTCTTTCAGCTTGGAGACCACCAGCCCCTCGGCGACCAATCTCGAGTCAAGGAGGGCCGCTTTCTCTTCCTCTTGCTGCAATTGATGAAGAAGCTCTTCCTCTCGCGAAGAGGATTCGCCCGCCTTCTTCATTGCCGGGGCAATCTTCTCGGACTCCATGGCGACAAGGAGAGCGCAGTGCTGAAGGACTTGAGGAAAACAACAAACGTGTTAAAGAATTGAAACTGAGGAAATAAAGCTTTAGAAATTTTTAAAGAAAGAAGCTGCCGACTTGAACCGCCTCCTGAGCTATTGCGGCCACTTGGGCCTTCATGGTGCCTCGGGGAATCTTGGCCCCCGCCGTCTTCTTCAAGTCCGCCAGCAAGCTGTCGGCCACGGATAGCCCCGAGGGCACCTCGATGCAGAAGTCACCTTCCTGCACATAAATCCCGGTAGGGGGTGGCCAAGAAACCACCCGCTTCTGTTTCTTAAGGGGGATTCAGCGGGGGGAGTCACCTCTTCCTTAACCCGAGGCGCCGAGTCCCACGCTTGTTTCTGTCCCTTCACGCGGCGTTCCTTCAGGACAGGGTGCGCTGCGGGGGTCTTGGCCGGAGGAGTTTTCCTAGGGGCGGCGCTCGGACCTGGTCGGGACGAGCTGGCGTCACTGGTCTTTCTTCTCCGGGCCTTGGCAGCCATCGCGGCCATAATTTTTGATCGTTCCATGGGCTCTGCAAAAAGGAAAAAAACATTATGAAAAGGCCAGCAACACATAAACGGCAAAAGAGTTTTGGCAAAGTCTAAACAGGTCGTCAAGGACCCTAACTTACCCCAAAAACGCGTAGGACTGAGCCCGGCCCAGCTCAGTATCTGCTCGGAGAGCAGGACATCAGCCCGCTGGATCGGTTCCCACTGGGACACCACCTTTGCCTTGGGGGCATTCGACTGCCTCACCCTAGAGCAGTCAACCTTGTGCCACTGGATGGGCATAGGCCAATCTTCACCTTCCGGAGGCCCGACAAAAACGAACTTCTCCTTCCATTCATGGATGGAAGAAGGGACAACCACTACCCCCGACCCGATCGTCCTACCCTTACGTTTCTTAAACGATAGATACACCCAGCTCGGATCGTCCTTACTGGTACCAGGGTGATTTTTATAACAAAGAAAATACATGAGGAGACTTAAATCGAAGGGGATCCGATCAAATTTTAACCGGACCAGAAACCCGAGGAGGAACCTCCATGAGTTCGGTGCTAGCTGGCCCAGGGCAAGACTGAAACAATGGAGCACCACACAAACCTCGGATGAGAAGGGCAGACACATCCCTACCCGGAATGCTTCCAGATACAGAGCAATCTCCTTGCCCCGCACCTGGTCAGCCCGCTCACCCTCTCTGGCCAGACGGGGTGAATAGCCAGAGGGGATATGGAACCGAGTCCGGATGTCGGAAAGCTCGACCATACGATTCAAGACGGAGGGCGCGCCGCGGGTATTCCCGATGCGCACCTTAGGAGCCCTTGTCGCCACCCGACGGCGAGTGACAAGGGCGACCCTGACTCTGGGGGGCGAGCCCGACACAGAAGACACAGTAGAAGAAGAACCCTCTCGGCTATCTGAAGCCGAGGAGGAGGAGGACCCGCTGGACTCAGCCCCAGAAACTGGAGCCTCATCACCCGACTCTACTCCTACTACATCCACAGACACCTCGGAGGAAGATCTCTAACCTGATTCAAGGAAAGGGTTTTCCTAGGAAAAATCAGCAGAAGATCCGACTTAAGCGGAAGTGCGTCGGGCAATCTTCAAACGATAATAGACAACTAAGGAGTGTTGGCCCTAGGATGGTCCCCTCCTATTTATGCAATCCAAAGATAACATCCTACGGCCCAGATCGATTCCCGCCAAAACGAAGCGTCGCACCTAGCGGCCATCGAGGCTCCACGTGGTGATCGACCATTGGGGACGTCTTTTCGTGGCAGGAGTCAGAGACAGCCTGTCGCGTCTGCCAACCAACATCGGACACGTGGTCCGTAGCCCAACTGACGATTGAGTGAAACGGCGCCCCCTCTTTAAAGCACAATCATCTCACTGATCCGTTGACGTCATCGGGATACGCGTGAAAATTAAGGCGCACGAGGAGATGCCACGTGGACTCGAAAATCGAAAAAACGCAATGGCCAAATGCCATTCCGTTCCCGGACAATCCACCATGAAGAAATCTCGGCACCAAGCTAAGCAGAGAAAACCAAGCAGACCACTCTCGACCCGACCCATAAATAGGTCGAAACGAGAGTGGGGGGCTGTCACGACCCGAAATGGCACGTGACTGGCACTTAAATCATGTGAAATCTATAGGACCCACCTAATTCAAGTAAGCCAAAAGCCCAGAAATTTAAACCATTTAAAAGGAGTGAATGAATACTTATTTAAAAGTTAATATATAAAATCACTTTGAAAGTCGTAGTAAGCATTTTTAAAAGCATCAAGTCTTTTCCAAAAATTTCGGCAGAGTTTCCTTTGTAAATACTGGCCTCAAACGGGTACAAACATGCATTTACATAAGTAATGAATAAAGGCATCCCAAGCGGGAGCCAGCTCTTCGCCAATTGGCGGAAACAACCACGCAAGCAATATAATATACAACGCCGAAGGGCGAGGATCAAAACTCAGGAGGAAAACCAACGTCCTCAAGAAAACCAAAGAAAAACCACAATAATACAAGCGCGCGACTCTAAGGTCGAAAGAATATACAAATGGTTGATGGAGTTTACTAGATACAACGGAATATAAATAAAGGTACAACGGTGGTCACGATACAAGTGAACCTACCTACCAAAGCAATCACCCGAAAGGAAGCAGTATGCCAGCAAGCCGCAACAAAACCTGTACAGCCAAACCTGCAAAAAACTGTGACACAATGGGGGTGAGTTGCCAACTCGTGAGTAGAAAACATTACCGAGAAGAAATCGCATGTATGACTCTCTCCTAAGTCATACAATAATATTCTCATAATATAACCTGAAACATCTAATGATGACAAGGGTAATCATCTAACATAAGTGTAATACCAAGTGCCCGTGTCAATGCCTCAGGTAACAACATGTCATATATATGATGCATGAATGCATTAAGAATGAAAGCAGAATACATTTTGAACGAGAAAACTATTTTCTTATCTCAGTGAGATTTTTATATAAAAACCGAAGTATCATCAATGAAATCAACAGAGAATCCGTGTCAAGCATCGACACAAAATATATATCCCAATATCTCAATATCTCGGGCTCGGGCAATCCGGACTGGCCCATATCATCAAATCTCAATATCTCGGGCTCCAGCAATCCGGACTGGCCCATATCATCAAATCTCAAAACTACGTCGGTATCCTCTGGATATACGCCGCGTCATAAATAACCGGTCGGTAGTGCTCCCCTGCCGGGCTCAACGCCATCATCTGCGACCATCTTGTCCTGGGGTACCGCACCGGGTCCACCATGCACCCGCAGACAGTTCCTCCTCCTCCTCAAATCAGGTGTATGATACCACTCAAGAGCCGAGAAAACTCATGGTGGACACCTCTCACATCATATCACGAGAAAACTACAAATTTCATTCTTTAGAAATGATAATGAGTTTGTAAAATCCTTGCGGTTTCTTCAAATCCAGAAATCTCATGAAAAATCCAAAATCCCAAACTCGAGAGTAAATAAACAGTGAATTACCGGCATAAAGCCCCATAATATTGCATGAAAAATGAATATATACATGCATGAAGTATCTAAGTAAAAAATGCAATATCTAATCTAGCATATGAAAGCAAGCGTACCGGTACTATGTTGAAACTACCTGTTAGCAAATTATACCCATGAAGTAATGTTTTTCTAACGTGTATGTGACATGGAAATTACGGATGATGGTGTGTGAGCCGGCAAGCAAGTGTACGTGGAGCATACGCATCATCGGTAATGGTGTTGGTGTCCTGACAACATTGGTCATAATAACTAAAGAAAACACAGGTATAAGCATACAATGCGATGAGAATAACATGAATAAACGGAGAATAAATAGTAAATGCAACAATGAAGAAAATACATCTCTATATACGAGTTATACAGTGTTGGCATTTGAAATAGCCCGAATCATGGTTTTTAGAAAATAGGGGCTACGGTGTTTTTAAGAAAATGTACCTTCTTTTAAAATATCCGTAATATCTCTCGGATTGTCTTTTGAAAATACTCACGATTTGTTAGTTTTTAATAATAAGTATGACTCAAGCCTGATCCAACCTCTTCTTAACCAACTAAAAGACTAAACTAAAGAACTAGTTGAAAGGGTAAGAAATCCACCTAAAATCCGAGTCGATATATCTAGTAGTCGGCGATCCCGCCTCAATAGCGTCACGTACGGTAAAATATATAATACGATATCTTCGAATCAAGAGTGCGGATCAATCATCATATTTATACCTCGTACGGTAAAATCCATCGTACGGCATTCCGAAAATCGGGGTACGGGTCAAATATCACATATAGCTCATTATTTCATATGGTATCATTATCATAATATCCTGAATTAGGGGTACCGTTCTAAAGTCTAGTACACACCAATATCATCAAACATATATCCTCGTGTGTATGAAAACATATCGCCCAACGATCCACTATAATATCATGTCGTATATCATAGCACGACCCAATTCACATAACCGATCTCACATATACACCCAAACATATAACGTGCGTGCATGTGTGTGTGTGTGTGAACCTTTACTCTAGGGTTTCGCAACTAAGGAACTAAACTAAAACCATTATCTTCTAATTACGCTAAAACTAACCCATGATCTCCTAAGCCTTTCTTGCTAATTATTCACGTCTCACAATACACATAATTATATATAAAACATATTCGCATGCTACACTACGAAATTGCGGGGGTGCTATACGCCATCCACTCGACTTCCCCCGTAGATATACATCTACTCACATTGATCCTTGCTTTCCGAAGTCGATGTCGCCATGCTCTTCCCTTGTACGAAATTCACGTGAAGGTACCTACATATCACATATATCGTATCACATCAAAACCTCCAATTCAAAACCAATACGACACGCGAGGTGCTTATAGGTTAGAACATATAGCCTACGCATGCAAGAAGAACCAATAACCCTCGAAATCGACGTACAAACGCCAATCGATCGAGATAAAACACCAATATCAGAACTTAAGTCATTAAAACCCACAAAACATAAAACAACAACTTAGAAAACTGGTTCCAGATTTTGGTTCAGGTGAAAAGGGGATAAGTGTAACAACCCTAATTTTCTTATACACTTTTTCCTATACAAAATTTTTTTCAAAATATTTTTAAAATCCACAAAGGGGTATTTTAGCCTGAGCACAAGATTTAGGTAATTATTTTTGTTTTTAATTACAAGCTACAAGAATGAAATAACTCCATTTTTAGTGTACAAGAAATTACTTTAAATTTAATGTATACTAGGAGTATTTATTCTTGTTGCTATCAGTTTAAGTAAGTAAAAACCACAATAATTACAAAAAAGAGCTTGTAGCTCATTGGTAATACCTTGCACAGCTGAACCAAGCCACCAGAGTTCGAATCCCATGCCCCACATATTTTTTATTATCCTTTTATTTTAAATTTTTGTGAAGTCAAACGGTCAAACAGCCATAACTCACAAATTAATGCAATTTATAAAAAATAAAGTATACCAAAGTTTCCCCCAGAATTTTCCCCACCCAACGAGACCCGACTCGGCCGAGTCATCAACACGAAAAATCTTCGCGTTGACTTGGTCTTCATCCCTGCATACTCCATTTTCTCTGTACTGTTACAAAATTCTCATTAAACCTCTTTTAATCCCAAAATTAATGATATTTTAATGAATTTTTACATTTTTAAATATTTTTTTAATCCAAACCCTAACCCTAGCCTAGCCATATATAAAGACCCCTACCCTCTACCATTTTACCTCACCACTCTAAGTCCACTCTCTCAAATTCTCGAGAACTCGGTACAAAGAGTGAGAAGCGAAGCGCTGCCGAAACCGACGACGGATTCCGGCGACCGGACTAGAACCTTCGCGACGTTTTCGACGCATCGACAACCACCACCTTCCTTAGCCTCCTTAGCTTGTCCAAAACCGTAAGTCCCATCTCTTCTATCTCTCTTTTCTTTAATATAAAAATACGACTTTTTGGAACCCGACGGAAATCGGAACAAAACGATTTCCGATTTGGTTTTTCTGCAAATTTCCACTTGTCACCTAATACATAATACCTACCTATATTCATGTTGACTATTAATCACCCATAAACCAATTTAAACAAACTTTCTCACATGAAATGATAGCTTCTTTACAATATCGTATTCTTTTCATAAAAATACCATGAAGTTCATTTTTCTTCGTTTAATCAATTCCCTCACTCCTAAATAAGTTTATCTTAATCACTAAACTTGTAGAAATCAAATTGAATGAATTTTCACACATGAAATGATAACGTTTTCAAATACCGTATTCTTGCGCTTTAATACCTTCAACTTTAACATGTCATGTTTTACCTCTAAACGTCATCAAAACTTAAAACAAGTCACGAGGTAATGACCTACCTCTACACACACACAAATATAACCCTAACTGATAAATGTCAAAACATAGAATACGACATTACAGGACTTTTCACTAAAATACCATATTCTTTATAACCTTTACTTGAAAGCTTTAAGTTGTATAAAATTTTAAATAAAATGAAAGCACGATAGGTCATGGACATCGATCGTTTATCTAAACTGTCTTGTGGTGTCTAGGCAAGTGTGTCTAGGCTAGTGGTTTTTAATTACGCCCACGACTGTGGTTCCTTCCCACTTACCTGGCACTTACCTGGCCGCAATTGACGGTGAAGAGGCGATTTGAGGCTTCTAATGACTCATCGTTTAGACCTTAGAAGTAGGCTAGTTGGCTTAGGAAACCCTAACAGCTAAAATACGGAAAACTATACTCTTTTGCAAATAAATACCCTATATTTATAAAACCGTTTTCCTAAATGAAAAGTATTTATAAAACCTAAGCAAAGTGCCACTACAACCCACCTTTGGGGAACCTGTTAGGGATAGTACGGTTCATCGTGCACCCGCAGGCTAGTAGTGCGAGATTCAGACCTCCGCAAGGAGCATTCGGTCTCGAAAGGTTTAAAATACGACATTTAAGAAAAATGAGATTTTTGAAAATAAAATATTCATTTAAAAGTTATTCATGTGTTAATATATATATAATTATCATTTAAACACCTATTTTATTATAATATAAAGTTTCCACTTTTTTCTAAAATTCCAAGATTAAAAGTTACATTAAAATACCATGAAATTCTAATAAAACAATTAATACTTTTATTAGGATATATTCACTAGAATAACACAAATAAAATTTCACATTCATTATAACTATAAAGACGAATAATAAATACTTGAGGTGTATTTTGAAAACTATACAAAAGTACTTTTTACATAAAACCCCCTCAAGTTTTACAAATTACAATAAGGCCCTTAACTAATATTGAACTTCAAATTACCTTTCTTTTAGTTTGACTCGGGTTAGAGTCTGACTATTTCTGACTTGAATATGATTCAAGTCAATCTATATTATTTTATATTCCAACACAATTTGAAAACATGAATCCCTGAATCCAGTTAACAATATATTCATTTTGACTGAATCAAACCATGGATATTCATCCATTATCCTGATATTCCATTTACCTGATTATACAGTTACAACATGTTTACTGATATCATGGTTTTGGTCGGTCACCCAACTTACATATTCCAATACTACAATACTGTTAAGACATCGCGGGGTTTAAGGGGTAGATTGGTACGGAAGGTGTTAAAGGTGGCACGAGGTGGTAAGATTAAGACACCTAACCTGAATCCAATTGCCGTTGTTCCGGGTTGTATAACGGAGCCTTGTACTTCCATTTGCCCTGATCTCTAGCATACTGAAACCCCTCTCGTATACACTGGCATCCTTCTGTACCAAGCTACAACAACAGCGTTAACACCATACTGTTAAAATATGACAATATAATACAACATTAAAATCTACTCTCTCTCTCTCTCTCTTACTCTCTGTCTATTTCTTCCTTATCTTTGGGACTTACCGAGCGACCTGTTCGCTGACGACATTCTGTTTCTTTCTTCTTTGAATGTCGTCAGGTGCTTTGGACCCAGCAGAGACTGAGCCCACCGGTGAAGATTTGGAGCAGTTCCACGAAGACCCTGAGCTCTAGATATTGTACCTTGTTCTTTCCAGTATTTCCATTTATTGTTATGCCACTGTTTAGGCATTGCTTTTCATTTCAGATGTATTTTCTTTTCATGCATTGTACAAAGAATGTTATTAATAAAAGTTGATGTTATCTCTATATCTTTCGTCTCTTGTGTTTTACTTTATATTGCTTAGCTACGCTTAGCGTGTGTACTTCTGAGTACATACGTAGCGGGCCTCGTCGCGTCCACTTCGCCGTACATTGGGAAGCGGGGCGTGACAATAAGCAAGCAGTACAGGGGGTAGTATATGGGGTATGCGAGCTACAGAACCAACCAAGACACCATTACCCACAATTTGACCGGCAACATTACCCTAAATTCCGGCCTACTCGGCCATAGAAAGGAATTGTGGTCTCGTCTTCATTGGGTGGTCTCCTAGTGTCTTAAATAGGTTAATAGGGTTGCTAGTTTTTCCTGTAATGGTCTCTGGTCACTCCAGATTCCATGTAGGCATCACAAGCTACAAAAACCGACACGAAAAGTTTCAATTTCAAGTTTCAGGGTCTCGGCTCTGTTTGATCAAGGTTTTTAAAACTAAGGGGGGGTTTGTAGTTACCAATTACACCCAATTGCACCATCACAACTCATGAAATCCTCAAAACCTCATCTTGGAATTTTCCAAGATCACTAAACCTTGATGTATCAATTCTACACTAAACTACAAGCTATAGAAACTCAATTACTAAGCTAATAGTGAGAGAAATACCTCATTTGGCAACTCAAGAATTTTCTTGAGTTGCCCCAAGTACTCAAAATCTTATCTTGATCCTACCATGGTCTATGTGAGGAGATTGTGCACAATTTTAATGAAGGAAACAAGATGGTTTGAGGTGGTTTTGGTGGTGTTGTGAGGAAGTAGAGGAGGTGGAGGAAGAGGGCAGCCATGAGAGGAGAAGGAGAAGAAAATGATGAAGAAAATGGAATGAAGGAAATGAGGCCTTGGTCAAAGACTCCTCACCCTCACCCTCTCTCTCTCTCCTTAGTCCATGCTTCCACCATGCCTCCATGTCACATATTCTTTATCATTTTTCTTTTCTCTTTTTCTTTTTAAAAGAACTTAAAACAAAACCAAACCAAAAAGAAAAATAAAGAGTTACAGCCATAGTTAGAATGAAATGTAACAAGTTGTGTAACATGACACGGTGCATGTCATAAGCATAACAAGCTTAAATGCATAATTAGTAGATATTAATCAAGTTTAGACATAAACTTGTATATAATTAATTATATAATAATTTATAATTTGTCTAAATCACATAAATACTTTTAAAAATCAATATTTGGTATTAATTTCCAAATATTCCCCAAACTATAGGAATATAATTACATCATTTCTTTTAAAACTAATCTCCATACCTTAAAATATTTATAATAATTCTTTATTTAATTATTTAAATTCCCAAAAATAATATTTTATTTTCCTGAAATGTTACAGAAGCAAATGATGATGCTCACAAGTGGGAATTCCTCAGATCACGACACGTAACGGATGACGTGTCCCGGGGCCTACGGATCTGGAATAAGCCTGATGCATTGGGGAAGTTCCTCGGGACCTCGTTTCCGAGGTCGCATCCGGCCTTTCGGATACCTTCCGGGAATACTTTCTGTATTCGTCTAGCATCTAGCCATCAGCCCACTTTCGAGCAATCCTACAACCGAGCTTTCACCGCCTCCCTGCTCGTCTTCGAGCTGTCACAAGGCCTGAGCTTTCTCGGCCTCCCGGCTCGTCTCCGAGCCATCTGACAGGCCGAGCTTTCTCGGCTTTCCCGATCAACCGAGAGCGCGGAGTCCTAGCGCCCCCGCAACGGCTCCACGTATCTCGCCAAAGCGAGATATTCACCATCCCAGTTCCACGTCTTACACGGCCGCGTTCCTCTATTAATGAGCGGATCCCGTCATTAACGCGGGCATAACGAGAGGGTATAACTGACGGCGAGAATCTCGCGCCGACTCGCTCCACGCAACCACTATTTAAACCCCTCTTTCAGATGATACCGGTAACGCAAACTAATTCTAATACGCCGCTACTCTGCTCTTATTTTTCGGTACTAACTTGATCGTCGGAGGGTCCTACGGTGGTCACCCATCCCGGGACTTCCTTTGTAGATTGCTCGGCGTCGACACCAACCCATTGAGATCCACACACTCGGTCCCCATATCAAATCTCAACCGCTCAAAACCGCTCACGACCAGAACGATGGAGGACGACATCTAAGGGAGATTCCGACCACCATCCGGTGAATAAATTTTTTTCCATGAAATGCTCCTATACATTTCATCTTACTTTTCCAAATCTGCTCACATAGACATCTCATTAAAGATCCCCTGTCAGAAGTCGGTGTTCCAGATTTAATTAGAGAGAGCAAGGGTGAGGATGAAGAAACTCCTCACCACAGTGAAAATACTCTGATGCAATGCAAAAGCTAGCAGAGCTCGAAATTATGAACCTTGTGCAGTTAGTTTTAATGGCAGTTTCTTGTCATCACCAGCATTTTTGCAGTTAAAGCAAAGCTTATATTAGCTGGAGGTGCCTGCCTTGCTTCTCATATTGGTTGGAGAGGAGTACAGCACAGAGATGTCCATGCAGGCTTCACGCTTATTGGACTTGGGCCTTTATTTGTTCTGCAGGACAGTGGGCCCCACTCCTCATCCTCATTTCATGATTCAAAATTATGTTGGGGGTTCATGAGACGCGCGACATTGGTTTCACGGTTTGGCGAACTACTTCAACCATCCTAATCATATATGGTTAAAGGAAATTATGGAATGATATTTTATACATTTCAGGTATGGGTACTGAAGGATTACTTGGACGGAGAAATTATTATTCTGTTTAACGGGTGTATCGAGACAAACTTCAGCCATCCTTCAGTAGCTTGATGAGACCAAGGTTTTATTTATTTCTCCCGTGATCCGACACGTACGACCGGCACAAAGGAAAAATCATCACCTAAATGTAGGTATTTTGTTTTCGACCACAATCGATGATGGTGCAAAGTTTACAAAGGAGCATATGTTTAATGGACCTGGCTGAGGGAATGCCCAAACAATAATAAAAAGAAACATAAGCGTATGCTTTAGACCGTTGTGCACCAGGCATGACTGGATGTGCCTGAATGAAATAGCATAGTTGAAGCCAGCAGCTACGCATGAGCAAGTTCGTGACCTATTTTACAATATTAGTAAGTTTGTGAAACTAACAGCCAGAAGCAGTTTTGTTTTAAAGATCTAGCCGATTTTAAAGGTTGAATTTTAAATAAATAATCGAAGAACAGTTGAATTCGAATTCTATTAGGCAAGAGATAAAGTTGAAGCAAAAATTAGCTATTTGAGTTGAGGGCATTATTTTTTATTTTATCTTATTATTTGTTTGTTTCTGTTGCAATGGATTACGGGTGCACACAACACGCCTATTCGCTCAGCACACACAGCATACACGCACAGGGATCCACATATTCTTCCCGAAAGTGTTAAATTGGGGTCATTCCCCTTCTAGGGATCGAACCTCGTACTCTGTCCAGAGGGGGAGTGGCATACGAGTTGAGGGTCTTATGAAGAATAACCCGTGACATGTTTGGCCCATGAGTCGGCCCGCAAAACACCGGTCGTAGGTTAAAGATTTACAGCCCGTTTGAAAGTTGCCCGTACCGGGTCCACTCGTTTAAAAGTATCAACAGGTTGATCCGCCCGTGGGTTTACCCGTTTGTTGATTCGATCCGCGGGTTCATGAGTTTTACTCGGCCCGCATCGAAAATAAAAAACCAATTAACTTGTTGTTTTTCTGGTCATTTTCAAATAAACTTTTTATGTTAAATTTATATCGTAAATATTAAATGCTCCTCAGAATGTATATTTAAATGCTGTTATCATCTTTAGTCATGATAGTTAATATATTTAAACCTCAAAAAGTCTAAAATCAAATTTCTTTTATTAAATTACACACCACGTTGAAAACATAAAAAACAATATAAATTATCTATCAACTCGTTAACCCGTTCATATATGACCCGTTTATCAATACATGGGTTACCCGCATACCCTGCCCGACGTATACGAGTCGGGTGCCAGATACAAAAATTATGATCCGTTTAAATTCGTGCATTTTTCCTGCTACCTGCAATGACCCGCCGGCGAGTGGTCGGAACAACCCGTTTGACACCTCTACCGGTATGTTCTATTTAATTGCTAAATAAATAGTTCATTGGATGGAACCAAACTTGTACTGTGTCTTCAAATAGATAGGCCCGGCCCATATGCAAACCTTAAACAACCCATTATTGGTTGTAATCTTCGATCGTCAACGGCGTCGTTACTATCAGTGCTCATTTGAGTTCTCGAAACCCCTGTACCTCCAAAAATTTCGAACTAGGGTTTCAATTCAAATTCTCTTCACATCAAAAAGTTCTCGAAAACTCTGTGAATTTGGGTCGAGAGAGGAGCGGAGATGGCAGCGGTGGAGGCTGATCAGCGAGAGTACGCCCCAAAGAAGAAGCAGTCATCTGAAGAGGATGAAAAGAGGTGCCCTTTTCTTTCTTTTTAGGTTTTTTTCGATTTGACGAGCTTAAGATTTACTAAAAGTTATGATTTTGGATTTGATTTGTGATTTTTTAGGAGGAAGAAGCTGACGCCTGGAAGTTTGATGAAAGCAATTATTAGACCTGGAGGCGGTGATGGGAAGCCACTTGAGGGAGATCAGGTATAATTCGCTAATTGTTACTGATTTTGATTTGGTTAAATCTGTTTTTTTACATGTTAAGAAATGATAAGTTCGAATGCAGAAACTAGAATGAATTTCAAATTGTTGGATACGTGAAGCAAATGAATAATTTTACTTAGAGAGGTTTATAATCGTTTCCTTATAGTAAAATTCCTATATATATTGGGAGTTGAACATAATCCCCTAAAGCAAATACATCATCTTCTAGTGTAATTGAATTTGAGGTTGCCGACTGGTCAGGAGAAGACCCTCCCTTTCATTGTTTTCTTTTTCACGTCACTAACGCTGATGTGATCTGTTACGTTGATAGCCGGTTGTAAAATTTCTCTAAATTTGTGGACCGTTGATTCGTAATCAATCCCATTTTGTGTGAGATATGCTTAGATTATGACGACAGCGATACTTAGATTATTGGTTTATGTCTGTATACCCATAGGCTTTATGATTAAGGCCAAAGAGAGTGCATTGCCCATTATAGAGTTGTTTAGCATAGTGAGGTGTTTACCCGATGCTATGAGTGGATGGTGATTAGTGCATGAAATTGGGGTTAGTCTTTGAATGCTAAGGTAAGAAAAACTGCATAATAACTCTATCTCTATTAATGAATAGGTGCCTTCTTTCTGGTCCCCATCACCCATTTGTATCCTCTATCTCTTCCTTCTTCTTACTACTGTTACACTTAACTGCTCCTCCAAGGTTTCTTGTCTTGGCTACTGATAGGGGCTTGTTTGTATGTTTGCAAATTGGTAATGACTTTCTGATTATTTTGTAGGTTATATATCATTGTACTACTCGAACACTGGATGGAGTTGTTGTCCACTCCACAAAATCAGAGCATGGAGGTAATTTTTCTTACTAGTCTGTTAAGCAAAGAGATTGTGACTGTTTGGAAAAATTCTGAATTCTTTTGTTCTTTCTTCGCGAGGAGCTTTTGATCTCCTGTATATGCCAAATCTATTAAGCGTTTCTCAACATACCTATCCGGAGTCAGTTGATGAATAAAGGAAAATGGCATGATATTTATCATTCAAACTATGAATGACCTATAATGAACCAAATGGATAAGCTCTTACAGCAATGTCTTTCCTAATTCTTCATTAAAGGCTTCAAATTTTTTGTATATCCCCATTTTAAAGTAATCATGGGGTTGGCTGATATCTTTTCAAATAATGCTGTTTGAGCACCGCTCTTTCCTGCTTTTAATCAATATACCGCACTTTATGAGCAACTTGCATTTTACTAAATTTTATAGTTGTTTTCATTCTTTGGCGGCCATTGATGACTGCTTTTCATTTAACTCATAGAAAGGTTTGTTTACTCTGAGTATTTGTATAAAAGCTTTGCGGTAACTTCTAGCACATCATTTAAGCTTTGCCTCGTTGATAACTTCATATTTCTATTACTTTCCAACTCTTACTCACACAATTCACATTTAGTCGAAACTAGAATATGGAACCTCTTTAATTGAAAAGAGTATAAGAGACGCATAATTACCTGAGAAATTGTGATACTAGAAGATAGTGTAAGTTGAATCACTTGTATAAGAGGCAGAAATTAGCTTAAGTGAATGAGCTATGTCAAGAACCACTCAACCCAAAAGCTTAAGCTGGTAGGTTGTGGGATAACTATATATATCAAGACAACATTATACTTTAATACCCTCCTCACGTGGGCCTTTGAATTTCGGGCCACATGGAAAGAAAAGGCATCAAGCAGGATTTCTCGCTATGTTAGGCGAAACAAATAAGGGGATAAATAAATATGATTAAATTGACAATCATGAGGTTTGAACCGAGGAACTCTTGAACCTGCTGTGCTGGTGTGCTCTGAAACCATGTCAAGAACCACTCGACCCAAAAGCTTAAGTTGTTAGGTTGTGGGATAACTATATATATCAAGACAACATTATACTTTAATAAATTACAATCATGGACTGCTAGAAATATTTCGGGGAAAGAGCTAGAGGAGATGCAGCCAATAATGTTTCTTCATTCATCAGTTATGCATTCCCATTAATCTTGGTCAGAACTCAAGCAGCCCATCAAAACCTGTAGGCTTGGCAGGATGCACTGAGTGGATAGTGCTTTTGGTTTGTCTGAATGAAGGAATAAGGCACAAGTGATAACCCATCTGCAATTGAATGAGGGTTGGTGGTGGTGATGATGAAGAATGCCTAATCCATCATGTTGCATTAAATTACAATCATTTCAAAGATCTTGAAGACTACCATTTCCAATATACATATCATGAAGCCATTACCATCCTTCTTCAAGCTCTTAAAAGAGATTTATCCGTGGAGAACTGCAACAGGAGGAAACTACATAAGAGAATTGGCCAAGTGTTTATGCGGCAGTCATCCTTACTCCTTTTTGTGCTGGTACCCATGAGGCAACTATGAGCACAAGAGTAGATTTTACAAAAAACTTGTAAGCCACTTGGTGGGTAGCAGTTGCACTTCTTTTGTTCTGAAATTTAATATCATAAAACAGCGGTGCAGCCATCCAATCTCCTATTGACTAGGAGCCTAGACAGAAGATTCCGAGATCAACATGCTATATGGGTTTTATTCATCTGTGACTTGCAGAATATAAGCCAGAGAGTTTTCGGGATAGCATTCACAGCAACATTTGAAAATCATGTGACAAAGATTATGGATCTCATCTCCAGAATATATGAATCTGGTCATGTCTCTTTGCTTAGGTTTTTGTTGTTTGTTGACTTGTTCCAATATTTAAATGACATAAACTAGAAAATATGCGCAATTTTCTTTTTCTGAAGATTCCAGAATGAAGTGCTGGGTAAATTCTTAATTGAATTGTATTCCTTAAAAATATTCCTCAAATGGTGAACAGCATATCTGCTTTTCTGTAGTTCAATATTAATCTCCACGGCAGGTCAATTTTCAATCCTAAATTGGCATTATTGAAGTTTGTATATGCTTGTAAAATGTATGTGCAATGTGCAATTTGTTTAAGTGTGTTTGTTCCAGCAACTATGTATTTCACATGCCTGAGAATTATCTAATGTTTCTGCTGCAGACATACCTCTTAAAATGACCTTTGAGCAGTGCATTTGGTGTCGATATAATTTTATATATTTTTTGTTAAAGTTGTTAAGGGTACTGATCATTTGTTGCCATTAATATAATGCCACAGGGAAGGGATATCCTATCAGACAAGTCCTAGGGAAGAGCAAAATGATACTTGGTCTTTGGGAAGGCGTTCCCACCATGCTGAAGGGCGAAGTGGCAATGGTATTATCTTAAATCTGTGTAAATCGTAAAGGAAATATATGGCTCCAGGCTGTTTTTCGTTGATTATCGAATTACCTTTGTCTTTTAACAATGTCACAAAGGCCAACTTAAGGTGATGTACTTGCTAATAGTCTTGATCACTTTTCAACCGTCCACTCTTACCGGGACTAAATCCATCTTAGGATTAATGCCCAATTGAATATTCCCTTTGATGCGACAGCTAATCACTTTATTTGTCAGCGAACTTGAGAATGTAGGGGAATAATATTCTATGCTTAAAATTTCAAAGACAGCCGACACTTAAATTCCATGGTATGTTCATGTGCAATAAAAGCTACAATGAGCCAATAATTAGATCGGACTCTATTTATCATAAAATGAGAGCAAATTACAATGCAATTCATTTAGGGGAGGCCATTTTAAAATAATTTGCTGGTTTAATGTTTTTCTTAAGTTTGGGAGATTGTATAAACGTGTAGAGCTTCTAGTTATGATTATAGATCACAAAGAGTTTCATCATGAGTGGAGCCATTGACAGATGCTCACAAAAAATAAATCTGAACCTTAGGCTTTCTCATTATATAATTGGTTCTCATTATGTTGGTGGTGTTTTCTCCCTGGAAAATACCAATTACGCAATGTGTGGGGCTTACTGGAGTTCTATATTCTAGGATAAAAAACTGCCTGTTAGTTTGTTTTGCCTGAAGCTGCAGGACTTTTGACAATTTATCAGATCATCTTTTTAAATCCATTTTAGCTTTAGGAAGTTATCCATCTAGTGTGTCTACTTTAAAAAGTTTCGGTTGATTTGGGTAGCAGTGACTCAGGGTAAGGGCGTATGGTGGTTTCATGATAAAATCAAGGCTCCGCCAGAAATGAACCTAATGATTTCTGTTACTTTAATTTCTGTACTCAGTTAAGTACCTTATGTGTGTAAGGTTTATAATTCAAGTATCAATTGTCAAATTTTCACGAGCTTTACCATTTCACCTCTTGGTCAAATTAACACTTTGTCTTTATTTTCATTCAAATTTTGCCCTAAGATTCTTGAATTTTGCAGTTCAAGATGAAACCTGAAATACACTATGCTGAAGACGACTGTCCAGTGACAGCTCCGAAGGACTTCCCTATCGACGATGAACTTCAATTTGAGATTGAGATGCTAGATTTTTCGAAAGCCAAGGCAAGAATGCTTATTCATCTTCTGTATTTTCTCACAAAGATATTTCTCGATATTTCGAGATATGTTTAGATGATATGCTTTTCCCTTTGGTGATTTCATTAAAAAATGATAGTCTTTTTTTATTACATTTGTATGGGTTTGAATAGTGACATGTTTTGCATTAATATTTATCGCTCAAAGCTTTCTTCTTGTTGTAATGACTTTGTAGTCAATTGTTAGAAGAGCGACTGCTATTCTGAATGCAAACCCCACATTTTTTTGTGGTGGTTGGGGGTATGATACCCACATAACATCTAAACATAGGCAGACGTGTGCGCAAGGATTTATAGTTACTGCAGTCAACTACAGCATGCATTACTGGGAGCTAAACTGTACACTGTATATTCCTTCTTGTCAATGCTGTTCACTTGCAACCTGCATTATTTTCGAGCAAACTGTAATATTGTAATTAATAGCATATTGCAGAATCAAGCTTGGACACCTTTTCATTTTGTTGGTCTACTTCATTTCAAATTTACAATACATGTGGCATCAAAATTGTACCTACAATTCTTATGTTTACTTCCCTGTAATTCAACACTCATATGTGTTGACAAAAAATACTGTATGTTATTTATCCGTGCTTGTAAATTTCCTTGTATTGCAATATCTCTTAAACTTTTGTTTTTTCCAGGTTGTCACCGAAGATTTGGGCATCGTGAAGAAGGTACATATATTCCATGTAACAGTTTTTTCAGCACCTACTTAGATTGTGTAGATGATTGTTTGCAAGTGACTTTCTAAATGCTAGATTAATCCCTCTGCACTGAACATTCATTTTGAGCTCCTATAATTCCATACATTCAATTTTTTTTTACGTTCTAATATTATTGATGTGTGAGATGCATGATTGTGATATCATTCCTAGTCTTTATTAATAACTGTTGGGATCTCAATTGTAATCAAAGTTTGAGGTACTATGGTATAATTAAAGTCGGAAGTGGATGTACCTGCATTCTTAATTATAGTAAAGTTGCACTACAGCGCTTCACATCTTGTATTCAAAACTGTTTCTAGGATTCTAGAAAGAATATCTTCTTTCTCCTTAAACTCTTATGACATTAATCTAATATGCTTGATAATGATTCAATCAAGGATGGCCTTCTTTATTTCTACAAATGAAAGCTTCATTTAAACCAACCTATCCATTTCAATTATAAAGTTACCTTTTCGTTACTTCTGTTTTGCCCATAATACGTTGGCTTTACTTTCAGGATACGACATATGCCTTTAGTTAATAAAATGCTCACTTCCCACTTCAAAAGCCCAGGTGGGTGAATTGAAGGCTTGGATGTATCTTTCAACAGTTATAGCCTTGTGAAAGGTCCATCCAATTTGTCATAGACATGAAATGCAATGTCTCTTTTAACTTTTGGTATTAACCCATTAATGCATCTTGTGAAAAACTCTGGGTCATGGAAATGAAAAAAGAGCCATCACAGCGTATGAAAGAGCATATCCGAACCCTCGCCGGCAGTATACACCCAATGAGTGCTTCACCACATTTACCCATATTTTCTTCCTTGATCTTTGAAATGAGCAACTTTTGGTGATGGGGATCAAGCAGTTTAGGATCCTTGCCCGGGGATTCTTCTAAGACTTAATTTTTTTTGGAACTATCTTCTTTGGTTTGACCAATCTGCAGTATAGAGTAATCACTGTTGCGTGTCATCATTTGTACCATGCATTAGGTTTGTTACCTAGTTGCTAATGTTTTCAACAGTTCGTTGGCACAAGGTGGATTCGTATCATTTCCTTCACTGTTTGTAATGGTTAATCTATGGGATTCTGCAAACTCTCTGTTTTAAGAAAATGAGATAAAGAAGTTCAAGTTCACCTGTGGAAAGATTGCAAACGTTTTGAAATATGCAGGGTTAGGTTCAACCGTGAGGAATAATGCTCAAAATTGTTTAGGCTTCTGATTAAATCCTAATATCAGAGTAAACTTGCACGGTGGACCAAATTATTCATTATCATTGAGCATTAGCTCATAATGTCTCATCTAACTGAAGAAAACAGATGTTAGTTTCTGTGTGCAAAAAGGATTCTATTTTCTTGTTGAGGTACTATAGCAGCTCCAGTCATGAATTTTGGGTGGTAGCTGTTCATTTGTGTGAATCAGAACCGAGTCCTGGGACCTTCTCACAGAACGAATAATGAATCTGCACTCCTGACTCCTCTATTTGATTTTAAACATTCTTCTTGGCTGCTGTGTGTTGATACTATTTTTTAGTGGATTTCAATTGGAGAATATTTATCTATAGGGATTTGCATTTTCTTGAAGAGTGCCAAATAATAGGGAAACGTGGAAGAATTCTAGGGGATAAAGGTAATAAAACAAACCCAAATTTCAATCTCAATCAAATTTCATCTATTAATTTTGATCATTAACTAAAAATTAAATAAAGAATTAAAGAATTTATGTAGTAAAGATTATAGTTCTATTGATGCATGTTTTGCATAATGCAACTCTTTGCGAGTGTGATGGCTATAATTATTTCTTTATTTTGATAAGCGTTCTCCATATTCTGAAATAATATACTCTCCTTTATCGACAAATGAAATAGATAGCTTATGAGACTGAAAGTTAAATACCTATCTCCTTAAATGACTGACTCATAAAGAAACTAGATCATAGACGTCATGGATTATTTTTTCTTCCCATGTGCCTAAGACTGTAAAGCCATTTTGTTATCAAACCAGCATTAGTATTATATATTGAAATTACCAAAGACAACTGATTACATAACTTGTTTCGTTATTTTTTAAAAGCTACATGTTAACTTCTTTTTGTGTTTATGCAGATAATTAGTGAAGGGCAAGGGTGGGAATGTCCAAGAGAACCTTATGAAGTAACATCCAGGTGAATGCCGCAATTTTTAGAAAATATCTTTCTTCCCCGTATTTGTGTGCATATTTTTGCACCCATTTCCTTATACCTAGCTCATCAAACGGCTTATATATAATGAGCTGCCTTGGAATTTAATTGCTGAATCACTGTTGCATGCTCCTCTAAAGACTTACTAGGTCATTTTGAATTTCAATCCTGCATTAAATTATACATTTAACAGCTCACCTTCAATGATGACATCAAAATGAAGTAAATCACTTAGGCTTTCTTAAGTACTCTTGAAACTAGCATCCATCTAATTTGGATATTTTTAAATTTTATGTAGTCAACTTTTGATTTGCTGGCATGGCTAGCTTTAATTCATAGATTGAAACGAATTTTTTAAGTCAACTTCTGGAGAGAAATATCCACCTTATATAGGGGCGAGCCTCCAAGAGGCCATGCTTGAGAGCTGTTTAGACAGTGGCCTCTCATATTTAACTGATCATCCATCATAGACCAGCATTTAAGCAAGCCAAAGGAATATTAAAGCATGATCCTGACGAAGCTTGACATACGTTGTTGAGTGCATTCATGTCTTCCTCTTTTCATGACCATTGGCTCTCATGCTTTTACCCATTGAACATCTTACTGAGTTATCGACTGCAACAGTAACTAGTTTAAGCTTTCTATCTATAACCTCTATGAGGTCATATATCAAAAAGTTTGGTATTCAGCCTTTTAATTCGTTCATATGATTGTTCTGATTAAAATGTAGATGTTATACTTTCCAGGATATTTGCAAAAGAAGTTAACGGAAAGCTGATTCTGCCATCTAAAGTCGAACCATATTGCTTTACTTTTGGTAAATCACAGGTTGGTATATCCATGTACATATTTGGTTTGATACTTATGTTACGTATATGTCATGTAAGACGCACATTGAAAATATAATCTGAGTATGCAATTATATCTTAAATTTATAATTCTAAAAGATCCCAGCTTGACTTGCATAATTAATGATTCAATGGGCCAAAAATTTAAACATGACCGAAGTTTGCATTGTCCTTGAGATTAATGTACAAAGTTAAATGCAAAACTGAATACCGTGGCGGATTAAGTTCACATACCTTTATTCAGTTTGCATATAGATGTTATCATTCTCCCCATTATCTCGTTTTTCAAACTTTTTTTATTCTTGATATGTTTAGTTTAGGTACCAAAAGGGCTCGAGATGGCAATTGGAACAATGACACGGGGCGAAAAGGCAGTGGTTTTTGTTAGCAAAAGCTACTTAACAGCATCGCCTTTGATGCCAAACATAGAAGGTCTGGAAGAGGTTGAATTTGAAGTGGAACTGGTTCATTTAACACAGGTATGTTCTTAAAACTCGTTAATTCTTAGTTTTCTACTTTTTATCAGGAGGATGTACATGATTCTCTAAGCTGTGAAAATATTTAGTTTCAACTTTTTGTTCAATCAATTTACATGTCTAATTTCATTCAAGAATTTAAATATGGAATTAATGCTCCTTCTAATTTTCATCAGCATTAATTCTCGTGGACAGATTTTCTGCTACCACTTCCTTAATTAGATTTTATCCTCATAATGAACCTTCGGAATGACAGGTCCGAGACGTGCTTGGTGATGGGCGGCTTATAAAGCGCCGTGTTGTTGATGGAAGAGGTAATCTTAGATTATTTCTTTCATGTAAAAATAAATTTATTAAACTACTACTCAGAATTATTTTCTTGTTTCATCTTTGCAGATCCTTTAACTAAATAGTACAAACTAGTGAAGGAACATAGGTTGATCTGAATGTGTTTGCAATGGTATTTGCCCATAGCTCTTGTTGGCAGCATTTGTCCTTTCCCATGAAAATTTGACAGTGCTACAACTTTCTATTCAATAGATGGTCTCCTCTCCCTATGCGTGACCGTCAAACTTCTATGGCTCTGTTACTATTCTTTAGTTCCATGCGTCAGCTTAGTTATACACCCTCATATTCAGATGCTGAACCCAGTGCTCCTAGATTTTCTTCAGAGCCATTTGGTTGGTTAGTTGTTAGAACCTTCAATTTAGGTTACTTCATCTTGTCAATTTCACTTGCACCAAATACCAATCATCATCGTTTGATGCTATAATATATCTTCTTTTTCTTATATAATCATTTGGGCGATTCTTCCATTATCCGAACTCTCGAACTCTGCTTTTAGTCACCCTTTAATTACAGTATGAACGGCGAAGATCCTTTTCTTGGTGCGATGACATTAATTTTACTGATATAAGGAGTTAATATGGTTTTGTATTTATCTAATCATTAAAAAAACCGCCGTTATTTCCTTAAAAGAATTACATAGATCATATTATATTTTTAATCATCTTGGACAACAATTCAGATTATTTCTGTACACGCTACATACCTATCGTTATTTTTATTAGTGCACAATTTGTTCCATATTTTTTAATTTGAAATATCGATTATGTAAATAAGATACCATAAGAGAGAGAAAATGACCAAATCATTTCAGAGGGAATGACTGGCACAGTTTTTGTCATTATGTTCTTTTATGCATGGATGCATCTTGATTAGGGAAGAAGATCTTTCTTCTTCCTAACATCAAATTAATAGGAGCGCCACATGCCTATGTTTTGCCATTATTGCTAAATCCGATGACTGTTCATGAGGCAGGAGTGGATAACCTAAATTTTATGAATATTGTAAGCTAAAAAGAGGCTTGCCTCATTGTAATCAATTTGAACATGGACGCAGACTCCTATATTTATTATGTAGATAAATTTGCATGATTTGCTCGATTCCATTTCTGTGATTCTTGTCGAGTGTCACCGTAAGCTATCCTTAGTGCGCGCGCGCACACACATATTATTTTTTGAAGAAGATATATCCTTAGCATATGTTATAGGGTGGTTACCGAATGGATTTCTTTTTTTTAAATTAGACTGTTATTTTGAGGTTAGCCCTCTGGAATGTATAGCATAATTTATATTATCTGTGTAGGTTTTTATATTTCAATTTTATTGTATCGTCATTTAGCTAAGTTTACTCTGACTAATATTTCCATACAGCATACATGCACTCCCTTGCAGTTGCACACTGTTTTGAGTTTAGTTTCATAGTTACTTTATTCATTCAATTCTTTTTAATTTGATTGAATTTCCCTAAAACCTTGCATACAAATAGGTGAATTTCCAATGGACTGCCCTCTTCATGATAGCTTACTTAGAGTGCATTACAAGGGAATGCTTCTTGATGAAGAGAGGACGCTATTTTATGATACAAAAGTTGATAACCATGGAGAACCTTTGGAGTTCTGCTCTGGAGAAGGACTTGTAAGTATTTCACTGTGACATTTGTTTCTTATTTTAAATCAGAAACAGAGAACATTAGAAGCGCGTAAAATAGACCCATTATCTGATTAAAGCAATAGTTACTACTAAAGCTGAAAATTATTGAAATAACAAGATTGAAGGAACTGAAAACAATGAGCTAATGCAGGAGCTTTGCACCAAGAAAACTAATACATAAATGATAATTATGCCCCTTCCATCTTGTCAATTCATGCATTCAACATTACGTCCTTTTTTCTACTGCTAAATACCACTTCACACGTTAATTTAATACTCTTCAGAGAACAGCAACACTCTCAGTCAGGCAAGCTTCCATTGGATAAATTTAATTATGATTTATGAGTAATAATATTTTACCTATCCACTTTTATTCCCTAAAAGGGTGGGCATCAGATCTTCTAGATATTAAAGCCATACATATAGCCCATGGTGCTATCTCTTGGGTACATGTGGGTAGGAGTAAAAGTGGGTAAGGTAAGTATTAATCGTTAATTTTTCTCGTATATGCTAAAGACCACTCTGCATGCCTGCAAGTTATTTTTTATCACACAATCTAGGCTTCACAGGTAAATACCTACCCCTAACTCTCAAACGAACAAACTTCGATAGGATTCCCTCATAGAGCATCTTCCTTCCAAATTTAAACCCTGACAAAACAACGCTATCATGCGAAAAAACATTTTTTTTTTATTTGGATGGTTTAAATCTGTCAGCTTCAGCGACAGTTTACTTACTAGAAGAGGTTCTAATGCCATCACATAAAGCACCATAGAGCTCAAATGTCAAGCCTTACCATATCAAAACGTGATAAGCCTGGAGAATACATGTATGATTTGTAAAATTCAGAGAATTATATGCAGTGCTAGAGAGTTTGTTACCGAGAAATGCCTATAGTTTTGTTAAGTGATAAACTTGTTGGTTATATTTGCATTCAATGACCAAAGTATCTAAGACTGCTGTTGGTTGGATATTCATTTTGATGCTTATTTATTTATTGAGATTGTTACATCAATATTTGTAATCATCTGCACTTTGTTGTAGGTACCTGAAGGTCTTGAAATGTGCATTCGACTGATGCTTCCTGGAGAGATTTCTATAGTCACATGTCCACCAGATTATGCATATGATAAATTTGAAAGGTTTTTATATTTTCAGGAAAAAGATTAGGTTAGGCGTTTTAAATAGAATCTTGAAGAGGTTTTACAAATCTTTCATTTGTAGGCCTGCCAAAGTTCCTGAGGGTGCTCATGTTCAATGGCAAATTGAACTTCTTGGTTTTGAAATGCCAAAGGTAACTCTATCTTTTGTTATTACCTCAAAAAGTTCTGTAATCTTAGAGTTATCGTAAGATGTCGTGATCAATTTTAGTGAATATATTTTACTATGTACTTTCTTAGTTAGATATTTCTTTTCTAATAGACATGGGACCACCAAGTAATTCATCCAAAACAAAATCACTACGCCTCACAGCCTCAGGAGCTTTTCAGTCATTCTAAACTTCCATGATAACCTTTTAGAAAATAAAGCCAATTTCTAACTGATAACTGAGCTATGTTGAGGGTGTAGAAGTAGTTTCATTTGCTTTTATATTCGTTTTGAAGTTAATTGTCAAGTTGAATATGTTCTTAAAAGAATATGCTAAATTTTATTCTTAGCGTCGTCTTTGCATTTTACAGTTTCGCTTCGCACCTGCATATGGATTGCATGGTTGCTATTTGATTGAATTTTTTTTTCTAGAACTAGGATGCATGAGGTGGGAGGGAAATTGTGTACATGTATGCGATACTATCTAACACCTACTTATATCTCAAGCAAACTATATAAAATACCAAGTTCCAATGCTTCATGCAAAGTCTTTTCTCTAAGATATGAATTATACTATCTTTGCATGGCCCTGTTAAACCGAATCCATCCAAGTAATTGATGCTTGAAAATACTGAAGCTGCAATATGTATTTAGATGAATCTAATGCTTGAAGATATCAGATCGCTGATTGGTTGTCCAGCAATTAAGTTTCTCAGACATTCTTATTTCATCTAAGTTCACGTCTCATTTCCTTTTGCTTGACTTTGGTCTACACTACAGGACTGGACAGGTTTAAACTTCCAAAGTATAATGGAGGAAGCAGACAAGATAAAAAATACGGTATGTCATCATATCATAAATCGTTTTTTTTTGTTTCATTTTATTGCTTCTGAATTAAGTGTTTGCATCATGCCCAAGGTGTGTCACACTCCTCCCATCTAGATAAAACTTGTAAAACTTGTAACAGCGATATGAATAAGAGGAGATAAGAGTAAATTAGTTGATGGGTATTATTGTTCAGCCACTGTCCTAGGAATGAGGAACCCAAATGTACATTAATGAGGAACAAATAGCTGCCCTAATGTCTACATATCATAAAGGTTGTTTGCTGGTGCTGCAGTGGGTTATAGACCTCAAACCCAGTTGTCATTGGGGAAGAAGAATCATGGCTAAACTATATTCTTCAATGCTGAACAAATGAATCAGGACCGTAAACACACTTTTGTGACTTTTGTCATCTGGACTTCTACGCCATAGGTTTGATGCTGTTTATCTCACTAATTTGACCATTTTTCAACGTAACATATCCTTCTGGTCTTGAACGGTTCATAGTATCAAGAATATGAACTGCTATAGTAATATGGCATTTTCAGCAAATCTGAGCTTTTTCATGTTTTTTTTTTGGTTCTGGAATTAAATGGATTATTTCTTAGTTCTACAATTTGAACTTTGGTACTCTTATATTTGTTCTGTTGTGCCTTAAAAATACAGAAGAGGAAGAAATCATCGAATGTGTAATGCATATATATATGAAATGACCTCCAATGGAATGATTTGTAACATTGAGGACTTTTCTTTTCAGGGTAACAGGTTATTCAAGGAGAAAAAGTATGAACTCGCTAAGGCGAAGTATGAGAAGGCATGGTTTCTTTCACTTATATTTTTAATGAAGAGAACTTACTTGACTTCTCTCTGTTGTACTTGCATAATAAAAATGGAAATGATCTATCAATGAAGAAGATTGCTTCTTTACTTATGATTTACCATAGTGATTCTTCACCAGGTGCTCCGGGAATATAATCATGTAAACCCACAGGATGACGAGGAAGGCAAAATCTTTCTTAATTCAAGAGTAAGTTACCACCAATAAATCGCTTAGACATCCTATTTGTGGCTTCAGGCTCCTCTTTTTTTTATTGAATGATGATTTAAATAAATCATTTTTGGTAATTTGCTCATTCCTCGAATTGTCAGTTGAATACTGCCTTGCATATGCAGGATTCAACATCCCATGCAGTAACTTAAGTACATGGTACATCTTCTAATTAATTTTTTTTCCCTTTTACTTGCAATGCCTGCAGAACTCTCTGCACTTGAATGTAGCAGCCTGCTTACAGAAAATGGGTGAATACAGGAAATCAATCGAGACATGCAATAAGGTACTATTTAATCCCTCCACCTTCCACCCAACCTTAAAAAAGGTACAAGGCGGAGTTTCCCACCTCTACCCTCGAAAGATATATTGGATGAAATATATCTATTATCAAAATTTTGGTTAAAGTTTCATTGTTGCATGGTTCATGTCCAAATTAGATTGTCACTACTTGTTAAGTTGCTTGTATACTCTGAATTTGCAGGTATTAGATGCAAATCCTGTACATGTCAAAGCTTTATATCGACGTGGCATGTCCTACATGTTGGTTGGAGATTTTGATGAAGCAAGAGCAGATTTTAATAAGGTCTCTGCAGATTATAACCTTACATCAATTTTTACAAATCATATATCACCACAAATTCTTTAACAACATAATGTCTGCAAACATGACTAAATATGTTTACACTTGCCATCACAGATGATAAGTATCGACAAATCTTCAGAGCCTGATGCAACTGCTGCACTTCTCAAGCTGAAGCAAACACAACAGGTCTGTTATGAAAATTCAGCTAACTTCATCCCTTTGATTATGGTACAAGCACAATATTGGGTTTGCAATTTGGCATTTTTTTTAATATGGGTCCCTTTGAATGTCATGTACATGACACGCTTGGGAAAAAAAGCTAAAGGCTTCCATATCTATTTCTTTTTGTGTACAAAACAGTGTAGATTAGCATTCATAAATCATTTATAGGAAAATACTTTATAATCATTCTTTTGCATATAAATACTTAGAATAATCAAGTAAAGAAATCTTTATAGGACAAAAATTATACTGGTCCGAAAACTATGCAATTGCGTGTGCCAGGATACAAATTACTGTTATAAATCAAACTGTCTCTTTTCCTCATGTAGGCGCCATACATAGCAAGTACTTGGCATTATACATGCACCAGGCTCTAAGTAGCGTAGATTCAGATACGGATATAGGACATGATACAAGCGAGATGCTGGGACTCATAATTTGTCTAAAGTTTGAGCTATGGTGTATTAAGATATGGTAACTTTTAACGGTTTGTATACGGATATAGGACATGATACAAGCGAGATGCTGGGACTCATAATTTGTCAAGAGTTTGAGCTATGGTGTATTAAGATATGGTAACTTTTAACGGTTTGATACAAATAACCTTAAGACTACAAATAAACTTTTGGTGTTGACGCTTAAATATTTGGTGTCTTGTCCATGGATACATGTTTGATACATATAGAATTTAATATAAATTTTAGAACATGATAGTTGCACAAGTATTTTTGAAGAATCCAAATAGATACGAATCCAATACGGATACAGTCTCCATGACTCATCCGTGCAACATAGCCAAGCTCTAATAATCTTTAGACCTATGCTACCCTCTGATATTAATAATACCTTCTATTCTTGGCGAGCACAGGCAATAGAAAAGAAGGCGAGGAAGCAGTTCAAAGGACTATTTGATAAGAAACCTGGAGAAATTTCTGAAGTGGGCATTGAAGCAAGAGAAGGTGAGGAGGGTCCTGATGCGCAAAGTCCCAACGGCGAGTCACCCAACAGCAAAAGCGGTGCAGCAGCACAACTGGATCGAAACGCGTCACTCGAATTTGAACAAGAGAAGATTGGTTTTCTTGGTCACCTCTGGTCTTCTGGGAGAAGAATATTCACTGCACTTGGATTAAACAAATGCACGATTCTGTGATGCGATGATCGATGAATCAATCCATAAAAGTGTACTGATTCCACCAGGTGCATGATATATATGCTTGCTTTATGCTTAAATGAAGACAATAGGTTTTTGTAATCTTAAAGTAAATGGAAGTAATTAAATAAGTTCGTCCCTGTTCTTACAATATACTCGGTAATGCCCCATAATGTCATTGCCAGTGAATACATTTTCTACATTGTATTATTTTTGAGAAGGCATGGATAAAATACATTTGTCACTTGTTCAATCTTGCTAATTATGCAGCCTCAACTTTTCCTTCACGTAGCGAGCGCTCGCGCTCGGTGTAATTTTTAGTTAGCGATGTCGGTGTAAGTTCTGTAAAGTATTTCCATACATATGTAATATCTGGGAGCAGATTGAAGTATTTTCTTATTAGTTTAATTTTAAACTCGCCAAAATTTATTAAACTCAATAAAAGTTATCATGGTCGATTTTTCTTGAGATCGGTCATTCACTAGTCCCAACCTTTTTCAGACTTACGGGAAGAAGAGTTCATAGCATTTGTAGCGGCTGCAAAAGTTTTCTGGTGAAATTCTTTTTCTTCAATTTATAGTTCTGTATTGAATTTATTCTGAGATGCAGCTTGATATTTGCAAAGAATTCAAAATGGATTAAGAACAATACTACTTTCAAGAAACTAGGAATTGAAATGAAAGACTTAACGATCGATTACATAACTAATTAGTACGGGACGACAACTACGAAACTTAACACTTTGCAGATGGAAGAACTGTCGAGTGGTCCGATGCCGGCCATCTAAAGACCCTGCTTCCGAAAATGAAGAACCCGAGCGCATGACCGGCGACCGCAACAATCAGCACTCCGACATTGAAAGACATGACGGCGAGCATGACCAAGTAAGACATCCCTGTCCTAGCAGCCACGAACACGGTCAAGACCAAACTCTTGGAAACTCGTCTGTCTTGTTTGATCGAAAAGGGCACATAGTGTAATAATTCGACCAGGACCGAAGCGACGAAGACCACAAAAAGAGCGAGAGCATACATGCCGACCCCATGGTCGCCAGGCCAGCCGGAGAAAAGGATGTCGACGTTGTGACCCCAGAAAAAGGTCATGTGCATCATGGTCATGTGCATGTCGCCACCGCCTGCAGGCATGGATGACGGGGACGGAGGCGTCATCATGCCCATGTCCATGCCATCATCATGCATGGCTCCCATAGCTAGCTAGCTCTTGTTATTTCTTTGGTGAAATAAACAAAATGGAGGTGTGTGTACGTATATTTATTTAGAGGAGGGGGAGTAAATATCAAGGAGAGCGTTTCCCCAACGGAATGAACAAGACAGGCTGTTTTGGTAAATTATTGGAAAAAACGAGAGGCCTAATCCATGTGCGGGCCGTATTATTCCGGACAAGAGAGAGAAGTAATAACCGTATTATTCCGGACAAAAGAGAGAAGTAATAAAAGTGTGGGCCCATATGCTGCCCGAAACTCTCTCTAACCCCTGCCCGGGGCACACCGAATAATTCCTCGAGTTTGACGAGATGGATGAGAAGTGACGGAGAGAGCAATAAGACAAGGAGGAGGTGTTGCTGCACGGCAATGATATTAATATGCCGCCAGATATATAAAGAAAGGAGAATAGGTCGCTATGGTAACAGAATATAATATTTATCAAAAACAAACAATATAATTACATTTGGCTCTCTTTGTAGGATCTTTTTGGTTCAGGCTGCCGTTACAGATCAAGCCATACGATCCTGACAGCTAAAGAAGCAATTTATACTACCCTTACAATACCAAGTATTTTTTAGCTTTTGAACACCACCTATTAAGAAGGGAATGCCTTTTCAAAATCTTAAATTACATGGATGTTGAATTTCTAATTTAAACCCTATATTATTTTTTGTTAAATATCTGGACATCTGAATCCGAATCCGAATGCAACGCTACATGCGCTTTGCTTTAAATAGTAAATTATATATTGAAATCTAACTGTTTTTTTGTTAAAAAAAAGTTCCAGCAACCCTTTGTCGTTAGTCAGCTGGCTAAGTCAGAGTAGTCCTAGTTGCTACTTAGCTCCAAATTCCTCGTCACATCTCTTTGTTTGGAACAATTTTCTTGTCACTATTGTTATGAGAAAGGAGATTCTAATAGAAAACTCCAACATATAAGTTTACCAACTTTCTTTCTTTCTTTCTTTCTTTGTTTTTTTCCTTTTTGCCATAGACTAGGGCCAAAAGCCCAATTAAACGAAAAGACAATTATAAAAATCTTTAAATACAAGAAACATAAACAAGGCTACTACTAGGACTATAGCTCAAAATCGAACTTTTAGAAATAGAGGCAATGAACTCCAATTGCGAGCAATTGGTCCATTGCAGCAGCATCACAAATCTAACCATCCTAGTATCCGAAATAACACCCAAAAAATGTAGTACAAATTATTGCATTCGTGCTCTCTCCCCTCTTGCATGTCTAGCTTGGGCTTTGGCGGACAACTTTGATATCCTATTCTAGTGATTTCTAGATTAATTCAAAACTTAATTGAAAGACCAAAAGTGAACATACTAAGATTTTCATTCTCAATAAAAAAATTAGTAGCAGCTGCCCAATCCCCAATAAGCACAGAACAGAGTACTTCAGTTTATCTTCAAAGTCACTTATCCATACTTAGATTAAAAATAAACCGCAAGCTTAATCTACAATTACACTGCATGCACTTGTTGGTTCATTTGATTGTTTTAAGCTCAATGATTTGATATGTCCAATCAACATCTGCAAATTCAGATAAGACGAACCCCCTTCCTCCACGCTTTCCCTCGCCTTCGCCGCCATTTCGCTAGCCGCTCTCCTCACCTCCTCCGCCTTCTCCCCCTCCATCACCTCCCTCACCATCCTCTCCACTACATCCCTTCCACACTTGTCCTTCATATCCAATCCAAGCCTCCATACTTCGCTCACAAACCGACTATTCACCTGTTGGTCTGTAATGAACGGAAAGCAGATCATCGGAACTCCTGCTACAATGCTCTCCATCGTTGAATTCCATCCGCTGTGTGTTAAGAAGCATCCGACTGCCGGGTGCGCCAGTACCTTCTCTTGTGGGGCCCAGCTCACGATACATCCTCTTTCTTTGGTTGCCGCCTCAAGTTCCGGTGTCGGTGCCTTTAAGTTCTCTCCTAGAGAAGGCGAAATATTATATTATATGGATTGCTCATTTGGAAAATTATGATTTAAGAAACATTTAGAATAGGAGTTTCCAATCATCCTTCAAAAGGAATAGTTGCTGCTGCTTTCTCCTAGAGAATGCAGCTTTATGTCTTGATACTGTTGTTAATTTTACGATATCAAATAATCTCAGATAGTTTAGGGATTATTTGTTATCGTTTATTAGATTAAGACTTGTATAAATTAAGATGATTGATCTTATAATAGAATGATCGAGTTTATTCATATTTTTAAATGGTACATAGTTGGACCTCTAAAAAGCAGTTTGGAAAAAGGATAAATTAGGTTAAACCATAGTTGTTTTTACTAAGCTACCGTAAAGTTTTTTATTGCAGTAAACTCCCATAAACCTTGGTTTTGAGGAAGTTTATTCTTAATAAAGGATCCTTAACCATGGCATTTTAAGGAAGCTTAGGGTACACAAAAAAAATATTAAAGATATTTAGCTAGAAATGTTAATAGTTAAGGGTAGTCTAGTGTAGTTTTGCCTTTGGAAAAATAAAATGAAATTATCAATATCCAATTAGGGCTTTTATAAATTTCTAGATGTCCTTGAAAACTTTTGGGCATCAAAACTGTAATCTTATTATTTATAACTGTCCTGATGAGCAAATGATGAAAACTAATTATAAAAGGATGGACAACTATTGTGACTGTGCAGAATCTTTTCGCACCTAGCACCAAATCCTGCCTTATGACCCATAGGAACCTGTGACCGCAATCGCTCAGTCCATGCCAAAGCTCGACCAGCTCGTCTCTCGACATCACGGCGATGCTGCCAAAGCTGACATACACCACTGATTTTGGCGGTTGTGAGTCGAGCCACGTCATACAATCTTGATCTTCCTGCCATAGGTTTGCTTGATTCTTGGTTTTCGCAAACAAGTGAATAGGCCCGACAGAGTATACTATGGGACAAAAAGAGCGAAGTAACGAGAGCATCGGAGCTTCCAGAGAATCAAAGGTGTTGATGATGAGAGCCCGTCCTCTGCTCGCGTTGTTGGTGGCAGCAGTGAGAATTTGTAGACCGGGATCGTTTGGGGATTTGGCATATCTGCATAAGCTTGGGAGGTCCCTTCGACGCATGTTTTCCATTCCTTCGATGCCTTGTATCTTTTCGTCTAAATCAGCATTCTCTGAAACCGAAGTACGAAAGAATAGCATTTCATCATTTGATGTTTAATGAAACAAGATGGCAGCGATTTTTTTCTTATTAAAGAAACAGGAAAATTAAAACAAATGCTTTTGTGCTGTATTTTTAATTACCGTTTCGTAATTTAAATAACAAAGCTATATGTCAGAATATAATTTCAGAGATTGTAAATCATTCTTGCTTGCTTGCTGTTATTATTATTAATTTCCTTTTTTCATGAAGAAAGACTATGAAACATTATAGGATTTGAAATGATGTGTTATACTGAGTAGGGTAGGGAGAGCTGTGAGTTTGAAATGGCATGTACAAAGATCTACGTCAAAATTTCATGAAGAAAGACTCTTTAAAAATGATAACCAACTAATAGGTCAAAATGGAAATGTTATACTGATATGACAGTATTTGAAATGATGCAGAGCATGCTGCAGAAAAATATGTGTAGTTTGGACAAAAACAAGTCCAAATAAGTAGATAAGAGTGCTGATATTAGGATCAACTTCCAGAACCCATAAATCGTAGTTTCTATACCATTTTGTAAACGGCATCGAAAACCCATCCAAGATGTCCACAAGGTTTTTTTGCCAGCGTTTCGGATTTTTCGCAATTTAAAGTTTGTTATGTAGGGAGGCTCCAAAATTTATTGTGTAGATTTTGAAATTTTACCAGTTTCGTGTTCTTCTTGTTTATTACTATCTTTGAATTAAGGATTTTTTTTGTACTTTAGCATTACTAGGGTTTGATTATTTAAATGTATTTTAGCCTTCTTTTACAGCAATTTTCCGTATTTTTATAAAATTAGAGCTTTCCTTTGCAGCCTAGTTGATCCAGGGTGGGCTTGTAAATGGGTTAGGTTGGGTCTAGCATGTCCCAGACCCATACTCGTTTATTTTTTACATGTCCAGACCCACCTATTTACCCTACAGGTCTGTATAGAATAGATCCAGACCTAGACCCTTTAATAATTGGGTTAGGCCCATTTACCGTAACTCGTTTACCTATCTTTTAGTTGTTTAAAAAATAAATCAATTGTTTATTTCATCAAATTCTATGTTGTGATATAAGTGCATCACCAAAACTCAGAATCTCACAACTTAATTTTAAAAGCTAAATTGCATAATAAAAATCAACCAGACTTATAAATAGTTTATTTCTCAAATTTGCGACTTTTATAACTTGAAATCCATAATCAATAATATCTAAAATAATGTAAATATAAAGTTCATGACTGTTAAGATAAATTGAGAAATAGAAAATCTATTGAACTAAAATCTACAACTACTAAGATATCTCTCAATGTCTTAAAAATAGTATAAAAGAGATTACAAATATATTACTTATATCAAGCATTTAAACAAGTTTGGCGGGTCTGAAGCAAAGAGATCGAGACCTGCTCATTTATTAAACTAGTAAATGGGTCTGGGTCTGGATGGTTTTGGGTCTGGATGGATCTATACCAGACCTGGATTTTAACAGTGGATCTGGGACGGGTCCAGGTGTAGGCCCATTGACCGGCCTAATCTAGAATTTATCTTCTAGTCCAACAACATGATAGCTATTCCGTCAACACACCCGTGGATATCTACCCACGCCGCCGCTAAAAAGCTATGAAATAGGTCAGGCTGCATGAAGCACCCTCACTTTTTGCCGTCTCTTTTCGAAAAACCGCACTTTACTTTCTTCGACTTTGACAATAGTATTATTTCAATTAAATCAAATTTTTATTTACAAAAACATCTCTAAACCTTTATTATCTTTCTACAATTATTTCACTAAGGGTTCAAAATTAACATTCTTCCCCATATATTGTTGGGTAAAAAGAACAACTCTAAAATAAAATTTCAATATCCGTTATAACAAGGGGCAAAGTATAGATTTGAAAGGACAATGGTATTTTTGGCTATACCGTATTAAATGATGGGGTATTTGGTGCAATTTAGCCTTTGGAATAATAAGACTCGGAAATGGGGTTGCGGCCCTCTCAGGTGCGGCCCATCCCCAATTGAACTCAAAGGTCCATCCTCTCTGGTTTATTTTCATATTGGACGGTGCGTGCCAGTTAGCCGTGGTCGACCACAGCGCAGCGCCGTATAATGTTAAACCTAGAAAAGGGACGTCTCCTCTATCGTCAAAAGTGAGGGGGTATTTGGTGCGATAATTTCTGTTTTACACAACAAGAGATAATTTCTGTTTTACACAAGTTATCACGTATAAAATGAAATGGGGACGGCGGTCGACCGCGACGATCAACAATCAGTGATACCTGGAAAAGGGATGTCCCCTCTGTGGACAAGAGTACGCAGGCTCCGGTACACCCAGAAGGCACAGGCGCTGCTGGTCCTGAACACCATCACCGGGATTCCCAGCTCGTCGGCCACGTCGATCCCCACCGTCACAATCGCATCCACCAGGACCAGACTCACCGGCGGCCACCCATCCTCCTCATCCTCAGGATCCTCGCCAAGCAGCACCTTCCTATAGTGCTCCCTGGACCGGGTCCTGAGCGACTGCTCGAGGCCCAAGAAGTTCTGGAACTGCCTCTCGTCGTCTCCCGAGAGGCCATCGGGGATCGTCCTGAATCTGAACCTGCTCCTGCTCCTGTCCCTGTCCCTGTCGAGGTGGTCGCTGAGGGATGGGGAGTGGAGAGCGAAGCGTCGGTGGCTGTACTCGGTGTTGAGGAAGGTGATGTACAAGTTGGTCGTATAAGAGATGAGGAGGTGAGAGAGCTTCAACAATGGGGGCATGTGCCCTTGTATTGGCAAGGGGAAGAGGAGCACATGAGGCGTATTCTTATTCTTCTTCACGTTACTAGCTGCCTTTTCTTCTCCTGCTTTTGCCATGGGATCTGGTTTTTTTGATTTGAGATTTCTGGGGGGGTTTTGTTGGGCTTTAGACTCAGACCAGGAAGAAGAAGAAGACGACGGGAGAGAGGGGTATCAGAGTCAAAATTGGCTGCTCTTCTTTGCTTGGAATTTTGATTTGATTTCTTGTCTATTTTCCCATCGTGTGCAGGATTATTGTCGGTGGGATTTTAGTGTCAGCATGTTGCAATGACTTTTTCATTTCACTTGCTTAGATTTTGTTCGACCACCGAAAAAAACTATTTCTCAAACAACCGGAGTAGTTATTGGCTGTAAAGTGGATCATAAAGATATAACTTTTAAAGTTGTGATCTTCTATCTTATCTTTGTAGTCAATGGTAAGATCGAACAAGTTAAGCCTCAATTTACTAAATTGGTAGTAAAAATATTGCACGTCTTTTAATGAACAAATTTTAACCTAGCAATTATTCGATCAGGATTTTTTTATTATGTGATATTCTTCTTATAATTTTCGAGCGTGTTACTCGTCGTCTACGCTGTATTATGCTTTATATATACATGTGCAAATTAGTTATCCTTATTATTTGAGCATTCTATGCTCTATTTGTAATTTTTTAACTATTGTTTTTTCTCAATATAATGATTCTTGATGTTACCGAGAAATTAGGAATTTTCTATGGTCGCTTTGAAGATTTGTTGAATGATATAAAATAATTAGGCAAATGTGACGTCTGAGTTGTGCCGTGTCATATCATTTTGATGCTTAAGTTAGTATAAAGCTTGAAAGGAGTAAGAACTGGGTAAGGGAGAAAAGCTTGCCGTGTTAGGGTTTAAATACGTTGATACAAAAACCTTTTAGAACCACAGGACAAATAAATCATTATACCTCCGGTTTGTTATTATTAATCGGTGAAGAGCAGCGAGCGTCAAATGATACATGATATACCAGCCGTTTCATTTATCAGTAGAAAATTGAAAGAAGCCCATCCTCGTTATTCTGTGTAGGCCAATTTGCTCCAGGAGTAAGGCGTTGCCACAGTAGCTCGAAGTATGTTCGTATGATCAACTTGTTCGAGAAAGCTGGTTTGTAATCCTCCATACCGGACATCACCGTTCTCTCATGCCTTTCGCACTGCAACAAGCTCAGCTACTATCAGACTCGGTATACAAACCCATAAAACACATATGGGTTCTGGGGGGTTGTCTAGGATACTGTACAAAAGCTATCTTTTTTTTTTACGGATCGGTTTTTGAAGTCAACATATGAGCAACACATCCATCCATTGCAGAGCATGGATATTTCATACCAATGCATTTGAAAAAAACGAATTGTTTGGTTCCAATGAGTCCAAGACCAACAAATCAACATTACTTGGAGCTCCTTCGGTTCTTACTGAACAAATATCCTTAAAAAAAATATTTTCATGTTGGTCATATGTGTTCTTATTTATTGTTGGAAAGCCGATCAAACATTTTACGAGGTAGGATGCAATGCATCCAACTTATTCTCTTGTGGGTCCCCGTTACTTATTCTCTATGTGGCCCACACGGAGAAGTGGAAGCGGAGCAATAATCGGGCCGGTTTATTGGGCGTGAAATTGATTAAGAAAATCTAATCAAATCCAATAAAATAAATTAAATTAAAGATCCCAACAAATGAAATAATGAAGGAGACCCATTACGCAACCTGAATACGTTGGGCCCCACGGGAGTCCTTTCGGATAGCGACGTCGGGGCCCACGCAAGAGCCCTGCTGGCGTGGGCTGGAGATCATTTTCGGCCGCATCTTTTCTTCCCTCGTCGTCGTCTCGTCTCTGCGCGAATAAAACCCCAAACAACTAAAAACCAAAAGCCACCCGCCATTAAAAAACCCTCCCTTTCTAAAGATAAAAAAATTAAAAATAAATAAATAAATAATGGCGATGCTCGAATATTTCTACTCAAAGGACCTCTCGTGATCTTGTTGATTTGGGGGCAAAGTCAGTTGAAGACGAAGGAGACCCACTACTTACTATTGGAATCTTGAATCTCTCTCTCTCTCTCTCTCTCTCTCTCTCTCTCTCTCTCTGGGGTACGCATCTCTTTCCCAGATCTTGAATCGTTTTAATCGTAATGGGATTTCTTCAATCTCTTTTGAAGTAGGTGTTTGATTTTTGTGATTGGGGATGTAAAAAAGCAATCTTGAGTTGATTTGGTTACTAAATGGTAGCAAGAAGATAATTTGCTTAAAGTTCTTGAGGTTTTGTTCCCATGGGATTTGCTTTGAAATGTAGTAGTGTAGGTGAAACTAATTCATGGTAAAATTTTTGACATCATGTCCTGATGTGACCTGAGATTGAAAAGTAGTGCAAGAAAAATGTTTCAGATTTTTTAGCACTCATTTTCAGAAGCTAAATTTTATATTTTGGCACATAGCTCTTAACATGAATGTCGAGTCTAGCAATTTCTAGCATTTTAAATACAGAGAAATCGGTTATAAGGGTGACCCAAAGATTTTAATGAATTTCTAAATACATGTGACACATAAAACATTTTTCTTGGTGAACTACCAAGTATTTTTCACAAAATAAATACAATAATTGGTAGTTGTAGAGTATAGACAACCACCATAATAAGGTAGTTTTAGATGCATCCATGAAGGGGTGTGTGAAAGGAAGTTTTAGATGTTGTGTTTGTTATCACCGTAATTTTTCGGGATATATTTAGTGGTTGCTAACTTTGGTTTTCAATCACCACTTTCCGTGTCATTCTATCGTATCATGTCCTAGTCTATATCGGATTCATGAAGAGCATGTAGCTTTCTGATTTGCCTTCCCAACATAAGCATTTGAGGCACGGAACTTAATCTGCTAACTTTTCATCATGGAATCAAACAGTTCAACCATATTCAAGCTTGTTCTAGGTTGCATCATATTAATTGTAATATATTCGGTAGTTGAATATAATTAACCGCCACAATAATTATATAGCTATTTGAGAATGAATGAGTAAAATACATTGTGATAAAAGTATTCCATATGAAGCATCCCATTTCTTCACGCTTTTTTTCAATTTCTTTTTTAGGATGAACCTGACTTCAGCTGTAGATGACCATCTTTTTTTAATGCTAGTGCTAAATATATGAATCACCACAATTGCCATATAGCTATTTACATGAAGGATTGTGTCAAATACATGAAGGTTGGTAAAACAAGACACCGAGTGTGAAGAACCAAGTGTTCTGATTCTCCAATCCGTATCATCGGCTTTGTTTTTTGTTTCTTATGTTTTGGTTTATTTTTCTTCGTGAATCTGCCATAGTTTTAGGTGACCAGTTTTATTTTTCTTGCATCACATCATGTTCCACTTCTCAGATATGCCTTTAGATCGGAACATAACTTATTTCTACTCTGACTTGTTCGTTTTCTCATCAGTCGATATACCACATCTCGTCATCCACTCAGGTAATTGGAACCGGAAGCTTCCTGTTTCCCATAAAGCCTTAGCTATTCTGGAACTGCATGACTACAGATCATGCCTTCCCAATTACAGACAGGTATTGTGGCAGCACACGAAAAGATTCCGGCGATGAATCACAAGGCCTCAGCGAGGAAGAGTTCAGTTCAATATCGGGCTCCTCAACCGTTGGATGAGAAAATCCCAGGAATGTCCTCAAGGAATCGTCACAAGCCGTGGCCAAGTAGAAAGGTGACGATTGTGGACGATTTTGTCAAAGACAAGTCAAAAGTTCCGAGTTATCTGAACTCTTTAGATGAAGGAGAAAATGTTCAGGACAAGGCTCTAAACTTTGGAGTTCTCGAGTGGGGGCATCTTGATAAATGGAGATACCTTCAGAAGCAAGTAACAAATAGAAGAGTCGGTGATTCTCCATTGAGCAGTAATGCAACTTCATCTCCGTTTTCTACATCCGGATCATCTGATAGAAGCATCGATAGCCCTGATTCTCGAAAGAAGCCATCTCCAACATTGGCTGCAGATCAAAATTCAAGAATTTCGCATGACAAGGCATCAATTGAGAAAAGTCGTGAACAAGGTAAGACCAGAAGTTCAGATACTGGCAGCTCGCCTTGTTATTCAAAAGATAATGATACATCAGATTTTTCTGATAAGACAGCGAAGGCCCGAATTGATAGATCGAAAGAAGTGGAGATTTCTCGTTATAGTTTTTCTGGTAACATTCATTTCGTTGAAAGCATGTGGGACCGTGTTCAAGAGTGCGTCCTTGAAAGCCCTACTAGCTATGATTCCGCCGTGAACGGAAGTTCTGTAGGAATCTTTCCTCCCACTGACAATCAGATCACTACACCACCTGTATCTGAAAATGAAGTGCTAAATGCTAACGCTAATGCAAAAGCCAAGGATGTGAAGCCTGGTCAATTTACTCATGGGGGCTCATCCGATAAATTCATAGGTCAAGCTGAAGGAAAAACGACTTCTGCACCCAGAAGAGATTCATCACCTCAGCGATTATTGCGTGCTGGTCTGAATCGAATAAGAAGTTCTGGTTTGAGAGAAACTTCAGCAGGGCAACCGATAAAACAAACTGGTTCAGATAATTCTCGTGATGAAACTGTGGCCTCCACTGGAAAAGATATACGCAGTTCATCCCCTCAGCGTCTATTAAGTGCTGGTTTGAATCTGCTAAGAAATTCTAGTTCGAGAGAAGCTTCTTCTGAGCTTAAAATGAGATCGAGTGATAGTTCAGATACTTCATATGAAGATGATGCAACTTCTAATAGCAGAAGTAGGCGAAGCCCATTGCGGAGGATATTTGATCCGCTGAAGCCAAAGAACCAAATTCATGTTTCTGGGCCAGTTACTAGTTTGTCCAGTCACAGAGTTCATGGAGCAAGTACTAGCGATAAGCCTGCAATACGCGATGAATTAAAATCCGTGCATAGACTGAGCAGGTCATTTGACGTGATCGTTGATCCTCTTACAAGCCAGGTCTCTGAGGCCAAGAGTCAAGAGTCATCGACGAAGCAAGCTCTTCTAAAACTTGCTTGGAAGAATGGGCTTCCTCTTTATGTGTTCTCTTCAGCCGACAGTAACATTCTGGCAGCCACAGTTGGAAAAAAAGCTGTAAGCCAGAACAACAATTTTGAGTGCCTGTACACGATATTTACCGCTCATGAACCAAAGAAGAAAAGCGGAACTTGGATGAACCAACTAGCTAAGAATAAAAAGAACGAGTTGCTCTATAATGCCATTGGCCAGATGAGAGTCTCTTCTTCGAATTACTCTCTAGAGAGGGAGTTTGTTTTGTATGGCGCTGAACAATCGACAACTCTGTTTAAAAATGAGCTTGCAGCTATTGTCATTAAAGTGGAGAATGAAAAACTAGAACACTCGAGAGAAAGCTTGAGTGTAGGCAGCATGATTGCGATTGTACCAAGTGGTGTTCATGGGATCGCGTCTAAAGGTGAGCCATCCCCGTTGATCGAGAGATGGAAATCTGGAGGCTCTTGTGATTGTGGAGGTTGGGATGAGGGTTGCATGCTAACTGTTTTAGCCGACAAGAAAGCAGAGCGAGCTTGTGCGTCAGATGGCACTCGTCGAATAGAATTGTTCACACAGGTTCGCCTCTTGAAATTATCATACTAACCTTTTTTATTATTATTAGTTTTTGAAGAAATAATTATATATATATATATTTTAGGTTTTGGGTTAAGTTCACTTCTTACCCTGTTCTCCTTAACCTTTTCCAACGATCTTCTTATTTTTTATTTATTGCTTTTAGGCTTTTGGGTAAATTACTTCCGAATTATTTCGTCATTTTAACTCTCCACTTTTCTGGTTTCGGTCTACTCCTTAACGGCATTAAGAGAGATTGTAAGATGAGTATTTTCTTCAGCCTTAATTTTTCAAAACTACCAAAAACTTCAAAACTTTTCCAGAGGACTACCATTTACTTTGTTGTTCAGATCCTGAACTTTGTTTCTATGTGTTTTCTTTCTTCTCCTTTGTTGTTCAAGGTAGTTTAGTGAAACTAGTCCTTGAAACTGTCTAGGTTCTTAGCTCAGTCAACACAATTCAATCACCGGCCTTAATTTAACTAATTTACCGTAAACTTTCAATATACAGTAGGAAATTAGCATGACTTTATTTTAGTTTTTTGCCCCCCCCCCCCTCCCTGCCTTGTTGAAGGCTATTCAATGAAATAGTTCTTGATATTGCTAAATTGCTAATGGTATTTCAGTCAAATAAATTACGTGCTTTGTGCTTTAAGTATATTTAGCAGAAAATAGCGATGTGTATTTTTGTGAGGAAAAACATGAAACTTTCAGGAATTCTACACGTCATGGAAATAGCGATGTGTAGTTTTGCGCTTATTGACATCATTAATTCTATTTTCCAGGGCAGAAGGAATGAAAACAAGCATGTCTTTAGCATGCTTACATTTAAAGAGGGAGTTTACACTGTCGATTTCGCGGCATCCATTTCTTCACTACAAGCGTTTGCGATGTGTATCGCAACACTTCACAGCAAGAAGGCTATTGCTCCTTCGACGTTGCATCGCTCAGTTGAAGCTCAAAACTCAGAGGAACAAAGCTTTGTCGGTCGTGCGAGCATCAGTTCCAAAAGTACCCAACACGGAACAGCTACAAGCTACGTGCTGCCCGATCATCCTCCTCTTTCTCCAGTCAGGAGAGCTTAATATCATAAAAACACCCAATTTGTATCAATATGTAAGCAGATAAGAATCTTCAGTTCATTTTTTACCCTACCGTTTTCTTTGTATCAAATGTTGTGTAGCTTGTTAAGTGTACAAAGCAGGCAGGGCCTTGCTCTGTAATAGTTTTTTTTTTTTTTAAACTTTTATTTCTGTCAATCTCAGAAATCAGCAGGTCATTGCGTTCTCCTTTTTTTCTTTGAATTAGAAGCCTACATCAAACAATTTGAGTTCAAGATGAAATTTTAGATTGCACTAATATGATAAGAGCAACTCACAAAAATGTAGCTGACAATGAAAGAGATTTAAGGGATCACTAATGTATGAAAACAGCAACATCTACATACAGTAAGAAGAATAACAAGAATAACGAAATCAACGTCCACATGTTCAATGTTCTCCTAATCGTAATACAACTTTGATATGCAAGTATACAGCTCGGACACGAAGAAGCTTCTTTATTCATTCGCATAGAGAGCTCACAACAGACTCATTCGTGGAACCTTAATTGTTCATCGAACATAATATCTTTCATTCAAATATCCCAAAAATTATGAACGCCTGCAATGCTCAAGGACTGAAGCAAGAGTATAACATTATATAAAACAGGACCCCATGCAGATTCACCGAAGTTCAACCTGGGAAATTGAAGTGAAAGAGCCAGGAGATGGCAAATGCGAATATTATGCAAGCAAGCACGAAGTTGAGGAATCGGTGGCCTTGCCAAAAGCTTCGGGTTTCAGTTTGAGGTGCAGGAGCCACTGTATCATTGCTAGTTTCGTTTGAATGCTCAACTCAATTTCACCTGCACTAACCACATTTTTTGCTGTCGAGCCACAAATCTCACATGTCCTGCCATAATAATCGATACCAAGAAAACTTAAAAACACGCGAATGTACAAGACAAAACATGTTTCCAATGAAATATGACAAAGGGACGATAATGTAATTTTCTTCATAGATAACAATCACAAGAAAAAGACAGGAACATCAAGCATGCAATCAAGTAGAAATTAACTAAAAGGAAAGAATGAATGATATTACAACCCCCACCTACAAGAAAGTTCCTTTCGAAATTTATTCATCATAATTCTCCCTTAATACACTATCCTCCTCCACTTCATCATTGAGGTGTTGTTCTATGATCCCAGGCAGTTATACATTGTGACGATTTTTCTGGTTAAGCATCAGGAAAGCTAATAACACTAGCATAACTCACAGAATGGAACCAATAATGCTAGCATATATCACATATCCTATATTTTACTGTTGCGGCAAATACGATCATGAAGCAATAAACAAACGATAAAAAGAAGCAAACAAATAAACAGAAGCAATAGAAATTGAGCACACACCAAACGACATAAAATTTAAGCGGAAAATCCTTACAGGAAAAACCACGGGCGAAGGAAAAACACTTTATTAATTGACTTATATGGAGGATTACAATGGTGGATGAACTCTCACAAAATCCCACTAATAACCCTAGCCTCCTCTCTCTTAATTCAGATTAACAAAGGGTTTAACCTAATTAGGGTTACAAAATACAATTTATAGTACGAGACAAATAGAGTAAAAATCGGATTTCCTAAAACAACCCAGAATTCGGCCCGAGTCGATTTGAGCCGGCTCAAGATTGTCCTGAGCCGTCTCTTGCAAATAGAGAACAATTGATAATTCCAAACGACTTGTGAGTCGGCTCAAAGAGAAATTAAGCCGGCTCAACTTAAAATCCTCCGTGAAATGGCAAATTCGATTGGGAAAGTTCAAGGGGTCGAAAATACGAGACAAACTCAACAAATCCCTATCCCGTCTTGCATTCGCCACAAAACTCCTCCATAATATTAGTAATAGCTCCACCTTCTCCACAAAACTCCTGAAGGGCTCAATGAGTGCGATACACTTCAATTAAGTTCAAGCAATACTCAAACTTAACAGACGAAAGAGACTTAGTCAACATGTCGGCCGGATTATCTGTTGTGCCAACCTTCTTTACGATTATCTCTTCCTCTTTAACGACATCCTGAACAAACCAATACTGAACGTTGATGTGTTTTGTTCTGTCATGATGCATCTAGTCCTTTGTCAAATAAATCGCGTTTTGGCCATCACAATAGATTATTATGATATTTTCTTGGATACTAGGTTCCGAAAATAGTCCCTTCAACCAGATTGCTTCCTTAACAGCCTCAACGATGGCCATATACTTTGCCTCCGTCGCAGATAATGCTACCGTAGAATGTAACGAAATACACCAACTAATGACACATCCTCCTAAAAAGAATACATAGCCGGTGATCGACCTTCGCCTGTCGAGGTCACTTGCATAGTCAGAATCGCTGAAACTAACTAAACCGTCAATGTTCCTTCCAAACTCCAACCCCACATCAGACATACCTCGTAAGTATCGTAAAATCCATTTCACTGCTTGCCAATGGACTTTACCAGGAGATACCATATAATGACTAACAACACTAACTGCATGTGAAATGTCGGGTTAAGTACATACCATAGCATACATAATGCTACCCACCGCACTCGAATAAGGAACATGCGACATATAGTTAATTTCTTTCCTAGTTTGCGGTGATGAACGATCTAAAAATTTAAAATGAGCTGCCAAAGGGGTACTTATAGATTTAGCGTCTGCAATGTCAAAACGCTCCAAAACTTTTTTAACGTATCGCTGTTAAGACAAGTAAAGTTTACCTCCCTTACGATTGCGCATAATTTCCATACCGAGAATTTTCTTGGTCGCTCCCAAATCTTTGGTCTTGAACTTGCCTTTTAACTGTACCTTAAGCTTCTGGACATCAACTATATACCTTACTGTTATTAATATATCATCAACATAAAGCAATAATTATATGAAAGAATCACTGGCGAGCTTCTTGCAATAAACACAATTGCCGTCCTTGGTTCTCGTAAACCCAATATCCCTCATGAAGGAATCAAATTTCTTGTTCCAACGTTTAGGTGGCCACTTTAAGCCATCTAGAGACTTTTCTAACAAACAAACGTGGTCTTGTCTTCAATTTCGAAACCTTCGGGTTGTTGCATGTAGAACTTTTCTACCAAATCACCATGCAAGAAAGCGGTCTTAACATTGAGCTGTTCGAGCTCCAAATCCTGTATAGCTACCAAATCGAGCAAGACACAAATAGATGTGTGTTTTACAACCGGAGAAAATACTTTATTAAAATCCACTCACTTAACCTGTGAATAGCCTTTAGCTACCAACCGTGCCTTGTATCGAGTATCTGCAACCCCTTGATATCCTTCCTTCTTTTTGAAAACCCACTTACAGCCAACTACTTTCTTTCCTCCTTCGGGCTTAACGAGCTTACATGTTTAGTTCTTATGAAGAGACTCAATCATTTCATTCATTGCGACTGACTAACGAGCTGACTCATCGGATGAGATAGCATCTTGATAACTCATAGGCTCGTTATTATCAACTGTCTCTGCAACGAACGGCGCATACGTCACTAGATCACCGTAGCCATATCTCTGTGGTGGTCTAATTTCCTTCATTATCGGTCTCGAGCGAGTAGATACTGCTCAAGTTGGGACTGAGATTCATCAAACGATGGTGAATGAGAGATCTCCTGAGAACCCGAGCTTTCACCGACATCAAATTCAATACGCGGCTCGTCCTTGTAAGTCCATGCTACCTCTCCCGGTACTTTCGGGCATGCGGAATTTGATAACTAACGATTTTCATAGAGGTGGTAACATGGACTTAAAACCCGGATCTTTGTTAAACATCTAACTAACAACCTAACTAGGAGTCGTTAACTACTCGGTTAGGGGGTTTTATACCTTTCTTGTCTTGAACTCCTTCGTCTTCAAACCTCGATGGTGGTCCGGATCGGCTTCTTCCCGTCGTCTCCTTACGCCGAAGATAGATCCACCTGAAAGCTTCAACCTTTGGCTCCTTCTTCGATCTTTGAAGAAACTAGTTCACTCGGTTTGCTAAACCTTGTGAACTAGAGTGAGTAGAGAAGAGTTTGTATATGATTTTATCTATGGCTCTTGGTTCTCAACTCATGAGACAAGTGAACCATAGAGTCAAGAGAGGGAGCAAGAGGAAGAGGGTGAGAGCAAGAGTATGAGAGCTCAAGAACAAGAGAGAGAATGGTCAAGTGAGAATGAGCCTCTCTTTTGTCTTTCAGCCTCTCATAATCCAAAACCATCATCACAAAAATAATAATCAAGTATTGTGTAAAATGGTTCAAGTCAAAATGGCTAAATCATTTCATGCACTCATTTCTCACAAAAGAAATAAGCAAGTAAAAAGTCTTTGCCATGAAATGATAGCCATAGTCATCATGATGGTCAACTAGTCCAACCTAGTCAACCGGTCAACAAAGTCAACAAAGTCAACCCCTCAACAACAATGTCACCATAATACTTAATTAATATAATTGTTAATCACATATCATATTCTCATTAGGGTTGAGCAAAAAGTCAATGGTCAACTGTCAACGGTCAACAACCCTAATGAGAATCCTCTGCCTCTGTCTCTCCGTCAACTGTGCATACACACCTGCATCCGCGTTCCGAGGAACACGAATACATACTGGATAAATCCAATCCCAAAAGGTACACTAGGATCTGGCTTAAACCAAAGCCCGCTAGTGTAAACTGTCCAGACACTGTACGTGCACAAGTGCACGGATGTGACCGAACCCTGTCGCAAAACCATACGACCTCTACTCTTTTGCCTAAAGGCGAATAGCTTTCTGTGTGGGACTCTAAAGACTCGACACTACACTGGCAGTGGGTTTAACCACAGACCGCAAGCGGCACTAGCTGTGCGTAACGGTCCCCAGGTAGATGCCGACAAGAAGACTGACGAGGCGAAACCCATCTGAACTCCTACTGAGCCTGAATGTCACATTCTCCGTACAGTCCGGTCTGTTCGTCTGATACATCGCATGGCGGGCATAGGGGGCGGTAAACGTCAGTCCCCCAATAGCGGTACAAGTCGTGTCGGAGTGAAGCCCAAAACACCCTGAGATAACACTGGAAGCCTATCAGTATATCTCGTTTGCCCTGGCCAGGGACTACTCGTGTAATGGCTCTCCTAGACACAGCGCGATGTCAACCCCCAATACCGGGAGAGACGAATCCTGTCTAACCGTCACTGCCTCCAAGTGCTTCGGGACTGCACCCAACTACCACCTGTTTGCACGACTCCTTTGAGCCGTGGTAGGGTAGTAATCAAAGTACAGTGGGAACACACTCGAGGCGCAGTGACAGTGTCAAGTCAGCGGACTAAGCTGTACTCATGTCACCTGGGAACTGATAACTGACGATAGGCATAATACCAACTAGTCAGTTCCCGACGAGTCCTGTCCAGTGTACTCGTAACCCAACGAGCACCCGCATACTCTCTCAAGTATGACGTACCGACGGCTGTGGGACAGACCGTCTCCCACACTGGGATAAGAAGCGCATGCGCTAGTTTACTCCGGAGTATCGATGCCCTGTCTCGATAGTCCTGCGACCAGGGACCTGCATAAGGATGTGCTTATAGATTACCCAGCCCCACTAGTGTGACTGCCATCACAACGCTGGTAATCAAGCAAAGATCCTAAGGGCTCCACTAATGTGTATAGGGATCTGGAGGTCTTTTCCGCCATACACCAAGAATATCTCCTTAGTCCTTCTCAGGTACTTGAGAATGTTCTTTACCGCTATCCAGTGTTTCTCCCCAGGGTTTGACTGATACCGGCTTACCACACTCAGTGCATAAGCTACATCCGGTCTGGTACACAACATCGCATATATTATAGAGCCTACCGCAGAAGCGTAGGGTATAATAGACATGCGATCCCTCTCCAAATCAGTCTTGGAAGACATCTCTTTAGAGAGGGTGATCCCGTGACAAGCCGGTAGGTTACCTCGCTTGGAATCTTCCATACTGAATCTCTTCAGTATGGTGTAGATGTACCTGGACTGTGAAAGTCCTAATATCCTCTTGGATCTATCACGATGGATCCGGATCCCCAGGATGTATGAGGCATCACCCAGGTCTTTCATGGAGAACCTGTGTGATAAGAACCCCTTGACAGATTGTAGCATAGGAATGTCATTTCCTATTAAGAGAATGTCATCCACGTATAAAACGAGGAATACTACAGTTCTCGCTACAAATCTACTATAGATGCATGGTTCATCTGGATTTTTGATAAAGCCAAATTCCTTGACCGTCTCATCAAAACAGATGTTCCAACTCCGCGATGCCTGCTTTAGTCCATAGATGGACTTAAGCAACTTGCACACTTTTCCGCTGCTCCCACTCTGAATGAAGCCCTCTGGTTGGTCCATATAGACACACTCCTCTAAATTTCTATTTAGAAAAACGGTCTTTACGTCCATCTGCCAGATCTCATAATCGTGGAAGGCAGCAATGGCAAGAAGGATCCGAATGGATTTCAGCATAGCCACTGGAGAAAAGGTTTCGTCATAGTCCAAGCCAGGTCTTTGACGGAAACCCTTTGCAACAAGTCTAGCTTTATAGGTCTCAACCTGTCCATCTACACCAATCTTCCTTTTGAAGATCCATTTGCATCCTACGGGTTTTATCCCGTCTGGAGCAATGTCCAACGTCCATACTTTGTTGGTGTACATGGACTCCATTTCGGTCCGCATTGCATCCAGCCATTTTACTGAGTCAACGCTCTGAATGGCCTGCTGGAAGCTAGTAGGCTCATCATAATCTATGATGCAATCCTCTCTATCCCCGTCTATGAGAAAACCGTAGTATCTCTCGGGCGGATGAGACTGCCTACCACTCCTGCGGAGCGGCGTAGGAATGTCATGTTCTTTTGAACCCTCTGGTTCCACTAAACTTTCAGTAATAGTCTGTGGTTCTGGAATTTCTTCCAGTTCTACTGCGCTCCCACTAATTTCCTTTTCTAAGAACTGATGTTCTAGAAAGTGGGCATGACGAGAAACAATAACTTTTTGTTCCTCTTCGCAGTAGAAGAAATATCCCTTGGAGTTCTTTGGATATCCCACAAACTTACACTGTACTGAGCGTGCCTCGAGCTTGTCCGCATGCTGCTTTTTGACAAAAGCTGGACTTCCCCATATCTTAATGTGATTAAGATGGGGCCTCTTCCCACACCACATCTCATATGGTGTGGTAGGCACAGTCTTAGTGGGAACTCGGTTCAAAAGGTACGCAGCTGATTCTAGCGCATACCTCCAGAATGATCGCGGTAACTCAGCGTTACTCATCATGGACCGTACCATATCCAATAGGGTTCGGTTCCGTCTCTCCGATACACCGTTATGTTGCGGAGTGTATGGAGGAGTAAGCTGAGAGAGAATTCCGTTCTCTTTTAAATAGTCCAGGAACTCGGCACTCAAGTATTCACCACCTCGATCCGATCTTAGGATCTTGATACTTTTACCGGTCTGTTTTTCTACTTCATTCTTATATTCCTGGAATTTTCCAAAGGCTTCGGACTTATGTTTCATTAAGAAGACATAACCGTACCTTGAAAAGTCATCCGTAAAAGTAATGAAGTAAGAATAACCGCTTCGCGCATGTGTAGACATTGGACCGCACACGTCGCTGTGTACGAGTCCCAAGAGCTCGCTCGCTCTTACTCCGTGTCCAGTGAACGGAGTCTTTGTCATCTTTCCTTTGAGACAGGATTGACAAGTGGCATACGATTGATATTCGAACGCATTCAAATATCCTTCTATATGTAACTTCGTCAACCTTCTCTCATTGATGTGACCCAGTCTACAATGCCACAAGAAAGTCTGATTTACTTCCGGAGACTTTCTTTTGTGTGTATTCTGGACATTGAAAATCTGTGGTTGGTTTAATACGTATATACCATTGCTCAATGTACCTGACCCAATCAGAACTTGATTAAGGTGAATGTTTACAACATTGCTTACAAACGCAAATTCATAACATTCTTTAGAAACTAAAGATACAGAAATGATATTACAAGTTGCGTTGGGTACAAAAAAACAATTACGCAAAACCAAAACATGTCCATCTGACATTCCCAGGTGATAGTCCCCCACGGCTTTAGCATCCATGCTAGCTCCGTTCGCAACTCTGAGGGTCATGTCACCTGCTTTCAAAACACTACGGTTTCTCAACGCCTGCAAAGAATTACAGATATGAGATCCTGATCCGGTATCCAATACCCAGGAAATAGAGTTTATTGAAAGACAGTTTTCAATAACATACACACCTGAAGCTGAAGCTGCAACCTGCTTCAATTCCTGTGTTCTGGCCTTCCAGGCCCTGCAATCATTCTTCCAGTGTCCTTTCTTATGACAATAGAAGCATTCTTCCTTATCCACAAGCTTCCCCGCTTTCTTTGTTGCTTTAGCTTTTCCCTTCGTATCCACTTTACTAACACCGCCTCTTGGTTTGGCGGGGGCTTTCTTCTTCTTTCCCTTGGCTTTCGCCTTGGACCTAGAAGAAGATGATCCTCCTACAAACAAAGTGGATGTTTCTCTATCTTTCTGTAGGGTGCCCTCTGCGCTCCTCAGCATGTTGAGGAGCTCTGAAAGTTCAACTTCTTTTTCTTGTAAGTTGAAGTTCAGTATAAACTGGGCGTAAGTGGAAGGAAGGGACTGGAGAACTAAGTCCGTATAGAGCTCACTCTCCAATGTGGTCCCTAGGTCCGGGAGTTCCTCAATGTAGCCGATCATCTTAAGCACGTGCTCTGCTACTGATGATCCGACGGCCATCCTTGCCGAAAATAACTTTTTCGACGCTTCGTATCTTGCGATACGAGATTGCTCTCCATACAGTTCTTTTGTATGAAGAAATATGGATTCCAAGTCCATATTCTCGTGCCACCTCTGATGTTCATTGTCCATAGAGGCAAGTACGAGGCACTTGGCCTTCGCGCTATCAATCTCCCAAATCTTACGGATTTCCTTATCCGCGACGCTGGAAATGGGACCAGGGGCAGGGGGAGCTTTGGTGGTAAGAAGATACCCCAGCTTGTCGTAAGTGATTGCCATCTTGACATTCCTGAGCCAATCTTTGTAGTTTGGCCCTGTCAGTATGTTTTTATCTAGAAGTAACTTAAGTCCAGTCATGTTGATTGGTCGCTGCAATTAGGAGAGAGAAGAAGAAACACTCAGCATGATGCTCTTGCAAGTTTAGAGTGGTTTTTAGTTTGTCTAAACAGGATGGCTCCCACTGTAACTCGAATCCCTCCTCAAACCAAAAAGGAAGAATTAGTCAGGATCAATCTCACCGTACAATACTTGCTTAACCGTTCGGCAAGGCTGGTGTCGGTACTTCGAGGGAGGTTTTCCAACGCTTTCGCGAAGTTCCTTAATTAAATAACCTCTTTTCCCTGGGGGCGTAGCCCCGCTAACACCTTTCTAGGCACCTACTAGGTTTATAGCATTGATCGTTTAGTAAGAAATTTCCCGAGGAGTAGCATATACTCACAGTAGGATCGGGATCCAAATATCATCGCGTGACGAAACTGAAGGAATCCTACCAGAATCATCACACTCCAAATGGTATGCAACACTAGCAAGTTTCAGTTCTTTTGAAACTCCCGATGTGGATTTTTGCCCCATGCTCTTATGACCTTGACTTTGGCCAAAATATCATAAGTCACATGTCAAGTTCTACCCGTCATTCTCCAGGTTAATTTGGATCCATCCGTACCTACCCTTGACTTTGGCCAAAATGGCAGTACGACTGTCCCAAACTAACGCATCTATCTATGCTACACATGAATACCCAATAGCTACCAATCACTATGCCTTGACTTTGGCCAACATACACAGCTTGAATACTATTGACTATTCATGTGAAACGACGGAGGGCTACGAATGGTTTTGGCAAAACCGTGAACGTAGTGAACTTGATATAATCGATGGAACGAGATAGCTTTTAAAAGGAGTGGCTCAAGCTCCGCATTTAAAAGTTAGTTTTGAAAAGAACCGAGTGGTTTTCCGAAAGTGTTCCAACGATTTTAACTTGGTTTATTTTCTTGCATTAGTTCTTTTAATGCGTGATATTCTTGCATTAGTTCTTTTAATGCGTCCCATCATTTAATCCTACCATTGCAGAAAACAACCAAAATATGACGTACGCTTATGCCATTCGCATTCGCCACGGGGCCCCGTCATTACCCGTTAGGTTACTTAACTAACGACAGAGCGGGGGCTGGGCTAGCGCGGCTGTAAAACATAAGCAACGCCTAAATAATATCATATATAGATATATTACAATGATAGCCATTTCAGATCACAGATGAACACATTGGATATACTAGGAATCCGCAATTCGTACGAGCCTGTAACGAAAAGCAGATTACACGGTCGCGGTGAATAGCCAATACCCCACCCAAGACCCCTACGGGTGCGGCAAACTACCCGCCAAGTACCCGAAGCGAAGCAACCTCCCTCAACTCCGTGAGTAGGACACTCGACACTTCGGCATACCCGGTAGTTTGTGCACCCCCTCCATGGGTCTATCCTAGGAGCAAAAACAGTAAAAAGAAATTATACAATGACGGCTACAACCCCGACCCGGTTGTGCGGCCATACAAATAATTATTACATCAATTTACAAATTTACATGAATAGAAAGAAAAGAAAACTCTCGTCTCACAACCCCCGGCTATTCACCCGCGACAATCCAATGAATTCATATACACATTCCAATGACATTACAGATCACAGATTTGTATAACCCCCACTAATCGACATATAGCGATTAGTAGACGTTCAATAAAAATATCACATCACAGAAAAAACCCGTCAGCTAAAGTCTTTTAGAAGTTCGATCAAAAATACGGATTTTCAGGACCCCAAAAATAAAATTTTCGTTCTGGAAAATCTGGGCTGAAAATACATATACTAAAATTCCTAAAATACCCCCATAAGCACACTGTAGCAAAGAACAACCAGAGAGGAGCCAAGACGGCAGCGGAACCGCGGCAATAGCAAGCTATTGCCGCGTTTCCACGGCGCAATGATGAGATCAGGGGACCGTCTTTCTACAGTGCACTCTAAAAACCCTGAGTCGATTTTTGATGCATGATTTATTATTTTTACAGAACATAAAAAATCGACAGCAACTTGGAAAACGGGGTTCATTTCGGGACTTTTTCTTTGATCGATCTTCTAGCTACTTTGCTAACATGTTAGATAGAGTTTAACTAGGCTCTGATACCAATGTAAGTCCATGCTACCTCTCCCGGTACTTTCGGGCATGCGGAATTTGATAACTAACGATTTTCATAGAGGTGGTAACATGGACTTAAAACCCGGATCTTTGTTAAACATCTAACTAACAACCTAACTAGGAGTCGTTAACTACTCGGTTAGGGGGTTTATACCTTTCTTGTCTTGAACTCCTTCGTCTTCAAACCTCGATGGTGGTCCGAATCGGCTTCTTCCCGTCGTCTCCTTACGCCGAAGATAGATCCACCTGAAAGCTTCAACCTTTGGCTCCTTCTTCGATCTTTGAAGAAACTAGTTCACTCGGTTTGCTAAACCTTGTGAACTAGAGTGAGTAGAGAAGAGTTTGTATGGGATTTTATCTATGGTTCTTGGTTCTCAACTCATGAGACAAGTAAACCATAGAGTCAAGAGAGGGAGCAAGAGAAAGAGGGTGAGAGCTCAAGAACAAGAGAGAGAATGGTCAAGTGAGAATGAGCGTCTCTTTTGTCTTTCACCCTCTCATAATCCAAAACCATCATCACAAAAATAATAATCAAGTATTGTGTAAAATGGTTCAAGTCAAAATGGTTAAATCATTTCATGCACTCATTTCTCACAAAAGAAATAAGCAAGTAAAAAGTCTTTGCCATGAAATGATAGCCATAGTCATCATGATGGTCAACTAGTCCAACCTAGTCAACCGGTCAACAAAGTCAACAAGTCAACAAAGTCAACCCCTCAACAACCATGTCACCACAATACTTAATTAATATAATTGTTAATCACATATCATATTCTCATTAGGGTTGAGCAAAAAGTCAATGGTCAACTGTCAACGGTCAACAACCCTAATGAGAATTCTCTGCCTCTGTCTCTCCGTCAACTGTGCATACACACCTGCATCCGCGTTCCGAGAAACACGAATACATACTGGATAAATCCAATCCCAAAAGGTACACTAGGATCTGGCTTAAACCAAAGCCCGCTAGTGTAAACTGTCCAGACACTGTACGTGCACAAGTGCACGGATGTGACCGAACCCTGTCGCAAAACTATGCGACCTGTCGCAAAACCATACGACCTCTACTCTTTTGCCTAAAGGCGAATAGCTTTCTGTGTGGGACTCTAAAGACTCGACACTACGCTGGCAGTGGGTTTAACCACAGACCGCAAGCGGCACTAGCTGTGCGTAACGGTCCCCAGGTAGATGCCGACAAGAAGACTGACGAGGCGAAACCCATCTGAACTCCTACTGAGCCTGAATGTCACATTCTCCGTACAGTCCGGTCTGTTCGTCTGATACATCGCATGGCGGGCATAGGGGGCGGTAAACGTCAGTCCCCCAATAGCGGTACAAGTCGTGTCGGAGTGAAGCCCAAAACACCCTGAGATAACACTGGAAGCCTATCAGTATATCTCGTTTGCCCTGGCCAGGGACTACTCGTGTAATGGCTCTCCTAGACACAGCGCGATGTCAACCCCCAATACCGGGAGAGACGAATCCTGTCTAACCGTCACTGCCTCCAAGTGCTTCGGGACTGCACCCAACTACCACCTGTTTGCACGACTCCTTTGAGCCGTGGTAGGGTAGTAATCAAAGTACAGTGGGAACACACTCGAGGCGCAGTGACAGTGTCAAGTCAGCGGACTAAGCTGTACTCATGTCACCTGGGAACTGATAACTGACGATAGGCATAATACCAACTAGTCAGTTCCCGACGAGTCCTGTCCAGTGTACTCGTAACCCAACGAGCACCCGCATACTCTCTCAAGTATGACGTACCGACGGCTGTGGGACAGACCGTCTCCCACACTGGGATAAGAAGCGCATGCGCTAGTTTACTCCGGAGTATCGATGCCCTGTCTCGATAGTCCTGCGACCAGGGACCTGCATAAGGATGTGCTTATAGATTACCCAGCCCCACTAGTGTGACTGCCATCACAACGCTGGTAATCAAGCAAAGATCCTAAGGGCTCCACTAATGTGTATAGGGATCTGGAGGTCTTTTCCGCCATACACCAAGAATATCTCCTTAGTCCTTCTCAGGTACTTGAGAATGTTCTTTACCGCTATCCAGTGTTTCTCCCCAGGGTTTGACTGATACCGGCTTACCACACTCAGTGCATAAGCTACATCCGGTCTGGTACACAACATCGCATATATTATAGAGCCTACCGCAGAAGCGTAGGGTATAATAGACATGCGATCCCTCTCCAAATCAGTCTTGGAAGACATCTCTTTAGAGAGGGTGATCCCGTGACAAGCCGGTAGGTTACCTCGCTTGGAATCTTCCATACTGAATCTCTTCAGTATGGTGTAGATGTACCTGGACTGTGAAAGTCCTAATATCCTCTTGGATCTATCACGATGGATCCGGATCCCCAGGATGTATGAGGCATCACCCAGGTCTTTCATGGAGAACCTGTGTGATAAGAACCCCTTGACAGATTGTAGCATAGGAATGTCATTTCCTATTAAGAGAATGTCATCCACGTATAAAACGAGGAATACTACAGTTCTCGCTACAAATCTACTATAGATGCATGGTTCATCTGGATTTTTGATAAAGCCAAATTCCTTGACCGTCTCATCAAAACAGATGTTCCAACTCCGCGATGCCTGCTTTAGTCCATAGATGGACTTAAGCAACTTGCACACTTTTCCGCTGCTCCCACTCTGAATGAAGCCCTCTGGTTGGTCCATATAGACACACTCCTCTAAATTTCTATTTAGAAAAACGGTCTTTACGTCCATCTGCCAGATCTCATAATCGTGGAAGGCAGCAATGGCAAGAAGGATCCGAATGGATTTCAGCATAGCCACTGGAGAAAAGGTTTCGTCATAGTCCAAGCCAGGTCTTTGACGGAAACCCTTTGCAACAAGTCTAGCTTTATAGGTCTCAACCTGTCCATCTACACCAATCTTCCTTTTGAAGATCCATTTGCATCCTACGGGTTTTATCCCGTCTGGAGCAATGTCCAACGTCCATACTTTGTTGGTGTACATGGACTCCATTTCGGTCCGCATTGCATCCAGCCATTTTACTGAGTCAACGCTCTGAATGGCCTGCTGGAAGCTAGTAGGCTCATCATAATCTATGATGCAATCCTCTCTATCCCCGTCTATGAGAAAACCGTAGTATCTCTCGGGCGGATGAGACTGCCTACCACTCCTGCGGAGCGGCGTAGGAATGTCATGTTCTTTTGAACCCTCTGGTTCCACTAAACTTTCAGTAATAGTCTGTGGTTCTGGAATTTCTTCCAGTTCTACTGCGCTCCCACTAATTTCCTTTTCTAAGAACTGATGTTCTAGAAAGTGGGCATGACGAGAAACAATAACTTTTTGTTCCTCTTCGCAGTAGAAGAAATATCCCTTGGAGTTCTTTGGATATCCCACAAACTTACACTGTACTGAGCGTGCCTCGAGCTTGTCCGCATGCTGCTTTTTGACAAAAGCTGGACTTCCCCATATCTTAATGTGATTAAGATGGGGCCTCTTCCCACACCACATCTCATATGGTGTGGTAGGCACAGTCTTAGTGGGAACTCGGTTCAAAAGGTACGCAGCTGATTCTAGCGCATACCTCCAGAATGATCGCGGTAACTCAGCGTTACTCATCATGGACCGTACCATATCCAATAGGGTTCGGTTCCGTCTCTCCGATACACCGTTATGTTGCGGAGTGTATGGAGGAGTAAGCTGAGAGAGAATTCCGTTCTCTTTTAAATAGTCCAGGAACTCGGCACTCAAGTATTCACCACCTCGATCCGATCTTAGGATCTTGATACTTTTACCGGTCTGTTTTTCTACTTCATTCTTATATTCCTGGAATTTTCCAAAGGCTTCGGACTTATGTTTCATTAAGAAGACATAACCGTACCTTGAAAAGTCATCCGTAAAAGTAATGAAGTAAGAATAACCGCTTCGCGCATGTGTAGACATTGGACCGCACACGTCGCTGTGTACGAGTCCCAAGAGCTCGCTCGCTCTTACTCCGTGTCCAGTGAACGGAGTCTTTGTCATCTTTCCTTTGAGACAGGATTGACAAGTGGCATACGATTGATATTCGAACGCATTCAAATATCCTTCTATATGTAACTTCGTCAACCTTCTCTCATTGATGTGACCCAGTCTACAATGCCACAAGAAAGTCTGATTTACTTCCGGAGACTTTCTTTTGTGTGTATTCTGGACATTGAAAATCTGTGGTTGGTTTAATACGTATATACCATTGCTCAATGTACCTGACCCAATCAGAACTTGATTAAGGTGAATGTTTACAACATTGCTTACAAACGCAAATTCATAACATTCTTTAGAAACTAAAGATACAGAAATGATATTACAAGTTGCGTTGGGTACAAAAAAACAATTACGCAAAACCAAAACATGTCCATCTGACATTCCCAGGTGATAGTCCCCCACGGCTTTAGCATCCATGCTAGCTCCGTTCGCAACTCTGAGGGTCATGTCACCTGCTTTCAAAACACTACGGTTTCTCAACGCCTGCAAAGAATTACAGATATGAGATCCTGATCCGGTATCCAATACCCAGGAAATAGAGTTTATTGAAAGACAGTTTTCAATAACATACACACCTGAAGCTGAAGCTGCAACCTGCTTCAATTCCTGTGTTCTGGCCTTCCAGGCCCTGCAATCATTCTTCCAGTGTCCTTTCTTATGACAATAGAAGCATTCTTCCTTATCCACAAGCTTCCCCGCTTTCTTTGTTGCTTTAGCTTTTCCCTTCGTATCCACTTTACTAACACCGCCTCTTGGTTTGGCGGGGGCTTTCTTCTTCTTTCCCTTGGCTTTCGCCTTGGACCTAGAAGAAGATGATCCTCCTACAAACAAAGTGGATGTTTCTCTATCTTTCTGTAGGGTGCCCTCTGCGCTCCTCAGCATGTTGAGGAGCTCTGAAAGTTCAACTTCTTTTTCTTGTAAGTTGAAGTTCAGTATAAACTGGGCGTAAGTGGAAGGAAGGGACTGGAGAACTAAGTCCGTATAGAGCTCACTCTCCAATGTGGTCCCTAGGTCCGGGAGTTCCTCAATGTAGCCGATCATCTTAAGCACGTGCTCTGCTACTGATGATCCGACGGCCATCCTTGCCGAAAATAACTTTTTCGACGCTTCGTATCTTGCGATACGAGATTGCTCTCCATACAGTTCTTTTGTATGAAGAAATATGGATTCCAAGTCCATATTCTCGTGCCACCTCTGATGTTCATTGTCCATAGAGGCAAGTACGAGGCACTTGGCCTTCGCGCTATCAATCTCCCAAATCTTACGGATTTCCTTATCCGCGACGCTGGAAATGGGACCAGGGGCAGGGGGAGCTTTGGTGGTAAGAAGATACCCCAGCTTGTCGTAAGTGATTGCCATCTTGACATTCCTGAGCCAATCTTTGTAGTTTGGCCCTGTCAGTATGTTTTTATCTAGAAGTAACTTAAGTCCAGTCATGTTGATTGGTCGCTGCAATTAGGAGAGAGAAGAAGAAACACTCAGCATGATGCTCTTGCAAGTTTAGAGTGGTTTTTAGTTTGTCTAAACAGGATGGCTCCCACTGTAACTCGAATCCCTCCTCAAACCAAAAAGGAAGAATTAGTCAGGATCAATCTCACCGTACAATACTTGCTTAACCGTTCGGCAAGGCTGGTGTCGGTACTTCGAGGGAGGTTTTCCAACGCTTTCGCGAAGTTCCTTAATTAAATAACCTCTTTTCCCTGGGGGCGTAGCCCCGCTAACACCTTTCTAGGCACCTACTAGGTTTATAGCATTGATCGTTTAGTAAGAAATTTCCCGAGGAGTAGCATATACTCACAGTAGGATCGGGATCCAAATATCATCGCGTGACGAAACTGAAGGAATCCTACCAGAATCATCACACTCCAAATGGTATGCAACACTAGCAAGTTTCAGTTCTTTTGAAACTCCCGATGTGGATTTTTGCCCCATGCTCTTATGACCTTGACTTTGGCCAAAATATCATAAGTCACATGTCAAGTTCTACCCGTCATTCTCCAGGTTAATTTGGATCCATCCGTACCTACCCTTGACTTTGGCCAAAATGGCAGTACGACTGTCCCAAACTAACGCATCTATCTATGCTACACATGAATACCCAATAGCTACCAATCACTATGCCTTGACTTTGGCCAACATACACAGCTTGAATACTATTGACTATTCATGTGAAACGACGGAGGGCTACGAATGGTTTTGGCAAAACCGTGAACGTAGTGAACTTGATATAATCGATGGAACGAGATAGCTTTTAAAAGGAGTGGCTCAAGCTCCGCATTTAAAAGTTAGTTTTGAAAAGAACCGAGTGGTTTTCCGAAAGTGTTCCAACGATTTTAACTTGGTTTATTTTCTTGCATTAGTTCTTTTAATGCGTGATATTCTTGCATTAGTTCTTTTAATGCGTCCCATCATTTAATCCTACCATTGCAGAAAACAACCAAAATATGACGTACGCTTATGCCATTCGCATTCGCCACGGGGCCCCGTCATTACCCGTTAGGTTACTTAACTAACGACAGAGCGGGGGCTGGGCTAGCGCGGCTGTAAAACATAAGCAACGCCTAAATAATATCATATATAGATATATTACAATGATAGCCATTTCAGATCACAGATGAACACATTGGATATACTAGGAATCCGCAATTCGTACGAGCCTGTAACGAAAAGCAGATTACACGGTCGCGGTGAATAGCCAATACCCCACCCAAGACCCCTACGGGTGCGGCAAACTACCCGCCAAGTACCCGAAGCGAAGCAACCTCCCTCAACTCCGTGAGTAGGACACTCGACACTTCGGCATACCCGGTAGTTTGTGCACCCCCTCCATGGGTCTATCCTAGGAGCAAAAACAGTAAAAAGAAATTATACAATGACGGCTACAACCCCGACCCGGTTGTGCGGCCATACAAATAATTATTACATCAATTTACAAATTTACATGAATAGAAAGAAAAGAAAACTCTCGTCTCACAACCCCCGGCTATTCACCCGCGACAATCCAATGAATTCATATACACATTCCAATGACATTACAGATCACAGATTTGTATAACCCCCACTAATCGACATATAGCGATTAGTAGACGTTCAATAAAAATATCACATCACAGAAAAAACCCGTCAGCTAAAGTCTTTTAGAAGTTCGATCAAAAATACGGATTTTCAGGACCCCAAAAATAAAATTTTCGTTCTGGAAAATCTGGGCTGAAAATACATATACTAAAATTCCTAAAATACCCCCATAAGCACACTGTAGCAAAGAACAACCAGAGAGGAGCCAAGACGGCAGCGGAACCGCGGCAATAGCAAGCTATTGCCGCGTTTCCACGGCGCAATGATGAGATCAGGGGACCGTCTTTCTACAGTGCACTCTAAAAACCCTGAGTCGATTTTTGATGCATGATTTATTATTTTTACAGAACATAAAAAATCGACAGCAACTTGGAAAACGGGGTTCATTTCGGGACTTTTTCTTTGATCGATCTTCTAGCTACTTTGCTAACATGTTAGATAGAGTTTAACTAGGCTCTGATACCAATGTAAGTCCATGCTACCTCTCCCGGTACTTTCGGGCATGCGGAATTTGATAACTAACGATTTTCATAGAGGTGGTAACATGGACTTAAAACCCGGATCTTTGTTAAACATCTAACTAACAACCTAACTAGGAGTCGTTAACTACTCGGTTAGGGGGTTTATACCTTTCTTGTCTTGAACTCCTTCGTCTTCAAACCTCGATGGTGGTCCGAATCGGCTTCTTCCCGTCGTCTCCTTACGCCGAAGATAGATCCACCTGAAAGCTTCAACCTTTGGCTCCTTCTTCGATCTTTGAAGAAACTAGTTCACTCGGTTTGCTAAACCTTGTGAACTAGAGTGAGTAGAGAAGAGTTTGTATGGGATTTTATCTATGGTTCTTGGTTCTCAACTCATGAGACAAGTAAACCATAGAGTCAAGAGAGGGAGCAAGAGAAAGAGGGTGAGAGCTCAAGAACAAGAGAGAGAATGGTCAAGTGAGAATGAGCGTCTCTTTTGTCTTTCACCCTCTCATAATCCAAAACCATCATCACAAAAATAATAATCAAGTATTGTGTAAAATGGTTCAAGTCAAAATGGTTAAATCATTTCATGCACTCATTTCTCACAAAAGAAATAAGCAAGTAAAAAGTCTTTGCCATGAAATGATAGCCATAGTCATCATGATGGTCAACTAGTCCAACCTAGTCAACCGGTCAACAAAGTCAACAAGTCAACAAAGTCAACCCCTCAACAACCATGTCACCACAATACTTAATTAATATAATTGTTAATCACATATCATATTCTCATTAGGGTTGAGCAAAAAGTCAATGGTCAACTGTCAACGGTCAACAACCCTAATGAGAATTCTCTGCCTCTGTCTCTCCGTCAACTGTGCATACACACCTGCATCCGCGTTCCGAGAAACACGAATACATACTGGATAAATCCAATCCCAAAAGGTACACTAGGATCTGGCTTAAACCAAAGCCCGCTAGTGTAAACTGTCCAGACACTGTACGTGCACAAGTGCACGGATGTGACCGAACCCTGTCGCAAAACTATGCGACCTGTCGCAAAACCATGCGACCTCTACTCTTTTGCCTAAAGGCGAATAGCTTTCTGTGTGGGACTCTAAAGACTCGACACTACGTTGGCAGTGGGTTTAACCACAGACCGCAAGCGGCACTAGCTGTGCGTAACGGTCCCCAGGTAGATGCCGACAAGAAGACTGACGAGGCGAAACCCATCTGAACTCCTACTGAGCCTGAATGTCACATTCTCCGTACAGTCCGGTCTGTTCGTCTGATACATCGCATGGCGGGCCTAGGGGGCGGTAAACGTCAGTCCCCCAATAGCGGTACAAGTCGTGTCGGAGTGAAGCCCAAAACACCCTGAGATAACACTGGAAGCCTACCAGTATATCTCGTTTGCCCTGGCCAGGGACTACTCGTGTAATGGCTCTCCTAGACACAGCGCGATGTCAACCCCCAATACCGGGAGAGACGAATCATGTCTAACCGTCACTGCCTCCAAGTGCTTCGGGACTGCACCCAACTACCACCTGTTTGCACGACTCCTTTGAGCCGTAGTAGGGGAGTAATCAAAGTACAGTGGGAACACACTCGAGGCGGAATGACAGTGTCAAGTCAGTGGACTAAGCTGTACTCATGTCACCTGGGAACTGATAACTGGCGATAGGCATAATACCAACTAGTCAGTTCCCGACGAGTCCTGTCCAGTGTACTCGTAACCCAACGAGCACCCGCATACTCTCTCAAGTACGACGTACCGATGGCTGTGGGACAGACCGTCTCCCACACTGGGATGAGAAGCGCATGCGCTAGTCTACTCCGGAGTATCGATACCCTGTCTCGATAGTCCTGCGACCAGGGACCTGCATAAGGATGTGCTTATAGATTACCCAGCCCCACTAGTGTGACTGCCATCACAACGCTGGTAATCAAGCAAAGATCCTAAGGGCTCCACTAATGTGTATAGGCGATATACTGAAATAAACACATGTACACATTGAAGTAGATCAAACCAAGTAGCATACTACTATTTTGAGTAAGATTGTATATACAAGGTGAATATCCAAGCTTCCATTAAGTAATATACAAACTAGTATGATACAGTAATGGCCTCTAGGGCATATACACTAACAGTCCTTTCTTATATCGTCTTGAATTGGAGATTCCGCGTTCTTCGGCTTCAACATAGTAGACTCGTCAAAAATGACATCTCTGCTAATCATAAACTTTGATGACTTAGGATCTGGACACCACAATTTATAGCCTTTGACCCCGGTACCATAACCAAGAAAAATGCATTTCTTCGCTCGAGGATGTAACTTGCCTTCACGACAATGTGCATATGCGGGACAACCAAACACTCTAAGTATAGAATGATTAGCGTGCTTTCCAGACCATACAATGTAGCATATCGTGGAGCGTATAAATACCGAACGATAAGTCGCGGAGCGTATAAAAGAGTCTGATTTATACGCTCCGCGACTCTATTTTGCCATGGTGTGTGGATAACGGTATAATACCGAACGATACCTTCGTTTTTGCAGAATTCATTGAAATCTCCACCATAAAAATTCTAATCCGATGTCTGTCCTTAGCCTCTTAATCCGCTTTTTTCTGCTTCTCAATCAATGTCTTCTATTATTTGAACATATTAAATACATCGTTCTTTAACTTCAAGAAGTAGACCCAAATCTTCCTCGAATAATCGTCGATCAGATTAAGCAGATATTTTGCACCGTTTTCTTTGAAAGCAACTTGAAAGGGTCCTTAAAAATCTGAATGGATATAGTCAAAAGTATCTTTTATATTGTGCACCGCCGTACCGAAGCTAACTCGTTTCTGTTTCCTAAAAATGCAATGCTTACAAAATTCCATCTTTGATGTGCTTTGACCATATAATAGACCTTGCTTCGATAACTCGGCAATACCTCTCTCACTCATATGCCCGAACCTCATATGCCATAACCTGGTTAAATCTGAATCTGATATGGATTTAGATGATGAAATTGCCGCCGACCCGATAGTTGTCGAAATCTGCAACACATATAAGGACCTCGTTTTTAAGCTCTTCATAATGACGAGAGCACCTTTCCTGACTTACAAAACTCCATCTTCAGCGGAGAACTTATAACCATTAACATCGAGTGTATCCAATGAGATGAGATTCTTCAAGTCAGGAACATGCCCAACTTCCGCTAGTGTTCTCGCAACGCCATCAAATATCTTGATTTGAATCGTCCCCTTACTAATAGCTTGACACGAACTATTGTTGCCCATCAAATCACTCCACCATCAACAGACTCATAGGTGGAGAACAAATCTCTATTGGGAAACATATGGTAGGAACAATCCGGATCTATAATCCATTTGTCTTTAGATCGATGTACGTTGTCAAGAACCACAAATAAATCTCCTTCTCCTTCGGCAATACTAGTTTCAGCTGAAAACTCCCTTTTCTGATTGTCTTCCTGCTTCTGCTTGTCTTGTAATTTGTAACAATCGACTTTGAAGTACCCATTCTTGTTACAATAGTTACAGATTAAGTTCTTATGCTTGGGCTTCGACCTTGACTTCATCTTACTACCTTCCGGATCTCTTTTCTTCGCTCGCCTTCGGACAAATAAACCTGAAGATTGACGACCGCCTTCGCTAGAAGTTAACTCCTTGTCGATCTTCTCCTTTCTCATTAAATTTTCTTTGACATCCTTGATTGAGATATTATCTCGTCCATAGACCATGGTGTCACGAAAGGTGCTTATAAGAGGGTCGCAAAGAACATAGAAATAAAAGTACTTGATCTTCATCATCAATCTTAATATCGATCTTACTCAGATCTGTAATGATCGAATTAAACTCACCGATGTGAGATTTGATAAGAGGGCCTTCTGACATACGAAGTTTATAGAGACGCTGCTTCAAAAGGAGTCGATTTGTGAGAGACTTCTTCAAATATAACTTCTCTAACTTCAACTACTATATTAGCCAGCTGTTTAGATACTAAACCCTACTAGCCGCAACCTTAGCTGCCAAAGACTTACGAATACTCATGTTCTTTGGTACCCTGCGTTGGGTGGGCCAAAATCCAATCCTACTAAGAACCATGCTAAGGTTTTGGATGAGCAATGAACTAATGGGTGAACTGCTTGTGGGGAAGACCATACAGAAAACTGGATAAGGAAAGAAAACTAGCAATACTGGGGAATTTTCCTGATAGACAGATAAAACCGTCGTTTTCTCTACTAGAATTTCTTGCAAAATTTCGTTTGTCAAACACAATTGGATAGTCATGAGAGCCTTTTCATCCAACTCCTCCTATGCTTCCTCCGTTACAGTGGACGGTCTTAAATCCTTTTCAAGAATCGTCTTCTTCAAATTATTCTGTGTCAATACGACAATCATACGAACTTACCATAAACAAAAACTCATATTCCCATCAAACTTCTCAATATCGAATTTCATAATCGTTGGAGATATGATGCAGGATCAAAAGAACCGGTTGAAATTCATTTAGAAATTTCTACAAACACCTTGAGTGCTTACAAACTAAAAAACTTCAAAATTACAATCTAAGAAGATGGGAAGAGTACACAAACATTGTCATCCACCATAAACCTAGATCGTAAGATTGAAAACCTAATGGTTCAAGCAAACAAATCCCTAAACACCAAATCTCCCAAAGAACCACGACGTAGCTCTGACACCAATTTGTTGCGGTAAATACGATCATAAAGCAATAAACAAACGATAAAAAGAAGCAAGCAAATAAACAAAAGCAATATAAATAGAGCACAAACCAAAAAACACAAGATTTACGTAGAAAACCTTTACGGGAAAAACCACGAGTGAAGGAAAAGCACTTTACTAATCGACAAATACGGAGAATTACAGTGATGGATGAACTTTCACAAAATCCCTCCCAAAATCCTAGCCTCCTCTCTCTCTTAATTCAGATTAACAAAGGGTTTAACTAAATTAGGGTCATAAAATACAATTTATAGTATGAGGCAAATAGAGTAAAAATCGGATTTCCCAAAACAACCCAGAATTCGGCCCGGGTCGATTTGAGCCGGCTCAAGATTGTCATGAGCCGTCTCTTGGAAACAGAGAACAATTGATAATTCCAAACGATTTGTGAGCCGGCTCAAAGAGATATTGAGCCGTCTCAACTTAAAATCCTTCGTGAAACGCCGAATTCAATTGGGAAACTTCTAGGGGTCGAGAATGTGAGGCAAACGCAACATTTAATGCATTTCGTTTAGCTGTTCATGATGATTTTACTCAAGGGATAGAAGCTGGTGATGACTCGTTAGGCTAATAATTAACTATACAAAAATGTCCTGGGCATGCATAATTGCAAGCTTCCAAATCGCAATGCCTCATGGATATATTTTTAATTAGCACGCATACCTAACAGGGTATCCTTCAATTAGTTAGAACCAACAAGTTTAAACTATAAACAATATCAAGGACATCCAATATTTAATGGTGGTATAATTGCTAATGAAAGATAAACATTTGGAAGCATCTTGGTTATCAATATTTAAAGAGCATTGGAATAGAATTATTAGGTGATGTCGAAACTTATGCATTAGCAAGAAAAAGAGTATATAAGAAGTTTAAGACAAAAATAAATTACTAGATGTTATTTAGTCCTGTAAGCAATTGTTTTTTTTTATATTATAAAAATAAATAAATATGAGAATGGTAACACCTATTAAAGCAATCATTAATCGATTGTTGCCGCAATTTCACCAAGAGTTATCGTAGAGTAGTAACGAAGCCTAAGCCTTGCGGTTCTCACAATATTAGTTTTACTATTTAGGCCAATTATATCTTAATGAATCATTCGATAACCAATGATGGTTGCATTGTTCACACAATTTACAGTATTTTCCGTCCATCTTATCCGTTCAAAATTTTCAGAATTTAAACATAATCATAGGGGATGGATTCCTCAGAAATGCTATTCCACAACACAAATTCATGGCAGCTTTCTTCAATTATCAGCTTGATTCCTTAGAATCATTGTCTCCAACATTTTTATTCCTCATTTTATTCCTCCAGTTTCTTAGATGAGAACATGTTCCTTATTGAAGCTTCTGTTGTGTTCATGTGCCTTACATACACAAGCATCTAATTACTGAGTTTGTAATAAGTAACAATTCATTCTTCTCCATTGAAATTTGACATGCTATAAAAAAGAAAAGAAAAAGAAAAAAAGAGAAACAAATTAAAATCCTTACTTGTTTCCTTTGATTTTGAACCAAGTCTCGGCGCATTGCTTGTGGGCAGAACCCAGATCATCCTTGCAAGAACATCCCAACACAATCGAAACCCCCGAATCTCTGCTCGCCAAGCTGAGATGGCAAATCCTGCAATCCCTCTCATTTTTGCCCGAAACCACCTTGATCTCCAAATCACCATCAAAGGATGAGCAGCAATCAGAGATGCATGATGAGGCCCTATAGGCCGCTTCAGGCTCAATCCCTTCAATCACATTCAAGTTTGAGTGCGATGACTGGTCCTCGGCGTCCGAGAAGCTGAGGCTGCCTTCGCTTCTGCCGCCGGCGGAGCTCCGGCGAGGCCCGGCTTCGATGGGCATTTTTTTGTTTGGAGATATTAGATAGAACCCAAAAGGGGCAAAACTCAAATTCCCACAAAACCCATTTCTAATAGGCAAATAAAAAATAAAGGGTAAATTATTGAAAAGCCCCCGGCCCAAAAACAACTTGTCAAAAAGTTCTTGGTATTTTCTAAATGATTGGGAAGGGCCTACTATTCATAAATCTTTGTGAGAGACCCCTTGGGCTGTATTTGAATTAGGCATGGTATTACAAATTAGATGAGATTACCATATTACCTTTTTTCTCGAATTAACAAATCTCTTTATGGCTCTCAAAGATCTTTCTCACATCCTTTATTCCGTTCTCGTCGCTGCCGTCGCCATCGATGACTCCCGCCGCCGAAACTTCTAAAAGGCCCTCGCTGACAACGACGTCAAGCTCGAATCAGCTTCCTCACTGCCGAAGCCTCTAGAAACTCTCCCGCTGGCAGCGATGCCAAGATCGGCATCAACTTCTTCGCCTCCAAAGACTCTAAATCTTCCGCTTGCAGCGATGCTAAGATCGGCATCGGCTTCCTCGTTGCCGAAGCCTTAAAAAATCCCGCAACTTGCAGCGATCGACTCCAAGATCAGCACTGCTCCTTTTTTTCTTTCTTTTTTAAAAATGTAAATGTGATGGGAGATGAAGGAGGAAGGCAGTAAAAGAGGTTGTGAGTTTGTGATTTTTTGGTAATTTTCGAGTTGTTCTGCCATGATTCTAATCTCCATTTTATTTCTTTTTCCTCTGGTGTAATCCGCTTTTAGATGATTTTGAGGAAATCGTGTTTGTGGTTTTTGGAACTGTGTAAAAATTGCCATTGTCTAATTTTGCAAGTTTTCTTTTTCTTTACCAAAGTATAATTTTGCAAGTTCTTATTGAAGGTCTGATATGATCAAAATCTGACTCCAAGATCAACTGCTTAGAAATTACAGGTAAGTTATTAGAAATTAAAGGCAACTGCTTAAAAGTTACATGCAGCTTATTAGAAATTACAGGCAAGTTATTAGAAATTACAAGTAACTGCTTAGAACTTAAATGCAACTGCTTAGAACTTACAGATAAATTATTAGAAATTACGGGTAGCCGCTTAGAAATTACACGCAGCTTATTAGAAATTACAGGCAAGTTATTAAAAGTTAAAAGGAAATGGAGTAAATGAGAGAAGGATAATGGAGAAAATGAGAGAAGGATAATGGAGAAATTGCAGGTTTTAGTGATATAACTATTTAAACTTTGGTAATATAATATTTAGGCTTTGAATTGTTCATAATGTTATTCATACAATCACAAATGTGTGCAGTATCAATGAAATAACTGTTTTAATTTTTAATTAAATCATTACAACAAATACTGCAAGAAATTAGTATTAAAAGCCGCTTCAAAACATTATCAATCACAAATTTTACAAGAAAAGAAGTTATTAGAAATTATATGCAACTGCTTAGAAATTACATGTAGCTTATTAGAAGTTGCAGACAAGTAATTAGAAGTTACAGGCAACTGCTTAGAAATTATATGCAGCTTATTAGAAGTTACATGTAAGTTTTTAGAAATTAAATGAAAATGGAGTAAATGAAAGAAGGATAATGGAGAAATTGCTGGTTTTGATGATATAACTATTTAAATTTTGGTGATATAATATTTAGGTTTTGGATTGTTCATAATGTCATTCATACAACCACAAATGTGTGCAGCAGTGTAACAACCCTAAATTTCCTGTACAATTTTTTCGAAAATCCAGAAAGGGGTATTAGCGTATTTACTTCACAGTAAATACGTAGCGGCCTCGTCGCGTTCTCTGCTCGTATACTGAGAAGCGGGACATGACAAGCAGCAATGAAATAACTGTTTTAATTTTTAATTAAATTATTGCAACAAATTATGCAAGCAATTAGTATTAAAAACCACCTCAAAACATTATCAATCACAAACTTTGCAAGAAGGAAAGTTATCAGAAGTTATATGCAACCGTTTAGAAGTTACAAGTTACATGTAGCTTATTAGAAATCACAGGCAAATTATTAGAAGTTACATGCAGTTTATTAGAAATTACATGCAGGTTATCACAAGTTAGGAAGTTATTAAAATTTAAATGAAAGTGGAGTAAATAAGAGAAGGATAATGGAGAGAATGAAAGAGATAATTGTGGTTCGGTTGGCAAATAGGGTTTTTGGGAGGAGGGAAAGTAGTAAATTTGGAGAGAAAATTACTTGGTTGGAGAATTTAAAACTCAACTTAGGATAGAAATTACAGGCAACCTGATAGAAGTTACAGGCAACCACAACATCAGAATTTTTGCCCAAAAATTCCCAGCTGTGACCTGTATTTGGGCACATGGGTTTCTAAGGTCATTTTTGGGATATACTAAAATACCCACTGCTGTGAGTATGTGATGGAAAAAGTGATGGACTTAGGGTTTTTGAACATGTTTAAATTGCCTAGAAATTTTTTGCAGGTTTTACTTGGGGTGGTTTTTTTTCAACAATTTACCCAAAAATAAAAGATTTCAAAATCATAGAAATCATTTAATGTGGTGGAATTTCTAGCATCAGTTGGGTTAGTGAAGTGTCAAAGTGTGAGATGAAAAAAAAGGAATACGAGCAGCAGAAACAATAAAATTTTGTAAGATTTCTTTTAAGAAAAGGAATAAATTTTTGGAATTTACCTTGACCGTAGAAATCATGATGGAGTAAGGACTCTGAAAGAGGGATGGAGAAGCGAGGGGGCGGGGCAGGGAGGGGGCATAATTGGAAAGGAAAATATGAGAAGGGTCATATATGGAAAACCTTATCTTTTGGTCTATTGAATCATTGCAGTAAATATGGATAGCTCTGAAACCATAATTACTATAGCACCATAAAATAGTATTTACTCAATCCATGGATCCAGATTCTCTTTAATACTTAAAGAGTCTGTCACCTACAGCTCACGTCGATAGCTGGATTTATATTTGGGAAAAATGTTCAAGTCCTTAACTTTGAAAATCAATGGGTTTAGATCCCGACCCAAAAAAGATTATTAAAAATTCCCTGATTGTCGTCGAATTATGCGTTCTACTTGTCATATTTGTTCTACTTACCGCAATCAAGACGATGTTGCTTTGCAGCTAACCGGTTGAGCACGGGTCGTCTGCAGAGAGATGGTTGTATTTCCGTTCTTGTCTTAGACGAGTCAATTCAAGAATATATATGTGTATGCTCAAATCTCTCCTAAATGTTCTTATTTTATGTTCAAGTATGCTTGTTAGGATTAATCTTGGTTAGTAGAGTTAGGATTAGCCTTGTGCTGGTCTTTTGCCATTCTTAAAATAATGTTGGGATAATAGAAAGTAGCGGAGATTAGGAGGACATAGGAATGAGATTTGCGAGTTTAAACAAGCTTTCCAATGCTAATCCATTACTAGTGCCCTTTGTCCTTCCGCTACATGCGTTTATTTCCAACCCTCAGCCAAATACCCACAACAATGTATCCAATTAAGTCACAACTACATGTCACGTTGTAGTGCGCCCAAAGGACTTCTCGACTTAGGTCACAGCTATATGTCACGTATAGCGCGCCTAAGCGAGGGGGTTGTGTTTGTTTGGTCTAGGTTCATTTTAGGATGTTTGGTGAAGAGAAGTACAAGAGATTTTTCCGTCCCTCATGCTAACCTTCCTTAGCCCTAACAAGTGTGGAAATTATTCACATATTTAAAAGGAAAACAAAACAAGAAAGAAGAAAAGAAAGAAAGGAAAATATGGTTTTACAAATGGTAGCAAGTTAACTATTTGGGCTTTCACCTAAGTAAGGGACTCCATCGAGTATCATGGCTTGAAAATACGGTTAAGAAGAAAAGGAAAATAAAATAAGAAACGACAACTACTTAACAACAATAAATAAAATTACACTATGAATTAAAATTACAAGACAAGAAATTAAAGATACAAGTTAAGAAAACCCTCATTTTCATTGATCTTCCACTCAAGAGCTCTCACTACAATTTCACGGAGGAAAGATGATGAAGAAGAAGAAACACAAACTAAACTACACTAAATCTAGACAAAGAAAAAGTCATCCTTGGCTCAGCTCAAAACTGGAGTATTTATAGGCAGATAACTGAAAGCTTAGTGCCATAATCTGAGCCCATACATAATTACAAAACTACCCAAAAATACGATATAGAGATGACATGATAGGGCCGCGGAATGGCCGCGCAAATGCCATATTGGCAGAGGTTCCGTAGCCATTTGAAGGTTGTCTTGAGTCGTTTTTCTGGGGCATTTCCATGTTACTTTCTTCTTCTGTTTTACAAGTCCCAAATTGCAAAATACTTCCAAATTTTTTTCAGATTTCTAATAGTCCAAAATGGCTTCACTTTTAATTTATTTGACCTTTATCTCTCTCGAGCTCCGTGCATCTCTTGAATTTTGTGTTGTCCCTCTCGTGCTCTGTGCTTGACCAAGACACGAATTACCACTGTTATTTGTCTTGTCTATTGAACTAGTAAGCGGCACTGAATGGGTGTAGATGACCGGAACCCGGATTTTATCTGTTTTTGGCAGATGTTCTGGATTTTGGTATAACTATGAAGATTTTGCGTGATTTGCGTTATTTTAGACTAGAAACCTGTAATATGTAAATATGTAGCAAATACGGATTAAAAGCACCAGCCTATAAACAAACGAGCAGAAGAATGAGCGGTATTAAATGCAATATTCTGATGTGAACAAATATCCCCAAACTTATCTTTTGCTCATCCCGGGCAAAACCATTTATTCTCAAAACGTCCTAAGCTCACTTACGTAGGCATCACGGTTTCACTTAGCATGTGCAACAAACCGTTAAACCTCTAGGTGTCCCTAATAGGAGGAGTGTTGTCTCCTGAGAATTTTCAGCGGATACTACCCACAAAATCCTGTCAAGCTAGTTTTATAAGTTAACATTGATTCTACTCCTACAGTTTAGTATCAAAATTAGAAATTCTATCATCCTAAGTTAGAAATTCTATAATCTAAATTAGAAATATCCATCCCTTATTTTTCACACCTCCTATTTATTCAACCGAAGATCCTTTACGTTTTGACAGCTTAGAAAGATCTCGGTTTCTCTTGAATTTTCCTTCTAAAGCGCAGTCTCCAATCTGGAATTTTTATCATCTTTACGGAAAACATAAGTCTTATTCATTATCTCTATTTTTCCTCCAAATATCGATCGTATACCCTACGTGTGTGTAAATTTTCACCCCTACACTTAAGAATTCAATTCAAGTTATAGTACCCTTGTCCTAATACCTAATACTACTTCTTTTCATTAAAGATGGACGGATTTGCTCACATGCTTTTCATGCGACTATTACTGCTTCCTGAGGCACTAACAGCCGATTACTGAATGTGTGAGCTTAAAACGTAAATAGTAGTTTCCAGGTCTTGTAATTTATTTATTTTTCTTTTTCTTTTCTTTTCAAGACCGGTTATATTTTTCAACGATACTCTTTTGGTGGTTAGCTTTAAATACCGTTTTTCCTTTCATACTAGGCTTTCAGGCAAGAGTATTTCTAGGTATTCTCTACTATCCCAAGTTTCAAGGTGCGTGTAAGTGCAGTTTGTAGGGTATATACTTTCTGAATTTGGACTCAAGAATATGAACTATTTTTCAGACTTATCCTTCAATAAAGCTTTCAATACTTTCTCTTCATCTTGACTTAACTCAAGGACTGAACTCAAAATTACCTACTTCTAAAAAAAACTGTAAGGACGTATATTTACCAAGGTTATACAGAATGATGGTTATTTTTAGGATTTTCAATTCCTAAGCCTAGAATTTAGTTATTTCTAACGTATCAACTAAATTTTCGGAATAAAAAAACTAAGTTACCCTACTAGCTAACTTGATGACAAAGTTTTTATAATTTTTGGAAAATTTTTCAATTTTTTTGGGTTTTTAAAATAAGTATGCAAATGCAAAATATACACATGAATGCGAGAATAGAAAGCTTACGAAGCACACCCCCAAGCTTAAACTTGACAGTGCCCTCACTGTCAAGCTACACCAAGAGGGTCAAAATTGTTCAGGGGTCAAAATCTGTCGGTGCTCTCCTGTATTATTGTTATTATTATTTTTTATAAAAGAAAAAACAAACAAAATATATATACACAAAAGGTCCCTCCAAATTTAAGTGAAACAGTGTTGCTGCTGTTTAAGCGTTAAAGTTCAGAGTCAGGGGGAGAGAACAGTTTCAATTTATACAAGACCTTATACAGGCCAAAATTTAACACCAACTATTCAAAAATTTTATCGTGATAATGTGTAGGTTGGTGAAAGAACGCGTAGAGAAAAGAAATGGAGCATACACGAGACCGTGTGTGGATGGAAGCGGGATACGGTCTCGGTAGAGGAGATGAATGGCGGAGAGGAGAAAGAAATGGAATACGAACTTGAGCGTGGAAATGGATTGAATAAATTAGTACAGTTTGTAATGACCGAAGTGAAAGAATGGAGCGTACTAATCTATCAACATGTCGAGAAATGGGGTCAAACCTCTCAAGATTCATAAGAAAACATATACCGATCGGATTTGGTGAACCAGACGCAAGAAATGAAGGTGATACGGTGTCTTGCAAGGTGGGAACGATGGAAAGGATAGAGGGAAGTGTTTAAGAAAATCACAGTCAGTGTATCGGTTAAACGTTCAGGAGAATGTCACAGTCAGTGGAAGAGACATGATGAATTAGAAAATCCGACTCATCTACTAAAACTGGTTCATCCTCAATATTATCCTCAAAATTCTCCTCAAAATTCTGCTTATCCATGCATTTGTCCGCTGCCGAAAACCGGGACCGGGACGTTGGGAACATCTCGGTCTGAATTTTGGGGTACAGATACTATTTGGTTTTATCCGTCCACCTCTCCGAAGATACCAAGTTGATTTATGACACCGTGTATCGGAGGTTTAGACGGATGCGGCCGTTGTAGCAGACTTTGTCAGATTCTCCCTCATTGTGAGGGTTTTTTGATTGTGGGGACGCTCTTCCCTGCAGGCGCAAACCCCTGCAGTTAATTACGCTACCGTATTGCGGTAACCACTTTCTCCTTCTCCAGATGGTCACTTCGTGTTGTCTGTGTTTGTTTTATTTTTGGTTGCCCGTGGATTGTATACGGATACTAATTTATGTTGTCGCCTATAAGACGTGGATTAGTCCAAATCCGTATTTTCTTAAATTTGGGTTTGGGTTGGTTTAAAGACCACTAGTCTTGTTTTGGACTAAGGTCGACTCAAACGTTTGTTGAGGATACGTTAGTCTAATTTTAGACTAAGATCTACTCAACAGGATTTTAGGATCATTTAGATCCAACGAAAGAGTATTTGGACTCTATCGTTTTAGTTTAGGGACGTTGCGGTCCATAAGTTTAAGGACATCATAGTCCGTGGAGTTTAAGGACATCATAGTCCATGAGTATAAGGACCTCATAGTCCAGTTTAAAGATATCATAGCCTGTAGGGGTTTAGTTTAGGGACGTTGCGGTCCATTGGGTTTAGACATCATAGTCCACGAGTTTAAGGACCTTATAGTCCATAGAGTTTAGTTTAAAGATGTTGCGGTCCGCAGTTAGTTTAAGGACATTACGGTCTATAGTTAGTTTTAGGACGTTGCGGTCCGTAGAGTGTCTGGTTATCGGGACCCGCCACCTCTCTGAAGACGTTGAAGAATTACAACGACACATATCAGAGGTGTGAAGAGATGTACCCTTGAACCAATGTTGGTTGGGAGATCTATAGTCAGGTTTGGGACCAAGATCAATTAAAAGATTGTGAGCACATGGGTTCAGTTAATCTGAATTAGGGATTTATGGTCAACTTAGGCTCAACCCACTCGGTTTTGAATAGAATGTTGAACATTTATTCTCAGTCATTTTTTTAAAACAATACTGAGCATTGATTTGGGTTCTGACACCCTTTTTCTTTTTGTCTTTTGCTGAGTGTTGGACACTTTTTTTTGGCACTGAGGCTTTATTTAAAGAACACTTTGTGTTCCTTAAGCTCCCACATGAGAAGCACGTGGTGCGCTTGACGCTGAGCGCCAGCCTTGGAGCGCTAAAGGTGCTTCTTTTGAAATAGCGCACACGTGAGGAGCACGTGGTACGCTTGGCGCTGAGCGCCAGATTTGGAGCGCTAAAGCGCTTCTTATTAAATAGCGCATACGTGGAGAGCACGTGGTGCGCTTAGTGCTTAGCGCCAAATTTAGAGCGCTGGAGCGCTAAAGCGCTTCTTATAAAATAGTGCTTGGAGCGCTGGGCGCTGAGCGCCAAACTTGGAGCACTGAAGCGCTCCTTTTAACATAGCGTTTGGAGCGCTGGGCGCTGAGCGCCAGACTTGGAGCGCTAAGGCGCTCCTTCTTAAATTGGAGCGCTAAGGCTCTTCTTTGTTAGTTCTGATTAACTTTGTGCATTGAGAATTAAATTCTTATTCATAAGAGACCTTGTCTCATAGATCTAAGAACTAAGTTCTCCTTTTGATGAGATGCTATGATCTCTTTTTTTTTGTGAAAAACCTAGTCTTATGGATCTGTGATCTATATAAAGAACTGAGTTCTTATGATGTGAGAGTTAAACTCTCAAAAATTCTAGAGATGTTATGATCTCTCTTCTTTACCTTGAAGAAAATTTCTTTTTCTGAGAGCTTGCACTTCTCTTTGAAATTTCTTAAAGTTTGTGGGGGGTTTCTCTGTGCAAGACTTGAAGTCTTGGGTCCTTATATAAGGGAGGCTGATTTGTTGAATCAGTTAAGAAAATCTTTCTCTGATTGGTTTGGGGATGTTTCTCCACCATTGGATTTTTGATCCTAGGGCTTCTGTTTTACAGAAGACAATCTTCTTGTTTTTTTAACTGTTAGTTATATGTATGCCCTAGAGGCCATTATTGTACATATGATGTATATTATAGTGGATGCTTGGACATATATAGAGATGCCTTTCTTACTCGACATGATAGTATGCTATCTGGTTATCTTTATCTTAACATGTAGACTTATATTGTGATATTGTCTTGCTCTCACGTGTTGATAAAGCCCTTAGGATATGTACTTGACTACCTGGACTATGATAGAGATCATACTAGTAGGGCTAGGGTAGTTCATAAGTACATTCTTTAATTGTTCCTAGTCGAGGGAATATCGAGACAGGGCATCGATATTCCAGAGTAGACTAGCGTATACACTTCTTGACCCATATGATGGGCGATGGATGATCCCACATCCATTGATGTTTGACATCAAAGATGGTATACGGGTGCTCAGTGGAGACTGGGTAGACTGAACAGGACTCACCGAGGACTCCTATATGGTAATATACCTATCGTCAGATAGCAGTCCTCTGGTGACACTGGTACAGGTTAGTCTGTAGACCCGAGATCGTCATAGAGTCTTATGCGGCTCCCACTGTACTTTGATTTCCTCCCTACCACGCTCAAAGGAGACGTGCAAACAGGTGGATTTTGGGTACGGTCCCGAGTCGTATGGAGGCAATGAGCGATAGGAGGGGTTTTGTCTCTCCTGATATTGGGGGTTGATGTTGCGCTATACTCGGTTGGCTATAACTGGAAGTCTCTGGCCAGGGTTGCTGCCGAGATATATTGATAAGTGTTATCAGTAGTTTCTCGAACCGTTATAGGCCAGACATCGACATGACTTATCACGTTACTGAGGTCTGACGATTTCCACCCCAGACATGATATACGACATATTAGACGAAGAGACCGGACTATACGGGAGTGTTACTGATAGGCTTCATGGAGACTGTGGACAGGCTTGCTTGTTAATCTTCATATCGCTCAATACCCGGGTAGCCGTTATGTCCAGCTAGTACCGTTGACGGCTTGTAGGTGACTGATATGATCATCACCTACTGCTGGTGTATTGACGAGTTTTTTTAGAGTCCTACACAGAAGTTCCCTGGTTCAAGTGAAACAAAGTAGGACACATATGTAATATGTGTGTGGGCCTGATTAAATACGAGTATGTGATACCGTATTGTAATCTGGCAGTCATCTGTCATCGGTGCCGTTATATGTGATATAACCAGATTGTTGAATCAATTGTTGATTCGATAATGTGATATACAGATAAATGATATTAGCCGGTCATATGTTATATAACCGGATTATTAAATAAAGTGTTGATTTAATAATATGATATATATTATATGTGATATAATTATATCTTAACTAATTGTAACAACCCTAATTTTCTTATACACTTTTTCCATACAAATTTTTAAATTTCATATTTTTCAAAATCCTTAAAGGGGTATTTATTGCCTGAGCACAAGATTTAAGTAATTAATTAGCAATTTAATTACAAGAAGGAGCTTGTAGCTCATCGGTAATACCTTGCATTGCTGAACCAAGCCACCAGAGTTCAAATTCCATACCCCACATTATTTTTAATATTTATTTTGTTTTAAATTCTTTGGAAGCCCAACAGTCCACACACAATAACTCCCAAATTTTGAACTAAACCTGAAAAACTAAATATACCAGAGGCTACACCAGACGACCGCCCACCTCCCTGACCTGCGACTCGGCCCGACTCGGACGGCGGACCGGCCGACTCGGCACGGCGCCGCCGGCCGGACTTGGCCGGACGGCCGAGTCGTCAACACAAAAAAGTTGACTCTTGGCCTCCCCTACCCCCCTGTATACTCTATTTATTTAGATCGGTTACAGAAACTTTTGAAATCCCCATTTACTCCATATTTTAATGAATTTTAATATATTTTTACATTTTTTTTATTTAAACCCTTCATCTACCCTAAGCCTAGCCTACCCTATAAATACACCCCCTACCTTCTACCCTCTCACCCCAAAATCCTGAGCCTACTCTCTCAAAAACTTTCCAAGAGTCGTGTACTTTGAAAACAAGCTCGAGGCGAAGCTCCGACGAAATTCCGGCGGAACTTCCGGCGAACGTCTTAGGATCTACCGGCGAAGACGCAACATCGGCGATCCCTCTAGATCCCTCTCACTCTCTAGTGTACTCGAAAACCTGTAAGTCCCTTTCTATCTCTCTTTTCCATTCTCAAAATACGAAATTTCGAAACCCGATGGAATCGGAACAAATCCGATTTCTGATTCGGTTTTCTATAAAATTCCACTTCTCACTAATACAATCATATTTAAACTTCCTCATGTTGATTATTAAACACTAATCAAACAATTTGATCAAGTTTCATCACATGAAATGATAGCTATTTCAATTTATCGTATTTTTCACTTAAATACCACATTGTTTCAATCCTTCATTTAACTCCATCAAATTTGCTATACATTTAAAGTATATCACGAGATAGCGACCTACCTCCTCACACTCATATGCAACACCCCCGAGAACCTAGAATACGAGAAAACAAACATTTTCATTTAAATACCATATACTTAATAAAAACATTTCTAAAATATTTAGTTTTGATACACTTTTTAAATAAATACCACTTATTACGAAACTAGGATAAGTTATGGACATTAGTCATTTATCTAAACCTGATTTTATGGTGTCTAGGCTAGGCAAGTGAGAAAGGTAACTTTAAAAGGCCCGTCTCACGGTGATTCGTGAGCGGATCCCTCCTTTCTTCACTTGTACTTACCTGACCACAATTGGCGGTGAAGAGGTGATTTGAGACATCTCATAACTTATCGTTTATACCATTTAGAAATAGTCTAGTTAACTTAGAAGACCCTAGAACATAAAATACGGAAAATTGACATTTTTACAAATAAATACCATTTACTTTATAAAACCGTTTTCTAAAGGATTTAGTATTTTACAATCTTTGCAAAGCGCCGCTACAACCCATTTTGGGGAACCCGTTCGGGATGGTGCGGATTATCACACATCCTCGGGTTTAGTAGTGCGAGATTCAGACCTCCGCAAGGAGCATTCGGTCTCGAAAGATTTAAAATACGACATCTTGAGAAAATGAGATTTTTAGAATATAAAAAAATATATTAAAATTATTTTTGTATAAATATATGTATATTTATCATTAAAATACCTATTTTGTTATGATATAAATATTCCTCCTTTTTTCTAAAAATCACAAGAATCAATTTTACACTAAAATACCATAAATTTCATATAACTCAATATTACAAATAAATACCTTCATTTCTGAAACTAGGATATTTTCACTAGAAATATCACAGTATAAAATCCACATCCATTGCAACTCTAAAGACGAATAACGAATACTTGAGGAGTATTTTGAAAAGCATATAAAAGTATTTTTACAGAAAACCCCCTCAAGTCTTATAAATTACCCTAAGGACCCTAGTAAACATAGGTTTAAACAGAACCAATCTCTTGAGCCCCACGGAGCCGGAGAAGAGGGTGCTTGCCTATCTAAGGTAGATAAATTAATAAAAACAATCAGGAATTCACTTTACTTTGCTAATTGTCTGATTCGGATTTGAGTCTGATTATATCTGACTTGAATATGATTCAAATACAATCTACAATATTCCAATTCAATATGAACACATGAATTTATGAATCCAATTATCAATCTATATGACTTGACTGAATCTAACCATGGATATATTTATTCCATTTACATGGTTCTCCAGTTATTCCATTTACATGATTCTACGGATACATCCGTTTACTGATATCATGGTTTCGGTCAGTCTTTCAATTATACACTCAATTCAATTTACAAGACAAACAATACAATCAAAACACTACGGGGTTTAAGGGGTAGATTGGTACGGAAGGTGTTAAAAGTGGCACGAGACGGTCAGACTTAAGACACCTAACATGAATCCAATTGCCGTTGTTCCGGGCTGTAAGTCAGCGGCGGCGTCCCGGCCGTCGATCCGACGCCGGAAACGCGGAAACAAAAATTTTGCAAACTAGCATAACCGGCACCACCGTGCACTTTTCACCCAGATCGGGCCATTAACCTAGCTATTAGCAAACTAGAAAAGAGTAGAGAAGCTATACCAAGCAATCCGTGTCCTTCGGTCTTCGTCTCCACTCCGATCTCCCGCGGAATCTCCGTCCGTCACGTCCTCGTCGGAAAGGGCACCACGTAACCGGAATCTTTTACGGGCTCCCACCTCTTGACCGAGGCAACTCGGGCACGAAGTTGGCTAGCCGACGCGTCCAAGGGATGCTATAGATATAGTGTAGTAGGTTGTCTCTTTGGGGGTTTAGTTGCCATGGAGGATGGAGGAAGATCATGAATAAAAGAGATGAACTTTGGTGTATCAAGAATATGAGATGATATTTCCCATTTCACCCCAAAATGAAATCACTCATCTCACCCCTCAAAAAAAATGGCCGGCCTCTCATCCTCAAAGGAAAAATGGTGGAGGAAAAAGAATCTCAAGCAAGAGAAGAAAAAGAGAATTAACAATATATCAAAAATGGTCACACCCATTTCACTTCTCATCTTATCAAATCCAATCCCAAAAAAATAAAGGAAAAGACCATAATGGAATCTCATCATGATAAAGGCACAAATGCAATAAAGCCCTCCACAAAAGAGTTATTTGCAAACTGCAAATAACCCCCTCCATCGATCGGAAAGTCCGGCCGGGAAGGAATAAAAGAAAACTGGCCGGAACGGAATGCAAACTGGCAACTTCAGAAAACTGATCCCGTAATAAATTACAGGAAAACCCCGCTACTGCAAATACATGCCCGCATTTGTATTCCCACTGAACACAAATGCAAAGAGACAAAATCTACACTATCTAATACTAGGATCCGGCTTAAGCCAAAGCCGGCTAGTAAAAACCGTCCGATCACGATCCGTGCAATACTGCATGTATCTGATCGAACCCTGCCATATCTCCATACGACCTCTACAGCATTTCGCCCGAAACCTGAGTAACTGTATGTGTGGTGGACTCTAAAGACTCGTCAATACAATGGCTGTGGATTTAACCACTAGCACGTCAGAGGTATAAGCCAATACGTAACGGGCTACCAGGTATTGACCAAAAGGGACGTCGATGAGCGAACTCATCCTGACACCCTACTGAGCCTGTCAGTGACAATATCCGTACAGTCCGGTCCGTTCGTCTATGAGCATCGCATGGCGGGTCTAGGGGGTTGGTAAAAGTCAGACCCCCAATAGCGGTACAAGTCGTGTCGGAGTGTAGCCCAGAACACCCTGAGATACTACTGGAATACCTACCAGCAAATCTCCTGCCTTGGCCAAGGACTTTTCATGTTCTGGCTCTCCTAGACACAGCGCGACCTCACCCCCAATACCGGGAGAGACGAACCCCTGCAGATCCGCTCACTGCCTCCATATGGCTCGGGACTGTACCCAACTAAAACCTGTTTGCACGACTTCTTTGAGCCGTGGTAGGGTAGTAATCAAAGCACAGTGGGAACTCACACGAGACAAATGACGATCTCAGGTCGATGAACTAACCTGTACACATGTCACCAGGGAACTGATATCTGACATGAGGTATAATCCCAACTAGCAGGTTCCCGGCGAGTCCTGTCCGGTGTACTCATAACCCAATGAGCACCTGTATACATCTTAGGTGAACCAACTGACACCAGTGGCTTGTGAGACCGGCCACCGCCCCTCATCGGGGTCTCGACTGTATACACTAGTCTACTCCGGAGTATCGATGCCCTGTCTCGAAACTCCCATGACTAGGGACCATTTAAGGATGTGCTTATAGACTCCAGCTCTCATGTATATGATCGCCCTCATACTGCTGGTAGTCAAGCAAGAATCCTAGGGGCTCTATCAACGTGTAATAGCGACTCGTAAGGTCACCTAAAGCAGTACACGATGATAAAGATACACCAGATAGCATACTATCATCTCGAGTAAGACTGTCCTACTGGGACAGGTCCTCCCCTTAATCATTGCAATCACGTGCCTGTGATCCAATAATTGACTCTGAGGGCACTATATCCAACAATCTCCCACTTGCACTCAAGGCTAATTATTGCGATGTCGCATACTCACAGCCCGTGTGATACCGAACACCAACTCCTCTACTAGTCAGTCTCACAAAGCTCGTTTGTGAAACTATTGCGTTCGAGGAATAGCCTCGGTGAGTGGATCCGCTCTGGTGTTTCTTTCTATGTCTCTATTTATCTCAAGTTCGTGGAGAAAGCCATCTCCCGAAAAGAGCAATACCTGTCTTAGAATATGTCTGGTTGTCTGATGGGACCTAGCTCATAAATGAACTCCAAATCCAAACTTCTTAGACTGTATCGATAACTGAACTTAATCAGTGTCCTGCGCCATGCCTTCCCTCAGTATCCACTTTGACCATCTGTCCAAAATACTGCCCCTCGTCAGAAGGAAAACTATAACTCTGACAGTCACTCTGCCATCCAGGTCACCTTGGAAACCTGGAATGATAACTGTCTCCCGAAGAAGACTGCCGTTATCATATCCCTAGAACATCCACTTATGTTCTAAAACTGCTTCCGACTGTTTCTCCAGGATTGGATCAATATCAACTTATTGCACCTACTGCAAGAACAACATCTGGTGTGGTACTTGACATCTCATGATTGACTCAATTGCCTAAGCAAGTGATCTGTCAATCATGCATATCCCTCTCCCCTTTAGTCTGTAAGACACCTTTAGAGAGGGTGACTCCATTACCTGCAGGTATACTACCGTGCCATGAGTCGTCCATTCTAAATACTCATAGAATGCGGTCAAAGTACCCAGATTGGAAAACCACCCAAATCTAGATCTAAAACCATAGATCTAGTAACCAGAATGTCTGATATAATATCCAAATCCTTATGTGGAGAAACTACTGTGTGACGACCAAAGAATAACCGATCGTAGTATAGGAATCTCACTTCCTACTCTGTGTATGTCATCGAATACCAGGACATCACACCCTACTACCTTCTCAACAGATCCATCCCCTATTCTGATGAAGTCAAACCTATGACTGTCACGTCAGAAATAGATGATCCATCTCCGCTATATCTGCTTTAGTCTATAAATAGACATAAGCCAACTGTCCACCAATGCTTCCGCTGCTCTCACTGACTACGACAACCCTCTGGCAGAGTCATATATACGTACACTTCTAAAACTAGTTTAGAACGACGCCATACTCATCCTCCTGCCGGGTCTCACTGTCTGGAACAACAGCAATGGCAAGTCTAGGTAAACAAGAACCTCCCTGCCACCGTCCTTGAGCATACCGAAGTACCTCTCGGATGCCTGAGGTTACCCACCATATCTGCGGAGTGGCCAATGGAATGTCAAACCAGATTGAATCTATAGGTTCTTTATCAAATCTTTAGTAATCGTTTGCGGTTCTGGAATCACTTCCAGTTCTACCATACTCCCACTACTGTTTTCTGAAAAAATCCATTTTGAATTAAAACTGTGGCGAGTTAAGAACAATATCACTATTGATCTTCCAGATGGTAGAAAGTCAACTCTCGTCATAGCCCGGGTCAACCCACAAACAGCCATTACAGAAACGTGCCTTGAGTTATCCGGAGTCTGGTTTTAAGCATAAACCGGGCAACTCCCCGTATCTTAACAAAGTCAAGATATGAACTGTTCTATATCCAATATAGAAACAGAGGCACTGATTTAATTGAACCAGATTCAAATCATGCAGCTGTCTCCAGTGCATGTCAACTAAATGGAAGGAGGCCGATCAGCGTTACTCAACTTAGGAATGCTTCCAATTATGAGTAACCTGAAAGAGAAGCAAGTTCTCTCAACCGTTACTATCAACTGAATACCTTATACAAGTATCTACATCTTCGATCACCTTGAAGAATCCCGATACTTGCAATACCTGGTTCTCTACTTTATTCTTATACCTATAACTCCTCAAAACTTAGACCCTGTGTTTCTACGAAACACATGTCTAGGAACTAGAGAAGTTAAAAGTAAACAGAATATAGTATGAGGACCAACCCCTCTGTCCTAATGGACACTGGACAATATACAATACTCTGTATAAGTCCCCTGAGTCTAGTGATTCATTCCCTGTGTGTCGTAGGTTGAAAACTGTACCATGGTTATGAAGAATTATACCGCTGTTCAATGCTCTTTACCTAACCATCCACTGATATAGGTAAATGTCATAGACATAATTTCAAAAAGGTATATCTCACTCTATAAAAATAGACGTACAGATATATCAATTTGAAATTGGTGCATAACAACGGATATTCAAAACCAAATATTTGCCGACCGGCAAACAACCCAGGTGACTTCCTCAAATATCACCAATTACAACGAATCCCGATATAATGAGGATGGTCACCTAATTCCCAATAACTTACTCCCACTCATCATCTGTAAAACCATACAGATGTGAGAATCCAACCTGGTAAATACATACCGTGGAGCAAGTGTCTAATTGGGAAATCAGTTTTCTTTTAACAATACACAGTGAAACTGAAACATTGAAATGTTTCGATGAAGTATCCTGGTATTCCTAGTAATGCCTCTTCCATCATCCAGATTCACGACTGTAACCGTATAATTCTTTGCCACCTCTCCAAATCCCTTTATATGTCTTTAGTCATTACCTTCTGTACACCCCTTTAGGCCAAATGGTTTTCTTCCTTCCCTACCGTTCGGCACCAGCTTATGGTTTGGAAGAAGACTATCCAATAAGCATAATGGATGTACTGTCCTAATCCTAGGAGCACTCGCAATGCGAGAGAAGGTGAGGATAAAAGACAACCGAATGAACTTAATTCCTATTTCTCCTGAACCAGGATCCATCCTCGAACTGGAACAAGTTCCTTTCGAGTTCGTATATAACCATACAATGGATTATCCTATAAACTGGGATCTTCGTAGTGATACGGAGTGTCCTGGAGAAATACAAAGGTGATTTAGGATTGGCGAAGAAATATTTGATTTGGTCATGAATAGCAGTCGCAATTTACTTTTCCCTCTTACTAATCCCTTTCTTTGTCTTAACTTAATACTTTCTGTACACCGTTTAGGCTAATTGGTTTTCTTCATTCCCTACCGGTCGGCACCTGCCTATGGTTTGGAAGAAGACTATCCAATTTGCGTAATAGGTGTACTACTCCTAAACCAAGGAGTACTCGCAATCTGAGAGAAGGTAAAAGGAAAAGACAACTGAATAGTCCTATTCGTTTTCTCCAGAACCGGAAACCATCCTCGAATTCCTTCGAGTTCGTATATAACCATACGATGGTTTTGTCCAATGGAAGTGGACGTTCGTACTAATACGAGGTGTCCCGGAGAAAAGAGTAAAAGTAGGAGTGGCAATGAGGTCTGCAACTCTGACAATCCAAAAGCCAGTGTTAAGAAGGTTCGGTCAACTTGGTCACTGAGTCATAGTCTAGGGTCGGGTCAATGGTCGCTGCCAAAGAGAGAGAGAAAAGAAACACTCAGCGTGCACTCTAACCTAGATCAGAATGGTTATCACTTTATCTAATCTGGAAACCTCCCACTGTAACGTCAAATTCTTCTCCAAACCTGAAAGAAGAATTAGCCGGGATCACCCGAGGAGTAAACCAACTCATCAGTGGGAATCGGGATCCAACTATCATCGCATGATAACGTGACGGAATCCGCTCACGTCACCACACTCCAGAAGATATGCGCATATCTGGCAAGTTTCAGTTCTTTTGAAACTCCCGATGTGGATTTTTGCCCCATGCTCTTATGACCTTGGCATGAGGTCAAAATGTCATAAGTCACATGTCAAGTTCTACCCATCATTATCCAGGTTAATTTGAACCCACTCGTATATACCCTTGACGAAGGCCAAAATAGTAGTACGACTGTCCCAAACCAACGCATCTATCTATGCTGCAGATAAATATCCGGCAGCTACCAATCACTATGCCTTGGCGTGAGGTCAAAATACATAGCTTGAATACTACCGAATATTTAACTGAAATGATGGAGGGCTACGAATGGTTTCTGGCGAAAACCTTTAACGTAATGAACTTGATATCGTTGAAGGAACTGATAGCTTTTAAAAAATATAGTGACGAAAACCTTTGCTAAAGAGGTCACTCCCGGTGAAGGGATCTCGGCTCTTTCCCCGTAGAATGAGGTGCAGGATATTCCAACTGAATACCACAATGCAACGCAAAAGTAAACGGCTATAGTGAAGTTACTGCCCTGACGCAAACTTTTGTCCAAGGGGTCACTCCCGGTGAAGAGATCTCGGCCCTTGCCTCGTCGACTGAGGAGCAGGATATTCCAACTGAATACCACTGTGCAAAACAAAAGTAAACGCCCTTGCAATAACAGCTTTTTGAAAAATGTTCCAACAACATCATAATAGGTTTGTTTAACTTTCATTGATCCGAATCAATGCAGTCCCATCAATTGATCACACCACAAAGAACGAAAATAATGACGTACGTATATGCCATCCGCATTCGCCACTGGGTCCCGTCATCACCCGTTAGGTTAGCTAACTAACGACAGAGCGGGGACTGGACTAGCACGGATGCAAAACATATACAACATCTACTAGTATATATATAATATATAATTTTCGCTCAAGGCGTGATAAAATGCAACATCACAGAAATATACAGCATCAGAGAACAATACAGATATCTGGGATCCCCGGGTTTCATAGAGCCGCTACCGAAACCCGACGTTCCCCTGGTCGTGTGGATAGCCTGTGCAATGAAAACCTAGACCCCTACGGGCGCGGCAAGTTATCCGCCAAAACCTGAAGCGAGGCAGCCCCCTTCAGCAACGTGAATGGACCACCCAGTACTTCATGGAATCCGGTAACTTGGGCACCCCTCCTGGGTCAACCTGTACCCCCTACGAGTGCGGCGAATAGCCCGCCAATTCTAGAGTGAAGCCCTCTAGAACCCGGCTATCCGTGCACCCCTCCTTAGGGTAATCCTAGTACAGAAAGTAAAATATACATACAACGGGTATATCGACCGCAACCTGGTCGTGCCCCAAAAGAATAATACAAACAGGCAGTGACGGCAGTCCACATGTCGGACGCTCGCCCAGCAATATCAAATGTACACAATACAACAAAATCAGTACTAACACCGCATTCAGGCTATCCCCCACGACCGATCCGCAACATCACAGCACAACACAGAACATCAACGTGAATGTCACGTTCGCAAATCCGTCTAAAAGGGCTATAGCAGATAGACTGGATTTACCGATCGAGTGACATTCACGGTCACAAATATAATGTAAATACTGTGAACTAACATGTTTAAAATATCCGATCGAACAAATTTTATCAAGTGGGCCCCAAGCAGTACTGTAGCACTTACAGAGAGTCTAGGCCCAAAAAGAATATTCCAAAAACCCCATTTTCAACCCAGGAGCTCACTGCAAAAATTTGGTCCAATGAATAGTAAAAATGGCCGCGGAACCGCGGCAAATACGTGGGTTTGGCCGCGGTTCCGCGGTGGAATAGTGAGATCACGCCACCAAATTTTCACAGAATGCTTAAAATTCCCTGCACATGTCACTGCAATGTACTGAAAAATTTTTGGAGCCAAAAAAATTTCGACAGAAAACTGTGCAAATGAAAATGGGTTTTCGGAAAATCCGTTCGATCGAACTTGTAAACACGTTAGAGCAAGCAAGACTAGGTTAATGGCGTATCTCTGATACCAATGTAAGTCCGCGGCGGCGCCCCGGCCGTCGATCCGACGCCGGAAACGCGGAAACAAAAATTTTGCAAACTAGCATAACCGGCACTACCGCGCACTTTTCACGCGGATCGGGCCATTAACCTAGCTACTAGCAAACTAGAAAAGAGTAGAGAAGCTATACCAAGCGATCCGTGTCCTTCGGTCTTCGTCTCCACTCCGATCTCCCGCGGAATCTCCGTCCGTCACGTCCTCGTCGGAAATGGCACCACGTAGCCGGAATCTTTTACGGGCTCCCACCTCTTGACCGAGGCAACTCGGGCGCGAAGTTGGCTAGCCGACGCGTCCAAGGGATACTATTGATATAGTGTAGTAGGTTGTCTCTTTGGGGGTTTAGTTGCCATGGAGGATGGAGGAAGATCATGAATAAAAGAGATGAACTTTGGTGTATCAAGAATATGAGATGATATTTCCCATTTCACCCCAAAATGAAATCACTCATCTCACCCCTCAAAAAAAATGGCCAGCCTCTCATCCTCAAAGGAAAAATGGTGGAGGAAAAAGAATCTCAAGCAAGAGAAGAAAAAGAGAATTAACAATATATCAAAAATGGTCACACCCATTTCACTTCTCATCTTATCAAATCCAATCCCCAAAAATCAAAGGAAAAGACCATAATGGAATCTCATCATGATAAAGACACAAATGCAATAAAGCCCTCCACAAAAGAGTTATTTGCAAACTGCAAATAACCCCCTCCATCGATCGGAAAGTCCGGCCGGGAAGGAATAAAAGAAAACAGGCCGGAACGGAATGCAAACTGGCAACTTCAGAAAACTGATCCCGTAATAAATTACAGGAAAACCCCGCTACTGCAAATACATGCCCGCATTTGTATTCCCACCGAACATAAATGCAAAGAGATAAAATCTACACTATCTAATACTAGGATCCGGCTTAAGCCAAAGCCGGCTAGTAAAAGCCGTCCGATCACGATCCGTGCAATACTGCATGTATCTGATTGAACCTTGCCATATCTCCATACGGCCTCTACAGCGTTTCGCCCGAAACCTGAGTAACTATGTGTGTGGTGGACTCTAAAGACTCGTCAATACAATGGCTGTGGATTTAACCACTAGCACGTCAGAGGTATAAGCCAATACGTAACGGGCTACCAGGTATTGACCAAAAGGGATGTCGATGAGCGAACTCATCCTGACACCCTACTGAGCCTGTCAGTGACAATATCCGTACAGTCCGGTCCGTTCGTCTATGAGTATCGCATGGCGGGCCTAGGGGGTTGGTAAAAGTCAGACCCCCAATAGCGGTACAAGTCGTGTCGGAGTGTAGCCCAGAACACCCTGAGATACTACTGGAATATCTACCAGCAAATCTCCTGCCTTGGCCAAGGACTTTTCATGTTCTGGCTCTCCTAGACACAGCGCGACCTCACCCCCAATACCAGGAGAGACGAACCCCTGCAGATCCGCTCACTGCCTCCATGTGGCTCGGGACTGTACCCAACTAAAACCTGTTTGCACGACTCCTTTGAGCCGTGGTAGGGTAGTAATCAAAGCACAGTGGGAACTCACACGATAAAAATGACGATCTCAGGTCGATGAACTAACCTGTACACATGTCACCAGGGAACTGCTATCTGACATGAGGTATAATCCCAACTAGCAGGTTCCCGGCGAGTCCTGTCCGGTGTACTCATAACCCAATGAGCACCTGTATACATCTTAGGTGAACCAACTGACACCAGTGGCTTGTGAGACCGGCCACCGCCCCTCGTCGGGGTCTCGACTGTATACACTAGTCTACTCCGGAGTATCGATGCCCTATCTCGAAACTCCCACGACTAGGGACCATTTAAGGATGTGCTTATAGACTCCAGCTCTTACGTATATGATCGCCCTCATACTGCTGGTAGTCAAGCAAGAATCATAGGGGCTCTATCAACGTGTAATAGCGACTCGTAAGGTCACCTAAAGCAGTACATGATGATAAAGATAAACCAGATAGCATACTATCATCTCGAGTAAGACTGTCCTACTGGGACAGGTCCTACCCTCAATCATTGCAATCACGTGCCTGTGATCCAATAATTGACTCTGAGGGCACTAAATCCAACACGGGCCTTCTAACGGAGTCTTGTACTCTATATTCCGTTTGCCCTGGTCTCTAGCATATAGAGACCCCTCTCGTATACACTGGCATTCTTCTGTACCAAACTACAAACAACAACGTTAACACTAAATGCAACATTATAACAATATAATACAACTTTAAAAACCACTCTTTCTCTATCCTACTCTCTGTCTATTCTCCTCTTATCTTTGGGACTTACCGAGCGACCTGTTCTCTGACGACATTCTCTTCCTTTCTTCTTTGAATGTCATCATGTGATCTGGACACGTCAGAGATCGAGCCCACTGCTGAAGACTTGGACCAATTCAGTGAAGACCCCAAGCTCTAGTTCATTGTACACTTTCCATTTCCGTACTTTTTCATTTCTGTTATGCCATTGTTTAGGCATTACTTTTTATTCAGTTATATTTACTTTCCATGTATTGTACAGAAAGAATGTTAATAAATAAAGTTGCTGTTCATTTATATATCTTGTCTCTTGTGTATTTACTTTATATTGCTTAGATACGCTTAGCGTATTTACTTCAGAGTAAATACGTAGCGGACCGGTCGCGTTCCCTTCACCGTATACCGGGAAGCGGGGCATGACAGGTTTTGTTGGTGGCCCATGCAGGTCAGAGTTGTATGAAACTCTATCATGCAGTTCTGTTCTGCGTGAACAACCTAAGAAATATAACACAAGAACCAGCAACTAAAACATTCTTTACAATCATGTTCCTTGAATCCCATCATTTCTTATTTTTTGAATCATATACTTTGACTCTGTCCTAACCTAAATTTTTCATTCAAGATTATGGATTCACCAAACAACACCGGCACCAATGTCAACAACACACCTCCACCACTACCACTCACACATGCCATTCCTGCTCCACTCAACGAGCAAATGGTTCTGCTTGAGGCAATTCACAGCCTCCTAGAGGGACAACAGCAGCTCCTGAACCGTCCCGAGAATGATGCACCTGGGGTGAAGCAATTCAGAGCTTTACATCCCAAACAGTTCTCAGGAAAGGGGAGCCCACTGGAAGCTAAGGAATGGGCTCAAAGTATCAAGGATGATTTGGCAGCAGCACAAGTGCCAGAAATAGCGTGGGTCCGAGTTGCAAAGCTGCAACTCACGGACAATGCACGGAACTGGTGGAAGACGGAAGAAAGCCGTCTTGATCAGCCTATTGAATGGAAGACTTTTCGCAATAAGTTCGATGCGAAGTACTTCCCTATGACTGCCAGGTTTTCCATGGAACAACAGTTCATTCATCTACAACAAGGTTCGATGTGGGACAAGTCAGTAGATGAGTATGACACTGAATTCACCATACTCAGTCGGTAAGATATGTTACAGAATTTCAAATTTTTAATATCACATACTACACAGCTAACACAAGACCGTAACAGATTTGCGGCACACCTGATACCGACGGATGAGATCAGAGCCCGTCGATTTCAAAAAGGTTTGGACACAGAAATTCAGGCTGCACTAGCCACAGGGAAATTTCTGACATATGAAGATACTTTGGAAGCTGCCCGCAGTTATGAGGCAGTGATAATGGCGAGGGGCAAACCTCAATCTACCGGTTTGAAACGCCCTGCCACTCAAATAGCAGGAGGAGCCTCTTCCAGGCCATCGTTTGAACCCAGGAGATCAGAAGAAACCAATAATCAGTCAAGTCCAGATTTCTGTTACTACCGCAGAAGAAAGGGACACTTGTGGAAGGACTGTAGGCGCGCAAAGGCCTGTGTCTAATTTGTGGCGCATCCAACCACAGAATTGGGAACTGTCCTTATAATAGCCACTCAGCTCACACACCCACCAACTACCCGCAGCGGCCAGCTATCCAGGCTCCTGCACCTTGTCCTGCACTACCTGCTCCACCACCTCCACAGCCTACTCGCCAATTCTAACAAGTAATGAGGGACATGCCTAGAGGGCAGAGAAACAGGCCCCAAAGACAGAATGTGCCTCCAGCTAGAAGGAATGTACCACGGCGACAGACATTCACATTAGAAGCCGTAGAATCCGAGACTGTAGGTCAAGGTAACACAGGTAAGCCTTTTTCACTCTTGTATCACTATGTTATTTTTATACACTATCTATACTCCAGTCACCAAACTTCCTTGAACTGTTACACTTTTCTTTTACAAATTTCGAGGATGAAATTTTTATAAGGAGGGTAGAATGTAACAACCCTAATTTTCTTATACACTTTTTCCATACAAATTTTTAAATTTCTTATTTTTCAAAATCCTTAAAGGGGTATTTATTGCTTGAGCACAAGACTTAAGTAATTAATTAGCAATTTAATTACAAGAAGGAGCTTGTAGCTCATCGGTAATACTTTGCACTGCTGAACCAAGCCACCAGAGTTCAAATCCCATACCCCACATTATTTTTAATATTTATTTTGTTTTAAATTCTTTAGAAGCCCAACAGTCCACACACAATAACTCCCAAATTTTGAACTAAACCTGAAAAACTAAATATACCAGAGGCTACACCAGAATACCCCCCACCTCCCTGACCTCCGATTCGGCCCGACTAGGCCGACTCGGACGGCGGACCGGCCGACTCAGCACGGCGCCGCCGGCCGGACTCGGCCGGACGGCCGAGTCGTCAACACAAAAAAGTTAACTCTTGGCCTCCCCTACCCCCCTGTATACTCTATTTATTTAGATCGGTTCCAGAAACCTTTGAAATCCCCATTTACTCCATATTTTAATGAATTTTAATATATTTTTACATTTTTTTATTTAAACCCTTCATCTACCCTAACTCTAGCCTACCCTATAAATACATCCTCTACCCTTTCACCCCAAAATCCTGAGCCCACTCTCTCAATAACTTTCCAAGAGTTGTGTACTTTGAAAACAAGCTCGAGGCGAAGCTCCGACGAAATTCCGGCGGAACTTCCGGCGAACGTCTTAGGAACTATCGGCGACGACGCAACATCGGCGATCCCTCTGGATCCCTCTCACTCTCTAGTGTAATCGAAAACCCGTAAGTCCCTTTCTATCTCTCTTTTTCATTCTCAAAATACGAAATTACAAAACCCGACGGAATCGGAAGAAATCCGATTTCCGATTCGGTTTTCTATAAAATTCTACTTCTCACTAATACAATCATACTTAAACTTCCTCATGTTAATTATTAAACACTAATCAAACAATTTGATCAAGTTTCATCACATGAAATGATAGCTATTTCAATTTATCGTATTTTTCACTTAAATACCACATTGTTTCAATCCTTCATTTAACTCCATCAAATTTGCTATACATATAAAGTAGATCACGAGGTAACGACCTACGTCCTCACACTTATATGCAACACCCCCGAGAACCTAGAATACGAGAAAATAAACATTTTCATTTAAATACCATATACTTAATAAAACCATTTCTAAAAGATTTAGTTTTGATACACTTTTTAAATAAATACCACTTATTATGAAACTAGGATAAGTTGTAGACATCAGTCGTTTATCTAAACCTGACTTTGTGGTGTCTAGGCTAGGCAAGTGAGAAAGATAACTTTAAAAGGCCCGTCTCACGGTGATTCGTGAGCGGATCCCTCCTTTTTTCACTTGTACTTACCTGGCCACAATTGGCGGTGAAGAGGCGATTTGAGGCATCTCACAATTTATCGTTTAGACCATTTAGAAACAGTCTAGTTGACTTAGGAGACCCTAGAACATAGAATACGGAAAATTGACATTTTTACAAATAAATACCATTTACTTTATAAAACCGTTTTCTAAAGGATTTAGTATTTTACAATCTTTGCAAAGCGCCGCTACAACCCATTTTGGGGAACCCGTTTGGGATTGTGCGGATTATCGCACATCCTCGGGCTTAGTAGTGCGAGATTCAGACCTCCGCAAGGAGTATTCGGTCTCGAAAGATTTAAAATACGACATCTTGAGAAAATGAGATTTTTAGAATATAAAAAAATATATTAAAATTATTTTTGTATAAATATATGTATATTTATCATTAAAATACCTATTTTTTTATAATATAAATATTCCTCTTTTTTTCTAAAAATCACAAGAATCAATTTTACACTTAAATACCATAAATTCCATATAACTCAATATTACAAATAAATACCTTCATTTCTGAAACTAGGATATTTTCACTAGAAATATCACAGTATAAAATCCACATCCATTGCAACTCTAAAGACGAATAACGAATACTTGAGGAGTATTTTGAAAAGTATATAAAAGTATTTTTACAAAAAACCCCCTCAAGTCTTATAAATTACCCTAAGGATCCTAGTAAACATAGGTTTAAACAGAACCAATCTCTTGAGCCCCAGAGAGCCGGAGAAGGGGGTGCTTGCCTATCTAAGGTAGATAAATTAATAAAAACAAACAGGACTTCACTTTACTTTGCTAATTGTCTGATTCGGGTTTGAGTCTGATTATATCTGACTTGAATATGATTCAAGTACAATCTACAATCTACAATATTCCAATTCAATATGAACACATGAATTTATGAATCCAATTATCAATCTATATGACTTGACTGAATCTAACCATGGATATATTTATTCCATTTACATGGTTCTCCAGTTATTCTATTTACATGATTCTACAGATACATCCGTTTACTGATATCATGGTTTCGGTCAGTCTTTCAATTATACACTCAATTCAATTTACAAGACAAACAATACAATCAAAACACTACGGGGTTTAAGGGGTAGATTGGTACGGAAGGTGTTAAAAGTGGCACGAGACGGTCAGACTTAAGACACCTAATATGAATCCAATTGCCGTTGTTCCGGGCCTTCTAACGGAGCCTTGTACTCTATATTCCGTTTTCCCTGGTCTCTAGCATATAGAGACCTCTCTCGTATACACTGGCATTCTTTTGTACCAAACTACAAACAACAGCGTTAACACTAAATGCAACATTATAACAATATAATACAACTTTAAAAACCACTCTTTCTCTATCTTACTCTCTGTCTATTCTCCTCTTATCTTTGGGACTTACCGAGCGACCTGTTCTCTGACGACATTCTCTTCCTTTCTTTTTTGAATGTCGTCATGTGATCTGGACACGTCAGAGATCGAGCCCACTGCTGAAGACTTGGACCAATTCAGTGAAGACCCCGAGCTCTAGTTCATTGTACACTTTCCATTTCCGTACTTTTTCATTTCTGTTATGCCATTGTTTAGGCATTGCTTTTTATTCAGTTGTATTTACTTTCCATGTATTGTACAGAAAGAATGTTAATAAATAAAGTTGCTGTTCATTTATATATCTTGTCTCTTGTGTATTTACTTTATATTGCTTAGATACGCTTAGCGTATTTACTTCAGAGTAAATACGTAGCGGACCGGTCGCGTCCCCTTCGCCGTATACCGGGAAGCAGGGCGTGACACTAATATCATTAGCTCACTAATTCTTCTTCTTTATATATATATTAATATATATATGATATATGATATAATAATAATAATAATAATAATAATAATAATAATAATAATAATAATAATAATAATAATAATAATGAAGCATGTCATTTAAATTTCTATTTTGTGAAAATAGAAATGAGGTGTAAAGTGGAAGCATGGTTGCAAGCATGGGATTTTCTATTGTTTATTCTTCTTGACTCACTATTCAAGTATGGATGCAATTTTATATTGCATAATTCTATGCTTGAATGAGTGAAGGGTCAAGACTTGGCTTTCATTCTTGCTCATTCTCAACACTTAGCCATTTTGTGTCAAGTTTCTCCCATGGTTGCTCTCTAGCTTTTTCTTCCTCCTCTTCTCATGCCTCAAGCTTCAACCCTCACATGTGATGTGAATCATGAAGCTTGAACACAAACTAGTGAGTTCTTAACATCCCCTACTTCATCATCCCATACTAATCTAGCAATTTAGTGTGGTGTGTTTCATACACTAAAGAACTTTAGTGTAGAGTTAGCTTGATCTAGAGAAGTTTCGAGTGGATCGTCTTTGGCGCGAAGACAACAAAGGAGGCTCGTTCAAAGTCTCAAGACAAGCCTAGTGGAGTCGCGGAACTACTTCACGGACAAAGTGAAGAGAAGGACCGTCTACAAAGGTTGTATTCTTATTCTCTTTAGATGTAAAGTAGTTTACATTAGCTATTGTCTAAATCTCTAGTTAAAGATCCTTAGTTTAGTGTTACTTAGCATGGATTTTTTTTTAAAATGGCATGGACGATGCCTCCCGAAACCTTGCTGTCGTGCTAGAGAACCCAACAGTGGTATCAGAGTCAGGCTAGAGATTTAGACGGATCGTGTAGGATTACGAAACCGAAACAATTTCGAAACTTGACACATCAAATCCTGGTTTCTGTCGATTTTTATAAGCTCTAAAATTTTTTTAAACAACTGCAGAATGTTATATGGAACATTAGATGAACACAGAAGAAATTTGAACCCAAACGGCCGGATTTTGACCGAGCACATGAGCTCAAAATCCGAGCAGGCTAGCCTCATTAAGGAATTCTGGGTTCAATTTTTTTTTTGTGTTCCAGGCTCTGGGTTTTGGTGTTTCAGGTGTTGTTTGTTTTTGCTAAATTTTCATGAGATTTTAACTTTCTACAAAGGCAACTCAGAGTGTTTCGTAGTCGTAATTCTAACAGTTTTTCGGGTTACTTTATACGGTGTTAAAAAGTTCGAACGGATATCAAATACCCATTTTAACCTTCCCCGGAAATTTTCCAAGTGTTGGATTTTTCCTTAGTTTAAAACTTTCAGAAAATCATGCAAGCGATACTGTGGACCCTCTAGAAGAACGAAACCTTAACTTGATTATGTGACCGTCAGAACCGCCACTAAACCCTATGGATTATGGTAGTTCAGCGGTGCCACATGTGAAGCATTGGTTGACCCTTCTACGACTGGTTCATAGGAGCTGTGGTATGTACTGAGTAATTTTAAACTACGCTTAAGTGTTGAGTTTTTTTGGGTAATTTTGGGTGTTTGTTGATTCGATTGGAATGTTTAACATCGTCTAGCTATTTGATGACATGTGATGTTATGTGTTGCTTGGATATGTTATATTGGATTGTCGTGTTTTGAATAGCCGGTTTTTTTTTATGTGAGATAAGAGTTTTTATTTTCATTCATGTAATGTTCATTTATTGGGGCACTTCCAGGTTGATGATGATGTCACCATTGTTGTATATTATTTACTTTTCCGCATTAGGATAGACCCAAGGAGGGGAGCACAAGCAACCGGCTTCTAGAGTCCATGGGAGACCATCTCGAGGAGTCGAGTCCGGATTTCCTAACTCTAAAATTAGTAGGGTTGCTTGCCACTCTCGTAGGGGTTTAGGGATGTGGGTTTGGCTATTCATCGCAACCGTGGAATCCGTGTTTTAAACTGGCTTAACTTAAAACACGGAATTCCTAGTATATCCAATATTTCATATGTTATCTTCTGCTGTTGATATTCTGTGATGTGATCACTTTATATGTACGTTGTATTTTCGTTTCTTCTGTGATGCTTAGGAAGCTTAATTGATGGGACTTCATTAATGAGATTAATGAAAGAAAAGAAACCTAAAGATATTGTAGAATCAAATTTTCAAAAAGGGTAGCTCTAGTTTTTGCTTTGCATAGCGGTATTCCTTATAGAATATCCAGCACCTTATTCGATAAGGAAAGAGCCGAGATCCATTCACCGGGAGTGACCTCTTTAGCAAAACTAGCAAATGCTACAACTCACTCGGTTTAGTTTTTGATTGCTTCTATAGTTCTTGCTTTGCATAGCGGTATTTCTTGTAGAATAACCAGCACTTCATTCGATAAGGAAAGAGCCAAGATCCCTTCACCGGGAGTGACCTCTTCAGCGAAACTAGTAAAAGCCTAAAAAACACTCCTTTTCAAAATCACTCGATTCCGCAACGATATCAAGTTCATTACGCAAAAGGTTTTATTAAAAACCTGTCGTAGCCCTCCGTCATTTAAGATAAGGACTATTTAGTATTCGTGCTGCGTTTGTTGACCTTGTCAAGGCATGGTGTACGGTAGCTGATTAGTGCTTATTTGCTAAAGTATGAGATGCGATTGGATTAGTGTAGTCGTACGTCCTTGTTGACCTTGTCAAGGGTCGTGCGGGTGGGTTTAATTCAATCATGAAATGTACGGGTTGAACTTGACTTGCGATTTATGGTTTGTTGACCTTGTCAAGGTCATAGATCGCTTGGGGAAAAATATCATTGAGAATTTCAAGTGTTGAAATTTGCAATGAGATTGCATACCTTCTATGAGATAGTTGGATCCCGATACCTACTGCGAGTAAGAGTTACTCCTAGGAGAATTTTACACATCATAATTAGCCGATCAAGTAGGTGTCTAGAAAAGTGTTAATGGGGTTATGCCCCTGGGAAAATGAGGTTTATTTTAATTAGGTCCATGCGAAAGCACGGGGAACCTTTCTCAAAGTACCGGCACTGGCCTGGTTGAAAGATTGGCGAACTTGTAAGGTGTAATTAATCCTGGTTAGTCTTACCTTTTAGGATTTGAAGGAAAATTTGATAAACATAGTGTGAGCCGTCCTAATTAGATAAGATAATAAACCAATCTAATCTTGCAAAGAGCGCACGCTAACGCGTTTCCTTTTCTCTCTCTCCAGGCAGCAACCAATGTCACGCCTTAATCAAGATAATAATATGGATGTATTGACCAAACCCGCTTGCTATACTGAGCTGGGGAAAGTTGGTTCCGCTCCAAATTATAAGTGTTATAGGTCCGAGCAGGAAATAGGAACATATCCGGATTCCCATGCCACCCAAATGAAGAATAAGCATGTTGATGTATTTTCTTCAGGTGTGTTAGTTACAGAGAACCGTTTCTCAGTACATTCTACGTCCTGGGTATTAGATACCGGATCGGGATCCCATATATACAATTTGTTGCATGGGCTAAGGAAAGGTAGAGAACTGGAAAAATGTGATCATTCTCTAAAAGTAGGGAATGGTGCAAATGTTGCAGCCAAAGCAGTTGGTGAATATCACCTTGTATTGCCAACTGGGAATACATTGATCCTGAACGACTGTTATTACGTACCCTCTATGATATGCAATTTAATATCAATTTCTTTATTAGATAAAGAAGAATATAACTTTGTAGTAGAGAATAATTTTATGAACATTTACCTAAATCAAGTGTTGATCGGGTTTGGTGCGTTATGTAACGGATTATACGTTCTGAATCAAAACACAGTTCTTAACGTACAGAACACACACAAGAGAAAAAGTTCAGAAATGAACGAATCCTTCTTATGGTATTTAGACTAGGTCATATCAATACGACACGACTAGCTAAGTTACATAAAGATGGATATTTGAATCCGTTCGAATTTTCATCTTATGAAATTTGCCAGTCATGTCTTAAAGGCAAGATGACCAAAACTCCGTTTACACGACACGGAGAAAGAGTTACGGAACTCTTAGGACTGATACATAGTGATGTATGCGGTCCCATGTCTACACATGCCAGGGATGGTTCCTCGTACTTCATTACATTCACTGACGATCTCTCAAGATTCGGTCATGTGTTCCTATTGAAACACAAGTCTGAAGCTTTTGAAAAATTCAAAGAATATAAGAATGAAGTCGAGAACCAGACGGGAAAAAGTATTAAAATCCTTCGATCTGATCGGGGAAGAGAATACTTGAGCACGGAATTCTATGACTATCTAAAAGAGAATGGGATTCTTTCACAGCTTACTCCTCCGTATACACCACAGCATAACGGTGTATCGAAGCGGAGGAATCACACCCTATTGGATATGGTACGCTCTATGATGAGCACCGCTGAGTTACCTGTTTCCTTTTGGGGTTATGTGCTTGAGACAGCAGCATACCTATTGAATCAAGTTCCATCTAAATCTATGCCTACAACCCCATATGAGATATGGAGTGGGAAGAGACCATATCTTAAACGAGTTAAGATATGGGGTGGTCCGGCCTATGTTAAAAGGAAAAATCCGGACAAACTCGAGGCATGATCAGTTCGTTGCAAGTTTGTGGGATATTCAAAGAATTCATATGGATATTTTTCTACCACAGTGAGGAGCAAAAGGTGTTTGTTGCTCAACATGCCACCTTTTTAGAAAAGGAATTTCTTGTGAAAGAAATTAGTGGCAAAGAGGTAGAGTTGGAAGAAGTTCCAGCTACACAAACTGCAACTGAAGATTTAATGGAACCAGAGGATTCAGTAGTTCCCAACGAACCCCAGCCTCTCCGCCGATCTAGTGGGATTTCTCATCCACCTGAGAGATACTACGGTTTTCTCGTTGATGGTGGGAGCGAGGATTGCATCATGGAAGATGATGACCCAACTAGCTTCGAGCAGGCCATCACGAGTGGGGACTCTGTGAAATGGCTGGATGCAATGCGATCTGAGATGGAATCCATGTACACAACCAAAGTATGGACTTTGGAAGTTGCTCCCGAAGGGGTAAAACCCATTGGGAGCAAATGGATCTTTAAGAAGAAACTTGGTGTAGATGGAAAAGTTGAGACTTTCAAAGCTAGATTTGTTGCAAAAGGTTTTCGTCAACGACCAGGTGTGGATTATGATGAAACCTTTTCTCCAGTGGCTATGCTTAAGTCCATCCGGATCCTACTTGCCATCGCTGCATACCATGATTACGAAATCTGGCAAATGGATGTTAAGACCGCCTTTCTAAATGGTGATTTAGAAGAGAGCGTGTACATGACTCAACCAGAGGGCTTCGTAGACAGTGGGAGCAGCGGAAAGATGTGCAAGCTACTTAAATCAATTTACGGGTTGAAGCAGGCATCGCGGAGTTGGAACATCGGTTTTGATGAGGTAGTCGAAGAGTTTGATTTCATCAAAAATAGAGATGAACCTTGTATATACAAGAAGGTCGCAGAGAGTAAGGTCGTCTTCCTCGTATTGTACGTGGATGCCATACTCTTGATAGGAAATGATGTTCCTATGCTGCACTCGGTCAAGCTCTTTTTATCACAAAGATTCTCAATGAAAGATCTAGGTGATGCCTCATATATCTTGGGGATTACGATCGAGAGAGATAGATCTAAACAGATACTGGGATTGTCCCAATCCAGGTATATAGACACCGTACTAAACAGATTTAGTATGGAAGATTCCAAGCGTGGGAATATACCCATGATCGCTGGACTCACTCTCTCCAAAGAGATGTCTCCCAAGACTGATTTGGAGAGAGCTCGCATGCAAGGGATACCCTATGCTTCGGTAGTAGGCTCGATCATGTACGCGATGTTATGTACCAGACTCTATGTAGCGTACTCACTAAGTGTAGCGAGTAGGTATCAAGCAGATCCAGAAGAGAATCACTGGACAGCTGTTAAGAACATTCTCAAGTACTTGAGAAGGACTAAAGAGATGTTCTTAGTGTACGGTAATGGTGAACTCCAAGTGGAGTCCTTTACCGACTCGAGCTTCCAGAGTGATAAGGACGACACTAAGTCGGTCTCGGGTTTTGTCTTTACCCTTAACAGAGGGGCGGTGTGTTGGAAGAGTTCCAAGCAAGACACCGTTGCAGACTCAACGATGGAGGCTGAATACATCGCTGCCAACGATACTGCTAAAGAAGCTGTCTGGATGAAGAAGTTCATTACTGAGCTTGGTGTGGTTCCATCCATTGAGCATCCAATACCCGTATATTGCGATAACAATGGAGTGGTGGCTTTGGCCAAGGAACCCAGGTCCCATGAGAGATCCAGACATATTTTGAGGCGGTATCACCTGATCCGGAAGATAGTAGATCGCCGGGAGATCGAGGTCAGGAGAGTTGATACGAAGGACAACGTAGCGGATCAACTCATGAAGGCCCTCCCCCAGACGCAATTTGAGAGACTCTTTGGGATGTTGGGTATGAGATACTATAACACATGGCCTCAGTGCAAGTGGGAGATTGTTAGTTATATGTATGCCCTAGAGGCCATTATTGTACATATGATGTATATTATAGTGGATGCTTGGACATATATAGAGAGGACTTTCTTGCTCGACATGATAGTATGCTATCTGGTTACCTTTATCTTAACATGTAGACTTGTATTGTGATATTGTCTTGCTCTCACGTGTTGATAAAGCCCTTAGGATATGTACTTGACTACCTGGACTATGATGGAGATCATACTAGTGGAGCCAGGGTAGTTCACAAATACATCCTTTAATTGTTCCTAGTCAAGGGAATATCAAGACAGGGCATCGATATTCCAGAGTAGACTAGCGTATACGCTTCTTGACCCATATGATGGGCGATGGATGATCCCACATCCATTGGTGTTTGACATCAAAGATGGTATATGGGTGCTCAGTGGAGACTGGGTATACTGAACAGGGCTCGCCGAGGACTCCTATGTGGTAGTATACCTATCGTCAGATAGCAGTCCTCTGGTGACACCGGTACAGCTTAGTCTGTAGACCCGAGATCGTCATAGAGTCTTATGCGGCTCCCACTGTGCTTTGATTTCCTCCCTACCACGCTCAAAGGAGACGTGAAAACAGGTGGATTTTGGGTACAGTCCCGAGTTGTATGGAGGCAATGAGCGATAGGAGGGGTTTCGTCTCTCCCGGTATTGGGGGTTGATGTTGCGCCATGCTCGATTGACCATAACTAGAAGTCTCTGGCCAGGACTGCTGCCGAGATATACTGATAAGTGTTATCAGTAGTTTCTCGAACCGTTATAGGCCAGACATCGACATGACTTATTACGTTACTGGGGTCTGACGATTTCCACCCCAGACATGATATGCGACATATCAGACGAAGAGACCGGACTGTACGGGAGTGTTACTGATAGGCTTCATGGAGACTGTGGACATGCTTGCTTATTGATCTTCATATCGCTCAATACCCGGGTAGCCGTTACATCCAGCTAGTACCGCTGACGGCTTATAGGTGACTGATATGATCATCACCTACTGCTGGCGTATTGACGAGTCTTTAGAGTTGTAACAACTCCAATTTTTGTATACATAAAATTGATTTAAATTTGAAGTATACTTGGGGTATTTAATGTTGCTGTTACCACTTTAAGTATTTATTTTCCTACAATAATTACAAGAAAGAGCTTGTAGCTCATTGGTAATACCTTGCACTGCTGAACCAAGCCACAAGAGTTCAAATCACATACCCCACATTATTTTTAATATTAATTTTTTTTAAAACCTTTAGAATACCAAGAGTTTACACGTGCATATCTCACAAAAACCCCACTACACCCAAAGATGTAACACTTCCAGGAGTTAGATGAACCGTCGGGGGGGATCCAGGCCGCCGGTCTCGGCCGGGAATCGGCCAACTCGGCCTTGACTCGGCCGACTCAGTGCTCCGACCGCCACAACATGAATGTTGTGTCTTTTCATATTCCCTATGCACCTGCAAAATTTCAGCCTCAGACCACTTCCAGAGCTCTTTAAAACCCCCAATTACTCCACTTTTAATACATTTTTATTACATTTTATCACATTTTTATTTTTAACTTTTCATCTACCCTAACCCTAGCCTAACCCTATAAATACCAACCCTACACACTACCCTCTCACCCCCAAAATCTTGAGCCACTCTCTCAAAAATTTTCCACGAAGTGTGTACTTTGAAAACAAGTTCGCGGCGAAGCTCCGACGAAATTCCGGCGGGAATTCCGGCGACGTTTTTAGAAACAACCGGCGACGAAGCAACGTCTCAGCAACTCCTTTAGTCCCCCATCACTCCTTAGTATAGATCGAAACCCGTAAGTCCCTTTCTATCCTTCTTTCTATTTCTCTAAAATACGAAATTACGAAACCCAACGGAATCGGAACAAATCCGATTTCCGATTCGGTTTTCTATAAAACTTTACTTCTAACCAATACATTCTTGCCTAAACATCTTTATCTTGACTATTAAACTTTTAAAAATCAATTTGAATAAGTTTCATCACATGAAATGATAACCTTTCCAATTTATCGTATTTTTCGCTTTAATACCATCATGTTTCGATTTCACATTTAACCCCTTAACTTTGCTATACATTTAAAGTAGAGCATGAGGTAATGACCTACATCCACACACACGCAAATACAACCTTAAACGACATCATCAAAAACTTAGAATACGATAAAACGAAACTTTCATTTAAATACCATATTCTAAATAAAACCATTCTTAAAAGTTTTAGATTAGATACACTTTTAAATAAATACTTCTTATTAGGAAAACACGATAAGTTGTGGACATCGATCGTTTATCTAAACCTGACTTTATGGTGTCTAGGCTAGGTAAGTGAGCTTAGGTAACTTTAAAAGGCCCGTCTCACGATTCGTGAGCGGATCCCTCCTTCCTTACTTGTACTTACCTGGCCACAATTGACGGTGAAGAGGCGATTTGAGGCTTCTAACGACTTGTCGTTTAGACCATTTAGAAATAGGCTAGTTGGCTTAGGAAACCCTAGAATCTAAAATACGGAAACTTACACTTTGCAAATAAATACCTTTTACTTTATAAAACCGTTTTCTAAAGGATTAGTATTTTACAATCTTTATAAAGCGCCGCTACAACCCATCTTTGGGGAACCCGTTCGAGATCGTGCGGTTTATCGCGCACCCTCGGGCTAGTAGTGCGAGATTCAGACCTTCACAAGGAGCATTCGGTCTCGAAAGGTTTAAAATACGACATCTTAAGAAAATGAAATTTTTGGAATATAAAATATTTATTTAAAATTATTCTTTATATAAACATATATATATATATATATATATATATATATCATTTAAGTATCGATTATATTATAATATAAATTTCCACCTTTTTCTAAAAATCACAATACTAAATTTTACACTAAAATACCATGAACTTCAAATAATCAATATTACAGATAAATACCTAAAACTAGGATATTTTCACTAGAAACGTCACAACATAAAATCCGCCCTCATTGCAACTCTAAAGACGAACAATAAATACTTGAGATGTATTTTGAAAAGTATATAAAAGTATTTTTATATAAAACCCCCTCAAGTTTTATAAATTATCCTAAGGACCCTAGCAATTATAAGGTTTTGATTCACATTTCTGATTGTCTGACTCGGGTTTGAGTCTGATTAATCCGACTTGAACATGATTCAAGTCAACCTACAATATACAAGATTCCAATTCAATATGAACACATGAATCCATGAATACAGTTATCAATTTATACAACTTGACTGAACCGAACCATGGATATACATATTCCTTTTACATGATTCTCAGTATTCCATTTACATGACTCTACGGTTATAACCGATTCCTGATATCATGGTTTCGGTCAGTCAGTCAATCACTCATACAATCAATACATTTTACAAGATAACAATACAAATAAGACATCGCGGGGTTTAAGGGGTAGATTGGTACGGAAGGTGTTAAAGGTGGCACGAGGTGGTCAGATTAAGACACCTAACCTATATTCCGTTACTGTTGTACCGTGGCTTAACGGTTCCTTGTACATTCCGTTTGCCCTGGTCTCTAGCATATAGAGACCCCCCTCGTATACACTGGCATCCTTCTGTACCAAGCTAGTGTAGCGTCTTGAAAAGTCGTTTTGGTGTTTTCCTGAAATTCGGTGAAAATTCGGTATTTTTCCGAAAACCGTCTTTCTCGATATTTTGCAGTTTAGGGCTAATTATACCTTAAATGGATAGGTAATTACTTGTTTTTAGTAGCTAATGAGTTAATTATGAAATTTTGGTCATTTAAAATTTTTTCCCTATTTTTCATTTTTTTAATATTATTTTAAGCCGGTAAGAAAATACATTAAATAAGCGATAAATACAAATTTTTCCGGGCTAATTTTAATCTCTAAAATTATGATAATTATAATCTAGTGATAACATAAATTTTTAGTAATTTATTTTGATTTTTTTCAAATTTTTATGAATTGAAACGAATTTATTGAATTTTGGGCTAAAACTTGCAATTTTTGAGTTGTAGGGGGCCTTTTTGCATAAAATTTCTTTTGTAACACCCCTCTATCTTTTACCTCAGCCCAAGAACAGCCCAAACCTTGGCCAAGACCAGAAATTTCTGGCCTCTCTCTTCTTGGGTTCTTTCTTGAGTTAAATTGTTGGTTTATGGATTAATTTAAATATATTGGATAAAAGTATGATATATTGACTTTGGAACTTGACCCTTGACCTTCCCACTCACCCCACACCCTCCCCCATACCTCATTCTGGCCGAAATTCCTGCACACCCTCTTCTTCCTCTCTTTTCTTTTCATTTTTCTTCAATTTCTTCAAGAAATACATCAAAATCCATGATTTAATTCAAAAATCCAAACAAAAATCCTTATGCTATCATTATCCTTAGCCATTCTTGCTTGAATCTTGGAGCTAGGAAGCCATTCTTTTGAGCAAACTTCTTGCTTGATCCATAGATCAAGAGGTATAATTCCATCAAAGTTACTTTCTTTTGTTGCTAATTCCTTTAATTGTATGGTTAGTGTTAAAAGTTAGCTTATTTCTAATCTAGTTTGAAATGAGTAGTTTGTTTAAACTAGGGTTTTGAACCATGATAATTAATTAAGTTGTTTATTAGTTAATCTAGTTGTTAGTGAATTAATCTATATGGTTACCTTGTTATGTAGTCTTTAATTATGCTAATTTAGGTAATTTTAGAAGTTGATTTTAGTTGTAAATTGTTGTTTTAAGGTTTTTCAAGAGAGGGTTATGTATGGAAAATGATATTTGAAGCTTGATTAGTGAGTGGATTAAGTTTTAGAAAGCATTATTTAAGTGATTAAACCTAATTTGCTATCTAGTGTTTTGCTAACCTTAATCTAAGTGGTTAATTTGCTTATTAGGCTAAAATATAGTGTTAAATTAAGGTTTTTCATATATAGTTTGGTTTATGTTTGCTATTTACAAAAATCAAGAGAAGGTTTTGTTATGTAAATTAGGGTTTTAAGCTTAGTTAATGGTTTAGAATTTGTGTATTGGCTAGCTATTTGGTTAGTTTGGATGTTAGTGTTGGGTGGTGTTGACTTTGTCGCTAAATTGTCGATGTTTACATCAAATTGCAATTTCTGCTCACTAGATTTTTATAAAAGCTATGTGATGAATTAATTGTGGCATCTTGATGATTGTGATGGCTTGTCCTACGACTTTTAGGATGCGTGAGTGCGGTTCTTTGGGTAGTCGGGTTTTAGTTTTGCCGGGCGACCCAAATCGGCGTTTTTCGGCAGTTTTTGCGATTTTCGCGTGTGTCCGCGCACTTTGTGCACGTTGTACCTAGCTAGCGAACCTTAGTAGTTTCGTTGGGGTTTTGCGTCGTTCTTGATATGTAACCTTATATTTGGTATTGATGTAAATTCCAGGTTCGATCGCGGAAACGTCAGACGCGGCGCGAAAGGGAAAGGCGGTGATTGGACACAGCTAGCCAGGGATTCCGGTGAGTAGATTTAACATCTACGGGGGACGATCGTTTGGATGGCGCAAGTCGCCCGATAGATTTAGTAAACTGGAAAATAGTAAATTAGATAATCACTTGTGATATTAGAATAATAATACCGGCATGATAATTGCTGCAATTAGATCAATAGGTTATACCCATATACGCAAACTCAATTGTAGGACACATGCACCATTACCAGATCTTTATATGCAGCACGAGCACTATTCATGTTTACACACACATCCTGGTAATTGCCATGCCACCACACTAGATAACTTTTAAATTGAAACCTTTTACTAATTGATGCTTAAACTGGTACTATTGCCTTTAATTCCTTAAAAATGAAACCGTAGTATTGCTATTCATGTGCATGTACTTCATCATATTAATTGTTCATGCTTAATACATTAATCACACATCGCAACTTGTTTATTGATATCATACGCATTCATTATCATTGATATATGCACTTATGAGGATTTCTTGAGATTTTATGATATTGCTGGATTTCGGGGGAAAACCGCAAAATTTCTAAACTTATTATATTTTAAAATATGTAAAAATTGCGGTTTTCTAGTGATGTAAGTGTCGTCCACCATGAGTTTTCTGTGGATTTGGAAATCCGTGTCGAGGAGTGGAGGAACCGGCACGGGTACATGGTGGGCCCGGTAAGGTACCCCGGGGCAAGAGGAATGTGGTGATGACGTTGAGCCTGGCAGGGGACGGATTACCTACCGGTGACTGTTTGGGACGGCGGATATCCAGAGGATACCGGCCGTGGCCGCTAGATGATGAGATATTGATATTTGAGATGGGTCAGCCGGACGGCTGAGGCCAGAGATACATTTATGAGATTTGAGACAGCTTTTTGGGTGTCGTTGCTGGACACCGATTTTCGTCGATTCATTGACATTATGCTAGCATTCTAAAAGAATTTCAAAAACAAAAGAGAATAAATATTTCTTATATATACATATTGAGACCTCAGATATTCATGTTGCATACATATTAGTACACTGATGTTATATACACACCTGCTAGTGCATCCAGTCTTACCTGTATTATAGATGCTAGGATGCTTGTGTGCATGCATACGATAGCCTTTGTAGATGTTATTTATTACTCACGAGTTGGCAACTCACCCCCGTTGTGCCACAGTCTTTTGCAGGTCCGCTCCGTCAGTTCCGTAGCGGCGGGCGCACTTGTCTTTTGTCTCTTTTGCCTGAGCTCGAGATTTGCTCATAGGTGGGTTATGTTATTTTTTGTACCACCTTGTATATTCTTGTATATTCTTGTATCTAGTGTACTCCATCTACTGTTCTACCAGATTATTGTATATTGACCTAGAGATGAGACTGTGAGGTTTGTGGATTTTATACTGTATTTGGGGTCGAGCTCACTTGAGCCGACATGCTACTTTTTCATGCTTCCTTATGCTTTATTATGCTTGTTGTCATTTACATTGCGTGGGATTTGTGACCGCCGTATGGCGAAGAGCTAGCTCCCGCTTGGGGATGCCCTATTTTGTGGATTCATGTATATATTTTGTTGTACCCATTTTTGGGGTCAGTATTTACAAAGGAGACTCTGCCGAAATTTTCGGGAAAAGTTGGTATTGTTTTTAAAAAGTGTTTCACATGACTTATTTGATAAACTTGCTTTCGAATGTTGGGTTTTCTTCACTCTTTTGCTTAATTGGTTTTGTTTTCTGGGCTTTGGCTTACTTATTTTACGGACGCCTTTAGACGTTTCGTAAACTTAAGTGCCAGTCACGTTCCGTACCCTGCGGGTCGTGACAAAGTTGGTATCAGAGCGATAGGTTTTACCTTTGTGAGTGTAGGATGACCCTTGGTAGATGGAGTAAGTGACTTAAGCAGGGTAACGTAGCGTGCGTATGTCCGCGGCATACTTACGATACGGTACTCCGCCTAAGTGACTTTAGGATATACTTGCTTGAAAAATTCCTTCTTCAATTCCGTGTATCCTATGATCCTATTGCACTGTTCTTATTATCCGTTTTCCTGTAACAGCCACTATGCCGCCGAAGGCTACGAGGGCACAGAGGGCTGCCGCCAGAGACGAGATTCGAGCTGGCTCGTCCGAGACTAGGACTGAGCAGGGTGGTATGCCTACGCCGCAGGGACAGACCGATCCACCTTCCCCAGGCCGTATGGATAGGCTCGAGACCGGTATGGAGGAGTTGCGACAGATGATGGGAGGCATGCAGGAGCTGCGTCAGATGGTAGGATCCCTAGTTGCAGCCAGTCGTACACCGAGGCCGGATGACGTACCTACTACATCACAGACGACCATGATACCTGCTCCTACTACCACCACCGTGGTCATTCCGGTTTCACTACAGGATTTCATGAGACTGAGACCTCCAGTATTCACCGGCACCGAGGCAGCGGAGGACCCACAGACGTTCCTTGACAGTTTAGCCAGGATCTGCCGTTCGCTGAGATGTTCGGATGATCGATGGGTAGAGCTTGCGAGTTTCCGACTAGAGGGTCTCGCGCAGACATGGTGGGAGTCAGTCTTGAGAGGTCGAGCTGCAGATCTACCGCCTATGACTTGGGCTGAGTTTACAGCGGTCTTTCTAGCCCGTTTCCTTCCAGAGAGCGTTCGTGACGCCAGAGCTCGCAGCTTCGAGGCCTTAGTCAAGACACCTGGGATGACGGTGTCTGAGTATGACATCCAGTTTACACAGTTATCCCGATATGCTCAGTATTTGGTGGATACCGAGGAGAAGATGGTGAAGAGATTCGTACAGGGACTTGATGCCCAGCTATATCTTGCCATTGGCGCCCAGCACTATGACACTTATTCAGCTGCTAGGGATACGGCATTGCGGATGGAGGCACGCATATCACAGACTTCGGCCGTTTTTGGGCCGAAGAGGATTCGCACCGATGTACCGTCTCAGAGGCAGCGCGTCAGATTCTTTCCGAGAGATAGGCCTGGCAGAGGATTTGGACGGGGACAGTTATATGGTTCTTATCCCCAGGGGCAGCAGCCGTCGCCAGGATGTTTTGGGTGCGGGAGTTTGCACCATCTTGTCAGAGACTGCCCGGTGAGACGACAGGGAGCAGCGACAGTTCCGCACGTGACCCTACCACCATCACCACCCCCTCCTCAGAGAGCCCTACTTCCTACCCCAGGCGATGCTCCACGCCAGTTAGGTGCACCGAGAGGCCGTGGACGTGGCGGTCCTGTTCAGAGAGGACGAGGAGGCAGAGGCCGAGGTCGAGGTCAGCCCGCTATCGGTGGAGGACAGGCCCGAGTTTTTGCTTTGACACCGCAGGATGCGCAGGCATCCAATGCCGTTGTGACAGGTACTTTGCCAGTTTGTTCTTTCGACGCACGGGTATTATTCGACCCAGGTTCCACACATTCGTACGTCTCTACACACTTTGCACCGATGTTGGGCCGTGAGTCGTCGTCGTTAGATCAGCCGCTTGTTGTTGTTACTCCGGTAGGCGAGTCGTTTGTCGCTCGGTTTGTATTTCGTTTGTGTTCCGTTCGTATCGGGGAGAGGGATTCATCAGTTGATTTGATACTCCTCGATATGTTGGACTTTGATGTGCTTCTGGGCATGGATTGGCTAGCCACTTGTTATGCTTCGGTGGACTGCCGTGAGAAGGCAGTCAGATTTAGCTTTCCGGGAGAGCCAGTCCTTGTTATTCGGGGAGACCGCAGTGTCACCCTTCCCAGCTTAATTTCTTCTCTTCGCGCTGGTCAGCTCTTGCGGAAGGGATGTCAGGGATTCTTAGCGTTTGTTTGTGATACTCGAGCTGCAGAGGGTCCTTTGGACCGGGTCCCGGTAGTTTGTGAGTTCCCTGATGTTTTCCCTGATGAGCTACCTGGGCTACCGCCTGAGCGCGATATTGAGTTCTGCATTGATTTGATTCCCGGTTCGGGGCCTATTTCTATACCGCCTTATCGGATGGCCCCGGCAGAGCTTCGAGAGCTGAAGGATCAGTTGCAGGATTTGTTGGAGAAGGGGCTTATTCGACCGAGTGTTTCTCCGTGGGGTGCTCCGGTCCTGTTTGTCAAGAAGAAGGATGGAAGTTTGCGCTTATGTATCGACTACCGCCAGCTGAACAAAGTTACCGTTCGGAACAGATATCCGTTGCCGCGCATTGATGATTTGTTCGACCAGCTTCAGGGTGCGGGGTATTTTTCGAGGATCGACTTGCGATCAGGATACCATCAGCTGCGAGTTCGACAAGAGGATATACCGAGGACAGCTTTCCGTACACGCTATGGCCACTACGAGTTTTTGGTGATGTCGTTCGGACTCACCAACGCCCCAGCAGCATTTATGGATTTGATGAACCGTACATTCAGGCCGTATCTTGACTTGTTCATCATCGTGTTTATCGACGATATCTTGGTGTACTCCCGGAGCAGAGAGGAGCATGAGCAGCACTTGCGGATTACGTTACAGACTCTGAGGGAGCATCAGCTGTTCGCGAAGTTCTCCAAGTGTGCTTTCTGGCTGGACAGCGTCGGATTCTTGGGTCACGTGGTTATGAGAGACGGCATTTGTGTGGACCCGAAGAAGATTGAGGCTGTTCAGCAGTGGCCCCGACCTATATCGGTTACAGAGATCCGTAGTTTTCTAGGCCTGGCGGGCTACTACAGGCGTTTTGTTCAGGACTTCTCCCGTATAGCTGCACCGTTGACCAGTTTGACCCGGAAGGGAGTTCCTTTCGTTTGGACAGAGGAGTGCGAGCGCAGTTTTCAGCAGCTGCGGACATGTTTGACTACGGCGCCGGTATTATCTTTACCTTCGGGATCAGGCGGATTTGTTGTCTACTGTGATGCTTCGCGAGTGGGATTAGGATGCGTTTTGATGCAGCATGGCCGGGTGATCGCTTATGTTTCTCGGCAGTTGAAGAAGCATGAACAGAACTACCCCACTCATGATTTGGAGATGGCTGCAGTGGTCTTTGCACTGAAGATTTGGCGACATTACCTTTACGGCGAGTCGTGTCAGATATTCACCGATCACAAGAGCTTAAAGTACATATTTCAGCAGCGAGACCTGAACCTCAGACAGCGTCGTTGGATGGAGTTGGTGAAAGACTACGACTGCGAGATCTTATATCACCCCGGCAAGGCGAATGTGGTGGCAGATGCGTTGAGTAGGAGGCCCGGGGGTAGTCTATCCTTTTTGCGCGCAGTGCAGAGGCAGTCGTCAGCAGATTGGCAGATGTTATGCGACAGCCGAGTTGAGTTCGAGTTCACTCAGACAGGGGGACAGCTCGCGCATGTTCGTGCACGCCCACAGTTGCTTGACTGTATATATGAGGCACAGCGCAGTGACGACCGTTGCTCAGAGATCATGGCACAGATGGGACAGGGCAGATTTTCCGAGTTCATGGTTGACGATCAGGGGATTTTACGATATGGATCTAGACTGTGCGTACCAGATGCTGATGGATTGCGACGCGACATTCTTGAGGAGGCACACCGATTAGTGTATAGTGTCCACCCCGGTTCCACCAAGATGTACCATGATATGAGAGAGACCTACTGGTGGGACGGGATGAAGAGGGACATTGCGGAGTTCGTTTCAAGATGCCTGACTTGTCAGCAAGTCAAGGCCGAGCACCAGAGGCCCACAGGAGAGCTACAGCCGTTACCCATTCCAGAGTGGAAATGTGAGCAGATTTCGATGGATTTCGTTGTAGGTCTACCCAGGACCAGTCGAGGGTACGACTCCATCTGGGTGATCGTGGATAGATTGACGAAAGCGGCTCACTTCCTTCCAGTGAAGACGACTTTCAGCTTCGCTCAGTATGCTCAGCTCTATATTGACGAGATCGTGCGACTACATGGCGTACCGACTTGTATCGTGTCAGATCGAGGCACTCAGTTCACCAGCCGACTTTGGCAGAGACTTCAGGAGGCTTTGGGCACTCGTTTGAGCTTCAGCACAGCGTTTCATCCGCAGACAGATGGACAGTCAGAGCGGACCATTCAGACTCTCGAGGACATGCTCAGAGCGTGCGTTTTAGACTTTGGTGGTAGCTGGGATCGTCATTTACCTCTAGTGGAGTTCTCCTACAACAACAGCTTCCAGGATACTATTCAGATGGCACCTTTCGAGGCATTGTATGGGAGGAGATGCAGATCGCCCGTTTGTTGGACATAGCTCAGCGAGAGCAGCATTTTGGGGCCGCAGCTTGTTGAGGAGACGACATCGAAGGTCCAGTTGATCCAAGACCGGATGAGAGCGGCTCAGGGCAGGCAGAAATCCTATGCAGACAGACGCCGTCGCAGATTAGAGTTCGCAGTTGGCGACCATGTTTTTCTGAAAGTCTCTCCGATGAAGGGCGTGATGCGTTTTGGGCGAAAGGGGAAGCTTAGACCTAGATTCGTGGGTCCCTTCGAGATCCTCGAGCGTGTTGGCGCTGTTGCTTATCGTTTGGCTCTTCCACCCAGCTTTCCCGATGTTCACCCCGTCTTCCATGTTTCGATGCTCCGCAAGTACCTTCACGACCCTTCGCATGCGATTCAGCACCCGATAGTCCAGCTAGAGCGCGACCTTTCTTTTGCAGAGCAGCCGGTGGCCATCTTGGATCGGCAGGTGAAGAAGTTGAGGTCGAAGATTATACCAACCGTCAAGGTCCTTTGGCGTAGCCCGAGTAGCGAGGAGGTTACCTGGGAGACCGAGGGCGAGATGAGGAAGAAATATCCCCATCTCTTCGAAGGTACGCGTAGCTATATTTTTAAATTCGGGGACCGAATTTCTTTAAGGGGGGAAGATTGTAGCGTCTTGAAAAGTCGTTTTGGTGTTTTCCTGAAATTCGGTGAAAATTCGGTATTTTTCCGAAAACCGTCTTTCTCGATATTTTGCAGTTTAGGGCTAATTATACCTTAAATGGATAGGTAATGACTTGTTTTTAGTAGCTAATGAGTTAATTATGAAATTTTGGTCATTTAAAATTTTTTCCCTATTTTTCATTTTTTTAATATTATTTTAAGCCGGTAAGAAAATACATTAAATAAGCGATAAATACAAATTTTTCCGGGCTAATTTTAATCTCTAAAATTATGATAATTATAATCTAGTGATAACATAAATTTTTAGTAATTTATTTTGATTTTTTTCAAATTTTTATGAATTGAAACGAATTTATTGAATTTTGGGCTAAAACTTGCAATTTTTGAGTTGTAGGGGGCCTTTTTGCATAAAATTTCTTTTGTAACACCCCTCTATCTTTTCCCTCAGCCCAAGAACAGCCCAAACCTTGGCCAAGACCAGAAATTTCTGGCCTCTCTCTTCTTGGGTTCTTTCTTGAGTTAAATTGTTGGTTTATGGATTAATTTAAATATATTGGATAAAAGTATGATATATTGACTTTGGAACTTGACCCTTGACCTTCCCACTCACCCCACACCCTCCCCCATACCTCATTCTGGCCGAAATTCCTGCACACCCTCTTCTTCCTCTCTTTTCTTTTCATTTTTCTTCAATTTCTTCAAGAAATACATCAAAATCCATGATTTAATTCAAAAATCCAAACAAAAATCCTTATGCTATCATTATCCTTAGCCATTCTTGCTTGAATCTTGGAGCTAGGAAGCCATTCTTTTGAGCAAACTTCTTGCTTGATCCATAGATCAAGAGGTATAATTCCATCAAAGTTACTTTCTTTTGTTGCTAATTCCTTTAATTGTATGGTTAGTGTTAAAAGTTAGCTTATTTCTAATCTAGTTTGAAATGAGTAGTTTGTTTAAACTAGGGTTTTGAACCATGATAATTAATTAAGTTGTTTATTAGTTAATCTAGTTGTTAGTGAATTAATCTATATGGTTACCTTGTTATGTAGTCTTTAATTATGCTAATTTAGGTAATTTTAGAAGTTGATTTTAGTTGTAAATTGTTGTTTTAAGGTTTTTCAAGAGAGGGTTATGTATGGAAAATGATATTTGAAGCTTGATTAGTGAGTGGATTAAGTTTTAGAAAGCATTATTTAAGTGATTAAACCTAATTTGCTATCTAGTGTTTTGCTAACCTTAATCTAAGTGGTTAATTTGCTTATTAGGCTAAAATATAGTGTTAAATTAAGGTTTTTCATATATAGTTTGGTTTATGTTTGCTATTTACAAAAATCAAGAGAAGGTTTTGTTATGTAAATTAGGTTTTTAAGCTTAGTTAATGGTTTAGAATTTGTGTATTGGCTAGCTATTTGGTTAGTTTGGATGTTGGTGTTGGGTGGTGTTGACTTTGTCGCTAAATTGTCGATGTTTACATCAAATTGCAATTTCTGCTTACTAGATTTTTATAAAAGCTATGTGATGAATTAATTGTGGCATCTTGATGATTGTGATGGCTTGTCCTACGACTTTTAGGATGCGTGAGTGCGGTTCTTTGGGTAGTCGGGTTTTAGTTTTGCCGGGCGACCCAAATCGGCGTTTTTCGGCAGTTTTTGCGATTTTCGCGTGTGTCCGCGCACTTTGTGCACGTTGTACCTAGCTAGCGAACCTTAGTAGTTTCGTTGGGGTTTTGCGTCGTTCTTGATATGTAACCTTATATTTGGTATTGATGTAAATTCCAGGTTCGGTCGCGGAAACGTCAGACGCGGCGCGAAAGGGAAAGGCGGTGATTGGACACAGCTAGCCAGGGATTCCGGTGAGTAGATTTAACATCTACGGGGGACGATCGTTTGGATGGCGCAAGTCGCCCGATAGATTTAGTAAACTGGAAAATAGTAAATTGGATAATCACTTGTGACATTAGAATAATAATACCGGCATGATAATTGCTGCAATTAGATCAATAGGTTATACCCATATACGCAAACTCAATTGTAGGACACATGCACCATTACCAGATCTTTATATGCAGCACGAGCACTATTCATGTTTACACACACATCCTGGTAATTGCCATGCCACCACACTAGATAACTTTTAAATTGAAACCTTTTACTAATTGATGCTTAAACTGGTACTATTGCCTTTAATTCCTTAAAAATGAAACCGTAGTATTGCTATTCATGTGCATGTACTTCATCATATTAATTGTTCATGCTTAATACATTAATCACACATCGCAACTTGTTTATTGATATCATACGCATTCATTATCATTGATATATGCACTTATGAGGATTTCTTGAGATTTTATGATATTGCTGGATTTCGGGAGAAAACCGCAAAATTTCTAAACTTATTATATTTTAAAATATGTAAAAATTGCGGTTTTCTAGTGATGTAAGTGTCGTCCACCATGAGTTTTCTGTGGATTTGGAAATCCGTGTCGAGGAGTGGAGGAACCGGCACGGGTACATGGTGGGCCCGGTAAGGTACCCCGGGGCAAGAGGAATGTGGTGATGACGTTGAGCCTGGCAGGGGACGGATTACCTACCGGTGACTGTTTGGGACGGCGGATATCCAGAGGATACCGGCCATGGCCGCTAGATGATGAGATATTGATATTTGAGATGGGTCAGCCGGACGGCTGAGGCCAGAGATACATTTATGAGATTTGAGACAGCTTTTTGGGTGTCGTTGCTGGACACCGATTTTCGTCGATTCATTGACATTATGCTAGCATTCTAAAAGAATTTCAAAAACAAAAGAGAATAAATATTTCTTATATATACATATTGAGACCTCAGATATTCATGTTGCATACATATTAGTACACTGATGTTATATACACACCTGCTAGTGCATCCAGTCTTACCTGTATTATAGATGCTAGGATGCTTGTGTGCATGCATACGATAGCCTTTGTAGATGTTATTTATTACTCACGAGTTGGCAACTCACCCCCGTTGTGCCACAGTCTTTTGCAGGTCCGCTCCGTCAGTTCCGTAGCGGCGGGCGCACTTGTCTTTTGCCTCTTTTGCCTGAGCTCGAGATTTGCTCATAGGTGGGTTATGTTATTTTTTGTACCACCTTGTATATTCTTGTATATTCTTGTATCTAGTGTACTCCATCTACTGTTCTACCAGATTATTGTATATTGACCTAGAGATGAGACTGTGAGGTTTATGGATTTTATATTGTATTTGGGGTCGAGCTCACTTGAGCCGACATGCTACTTTTTCATGCTTCCTTATGCTTTATTATGCTTGTTGTCATTTACATTGCGTGGGATTTGTGACCGCCGTATGGCGAAGAGCTAGCTCCCGCTTGGGGATGCCCTATTTTGTGGATTCATGTATATATTTTGTTGTACCCATTTTTGGGGTCAGTATTTACAAAGGAGACTCTGCCGAAATTTTCGGGAAAAGTTGGTATTGTTTTTAAAAAGTGTTTCACATGACTTATTTGATAAACTTGCTTTCGAATGTTGGGTTTTCTTCACTCTTTTGCTTAATTGGTTTTGTTTTCTGGGCTTTGGCTTACTTATTTTACGGACGCCTTTAGACGTTTCGTAAACTTAAGTGCCAGTCACGTTCCGTACCCTGCGGGTCGTGACAGCTAGAAACAACAGTGTTAACACAACATTACAATAATAGTATACAACTTTAAAAGATATCTTTTTATTCTGTCTTTTCTACTTTCCTCTTACCTTTGGGACTTACCGAGCGACCTGTTCGCTGACGATATTCTATTTCTTTCTTCTTTGAATGTCGTTAGGTGATTTGGACCCGGCAGAGACCGAGCCATCTGCAGAAGATTTGGAGCAGTTTTCTGAAGATCCAGCACTTTAGTTCATTGTACACTTTTCCATTCAGTATTTTACATTTCCTGTTATGCCACCGTTTAGGCATCTTTTTATTTCAGTTGTATTTCCTTCATGTATTGTATAAAGAATGTTAATAAATAAAAGTTGCTGTTCTTTTTATTTCTTGTCTCTTGTGTACTTATTTTATATTGCTTAGATACGCTTAGCGTATGTACTTCTGAGTATATACGTAGCGGACCTCGTCGCGTCTTCTTCGCCGTACACTGGGAAGTGGGGCGTGACAATAGTTCCACACAGAAGTTCCCTGTTCAAGCGAAACGAAGTAGGACACATATGTGATATGCGTGCGGGCCTGATTAAATACGAGTATGTGATACCGTATTGTAATCTGGAAGTCATCTGTCATCGGTGCCATTATATGTGATATAACCAGATTGTCGAATCAAATGTTGATTCGATAATGTGATATACAGATAAATGATATTAGTCGGTCATATGTTATATAACCAGATTGTTAAATAAAGTGTTGATTTTATAATGTGATATATATTATATGTAATATAATTATATCTTAACTAATATCTAGCTCACTAATTCAAAGTCTCAAGATAAGCCTAGTGGAGTCGCAGGACTACTACACAGAGCAAGTGAAGAGAAGGACCGTCTACAAAGGTTGTATTCTTATTCTCTTTAGATGTAAAGTAGTTTACATTAGCTATTGTCTAAATCTCTAGTTAAAGGTCCTTAGTTTAGTGTTGCTTAGCATGAGAAAAATTTTAAAATGGCATGGACGATGCCTCCCGAAACCTTGCTGTCGTGCTAGGGAACCCAACATTAACAAGATTGGAAAATATTTTCCCATACAGAATTTATTCTGTATCTTGGTAATTTTTAATCACCATTAGATTTTTGATCCAACGGTGCTCTGATTTACAGAGCACAATCTTTCCTGTTTGGAAAGATTTGAAGAGTATTCTCTCAAGAGAATTTTATTATGATAATTTGATAATTTATCATCTTCGTTGGATTTTTGATCCAACGGTGGAGAACATTTAGTTCTAGCACTTGGCGCTCTCGTGCCTTGCACGTGAGCGCTGCTTCAGAGTCTTTGACTCTTAGCGCTGGCGCACTTGGCGCGAGCGCTCTCGTACTTTGCACGTGAGCACCGCCTCAGACTTTTTGACTCTTAGCGCTGGCGCTCTTGGCGCCAGCGCTCTCGTGCTTTGCACGCGAGCGCTGCCCCAGAGTCTTTGACTTTTAGCGCTGGCACACTTGGCGCGAGCGCTCTCGTGCTTTGCACGTGAGCGCTGCCTCAGAGTCTTTGACTCTTAGCGCTGGTGCTCTTGGCGCCAGCACTTTTGGCGCCAGCGCTTTTATGAAGCGCTTTTATGAAGCGCTTTTCTTTTTCTTTTTATTTATTATTTTTTTCGCCGCGTCAGCCTAAGGATGCTGTGGTTCGTAGTAGTTTAAGGACGTTACAGTCCGTAGTTCTCCATGTTTGGGACGGGGTATCGTTGGATACTATTTTTAGAGTCTGGACTCAAGAAGATAGCGAGCGGACATAGGCGTCGTCATCTATCATTAACCTAGTTCGTGACTCGTCAAGCGTAGTACTTCCTAAGGAATCGGCCATTTATTGGATGGAAGGGTCTTTCGCCATGCATATCCATGAGCAAGTAAGCCCCACCTTGATAGACTTTGTCTATGATGTACGAGCCTTCATAGTTCGGCTCGAATTTTCCCCGTTTGGCACGATTGGGGATCATAGGTCTCTTGACCACTAGCACGAGTTCGCCTTGGCGGAATGTTCTCGGCCTAGTCAATCTCTCGTATGAGCGCGTCATTTTTGCTTTGTAAGTCTCCAAGTTGATTCTTGCTCCTTCTTTCTTCCCTTATGCCGATGCCGACTCTTATCGCCTTGAAAACTCTCTTTTTTTTAGGAATAGATCTATGAATACTATGGGTTAGGAGATTGAGACCCTGACCCGGTCTTTTACCTGAGAATCTCAGATGTGAAAAAATCCTCCCTTGCTTTTTGCTGCGCCATGAGCCGGGTTTCGTCAAGGGCATCGAGTTCCTCAAGCCGAAGATGAGCATTCTCTTCGTCTGTTAGCTCGTAATGAACCGCCACATGTAAGGAGGGTAGCTCTATCTCCAAGGGGAGTACTGCTTCTATGCCGAACACCAATGCATATGGCGTTGTGTTGGTGGCTGTTTTAAACGTGGTCCAATACGTCCAGAGAGCTTCATGCAGTCTCTCGTGCCAGTCCTTCTTATTTTTGGTCATTTTCTTCTTCATGATCTTCGTCAAGGTCTTATTGAAAGCCTCAGCTAGACCATTAGCTCGTGGATTATAGACCGAAGAGTATCTTCAGTCTATGCTATGCTGCTGTGCGAAACGACTGATTTTGTGACTTCTGTAGGCCGACCCGTTATCAAAGATAATCCGTCGCGGACTGCCGAACCGATAGATGACGTGTGTCTTGAAGAAATGGAGGATATTATCCGTCTTCACTTCTCTTAGCGGTACTGCTTCTGCCCATTTTGAGAAGTAATCAGTTGTCGCCAATATGAACCGATGTCCTTTGGACGATGCTGGTTCTATGGGCCCAATTATGTCGGTTCCCCACATTTCGAACGGCCAACTAGCCACTGTTGGGTGTAGCGGGTTTGGATGCTGGTGGATGAAGTCCCCGTGAATTTGGCACGAGTGGCATTGTTTCACGTATTCAAGATAGTCTTGAATCATCGTAAACAAGTGCTTTGCACGCGAGCGCTGCCCCAGAGTCTTTGACTCTTAGCGCTGGCGCACTTGGCGTGAGCGCTCTCGTGCTTTGCACGTGAGCGCTGCCTCAGAGTCTTTGACTCTTAGCGTTGGCGCTCTTGGCGCCAGCACTTTTGGCGCCAGCGCTTTTATGAAGCGCTTGTTTCCCTAAGAGCGCCAGCGCTCTCGTGCTTTGCACGCGAGCGCTGCCCCGGAGTCTTTGACTCTTAGCACTGGCGCACTTGGCGCGAGCGCTCTCGTGATTTGCACGTGAGCGCTGCCTCAGAGTCTTTGACTCTTAGCGCTGGCGCTCTTGGCACGCTTTTATGAAGCGCTTGTTTCCCCAATCAGAGCAAAGCTCTGTTCAAAATTTTGAAATTTGAAATGAAACAGTGCTTCATAATAGCGCCAGCGCTAAGAGTTAAAGATTCTGCTGCAGCGCTCATTTGCAAAGCACGAGAGCGCCAGCGCTAGTGGCGCCAGCGCTAAGAGTCAAAGACTCTGATGCATCACTCATGCAGCGCTCACGTGCAAAGCACGAGAGCGCTAGCGCTAGCAGCGCCAGCACTAAGAGTCAAAGACTCTGTTGCAGCGCTCACGTGCAAAGCATGAGAGCGCTAACGCTGGAACTAAATGTTCCCTGCCGTTGGATCAAAGATCCAATGGTGATTAAAAAAAATCATCAAGATACAGAATAAGCTCTGTGTAGAAAAAGATTTTCCCAATCTTGTTTAAAATAAGAAGATTGCCTTCTGTAAAACAGAAGCCTTAGGATCAAAGATCCAACAGTAGGGAAATCCCCAAATCAATTAGAGAAAAGATCTCTTCAACTGATTCAACAAATCGGCCTACCCTATATAAAGGACCCAAGACTTCAAGTCTCGCACAGAGGAAACCCCCCCCACAAGGTTTGAGAAATTTCAAAGAAAAGAGCAAGTTCTGAGAAGAAAAACTTTTCTTCAAAGTAAAAACAGAGAGATAAAAAATATCTCATCAAGGAAGAAGAACATAGTTCTTTTTCAGATCATAGATCTATAAGACAGAGGTCTTTCACAAAAAGAGATCATAGCATCTCATCATAAAAAGGGGGGAGAAGAATTTCATTCTCTTCAGATCATAGATCTACAAAAACAAAGTCTTTCACAAAAGAAAATAGAAGAGATTGTAGCATCTCCTATGAAAAATAAGAAATTTGTTCTTAGAGCCATGAGACAAAGTCTCTTTTAAGGGAGAACTTATTTCTCAGATCACAAAATTGATCAGAAGCGCTCTGCGCTCATTTTCTGGCGCTCAGCGCCAAGCGCGCCATGTGCTCCTCACGTGTGCGCTACTTCATAAGAAGCGCCTTAGCGCTCTAAATCCGGTGACCAGCGCCAAGCGCGCCACGTGCTCCTTACGTGTGCACTACATAACAGAAGCGCTTCGCGCTCATTGACTGGCGCTCAGCACCAAGCGTGCCACGCGCTTTTCACGTGTGCGCTACTTAACAGAAGCACTCTGCGCTTTTTGACTGGCGCTCAGCGCCAAGTGCGCCACGTGCTCCTCACGTGTGCGCTACTTAATAGAAGCGCTCTGCGCTCATTGACTGGCGCTCAGCGCCAAGCACACTACGTGCTCCTTACGTGTGCGCTGAGGGAGCATAAACTGTTCTTTAAATAAAGCCCCAGAGCTATAATGAGCGCTCGACACTCAATAAAAGACAAAATATTGTCAGAATCCAAATCAATACTCAGCATTGTTAAATGTCCAACATTTTTATTGAGTGGGCCGAGCCCAAGTTGGCCACAGACCCCCTCATTTAGATTAATTGAGCCCACATGCTCATAAATCTTTTTAAATGATCTTAGTCCCAAACATGGACTACAGATCTCTCAACCAATATTGGTTCAAGGGTACATCTCTTCACTCTTCTGATATGTGTCGTTGTAATCCTTCAACGTCTTCAGAGAGGTGACGGGTCCCGACAACCAGGCATTCCACGGACTATGGGGTCTTTAAACTCATGGACTATGATGTCCTTAAACTTTGTAGACTATGATATCTTTAAACTACCATGGACTGTGAGGTCCTTAAACTCATAGACTATGATATCTTTAAACTTTACAGACTATGGCATCTTTAAACTGGACCGCAATGTCTCTAAACTAAAACAATAGAGTCCAAATGCTCTTTTGTTGGATCTGAATAATCCTGTTAAGTAGATTTTAGTCTAAAATTAGACTAACGTATCCTTAGCAAACGTTTAAGTCGATCTTAGTCTCAAATGAGATCAACGATCCTTAAACCCAACCCAAATCTAAATCTAAGAAAATACGGATTTGGACTAATCCATGCCCTACGGGAAACAACACAAATTATTCTCCGTATACAATCTACGGGCAACCAAAAACAAAACAAATACACACGACACGAAATGACTATCCGGAGAAGGAGAAAATAGTTACTGCGATGCGGTAGTGTAATTAACTGCAAGGGCTTGCTCCTGCAGGGAAGAGCGTCCCCACAATCAAAAAACCCCTCACAATAAGGGGGAATCTGACGAAGTCTGCTACATCGGCCGCATCCGTCTAAACCTTCGATACATGGTGCCATAAATCAACTTGGTATCTTCGAAGAGGTGGACGGATAAAACCAAATAGCATCTGCCCCCAAAATTCAGGCCTGACGTCCCAACGTTCCGGTCGCGTCTTTCGGTGGAGAACAACACTGCTTCATTTCAAAATTTAAAATTTGAACAGAGCTTTGCTCTGATTGGGGGAAACAAATGCCCCTCCACCGTTGCGCTCACGTGGCCTACACGTGAGTGCAGCGGTGGCAGCCTCTCTACCGTTAGATTGTCTTAGAAGTTGGATCGACTTCCAGCGCCTATAAATAGGGCCTTTGGCTCTTGAGATGACTGCTTGTTCATTTTCTTATTTTCTTGTTCTTGAGAATTTAATTCTCTTTCAGAGCCAAGCTCTCTGTCTCAGAAAACTCCTTTAGAGTTAAGACACTGTCAAATTTTTTTGGTAAGATATGAACCCATTAACAGAGCTTTACTCTATTTAGATCACAGATCTTAAAGTTTTTTAGGGTTTCTCAACCCGTTAATTAAAAACCAGAGCTTTGCTCTTTCTAGATCATGGATCAGAAAAAGAAATCCTTTTTAGGGTTCCTTTAACCCATTAACGAAGAACCCTTAGAGTTCGCTTTACAGATCTTAAAGATCCTAAGTTTTTAACTTCTGTAAAAAGCTTTGCTTTTAGGGTTTTTGATGGATTGTTCCATCTTCTTCTCAGAGTATGGTTCTTTAGGATTCTTGGGGAATTTTTATTCCCCTCATGATTAGGGTTGACAGGTGTCACTCCTGTCTGCAGAGCGTTGCTCTCAAAGGAGATTAACTCCTTGGCCCGAGGGTCCCCTCATTAAATGAGAATCCTTTTAGGATTTATCTTTTATTTGCACAAATTTGAATTCGTCGGGTGTCTTAATCAGAACTTGTTTTCTCCGTGAGAATATCAAGAGTTGCTTAAATCTCCGTGTCTGCTTCAATATGCATTTTCTTGATCAGTCTGTCCACTAACTCTCACTGATTTTCCTTTTCAGACGCTATGGCTGCTCATCTATATGATCTTAATGAAATTATTTCTTATGAAGACATTCACACACTAGGCCGCTACCAAAACCAAGAGTTTACAAACGCCCAGTGTGCTGAAATTATGGGTCGCTTTGATGAATACAATAGTCGACTGCTTCCTCGTCGTTCCGCTCTTTTGAAGCTCGTTGTGAGAGCGATTTGGGGAGCACTTCTGGGATTTTATGAAGGCATGCCGCTTAAGGCATTGGATGATACCGAAGATAAGGTGCACTCAATACATCTGATGGGCCTGATCTCGAAGAAACGGCGGGACCATCTTGTTGATATTCTGCATCAAATTTTTTAACAGACGACGATAATCGCTTCCTATCAGAGGGTGGAGGACATCAGTGAGGCCCTGATGCTTGCGATCGTGAGAGGATGCATGCGAGAATGGTCCGAGAGGCCCGAAGCATTTTAGATGGCCTTACTTTTGAATTTCTCAATCCATGTCCTGGATTTGACGTGTTGCCATTGTAAACATTTTAATGATGTTTTTGTTTACTGTTTTCATCGCTGTAAGAATTTTCTGAAGTATGAATAACAAATTTTTTGTTTCCGTGTGTTTATTTTATGCATTAAACCTTTTCGCACATACATGAATGGGTACGCTTCGAACGCTTAACTGGATGCAAATCAAATGTTCTCTTTACTGTCTTGAATAGTATATGGTTGACGTCCGTAGGTTACGCCTTTTTGTTTTGACTTGGCGCAAAGCAGTTTACGCATTCTTGAGTAGCACCTCCATTTCTCTGGTATGTAATTTTGGCAAATGTGGTCTGTAAATGGTCCATAACAGTTCGTCTTGAACTCTTTATAGGGTAGCGATGGCTTAGGAAACAGGTTCATGTCTGCTGCCTAAGACTTTTCAACTTTATGAGCCGTGATGGTCTCATAAAGTCTTTTCTCTTTACGAGTCGTGATGATCCCGTAGGTGTAATTTCTACTTAGGGGTCATGAGGATTCCTAAGTACATTTTCTTGTGAGAGTCGTAAGGATCTCACAAGAGAACTTTCTTTTTATGGGTTGATAAGTTCGTGTGTTGACTTATTTCCGAGTCGAAGTATTGCTTTACGACAGGGAGATCATGGGTTGATGTATTTCCGAGATAGAGCATTACTCCGGCGAGGGGTTAGGGGTTGACATTTTTCCGAGTCGAACCGTTGCTTGACGACAGGGAGGTCAGGGGTTGACATGTATCCAAGTCGAAGCGTTGCTTGACGACAGGAAGGTCAGGGTTTGACATGTATCCGAGTCGAAGCGTTGGTTTACGACAGGGAGGTCAGGGTTGACATGTATCCGAGTCGAAGCATTGCTTGACGACAAGGAGATCAGGGGTTGACATGTATCCGTATCGAAGCGTTGCTTGACGACAGGGAGGTCAAGGGTTGACATGTATCCGAGTCGAAGCGTTGCTTTACGACAGGGAGGTTAGGGTTTGACATGTATCCGAGTCGAAGCATTGCTTGACGACAGGGAGGTCAAGGATTGACATGTATCCGTGTCGAAGCATTGCTTGACGACAGGGAGGTCAAGGGTTGACATGTATCCGAGTCGAAGCATTGCTTTACGACAGGGAAGTCAGGGTTTGACATGTATCCGAGTCAAAGCGTTGCTTAACGACAGGGAGGTCAAAGGTTGACATGTATCCGAGTCGAAGCGTTGCTTTACGACAGGGAGGTCAGGATTTGACATGTGTCCGAGTCGAAGCGTTGCTTTACGACAGGGAGGTCAAGGGTTGACATGTATCCGTGTCGAAGCGTTGCTTGACGACAAGGAAGTCAGGGTTTGACATGTATCCGTGTCAAAGCGTTGCTTGACAACTAGGAGGTCAGGAGTTGACATGTATCCGTGTCGAAGCGTTGCTTGACGAAAAGGAGGTCAGGGTTTGACATGTATCCGTGTCGAAGCGTTGCTTGACGACAAAGAGGTCAGGAGTTGACGTGTATCCATGTCGGAGCGTTGCTTGACGATAGGGAGGTCAAGATTTGACATGGATCCGTTTTCTACGGTGTCAGGATTGACTTTCTCCGTTTTCTACGGTGTCGGGATCGACTTTAGGTTGTCTGTGAACCGCAGAGTCTTGGAACTGGGGACTTTGCCGTGGCTCCGATTGGTAGTGTTGCGTCTGTGTCCTGCAGGTATGAGGAGGAACGCCGTTGTTGGTCTCTAGGCTATAGAGGTGGCCGTCGAGATTTGGAACTAGGGGCTTTGCCATGGCTCCGCTTCGTTGCAACCTTGAGTTCAGTTGTTGACGTTGTGCCTGCATCCTGCTGGAGTTGAGAAGGAACGCCGTGTTGGTCTTCTGGTATGCAGATGTTGTCGTCGGGATCTGACCCTCCTTTTGACAAGGTCTGGTGGGGAATATGGTCCTTTTTTTTGTTTATGCCCATGGATTGTATACAGGGGTCAGTATGGACTCGTCTGTAGGGCAAAAATTTTCATTCTTTCATTTTTTTATTTCTTTCCGCGATGCTCTATCATTTCAGCTTTTATATCATGAAGTTTGCGATTGCCCAATCATTTCGGCTATTTTTCGCGGTGCCCAATCATTTCGGCTGTTTTTTTCTTTTTACTCGCTGCTTTTTATTGCGAGTTGCACAATCATTTCGGCTGTTCTTGAATACATATATTTTACTTGCTGATTTTGTTGCAAGTTGCCCTATCATTTCGGCTATTTCATATGCATTTTTGGCTTGCTGATTTTTATCGCGATTTTAGACTTGGAATTTGATACCGATTTAGGCATCAGCATCGCTACAACTGGGATATGGCCAGGAGCGAATCATCATTTGCCTTTGTTGGTTCGAACAAAGGTGGCTTAGCAAATGGGTTTAAGATCCTGTCGACTAAGACTTTTGACTTTATGAGCCGTAAGGGTCTCATAGAGATGTTTCTCCTTACGAGTTGTGAGGATCACGTAAGTGTGTTTTCTTCTTAAGAATCGTGAGGGTTCTTAAGTGTATGTTCTCTTATAAGTCGTAAGGATCTTACAAGAGCGTTTTCTCCTTATAAGTCGAGAGGACTTACAAGGGTCGTTCACCATGTGAGGATATCCCTCGTCTCTGGTGGGACTCTGTTGGGGAAATGTTTATTCGTGCCCGTGGATTATATACAAGGGTCAATATTGAAATGCTTGTAGGGCAATCGGGGGATATGACGGCTTAAAAACAGGTACAGATCCCTGTAGCTTAAGGCTTTCGAATCTCATGAGCCGTGAGGGTCTCATAAGAGGGTTCTCCTTACGAGTCTTGAGGATCTCATAAGTATAATTTCTCCTTAAGAATCGTGAGGATCCTTAAGTGTATGGTCTCTTATAAGTCGTAAGGATCTCATAAGAGCATTTTCTCCTTGCAAGTCAAAAGGACCTACAAGTGTTGTTCACCAAGTGAGGACGTTTCGCACCATCTGTGGAACTTGATGAAGGAGGCGTTTATTTGTGCCCGTGGATTGTATACAAGGGTCAATATTGGACTGATTGTAGAGCATGATTGAGGGATATGACGGCTTAAGAACAGGTTCAGATCCCTGTAGCTTAAGGCTTTTGAATCCTACGAGCCGTGAGGTTCTCATAGGGGAATTCTCCTTATGAGTCGTGAGGATCTCGTACGTGTAAATTCTTCTTAGGAATCATGGGGATCCCTAAGTGTGTTACTCCCTTGTGAGTCGTAAGGATCTCACGTAGGTATTTTCTCCTTACAAGGTCGAGAGGACCTTGCAAGTGTCTTTAAACGAGATTGCGCTCTTTCGGGTTTTCACAAACTCGCCGGTAGCCTTGCTATTTTTATTCACGGAGCCCTTTCGGGTTTTCATCCGTGCCCATTTCGCTTATGGACGTACCATTTTTTTCTTTTTTCTTTTTCTTTTTCTTTTTATTTATTATTTTTTTCGCCGCGTCAGCCTAAGGATGCTGTGGTTCATAGTAGTTTAAGGACGTTACAATCCGTAGTTCTCCATGTTTGGGACGGGGTATCATTGGATACTATTTTTAGAGTCTGGACTCAAGAAGATAGCGAGCGGACATAGGCGTCGTCATCTATCATTAACCTAGTTCGTGACTCGTCAAGCGTAGTACTTCCTAAGGAATCGGCCATTTATTGGATGGAAGGGTCTTTCGCCATGCATATCCTTGAGCAAGTAAGTCCCACCTTGATAGACTTTGTCTATGATGTACGAGCCTTCATAGTTCGGCTCGAATTTTCCCCGTTTGGCACGATTGGGGATCATAGGTCTCTTGACCACTAGCACGAGTTCGCCTTGGCGGAATGTTCTCGGCCTAGTCAATCTCTCGTATGAGCGCGTCATTTTTGCTTTGTAAGTCTCCAAGTTGATTCTTGCCCCTTCTTTCTTCCCTTATGCCGATGTCGACTCTTATCGCCTTGAAAACTCTCCTTTTTTTAGGAATAAATCTATGAATACTATGGGTTAGGAGATTGAGACCCTGACCCGGTCTTTTACCTGGGAATCTCAGATGTGAAAAAATCCTCCCTTGCTTTTTGCTGCGCCATAAGCTGGGTTTCGTCAAGGGCATCGAGCTCCTCAAGCCGAAGATGAGCATTCTCTTCGTCTGTTAGCTCGTAATGAACCGCCACATGTAAGGAGGGTAGCTCTATCTCCAAGGGGAGTACTGCTTCTGTGCCGAACACCAATGCATATGGCGTTGTGTTGGTGGCCGTTTTAAACGTGGTCCAATACGTCCAGAGAGCTTCATGCAGTCTCTCGTGCCAGTCCTTCTTATTTTTGATCATTTTCTTCTTCATGATCTTCGTCAAGGTCTTATTGAAAGCCTCAGCTAGACCATTAGCTCGTGGATTATAGACCGAAGAGTATCTTCAGTCTATGCTATGCTGCTGTGCGAAACGACTGATTTTATGACTTCTGTAGGCCGACCCGTTATCAAAGATAATCCGTCGCGGACTGCCGAACCGATAGATGACGTGTGTCTTGAAGAAATGGAGGATATTATCCGTCTTCACTTCTCTTAGCGGTACTGCTTCTGCCCATTTTGAGAAGTAATCAGTTGTCGCCAATATGAACCGATGTCCTTTAGACGATGCTGGTTCTATGGGCCCAATTATGTCGGTTCCCCACATTTCGAACGGCCAACTAGCCACTGTTGGGTGTAGTGGGTTTGGATGCTGGTGGATGCAGTCCCCGTGAATTTGGCACGAGTGGAATTGTTTCACGTATTCAAGATAGTCTTGAATCATCGTTGGCCAGTAATAGCCCATCCTTTTGATCTTGAGCTTCATTTTTGGTCCAGCTTGATGAGAACCACAGAGTCCATCATGAGTTTCTTGGACGATTCTCCTTGCTTCTTCCGATCCCAGGCATCTTAGCCACAGAGAGTCGAATGATCTCTTATATAGAGTATCATCGACGAAGGCAAAAGATAGAGCTCGTTTCATGAGCTGATGTCTTGAGGACGCGTCTTCAGGTGTTCATCGGGATTTGAAGTATTCTCTAAATACTTCTCTCCAATCCTTAACCTTTTCCCGGTCTTCCATTTTTAGGGCTGTCTCCTTGGTCGCTTCCTTTTCTTCGGACGACTCCGGAGATATTTTGGCTGGTGCAAGAACTTGAAGGCTTTGTACAATGATCCTTACATCGTCGAGATTTTCGTCAGCCAGTTCTTTAGCAAGCTTGGCTAACGCATCCGCTTTGCTATTCTTCATACACAAAATTCTTTCCAGAGTGTAGGAGAGAATCTGAGTCAGCAGTTGTTGTACTCTTTCATCGTACTTCACCAACTCTGGTTTGCACGTTTGATAGTCACCGTTTACTTGACTAACGACCAGCTAGGAGTCTCTATATATGAAGAGGTTTTCGATTCACATGTCGACAGCGATATCAAGACCTGCTATCAAAGCTTCATATTTTGCTTCATTGTTTGTCCTCGGCTCTGTTAAAGAGAAGGCAAATCGCATTATTCCTCTTTGCGGAATCACGAAGATAAGGCCTACCCCCGACTTAATTATAGAGGTGTTGTGTTGTCGCTTCTTCATGAAAGATGCTCCGTCGAAATAGAGTTCCCATCGGGCATCACTTTCTCTTTTCTCCCCGTCAATCGTGTCAAACACGTGCTCGTCCGACAACTCGCAATTTAGGGGTGAATCGGCAGGTATCGGATGCTCAGCGAGGAAGTCGGCGATATCCTGGCCTTTTACTGCCTTGAGGGGATGATAAGTTATCGAGAACTCCATCAAGAGTAGTGCCCATTTAGCGAGTCGTCCTGTTAGTATGGCTCATGACATCAAATACTTGAGAGGATCTACTTTTGATATGAGATGGACCTCATGCGCCAAAGCATAGTGTATGAGCTTCGTTATCGCGAAGATTAACACCAGGCAGTGTTTTTCGATGGGGGAGTAGTTGTTTTCTGCCCCTAGGAGAACTCGACTCCAATAGTAGAGGGCCCTCTCTTTCCCTTGGTTGTTCTCCTATGCCCATAGCGCACCTAAAGAACCTTCAAGGGTTGTTGTGTACAGGATGAGGGGTTTTCCTTTGACCGGAGCGGTCAGCACCGGCGGATTCTGCAAGTATTGCTTGATTTCGTCCAGTGCGCTTTGGCATTTGCGATCCCAGACGAATGAAGTCCCCTTCTTCATTAGATGACTGTAGGGGCGGCATTTGTCGGAGAGATTGGCTATGAACCGTCGGATATATGCGAGCTTTCCTTGGAGAGACCGCAATTGCTTGAGAGTTCTTGGCGAAGGCATTTCAATGATCGCCTTGATTTTCGACGGGTCTATCTTGATGCCCCGGTGTCGTACGATGAATCTTAGTAATTTACCTGAGGAGACTTCGAACGCGCATTTGAGAGGGTTCATCTTCAAGTTGTATTTCCGAAGGCGTTGAAACACGATCTTCAGATGCTCCCAATGTTCCTCGTACGATTTGCTTTTAACCACGAGGTCGTCTATATAGCATTCGACGATTTCATGTATGAGGTCATCGAAAATCTTCATCATGGCCCTCTGATAGGTGGTGCCTGCGTTCTTCAGACCGAAATGTATCACTTTGTAGCAGAATATGCCTAGAGGAGTCCGGAAAGCGGTATGTTTCCGGTCCTCGGGATGCATCTTTATTTTATTGTACCCTAATGATCCGTCCATGAAGGAGAAGACTTCATCAGTGGATGTGTTGTCTATCATCAGCTCGGTTACCGGTATGGGAAAATCATCCTTCGGGCAAGCATTGTTGAGGTCCCGAAAGTTTACGCAGATGCGCACTGTCTCATTTTTCTTCATCACTGGGATGATGTTGGCAATCCAGTCAGGGTACTGAACCTCTTGGATGAAGCCAGAGTCGATTAGCTTCTTGACCTCAGCGTTGATGCTCATTTTAAGTTCGAGCCGCATTCTTCTCGGCACTTGTTTGACTAGCTTGATATCCAGAGATATCGCCAATTTGTGGACGGCTATTTCTGGATCTAGTCCCAGCATCTCGAAATAGTTCCATGCGAAGCAGTCTTTATATTGCATGAGCACGTCTTTTAGCATAACTACCTATTTTTCAGACAACAGCTCAATGACGAACGTAGGACTCAGGTCGTTTGTCGTCCCCAAGTCGATTTTCCTTAGGTTGTCCGCAGTAGTATGTATTCCATCTTCCAACTCTTTTGGCGCCGGTGGAAATTCTGAGATCACCTCGTCTTCGTCCTCATTTTCAAAGCACCAGGAGAGGTCATCCATATCCTCTCGTACTCCTTCTTCTGACAGCATTATCGCGTGACAGGTACGAGATCGTTTCCAAGACCGATGTTGATCTGGTTTTACTCTCGCTATATACGTGGCTTTCGGTACATGCTTTTGTGGTGGGGTTACCCTCCAAATGCTGGATAGAGAGAACCTGCCTTGCTGATACTGGTCTTCTACCCAGTTTTTGAATGTGAAGCAGTCTTCGAGAGGATGTCCTATCGCTCGGTGATAGAAGCAATAATCCGGGTGAGAGAGCTCGTTTGCTTGTTCGGGGTGTTTGGGCCCCGGGAGCGTAATCATTTGATGTTTCATGACAAGATCGAATATCTTCCTTGTCTTGTCTTGAGGAAAAGAATATGCTCGACCCATCTTCTTTATAAGGGACAGATCCCGGCTGCTCTATTCTCGATCGCGTGGCTTCTTGGACCCGCTTTGCCGCTGTCGAACGTTTTTTCCGTTCTTCAGTTTGTTTTTGCCTTCGCGTCGGGGCTTCTGTATGACGGGCTGGCGACGAAGGGAATCGTCATTCTCTGTAGCCTGCTGAAGGAGGCGCTGCGTCTTGGCTTTCTCGTAAATGGCCATTTCACGGTTGTGGTCATCCCAGACCTTTTGACCCGCTTCCCTTATTAGCTTGTCCATTTGTTCTTCAAATGACGGACTTGGCATTTTTTCGGCGGGATCTCGTTTTGGTTCAATTGCAGTGTCTTCTAAAAGAGCATCTCCTTCTTCATCAAAGTCATGTATAACGTAGCAGCCATGGAATCACTCCCGTTTCTTGGATTGAACATATCCAAGCCCGATCGTTTCCATTCTCCCGTTGGGCAATTTTCGCTGAGTTCCGGGGACGTTCCAGATCCTGTTATAGAACTGAGCTTGTCGAGCAGTCTGTTTGAAGGGTATGCCTTGGCGCCTCAACAGCCTTTTTAATCCTTCTTTGTAGTATCCGGGCAGACGGATGGGCTGTAGCCTGTCAAGTGCAGAATCGGCACCATGCCAGATTTCTTTCTCCACTTTGGTTTCCGCGGATCGATAAAAGAGGATCGCTGTTTCATCTTTTCGCCTAGGAGGGACGTAGAACGTCTGTAGTTCTTGCATACTATAGGTATCAAGTGCGTTGAGCTCTTTGTAATGTTTTCGCGGAACCATGGAGATTTGAAAACTCCGTTCACCGCCAGTGAAGGCTCGTATTGATGGCCGAACAGAAAATACTGCATTGACCTCATCTTCAGAGTCGCTGCCAAAGATCAACATAGGGGTAGACGGTCCCGGTTTGTTGCATTGGGGCGGTCCTGAATAGACTATCTCTTCCTCCTCCTCGGTATCGCTCCCAAACACCGGAATAGTGATGATGGCTTTTTGCTTATTCTCCGGCTTATGGCATCTTTCCGTGTCTTCAAAGTCTAGTAAGAAATATTTTGCATCTTCGTACTTTTGAACTTCATTCACAGAGAATGGGTTCAGCTCCCCTATCACGGTATACTTAAGACCATCTTTGAAGTACTTCATACACTGATGTTGTGTAGAAGGGATGATATTGTATTCGTGTAACCAAGGCCTGCCAAGCAAAGCGTTATAGCAAGTCTTGGCATCAATGACATGAAACTTGATGTTAGTGACGAGCAATCCAAAGCATAACGTCAGTATCACAGACCCGAGCGTCCGTGATGACTGGGAGTCAAACCCGGAGATGGTGATTTTATCCTGAGCAAGGTGCTGTACGCTCATGCAGATTTCTTCTAGCACCTTCATATTTAAGAGGTTGATAAAGGACCCATTATCAACTAGGATCTTCCCTATCTTGATGTCATGGCAGTATCCGGTGACATACAGGGGACGGTTGTGCTCGCACATCCCGAGGAGGAGGTCTTCATCGCCGAAAGTGACGTCAGCAGTGTGCACTACTTCCAGCTCGTCCTTCATCTTTTCTTCGCAAGAAAAGCTTGGAACTGCTCGGGCTCTTGTAGCGCCTTGATCAAAGAATCTCTCGCCTCTTTAGATAGCAGAAGGGCATCGAGAATGCTTAGCTGCGAAGGTATCTTCCTCAGGTGTGCCAGAACGTTGTAATCCACCTTGTTTTTCTTGAGTGGTCCTTGGCTGCAAGCTGTTCGACGACTCGGTCATTGAGGGCGATGTCTTCAGGGACTTTTTCTTTTCCCTTATCTTTTTTATTCGATCCTTTGTTTGTAGGCCCAAGATTCTTTTCGGATAACGTGCAATTACGCTGCTGAATGTTCTCGCAGGTCTTCATCTCTTCTGTTTTGGAGATTAATTCCTTGAAGAGAGGTCCGAGGGCTATTTCTTCATCAGAATCGCTCCCGAAGGTAAGAACTTGCGATCCCCTGGAATCAACCATGTGACAGCTGCCGGCAGTTCTTTTGTGCTCTTTGTCGTGCTTCTTTGCTCTCGATGAGTTTTGCGCTTCATCCGCTTGAAATGCTGTCGATAAGCAACGTATCCCTGCCACCAATTTTTAAAGGCCATGAATCCCTCGGTAGGGTGTGTGAACCTCCGATGGTATAAGCAGTAGTTTGGATGTGCATCTAGTTTGTCGGGGAACGTATTTTCTGATGTGTCTTCTTTTGAAAGGCGGCAACTTCATTCCCATCGACAAGGCTTTAGAGAATTGCTTCCTTGTCTTAAACCTTCTTTTGCTAGCGGCAGAAGTGATTCTATCCGGTTGGGGTACTCTATAGCTTCTCAATACCAGAGCTTCTTCAACGTGACGCCGGCATTTGGCTCTTTCATATATGGTCGTTTCACGCTCTCGGTCAGATTTGCTTTTCTGAAGAGCTTCGCTCAACAGTCTGTCAATCAATTCGTCCGATTGCTCCAGGGATTTTGGTTTTGGTTCTGGATCTGCCCCCGGTTTCTCTGCATCAGGAGCTTCTTTGTCATTTATTGACGAGTGAGAAATCATGTGGCAGCTCGCTGATTGAGAGAGATGTTTAGTACGTGCGTTTTAACATCAAAGTTAAGAATACCGCAATCAATAACGGTGTCGCTTGGTAGCTAGCTGGTTGAGTACGAGTCGGTCTACAGGGAAAACGTGTTCTTTTCTTTATGTTCTTACGAGTTAAGTCCTATTTTTGGTAGGTTTTGATTTTGATAAAAACTAAAATTGAATTTAATTGGATTCAAACCTCGCTAGGGTTAGGATTAGGTTAGTTTGGAAAGAGAATTCTACTCACTGCATCCTTTGCCCTAATTAAGAACTTAGGTGTTAGGGTAATAGTTAACAAAGGGGATGAGCACGAGTAGGAAGAAACATAGTTTCTTCCTTTTGGTCCTTGTCCGTCCTTTCTTAACTCTTAGCCCTAACCTCTATGTAAATCAAGCACAACCGGTCTAACTAGGGAATCACCACTATCTCGTGGGATAGGATACCGTAGTGAGCGGTGTGTGTTTGATTAACATAGAGTCCCAATTTAAAGTATTAAACGGGCAAGAAAGGAGTGAGAGATTTCCATCTCTCAAACCTACCCCAAACCTAACCCTAATAAGTGATGATCTACTCACTCATTAGGGTATTAACAATGGAATTGATTTTTATGTTTTATTTTAAAAACTATCTAAGTTGCAAATAATAAAAGACAAAATAAAATAGCAGATATTAAAAGAACAGATAAAAATGCAAGAATTGAAATCTTACTTTATTGATGCACTCTTGACGATTACAAAGGAATTGAAATTTTAAACCAGAAAAATAAAAAGAGGCATGCCCCAAAAGAGGCTGTAGGCTTTCCTATTTATAGATAGAAGAAACCCTAGAGTTTACATCTGATCCACATCTGAAATTACAAGACTACCCTAAGAAAGCCGAGTCAAAGCACTGACACCCACCGACATATGCACCGACACGTGCACAGCACGGCCACGGATCTGCGGCGGAATGCCCTTTTTGGCCGCGGTTCCGCGGCCGTTTGGTGGGCTCTTGGGCTCAATTTTTCTGTGATGCTTCAAGTTGCTTTTTCCTTATGTTTTCTTCACTTGGTTCCTCAGAATCTTTTCTACTTTCTTCCAGATTTCCAACAGTGCAGAATTTGTAGACTTTTACCGTTAGCTTCGCGTTGAAATCTTGAATCTTGTGCTGCCCTTGTATCTTGTACAATTGAACTGTTCATTGATCTTCATTTGTTCCTTAAACTGGTAGGCGGCATATTACAAATTCATCTATTTGTTGGTCGTAGTCTCACATTTGTAGCGTCTTTTCCTGAATTTCACTGTATTGTTCTGAGAACTTGTAACCTGCAACTATTTAGCAGACATGGATCAAAAGCACCTTTTTATTTGCACTATGATTAAGAATGGGGAATATAATAATGCAAAATTCTGATATGAACACTCGTCACATAATTCTTAGGTTCATCTGACGAGTCTTCTCCCTCATCCTTGTCGCCATCTCCGTCTTCAAGGATGTGGTTGAGAAACTCTTGGAATGTGACCGAGATTCGCGCCTTCTGGTTATATTCTTCCAGCGCGTCGATGTATTTCTGCAGACCTATACGGCTGTTTTCAGGTTGGATGGGCTTCTTGGCCTTCTTTAAAGACTTTGGAGGCTTGGCCTAAATGTTTTGTTCACTTTCACCAACTTTCAGCATTGGGCGCGGCTTCAACATCCCCTCAATAATTTTGGGCTCTAGGGGGCTCTTTTACCTAATTGCCGGATATGCTTGGAGATATTTCAGCATTCTTTTGGTCTTTGTCGAAAGAACAACTTCCCATGGAGCTTCCTCTATAAATGAGCATGATGCCCCCGACGTGTCCATCTTTTTCGGAGCGTGTGGTTGTGGCGGGTTCACCCTCCAGTTTTCAGCCAACGCGAATTTGCCTTGCCGGTACTGGTCTTCAACCCAGTTTTTGAAGACGTAGCAATCTTCGATTGGGTGACCCACTACTCTGTGGTAGGGACAATAGTTAAGATGGTTGACGTCACTCGGTTGCGGTAGGTTCTCGGCTTTGGCAGAGTGATGAGCCCGTTGCGCACCGCCAGTTCGAACAGTCTCCTTGTTTTATCCCGAGAGAATGAGTAAGGACGTCTCAACTTCTCATCGAGGGATCGCTGCTTATTGCTTTGGCAAACAACCGGTCTCAAGCCACTTGGTTGTTGTTGAGCGTTGGCGACAAAGGTCGCTTTCCCTTTGCCTTTTTCATTCCGAAAATCCGCTTTTGAAGAGGACGGCCTATGGCCCATCTGGTCCATTTGGGCCAGCTTGTCGATCAAGGCTTGGAAGGTGGTCGGCTTGAAGAACATCATAAATTGAGATATGGTCGCCTGAGAATCGAGGGTTCCCACAAACATGCCCACGGTCGGAGCTTCCTTTATGCGCTGTTCGCACTTCGACCATAGGTTCCGCCACCGTATCGCATATTGAACCCATGTTTTGCCTGGCCTCACCCTGGCATTGATCACGCCGTGATTGGGGTGCGTTCACTGGCGCTTGCGAACCTTTGTGTAAACAGTAGCTCCATTTCTGCAAATGTCTTAATGGAGTCATTCGGGAGCTCAGAGCACCACTCAAACGCTGTCTCCGATAAGCTGCCAACAAACTGGCAAAGCAGCAGTTTGTCGTCATCCCCAGTATTGTCGCACAGAGCTCTGAATTGAGCAACGTGCTGGTGTGGATTACCCGTCCTCTTATACACGTGGAATTTAGGGATCGTATATCCCAGCGGGTACTTTATTTGATCGTACCATCCCGGATAAGGTCGTCCAGTCTTGACGATTTGGCCAGCGGCTTTGCTCGCCTGGTGAGCTCGTATCTGTTGAGCTATGTAGTCGTCAAGGGAGGCTTTGGAGATGGTCTCTTCCTTGGCTGCTGATAGAGCTGGAAGAGGGTTTGATGTCTCCCCTCTGTCGTCTTCAAGGATTACTGGAGGGTCTTCAGCTGGAGGATCCGGCTGTATCATCATCCTGACCATATCTTGGAATAAAAGCGCCATTTGTTTTATGTTAGCCGCTTATTCCACGGCCTCTTTGTCTTTCTTCTCGAGCATTCTGCGGAGGAACTCGGCATCGGTTTCTTATTCCTGGCGCTGCTCTGACGACGTCTCCGGGCTTTCTTTTGGCCAAGTGAGTGCGGCCATCTTCGTTAGCATCTCCTGGAGCTTGTACTGTTGCTCTTGAGCCTTTGTCACAGATCGTGTAAGTGGTCGATGACCCGTGGAGGTACGGCTATCCTCTTTTCCGGAGGCCATATAGACGGTGTGCACTATCATGCTCTCAGACTTGGGGTGTTTGGATTTAGTGCCCTTGAGATTCGTCGCGGACATGGGGATTTTCTCTGGCCTCCTCTTTTTATGGGCAGTTGAAGCTGAGGAGGTTGCTACAATAGGCGCCCGGGCAGACGACACCTTCCTTGGCGTGGCGGCTGTATGGTCCTCTTCTTGCTGAACTTTCACCTTCTTGAATCGACAGGAGTAGTCCTTGTCAATTACAGAGTCTTGGACTTTCCGCTATACCTTATGAATTTTGGAGGACAGCCGCTGAGAAGGCTACTCCGGCTTCGCCTTTGTGATCTTTTCAGCAGGCGGAGGAGACTTTTTTAGCACGGCAGTTGGCGAATTCCTGCGCACCCTGTTAAGTGGTTCAAAGTTGTTCCCAGTTGGAACAGCAGCATCAACTTCCACCGTTGGAGCTGGTAGGGTAAGTCCGGAAGGGGAACTGCCCTCAGCTTTCCTCACTCGGCGCCAGTGGCGATGTCGAACACGTCTTGCAGACGGCATTGGCTCAGTTACATGGGTGGATCCATCATGCCCCAGTTCTGGTAAAGGGTTGCTGCCGGTGCCATCCTATCAAAGACTGACGTCTGCTGAGAAGAAACATCCAACCTATCGAAGACTGACTTTTGAGCAGGGAAAGCAGCCTTGGTGATTTCTCCCGAAGTGGAAGTCGGAACAGTAAGTCTTGCAAAGACTGATCCTTTAGCAGGAGAAGCCGCTTTGACGATTTCCTCTACTTGAGCCGGAATGGCTATCCGCTTTGGGATAACCCCTTCGGGTAGTGCAGGCTTCTTCATGGGCCCATTTGAGCTTTGGCCTAGTCTGTTAAAGACCGAGGCGCTGGAATTGGACGACCCGTTGAGAGAGGCCGCGGTAGTGGTGAGTCGATCAAAGACCGAGTTCTTCGGAGCTTCCTGTGACGACATTGGGAGTTGAAGCTCATTGGCGGGAGCATGGTCCTAAAGAACAGTCCAGTGGTGGCCTGAGTCACCTGTTCCACTGGCATGGTGAAGATGGAGGCCGCTTGGGGCCCATAGGTCACTCCTCCGGCGAGGACGGAGTGGGAGTTGTTGTTGCAGCTGGTGCAGTTGGAAGCCATTTTCTCTGCACTGGAGCAAGACACCAAATCTTAGTATCTCGAATGCAGAGGTAACCACATTAAACCGCGATTCGTTCGCGAACACAACACACGAAGTGTGGAGTAGAAAGAGGAAAAGAGTCCCACCGGGCGTGCCAGAATCTGTTTGCCGCCGAAAACCGGGACCGGGATGTTGGGAACGTCTCGGTCTGAATTTTAGGGGGTAGATGCTATTTGGTTTTATCCGTACACCTCTCTAAAGATGCCAAGTTTATTTAAGACACCGTGTATCGGAGGTTTAGACGGATGTGGCCGTTGTAGCAGACTTCGTCAGATTCTCCCTCATTGTGAGGGGTTTTTTTTATTGTGGGGATGCTCTTCTTTGCAGGCGCAAGCCCCCGCAGTTAATTATGCTACCGCATCCCGGTAACCACTTTCTCCTTCTCCAGATGGTCACTTCGTGTCGTGTGTATTTGTTTTATTTTTGGTTGCCCGTAGATTGTATACGGAGACTAATTTATGTTATCGCCCGTAGGACGTGGATTAGTCCAAATCCGTATTTTCTTAGATTTGGGTTTGGGTTAGTTTAAGGACCGTTAGTCTTGTTTTGGACTAAGGTCGACTCAAACGTTTGTTGAGGATACGTTAGTCTAATTTTAGACTAAGATCTACTCAATAGCATTTTGGGATCATTTAGATCCAACGAAAGAGTATTTGGACTCTATCGTTTTAGTTTAGGGACGTTGCGGTCCATAAGTTTAAGGACATCATAGTCCGTGGAGTTTAAGGACATCATAGTCCATGAGTTTAAGGATCTCATAGTCCAGTTTAAAGACATCATAATCTATGGGGGTTTAGTTTAGGGACGTTGTGGTCCATTGGGTTTAAGGACATCATAGTCTACGAGTTTAAGGACCTCATAGTCCATAGAGTTTAGTTTAAGGACGTTGCAGTCTGTAGTTAGTTTAAGGACATTACGGTCCATAGTTAGTTTTAGAACGTTGCGGTCCGTAGAGTGTCTGGTTGTCGGGACCCGCCACCTCTCTGAAGACATTGAAGAATTACAACGACACATATCAGAGATGTGAAGAGATGTATCCTTTAACTAATGTTGGTTCGGAGATCTATAGTCAGGTTTGGGACCAAGATCAATTAAAAGATTGTGAGCACATGGGCTCAGTTAATCTAAATTAGAGATTTGTGGCCAACTTGGGCTCAACCCACTCGGTTTTGAATAGAATGTTGAACATTTATTTGGGCTCAGTCCTTTTTTTAAACAATGCTGAGCATTGATTTGGGTTCTGACACCCTTTTTCTTTGTGTTTTGCTGAGTGTTGGACACTTTTTTATGGCACAGAGGCTTTATTTAAAGAAAACTTTGTGTTCCTTCAGCGCTCATGTGAGGAGCACGTGGTACGCTTGGCGCTGAGCGTCAGCCTTGGAACGCTAAAGGTGCTTCTTTTGAAATAGCGCACACGTGAGGAGCACGTGGTGCGCTTGGCGCTGAGTGCTAGACTTGGAGCGCTAAAGCACTTCTTATAAAATAGCGCACACATGGAGAGCACGTGGTGCATTTAGCGCTGAGCGCCAAATTTGGAGCGCTGAAGCGCTTCTTATAAAATAGCGCTTGGAGCGCTAGGCGCTGGGCGCCAAACATGGAGTGCTGAAGCGCTCCTTTTAACATAGCGCTTGGAGCGCTGGGCGCTGAGCACCAGACTTGGAGCGCTAAGGCGCTCCTTCTTAAATTGGAGCGCTAAGACTCTTCTTTGTTAGTTCTGATTAACTTTGTGCTCTGAGAATTAAATTCTCATTCATAAGAGACTTTGTCTCATAGATCTAAGAACTAAGTTCTTCTCCTTTTGATGAGATGCTATGATCTCTTTGTTTTTTGTGAAAAACCTAGTCTTATGGATCTATGATCTATATAAAGAACTGAGTTCTTAAGATGTGAGAGTTAAACTCTCAAAAATTCAAGAGATGTTATGATCTCTTTTCTTTATATTGAAGAAAATTTCTTTTTCCGAGAGCTTGCTCTTCTCTTTTAAATTTCTTAAAGTTTGTGGGGGGGGGTGGTTCCTCCGTGCAAGACTTGAAGTCTTGGGTTCTTTATATAGGGGAGGCTGATCTGTTGAATCAGTTAAGGAAATCTTTTTCTGATTGGTTTGGGGGTGTTTCCCCACCATTGGATCTTTGATCCTAGGGCTTCGGTTTTACAGAAGACAATATTCTTGTTTTTTTAACAATATTGGAAAATATTTTCCCATACAGAATTTATTCTGTATCTTAGTGATTTTTAATCACTATTGGATCTTTGATCCAACAGTGCTCTGATTTATAGAGCACAATCTTTCCTATTTGGAAAGATTTGAGGAGTATTCCCTCAACAGAATTTTATTCTGGTAATTTGATGATTTATCATCTTCGTTGGATCTTTGATCCAACGGTGGAGAATATTTAGTTCTAGCGCTTGGCGCTCTCGTGCCTTGCACGTGAGTGCTGCTTCAAAGTATTTGACTCTTAGCGCTGGCGCACTTGGCGTGAGCGCTCTCGTGCTTTGCACGTGAGCGTTGCCTCAGAGTCTTTGACTCTTAGCGCTGGCGCTCTTGGCGCGAGCGCTCTCGTGCTTTGCACGTGAGCGCTGCCTCAGAGTCTTTGACTCTTAGCACTGGCGCTCTTGGCGCGAGCGAGCGCTCACGTGCACTTGGCGCTAGTGCTCTCGTGCTTTGCACGTGAGCGCTGCCTCAGAGTCTTTGACTCTTAACGCTGGCGCACTTGGCGCGAGCGCTCTCGTGCTTTGCACGTGAGCGCTGCTTCAGAGTCTTTGACTCTTAGTGCTGCTTCATTTCAAATTTCAAAATTTGAACAGAGCTTTGCTCTGATTGGGGGAAACAGCATTCATCATCATCAATTTCCAGACACATATGGAGTTTGGAAAAAACAGTTAATGGTTAAGGATGATGCCCACATGGAAGTGAAAGGACATGATGAATTGGTGAGAAAAACTCATCCAAAATTGTGAGTTCATCATCCAAAATATTCCTAGCGTCATATTTTCAATCAAGCGAAAGTTAAATTTCTCAGATACCTCATCAAAAGCATGGTTTCAATCAATTGTGGTTCTAGATTGAAAGTGTAGAGATCAAAGAGAATGGCATTGGTTTCACTTGAAATGGATCCTTCACAATCGGGCAAATCAAACACTATATAGTCGCACAACTCATCAAACGTTCTATCTTTAATTGATGATTCATTTGGGGCATTCGATAGACTTTCGAAATTGGAGTTGTGGAATTCAATTTGAAACGGGTAGGTTTGATTTTAAAGGGTGTACCTCTCACTTTCACGACTCAAGTCCTCAAATTGTCCTATTGTCTCATCATACATTAGAAAATTCGGAGCTAGTTGGAAACTAGCTGCCAGTTCGTTAGGTTGTAGAAGGCGGCCATGGACGCATTCAAATCCATCATTTATTGGCACGACGCTACCCCGAAATTCTTCCAATGACTGTTCAAGAGTAGACATGGCTTATGAAGGGGTTTCAGTAAAATATTCAAATTTGTGTGGATACGTGAAACTCCCAAATGGCTGTTCAGAAGAAGTGTCTAGGGAAGGTGTAAAAGTCGGGTAGGATTGATAGGAATCGGATGGATGTGAAAAATAGATGGTATTAGGATCAACATTATGATAAGAAAGTGATTGGAATTGTTGTCCTAACGAATTTGGAGTGGTGAAAAGAGTGAAAGATCGGCTACGAGATTATTCAATTCTGTCAGCAATGGACATGGGTTTCATAGACGCAACATGACTCTCAAAAGGGGGACCAACGTAAGAAGGTAGGAGAGATTGAAAGAGTTGATACGAAGTGGATTGCGGAGTCTAATTGTTTGTCCTAAATGCGTCTTTCCGATCTCTCAAAGAAATTTTGGGCATGGATGGATCGTTCGAAATTCGACTAAAGTAAGAACCGTAATAAGAAATGTCCGGTTGTGGGTACTAAAGTTCAGCAAGAGTTGGTTATTTTGGGGTACCCATGTTATGAAAAGAGTGAAAAGGTAGGGAGGGTGGAAGGTGGTTGTATTTTTATAAATTTTTTAATTTTTTTATTATTGTTTTTGGAGTTTTTGAAATTGTTTGTTTGGTTTTTTAAAAAAATACGGAATTATGGGACTAAACTTTACACAAGCATAATCACAATCACAAGATATACAAACAACACCTAGATCTAGGGTCTTCAAAGTCCAACTAGACCGCTCCTCGACTTCTAAGCGACAAGTTACAAGATAATTCTCGAATTGCTTCTTCACTGTCAATTGTGGTCAGGTAAGCACAAATAAGGTAAAAAGTGTTCCGCTCATAAATCACCGTGAGACGGGCCTTTAAAAATTAGCTCCTCACTTGTCTAGTCTAGGCACCACAAAGTCAAGTTTAGATAAACGACTGATTCCCCGCAACCTTCACTTATCCTAAATGAGCGCGACAAGTCCTTAAAGGTTTGGTCTAGATATTTTTTATTAACTCAAGATAATGCGTATGCTTTTTGTGATTTGTGGGGTCTTAGGAAGGGTGATGAAATCCCCACCCAATCTTAATTGGTGTTATAGCCCCTTAATGTCCGTATTATTATATGTAAAGCGGTAAACAAACAAAATCTAAAACAATAAAAAATTTATTTGGCGGTGGAGCAATTTTGTGCAAAGAAATCGACAGAAAATACAGTTTAGTGGAGTTTACAGAGGGGTTTTGAGAAAGAGAAGGGGTACAAAAATTTTCAGGTTCAGAAGCCACAATAGGACTGCGGAACCTCCACTTGAACCTACCTTTGACCGCGGTTCCACGGTGGAAATATAGAGTTGGGGCTTCAAATTGGTTCTGTGCACTCCACTTGTTGTTCTCTCCAATATAAGAGCCTATATTTCTTGATTAGATCACTGTACTTGCTCCAGATTTGCCTGCACACTTGCACAAAAAAAATATCAAAAATAAAAAAATGTTTTTATTCTATATATATATATATACACAAAAAAATATTAACCCGAATGATAAGAAAGAAATACGTTACCGTCTTCCGGACAACGACACCATTTGATTGTCGTAGAATTATACGTTCTACTTGTCCTATTTGTTTTAGTTACCGCAATCAAGACGGTGTCGCTTTGCAGCTAGCCTGTTGAGCACGGGTCATCCGTGGGGAGATGGTTGTATGCCCGTTCTTATCTTAGACGAGTCAATTCAAGAATGTATATGTATATATTCAAATCTATCATAAGTGTTCGTATTTTATGTTCAAATAAGTTTGTTAGGGTTAAGGTTGGTTAGTAGAGTTAGTATTAGTCTTGTGCTTGTCTTTTGCCATTTTTAAAATGATGTTAGAATAATAGAAAGTAGCGGGGATTAGGAGGACATAGGAATAGGATTTGCGAGTTTAAGCAAGCTTTCTAACACTAAATCCATTCCTAGTGCCCCTTGTCCTTCCTCTACGTGCGCTTATTTCCAACTCTCGGCCAAACACCCACAACCATGTATCCAATTAAGTCACAATTACATGTCACGTTATAGTGCGCCCAAAGTACTTCTCGGCTTAGGTCGCGGCTATATGTCACGTATAGTGCGCCTAAGTGAGAGGGTTGTGTTTGTTTGGTCTAGGTTCATTTTAGGATGTTTGGCGAAGAGAAGCACAGTGATTTCCCCCCTCATACTATCCTTTCTTAGCCGTAACAAGTGTGGAAATTATTCACACATTTAAAAGGAAAACAAAACAAGAAAGAAGAAAAGAAAGAAAGGAAAATACAGTTTTACAAATGGTAGTAAGCTAACTACTTGGCCCTCACCTAATTAAGGGACTCCATCGTGAATCATGGCTTGAAAATACGGTTAAGAAGAAAAGGAAAATAAAACAAGAAATAACAACAACTATTTAACAACAATAAATAAAATTACACTATGAATTAAAATTACAAGACAAGAAATTAAAGATACAGGTTAAGAAAAACCCTTATCTTCATTGATCTTCCACTCAAGAGCTCTTACTACAATTTCATGGAGGAAAGATGGTGAAGAAGAAGAAACATAAACTAAACTACACTAAATCTAGACAAAGAAAAAGACATCCTTGGCTTGGCTCAAAACTGGAGTATTTATAGGCAGAGAACTAAAACCCTAGTGCCATAATCTGAGCCCATACATAATGTCACACTCTGCTTCCCAAAATACAGAATGCGAGGGGTGACTAGGCCAGCCATGCTCCTACGGTCAGGAAATAATCCCGCCATAGTCACACTTTGGTTTCTAGCATTACATGGTAGTCGGTAAACAGTACTAGAGTAAAGGAAATCACAGCTCACAACTTTATTATATCAAAATAAAAGAGTTCAAGATACATTTATTTACATAGAAGAAATAACTAACCAACGAAATAACAATACTCTTATAGCAAGAAAGGGATGGCGCTGATGTCACAGTCTAAGCCTCCGCGATTTCGAATGGCAGATCCTGCTTCTGGGCTGGGTCCACTTCGTTCTCTGAGCATGCACACTCAGGTCGTCAGGGCGACACATAAAGCAGTAAATATATAATGTGTATACAATGTTATTAAATATGAAAGGTGTAACAGAATATAGAAACATGATGATATTGAATATCATTTGAATATGAACAGCGCGATATAAGTATCATGTCAATAAACCAAGTAATGTGTATGTCACTACTTATCAGTCACTAAGTCAATGAAATTAATTGGTGGAAAAGAAACTCGTGTTTAACAAGGATCTTGTACATGCCCGAGACTACGGTCCACTGTTGCCCGGGACATAACCCTATAGCCGTGCCGCTAGGCCCACGACCTAATGTGTGTGTGTGTGTATATGTATATCACTGATATCGAATGATCATCCTCTGAGTCACTGTACCTCGCTAAATATGAGTTCAATTCCACCTTGATTTCCCCATTCCCCCGGGTTATAGTATGTGTTTAGGTATTAGATAGGTTGTGAACAAGTACGTATCGCTTTCACTTTCAATCACGCTTCCACTTATCAATATCACTTTCAATCACCGATTCACTATCGTACTTGTCACAACCCAATCACTAACACTTATATATCGATAATGCAAATTATTCGCTAGGTCTCAATGTAAACGATCACTATACAGAAGGTATAAAGCAAACCCAAAATAAGGTAGAAATGCACTGAACAGATATTTACTAAGTTATGACAGCCAACACCATAGGACTTGCAAAATTTACCATAACTCACGTGTATATAATAGACCAAACAATATAAAAGGCGTACGAAGTATACTTGATTATCTAAGCGGTAAAATTAGTTTCATGTCAATAGGAATTCAGGTTAGGGACTTATCATTGTAAGGTGTTTTTCGTCACCCCATTGAGATGGGAATACGCACCGCTTGTTAGGCGCATTACAGATTCCCCCTATTTAGGATAGGCTGGAGTTTATTGATTGTGGGGATCTGAATCTCCGGCAGCCGCGGACTAAGCTGCCGTTAATTACCTCTCGCCTTTGGAGCGAAGGAACCTCCGATTGACGGGCCAACTGGTCATGCGAACTCAATGTGCAGTGGGCGTGTGTTGTGTTTTGAGGGGTCTTGGGTATATCGAGGGCCTCGCAGAGTTTATGGGGGTCTTGCTACCCGGATAGCGGGCTGGGGGTGAAGGGGGCCAGCAGCCCCCTTGCGGGGTGCGGGGCAGCGTCTCGTTAGAAATTTTTTCTAACAGGGAAAAGTGTTTTGGAGTGTGTATATATATTAAAAAAAGGGAAAATAGCGTCAAAAGGACGCATGGGCGCTAGCTCCTTACGTGCCTGGCACGCAGGCGCCAGGCGCCAGCGCCTCATATACCTGGCGTGCGAGCTCCAACGCCTCACGTGCTTGGCATGTGGGCGCTGTGCGCCAATGGGAAAAATGGGCCTAGGCCCTATACTGGGAGTTGTACTCCCAATTTGACTTTTGGAGTTAAACTCCAAAAAAGGACAAAAGGGCTTAGCTCCTGCACTGGGAGTTGTACTCCCAATTGACTTTTGGAGTTGAACTCCTAAAAAGAAAGACTTTTTTTTCTTTCCGGAGTTAAACTCCCAAGAGATTTTCGGAGATGATGAAAGGGGGCCCCTTTCTTCTCACTTGAGCCCTAGATTTTCTCTTGAGCCTTGAATATTCCCAAAGTGGGGTTTTTGGAGATGGGTCTCCTTCTTCCTTCTCTATTGGCTGGATCTTGGAGAAAATGGGGGCAAGACTTAAAAAGCTTCCTTTTTAGAGATCTGATGGGAGATCTGAGTTCCCCTTCAAGGGTTTTATGGTGAAAAACTATTTATTTTTAGGAAAGGAAGACTTGAACTCTTGATTTTATTCAAAAAAGAAAAAAGGATTTAAAACCTTAAGGAAGGAGAAGGAGGTACAGAAACCCTAGATTTTGAGAGGAATGAATTATTTTTTTCATTTCATCGTCATGTTGCCATATGTAGGCTTATAAATTTACATATAGCCCCTTGGGCTTTATAAAATGGTATTTTGCCCGTTGTCTCATGTGCTCATTTCTTTTACACATGAGCCACGGGCTTTACAAAAATTTGCGTTATGCCTATTTTTCTTACATTTATTCATCAAAATTATTTATTATATAATTTTCATTTTGGCATGGGGGAGGCTGGCCGCCGAGCTCGACTTGAGTATGGGCCCACTTGACCTTGGCTTAGGCCCACCTGGCTTGGGGTTGACTTTGACTTTGACTTAGTCAACAGGGGTGTAATTTTTGACCTCAACAATCATCATTTTAGATTACCAATCAATTGCTGGAATTCCAGTTTCAGAACCGGAAGTCCAACTTCGCGCGTAGTTTACTAGGGATTGTATTTAGATTCAGGTGTTGTCCCTATTGAATAAAACCTAGTTCTATCTGTTAGATTTCTGACGCATCAAATGGATCCATGATAACCTTTCTGTATTAGAAGATATGTCCTGTTTAGTGTGAAGGTGAAAGAAATGTCATTGCAGAAACTGCAGAACACGTCGACAGTCTAAAATATAAACAAAATACCAAATGACAGTGAAACTGAACGAGACCAGATCCATAAGTTAGATAAATAAATTATCTATTCGACTAAATAGGACTCCGCCCATTTTCATTTTTATGTAGGTATCAAAATACCAAACGCATTTTCAGTTTTATGACCTGAATTTATTGGATGGCCCCGACGGAGTTGAAGGAACTCAAAGGTCAGTTGCAAGAGTTGTTGGATAGAGGACTTGTTCGTCCAAGTGTATCACCGTAGGGAGCTCCTATCTTGTTCGTCAAAAAGAAGGACGACGGCATGAGACTATGCATCGACTACAGGCAACTGAATCGAGTTACTGTGCAAAATAGGTATCCACTACCTAGTATCGATGACTTATTCGATCAGCTGCAGGGAGCTGGCTATTTCTCGAAGATTGAATTGTGGTCAGGGTATCATCAGTTGCGAGTTCGGAAGGATGACATTCCGAAGACTGCTTTTCGCACACGATATGGGCATTACGAGTTTCTGGTGATGTCGTTCGGACTCACCAACGCCCCAGCAGCTTTCATGGATATGATGAACCGTATTTTCAGGCTATTCCCTGATCAGTTTATTATAGTATTCATTGATGATATTCTTGTTTATTCCCGGAGTCGGGAGGAGTACGAGCAGCATTTGCGCATCACGTTGCAGACCTTGAAGGAGCATCAGCTGTTCGCTAAATTCTCCAAGTATGCTTTCTAGCTGGATAGCGTAGATTTCTTGGGTCACGTAGTTACAAGAGATGGGATACGTGTGGACCAAAGAAGATCAAAGCGGTACAGCACTGGCCCAGACCTGTGTCAGTTACAGAGGTTCGAAGTTTCTTGGGTCTGGCAGGTTATTACCGACACTTTGTGCAGGATTTTTCGCAGATCGCTGCACCTTTGACCGGATTGACTCGAAAGGAAGTTCTATTTCTTTGGACAGATGCATATGAGCAGAGTTTCCAGCAGTTGAAGACTCGCTTGACGACTGCACCAGTCTTATTTTTACCTTTTGGGTCAGGTGGTTTTGTTGTGTATTGCGACGCCTCTCGAGTGGGTTTAGGCTGTGTGTTGATGCAGCACGGCAGGGTGGTAGCTTATGCTTCTCGACAGCTGAAGAGGCACGAGCAGAACTGCCCCACTCATGACTTAGAGATGGCTGCGGTGGTTTTCGCACTGAAGATTTGGAGGCATTACTTGTATGGTGAGTCGTGCCAGATTTTTACAGATCATAAGAGCTTGAAGTATATTTTTCAGCAAAGAGATCTGAATCTAAGGCAGCGTCGATGGATGGAACTAGTGAAGGATTACGATTGTGAGATTTTGTATTATCCAGGCAAGAAGAATGTTGTAGCAGATGCTTTGAGTCGGAGGCCCGGAGGTAGCTTATCTCAATTGTGCACTATGCAGAGACAGTCTTCTGCAGACTGGCAGATTCTATGTGATAACCATATACAGTTTGAGTGCACATCGATAGGAGGACAGTTAGCACAAGTTCGCACCCGTCCTCAGTTATTGGATCGTATTCGATAGACAAAGCCCGTAGATGCTCGTATATCGGAGATTATGGACCAGGTTAGGCAGGGAAGAGAGTCGGAGTTTGTGGTAGATGACAGTGGAGTATTACGTTTTGGGACTCGTCTTTGTGTGCCAGATTCGGATGGACTGAGCCATGAGATCTTAGAGGAGGCCTATCGATCAGCATACAGTATTCATCCTGGTTCCACCAAGATGTATCATTACTTAAAGGATGTTTATTGGTGGGAAGGAATGAAGAGGGATCTCATGGAGTTTGTTTCGAGATGCTTGACTTGTCAGCAAGTCAAGGCCGAGCACTAGAGGCCGGCAGGAGAGTTGCAGCCCTTCTCCATTCCGGAGTGGAAATGGGAGCAGATTTCCATGGATTTCATTGTGGGTCTATCTAGGACTAGCAGAGGGTATGATTCCATCTGGGTGATTGTAGATAGATTGATAAAGGCAGCTCACTTTCTTCCGGTGAAGACGACATATGGGTTTGTGCAGTATGCTCAGATTTATATCGACGAGATTGTACGATTGCATGGAGTTCCGATGTGCATAGTGTCCGATAGGGGTACACAGTTTACCAGCAGGCTATGGCAGAAACTTCAAGAAGCTCTAGATACACGATTGAGTTTTAGTACAACTTTTCACCCACAGACAGATGGTCAGTCAGAGCGGACCATTCAGACTCTAGAGGATATGCTTTGAGCTTGCAGCCTTGATTTCGGTGGTAGTTGGGATCATCACTTACCTTTGATAGAATTCTCGTACAACAACAGTTTTCAGGAGATGATCCAGATGGCATCCTTTGAAGCTTTGTATGGGAGGAAATGTCGATCACTCGTTTGCTGGACAGAACTCAGCGAGAGTAGCATCTTGGGACAGCAGATAGTACATGAGACTACGGAAAAGATTCAGCTGATACGAGACAGAATGAGAGCGGCCCAGTGCAGAATCGACGCCGTCGTAGACTCGAGTTTGATATGGGATATCATGTGTTCCTTCGTGTATCTCCGATAAAGGGTGTGATGCGTTTCGGGAAAAAGAGGAAGCTCAGCCCCAGATATGTCGGACCTTACGAGATTCTGGAGAGAGTGGGTGTTGTAGCTTATCGTTTAGCACTTCCGTCGAGTTTTCCCGATGTGCATCTAGTGTTTCACGTGTCTATACTTCGCAAGTATCTTCACGATCCCTCTTACGTGATCCAGCATCAAACCTTACAGTTTGAGCCGGATTTATCCTACACAGTGCAGTCAGTACCTACTCTAGACCGGCAGGCAAAGAAACTGAGATCAAGGGTACTTCCATCTTGTAAAGGTTCTTTGGAAAGGAACAAATCGCGAGGAGATCACTTGGGAAACCGAGGATGCGATGCAAAAGAAATTTCCACATCTTTTTGAAGGTATGTCTAGTTAAAGTTTTAAATTCGGGGACCGAATTTTCTTAAGGGGGGAATATTGTAACATTTTGAAAATTTAGAAATAAATAAATTTAATTAATTAAATAATAAAATGTTGATTTAAAAAGTTATTAAAACAAAATAGGACATTTTCGTAAGTAGTATGTGAAACAAATTAAATTAAAATTTTTGTGTGTAACATCAATAAATCACAAGAGTTTTAGTGTGAAATTTAGCTTCATTTTAATAAAAATGGTGTTATATAATAACATATGTAATGAAGGGTTTTTGTGTAAAATTTAGGAAATTGTGCAAACTTGGGATTTTGAGGGTGTAAGTGAAAAAGAGGGATAGATAATGTTTAGCTCAGAATTATCACAAAAATAAAGCAATTAGAGTGATAATGCAAAGCCACCTCCTTCTTGCATGCATGCTTCATGCACAACACCTCCTCCTTGCATGAGAATGGCACACTTTGCTTGGTGACACCTCTTCCTACACCTCACTCTTTCCTTTGACCATATATTATATGTTCAAATCATTATAACCAAATTAAAATTCTAAAATTTCAAAAGAAAGAGAAAGAAAAACACTTGAACTCATAAAAGAAAAATAAGAGAAAAGAGAAGTGAAGATTAGAACAAGTGCTAAGGATTTTCATCATCAAGCTAGGAGCTAGAGGCTTGGGTACCTTGAAGGAAGCCTTTCAACCATCTTCAGTGGGTAAAATTCCTAACTCAGTAGATTTAGTTCTGTAATTACAAAATTTTAGAAATCGAATATCGTATTTTAGGCAAAACTTAGCTCTGTGTTAATCTGCTGTAGTTTAGATGATAACTAAATTGACCAAACAATACCTTAATATTGTATGTTGGACTTAGAACAAACTTTAGGAGTACGAACCCCTATGGTCGGATTTGGGCAGGCGAGAAATAGGCCAGATCCGGCGTCGCCGGATTTTTGATAGGAATAGGTGTTTTGGGTTTTAGGGTAGGTCTCTGTATAGGTGTTGGGATATTTTGGTATTGTTTATTTAAATTAATTTAACAGTATATAAAATCTGGGAACTAATATCGGAAAAGGGATCAAAGTTCTAAAATACGACACGGTTAATTCGTAACACGTTTCTGTTTTCAGTTTCAAACAGCGATTGGTTAAATCTTAGTTGGTATAAGTGTTAGATCATTTGCAATAGTCGTACGTAGTGTAATTAGAACGTACAACTTGTGTTTTCATGATTTTGCCGTATCGGAGTTAGCCGTTTCTTATACAAGCTAATTTCAATATTAGATTCGAATACGGAAACTTTGGAGGCCGCAACGAAAGGAAAAGGATTGGTGATCTGAGTTAATTCGAAGTATTTCGGTGAGCAGCCTAAACATCTATCGGGGGATTTTGTATGGATGGCGTGATACGCCCGTAGTTAAGTTTAAATAAAAATAGGCTTTTGTATGTTAAATTGATCATATGCATTCATATAGATATATATACATCGCCATGTTAATAATTGTTAGAACACTGCACAATTATAGACGAGTTATGCCGCACCTGCACATATCTATATGTTACACTACACCTCGTCGATATTAACATGTCACATATACATTTAGTACTTATTATACTAAATATGATTCCCATCATACCTTAAACATCAAGAATGGTGATTATCTTTCATAAATGTTATCATGTTTTATCTCCAAGTATTTGTAGTTCTGATATAAGATGCATTGGAATACTACTGATTTATGGTTTTGGGTTTCTATACACTATCGAAATGATTCAATGATTTTCATAATTGATGTGACATTTCCACCATAAAATGTCGTTTTTTGATTTGGTTTTGTTCCGAACCGGGTGGGGTAGTTATACGGTTGCGGAATTTCTTACGTATATCCGGGCTGGGTGGGGTATCTATACAGCTGGATTCATGGTGGATCCGGTCGAGGCCGAGGGGCAGGAAAGCCGCACTTTAGGCGGGGAGCCTAACGAGGATACTCGATACCGGAGACCGTTGTGAACACGGCGGATATTTAGGTGATACCGACCGGTGTTATTGATTGACAGGATCGTTCGGGGAATGATGCCTAATGAAACACCGAAAATTTGTGTCGATGTTGGACACGAGAAGAAAATGAACCTTATTTGGAAAATAATTGATGAGATTTCAGTTTTGATTTATACATTGAGTAGTACATATTCATGATTCCACCTGTTATTATGCATCTCATTCATCATTGTTGATATTAGTTCTAGTTCGGCATACTTACATTATCAGCCGATATATGTTAGTTTTATTCACTGCGTTGGCAACTCACCCCCGTTGTGCTATAGTTCCTTGCAGGAGTCGTGTGGACGCGTAGCAGCAGTGCAGACCCACTTATCAGCTTTTGTCGTTCCTTTTGCTAGGTGGGTTACCTACGTAGTAACCTCCTATTTTGGTTTTGTATATTGGATCTAGTATTACTCCATCAGACCCTGTATTATGATTTAGAACGAGATGTGGTTGTATGTATATTATTTTGATAGATGAGATCGTTTAGTTGTGTTAAATGATATTTTTTTTAACTTATGTTTGAGATTCGTCTTGATGTCGTATATAATTGTGTGTTGATTTCCGTTGTTGGCATTGTTGGTCCCAACTAGGGATGCAATCAAATTAAACACTTTATAACTGCTTTTATTATTAATTTAATAGGAAGTTACTGTTAGAATCTTAAACACTTAAAACTATGATTTTTACTTAAAAACTAAATTTTCCTAAAATACCGCAAAAAGGGTTTTGATCTTGGTTTTTAGCTTACTCGGGTTGTATAGATATCTTTAGTTATTATACAATTTAAGTGCCGGTCACATCCAAACTTTGGGTCGTGACAATTCTGATTTCGCAATGGTTATCGGGGGAAACATATTATGGGGGAAACAATATTAATTTGCAACCAAATCTCTGCAGTACATCTGTGAACAGTAAACGAGTTTAACGATCAAAAGTTTCGCCAATTTTAATTAGATTCTGGTTTAAGGTTCCTATCGAACAACTTGGGTAGACATTCGGTTATCGATTGAAACACACGTTTCCTTTAGCCAAACGAATATAGATATTATCCATATAACTTCTACGTGCTATCAACACAGTAATAGGCCATAGTCGGGCTCCATTCAATAAGATGGCATTAAGATTCGCCACACAAATTCAATAGTAGTTTATGATCTAATTATATATATATATATATAGTTATAGTGTTCCCCTCCGAATAGGCGGCGCGACGGACGTCTTGCCTGAGATTCAGGGCAGATGCTAATTGGTGCTATCCATCTACCTCTCCGAAGATGCCAAGTTGATTTATGGCACCGCATATCGAAGGTTTAAACGGATGCGTCCGATGTAGCAGACTTCGTCAGATTCCCCCTCGCTTGAGGGGTTTTTGATTGTGGGGACGCTCTTCCCTGCAGGCGTAAGCCCCTGCAGTTAATTACGCTACCGCATTGCGATAACAACTTTCTCCTTCTCCAGATGATCACTTCGTGTCGTGTGTGTTTGTTTTGTGTTTGGTTGCCCGTGGATTGTATACGGAGACTGAGTTATGTCGTCGCCCGTAGGGCGTGGACTAGTTTAAATCCGTATTATCTTAGATTTGGGTTTGGGGGTTTGGGTTTAAGGATACGTTAGCCTCATTCGAGACTAAGATCGACTTAAACATATGTTAAGGATACGTTAGTCTAGTTTTCAGACTAAGATCAACTTAACGGGATTGTTTAGATCCAACAAGAGAGCAATTAAGGGGGCCCTATTGCTTAGTTTAGTGATATTGCGGTCAATAGGTAGTTTAAGAACATTACGGTCCAATGTTAGTTTTAAGACGTTGCGGTCAAAGTTAAGGACATCATAGTCCGTGGATTTAAGGACTCCACAGTCCGATGTTAGTTTTAAGACATCTCGGTCAAGGTTAAGGACGTCGGAGTCCGTGGATTTAAGGACTCCACAGTCTGATGTTAGTTTTAAGACATCCTGGTCAAGGTTAAGGACCTCATAGTCCATGAGTTTAAGGACCCCACAGTCCGTATCAATGTGTGGTCATCGGGACCCGTCACTTCTTTGAAGACGTTGAGGAATTACAACGGCAAGAATCAAAGGAGTAAAGAGATGTACCCTTGAACCAAGGTGGATTAAATAGTCTTTAGCCCAATTTGGAACCAAGACCAATTAATAATATTATGAGCCCATTAGCCCAGTTAAATTTGAATTGAGGACTTATGGCCGGCTTGGGCTAAGTCCAATCATGTTTGGAGTATTGGCCTTCTGTTGGTTCATTGAAGGAAAGGCTTTGCCTCTAGAAACTTAGCCAATTGGGCTAAAACTAGTGTTAAATACTAAAGACCAACAATGTTGAACACTGAGATCAAGATTAGCAAGTTAGTGTTTAACACTAAAAGATAGTCAGTGTTAAACACTAGCAACAAGGCTTTCAAATTAGTGTTAAACACTAAAGCAAATCAGTGTTAAACACTGGCAATAGAGATTTCAAATTAGTGTTTAACACGAAGGCAAATCAGTATTAATCACTGGGAACAGAGATTTTAAATTAGTGTTAAACACTAAATAAAATTCAGTGTTAAACAATACAAATAAAGTTTTTTTTAAAATTAGTGTTTGAACACTAGAGCAAATCAGAGTTAACACTGGTTACAGAGATTTTAATTTAGTGTTAAACACTAAGGCAAGAGGGGTCACGTGGTAGCACGTGAGAGTGCCCTGCTTCCCTTTATTTTGTTCTGTCAAAAGTATTGAATACTTTGAAGTATTACGTGCTGTCACGTGATGGGAATTTGGGTGTTTGTCTGTTAGAGCTTCAGCCAAGGGGTCACGTGGTAGCACGTGAGAGCGCCGTAGAGCTCTTTTCTGTTTCTTTTGCCTTTTTCTCTGTGTGCTCTAGGGGTCACGTGGGGCACGTGAGGCGTTGCCTCAAAGCTCTTTTCTGTGGATCTTTGCAGGGGTCACGTGGTAATACGTGACTTTGACTCTATGCATGTTTTAAAGATCCGTTCATCTTTTAAGAATTAAATTCTTCATAGTGTCAAACCCTAGTAATAAACTTTAGAGGAATTAAATTCGTTCTTTCTTTTGAAGAATTATATTCTTATATAGGGTTAAACCCCAATTTCTTTTCTGTAGGAATTAAATTCCCCATATATGTAAAGAATTAGATTCTGGCATAGGGTGAAACCCTAATTTCTTTTTGAGGGAATTAAATTCCTGTAAATTTGAGAGAATTAAGTTCTCAATTAGGGTTAAACCCTAGTTCTGTCCATTCTGAAGGAATTAAATTCCTAGGGTTAAACCCTAATTTTATCTTAAAGGAATTAAATTCCTATCATTCTGTGAGAATTAAATTCTCAAAACTCAATTCCTCCTCTATATTTTAGATCTGCATGCAGGATCTCAACCCAATGAGAATTAAATTCTCAATTCATGGGGAGATGTGCACTTTGCAGATCGTCCACCAGAGAAAAAACTAAGTTCTTTTCTTTATATAAGAGTTAAACTCTTTTTGAGAATTAAATTGTCTTTTGAAGCCTCTCTTTTCTTTTCTTACCTAGGGTTTTTTGTTTTGCAGAGAATCAAATTCTTCCTTCTGAATTTTCAAGATTCCAAGGCTCTATATATCTCTCCCTCTCCTTTGGCTCCTATTTATAGGAGAAAGAAAAGAATCAATCTGTTTTAGTGAATCTTTCATTGAAAGATTTCATTTGTTTATTGAGAGATTTGATTTATCTTCATCATTAATTTGGGCCTTTAGATTAATAGGTGAATTTTATTCACCATTGGATTTTGAATCCAAAGATATCTCTTTATTATTTCGGTTAGATTTAGGGGAAAATCTTTCCAAGTCCAAGATTTTTCCATAAATTGGTGATATTTAATCACCTTTAGATTTTTAATCCAACGGTTTCAAATAAATCTTCTCCATTTTGGAAAGATTTGAATGATCTCTCCTCAGAATTTAATTCTGTTAAAGAATAAGGCTTTTAAAGCCGGTCGCGTATGGCCACGTGACCGTTGGTCGCGTGTGAGCACATGACCCCTGGTCACGTGTAAGCACGTGACCCCTGGAATGGGCTTCTCTTCTTCTGCGCTCTGTTTCTGGCCGCTGCTTAACCATCACGTGCCAACACGTGACCACTGGTCACGTGTGAGCACGTGATGCCTCTTCTGAAGCTTCTTCCTGACTTTTAATTAGAGAACAAATATGCTCTGTGCCGCTTCTTAACCATCACGTGCCAACACGTGACCACTGGTCACGTGTGAGCACATGATGCCTCTTCTGAATCTTTTCCTGATTTTTAATCAGGGAACAAATGCCCCCACAGCGTTGCTCTCACGTGTCTACACGTGAGTGCAACGCTGTCACTTTTGTGATCGTCGGATCTGCTTTGGGAGTAGGGTAGATGAAACGTTTTCCATCCCATCCTATAAATGCCCATGTCCTTTCAGAAGAGCCTCCACTTTGCTTCATCTTCCTCCTTGCATACTTTTCTTTCTGAGAATTTAATTCTCCTTTCCAGAGCTTAGTTCTCTGTTTCAAACATTTTCCAGAGTTTAACTCTGTTGACTGATTCCTTTTCCTCAGGTAATCATCTTGAGCGACCGAAGGACTTTCACAAAAATCACCACCGGATTTTAAATCCAGATCAAGGGTTTTTCCCTTTGACAAGAACACATATTTCTTTTTAGTTTAAGTTCTTCCACAAGAACAGAAAACCATCTAATTTTCAAACTGTAGATCTCTTAGGGTCTCTTTAACCTTTAGGGAGATAATGGTGTCGGTTGTCCCTTCCATGGAATTTAATTCCATCTCCAAGGAGCTCTGGCCCTGGAACCACATTTTCTGGGAATTTAATTCCCTTTTTCAAAAAAGGAATTTAATTCCTATGAAGAACTCAGTTCTTCCCATGGAGGTTTCTTAGGGTTTACTTGCCTTGGGTTGTCCTTCTGTAATCAATGAAGAAGAAGCTTGCAATGGTGTCTTTTCTGGGAATTTAACTCCCTTGATTCTGTTATTTGTTGCAGAGTCCAAGGTGGATTTCTCTTAGGAGAGTGTGTAGGGTCATTTGAAGTCCACTGTTTATTTAATTAGAATATCCCCTTTGTCTCATTATGATTGCTGTGTCTCATCATTAGCCAACCGTCATCTTGATTTCGTGGGACTCATAATTAGAATATCCCCTTTGTCCTACCAAACAAGTTCTCTGTCACTTTCTTCATCTGTCTTCATATATTTGTGCTCATATATATATATATATATTCCTGGCTTCACTTTTGACAGTTTTCCTTTACTTTGTTTCAGGTGCGATGGCTTCTGTTCCGTACTTTCCCTTCACTCGCTTGGAGGCCGCTTTTCCCCAGTCACCATCTGATGAGGAAGCGATGGCGATGATCAGGGCTCATGACCCGAACTGCACTAGCTTACTTCTATGGGGAACTTGGTACAGCCATATCATCCGGGGTCGCCGGAGTTTCCTCTGCGAAGTGCCGACAGAGCCCACTTTCCCGTTCTTGCCGATGGACCCTCCGAGGACGGTTTTCGCTGTGGAGATGCCAAATTGGACTCCAACGGGGCGGCTCGAGCCTTTGACAACCGGCATCCCGAGCCATCTGATCCCAGCCATAGATATTCTGGGCCGACGTATTTGCCAGGGTGAGGCCCAACCATGGGGGTAAATCTATAAGATAGGGCTCACCCCTCGAGACCCCACAGGCTACCTTCTCTGGGCTCGCTACATCCTTTCTGCCCATCGTGCGCGGCTGCAGAAGGTCGGGCTTTACCAAGAGATATATGCGTCGCTCTTTCACTACCAATCTCCGCATGTCTGGTGGGTTAAGGCGTTCTTGAACCAATGGAATCTCCCCACTAACACTTTTATTCTAGGAGACCGCGAGGTCTCGATCTCTCAGGAAGAATTTTATGAAATCTCGGGATTGCCAGTCAGGGGTACACTGTATAAAGAGTTGCTGCCTCCTGACGAGTACGTCTTTGAGCCCGAGCCTGCACCAGTTGACGGCTTGTCTGCTGAGAACGCCGTCCGCCACAAGTGTCCTAGCTTGATCAAGGCGTTGGGTATCTTTGACCGATTGTTCACCGAATCTGAGGAGCAGGGCGTTACTTTTAAGAGCTTCATTGCTTGCTTCCTTCGCAAGGACGTCCTGTCAAAGATAGCTCCGAAGTTTGCCAACATCAAAGACCCCTTTGGGTTTGGTCCGAAGAAGCTGCCGACCACTGAATCGGATCTACCGCAGTACTACATCCCCATTATGTCGCCGATGTCTTTTGAATCCATTGCAACTCCCGGCATGGATGAGGAGAAGTTCTTCATGGGGTTTATTAGTGTCTGGCTCAGTTGGTTTGTCATCCCCATGCATCGCCGCTTTATGAGAGCCTCGGTTATCTACCCGGCTCGTTGTATCGCTGAGGGGACGTGTTTGGCCATCGGCATCCCGGCGCTGGGGCATCCCGGCGCTGGCGCATCTGTATCACGGGTTAGGCGCTGCGGCTAATACCTCGACTCCTGGCGTGAATGTAGTAAACTTTTCTCTCCATTATTTCACGTCTTGGATCAAGATGCATGTGTTAGGGGCTTTTGCTATACATCAGAGGCCTGCATTTTATGATGCTTACACTTTTCCGCGACTTATGCTATTGGTGGATGCTTCTGCTCCTGACCCGACTCAATTCGGGGCTATTCGGGCGCTGATTTTTCCTTATGCTACTGCTAGCGGGTTGGTATTCACCGATCGGGTCTTATCTTCTCCCTCGGGTTCATCTCAGCCACTTTGGGACCAGTCAAAAGATAACGTGTCCTCTTTGAAGCCCCGGGAGGCCGCGCACTTATACGTAATCAGACCGGGCTATCTGGTATTTCGTCAGGATAACGCGGCCCTTTTCATGCGGTATAATCCGCATCGCTTTGCCCGGCAGCTCGGCTACGATCAGGGCATCCCTTTTGAGGCTTTCATGGTCGCGCCGGTTCCTTCGCCCGCAGCCGTTCGAGATGCCGCCCATCATTTTGTGAGGTTGAACACCGGCTCCCAGTTCATGATCCCCGATACTGATTACATGCCCCGATGTGTGGGGTCGTTTACGGGCTGGTATCTCCATCGGGTCAACCCGATTATTCTCGAGGAAAGAAGGGTAGTCCTTGACCATGGTGCTCCTACTCGGGTTCCGGTCACAGGAGCTACGCTGCGACCGCGTGCGCCGGTCCATTTTCCTTTGAGGGATACCGGTGTTGCGCTCATTCCGGAAGAGTCGGGGGTGGATCTTACCCCAACGGCTGGTATGCCATTAGGTACCCGGTCGCGGAGTAAACGGGCTCCAGTAGCAGCACGACCACCCGCTGCAGCACCACCACCCGTGGCATCGACAATGGCGGTGTCATCCTCGGTTGTGGCACCGAGCGAGGGTGATAGGGATGAGGGTGTTGACGGTGACGTGGGCCGGCGCCGCACTAAGACTCCACAGGGGAAGAAACGGTCGTCTTCGGCGGCTGGTTCTGGATCTAAGAGGCGGAGGAGGGTGGCCACCAACTTACTTGATTCTTTAATGAAGTCTGAGCCCATACTTCCAAATGAGCCGTTGGTCGTGCAAGAGTCGGACGCTGGTCTTCTCTTCCCGGGCTCGGCTGCCGAGGAAGCCGCACAATTGGCTGAGGCCATAAGACGTTCTAAAGATGAGTCTCATAATGCAAGGGTTCCGAAGAAACCCTATCCTGCCGTGATCTTCTATGAAGACCCCTCATGGATCCGGTGGCGGTTTATTGGCCCTTTGGAGGAATGGAGAGAACGGGCCCTGAAGCAGGCTGCTTCGGAGGATGCCGCGGATGCACTTTCCTTATGGACCGGCGGCCACGAGTCCACCCTCGAACCTCGGCGAGCGCGCCTCCTTGAGAAGGAGCATCAGCTTGAAGAAGCCATATTGAAAGCTTCGCTACGCATTGGTATGTTTTTATACTTCTTTGTAGCATTTCAGATTGTTTATCCCTGTATGTATCCTTATTCTTGCGTGAATTGTGCAGAGTCTTCACGGATGGGGGAGGTCCCTACGGGCTTGCTGAAAATAAAGCCTGTTGACGTCCCCAATGAAGCATTGCTCGATGTGGAGGGGGTCGATGACGCTGCGTTTCTCATGATAGAGCCTCCTGTGGCAGTTGTTGATCCTGGAGCTCTTGCTCCTTTGGGGGAGGCACTTTTGGTAGTCGCCATCCCACCGGCTCTTTCTGAGGGCGACCCCGAGGCTGGAGGAGAGGTAGTCGGGACTACCCTCCCTTTGCTGGAGCCGGAGATCACGGCGGAGGCCGTTGAAGCCGCCATCCCCCCTACTCAGAATGGGAGGAGTGTTGAAGGTAACCTTCTACATTTTAAATTAGCAATCTTTCTGTTGTCTGAACTCTTTTGTTTTCCCAGAATTGCGCGGGATGGCGGCCTCTATCGTTGATTTGTCTTCCCGGCAATCGTTTCAGCGTTTATTGGAGAGGGCAGCTCCGCAGGCGATCTCCCCTCAACGCATCGTCCTCTCATCTGGACAAGGTTAGTGTCGTTCGCCATTTCTCATGGTATCACTGTTATTTTGCGTATTGACATTGATGTTCTCTACAGTTTTGGAGGCCGATGACAAGGTCGAGGTCCTCGAAGGGCCAGGGGCACCTTCGGCTCCTAGTTGCATATCCGTGGGTAAGTGGCATTTCAATATAGTCCCACTTGTTCTTTTGCTTAAGAGTTTTACTGACATTTTTCAAATCTGAACAGCCTTGCCAGCTCCCATAGCGCCAGACTTGCGCATTGCCATGCCGCCCGGCCCCTATGCTTTGCGAGCCTCAGAGCGCTTGGCCTAATTAAGCCTTGTCTCCTTGTCGTCTTTGATCGAGGAGCTTCGCGCTGGCAGCGCAACACAGCTGAAGCATTTGCCGCCGAAGCTAACGGTTCTCTTCCTTTTCTTGCCACCTACCAAAGCGAAGAGGTGGTGCGAGTCTGGGTGGAGTTCTGTCGGCAGGTGGATGCTTGCTTGCACGCCCTTGAGTGTTCCTGCCTTTCCTCGGAGGCCGAGGCTGCAAAGGCGGACTTGCGGGGGCTAATAGCACGGTGCGCGGCAAATATGGTATCATGCGAGAAGAGGCTCGGCCGCAAATTCTCGGAAAGGGAGCTGGCCTCTAAGGCATTGAGCGAGCTTCAAACCAGCCTTACAGCCAAAGCCAATAAAGCGTATGAACTCTGGCGGGTACTTCAAGAGTCTATCAGAGAGGTGGTGGCTCTTGATAAAGCTGCCGTGTTCACTCGTGAAAGGGTCGAGGCTCACAAGGCTACTGAGAAAGAGCTTGAAGGCCGGCTCGCCTCGTATCAGGCCCAGCAGGCTCAGGCAGAGGCCCGTCTTCTGGCGATCCTGAATCATGAAGTTGTGGCCCAGCAAAAGAAGGATGAGCTAGCAAAATTGCTAAATCGTCCGCCGACTTGAAAACTTGTATCTTTTCCTTTCTTTTTGTACATGCTCCCGAATGAGAGTATATTCTTTTTGTTTTTTTTTTTATGAATTGTACTTTGTATCCATTTTGGTTTATGAATAAAGACATATTTTTTTTTCTCAATGGTGTGTCTCTTCTACTTGAATGAGTTCTGTGGGTAATTTATCTTGATCTCTTTGCAGGACAATGATGGCTTAGGATTCAGGGTTAAAATCTGCCTCCTAAGACTTTTGAGCTTTATGAGCCGTAAGGGTCTCATAAAGAGTTTTTCTCCCTACACGTCGAAAGGATCCCGTAGGTGTAAGTTTTCCTTAAGAATCGTGAGGATTCTTAAGTGGGTTTTGCCTTGAGAGTGGTAAGGATCTCACAAGAGAGTTTTCTTCCTTACAGGTCGTGAGGACCCGCAAGTGCTGGGTGCGGTCGCCCTTATCCGTATTTCACGGGGTCAGGGGTTGGTTTGGGATGGTTTCCAAGGTATCGTAGTTTAAAGACATTGTGGTCAAGGTTAAGGACCTCATAGTCCGTGGGTTTAAGGACTCCACAGTCCAATGTTAGTTTTAAGACATCACGGTCAAGGTTAAGGACATCATAGTCCGTGGATTTAAGGACTCTACAGTCCGATATTAGTTTTAAGATATCACGGTCAAGGTTAAGGACCTCATAGTCCGTGGATTTAAGGAATCCACAGTCCGATGTTAGTTTTAAGACATCACGGTCAAGGTTAAGGACGTCATAGTCCATGGATTTATGGACTCCACAGTCCGATGTTAGTTTTAAGACATCACGGTCAATGTTAAGGACCTCATAGTCCGTGGATTTAAGGACTCCACGGTCCACGAAACGTGTGGTTACTGGGACCCGTCACCTCTTTGAAGACGTTGAGGAATTACAACGCCCAATATCAAAGGAGTGAAGAGATGTACCCTTTAACCAAGGTAAAATCAGTCTAGAATCATCATGGTTGATCGTTAGTTTTAAGACATTATGGTTGAGGTTAAGGACATCATAGTCCGTGGATTTTAAGGACTCCACAGTCCGATGTTTGCTCTGGATGCTTCACACGGGTTCACTGCCGTGTTCGGCGAGGACCAGGCTCCGCTCTGGACGTTTTCCACGGGGTCAAAGAGTGACGTTATCCGCGTGCCACATGACCAGAAATTTTGCACTAGATGCTTCACACGGGTTCACTGCCGTGTTTGGCAAGGACTAGGCTCCGCTCTGGATGCTTCACACGGGTTCACTGCCGTGCTCTGTGAGGACCAGGATCCGCTCTGGAAGTTTTCCACGGGGTCAAAGAGTGACGTTATCCGCGTTCCACGTGACCAGGAATTTTGCACTAGATACTTCACACGGGTTCACTGCCGCGTTTGGCGAGGACTAGGCTCCGCTCTGGATGCTTCACACGGGTTCACTGCCGTGCTCTGTGAGGACCAGGATCCGCTCTGGACGTTTTCCACGGGGTCAAAGAGTGACGTTATCTACGTTCCACGTGACCAGGAATTTTGCTCTGGATGCTCCCACGGGTTCACTGCCGTGTTCTGCGAGGACCAGGCTCTGCTCTGGACGTTTTCCACGGGGTCAAAGAGTGACGGTATCCACGTTCCACGTGACCAGGAATTTTGCTCTGGATGCTTCCCACGGGTTCATTGCCGTGTTCTGCGAGGACCAGGCTCCGATCTGGACGCTTTCCATGGGGTCAAAGAGTGACGTTATCCGCGTTCCACGTGACCAGGAATTTTGCACTAGATGCTTCACACGGGTTCACTGCCGTATTCGGCGAGGACCAGGCTCCGCTCTGGACGTTTTCCACGGGGTCAAAGAGTGACGTTATCCGCGTTCCATGTGACCAGGAATTTTGCGCTAGATGCTTCACACGGGTTCACTTCCGTGTTAGGCGAGGACTAGGCTCCGCTCTGGATGTTTTCCACAGGGTCAAAGAGTGACGTTATCCGCGTTCCACGTGACCAGGAATTTTGCGCTAGATGCTTCACACAGGTTCACTGCCGTGTTCGGCGAGGACCAGGCTCCGCTCTGGATGCTTCACACGGGTTCACTGCCGTGCTCTGCGAGGATCAGGATCTGCTCTGGACATTTTCCATGGGGTCAAAGAGTGACGTTATCTGCGTTCCACATGCCTAGGAATTTTGCTCTGGATGCTTCCCACGGGTTCACTGCCGCGTTCTGCGAGGACTAGGATCCGCTCTGGACGTTTTCTACGGGGTCAAAGAGTGACGTTATCCGCGTTCCACGTGACCAGGAATTTTGCGCTAGATGCTTCACACTGGTTCACTGCCGTGTTCGGCGAGGACTAGGCTCCGCTCTGGATGCTTCACATGGGTTCACTGTCGTGCTCTGCGAGGACCAGGATCCGCTTTGGACGTTTTCCACGGGGTCAAAGAGTGACGTTATCCGCGTTCCACATGCCCAGGAATTTTGCTTTGGATGCGTCCCACGGGTTCACTGCCGTGTTCTGCGAGGACCAGGCTCCGCTCTGGACGTTTTCCACGGGGTCAAAGAGTGACGTTATCCGCGTTCCACGTGACCAGGAATTTTGCGTTGTCTGTATTTCACGAAGTCAGAATTTGACTCTCGGTCAGCTGTACACCACCGAGTCATGGAACTGGGAGTTGCCGCTGTTCCGCTTTGCTTGATGTTGTGTCTGCTGTAATGAGACCGGTGTTGAGAGGATCTCTAGGCTGTCTGTGAACCATCGAGATTTGGCTTCTTCTTCTGATGAAACCTGGGGAGGAGGAATGTGATTCCTTCTTTGTTTGCGCCCCTGGATTGTATATAGGGATTGATGTAGCATCACCTGTAGGGCATAAATTTAATTTTTATTTTATTTCTTTTTCCGCGATGCTCTATCATTTCAGCTTTTATATCGCGAAAGTCGCGATTGCCCCATCATTTCGGCTATTTTTCGCGTTGCCCAATCATTTCGGCTATTTATTTTATTTTTCACTCGCTGTTTTTTATTGCGAGTTGCTCAATCATTTCGGCTATTTATTTTATTTTTTGCTCGCTGCTTTTTATTGCGAGTTGCCCAATCATTTCGGCTATTTTTCATGCATACATTTTTACTTGCTGATTTTGTCGCAAGTTGCCCCATCATTTCGGCTATTTCGTATGCATGTATGGCTTGTTGGTTTTTCGCTGCAAGCTTGGATTTATACACCAATTTCGGCATCAGCACCCCTACAACTGGGATATTGCCAGGAGCAAATCATCATTTTCCTTTGTCGATGTTGAACAAAGGTGGCTTAGTAAACAGGGTTAAGGGTCCTGTCGACTAAGGCTTTTGACTTCATGAGCCGTAAGGGTCTCACAAAGGTATTTCTCTCTTCAAGTCGTGAGGATCTTGTAGGTGTGTTTTCTCCTTGGGAATCGTGAGGATTCCTAAGTGCATGTTGTAAGTGCACGGCGGCGCCACGGCCGTCAAACCGACGCCGGAATGCGGAAGCGGTGAATAACTTAAATTTTTGCGGACTTAGCAAACCGGCACAACCGCGCACTTTAACCGGATCGAACCATTAACTAGTCTAAGCTAACAAGAAGATGGGTTAGAGATATACCGACAGATCCGAGTCCTCCGGTCTTCTCGTCGTCGTCCCGATCTCCCGCGGATCCTCCGGTCGTCGCCTCCTTGCCGGAAGGGCACCACATCGCCTGTATCTTTTACGGGCTCCCACCTCAATACCGAGGCAACTCGGGCGCGAAGTTGGCTAACCGACGCGCCCAAGATTTGCTGTAGAATGTAAAGTATAGTTGTCTCTTTGGGGTTTAGAATAGTTGCCATTGTGGAGGAATTTTGTAGACAAGAATTTTTCCATGGATGCTTAAGAAAAATGGAGCATCCATGCACCATTGAGCTCGGCCAGCCCCCATGTTTGCTCACTGGAAATGTGAAAAATAAAGCAAGCTCACTCACACTCAAAGCAACCCAAATGAATATATGTATTAATTCATCCAACCCCTTGAAAACAATTCCAGCAGCACACAAAAAAAGCTCAAAACAATCAAGATAAATTAATCCACACTCCATCATGCCAACAGCAACAGTGGCCGGCCATTCCCAAATCCCAAACAGTGCCGGCCCATATCCAATAGCCATACTCTATCATGTCAAATTAATGCAACATGGAGCCAAAAAAGCAATCAAATTAAATTAATCCTTTTGCAAGAAACCCCCTCAACAAAATGTTAATTGCAAACTTGCAATTAACACCCTCCAACAAAAAGTCCGACCGGGAAGGAAAAAGAGAAAACCGGCCGGAACGGAAAGCAAACTGGCAACCCCAGAAAACCGGTCCCATAATAAATTACAGGAAAACCCCGATACTGTGCATACACACCCGCATTTGTATTTCGACCGAAATACAAATGTAAAGAGACAAAAATTATACTATTAAATACTAAGATCCGGCTTAAGCCAAAGCCGGCTAGTAAAAACCGTCCGATTACGATCCGTGCAATACCGCACGTATCTGATCGGACCCTGCCATATCTCCATACGGCCTCTACAGCGTTTCACCCGAAAGCTGAGTAACTGAAAGTGTGGGGGACTCTAAAGACTCGTCAAATACAATGGCTGTGGATTTAACCACTAGCACGTCAGAGGTATAAGCCAATACGTAACGGGCCACCAGCTATTGACTAAAAGGGACGTCGATGAGCGAACACATCCTGACACCCTACTGAGCCTGTCAGTGACAATATCCGTGCAGTCCGGTCCGTTCGTCTATGAGTATCGCATGGCGGGCCTAGGGAGTTGGTAAAAGTCAGACCCCCAAAAGCGGTACAAGTCGTGTCGGAGTGTAGCCCAGAACACCCTGAGATACTACTGGAATACCTACCAGTAAATCTCCTTGCCTTGGCCAAGGACTTTGTGTAATGGCTCTCCTAGACATAGCACGACCTCACCCCCAATACCGGGAGAGACGAACCCCTGAAGATACGCTCACTGCCTCCATGTGGCTCGGGACTGTACCCAACTAAAACCTGTTTGCACGACTCCTTTGAGCCGTGGTAGGGTAGTAATCAAAGTACAGTGGGAACTCACACGAGACAAATGACGATCCCCAGGTCGATGAACTAACCTGCACACATGTCACCAGGGAACTGCCATCTGACGTCTGGTATATGACCAACTAGCATGTTCCCGGCGAGTCCTGTCCGGTGTACTCATAACCCAATGAGCACCTGTATACATCTTAGGTGATCCAACTGACACCGGTGGCTTGTGAGACCAGCCACCGCCCCTCGTCGGGGTCTCGACTGTATACACTAGTCTACTAATGGAGTATCGATGCCCGGTCTCGAAACTCCCACGACTAGGGACCTTTAAGGATATGCTTGTAGACCCCCAGCTCCCACTTATATGATCATCCTCATACTGCTGGTGGTCAAGCAAGAATCCTAGGGGCTCTATCAATGTGTAATAGCGACGTGTCATGTCACCTAAAGCAGTACACGATGATAAAGGTAAACCAGATAGCATACTATCATCTCGAGTAAGACTGTCCTACCGGGATAGGTCCTCCCTCAATCATTACAATCACGTACCTGTGACCTAATAATTGACTCTGAGGGCACTATCTCCAACAATCTCCCACTTGCACTCAAGGCTAATTATTGCGATGTCGCATACTCACAGCCCGTGTGATACCGAACATCCAACTCCTCTACTAGTCAGTCTCACAAAGCTCGTTTGCGGAACTATTGCGTTCGAGGAATAGCCTCAGTGAGTGGATCCGCTTAGTTGTTTCTTTCTATGTCTCTCAATATCTCAAGTTCGCGGAGAAACCCATCTCCCGAAATGAGCAATACCTGTCTTAGAATGTGTCTGGATGTCTGATGGGACATAGCTCATAAATGAACTCCAAATCTAAACTTCTTAGACTGTATCGTCAACTGAACTTAATCAGTATCCTGCGCGCCATGCCTCCCTCAGTATTGCCTTGGATCACCTGTCCAAAATACTGCCCCTCGTCAGAGGGAAAACTATAACTCTGACAACCTCTTTGTCGTCCAAGTCACCTTGGAAGCCTGGAATGATAACTGTCTCCTGAATAAGGCTGTCGTTATCATATCCCTAGAACATCTACTTATGTTCTAGAACTGCTTCCGACCGTTTCTCCAGGATTGGATTAATGTCAACTTATTGCATCTAGTGCAAGAACAACATCTGGTGTGGTACTTGACATCTCACGATTGACTCAATTGCCTGAGCAAGTGATCTGCCAATCATGCACGTCCCTCTCCCCTTTAGTCTGTAAGACACTTCTGGAGAGGGTGACTCCATTACCTGCAGGTACACTACCGTGCCAGGAGTCGTCCATCCTAAATACTCTTAGAATGCTGTCAAGTACCCTGATTGGGAAACCACCCAAATCTAGATCTAAAACCATAGATCTAGTAACCAGTATGTCAGATATAAAATCCATTTCCTTTGTGGAGAAACCACTGTGTGACGACCAAAGTATAACCGATTGTAGTATAGGAGTTTCTTTTCCTATTCTGTGTATGTCATCCAGATACCAGGACATCACACCCTACTACCTTCTCAACAGATCCATCCCCTATTCTGATGAAGTCAAACCCATGACTGTCACGTCAGAAATAGATGATCTATCTCCGCTACTTCTGCTTTAGTCTATAAATAGACATAAGCTACCTGTCCACCAATGCTTCCGCTGCTCCCACTGACAAGACAACCCTCTAGCAGAGTCATATAGACGTACACTTCTAAAACTAGTTTAGAATGACGCTATACTCATCCTCCCGCCGGGTCTCGCAGCCTGGAACAACAGCAATGGTAATTGTGGGTAAACAAGAACTTCCCTGTCACCGTCCTTGAGGCTACCGTAGTACCTCTCGGGTGGCTGAAGTTACCCACCTTATCTGCAGAGTGGCCAATGGAATGTCAATCCAGATTGAATCTTTAGGTTCCTTATCAAATCTTCAGTAATCGTTTGTGGTTCTGGAATCACTTCCAGTTCTACCATACTCCCACTACTGTTTTCTGAAAAAATCCATTTTTAATAAAACTGTGGCGAGTCTAGAACAATATCGCTATTGTTCATCCAGATGGTAGAAAGTCAACCCTCGTCATAGCCTGGGTCAACCCATAAACAGCCATTACAGAAACGTGCCTTGAGTTGTCCAGTGTCTGGTTTTAATCATAAACCGGACAACTCCCCGTACCTTAACATCGTTAAGATATGAACTGTTCTATATCCAATATAGAAACAGAGGCACTGATTTAATTGAACTAGATTCAAATCATGCAGCTGTCCCCAGCGCATGTCAACTAAATGGAAGGAGGCCGATCAGCGTTACTCAACTCAGGAATACTTCCAATTATGAGTAACCTGAAAGAGAAGCAAGATCTCTTTATCATTACTATCAACTGAATACCATACACAAGTATCTACATCTTCGATCTCTTTGAAGAATCCCGATACTTGCTATACCTGGTTCTCTACTCTATTCAAATACCTATAACTTCTCAAAATTCGGACCCTGTGTTTCCAACGAAACACCTGTCTAAAAACTAGAGAAGTTATAAGTAAACCGAATATAGTACGAGGACCAACCCCTCTGTCCTGATGGACCCTGGACAACATACAATACTCTGTATAAGTCCCTTGAGTCTGAAAACTCATTCACTGTGTGTCGTAGGTTGAAAACTGTACTTATGGTTAAGAAGAATTACACCGCTGTTCAATGCTCCTTACCTAACCATCCACTGATATAGGTAAATGTCATAGACATAATTTCAAAAAGGTATATCTCACTCTATGAAAATAGACGTACAGATACATCGATTTGAAATTGGTGCATAACGGCGGATATTCAAAACCAAATACTTGCCGTCCGGCAAATAACCCAGGTGATTTCCTCAAATATCACTGATTACAACGAATCCCGATATAATGAGGATAATCACCCAATTCCCAATAACCTACTCCCACTCATCATCTGTAAAACCATACAGATGTGAGAATCATACCTGGCAAATACATACCCTGGAGCAAGTGTCTAATCGGGAAATCAGTTTTCCTTTAACAGTACACAGTGAGACTGAAACATCGAAATGTTTCGATGGGGTATCCTGGTATTCCTAGTAATGCCTCTTCCAGATTTACGACTGTAACCGTATAGTTCTTTGCCACCTCTCCAAATCCCTTCATATGTCTTAAGTCTTTACCTTCTGCACACCCTTTTAGGCCAAATGGTTTTCTTCCTTCCCTACCGTTCGGCACCAGCCTATGGTTTGGAAGAAGACTATCCAATAAGCATAATGGGTGTACTGTCCCAATCCTAGGAGCACTCACAATGAGAGAGGGTGAAGATAAAAGACAACCGAATAAACCTTATTCCTATTTCTCCTGAACCAGAATCCATCCCCGAACTGGAACAAGTTCCATTCGAGTTCGTATATAACCATACGATGGAGTATCCAAATAAACTGTGGATCTTCGTAGTGATACGGAGTGTCCTGGAGAAATACAAAGGTGATGTGGGAGTGGTAACGAAAAATTTGGTTTGGTCGTGAATATCTGTTGCAATTTACTTTGCCCTCTTACTAATCCCTTGCTTTGTCTTAACTTAATACCTTCTGCACACCATCGTTATGCTAGTTGGTTTTCTTCATTCTCTACCGGTCGGCACCAGCCTAAGGTTTGGAAGAAGACAATCCAATTTGCGTAATAGGTGTACTACCCCTAAACCAAGGAGTACTCGTAACCTGAGAGAGGGTAAAAGGAAAAGACAACTGAATAATCCTATCCGTTTTCTCCAGAACCAGAAACCATCCTCGAATAAATTCTTTCGAGTTCGTATCTAACCATACGATGGTTTTGTCCAATGGAAGTGGACGTTCGTAGTAAAATGGGGTGTCCTGGAGAAAAGGGTAAAAGTAGGAGTGGCAATGAGGTTTGCAACTCTGACAATCCAAAAGCCGGTGTTTAAGAAGGTTCGGTCAACTTGGTCACTGAGTCAAAGTCTTAGGGTCGGGTCAATGGCCGCTGCCAAAGAGAGAGAGAAAAGAAACACTCAGCGTGCACTCTAACCTAGATCAGAATGGTTACCAATTTATCTAATCTGGAAACCTCCCACTGTACCTCAAATTCTTCTCCAAACCTAAAAGAAGAATTAGTCGGGGTCACCCGAGGAGTAAACTAACTCATCAGTGGGAATCGGGATCCAACTATCATCGCATGATAACGTGACGGAATCCGCTCACGGTATCACACTCCAGAAGGTATGCGCATATCTGGCAAGTTTCAGTACTTTTGAAACTCCCGATGTGATTTCTGCCCCATGCTCTTATGACCTTGACTTTGGCCAACAAATCATAAGTCACATGTCAAGTTCTACCCGTCATTCTCCAGGTTGATTCAAATCCACCCGCACAAGCCCTTGACTTTGGCCAACAAGGCTATACGACTGTTCCAAACCAACGCATCTATCTATGCTGCATATGAATAACCAACAGCTACCAAACACTGTGCCTTGACTTTGGCCAACAAACACAGCTTGAATACTATTGACTACCCATATGAAACGACGGAGGGCTACGAATGGTTTCTGGCGAAAACCTTTAACGTAATGAACTTGATATCGTTGAAGGAACGGATAGCTTTTTAGAAAATATAGTGACGAAAACCGTTGCTAAAGAGGTCACTCCCGGTGAAGGGATCTCGGCTCTTTCCCCGTAGAATGGGGTGCAGGATATTCCAAATGAATACCGCGATGCAAAGCAAAAGTAATCGGCTATAGTGAAGTTAATGCCCTGACGCAAACTTTTGTCCAAGGGGTCACTCCCGGTGAAGGGATCTCGGCCCTTGCCTCGTCGACTGAGGAGCAGGATATTCCAAATGAATACCACGATGCAAAACAAAAGTGAACGTCTTTGCAATAACAGCTTTTTGAAAAAGTGCTCCAACGACATCAGATTAGGTTTGTTTTTAACTTTGCATTGATCCGAATCAATGCAGTCCCATCAATTGATCACACCAAAAAGAACGAAAATATACTGATGTGCGTATATGCCATCCGCATTCGCCACTGGGTCCCGTCATTACCCGTTAGGTTAGCTTACTAACGACAGAGCGGGGACTGGACTAGCGCGGATGCAAAACATATACTACATCTACTAATATATATACCAATATATTATATTCGCTCAAGGCGTGAATAAAAATGCAACATCATAGAGAATGAACAGCATCACAGAAACAATACAGATATCTGGGAACCCCGGGTTTCACAGAGCCACTACTGAAACCCGACGTTCCCCTGGTCGTGTGGATAGCCTGTGCAATGAGAATCCTAGACCCCTACGGGTGCGGCAAGTCACCCGCCAAAACCTGAAGCGAGGCAGCCCCCTTCAGCACCGTGAATGGACCACCCAGCACTTCACGGAATCCGGTAACTTGGGCACCCCTCCTGGATCAAACCTGTACCCCCTACGAGTGCGGCTAATAGCCCGCCAATCCTAGAGTGAAGCCCCCTCCCTCTCAATGCCATGAGATGCGGGCTTGTTGCCCTCTAGAACCCGGCTATCCGTGCACCCCTCCGCGGGGCAATCCTAGTACAGAAAGTAAAATATACATACAACGGGTACATCGACCGCAACCAGGTCGTGCCCCAAAATAATAATACAAACAGGCAGTGACGGCAGTCCACATGTCGGACGCTCGCCCCGCAATATCAAATGTACATAATACAACAGAACTGTACTAGCATTGCATCCAGGCTATCCCCACGACCGATCCGCAACATCACAGCAAATACATAGAACATCAACGTGAAAGTCACGTTCGCAAATCCGTCTAACCGGGCTATAGCAGTTAGACCGGATTTACCGATCGAGTGACATTCACGGTCGCAGATATAATGTAAATACTGTGAAAAATGTGTTTAAAATTTTCCGATTGACCAAAAATTAACAAGTGGGCCCCAAACAAAACTGTAGCAATCACAGAAAACCTGGGCCCAATTTTAATATCCCAAAACCCCTAATTATAGCCCATAAGCCCACTGCAAAAACATTTCCACACGAACAGATAAACTTGCGGCGGAAGAGCGGCCAGAAGTGGGCTTTGGCCGCCCTTCCGCGGTCGAAAAGTGGAATCGTGTTACCAAATTTTTTCAGTGATCTTAGGGATCCCTGCACATCATTCTGAGACCAACAGAAAAAATTTTCGAGACCAAAAATTTTCAACAGAAACTGATGCGAAGGTAATACGGGTTTTGGAACTTTTTTTTGATCAATCGGAAATGCAAACACATTACACAAAGCTAGACTAAGTTAATGGCGAGGCTCTGATACCACTGTAAGTGCACGGCGGCGCCCCGGCCGTCAAACCGACGCCGGAATGCGGAAGCGGTGAATAACTTAAATTTTTGCGGACTTAGCAAACCGGCACAACCGCGCACTTTAACCGGATCGAACCATTAACTAGTCTAAGCTAACAAGAAGATGGGTTAGAGATATACCGACAGATCCGAGTCCTCCGGTCTTCTCGTCGTCGTCCCGATCTCCCGCGGATCCTCCGGTCGTCGCCTCCTTGCCGGAAGGGCACCACATCGCCTGTATCTTTTACGGGCTCCCACCTCAATACCGAGGCAACTCGGGCGCGAAGTTGGCTAACCGACGCGCCCAAGATTTGCTGTAGAATGTAAAGTATAGTTGTCTCTTTGGGGTTTAGAATAGTTGCCATTGTGGAGGAATTTTGTAGACAAGAATTTTTCCATGGATGCTTAAGAAAAATGGAGCATCCATGCACCATTGAGCTCGGCCAGCCCCCATGTTTGCTCACTGGAAATGTGAAAAATAAAGCAAGCTCACTCACACTCAAAGCAACCCAAATGAATATATGTATTAATTCATCCAACCCCTTGAAAACAATTCCAGCAGCACACAAAAAAAGCTCAAAACAATCAAGATAAATTAATCCACACTCCATCATGCCAACAGCAACAGTGGCCGGCCATTCCCAAATCCCAAACAGTGCCGGCCCATATCCAATAGCCATACTCTATCATGTCAAATTAATGCAACATGGAGCCAAAAAAGCAATCAAATTAAATTAATCCTTTTGCAAGAAACCCCCTCAACAAAATGTTAATTGCAAACTTGCAATTAACACCCTCCAACGAAAAGTCCGACCGGGAAGGAAAAAGAGAAAACCGGCCGGAACGGAAAGCAAACTGGCAACCCCAGAAAACCGGTCCCATAATAAATTACAGGAAAACCCCGATACTGTGCATACACACCCGCATTTGTATTTCGACCGAAATACAAATGTAAAGAGACAAAAATTATACTATTAAATACTAAGATCCGGCTTAAGCCAAAGCCGGCTAGTAAAAACCGTCCGATTACGATCCGTGCAATACCGCACGTATCTGATCGAACCCTGCCATATCTCCATACGGCCTCTACAGCGTTTCGCCCGAAAGCTGAGTAACTGAAAGTGTGGGGGACTCTAAAGACTCGTCAAATACAATGGCTGTGGATTTAACCACTAGCACGTCAGAGGTATAAGCCAATACGTAACGGGCCACCAGCTATTGACTAAAAGGGACGTCGATGAGCGAACCCATCCTGACACCCTACTGAGCCTGTCAGTGACAATATCCGTGCAGTCCGGTCCGTTCGTCTATGAGTATCGCATGGCGGGCCTAGGGGGTTGGTAAAAGTCAGACCCCCAAAAGCGGTACAAGTCGTGTCGGAGTGTAGCCCAGAACACCCTGAGATACTACTGGAATACCTACCAGTAAATCTCCTTGCCTTGGCCAAGGACTTTGTGTAATGGCTCTCCTAGACACAGCACGACCTCACCCCCAATACCGGGAGAGACGAACCCCTGAAGATACGCTCACTGCCTCCATGTGGCTCGGGACTGTACCCAACTAAAACCTGTTTGCACGACTCCTTTGAGCCGTGGTAGGGTAGTAATCAAAGTACAGTGGGAACTCACACGAGACAAATGACGATCCCCAGGTCGATGAACTAACCTGCACACATGTCACCAGGGAACTGCCATCTGACGTCTGGTATATGACCAACTAGCATGTTCCCGGCGAGTCCTGTCCGGTGTACTCATAACCCAATGAGCACCTGTATACATCTTAGGTGATCCAACTGACACCGGTGGCTTGTGAGACCGGCCACCGCCCCTCGTCGGGGTCTCGACTGTATACACTAGTCTACTAATGGAGTATCGATGCCCGGTCTCGAAACTCCCACGACTAGGGACCTTTAAGGATATGCTTGTAGACCCCCAGCTCCCACTTATATGATCGTCCTCATACTGCTGGTGGTCAAGCAAGAATCCTAGGGGCTCTATCAATGTGTAATAGCGACGTGTCATGTCACCTAAAGCAGTACACGATGATAAAGGTAAACCAGATAGCATACTATCATCTCGAGTAAGACTGTCCTACCGGGATAGGTCCTCCCTCAATCATTACAATCACATACCTGTGACCTAATAATTGACTCTGAGGGCACTATCTCCAACACATGTTCTCTTGTAAGTCGTAAGGATCTTACAAAAGAGTTTTCTCCTTATAAGTCGAGAGGACTTACAAGGGTTGTTCACCGTGTGGACATATCCCTAGTCACAGATGAGACTTGGTTAGGGAAATGTTTATTCGCGCCTGTGGATTGTATACAAGGGTCAATATTGAGCCGCTTGTAGGGCAACATCGAAGATTGGGGGGGGGAGTTTGCTTAAGAACAGGTTCAGGTCTCTGTAACTTAAGACTTTCAAATCTTATGAGCCGTGTGGGTCCCATAAGAGAGTTCTCCTTACGAGTCGTGAGGATCTCGCAAGTGTAATTTCTCCTTAGGAATCGTGAGGATTCCTAAGTGTGTTGCTCCCTTGTGAGTCGTAAGGATCTCACGCGGGTGGTTTCTCCTTACAAGGTCGTGAGGACCCTGCAAGTGTCCTTTAACGAGATTGCGCCCTTTCGGGTTTTCACAAACACTCGCCGGTAGCCCTGCTGTTTTTACTCACGGAGCCCTTTCGGGTTTTCATCCGTGCCCATTTCGCTTATGGGCATACCGTTTTTATTTTTATTATATTTTTTTTAATATTTTTTTTATCGGCTTTGAGATGTTGCAATCCACCGTAGTTTATCGACATCTCGGTCAACAGTTAGTTTTAGGACATAGTGGTCCATTGTTAGTTTAAGGACGTTTCGGTCCGTCGTTAGTTTAAGGACATTTCGGTCCGTTATTAGTTTAAGGACATTTCGGTCCGTTGTTAGTTTAAGGACGTTTCGGTCTGTTGTTGAAGAAGGCCGGTTGCTACTTATAGAGTTCGGGCTTAGGAAGATAGAGAGCGGACATAGTCGTCGTCGTCTATCATTGACCTAGGCCTTAACCCGTCAAGCATAGTATTTCTTCAGGAAGCGACCGTTTATTGGTCTAAAAGGTCTCTCACTGTGCATATCCATGAGCAGATACGCTCCACCCTGGTAGACCTTGTCTATGATATATGGGCCTTCATAGTTCGGCTCGAATTTTCCCCGCTTGGCGCGATTGGGGATCATAGGTCTTTTGACCACTAGCACGAGTTCGCCTTGGCGGAATGTCCTCGGCCTGGTCAATCTTTCATATGAGCGTGTCATCTTTGCTTTATAAGCCTCCAGATTTTGTTGCGCTATGAGCCGGGTTTCATCAAGGGCATCAAGCTCCTCAAGCCGAAGGTGAGCATTTTCTTCGTCCGTTAGCTCGTAGTGGACTGCCACTCGTAGAGAGGGTAACTCTATCTCGAGAGGGAGTACTGCTTCTGTACCGAATACCAATGTGTACGGCGTCGTGTTTGTGGCCGTTTTGAACGTAGTTCGATACGCCCAAAGAGCTTCTTGCAGTCTCTCGTGCCAGTCTTTATTGTTTCGGGACACCGTCTTCTTTACGATCTTCGTCAAGGTCTTATTGAAAGCCTCAGCTAGACCGTTAGCTCGGGGATTATAGACTGAGGAATATCTCCAGTCTATGTTGTGTTGCTGCGCGAAGCGGCTGATCTTGTGGCTTCTGTAGGCTGGCCCGTTATCGGAGATGATCCGTCTCGGAGTTCCAAACCGATAGATGACGTATGTCTTGAAGAAGTGGAGGATATTCTCCGTCTTCACTTCCCTCAGTGGTACTGCTTCTGCCCATTTGGAGAAGTAGTCAGTCGTCGCCAAAATGAATCGATGTCCTCTGGACGATGCTGGTTCGATGGGGCCGATTACGTTGGTTCCCCACATTTCAAACGGCCAGCTAGCCACCGTTGGATGTAGAGGATTTGGGTGCTGATGGATAAAGTCCCTATGAATCTGGCATGAGTGGCATTGCTTCGCATATTCGAGGCAGTCCTGAATCATCGTGGGCCAATAGTAGCCCATCCGTTTAATTTTCAACTTCATCTTCGGGCCTGCTTAGTGAGAACCGCAGAGTCCGTCGTGAACTTCCTGAACGACTCTCTTCGCCTCTTCAGGTCCCAGGCATCTCAGCCATAGGGAATCAAATGACCTCTTGTACAGAGTATTATTGACGAAGGCGAAGGACAGAGCTCGTTTCACAAGCTGATGTCTTGAGGACGCATCTTCAGGCATTCGACGGGATTTGAAGTAGTCTATGAAGACTTCTCTCCAATCTTCAGCCTTCTCTTGGTCCTTTATTTGCATAGCCTTTTGCTCGGTCACTCCCTTTTCTTCGGATGATTCCGGAGACATTTCTGCTGGGGTGAGGACCCGACGGCTTTGTACCACGATGCCGACGTCATCGAGGTTCTCATCAGCCAGTTCTTTAGCGAGCTTGGCTAACGCGTCTGCCTTGCTATTTTCTGCACTCGGTATGCTTTCCAGCATGTAGGAGGGAATTTGAGTCAGCAATCGCTGTACTCTCTCGCCATACTTCACCAGCTCTGGCTTGCACGTCTGGTAGTCGCCGTTTACTTGACTAACGACCAGCTGGGAGTCTCCGTATATGAGGAGGTTCTCAATCCCCATGTCGATGGCGATCTCAAGGCTTGCTATCAAAGCTTCATATTCGGCTTCATTGTTCGTCCTCGGCTCTGTCAAGGAGAAAGCGAAGCGTATTATCCCTCCTTGTGGGGTTACGAAGATGAGGCCTACCCCCGATTTGATTATAGGCGTGTTTTATTTGCGCTTCTTCATGGAAGATGCTCCATCGAAGTAAAGTTCCCACCGGGTACTACTTCCGTCGATCGCGTCAAATGCATGTTCATCTGGGAGTTCGCAATTCAAGGGAGAATCGGCCGGTATTGGATGCTCAGCGAGGAAGTCGGCGATGGCTTGGCCTTTCACAGCCTTAAGAGGCTGATAGGTTATCGAAAACTCCATTAAGAGCAAGGCCCATTTAGCGAGTCATCCCGTCAATATGGCTTTTGACATCAAATATTTGAGAGGGTCCACCTTCGAAATGAGACGGACTTCGTGCGCCAACGCATAGTGCCGGAGTTTCGTTATCGCGAGATCAACGCCAGGCAGTGCTTTTCGATGGGGGAATAATTGCTTTCTGCCCCCAGTAGGACTCGACTTAAATAGTAAAGCGCTCTCTCCTTCCCTTGGTCTTTCTCTTGTGCCCATAATGCGCCTAAGGAACCTTCGAGGGCTGTTGTATAAAAAATAAGAGGCTTTCCCTTGACTGGAGCAGCTAACACCGGCGGGTTCTGCAGGTATTGCTTGATCTCGTCCAGTGCGCCTTGGCATTTGTGATCCCAGACGAACGGGGTTCCCTTCCTCATCAGGTGACTGTAAGTGCGGCACTTACCTGAAAGGTTGTTTATAAATCGCCGGATGTACGCGAGTTTCCTTTGGAGAGACCGTAATTGTTTAAGAGTCCTTGGCGGTGGCATTTCCATGATCGCCTTGATCTTCGACGGATCTATTTCGATACCCCGGTGCCGGACGATGAACCCTAGGAACTTACCTGAGGATACCCCGAACGCGCATTCGAGAGGGTTCATCTTCAAGTTATATTGCTGAAGGCGTTGAAACACGGTTTTCAGATGCTCTAAATGCTCCTCGTACGATTTGCTTTTCACCACGAGATCGTCGATGCAGCATTCGACGATTTCATGTACGAGGTCATCGAAGATCTTCGTCATGGCCCTCTGATAGGTGGCACCGGCGTTCTTTAAACCGAAGGGCATAACTTTGTAGCAAAATATACCCAGAGGAGTCCGGAAAGCGGTGTGCTTCTGGTCTTCGGGGTGCATCTTTATCTGATTGTATCCTGATGAGCCGTCCATGAAAGAGAAAACCTCATGAGTGGACGTGTTATCTATCATCAGCTCGGTGACCGGTACTGGGAAATCGTCCTTCAGGCAAGCTTTATTGAGATCCCGGAAGTCCACACATATGTGCACTGTCCCATTCTTCTTCATCACCGGAACAATGTTGGCGATCCAGTCAGGATACTGAACTTCCTGGATAAACCCAGAATCGATTAACTTCTTGACTTCGGCGTTGATGCTCATCTCAAGCTCGAGCCGCATTCTTCTCGGCGCCTGTTTGACTAGCTTGATGTCCGGGGATATCGCCAATTTATGTACAGCAATTTCTGGATCTAGTCCTGGCATTTCAGAATAGTTCCATGCGAAGCAATCTCTATGCTGCATAAGCACGTCTTCTAACGCAGCCACCCTTTCTTCAGATAGCAGCTCGCTGACGAATGTCGGTCGCGGGTCGTTCGCCGTTCCCAACTCAATTTTCTTGAGGTTATCTGCAGTAGTATGTATGCCATCTTCTAGCTCTTTCGGCGCTGGTGGAAATTCTGAGATTACCTCGTCGTCATTGTTTTCGAAACACCAAGGAAGGTCATCCATATTCTCGGGCTCTCCTTTTGATATTGTTATCATATGACAAGTACGAACTCGCTTCCAAGACCGACGTGGATCTGGTTCTACTCTTGTAACTTTGGGTTCTTGCTTTTGTGGCGGCGTTACCCTCCAACTGTCAGATAGAGCGAACTTGCCGAGCTGATGCTGATCTTTGACCCAGTTCTTGAAGGTGAAGCAGTCTTCGAGAGGGTGTCCTATGGCTTGGTGATAAGAGCAATAACTCGAATGAGAGACCTTGTTAGCTTGCTCAGGGTGCTTAGACTCCGGAAGTGTAATCATTCGATGTTTTAAAGCGAGGTCAAGTATCTTCTTCGTCTTGTCTTGAGGGAAAGAATACGCTCGGCTCATCTTCTTCATGAGGGATAAACCCAGACCACGCAATTCCCGATCACATGACTCTTTGATCCTGCGTTGTCGTTGTCGAATACCTTTTCCGCTTTTTGACTTATTTCTGCCTCTGCGTCGGGCCTTTTGCACAGCAGGTTGACAGGGAGGAGTATTTTTGTCTTTTGCAGCCTGTTGAAAAAGACGTTGCGTCCTGGCTTTCTTGTAGATGGCCATTTCGCGATTATGGTCATCCCGAGCTTTTTGACCCGCTTTCCTGATAAGCTTGTCCATTCATTCTTCAAATGACGAACTCGGCACCTTGATTGCGGGATCTAGTTTTGATACGGGGTCAGCGTTTTCTGACAGGGCATCCTCTTCTTCATCGAAGTTATATATGGCGTAGCTACCGTGGACTCGTTCCCGTTTCCCAGATCTCACATATCCACGCCCAAGCGTTTCCATTCTTCCGTTAGGCAACTTGCGCTGAGTCCCAGGGACATCCCAAATCCTGTTGTAGAACCGAGTTTGTCGAATAGTCTATTTTAAAGGTACCCCTTGGCGCTTCAATAGCCTTTTTAGTCCGTTCGTGTAGTATCTGGGCAAACGGATGGGTTGGAGCCTGTCAAGCGTAGAGTCTGCGCCGTGCCAGATTTCTTTCTCCACTCTTGTTTCCGTGGACCGATAGAATAGGATCGCCTTTTCGCCTTTTCGCCTGGGAGGGACGTAAAATGTTTGCAGGTCTTGCACATTGTAAGTTTCAAGTGCGTCAAGGTCTTTGTAGTGCTCCCGCGGAATCATGGTAATTTGCAAACTCTGATCATCACCAGGGAATGCTTGTATTGACGGCCGACTGGAGAACACAGCATTAACCTCATCTTCTGAGTCGCTTCCGAAGATCAATATGGGGGCGGACGGCCCCAGGTTGTTGCGTCGAGACGGCCCAGCGTAAACTATCTTTTCTTCTTCTTCGGTATCACTCCCGAAAATAGGAATGGTGGCGGCGGCTTTGTTCTCCAGTTTGCGACACCTCTCTGTGTCCTCAAAATCTGGCAAAAAGTATTTTGCATCTTCGTACTTGCGGACTTCGTTCACGGAGAACGGGTTCAGTTCTCCTGTTACGGTATACTCGAGACCATCCTTGAAATACTTCATACACTGATGTTGCGTAGAAGGGATGATGCTGTACTCGTGTAACCAGGGACGACCGAGTAGAGCATTGTAGCAGGTCTTGGCGTCAATGACGTGAAACTTAATATCCGTGACGAGTAGTCCGAAGCGTAATGTTAATATCACAGATCCGAGAGTTCGTGACGACTGGGAGTCAAAGCCGGAGATGGTAATTTTATCACGAGCGAGGTGCTGAACGCTTATGCAGAGTTCCTTCAACACCCGAACATTAAGGAGATTGACGGAGGATCCATTATTAACCAGAATTTTGCCTATCTTGATATCATGGCAATATCCAAAGACGTACAGGGGACGGTTCTGGTCGCACGTACCAAGGAGAAGGTCTTCATCACCAAACGTGACATCGGCTGTGTGCACTTCTTCCAGTTCATCCTTCATCCTTTCTTCGGCGAGGAAGGCTTGGAATTGCTCGGGCTCTTGTAGCACCTTGATTAATGAATCTCTCGTTTCTTTTGATAATAAGAGGGCGTCAAGAATGCTGAGCTGCGAGGGTAGCTTCCTCAGGTGCGCTAGGATGTTATAGTCCACCTTACTCCTCTTGGGCGGATCCTTGGCGGTTAGCTCTTTCATGACCTGGTCATCTAAGGCAATATCCTCAGCGACCTTTTCCTTTCCCTTATCTTTTCTAGTTGCGGGTCCGAGATTCTTTTCCGGGAGCGTGCGATTGCGCAGCTGAATGTTTTCGCAGGCCTCTGGTTCTTCCTCTTTCCCTAAGATGGATTCTTTAAAGAGAGTGCCCAGAGCCATTTCCTCGTCAGAATCGCTCCCGAATGTGAGCACTTACGATCCCCCGGCGTTGACCGTGTAACAGTTACCGGTAGTTCTTTTGTGTCCTTTGGTCGTACTTCTCTGCTCCCGACGAGTTCTGCATTTCATTCGCTTAAAATGTTGCCGATGAGCAACATATCCCTGCCACCATGTCTTAAAAGCGTCGCACTCCTCAGTAGGGTGTGAAATCTTCCGATGATATGAGCAGAATTAGGGTGCCTCTCCGCCCCATTGAGCGTGTTTTCTTCCGAGGGTGGTAGTTTCATTCCTATTGACATGGCTTTGGCAAACCTTTTCCTCGTCTTAAATATGTTTTTATCCGCGTCGGGTGTCTTTCGATCTGGCGGGAGTGCTTCGACTCTTTCGTTTAGTTGCCTGCGTTTGTCTCCTTCTGATGCGGCCATCTCACGCTCTCGATTGGCTTTACTTTTCAAACGAATCTCATCTAGAAAGGTGTCGATCATTTCGTCTGTCAGCCACACAAGCTCCGGTTCAGGCTCTGCCCCCAGTTTCTTAGTGCCAGGAGTTTTTTCACCGTCTGTAAACGAGTGGGAGATCACATTACAACTCGTCACATATCCCTCGGATTCATCCGACGAGCTCTCCCCGTTATCTTCCTCCTGAAAGAAGTGGTTGAGGAACTCTTGGAGTGTGATGGGAGTTCGCGCCTTTTGATTGTACTCCTCCAGCGCGTCAATCTGTTTCTGCAAGTCCGTACGCTTGTTGCCAGGCTTCACGGGCCTCTTAGATTTCTTCTTCTTTTTCTTTGAAGATTTCGACGGCCGGTTGTGAGTGCTCGGGCCATCACCACTGATCTTCGGAGTTGGGTGTTGCTTCAGCATCCCTTTAATGATCTGGGGTTCCAGCGGGTTCTTCCACCTGACTGCCGGGCATGTCTGGAGCTCATTCAGCATTCTTTTGGTTTTTTCTGAAAGCACGATTTCCCATGGAGCTTCTTCAATGAAGGAACAAGTTGCCCCCGGTGTGTCCGTCTTCTTAGGAGTGTGAGGTTGTGGCGGGTTCACCTTCCACTTCTCGGACAGCGCAAACTTGCCCTGTAGGTATTGATCTTCAATCCATCCTTTAAAGACGAAGCAATTCTCAATCGGATGGCTTACCGTTTGATGGTAAGGGCAGTAGTTGGGGTTATTCACCTCTCTGGGTTGCGGCGGTCGCCTTGGATTTGGCAAGTTGATAAGCCTGTTGCGTACCGCCAGCTCGAATAGCCTCTTCGTCTTATCCCGCAGGAATGATTAGGGGCGCTTCATTTTCTCATTATAATACCGCCGTCTTTCTTCCAGTTGATCCGCCAGCTTTAGGGCACTGGGTTGCTGCTGAGCGTTCGCAACGAAGGTTGCCTTCCCTTTACCCTTGTCATTCTGAGGTTCCGGCTTCGGGGGAGGCGGCCTGTGACCCATCTGGTCCATCTGGGCCAACTTGTCGATCAAAGCCTGGAATATGGTTGGCTTAAAGAACATCATGAACTGTGAGATAGTTGCATGAGGATCTAGGGTACCCACGAACATGCCCACTGCGGGCGCTTCCTCGATGTGTTGTTCGCATTTTGACCACAAGTTTCGCCAGCGTATAGCGTACTGGACCCACGTCTCACCTGGTTTCACCCTGGCATTAATCAATGCCGTTATCGGAGTGCGTTCGCTGGCGCTTGCGAATCGCTGCGTAAATAGCAGCTCCATCTCCGCAAATGTTTTGACGAAGTCGTTCGGGAGCTCAGAGTACCATTCGAACGCTCTTTCTGACAAGTTACCGACGAACTGGCGAAGCAACAATTTATCATCACCGCCGGTGCTGCCGCAAAGCACCCTGAACTGGGCAACATGCTGGTGGGGATTGCCCGTCCCCTTATAGACATGAAATTTCGGTATTGTATAGCCCGGCGGGTACTTGATCTGATCATACCAGCTCTGATATAGTCGCCCAGTTTTTACGACCTGACCGGCTGCCTCAGTCGCCTGATGAACCCATATCTGCTGAGCTATATATTCGTCTAGATCAGCTTTGGAGATTGTCTCCTCCTTGGCTGTTGACAGAGTCGGTGGAGGATTTGACGTTTCTCCCCTGTCGTCTTCGAGGACGATTGGAGGATCTTCAGCAGAAGAATCTTGTTGGATCATCATTCCCACCATGTCCTGGAACAAGAGGGCCATTCGCTTTATATTGGCTGCTTATTCGGCAGCCTCTTTATCTTTCTTCTCCAATATCCTATGAAGGAATTCAGCGTCAGTTTCTTGCTCCTGGCGTTGATCAGATGACGCTTCGGGGCTTTCTTTCGGCCCAGTGAGTGCGGCCATCGCATTCATCATTTCTTGGAGCTTCTGCTGTTGCTCCTGAGCTTTGGTCACTAACCGTGTAAGCGGTCTATGACCCGTAGATGCACGGCTGTCCTCCTTTCCCGACGCCATGTATACAGTATGGACCATGATGCCCCCGGACTTAGGGCGTTTAGGCTCACCGCCTTTAGCATTTGACGCAGGCATGGGGATTTTCTCTGGCCTTCTTCTCTTGTGGGCCGTTGAAGTTGAGAGGGCCGTTGCAGCGGGCACCCTAGCGGTTGTCGCCTTTTGTTGTTTGATAGGACGTTTCTTTTCTTCCTGCACTTTCGCCCTTTCTGTTGGCGAGAGCGATCTTGGTCAATTACCGAGTCTTGAACCTTCCGCCAGACTTTATAAATTTTGGAGGACAGCCGTTGAGAGGGCTGCTCCGGCTTTGCTTCTGTAACACTCCCCGCAGGTGGAGGAGATCTTTTCAACGTAGCAGTCGGAGAGTTCTTGCGTACCCTCCTTAGCGGTTCAAAGCTGTTCCCAGTTGGAACAGCAGCCTTAACTTCCACCACTGGAGCAGGTGGAGTTAGCCCTGAGGGGGAGTTGCCCCCGGCCTTCCTTACTCGGCGCCAGTGGCGACGTTGAGCATGTCGAGCCGTGGGGACTGGCTCGGCGATAGGGATAATTTCGTTTTGCCTCTTGTCCGGATGAGGCACCGCTGGTGCCAATCTCTTAAAGACTGACACTGTCCTTTGAGTGGCGATGTCCAATCTGTCAAAGACAGACCCTCGAGTAGGAGCAGGAGCCGGAATAGCCAGCCTTGAAAAGATTGACTCCTTAACAGGAGAAGTCGCCTTGATGACTTCAGGAGCAGAAGTAGCTGTCTTCCTCGGGACGGCCATTTCAGGGTTCATGGGCTTCTTGGAGGGCCCATCAAAGTTCTGGTTCAGCCTGGTAAAGACAGAGATTGCCGGCTTGACATTGGACGACTCGTTGAGAGAGTCCGTTGTAGCAGTGAGCCGATCGAAGACCGACTTCTTTTGCGCTTTCGGTATGGGCACTGGAATGGTGAAGCTTGCAGGCGGGAGCATGGTCCTGAAGAACAGACCGGTGGTGGCTTGAGTCACCTGTTCCACTGGAATGGCGAGGATGGAAGCCGCTTGAGGCCCATAGGTTACACCTCCATGTGAAGCGGAGCGTCTGTTGCACTTGCATTTCGAACAGCTCGAGCAGTTGGATGCCATTGATGCTTGATTTCTGCGCCAGGCAAAAGACCAAATCTTAGTAACTTGAAACCCGAGGGCAACCATTAGTGCACCGCGATTGGTTCGTGGATCACGACACACGAAGTGTGGAGTGGAAAGAGGAAAAGGTCCCACCGGGCGTGCCAGAATCTGTTCCCCTCCGAATAGGCCGCGCGACGGACGTCTTGCCTGAGATTCGGGGCAGATGCTAATTGGTGTTATCCGTCCACCTCTCCGAAGATGCCAAGTTGATTTATGGCACCGCATATCGAAGGTTTAAACGGATGCGTCCGATGTAGCAGACTTCGTCAGATTCCCCCTCGCTTGAGGGGTTTTTGATTGTGGGGACGCTCTTCTCTGCAAGCGCAAGCCCCTGCAGTTAATTACGCTACCGCATTGCGATAACAACTTTCTCTTTCTCCAGATGATCACTTCGTGTCGTGTGTGTTTGTTTTGTGTTTGGTTGCCCGTGGATTGTATACGGAGACTGAGTTATGTCGTCGCCCGTAGGGCGTGGACTAGTCCAAATCCGTATTATCTTAGATTTGGGTTTGGGGGTTTGGGTTTAAGGATACGTTAGCCTCATTCAAGACTAAGATCGACTTAAACATTTGTTAAGGATACGCTAGTCTAGTTTTCAGACTAAGATCAACTTAACGGGATCGTTTAGATCCAACAAGAGAGCAATTAAGGGGGCCCTGTTGCTTAGTTTAGTGACATTGCGGTCAATAGGTAGTTTAAGGACATTGCAGTCCAATGTTAGTTTTAAGACGTTGCGGTCAAGGTTAAGGACATCATAGTCCATGGATTTAAGGACTCCACAGTCCGATGTTAGTTTTAAGACATCCCGGTCAAGGTTAAGGACGTCGTAGTCCGTGGATTTAAGGACTCCACAGTCCGATGTTAGTTTTAAGACATCCCGGTCAAGGTTAAGGACCTCATAGTCCATGAGTTTAAGGACCCCACAGTCCGTATCAATGTGTGGTCATCGGGACCCATCATCTCTTTGAAGACGTTGAAGAATTACAACGCTAAGAATCAAAGGAGTGAAGAGATGTACCCTTGAACCAAGGTGGATTAAATAGTCTTTGGCCCAATTTGGAACCAAGACCAATTAATAATATTATGAGCCCATTAGCCCAGTTAAGTTTGAATTGAGGACTTATAGCCAGCTTGGGCTAAGTCCAATCATGTTTGGAGTATTGGCCTTCTGTTGGTTCATTGAAGGAGAGGTTTTGCTAGCCAATTGGGCTAAAACTAGTGTTAAACACTAAAGACCAACAATGTTGAACACTGAGATCAAGATTAGCAAGTTAGTGTTTAACACTAAAAGATAGTCAGTGTTAAACCCTAGCAACAAGGCTTTCAAATTAGTGTTAAACACTAAAACAAATCAGTGTTAAACACTGGAAATAGAGATTTCAAATTAGTGTTTAACACGAAGGCAAATCAGTATTAATCACTGGGAACAGAGATTTTAAATTAGTGTTAAACACTAAATAAAATGCAGTGTTAAACACTGCAAATAAAGTTTTTTTTAAATTAGTGTTTGAACACAAGAGCAAATCAGTGTTAACACTGGATACAGAGATTTTAATTTAGTGTTAAACACTAAGGCAAGAGGGGTCACGTGGTAGCACGTGAAAGCGCCCTGCTTCCCTTTATTTTGTTCTGTCAAAAGTATTGAATACTTTGAAGTATCACGTGCTGTCACGTGATGGAAATTTGGATGTTTGTCTGTTAGAGCTTCAGCCAAGGGGTCACGTGGTAGCACGTGAGAGCGCCGTAGAGCTCTTTTCTGTTTCTTTTGCCTTTTTCTCTGTGTGCTCCAGGGGTCACGTGGGGCACGTGAGGCGTTGCCTCAAAGCTCTTTTCTGTGGATCTTTGCAGGGGTCACGTGGTAACACGTGACTCTGACTCTTTGCATGTTTTAAAGATCCGTTCATCTTTTAAGAATTAAATTCTTCATAGGGTCAAACCCTAGTAATAAACTTTAGAGGAATTAAATTCTTTCTTTCTTTTGAAGAATTATATTCTTATATAGGGTTAAACCCCAATTTCTTTTCTGTAGGAATTAAATTCCCCATATATGTAAAGAATTAGATTCTGGCATAAGGTGAAACCCTAATTTCTTTTTGAGGGAATTAAATTCCTGTAAATTTGAGAGAATTAAGTTCTCAATTAGGGTTAAATCCTAGTTCTGTCCATTCTGAAGGAACTAAATTCTTAGGGTTAAACCCTAATTTTATCTTAAAGGAATTAAATTCCTATCATTCTGTGAGAATTAAATTCTAAAAGCTTAATTCCTCCTCTATGTTTTAGATCTGCATGGCAGGATCTCAACCCAATGAGAATTAAATTCTCAATTCATGGGGAGATGTTCACTTTGCAGATCCTCCACCAGAGAAAGAACTAAGTTCTTTTCTTTATATAAGAGTTAAACTCTTTTTGAGAATTAAATTCTCTTTTGAAGCCTCTCTTTTCTTTTCTTACCTAGGGTTTTTTGTTTTGCCGAGAATCAAATTCTTCCTTCTGAATTTTCAAGATTCCAAGGCTCTATATATCTCTCCCTCTCCTTTGGCTCCTATTTATAGGAGAAGGAAAAGAATCAATCTGTTTTAGTGAATCTCTCATTGAAAGATTTCATTTGTTTATTGAGAGATTTGATTTATCTTCATCATTAATCTGGGCCTTTAGATTATTAGGTGAATTTTATTCTCCATTGGATTTTGAATCCAAAGATATCTCTTTGTTATTTCGGTTAGATTTAGGGGGAAATCTTTCCAAGTCCAAGATTTTTCCATAAATTGGTGATATTTAATCACCTTTAGATTTTTAATCCAACGGTTTCAAATAAATCTTCTCCATTTTGGAAAGATTTGAATGATCTCTCCTCAGAATTTAATTCTGTTAAAGAATAAGGCTTTTAAAGCCAGTCGCGTATGGCCACGTGACCGTTGGTCGCGTGTGAGCACATGACCCCTGGTCACGTGTAGGCACGTGACCCCTGGAATGGGCTTCTCTTCTTCTGCGCTCTGTTCTCTGGCCGCTGCTTAACCATCACGAGTCAACACGTGACCACTGGTCACGTGTGAGCACGTGATGTCTCTTCTGAAGCTTCTTCCTGACTTTTAATTAGAGAACAAATATGCTCTGTGCCACTGCTTAACCATCACGTGCCAACACGTGACCACTGATCACGTGTGAGCACGTGATGCCTCTTCTGAATCTTTTCCTGATTTTTAATCAGGGAACATATAGTAAATTGCTTTGGTTAATATTTATAGTAGCATGATGAACAAGTGAAGGTTTTCATTGGCCCGGTGATGATCGTGACGACGAATGGTATGAGCACCGCACGATCACAGGCAACGACGACGATCTGGGGCCAACAACGAGATGATGGCGATGGTGGCTGGCGTCGGAGCTCAGGCGGTGGCTCAGCGATAACTCGGGAAGACTTGGGGTATGACTCGAGCTAAAGGAAGAGGAGCTGGGGAGTTTGGTAGGTCGCCGGTGACTCGTCGGCAAGAGACAGAGGAGCAGGGTGTTCGCGTAGTGAAGAGCTCAAGGTGGGAAACGGTTGAGTTAGAGGTTGATGGAGGTTAGTGGGGTTGCAGAGGAGGAAGGGGAGCGGTTCGTGGCGGGGGTGATGTTGGTCCCTAGCGGTGACGAGGTCGGCGACAAGAATAGGTCGGCGGTGATGGTTGCAGAAGTGGCGATGGGTGTTGCAGCTCGTGATGGTGCTCGGAGAGGAGATTATGGTGGAGTTGGTGAGAGGAATGTGGTGGGTCGGTGACGGTGGAGTGAGGTGATGGGCGGAGCTCAAGCTTGTTGGTAGAGGAGGCTGGTTTTTTAGGAGGAAGAAGGGAGTGAAATAGAAAGAGAACGAGAGGGAAATCGATAGAGAGAGACATTGAGGGGATAGAGAAGGCCGGCGCTGAGATCTCGGAGTTAGTTGGGGCGGGAATCCGTCGTAGGTGGAGCGGGTCTCGCGGGCGCGGGCGCGAGCGGGAAGGGAGCCGTTAGCGAGAGGGAGTGAGGAGGAAACGAGAGGGGATGGAGGAGGAGACGTGGGTTGTTGGGTCCAAGGCGAGGTCGTCGCGGAGGTGGGCATGGGTCTTGAGGCGACGGTTCCGAGGAAGGCGGAGAGGGACGTTGGAAAAAGGGCGGGAAAGGAAAAGGAAAGAAGAAGAAGAAGAAGGATGAGGCTTCGGGTCGTGTCGTGTCGTGTCGGGTCGGGTCGAGTAGTTTAGGGTTTAGGATATGAAAGTTAATAAATAGAATAAATAAAAAATATTAAAAAAATTGTGCAAAAATAATAGGAAAATTCTGGGGAAAAAATGGAAAATATATACATGGAACCGGGGATTTACATCATACCGCCTTACAAAAATTTCATCCTCGAAATTAAAGAATGGAAACAACGGAACAAACAACATCTACTCGAACAGGTGCGGAAATCGTGAACGGATGTCCTCGTTACGTTCCCAGGTAGACTCTCTCAGAGAACGACCACCACAAGAAACTCGAACCAAGGGAATGACTTTGTTCGTTAGCATATTTTCCCGATGATCGAGAATGGCGGTAGGCTGCTCCTCGTAAGACAGATCGGTGCCCAACGTTAACTCTGAATGGTTCAAGATATGGCTGTTATCCTGAACGTAGCTCCTTAACTGGGATACAAGTATTGTGCACACCAGCCAGCGATGAAGGCAAGACAAGTCGATAAGCCACATCTCCTACTCGCTCTAACACCTCAAAAGGTCCGATGAATCGGGGACTGAGTTTCCCCCGACCACCAAACCTAATCACTTCCTTAGTAGGTAATATCTTTAGAAATACGTGGTTACCAACACCAAACTCTAACGACCTTCTGCCGGCATCTGTCCAACTCTTCTGTCGGTCCTGAGCTGTCTTGATTCGTTGCCTGATCATCTGAACCTTGCTTACTATATGTACTATAAGCTCAGGGCCCAACAACCTTCGTTCACCCACGTCATCCCAACAAAGAGGGGATCGGTACTTCCGTCCATACTGAGCCGCGAATGGGGCCATCTGGATGCTAGCTTGGTAGCTGTTGTTATACGAAAATTCTACCAGATGGAGGTGATCTTCCCAAAAGCCCTGAAAATCAAGCATGCATGCCCTTATCATATCCTCGAGCATCTGGATAGTACGCTCGGATTGCCCGTCCGTCTGCGGATGATAGGTCGTGCTGAACTTGAGATGCGTGTCTAAACTCTCCTGCAGACTCTTCCAGAAATAGGAAATGAACCTGGTGTCTCGATCAGACACGAAACTGACGGGCACCCCGTGCAGCCTCACGATCTCCTGCATATATTTCTCCGCAAGCGACTCCGTCGATTGTTCGACTTGGAAAGGTATGAAATGTGCTGCCTTCGTGAGACGATCAACAATAACCCAGACTGATTTGTTACCATTTAGATTTCAAGGCAATCCCATCACAAAATCCATGGTGATGTGCTCCCATTTTCATTCTGGCACTGGAAGCGGTCGTAACAACCCAGCTTTTCGCTGATGCTCAGCTTTCACCTGTTGGCATACCAGACACTTGTAGACAAAGCGAGCAATCTCCCTCTTCATTCCGTTCCACCAGAAGTGCTGCCTCAGACCTCTGTACATCTTGGTGCTTCCTGGGTGCACCGAGTAAGCGGAACTGTGTGCCTTAGCTAGAACTTCATCTCGAATACCCCTCTTTGGAACATATAGCCGACTGCCAAATCTCAGGGAACCATCTTCGTGAATCTGCAAATCCGTCCTCAAACCAGTCTCGACTAACCCTCTGAACTTATGCAACTGAGAGTCTCCAGGGTGTGCAGCTTTAATGCGATCTATAAGAGATGATTGAACCTGCAACTGCCAGAGCTGTCCGGGCAAACCCGGTGTAACTACCTCCAACTCGAGTCTCTAAAGGTCATCAAGAATCCCCTTCTGACAAGTCAGCAATGCAGCTGACGGTCTGTGACTGAGAGCATCAGGAATGACGTTCACCTTCCCCGGGTGATACTGTAGATCAATATCGTAGTCTGCCATCAATTCCAACCACCCGCGTTGTCTCATATTCAGCTCCTTCTGAGTGAACACGTATTTCAAACTTTTGTGATCAGTGTATACCTCCACTCTTTCACATAGCAAGTAATGCCTCCATATCTTTAAAGCGAACATAACGGCCGCTAACTCCAGGTCATGCGTGGGGTAGTTCTTCCGTGAGTTTTCAGCCGACGAGAGGTGTAAGCCACCACTCGACCGTGCTAAATTAATACACAACCTAAACCTTTTTCCGACACATCACTATGAACAACCAGGTCACCCGAGCCGTCTGGCACATCCAGGATTGGAGCCGTGATCAACTTCAGTTTCAATAGCTCGAACGTCTGGGTGCACTCCTCTGACCAAATATAAGGCACCTCTTTCCATGTAAGTTTCGTCAAGGGTTCTGCTACTCTGGCAAAATCTTGGACAAACCGCCAATAATACCCAGCCAATCTCAAGAAGTTTCTTATCTCAACAACTGATTTCGGTGGCGGCCAGTCTTTGATAGATTCGATTTTCGTCGAATCCACTGAAATGCCATCACTTGAAATGACATGCCCCAGAAATTGCACCTTGTCGAGCCAAAACATGCACTTGCTTAGCTTAGCATAAAGATTCTCCTCCCGTAGAACTTTCAATACAATTCGTAGGTGCTCGGCGTGCTCCTCTCGACTTCTGGAATAAACTAGAATGTCGTCGATGAAAACGACAACAAACTGATCCAAATACTTGGAGAAAACCATGTTCATCAAGTCCATAAATATGGCCGGTGCATTGGTAACACCGAACGAAATCACAAGAAACTCATAGTGGCCATATCGGATTTGGAAAGCCGTCTTTCATACATCCTCTGCCTTGACCCTGATTTGGTGATACCCTGATCAAAAATCTAGTTTAGAAAATACCCGAGCACCACCCAGCTAATCAAACAAGTCATCGATGCGGGGAATGGGATACTTGTTTTTCATGGTCACCCGATTCAACTCCCGGTAGTCGATGCACATGCATAAGAAACCGTCTTTCTTCTTAACCGGCAACACAGGAGCACCCCATGGGGAAGAACTTGGACAGATAAATCCTTTGTCGAGAAGTTCTTCTATCTGCTTCTTTAACTCTGCCAACTCAACTGGTGCTATCCTGGAAGGAGCCTTGGAAACTAACGCCGTCCCTTGAATCAGGTCGATCGAGAAGCCCAATACGTGAGGCAGTGGTAAACCAGGTAGATCTTCAGGGAACACATCAAGAAACCCACGAACCACCTCTGGTGCTGGCTCCTCGTCTATCTCCATAGCTATCAAGGTCTTCGGCTTTGCTCGGAACTTAGCTGGTTCCAAAGACTCGTTGCCACCCATGAACACGAACTCCGGATGATTAGGAATGCGAAATGTCACACCCCTAGCCCGACAATTGATAACAGCATGAAACATGCTCAACCAATCCATCCCCAGAATAGTGTCGTAGCTACCAGTCCCAATCAAAAGAAAGTTTGCAAAAAATTCCCTGCCATAAACCACCACAAGACATAACCCACACTCTTGGCTGGACACAATAATTCCGTTACCCATATGTATCTCCCAACCCTTGATCAATGGCTCGTGAGGTATAGAGTGTGTGTCGACAAACCGTGCAGAAATAAAGCAATGCGTAGCACCAGAATAAAAAAAGACTCCAGCTGATACAAAATAAATAAGGAGAGTACCTGCAACCACTTCCCCAGAAGTCTCTGCCTTCTCGGCGGACAGGGTGAAAGCCCGCCCCTAGTTCTGACTTATACTGGTTTGCCTCTGATCGAATAATCTTCACTGGGATACTAGAGGTGGACACCTCTGAGCTGAAGTGTCATACGAATTGTTTTTCGAACCCTCCCTGTAGCTCGGATCTCTGGGGACACCCGCTGACCCTGTGTTCGCTGGATCCGCAAATCAGACACTGCCTCTTGGCTCTGCGATAATCTCTCTGCATGTGCCCTGGCCTCTGGCAATAATCGCAAATCAGTGCCCTCCGCTGTGGCTGCTGAGGTGAGAAAGTACGCTTCAACTACGTAACACCCGGCCTGTGAACTGGGATTGCCCTAAGGGGGGAATGGTAGTCCGTGCTAGAACTACGTAGGGTTTCCTGTCCATCGATCGTTGGCCTTTGGCCTTCTCCGGCAATCTTTCCTGTACTCGAGCAGCGTTCAACACCTGAGCGAAGGTCTGTAGGTTGAGAGACGCGATAAGTTGATGCAGTTCAATATCGAGCCCATGCTGAAACCATCTGGCCCTAGCGGCTTCGGTGACTACCATATATGGTGCGAAGTGACTCAGCCGGTTAAACTCTGCGGCGTAGACATCCACTGAGCGTCCATTTTGCTTCAACATGATGAATTTCTCCTCCATCTCGGTCTTGGCAGTGGCCGAAAAATAGTGATCTAGAAAGCACGTGGAGAACGTGTCCCATCTGATCGGTTACTCTAGCCAGTTTTCCTCTACCACCATGTGCATGCCTCGTCCTCCAGCTGAATCTTCACCATACTCACTCTGTCATCGTCAGGGATCCGAGCGGCCGTCAAAAGGTTCTCCACGTTGATGAGCCATTGCTCAGCTTCGAGTAGATTTGATGATCCAGTGAAAACCGCTGGATGAAACCTGCTAAAGTCCGAAACTGTACCAACTCTAGCCCATGTAATCGGTACAAGAGCGCCCTCGGGGGCGGCAGGAACAACCATAGATCTCTCCAAAGCGGTAATTGCGGTCTCCTGTACCGCCTTCAATCCCTCGATCACGAGATCGGTCTTCTTCTCTTGTGCCTGGGCTAAGGTCTTCAGTGTGCTGAGGATTTTCTCGGTACGATCGTGGGAACCGGCACCTAAGGAATTGCCCAAGGAGTCCATATTTTTGAAAGGTGATCAAAAGAAATCAGATTCAAACAAGGGTTACACGATGATTCAACGAGAATTAGGAAGTGAAAAAATGTAATAAAGCACACATCAAGGGTATAACTCAATCTAGGGATCCCTCGACGGAATCGTAATTTCTTCAAACCTGGCTCTGATACCAACAAAACCATGTCATGCCCCGCTTCCCAAAATACGGAATGCGAGGGGTGACTAGGTCAGTCATGCTCCCACGGTCAGGGAATAATCCCGCCGTAGTCATATTTCGGCTTCTAGCATTACATGGTAGTCAGTAAACAGTATTAGAGTAAAGGAAATCACATCTCACAACTTTAATACATCAAAATAAAAGAGTTCAAGATACATTTATTTACATAGAAGAATTAACTAACCAACGAAATAACAATACTCTTATAGAAAGAAAGGGATGGCGGTGATGTCACGGTCTAAACCTCCACGATCTTGAATGGCGGATCCTGCTCCAGGACTGGGTCCACTTTGTCCTCTGAGCATGCACACTCAGGTCGTCGGGGCGACACATAAAGAAGTAAATATATAATAGTTCCCTGATTAAAAATCAGGAGAAGCCTCAGAGGAGGCATCACGTGCTCACACGTGACCAGTTGTCACATATTGGCACGTGACGCTTAAAGCAGCGGAAAAAAGCACATTCATCCCCTGATTAAAATCAAGAAAAAGCTCCAGAAGAGGCATCACGTGCTCACACGTGACCAGTGGTCACGTGCTGGCACGTGATGGTTAAGCAGCGGCTAGAGAACAAAGCGCAGAAGGAGAGAAGCCCATTCTAGGGGTCACGTGCCTAAAGTAACCAGGGGTCACGTGGCCACACGTGACCGGCTTTAAGAGCCTTATTCTTTAACAGAATTAAAATTCTGAGGATGAATCATTCAAATCTTTCCAAAATGGAGAAAGATTATTTGAAACCATTGGATTAAAAATCTAAAGGTGATTAAACATCACCAATTTATGAAAAAATCTTGGACTTGGAAAAATTTTCCCCCTAAATCTAACCGAAATAATAAAGAGATATCTTTGGATTTAAAATCCAATGGTGAATAAAATTCACCTAACAATCTAAAGGCTCAGATTGATGATAAATATAAATCAAATCTCTCAATGAGAGATTTACTAAGCAGATTGATTCTTTTCCTTCTCCTATAAATAGAGGCCAAGAAAAGAAGAGAGCGACCTCTACTTCTGGACCTTTTTTTTGAGACCTTTGGACCTTTTCTTTTGATACACAGAGAGAGAGAGAGATACAGAGCCTTTCATTCTCTGCAAAAGAAAAACCCTAGATAAGAGAAAGAAAGGGAGGCTTAAAAAGAGAATTTAATTCTCAAAAGAGTTTAACTCTTATATAAAGAAAAGAACTTAGTTCTTTCTCTGATGGAGGATCTGTAAAGTGCACATCTCCCCATGAATTGAGAATTTAATTCTCATTGGGTTGAGATCCTGCCATGCAGATCTAAAACACAGAGGAGGAACTGAGTTTTGAGAATTTAATTCTCACAAAATGATAGGAATTCAATTCCTTCGAGATAAAATTAGGGTTTAACCCTATGTTATGGGAATTTAATTCCTTCAAAATAAACAGAACTAGGGTTTAACCCTAATTGAGAACACAATTCTCTCAAACTCACAGGAATTTAATTCCCTTAAGAAAAGAAATTAGGGTTTAACCCTATTAAGAATATAATTCTTCAGAAGAAAGCAGGAATTTAATTCCTCTAAAGTTTGTCGCTAGGGTTTAACCCTATTAATTCCTAAAAGATGAACAGATTTGTAAAACATGCAGAGTCACGTGCTACCACGTGACCCCTGCAAAGATCCATAGAAAGAACTCTGAAGTAAACACCTCACGTGTTACCACGTGACTCCTGTGAAGATCCATAAAAGAGAACTGTAAGGCAATGCCTCACGTGCCCCACGTGATCTCTAAAGCACACAAAAGAAAAAGAAACAGAAAAGAGCTCTAAGGCACCCTCACGTGTCAACACATGAACCCTAATGAACATTCTAACAGATCAAAGCGCAGGCCCCCATCACGTGCCCACACGTAATGGCTTTCAGAATTAAAAGTGTTAAACACTTATCTGTAGAACAAAATAAAGGGAAGCAGGGCGCTCTCACGTGTTACCACGTGACCCCTCTTGCCTCAGTGTTTAACACTAAATTGAAACTTCTGTATCCAGTGTTTAACACTGATTTGCCTTAGTGTTAAACACTAATTTGGAATCTCTATTTCCAGTGTTTAACACTGATTTGCCTAGTGTTTAACACTAATTTGAAAACTCTGTTCCCAGTGTTTAACACTGATTATCTTTTAGTGTTTAATATTAACATGTCAATCTTATTCCCAGTGTTCAACACTGTTAGTCTCTAGTGTTTAACACTAGTTTTAGCCCAATTGGCTAAGTTTCAAGAGGCAAAGCCTTTCCTTTAATGAACCAACAGAGGGCCAATATCCCAAACATGATTGGACTTAGCCCAAGCTGGCCATAAGTCCTCAATTCAAACTTAACTGGGCCAATGGGCTCATAATATAATAATTGATCTTAGTTTCCAAATTAGACTACAGATCACTTAATCTACCTTAGTTTAAGGGTACATCTCTTCACTCCTTTGATACTTGGCGTTGTAATTCCTCAATATCTTCAAAGAGGTGACTGGTCCCAATGACCACACATTGATATGGACTGTGGGGTCCTTAAGCCCATGCACTATGAGGTCCTTAACCTTGACCGTAATATCTTAAAACTAACACCGGACTGTGGGGTCCTTAAACTCATGGACTATGAGGTCCTTAACCTTGACTGGAATGTCTTAAAACTAACAACGGACTATGAGGTCCTTAACCTTGACCGTGATGTCTTAAAACTAACACCGAACTGTGGAGTCCTTAAATCCTCGGACTATGACGTCCTTAACCTTGACCGGAATGTCTTAAAACTAACAACGGACTATGAGGTCCTTAACCTTGACCGGAATGTCTTAAAACTAACAACGGACTATGACGTCCTTAACCTTGACCGTGATGTCTTAAAACTAACATCAGACTGTGGAGTCCTTAAATCCACGGACTACGACGTCCTTAAACTTGACCGCAATGTCTTAAAACTAGCATAGGACCGCAATGTCCTTAAACTACCTATCGACCGCAATGTCACTAAACTAAACAACAGGGCTTCCTTAAATTGCTCTCTTGTTGGATCTAAATGATCCCGTTAAGTCAATCTTATTCTAAAACTAGACTAACGTATCCTTAACAAAGTTTGAGTCGATCTTAGTCTCGAATGAGGCTAACGTATCCTTAAACCCAAACCCCCAAACCCAAATCTAAGAAAGATACGGATTTGGACTAGTCCACGCCCTACGGGCGACGACATAACTCAGTCTCCGTATACAATCCACAGGCAACCAAACACAAAACAAACACACACGACACGAAGTGACCATATGGAGAAGGAGAAAGTTGTTACCGTAATGCGGTAGCGTAATTAACTGCAGGGGCTTGCGCCTGCAGGGAAGAGCGTCCCCACAATCAAAAACCCCTCAAGCGAGGGGGAATCTGACGAAGTCTGCTACATCGGCCGCATCCGTTTAACCTTCGATACATGGTGCCATAAATCAACTTGGCATCTTCGGAGAGGTGGACGGATAGCTCCAATTAGCATCTGCCCCGAATTTCAGGCAAGACGTCAGTCTTGGCCGTCTTTCGGAGGGGAACAGATTCTGGCACGCCTGGTGGGACCTTTTCCTCTTTCCACTCCACACATCGTGTGTTGTGATTCGCGAACCAATCGCGGTTTGCTAATGGTTGCCCTCGGGTTTCGAAGTACTAAGGTTTGGTGTTTCGTTTGCTGCAGAAAGCAAAAGGATCAATGGCTGACAACTGCTCGAACTGCTCCAACTGTAATTGCAACCGACGCTCCGCCTCACCTGGAGGTGTAGCATATGGACGGCAGCCTGCTTCCCTATTCACTATGCCTGTGGAGCAAGTGACTCAAGCTACCACCGGTCTATTCTTTGGGACCATGCTCCCGACGGTAAACACTAACATCCCATTGCCCGCACCGGAAGCGTCAAAGAAATCGGTCTTTGATCGACTTGCTACTCCTACGGCCCCTCTCAGCGGGTCATCCAACTCCTCGGTCTTCACTAGACTGAGCCTGAACTCCAAAGGGCCCGCCAAGAAGCCCGTGATACCTGAGAAGGCCGTCCCAAAGAGGACAGCTGCTCCCAGAGTCGTCAAGGCGGCTTCTCCCCCCAGAGGGTCGGTCTTTGCGAGATTGACTACCCCTGTTCCCGCTCCCGCTCAGAGATTTGTAGCTTCTCAACGAACGTCGGTCTTCGAAAGGTTGACACCAGCAGTAGCCCCTTCCCAGAACAGGGGGCAAGACGAAGCCATCGCTGAATCAATCCCGACAACCCGCCATGCCCGACGTCGCTATTGGCGCCGGATAAGGAAGACTGGGGGAAACTCCCCCTCCGGACTAACTCCACCAGCTCCAACGGTGGAAATTGAGGCTGCTATTCCAACCAGGAACAGCTTCGAGCTGCTGAACAGGGTACGCAGAAATTCGCCAACTGCAGTTCTCAAAAGATCCCCTCCACCTGCGGAGAATGTTATAGAAACAAAGCCGGAGCAGCCTCCTCAACGGCTGTCCTCCAAAATTTATAAGGTCTGGCGACGGGTTCAGGACTCGGTAATCATTCAAAATCACTCTCACTGGCAGAAGAGGGTGAGGGTTCAGGAAGGACAGAACAGTCACGTCAAACAACAAAGGACGATAACCGCTTGGGTGCCTGCTGCAACGGCTCCCTCCACGTCGACTACTCAAAAGAGAAGAAGGCCGGGTAGAGTCCCCACTCCTGCAGCAAATGTTAAGGACAATAAGCCTAAACACCCTAAGTCTGGGGGCATGAGGGTGCATACGGTATACATGGCGCTGGGAAAAGAGGACAGCCGTGCATCCACGGGTCATAGATCGCTTACGCGGTCAGTGACCAAAGCTCAGGAGTAACAGCAGAAGCTCCAAGAAATGATGAACGCGATGGCCGCACTCACTGGGCCGAAAGAAAGCCCCGAAGCGTCATCTGATCAACGCCAGGAGCAAGAAACTGACGCTGAATTCCTTCGCAGGATATTGGAGAAGAAGGATAAAGAGGCTGCCGAACAAGCAGCCAACATACAGTGAATGGCCCTCCTGTTTCAGGATATGGTGGGTGTTCCCCTCCGAAAGACGGCGTACAAGACCGCGATGTCCTGACGCTGAGATTCGGGGCAGATGCTATTTGGTTTTATCCGTCCACCCTTCCGAAGATGCCAAGTTGATTTATGGCACCGTGTATCGGAGGTTTAGACGGATGCGGCCGATGTAGCAGACTTCGTCAGATTCCCCCTCGCTTGAGGGGTTTTTGATTGTGAGGACGCTCTTCCCTGCAGGCGCAAGCCCCTGCAGTTAATTACGCTACCGCATCGCGGTAACAACTTTCTCCTTCTCCAGAATTTCACTTCGTGTCGTGTGTGTTTGTTTTGTTTGTGGTTGCCCGTGGATTGTATACGGAGACTGAGTAATGCCGTCACCCGTAGGACGTGGATTAGTCCAAATCCGTATTTACTTAGATGGTTTGGTGTTTTTAGTTTAAGGATGCATTAGTCGCATTGCGGCTAAGATCAACTTAAACGTTCGTTAAGGATACGATAGTCCTGTTTGAGACTAAGATCAACTTAACGTGATAATCCATTTAATATCTGGCCATCGGGACTCGTCGCCTCTCTGACGTCGTTGAAGGATTACAACGATAGGTGTCAGAGGAGTTCGGAGATGTACCCTCGAACCGAAGCTGATTTAGGGTTTTATAGTCTATTTGAATGTTTAAGGATACGTTAGCCGTGTTTGGGGCTAAGATCAACTTAAACGGGACCGTTTAGATCCGGCACAAGAGCATTTGGAGGCTCTATTATTCCAGTTTGTGGACGTGGTGGTCCATCGCCAGTTTAAGGACGTAGTGGTCCATCATTAGTTTAAGGACGTCTCGGTCCGATATTAGTTTAGGGACGTCTCGGTCCGATATTAGTTTAAGGAAATTTCGGTCCACAAGTTTAAGGACCCCGCAGTCCGTATTCATGTGTGGTCGTTGGGACCCGTCACCTCTTTGACGTCGTTGAGGAATTACAACGATATGTGTCAAAGGAGTTCGGAGATGTACCCTCGAACCGGATTTGAGAGAGCATTTGTGCTCAGTTCAATTTAACTTAAAGACTTACGGCCAGAATTGGGCTAAGTCCAGTTAAAAATATTCAACATTTTATTTATTTTAGTCCATTAGACCTGTGCTAGGGCTTTGCCCACACTTAAATAATGCATTGCATTACTTATATTTTCTTGTTTGGGCTCTGCCCATAAAAGATGCAGAGCATCGATTTAGTTTGGGCTCTGCAAGGCATCTGCATAGCATTTTATTATTTTGTTTGGGCTTTACCCATTTATAAATGATGCAGAGCATCAATTTACTTAGGCCTGTTTGGTCTTTTAATTGGGCCTGGCCCTTCATTAAAATGCATTGCATTTAGGCGCCTTGCGCCAATCACTGAGCGCAAGCGCTTGTGGTGAGGACATGTGTCATGCTCTGGTGAGCGCAAGCGCAACAGTGCAGTGCGCTGCGCTAGTGCGCTGCGCTGTTGCGTTGCTGACACGTGGCGCGCTCTGGTGAGCGCAAGCGCAACAGTGCAGTGCGCTGCGCTAGTGCGCTGCGCTGTTGCGCTGCTGACACGTGGCGCGCTCTGGTGAGCGCAAGCGCAACAGTGCAGTGCGCTGCGCTAGTGCGCTGCGCTAGTGCGCTGCGCTGTTGCGCTGCTGACACGTGGCGCTCTTCCAAGAGCGCAACAGCGCAGTTTGCAAGTGCAAAACACTGAGAATCTTTTAGATTCAAGCACAGAAGTGCAAAGCACTATTTGATTTCTTGATCTAATTTAGATCAAATAAGTTTTTTTCTTGTTTTTTCTCATCTCAGAGAACCAAAGGTTCATGGAAAGTGCAAAGCATTATTTTTATTTTTATTTTTATTAAAGATCACTGATCTTGTTTTTAGATCTATGATCTGTTCATAAGAGAACTTTTTCTTTTTTCTAAAGGCTTTTACCTTTTTTTATTCTTGAGGAGTTTCTCAAGAATTCTCTTCTCTCTTTTTTTTTTAGAAAGATGATTATCTTGATGCCTTTTAATTGAGGTCTGGGGTCCTTTTTATAGTGCCCATAAATTAGTTAAATTTTCTAAAGAGATCTTTCTCTGAGTGATTTGGGGAATTTTCCCCACCGTTGGATCTTTGATCCAAGGGCTTCTGCTTTGCAGAAGAGAATCTTCTTGTTTTAACAAGAACAGAAAAGATTTCTTAGAAATTTAATTCTGTTTGGCGCAGATGCCCCAGCGCGTAACACGTGTCGCGCAGCGCACAGCGTAGCACAACTGCGCTAGCGCAACTGGGCTGACACGTGTCGCACAGCACAAAGCGCAACTGCGCTAGCGCATCTGCGCTGACACGTGTCGCGGAGCGCACAGCGCAGCGCAACCGTGCTAGCGCATCTGTGCTGATACGTGTCGCGCAGCGCACAGCGCAGCACAACCACACTAGCGCATCTGCGCTGACACGTGTCGCGCAGTGCAGCGCCTGCGCAACTGAAGCGTTGCTTTCTTTAATAGAGCTTTGCTCTGATTGGGTGCACCTTCTTGGGCGCTGCGCTAACGTATCAGCGTCTGACATTTGGCGCGTTGCGCCCGAGACTTGAAGCGTTGCTTCAGAATTTTTGAATTTTGAATTTCAACAGAGCTTTGCTCTGATTGGGCGAAACAAATGCCCCCCCACCGTTGCGCTTACGTGGCCCCAAACGTGAGCGCAACGGTGGCGGAATTCCAACCGCCGTGACAACTTTCGGAAGTCGAAGAGGCACTTGATGCTTATAAATAGGACCTTTGGTCCCCCACAGATGCTTATCATCTTTCAGATTTTTATTTTCAAAAAACTTCAGAGCTTTGCTCTTGCATTCAAGAACTCCAGAGCTTTGCTCTCCTTTCCAAAGTTTTTAGAAAAACTTTAGGTAAAATTGATTCTTTGATTAAATTAATTTTAATTAATTTTAACCAGCAGAGCTTTGCTCCCATGGATCTTTTGATCTAAAGAGATCTCCATTGGGGTTTCACTAGCAGAGCTTTGCTCATTCTCAAAGTTAGAAACTTTAGGTAAAATTAAAGTAAATCAAATTAATTTGAACTAATCTCAGTCAAAGAGGTTTGCTCTCACAGATCTTTTGATCTAAAGAGATCCCCATTGGGGTTTCATTAAGCTTTCGTTCATGGGTTTTAATCTCTGAACAGAGCTTTGCTCTCTAGGAATTTAGCCCACTATGTATATTATTTTTCTTCTATCGCTAATCTTCTTGTGGTATTTCCTCCAGGCATAATGGCGGTGCATCTATACAGTTTGCACGAGTTCATCATCTATGACGATATCCGCGCACAGGGTCGTCAACAAAACCAGGAGTTTACGGACGCTCAATGTGCAGAGGTTATGGGTCGTCTGAACGCAAGCGGTGGTTGGCTGCTACCCCGTCGTTCGGCTCTTTTGAAAGTCGTGCTGGGAGTTATATAGAGAGCACTTCCGGGTCTTCACGAGGCCTTGCCGCTCAATACGCTGGATGATGCCGAGGACAAGGTGCATTCATTGTACCTGACGGGGCTGATCTCGAAGAAACGGCGGGACAGCCTCATTGACATCTTACATCAAATCTTCCAGCAGACGACGATAGTTGCTGCTTATCGAAGGCCGGGAGGGCTTGCCGATGATATTGACACAGAGGAGCGCGAGAGGCTGCGCATAAGAATAATTAGAAAGGCCAGAAGAACTCTGGATGGCCTTACTTTTGAATTCCTCAATCCGTGCCCCGGATCTGAAGTTATACCGTTGTAATAATTTGAATAATGTTTCTTATTCATTGCTGTTGTGATTGTAAGAATTTTTAGCAATATGAATGGAAATCCTCCTTTTTTTTTATTTTAGCTTGTCTTATTTCTCGTCCTGAGTCTCCTGCCCACGCATAAATGAATGCGTCTCGAACGCCTGATCAAATGTAAATCGGATGTTCTTTCTGTAGCTTTCTTCTTTCTCTTATCATCGGCATGCTATCTTAATAAACATGATTGACAGATAACTTAGTTTTTTCCAAGAGATAGCGATGGCTTAGGCCGCAGGTTCAGATCTGCTGCCTAAGACTTTTCAACTCTATGAGCCGTGAGGGTCTCATAGAGACTTTTCTCCCTACGGATCGAGAGGATCTCGTAGGTGGGCTTTCTCCTTAGGAATCGTGAGGATTCCTAAGTGTGGCTTTCTCTTACAAGTCGTAAGGATCCTATAAGAGAATTTTTCCCTCTTACGAGTCGAGAGGACTTGTAAGCGGTTGTTTCCCTCCTTGTCGAAGTTCGATGTTGGAGAGTGAAACCCGTGGATGGTATGCAAGAGACCGTTTTGGGCCAACTTGAAGGGTCCCAGTGCTTAGGAAACGGGCTTCTTTTATGCCATTGCCTAAGGCTTTATCTTACGAGTCGAGCCGCCTCAACAATTTTTTCCGCAAGTCGAGACGAGTCGAGCGTTTCTCGCAAGAACATCTTAACGTCGCATTTAACCTCTGCTCTTTACGACAGAAGCCCGTTAAGGTTGGTGGTACTTAGGGTTTTGGCCATCGTACCGTCGCATAAGCTGATATAGTCCTCGATAGGCAATCGTGCTGTTCGAGTAGCCCTGCGACTGCCGTGTCTCTGATCCCTTCGGGGGCTGGACAAGACGTCTTCAAGCAATCCTCCTTGGCAGTTTGACCGTCGGAAGAGCAAGCGTTAGGAATTTGCCATGTCGCTTTTTACTTGAGGTTAGGCTTACTTTGGTGAGCCCCGATGAGTCATAACCACTTCGCGCCGGTGTGGGGATGATCTCCGATAGTCTTTCGGGCTTTATATGAGTTGCCGTCAAGACCCTGAAGCTAGGAATTTGGTCTTTGCTTCGTTTGCTGGCATTGCGTCTGCTGTATCGAGATGAATGTTGCGGTGGGAACTAGGGATTTTGCCATGGCTCCGTTTGTTTGATGACGTTGCGTCTGCTGTGTCGAGACGAACGTTGGGGTGACATCTCGTCTGCTGTATCGAGACGGACGTCGAGGTGATTTCTAGGTTGCTGGTGAACCGCCGAGGTTTGGAACTAGGGATTTTGCTGTGGTTCCATTCGTTTAATGACGTTGCGCCTGCTGTGTCGAGACGAACATTGGGGTAACATCTCCGTTACTGTATCGAGACGGACGTTGAGGTTGTCTCTAGGTTGCTGGTGAACCGTCGAGGTTTGGAAGTAGGGATTTTGCCGTGGCTCCATTCGTTTAATGACGTTGCGTATGCTGTGTCGAGACGAACATTGGGGTGACATCTCGTCTGTTGTATTGAGACGGATGTGCGAGATGATCTCCGATTGTCTTTCCGATTTTATATGAGTTACCGTCAAGACGTCGAAGCTAGGAATGTGGCCTTCGCTTCGTTTTCTTTGTCACGTCCGAAACCCTGTTGGAGGAAGAATGCTAGGGTTGACATTTCGTCTGCTGTATCGAGACGAACGTCAAGGTGGTGACCACTCTGTGCTGGTGCGAGATGATCTCCGATTGTCTTTCCGGTTTTATATGAGTTACGGTAAAGACGTTGAAGCTAGGAATGTGGCCTTCGCTTCTTTTTCTTTGGTGTGTCCAAATCCTGTTGGAGGAAGAACGCTGGGGTTGACGTTTCGTCTGCTGTATCGAGACGAACGTCAAGGATGTGACCACTTCATGTGAGATGATCTCCGGTGGTCTTTCAGGCCTTTATATGACCTGCCGTTAAGACCTTGAAGCTAGGAATTTGGCCTTCGCTTCATTTGCTCACACTGCGTCTGGTGTATTGAGACGAATGCTGAGGTGGAGCTGGGATTTTGCCGTCACTCCGCTTTGTTTCGACCATGGGGTCTTTTGTTAACTTTGCATGTACACCCGCTGGACTGCGAAGGAACGCCGTTGTTGACATTGCGTCTGCTGTAACGAGACGAATGCTAAGGTGGAGTTGGGATTTTGCCGTTACTCCGCTTTGTTTCGACCGTGAGGTCTTTTGTTGACGTTGCATCTGCCTCCAGCTGGACTGCGGAGGAACGCTGTTGTTGACATTGCGTCTACTGTATCGAGACGAATGCTGAGGTGAAGCTGGGATTTTGCCATCGCTCCGCTTGTTTCGACCGTGAGGTCTTTTGTTAACTTTGCATGTACACCCTGCTGGATTGCGAAGGAACGCCGTTGGTGATCTCTAAGTTGTCGATATTGACGTCGAGACCCTGATGCTCGGGATCTTCGTTTGCTTCATTTGTTGACATCGTGTCTGTAATATTGCGACAAATGTCAAGATGGTCTCTAGGTTGTCTATGAATCGTCGAGATTTGGCTTCGCTTTCTGATGGAGCCTGTTGAGAAGGTATGGTTCCCTCCTTATCTGTGCCCCTGGATTGTATACAGGGATCGATGTGATTTTACCTGTAGGGCAAAAAGTTTCATTCTTTCATTTTTTTTTTATTCTTTCCGCGATGCTCTATCATTTCAGCTTTTATATCGCGAAGGTCGCAATTGCCCAATCGTTTCGGCTATTTTTCGCGGTGCCCAATCGTTTCGGCTGTTTATTTTGTTTTTACTCGCTGCTTTTTATTGCGAGTTGTCCAATCATTTCGGCTATATATATATATATATATATATATATATATATATATATATATATATATATATATTTACTCGCTGTTTTTTTATTGCGAGTTGCCCAATCATTTCGTCTGTTTATTTTATTTTTACTCGCTGTTTTTTTATTGCGAGTTGCCCAATCATTTCGGCTATATATATATATATATATATTTTTTTTACTCGCTGTTTTTTATTGCGAGTTGCCCAATCATTTCGGCTATTTAATATGCATTTTCAGCTCGCTGATTTTTATCGCGAGCGTAGAACTTGGAATCTGGTGCCAATCTCAGCATCAGCATCGCTACAACCGGAATATTGCGAGGAGCGAATCATCATCTGCCATGAAAGGACTTGGAATTTGATACCGATTTAGGCATCAGTATCGCTACAACTGGGATATTGCCAGGAGCGAATCATCATCTGCCATGAAAGGACTTAGAATTTGATACCGATTTAGGCATCAGCATCGCTACAATTGGAATATTGCCAGGAGCGAATCATCATTTGCCTCTGTCGATGTCGAACAAAGGTGGCTTAGTAAACAGGATTTGGATCCCGTCGACTAAGGCTTTTGACTTCATGAGCCGTAAGGGTCTCATAAAGGTGTTTCTCCCTACGAGTCGTGAGGATCTCGCAGGTGCGTTTTCTCCTTAGGAATTGTGAGAATTCCTAAGTGTATGTTCTCTTATAAGTCGTAAGGATCTTACAAGAGTGTTATCTCCTTATGAGTCGAGAGGACTCACAAGGGTTGTTCACCGTGTGGACATATCCCCAGTCACGGATGGGACTTGGTTAGGGAAATGTTTATTCGCGCCCGTGGATTGTATACAAGGGCCAATATAGGACCACTTGTAGGGCAATATCGAAAGTCGTGGGGGTTGCTTAAGCACAGGTTTAGGTCTTTGTAACTTAAGACTTTCAAATCCTATGAGCCGTGAGGGTCCCATAAGAGAGTTCTCCTTAGAGTCGTGAGGATCTCGCAAGTGTATTTTCTCCTTAGGAATCGTGGTGATCCCTGAGTGTGTTGCTCCCTTATGAGTCGTAAGGATCTCACGCGGGTGGTTTCTCCTTACAAGGTCGAGGGGGCCCTATAAGTGTCTTTTGACGAGATTGCGCCCTTTCGGGTTTTCACAAACACTCGCCGGTAGTCCTGCTGTTTTTACTCACGGAGCCCTTTCGGGTTTTCATCCATGCCCGTTTTGCTTATGGACATACCGTTTTTTTTCTTTTTATTTTCTTCTCTTTTTTTTATTAACGAGGTCGCGCCCTTTCGGGTTTTCACGAACACTCGCCGGTAGCCCTGCTGTTTTTACTCATGGAGCCCTTTCGGGTTTTCATCCGTGCCCATTTTGCTTATGGACATACCTTTTTTTTTACGAGGTCGCGCCCTTTCGGGTTTTCACGAACACTCGCCGGTAGTCCTGCTGTTTTTACTCACGGAACCCTTTCGGATTTTCATCCGTGCCCTTTTTGCTTATGGACATACCGTTTTTTTTCCTTTCTTTTTATTATTATTATTATTTATTTATTTTTTTGTATATTTTTTTTATCTCGTCAGCCTAAGGATGCTGCGGTAGTAGTTTAAAGACGTTTCGGTCATTTGCAAGTTTTAGGACATTGCGGTCCATCATTAGTTTAAGGACATCTCGGTCCGCCGTCGCCGTATTTGAGGCGAATATCTAGTTTATTGACTTTTCGGTCTATGAGTCCTTCTCCATGAATGAGCATGATGCCCCCGGCGTATCCATCTTTTTCGGAGCGTGCGGTTGTGGCGGACTCACCTTCCAGTTCTCAGACAGCGCAAACTTGCCCTGTTGGTATTGGTCTTCAACCCAGTTTTTGAAGATGTAGCAATCTTCGATCAGGTGACCTACTGTTTGGTGGTAAGGGCAATAATTAGGATTATTAATATCGCCTGGTTGCAACGGACGTTTTGGACCCGGCAGATTGATGAGTCTGTCGCACACTGCCAGCTCGAACAGTCCCCTTGTTTTATCTTGCGGAAATGAGTAAGGACGTTTCAACTTTTCCTGGAGGGGTTGCCGCTTGTTGCTTTGGCAAGCAACCGGTCTAGGGTCACCTGATTGTTGTTGAGCTCTGGCGACGAGGGCCTTTTTTCCTTTTCTTTTATCCTTTTTGTTCGCTCCATTGTTTGCGGGGTCGGGATTTTTTCCGAGTAGCATGCGATTGCATGGCTGAACGTTCTCGCAGCTTCTCAATTCCTTTATTTTTGAAATAGATTCCCCGAGGGAAGAGTTGGGGATAACTTCTTCGTCAGAGTTGCTTCCAAAGGTGGTAATTTGCGATGCCTTAGAGTCGGCTATATGGCAATCGTCGGCGACTCTTTTGCGCTCATATATCGCATTTTTCCGATGTCCACAAGCTTCACACTTTGTCCCGTCGAAGTGTTGCTTTTGAGCGACATACCCTTGCCACCAACAGTTAAAGGATTCGCAGTCTTCGGTAGGATGTATGATCTTCTGATGATATAAACAGAAATTAGGGTGCATCTCTGCCTCAGCGAGAGTATTTTCTTCAGAGGGCGGTAGCTTCATTCCTACTGACAGAGCTTTGGCGAACCTTTTCCTCGTCTTGAATTTGTTTTTACCCGTAGTGTATGGCTTCTGATTTGACGGGAATGCCTTGGCTCTTTCCAGTATGGCCATTTCATGCTCTTGATTGGCTTTTACTTTCAGACGAATTTCATTTAGGAAGGCATCGATCAACTCGTCTGACGGCCGCGGAATTTCTGTTTCAGGGGCCGCCCTCGTTTTCTCAGTGCAAGGAGCATCTTTATTATCTGCCAATGAGTGAGAGATCACATGCCAAGTTGCCCCCGGCGTGTTTGTCTTCTTTGGAGTATGTGGCTGTGGTGGGTTCACCTTCCAGCTTTCAGATAGCTCGAACTTGCCTCGTAGGTATTGATCCTCGATCCATCCCTTAAAGACGAAACAATCCTCAATCGGGTGACTTACCGTTTGGTGGTAAGGGCAATAATTGGGATTATTAAGATCGCCTGGCTGCGACAGACGATTTGGACTCGGCAGATTAATGAGTCTGTTGCGCACTGCCAGCTCGAACAGTTTTCCCGTTTTATTCTGAGGAAACGAGTAAGAACGTCCTAGCCTCTCTTCGAGGGATGGGCGTGGACGCGCGTTGTTTTGGCGAACGACCGGCTTTGAGTTTCTCGACTGTTGTTGAGCATTGGCGATGACGATCGTTTTCCCTTTTCCTTTCTCATCTCGGGAATCTGATTTTGGAGGAGACGGTCTATGGCCCATCTGGTCCATTTGGGCTAATTTGTCAATCAAGGCCTGGAAGGTGGTCGGCCTGAAGAACATCATGAATTGTGAGATGGTCGCCTGCGGATCGAGAGTGCCCACAAACATGCCTACCGCAGGTGCCTCTTCTATGCGTTGGTCGCATTCGACCATAGGTTCTGCCATCGTGTTGCGTATTGAACCCACGTTTCGCTTGGCCTTATCCTGGCATTTATTAGTGCTGTTATCAGGGTGCGTTCACTAGCACTCGCGAATCTTTGTGTAAACAGCAGTTCCATCTCTGCAAATGTTTTGACAGAGTCGTTAGGTAGCTCCGAATACTATTCAAAGGCTGTTTCTGCTAAGCTGCCGACGAATTGACGTAGCAACAATTTGTCATCGCCTCCAGTATTGCCGCATAAGGCCCTGAATTGAGCGACATGCTGATGCGGATTCCCTGTCCCTTTATATACGTGGAATTTAGGGATCGTATATATCCTGGCGGGTAACTGATTTGGTCATACCAGCCCGGATACGGTCGTCCAGTTCTAACAATTTGCCCAGCCGCTTCATTCTCCTGATGAACCCGGATCTGCTGAGCTATATATTCGTCTAGGTCAACTTTGGAGATTGCCTCCTCCTTGGCTGTTGATAGAGCCGGCGGAGGATTTGACGTTTCTCCCCTGTAGTCTTCAAGGACGATCGGAGGATCTTCAGCAGGAGGGTCCGGCTGTAACATCATCCCTACCATATCTTGGAAGAGGAGCGCTATCTATTTTATGTTAGCCGCTTACTCTGCAGCTTCTTTGTCCCTCTTTTCGAGGACTCTGCGTAAAAAGTCAGCGTCGGTTTCTTGTTCTTGACGCTCATCCGAAGACGTTTCAGAGCTTTCTTTTGGCTCAGTGAGTGCAGTCATTGTAGTCATCATTTCCTGAAGCTTTTGTTGTTGCTCCTGGGCTTTCGTCACGGATCGGGTGAGCAGTCGGTGGCCCGTAGAAGTGCGGCTTTCTTCCTTTCCAGAAGCCATATAAACAGTGTGCACCACCATGCCCCCAGATTTAGGGCGTTTGTGTTCAGCGCTTTTATGCTTCGCCATGTTCACAGGGGCTTTTTGTGGCCTCCTTTTTTGAGTGATTGGAATTAAGGGAGCCGTTGTAGTGGGCACCCAAGTAGCTTTTGCTTTTTATGGTTTGACAGAGTAATCCTTTCCCTGCCGAACCTTCATCTTTTTCTGTCGTCGGAGGCAGTCTTGATCGATCACCGACTCTTGGACCTGTCGCCAGACCTTGTAAATTTTAGAGGACAGCCGTTGAGGGGGCTGCTCTAGCTTCTTCTCTGGAGTATTCTCCACAGGTGAAGGAGTTCGTTTCAACATCGCAGTAGGAGAGTTTCTGGGCACCTTGTTGAGCAGTTCAAAGCTATTCTTGGTTGGAACAGCAGCATCGATCCTCACCATCGGAGCTGACGGAGTTATCCCAGAGGGGGAGTTGCCCCCAGCCTTCCTTACTCGACGCCAGTAGCGACGTCGGGCATGTCGTGCTGATGGAGTTGTTTTAGCTATAGGGGTGACCTCCTCATGCCCCCTGTGTTGGTCAGAATATACTGGTACCAGCTTTTTAAAGATCGACGTCCGTTGAACGGGGACGGCCAACTTGTCAGAAGCGACTTCTGAACATAGGAAGCAACCTTGGTGATTTTGCCAGGAACGGGAGTTGGAATGGCTATCCGCTTCGGGATAACGCCTTCTGATATGGCAGGCTTCTTCATGAGCCTGTTAGAGCTCTGGCCTAGTCCGTTAAAAACTGAAGCAGTGGAGTTGGACGACCCGTTGAGAGGGGTCGCGGCAGTGGTAAGTCGATCGAAGACCGACTTCTTTGGAGCTTCTTGCAATGTCATTGGGGCGTTGAAGCTCATTGGTGGGATCATGGTCCCAAAGAACAGCCCAGTGGTGGCCTGAGTTACCTGTTCCACCGGCATAGCAAAGATGGAGGCCGCCTGAGGCCCATAAGTCACTCCTCCAGCAATGACGGAGCGAGAGTTATCGCTGCGGGCGGTGCAGTTCGAAGCCATTGATTTTCTGTTTTCTGCATAGAGCAAGACACCAAATCTTAGTATCTTGAATCTACAGGCAATCACAGCAAACCGCGATTTGTTCGCGAACACGACACACGAAGTGTGGAGTGGAAAAAGGAAGAGGTCCCACCGGGCGTGCCAGAATCTGTTCCCCTCCGAAAGACGGCGCACAAGACCGCGATTTCCTGACGTTGAGATTCGGGGCAGATGCTATTTGGTTTTATCCGTCCACCTCTCCAAAGATGCCAAGTTGATTTATGGCACCGTGTATCGGAGGTTTAGACGGATTCGGCCGATGTAGCAGGCTTCGTCAGATTCCCCCTCGCTTGAGGGGTTTTTGATTGTGGGGACGCTCTTCCCTGCAGGCGCAAGCCCCTGCAGTTAATTACGCTACCGCATCGCGGTAACAACTTTCTCCTTCTACAGAATTTCACTTCGTGTCGTGTCTGTTTGTTTTGTTTGTGGTTGCCCGTGGATTGTATACGGAGACTGAGTAATGCCGTCGTCCGTAGGACGTGGATTAGTCCAAATCCGTATTTACTTAGATTTGGGTTTGGTGTTTTTAGTTTAAGGATGCATTAGTCACGTTGCGGCTAAGATCAACTTAAACGTTCGTTAAGGAAACGATAGTCCTGTTTGAGACTAAGATCAACTTAACGTGATAATCCATTTAATATCTGGCCATCGGGACTCATCGCCTCTCTGACGTCGTTGAAGGATTACAACGATAGGTGTCAGAGGAGTTCGGAGATGTACCCTCGAACCGAAGCTGATTTAGGGTTTTATAGTCTATTTGAATGTTTAAGGATACGTTAGCCGTGTTTGGGGCTAAGATCAACTTAAACGGGACCGTTTAGATCCGGCAAAAGAGCATTTGGAGGCTCTATTGTTCCAGTTTGTGGACGTGGTGGTCCATCGCCAGTTTAAAGACGTAGTGGTCCATCATTAGTTTAAGGACGTCTCGGTCCGATATTAGTTTAGGGACGTCTCGGTCCGATATTAGTTTAAGGACATTTCGGTCCACGAGTTTAAGGACCCCGCAGTCCGTATTCATGTGTGGTCGTTGGGACCCGTCACTTCTTTGACGTCGTTGAGGAATTACAACGATATGTGTCAAAGGAGTTCGGAGATGTACCCTCGAACCAGATTTGAAAGAGCATTTGTGCTCGGTTCAATTTAACTTAAGGACTTACGGCCAGAATTTGGCTAAGTCCAGTTAAAAATGTTCAACATTTTATTTATTTTAGTCCATTAGACCTGTGCTAGGGCTTTGCCCACACTTAAATAATGCATTGCATTACTTATATTTTCTTGTTTGGGCTCTGCCCATAAAAAATGCAGAGCATCGATTTATTTTGGGCTCTGCAAGGCATCTGCATAGCATTTTATTATTTTGTTTGGGCTTTGCCCATTTATAAATGATGCAGAGCATCAATTTACTTAGGCCTGTTTGGTCTTTTAATTGGGCCTGGCCCTTCATTAAAATGCATTGCATTTAGGCGCCTTGCGCCAATCACTGAGCGTAAGCGCTTGTGGTGAGGACACGTGGCGCGCTCTGGTGAGCGCAAGCGCAACAGTACAGTGCGCTGCGCTAGTGCGCTGCGCTGTTGCGCTGCTGACATGTGGCGCGCTCTGGTGAGCGCAAGCGCAACAGTGCAGTGCGCTGCACTAGTGCGCTGCGCTGTTGCGCTGCTGACACGTGGCGCTCTCCCAAGAGCGCAACAGCGCAGTTTGCAAGTGCAAAGCACTGAGAATCTTTTAGATTCAAGCACAGAAGTGCAAAGCACTATTTGATTTCTTGATCTAATTTAGATCAAATAAGTTTTTTTTCTTGTTTTTTCTCATCTCAGAGAACCAAAGGTTCATGAAAAGTGCAAAGCACTATTTTTATTTTTATTTTTATTTTTATTAAAGATCACTGATCTTGTTTTTAGATCTATGATCTGTTCATAAGAGAACTTTTTCTTTTTTCTTAAGGTTTTTACCTTTTTTTATTCTTGAGGAGTTTCTTAAGAATTCTCTTCTCTCTTTTTTTTTTAGAAAGATGATTATCTTGATGCCTTTTAATTGAGGTCTGGGGTCCTTTTTATAGTGCCCATAAATTAGTTAAATTTTCTAAAGAGATCTTTCTCTGAGTAATTTGGGGAATTTTCCCCACCGTTGGATCTTTGATCCAAGGGTTTCTGCTTTGCAGAAGAGAATCTTCTTGTTTTAACAAGAACAGAAAAGATTTCTTAGAAATTTAATTCTGTTTGGCGCAGATGCCCCAGCGCGTGACACGTGTCGCGCAGCGCACAGCGCAGCACAACTGCGCTAGCGTAACTGCGCTGACACGTGTCGCACAGCGCAAAGCGCAACTGCGCTAGCGCATCTGCACTGACACGTGTCGCGCAGCGCAACCGTGCTAGCGCATCTGTGCTGACACGTGTCGCGCAGCGCAACCGCGCTAGCGCATCTGCGCTGACACGTGTCGCGCAGCGCAACCGCGCCTGCGCAACTGAAGCGTTGCTTCCTTTAATAGAGCTTTGCTCTGATTGGATGCGCCTTCTTCGGCGCTGCGTTGACGTATCAGCACCTGACATGTGGCGCGTTGCGCCCGAGACTTGAAGCGTTGCTTCAGAATTTTTGAATTTTGAATTTCAACAGAGCTTTGCTCTGATTGGGCGAAACAGTGGGAATGATGATCCAACAAGATTCTCCTGCTGAAGATCCTCCAATCGTTCTTGAAGACGACAGGGGAGAAAGGTCAAATCCTCCACCCGCTCTGTCAATAGCCAAGGAGGAGACAATCTCCAAAGCTGACCTAGACGAATATATAGCTCAGCAGATACGGGTTCACCAGGTGACTGAAACAGCGGGTCAAGTTGTCAGAACAGGGCGACCATATCTGAGCTGGTATGATCAGATCAAGTACCCGCCGGGCTATACAATACCGAAATTTCATGTCTATAAGGGGACGGGCAATCCCCACCAGCACGTTGCCCAGTTTAGGGCGCTTTGCGGCAACACCGGTGGTGATGATAAATTGTTGCTTCGTCGGTTTGTCGGTATCTTGTCAGAAACGGCGTTCAAGTGGTACTTTGAGCTCCCAAATGACTCTATTAAAACATTTGCGGAGATGGAGCTGCTGTTTACCCAGCGTTTCGCAAGCGCCAGCGAACGTACCCCGATAACGGCATTGATTAATGCCAGGGTGAAACCAGGTGAGACGTGGGTCCAGTACGCTATACGCTGGCGAAACTTGTGATCAAAATGCGAACAACGTATTGAGGAGGCGCCCGCGGTGGGCATGTTCGTCGGTACCCTAGATCCTCATGCAACTATCTCACAGTTCATGATGTTCTTTAAGCCAACCACGTTTCAAGCTTTGATCGACAAGTTGGCCCAGATGGACCAGATGGTTCACATACCATCTCCCCCGAAGCCAGAACCTCGGAATGACAAGGGTAAAGGGAAAGCAACCTTCGTTGCGAACGCTCAGCAGCAACCCAGTGCCCCAAAGCTGGCGGATCAACTGGAAGAAAGACGGCGGTATTACAATGAGAAAATGAAGCGCCTCTACTCATTCCCGCGGGATAAGACGAAGAGGCTATTCGAGCTGGCAATACGCAACAGGCTTATCAACTTGCCAAACCCAAAGCGACCGCCGCAACCCAGTGAGGTGAATAACCCCAACTACTGCCTTTACCATCAAACGGTAAGCCATCCGATTGAGGATTACTTCATCTTCAAAGGATGGATTGAAAATCAATACCTACAGGGCTAGTTTGCGCTGTCCGAGAAGTGGAAGGTGAACCCGCCACAACCGCACACTGCTAAGAAAACAGACACGCCGGGGGCAACTTGTTCTTTCATTGAAGAAGCTCTATGGGAAATCGTGCTTTCAGCAAAAACCAAGAGGATGCTGAACGACCTTAAAACATGCCCAGCGATCAGGTGGAAGAACCCGCTGGAACCCCAGATAATTGAAGGGATGCTGAAGCCGCGCCCAACTCCGAAGGTCAGTGGTGATGACCCGAACACTCACAACCAGCCGTCGAAATCTTCAAAGAAAAAGAAGAAGAAATCTAAGAAGCCCGTGAAGCCTGGCAACAAGCGCACAGACTTACAGAAATAGATTGACGCGCTGGAGGAATACAATCAGAAGGCGCGAACTCCCATCACCCTCCAAGAGTTCCTCAACCACTTCTTTCAAGAGAAAGATAACGGAGAGAGCTCGTCGGATGAATCCGAGGAATATGTGGCGAGTTGTCATGTGATCTCCCACTCGTTTACAGACGATGAAAAAACTCCTGGCACTGAGAAACTGGGGGCACAGCCTGAACCAGAACTTGTGTGGCCGACAGACGAAATGATCGACGCCTTTCTAGACGAGATTCGTTTGAAAAGTAAAGCCGATCGGGAGCGTGAGATGGCTGCATCAGAAGGAGCCAAACGCAGGAGACTAAACGAAAAAGTCGAAGCACTTCCGCCAGATCGAAAGACACCCGACGCGGATAAAAACATATTCAAGACGAGGAAAAGGTTTGCCAAAGCCATGTCAATAGGAATGAAACTACCACCCTCGGAAGAAAACGCGCTCAATGGGGGGGGAGAGGCACCCTAATTACTGCTCATATCATCGGAAGATTTCACATCCCACTGAGGAGTGCGACGCTTTTAAGACATGGTGGCAGGGATATGTTGCTCATCGGCAACGTTTTAAGCGAATGAAACGCAGAACACGTCGGGAGCAGAGAAGTATGGCCGAAGGACACGAAAGAACTACCGGTAACTGTTACACGGTCAACGCCGGGGGATCGCAAGTGCTCACATTCGGAAGCTATTTTGACGAGGAGCTGGCTCTTAGCCCCCTCTTTAAAGAGTCCACCGTGGAGAAAGAAAAAGAACCAGAGGCCTGCGAAAACATTCAGTTGCGCAATCGCACGCTCTCGGAAAAGGATCTCGGACCTGCAACTAGAAAAGATAAGGGAAAGGAAAAGGTCGCTGAGGATATCACCTTAGATGACCAAGTTATGAAAGAGCTGACTGCCAAGGACCCGCCTAAGAAAAGTAAGGTGGCTACAACATCCTAGCGCACCTGAGAAAGCTACCCTCGTAGCTCAGCATTCTTGACGCCCTCCTGTTATCAAAGGAAGCAAGAGATTCATTAATCAAGACGCTACAGGAGCCGGAACAATTCCAAGCCTTCCTCGCCGAAGAAAGGATGAAGGATGAACTAGAAGAAGTACACACTGCCGATATCACGTTCGGTGATGAGGACCTTCTCCTTGGAACGTGCGACCACAACCGTCCCCTATATGTCTCTAGATATTGCCACGATATAAAGATAGGCAAAATCTTGGTTGACAACGGGTCTTCCGTTAATCTCCTCAACGTGCGGGTGTTAAAGGAAATTTGCATGAGCGTCCAACACCTTGCTCGAGACAAGATCACCATCTTCGGGTTTGACTCCCAATCATCGAGAACTCTTGGGTATGTGATATTGACGCTACGCTTTGGGCTACTCGTCACGGACATTAAGTTTCACATCATTGACGCCAAGACCTGCTACAACGCCTTGCTCGGTCGTCCTTGGTTACACGAGTACAACATCATCCCTTCTACGCAACATCAGTGTATGAAGTATTTCAAGGATGGTCTCGAGTATACCGTAACAAGTGAGCTAAACCCGTTCTCCGTAAACGAGGTCCGCAAGTACGAAGATGCAAAGTACTTTTTGCCAGATTTCAAGGATACAGAGAGGTGTCGAAAACCGAAGAGCGAAGCCGCCGCCGCCATTCCTGTTTTCGGGAGTGATACCGAAGAAGAAGAAGAGATAGTTTACATAAGGCCGTCTCGACGCAACAACCCAGGACCGTCCGCCCCCATATTGATCTTCGGAAGTGACTCGGAAGATGAGGTTAATGCTGTGTTCTCCAGTCGGCCGTCAATACAAGCATCCCCTGGCGATGATCAGAGTTTGCAAATCACCATGACTCCGCGGGAGCACTATAAAGATCTTGACGCGCTTGAAGCTCACAACGTGCAAGACCTACAGACGTTTTACGTCCCTCCCAAGCGAAAAGGCGAAAAGGCGATCATATTCTATCGATCCTCGGAAACAAGAGTAGAGAAAGAGATCTGGCATGGCGCGGATTCTACACTTGATAAGCTTCAACCCATCCGTTTGCCTAGATATTACACAAATAGATTGAAAAGGCTATTGAAGCGCCAAGGGGTACCCTTAAAACAGACTACTCGACAATCTCGATTCTATAACAGGATTTGGGATGTCCCTGGGACTCAGCGCAAATTGCCCAATGGGAAAATGGAAACACTTGGGCTTGGATACATGAAAGCCGGAAACGGGAATGAGTCCACGGTAGCTACACCATATACAACTTCGATGAAGAAGAGGACGCCCTGTCAGGAAATGCCAACCCTTCATCAGGACTAGATCCCGCAATCAAAGTGCCGAGTCCGTCATTTGAAGAGCGAATGGACAAGCTTATCAGGAAAGCGGGTCAAAAAGCTCGGGACGACCATAGTCACGAGATGGCCATCTATGAGAAAGCCAGGATGCAACGTCTTCTTCAACAGGCTGCCAAAGACGAAAATACTCCTCCCTGTCAACCTCTTGTGCAAAAGGCCCGACGCAGAGGTAGAAACGAGTCAAAGAGCAGAAAAGGCATTAGACGGCGACAAAGCGGGACCGAGAAGTCACGCGATCAGAAATCGAGCGGTCCAGAATTGTCCCTTATGAAAAAGATGAGTCAGGAATACTCTTTTCCTCAGAATAAAACACGGAAAATACTTGACCCCGCTTTAAAAGATCGAATGATTACACTTCCGGAGTCTAAACACCCTGGGCAAGCTAACGAGGTCTCTCATCTGGGCTATTGCTCTTATCACCGAGCCATAGGACACCCTATCGAAGACTGCTTCACCTTCAAGGACTGGGTCGAAGACCAATACCAGCAAGGCAGATTTGCTCTTTCCGACAGCAGGAGGGTGACGCCGCCACAAAAGCACGAACCAAAAGCCACGCATGCAGCGAGGATAGAACCAGACCTACATCGGTCCTGGAAGCGTACTCGTACTTGTCATGTGATAACGATATCAAAAGAAGAGCCCGAGGATATGGATGACCTTCCTTGGTGCTTCGAAAACAATAATGACGAGATGATTGCGGAGTTTCCGCCGGCACCAAAAGAGCTGGAAAATGGAATACATACTACTGCAGATAACCTCAAGAAGATTGAGTTGGGGACGGCAAACGACCCGCGACCGACATTCGTCGGCGAGTTGCTATCCGAAGAAAGGGTGGCTCCATTAAAAGACGTGCTTATGCAGCATAGAGATTGCTTCGTATGGAATTATTCTGAAATGCCAGGACTAGATCCAGAAATTGCTTTGCATAAATTGGCAATATCCCCGGACGTCAAGCCGGTCAAACAGGCACCGAGAAGAATGCGGCTTGAGCTTGAGATGAGCATCAACGCCGAAGTCAAGAAGCTGATCGATTCTGGGTTTATCCAAGAAGTTCAATATCCTGATTGGATCGTCAACATCGTCCTGGTAATGAAGAAAAATGGGACAGTGCGCATATGCGTAGACTTCCGGGATCTCAATAAAGCTTGCCCGAAGGACGATTTCCCAGTACCGGTAACCGAGCTGATGATAGATAACATATCCACTCACGAGGTTTTCTCTTTCATGGACGGCTCATCAGGGTACAATCAGATAAAGATGCACCCGGAAGACCAGAAGCATACCGCTTTTCGGACCCCTCTGGGAATATTCTGCTACAAGGTGATGCCCTTCGGCCTAAAGAACGCCGGTGCCACCTATCAAAGGGCTATGACGAAGATCTTCGATGACCTCATACATGAAATCGTCGAATGCTATATCGACGACCTCATCGTGAAAAGCAAATCATACGAGGAACATCTCGAGCATCCGAAGACTGTATTTCAACGCCTTCGGCAATACAACTTGAAGATGAACCCTCTCAAATGCGTGTTCGGGATGTCCTCAGGCAAATTCCTAGGATTCATTGTCCGGCACCGAGGCATTGAGATAGATCCGTCGAAGATCAAGGCGATCATGGAAATGCCACCGCCAAGGACTCTCAAACAATTGCGGTCCCTCCAAGGGAAACTCGCGTATATCCGGCGATTTATAGCCAACCTTTCAGGCAAGTGCCGCCCTTACAGTCACCTGATGAAGAAGGGAACCCCGTTCGCCTGGGATCACAAATGCCAAGGCGCGCTGGACGAAATTAAACAGTACCTGCAGAACCCGCCAGTGCTGGCTGCTCCGGTCAAGGGAAAACCCCTCATTCTTTATACAACCGCCCTCGAAGGTTCCTTAGACGCATTATGGGCGCAAGAGAACGATCAAGGGAAAGAAAGAGCACTCTACTACTTAAGTTGAGTTCTACTGGGGGCAGAAAGCAACTACTCCCCCATTGAAAAACACTGCCTGGCGTTGATCTTTACGATAACCAAGCTCAGGCACTATGCGTTGGCGCATGAACTCCGTCTCATTTCGAAGGTGGACCCCCTCAAGTATTTAATGTCAAAGACCATACTAACTGGTCGACTCGCTAAATGGGCCCTGCTCTTGATGGAGTTCTCAATAACATATCATCCTCTCAAGGCAGTGAAAGGCCAGGCCATCGCCGACTTCCTCGCTGAGCATCCGATACCGGCTGATTCTCCTTTGAATTGTGAGCTGCCAGACGAACATGCGTTTGACACAATCGACGGCGGTGATACCCGATGGGAACTTTATTTCGATGGAACATCCTCCATGAAGAAGTGCAAACAAAACACACCTATAATCAAATCGGGGGTAGGTCTCATCTTTGTAACTCCACAAGGGGGGATAATGCGCTTTGCGTTCTCCTTGAAAGAGCCGAGGACGAACAACGAAGCCGAATACGAAGCTTTGATAGCAGGTCTCGAGATCGCCATCAACATGGGAATTGAAAACCTCCTCATATACGGAGATTCCCAACTGGTCGTTAGTCAAGTCAACGGCGACTACCAGACATGCAACCCAGAGCTGGTGAAGTATAGAGAGAGAGTACAGCAACTGCTGACTCAAATCCCTTCCTACAATTTGGAAAACATACCGCGCGCGGAAAATAGCAAAGCGGATGCATTAGCCAAGCTCGCTAAAGAACTGGCTGACGAGAACCTCGATGACATCAGAATCGTAGTACAAAGCCGTCGGGTGCTCGCCCCAGCGGAAATATCTCCGGAATCATCCAAAGAAGAGAGAGCGACTGAGTAGATGACCCTGAAAATAAAAGATCGGGAAATTACCGAGGATTGGAGAGAAGTCTTTATAGACTACTTCAAATCCCGTCGAACACCTGAAGATGCGTCCTCAAGACATCAGCTCATGAAATGAGCTCTGTCTTTCGCCTTCGTCAACGATACTTTGTACAAGAGGTCATTCGATTCTCTGGGGTTGAGATGCCTGGGACCTGACGAAGCGAAAAGAGTCGTTCAGGAAGTTCACGACGGACTTTGCGGTTCTCATCAAGCGGGCCCAAAGATGAAGCTGAAAATCAAACGAATGGGTTATTACTGGCCCACGATGATCCAGGACTGCCTCGAATATGCGAAGCAATGCCACTCGTGCCAGATCCATGGAGACTTCATCCACCAGCATCCAAATCCTCTACATCCAACGGTGGCTAGCTGGCCGTTCGAAATGTGGGGGATTGACATAGTCGGCCCTATCGAACCAGCATCGTCCAGGGGACATCGTTTCATCCTGGCGACGACTGATTACTTCTCCAAATGGGCAGAAGCAGTACCGCTGAGGGAAGTGAAGACGGAGAATATCCTCCATTTCTTCAAGACGCACGTCATTTATCGGTTCGGAACTCCGCGATGGATCATCTCTGATAATGGGCCAGCCTACAGAAGCCACAAGATCGGTCGCTTTGCGCAACAGCATAATATAGACTGGAGATATTCCTCAGTTTATAATCCCCGAGCTAACGGTCTGGCCGAGGCTTTCAACAAAACCTTGACAAAGATCGTGAAGAAGACGGTGTCCCGAAACAAAAAGGACTGGCACGAGAGACTGCAAGAAGCTCTTTGGGCATATCGAACTACGTTCAAGACGGCCATGAACACAACGCCGTACGCGTTAGTATTCGGTACGGAAGCAGTACTCCCCCTCGAGATAGAGCTACCCTCTTTACGAATGGCGGTCCACTACGAGCTGACGGACGAAGAAAATGCTCACATTCGGCTTGAGGAGCTTGATGCCTTTGATGAAACCCGGCTCATAGCGCAACAAAATCTGGAGGCTTATAAAGCAAAGATGACGCGCTCATATGAAAGATTGACCAGGCCGAGAGCATTCTGCCAAGGCGAACTCATGCTAGTGGTCAAAAGACCTATGATCCCCAATCGCGCCAAGCGGGGAAAATTCGAGCCGAACTATGAAGGCCCGTACATCATAGACAAGGTCTATCACGGCGGAGCGTATCTACTCATGGATATGCACGGTGAAAGACCATTCAGGCCAATAAATGGTCGTTTCCTGAAGAAATATTATGCTTGACAGGTCAAGGCTTAGGTCAATGATAGATGACGACGACCATGTCCGCGCGCTATCTTCCTAAGCCCGAACTCTAAGTAGTAACCAGCATCCTTTACAACGGACCGAAACGTCCTTAAACTAACAACGGACCGAAACATCCTTAAACTAACAATGGACCACTATGTCCTAAAACTGGCTGTTGACCGAGATGTCAATAAACTACGGTGGATTGCGGTATCTCAAAGCCGATATAAAAGAAAAGAAAAAAAATAATAAAATAAAAAGGTATGTCCATAAGCGAAGTGGGCACGGATGAAAACTCGAAAGGGCTCCGTGAGTAAAAACAGCAGGACTACTGGCGAGTGTTTGTGAAAACCCGAAAGGGCGCAACCTCGTTAAACAACACTTGCAGGGTCCTCACGATCTTGTAAGGAGAAACCACCCGCGTGAGATCCTTACGACTCACAAAGGAGCAACACACTTAGGAGTCGTCACGATTCCTAAGGAGAAATTACACTTGCGAGATCCTCACGACTCGTAAGGAGAACTCTCTTATGGGACCCTTATGGCTCATGGGATTTGAAAGTCTTAAGTCACAGAAACCTAAACCTGTGCTTAAGCAACCCCCACGGCCTTCAATTTATGCCCTACAAGCGGCTCATACTGACCCTTGTATACAATCCACGGGCGCGAATAAATATTTCCCTAACAAAGGTCCCGCCCGTGGCTGGGGATATGTCCATACGGTGAACAACCCTTGTAAGTCCTCTCGACTTATAAGGAGAAAACTCTTTTGTAAGATCCTTACAACTTACGAGAGAACATGCACTTAGGAATCCTCACAATTCCCAAGGAGAAAACACACCTACAAGATCCTCACGACTTGTAGGGAGAAATACCTTTGTGAGACCCTTACGGCTCATGAAGTCAAAAGCCTTAGTCGACAGGACCCCTAACCCTGTTTACTAAGCCACCTTTGTTCAATATCGACAAAGGCAAATGATGATTCGCTCCTGGCAATATCCCAGTTGTAGCGGTGCTGATGCCGAAATTGGTATATAAATCCAAGCTTGCAGTGAAAAGCCAACAAGCCACATATGCATAATAAATAGCCGAAATGATGGGGCAGCTTGCAATAAAAAGTAGCAAGTAAAAATGTATGCATAAAAAAATAACCGAAATGATTGGGCAACTCGCAATAAAAAGCAGCGAGTAAAAATAAAATAAATAGCCGAAATGATTGGGCACCGCGAAAAATAGCCGAAATGATTGGGCAATCGTGACCTTCGCGATATAAAGCTGAAATGATGAAGCATCGCGGAAAAAGAAATAAAATAAAAATGAAATTTACGCCCTACAGGTGATGTTACATCTATCCCTGTAAACAATCCAGGGGCACCAACAAAGAAGGGATGATACTTCTCCCCCGGGTTTCATCATAAGAAGAAGCTAAATCTCGACGGACCGCAAGTGACCTAGAGATCGTCTCAGCACTCGTCTCGTTGCAGCGGACACAACATCAAGCAAAGCGGAACAGCGACAACTCCCAGTTCCATGACTCGGCGATCTACTCCTACTGAGAGTCAAATCCCAACTCCGTGAAATGCGGATATAATCAGTAAAATTCCTGGTTACGTGGAACGCGGATAACGTCACTTTTTGACCCCGTGGAAAACGTCTGGTTCCGTAGCCTGGTCCTCGCAGAACATAGCAGTGAACCCGTGGGAAGCATCCAGATCCAAATTCCTGGCTACGTGGAACGCGGATAACGTCACTCTTTGACACCGTGGAAAACGTCCAGAGCGGATCCTGGTCCTCGCAGAACACGGCAGTGAACCCGTGTGAAGCATCCAGAGCGGAGCCTAGTCCTCGCCGAGCACGACAGTGAACCCGTGTGAAGCATCTAGAGCGAAATTCCTGGCTACGTGGAACGCGGATAACGTCACTCTTTGACCCCGTAGAAAACGTCCAGAGCGGATCCTGGTCCTCACAGAACACGGCAGTGAACCCGTGTGAAGCATCTAGAGCGGAGCCTAGTCCTCGCCGAGCACGGCAGTGAACCCGTGTGAAGCATCTAGAGCAAAATTCCTGGTTACATGGAACGCGGATAACGTCACTCTTTGACCCCGTGGAAAATGTCCAGAGCGGAGCCTGGTCCTCGCAGAACACGGCAGTGAACCCGTGGGAAGCATCCAGAGCAAAATTCCTGGTTACGTGGAACGCGGATAATGTCACTCTTTGACCCCGTGGAAAACGTCCAGAGCGGAGCCTAGTCCTCGCCGAGCACGGCAGTGAACCCGTGGGAAGCATCCAGAGCAAAATTCCTGGTTACGTGGAACGCGGATAATGTCACTCTTTGACCCCGTGGAAAACATCCAGAGCGGATCCTGGTCCTCGCAGAGCACGGCAGTGAACCCGTGTGAAGCATCCAGAGCGGAGCCTAGTCCTCGCCGAGTACGGCAGTGAACCCGTGTGAAGCATCTAGTGCAAAATTCCTGGTCACGTGGAACGCGGATAATGTCACTCTTTGACCCCGTGGAAAACGTCCAGAGCAGATCCTGGTCCTTGCAGAACACGGCAGTGAACCCGTGTGAAGCATCCAGAGCGGAGCCTAGTCCTCGCCGAGCACGGCAGTGAACCCGTGTGAAGCGTCTAGAGCCAAATTTCTGGATACGTGGAACGCGGATAACGTCACTCTTTGACCCCGTGGAAAACGTCCAGAGCGGATCCTGGTCCTCGCAGAGCACGGTAGTGAACCCGTGTGAAGCATCCAGAGCGGAGCCTAGTCCTCGCCGAGTACGCCAGTGAATCCATGTGAAGTATCTAGTGCAAAATTTCTGGTCACGTGGAACGCAGATAACGTCACTCTTTGACCCCGCGGAAAATGCCCAGAGCGGAGCCTGGTCCTCGCCAAGCACGGCAGTGAACCCGTGTGAAGCATCCAGAGCAAACACCGGACTGTGGAGTCCTTAAATCCACGGACTATGATGTCCTTAACCTCGACCGTAATGTCTTAAAACTAACAATCAACCATGATGATTCTAGACCGATTTTACCTCGGTTAAAGGGTACATCTCTTCACTCCTTTGATATTTGGCGTTGTAATCCCTCAACGTCTTCAAAGAGGTGACGGGTCCTAGTAACCACACATTTCGTGGACTGTGGAGTCCTTAAATCCACGGACTATGAGGTCCTTAACCTTGACCATGATGTCTTAAAACTAACATCGGACTGTGGAGTCCTTAAATCCACGGACTATGAGGTCCTTAACCTTGACCATGATGTCTTAAAACTAACATTGGACTATGGAGTCCTTAAATCCATGGACTATGAGGTCCTTAACCTTGACCGTGATGTCTTAAAACTAACGTCGGACTGTGGAGTCCTTAAATCCACGGACTGTGAGGTCCTTAACCTTGACCGTGATGTCTTAAAACTAACGTCGGACTGTGGAGTCCTTAAATCCACGGACTGTGAGGTCCTTAACCTTGACCGTGATGTCTTAAAACTAACGTCGGACTGTGGAGTCCTTAAATCCACGGACTGTGAGGTCCTTAACCTTGACCGTGATGTCTTAAAACTAATATCGGACTGTGGAATCCTTAAATCCACAGACTATGAGGTCTTTAACCTTGACCGTGATGTCTTAAAACTAACATCGGACTATGGAGTCCTTAAATCCACGGACTATGAGGTCCTTAACCTTGAACGTGATGTCTTAAAACTAACATCGGACTTTGGAGTCCTTAAATCCATGGACTATGAGGTCCTTAATCTTGACCGTGATGTCTTAAAACTAACATCGGACTGTGGAGTCCTTAAATCCATGGACTATGAGGTCCTTAACCTTGACCGTGATGTCTTAAAACTAACATCGGACTGTGGAGTCTTTAAACCCATGGACTATGAGGTCCTTAACCTTGACCGTGATGTCTTTAAACTACGGTATCCCGGAGAACGTCCCAAAGCAACCCCTAACCCCGTGAAATATGGATAAGGGCGACCGCACCCAACACTTGCGGGTCCTCACGACCCGTAAGGAAGAAAACTCTCTTGTGAGATCCTTACGACTCCCAAGGGAAAACCCGCTTAAGAATCCTCACGATTCTTAAGAAGAACTTACACCTACGGGATCCCCTCGACCTGTAGGGAGAAAAACTCTTTATGAGACCCTCACGGCTCATAAAGCTCAAAAGTCTTAGGAGGCAGATTTTAACCTTGAATCCTAAGCCATCGCTACCCTGCAAGGAGGCCAAGATAAATTGCCCACAGAACAAGTTCAACCGAGAGAGACACACTATTGGAAAAAAAAATATGTCTTTATTCATGGGACAAAATAGGCACAAAGTACAACTCATGAAAGAACAAAAAAAATACTCTTATTCAGGAGTATGTGCAAAAAGAAAGGAAAAGATACATGTCTTCAAGCCGGCGGGCGATTTAGTAATTTTTCTAGCTCATCCTGCTTTTGCTGGGCCACGGCTTCATGATTCAGGATCGCCAGAAGACGGGCCTCCGCCTGAGCTTGCTGGGCGACGGAGCAGTAAACAAGAACGGAAGAGCTCCTTCTCGGTAGCTTTGTGTTCCTCAACTCTTTCGCGAGTAAACTCGGCGGCCTTGTCGATGGCCACTACCTCTTTGATAGACTCTTGAAGCACCCGCCAGAGTTCATATGCTTTGTGGGCCTTAGCAATAAGATTAGCTTGAAGCTCGCTCAGCGCCTTAGAAGCCAGCTCCCTCTCCGAGAATTTGCGGCCGAGCCTCTTCTCGCACAACAATATGTTCGTCACACGTCGCTCTATCATACCACGCAAGCCCGCTTTCGCGACCGCAACCTCTGAAACAGGACACATACGCTCAAGACCGTATAAACAAGCCTCCAGTCGATAGCAATAGTCGATCTAAAACACGCGCACATCATCTGGTATGGGAAGCAACAAAAAATTCTCGATGTATATCCTATCAAGCATGCATTTGCAACTATATGAATATCTGAAAGGAAATGATACCCAAAGCTCTGATGTGCGTGCAACATAACGATAGTACTCGCAATTAAAGAAAATTTCCATGGAGAAATACGAAGCTCATTCACGTAAGCAAGACGCACATATGAGTACCCGGCAAACATGAAAATTCAACAGAAAAGCATACAACAGCCAATGACAAAAAGAGTACATCGATTTAAGCATACTACACATACTACACTACCGGGAAAAGATCGCCAAACAAGGGATCAGTGGCATAAGGGTGAACAAAGCAGTATTCAAAATTTTCTAACTCCCTCGCCGCCTTCTCCAGCACATCAAAGCGACGATTTTCACGAGGAGTGCCCCCCCACCGATTGGCGCCATGTTCGTCTGCGAAAGCAGACATAATAGCCCGTCGGGCTCTTATTTGGCCCAACAGGTGAACCGAGCAATCTTTCAGAGCCTGAGTGACCAGACATGCTTCGTGAAAACACTCGAGCTTGTCTTCAGCTGCGTCAAGCATCGCCAGGGTCATCTCCGCTGGGTGAGGAGGGATGTCAGCAAGCACGGCAGCAAGAATCATCCGGAGCCAAAGGGAGCCCATTAGGAGGGGAGACCCCCTGCGGATCAAGAGTTCATATACCGCTGAGTCGCATTCGTCGTCGGTAAGGAGGGGATCCACCAATCGTGCGGCAAAGCGGGGGATCATTTCCTCGATGGGAACTTCCCATGGCTATCGACGAGCATGAGGGCGGTTGCAGGCCATGGCACCCAGTTGTTTCCTCAAGATAAATCACACTAAGTTGAGAATAAATTTCTCTGTGAAGAGAAAAGAAGGCCATGGCCTCAGGATATAAAGAGGGGCATTACATGCTACGCACGGAGAATCTTGCATGGTGGAACTATTTCCAAGGCCCAAAAAAGGGAAGGCATTGGAAATCAAGGAGATGAAACTATTTCCAAGGCTCTTTTTCTGCGTCTAATGCCATACACAGAAAATGTAGCATGAAAAATTAAATAGCTCCATAGAAGGGCCCCACGTGTGGAGCACGTGAGCACCATGCTTGGTGAGTACTGGAAAATGAAATAATGCCCTACACCCTAAACACATCAGCAGCAACAGTAAAAAAAATGATGACAAAATCCCATAGAAAGGCATGCAAACACAGAAAGACACGATAAGATTTATCATTCGTGCTTTAAAAGGTTCATACAAAATAAAAAGAAAACGTTTAAAACGGTAAGACCTCGGACGCGGGACATGGATTGAGAAACTCGAACGTAACTTTGTCCAAGATCTTCCAGGCATTTCGAACCATCCTAGTATGTTTCCTCTCGCGGTCGCAAGCATCGGGGTCCTCGCGAATATCCTCCACCCTCCGATAGGCAGCAAGTATAGCCGACTGCTGAAAAGCCTGGTGCAAGAGATCAATGAGGTTGTCGTGCCTTCTCTTCGAGATTAGGCTCATCAGATACACCGAATGTATCTTATCCTCGGCAGCGTCCAATGCCTCAAGCGGTACACCGGTGCAGAAGAGAGGAAGCACCTCCCAGATCGCCAGCACGATGAGTCTCAGAAGAGAAGAGCGACGGGGGAGTAGCCGATGGTTGTACTCGTCAAAGCGGCCCATGATCTCAGCGCATTGAGCGTTGGTGAATTCCTGGTTCTGGCTACGGCCCAGTGTACGAATATTCCCGTAAGAAACGATTTCGTCAAGATCATACAAATGGGCATCCATGACACCTAAAATAACGAGCATAAAAAATCCATACAAACTTTTCCCTCTCGGATGTGAAAGAGACAACCCAGGACAAGAAAACCCTAAGAAGCCTCCATGGGAAGAACTTAGTTCCTTATAGGAATTAAATTCCTTCTTAAAAAAGGGAATTAAATTCCCAGAAGTTTGTTTTTCCAGAACCAGAGCTCCTTGAGGATGGATTTAAATTTCATGGAAGGGACAACCGACACCATCATCTCCCTAAAGGTTAAAGAGACTCTAAGAGATCTACAGTTTGAAAATTAGAAGGGTTACTGTTCTTGTGGAGGAACTTAAAACAAAAAGAAATGAGTGTTCTTGTCAAAGGGAAAAACCCTTGATCTGAATTTAAAATCCTATGGTGGTTGCTGGGAAAGTTCTCCGATCGTTCAAAGATCTTTACCTGAAAAAGGGGTCTTCTTGGAACAGAGTTAAACTCTGGAAAAAGTTTGAGGCAGAGAACTAAGCTCTGAAAACGAGAATTAAATTCTCAAGGAAAAAGTTGCAAGGAAGAAGACAAGTAAGAGTGGAGGCACTTCTAAAGAGACCCCTATATTTATAGGATGTGATAAAAACGTTTCATCTACCATACTCCAAGAGCAGATCCGACGGTCACAAAAGTGACAGTGTTGTACTCATGTGCAGATACATGAGAACAACGCTGTGGGGGCATTTGTTCCCTGATTAAAAATCAGGAGAAGCCTCAGAGGAGGCATCACGTGCTCACACGTGACCAGTTGTCACGTGTTGGCACGTGACGCTTAAAGCAGCGGCAAAAAGCACATTCATCCCCTGATTAAAATCATGAAAAAGCTCCAGAAGAGGCATCACGTGCTCACACGTGACCAGTGGTCACGTGCTGGCACGTGATGGTTAAGAAGCGGCCAGAGAACAGAGCGCAGAAGGAGAGAAGCCCATTCCAGGGGTCACGTGCTTACACGTAACCAGGGGTCACGTGGCCACACGTGACCGGCTTTAAGAGCCTTATTCTTTAACAGAATTAAAATTATAAGGATGAATCATTCAAATCTTTCCAAAATGGAGAAAGATTATTTGAAACCGTTGGATTAAAAATCTAAAGGTGATTAAACATCACCAATTTATGGAAAAATCTTGGACTTGGAAAGATTTCCCCCCCCTAAATCTAACCGAAATAACAAAGAGATATCTTTGGATTTAAAATCCAATGGTGAATAAAATTCACCTAACAATCTAAAGGCCCATATTGATGATAAATATAAATCAAATCTCTCAATGAGAGATTTACTAAGCAGATTGATTCTTTTCCTTCTCCTATAAATAGAGGCCAAGAAAAGAAGAGAGGGACCTCTACTTCTGGACCTTTTTTTTGAGACCTTTGGACCTTTTCTTTTGATACACACAGAGAGAGATACAGAGCCTTTGATTCTCTGCAAAAGGAAAACCCTAGGTAAGAGAAAGAAAGTGAGGCTTAAAAAGAGAATTTAATTCTCAAAAGAGTTTAACTCTTATATAAAGAAAAGAACTTAGTTCTTTCTCTGATGGAGGATCTGTAAAGTGCACATCTCCCCATGAATTGAGAATTTAATTCTCGCTGGGTTGAGATCCTGCCATGCAGATCTAAAACACAGAGGAGGAACTGAGTTTTGAGAATTTAATTCTCACAAAATGATAGGAATTCAATTCCTTCGAGATAAAATTAGGGTTTAACCCTATGTTATGGGAATTTAATTCCTTCAAAATAAACAGAACTAGGGTTTAACCCTAATTGAGAACACAATTCCCTCAAACTCACAGGAATTTAATTCCCTTAAGAAAAGAAATTAGGGTTTAAACCTATTAAGAATATAATTCTTCAGAAGAAAGCAGGAATTTAATTCCTCTAAAGTTTGTCGCTAGGGTTTAACCCTATTAATTCTTAAAAGATGAACAGATCTGTAAAACATGCAGAGTCACGTGCTACTACGTGACCCCTGCAAAGATCCATAGAAAGAACTCTGAAATAAACACCTCACGTGTTACCACGTGACTCCTGCGAAGGTCCATAAAAGAGAACTGTGAGGCAATGCCTCACGTGCCCCACGTGATCTCTAAAGCACACAAAAGAAAAAGAAACAGAAAAGAGCTCTAAGGTACCCTCACGTGTCGACACGTGACCCCTAATGAACATTCTAACAGATCAAAGCGCAGGCCCCATCACGTGCCCACACGTGATGGCTTTCAGAATTAAAAGTGTTAAACACTTATCTGTAAAACAAAATAAAGGGAAGTAGGGCGCTCTCACGTGTTACTACGTGACCCCTCTTGCCTCAGTGTTTAACACTAAATTGAAACTTCTATATCCAGTGTTTAACACTAATTTGCCTTAGTGTTAAACACTAATTTGGAATCTCTATTTCCAGTGTTTAACACTGATTTGCCTAGTGTTTAACACTAATTTGAAAACTCCGTTCCTAGTGTTCAACACTGATTATCTTTTAGTGTTTAACACTAACTTGTCAATTTTATTCCCAGTGTTCAACACTGTTAGTCTCTAGTGTTTAACACTAGTTTTAGCCCAATTGGCTAAGTTTCCAGATGCAAAGCCTTTCCTTTAATGAACCAACAGAGGGCCAATATCCCAAACATGATTGGACTTAGCCCAAGCTGATCATAAGTCCTCAATTCAAACTTAACTGGGCCAATGGGCTCATAATATAATAATTGATCTTAGTTTCCAAATTGGACTACCGATCACTTAATCTACCTTGGTTTAAGGGTACATCTCTTCACTCCTTTGATACTGGGCGTTGTAATTCCTCAACGTCTTCAAAGAGGTGACGGGTCCTGATGACCACACATTGATACGGACTGTGGGGTCCTTAAGCCCATGGACTATGAGGTCCTTAACCTTGACCGTGATATCTTAAAACTAACACCGGACTGTGGGGTCCTTAAACTCATGGACTATGAGGTCCTTAACCTTGACCGGAATGTCTTAAAACTAACAACGGACTATGAGGTCCTTAACCTTGACCGTGATGTCTTAAAACTAACACCGGACTGTGGAGTCCTTAAAACCTCGGCCTATGATGTCCTTAACCTTGACCGGAATGTCTTAAAACTAACAACGGACTATGAGGTCCTTAACCTTGACCGGAATGTCTTAAAACTAACAACGGACTATGACGTCCTTAACCTTGACCGTGATGTCTTAAAACTAATATCGGACTGTGGAGTCCTTAAATCCACAAACTACGACGTCCTTAACCTTGACCGCAATGTCTTAAAACTAACATTAGACCGCAATGTCCTTAAACTACCTATCTACCGCAATGTCACTAAACTAAACAACAGGGCTCCCTTAAATTGCTCTCTTGTTGGATCTAAACGATCCCGTTAAGTCGATCTTAGTCTAAAACTAGACTAACGTATTCTTAACAAATGTTTAAGTCGATCTTAGTCTCAAATGAGGCTAACGTATCCTTAAACACAAACCCCCAAACCCAAATCTAAGAAAGATATGGATTTAGACTAGTCCACGCCCTACGGGCGACGACATAACTCAGTCTCCGTATACAATCCACGGGCAACCAAACACAAAACAAACACACACGACATGAAGTGACCATATGGAGAAGGAGAAAGTTGTTACCGTAATGCGGTAGCGTAATTAACTGCAGGGGCTTGCACCTGCAGGGAAGAGCGTCCCCACAATCAAAAACCACTCAAGTGAGGGGGAATCTGACGAAGTCTGCTACATCGGCCGCATCCGTTTAAACCTTCGATACATGGTGCCATAAATCAACTTGGCATCTTCGGAGAGATGGACGGATAGCTCCAATTAGCATCTGCCCCGAATTTCAGGCAAGACGTCAGTCTTGGCCGTCTTTCGGAGGGGAACAATAATGTGTGTACAATATTATTAAATATGAAAGGTGCAACAGAATATAGAAACATCAGAATATTGAATATCATTTGAATATGAACAATGCGATATAAGTATCATGTCAATAAACCAAGCAATGTGTATGTCACCACTTATCAATGAAATCAATTGGTGGAAAATATGCTCGTGTTTAACAAGGGTCTCGTGCATGCCCGAGACTACGGTCCACTATTGCCCGGGACATAACCCTGCAGCCGTGCCGCTAGGCCCATAACCTAATGTGTGTGTGTGTGTGTGTATATATGTATATCACTAATATCGAATGATCATCCTCTAAGTCACTGTACCTTGCTAAATATGAGTTCAATTCCACCTTGATTTCCCCATTCCCCGGGGTTATAGTATGTGTTCAGGTATTAGATAGGTTATGAACAAGTACGTATCGGTTTCACTTTCAATCACGCTTCCATTTTCAATCACGCTTCCACTTATCAATATCACTTTCAATTACTGGTTCACTATCGTACTTGCCACAACTCAATCACTAACATTTATATATCGATAATACAAATCAGTCGCTAGGTCTCAATGTAAACGATCACTATGCAGAAGGTATAAAGCAAACCCAAAATAAGGTAGAAATGCATTGAACAGATATTCACTAAGTTATGAAAGCCAACACCATATGACTTGCAAAATTTACCATAAATCACGCGTATAGAATCGACCAAAACAATATAAAAGGCGTACGAAATATACTTGATTATCTAAGCGGTAAAATTAGTTTCATTTAAATAGGAATTCAGATTAGGGAATTATCATCATTTAAGATTAGCGATCAATTGCTGGAATTCCAGTTTTAGAAATGGAAGTCCAAATTCGCGCATGGTTTACTAGGGATTGTATTTAGATTTATGTGTTACCCCAGTTGAGTAAAACCTAGTTCTATCTGTTAGGTTTCCGAAGCATCAAACGGATCCATGATAGCCTCTTTGTACTAGAAGATATGTCCTGTTTAGTGTGAAGGTGAAAGAAATGTCACTGCAGAAATTGCAGAACACATCGACAGTCTAAAATATAAACAAAATACCAAACGACAGTAAAACTGAACAAGACTAGATCCATAGGTTTTCTAACTAAATTATCTACGCGACTATATAGGACTCTGCTCATTTTCAATTTTATATAGGGATGTACAGACGCTTAAATTCAGGTATCAACATGAAAAACTGCAGAAATCAGCCATATACATCGATGAAATAAATTATGCGAAAATTATCAACCAGCGGCGCAATTCATTAGAACCTCGAATAAGAAAGATAATTGAATTTCCTATGTATCTATATAGGGTTCCGCACATTTTCGAATTTGAATGATGAGTTGCAGGCTTTTGAATTCAGGTATTCGTGGGGATTTTGGTTCAGGACTGCAGTCCAGAGCCACAAATCCCTTCAGTTTCCTCTATCTAAAAAACACGATATTCAGTAGAAATCACGGTATATTTTTAGGTTATACATTTCTCTTCGCAGAGAGCTTAAGAACGCTATGATCCAATTTTTGTACGATTTATTATGAATTAAAAGTTCTAGCATGTTCGGGAAAATTCTGATTTCGCAATGGTTATCGGGGGCAACATATTATGGGGGTAACAATATTAACTTGCAACCAAATCTCTGCAGTACATCTGTGAATAGTAAACGAGTTTAATGATCAAAAGTTCCACCAATTTTAATTAGATTCCGGCTTACGGTTCCTATCGAACATGTTGGGTAGATATTCGGTTATCAATCGAAACTCATGTTTCCTTTAGCCAAACGAATATAGATATTAGCCATATAACTTCTACGTGCTATCAACACAGTAATAGGCCCTAGTCGGGCTCCATTCAATAAGACGGCACTAGGATTCTCCACACAAATTCAATAGTAGTTTATGATCTAATTATATCTATATATATATATATATATATATATATATATATATAGTTATAGTAAATTGCTTTGGTTAATGTTTATAGTAGCATGATGAACAAGTGAAGGTTTTCACTTGCCTGGCGACGATCATGACGACGAATGGCATGAGCACGGCACGATCACGGGCAGCAACGACGATCTGGGGCCAACAACGAAATGATGGCGATGGTGGATGGCCTCGAAGCTCAGGCAGTGGCTCAGCGATAGATCGGAAAGACTTGGGCATGGCTCGAGCTAAAGGAAGAGGAGCTGGGGTGTTTGGTGGGTCGCCGGTGACTCGTCGGCGAGAGACAGAGGAGCGGGGCGGTCGCGTGGTGAGGAGCTCAAGGTGGGCAACGGTTGACTTAGAGGTTGATGGATGTAACAACTCCAATTTTAGTGTACATAAAATTCTTTTAAAATTAATGTATACTTAGAGTATTTACATTTTATGTGAGTACTATAAGTATTTTTTTGCTTTTTAATCGCAAGAAAGAGCTTGTAGCTCATTGGTAAGACCTTGCACTACTGAACCAAAGCACCAGACTTCAAATCTTATTAGCCACATATTAGTTTTGATTAAAATATTTTTAATCTTTTAGAATCCCAAGAGTCTATACGTGCAAAACATGTAAAACCAAGAGTCACACTAAAAACAAACCGGACCGCGAGAAAGACCAAACGACGAGGGACACATGGCGTCGGGGGGGGGGGGGGGGGCTGACTCGGCCTAACTCGGCCGGCGACTCGCCCGAGTCAGCATAAAATCGGATTTTTTCTTCTGGAGTTCTGTGCCTTTTGATATTCTTGAAACCACTGTATAGTTTAAATCATCTGCACAGTAACAGAGACATTAAAAATCCCATTAATCCAATTTTTTAATACAAATTTTCGTACAACCTTTCATCTACCCTAAACCCTAATTTTTTCCTATAAATACCACTCCATCTCACACCCCCTCACTCAAAAACTCTGTCTAAACTCTCAAGAAAAATTTCAAGAACTTTTGTGTACAAGTGGAGTTAGCGAACGGCGAAGCGCTGACGAACTTCCGACGACGACCCTAGGAGCTCCCGGCGACGAAACGACGCACCGGCACCCCCTACCACTCCTTCTTCCTCTTCTCTAATCTAAAATCCTGTAAGCCCCTCCTCCCTCTTATTTTTTCTAACCTTAAAACTCGTATTTTTAAAACCCGACGGAAGCGGAGTTAATCCGATTTCCGATTCAGCTTTCTTTAAAAAGTTTCAATTTTCTTAAACACAATAATACCAAACTTGCACATCATGACCGTTAATCATTAACAAAACATATTGAATAAGTTCCATATCAAAAGAATGTATATTGTAATTTTTATCGCATTTTTTCAGAAAAATACCATGTAGTTTAGTTCGACATAAATCTTATATTTCCTTTCTATACCTTTAGATAGTTCACGAGATAATGACCTACCTTCTCACAACACACATCTCTATCATAGCACGATATCTTTTGGGAACCTAGAATACGGAAATACGATTTTACACAAAACCGCCTCAAACTTATAAAAACCTTTTTCTACAAGATTATATATTTTAAACAAATCTTTGCAAATCGCCGCTACAACCCATTTGGGGAACCCGTTCGGGATGGTGCGTATTATCGCACATCCTCGATCTTAGTAGTGCGAGATGCAGACTTCCGCAAAGAGCATTTGGTCTCGAAAGATTTAAAATACAATATTCTTTAGAAAATATGATTTCTACTATCAATAAAACTTATATTTTTAATAAATAAATATATATGTAATTAATATCAAAATATCTATTTTTAGTATTTATAATATTCCACATTTCTAAAATTCTAGAAAACATCTCATTTACAAGAAAATACCATATAATTCCAATATTATAAATAAATACCATATATTATGAAAATAGGTTTTATTCACTAGAAAAGTCACAATGATAAAATATGAATCAATGAAAACTCTAAAGATGATAATAAAATACTTGAGGTGTATTTTGAAAATTATACAAAATTATTTTTACATAAAACCCTCTCAAGTTCTACTAAATTACACTAAGGATCCTAGTAAACATAGGTTTAAGCGGAACCAATCTCTTGAGTCTCAGGGAGCCGGAGAAGTGGGTGCTTGCCTATTTAAGGTAGACAACTTAAAAAATGGTGTTATCAACACGGTAACCGTCTTTGAAAAAGACACAAATCCTGTCGTCCATGTGCAGCGGTTACCGATAACACCAAAACCTAATTCAGGAATTTAATCTCTTTTCTAATTGTCTGACTCAGACTGGGTCTCAATATAATCAATCCGACTTGAATATGATTCAAGTACAATCTACAATATAACAATTCAATATGAATTCATATATTCAATTTGTTTGATCTATCAATCTATATTGACTGAACCGAACCATGGATATACATCCATCTATATGATTCTTCAGTTACATCCATTTACTGATATCATTGTTTCGGCAAGTCATCCATTTATACAATATATATTACAAGACAACACAATACAAATAATACAATCAAGATATCGTGGGGTTTAAGGGGTACATTGGTACGGAAGGTGTTAAAAGTAGCACGAGATGGCAAAAATTAAGGCACCTAACCTGTATTCCATTGCTGTTGTACCGTGGCATAAACGGTTCCTTGTACATTCCGTTCACCTTAGTCTCTAGTCTACTGAGACTCCTCTCGTATACATTGGCCTCTTCTGTACCAAACTACAAACAACAGCGTTAACATTAAATACAACATTATAACAATATAATACCACTTTAGAAGTTACACTCTCTCCCTATCTTTCTGTCTATTCAACTTCTCCCTTATTTTTGGGACTTACCGAGCGATTGTTCGCTGATGACATTTCTTCTCTTTCTTCTTTGGAATGTTGTAAGGTGATTCGGATCTTCAGGAGATCGAGCCCACCGGCGAGGACTTGGATCAGCTAGCCTTCGACCCTGAGTTCTAGATATTTGTACACATTTTCATTACTTTCCATTTCTGTTATGCCACTTTTTAGGCATTGTTTTTCATTCCATATATTTACTTTTCAGATGTATTGTAAAAAGAATGTGAATAAATAAAGTTGTTGTTCATTACATTTGTCTCTTATATTTCATTTATATTGCTTAGATAAGCTTAGCGTGTTTACTTCAGAGTAAATACGTAGCAGCCAGTCGCGACCTCTGCCCGTACACCGGAAAGCAGGGTGTGACAATGGAGGTAGGTGGGGTTGTAGAGGAGGAAGAGGAGCGGCCCGTGGCGGCGGCGGCGTTGGTCCCTAACGGTGATGAGGCCGGCGATGAGAATAGGTCGGCGGTGATGGTTGCAGAGGTGGCGATGGGTGTTGGAGCTTGTGATGGTGCTCAGAGAGGAGATGATGGTGGAGTTGGTAAGAGGAAGGTGGTGGGTCGGTGACGGTGGAGTGAGATGATGGGCGGGGATCGATCTCGTCGGTAGAGGAGGCGGGTTTTTGAGGAGGAAGAAGAGAGTGAAAGAGAAAGAGAATGAGAGAGAAAGGGATAGAAAGGGAGATGTTGAGGGGAGAGAGAAGGTGTCACGCCCCGCTTCCCGGTGTACGGCGAAGGGGACGTGACGAGGCCGCTGCGTATTTACTCTGAAGTAAATACGCTAAGCATATCTAAGCAATATAAAAGAAATGTACACAAGAGACAAATGTAATGAAACAACAACTTTATTTATTCACATTCTTTTTTTTACAATACATGGAAAAGTAAATACAGGGGATAAAGCAATGCCTAAACAGTGGCATAATAGAAATGGAAAGTACTGAAATGAAATGTGTACAAGTGTAACTACAGCTCGGGATCTTCAATAAACTGGTCTAAGTCTTTAGTGCTGGGCTTGATCTCTGGAAGGTCCGAATCACCTGACGACATTCAAAGATGAAAGAAAGAAAATGTCGTCAGCGAACAAATCGCTCGGTAAGTCCCAAAAATAAGGGAGAAGTAGAATAGACAGAGAGTAAGATAGAGTGTGTAGCTTTTACAGTTGTATTATATTGTTATATTGTTGTATTTAGTGTTAACGCTGTTATTTGTAGCTTGGTACAGAAGGATGCCAGTGTATATCAGAGGAGTCTCTATATGCCAAAAACTAGAGCAAATGGAAGTACAAGGCTCCGTTAGAAAGCCCGGAACAACAGCGTGGTATTCAGGTTAGGTTTCTTAAATCTTGCAGTCTCGTGCCACATCTAACACCTTCCGTACCAATCTATCCCTTAAACCCCGCGATGTCTTGATTGTATTGTTTGTATTGTAAATTGTATTGCAACATCAATTGTCTTGTAATATAGATTGTATAATTAGATGACTTGCCGAAACCATGATATCAGTAAATGGATGTAACTGGAGAATCATGGATGTAACTGGAGAATCATGTAAATGGAAGTATATCCATGGTTCGGTTCAGTCAATACAGATTGAATATATTGAATATATGGATTCATGAATTCATACTGAATTGTAGTTTGTAGATTGTACATGAATCATATTCAAGTTAGATTATTATAATGAGACTCAGTCTGAGTCAGAACAATTAGAAAAGAAATTGAAGTCCTGATTGTTTTGATGTTATCGGTAACCGCTACACATGGGCGGTAGGATTTGTGTCTTTTTCAAAGACGATTACCGTGTTGATAACACCGTTTATTAAGTTGTCTACCTTAGATAGGCAAACACCCATATCTCCGGCTCCCTGAGGCTCAAGAGACTGGTTCCGCTTAAACCTATATTTACTATGGTCCTTATTGTAATTTATATAACTTGAGGGGGTTTTATGTAAAAATAATTTTGTATAGTTTTCAAAATACAACTCAAGTATTTAATTATCGTTTTTATGTACATACAACAATTTAATGATCAAGATAAATATGTATATATGTTCGAATAGTATGAAATGAGTCAAGTATATTATTCAAGTAACTACCATAAACAATGCTGTAAAGAAATATTATGTATGACTAATTAATCAAGTCGAACGAATGCGGAAATATAAACAAAAATATTGATCTAAGTGTTTTTCATGCGTGAGTTCCAGTTTCACATAAATACGACTACAGGTTTCGGAGCTATATCTGTTTTCGTATCGTCGCGCAAAACAGATCAGAATCTGTTCAGCACCTTCACATATTTTTAAAACATAGTTTCGGTCAATTTCCATCAGGTTTCAGGTTAAGAAAATTATTAGAAAATTGTAGGTTTTTCGATGTACTTATCCAAAACACCAAGATTCACATGATTTGGATTTCTTAAACTCTAGTTATGATCATTTTAATATCAACGTTTAAAACAGAAATTCAGATTTCTGGACAGCAATTATATGTTATATTACAAAGCCTATATCGGGTTGTTTCATGCATTGTTAAGTAATATAATATACAGAAAATTATAACTTTATCAATTATGCATCTACACATCTAAATTTTGTCACGAACGGATATCGGGATTTCGAGTTATGTCCTATTTAAAAACAGTGTGTGAATCAGGACATATTATGTCCAAATCCGTCGCTTAATATTGTAACGCGGTTTTCATTATCTTACTTTAGTTTTCAGTAAAAACTTAAAACTAATAAAATATATATTGTTTGATGTAGATATCTAAAACATCTGAGTTTTCTCAATTTGGATATCGGTATACCAAGTTATGTGTCCTAAAAGTTGGCCAATAACTGCAGTTTTCTATTTTACGAACAGTGAAATAAAACGATATAATTCCTAAACCGTTACGTGATTCGATCTAAAAATTTTACAGCATGTACAAAATAATATATTCTATCATATGTAAATTTCCTGAATTTTTCAAAAGTAAAAATTAATTTCTAAAAATTTTTTTAAAGCTAAATGTATTGATGTGTATACTAAAATCGACAAAAATATTAACTAGTATTTTATGCAGGCTTCTATTTTTCTTTTAATAAACAAACCGATTTCATGAGACATTATAAATATATTGTGGTATGAAATTTGTGTTCTCGCAACTCGTAATAAATATTCATAGTCATGAACAAAAAATTAAAAACACTTTAATTTGAACAAGAGGCAAAACCATATAAAACTATATATATCCAGACTTATATATATATATATATATATATATATATATATATATATATTTATCTTCTCTTATGGATTACGATATGAAAAGAATAAGGGATTCATGACATATGACAAAAGGAGAATAAAGAGATAGAGGGGGGGGGGGGAGAAGGAACTTACATACACAAGCCGGTATTGTCACCGGGCTTATTTATCCGCCGATAGCCTCACGTTACTAGCGAGACTTCTTGAAGACTTCTTTGTGTTCTTCTTCTAGGACTCTAGGTGAAGAGGGAGAAGAGAGGGATAGAAAAAAAATGTGAGGAAGGAAAAGATAGAGGAGAACAAATAAAGATAGTGTAATGGTGAATTATGTATAATAAAATATGCATTCAACATGGGAATTAAAAGAGAAATGAAAGATCCCATTTGTAGGTTATGAGAAGAATAAAAATTGATAAAAATAATTGGAAGAATGGAGATTTGAACATGCGATTTATGGAATAACAATGTAAGGACTTAACCAATGTGCTACAAGATTGTTCATGCACATATTTAATTAGAATTAAATATATGCTGTTGCTTGAAAAGAAAGTGGGTTTTTGGGCTCATAGTTTTATAAAAGAAAATGAAATTAAAACTGGATTTGGGTTATGGACTGGATCAGGTCTTGCGTTTAATTTGAAATAGATTAAGATTTTGTTTAAAGAATTAGGTTTGGGAAGAAATAGATGGAATAATAAATAATATAAATATAATAGAAAACAAAATATACGGAAAAATACTACGAATAAATAAATATAATATTTTACTAAAGAAAGAAAACACGATGGTATAATAATATTGGGGTCGTTAGAGAAGGCCGGCGCTGAGATCTCGGGGTTAGTTAGGGCTGGAATTCGTCGTAGGTAGAGCGGGTCTCGCGGGCACGGGTGCTAGCGGGAAGGGAGCCGTTGGCAAGAGGGAGAAAGGAGGAAACGATAAGGGATGGAGGAGGAGATGTGGGTTGTTGGGTCCAAAGCGAGGTCGTCGCGGAGGTGGGCGCGGGTCTTGAGGAGACAGTCGCGAGGAAGGAGAAGAGGGACGTTGGAAAAAGGGCGGGAAAAGAAAAGGAAAAAAGAAGAAGGATGAGGGTTCGGGTCGGGTCGGGTTTGGAATAGGAAAGTTAATAAATAAAATAAAAATATATAAAAATATATAAAAATAAATTGCAAAAATAATAAGAAAATTCTGGGGGAAAATACGGAAAATATATACATGGAATTGGGGATTTACACATAATTACAAAACTATCCCCAAAATACGATATAGAGATGACATGATAGGGCCGCGGAACCGCCGTGCAAATGCCATATTGGCTGCGGTTCCGCGGCCGTTTGAAGGTTGTCTTGAGTCGCTTTTCTGGGGCTTTTCCATGTTACTTTTTTCTTCTGTTTTACAGGTCCCAAATTGCAAAATACTTCCAAAATTTCTTCAGATTTCCAATAGTCCAAAATGGCTTCACTTTTAAATCATTTGACCTTTATCTCCCTCGAGCTCCGCGCATCTCTTGAATTTTGTGCTGCCCCTCGTACTCTGTGCTTGACCGAGACACGAATGACCACTGTTATTTGTATTGTCTCTTGAACTGGTAAACGGCACTGGACGGGTGTAGATGACCGGAACCCGGATTTTATCTGTTTTTGGCAGATATTCTGGATTTTGGTATAACTGTGGAGATTTTGCATGATTTGCATTATTTTGGACTAAAAACCTATAATCTGTAAATATGTAGCAAACACAAATTAAAAGCACATGTTTATAAACAAACGAGCAGAAGAATGGGCGGTATTAAATGCAATATTCTGGCGTGAATGTTCCCTAAACTTACAGATTCTTGTATTTTAATTCTTATAGTAAATTTACTTTTGTTTTATGTCAATATTGCTCTTTCAGATAAACTGCTACATTTACATTTTAAAATACTATAGTTATTTTTCAAAGTAATACATTTATATTGAAATTGGTCAAATGTAATAAATATAGTAATTTTACTAAAAAATATAACAGTTTCATGTCACATATAGTATTTTAAGATAAATGTAGTACTTTTTTATAACATAAATGTAGTATTTTGAAAGAAAACTATAGCACTTTAAAAAATAAATGTAGTGGTTTACCTGAAAGGACGGTGTTGGTATAAAATAACAGTAAACGTTTTATATGGACTAAAACACAAGAATTTTTAAGTTTAGGAAGTCTTTCACTACTTCTCTTGGGCCAGGAACTTAAGCCTATTACTTTTCAAAGTTATGGATTTAGACCCAATTTCCCCTTTGTATTTAGCAAGGAGTCAATTAGTTTTCGAACATTTAGTGATGGATTCAAGTGCTAGAACAACACCCCCCCTCCCCCCCCAAACCAACCCCCAATCAAATCGTGTGTTAAGGATTGTTTGATTGCCTAGAAATGAAGTTGCATGCAACAATTTCCCGTTCCCACGCCCGTATAGTATTACGAAGATTTTCACTCTTGTTCCTGACATATGTTGCCAAACATTAGCCCAGTACAAGAAAGAATAGAAAGATACATGGTGAAAGCATGAGGTCCTTCCTTCCTATTTTACAGTAGTAATTTTTAGCTAGCAAAAAAATAAGGCTATGAAGATCGCGGCTAATTCGACCCTAAGTGTGTGATACGATCAGATTCGTGAATCATGTTCTACATGTCAAAATATCTATATGTATATAAAATTAGATAGTTTGAACATTTGTAAGTCATGCATCAAGTGTATGCAATGTGTACGACTTTGATGATGCTTTAACAACCATCCATTTTTCGGACATGATATCCGATCCATAGAAGTCTCTAAATCATCTAAATTTTTGTAGACCTATGTATTTTGACATGTAGAATAAGATGTACGGAGCCGATCATTATTTTGATACACAACTGATGGTCTGATTTTTCCATTTAACCTTAAAATCTCATCGCACCGTTTTGTTACGCAAAAATGGTAAATTCAAATCATCAACCTCATTTTAATCCTCCATCAACTTTAATTTTATGATATTTTTGGAACAAAACAAAACATATAAAGTTTTCCCCACTCTTCCAACAATATTAGAAATTTTGTCTTGCACCAACTCTAAGAAAGTGTGAACCGCTTTTTCTATAGAAAGTGCAAAACATATGTTACACAAGAGACATCATACACTTTGGATCAATGCTTTGGAGCCTTGAAGAAAACATAATCTATTCCAAAAAAGAGCCTGATGAAGACAGCATTACTATTTTGTTCATGCATTTTTTATCCAAAATTTGTTGTGGATATTTTGATTGCAATTTACGATGGTTTTCAACACAATTTACAACAATTGTTTTTTTCTACTGTTAGAACCGTTTTATTATACTAGCATTTTGCACGTGCGATGCATGTTTGTAGCGTTATCCTATTTAGAGTCCAAAAAAAATTTCTCGAGTCCATGTATAAATATAAAATGAGAGATTTTGGTTTAAAATTATTTTGAATGTTAATAAGTGAATGAAATAGTCATTTTAGTAACTTGGATTAAGAGCATTATAGAAAATATTATAATATATTATTTATCATATTTAAGAAAAAGAAGGTAGCTATAAATAAATGAAATTAGAATTTGAAAAATGATAAGATTAAAATAAATTCTAGAAAGTTTTTTTGTCATAAGTTTGAGTAGAATGTAGATTGATTTTGGAATTCAAACCAATTTCTACAAAGTTCTTTTCTTGCCTCAAGTTTTAGAAAATTCTTTTTTTCTTTGTTTTTCAAAAAATGGAGATCTTTAATTATTTTTGTTTTTTTCTTAGATGATGTGGAGGCTCTAAAATTTGTATTTTTTAAACAAACAATTAATTATTTTTGTTTCTTTGTACGATGATGTGGATGCCATGAGGATGGAGGATTTTCCCCCTTTTTCTTTGTTTTTAATAAAAAGAAAAGGGTGATTTCTAACCGAGCCATTTGCATTATATATACTAGAATTTATGCACGTGCATTGCACGTGTTTAAAAAAATTTGAAAAGAGAGGAGGGAGAAATGTGGAGTGTTCTAGAGTCTTATTTATTTATTTTAAAAAAGGAGAGAGATGATGTGGAGGGCTTGAGAGATGAGGGAGATGATATGGAGGGCTTGAGAGGTGGGGATTTTTCTCCTTTATTTTCTAGAATAAAGGAGAAGGGTGGACCTCTAACAAAGGTTATTTGCATTATATATACTAGAATTTATGCACGTGCGTTGCTCATATTAGTTTAAAAAAATTTGAGAAGGAAAGAGAGAGATATGGAGGATTCTAGAGTTTTATTTATTTATATTTTGAAAAAAAAGGGATTGTTGATGTGGAGAGTTCTAGATAAACAATTAATTGTTTCTTGGGATGAAAGATGATGTGGAGGGCTTAAGAGGTGAGGGAGATAATGTGGAGGGCTTGAGAGGTGGGGATTTTTCTCATTTTTTCTATTTTTCTAGAAAAAAGGAGAAGAGTGGATCTTTAACCATGGATATTTGCATTATATATAGAGAATACTAGTTTTCTGCACGTGCGTTGCACGTATTAGTTCACACAACTATATAGTAATTGTAATTTAAATTGTGAAGCGATATTATCATACCGTTAACTAAATTAATGGTTCCTTCAAAGTTCTTTCAGTTAGTTTTTCCAGAAAAAATTATAAATTTGAATGTCAATAATTGTTGTGTTTGAGTTATCAAATGAACAATATATTTTTATTGTGTTGTTTTTGTTATGACGTGGACATCTTAAGAATGAAGGAATGTTCACCTTTTTTCTTTGTTTCCAAATAATGGAGAATGGTGAATTTAAACAAGTCCATTGCATTAGTGTATAGAAGATACATAAAACAATTAATTACTTTTTGTCTTTTTCTTTGATTACGTGGAGCCCTTAAGAATGGAGGAATTTTCTCCTTTTTTCTTTATTTTTTTTAAAAAGAAGAGGGTGGTCCATTTGCATTATAAACCACTAGATTTTGTGCACGAGCGTTGCATGCGTTAATTAAAAAATAGATTTTTTTGGAAAAAGAGAGATGCGAAGGTTTACTTGATGATAATTAAAAAATTAATTTTTTTCGGAGAAGAGAGAGAGATGTAGATATTTTTAGATTATGTGGATGCCTTTTTGATAATGTGGAGGCTTGAGAATGTAGGATTTTTCTCCTTTTTTTTCTTTTTTTTCTGAAAAAAGGAGGGGGTGAATCTCTATGCAAAGGGTATTTGCATTATATATAGAAGATTTAGATATATATATTGTGAGAGATAATATGGGTGGTTCGAAATAAACAATTAAATGTTTTTTAGGGGGGGAGAGAGAGAGAAAGTGAGATGACGTGGAGGGCTTAAGAGGTAAGAGTGACGATATGGAGGGCTTAAGAGATGAGAATTTTTCTCATTTTTTCTATTTTTCTAAATAAAAAAAGAAGGGTGGATCTCTAACCATGGGTATTTACATTATATATATATATATATATATATATATATATATATATATATATATATATATATATATATAAAGAGAGAGAGAGAGTTCGACTAGGATCCCATCGGAAAGATTTCAAAACAAATCTTTCTCATTTTTTTACTATTAGATTAACTTCGGTATGTGTGCTAACAATTATAAATAAAAGTTTTCATTTATTACCTGATGGAGATCCTTTTCGGGTCTCCTTCAGAAGTTGTTTTCCGTTGATTTCCCGGTGGATTTTGGAGGTGATCTCCTGTTACGTGTGGATCTCAATGGGTTTTGAGGAGATAAGTGATTTGGAGGAGTTTGGCGCCGAGTACCTGCAAAGAAGTCCCGGGATGATTTGGTACCACCGAGGATCCTCCGACGATCAAGTTAGTACTAGATCCGAGCAGAGTAACGGCTAAGTGGAGGAAAAATGGCATACTTGACCCCTATGTGATGGGGGTTTATATAGCGGTGGTAGCACGCAGCAGCAGGCGCGAGAATTTCGCCGGCAGTTACGCTCCCGACGTCACGCCCGCGTAAAGAGTGGATCGCCCATTAATGGAGATCGTGATGGCGTGGAACGTGGGGCGTTGCTGGCGGAGAATCTGCGCGTGGCAAGATCTGCGGAGTGGCGGTTACGCCTGTGAGTGGTGGAGTTGGTCGGTCGGAGGGACCGAGAAAGACGACCTCGGCTCGGGAGCTCGGAGGCAAGCAAGAGGGCCGAGGAGTCTTGGTCTTATGTCAGCTCGGGGTGAGCTGAGGGGCCGAGGATGCCAATTCTCAGGTGGGCTCTGAGGAGAGCCAGCTTGTGCTCGCAGGTCGGGTGCAGGGGTGGCCTGGTTGGCCCTTTCTTCTGAGTTTTGGGACACGTCATCTGCCACGCGTCCTGATCTTAAAGATCGCCAATATTGAGCATCATCATTAGCCCCCTACTCTTGTCCCGACCAGCTAGCGGGTCGGGTCAGGAGTGGACTGCCGGGCCGCCCGGGGTGAGCTCCCTCCTAAGGTTTCATCAGGACGCGTCCCCGGGCTGTCAGCTGTCTTTTCTGCCAGCGAATCAGGGCGAGATCTATGCATTTAAGGAGGGTGCACTGGTTCGCGCATCCTGTCAGTGAAGCGACGGTCCACGTGTCAAGCGTCGGTTGGCCGACGTGACGTGTGCAGATCTGCGACGCCTGATGGGGTGCGGTCCAGTGCGGGAGTGACAGGTGGAGCAATCGGAGCCGTTGGACATGAGGAGACATTTTTGGCGGGAGATGAAGGGCGCCGTTGGATGAGGTCGTTTGCGGGGATAAGTAGAGGCGGGGGCCCGCTCCAGTACCCCTACTCTTTAATATTTCCTTTCTTCTAAGTATTGGCAGCTCGGCGCTCTTCTCCTTTTGGATACATGGTTCGTTCCCACTCTTTGGGTTCCTCGTTCCAGAGGGAGGCCAGCGGCGTGGCCGTGCCCCTGGCTGGCTCATGCCCTGCATCGAATGTTCCGCCGGTGATAGGGCCGTCCACTTCATTGACGGCTCCCGGTGATTGTTCCGGTAGCGGCCAGAGACGTCCACGGTCATCCGAGCCCTAGATAAGAGACAGAGGGCAGGGCGAGGACGGGGTCCCCCTTAAGAGGAAAAGGACAATCTCTCGTGAGCTGCCGTCGATGGTTCCTGAGGGGATTCCCTTGTAGGGGGTGATGCCGTCTTTATGGCTCCATCTGGGCTTTCCGTCGCTGCTGGCCTGCTCGCCGGGATGGAAGAGTCGGCCGGGGGAAGGCTTCCGCACGGCACCCTGAGGGTCCAAATGGAGGCCATAGCCCAAGGGGCGGTCTAGGTACGAACTTCTCTGCGCGTTGTTTTTGACCTTCCTTTCTTTGGCTCGAGCACCCCCGAGTTTCTCACCCATTTCCCGTCAGGTCCTTCAATGCTGCGCCCTCGCTATCCGTTCGGAGGCCGAGGGGGCGTTCAACGCGCCAAGGCCAGTAGAAGCGTTCCCATCGGAGGTCGAGGCCCTGCGGCGTGACCCGCGTCTGGAAAGGGCGAGGGCCGATGTCCTGGCGGCCCGTGCAGAGGCTACGAAGCTCGCCAATTCGGCGAATCGGGGCGCTTACCGTCGCCTGAGTGCATCCCACCGAGTTGCCGAGAGGAAGCTAGCGGATCTGGCCGAACGCCTCGCGGCTATGGAGAAGGAGAGGGATGCCAGCAGGGGGATGCCGAGGCGGCGCTTTTGGTGGCCGAGAATGCCAAGGCTCGGGCTAGGAAAGCTGTGGATGATTACAAGGTGTCAGAGCAGTTTTACGTTAAGCTTGGCGGGTATTCCGCCGTCGCGTGGAATAAGGCTTTGGATGCCGTGAAGGAGAAGTATCCTAGGTTCGTCGATGGAGAGCTTCGTGCTCGGTTCCCACTCCCGGCGGCAAGGCCTCCGGCAGACAAAGATGAGGGAAGCGAGGCGCACCCCTGGTGGCAAAACCTCCGGTGGTGAAGCCTCCGGCAAGCCGTGATGAGCGAGGCGCAAGGGGGGTTTTGCGACTTAGCCCTTTTTGTAAGCCTCCGGGCAGCTTGTAAGGCTGGGGAGCCCAAAGTACCATTTGTAAAGGCTTTGTCTTTGGTAATAAAAAAATGTTTCTTTGGTTTGCACTTTATCTTCTGTGTCTGAAAAATGCTCGTAAAATTTCTCTTCTTGCACTGTTGGGCTTCCATGTCAGGTCGGCTATTTGTCTAGCGATCGTTCGTTGAGTTGATTTCGATTACTTGCCAAGCGTGCCAAGCGCTACTGAGAAGGAGGTGTCTCCGTGGCCCCTGAAGTCGAGAGGGGATCGCTCAAGACTCGGATAGACCTGATGCCTCTTGTTGGTGGCTCGGATCCTCTGCGTGCGACGGGCTGAGGGTTGTCCGTTGTATTGCTCGGTTGCCTCTTGGTGAGGGTTTCTGATTTCCGGCGCTGCGAGCAACGACCACTAGCTGGGGATGGTCGGGCGAGGGTCATGCTCGATTGCCTTTGGGAGGACTCTGGGTCTCTAGCGTTGGAGGGGCTGTAAGAACCCCACTAAGTATGACCGGGCAATGAAGCTGCGCGGTTGCCTCTTGGCGAGGGCTTTGATCTCTGGCGTCATGGGTAGGCAACTACCGGCCTGGGATGAATGAGCGGGGTAGCCGCTCGGGTGCCTCTTGTGAGGGCTTCGATCCCTGGCGTCATAGGTAGGGATCTACTAGTCAAAGATGACTGAGCAGGGTAGCTGCTCGGTTGCCTCTTGTGAGGGTTTTGATCCTTAGCGTTGGAGGGGATGTAAGAAGCCCACTAAGGATGACGGGGTAGTGAAGCGGCGCGGTTGCCTCTTGGTAAGGGCTTTGATCTCTGGCGTCGTGGGTAAGCAACTACCAGCCGGGGATAACCGAGCGGGGTAGTCACTTGGATGCCTCTTGCGAGAGCTTCGATCTCTGGCGTCGTGGGTAGGGAGCTACCAGCCGGAGTCGACCGAGCAGGGCAGCCGCTCGGTTGTCACTTGCGAGGGCTTTGATCCTTCAGGACGTGGACCAAGCAGGGTTACTGCCCAGTGCCTCTTGGCGAGGACTCTGATCCTTGTCAGTTGTGGTAGGAAGCTACCAGCCAGGGATAGCCGAGCAAGGACTCGACTGCCTCTGGGAGGGCTTTGGTCCTTGGCGCGGGAGGGGCTGTCAGAAGCCTACCAAGGACCCTTGGCCGGGAAGGGTTACTGCCCGGTTCCTCTTGGCGAGGGCTTTTGTCCTGAAGGATAGCTGAGCGAGGGATCTTCGGGCTCGACTGCCTCTAGGAGGGCTTTCTGATCCCTGGCATTACGGTGGGGAAGCTACCCGCCAGGGATAGCCGAGCAGGGTAGCCGCTCGGCTGCCTCTACGGAGGACTTCGATCCTTAGCGTTGAAGGGGCAGTAGGAACCCCACTAACGATACCTGGACAGTGAAGCTGCGCGGTCGCCTCTTGGTGAGGTCTCTGGCTTGCAAAGACAGAACTCTATTCGAGTTGTTCCGACGTTTCTTTATTCAAATGGGCAGTATTTTTAGAAAAACATTTACATCATCTTTGCGAAAGTAGGGGTACACACTTGTTGGCCTTGGCCTCATTGGTATAGCTTGAGCTTCTCGGCGTTGTAAGGCCGCGGGAGCTTGCGTCCGTCTGCGTCTTGTAGGCGGTAGGCTCCGCCGGGGAGCGCCTCAGAGACGAGGAAGGGACCATCCCACTTCAGGGAGAACTTGTGAAGTCGGCCTTGATCAACAAACTCGTTTCGCCGTAAGACCAGATCCACGGACTGGAAAGAGCGGTGCTTAACCCGAGTGTTGTAGTATCGGGCTGTTTGTTGTTGGTAAGCGGCAGCCCTGATCTGAGCCCGGTCTCTCTTCTCTAACAAGATATCCAGGTTGGTCCGTAGTGCCGAGGTGTTCGCATCATCATCGAAGTGCTCGACCCGGTGACTGGGTAGCCCGATCTCCGCTGGGACCATTGCCTCGGTCCCGTAGCAGAGGCTGAAGGGGGTTTTCCCGGTGGGGGTCTTCTTTGACGTGCACAGGGCCCATAAGACCCGGGACAGTTCTTCGACCCAACTGCCTTACCGCCCTTCTAGGCGGGTCCGGAGACCTCTGAGGACATCTCGGTTGGTGACTTCGGCCTGCCCGTTGCATTGAGGATGCGCGACCGCGGCGAGCTTCATGAGGATATGGTATTTTTTGCAGAAGTCCTTCACTTTCTCGTTCTCGAAGTTCGTCCCGTGGTCGGTGATGATACATCTCGGGATGCCGAACCGGAGTATCAGATTGTTTTGCAGGAACTTGATGGTCGTAGTGGCGTCCGGTTTCCTGATGGGGGCGGCCTCGATCCACTTGGTGAAGTAGTCTACTGCGACAAGGACGTATTTGTGCCCGCCTGTACCGGTAGGGAACTGGCCGATCGTGTCCAACCCCACATTGGGCGAACGGCCATAGGGATGTTAGGGCGGTCAGCTCGGTGGCGGGAAGGCGAGGGATGCTGCCGTGGAGCTGGCAACTCTTGCATCTCCTGACTAGCTTATGGGCGTCCTCATGAATAGTGGGCCAGTAGTACCCCTGGAGTAATGCCTTTTGGAAGAAGGTTCGGGCCCCTTGGTGCGCACCGCCAACCCCCTCATGGATTTCCCGAAGGACATAGTCTGCTTCGTGGGGGTCAACGCACCGGAGAAGGGGCTGAGTGAAGGACTTCTTGTAGAGGTTCCCATTGCTCTAGATGAAGTGGCGGGCTTTGGCCCGGAGACGGCGGGCGGCTCCCCGATCTCCTGGGAGCGTACCGTCCTTTAGGAATTCCACGAGGGGCTTCCTCCAGTCATGGTCGCCTTTCTGTGTCGCATATACGTAGAGTGTTGTTGCTTCGTTTTCCACGCTGAGTTGAGGCAAGGTTTCGAAGAGGATAGACCGCTTATTGTTGGCCGAGTATGACGAAGCCAGCTTGCTCAGGGCGTCGGCTTGAGCATTCAGCTTCCTGGGTATTTGTTCTACTTGGACTTCGTCAAAGTTCCTCCGGAGTTTCCTCACCTCGTCCAGGTACCTCATCATCAAAGGCTCCCGAGCTTCAAAGCGGCCGGTCACTTGACCGACGACAAGGGCCGAGTCACTGTGGATTCGAATTATCTTCAGTCCCAACCCGACGGCCATGCGCAGTCCGGCCAGGAGGGCCTCGTATTCTGTCGTGTTGTTCGAGGCTTTGAAACCGAGCTTTAGAGAGTACTCCATTTCCGCTTCGTTCGGGCCCCGGATAATGAGCCCAACACCACAGCCTTCCTCGGTTGAAGACCCGTCGACGTAGATGACCCACTTAGGAACCGAGCTGGGACTCTCCGCGATGGGATATTGAGTTGCGGGGGGCGGCATGGACTTCGGTTTCTTGCTAGGGATGGTGCACTCGACGATGAAATCGGCCAGGGCCTGCGCTTTGATAGCTTGCCTCGGGCGATATTTTATGTAAAATTGAGATAGTTCCCACCTCCATTTTTCTAAGCGGCCCGAGGACTCCGGTGATACAAGGATAGCCCCCAACGGGCGCTCGGTGTGGATGATGATGGTGTGTGCTTGGAAGTAGTGCCGCAGCTTCCTTGAGGCCACCACGGAGGCCAAGACAATCTTCTTTATGGATGGATATCTCGTTTCTGCGTCCTTAAATACGTGGCTCACATAGTACACCGGCTTCTGCGCTCTACCGACCTCCCAGACGAGCACCGAGCCTGCTGCTTGGTCGGATACCGCCAGATACAGTGACAGCTCATCTCCTTCAACTGGTCGGGTGAGCAGCGGTGGCGTTGCGAGGTGCTTCTTTAATTGGTCGAAGGCGGCTTGGCACTCCTCTGACCACTCGAACCTCGGGATCTTCCTTAGAGTCTTAAAGAATGGGAGGCATTTCTCCCCTGACCTGGACATGAAACGGCTCAGAGCAGCAACTTGTCCCGTGAGCCGCATGATCTAGACGTTGGTCTTAGGCGCGGCTATGTTGAGGATAGCGTCGATTTTCTCTGGGTTAGCTTCGATTCCACGGTGAGTGACCATGAAACCGAGGAACTTTCCCCCGGTGACTCCGAACGCTCATTTGGCGTGGTTTAGCTTCATCTTGAACTTGTGGAGCACTTCGAAGGCCTCGCCCGGATTCCTGGCATGGTCGGCCGACGATACGGATTTGACTAGCATATCGTCAACGTAGACCTCCATATTCCTGTCGATCTGTGGCTGGAACTTGCGATTGACCAACCGTTGGTACGTGGCCCCGGCGTTCTTGAGGCGGAAGGGCATCACCTTGTAGCAATATACCCCCTGGTCCGTGGTGAACGCGGTGAGATCTTCATCTTCCAGATTCATACGGATCTGGTTGTAGCCGGAGAAGGCATCCATAAAACTCAATAGCTCGTGGCCGGCCAAGCTGTCGATGAGCTGATCTACCCGAGGGAGCGGATAGTTGTCCTTGGGGCAGGCTTTATTGAGGTCGGTGAAGTCGACGCACATGCGCCACTTCCTGCTTGACTTCTTGACCAGAACTACGTTCGCCAGCCATTCCGAGTAGGGTACATTCCTGATGAAGTTGGCGGCGAGAAGTTGGTCAACCTCCTCTTCGATAACCTTCTGTTTGACCGGGGCGAAGCTTCGCTTCTTCTGTCTGACGGGTTGGGCCGCAGGATTAACCCCGAGCTTGTGGGAGATGATTTTGGGGTCAATCCTGGGCATATCAGTTGACGCCCAGGAGAAAACGTCGGAGTTATTTCTGAGGAATCTGACCAGGTCATCTTGCTGGGTCTCTGTCAGGAGCGATCCGACCTGAACAGTTTTTTCCCCGTCCCCTTCTGTCAGGGGTACCTCGGTCAGTGGTTCGACCGGTGTCCTCCGGACTTCTTTCCGCTCGTCTCGGGTGTCCAGAGAACCCTCGATTTCATTATTTACTTCAGCGTCGTCGTCCGGCTGCTCGGACGAAGATGTTTCGGTAAGGCATACCTTTGCGGCCCGCTGGTTCCCATAGACCCGACCTATCCCGCCCTGATCGAGGGGGAACTTCATCGCTAGGTGGTAGGTCGATATTTGGGCCTCGAGGGAGTTCAGCGTCGGGCGGCCGAGGAGAACGTTGTAGGCCGATGGGACCTTTGCTACGATGAAGTCCACAGGCAACGTACGTGTGCGGCCAGGCTTCCCGACGTTGAACTGCAGGGTGACCACCCCTTGCGCCGGGATGGAGTGGTTAGTGAACCCTGAAAGGACGTAGGAGGTCGGTTTCAAGTCTGCCGGGGTGAGCCCCATGCGCAGAAAGCAGTCGTGGAAGAAGATGTCTGCTGAGCTTCCCGAGTCGACAAGTATCTGGTGGACCTTGTACCGGTGGATTCGGGCCGTGATCACCAGAGGGTCGTTGTGGGGCATGGATATGCCGTGGAGGTCTCCGTCGCCAAAGGTGATAGGCTCGTGGCCCCTGGCCTTTTTGCTCGGGCGGCTGTTGGCGTTTGTTGCCGGCGTGGGGCGCCGAGTCTCACAGGAGCCCGACTGGCCCCCTGTTGTCATGACAATAGTTCTTGATGGTCCTCGGTTCCTTCCGGCGATGTCCCTTGGGCCCCGGGGTAGGGCGGTCCCCGGGCTACCTTGGCGGGCTTCGTGGGCGCGACCTCGTCGAGGGAAGGGACGCCGGTCGTGCATGGAAGCAGGCGAGCCGACCGCCACCGCCTCGGTAGGGGCAGGGGGCGACAAGGCCTGACGCGAGGCTCTCCGACGTGGGATTTCGAGGTTGAATAGGAAGAATCGAGGGACCTGCGACTGCCGGAGTCCGCGAGGCGGTGGCCGACGGAAGAGTCGATGACATTCGGTTGAGGTTCACCCGCGCCTCCGTTGACGGGGAGGTGGCGGTTGGCACCTGGATCTTCAGGGCGATTGCTTGCCATATGGATGGGGATCGGAATGCCAACTTTGGTTTTTGTGGAGTTTCTTTTCCCACAAACAGCGCCAACTGATGGAGGTCCTTTTCGGGTCTCCTTCATATGTTATCTTCCGTCGATCTCCCAGTGGATTTTGGAGGTGATCTTCTGTTGCGTGTGGATCTCAATGGGTTTTGAGGAGATATGTGATTTGGAGGAGTTTGGCGCCGAGTACCTGCAAAGAAGTTCCGGAGTGGTTTGGTACCACCGAGGACCCTCCGACGATCAAGTTAGTACTAGATCCAAGCAGAGTAACGGCTAAGTGGAGGAAAAATGGCTTACTTGACCCCTCTGTGATGGGGGTTTATATAGCGGTGGTAGTACGCAGCAGCAGGCGCGAGAATCTCGCCGGCAGTTACGCTCCCGACGTCACGCCCGCGTAAAGAGCGGATCGCCCATTAATGGAGATCGCGATGGCGTGGAACGTGGAGCGTTGCTGGCTGAGAATCTGCGCGTGGTGAGATCTGCGGAGCGGCGGTTACGCCTGTGAGTGGTGGAGTTGGTCGGTCGAAGGGACCGAGGAAGACGGCCTTGGCTGGGGAGCTCGGAGGTAAGCTAGAGGGCCGAGGAGTCTTGGTCTTGTGGCAGCTCGGGGCGAGCTGAGGGGCCGAGGAGCCCAATTCTCAGATGGGCTCTGAGGAGAGCCAGCTTGTGCTCGCAGGTCGGGTGCAGGGGTGGCCTGGTTGGCCCTTTCTTCTGAGTTTTGGGACACGTCTGCCACGCGTCCTGATCTTGGAGATCGCCAATATTGGGCATCATCATTACCAAATATAACATAATTGAATGCACAAATCCCAAAATCAATATAATGGTGAAAATGTGGGAAAGAATTTGTTTTCAAATCTTTCCGATAGGATTTTAGTCGAACTTTCTCTCTCTTTCTGTGTGTGTCTCTCTCCTCTATATCAACATTAGTGCATACGATAGAAAAATAAAACCAGACGAAACTCAAACTATGAAAAACGAAAAAGTACAGTAGCCGAAAACACACGCTAATGTACAGCTATCGAATTGAAAGGTTGTCGACATCTTCGCTCTTCAAGAAGAAACGCAGCAAATTGAGATTCATGAAAAATATCGAAAGGGTAGTAATCAGCTTGGAGGCTGCAATTCCACCAAACCCACAACGCAATAGTATAGGCCGTCTTGGCCCAAGAATTGGTAACCCTTTTCCTATGTGAATTGGCCACTAACCATCGTCGAATTTGACTGATTGATGACGGCCATAACTTCACTCCAACTCTGTAGCCGAATGGTAAATAAAAGATCTCCAGATTAGGCATTGGCATAACAAGTGAGCAGTGGTCTCCAGATTCCCTGAGTCACAAAACACGCACGCAGAACTATCCAAGTGCATGCGCCTCGCCCCCAGCCATTCAGCAGTTGGTAATTTGTCATTTAAAAACCTCCATCGAAACCAAGTCATTCGCCTTGTAATTGCCAATCTGGGGGGTTTTGTATAAACTCCAGTCACCCCAATGTGTCGTTCCTCGGCCGGTTTTGCGAATGCGCGTCAACCAGTAAAAAAATTGTCAGTCGCCCCACCAAACAATTTTGTCCTCCTCCACCTCGAGGGTTGAATTGCATGAATTTGGGCATGAATATGCTCGGGAAAGGACGCAAGTTTCGAAGAATCCCAAGTACCATCCGAGTTAATTAGAGAACTAACTGTCGCCTCTGGATCACTCTTGCAAAGATTAAAACTCCCGAGAAGTTGATTTAAAGGTTTATCCAACATCCAGATATCCTTCCACAGGGTGCAAACCAACTCCCGATCCATATATGGAATAGTTCTCTCACCTCCCCAAAGGAAATTCCGCATTAATTGATTGATAGAATTTAAAACTTTTATAGGTATCGCGGAAGCGCGGAAATAATATGACAGTAACATCCCAATCACTGATTTGAGGAGAGTTAGCCTAGCAGGAAAGGATAAGAATTTACTCTTCCATCAGGCAAGCCTAGATTGGATGCAAGTAATTAGGTCCGTGTAATCATGAATTCGAGAATCAGCTTTAATAATTCGAATTCCCAGGTATGTGAAATCTTCGCTACTGAGAATGCAGCCGAATGCCGTATTGAATTGTTGTAACACCATCGTCCGTAAAGTGATGTCAACCCTCTCTTAATGCAGCCGAATGCAGTATGTCAACCCTCTCTTAATAAAGATCAAGAATGTTACGCCAAGCCTTAATCTCATAATCTCTTATTTCCCCAAAACAAACAACATCATCCGCGAACATAACACGAGTAAAAGGAACTTTGGTACGGCCAATAGTTACCCCTCTTATCGCACGTTCCTTCGCCTAATCCTGAATTAAAAGAGAAAGAGGATTTGCAAAAGTTATACAAAGATAAGGAGAAAGCGGGTCATCTTGTCTTTATGCCATTGGTTGGCGGGATGAGATCCTTAAAGTGATTATTACACCGAATACGCATACGCATCGTGTAGTTGTAACACATTTATGAATCCAAGATATCCACCAGTACGGGCACCCCATTTTCCGCATCACTAGTCAAATCCATCTCCAATCCACTGGATCATAGGCCTTTTACCATATCTATTTTAAAAATGTACCTTTTCGTTTTTTGAGTTTTTTCAAGATTTATCGAGTGCCAAATTTCGTGAACTGTCATAACACCATCAATGATATCACGGTTACTAAGAAAACCCAATTGCTCTTCACAAATAGTTTTGCCGATAACCTTTCTCCACCGGTTGACTAGAACTCCAGCCAAAATTTTATACACTGTAGTGCAAAGAGTGATCGGGCCAAAATGAGTTGCCTCAATGGCATTGCCCACCTTTGGAATCAACGAAATAATAGTTTCACTCCAACTTGGCGGGAAAGAGCAACGGGCCATGAAAAGTTTCAACGCTTTATACAATTTGTCGCCAACAGCAAGCCAATTGACCTGATAAATATCGTCTCTGGCCATTCTTTATTGAGCGTGTGCCGGAGCTAGAGTTACGATGCGAGGAATACCCTTACAATAATATCGCAATAGTCGTTGCTTAGCTCTTATCACGGAGCCTGCGGGGCAGATCATTCGCTTTGAAGAGGCCCTGCCATATCATGAATAATATCATTTCACAACTACAAATTTGGTCCTAATTAAGAGAGGGTTAAGTTAGGTTGAAATTGGGTCAACAACAAATTGTAGAATTGATGATAAGATGATGAAGGAACACCATGTGCTAACAAGCTAGTTAAGAGCCGATAGTCTATTTCGACATGACTTAGAGAATAAATGACCAGATTGTTCTCGACTAATCTAGATACCACATAAGGAGTAAGTCGGTCACGACTGTTGTCATAGTCAATGACGGATAGTCTAGTAAACCGTTCGACCTTACTCAAGGTTAAGTGCCAGGTGAGATATAAATGAGGGTTGTTGATATGTGCAATTAATCTCTTTTAAAATTACTACTTAAGTTTGAATTAGGCTACAACGCAGGAAATTCCTCCCTTTTCTTGAATTTTAATAAGAAACTTCCCTATGTTCTATAACATGTTATTTACCTCTTGATAAAAGAGATAACTCGGTGAAAGAAAGCGGGAAAAAAAAAAAAAAACAGAAAGCAAAAACAACACGAACTTTCATCTATGCCCCATCAGCTGAAACTCTTAGCTTACTTGTTAGCATCTTGGGGTTGAGTTTTCTAAAATGGAGTTTCATCAAGTTGGCAAAACTAACTCCAAAATGCTCACTTTGTGTTGTCTGTAGTTCGTTTTGGAGTTGAGATAATTGTGTTATCTAAACTATAATATGATCTAAATTTGGTAAACTCCATTTTCCCAAACAATCTCTTTACCATAACCAAAGTTTATTTTTAAACGGAGTTTGGGGCTAGTAAACCATAGTTTGCATCCCATCCCCTTTACCTCCACTTGAAGTAATCCTAAAACATGGCCTAAAGATAGGAAAAGTGTGGAATTTCAGAGAAGGGAAATGATGATGCACGATATCGGTGATCTCCCAGATCGTGACACGTGCCTGATGACGTGTCCCGAAGCGTGCAAGAAGGGACCTGCAGTGGCCGACCAGACCACTCTTATGCCCGTCCTACAGACAACCGCTGGCTCACCTCCGAGCTTCCTACACATTTGGCCTCCTCAGCCCTCTCAGCTCGCCTCCGGGCTACCATAGAACCAAGATAGCTCGGCCTCCCACTCGGTCCCAAGCCCATGCCGAGCTCATCTTCCTCGGTCCCTTCGACCGACCGACGGCATCATTCGCAGGTGCTTCCACCTCGCCTCCGCGAATCTCGCCATGCGCGAGATATCTGCTGCCCACGATCCCATATTTCATGCCATCACAATCCCCATTAACGAGCCTGTCTCGTCATTAATGGGAGATCCCGCCCATCACGCGGGCGTGACGTCGGAGGCGTAACGGTCGGCGCGATTGTCGCACCTGCTTGCCTGCTGCCACCACTATATAAACCCCTCCTTCAGACGGTTCAAGTAAGTCATTTTCCACTCACCAGGCCGTTACTCTACTCGGATTTCCTGTCTAACTTGATCGTCGGAGGGTCCTCGGTGGTACAACAACCTCGGGACTTCCTTGCAGGTAGCTCGGCCCCAACAACCTCAAACCCATTGAGATCCACACACTTCAACAACTATCCTCCAACTAAAATCTCGGCCGTCCATCATCGCCAACAGCATATCAACGGAAGGTAACATCTTGACGCGATTCGACTCGCGTCAACTGGCGCCATCTGTGAGAAATCTTGATTCCACTCAACAAAGTTCATCTTCCGATCTCAACCCAATGACGAGCGGTCACCACGACGGTCCAAGCACTAGCCGTCGTCTCCCCCACAATGGAGACGCGGACGGATCTCCTCCCTCGAACGCCATCAACGCCCTAGCCGTCCGGATAGATCGACTCGCGTCCATCGTGGACGCACTTGTCCGTGTCCAAACGGCGGGGCAAGCTCCCCGGGTCGCCGCTCCCCCACCTCGGGACTGGGACCCTTACAGAAGGAGAGAGGACTCTGCACGCGTCGGAACGACCGATCATCGCCTCGCTGTCTCCAACAATCGTAGGTCCCTCGGACCGACCTATTTAACTTCGAGGTCTCACGTCAGAGAGCTTCGCCCCGAATCTCGTCACACCCTTGTCCCTCCCGAGGCGGTGGCGGTCAGCTCGCCTGCTCCCAGGCACGACCGGCACTCCCTCCCTCGACGGGGTCGCGCACGCGAGACTCGCCACGATGGCACAAAAACGACCTCGCTAGGAGACCTAAGGGACCCCGCTGGAAGGAACCGAGGCTCATCAAAAATCATGGCCATGTCAGCAGGGGGTCCGTCGAGCACCTACGAGACTCAGCACCCCGCGCCAGCAATGGAGGCCGACAGCCGCCCGAAGAAGAAGGCCAGGGATAGCGAGCCGATCATTTTTGACGACGGGGACTTCCACGGCATATCCCTGCCCCATAACGACCCTCTGGTGATCACGGCTCGAGTCCACCAATACGAGGTGCACAGGATACTGCTCGACTCGGGTAGCTCGGCGGACATTCTCTTCTACGACCGCTTTCTGCGCATAGGGTTCACCCCAGTAGACCTAAGGCCGACCTCCCACGTCCTTTCAGGGTTCACCAACCACTCCATCCCGGCGGAAGGGGTAGTCACTCTGCAGTTTAATGTCGGGGAAGCTGGCCGCACACGAACATTGCCCGTGGAATTCATCGTAGCAAGAATCCCATCGGCCTACAACATCCTCCTCAGCCGCCCAATGCTGAACTCCCTCCAGGCCCAGATATCGACCTACCACCTGGCGATGAAGTTCCCTCTTGATCGGGGCGGGATAGGTCGGGTCTATGGAGACCAGCGGATTGCAAAGGTATGTTTCACCACAACATCTTCGTCTGAGTAGCCAGCCGACGATGTCGAGGGTGAAGGCGACATCAGGGGTTCTCTGGACACTCGAGACGAGCAAAAAGAGGTCCGAGGAACCCGGTCGAACCGCTGACAGAGGACCCCCTGATAGAAGGGGACGACGAAAAGATCGTCCAGATCGGATCACTTCTGACAGGAACTTAGCGAGATGACCTGGTTAATTTCCTCAGGAACAACTCCGACGTTTTCGCCTGGGCGCCTGCTAACATGCATGGGATCGACCCCAAAATCATATCTCACAAGCTCGGGGTTGATCCTACGGCCCGACCTGTCAGGCAAAAAAAGCAAAGCTTCACCCTGGTCAAACAGAAGGCTATCGAAGACAAGGTAGATCGGCTCCTCACCGCCAACTTTATTCGGAATGTACCCTATTCAGAGTGGCTGGCAAACGTAGTTCTGGTCAAGAAGTTAAGCGGGAAGCGGCGCATGTGCGTCGACTTCACCGACTTCAATAAGGACTGCCCCAAAGACAACTATCCCCTCCCTAAGATAGATTAGCTCGTCGACTGCTCGGCTGGCCATGAGCTATTGAGCTTCATGGATGCCTTCTCCGGCTATAATCAGATCCGTATGAATCCGGCAGACGAAGATCTTACCGCATTCATAATGGACCGGGGGGTATACTGCTACAAGCTGATGCCCTTCGGCCTCAAGAACGCTGGAGCTACGTACCAACGATTGGTCAACCGCATATTCAAGCCACAGATCGGCAGGAACATGGAAGTTTACGTCGACGATATGCTCCTCAAATCAGTCTTGTCAACCGACCATGCCAAGGACCTGGGCGAGGCCTTCGGAGTACTCAGCAAGTTCAAGATGAAGCCGAACCCCGCAAAATGCTCATTCGGGGTCACCGGGGGAAAGTTCCTCGGTTTCATGGTCACCCACCGTGGAATCGAAGCTAACCCAGAAAAAATCGACGCTATCCTCAACATGACCACGCCCAGAAACAACGTCGAGATCATGCGACTAACAGGACGGGTAGCCGCTCTGGGCCGTTTCATGTCGAGGTCCGGGGAGAAGTGCCTCCCATTCTTCAAAACTCTAAGGAAGATCCCGAGGTTTGAGTGGTTAGAGGAGTGCCAGACCGCCTTTGACCAATTAAAGAGGCACCTTGCGACGCCGCCGCTGCTCACCCGACCAGTTGAAGGAGACGAGCTATCACTGTATCTGGCGGTATCCGACCAAGAAGCAGGCTCAGTTCTCGTCCGAGAGGTTGACGGAGTGCAGAAGCCGGTGTACTACGTGAGCGACATCTTCAAAGACGCTGAAACGAGGTACCCAGCCATAGAGAAGATCGTTCTGGCGCTCATTGTGGCCTCAAGGAAGCTACGACACTACTTCTAGGTGCACACCATCTTCATTCTTACCGAGCGCCCGCTGTGGGCTATCCTCGCGTCACCCGAATCCTCAGGCCGCTTAGAGAAGTGGAGGTGGGAACTATCCCAATTTGACATAAAATACCGTATGAGGCAGGCCATCAAAGCACAGGCCCTAGTCGATTTTATCGTCGAATGCACCATCCCCGGTAAGGAGCCAGAATCCACACAGACCCTCGCGGCCCAACCCTCGATCGAGGGGGGCCTGACTCAGTCCCTGAGTGGATTATTTACGTCGACGGGTCCTCGACCGAGGAAGGCTGTGGAGCCGGCCTCATCATTCATGGCCCGATCGAGGCAGAAATGGAGTATTCTCTGAAACTCAGGTTCAAGGCCTCAAACAATGCGGCAGAATACGAGGCCCTGCTGGCTGGACTTCGCATGGCCTCCGGGCTGGGGCTGAAGACAATTCGGATCCGTAGTGACTCAGCCCTCGTCGTTGGCCAATTGACCGGCCATTTCGCAGCCCGGGAACCTCTAATGGTGAAGTATCTCGCTGAGGTAAGAAGACTTCAGAAGAACTTCGACGGGGTCCAGGTAGAGTAAATACCCAGACAGCTCAATGCCCAAGCCGACGCCCTGAGTAAGCTGGCTTCATCCTACTCGGCCAACAACAAGCAATCTATCCTCTTCGAGACCCTGCCACGGCCTAGCGTGGAAGACGGGGTAACAATGCTTCATGTGTACACAACCCAGGAAGAAGACCGAGACTGGAGGAAGCCCCTCGTGGAATTCCTAAAGGAAGACACGCTCCCATAATATCGGAAAGCAGCCCGCCGTCTCCGAGCTAAAGCCCGTCACTTCGTCTGGAGCAATGGGAACCTTTATAAGAAGTCTTTCACTCAACCCCTGCTTTGGTGCGTCGACCCCCATGAACCCGACTACATCCTCCACGAAATCCACGAAGGGGTCGGCGGCGCACACCAAGGGGCCTGCACCTTGATCCAGAAGGTATTGCTCCAGGGGTACTACTGGCCAACTATTCACCAAGACGCCCAGAAGTTCGTCAGAAGATGCAAAAGTTGCCAACTCCATGGAAGCATACCTCGCCTTCCGGCCACCGAGCTGACCGCCCTTACCTCCTCATGGCCGTTCGCCCAGTGAGGATTGGACATGATAGGCCAGTTCCCTACCGGTACGGGCGGGCACAAGTATGTCCTCGTCGTGGTGGATTACTTCATGAAATGGATTGAGGCCGTCCCCATCAGAAAACCGGATGCCACCACGACCATCAAGTTCCTGCAGAACAACGTGATACTCCGGTTTGGCATTTCGAGGTGTATCATCACCGACCACAGAACAAACTTCGAGAATGAGAAAGTGAAGGAATTCTGCAATGAGTATCGCATCCTCATGAAGTTTGCCGCGGTCGCGCATCTCTAATGCAACGGGCAAGCCAAAGTCGCTAACATGGATGTCCTCCGAGGTCTCCGGATCCGCCTAGAAGGATGCCAAAGCAGTTGGGTCGAGGAATTATCCCGGGTCTTATGGGCCTTGCGCACGTTAAAGAAGGCCCCCACCGGGGAAACCCCTTTCAGCCTCTGCTATAGGACCGAGGCAATGGTCCCAGCGGAGATCGGGCTACCCAGCCACCGGGTCGAGCACTTCGACGACGAAACCAACACCACGGCCATCTGAACTAACCTAGATATCTTGCTGGAGAAGCGAGACCGGGCTCAGATCAGAGCTGCCGCTTATCATCAGCAAACTGTCCGATACTATAACGCGCGAGTCAAGCACCACTTCTTCAAGACCGGAGACCTAGTCCTGAGGCGAAACTGTAGGGTTCCTAGGCACCCTAATGAGGTCTCACAAGGCATCAACCATGCTAATTTCAAATTTAAACGGTGCCGAGAAACCCTAGAACGGATCGTTGGCTAGATTTCTAGGCGAAACAATAAACTAGTTAACAACTTAACTAAAGTTTAAACGGAAATACAACCTTTGTAGATCCGGTGCTCCACCTCCATGGCTCCGCAACGAAGTCCTCTCGTTGTCCTAGTGAATTCCCGGGCTCTAGCGTCGGCTTCATCGAAGAATAGGCGAGCTAGGTCGTCGATGTCCATGCCGAAGATGATCTACGTCGAGGCATCGCTAGATCAAGCTCCACCTTCACCAAGCCATAAAAACTTGTGAAGGAAACATCCTATACTACTTAGCAAGAGGTAGAGGATGAAGAAATAGGATTTGGGTTCACTTTAGAATTGGATTTCTTACTCAAATCCATCAATCACCATTGATGGAGCTTGCTTTCTTCAAGTGAAGAAAGGAAGAAGAAGAAGAATTATGTTATGATAAGTTAATTAAAAAAGAAAAGAATAATCAATCCTTATCATAACATGACCATAGTTAAGTGTAGAGAACTAATCATGGTTTAATGCAATGGTTAGGGTTAAGCTAAAAACAAAATGGTCATCAAGTCAAAGCATTCATGAAGCTTCATGAATGAACAAAAGAAATGCCACCATTTTATCATTTCATTTCCTTTTTCCAATAAGAAAAAGATTAATAAATAAATCAATAAAATGAATAAGCAAATAGTAAACCCTAACCATTCCATTAACCAAGGTTTAATTCTATACACTTAATTAAAAAGGCATGTATCATCAAACATGATACAAGCATGTGCACAAAATCATATCGCATATGCAATGCGCACACCCGAGCGAGAAAATCCATTTAAAGTGAACCGATACTAGTTAATGCAAAGTAATATATCAAATATATAATTATGCATTAAATCATTAAATCAACACTTGATTTAACGATCCGGTCATATCGCATATAACCGACTAGTATCATTAGTAACAACTTATCGAATCAACACTTGATCCGATAACCCGGCTATATCGCATATAACCGATCAATGTCACATCGCGAGAATCGAATACAGTATCACATACTGGTATTATTCTCGGTCCCGCACATATCTCATATGCGCTCCTATTTCGTTTTGCTTGAGCCAGGAAACCTCTGTGTAGGACTCTAAAGACTCGTCAATACGCCGGCAGCAGATGATGATCATATCAAGCATCCACAAGCCGCAAGCGGTCTGCTAAACGTAACGGCCACCCGGGTATTGAGCGATCAGAAGATCGACGAGCAAGCCCGCTCACACTCCTGTGAATCCAACCAGTAACACTTACCGTACAGTCCAGTGTGTCCGTCTGATATGTCGCATATCTCGCCCAGGGGTGGTAAACGTCAGACCCCAATAGCTTGATAAGTCGTGTCGATATGAGGTTTATAACAATTCGAGAAACTACTGGTAACACTTACCAGTAAATCTCAGCAACCCTGGCCAGGGATTTCCTGTTATAGCCAATCGCACACAGCGCAACATCAACTCCCTATACCGGGAGAGACGAATCCCCTCCTATCGCTCATTGCCTCCATGTGACTCGGGACTGTACCCAAAAACCACCGTTTTGCATGCCCTCTTGGACGTGGTAAGTGTTAGTTATATGTATGCCCTAGAGGCCATTACTGTACATAGGATGTATATTGTAGTGGATGCTGAGACATATATAGGGAGGACTTTCTTGCTCGACATGATAGTATGCTATCTGGTTACTCTTTACCTTAACGTGTATACTGTATGTCTCTCTGTTACATGTTGGTAAAGCCCTTAGGATGTGTACTTGACTACCTAGACTATGATGCGGATCATACTAGTGGGGACATGGTAGTCCATAAGTACATCCTTCAAAGTCCCTAGTCGTGGGTGTATCGAGATGGGGCATCGATATACCAGAGTAGACTAGCGTGTACCTTCTCGACCCATACAGATGGGCGATGGATGATCCCATATCCATTGGTGTTTGACATCAGAGATGATATACGGGTGCTCAGTAGAGACTGGGTACACTGGACGGACTCGCCGAGAACTCCCAGATGGTATTATACCTCACGTCAGATGGCAGTTCTCTGGTGACACTGGTACAGAGTAGTCTGTTGACCCGAGATCGTCATAGAGTCTTGTGTGGTTCCCACTGTGCTTTGATTTCCATCTTACCACGTCCAAGAAGGCGTGCAAAATGGTGGTTTTTGGGTACAGTCCCGAGTCACATGGAGGCAATGAGCGATAGGAGGGGATTCGTCTCTCCCGGTATAGGGAGTTGATGTTGCGCTGTGTTCGATTGGCTATAACAGGAAATCCCTGGCCAGGGTTGCTGAGATTTACTGGTAAGTGTTACCAGTAGTTTCTCGAACAGTTATAGACCTCATATCGACACGACTTATCGAGCTATTGGGGTCTGACGTTTACCACCCCTAGGCGAGATATGCGACATATCAGACGATCAGACCGGACTGTACGGTAGTGTTACTGGTTGGATTCACTGGAGTGTGAGCGGGCTTGCTCGTCGATCTTCAGATCGCTCAATACCCGGGTGGCCGTTACGTTTAGCAGACCGCTTGCGGCTTGTGGGTGTTTGATATGATCATCACCTGCTGCCGGCGTATTGACGAGTCTTTAGAGTCCTACACAGAGGTTTCCTGGCTCAAGCGAAACGAAATAGGAGCGCATATGAGATATGTGCGGGACCGAGAATAATGCGTGTATGTGATACCGTATTCCATTCTCGCGATGAATGTATCGAATGGTTGTATGCGATATAACCTAGTTATCGATTCAAGCGTTGATTCGATAAGTCGATACATTGAATATTAGTCGGTTATATGCGATATGACCGGGTCGTTAAATCAAGTGTTGATTTAATGATTCAATGCATAATTATATATTTGATATATTACTTTGCATTAACTAGTATCGGTTCACTTTAAATGGATTTTCTCACTCGGATGTGCGCATTGCATATGCGATATGATTTTGTGCACATATTTGTATCATGTTTGATGATGCATGCTTTTTGGTTAAGTATAAAGAATTAAACCAAGGTTAAGTTGTTGATTAGGGTTTTACTTATTCATTTATCTTATTTATTTATTCATTTTGAATAAATTGGAAGATAAATGAATGGTGGCTACTTTTGTTTTTAGTTGAAGTTTCATGAAGCTTTGACTTGATGACTTTTTTGTTCTCATTCTTAACCCTAACCATCAACCCAACCTTAGTCAATTCTCTACACTTAACTAAGGTAAAGATTATGATAAGTATTGTTTTATTTTTCTATTTTATAATAACTTATCATATTCTTCATCTTCTTCTTCTTCTTCACTTCAAGAAAAAGCTTCACAAGCTTTAATGGCAAAGTGAGAATTAGAGTGAGAAATCCAATTCTAAAATCTACCCACTTCCTATTTCTTCATCCTCTACCTCTTGCCAAGTAGTAGAGTGTGTTTACTTCACAAGTTTCTTGACTTGGTGAAGTCGGAGCTTGATTTAGCGATGCCTCGACGTAGATCATCTTCGGCATGGACATCGACGACCTAGCTCGCTTATTCTCCGATGAAGTCGACGCTAGAGCCCGGATTTGATTTGGACAGCGGAGAGGACTTCGTTGTGGAGCTATGGAGGTGGAGCACCGGATCTACAAAGGTTGTATTTCCGTATCTTGTAGTTAAGTGTTAACTAGTTAGCTTTTTCGCCTAGTTTTCTAGCAAACGATCCGTAGTCGGGTCTCTCGGCACCTAGAATTTTTGTAAAATGGCATGGTTGATGCCTTGTGAGCCTTCACTAGTATGTCTAGGAACCCTACAGTGGTATCAAAGCCTAGCTAGAGCCTTAGGCGAAGTCTAGACGGAATTTGAAGTCCGAACGAACCCGAAACCCGTCTCAAAACATGCTCTCTGTCCTTTTTTCAAAAATTGGGATTTTTCCATATTAAAAATATTCAGTAAAATCAGCAGGAAATTCTAAGGGATACTGCAAAATTCGTGCTCCTGATTCTATCAATGCGCCGCGTTTCCGCGGCACGAGCATGGCTCGTGCGGCCGAAACGCGGCCGATTTGTCGTTTTGCGCATCTCATTTTGTACAGTTATTCCTCTTTTGCAATGCTGGTTTTCCTGGGAATTTTTAATTGTTTTTCAAGAGTTGAATTTTCTGGAGTTGTTTTGGGGATTCGAATGTTCGATCGGATTATTAGATTTTGTCTATGTGGTTTTCCGGATAAATTTTAGAATATGTTAAAAAGTTCGACCGGATATAAATACCCAATTTTTCCCCTGTCGGGAAATTTCCAAGTGTTGGATTTTTCCGTAGTTTAACGACGTTCTAAGTAGTGCAAGTAATGCGATGGACCCTCTAGAAGACAACAAATCTTAACTCGATTATGTGACCGTCTTGAACTGCCCTTTGAACCTTCGGGTTTGGGGCAGTACGGCGTGCCACATGTGAGGCGTTGGCTTGACCCTTCTACGGCTGGACCGTTGGTACTGAGGCACGAACTGAATGTTGTTAGACTTATTTCATGTATTGATCTGTATCGGGAAAACTTGGGTGTTCGATTGTTCGATCGGAAAGTTTAACATTTTCTAATTATCTGGAATGGGATACAATAATTGGAATTCACAAATAGTTATGTGATAACTGAATGAAAGTTATAAACATAGCAGTTTAGTCTCACTTGATCGGTTGCCACGGAATTTTGATGCGATCAAAAATCCGTCGCAATCACGTAGCGTACGTGGATACTCGTCGGGTAAACTTAATAGACAGCCTCACTCCATAACCCCGACCAAGTGACTGTAGGAGAACCCCGTCGCCGAAAGCATCCGTTCGGGTGCTCGCGGCAGCGGTGTTCCGCCTTGGTGCACTTCGTCGACGGTGTCGGGGGTGCGGCCGTCTACTGAAGTTTGCGACGAGCATTCGATCAGCATGTCGGGAATCTTGTTGAATTGCCCGACTTGATATTGAAAAGAGTTTTCGATAATGAGACTAAAATGCGGGGTTAATAATTGTTAGGCATGGGATGTCTAAGTAATTCATTTGGTCAGGCATGCGATGTCTGAGATGGTTGCGGATTCCAACTGTTATAGTTTTACACTTTCTTTTCTGTGACCGTAAGTGTAATATGTGATATCGCCGGTTTCGTTGCTATATGTCAACGACAATTGGGATGCGCATATTTACTTACGTTGATGACATGTGATGTTATGTGTTGCTGGATATGTTATATTGGATCGTCGTGCTTGAATAGCCGGGGGTTTTTATGTGAGATGAGTGTTTTTCATTTTCATTCATGTAAAAACTTGTATGTAATATTCTTTTATTGGGGCGCTTCCAGGTTGCGGAAGTAGTCACCTCTTGTATATTATTTACTTTTCCGCACTAGGATAGACCCAAGGAGGAGGGCACAAGTAACCGGGTTCTGGAGTCCAGTGGGAGACCAACTCGAGGAGTCGAGTCCGGGTCTCCTAACTCTAGAATTGGTAGGGTTACTTGCCGCTCTCGTAGGGGTCTAGGGGTGTGGGTTTGGCTATTCATCGCGACCGTGGAATCCGTGTTTTATACTGGCTCGTATTGAAAACACGGACGTCCTAGTATATCCAATATTTCATATGTTTCTTCTGCTGCGATATCTGTGATGTGATCATGCGATGTTCTGTGATAGATATAGTATATAGTATATATGATATATTATATAGACGTTACTTATGTTTTACACCCGCGTTAGCCCTGCCCCGCTCTGCCGTTAGTTACCTAACCTAACGGTGCACGAGGGGATATCGAGGCGAATGCGGATGGCATAAGTGTACGTCGTATTTATCTGTGATGTTTAGGTACTTAAATGATGGGACTTCATTAATGTGATTAATGAAATAAAAGAAACCTAAGATGTTGTAGAATCGAATTTCAAAATAAAACAGGTAGCTACAGTTCTTGCTTTGCACAGCGGTATATGTGATATATCCTGCACCTTATTCGATGAGGAAAGGACCGAGATCCCTTCACCGGGAGTGACTCCTTTAGCAATAACTGGCAGATGCTACACACTCGGTTTGTCTTTTGATTGCTTTAAAGTGTTTTTGCTTTGCACAGTGATATATATGATATATCCCGCACCTCATTCGACGAGGAAAGGACCGACGATCCCTTCACCGGGAGTGACTCCTTTAGCAAAACTAGAAAAGCCTCAAAAACACTCCATTTCAAAATTCATTCGATCCTACAACGATATCAAGTTCATTACGCAATAGGTTTTCAGAAAAACCTGTCGTAGCCCTCCGTCATTTCAGATAAGTAGTAGTTAGTATTCGTGCTGCGTTTGTTGGCCTTTGTCAAGGCGCAGTGTGCGGTAGCTAACTGGTGCTTATCTGCTTATGCATATGATGCAGATTGAGTTAGGGTAGTCGTGCGACCTTGTTGGCCTTTGTCAAGGGCCGTGCGGGTGGGTTTAATTCAATCAGGAAATGACGGGTTGAACTTGACTAGCATCCTATGGTTTGTTGGCCTTTGTCAAGGTCATAGGAGGTTAGGGGCAAAATATTATCGGGAATTTCAAGTGTTGAGATTTGCAATGAGATTGCATACCTTCTATGAGATAGTTGGATCCCGATACCCGCTGCGAGTAAGTGTTACTCCTGGGAGAGTTTTATACATTACAATTAGCCGATCAAGTAGGTGTCTAGAAAGGTGTCAGCGAGGTTACGCCTCTGGGAAAACGAGGTTTACATTAATTAGGTTCGTGCGAAAGCACGGGGGACCTCCCTCAAAGTACCGACACTGGCCTGGCTGAAAGATTGGCGAACTTGTAGTGTGTAATTAATCCCGGCTAGTTTTTCCTTTTAGGGTTTGAAGGAATATTTGATAAAAAGCAGTGGGAGCCATCCTGATTAGATAAAATTATAACCAATCTATTCTTGCAAGAGCGCACGCTGAGTGTTTTCTTCTCTCTCTCTCCTGGTAGCGACCATATCACGCCTTAATCAAGATAATAAAACGGAATATTGACCGAACCCGCTTGTTATTCTGAGCTGGGGAACGTTGGTCCCGCTCCAACTTATAATTGTTATAAGACAGAGCAGGAAATAAGGGGAATACCAGATTTCCCGTGCCGCCCAAACGAAGAAAGTGCATGCTGATGCATCATCTTCGGGTGTGTTCGTTACAAAGAACTGTTTCTCAGTATCCTTTACGTCCTGGGTATGTGATACCAGATCAGGATCCCAGATATGTAATCTGTTACATAGGGCTACAGATAGGTAGAGAACTGAGAACGGGTGATAAGTTTCATGAGGCAGAAAACGGGGCAAGTGTTGCAGCCAAGTCTGTTGGTCACTGTCACCCTGTATTACCAATACATTGATTCTGAACGAATGTTATTAGATACCGAACCTGATATACAAAATCATATCAGTCTCTTTATTAGTAAAGAAAGGATATAATTTTGTATTGTTGGATAATGTTTTGAACATTTCCTATATCAAAAGTTGATCGGTTCAGGCACGTTATCTAAAAGCGTTGATGTTCTAAATCAAACTACAGTTCTTAGTATGTGGAACACACACAAGAGGAAGAGTTCAGAAATGAACGAATCCTTCTTGAGGCATTGTAGACTAGGTCAGATCAATGTGACCCGACTAGCTGAAGTTACATGTAGATGCATATTTAAATCAGTTTGAATCTACATCTTGTGAAACTTGCCAGTCATGTCACAAAGATAAGATGACCATAGCTCCGTTTACTGGAAACAGAGAAAGAGTTAGTAAACTCTTGGGATGATACATGTTGATGTATGTAGGTCCCCTGTCTACACATGCCAGGACCGGTTCTTTGTACTTTGTTACATTCTCTGATAATCTCTCAAGATTCAGACCTATGTTCCTGCTGAAACACAAGTCCGAACCTTTTGAGATATTCACAGAATATAAGTTAGAAGTAGAGAACCAATAAGGGTATAAGTATTATGTCCTTTGATGTGATCGAGGAGGAGAATACTCCAGCACGGAAATCCTGGACTTTTCAAAAGGAGAATGAGATTCTCTCTCAGCATTACTCCTCCGTATACACCATAGCACGATGGTATATCGGGGCGGAGCAATCACACCCTATATGATAAGGTGTGCTCTATGATGAGTACTACTGAGTTACCTATTTCCTTTTTGGGTGTTATGCACTTGAGAAGCTGCATACCTATTGAATAGGGTTCGAATCAAATCAGTTGCCTACCACTCCATATGAGATATGGAAAGGGAAGAGCCCATCTCTTAAGTCAGTTAAGATTTGGGGTTGTCCGGCCAATGTCTGAAAGCAAAATCCGGACAAGCTCGAGGCAAGGTCTGTTATGTAGAACTGAAAATGTTCCAGCTATACGAACTACAGCAGATGATTTGGTAGAACCAAAGGATTCAGTAGATTCCAACGAACCTCAGCCTCTCCGCCGATCTAGTAGGGTTCCTCACCCACCTGAGAGATACTTCGATTTCTCTATGACAGTGGGAGCGAGGATTGCATCATGAGATGATGATCCAACTAGTTTCGAGCTGGCCATCGAGAGTAAGACTCTGTACGAATGGCTGGATGCTTAGTGATCTGAGATGGAATCCTTATACACCAACAAAGTATGGACTTTGGTTGCTATATCTGAAGGGTTAAATCCCCATCAGGAGCAAGTATATCTTGAGAAGATTACTTGGTGTATATGGAAAAGTTGAAACTTTCAAAGCTAGACTAGTTAAAGGTTTTCGTCATCGACCAGGCGTGGATAATGATGAAACCTTTTCCAGTACCTATGCTTAAGTCCATCCAGATCCTACTTGCCACGGCTACATACCATGACTACGATATCTGGTGGTTGGGTGTCATGACTGCTTTTCTAAATGATGTTTTAGAAGAGTGCGTCTATAAGTACACAGCCAGAGGGCTTCGTAGACAGTGGGAGCAGCGGAAACGTGTGCAAGATGCTTTATAGGTTAAAGCAGGCATCGCGGAGTTGGAACATCTGTTTTGATGAATTAGTCAAAGAGTTTGACATCATCAAAATGGTAGATGAACCTTGTATAAACAAAAAGGTAGTAGGGAGTATGGTGACGATCCTCGTAGAGTACGTGGATGACATACTCTTGATAGGGAAGGAGTTTCCTATGCTACGCTCGGTCAATCTCCGTTTATCACAATGATTCTCCATATAGGATCATAATGATACCTACTAACTCCTGGATTTTGGATCTATGTGATAGATCTAAATGGATGTTAGGATTCTCACTAGTTGTAGTGAGATGGTATCAATCGATCCTGGGGAGAATCACTGGAAGGGTTCCAGGGTGATAAAGACGACTGAATGTCAGTCGCAGGCATTGTCTTTACCCTCAGTAAAGGGACGGTATGTTGGAAGAGTTCCAAACTAGATACCGTGGCATACTAGACGATAAAAGCAGGATACATCGCTACTTAAGATGCTACCAAAGAGGCTGTTTGGGTGTATATTGGTTCATGAAATGAACTACGTTCCTACCATTGTGAGACAATGGAGTCGTGGCTCATGCCGAGGAACGACGGTCCCATCAGTGATCCAGACTTATTCTAAGGCAGCATCGCCTGATCATGGAGATAGTTGATCTCCAGGATGATCGGGGTTAGGAGAGTAGATTCAGAGGACAACACAGCGGATCCACTCACAAAGGCCTGTTCCCAGAGAGAGACTTTCATGGGATGGTTGAGTATGAGATACTGCAACCACTGCTACAGATGGCCCTAGTGCAAGTGGGAGATTGTTAGTTATATGTATACCCTAGAGGCCATTACTGTACATAGGATGTATATTGTAGTGGATGCTGGGACATATATAGGGAGGACTTTCTTGCTCGACATGATAGTATGCTATCTGGTTACTCTTTACCTTAACGTGTATACTGTATGTCTCTCTGTTACATGTTGGTAAAGCCCTTAGGATGTGTACTTGACTACCTAGACTATGATGCGGATCATACTAGTGGGGACATGGTAGTCCATAAGTACATCCTTCAAAGTCCCTAGTCGTGGGTGTATCGAGACGGGGCATCGATATACCAGAGTAGACTAGCGTGTACCTTCTCGACCCATACAGATGGGCGATGGATGATCCCATATCCATTGGTGTTTGACATCAGAGATGATATACGGGTTCTCAGTAGAGACTGGGTACACTGGACGGACTCGCCGAGAACTCCCAGATGGTATTATACCTCACGTCAAATGGCAGTTCTCTGGTGACACTGGTACAGAGTAGTCTGTTGACCCGAGATCGTCATAGAGTCTTGTGTGGTTCCCACTGTGCTTTGATTTCCATCTTACCACGTCCAAGAGGGCGTGCAAAACGGTGGTTTTTGGGTACAGTCCCGAGTCACATGGAGGCAATGAGCGATAGGAGGGGATTCGTTTCTCCCGGTATAGGGAGTTGATGTTGCGCTGTGTTCGATTGGCTATAACAGGAAATCCCTGGCCAGGGTTGCTGAGATTTACTGGTAAGTGTTACCAGTAGTTTCTCGAACAGTTATAGACCTCATATCGACACGACTTATCGAGCTATTGGGGTCTGACGTTTACCACCCCTAGGCGAGATATGCGACATATCAGACGATCAGACCGGACTGTACGGTAGTGTTACTGGTTGGATTCACTGGAGTGTGAGCGGGCTTGCTCGTCGATCTTCAGATCGCTCAATACCCGGGTGGCCGTTACGTTTAGCAGACCGCTTGCGGCTTGTGGGTGTTTGATATGATCATCATCTGCTGCCGGCGTATTGACGAGTCTTTAGAGTCCTACACAGAGGTTTCCTGGCTCAAGCGAAACGAAATAGGAGCGCATATGAGATATGTGCGGGACCGAGAATAATGCGTGTATGTGATACCGTATTCCATTCTCGCGATGAATGTATCGAATGGTTGTATGCGATATAACCTAGTTATCGATTCAAGCGTTGATTCGATAAGTCGATACATTGAATATTAGTCGGTTATATGCGATATGACCGGGTCGTTAAATCAAGTGTTGATTTAATGATTCAATGCATAATTATATATTTGATATTACTTTGCATTAACTAGTATCGGTTCACTTTAAATGGATTTTCTCACTCGGATGTGCGCATTGCATATGCGATATGATTTTGTGCACATATTTGTATCATGTTTGATGATGCATGCTTTTTGGTTAAGTATAAAGAATTAAACCAAGGTTAAGTTGTTGATTAGGGTTTTACTTATTCATTTATCTTATTTATTTATTCATTTTGAATAAATTGGAAGATAAATGAATGGTGGCTACTTTTGTTTTTAGTTGAAGTTTCATGAAGCTTTGACTTGATAACTTTTTTGTTCTCATTCTTAACCCTAACCATCAACCCAACCTTAGTCAATTCTCTACACTTAACTAAGGTAAAGATTATGATAAGTATTGTTTTATTTTTCTATCTTATAATAACTTATCATATTCTTCATCTTCTTCTTCTTCTTCACTTCAAGAAAAAGCTTCACAAGCTTTAATGGCAAAGTGAGAATTAGAGTGAGAAATCCAATTCTAAAGTCTACCTACTTCCTATTTCTTCATCCTCTATCTCTTGCCAAGTAGTAGAGTGTGTTTACTTCACAAGTTTCTTGACTTGGTGAAGTCGGAGCTTGATTTAGCGATGCCTCGACGTAGATCATCTTCGGCATGGACATCGACGACCTAGCTAGCTTATTCTCCGATGAAGTCGACGCTAGAGCCCGGATTTGATTTGGACAGCGGAGAGGACTTCGTTGTGGAGCTATGGAGGTGGAGCACCGGATCTACAAAGGTTGTATTTCCGTATCTTGTAGTTAAGTGTTAACTAGTTAGCTTTTTCGCCTAGTTTTCTAGCAAACGATCCGTAGTCGGGTCTCTCGGCACCTAGAATTTTTGTAAAATGGCATGGTTGATGCCTTGTGAGCCTTCACTAGTGTGCCTAGGAACCCTACAGTAAGATGGAAATCAAAGCACAGTGGGAACCACACAAGACTCTATGACGATCTCGGGTCTACAGACTAACCTGTACCAGTGTCACCAGAGAACTGCCATCTGACGTGAGGTATAATACCATCTGGGAGTTCTCGGCGAGTCCGTCCAGTGTACCCAGTCTCCACTGAGCACCCGTATATCATCTCTGATGTCAAGCACCAATGGATATGGGATCATCCATCGCCCATCTATATAGGTCGAGAAGGTATACGCTAGTCTACTCTGGCATATCGATGCCCCGTCTCGATACACCCACGACTAGGGACCTTGAAGGATGTACTTATGGACCACCATGTCCCCACTAGTATGATCCGCATCATAGTCCAGGTAGTCAAGTACACATCCTAAGGGCTTTACCAACATGTAACAGAGAGACAATCAGCATATACGTTAAGGTAAAGAGTAACCAGATAGCATACTATCATGTCGAGCGAGAAAGTCCTCCCTATATATGTCCCAGCATCTACTACCATATACATCCTATGTACAGTAATGGCCTCTAGGGCATACATATAACTAACAGAAACGAGTTCATCGATCAAGGCAGGCTGTATAAGTTTTCCCCTAAATGCGACGGCCCCTTCCTCGTCTCTGAGGTCCTTTCCGGCGGAGCCTACCGATTGCAAGACGCGGACGGACGCAAGTTCCACGGCCTTACAACGCTGAGAAACTCAAGCTATACCAGTGAAGGGAATATCCACGAGTGTGTATTTCTTCTTTTACAAGAACAATGTAAACTCTTCTAAAGTCCTTTCTATTCAATAATATGAAGGGAACGCTAAAACGTTACGAAAGAAGAATTTTATTCATTCAAAAAGTACTATGGGCTCCTCAGCCTTACAAAAAAGAAGTTACAACAGAGGTGGAACGGGATTAAGGAAATACTCCTGCTGATACTCAGAGTAGATTTCAGTCAGCCGGGCCCTAGCCGTTGTAGCCCGCTCCTGCCGACGCTGCATGCGGACCCGGGACGCCACAAAAGCCCTCGCCAAGAGGACTGCTCGGACCATCCTTAGCAGGCATCTTACGCCTCCCCCCTCCCCCGCGCGCTAAGGATCAAAACCCTCATCAAGAGGCGGCCGAGCGGCTACCCTGCTCGGCTATCCCTGGCGGGTAGTTTCCTACCCCACGATACCAGGGATCGAAGCCCTTATCAAGAGGCGGCCGAGCGGCTACCCTGCTCGACTATCCCTGGCTGGTAGTTCCCTACCCCACGACGCTAGGGATCAAAGCCCTCACCAAGAGGCAGCTGAGCGGCTACCCTGCTCGGCTATCCCTGGCTGGTAGTTCCCTACCCTACGACGCCAGGGATCAAAGCCCTCACCAAGAGGCAGCCGAGCGGCTACCCTGCTCGGCTATCCCAGCTGGTAGCACCCTACCCCATAACGCCAGAGATCAAAGCCCTCGCCAAGAGGCATCGGGCAGCAACCCTGCCCGGCCCCATCCTTAAGGATCAAAGCCCTCGCCAAGAGGCACCAGGCAGTAACTCTGCTCGGCCCGTCCTTAGTAGGCCTCTCACGGCCCCTCCCACGCTAAGAATCAAAAGCCCTCATCAAGAGGCAACCGGGCCCGCCCTTGCTCGGTTATCCCTGGCTGGTAGCTCCCTACCCCACAACGCCAGGGATCAAAGCCCTCACCAATAGGCACCGGGCAACAACCCTGCCCGGCCCCGTCCTTAAGGATCAAAACCTTCGCCAAGAGGCACCGGGCAGCAACCCTGCTTGGCCCGTCCTTAGTAGGCCTCTTACGGCCCCTCCTGCCTAAGGATCAAAAGCCCTCACCAAGAGGCAACCGGGCCCGCCCTTGCTCGGTTATCCCTGGCTGGTAGATCCCTACCCCATGACGCCAAGGATCGAAGCCCTCACCAAGAGGCAGCCGAGCGGCTACCCTGATCGGCTATCCCTGGCTGATAGTTCCCTACCCCACGACGCCAAGGATCAAAGCCCTCGCCAAGAGGTATCGAGCAGCAACCCTGCTCGGACCATCCTTAGAAGGACTCTTACGGCCCCTCCCGTGCTAAGGATCAAAAGCCTTCGCCAAGAGGCAGCCGAGCAGCTACCCTTCTCAGCTATCCCCGGCCGGTAGCTCCCTACCCTATAACGCCAGGGATTAAAGCCCTCATCAGGAGGCAGCCGAGCGGCTACCCTGCTTGGCTATCCCTGGCTGGTAGCTCCCTACCCCACAACGCCAGAGATCGAAGCTCTCGCCCAGAGGCCATTGAGCAGCTTCGCTGCTCGGTCCATCCTTAGCCACCTCTTACGGCCCTTCCAGCGCTAAGGATCGAAGCCCTCACTAAGAGGCAACCGAGCAGCTACCATGCTCAGTTATGACGGATGTCGTTCACTACCTCACGAAGCCCGATACTTAAGCCCTCGCCAAGAGGCGACCGAGCATCTACCATGCTCGGTCATCCGTAGCTGGTGTTACAAATCGCCGACGCCACGGTCCAGGCCCTCGCCATGAGGCCATCCACGTCTAAGCGATCCCAACCTCTACTTCTGGGCCATGGAGATACCGACCCTTCACCGGTCTTTGCACACTTGGCAAATAGTCGAATTCAACTCGACGTGTGATCACAAAACGAAGAGCCAACCCAACGTGAAGGCTGAACTGTGCAAATACAAGTGTCTACCGACAAAAGGAAAATACGCGCGCAAATACCACTGCAAAAAGTTTTTATTCACAAATCCAAAATTCTTTACAAGGGTATTGTGGGCTCCCCAGCCTTATCAAATTACCCGGAAGCTTATAAAAGAGAGAGGAGGAAAAGCTGAAAAGTTCGGGCTGCAAGCCCCGCCTAGACCTCACCTCCCTCATCACCATCGGCCGGAGGCATGACCACCGAAAGTGGGACCCAAGCACGGAGCTCACCGTTGGCAAACTCCGGAAACTGATCCTTGACGGCATCAAGAGCTTTATTCCATGCAATGTCGGAAGACTCGCCAAGCTCGACGTAAAACTGGTCCGACCCGTTGTAATCAGTCACCGTCTTTCTAGCCCAAATCTCGACAACCTCCGCCGCCTGAAGCGCCGCCTCGGCATCTCGCCTGCTGGCACCCCTCGCCCTCTTCATGGATGCAAAGCGATCGGCCAGTTCCATCAACTTCGCATCGATGACTCGTTGGGACTCATTTAGGCAGTGATAGGACTCCCGTCACTTTGAGACGGCGAGCTCTGCGTCGGCCAATCGGGCTTCAAGGATGGCCATCCTCTCCCTCTCCAGACGCAGCTCAAATCGCAGATCCTCGGCCTCCGAAGAAGACTCTCCCGCCGGCCTCGTAGCATGGATAGTCCCCTCGGCCTCCTTGCGAGTAACGAGGGCGCAGTGCTGAAGGACCTGACGAAAAACAGCAAAGAGACTTAGAGACACTCGAACTAAAGAAAAGGCGCTCGAAATAACACATGAGGGAGTACATATCTGCACCGCCTCCTGAGCTATAGCCGCCATTTGGGCCTTCAGGGTCCCCCGTGGAATCTTTCCCCCGGCCGACTCTTCCATACCAGCAAGCAGGTTGGCAGCAACAGAAAGCCCGGACGGGACTACGAAATGGACGTCCCCCTTCTGCACAAGAATCCCCTCAGGAATCTCCGTCGGTGGCACGCGAGAGACCGTTCTCTTCCTCTTAAGAGGAACCCTGTCTTCGTCCCCTCCTGCATCCCTCGTCCGGGGCACGGGAACCCGTGGACGCCTTTGGCAGCCATCAGGGCAATCATCAGGAGCTCGAGACGAGGCAGATGGCCCCGCCGGTGGCGGCACATTTGGTGCGGGGCTCGGGTCAGCCCGAGGCACGGCCGCACTGCCTGCACCCCTCCGCGACATAGCACCGAGGGCACCAAGAGTCTTGGATTGATCCATTTGTCCTGCCAAAGGGAGAGGAAAATACCGACTCAGTGGCAGAAGAAGCAGAGGAAGAGGAAGAGGAAGAGGAAGAAGAAGAATCTACGGGGGGCTCCCTAGACCCTACCCGATCTATCTCTACAAACTCTTCAGAAGAAGAGATCTAACCTGATTAAGAGGATGGGTCCTCGGAAGGGGAAACGCAGAGATCCGACCTAAAAAGGAGAGTGCCGAGCTAACGAGACTCAGGACGAGGAAAATTTGTAGAGGTATGGGCCTTGATGGGGACCCCACCTCTATTTATAGCTACCGGCGTACACATCCTACGGCGATAGTCATCTTCCGCCGAAACGGATCAGTGTATTCGACGGCCATGATCGCCCCACCTGTCGCACGCGCATTGGTCGTATCCTATCAGACGCCAGAAGCCTGCGGCCCGTCGCGTCAGCCAACCAGCGCCCGACACGTAGGCTGTCGCTTCGGCGAACGTACGCACGATCTGGCACATCCTCTTTAATGCGAGATCTGGCCCCTGATCCGCTGACATCACCAAGAAAATACAGTTGATTGCCCGGGAACACACGCTCATGATATCTACGACGAGGAGCTCACCTCGGATGACCCGGCAGACCACCCTCGACCCGACCCATGAACAGGTCGGGACGAGAGTGGAGGGCTAATGATGATGCACGATATCGGCGATCTCCCAGATCGTGACACATGGCTGATGACGTGTCCCGAAGCGTGCAAGAAGGGACCTGCAGTGGCCGACCAGACCACTCCTATGCCCGTCCTACAGACATCCGCTGGCTCACCTCTGAGCCTCCTGCACATTTGGCCTTCTCGGCCCTCTCAGCTCACCTCCGAGCTACCACAGAACCAAGATAGCTCAGCCTCCCACTCGGTCCCGAGCTTACGCCGAGCTCATCTTCCTCGGTCCCTTCGACCAAACGACGACATCATTCGCAGGTGCTTCCACCTCGCCTCCACGAATCTCGCCATGCGCGAGATATTTGCTGCCCACGATCCTGCGTTCCATGCCATCACGATCCCCATTAACGAGCCTGTCTCGCCATTAATGGGAGATCCCGCCCATCACGCGGGTGTAACGTCGGGGGCGTAACGGCCGGCGTGATTCTCGCACCTGCCTGCCTGCTGCCACCGCTATATAAACCCCTCCTTCATACGGTTCAAGTAAATCATTTTCCACTCACCAGGCCGTTACTCTGCTCGGATTTCCTGTCTAACTTGATCGTCGGAGAGTCCTCGGTGGTACAACCACCCTAGGACTTCCTTGCAGGTAGCTCGGCCCCAACAACCTCAAACCCATTGAGACCCACACACTACATCAGCTATCCTCCAACTCAAATCTCGGCCGTCCATCATCGCCAACAGCAGATCAACGGAAGGTAATATCTTGACGCGTTCCGACGTGCGTCAGGAAAACAAACTCAATTTGGTGAAACCCATCAGTGTATTAGCTCACATTTAAGGGTTTTTTTTGTGATTTTGTACCTCCAAAACATTGGTATTGCTAAAAAAGACATCCAAAACATGATATTTCTAAAAAATATTACCCAATTTTTATCCGTTAACCAAAATGGCCCCTTCCGTTAGTGTACAGTTACTTTAGTTAGTTAGTTAAGTAAATTAGGGTTAAATTAAATATATAATTTGATTTAACCGATCTTCTACTGCTTTAATCCTCTTCTCCTCACTACCGCTTCATCACCCAATTGAAAAAATCCAACTATGAAATCCCATCTTCTCCTCATCTTCTGGACTCCTTCATATATCGTCTACGTGACTTCTCCATCTCTCTTATCATTTTGAGCCTCCACTAGCTTCATCTTTTTGATTTTGGGCTCTCAGTCTCAAGAGTGAAAGTCTCATATTGGACGCAAGGACGTCGATGTCCAAATAGGTGCTCGAGGACGAGGGGTCAACTGGGTTCAAGTTCGAATCCAAATGGGTTCGAGTTCGAATCCAAATGGGTCTTGGAGCTTAGGGTGAAGAGGGTTTTGTTTTGGGTATCGGGGATTGGTGGTGATGAGGACGGATAAGTTAACTAGGTGGACTATTTAGTTTGATTTGAAGAATTGGATGTCTTTTTTATTTTTAGAAATATCTAGTTGTAGTTGTCTTCTGTTAGAAATATCAAGATTTCAGGGGTCTAAAATGAAAAAAAAAAACCCTTAAGGTTTTGTATGCCGGAACAATTAACCCAGTATAAATTGAATCAAAAAATGATCTTTGCCTATTCAAGATTTTCTGCATAACCAAATCATAGAATTTTCTCCAATCATAACACAGAGAATAAAATAACAAGAAAATAAGAGAGAGAAAGCCGCATTGTTGTTTATTAACCAAACATTAAAACAAATTAAAAAAATTCTTTCCCCGAACAACCAATAGTTAGATCAAAGATAAAACAAGAAACAAGAGACTATAATTATAATCGAAACACGAACACTCAAAGCATAGGATCTAGCATAATGCCCTAATTTTTGACCTCAAAGAATGCCCCTTATTATTATGCTGCTCTCGCCATCGATCGGTGCAAAGGAGGTTTTGGCTTCACTGAAGGAATAATGCGGAGAAGATGAAAACAGTTGAATGACATAACACGGGCCGTTGTCTTACCAAACATCATAAACAAACGTTGAAAATGAGTTGTATTAAAGGCTTAATCGAAACGGCAAAGCATACCATCAACAAGCTCACAAGTTAAGTATAACTACGCTATGGAGAAATCATTTTCTCCACGGATCACCTCACAAATTGCAAGTAATCTCACAGCCTTGCTAAATTATGCTCTGAAAACCTTTGGCCACAAACAATATAAATGTCAAAACTACATTATAGGACGATGGATTACACTCAGTAAATGAAATTTGTGTTTCCATACGATACTGAATCTAAAACATGCTTCACTTTAATTATGATAATGAAAAAAAAATGGGTGTTTCATGCAACTATGATTGATTCAGTTGCAAGTAAATAAAAGAACTTTGGCTCCTAAAACTGAATACCGGTTTTCTTCGCCCGCAAAATTCAATGGATGATCAAAATCAATGATAGTATATTACTAATATCCAAATTAACTCTATTTATTTATATTTACAAATTCGTAACTCATTAATTCAACAGGCATAAAAATACAAAAATTAAAACAAAATTTAATTAATTAGGTTTTATCTATGCTCACTTTATCACCCCTTAAAATCATTTTCCACATCTTTTAGTGCAGCCTTCTACCTTATGGCTAAATGAGTAAGAAATAAAATTCTCGATATGAACTAAACATACAGTAGTCTCTAATTAAATTATCAAATAAAGCAATTCTAATATCTGGAAAAAACATAGAAAATAAGCTCTATGTAAGCCTCTTGCTCCAAACTTTAACCTCCGTCGAATAAAGACATTGGGGTGTGTGGGTTCAAGCAACACACGAGAGGCCTCGCCCGGCGAGAGGTGTTTACCAAACAAGAATTTGAAATTCCTTTCCTCTAACCTCATCCCTCCAAAACTCTTATCGCATTTTCTTCTTTAATTCTCTGTTCAATCTTGATATTCAATAGTACATGAGACAAGCAACAAATTCTTGAGTCTGTCATCCACACTGTTACAATAAGGGATGGCCCCTACGGATATAACCGTAGGGATATAAAATCCCTCCGCATGTGTAAGGTCGCAGGTGTAAGTCTTCGTCCTGAAAATGCTCCAACGGAGTAATAATTGTCCCTACGCCTTAATCCGTAGGGACACTTATCCCTACGAATTAATCCGTAGGATCTGATAAATATTTTAATTTATTGGATTATAAAATAAAATACTTATCTCTACGGATTTAATCATAGGGCTTGATTCGTGCCTCTACGGATAAATCCGTAGATCCAGATAAATGCCCCTACGGTTAAATTCGTAGGGGCAAGTTTTACCCCTGTTACAGAGTCCATAAGGACAAAATATCAGGTGTCCTGATATTTTGTCCCTACGGCTAACTGTGTAGGGGCAAATATTGGACCTACGGATTAATCCGTAGGGACAAAATATTAGGTTTTTAAAAAAAGGATTTCCTGTTTTTTTCCCGTCCTGTGCACAATAATTTATAGATCATATAACCAATTACAGAAATATTTATAATCAACATCTCATGCATAATATATAAAATAAACAAACAAACAGAATACGATATCAATCTAAATCATCGTAAACAAGTAAACAACCATCAATATCGTCCAAAAAATATACAATATGTATCAGGGAAGTATATACATCCTAAAAAATATATGTAAAAAGCTACTCTAGCTCGGTCCAGCTTCTCCACATCTGATAAACGCCGTAACCTGGCGCATCTGCTCCTCGGTGCAGCCCTGGGTCGTCAAAAACTCGACTAATAAAGGAGCAAACTGTGCGGGAGTCTGAGCGGGCTGTGGAGCTGCAGGAGTGGTCTGTGCAACCGCAGCCGAGGTAGTGGCTTGCGGAGCCGCAGCCGAAGAAGACGCATGTGGAGCCGTACCCGAAGTAACCTTTATCTGTTAAATTTTGTGTGTAATAAACGAGTAAGAACGGTGTATTAGATTTTAGTCGAGTCCGTATCATTATCAGGTTATTGTGAAACCCTAATCTAAGAATACTTAGGGACTTAGGCGTTTGGATATCTAGTTTGAAAAACCGTAGTTTATTTTAATTAGATAGTTTTATGTAAGTATGATTAATTAAAACTAAATCTACAACCAAATAAGCTCAGGCTACTAATATTACATATGTTACCCTCTATAATGAGATATAATATTTTGCTATTAAGTAGTATACGTACCATCTCGTTCAACTCCTCGACGTTGGTCTTCAAAACGGCAATATCATGCTCTAGACGTCGCTCACGGGGGTAGGAGAAGTAACCGCCGGAGTGGAATCCAACCTCATATAGGCCCTGCTAGGACCCAGTCCCCGGCCTCTCTCCCAACCTCCGTGTTGCCCTCCGTGTGCGGCATCTAGGACTGGGGTCAGCAGCATCGAATCGGTCTGTCCAGTAAAATCGATCTCCGATACCTCTGCCCGCTCCACCACCTGCTCCTGCACCCACATTAACCATTAAAATATAAGTATATCATTTAAATTTAAAATTTTCAAAACAAAAATTTCAAACCTGTTAGAATAAATATTAACACTTACGCAGTACTCCTGAGTAGCAGTGTCGGGGAATCGAAGCTCGCCCGTGGCGGGATCTGTCGAGGTGCTGTGGATGGCAAGATACGCGGTCAGCACGCTCGGTGTACCACGCTGCGCCAGGGTCTGAGCTCTCTGCAATTCGCAAAAAATTTACATATATTATAAAATAACTCTTAATATTACATTATATCAAAATAGATCTATTGTAATTTATCAATGCCTCTATGGCACGAGTAATGTTCCTCGAGCCTCCTGTATAATTGGGGTGACCCCTCTTTGCTGACTTCATATTCTTCTTATTTTGATCGGCTTGTTTCTGCACAACACATTCAGATTTAGTTTTCTAATTAAGCAACACAAAAAAATAAATTATATACTAAATAATGAATTAAATTTAAATTACAAACATGTTTGGGCTGAGAGTCAAAATATTGGCACAAGAGAGGCCATGTATCTACATCAACTCTCGCAAAAGCCGGAGTATGTAGTAGAACCGCTCTCTCTGTCTCGGGGATCGCCATCCACAAGGAATAGCAATCGATCTTCAGCTCGTTCCTATTATATCGGACCTTTGATTGCATGTTCTTCATCAGGCCCTGGTACAGAGCGTGAATATCGAGCACTCTCTCAAGGTGATCAGGGTCGGGTATAGCTGAAAGTCGTAATCCAACCGCAAATACAAAAAAAACAATGTATTTAAATTGCAAGTGTTAAATAATAATAAATATATTGGATAAGTTAAATGAAAATATATATTAATACCCGAGCCTGATCCCAGAAGAGGGCAAATGAGCGCCGGTGCTGATCGTCCCACTCAACGTGAAGTGGATACTTCTTTACGATGCGGCTCTCATCCCCATATACCGGCCGAACCTCTCGGCATAATCGCCGGTATAACGATAATCGGGGATAAAGAAGAAGGGGAATGCTGCCTCCCCCTTGCTCTATCGGGCTTCAGCCTGTGGGACTGATTCGGCTCTCGAGTCCCCCTCTCGAGATGGGGATGCACTGCATCTACAAGAAATATCAAGACAAGCAATATTAAGACAAAGTGGTATTAAGAAATCAAGATTTAACGAAAATTGAAGTGCGATATATACCTCCGGCGATAGCAGCACGGGCCTGGGCCCGGACAGCAGCACGAACGGGACGATAGTTCCTCCGGTGACCCGGATATGGACGCATCCCCTCCAACTAGAAAATAAACATTGACGATAACATTACATGAAATTCATGTTTATTCTTAGAGGATATGCAAAATGAATAAATATAACCTGCAGACTGAGCGAAGGGTACGGAAGTGACGGGAGTGGCCCCTGCCAAGATGTGGACGCGCCATCTATAATTAGACAAGTAAAAATAGATTATATAAGTAATTGCAAAAAAATCTGTATATCAATAATATAACATTCTAAATCAATATGCATGCAATATACGATATATAAATATACCCGCAGGTACGGTGGTGGCCTCTGTCCAAGATGTGGATGCACCACCTACATTTAGACAATCAAAAAATGATTATCTAAGTAAGAGCAAAAAGAATGTGTGTATATTTATGATATAACATTCTAAGTCAATATGCATATACTATAGGATATATAAAGATACCTGCAGGTATGGTAGTGGCCTCTGCTTCTGATGTGGACGCACCTCCAACGCTAGACAATTAAACATTGGCTATATAAGTAATTTTGAAATAAATATGCGTGTATATCTATTATATTACATTCAAAATGAATATGCGTGCAATATACCTAGAGGTGTGGTAAAGTCCACACGGAAGGAGTCATCCGAAGGGGTATCCGATCGGGGTGCAAGACCAGCTCTCTGAAGCTCTCTATGCAGCTCTACGGAAGGTAGAACCGCTCTGCCTCTGGCCCTGCCTCTGCCTCTGTAGCGGCTGGTGCTCCTGCCGCCCCTCGCTGCTCCAGTCGTTATCATCAAACCTAGATAAGAGTACAATCATTACATATGCATGAAATATATGTATACATCGTAGAAATGTGAAGTAATAATATAACATTATTGATAACATTTTTCGTTTCGTGGACGCATTAGACATATCTACTTGGATTTCATCATCGATATCATTTCTAACCCACGTAACTTCACGATCAGCTGAAGACAACCCATCTTTTGAAACAGACGGTCGAAACACTCTAAGTCTTCTCTCTTCATCATGCTCATCGCTGTCCTCCATGCGATCGTCGAATTCTGGGATATCATAAACATCCCTGGGTTTCCAACGGCATACGACACTCTATCCCGGATGCTTCAAGCATTGTGAGTAGTATACTTGGAACACTTGGTTCGGAAAGATAAATGGATCGTCCTGACCGTAAAATCGAAGTGTGTTCACACTAGTCAATCCATATTTATCTTTCCAAGTCCCGAAATTGTTTCTCCACTTATCCCTATCGGTTCGTGTATCGTACCAAGTATATTGAAATATATAATATGCAATTTAAGTATCCATAATAAACCACAACATCCGATCCTATCGTCACAATTCCACTATTCTGAGTATTTCGAGATGTTTCTATGTCCTTAAAATTTGTATCCAAGAATACTGAATCTTTTATAATATGCAACCTCCATACTAGGAAACTGAGCTAAATATCTTGAATCACTCTCTAATGATGCAAACAAGTTCGGATCGTGGATCTGACAAAACAAATTTTACGAAAAATACATAACGATATAAGTTTAGATTAAGTCTAGTAGCAATAACATGTTATTCGAACAAGTTACATGATCTGCAACCCAATCGCAAAAATTATCCTGATGATATTTTTCCAATCGTTCATCATTCCAATCAGGATGCCCCTCACGTACCTCATTAAAATGATTTATGTTCTCAACAATAAATTATGATATTAACATTATATCATTTTATACACACACAAACAAAAATATAACAATTAATCCAAAAAACTTACTCTCTAATTCATTCAAGACATACGCTATTAAGGAAGATAAACCGATATATTTTGTTGATAAACGTAGTGTTTACTTTCTTATAATCAGTTTTACCGTATGGCCCGTCCTGAATTCTCCGAGACCGGTTAAGCTTCATCTCAATGTTCTCGTCCAGATAGCGGGAACAAAATGTGGTTATTTCATCTAGAAGATAACCTTGCATAATAGAACTCTTTGACCGATTTCTATTGCGTATATACTTTTTTAGAGTGTAGAGCTACCTAAACAAAAATATGTTAAATAAATAAATACGGGCATATAGGACAACAATAATTTTACTAATTGCGTGAAACGAAAAATTCCACGTACCTTTCGACGGGATACATTCATCGATATTGTACCGGTCCGGCTAACTTAGCCTCGGTTGTAAGATGAACCGTCATGTGTATTATGATATCAAAGTGTAACATTTTGAAAATTTTAGATAATAAATTAATTTAATTAGTTAAATAATAAAATGTTAATTTAAAAAGTTATTGAAACAAAATAAGACATTTTCATAAGTAGTGTGTGAAACTAATTAAATTGAAAGTTAGGTTGTAACATTAGTAAATTACAAGAGTTTTAGTGAAAAATTTAGCTTCATTTGTAGTATAATATAGTATGAGGGATTTTGTGAAATGTTTAAGTAATTGTGAAAATTTGAAATTTGTGAGGGTTTATATGTAAAAAGGGGTAGGACTTGGTTAAGGTTAAGTTACACTCTTGGAATATCATAACATGATGATACACCTCCTACCTACATGTACACTTCATGCTTGCATGATATTTTCAAGTTGACACTTCATCCTTGCATGAACCATTCACGCATACACCTCCTTCTATCATGGATACACCACACTTCATCTTGTGACACCTCCTTTTACCACCCTCACTCATTCTCCTTATCTTTGTTCAGTCATATACCATCTAAAAATCAGAATTTTACAAAAAGAAAGAGAAAGGAAAAAGAAAACTTAGAACAACAAAGAAGAGAGATTAAGTACAAAGATCACAACCATCACCTCAAGCTAGGATCCTTGAGTTTGTGCTTCTTGGAGGGAGTCTTCCAGTGATCTTACTGTAGGTATAATCTTTAAATTCTGTAGAATTTTAGTTCTGTAACTGTTTAAGTGTAGAAATCGGATATCGGATATATGGTATTTTAGGAAAATATAGGCTCTGTGAAGATCTGTTGTAGCTTAGATAAAAATTAACATAACCAAACAGTGCCATCATCTTATAAAATGGACCTAGAATAAACCTTAGAAAGACGAACCCTGTTGCTCGGATGTTGCTCGACGACAATTGCCGAAAATCCGATGTCGCCGGATTTTTAGAGGAGTTGGGTGTTGTGGTTTTTAGGGTAGGTCTCTGTATATGTATTAAGATATTTGGTATTGTTTGTTTAAGTTATTTTATCAGTATATGAAATCTGGAAGCTAATATCTGTAAAGGGGTTAAAATTTTAAAACACGACACGGGTGTTTCGTAACGCGTTTCTGTTTTCTGTTACGAACAGCGATTAGTTAAATTCCAGTTAGTATAGGTATTAGATAGTTTACAATAGTCGTACGTAGTATAGTTAATACGTAAAACTTGTATTTTCATATTTTCGCCGTATTGGAGTTTAGCCGTTTCTTATACAATTAATGTCGATGTTAGATTTGAGTACGGGAACTTCGGAGGCCGCAAGGAAAGTAATGGGATTGGTGATATGTGAGTAGACTCGACGTATTCCGGTAAGTAGACTAAACATCTACCGGGGGATTATGTATAGATGACGTGATACGCCCGTAGTTTAAATTTAAATTACAATTGTTCCTTCGTTTATAAAGTTTGATCGTATCCATTCATATATATAAATATCATCATGTTAATAATTGTTAGAACACTGCACAAGTTATCGACGAGTTATGCTCCACGTACACATATCTACATGTTACACTATATCTCGTCGATATTAACATGTCACATACACACTTAGTACTTATTATGTTAAAATGTGATTCATATCATGCCTTAAGTATCAATAATGGTAGTTATTTTGCATAAATGTTATCATGTTTCATATTCAAGTATTAGTAATTTTGATATAAGATGCATTGGATTATTGCGGATTTATGGTTTTGAGTTTTAATACACTATTAAGTGTATTCAGTGATTCTTCATGATTGAGGTGACATGTCCACCATGAGATATTGTTTTTATGATTTGGTTTTATTCCGAACCGAGTGGGGTAGCTATACGGTTGCAGATTTTTACGTATATCCGGGCTGAGTGGGGTAGCTTTACAGCCGGATTCATGGTGGACCCAGTCGAGACCGAGGGGCAGGAGAGCCGCACTTTAGGCGGGGAGTCTAACGAGGATACTCAATACCAGAGACAGTTATGAACACGGCGGATATCTAGGTGATACCGACCGGTGTTATTGAGTGACAGGATCGTTTGGGGAATGATGCCTGATGGAAACAGAAGATTTGTGTCGATATTGGACACGGAAAAATGAACCTTATTTGGAAATAATTGATGAGATTTCAGTGTTGATTTATACATTGAGTAGTGCATATTCATGCTTCCACCTGTTATCATGCATCACATTCATTGTTGTTGATACTAGCTCTAGTTCGTCATACTTGCATTATCAGCTGATATATGTTAGTTTTATTCACTGAGTTGGCAACTCACCCCCGTTGTGTCATAGTTTCTTGCAGGAGTCGTGTGGATGCGTAGCAGCAGTGCGGATCCACTTATCAGCTTTTATTGCTCTTTTTGCTATGTGGGTTACCTACGTAATAACCTCCTATTTTGGTTTTCTATATTGGATCTAGTATTAATCCATTAGACCCTGTATAGTTGACTTACAACGAGATGTGGTTGTATCTATTTTATTTTGACTGTTGAGATCGTTTAGTTGTGTTAAATTATATTTCTTTTACTTATGCTTGAGATTCTTCATTTTGAGTACCGTATTATTTTGTGTATCGATTTCCGCTGTTTAGCATCGTTTTGCTCCCAACTAGGGATGCAACCTATTCACCCCCCCCTATAATTGCTTATTTAATAATTAAAAAGGAAGTACTGTCGAAGTTTCAAAACCAGTTGTTTAAACTTCTCTTATTTAAAAATCATTCGGCATGCTACTTCATTCTTTTACTTAAAGCTAAAATTTTTCTAATTTCCACAAAAAAAAGAGGTTTTGATCTTGGTTTTTGGCTTACTCAGATTGTGTTAATATCTTTAGATATCATACAATCTAAGTGCCGGTCATATCCAAACTTTGGGTCGTGACACAAAGAATGACGGTGGGAAAATACGCTCAAGCTTGCAAAGTATCAATGAAATAGAATTTTCTAGATTCTCCAGCGTCATAACATCCAGGGTTTTAGCGCACAATTCTCTAAAAAAAGCAACAAAGGTCATTGATTACTAAACCAACCGATTTGGGAAGGGAAGTCCTGAGGGCTTATGGGAGAAAGTGCTCCATAATAACATGGTGATCACGACTTTTCATCCCATCGATCTTGCCTTTCACAATTTTTATCTTCTTGCTAAATAATCCTGAGAAATCTGTGGGAACTTTCAAATCATGCAACATCTGGAGAAACATTTTCTTCTCCGGTTGTGATATGCGAGATTGGAAAGTACAAACTTACCTGGTTTACCCGCTATCGGTTTAGGATGCAATCCGCTTCTAATTTCCCAGTCCTGAAAATCCATTCGAGCATGAAGGTTTGTTCCCCTCCGAACACAGAGACGCGACCGCTCAGGTTCGTCTTGCCTGAAATTCGGGGCAGATGCTAATAGGAGCTATCCGTCCACCTCTCCGAAGATGCCAAGCTGATTTATGGCACCGTGTATCGAAGGTTTAAACGGATGCGGCCGATGTAGCAGACTTCGTCAGATTCCCCCTCGTTTAAGGGGTTTTTTATTGTGGGGACGCTCTTCCCTGCAGGTGCAAGCCCCTGCAGTTAATTACGCTACCGCGTCGCGGTAACAACTTTCTCCTTCTCCAGATGGTCACTTCGTGTCGTGGGTGTTTGTTTTGTATGTGGTTGCCCGTGGATTGTATACGGAGAATAATTTATGTTGTCGCCCGTAGGACGTGGATTAGTCCAAATCCGTATCTTTCTTAGATTTGGGTTTGGGGGGTGTGTTTAAGGATACGTTAGCCTTATTCGAGGCTAAGATCAACTTAAACGTTTGTTAAGGATACGTTAGTCTAATTTGAGACTAAGATCGACTTAACGGGATCGTTTAGATCCGACAAGAGAGCATTTGGACTCTATTGTTTAGTTTAGAGACATTGCAGTCGATTACCAGTTTAAGGAAATGGTGGTCCATGGAATGTATGGTCGTCGGGACCCGTCACATCTCTGAAGACGTTGAAGGATTACAACGACAAATATCAGAGGAGTTCAGAGATGTACCCTTGAACCAATGTTGGTTGGGAGATCTATAGTCCAATATGGGACTAATGTCTGTTTGAAGGTTTACGAGCATATGGGCTCAGTTGATATGAGTTGAACATTTTATTGTTCTGGCTGTTAAGCCTTTGTTTGGGCTTGGCTCTTTTATAATGCATAGCATTTATGTTTGGTCTGTTAGACCTTTATTTGGGCTCTGCCCTTTTAAATAATGCACAGCATTTAAATTGGTCTGATAGACTTTACTTGGGCTCTGCCCTTTTTTAATAATGCATGGCATTTAGTGGTCTGACGGTGCGCCACGTAGCCTGTCAGGCGTTTTGCGCCAATTAAAGAGCGTAAGGCGCCAGCGCATGTGGAGGTGACACGTGTCGCTCTCTGCTGAGCGCAAGTCTGTTAGCGCAGTGTGCTACGCCAGTGCGCTGCTGACACGTGGCGCGCTCTGGTGACTTGCGCCACGCCAAGAGCGCAGTGCTCTGTTTTAAAAGCGTAAGACGCAGGTTGTTCGATGGTTGACACGTGGCGCGCTATGGTGACTTGCGCCACGCTAAGAGCGCAGTGCTCAGTCTTAAAAGCGCAAGGTGCAGGTTGTTCGATGGTTGACACGTGGCGCGCTCTGGTGACTTGCGCCACACTAAGAGCGCAGTGCTCAGTCTTAAAAGCGCAAGGCGCAGATTGTTCTATGGTTGACACGTGGTACGCTCTGGTGACTTGCGCCACGCCAAGAGCGCAGTGCTCAGTTTTAAAAGCGCAAGGCGCAGATTGTTCTATGGTTGACACGTGGTGCGCTCTGGTGACTTGCGCCATGCCAAGAGCGCAGTGCTCAGTTTTAAAAGCGCAAGGCGCAGATTATTCTATGGTTGACACGTGGTGCGCTCTGGTGACTTGCGCCAGTCCAAGAAGCGCAAAGGCGCATCTCAAAAGTGCAAGGCACTGTTCAATAGCGTAGAGCGCATCTTGATCCAATTAAGATCAAAGAGACAAGTTTTTTCTTGTTCTAAAGAGGTTCTACCTCAAGATTTAAGAACCAATGGTTCATCAAAAGGCTGTGCCTTTATATAGATCAAAAGATTTAGGAATGAAGTAAATTACTTCTTTAAATTTTTATAATTAGATCTTTTTTATCCTTTTCTTTTTATTGAAGATCTTGATCTTGTTCTTAGATCTTTGATCTTTTTAGAAGAGATTCTTCTTTTTTAATGAGATGATTTTATCTCTGTTCTTCAAGAATCAAGTTCTTTACCTTCAAAGAGGAAGAAGATGATCTTCTTTCTTCAAAGGCTCGCCTTTCAAATTTTTCAGAGTTCTCCCTTTTTTCTATGTCTGTGTATCTATAAGACTTGGAGTCTAGGGGCTTTTATATAGGGCCAATTGGTTTGTTGAGTTAGTTACAGAGATCTTTCTCTGATTGATCTGGGGATATTTCCCCACCGTTGGATCTTTGATCATAAGGCCTCTGTTTTATAGAAAATAATCTTCTTATTTTAATAAGATTGGAAAAATCTTTCTAGAATTTTAATTCTGATTAATTAAATAATTTATTATTTAAATTTTAGTGCTGGTGCAGTTGGCGCAAGCGCACCTGCGCTTGACACCTGTCGCGCAGCGCAGAGCGCAGCGCAACCGTGCTAGCGCACCTGCGCTGACACGTGTCGCGCAGCGTAACCGCGCTAGCGCACCACTGTTTGACACGTGGTGCGCAGCGCAGAGTGCAAATTATCTGAAGCGTTGCTTCCTTTATTTAAAATTTGAATTTTAAAACAGAGCCTTGCTCTGATTGGGGGTGCGCTGCCTTGGGCGCAGCGCTCCTTGCGCTGGGGTGTCTGCTTTTGACACGTGGCGCTCTACGCGCAGCGCAAAGAATCTGAAGCGTTGCTTCCCCTTTTGAATTTTGAAATTCAAACAGAGCTTTACTCTGATTGGGGGAAACAAATGCCCCCCCCGTTGCGCTCACGTGGCGCACACGTGAGTGCAGCGGTGGCAAGATCTGATCCATTGGATCGATTCAGGAGTTGAAGGGGCGCTTGAGCGCCTATAAATAGGACCCTTGGTCCTCCTCAGATGATTATCATCTTCCCAAGATTTTTATTTTCAGAGCCTTGCTCTCGTTTTCAAGAACTTCAAAGTTAGAACTCTTAGAAAATTTTAGGTAAAAATTTAAACTTAATTAAATCAACTTTAATTAATAGAGCCTTGCTCTTATAGATCTTTTGATCTAAAGAAATCCCCTTTGGGGTTTCACAAACAGAGTTTTGCTCTCAAGAATTTGTTTCAGGGTTTCTTAACCCATGAACAGAGCTTTGCTCATTGACAGAATATAGGTCTTTTGATCTTCTAATGATGAACTCTTAAGAGTTTTTCATGGATCTTTAAGATCCCAAACTTTAATTTTTAGGAATTAATTTTCCTTTGATGGATTTTTCCATCATTATTACAGAGCTAGGCTCTTTAAGGAATTTTATTCCCTTGTGACCAGACTTTGACAATTGTCACTCTGTGACAGAGCTTTGCTCTGAAAAGGGAGATTTTCTCCTTGTCTCAAGGGATTTCTCATTTAATGAGAATATTCTTTTGAGGATCTCCTCATTAGTTGATAGTCTCATCCAATGATGAGGCTGTCTTATTAACTGATGCATTGTTTTCTAGATTTCATGGGTCCCCCTTTGGTCCCCTTTCCACTGCATTGCAGTGTGGTATAAATTTGAAAGTACCAAGCGTTAGAATTTTTTTAAAATTAATTTATAATGCTGATAACTGAATTTCGCTTTTTCTTGCAGGCAACATGTCTGCTGATCTTTCATTCCCGTTCTTCCGCTCAGAGTGAGTATTCCCTGAGGCGCCGGTGGACCGGGAGGTTCTCGCTCTCATTAAGGATTTTGACCCGGAGCATAAGAACCTTCATCTGTGGGGCAAATGGTACAGTGAAATCATCAAGGGTCGCCGAAGCTTCTCTTGTGTGACGCCGTCAAAGCTGATCTCATCGATCCCATATGCAGATGCACCCCCGGTGAACTATGCCGTGGAGGTCGTAAATTGGAATTCGGAGGATCTTCTTCAGCCTTCGATTGCTTCCATTCCCGTGCAGTCGCCGGTAGCCATGGATATGCCAGGACGACGCATATGCCAGGGTGAGTCGCGCCCTTGGGGACAACCTTATAACATTGGATTGACCCCTCGACAATCGGCCGGGTATTTGCAGTGGGCTAGGTATATCTTGTCAGCGAAGAAGACGCATTTGATAAAGATTGGTCTGTACCCTGTAGTCTATGCCTCATTGTTCGAGTACCTTACTCCTCCGACGTGGTGGGTTAAGGCCTTCGTGGAACAATGGAACATCCCCACCCATACCTTTCTCCTGACGGACCGGGAAGTCTCCATCCCCTTGGAAGAATTTGCTGAGATTTCCGGTTTGCCGGTGAGGGGGGAGCATTATGAAGAGCTACTTGCTCCTGATGAATACGTCTTCGCCACCAAGTCGCTGGTAATGGGCCTAACGCCGGAGCATGCTATTCAGCACCAGTTTCCGAGCCTGGTAAAGGTGCTGAATATGTATGAAAGTCTCTACTTGGAATCGGGAAGCCGAGGAGTTAGTTTTGCAGATTTCATCGCCCGCTTCCTTCGACCGGAGATTCTATCGCAGCGGGCAAAAAATTCGCCAAGCTTGACGATCCTTTCGGTCTGGGTTTAAATCGTCGATCAGCACTGGAAGCCGATCAAAAGGGTTTCTACCTTTCCGATGCTGCGATCATGCCTTTATCGGAAATTGCCACCCCGGGCATTGACGAGGAGATCTTCTTTCTTGGGTTTCTGGGGTTATGGCTGTGCTGGTTCGCGCTCTCCATGCACCCGCGCTACATGAGGCCGTCTGTCTTCTACCCAGCGCATCGGATGGTGGCATGTATACAGTTGTTGATTGGAATCGCCGGGTTGGCCCACCTGTACCATGGACTCAGCGTGGCGGCATATGCAAATGAACCAGGGGTGCAACCTGCCAATCTCCCGATGCATTATTTTACTTCATGGATGGAAATGCATGTGCTCGGGGTTTTTGGTATTCACAAGAGGCCTTGTTCTACGAGAAGTGCAGACACCCGAGAGTCATGCGGTTAATTGGCGCTTCCATTGTGAATCCGCCTTCGCGGGAGGCTAGGGGGTTACTTCTTCGTCCGCGCACGGTCGGAGCAGGCATCTCTTTCATGGACAAGGTCATGACCATTGGCCCGAAGACCTCCAAGGCGGTGTTGGCGCTGCGTGATGGTTTCAAGGACGGGGCCTCCATATTGAAAGCCCGGGAGATTCTTCACTTATACTCCATCCGGCCGGGCTTCCTGGTGTTCAGGAAAAACGATATGGCACTCTTCATGAGGTACAACCCCCATCGGTTCGCCCAGCAGTTATGTTATAACCAAGGGGTCCCACTGGAGGCGTTTTTGGAAGAGCCCGCGGCCACCAGGGAGGGGATACGGAGCGCGCTGCACCACTTTATGCGGTTAAATACGGGCTCCCATTTCTTCATTAGCGAGCCGAGTTGCGTTCTAAGGGCCCTAAACATGTACGGGGCTTGGTATCAGCATGCGATAGGTGCTGTTATCCGAGAAGAGAAGCGGCTGCTGATTGACCTGAAGGGTGTGCCCCCCGCTAGTGATCGTAAAGCCCCCTAAGGCAAAGGACACTTGTCGTTCCTCGGCTGAGAGGAGATGCTGGAGATGAGCCTCCGCGTGTGCTAAGCCCTCCGCGCGGACTGCCCCGTGATATAGTGGACGTGCCCCCAGCGCCCCGTGCTCTGGTGGAGACGGTGAATGTGGTTTCGCCTGAATCTGGCGTGGGCTCGGACATTGGGACCCACCGTCCCAAGGTACCCACGAAGCGCAAGTTGATTTTGGGTGCGACCGGGGTCTGGGCTCAGAAGAGGAAGAAGAAGTCTGTTCTTTCTCTTGATGCTGTGCTCGGCTTAAAGCCTCAGGCCCCTCTTACCGAAGGCCTAAGTGAGTATGGAAGCAACGAGAGTTTCTTCATAGAGCCAAAAGACACCGATCTAGCGGCCGCCATCGCGGCTTCTGAGCGATCGGCAAGGCTCGAAGCGTGGTTGTCTAAACTCGCGCAATCAGGTAATCACTAGTTGCATTCTTTGTCATTTCATCGTACTTTTATCATTGTCTTTGACTAACGCTTTTCCTTTTTAAACAGGCATTTCTACCGAAGAAGCCATCGCTGCTTCCCTCAAAACCTTCGAGGAGGAGGAAAGGAAACACGCTCTATCGGGCGTTGGTACGTCTCGGCTCATTGAGTCTTTATTCTTCTTTCTTATGGCCGATCTAACATTTTCTTTGTCTTATTGCAGGGACCACAAGACCTGCCTCGCAAGCCGACGTAGGAATTATCTCCGGGCCAGCTGCCGAAGTCCCGGCCTCTTCGGGGTTGCCGCGAGAGTCCCTACTCAAAAAGCCGATGATGGATGCCTTGAAGGCTCTGGAAGCAACTCTGAACGTGGACGACGACGCCTTGCTGAAGGAGGCTTCAAAAAGGTCCGTCGTGACGGCCCGGGAGGAGAGGAAGCGCTTGAGGCGCGCAGCGAAAGAGCGTAGCGCTGCTTTGGCCGTGGGAGCGGGCCCAAGCGCCTTTACTCCCGCTGCTACTCCTTCAGAGGAGCCGCCGGTCGCCTTGTCTACTGCTCACAGATGGGCGGCGCGTATAGCTCGGGAAGCCAACGATCAATCTACCTCAGGTAATGTGTTTTTCGAGGCTTTATTGTAAAAGTTGTAAAATTATCGGTTCTTATACATCCTGTCTTGCAGGGCCGAGTCCAACTGAAGGAGCGGCGGCGACCGTCGAGCCTGAGGGGCCGGTGGAGAAGGCAGCAGCCGAAACCGAGGCGACGGTAGGCGGTGCAGCCATAGTTGCCGGGCCCGAGCTACTGGCTGACAAGACAGTCACGCCTACTATGCCCGAGAAGGTTGCCGATGTCGAGCCCGAGGTGGCGGCAGATAAGACGGCTGCTACAACCGAGTCTGGGGCAGCAGCGGATGGAGCGGCTGCGACTGATGAACCCATGGTAGCGGTGGACGAGACGGCTGTGGCCGCTGAGCCCGAGGGGGTAACGGGTGAGACGGGCATGATCGCTGAGGACGAGACGGCCGCTCTTTCTTAAGAGTCGGGCACCGCTCCGATCATCGCTCTCCCTGCTTATGGTCCTTTGCCGTCTCCCGGCCTCGAGAGCATAACGACGGCTCCTGTAGAGTCTGGCGATGAGGCCACGGGAGGTGAAACCGTGCCAATGGAGGAGGGAGACGCCTCCGTTTCGGCTGGCGACTCATCAGGTAAATTTTGGGTTACCGTCCTTCTTTTTATTCTGCAATTCTTCCTGACATGGCTTAACTTGTTTCTAACGCAGGTGCGGCTAGTGCTGATGCCACTTTACCTGAGGGAGCGCCGTCAGTTACCGCCCTGACAGTAGCCACATCTCTACCCTCCTTCGTACCGTTGCAGATGTTGGAAGGTATAGATTTGCGACCCATCAGTCTTATCTTGGCTGCATAATTTATGTACTGATGTTGTATTATTGCGCCCTTGCAGGAGTGCTTTTTGATCATCTGTACCAGGTGTTGCACCCACACTTCTCCTTCCCGTCGGAGCTTGCTTCGTCCAATGGCGCTGGTGAGTATAGTTTTCAACTAATGCTCTTTCTTTTTTCAATGATGGAATTATTTCTGATTTTTCCTTACCCTGGTTGCAGTGATACAGATCGAAGGAGGAGATGTAAGGTCAGTTGCGCCACCAGTCCTCCCGGTTTTACCACCTACTGCAGCTGGTATAGTAGATTCCGTCATTGACGACCTTTCTATATTTCTTGAACCGCCATTTGTTTGTGTTTTGTTTTGCAGCTGTCATTCTGATTCCGGACTCTTTCGAGTCTCGCATCATGATACCGGCAGGCCCATTCTCCAGACGTCCATCCTCAAAGGGTGCTGCGATGAGCCTGAGTATGCTGAGCGGATGCGTCGAGGAGCTTGACGCAGAAGCTCCCACATCTGCCGCAGATTTCGCTGCCGAGGTTAATCCGATACTGGCGACGCTTGTAAATTTCCATAATGAAGGCGTCGTCGAGTCTTGGGTTAACCACTGCAGGGAGATCGAGGCCCTTCTGTATCAGATGGAACTTATGCGTCCTGCCCCCGAGATTCTGGCCACGAGTACTCAACGGGCGGCATGGATCGAGCAGAGCGCTTCCTACTTCCGCCATCTTGAACAAGAAGCGGCTTTAAAGCGGAGGGAATGCAAAGAAACCTCAAGCGAGTCTACTCGACTGCGTGCTGAGGTCGACGCGAACGCTGCCCGGGTGAAAGTTATCTTTGAGGGCCTTCTGCAAAGTATCTCTGATGGATTAATATTGAAGCAGAAGCTCGATACCGTTGAGCGTGATGTCCAAGGTCGTGAAGCAGCTCAGCGAGCCGTCGAAGAACAACTTTCTTCCTACTTGCAGCAGCGAGCTGATTTATGTGAAAAAGTGTTTGTAGAATAACCGCAATCAATAACGGTGTCGCTTGTAGCTAGCCGAGATGAGTACGGGTCGTCCGCAGGAAAACGTGGAATATTTTATTCTTACTTTAGGCGTGTTGAGAAAGAAAGGAGGAAGAAATAAGAATGGTTGTAGGTTCTAGATCTACGTTAAACACGGATGCAAAATATAGATCTAGATTAATTATGGATGTAAGTTCAATATTAAAAGGGGGCTTGTAGGGTTCACTAGAATTTAGTAGTTATAGATGGTTAATTAAAAATTACTCTTTTTATCCTTTAATAGATTTAAAACTAGAACGACAGAGATGCATGTAGATTAGGGTTTCTGGAGGGAAAAGGGTTCCCACTCTTAACCCCTGTCTCGACATGGGACTCCGTTCATATCTAGCCTTTACCAAAACAATCATTAATCTAATCTCTAACCGCGGTCGAGACTAACAATAAATTGGTAGCGCACCCGATTAGGATGTCAATGATTCTTTTAGTAAAGTTTATAAACTTTATAGGACGTAAAAAGAGTTTAAGGATCTTCATCATCCATTAATCTACCCTAATCCTATGAACCCTAACAAGCGGAGAATTACTCGCGCATGTTGGGTAAAGAAGATGAAAAGACAGAGAGGGAAAACATAATGAAAAATGCAAAATAATTAAATAAAACAACTACCTTTATTAATCAACTTGAACAATCTACACTTTATTCCTTAGAAAATGATTACAAAAACTTGGTTTGCTTCTCGAACTCTTCCGAAGGAGGTAGATGAACAGTTGATGATCAGCTTGGATGTGTGAGCCGTCTTGGACTTCGTGATCTCTTCGGCTTGATGCCTTCTAATTTTAGCCCTTGGTCCTTTATATAGTCCTCAAAGAAGAAAAATTAGTTACCATATATGGTGACTTCCTAATATGATGACTTTCCATATATGGATTCTAAATCCCTGTCAGTATTGATTTTATGATTTTGGCAGATTTTTGATCCTGGCATCTTGAACATCTTGATCTCTTAACCTGAGCTAAATCTTGCACAATATCTCTATGAATAATGTTAGTACTATTTATTAAATTAGAGAGAGTATCTTAATCACTATATATGGTAATAAATGTTTAAGAAACTTGATTAAGAATATTTAATATGCTATGCACTTTATATGGTAATAAATCTTTAAGAAACATAATTAAAAATATTTGATATGCTATGCATCTTTTAATTACTAAAATATTATGCATATATTTTGAAATATTATTCTAACCATTTTTATGATATTATATCTTTTAAGAATTGTGATTAGAATATTTGATATGATATGCATATTTTTAATTACCAAAATATTATATAAATATAAAATGCCTATATTTTCCTTCATAATATTAATTATAATATATAAACATATGGCAAATAGTATTTTGCAGATAAATCCAAATATGTTTAATATTTATAATAAACACCTTTTATTATTTATGAAATGTAAGGAAAATACTTATACCAAAGTGCAATATTTTCAACTGAACAAATACCCCCAAACTTAACTTTGATCGTCCCGAGCAAACTAGTTATTCAAGAGAAAGAGAAAAAGAAAAAGAAAAACCTAAATAGCACACTTTCGTAAGCAAACACGATTGCACTAAGCACGTACAACAAGCCGTTAAACTTCTAGGTGTTCCTAGTAGAATGAGTGTTGTCTCCTGAGGGTTTTCAGCGGATTACACCCACAAAATCCTATAATAAAAAAGAGATGGTGAAAGTTGCATATAAAGATAAAAACTATAAATGAAAGAACTTGAAAATAAGAGTTTTCAACTACACCAGTTTTTCGGTTGTCATGAGACCTATCTTAATAGTCATGAAAAAATGTTAGAAATCACATCATCCCTCAATAAAACATCGTCATTATTCTTCATTCCTATCTTTCTTCCAAACATCGATCATATACCCCTACGTGTATGTAAAATACATCCCTACACTCGGAGAATTCAATTCAAGCTATCATACTCTTGTCCATCTAGCTCAGTACTTTTTAATTGATGAATATTTAGATGGAATTTGCTCACACACTTTCATGCGACCGTTAATACTTCTTGAGGTACTAACCGACCGATTACTCATGTGCTTGCTTATTAGGTGTATTTCTCGTCTTGCACCACCTAAGGCTTAGCAGTGACTCCCAGACCAGTTGGTCTAAGACACTAGGTGATGAAGCACCCTCGCTGTATTTTTTTATTGCTGCCTTGGCGATAACAAAACCAGTGTTCATTTTTCTCACCATTTTATATTTTATTCAATTTTTTATTTTCTTCATACTTTGGCTTTTAGACAAGAGCACTTCAAGGTATCCTCTACTATCCCGTGTTTCAAGACGTGTGTAAGTGCGTATAGTAGGGTATCAACGTTCAAATGTTTGGCTTCTAGAATAGGAACTATTTTTCAGACTTATTTTTATCCTCAGATTAGTGACTTCTTTCATCTTACTAACCCTTGGGACAACGGCTCATAACTACTTATTACTAGTTCATTTAAGAAAACTTCTAATTTTCTAGGTTTTCTTAAAATTTTCCAATCTTTTGGATGTATTTTTTCACTATCTAATCTTTTATTATCTTACTTATGTACAAAATTATTTTTTTATCTTTTGAAAAAAAATTTAAAATTTTTATATGTTTTTTTTTAAATGTTTTGTGCTTATGCAAAGTATGATACAAATGATGCGTAAATAAACACAAACCTCCCCCAAACTTGTTTTCAACAGTGTCCTCACTATTGTCAACCGCTAAATCACAAAAACCTGTAAGCCTGGGAGGAAATTTATTAACCGGGGCAAAATATATTAAAGTGAAAATCCTCCCCCAAACTTATTCTTTGGATCACCATTTTGAGTAAAAAAAAATTCTTTCAAGAGCCAGATTATACCTCCCCCCAAACTTGAGTTAAACAATATTAATCTTTAAAAATCACAAGATGGGGTCAAGATTAGTGGTCGATGCCAAGCTTTGCAAAGACCGTAGGTCAACACTAACCATTCGAAAATTTTATCAATGTAATGCTCCAGTTGGTGAAAGAACAAGTTAAAAAGAGCCAAAAAGAAGTAGGGAAAAGGTAAGTGGTGGGATAGAATGTGTTTAAGTCTCGTTTTGGAGAGACGACACAGTGATTGTGATGGATTACTTGCATTCTCTTTATAGTCCAGAAGAAGGGGTGGAGGTTCAATTTTGTTGTATTGAGGTGGATTCATCTCAACATCCGTGTCTTTAAAAAATGCGAGTTCTTCAGCGAAAATTTCCTCAAAACTCTCATCTATACTCCGGAGAATAATTTCATCACAAAGTGCGGGGTGATCTTCAGACTCCAAGAACGGTTCATAATCAGTGTTAGTTGTTGACCTGGACAACTCGGTGGAAGAGTCCGTATGTGTATGATACATAATTGAGTCAAACAACAACACATGAAAAGAGTCTAGATCAGTATCATGAGGATCGTCAAACTCGCTGCTGTCGACATCCATTAATTCAACAGAAAAGACCTGAGTAGTAAGTTCGGAGGGTACACTTCCCAACTTGTAAATGTTCAGCTCAATTGATCTATTTCCGAAGGATAGGGTCATAGAACCGTTTCGACAATTGATTACAGCGTTGGAAGTCGTAAGAAAAGGTCGACCCAGAATCACCGGAATTTGGTTCCGTGGGTTTGCTACAGGTTGTGTATCTAGAACAATAAAGTCCACAGGGAAGATAAATTCCCCGACTTTTATTAACACATCCTCTAACATACCCCTTGGTTTGGTGATAGATCGATCAGCCATCTGTAAAGTGCATTGCGATGGTTTTAATTCTCCGATACCCAATTGCTCATACACAGAATAAGGAAGCAAGTTAACACTAGCCTCCCAAATCGAGTAAAGCACGATCGATATTTTTACCCCCAATAGAAATAGAGATTGTAGGATAGCCAGGGTCCTTACGTTTCTTGGGTAATTGTTGTGTAAAAGCTGTGCTTACATTACTCGACATAAAAACTTTTTTCGGCACTTGAGTTTTTCTCTTCCTAGTGCACAAGTTCTTAAGTATTTTCGCATAAACTGGAACTTGTTGTATAGCATCTAGTAGAGGAATATTTACGTTAACTTGCTTAAACATTTTCACAACCTTCTCCATTTGTGCATTCGGTTTGTTGGGCCTCAATCTATCTGGAAATGGAGCTTTATCAATAAGTGTTGGGTCCAACGTATGTGGAGAAGTTTGTGGGGGTGGAAAGGATGAAGTGGGTGGAGGGTTCGAGCCTTGGCGAAAACGGAGAATAGGCTCGGAACAAGAAGATAAACTAGACGAAATAGGGTAAGAAGTGGAAGTGGAAGTGGAAGTGGAAGCTGGGGGTTCAATTTGTTCCTCAATATCAGTTTCAATCTGTTCACCCACATAGTTATCCAGCACTCTTCCAGATCTCAACGTGGTAAGTGCATTCACATTATACCGTGAGCACCCAGGATCAGGTAGGGGTTGAGCTGGATGATTCCCTTTCTCTCTAGCACTCATTGCTGCAGTCAGTTGTGCAATTTATGCTTTTATCAATTTGATACTCTCACCGTGAGAGACAGTGTTTTGCACTAACGTATGGATAGAAGACGTTAAAATGTCATTCGTTCGCATGGACTGTGCAATGAACATATCGAGTGCAAAAGGTTTATCGGTACCGGCAGAAGAAGGATCAAAGTTGTTGGCCGGGTTTTGTAAAGGTTGTGGTTGAAAGTGGTGCTGACTCAGTTGTGGTGGTTGTTGTTGCTGTGGAGGGACCCTTTGGAAGTTATGTGGGTTTGGAACCGTATTTTGAGCTTGGTGTTGGTTCCAAGCAACATTAGGGTGATTCCTCCAACCTTGATTATAAGTGGAAGAAGAAGGATCGTTTCCAGGTCTTTGCTGCTGAAAAGCAGCATTACTGTGCTCTTGACCTTGAAACGGTACATTCAAAGGACATTCTTCCGTCAAATGTGATGGGTTGGAACAACAACCACACATGGTTTTGGGAAGTGTGTATTGGGTTAGAGAGGCTGAAGAAATTCTGTTTTCTATAGCGTCGAGTTTCCTTTGTATTGCGGCCATTTTGGCTTTCATTTTGACGGAAACATCGAGCTGATTGATACCTTCCCTAGACAATGGTTGACTAACACTTTTCCATTGTAAAGTGTTTTGAGCAAGATCTTCTAGGTATTTCCAAGCTTCACCATCATCTTTAGACAGGAATTGACATTGACACATAGTTTCAAGCATCTGTTTTGTCGTGAGATCAATACCCTCATAGATAATTCGGCACAGATCCCATCTAGGGATTCCGTGATGAGGACATTGTAAAAGAAGATTCTTAAACCGTTCAAAGCATTTCCAAAATGGTTCATTGGGAAGTTGGGTAAATTGGAAGATTTCACTCCGAACACGGGCGGTCTTATGATTGGGATAAAATTTCTTCAGGAATACTATAACGAATTCGTCCCATGTTGAAATAGAATGTGCAGGTATGTTATAAAGCCACTTCTCGGCTAAATCGCACAAAGTGAACGGGAGAATACGTAAACGCATAGTATCCACAGAAAGCTATGAAGTACCCATCAAAGTACATACGTTTTCGAATTTGGTGATAAAGACGTATGCGTCTTCAGACTCGAGCCGGTAAAATTTGGGTAAAACTTTGATGAAATGAGGTTTAATTTCGAAATTATCCCCATTGGCTGGTGGAATAGAAAGACAAGTGTGAAGGGGCCCACGTGTAGGGTAGCATCTCTCCTGGAGAGAAATGCGTGGAGGATTCTGCGCACCTGCGGACGGTGGCAGAGTGGTGTTAAAGTTTGATGGATATCCTTCCATCGCGGTCGTGGTGGGTGGTGGGGGAAAAGAAGATGAAGAAGCACCGATTTCGGAGTCGATAGCAAGAACGCGGACAAGACGGGCACTAGAATCCCGTGTCCAGCCGAGCATGCACTAAGCGGGTTTACCGCAAGTAGTAGCGTGTGTGATTTAAAAATTTGGTTTGTTTTGAAAAGTGTGTCGAACTTTGACAAATCACACAAAAATGCACAAACAGCCCTAGAACTGAGGTTACCTAGGTCAAGTCTCTAGACCGCTCCTAGACTTCCAAAGGATAAGCCGCAGGATCAATCCTCTACCACCTCTTTACTACTCTTGTGGCCAGGTAAGTGCCAGGTAAGTGGGAGGTTCTCCACTACGTAAGTAGTGGGCCTAATTAAGTAACCACTTGCCTTAGACACACTTGCCTAGACACCACAAAAGTAATGCGGAGAAGCGATAGATTACCCACGACCTTCCTCTGTCCTTATTGAGCGCGACAGTCCTTAAAGTCTTGTCTAGATATTTTTTAGATTAATGTAGGGTTGATGCAGATGCTCAGTTTGTGATTTGTGGGGCTTAGGAAGGGTGATAAAATCCCCACCTAATCTGAATTGTGGTCTTGCCCCATAAAGTCCGTATTAAAATATGCAACAACAAACCAATAACAAAACTTTACAAAAAGATTTTTGAGCGGCGATATTTTGCAAAGAATACTGCAGAAAAAATATTTAATTGGATTTCAGAGGAGAGAGAATGAGTTGAAAATTTCACCAGAGAAGTTTGGAACCCTAATTCCTCACTTAAGCCACGGATCCGCCGCTAAAATAGCCTTTCTTTCGCGCTTCCGCCGTGCTTTGAGGGAATCTTTTGATGATTTTTGCTATGTGGCCTCCTATGCTCCTCTGGATCTTGATGAATGTCTCTGGCTCTCTGTTTCCTCAAGTCTGCAACTCCAGATCCCCTTGCAAAATTCACACAATAATCGTTAAATATACAATTTGCAGTTTTGTTTTGTTTATGATAATGATCGAATAAGAATTCAATACAAATAGTAAGAATAAAAAATTATGCACGTATCCCCGGCAACGGCGCCATTTGATTTATGTGAAAAAGTGTTTGTAGAATAGCCGCAATCAATAATGGTGTAGCTTGTAGCTAACCGAGATGAGTACGGGTCGTCCGCAGGGAAACGTGGAATATTTTATTCTTACTTTAAGCGTGTTGAGAAAGAAAGGAGGAAGAAATAAGAATGGTTGTAGATTCTAGATCTACGTTAAACACGGATGCAAAATATAGATCTAGATTAATTATGGATGTAAGTTCAATATTAAAAGGGGGCTTGTAGGGTTCATTAGAATTTAGTAGTTATGGATGGTTAATTAAAAATTACTCTTTTAATCCTTTAATAGATTTAAAACTAGAACGACAGAGATGCATGTAGATTAGGGTTTCTGGAGGGAAAAGGGTTCCCACTCTTAACCCCTATCTCGACATGGGACTCCGTTCATATCTAGCCTTTACCAAAACAATCATTAATCTAATCTCTAATCACGGTCGAGACTAACAATAAATTGGTAGCGCACCCGATTAGGATGTCAATGGTTCTTTTAGTAAAGTTTATAAACTTTATAGGACGTAAAACGAGTTTAAGGATCTTCATCATCCATTAATCTACCCTAATCCTATGAACCCTAATAAGCGGAGAATTACTCGCGCATGTTGGGAAAAAAAGATGAAAAGACAGAGAGAGAAAACATAATGTAAAATGCAAAATAATTAAATAAAACAACTATCTTTATTAATTAACTTGAACAATCTACACTTTATTCCTTAGAAAATGATTACAAAAACTTGGTTTGCTTCTTGAACTCTTCCGAAGGAGTTAGATGAACAGTTGATGATCAGCTTGGATGCGTGAGCCGTCTTGGACTTCGTGATCTCTTCAGCTTGATGCCTTCTAATTTTAGCCCTTGGTCCTTTATATAGCCCTCAAAGAAGAAAAACTAGTTACCATATATGGTGACTTCCTAATATGGTGACTTTCCATATATGGATTCTGAGTTCCTGTCAGTATTGATTTTATGATTTTGGCAGATTTTTGATCCTGGCATCTTGAACATCTTGATCTCTTGACCTGAGCTAAATCTTGCACAATATCTCTATGAATAATGTTAGTACTATTTATTAAATTAGAGAGAATATCTTAATCACTATATATGGTAACAAATGTTTAAGAAACTTGATTAAGAATATTTAATATGCTATGCACTTTATATGGTAATAAATCTTTAAGAAATATGATTAAGAATATTTGATATGCTATGCATCTTTTAATTACTAAAATATTATGCATATATTTTGAAATATTATTCTAACCATTTGTATGATATTATATCTTTTAAGAATTGTGATTAGAATATTTGATATGATATACATATTTTCAATTACCAAAATATTATATAAATATAAAATGCATATATTTTCCTTCATAATATTAATTATAATATATAAATATATGGCAAATAGTATTTTGCAGATAAATCCAAATATGTTTAATATTTATAATAAACACCTTTTATTATTTAAGAAATGTAAGGAAAATACTTATACTAAAGTGCAATATTTTCAACTGAGCACGAGCCCAGGTGGAAGCAGAGTTGGCTGCAGCAGCCGATCAGGAAGAGGCGTTGAAAGAAGTGCGAGAACAACTTGCGAATTTGTTAAAAACTCTTCCTTCTCAATGAAAATCTTGTATCATTTATAATTGTGAATAAAATGTATCTGTTTCTTTTATTCTTTAACACGATGTATCTTGTACTCAATCGAATTCATGAATAAAAGATATACATTCTTCATAATGTCTTATGTCATCTTTCTGCTTTCCTCTCTCTCTCTCTCTTTCTTTTGCTGTGCTGCTTGCTATGCGATTTTAGCAAGTGTGGTCTATGAATAGCGTATAGCTGTCAGTCTTAGGCTTTTTGTGGAGTGGCAATGGCTTAGAAAACATGGTTTGGATCTGTCACCTAAGACTTTTCAACTTTATGAGCCGTGAGGGTCTTATAAAGTATTTTCTCCCTACGGGTCGAGAGGATCCCGTAGGTGCAATTTTCTCCTTAGGAATCATGAGGATTCCTAAGTGTGTTTTCCCTTATAAGTCGTAAGGATCTTATAAGAGAATTTTCCCTCTTACGAGTCGAGAGGACCCGTAAGCGGTTGTTTCCTTCCTTGTCGAGATTCGACGTTGGAGAGTGTGACCCATGAATAGTATGCAAGAGTCCATTTCGGACCGACTTGCAGGGCCCCAGTGCTTAGGAAGCAGGTTTTTTAATCCACATTACCTAAGGCTTTTCCCCACGAGTCGAGACGAATGGAGCTTTTCTCGCAAGGATATCCTAACGTCACAGTTAACCTCTGCTCTTTACGACAGAGGTCCGTTAGGGTCTGTGGTACTAGGGTTTTGCCCATCGTACCGTCGCGTTGGCTGATGTATTCCTCGATTGGCAATCTTGCTGTTCGAGTAGCCTTGCGACTGTCGTGTCTCTGATCCTTTCGGGGGCTGGACAAGACGTCTTCAAGCAATCTTCCTAGGCAGTTTGACCGTCAGAAGAGTAAGCGTTAGGAATTTTGCCATGCCGCTTTTTACTTGAGGTTAGGTTCATTTTGGAGAGCCCCGATGAGTCATAACCACTCCGCGCTGGTGTGGGATGATCTCCGATAGTCTTTCAGGTTTTATATGAGTTGTCGTCAAGACCCTGAAGCTAGGAATTTGGCCTTTGCTTCGTTTGCTGGCACTGCGTCTGCTGTATCGAGACGAATGTCGCGGTTGTCTCTAGGTTGTTGGTGAACCGTCGAAGCTTGGAACTGGGAATTTTGCCATAGCTCCGTTGTTTGATTGTCGCGTCTGAACCCTGCTGGAAGAAGAATGCTGGGGTGACATCTCGACTGCTGTATCGAGACGAACGTCGAGGTGGTGACCACTCCGCGCTGGTGTGAGATGATCTTCGTTGGTCTTTCAGGTTTTATATGAGTTGCCGTCAAGACCCTGAAGCTAGGAATTTGGCCTTTGCTTCGTTTATTGTGGCGTGTCCGGATCCTGTTGGAGGAAGGACGCTATGGTGACATTTCGTCTGCTGTATCGAGACGAACATCGAGGTGGTGACCACTCTGCGCTGGTGTGAGATGATCTCCGATGGACTTTCAGGTTTTATATGAGTTGCCGTCAAGACCCTGAAGCTAGGAATTTGGCCTTTGCTTCGTTTGCTGGTATTACGTCTGCTGTATCGAGACGAATGTCATGGTGGAGCTGGGATTTTGCCATCACTCCGCTTTGTTTCGACCGTGAGGTCTTTTGTTGACGTTGCATCTGTATCCTGCTGGACTGCGAAGAAACGCCGTTGTTGACATCTCATCTGCTGTATCGAGACGAATGCTGAGGTGGAGCTGGGATTTTGCCGTCACTCCGCTTTGTTTCGACCATGGGGTCTTTTGTTGACGTTGCATCTGCATCTTGCTAGACTGTGAAGGAACGCCGCTGTTAACATCTCGTCTGCTGTATCGAGGCGAATGCTGAGGTGAAGTTGGGATTTTGCCGTCGCTTAGCTTTATTTCGACCGTGAGGTCTTTCGTTGACGTTGCATCTGCATCCTGCTAGACTGCAAAGGAATGCCGTTGTTAACATTGCGTCTGCGTCTGGTTGGAGTGAGGAGAAACGCCGATGGTGATCTTTACGTTGTCGATATTGACGTCGAGAGCCTGAAGGTAGGGATCTTCCTTCACTTCGTTTGTTGACAATGTGTCTGCAATTATTGCGACAAATGTCGAGATTGTCTCTAGGTTGTCTATGAACCGTCGAGATTTGGCTTCGCTTTCTGATGGAGCCTGGTGTTAAGGTATGATTCCTTCTTTGTTTGTGCCCATGGATTATATACAGTGATTGCTGTGATATCACCTGTAGAGCATAAATTTTATTTTTATTTTTTATTTTATTTCTATCCGCGATGCTCTATCATTTCAGCTTTTTATATCGCGAAGGTCGCGATTTCCCAATCATTTCGGCTATTTTTTGCGGTGCCCAATCATTTCGGCTATTTGTTTTATTTTTACTCGCTGCTTTTTATTGCGAGTTGCCCAATCATTTCGGCTATTTTGCATGCATACATTTTTACTTGCTGATTTTGTTGCAAGTTGCCCTATCATTTCGGCTATTTCATATATATTTTTGGCTCGCTGATTTTTTATCGCGAGTGTGGAACTTGGAATTTGGTTCCAGTCTCAGCATCAACATCGCTACAACTGGAATATTGCCAGGAGCGAATCATCATTTGCCATGAAAGGACTTGGAATTTGATACCGATTTAGGCATCAGCATCACTACAACTAGGATGTTGCCAAGAGCGAATCATCATTTGCCTTTATAGATGTCGAACAAAGGTGGCTTAGCAAACAGGGTTAGGATCCTGTTGATTAAGGCTTTTGCCTTCATGAGCCGTAAGGGTCGCACGAAGGTTTTTCTCCCTACAAGTCGTAAGGATCTCGTAGGTGCGTTTTCTCCTTAGGAATCGTGAGGATTCCTAAGTGCATCTTTCCCTGTAAGTCGTAAGGATCTTACAAAAGGGTTTTCTCCTTGCAAGTCGAAAGGACCTATAAGTGTTTGTTCACCGTGTGAGTATATCCCTAGTCGCTGATGGGACTTGGTTAGGGAAATGTTTATTCGCGCCAGTGGATTGTATACAAGGGTTAGTATCGAGCCGCTTGTAGGGCAGTATCGAAAGTTGTGGGGGTTGCTTAAGAACAGGTTCAGGTCTCTTTAACTTAAAACTTTCAAACCTTATAAGCCGTGAGGGTCCCATAAGAGAGTTCTCCTTACGAGTCGTGAAGATCTCGCAAATGTAATTTCTCCTTAGGAATCGTGAGGATTCCTAAGTGTATTGCCCCCTTGTGAGTCGTAAGGATCTCACGCAGGTGGTTTCTACTCATAAGGTCGAGAGGACCCTGTAAGTGTCTTTTAACGAGGTTGCGCCCTTTCGGGTTTTCACAAACACTCGCCGGCAACCCTGCTATTTTTACTCACGGAGCCCTTTCGGGTTTTCATCCGTGCCCATTTTGCTTATGGACATACCGTTTTTATTTTTATTTTTATATAACGAGGTTGCGCCTTTTTGGGTTTTCACAAACACTCGCCGGTAGCCCTGCTGTTTTTACTCACGGAGCCCTTTCGGATTTTCATCCGTGCCCATTTTGTTTATGGACATACCGTTCTCTTTTTTTTATTTATTTATTATTTTTTTTATCAGCTTCGGGATGCTACGATCCGCCGTAACTTCTTGACATCTCAGTCAACAGCTAGTTTTAGGACATAGTGGTCCGTCATTAGTTTAAGGACGTTTCGGTCCGTCGTTAGTTTAAGGACATTTCGGTCCGCTGTTAATTTAAGGACGTTTCGGTCCATCGTTAGTTTAAGGACGTTTCGGTCCGCTGTTAGTTTAAGGAAGTTTCGGTCCGTTGTGGCCGTATTTGAGGCGGATTTTAGTTTACGGACTTTTCTGATGAGGCCTTCCCTATGAACGAGCATGATGCCCCTGGCATATCCGTCTTTCTCAGAGCGGGTGGTTGTGGCAGGCTCGTCTTCCAGTTGTCGGACAGCGCGAACTTGCCTTGTTGGTATTGGCCTTCAACCCAGTTTTTGAAAACGTGGCAATTTTTGATCGGATGGCCCAATACTTGGTGGTAAGGGCAGTAATTAGGATTGTTGACATCATTCAATTGTAGCTGGCATTTCGGCTCTGGTAGAGTGATAAGCCCGTCGCGCACTGCTAGTTCGAACAACGTCCTTGTTTCATCCCGGGGAAATGAGTAAGGACGTTTCAACTTCTCATAAAGAGGTTGCCGCCTGTTGCTTTGGCAAACAACCGGTTTGGGGTCACTCGATTGTTGTTGAGCATTGGCGACGAAGGCCATTTTTCCTTTCCTTTTATTCTTTTTGTTCGATCCCTTGTTTGCGAGTCCGGGATTCTCTCCGGGTAGCGTGCGATTACACGACTGAATGTTCTCGCAACTTCTCAATTCTTTCGATTTAGAGATGGATTCCTTGAAGAGAGGGCCGAGGGCTACTTTTTCGTCGGAATCATTCCCGAAGGTGAGAACTCGCGGTCCTTCGGGATCAACCCTATGACAATTGTCGGCAATTCTTATACACTCATATGTCGCAATTTTCTGCCGTTTACGAGATTCACGCTTTGTCCTGTTGAAGTGTTTCCTGTGTGCGACATACCCTTGCCACCAACACTTAAAGGAGTTGCAATTTTCAGTAGGATGTGAGATCTTCTGATGATATAGGCAGAAGTTAGGATGTACGTCCGCTTCATCAAGATGTATCCTACCAGGAGAATTTTCTCTGAAAGAGGGCAACATCATCCCCATCGATATGGCTTTGACGAACTGTTTCCTTGTCTTGATCCTGCTTTCATTTGCAGCTGATGTACTTTGATCTGGTGGGAGTGTTTCGACCCTTTTGTTCAGTCGCCTGCGTTTAGCCTTTTCAAATATGGCCATCTCACGCTCCCGATCGGCTTTACTCTTCAGATGAATTTCACTCTGGAAGGCGTCGATCATTTCGTCTGACAGCCATAGAAGTTCCGGTTCAGGACTTGCCCCCAGTTTCTTTGTGCAGAGAGCTTCTTCATTGTCTAGCGATGAATGAGAGATCACATGGCAACTTGCTACGTAATCCTCAGATCCATCCGACGAGTCTTCTCCATTATCTTTGTCCTTGAGGACGTGGCTGAGGAACTCTTGGAGCGTAATTGGGGTCCACGCCTTCTGATTATATTCTTCCAGTACGTCAATATGTTTTTGCAGATCCGTGCGCTTGTCATCTAACTTCGCGAACTTTTGGGTCTTCTCCTTCTTCTTCGAAGACTTTGACAGCTGGGTACGAGCACTTTGACCATCACCACCGAATTTTGTAGTTGGGCACGATTTCAGGATTCCCTTGATGATCTCAGGTCTCAACGGGTTCTTGCATCTAATCGCCGGACATGTCTGGCGATCATTCAGCATTTTTTTGGTTTTGGACGAAAGGGCCACTTCACACAGGGCCTCTTCAACAAAAGAGCACGATGCCCTCGACGTGTCCACCTTTTTAGGAGCATGAGGCTGTGGGGGGTTCACCTTCCAGTTTTCGGATAACGCGAACTTGCCTTATTGGTATTGTTCTTCAACCCAGTTTTTGAAGACAAAGCAATCTTCGATTGCATGGCTTACTACTCGGTGGTAAGGGCAGTAATTAAGATCGTTGACATCGCCTGGCTGCAACGGACGTTTTGGACTCGGTAGATTGATGAGTCTGTTGCGCACTGCCAGCTCGAACAGTCTCCTTATTTTATCCTGAGGAAACGAGTAAGGATGTCCCAGTCTCTCCTCGAGGGATGGGCGTGGGCGCACGTTGTTTTGGCGAATAATCGGCTTTAAGTTGCTCAGCTGTTGTTGAGTATTAGCAACAAAAGTTGGTTCCCCTTTCCCTTTTTCATTTCGAGAGTCCGTCTTTGGAGGAGATGGCTTTTGTCCTATCTGGTCCATTTTGGCCAACTTGTCAATCAAGTCCTGGAAAGTGGTTGGCTTGAAGAACATCATGAACTGGGAGATGGCCGCTTGAGGGTCAAGAGTGCCCGCGAACATGCCCACCGCCGGCGCTTCTTCGATCCGCTGTTCGTATTTCGACCATAGATTCCGCCATCGGATAGCGTACTGGACCCACGTCTCGCCTGGCTTCACCCTGGCATTAATCAGTGTCGTTATCGGGGTGCGTTCACTAGCACTCGCGAATCTTTGTGTAAACAGTAGCTCCATCTCCGCAAATGTTTTGACAGAATCGTTAGGTAGCTCCGAATACCATTCAAAAGCCGTTTCTGCTAAGCTGTCGACAAATTGGCGAAGCAACAGTTTGTCGCTGCCTCCAGTGTTGCCGCATAAGGCCTTGAATTGAGCGACATGCTGATGTGGATTCCCTGTCCCCTTGTACACATGGATTTAGGGATCGTATATCCCGGCGGGTAACTGATTTAGTCATACCAGCCCGGATAGGGTCGTCCGGTTCTAACAATTTGCCCAGCCGCTTCATTCGCCTGATGAACTCGTATCTGCTGAGCTATGTAGTCGTCTAGTGCAGCTTTGAAAATGGTTTCCTCCTTGGCTGCTGAATGAACCGGAGGAGGATTAGATGTCTCCGTTCGGTCATCTTCAACAATGATCGGAGGGTCTTCAGCTGGGGGATCCGTCTGGATCATCATGCCCACCATATCTTGGAAGAGAAGCGTCATTTGTTTTATGTTGGCAGCTTGTTCTGCTACTTCTCTGTCCTTCTTTTCGAGGACCCTGCGGAGGAACTCGGTGTCAGTTTCTTGTTCCCGATGCTGCTCCGAGGTCTCTGGAGTTTCTTTCGGCCCGGTGATTGCGGCCATTGCAGTCAGCATCTCTTGAAGCTTCTGTTGTTGTTGTTCCTGAACCCTAGTTATTGATCGGGTGAGCGGTCGGTGGCCCGTCGAAGTGCGGCTTTCTTCTTTTCCGGAAGCCATGTAAACAGTATGTACCACCATGCCCCTAGACTAGGGGCGTTTAGATTCAGTGTCTTTGCGATTTGCTAAAGACACAGGGATCTTCTCTGACCTCCTTCTTTTGTGAGCGGTCGAAGTTGAGGGGGCCGTTGTAGTAGGCACCCAAGTAGCTGTTGCTTTTCCTGGTTTGACAGAGTAGTCCTTCTCTTGCCGAACTTTCATCTTTTTCTGTTGGCGGAGATAATCCTGATCCACCACGGAGTCTTGGATTTTGCGCCAGACCTTGTAAATTTTAGAGGACAGCCATTGAGGGGGCTGTTCTAGCTCCACCTTTGGGGCATTATCCACAGGTGTAGGAGATCTTTTTAATATGGCAATTGGCGAGTTTTTGCGCACCCTTCTTAGCGGTTCAAAGCTATTCCCAGTCAAAACAGCAGCATTGATTTCCACCATCGGAGCTGGCGGAGTTAGACCCAGAGGGGGAGTTGCCCCCAGCCTTCCTTACCCGGTGCCAGTGACGACGGCGAGCATGTCGTGCGATTAGAGTTGGTTTAGCCGTAGGGGTGACCTCCTCATGCCCCTTGTGTTGGCCAGATTTCGCTGGTATCAGCCTTTTAAAGACCGACGTCCGTTGAATGGGGACGGCCAACCTATCAAAAGCAGACTTCTGAGTAGGGGAAGTAACCTTGGTGACTCCTCCTGGAACAGGAGCAGAAATAGTCAGTCTTGTGAAGACCGACCCTTTGGCAGGAGAAACCGCCTTGACGAGCAGGGTTGGCTATCCGCTTCAGGATAACGCCTTCTGGTATCGCAGGCTTCTTCATGGGCCCGTTGGAGCCCTGGCCTAGTCTGTTAAAAACCGAGGCAGTGGAGTTGGGCGACCCGTTGAGAGGGGCCGCAGTAGTGGCAAGCCGATCGAATACCAACTTCTTAGGGGCTTCTTGTGACGGTACAAGGGCGTTGAAGCTCATGGGTGGGAGTATGGTCCCAAAGAATAGTTCAGTGGTGGCATGAGTCACCTGCTCCACTGGCATCTTGAAAGGGGAGGCCGCTTGGGACCCGCAAGTCACTCCTCCAGCAAGGACGGAATGAGAGTTGCAGTTGCAAGTAGTGCAGTTTGAAGCCATTGATCTTCTGTTTTCTGCACGGAGCAAGACACCAAATCTAAGTACCTCAAATCCACAGGCAACCACAGCAAACCGCGATTTGTTCGCGAACACGACACACGAAGTGTGGAGTGGAAAGAGGAAGAGGTCCCACCGGGCATGCCAGAATCTGTTCCCCTCCGAACACAGAGACGCGACTGTTCAGGTTCGTCTTGTCTGAAATTCGGGGCAGATGCTAATAGGAGCTATCCGTCCACCTCTCCGAAGATGCCAAGCTGATTTATAGCATCGTGTATCGAAGGTTTAAACGGATGCGGCCGATGTAGCATACTTCGTCAGATTCCCCCTCGTTTGAGGGGTTTTTATTATGGGGACGCTCTTCCCTGCAGGCGCAAGCCCCTGCAGTTAATTACGCTACCGCATCGCGGTAACAACTTTCTCCTTCTCCAGATAGTCATTTCGTGTCGTGGGTGTTTGTTTTGTTTGGGGTTGCCCGTGGATTGTATACGGAGACTAATTTGTGTTGTCGCCCGTAGGACGTGGATTAGTCCAAATCCGTATCTTTCTTAGATTTAGGTTTGGGGGGTGTTTAAGGATACATTAGCCTTATTCGAGACTAAGATCAACTTAAACGTTTGTTAAGGACACGTTAGTCTAATTTGAGACTAAGATCGACTTAATGGGATCGTTTAGATTCAACAAGAGAGCATTTGGACTCTATTATTTAGTTTAGAGACATTGCAGTCGATTACCAGTTTAAGGACATGGTGGTCTATGGAATGTATGGCCATCGGGACCCGTCACCTCTCTGAAGACGTTGAAGGATTACAACGACAAATATCAGAGGAGTTCAGAGATGTGCCCTTGAACCAATGTTGGTTGGGAGATCTATAGTCCAATTTGGGACTAAAGCCTGTTTGAAGGTTTACGAGCATATGGGCTCAGTTGATATGAGTTGAACATTTTATTGTTCTGGCTGTTAAGCCTTTGTTTGGGCTTAGCTCTTTTATAATGCATAGCATTTATGTTTGGTTTGTTAGACTTTTATTTGGGCTCTGCCCTTTTAAATAATGCACAACATTTAAATTGGTCTGATAGACTTTACTTAGGCTTTGCCCTTTTTTAATAATGCATGGCATTTAGTAGTCTGACAGTACGCCGCGTGGCCTGTCAGGCGCTTTGCGCCAATTAAAGAGCGCAAGGCGCCGGCGCATGTGGAGGTGACACGTGTCGCTCTTTACTGAGCGCAAGTCTGTTAGCGCAGTGCGCTGCGCCAGTGCGCTGCTGACACATGGCGCGCTCTGGTGACTTGCGCCACGCCAAGAGCGCAGTGCTCTGTTTTAAAAGCGCAAGGCGCAGGTTGTTCTATGGTTGACACGTGGCGCGCTGTGGTGACTTGCGCCACGCCAAGTGCGCAGTGCTCAGTTTTAAAAGCGTAAGGCACAGATTATTCTATGGTTGACACGTGGTGCGCTCTGGTGACTTACGCCACGCCAAGAGCGCAGTGCTCAGTTTTAAAAGCGCAAGGCCCAGATTGTTCTATGGTTGACACGTGGTGCGCTCTGGTGACTTGTGCCGGTCCAAGAAGCGCAAAGGCACATCTCAAAAGTGCAAGGCACTCTTCAATAGCGCAGAGCACATCTTGATCCAATTAAGATCAAAGAGACAAGTTTTTTCTTGTTCTAAAGAGGTTCTACCTCAAGATTTAAGAACCAATGGTTCATCAAAAGGCTGTGCCTTTATATAGATCAAAAGATCTAGGAATGAAGTAAATTACTTCTTTAAATTTTTATAATTAGATCTTTTTGATCTTTTTCTTTTTATTGAAGATCTTGATCTTGTTCTTAGATCTTTGATCTTTTTAGAAGAGATTCTTCTTTTTTAATGAGATGATTTCATCTCTATTCTTCAAGAATCAAGTTCTTTACCTTCAAAGATGAAGAAGATGATCTTCTTTCTTCAAAGGCTTGCCTTTCAAATTTTTCAGAGTTCTCCCTTTTCTCTATGTCTGTGTATCTATGAGACTTGGAGTCTAGGGGCCTTTATATAGGACCAATTGGTTTGTTGAGTTAGTTATAGAGATTTTTCTCTGATTGATCTGGGGATATTTCCCCACCGTTGGATCTTTGATTCCAAGATCTCTGTTTTACAGAAGATAATTTTCTTATTTTAATAAGATTGGAAAGATCTTTCTAGAATTTTAATTCTGATTAATTAAATAATTTATTGTTTAAATTTTAGTGCTGGCGCAAGCACACATGCGCTGACACGTGTCGCGCAGCGCAGAGCGCAGCGCAACTGCGCTAGCGCACCACTGTTTGACACGTGGCACGCAGCGCAGAGCGCAAATTATCTGAAGCGTTGCTTCCTTTATTTAAAATTTGAATTTTAAAATAGAGCCTTACTCTGATTGGGGGTGCGCTGCCTTGGGCGCAGCGTTCCTTGCGCTGGCGTGTCTGCTTTTGACACGTGGCGCTCTGCACGCAGCGCAAGGAATCTGAAGCGTTGCTTCCTCTTTTGAATTTTGAAATTCAAACAGAGCTTTGCTCTGATTGGGGGAAACAAGGTTGTCTTTTGATTTTACGTCTTTACAAAGAAACAAATTGAGTACGTGCTCGGATACTCCCTTCTCTATATGCATGACGTCCAAAAAATGATGCACTAAATTTTTTGACCGGTACGGAAGCTCGTAGAAAATGCTTAATTTGTTCCAATATGGTGGTTTGATCTGTTTTGCTGGATCTATCCCGAAGGTCACATTATTATAACCATCCCATTGAGCAGTCACGTCCTCTCCGGACAATGAGGCTGGAGGCCCAAGAAGCTCTTGATGACCATCAAAGCGAGCAGTGTCTAACCTGTAGGGATGGTCCAGTGGTAGGAAATGCCGATGACTGCAATAAAAAACATTCCTGCTAAAATTCAAGAATTTCGATGTTGTATATTGATGACAATAAGGGCATACTTTGTGACCACGTATGGACCAATCCGATAGCATTCCATACGCAGGAAAGTCATTAAGTGTCCATATTAAACCCGCACGCAGTGTGAAGGTTGTATCTGAGTTTGCATCGTAAGTCTCTACACCATCAATGAATAAAAATTTTAATTTATCGATCAGAGGTCGGAGATAGACGTCGATATTGTTTCCCGATGAGTTTGATCCGTCAATAAGAAGATGCATCATAAAGTAGAATTAATCCATAATCAACTAAGACGACAGATTATAAACTATAATTACAACAAGCCATGTGCTGTGGCTTCCAGCCATATAGTTGAATGGGCAGAAGCTATCACTAGCGAGTCCGAACCTGACAATGCGAGGATCACTACTGAATATTTTGTGCCTCCTATCGAAATATTTCCATGCCGGTGAATCTCTTGGATGACTCATTTTTCCATCTTCATTTGGAGAAGCACGGTGATGCCAAATAATTGCCTCGGCTGTTTTCTTGCACCTGAATAGCCTCTGCAGCCTCTGTGTTATGGAAAAGTATCGTGCTATCTTGACAGGTATATCGGGCTTCTTATCAGATTCTTTCGGTTTATACCTGGCCTCTCCGCATGTTGGACACTCTTTTAAATGTGAATTCTCTTTCCGGTACAACACGCAATTTTTGGGACATACTTGAATTTTCTCACACTTCAGACCCAAATCAGATATCATCTTCTGGGCTCCGTACCATCTGTCGGGCACGCTATTTTCCAGAGGTATAGAATCTTTCAAGAACTTCAGAAGTATCGTGAGTGACTTGTTGCTCCATCCATTTAGGCACTTAATCTGAAAAAGTTGGATGAACCATAATAGGGTGGAATACTTTGCATTCTCATAAATTAGTCTTCTAGCATCATTCATAAACATTTCATACTTATCTGCACGCGGTCCTTGACCGGAACGAATGTCATCTTCGGTAGGAATACTATGCCCTATGACAGCCTCTACCATATCCTCCATTTCTTCTTCTGAAAAGAAGTTACCGTCTTCTTTTTCTGCCGCATTACCGTCTTCTCTTTTTTCTTCTGCGGCATTACTATCTTCTTCTTCTCCTTCTCCGTGATATAGCCAAGTTGTATAAAATATAGTAAAACCATGTTTAACGATATGAAGCTCTACGAATTCTACCTTCTGCCAGTACTTATTCCCACATCTATCGCACGGGCAGAGAATCTTCTCTAACACGATCTTATTATGTGCGCGTGAAAATTCAATGAAAGCAGCAACTCCTGCGACAAACTTAGATTGCATACGTTGTTGCCGATCCACATACATCCAGCTTTAACTCTGATGTACTCATGGGCCGTGTTAAACTGTATAACATATAAATTATCGGTTATGATGACTATATTGAGAAATCTAAGAACGGGATGGTTACTGACAAAAAAGAAAATCCGTAGATGCAAGTTTATCGTTGAAAAGAATAAATTATCGATAAACAAAGTTAGATTTGAAGATACCCAAGTATGAGTTATATTCTGTGTATGTGTGTTTCAATTTATGATTTCGAAAAAGTGTAGGGTTGTTAGTGTGTATGTGCTTTGTGTGTGCGTTTGTTGCGTATTCGTGTTGTATGTGTGTGTTTCGGCTGTCGGGGGTAAGGCTTCTATCCCATTAAGAATGTATAGAGCAGATACCCATTCGTTTGTACTTTCATTCGTTTCGAGTAAATTTCGGCAGAACTTCCCCGCTGTTCTCCGAGTACACTATAATAGAATAGATAATCATTTCAATACTGTTAAACAACGTTGAAATGAACATCTAATCTATTTTTGTACACGGAGAACCAGCGGAAAAGTACCGACGAAATAACTCGAAACGAATGAAAACACAAGTGAATGCAGGTGTTTGTTTTATACATTCCTAAGTTGTCCACACTGAACAAATCTATCGGTTATCATACGATTGAATTTTCTCATCATATAAACTATACGATGGTTGTTAGTACCGAACTATACCGTCCGATATTTAACTTCTTTCGTATAGTTCTATATCACGACGAACATTAAATGTATGTTAACCGATATACGGAGACTAAGTCGCGCTTTGATTTTCACATATGAGTATCGATGAGAATATGAAAGTTTCATATTATCATCGAGTATCATATATTGGTTTTAACTTGAACATTTAACTTGAACAAATTTTACGTTTACGTTTGGTTATTAAGGATTCAAAATTTTTAGTTTAGGGAAAATTTTTCTTGCGTTTATAGTAAAGTTGTACGTTTACGTAATCATCGAGTATCCTACTGAAGGAACTAGTGCACCCTAAACCGTAACCCTAATTAACCCAAATTAATCTAATTAATTCAAATTAACCCTAATCAACACACTAACTCAAATTATCCCTAATTAACCCAAATAAACCTAATTAACCCAAATTAACCCTCATCAACACCCTAATTCAAATTATCCCTAATTAACCCAAAATTAACCCAAATTAACCCTAATCAACACCCTAAAACAAATATACTCTATTTTACCTAATTAACCCAAATTAACCCTAGCCCAAAGCCTAACCAAAATTAACCTAACTTTAATCATCACTCAAACCCCAACTCTAATTAATCTAATTAATCCCAACGCTCGTCCTAATCATCACCAACCATAATTTACCTAATTAACCCAAAGCAACCCTAACCCTAATTCGAATCCTTGCCCTAATCCAAATCCTAGACTGAACCTTAACCCTAACCCTATCTAATTAATCCTAACCCTACCCCAAACCCTAGAGCGAACCCTAACTCTAAGCCTTAATAGTAAGCCTAAGCCTAACCCTAAAATCAACAATAACACAAATAAAAACATAATTATAAGTTCAAAATTGAAATTAACTCATCTCAATAGTTGTTTTGCCGGCGGATAAAAAGTGTGGTGGCGAGGATTCTGTAGTCGACGACGAGCTCGCGTGGGTGTGGTGGCGAGGAAGGAGGCGCGCAGGTGTCCCGGCGACGAGGACGTCGATGATGGGAGTACTGACGACAACGAGGTGCGCGCGGGTGTGGTGGCGAGGAGGCGCATGCGGGAGATCGATCACGGGGAAGGAGGAAATTTTGGAAACGATGAGGAAATTGCTGGGCTTTATCTTTTTTTATAAATAACCCTTCGTTGCCCCTACGGATTAATCCGTAGGTCCTTCTTTTGCGGATCCGTAAGGATAAATAAAAGATTACATTTTAATATTTTTTAATTAATTCGTGGAACACCGTAGGGGTAAATCGATGGCTCTACGGATTAATTCGTAGGGACAAAAAAAAGTTGCCCCTACGGATTCCTATAGCCGTATGGGCAATGCCTTATTGTAGCAGTGACATGTGACAAGCAGCCTAATTGTGTAGCTAAGCTTCAATCAATGACAATTTAGTCAGTTATATATTTTCTGTAGCATATGTCGAGCGGTGCTGACAAGCTGGCAAACGATCATGTAATCTCTTAATAATATATTCTTATGTATTTGCCCAGCATTTATAATATACTTTTTTTTTCTTTACAGATTGCAGTGTTTTATTCCAATAGTCCGGCATAGGTTCTGCCGTAGAACTTCCGTCACTAAATTAAGACATCACCCGGTTTAACTCCGAAGTTATTGCATCCAAAATAAAAATGTAGTGTTTTATTATGAAGATGACAAAATTATAGTATTTTAGTGTATCCTTGTGTTATTATACAGTGAAACAATGTTTCTCTAAGCTGAGATAAATAGAGAACTTTTAATTACAGTAGTATGTGAATTATAGACTATTTAAATTAATTTAGAAATTATTTAATTTCAGCCATAGCCATCTAATTTGTGAATAATTCGGCGAATTTGTGAATAATTCGCAAATTTTTTATCGGTCGATTAATTCACCGATTTAATCGTCCGTTGGCGAACGCTCCGAATAATTATTCATGAATATTTCGAAAAACCAGCAAATAATTCACAAAAAACAGCAAATAATTAGCAGTATCAAAACCCAGCGTCTCATATATTAATTTATTTCTAGAAATCCTTCACGAACATTTCCCGAATACCTGCCGAATATTTTCCGAATACATACTGATTATTTCCGAATAGTTCTCCGAATCCGAATTTGCAACCCCATCGAATTAATCCCGAATCGCGAATCTTGTGATTTCAGCTATACATCACAGAGACGTGCAGTATCTGTAATTTTCCTGAAACTATTATTTGAAGACAATCCACGTGCATGACTACTTTGACTTTTACAATTTTGGAAGGTTCATATTATACAGCCGCCTTTGAGATTAGATGTTGAACTTGGCCCTACCAATGTATATATACCCAAGTCTTAATTTCCAACCTTGCATGTACTAGGGCCAATGGTTTTCCTTTAAACAACTTCATTAATTATGCCTTAGAAAGTTAGTTATGAAGAAATCAATGATCAAAATACTAATCACTTATTGGACCTGGACTAAAAGTTGTCACATATCATTTTCCTTGTACGTGGAAGTCAATGTGATCCCTCGTGTTGTATAACTTAACGTAGACTTGAGATGGGAAATTTTATGTAAGGTGCGAGAGATGACTTGCACAAGTTTCTTTTAACTTGATATAAAGAGATAGAATAAGTAGTTCACCAAGTCCCAACTGTCATTGATTTGATCCACGTGAACAATGAATTTTGGAATACAACTTTAGTCAAAAGGAAAAATATCTCATACATGCATGGTTTATAAAACCACGGCCCTTCAATATTTTAACTAAGCAAAGTACTTTGATTCACAAAGAAAAATGTGGACAAGACTTGTTCTTATCAACATGAATCGGTAGTGTGTGTTGCACAGAGAGTGGCTGTTTGTAAAACTAATTTAGTTAAATCCACCGCAAAATAACCCAATAAATAAATTATTTTTTAAGATCGGCTCTGGCCATCTTAATCTTCATCATCTAAAGTATGGGTGTATCGAGTTTTGTGTGATTTGAATTTTGTTTATATATTGATCATTGGTTATAAGATGTTCCATTGTCGGAAAACCGTCCATTTTGCAACCAACCGATAAATGAACAATAAATTTCCAAATCACATGAAACTCGGTGTAATAATACTTTAGATAATGTACATCAAGATGGACGGAGTCGGTTGTGAAAAATAATTTATTTATTGGGTTATTTTGCGATGGATGTAACTAACTTAGTTACACATATGGATAAAATAGTCGTTCCATATACACACGCACACGAGGATCGAAAGTATTTTTGAGGTGGCATCTCACTGTTAGAAATGAGGTGTCGTCTTAAAATTTGACTTTACATCATACTCTTCCATGATCGACACCGTTTATCTTGTTCTCCATGGCGTAAAACATAGGCGCTTAAAGTTTCATGTGATTTCGGTAATATTTACCCATCAATTTGGTTTTGTAAAATGTTCCATTGTCAAAAAACCGTTAATTTTGCAATCATAGGGTAAATTTGATCGAAAATATATGAAATTTGATAGATCTATAGTCTACACCATGGAAAACAAGTTGAACGGTGCCGATCATGGAAAAGTATAGTGAAAAGTCAAACTTTGAGGTGACGCCTCATTTCTTAGAATGAGTTACACCTCGTCGTAAACAGACACACACACACACACACACACACTGACCTGATCCTATGAGATCCGGCCTCATTTCTTATTTTGGTGTCCACTTTTTAAACATATAATACGTCGTGTTTTTCACCGATCCGCATCGATCATCGTGAGTACAAATGTTAGATGGCTTATGTATCAAATTTTACGAAATTTGGAGAGCTCTAACTAATCCATCAAATAAACTAAAAAATCAACTGATCCTATGAGATCTGGCCTCATTTCTTATTTTGATGTCCACTTTTTAAACATATAATACGTCGTGTTTTTCACCGATCTGCATCGATCATCGTGAGTACAAATGTTAGATGGCTTATGTATCAAATTTTACGAAATTTGGAGAGCTCTTACTAATCCATCAAATAAACTAAAAAATCAACTGCTTTACGATGCATGAAAAACAAGACCGCTTGATAAATGTCTTAGAGATCTTCAAATCTAACAAAACTTTATACATAACCTATCTAATACAACTAGATCAAAGTGAACGGTACAGATCGGTAAAAAATATGGAGGTTGCGTATTTAAAAGTTTGGTCTCAAAATAAGAAATGAGAACCGGCCTTATAGAATCATCCCCGTATATATATGAGAATAATGAATAAAATAGGCTCTGGGAGACTTTTCGTTAGGTAGCGCTAAAAATCTATATCTTCCATGATTTTTTTCCAACGATCGGCATCCATCATCATCATCATTTTTATCATCTAAAATGTGGATACACAAAATTTCATGTGTGTCACGCCCCGCTTCCCAGAGTACGCTAGATTGGGCACGTGACATAGCCAACCATACTACCTGTGGGTAGGAAGTATCCATCCACAGTCACATTACGGCTGTAGAGATATCAAGAACAAGATAAGACTATCTAAAAACATGTCCATAAACCAGAATAACAGGAATCAATAATAAATGAATGCGGAAGCAAATGATCCAATACAAATAACTGAAACTATGTCCCATAATGCGGGCTCACATCAGGAAATAAATGCAGGAAATAAAACTAACCACTACTGAACTCACAACTCAGCCTGCTGGCTGAAGTACTCCTGCTCGGACTGCGACAGTGGTACAGAATCTGGGCCATGCAAAACCCAGACGTCAGCGCGTCATGTCAACCAGTAATATAATATGAACAATGCAACGGGCAATGCAAAATAAACATGAATAAAGCAATAATGTGAAACAAGCAGTACAGGGTAGTGTGCAGTGGGTAACTAAACTGTTCTATCAGGTTTTCTAGTCTAAAGTCTTTGAAATCAATTGATGAATCGTCGATGTAACTCAATAGTATCCCGTACATACCCGGGACCACGGCCACAATATTCTCGGCTGCAGCCGAGACATGCCGCTAGGCACAAAACAGGAATGTGTACACTCGATAGTATCCCGTACATACCCGGGACCACGGCCACAATATTCTCGGCCGAAACCGAGACATGCCGCTAGGCACAAAACAAGAATGTGTACACCCAGAACATGTAGTGAACTGTCGAGTTACAAGTCAGGTTTCACCTTTGATTTCCCCATACCCCCAAGTTATGTGTGTCAAGTCAGGTATTCAGTAATCAAGAACTAATGCCAACACAGGATCAGGTACAAGCAGGTTTGTCTGGATAGACAATAGGAACGGTCCATGAGGACTACATGTCAGGTTTGTTGGCATTAGGCACGAGATCAGGTAACAGGTCGGGTCATGGTACATCAGGTCAAGTAAACAGTATACGGTACCATGTTAGGTGTATCAATATATATATATATATATATATGTGTAGCAATGTCAGGTCAAGATATAAACAATATCGTGGGTGTGCTAACAATCAGATATAAGCAAACATCATGATCTAATCAATGCGTAAAGCAATAAAGCGGATTTATTATCTAGCTGTACAGTTATCAATCGTGTTAAATAGATGGTGTCAATATAACGTGAATACAGAATGGTAAATGTAACTACTGGAATTAGGTTAATAAAACATTGAGTGTTCCGAGAATGCAACGACATGTATAATCTGTTTAAAGAATGCAATTGTGATTTAACCGATTTAAGTTGTACATGAATATCTGATAGGCTAAACTGGAATAAAAGTACCATAGCAGTAAATCAAAATGTAATCTATCACGTACGGGGGTTGTTAGGTATGAATGATTCGATGCGAGATTAAGTCTCAGGTTCGAAAACATAAAGGTACAGCGGAGCCTGATGCGGTTAATTGGAACTCCACTGTTATCACTTCTAAATAGGGATTTAACAGGAAAATAATTAATTTGGTATGCTACTAGGGTTAAACAGGAAGCAATGTATATAAGGTGATTTACTAAATAATACATTATTAGATCATGAATAAATATTAAGGCAAGTTTAAAGTTTGTATTAAGGCAAGTTTAAAGTTTCAATAGCATGTAAGCAAGTATCGAATACTTGCCTCGACAATGACGATCACGAAAACGGAGGCGCGAACCCACGCGACACGATATCAGCAAGGGCTCGGGATAAAGATGATGATCTGGACAAAAATGGATGCACTCACGGCAACGCGACAGCGAGGCGATTGGTGCCGTCAAGAACAACGGCGGTCCAGGCCGCGACGGTGACTGGAACGCCCCAGTGGCTCTCTGCTGTAACGAGAAAGGAGGCGACTGGAGTTAGGTGCAGCGGGATGATGAGCACGACGGTGATAAGGGTGCAGCGATGACAATGACGGCGACGACGATGAGATGGGTTACTGTCGAGGTCTCGGTTGAAATTGGGTTCGAAGAAGGAGATGGGGTCGGCCGGTGATGGAGATGATGGTGAGGTGAGGAGGGTGTTGGTGGTGGCACGGATGGCGACGATGAGATGCCGCCGGCGATGGGTTGCGAGGGTAGAGGCTCGGGTAAACAAAGGAAGAAGGAGGAGATGGCGAGGAGAGGGAGACTCGGTTGGGGCGAGGAGACGACGAGGCCGGCGAGGGTGGTGCCGGCGTCGGGGTTGCGACGGCTAGGGTTCGGCGATGGGTTTTCTCGCGAGGGCTCGGTTCTCTGTTGCGTGATGAGGAAAAGAAAGGAGGGGGAAAATATTTAAAAGATTATGGGAGAGAGAGAAAATGATAGAAAGAGAGATTTGAGGGGTTAGAGAGAGATGGAGAGAGAGAGAGACGTTAGAGACAGAGAGAGAGAGATTATGGATCAGGGGCCCACGGGGGTTATCTGCCTCGCGATTGGCTGAGAAGTTGGCTGAGGAAATGATTTAAGGGTTTAGGAAATATATTAAAGATTTTTAAGGATTTAATTTTAACAGTGAGATCAATGTAGCTACGGAAAATATATATAGTTTAAATATTAATAAAATTTGGGATTTTGGCGCCAAACAAAACATTTCCAAATGGCGCCCGGGTCGGGTCCAAAATTTCGAAATTTAAATAATAGGATTTTAAGCGGGTTCCAAATTTTAAAATTTAGTGTCTTACGATTAAAAAGCATACCCTCAAGACGGACACCTGTACGCGTGTGTAGCCGTCCAAACTCGCCCGTTTCACTGAACAGGACGAGAACACAAAACACGGACGCTACCACAAGGCTAGGGGTGTCGAGTAGGCCAAGATGGATATTTTTAATTTTATTCTAGATGCTAAAATTTGTTATATGCAGAAATGACTTTGCCGGGTAAAATTTTGCAGTAAGCAACAACAAGCAAGCTATAAGGAATGAGTACCACATTATGCTCAAACAGTAACCGAAAATAGTAGTATTGGGCTCGGGTGTTACATTATACCCAACTACAAAAAGAATTTCGTCCTTGAAATTCCAAGAATACAAAGAAACTACAAGAAGAGGTGAGGAAACTTCTGCCGGATCTCATCTTCTCGTTCCCAAGTAGACTCTCCATGCGGTCGATTACCCCAAGAAACAAGCACAAGGGGAATAACCTTGTTCTTGAGAACATTTTCCCTTCGATCCACGATTTCAACCGGTCGCTCCTCAAAAGTCAAGTCTTCTCGTACTACTAACTCCGAATGATCCAAAACGTGTGTTTCATCTCGAACATACTTTCGTAGTTGAGATACGTGAACACCTGCCAAGGACTGCGGTAACGCCAAACGGTACGCTACCTCTCTAACACGCTCCAATATCTCAAAGGGTCCAACGACTCGAGGACTAAACTTTCCTTGACTCCCAAAATGAATCACCCCTCTAGTCGGTGATATTTTCAAGAATACCAAATCACCCACGGCGAACTCTAGAGGTCTTCTTGACGTGTCAGCCCAACTCTTCTGTCTATCTTGAGCTGCCTTCATATGCTTTCTGATAGTGTTAACCTTCTCCACTGTCTGCACCACCAAATCTGGTCCCAACAATCTTCGTTCACCAACATCATCCCAACAAACAGGTGAACGACATTTACGACCATACAAAGCTTCAAACGGAGCCATCTGGATAGTTGCCTGAAAACTGTTGTTGTAAGAAAACTCCACCAAGTGTAGATGATCCTCCCACGAAACCTTGAAGTCTAACATGCATGCTCTCAACATGTCTTCAAGAGTTTGGATCGTTCTCTCCGACTAACCATCAGTTTGAGGATGATAGGCTGTGCTAAACTTCAATCGAGTCTCCAAACTTTCCTGTAGACTCCTCCAGAAGTGTGATAAGAACCGAGTGTCCCGATCGGACACGATGCTCACCGGTACTCCATGCAATCTTACAATCTCCTGCATGTACCGCTCTACCAAAGTCTCCGTTGATTGACCAACCCGGAAAGGAATAAAGTGAGCTGCCTTGGTCAACCGATCAACAATCACCCATACTGCATATTGCCCTTTGGACTCCACGGTAAAGCCGTCACGAAATCCATGGTTATACGTTCCCACTTCCACTGAGGAATCGGAAGTGGTTGCAATAAACCAGCAACCCTTTGATGTTCAGCCTTAACTTGCTGACACACCAAGCACTTGGCCATAAAGCGAGCAATCTCCCGTTTCATGCCTTCCCACCAGAAATGCTGTCGAATATCTCGGTACATCTTTGTGCCTCCTGGATGTACAGAATAAGCTGAACTGTGTGCCTCCTTCATAAGATTTTCACGAACATCACCCTTTGGCACACACAAACGGCTACCATATCTCAACGAACCATCTTCATAGATCAGTAAATCTGTTCGTAGCCCGGCTTCAACCTGCTCTCGAAACTTTTGCAGTCTAGGATCCTGCGATTGTGCTGCTATAATATTCTCAATCAAAGACGTATGTACTTGCAACTGCAACAACTGTCCCGTAGAACGTGGTAGCACAACCTCCAAGTCAAATCTTCGAAAATCTGCAATGATCTCCTTCTGCATAGTCAACACCTGAATTGCTGGTAACCGACTAAGCGCATCCGGCACGACGTTAACTTTCCCCGGATGGTACTTAAGATCAAGGTCGTAGTCAGCCATCAGCTCCAACTATCTACGCTGCCTCATATTCAGCTCCTTCTGAGTGAACACATACTTCAAACTCTTATGATCTGTAAAAACTTCGACTCTCTCGCCCAAAAGGTAGTGTCTCCAAATCTTCAAAGCGAAGATCACAGCCGCAAGCTCCAAGTCATGAGTCAGATAATTCTTCTCATGGGTCTTCAATTGTCTTGATGCGTACGCTACAACTTTCCCATGCTGCAGCAAAACACATCCTAATCCTTTCCTAGATGCGTCGCTGTGAATCACCAATCCTCCGGAATTGTCTGGCACGGTCAGAATAGGGGCGGTTATCAACTCCTGCTTCAACGTCTCAAAAGCTAACGCACATCTATCTGTCCATACAAAAGGTACCTCCTTGCGCGTAAGCTTGGTCAACGGCTCTGCCAGACGAGCAAAGTTCTCCACAAATCTCTTGTAGTATCCAGCTAATCCAAGGAAACTTCTTATCTCAGCAACATTCTTTGGAATAGGCCAATCTCGAACTGCTGCAATCTTTTTGGGATCGACGGTGATTCCATCGCCAGACACAACATGCCCCAGAAACTTCACTTCCTCCAGCCAAAATTCGCACTTACTCATCTTCACATACAATTTCTCCTGTCTCAACGCCTGCAGTGCGATCTTCAAGTGCTCCGTATGCTCCTCAAAGCTCTTCGAGTAAACCAGAATATCGTCAATGAACACTACAATAAACTGGTCCAAGAACGGTGAAAAGATTCGGTTCATCAAGTCCATGAATATTGCCGGCGCATTCGTTACTCCGAAGGGCATCACTAAGTACTCGTAATGTCCATACCGAGTTCGGAACGCCGTCTTGCAAATATCTTCTGCTTTCACTCGAACCTGATGATATCCGGATCGCAAATCCAGCTTCGAGAATACCCTCGCGCCACTAAGCTGCTCAAAAAGTTCTCCAATGCGAGGGATCGGGTACTTGTTCTTAATAGTCACCCGGTTTAATTCTCGATAGTCGATGCACATCCTTCGCGTGCCATCCTTCTTCTTTACTAGAAGAACTGGAGCTCCCCAAGGTGAGTTACTGCTTCGAATCCAACCCTTCTCAAGCAATTCAGCAATCTGTTTCTTAACTTCTTCCAATTCTACTGGTGCCATCGGATAATACGCTTTAGATACTGGCGCTGCACCAGGAATAAGATCAATTGCGAACTCCACGTCTCGCTTCCCCGGTAAACCCGTTATATCTTCAAATACGTCCATAAAATTGCGAACAACCGCCGGCTCTTCACTACGATCAACTTCCATTGCCGCAAGAATATTGTTTGTCGGCCTAGCCCTAAACTCGACTGGCCCGACAGAACTGCTTCCTCCAGTGAAGGTAAACTCAGGATGTCCAGAAATATGGAAAATTACTTTCTTTGCCCTACAGTCAACGTGAGCGTGGAAAGTGCCAAGAAAATCCATTCCCAAGACGACTTCATAGCTGCCCGTATCAATCACCAAGAAATCTGCAAAGAGTTCCCGTCCGCACACAACAACTGTACAATCTTTACACTCCCTACTATATATGATTTTCCCATTCCCAGTGTGTATGTCCCAGAAACTAGACAGGGTTGTGCAGGTAATCGAGTGTGTAGTTATAAATTTGGATGACATAAAACAGTGGGATGCACCAGAATCAAATAATGCCAATGCGGAAAAACCATGAACGGGTAAAGTACCTGAAACCACTTCTCCTGACGCCTTGGCTTCCTCAGCTGTCAAGGTAAAAGCTCGAGCCTGATTAGGTCCTTGAGTCAGCTGTTTCTGCCCTTGGAACGGTTTCTGCGGAGGCTTCTGAATATCATCCCTCGTACAAAGCTTCGACGGACAAGCACCAACGGCGTGATCTGCCGCTCCACAACCAAAACAGAGTCCCAGCCTCTTCCGACAATCCTTTCGCACATGTCCGGGTACATGGCAGTAGTCACAAATCACGCTCCTTTTTCGATCACCCATAATTGTTTTCTTCATTGGTGCTACGCTGCGTCTGTTCACCGGAATACTTCTACGTACAGACGCTTGGTTCAGTGCAGACGCCGGTTTCAGCTCGGTCTGTCTCTTTAGATTCTCCAGCAATCCCCTTTTCACTCTACGCATGGCGGCTTTGTCCGCACGTCTTTGGTACATCTTCAAATTCTTACCGGCCATATTCCTGGAATCAAAATACCCAACATTAGCATGATGATAGATTCTGAATATAGATCAAGGCTAGAACTCCAAGATACTTAAATAGAGTACCGCATTGTAACTATGCCGCGGTATCATAGCCACAATTACTTAACTCTACTCAAGTCGCCTAAGTCCTAGAGATAACAAGAAATCATGTTTTTCGAGTCGACATGAAAAGTAAGTTTGCACGTCGTAAAAGATATAATCAGGAATAATGTGATTCAAGAATGGTAAACGGCAAGGTGGCAGGACATGTTTCCTAAACACGGGCATTTTGATTCGTGTATTGGGTACAATACCCAACTACAAAAGAATCAACCCAACTAACCTATGGCTCTGATACCAAAAGAACCATGTCACGCCCCGCTTCCCAGAGTACGCTAGATTGGGTACGTGACATAGCCAACCATGCTACCTGTGGGTAGGAAGTATCCATCCACAGTCACATTACGGCTGTAGAGATATCAAGAACAAGATAAGACTATCTAAAAACATGTCCATAAACCAGAATAACAGGAGTCAATAATAAATGAATGCGGAAGCAAATGATCCAATACAAATAACTGAAAGTATGTCCCATAATGCGGGCTCACATCAGGAAATAAATGCAGGAAATAAAACTAACCACTACTGAACTCACAACTCAGCCTGCTGGCTGAAGTACTCCTGCTCGGACTGCGACAGTGGTACAGAATCTGGGCCATGCAAAACCCAGACGTCAGCGCGTCATGTCAACCAGTAATATAATATGAACAATGTAACGGGCAATGCAAAATAAACATGAATAAAGCAATAATGTGAAACAAGCAGTACATGGTAGTGTGCAGTGGGTAACTAAACTGTTCTATCAGGTTTTCTAGTCTAAAGTCTTTGAAATCAATTGATGAATCGTCGATGTAACTCAATAGTATCCCGTACATACCCGGGACCACGGCCACAATATTCTCGGCTGCAGCCGAGACATGCCGCTAGGCACAAAACAGGAATGTGTACACTCGATAGTATCCCGTACATACCCGGGACCACGGCCACAATATTCTCGGCCGAAACCGAGACATGCCGCTAGGCACAAAACAAGAATGTGTACACCCAGAACAGGTAGTGAACTGTCGAGTTACAAGTCAGGTTTCACCTTTGATTTCCTCATACCCCCAAATTATGTGTGTCAAGTCAGGTATTCAGTAATCAAGAACTAATGCCAACACAGGATCAGGTACAAGCAGGTTTGTCTGGATAGACAACAGGAACGGTCCATGAGGACTACATGTCAGGTTTGTTGGCATTAGGCACGAGATCAGGTAACAGGTCGGGTCATGGTACATCAGGTCAAGTCAACAGTATACGGTACCATGTCAGGTGTATCAATATATATATATGTGTGTGTGTGTGTGTGTGTGTGTGTGTGTGTGTGTGTATGTGTAGCAATGTCAGGTCAAGATATAAACAATATCGTGGGTGTGCTCACAATCAGATATAAGCAAACATCATGATCTAATCAATGCGTAAAGCAATAAAGCGGATTTATTATCTAGCTGTACAGTTATCAATCGTGTTAAATAGATGGTGTCAATATAACGTGAATACAGAATGGTAAATGTAACTACTGGAATTAGGTTAATAAAACATTGAGTGTTCCGAGAATGCAACGACATGTATAATCTGTTTAAAGAATGCAATTGTGATTTGACCGGTTTAAGTTGTACATGAATATCTGATAGGCTAAACTGGAATAAAAGTACCATAGCAGTAAATCAAAATGTAATCTATCACGTACGGGGGTTATTAGGTATGAATGATTCGATGCGAGATTAAGTCTCAGGTTCGAAAACATAAAGGTACAGCGGAGCCTGATACGGTTAATTGGAACTCCACTGTTATCACTTCTAAATAGGGATTTAACAGGAAAATAATTAATTTGGCATGCTACTAGGGTTAAATAGGAAGCAATGTATGTAAGGTGATTTACTAAATAATACATTATTAGATCATGGATAAATATTAAGGCAAGTTTAAAGTTTGTATTAAGGCAAGTTTAAAGTTTCAATAGCATGTAAGCAAGTATCGAATACTTGCCTCGAAAATGACGATCACGAAAACGGAGGCGCGAACCCATGCGACACGATATCAGCAAGGGCTCGGGATAGAGATGATGATCTGGACAAAAATGGATGCACTCACGGCAACGCGATAGCGAGGCGATCGGTGCCGTCAAGAACAATGGCGGTCCAGGCCGCGACGGTGACTGGAACGCCCCGGTGGCTCTCTGCTGTAACGAGAAAGGAGGCGACTGGAGTTAGGTGCAGCGGGATGATGAGCACGACGGTGATAAGGGTGCAGCGATGACGACGACGGCGACGACGAGATGGGTTACTGTCGAGGTCTCGGTTGAAGTTGGGTTCGAAGAAGAAGATGGGGTCGGCCGGTGATGGAGATGATGGTGAGGTGAGGAGGGTGTTGGTGGTGGCGCGGATGGCGACGACGAGATGCCGCCGGCGATGGGTTGCGAGGGTGGAGGCTCGGGTAAACAAAGGAAGAGGGAGGAGATGGCGAGGAGAGGGAGACTCGGGTGAGGGCGAGGAGACGACGAGTCCGGCGAGGGTGATGCCGGCGTCGGGCTGTGGCGGCGACGGGGTTGCGACGGCTAGGGTTTGGCGATGGGTTTTCTCGCGAGGGCTCGGTTCTCTGTTGCGTGATGAGGATAAGAAAGGAGGGGGAAAATATTTAAAAGATTATGGGAGAGAGAGAAAATGATAGAGAGAGAGATTTGAGGGGTTAGAGAGAGAGATGGAGAGAGAGAGACGTTAGAGACAGAGATGGAGAGATTATGGATGAGGGGCCCACGGGGGTTATCTTCCTCGCGATTGGCTGAGAAGTTGGCTGAGGAAATGATTTAAGGGTTTAGGAAATATATTAAAGATTTTTAAGGATTTAATTTTAACAGTGAGATCAATGTAGCTACGGAAAATATATATAGTTTAAATTTTAATAAAATTTGGGATTTTAGCGCCAAACAAAACATTTCCAAATCGCACCCGAGTCGGGTCCAAAATTTCGAAATTTAAATAATAGGATTTTAAGAGGGTTCCAAATTTTAAAATTTAGTGTCTTACGATTAAAAAGCATACCCCCAAGACGGACACCTGTACGCATGCGTAGCCGTCCAAACTCGCCCGTTTCACTGAACGGGACGAGAACACAAAACACGGACGCTACCACAAGGCTAGGGGTGTCGAGTAGGCTAAGATGGATATTTTTAATTTCATTCTAGATGCTAAAATTTGTTATATGCAGAAATGACTTTGCCGGGTAAAATTTTGCAGTAAGCAACAACAAGCAAGCTATAAGGAATGAGTACCGCATTATGCTCAAACAGTAACCGAAAATAGTAGTATTGGGCTCGGGCGTTACAATGTGATTCCACCACTTTTTCATCATATTGTCCGCTCTAACCGAAACAACATGGTTTTGTCTTTCGGAGCGAAAAAGACTCGACCAGGGGCCACTTCTCAGGAGGTCACCAACTATCCTAGAATTTCCCTGGCCCGAGCATGATTAACCACGGAGTTCTCAAGCTCCTGTAGTGGGGACCGATCCCATTGTTCTATAGTAGGTCCCACACACTCAAGAGGTGGTCCTCACGGATTCAAGAGGTGGCCCCCATCCTTTGGTGTGGCACTTTGTTCCGGGAGCAAGGATTGGAGCCCGACCTTGAACCACAGACCTACTATTGAGGGACTGGCTCTGATAGCATTCTTTTACACCCCACCCCTAACACAGACGGGGTATTGTCCGCTTCGACCAGAACCTACTTCCCAGGAGGTCACCCATCCCGGAATTTCCCTGACCCGAACACACTTAACTATGGAGTTCTTAAGCTCCTATAGTGCCGGTTCACTTAAAAAGCGTCTCTGCATTGAAGAGTGGTATCATTACATTTACAGTGCAGATCTGCCCTTTTTCGGAATATGCTTCAGGAACCGATCTCATTGTTCTATAGTAGGTCCCACGGATTCAAGAGGTGGCCCCCATCCGTTGGTGTGACACTTTGTTCCAGGAGCAAGATCCGGGACCCGACAAATGAAATCATATGAAATTTAGTGTATCCACATCTTATATTATAAAGATGGCGATGATGGATGCCGATCGTCGAAAAAAATCGTAGAGGGTGTGTTTCTTCGTTACCATAGAAGGAAATTACCTCCAATGACTTCTTTCCTCTATTATTCTCATATATATATAATGGAGGAAAGAGGCCTAGGAGAGAATTTCATCCTATGGCGTCGAAAAATTACACCCTCCTTCATTTTTTTCGACAATCGGTACCTATCATCTTCATTATTATAATATAAGATATGGATACACCAAATTTCATGTGATTCTAAAACCTTTTCACTATTGATTTAGCAAAACAAAAGGTTATGTTAGAGGTAAACTATTAATTTGAACCCACTAAATCAACGGTGATGTCACGCTCCGCTTCCAAAGAGACGGAAACGATGACGTGGTAAGCCCGCGACGTATTTATTTCGAGAAGCCCATTTCCCCAAATAAATACGCTAAGCGTAAAATAAGAAATATAGAATGACAAGATATAAACACAAGATTTAAACTTCAACAACTTTATTTACATTCAACTTGAAGCATTTACAATACATGAGTTCAACTGAAAGGAAATACAATATAAGAAGAGAAATGCCTAAACATGTGGCATATATAAACTGAAAAAAATAGCTAGTCTAGTTCTGAGTCGTGATCTGGTTTTGCTCCTTCTCGGTGATGTCCACCTCTTCAGTCTTCACAGTATCCGATGAACATTTCAAGAAACAAAGATGGGTGGAATGCCCGTCAGCGAACTTTAGCTCGGTAAGTCTCCAAGAAATAGGTTTGAAGTATAAAATATAATGATAAAAATGTATACCATTGAAATACTGGACTGTGAGATATGTTATTTAAACATGTCATTTACTGTAGCATGACATTTCTATTTATCATGGCAAAATAACATGAGCATAGTATAGCATGGCTGTGTAGTGTAAGTATAGTGGACATGAAATGAATGTAAGTGTCCTAAAAAGTCTTTACATGGGTCAACTAATGTAACGAAAGTTCAAGAGTAAATGTCAACCAATCTCAAGAGTGTTCTCAAACCCAACAGGCTGTAATCTAGGGGTAAGGAACCATGATCCCGAATCAAGTATTAGTAACGGGACTTCAAGCTAGTGTTGAAGTATTCCAAACTCAACAGGCTATAATTCAGGAGTAAGGAAACACGGGCCCTCATGATAGCTTGCTTGTGTTGGTAGATAGAGATTCATAATCTAGGGGGACTCCTGAGATTTCGTTGGATTCACACATGAACTACCCCAACAACCCATGTATTCTACGTTACAGTTAAAATTACCAGTTTTGCTCGAATCTAGAAATACATCAAGTTGCAAGATTGAGTTCTTGTCAATATCAAGTAATCATATCAAGTGTTAATGTATTCATGTCAAGTTGTATTCATGGTTTGAATCAACTCAGTTTCAATAGCAACTATTGTGCTTTGATATTCACGTTAAGTTCAAGTCAAAATATGACCAGGGTTTGGTCAGTCAAGTATACATGTTTGAGTTTGATATTTATTTTGAGTGTTCAAATTCATGATTAGGTATCCGTGTTTGATCTTGGATTCGGGTTTGAGTTTGGACTCAAACTGAGTCAGACACTTGTACTGATTTAACTATGGAATTCTTACGTTCGGGAGTTATCGGCAACTACTGCACATGGACGGCAGGATTTTTTTTTTCCAAAACAATTGCCATTGATAACACCGTTAAGTTGTCTACCTTAAATAGGCAATCACTCACTTTCTCCGGCTCCCTGAGCCTCAAGATAATTGATTCCGCTTAAACCTATATTTACTAAAGTTCTTAAATATTGTTTTATATATCTCGAGAGGGTTTTATGAAAAATATTTTTAATATAATTAAAAAGTAAACCTCGAGGGTAATTAGTATTATTTAGGGTTTTCATGAGCATGGATTTTAAGTATTGGGGTATTTTAGTGATAAATACTTAGTTTTGGAAAGTTCATGATATTTTATTGAAAAACTTACCTTTTTGGTATCTTAATGGTATTTTATTAGCATTTGATAATCTTTTATTTTTTAAAAGAAAAATATAGGTTTATTATATTTTGAAAATATGGATTTATAATTTTATATAATTTTAATTTTAAAAATAATTATATTTTATTTAGAAAATTCGTATTTCTTAAAAAAGTATTTAACTCCTTTCGAGATCGAATGCTCCGTGAGAAGATTTATATCTCGCTCTACTAGCCCAAAAATGTGCGATAATCCGCACCATCCGTTAGCGGGTCCCCTAAAGAGGGTTGTAAATGCATAATTGTAAAGGAAGTGAAATACCGTTTTAAAAGAAATCCGGTTTTAGAATTATAAGGTATTTTATTGTAAATTTTCTTCGTAACAAATATTCATATAAAAGAGATATCGTGCTATGGATCCAAGTATGCATGTCGGGTAGGTCGTTACCCCGTCAAGTTTTCCTAAAGATACTGTGTAACGACTTTAATGTTACTGTACGAAAATTTTCAAATTAATGCACAGAATGGTCTTGTAGCTCATTGGTAAAGTCTTACACTGCTGTGATATAGCTCCTGTGTTCGAATCCAATCGGTAACATATTATTTTTCTGAATTTTTTATAAAACTTTTTGGAAGCCAAAAAGTTTACACGTGCACTACACGTAAGAAATGAAAATATAGAAAATCAAACATGTGCAAATTAGAGTTAACAGCGACAGAGATATATGGCATTCATCCAAGCACTCAACCCTTCAAGATAGCCGGTGAGATCATCAAGATAGCCGGCACCTCCAGTCCTCACCGTAGGAAATAGCCCCGTTCCCTGCACACCAAAACCCTTGGTCTACCCCCACAACTCCTGTTCTGTTTGATTTCCCTGAAAATTAACAGAGAATTAAAATGAAGCTTTAAATCCCATTTTAATGCAATTTTAATTCTTTTTTCAATCCCAAAACCCTAATTCTATTCTATAAATACAACATCATACTTTTGCCCTCTTCATTCTGAAATCTATTGCCAAAATTCTCAAAATTTTCTAAGTCCAAAAAGAGTACAAGTGGAGTTAGCCTTAGGTCAATTTCCGGTGAGGATTCGAGACGATTCCGGCGACCCCGCGACTCCACGAAGCTACTATTCTCTTCCTCTACCTCTCCTTTAACTTTTTAGCCTGTAAGTCCCATTTTTTATTCTACTCTTTCATCTTAAAAAGTCTCTTTTTCTAAAACACGTCGGAAGTGGAGTTAATACCGACACCTCTTTTAAAACATTATAAAATCCACTTTTTCTTATATGTTCTTCATGAATATTATCACATCATACTTGCTAATCATTAAACTAATATTTAGAAACAAATTTCACTCTAAAATATCATGTTAAATAACTTTAATTAAGATTTTACGTTTAAATACCAAGAAGTTTACATACGATATTTTTAATTATTTAGGTTAGCATACCTTTAGAAAACCTCACAAGGTAATGACGTACCTCTCACATACACATATTTTGACATAGCACGATTTCTCTTGAACAATATTTTTATGGCAAAATACGACTTTTCATCAAAATACCCTAAACTATTAAAAAACCCGGATTTCTTTAAATTGTGCTACTTAATTCCTTACGATTGTGTCTCTACAAACCATTTTGGGGAACCCGGTCAGGATGGTGCGGATTATCGCACATTTTCGGGACTAGTAGAGCGAGATACAGACCTCCTCACGGGGCATGTGATCTCGATGGAATTTTTAACACAATTTTCAAGAAAAACGAGATTTTCTATTTAATAAATAAAATTATTTTTTTATAATTATATAAATATGATCAAACCATATAGTTCTAATATATAATAAAATTCTATATTTTCTAAACAAAATAAAAGAATTATAAGTTTCATGAAAATACCATCAAAAATCATTACAAGTCAAATTTTACACTAAGATAGCTTGAACTATTCAAGTTAGGTATATATTCATTAGAATACCTCACTCTTTAAAAGTTACATCCATAAAAACCCTAAATATGATAAATAAATACTTGAGATTTATTTTAAAATTACACTAAAAATATTTTTCATAAAACCCACTCAAGTTATATAAAATTACATTACGGACCCTAATAAATATAGGTTTAAGCGGGACCAATTCCTTTGAGCCTCAGGAAGCCGGAGAAAGTGGGTACTTGTCTATTTAAGGTAGAAAACTAAAAAGGAGTTATCAATGGTAATTGTCTTGGAAAAATACAAAAATCCTGCCGTCCATGTGCAGCAGTTACCGATAATCCCTAAACCTAATTCAGAATTCAAATCTGTTTAAGTGTCTGACTCAATCTGAGTCTCGGTATAATCTGAATACCGTCCAAACATGAATCCAATCATAACTCCAATTCAATATGAATCCAAGTCAATATGAATCTAAATATGAATACTTGAACATGAATACCAGAATAATATCAAACATTTAGCATGACTTGATTTGACCGAACCTTGACTATATCTTGAACTTGACTACATGGCAACCGTTTATATTCTGAATCAGTTTACATGAACAACTTATACCATGGTCTCGGCAAGTCTGATAACTATAAATCCATACAATATGCATTACGGGGTTTTAAAGGGGTAAACTGGTACGGAATGTGTTAAAAGTGGTACGATGATGGTCACTAAAATACACCTACATGAACATCCTGTGTCGTTTTCCCGTCGGTTTTGATGAGGCCTTGTACTTACATGTTACCTTAGTGGAGCAAGTTGGACTCCTCTCGTATACACCGGTATATTCTGTACCAAACTACAAATAACTACGTTAGCATAACCAACACATGCTTTATCTATTCTATTCTCTTTACCTATCTATTACATTCTATCTTTTGGGACTTACCGTGCGCTAGTTCGCTGATGACATTCCTATCTTTTCTTTTTTTAGAATGTTGTCAGGAGGACCCGACTCTCAGGAGATCGAGCCCAACCAGGACGACTTGGAGCAGTTTACAGAGGAGGCAGATTTCTAGGCCTTACTTGTACTATTTTCTTTTTAGTTCATATGTCATTGTTTAGGTATCGCTTTCTATCATTGTACTTTACTTTTCAGTTGTATGTTAAGAATGGTTATCAATAAAAAGTTGTTTATTTTACATCTCTTGTTATTCTTGTGTTATTCATTTATATTGCTTATTTACGCTTAACGTGTTTATTTCTGAGTAAATACGTCACGGCCTCACCACGTCTCCTTCCCCGTACACTGGGAAGCGGGACGCGACATGTTGTTAAGCAAAATTGTCGAAAAGTTGAGTACACAAAATTCAAGATATTTTAATGTAAAAGTTCAAATATGGTTGTTTTACATGAGATTGTTGGGGTAAAAATTTACACCCCGGTTGACCAAGTCAAAATCAAAGTCAACCCCAAGCCAAGTGGGCCCAAGCCCAGATCCAGTGGGCCCATGCCCGGGTCGAGCCCGAACATGAAGCGACCGGCCTGCCCCCATGCCAAGATAAAAATTTTGTAATAAATAATTTTGTTGTATTTCTTTTATTTTATTTTATGGATAAATGTAAGAAAAATAGGCATAAAGCCAAATTTTTGTAAAGCCTGTGGCTTATGTGCAAAAAGAAATGGCACATGAGCCATGGGATAGGCAAAATGCCATTTTGTGAAACCCAAGGGGCTATGTGTAAAGTGTATAGCCTATAAAGGCAAAGATAATGAAAATATCTCACAACTTTTTCTCTCTCCAAAAAAGTTTTAGATCTGAGATCTTTTCTCCTTCTTCAAGGTTCCAAAACCTTATTCTTTCTTTTGAATTAAATCAAGAGTTTTACTCTTCATTCTATAAAACAAAATAGTTTTTCATCACAAAACCCACAAAGGGAACTTGAATTTGTCTTTAGATCTCAAAAAGGAGAGATTTTTAAAAATCTCATATCTCTTGATCTTCAAGATCCAGCCAACAGAGGAGGAAGAAGAAGAACCCCTTTCGTCAACCAAAACATCTTAGGAGTTTAACTCCACTCTAAATCCTCTTCTGGGATCTTAAACCCTATTTCTGGGACTAAATGCCCCTTTTTTCTCGCCAGCGCCCTGCGCTCGAGCGCAAAGCGCCTACGTGTCGACACGTGGCGCGCTTGCGCTCCAGCGCAGGGCGTGCCCCATGCGTCCTTTGGGCGCTTTTTCCCTTTTACACACACACACACACACACACACATACTCCACGACACTGTCCCTGTTAGAAAAAAATTCTAACGGGACGCTGCCCTGCACCCCGCAAGGGGGCTGCTAGCCCCCTTGACCCCCAGCCCGCTATTCGGGTAGCGGGACCCCCGTAAAAACTCTGCGTGGCTCCCGATATATCCAAACCCCCCTCCAAAACAACACACACGTACACTGCACATTGAGTTCGCATGACCAGTTTAACCCGTTAATCGGAGGTTCCCTCACCCCAAAGGCGAGGGGTAATTAATAGCAACTTAGTCCGCGGCTGCCTGAGATTCGGATCCCCACAATCAATAAACCCCGGCCTACCCTAGGCAGGGGGAATCTGTAGTACGCCTGACAAGCGCGCACGTATTCCCATCTCAATGGGGTGACAAAAAACACCCTACAGATTCTGGCACGTCCGGTGGGACCTTTCTCTCCTCCCATATTTCGGGTTAAATGTTCATGCGAACTCAATAAATATACATATCGATTGTCTATACTGAAATGATATTTTTTTTCTGTGCAGCAATCAACTTTCGACGACAATGTCTCCCAAGACGAACTCAGCTTCCAACGTGACCCCGATCTCGTACGTAGTCAAGGTCAATGCTCGTGTGGTTCTCCCTGCAAGCCTCAGTCGACAGTGGGAGGAACTGCCCCGCCAGTTTGGTTCCGTCATCATCTACCCCGCCGGAAGTGCTCATCTGGTAGAAATTCCGGCAAAGCAGGCGGCCAAGCCGGTCTTAAGGGGCAAGAGGCCGAACATTGTGATCGCTAAGGCACCACAACTGAAACGTAAGACGGTGTCTGAATGACTCTTTGGCGCTCCAACTGAGGGCAAGACTTTCGGTACAAAGGGCAACATCAAATGTTGCGGACGAGCTCAGGCGATGACTCCAACAAATGCACAATCGAGCGTATCTCCAAAATCCTCCATCGCCCGGTCTACGGCGTTTTCCCGAAGAGCCGAAGTCTGCCAGGTGCTTAGAACAGAAAAGTTAAGGCAGAAGCGGCTCAGGTATTGAGCCAACAAGAGGGTCAGGGCTTCGGCCAAATGGAATCTTGTGAAGTTCCAAGTGCAGAGTCGCCCCGCGATGACGGCTGAGTCGGACGTGAGAATCAGCAATTCCTTCGAGCCTCTGAAGTAGGTTCAGAAAAATGCCATGACCGCCAGAATCAAGAAGACAGCGGTCCGAACAATGCTACAAAGAGACGTGTCCCGGCTCCAACAGAAAAAGTATGACACTGTCTCTTCAAGAGTCTATCAGGCGCTCTGTTCCGCACGAAAGTAGCAGGGCAAATCCAGAAAAGAAGCGCCAGCACCATTCAAGAATCCGGCCAGGCCATCCGCCTTCAATCGACTGCCCGCTACTGAAACAGGGGGGGTCAAGACAGCGATCTGTGAAATCAACTACCGACAATAAAAAGAGGGCTGGATATAATATCCATACGGTCTATATGGCGGGTGGGCGCCCCAGTGACAACCTTCGCAGCAAAAGCAAGGATGGGGCCACCACATCCCAAGTCCAATCTGGCTTGAATGTGGTTGTTGCTTCCCAAGAACAGCCGCCTCCGCCGGATGATGAAAACCCTCTCGAGGAGGAAGATAGGCAGAAAAACCTCTCGGTCCATGCAGAGTCAAACTCGGACAGCGAGGAAGAGCCGAATTTCCGTCCCAGGACCGCGGAGCAAGAGCTGCTTCAAGAGCTTCGAAAACAGCTCAGGAGCAAGGATAAAGAGATGGCCAAGCTCTATTCGAAAATTGACGACCTAACAAACATTGTGATGCAGCTTACGACTCAAATTGCTCGAGTTCCTCCCACTCAAGCACAAGTCGCTACTAATCAGCCAGGTGATGAAAATCCGAAGCAGCCTATGCCTGTTCCTTTAGGTCCAAGACTGGTCGAGCCGCACGAAAGTCGGCCACATTCCGCTTCTGGGGACGCCTTGGCCCCAGATAGCACTATCCCGCTAACACAAGATCGGATAATGGATTTGGTCACCAGCAAAGTTAAAACATTGGTGGCTGAAGCTGAAGCTTAGAAAGAAATTGGCAGTAATGGGAGGCCATATCCTGCACAATACGATCTGATCGACTTCCCGAGCGGCTACGTCATTCCTAAATTCGGAAGATTTGATGGGACGGGGAACGCAAATCAGCACGTCACCCACTTCAAAGCCTCGTGCGGAAATACAGGGGGCAATGACGCGCTCCTTCTTCGTCAGTTTGTCAACAGCCTGACCGGTGTCGCCTTCGACTGGTACGCGAGTATACCAGACGGGTCCGTCATTACCTTTTCCTAAATGGAGTCTCTGTTTCGGCAAAGGTTCATGAGCGTCAGTGATAAAATCTCCATTGCCGACCTTGTGAGGACCAAGCCGGGGAAGAGTCAAAGCAACACCGACTTTATCGCCCGATGGCGTAATCTCACGGTCAAGTGCGAACCGCCATTGGAGCAGGACCAGTCCGTCAGCCTTCTCATTGGGAACCTCAGCAATTGGATGGTCCCATTCTTGTGTACAGCGGGCCTCAAGACGTTTCAAGAGCTAACCAAGAAAGTCCAAATGCTGGAACGCTCGAAGCAAGAGTCTACCCCGGACTCTCAGAGAGACAAGACTTGGGAAAGCATGCGGGACGACAACCGTAGAAGCGGGAGTTCCAGCAGTACCAATGTCTTCAATGTGTCCGACAATGAAGAAAAGCGAAGGGCGGGCGAGTCCAAAATCAATCGGTCCCGAAAGCCAGTGCTGGGAGGAGATGGGTCTTCCCTAGAGGAGAAGAAGAACAAAGTTTACTCTTTCAGAAGGGATAAGGTCCGCAAGATATTTAAAGATGCCTTGAACAATGGCCTACAATTGCCGGAGTCGAAAAGACCCCAAGAAGCAAAAATGACCGACAATCCCCTATATTGCCCGTACCACCGAGTAGTGAGCCATGCGATCGAGGATTGCTATATCTTCAAAGACTGGGTCGAGAAGCAGTACAAGGCTGGAGAGATCGAGCTGTTCAAAAGTGTGTTGGTGAACAATCAAGTTGCAACCACCAACTTTATACAGACAGAAGTTGAAGCCTTCTGGGAGCAGACAGCCGAACCCGCTGCCCTGAGAAATGAAACGGACTCATCGCGGCCTCCGTGGAGTACGCACATATCTAATAAGACGAAGAAGATGCTAAAGCCGCTTCAGAAAGAGCCCAGGACGAAATGGGAAGGACAGAAGAAGCCTACCAGTCCAGCTGCCAAAGCGGCTCCATCAGGCTCAAAATCCAAGAAGCTCAAGAAGAAGAAAAGTGCAGCTCGGCGCGAAAAGGAGTCTGCAGGGAGATCGACCATTCAAAAATATATTGATTCCCTCGAAGAATATGAACAGAAAGAAAGAACTCTGATTCAATTGAAAGAGTTCTTCCCTGTACAAGCGGCTGAAATTCTGGAGGAGTTAGAAGAAGACCCCAATGAAGAGATCCCAGTAGTGACCTGCTACGCCATCCATCTGGACAGCGACTCTGAGGAAGAAATCTATTTTCCCGAAGAGGACGAGGAGCTCTCCACAAAGGCCAATCAAATCCAGCTCAGAAGCGGCAGGGCTCTACCGCCAAATCAGGGCAACGCCTTAAAAGGGAAGGAAAAACAAGTCGCTAATGAGGAAGATGGCAGAGAACCGGCTGATGAAAACATAAGTCCTTCCTCGGTGGACTATAATGTCTTGGCCCATCTTCGGGAGCTTCCGTCTCTCCTGAGAATCTACGACGCCTTGATCCTATCTAAGGAGCTTAGAGATGTTCTCATTCACGCTCTACAAAACCCCGAGCGGTATCAGGCTCACTTTGCGGAAGTTAATTTGAAAGAAGCTCAGTACACTTTGCAAGCCACCGCAGTCACATTTAAGGATGAAGACTTGCTACTGGGAACAGCTGAGCATAATCGGTCGCTTTACGTGACCGGGTACAGCGACGGAGATCGAATTAATCGCATATTGATTGATCCGGGGTCCTCAGTGAACATCATGAACTTGCGAACTCTGAAGAGTTTGTCAATGGACGTCCAACACCTGTCAAGGGAAAGGATTGTCATTCAAGGCTTCAACCAAAATTGCCAGCAAGTTCTGGGGTCCATAGCTCTGCCAATCAAATTCGGGGTTCTGCAAACTGAAGCTAAGATATACGTGATCGACGCCGACACGTCTTATAAGATTCTCTTGGGACGTCCTTGGCTCCACGATTATGGCATCGTCCCGTCAACTCTCTATCAATGTATGAAATATACTAAAAATGGCGAAGAAAGACGCATTGACGGAGACATCCAGCCGTTCGGTGTGCATGAAGTCCGATATGAAGATTCTCGGTACTTTATGAACCACCAAAATGCTAAGCCACAACTGACTGAGGATAGAGCGGCCCCAAGACTCAAAGGAAAATCTGAGCCGGCTGTCACTTTCAAAAGCAAAAACGTCCAAGGGCGCCCGCATTTCGGTAGCGACACTGATGAGTTTGATGCTGGAAGTCCGTCCTTCCGTAAAACTCGCCATCGTTTCGGTAGCGATATGGACAAATCTGTTACTGAAGCCCCGTCTTGCAACAAAGTCCGGCCTCATCTTGGCAGTGACACTGAAGAGTCGGAGGAAGAGGACCTGCCGTGCAACAGCGGTGCAGATTGGACCCCCATGCAACAAGCGAAACTACGAGAGACCTTCGAAATTGCAGAAGGGTCCCTAAGTGTCACAAGGGTACTGGAGCAGATGTGCAAAGAGCTCGATGCGTTGTCAGTCTCCACCGTGGACCAGCTGAAAACTTTCTACGTCCCCAGAAGGAAAAGTGGGCAGAAAGGCATCCTGTTTTATGGGTCAAACCCCGTTGTGCACCCGGACGATTTGTCTGTCGCGTACCTTCCATATGAGAGAGGTGTCACGCCCCGCTTCCCGGTATACGGCGAAGGGGACGCGACGAGGCCCGCTACGTATATACTCAGAAGTAGATACGCTAAGCGTATCTAAGCAATATAAAATAAATACACAAGAGACAAGATATAAAAGAACAGCAACTTTTATTCATTAACATTCTTTGTACAATACATGAAAGGAAATACAACTGAAATAAAAAGATGCCTAAACAGTGGCATAACAGGAAATGAAAAGTACAGAAAGAAAAAGTGTACAATGAACTAAAGTGCAGGGTCTTCGGCAAATTGCTCCAAGTTTTCTTGAGATGGCTCGATCTCCGCCGGGTCCAAACCACCTGACGACATTCAAAGAAAAGAGAAACAGAATGTCTTCAGCGAACAGGTCGCTCGGTAAGTCCCAAAGATAAGGGAGGAATAGACAGAGAGTAAGAGAGAGAGAGTAGCTTTTACAGTTGTATTATATTATTATATTGTCGTATTTCGTGTTAACGCTGTTGTTTGTAGCTTGGTACAAAAGGATGCCAGTGTATACGAGAGGAGTCTCACTTGCCCCGGAGACTAAGGTATCAGGAACTCAAGGAACCGTTTATGCCACGGTACAACAGCAATTGGATTCATGTTAGGTGTCTTAATCTTACCGTCTCGTGCCACCTTTAACACCTTCCGTACCAATCTACCCCTTAAACCCCGCGATGTCTTGTTTGTATTGTTATCTTGTAAACTGTATTGGTTGTATGATTGATTGACTGACTGACCGAAACCATGATATCAGAAAACGGTTATAACCGTAGAGTCATGTAAATGGAATACTGGGAATCATGTAAAAGGAACATATCCATGGTTCGGTTCAGCCAGATTGTATAAACTGATAATTGTATTCATGGATTCATGTGTTCATATTGAATTGGAAACTTGTAGATTATTGATTGACTTGAATCATATTCGAGTCAGATTAATCAGACTCAAACCCGAGTCAGACAATCAGAAATGTGAAACGAAGTTTTATAACTGCTAGGGTCCTTAGGGTAATTTATAAACTTGAGGGGGTTTTATGTAAAAATACTTTTATATACTTTTCAAAATACACCCCAAGTATTTATTACTCATCTTTAGAGTTGTGGATTTTATATTGTGCCATTTCTAGTGAAATTATCCTAGTTTTAGGTATTTATCTGTAATAGTGATTATTTAAAGTTCATGGTATTTTAGTGTAAAAGTTATTATTGTGATTTTTAGAAAAAGGTGGAAAATTTATATTATAATAAAATAGGTATTTAAAAGATAAATATACATATGTTTATACAAAAATAATTTTAATAAATATTTTATATTTCAAAAATCTCATTTTCTTAAGATGTCGTATTTTAAACATTTCGAGACCGAATGCTCCTTACGGATGTCTGAATCTCGCACTACTAGTCCGAGGGTGCACGATAAACCGTACGATCCCGAACGGGTTCCCCAAAGATGGGTTGTAGCGGCGCTTTGCAAAGATTGTAAAATACTAATCCTTTAGAAAACGGTTTTATAAAGTAAAAGGTATTTATTTGCAAAGTGTAAGTTTCCGTATTTTAGATTCTAGGGTTTCCTAAGCCAACTAGTCTATTTCTAAATGGTCTAAACGACAAGTCATTAGAAGCCTCAAATCGCCTCTTCACCGCCAATTGTGGCCAGGTAAGTACAAGTGAGGAGGGAGGGATCCGCTCACGAATCGTGAGGCGGGCCTTTTAAAGTTACCCAAGCTCACTTTCCTAGCCTAGACATCACAAAGTCAGGTTTAGATAAACGATCGATGTCCACAACTTATCGTATTTTTCCTATTAAAGATATTGTTTAAACAAATGTATCAAACCTAAACTTTTATAAAAGGTTTTGTTAAGGAAATGGTATTTTAATGTAAATTCTTGTTTTATCGTATTAGGAGTTTGCAAGATAGCGTATTACGGTTGCATATGTGTGTGTGAGGAGGTCATTATCTCGTGATCTATTTTAAGGTATAGCAATGTTAACGGGTTAAATGTAAAATTGAATCATGATGGCATTAAAGTGAAAAAAATACGGTAAGTTAAAAAGGTTATCATGTCATGTATGAAAACTTATTCAAATTGATTTTTACAAGTTTAATAGTCAAGATAAAGATGTTTAGGAATGATTGAATTGATTAGAAGTAAAAAAAATAAACATTATGGTATTAAAGTGAAAAAGAATACGATATTGCAAAAGCTATCATTTCATGTGAGAAATTTTGTCCAAATTAGTTGTTATGTGATTAATAGTCAACATGAATATGTTTAAGCATTATGCAATTGGTGATAAGTGAGATTTTATAGAAAAACCGAATCGGAAATCGATTTGTTCCGATTTCCGTCGGGTTTCGTAATTTCGTATTTTTGAGAAGTAGTAAGAAGGAAAGAATGGGACTTACGGGTTTCGATCTATACTAAAGAGTATAGGGGAACTAGATGATTTGTCGAGGCGTTGCTTCGTCGCCAGTTGTTTCTAAAAAAACGTCGCCTGAATTCCGTCATAATCTCGTCGGAGCTTCGCCGCGAACTTGTTTTCAAAGCACACACTTCTTGGAAAACTTTTGAGAGAGTGGCTCAAGATTTTGGGGGTGAGAGGGTAGTGTGTAGGGTTGGTATTTATAGAGTTAGGCTAGGGTTAGGGTAGATGAAAAGTTAAACATAAAAATGTGATAAAATGTAATAAAAAAATGTATTAAAAGTGGAGTAATTGGGGTTTTTAAAGAGCTCTGGAAGTGGTATGAGGCTGAAACTTTGCAGGTGCGTAGCGAATATGAAAAGACACAACTTTCATGTTGTGACCATCGTCGGAATCGGCCGAATCGGGGGTGACTCGGCCGTGACTCGGTCGGATCACTGAGTTGTCCGAGTCAAGGCCGAGTTGGCCGATTCCCGGCCGAGTCCGGTGGCCTGGATCCTCACCGACGGTTCATCTAACTCCTGCAAGTGTTACATGTTTGGGTGTAGTGGGGTTTTTGTGAGATATGCACGTGTAAACTCTTGGTATTCTAAAGGTTTTTAAAAAAATCAATATTAAAAATAATGTGAGGTATGGAATTTGAACTCTGGTGGCTTGGTTCAGCAGTGCAAGGTATTACCAATGAGCTACAAGCTCCTTCTTGTAATTATGGAGTTATTTAATTACTTAAAATGATAGCAGCAATAGTAAATACTCCAAGAATACATTAAATTTAAAGTAATTTCTTGTACACTAGAAATGGAGTTATTACATTCTTGTAACTTGTAATTAAAAACAAAATAATTACTTATATCTTATGTTCAGGCTAAAATACCCCTTTGTGGATTTTTGAAAAAAAATATTTGAAAAATTTTGTATAGGAAATTTTGGGTTGTTACAAGAGGCATAAAAGCCGTCCTCAATCCCAGATACTATGTGCCCGAGATGCGGGAATACTTTAAAAAGTGCGGATGCCGGTTATATCAAACAGAGTCCGAAGCAAAGTTTTATGAAGGGCTATGGTATCCACCTCAGGTCCGAGCACTCATCGATGGACGAATTCCAGATAGGCGGGGCATAGGTTTCATCCAGTCTGATTCTAAGGCATGCTATATGACCCATATTGGGGAAGCCAGCGAAGAGTCAAATAATGAAGACGAGCTAGCCGAGCCGGAAGAAGCTCCTCAAGAGCTCGAAGATGGCGGACAAGCAACCTTTGACGAGCTAACCGAGATTGAATTAGGAACGCCCGATAATCCAAGGCCGACCTACATCAGCTTACTCTTGTCAGAGGAAATGAAAGAGCAGAAAATCGCCCTGCTGCACGAGTTCGTCGACTGCTTCGTGTGGACGTACAAAGAAATGCCTGGCCTTTCCCTCGAAGTGGCCGTGCATAAGCTGGCTATATCTCCTGATGCTAGGCCAGTCAAACAAACTCCTCGAAGAATGAGAAGGGAGTTGGAAGAAAAGGTCATCGAAGAAACCAAGAAACCCATCGATGCCGGCTTCATCAGGGAGAAAAAATATGCGGACTGGATCACATGTATAGTCCCAGTGAAGAAGAAAAATGGGCAGATCCGAGTTTGTGTCGATTTCAGGGATCTCAACAAGGCATGTCCTAAAGACGACTTCCCGCTACCGGTCATGGAAATGATGGTCGATGACACCACAAATTACGAACTGTTCACCGTTATGGATGGCTCGTCGGGATATAATCAGATCAAGATGTCGCCTGAGGATGAGAAACACACAGCATTTCGAACCCCGATCGGAATATACTGCTACAAAGTGATGCCGTTCGGACTGAAGAACGTAGGTGCTACATATCAAGGGGAAATGACCAATATCTTTGATGACCTAATCCATAGAGTCATCGAATGCTATGTTGATGATCTGGTCGTCAAAACTAAAGCCAAGACCGATCACATCCAAGATCTTAGAACCGTTCTCACCAGACTGAGGGAGTACGATCTGAAAATGAATCCTCTAAAGTGCGCTTTTGGCGTGTCATCGGGAAAATTCCTGAGCTTCATAGTCCGACATCGAGGGATTGAAGTTGATCCCTCCAAGATAAAGGCCATCATGGAGATGCCCCCTCCGAAGAGTCTGACGCGGCTAAGATCTTTTCAAGGCAAGCTTGCTTATATACGGAGGTTTATCTCAAATTTATCGGAGAGATGTAGGCCCTTCTCAAAGCTCATGAAGAAAGGTGCTCCTTTTATCTGGGATGCCGAATGTCAAGCAGCGTTCGAAAGCATCAAACAATACTTGTTGCACCCTCCAGTGCTGGCCGCTCCTATTCCAAATAAACCGCCGATTCTCTACACAGCCGCGCTAGATGAGTCACTCGGTGCGCTCCTTGCCCAGAATAACGAGGAGGGAAAAGAAAATGCCCTCTATTACCTCAGTCGAACTCTAGTCGGGGCGGAACACAACTATTCCCCAATCGAAAAGCAATGCTTGGCTCTGATATTTGCTGTGAAGAAGCTGAGGCACTATCTGCTTGCTCATCGGGTTATGCTGATATCCAAAGTTGACCCGCTCAAACACTTGATGACCAGAGCAAGCCTAGCCGGTAGAATGGCAAGATGGGCTGTCATGCTACTTGAGTTTGACATAGTTTATACTCCTCAGAAAGCAGTGAAAGGGCAAGCTCTTGCAGACTTCCTTGCCGCTCATCCTATACCAGAAGGGTCGCCGCTAAATTGTGAGTTACTGTAAAAACCCTAATTTTTCCTATACACTTTTCTATACAAATTTTTTTTTAAATTTTTAAAAATCCATGAAGGAGTATTTTAACCTGATCACAATTTATATATAAGTAATTATTTTGTTTTTAAATAACTCCATTTTTAGTGTACTGTTTCCCCCAATCAGAGCAAAACTCTGTTTGAATTTCAAAAATTCAAAAATCGAAGCAACGCTTCAAATCCCGTGCGCTGCGCGCAACGCGTCACGTGTCAAAAACTGATACGTCAGCGCAGCGCCCAAGACAGCGCGCCCAATTAGAGCAAGGCTCTATTTAAAACAAAAATTAAAGGAAGTAACGCTTCAGTTGCGCAAGTGCTGCGCTGCGCGGCACGTGTCAGCGCAGTTGCGCAAGCGCTGCGCTGCGCGACAATTGTCAGCGCAGTTGCGCAAGCGCGGTTGCGCTGCGTTGTGCGTTGCGCGACAATTGTCAGCGCAGTTACGCAAGCGCGGTTGCGCTGCGCTCTGCGCTGCGTGACACGTGTCAAACTCTGGAGCGTTTGCGCCAAACAGAATTAAAATTCTAGTAAGATCTTTCTGTTCTTGTTAAAACAAGAAGATTGTCTTATGTAAAACAGAAGCCCTTGGATCAAAGATCCAACGGTAAGGAAAATTCCCCAAATCACTCAGAAAAGGATCTCTGTAACAAATTTAACAAATTAATGGGCACTATATAAAGGCCCCTAGATCCTAATTCAAAAGACATCAACATCGAGATCATTATCAAAAACAACAAAACAGAGAGAGCTCTGAAGAACTTTAAGAAGAACTCAAGAAAAAGAAAAGAAAAGGTAAAAAACCTTTATAAAAGAAGAATTTCTTCTGAATAGATCATTGATCTAAAGAACAAGATCAATGATCTTTAATAAAAAAATATATATATATAAAATAATAACAGTGCCTTGCACATTTTATGAACCATTGGTTCTGAAATTTTAAAAATTCTTTTCTTGAATCCAAAATTGGATCAAGTTATTGAAACAGTGCCTTGCACTTGCAAAAATTGCACTGTTGCGCTCCTGGGTTGGCGCAAGCCACCAGAGAGCGCCACGTATCAGCGGCGTAACAGCGCAGCGCACTGCGCTGTTGCGCTTGCGCTCATCAGATCGTGACACGTGTCACCTCCACATGCGCTTGTGCTCAATAATTGGCGCAAAGCGCCTGACAGGCGACATGGCCACTGTCAGATAATTAATGCACTGCATTATTGAAAAGAAGGGCCGAGCCCAATTAAAAAGGCCTAACAGGCCTAATAAAATGCCATGCATTATTTTAAAAAGGGCAGAGCCCAAACAAAGGTCTGTCAGACCAAAACATCGTTTTCACACATGAAATGATAGTTTTTGCAATATATCGTATTCTTTCACTTAAATACCACCATGTTTAGTTTATCACATTTAACCCTTTAACATTGCTATACCTTAAAGTAGATCATGAGGTAATGACCTACCTCCATACACACTCATATGTAATCATAACACGCTACCTTGAAAACTTAGAATACGATAAAACAAAATTTTACATTAAAATACCATTTTCTTTATAAACCTTTTCTAAAAGTTCTAAGTTGTATACAACTTTAATGCAATATCTTTTAATAGGAAATACGATAAGTTATGGACATCGATCGTTTATCTAAATCTGACTTTGTGGTGTCTAGACAAGTGTGTCTAAGGCAAGTGGTTACTTAATTAGGGCCACTACTTGTAGTGGAGAGCCTCCCACTCACCTGGCACTTACCTGGCCGCAATTGGCGGTGAAGAGGCGATTTGAGGCTTCTAATGACTTGTCGTTTAGACCATTTAGAAATAAGCTAGTTGGCTTAGGAAACCCTAGAATCTAAAATACGGAAATTTACACCTTTTACAAATAAATACCTTATCTTTATAAACTGTTTCCTAAATGATTAGTATTTATTAAATTTTTGCAAAGCGCCACTACAACCCACCTTTGGGGAACTCGTTAGGGATAGTACGGTTTATCGTGCACCCTCGGGCTTAGTAGTGCGAGATTCAGACCTCCGCAAGGAGCATTCGGTCTCGAAAGGTTTAAAATACGACATTTAAGAAAAATGAGATTTTTTGGAAAATAAAATATTTATAAAAAATTATTCTTGTATAAACATATATATATATTTATCATTTAAACATCTATTTTATTATAAGTTAAAGTTTCCACCTTTTCCTAAAAAATTACAAGATTAAAAGTTACATTTAAATACCATGAATTTCAAATAAATCAATATTACAAATTAATACCTTTATTTATGTAATTAGGATATTTTCAGTAGAAATAATATCATAAAATAAAATTACACTCATTATAACTATAAAGACGAATAATAAATACTTAAGGTGTATCTTGAAAACTATACAAAAGTATTTTTACATAAAACCCCCTCAAGTTTTATAAATTACAATAATGACCCTAACAAATATAGAACTTCGACCTACATTTCTTTTGGTCTGACTCGGGTTTGAGTCTGATTATTTCTGACTTGAATATGATTCAAGTCAATCTATATTCTTTATTATTCCAACTAAATATGAACACATGAATCTCAGAATCCAGTTAACAATCTATACAACTTGACTGAATCAAACCATGGATATTCATCCATTATTCCGTTATTCCATTTACCTGATTATGCAGTTACAATATGTTACCGATATCATGGTTTTGGTCAGTCATCCAACTTACACAATACAATACAACAATACTATCAAAACACTACGGGGTTTAAGGGGTAGATTGGTGTGGAAGGTGTTAAAGGTGGCACGAGGCGGTAAGATTAAGATATCTAACATGAATCCAATTGCCGTTGTTCCGGGTTGTATAACGGAGCCTTGTACTTCCATTTGCCCTGGTCTCTAGCATACTGAGACCCCTCTCGTATACACTGGCATCCTTCTGTACCAAGCTACAAACAACAGCGTTAACACCATATTCTATAATATTTTACAATCTCTTTAGAAAATACCTTTTATTCTGTCTTTTCTAATTCCTCTTTATCTTTGGGACTTACCGAGCGACCTGTTCGCTGACGACATTCTATTTCTTTCTTCTTTGAATGCCGTCAGGTGCTTTGGACCCAGCAGAGATCGAGCCCACCGGTGAAGACTTGGAGCAGTTTCACGAAGACCCCGAGCTCTAGATATTGTACCTTATTCTATTCAGTATTTTCATTTCCTGTTATGCCACTGTTTAGGCATCGCTTTTCATTTCAGTTGTATTTACTTTTCATGCATTGTACAAAAGAATGTTATTAATAAAGTTGCTGTTATTTCTATATCTCTTGTCTCTTATGATTTACTTTTATATTGCTTAGATACGCTTAGCGTATGTACTTCTAAGTATATACGTAGCGGACCTCGTCGCGTCCACTTCGTCGTACAGCGGGAAGCGGGGCGTGACAGGTTTTGTTGGTGGCCCATGCAGGTCAGAGCTGTATGGAACCCTAAGTAATATAAAACACAAGAACCAGCAACTAAAACATTCTTTACAATCATGTTCCTTGAATCCCATCATTTCATATTCCTTAAATCATATACTTTGAATCTATCCTAACACAAAATTCCCTCACCTCTTTTACAATTTTACCAAAACCTTCGCATTCTTTCATTCCTTCACACAATCTCTATATTTTTAAAACCCTGTCAGTACACTAGCACCAAACTTTTCTTGGATTTGTTACACTTTCCTTTTACAAATTTCGAGGACGAAATTTTTTTTAAGGAGGGTAGAATGTAACAACCCTAATTTTTCCTATACACTTTTCTATACAAATTTTTTTTAAAATTTTTAAAAATCCATAAAGGAGTATTTTAACCTGAGCACAATATATATATAAGTAATTATTTTATTTTTAAATAACTCAATTTTTAGTGTACATAAAATTGTTTTAAAATTAAAGTAATACTTGAGGTATTTAGTGTTGTCGTTACCACTTTAAGTAGTTATTTTCCCACAATAATTACAAGAAGGAGCTTGTAGCTCATTGGTAATACCTTGCACTGCTGAACCAAGCCACCAGAGTTCAAATCCCATACCCCACATTATTTTTTGTATTTATTTTGTTTTAATTTCTTTTGGAAGTCAACGGTCAAAAGGCCATAACTCCCAAAATATGTACTGGACAATAAAAAGTAAATATACCAAATTGTACCCCTGAAGTTTCCCCAGCCACTGGAAGCCTGACTCGGCCCGACTCGGCGCCGCCGGCCGGCGACTCGGCCGACTCGGTCCGGTGCCACCGGCCGGACTTAGCCGGACGTCCGAGTCACCAATAGAGAAAAGATGCTCCTTGACTTGGTTAACCCTCCTGCACACTTATTATACCTGAATCGGTTTTAAATTGCCTAATAAATCCCTTTTACTCCTATGTTTAATGAATTTTTAATGATTTTGTATATTTTTATATTTTTTATTAAAAACCCTAACCCTATATAAACCCCCATACCCTCTACCCTCTCACCCTACATTCCTAAGTCCACTCTCTAAAAATTTCAAGAGAACTTGGTACGTGAGAAAACGAGCGAAAGGCGAAGCGCTGACGAAATCGACGGCGAAATTCCGACGATCGTACTAGGACCTCTTCACGATGTTTCGACGCACCGGCAAACCCACTACCTTCCTCTCACTCTCTAGCGTGGTCCAAAACCGTAAGCCCCCCTTTTCTACCTTTCTTTTCCTTCATAATAATACGAATTTATAAACCCGACGGAAATCGGAACAAACCGATTTCCGATTCGGTTTTCTATCAAATCTCACTTATCACTAATTTCATAATGCTTAAATATCTTCATGTTGACTGCTAATCACTTAAAAATCAATTTGAATAAGTTTTCACACATGAAATGATAGCTTTTGCAATATATCATATTCTTTCACTTAAATACCACCATATTTAGTTTATCACATTTAACCCTTTAACATTGCTATACCTTAAAATAGATCACGAGGTAATGACCTATCTCCATACACACTCATATGTAATCATAACACGCTACCTTGAAAACTTAAAATACGATAAAACAAAATTTTACATTAAAATACCATTTTCTTTATAAACATTTTCTAAAAGTTCTAAATTGTATACAACTTTAATGCAATATCTTTTAATAGGAAATACGATAAGTTATGGACATCGATCGTTTATCTAAATATGACTTTGTGGTGTCTAGGCAAGTGTGTCTATGGCAAGTGGTTACTTAATTAGGGTCACTACTTATAGTGGAGAGCCTCCCACTCACCTGACACTTACCTGGCCGGAATTGGCGGTGAAGAGACGATTTGAGGCTTCTAATGACTTGTCGTTTAGACCATTTAGAAATAGGCTAGTTGGCTTAGGAAACCCTAGAATCTAAAATACGGAAATTTACACCTTTTACAAATAAATACCTTATCTTTATAAACTGTTTCCTAAATGATTAGTATTTATTAAATCTTTGCAAAGCGCCACTACAACCCACCTTTGGGGAACTCGTTAAGGATAGTACGGTTTATCGTGCACCCTCGGCCTTAGTCGTGCGAGATTCAGATCTCCGCAAGGAGCATTTGGTCTCGAAAGGTTTAAAATACGACATTTAAGAAAAAGGAGATTTTTTGGAAAATAAAATATTTATAAAAAAATATTCTTGTATAAACATATATATATATATATTTATTATTTAAACACCTATTTTATTATAAGTTAAAGTTTCCACATTTTCCTAAAAAATTACAAGATTAAAAGTTACATTAAAATACCATGAATTTCAAATAAATCAATATTACAAATTAATACCTTTATTTATGTAATTAAGATATTTTCAGTAGAAATAATATCATAAAATAAAATTACACTCATTATAACTATAAAGACGAATAATAAATACTTAAGGTGTATCTTGAAAACTATATAAAAGTATTTTTACATAAAACCCACTCAAGTTTTATAAATTACAATAATGACCCTAACAAATATAGAACTTCGACTTACATTTCTTTTGGTCTGACTCGGGTTTGAGTCTGATTATTTCTGACTTGAATATGATTCAAGTCAATCTATATTCTTTATTATTCCAACTAAATATGAACACATGAATCTCAGAATCCAGTTAACAATCTATACAACTTGACTGAATCAAACCATGGATATTCATCCATTATTCCGTTATTCCATTTACCTGATTATGCAGTTACAATATGTTACCGATATCATGGTTTTGGTCAGTCATCCAACTTACACAATATAATACAACAATACTATCAAAACACTACGGGGTTTAAGAGGTAGCTTAGGTCGGAAGATGTTAAAGGTGGCACGAGGCGATAAGATTAAGACATCTAACATGAATCCAATTGCCGTTGTTCCGGGTTGTATAACGGAGCCTTGTACTTCCATTTGCCCTGGTCTCTAGCATACTAAGACCCCTCTCGTATACACTGGCATCCTTCTGTACCAAGCTACAAACAACAGCGTTAACACCATATTCTATAATATTTTACAATCTCTTTAGAAAATACCTCTTATTCTGTCTTTTCTAATTCCTCTTTATCTTTGGGACTTACCGAGCGACCTGTTCGCTGACGACATTCTATTTCTTTCTTCTTTGAATGCCGTCAGGTGCTTTGGACCCAGCAGAGATCGAGCCCACCGGTGAAGACTTGGAGCAGTTTCACGAAGACTCCGAGCTCTAGATATTGTACCTTGTTCTATTCAGTATTTTCATTTCCTGTTATGCCACTGTTTAGGCATCGCTTTTCATTTCAGTTGTATTTACTTTTCATGCATTGTACAAATGAATGTTATTAATAAAGTTGCTGTTATTTTTATATCTCTTGTCTCTTGTGATTTACTTTTATATTACTTAGATACGCTTAGCGTATGTACTTCTAAGTATATACGTAGCGGACCTCGTCGCGTCCACTTCGCCATACACCGGGAAACGGGGCATGACAGTTACCCGACGAACAAGTGCTGCACTTCGAGAAAGATGGGCCATATTGGGAGCTCTACTTCGATGGAGCCTCATCAATAAGGACCTCCAGTAAATCAAGCGTCCCGGAGATAAAAGCAGGGATAGGATTGGTGTTCATCACACAATCAATGGGAACCCTACGGCGTTCTTTTGCTCTCACTGAGCCTCGGACAAATAATGAAGCTGAGTATGAAGCTCTGATAGCTGGTTTGGAGCTCGCCATAGAAATGGAAATCTTTCGGCTACGGGTTTAAGGCGACTTCCAGCTTGTCGTCAGCCAAGTAAGCGGCGATTATAAGATATACAAACCCGAATTATCTCGGTACAGAGGCCGAGTGGTAGAACTCATGAAACAGTTCACTCATATTGAACTAACGAGAGTCCCTAGAGCGTTGAACGGAAAGGCTGATGTACTCGCTTGCTTAGCCAAGGAGCTGGCTGATCCTGACATAGACGAAATTCTGATCACAGTCAGGAGCCGACAAATTCTACCCCCAGTCTCTCTACGAGAAAAGGAAAGCGCGGAATAAAAGAGCAGTCCTGCCGAAGAAGTTTCGATCATCCAAGACGAGCCCGATTGGAGAGAACCCTTCATAGAGTACCTCCGATACGATAAACTGCCCGAAGAAAAATCCGCAAGGATTCAGCTGAAGAAAAGAGCTCTCCGATACGTGTTTGTAAATGACACGTTATACCGCAGATCATATGACCAACTCTGGCTCAGGTGTCTGTCATTGGCCGAAACCCAAAAGGTCATGAAAGATGTTCACTCGGGCATTTGCGGTGCTCACCAATCTGGCCCCAAGATGCGACTTCAAATCAAACGGCTTGGGTATTACTGGCCCACCATGGTACGGGATTGCGGAGAGCATGCAAAGAAATGTCAGATCTGCCAAATCCATGGTGATTTCATTCACAAGCATCCCAATCCGTTGCATCCTACGGTGGCGTCGTGGCCCTTCGAAGTCTGGGGCACCGATATTGTTGGCCCAATTGATCCTCCGTCATCCAAAGGCCACCGGTTCATACTGGCCGCTACAGACTACTTCTCCAGATGGGCTGAAGCTGTCCTGCTAAAAGAAGTCAAGACAAAAGATATTCTGACATTCTTCCAGCATAATATTTTATACCGCTTCGGTACACCAAGAAGAATCATTTCTGACAACGGGCCTTCTTTCAAGAGCTTCAATGTCTCAAGGATCGCTACTCAGCACAAGATAGACTGGAGATATTCCTCCATCTATAATCCAAGAGCCAATGGGCTAGCCGAAGCCTTCAATAAGACTTTATGCAAGCTCCTGAGGAAAAATGCTTCAGCCAACAAGAGAGACCGGAATCTCAAACTTCACGAGGCATTATGGGCATATCGTACCACGCACCGTACTCCAACTCTGTCCACTTCATACTCATTGCTCTTCGGAGTGGAGGTGGTCCCCCCCTCGAAGTCGAAATTCCAAGCTTAAGAATGGTCGTTCAGCACGAGTTGACGGAGGAGGAAAACGTGCTCCTTCGACTTGAAGAGCTCGATGCCCCCGAAGAAAAGAGGCTCGCTGTGCAGCAAAATCTTGGTGTAGCAAAATCTGGAGCTATACCGAGCCCAAATGTCACGGGCCTATGACAAGATAACCCTTCTCCGCACTTTCAGGAAAGGTGAATTAGTGTTGGTCCTCAAAAGGCCGATCATCCCTAATCGACATGCCAAGGGAAAATTCGAGCCAAACTGGGAAGGACCATACGTCATCGAGAAAGTGTTCGACGGAGGATCCTACAATAAGTGCCGAGGGAGAAAGGCCCATGCCACCCATCAATGGCCGATATCTTAAGAAATATTACATGTGAATGCTCCAAGTCGCAGGCGAATTGAGCACATCAGCCCTATGATCTGGATCATACATCTTGCAAAACCGTATACAATCCACGGGCATAAATGACCCCCTATCTTTCCCGAATCCTGCCGGTGATGCTACTTTTAAAGTCCCACCAGCGACAAAAAAAGAGAGAAAAAGAAAAAGAAAAAAAAAGAAAAAAAGGTATGTCCACAAGCAAAACGGGCACGGATGAAAACCCGGAAGGGCTCCGTGAGTAAAAACAGCAGGACTACCGGCGAGTTTGTGAAAACCCGAAAGGGCGCAAACTCGTGAAAAGAGATGAAATACACTCGCAAAGTCCTCTCAACCTTATGAGGAGAAAACCCCTGCGTGAGATCCTTACGACTCACAAAGGAGCAACACACTTAGGAATCCTCACGATTCCTAAGGAGAACATACACCTGCGAGATCCTCTCGACTCCTAGGGAGAAAATGCTTTTATGAGATCCTCACGGCTCATAAAATTGAAAAGCCTTAGGTGATAGGGACCCAAACATGTCTCCTAAGCCATCGTTTCCCAACGGGCAACGGCAAATGATGAGTCGCTCCTGGTATTTCGCTTCAGTGTTAGCGGTGCTGATTCCGACAAAAAACCCAAATCCTAAGTCCTCCCAAGACAAATGATGAGTTGCTCCTGGCATTATTCCAGTGCAGCAATGCTGATGCCAAACAAGATCCAAATTCCAAGTCCCCAAACGGCGAATGATGAGTCGCTCCTGGTACCATATTCCAGTGTAGCGATGCAGACGCCAACCAAAATCCAATTTCTTAAAATTCTCCAGCCCTACGGCCAGTCCCCAAATTGATTGTCGTATACAATCCACGGGCTCGAATAATTCTCGTCATACCCATGCCCCACCACAATCACCAGTTACGCGGCTGGTCTCCATCTTTGGAATTATGCTCCATTGAGAAGACCCACTCATGTGTCCTCACGATACACGAGGAGAACAAACCTTTGTGGGATCCTTACGACTCATACAGGAAAAACACACTTAGGAGTCCTCACGACTCCTAAGGAGAAAATACACCTACGGGGTCCTTATGACTCGTAGGGAGAAATTGCTTTTATGGGACCCTCACGGCCCATAAAATTGAAAAGCCTTAGGTGATAGGGACCTAAACCTGTTTCCTAAGCCATCGCTCCCCCAACAGGAATAGGCAAATGATGAATTGCTCCTGGCACGTGTGCTTCAGTGTTAGCAACACTGATGCCTATCCTAACCCCAAAATTCCAAACTCCAATCCAATAGACCCCTAAGTCGTTAAACTGGGAACAGATGACCGCTAAGTCGTTAAACTGGGAACAGATGACCCCTAAGTCGTTAAACTGGGAACGAGGGAAATCTCCTCATGGCAGATGATGATTCGCTCCTGGTATCATATTCCAGTGCAGCGATGCTGATGCCAAACCAAAACAAAAATCCCCAAATCCTGTCATGACAAATGATGATTCGCTCCTGGTACCATATTCCAGCGTAGCGATGCTGATGTCAACCCAAATCACATCAAGTCAAACAACCAATGACCTCCCTGGCAAAATCAAATTCCACCTCGGAAACAAGTCAACTTCATCCCTGACGCCGCAAGAAGCGGGGCAAGTCAAATCCAACATCGACCGTCCACGTCGCTAAAATGGCAGCATCGACCGTCCACGTCGTTAAAATGGCAGCACCGACCATCCAAGTCGCAAAAAGGGCAGCACCGACCGTCCACGTCGCTAAAATGGCAGCACCGACCGTTCAAATCGCAAAAAGGGCAGCATCGACCATCCACGTCGAAAATGGCAGCACCGACCGTCCAAGTCGCAAAAAGGGCAGCACCGACCGTCCAAGTCGCAAAAAGGGCAGCACCGACCGTCCAAGTCGCAAAAATGGCAGAACCGACCGTCCACGTCGCTAAAATGGCAGCATCGACCGTCCACGTCGCTAAAATGGCACCATCGACCATCCAAGTCGCAAAAGGGCAGCACCGACCGTCCACGTCGCTAAAATGGCAGAACCAACTGTCCAAGTCGCAAAAAGGGCAGCACTGATCGTCCAAGTCGCAAAAAGGTCAGTATCGACCGTCCATGTCGTAAAAAGGGCAGTGCCAGCTTCCCAAAAGATGGGAACCGAATCAAATCGCCTTCACGTGAAAGAAAATCCATCAATTTCATGCACACGACCCACATATGTGGTGTGCATTTATTGATGGGGGCAATTTGTTGAGGTAAAAATTTACACTCCGGTTGACCAAGTCAAAATCAAAGTCAACTCCAAGCCAAGTGAGCCCAAGCCTAGATCTAGTGGGCCCATGCCCGGGTCGAGCCCGAACATGAAGCGGATGGCCTGCCCCCATACCAAGATAAAAATTTTGTAATAAATAATTTTATTGTATTTCTTTTATTTTATTTTATGGATAAATGTAAGAAAAATAGGCATAAAGCCAAATTTTTGTAAAGCCCGTGGCTTATGTGCAAAAAGAAATGGCACATGAACCATGGGATAGGCAAAATGCTATTTTGTGAAACCCAAGGGGTTATGTGTAAAGTGTATAGCCTATAAAGGCAAAGATAATGAAAATATCTCACAACTTTTTCTCTCTCCAAAAAAGTTTTAGATCTGAGATCTTTTCTCCTTCTTCAAGATTCCAAAACCTTCTTCTTTCTTTTGAATTAAATCAAGAGTTTTACTCTTCATTCTATAAAACTAAATAGTTTTTCACCACAAAACCCACAAAGGGAACTTGGATCTGGCTTTAAATCTCAAAAAGGAGAGATTTTTAAAAATCTCATATCTCTTGATCTTCAAGATCCAGCCAACAGAGGAGGAAGAAGTAGAACCCTTTTCGTCAACCAAAACATCTTAGGAGTTTAACTCCACTCTAAATTCTCTTCTGGGATCTTAAACCCTATTTCTGGGACAAAAAACCCTTTTTTTCTCGCCAGCGCCCTGCGTTCCAGCGCCCAGCGCTCGAGCGCAAAGCGCCCACGTGCCGGCACGTGGGCGCTTTGCGCTCGAGCGCAGGGCACGCCCCATACGTCCTTTGGGCGCTTTTTCCCTTTTTTATATATGTATATGTATGTATATATACACACACACACACACACACACACACACACACACACACACACATACTCCACGACACTGTCCCTGTTAGAAAAAAATTCTAACGGGGCGCTGTCCCGCACCCCGCAAGGGGGCTGCTAGTCCCCTTGACCCCCAGCCCGCTATTCGGGTAGCGGGGCCCCCGTAAAAACTCTGCGTGGCTCCCGATATATCCAAACCCCCTCCAAAACAACACACACGTACACTGCACATTGAGTTCGTATGACCAGTTTAACCCGTTAATCAGAGGTTCCCTCGCCCCAAAAGCGAGGGGTAATTAACGGCAACTTAGTCCGCGGCTGCCGGAGATTCGGATCCCCACAATCAATAAACTCCGGCCTACCCTAAATAGGGGGAATTTGTAGTATGCCTGACAAGCGCGCGCGTATTCCCATCTCAATGGGGTGACAAAAAACACCCTACAGAAATTCTTGGATAAATTTATTCTAAACATTGGTATTAAGATTACAAATGAAGTAGTAAAATTAGATTGTCCAAATGATAAAGGAGAATGGAGTTATCGGTTTTAGAAAAGATGATATCGGTAATAACTCCACTTTTACCGATATTGATTAAAAAAGAAATTCAATGAAGAGAAAAGGAGTTTGCGAAGGACTTACCGTTTGGAAATGTCAAGAAGATGTTAAAGAAGAGGAGGGAGGCATCGTGGCGTCGCGGGAGTTCCGGAATTGGTTTCGATCTTCGCTGGAACCAACTTGCTTGTTAACTTCATTTTACTCCACTTGTACCTATGAACTTTTTAGAAAGTTTTGGCTAGATTTTTCAGAATGGTGCTGAGCCAAAATATGGGATGATATTTATAGTGGAGAATTAAGGTCTGAGAATTAAAATTTGGACTAAAAAGTATTAAAAATGCTGTTAAATTGTGAAATGAAAGGTCTCTATTTGATTGCAGGGAAATCAAATAGTGCAGGGTAGTTAATAGGAACTAAAGAGACGTGTGTGCAAAGCACGGGGCAGAATGTCCACAATCTGACCGTCTGCGCCGGCCATGGGGCTATATCCGCCGCTTGTTTGGTGACTTCTGGCCTCGAGATTCGTGCCACGTGGATTGTTCAGTGTGTACGCCAATTTGCACATGTTTGATTTTTCTGAATTTTTCATTTACCCGTGTATTGCACGTGCAATATTTTGGGCTTCCAAAAAGTTAAAAAGTAAAATCAGAAAAAAATTATATCTGATGGGAATCGAACACAAGGGCTATATCACAGCAGTGCAAATGCTTTACCTGTGAGCTACAAGTGGCTTCTTGTTTTTATTTAGCAAAAGTGACTTATAACTCATACACAGGCTGTAAAACCCATTTCTGTATATTAACAGAAGAATTCCGTACAGAAATTTTAGAGTCGTTACAGGTGAAAAAGTTGTAGAATTACATGAAATTTGGTGTACCCACAACTTATATGATAATGATGATGATGATGGGTGCCGATCGTCGGAAAAAATGAGAGGGTGTATTTTTTTGACGCCGTAAAAGGAAATTCTCTAATATGACATCTTTCCTCTATTATTCTCACACACGCGCGCGCGCACATACACACACAGAAAAAGAGATATGACGCGGCAGCCACTTTTTCAAAAAGAGGTCCTCTCTTAACACACACTTACTCTCATGTATTGCACCGATTCAAACCGGTCAATCTAATCTACATATTATGAAACCATGTACAAAAAATCTAGATATTTCAAGACCTTTAGTATGTCCATCAAGCGACCGTAGTTTTACCGATAAGCGTTAATTTTTTTATTCATTTGATGAATGCGTCGGAGGTCTTTAAATATCGAAATTTTTTGTACATAAAGGTTTTATGATATGTAGATCAATATGGCATGTTTGGATCGGTGAAAAATATGGAGGGCGTGTATATTTGAGGTGATGTCCCCTATTTGAAAAAGGGTCCGCCATCTCATATCCCGCTTCATATCCCTCCCTAAGAGTCTTTTTTCGTTAGGTGGCGGAAAAAAATACACCCTCCATCATTTTATTCGACGATCGACATCATCCATCTTGATACTCATCGTCTAATATGTAGATACACCAAATTTCATGTGATTCTAACACCTTTTCACCATTGATTTAGCAATGCAAAAAGTTGTATTGTCGGTAAATTCTTGATTTTGCACCCACTGAATCAACAGCGAAAAGGTGTTAGAATCACATGAAATTTGGTGTATCGATATTAGACGATAAAAATCAAGATGGACGGTTCCGATCGTCGAATAAAACGGTGAAGGATGTATTTTTTTGACGCCACCCAACGAAATAGCCTCCTAAATCCTCTTTCCTACATTATATATAATCAACTTTCTAGATGTTTAAATGAAATCCAAGTATATACTGGGATTACTAGACCAGCGGTACAAGGTAGGCACCTGCAAGTCCAGTCTTATCTATAGCATGCTCGGATCCCATAAATTCTCTGCAGCATGCATGCAGCGAGAACCAGAGAAAACAAAGGAGGCCCTCTGTTTGAAGTTGGTGGTCCCGCACCCCCACAGTAGAGATGGGCCATCATAGTCCCGTATATGTTTCCGATATATATTTAATATCATGCGTTTAACATTTCTCTTTCATTTTTTGCAAATTTTTGGCTTTGAAAGATGGGTTAATTGCTATATAACATCTCAATGTTTCATCTATTTTGTACTTATATATCTTATTGATTTTTTGTTGCACTTATATATCCTAAAATACAAGCCGTTAGTACTTTGCTCTCCTTAGTTAACCATCAAATCCACCACCATTTTTTAAGAAAGTCTATATGGTTTGTACTGCGGGCTATATATCTGAGCGCAGCGAAAAAAATAATAAGGTATATGAGGGCAAATTAGATGAAAGATTGAGGTATTATTTAGCAATTAATCCTGTAAAGAATGATACTCCAGGCTAACCTGTGTGCTATCGCTTCCATGCTGGCCCACTTCAACTCTTGCGTTTTGTTTTGAGTGTTTTGAGGATATTTTCCATAAGAGAGATTTATGACAAGATCATGATGTTTAGTGGTGAGGTCAGAGATCAAGCAAGCATATGATATATGCATGACCATCTTTAATTATTTACCCTAATATTTTGTAATAATTAATTCTCCATTAATTAATTTTATCTTTTACTATATTTCTACTATTATAACTGGTACTTCTGGGGAATAAAAAATCCCTTATTTTTTTATCATAAAATAATTCAAAAAAAATAAGAAAAATATATCATGGAACTCTAACCCCCAAAGCGAGCCAACTTATATCTTCAAGCTAGTGAATTTACCATTTTACCCTTTTATCATTCAAATGCAATAAAAGTTGGTCAAAATACCAAATGATTTTTTCAAAAAGAACCCTAATGATTAACATATTTATGAAAAATAGTTTAAACAAGTTGACACACAACCCATTCCAAACGTGCATCTCACGTGTGAAAAATCTAGTTATAACTATAACACATGAAGGTGTCCAAACAGATTCTCCATTTTTTCAATAAGCTAATTTAAAAAAAAAATAAGAAAACTCTCTTGAAACTATAGCCCCGAAACATGCCAACTCATACACTTATACTTATAAAATTTATCTTTTTACCCTTTTAACATTCAAACCCGATAATAATTGGTCAAAGTACAATTATTTTTTTGAAAAGAACACTAATAATTTACATTTTTATAAAAAAATAGTTTAAAAAAGTTTACCACCTAACAGATGTTTCTACATAGTTTACAAATGAATCATATATATTAAGTTTGAAAAGTGTTATAAATATCTTATATTTAAGTAAATTCATGTAACTACATTCATAATAGACCTTTTTCCCCACAAGATATTCATTTTCATCATTCTTTTTTGGTTTTAATAATTTTAAAAAACCAAATCAGTGTTAATTTAGATATTTGTTACTGAAACCAAAAATAAAATTGGTCATAAAATTGCAAAAAACACTTATTTGCAATGGAAATTAGATTTTATATATTTCAAAAATAAAGAAATAATTAGACATGTGTATTTGATACTTATATTTCATACACAAATCTTAACATACACAAGTGTACCGCATGTGCAAAATATTAGATTATCGGTACCAGAAGAAAAAGTTGTAGATTATAACTAGTAGTCGATACCTTAGGGTCCAAGGCAAATTGAAGGGACCAAGTCATGCTGATTAATTAAGTGTCAATATGATCTCCAGCTTATATATATTAATGTTAACAAACCTAGGTTGGACCTATATAATAGCGATATTCCAAAGATAAAAAATGTTGTACGTAGGATAATATATCTCAAAACGAAAAGAATAGAATATTGAATATTAAACTCAAAAAACTATTTCCTTTTCTTTTAGGGAGTTCATACCTTCAAAACTTAGAATATCTAGATATTAAATATTTAATTCCATATATGATTTTCATATATCTTACCAATTGATCTGGGCCAGATGGAAACTTCCCCAAGAAAAATAGAGAAAGAGCATGGAAGACACAAATTTTATGGTATTCTAGAGATATTTAGACCAGAAAGATCAAAGGTTAACAATATTGATTGAGTAGGACTATTCTACCTCTAAGAAGAGAGTGAATATATATCATGCTTTCACTTTTTTAACCGTTGGATCGTTTCATTTAACGGTGGATGAAATGTAATGATGTCACCACCATTTTTTATGGGATATTATCAATAGCTATCTATTTTGAATCCAGCCGTCGAATCACAAATCCAACGGTGAAAAATAAATATATATAGAAGGAGAAAATTCTCTTTCCACCTAGAATTAGAGCAGTCCTGCTCGGATTGATTATCTCTATTTATTACAATGCTTACTCTTTTGGGGTCCAAATTGATTTCTGTAAACATGAACTCTACTTTTATAGAAAATTTTATAAAAATTAAAGAAAAATCCTCTCCAAAATCCCTCCATGTAATTATGCCTATCTGGGGGCTGTTTGGCAGAAAGAAAGCAGTGGAAAGCGAGTATAAAGAGAAAGCCAAGAAAAAGTATTTGCAAGAGAGTATTTTTAATTGACTTTCCATATAAAGAAGAAGAAGATAATGTTTGGTTAGAGAGAGAAGAAAAATAAAAAGCATGTTTGGGTAACGATTTGAGATGATAGAGATGAATGTTTTAATTAAAAAATCTTTAAAATGTCTGCTTTTCAGCCACTTTCTACGGTCTTGGACAGTAAAAAAGAAAATGCCTGGTCACTTGCCAACTCCTACATGACAAGTTAATTAACCTACTTTGCAATTTTTATTATTTACTTTTTGCCATACAACTGCTAGCAAAACTAGAAGAAAGTGATCTAGCACTCTCTACATCTTTACCTTTGGCTCTCTCTTTCAAAAGTTCCATAAATATTAGCTTTGTTGCTAAAAGTAAATGTGTACAATATAACTTATGTATGGACAAAATTAACCCCAACTAAATCATCTTCAAATTTTTTCTTTTTATGCTGCCGATTCAATATTTCACGGCGTCGATATAGCACTGTCTCGTACCGATCGCAGGATGGTCATCGTCAGCGAGATCACGACATGAAGATCCGCAGCCTTGCGGGCTCGTCGGAAACACGATCGAGCTCTTTCATCATGTTGACGGGATCCTCCTGAGACGAGATCAAGATGAGGACGTCGAGATCCTCGTCAAGGAGCCTGTAGTTTATGGGGTCGATCTCGTCTCCTAACATGCTGCCAATCTTGACCAGCAGATCCGCTAGGATCGAAGAACGCTTGAACGAGAGGATTTGCACTACTAAAATAGAGGTTGCCCCTACGGATATTAAAATCCGTAGGGGCAGATTTATGTTGGCCCTACGGATTAATCCGTAGAGCTAAAAGGTTGCCCCTACGGGCCAAAACGTTCAAGAATAAAAATATTAATTCTTAATTTGGTGTTTGCCTCTACGGAGCCGCAAACCAAGGACTTACGGACAAATCCGTAGGGGCAACTAAATAGCGATTTAATAAAGGCACAGATCGATCGCCTACGCCCGTTATCTCTTTTTTCCTCTCTCGATCGCACGCGAAACAAAATCCCCAAATCGTCACCGCCGTTCTCGTCATCGCCACCGCCGTTCTCGTCGTCGCCACTGCCGTTCAGGTTAGTAAATCTTCAACTAAATTAAAGAAATTTTTGATTATTTAGGGATAGGGTTCATGGCTGGGGCTGGGGTTACGGTTGGAGTTGGGGTTCGGCAGGGGTTGCGGTCGGGATCGGGGTTGAGGTTGGGGTTAGGGTTAGGGTTCAGCTGCGGCGCCTGGGGTTGGGGCTGGGGTTAGGGTTTGGCTTAGGGTTGGGGTTGGGGTTTAGCTGGGGCTGGGGTTAGGGTTAGGTTGGGACGGGGCTGGGGCTGAGGCTGGGGCTGGGGCTAGGGTTAGGTTGGGGTTGGGTATCGATGTATATACATGTATCATATCATGAATGATTCATTTTCATTAAATGTGGTAAAATTAAGTGTATAAAATCATGCCATATAAATAGATTGTGTTCGTGAATGGCGATCTAGTTAGGCGAAGCAAAGTGTTGCATTGATGAAAGTTTACCGTAGAGGAAATTACGGCTAGCTCTATGCATTTAACCTGAATATATCCAGTAATTACTAGCATGTATAGAAAAGTTGGTTTAATTTATGAAAAAATGGGGAAACAACATGCATGTATGAATTTCTTTTTGTTCTTTCTTCTTTTTTTTAATTTAAAAACTGAGTAATTGGGTATCAGGCTTTATTTTATTTATTTATTTATTTTCTTTGAAGAGCGCGCTTTTGTGACAATTATCAGTATAGTAACATTTTCTATATTTATATAATTCAATATATTAATTTTATATTACAGTAAATAACTTTCATTATAGCTACATAACAGCATACAAATATGTTTTTACACATGCTCGAAGGGTTTGAAGCATTAAATCAAATATAGGTAATATCTGCCAATATGCCATATCCAGACCGCAATCTATTTTTGCCTATTGGCTAATATGAAAATATCGGCCCGCGTATATGACATAATCAAAGTTGTTAAATCTTGATACGGTTTGTGTTTCGTTTTTTTATTTATCATATCGTGTATCGTATCTGTTTCATATCGAAAGAAACAAAATTTTCTGTTACAATAACGAAATAATTATGTGTAGAACCAATTACAATTTTAAAAATGATCAAATTAACAACATAAAGCAACGTACAAGTTAAAGCAAATTTCGGAATTGCAGCACTCAAATACATACATATAAATCATACAAACCCATGCATTTGATAATCAAATAGGGTTTTTTTCTGCCCCCCTACTTCAATATTTTTCTCTCCTCTCTCATAATTAGTATTTACCTGTAACCCCCTATACTTATAACTTACTCTTGCAACTCTCCTACTTCACTTTTAAAAATTATTCCTCCTCCGCTATCTCGGCCACCGCCGCCGTGTTGCAAGAATTTGACTTGGTGGAGACTTGCATTATTAATAGAAATATGAAAGTGTAAGGACGTTCTTTACCTTCGATAGGGTTCGGTTGGGGTGGGAATGGGCTAGCTAGGGCTTGGGCTTCATCACCTGATATAGCGAAATACAAAGCGTACTTCAGTACACCCGACCTTATTGAGTTTCCTATTGAAGTTTCCGGTCAAACGGCATATGCATATTTTTATTCGCCATGAAATCCCAATTATCAATCAACCGAGGACGAAAAGCCACCTTTGTTAGTCGAGAGTCATGGTAATAGACTTGTCATTATAGATCATAATCAATTGTTTTTCCTATCATTTTCTTGATCCAGATGCTAATCAACTTGTTAATTAGTTACTGTTTTTATAACGTATTTGTCTATATTTGTTGACAGTGGCCTTTCTTTTGGATGAACATATTTTTTTGATGCATGTTTTAGTCATGTGAATTCATATGTTGCGTATAACGCTTTATGATATCAGTATCCTACATTTGTAGTTTTAATTGTTGATTGTTATAGATGAATGACATTGCAATAATAGTTTTTGGTTGATGAATGCTATTGCAATGTAGGATGATCAGTTCTATCAATCTTGATCTCAATGGTTTAAAATCATGTTACACATACAACACGAATGCACAACAAACGCATAATTAGAGAGCGATTCGAGATGTTCAGGTTAAAACCAATATATGATACTCGATGATAATATGAAACCTTCGTATTCCCATCGATACTCATATATGAAACTAAAAGCGCCACTTAGTCCCCATCTATCGGTTAACATACGTGTGATACTCGTCGTGACATAGAACTATACGAAAGTTGTTAAATATCGGACAGTATAGCTCGATACTAACAACCGTCGTATAGTCTACGCGATGAGAAAATTCACTCGATGGTAATATGAAATCTTCAAATTTTGTCTTTTTATGCTGCCGGTTCAATATTTCACGGCGTCGATATAGCACTGCCTCGTACCGATCGCAGGATGGTCATCATCAGCGAGATCACGACACGAAGATCCGCAGCCTTACGGGCTCGTCGGAAACACGATCGAGCTCTTTCATCATGTTGACAGGATCCTCCTGAGACGAGATCAAGATGAGGACGTCGAGATCCTCGTCAAGGAGCCTGTACTTTATGGGGTCGATCTCGCCTCCTAACATGCTGCCAATCTTGACCAGCAGATCCGCTAGGATCGAAGAACGCTTGAACGAGAGGATTTGGTTGGAGAAGAGAGCGAAGGTTGTTGAAGAGGTTGAGGATGCGGAGATCGGCGAGAAAGGAGATGGGGAGAGAGGGGATGGAGCCGATGAGGTTAGAGGAGGAGAGGTCGAGGTCAACGACGTGGTGGGTGAGGAGTCACAGGTGGTGGAGAAGAGACGATTGGATACGATTTGGGGGGAAGGAATGATTGTGAGGGTGCGTAGAGAAATATTATTCTTTTAACTTATTAAAGGGGTATTTTAGTAAATTGAACTGGCTGTATAAAAAGACAAAAATTAAAGGCTAACGTATTTGGTATTAATTTTGTTTATTCACAATTTATTAAATAAGGGTTTGATGATATTGCCACTCTACACACACACACACACACACACACACACACACACACACACACACACACACACACACACACACATATATATATATATATATATATATATATATATATATATATATACCTTTCTTGCAAAGGCAGTATCATATTAAGTAGCTCAATAAAACAAGAATTTTCCTTTAGGCCACCTCTCAAAATAAATACATAAAATAAAATACGAATTTTATTATAATTAAATTATGATAAGAAAATTTTCATATTACAAAGTCGATTTGATGATTATTATATCTTAATAATAAAAGGCATCAATATATTTATTTTATATACATGTTCAATAAAAAAAATTAATTTTTTATATGCCCGCAATCAAACTTTTTTCCTTCCATGTGCATATATATATATGCAAGAAACTAGTGCAAATAAGAGAAATTTTTTCTCTAGTGGCATCACTAAACTCTAGAAAATATAAAAAAAAAGTCTATTTGTATTTTAAAGTTCAGAATGACTTGGTATTATAAATTTTATGAAACGGTCTCATTGACCAGTGCGATACACAAGCGATGCACATGAGACTTTAATGAGTAATCCAGAAAAACGTTCTTATAAAAATCAGTTGAAATTTATGAATTCACCTTTTCAATAGTTGTTTAATTCTCTTTGGAACTTAAATATTTAATTAATCAGTGATATACAAAGCACAAACACCGTTTCATTTATCTGCAAATTAATGTACAATCGGTTTATTATATTCAGTATAAACTTTAATTTCAAAGTCGGGGAAATCCATCCCCCCCTCGCCCCCCCCCCCCCCCCGGCCATAGTCAAGAGTACATGACATTGAAAAGGAAGTATATATAAATGAGAAATCTTTGGTATTTTGAGTGCAACACATGCACCTTCGGAAATCTAAGGTTGAGTATATAGCGGCGATAGTTTGTCTCAAGTAATTTGGTAAAGTGGTTAGCTTGTATATATACTGGTATCGGTCAGTCAGTCAAATATGCCGATCAGTTCACTATATACATTATTGATTTAATTTGTTATGCTTGTATACTAGTCATAGCAATCCTAAAATTATTAGGAGATATATATATATATATATATATATATATATATATATATATATATATATATATATATATATATATATATATATATATATATATATATATGAGAATAATGGAGGAAAGAGGCCATAGGAGGGAATTCCCTCCTATGGCGTCGAAAAAATACCCCTTCCACCAATTTTTCCGACGATCGGCTCCCATCATCTTCATCGTCATCATCTAAGATGTGCGTACACCAAATTTCATGTGATTCTACAACTTTTTCACCGTTGATTTAGCAATGTAAAAAGTTCTATTGTCGGTAAACCGTTAATTTTGAACCCACTAAATCAACGGTGAAAAAGTTGTGGAATCACATGAAATTTGGTGTACGCACATCTTAGACGATGACGATGAAGATGATGGAGGCCGATCGTCGGAAAAATTGGTGGAGGGGGTATTTTTTCGATGCCATAGGAGGGAATTCCCTCCTATGGCATCTTTTCTCCATTATTCTATATATATATAATGGAGAAAAGAGGCCATAGGAAGGAATTTACTCCTATGGCGTCGAAAAAATACGCCCTCCGTTGTATTTTCCGACGATCGGATCGAATCCATCATCTTCATTGTTATCATCTAAGATATGGGTACGCCAAATTTTATGTGATTCTTCAACCTTTTTACCGTTAATTTAATAATATAAAAAGTTATATTGTCGGTAAACCGTTAATTTTGAACCCACAAATTCAATGGTGAAAAGGTTGTAGAATCACATGAAATTTGGTGTACCCATATCTTAGATGATAAATATGAAGATGATGGGTGCCGATCATCGGAAAACACAATGAACGGCATACTGCTTCGACCCAATTTCCTCCTATGGCATCTTTCCTCCATTATTCTCACACACACACACCAATAATAATGGCCACCGGGCACTCTTAAGGAATTTTGATTGAGGAAGTAGCTACCTGCCGTGCCATATACCATAATAATAATAATATAAATTTGAAAGACGAACCGGATCACACAACTAAGAATGAACGTAATCTAATTTCCATTATTCACATTCTTTTGTTTCTCCAACTAAAAGAAAAATTAGGTATATAAATGAATGAAATATTGAAAATCAAGATAATTCATATTTGAAGTGTTACAGTTGGACAACTACAACTATTTAGATTATCATCGCTGCGCGCGCACGTGTCTATACACACACACACGCGCATACAAACCAGCTGCGCAAAATGTCCGAATTCAAACACTCAAATGATCTTGCAATTGAAATGACTAAAATGGCATTGGTTCCCTTTGACAAAACAGAAACCTAGCTCAGCAATTTCAACCTCTTACACATTTAGAATATATCATGTATAAAGCGACCAGCAAGAAAAGGAAAAAAGGATTCAAGAGATTAGATTTTGGTAAGCTGTATGAATCTCAAAGTCCAACACAAACCAATTCTCAATATCGTAAGGGATTGAAACTCTCCCTATAATTATGAAAATTTAAGGAAGCTTTCAAATAGATATTTCGACAATATTAGGTATATAAACCCTACCAACTCTCATGAAAAATGCATGAAAATGATAGTTTAACCAAAGCATTAAGGGGTATGATCCTATGCCGTCTCTTGTTTGAATAACGACCAGCAAATTCATATCAACTTTCTCTAAGGAAACGTGAGGGGAGTTCCTTCTCTAATTCTCTATCTACTAAATTTTCTATCATTTGTTGAGGGTTGTTGAGTCTTTCTATGTTTGATCAATGAGCTTTCGATCGATGCAAGATAGCCTTTTAGCTAGCTCTATATAAGGACCTGCTAGAGATCTGCATTGATGCATATTCAAATTAACTCTCCTTCATTAATTTTTCATTTTGCTAAGGATCTTTTATTTGCTTCGATATGGAAAGGTTCTTGTTGTTGTTGCTTATTGCTTGTGGTCTCGTTTTCATTGGGGCGCATGCTGCAGTGGTGGAGCACACGTTCAATGTAATTTATATCTATTAATCCTTGGCTCGTACCTAATTAATGCATGCATGCATTGCATGCACGTTCTTAATTTGTTCTTATTGCTGTGTTGCTCTCTTTAATTAGTTTTTTTTTTGTAGTTGCATGATCTATTTTTTCCTAGCTACTTTTTTTTTTTTTTTGCTAGTTACATATGCTCGACATGTTTCATGTACATGCATGATGCAATGCAAGACATGATGGTATGATCAATAGAAGTTTCTATATGAGACCACTTAAATTTTTTCCTGTCCTATATATGACTAATTAAAGGCGAAACAAAAAAGCACGAGTTTGATTTTAGTGTTTCTTTTATTAATAGCATCATTCCACATGACATGCTCTGATTTCTATTTAGAACCTTTTTTTTTTTGAAGTCAAAGGCAGGATATGACGTCTTTCTAGTTAGAACCTTTTGAAAACATATCTTTAATTTAACATGCACAATAAACCTAGAATCTAATGATGAAATAATTTTTGATAATCTAGCTTTCGTCTATAGAGAGAGAGAGAGAGGGAGGGAGAGAGAATGGAATCATGACTCAAATTAGATTTTTGACTAAGCTAACTGGATTAGCCAAATTTAATTATCCTTTATTCTTAACTGAAACCGCTGTGGCACAGAATAATACCATTTGCTGCAATTATTTCTTGATTATCCTGATCATTTCTTAAATTATTCAGATTCAAACTTGTTTTCTTTTCTTTTCTTTGGCGAAAAATAGTGGCAGTTTTCCATATTTTAGCTTGTTTAGCTATGAAACCAATTTTATCGAGTAATAGCCTATCATCTTAGGCATTTTATGTGTGATCATTAACCTTCCCTTTTTTTTTTTTGCATGAACCTTACTTATTTTTCTCCTGTGAAAGAAAGGTCCATTATATTTGTACCAAATTCTTCATCTGCTTCCTTAATTACCTAACCCTATATATATCAAATATCCAAGGAAAAGTATTAAGTACTGGTTGGTCCTAGATCACGGTTAATTAATCTAACGCGTTCTAGAATTTTTTGTTGTCTGTCACGTGCCATCATGACAAACATACTGCATGCGTAGCAAGAATCACACGATTGCATAACAATTACGATATCAATTTCGTCACCTGCATGTTAGATTGATTAATTAAGTAGGTAAAGTCTCAATAAATAAATCGCTTTAGGCAATGGTAATACAATACCATTTGTATTAATTAATTATTATCCAATAATAAAATGCATAGAGTATTTGGACAATTGGACTGATGCTACGTCTGAATTTGATGAGCAGGTGGCGAATCTGACAGTCGACCGATTATGCGAAAACAGAGTGATAACAGCCGTCAATGGCAAATTGCCGGGCCCAACAATACATGCTCATGAGGGCGATACGGTAATCGTCCGCGTCGTCAACAACTCCCCCTACAACCTCACTATACATTGGCATGGGATATTCCAGCTATTGAGCGCGTGGGCCGATGGGCCGAATCTCATAACCCAATGTCCGATTGCGCCCGGGAACAGCTACACGTACAAATTCAATATCATCGGGCAAGAAGGAACTCTATGGTGGCATGCCCATGTCTCCACTCTCCGAGCCACCGTCTACGGGGCCCTCATCATCCGTCCCAGAGCCGGTGTCCATGCATACCCTTTCCCTAAACCCTACAAGGAAGTCCCCATTTTACTAGGTGTGTATTTTTACACAACTAACATTTAATCACCAGGCATATATAGATAGATAGATAGATAGCCGTAGATCTCAAAATTAACAAAATTATTGTTAAACTGTTCAGGGGAATGGTGGAATGCTAATGTCGTGGATGTGGATAATGAGGCCTTTCTATCTGGCGGCGCTCCCAATGTTTCCGATGCATACACCATCAATGGGAGGTTGGGCGACCTTTATCCCTGTTCCAAACAACGTAAGTTTACTTAATTATTGCTCGAGAGGATCGATGATTATTCAGATGCTGCATAAAGTTTTTATTTTTCTATCCGAACAAGGCTCGATGAATTATGACTGTATACATGATAAAAAAAATTGCAGATACCTATAAACTTGAAGTGGTGCAAGGAGAAACTTATATGCTTCGCATCGTCAACGCTGCACTGAATAACCAGCTCTTCTTCAAGATAGCCGGCCATACTTTCACAGTCGTCGCCGTCGACGCTAGCTACACCATGCCCTACTCCACTGACGTCATAGTTGTCGCCCCAGGCCAGACCGTCGACGCCCTTATGATCACAAACGCCCCGCCAGCTCGCTATTACATGGCTGCCCAAGCTTACATCAGCGCATCTAACGTCCCTTTCGATAACACCACAACCACCGGCATCATTCACTACAAACAGACGTTGCCATCATCGACGTCTTTGGTTCCAGTTTTTCCATCCATGCCTAAATTCAACGACACCCCAACCGCGCATCGATTTTACACAAGTTTGCTTGGTTTGATCAAGCCAGGGTTGCCAACGGTCCCGACCCATGTCGACGAACGGATGTTTGTTACAGTTGGGTTAGCCCTTGCCCAATGTGGCCCGAACCAGGTCAAGTGTCAGGGTCAGGCTCTCGCCGCAAACATGAATAATGTCTCTTTCCAGTTTCCAACCAAAATGTCACTATTGGAAGCACATTTTAAGGGGGCTAAAGGGGTCTACACACGAGATTTTCCTAATAGACCACCAATTAAGTTTGATTATACAAATAATAATGTGAACTCAAACACAACATTGACTCCATTATCGAACACTTCCAAGGGAACTAAGGTGAAGAGATTGAAGTATAATGCGACTGTCGAGATGGTGCTGCAAAACACGGCGATATTAGGGATCGAGAGTCATCCCATGCATTTACACGGGTTCAATTTCTTCGTGTTGGCTCAAGGATTTGGGAACTATAACGCGAGAACAGATGTGAAGAGTTTTAATTTGGTGCATCCGCAAGTGAGGAACACCATTGCAGTTCCAACTGGTGGTTGGGCCGTTATTCGATTCCAGGCCAACAATCCAGGTATAAAATCTATTATAATTTACCGAGATAAAAAAACCCTACTGTAAATTAGTTAAATTTTCATGTAGTCATGTATGTACTGCATTTCCAACTAAAAGCAAATAATCACACCCTGTTGTTTGACTTGGTTCATTTCTTATGCTATAGGTGTATGGATCATGCACTGTCATCTAGACGTTCATCTGACATGGGGCCTCGCTACGGCTTTTGAGGTTGAGAACGGACCTACCCCTTCATCAACTCTTCCACCGCCGCCGCCGGACTTTCCTACTTGTTAGATAGAGCTATGGATTTACGACAATGCATTAGACTCGGAAAAGATAACCAATTACTGTGAAGTCCTCATTTTCTTATTTATTCAAGTTTATAGTATTTTATTATTTGCTGTAGAAGTGAATCATTTTTTATTTTCTACAGTCATGATTTGTAAGTGTGATTACATGTAATCAATGTGTAATTTGATTTTATGCGTACAGAATAAAGATATTTTAATTTTGTTTGGAGAACCAACCGAGAACATTAATTATTGTTTGGAAAGGTTCGGCCCATTAAGAGATAGCATGGGAGGGTCAATAAGTAGTGGATGGGGTCCATAAAATATGGATAAATTTCCCCAAACATCGTAATGGTAAATGCAAAGATAAATAACATATCGTTGTCTCCTGCATTATCGCATACCAAGCGGAGGAAAAATTATTCCATGTGTCGCCATATAAGTGTGAGATACACACGCAGTCCAAGACTGTCTGAAACTTTCCTCTCTCTCATCTCTGTCCAGGTGCATTACATCCGGCAAACCGAATAATTTCTCCAAAGGGAAGGAGATATATTTAGCTTTTTCGATTTTAAGACGCATGCACTTTGTTTTTCTTTTACTTTTTGTGAGTTTTAGTGAGAGAGAGAGAAGTTGGTTGATGTTAGATAAAGAAATTTTGTTAACAAGTCTGGCAAATTTATGGGAACAAATCTTGCGCGAGTTCAAATATATATTTATGTTGTTAACAAGTCTGGCTAGCTAGGGCCTATAAGCAATCTAACAATAAATAATAAAATATCAATGGGCATAAAATGCTATTAGGAAATAAAAATTTAGTTATGACGGTGAAAATTCAACTTTTTCCTTATTATTTTATATATTTATTTATTTATTTTGATGTTAAAATAGGCCGCCTTGACCTTCACAACTTAGAGTTCGGATATTTCCATATGATTTTTTTTGGGCACTGACCATATGTTTTTTATATACTAGTATTCTGCAAGTGCAATACACGTTTTTATTAAAATAAAAGCATGTCGATTTGAATATTTTCATTCAATATGGATATTTTTTTTTCAAAAGTATAAGAATTTTAAAATTATTTTTTACTCATTTATTATTTCAGGATCGATACGGTTATTTTAGCTATTTTTCACTAAATGTTCTCAAAGTTTATATCATCTTAACTAAAAGCAATTAAAAATCTTTTTAAATCTTGGATGTTTAATATTTATATGTATCAACGTGTGTTACACATGCGAAAAATAGATGATGTGGACTATCTAAGAATAAAAGATTAATCTAAAATAAAAAAAAGAGTGTCACATGGTGTCCAACCTCTTTACATTATAATAGTGGAGATATTATACCTATGGAAACTTCCTCAATCCGCTGTGTTATAAAAAAATATTTAATTTTACAGGAGCATTATGAGAAAGAGTTTGGAAACTGCAAATTAATTTCTTGGTTATGTAGATGTTTAGATTATAAAGGTCAAGGTTATCCATGTCCATAATTAATCCTAATCTCTATTATAGTACTCTCCAATTTTGAAATTGATTTAGAGTTTTCGCTATCTAATTTGCAAGAGAAAATCATTAAAAATATATATAAAAAAATTGAATCTTATATTGTAACCGCAATTAACCCCATACATTTTTTACAATAACTAACTCTATAAATTTATCTCAGTAAACTCTATATTGATGCATTTTTAATTACACAATTTTTTTTGATTACACTTAACACTGCATCGCACGTTCACAACACTAGTAACAGACAGTGAAACGTTGGCTTATAAGAGAGTGATTTTCTCTAGTAACACCTAAAATCTACTCTAAATTATTTTCTAATTGTATTTGTAAATTTGTGATTTTTTTATTTTATTTATTTTTTGTGGTAGAATCAAGCTTTGTGACTTGGTAGTCAATTTTTATGAAGCAGTCTCATTGACCAGTGAGATACTTTGTAGGAAAAAGAAAATTTGTTTGGGGAACCATTTATAGAAGATGGTTTATTTCTTAACCTATATATTTTCAAATTTTTGAAAAGCACAATACTAAAAATATACAGAAGTTAAAGGCCTAATACAGGTTATATGTATTTAAGTAGAAATATTTATTCAAAAAATACCAGATTTATCCTTAATATCAAGAAATATGTTATGATTTTGGATAAAGTATTCGGATTTAACGAAAACTTGTTATTGTGGAAAAACGATTAGAAAGAATAGATGTATTTTCTCGGTAAAATTCTAAAAATTATCGATGTGTGATGATGCTCGATATCGGTGGCCTCCCAGATCATGACACGTGGCAGATGACGTGTCCCAGAGCATGCAAGAAAGGACCTACGGTGGTCGACCAGACTGCTCCTATGCCTGTCCTACCGACGAAGTTGGCTCGCCTCCGAGCCCCAGCACAATTGGCCTCCTCGGCCTCACGACTCGTTCTTGAACTATCGCAGAAACTAGATATCTCGGCTTTCCCGCTCGTCCGCGAGCTCTCCTGCCGAGGTCATCTTTCTCGGTCTCATCGACCGACCAACAGCACCGCTTGCAGACGTAACCGCCATCCCACGAATCTCACCATGCGCGAGATCTCCGCCGGCCACATCCCACGTTCCACGCCACCACGATCCCCCATTAACGAGCATGTCTCGCCATTAATGGGAGGTCCCGCTCATCACGCGGATGTGACGTCGGGAGCGTAACGCCCGGCGTGATTCTCGCGCCTGCTGCACCTGCCGCCACCGCTACTTAAACCCCTCTTTCAGACGGTCAAGGTAAACCAATTCTACTCCACTAAGCCGTTACTCTGCTCGGATCTCTAAATTAACTTGATCGTCGGAGGGTCCTCGGTGGTATAACCACCCCGGGACTTCCTTGCAGGTAACTCGGCAACCACAACCTTAACCCATTGAGATCCATAGGCTTCAGGAGCGACAGCCTCCATATCCAATCTCAGCTACACATCGCAGGCATCCGCAGATCAACGGGAAGCAACATCTGAAGGAGATCCTATCCTCTGTCAATGTGTGTTATGATTTATTATTTAGCGAAACATGCCATTATTTCATTAAGGTGTTGATATTTAGCAAGCTAAGCTATTATTTCGCCATACGAGACCCAACTTTATTAATCTTGAAATTTGGTTTTTTATAAGGTTTATTTACTAAAAACAACCAACACCTTCGGGCCCTTAACAAAATCTAACACTATTTTATGAATCTAAAGAAAATTAACAGTGTAAACTAAACTGTCAATATTGATCAGCTTTAATAATGTTGATTATTTATATCAAATAACCATTTAATTTGCCTTTTTCCATAAATATTATCAATTATGTTTATTAATAGTTTTCATTAATTGTTAAATATTGTCACGCCTCGCTTCCCAAAATACGAAATACGAGGGGTGATAAATCCAGCCATGCTCCTACGGTCAAGAAAATATTCTGCCGTAGTCACACTTCGGTTTCTAATATTACGTGGTTATCAGTAATCATAGCACAAGTAATGAGAAAAACAGTCGCTAATTCTATCAAAATAGATATAAAACTAACCGGATAGAGTCAAAAGGCGTGATAACGCTGACGTCACTGATCTAAATGTCCGCAATATGCTTGAGGTAAGAAAGGTCCTGATCCGAGCTAAGTCCACTTCTCACTCTGAGCATGCATACTCAGGTCGTCAGAACGACAAAATAGCAATATATATAAATATGTAATATGTACAATGATGATAAATATGAAGCAGTAATCATAAGGGAATGACGTGAGCATGAAATAACCAGTACAGGTAAACAGTAAAACATGTGTATCAGATCAGTAATCAATGCAATGTCCATGTCACTAAACCTATCAGTCTCTAAATCTCAATGTCCAAGTCACTAAACTTATCGTCAGTCCGAGAGTGAACGTCAACCACTGCAGGAGTATTCCCAACCCAAGGGTAAGCCTCACGGGTAAGGAAACACGGGTCCGAATGATGATCAGTAAGAATCAGTAACACGATCAGTATCAAAATCATGAAATCACAAAATATGCTGGCAGTGGGACTCCTGAGATTCCGTTGATCGAATTCACACTCAAACTACCCCACACTCTGCGGTCTACATCAAACGCCGACCATGAATTTAAATACTAGTCGCTCCATGACAAGTCTACGCGAGAATTGGAGACAAGGTCTCTACAAAGCATGTCTCAACTGGTATCCAAGATAAATGGACAGTGCTCGATGTAATACCTATGACACTAATATAAGTGCTTCCATACTCGTCTCATACCAGTTATAGTTACACTTATATATGCCCAATAGGCGTCGACAATGCAATAACTAACTGGTTCCGCTGATTGTATATAAGTACGTGTCACTTCCATTATTCAATCACGCTTTTAAACGTACTTACCACAATCCAATCACTAATATTTATCACTTGGTAATGTAACACAGCCACTAGGATATCGATGCAAATGAACACTATTTATAAGGGTATAACAGTCATGCAACAAGATGGGAATACAGTAAATGCACTACTGAATACATATGAGCAACCGGTGTCGGTTGGATTAGAAAAATTACATAAAATCACACGTGCATAATTTAGCAAAACAATATAAAAAGAGTAAACAGTGTATTAAATTATCTTTACAGAAAAATTGGTTTTGAGTCAATCGGATTTCAGGTTTGCGAGTTATGGTAATTCCATTTTAAGTGTTTACCGCTGGAAATTCAGTTTCAAAACTGGAAGTTTATTTTGTAACACGTTTTACTCCCTATTGAAAGCATAATTAGGTGACTCTACAGTTAGATAACATTTAGATTAACCTGTTATGTTTCCAACACACCAGACGGATCAATTATATCCATTGTACGCAGAGAGATATACACTGTCTAAGGTTAAGGTATACATTCTGTCCCTGCATGAAACAGCAATACATATCGACGGTTTAAAAGGTTTTATAAATATCAAACGATACTGAAATTCAATGAGACTGGTACCGTTAGAACATTCAATTCTATATGCTTCCATATATGGTTCCTCACACTTGTACATTTAAACGGTGAGATATATGCGTTCTAAAAACGAGTAAAGGCAGAGATTCTTGCTCTGGACTGCAGTCCAGAGCCATGAATCGCCTCAGTTTTTAATGGCATAACCTATTAAAATGCAGAGATGAACTATGTGTTGTTGTAGGTTTGCCTGTTGGATTTGATACGAACCATAGAAAGCTAAGATCCAATATATAAATGATTTATTATGATTTTAACCGTTCAGCTTGTCCGGGAAAATTCAGCTTTCACAAAAGTTATCGGGGTGTCGTTTTATGGGGTAACCAACTTTATTTTACAACCAAATTTATACACGATGTGCGTTATCAACACAGGATTTTATCGATCATGAGTTCTGCCATTTTAACATGATCTTTTGCATAGGTTCGCAAGAAAAATAATTTGATTATAATTTATCGATATAACTACAAATAGGTATATGTATGTACAATATCATTTATCATTATTATTTTGAATTAACTAAAACATTAGCATGAGTAAGCAAGTGATTAATTTTCACCTGCCTGACAACGAAAGAGGCACGACAGCGACGACGGCGATACGGATGATACGGGCACAGCATGACACGGCGCAAGCACAAGTAGCAGCAACACTGGCTTGGCTTGGCTTGAGTTGGGCTTTGGCACCGGTGTTGGCATGGCAGAGCATGAGGTAGCGATGCAGTGGCTACGGGAGTAGAGGCGGCGATGGCGGTAGTGGTGCGAGAGAGAGGAGATGGTTGTGAGGCAGTGAGGGGCTTGGGTGCGGAGGTGTTGGTGGTGATGTAGTAGTAGGGCTTGGCGACGTGTTGGGTGCAGCAGTAGCTCATCAAAGGAGGTGGAGGAGTTGGCGAGGGTGATAGGTCATCGGAGTTGCAATGGGTTTCGGATGAGGAGGAGCTAGGGGGTTGAGCCGTGGGGTTTGGCTCAAGGAGCTGCTGGCGACGGTGTGGTGGTGTGGAGGGATTGTGGATATGGTGGCTTTGGAGAGAAGGGGGCAGACGGAGGTGGCCGATAGTGGTAAGGTGGTATAGGCGATGAGGTATGGAAGGCTCGGGTATTGGGTTTGTGAAGTGGAGGAGGACGGTGGTTGGTTGTGGTGAGGGGGAGAAGATGAGGTCGGCGACGGTGGCAATGCAGGGGGTGACGACGACGATGGTGCTCGGTGGTGATGGAGGCAGAGAGGGGTCGGCCGGCAAGAGAGGAAGGCTCAGTTGGATGGTGGAGATGGTGATGAAGGTGGCGAGGAGCTAGGGGTTGGTGACGTGGTGTAGGAGCTCGGCGACGAGGTCGGTTGGGCATAGTCGTCGTCGGTGAGCAGAGAGTTGGGTGTAAAGGAGGAGTTAGGTTCGGTAGTGTCGGGAGCTGGGACGGCGCCAGCGGTGAGTTTGCGAGATGGAGAGATAAAATTGAGAAAGAGAGTTGGAGTTAGAGAAGGAGGAGTTAAAGAGAGGGAAGAGAGGTAGGTGATCCGGAGGTGAGGCGTCTGGGATCTCGGGGAGTCGTTGGGAGTGGGACTCGGTCGTGGGTAGGCGCAAGCCTTGGAGACGAGGGAGGAGGAAGCGGGGGTTTGAGTAAGGAGGTGGAAAGAAAGAGAAGTAGAGAAAGAAAGCGGAGTGAACTGGGAGTGGGGCTTAGGTTTAGGTGTGGGTTGTGATTGTTTGAGTTTAGGTTTGGGTTATTGGTTGGGCCAAGGGGCTTGTGGGTTATGGGTTTGGGGAAAAATTAAGAAGGGAAGAAAAATATAAGAAAAAATTAGAAAAATATGAATATATATATATATATATATATATATATATATATATATATATATATATAGAGAGAGAGAGAGAGAGAGAGAGAGAGAGAGAGAGAGGAAATTATATGGAAAAATATTTATTTAAATATGGATTCAAGTACAAAATAGGACCGATTATTATATCATACCCCCCTTAAAAAAAATTTCGTCCTCGAAATTAAAAGAAATGATAAGTTATAAAATGCCATGCGAAATGCAACAAAAAATCAAATACTACTATATAGCGATTTACGCAAAAACAACTAGATGAAAATCAAATATTTATATATATAAGAATTAGAGCAGTTAAAAGGAATAGTCATACATAAAGACATAACAATTAATAGTGATAAACTATATATATACAATACAAAGAAGAATAGAATAGTAACAATTAACAATCGTAAAAAATTAGCTGATAGACCTTAAGATCCGAAACTATATTAATAAAATCACAAATTAGGCAGTTATAAAATATCTTAAGAATACTCACATGGAAAAATACAGGAGAAAATAAAACAAAAATAGGATATGCGATGTAAGTTTGAACTATTGGAAGTTTGAAGAATAATAGAGTATTTAAAGTAAGTAAAATAAAAGTAGCTTTTAATACGCAATTTAGAAAAACACAAAAATTAGAGAAAATTAAATTTCGAATAACAAACGTCACTGGATGTAATTACAGTAATAGGAAATAATACTAGTAATGCATAAGGGACTAGTCAGGGAATGGATTATGGTAAGATACTACCCAATCGAAAGATGAAGTCAGGAAGGTGGTGCTCAACTATAGTGTTAATGGGGCTGGAGTGTTAGTTATATGTATGTCCTAAAGACCATTATTATACATGTGATGTATATTATAGTGGATGTTTGGACGTATATAGGGAGGACTTTCTCGCTCGACATGATAGTATGCTATCTGGTTGCTCTTTATCTTAACATGTATACTTATTGTCTCTCTATAGCATGTTGATAAAACCCTTAGGATGACTACTTGACTATCAGGATTATGATGCAGATCATACTAGTGGGGCAGAGGTAGTCGGTAAGTACATCCTTCAATTTTTCCTAGTCGTGGGCATCGATATTCCAGAGTAGACTAGCGTATACGCTTTTCGACCCATATGATGGGCGATAGATAATCCCATATCTATTGGTGTTTGACATTAGAGAAGGTATACGGGTAATCAGTGGAGACTGGGTACACTGAACGGACTCGCAGAGAACACCTAGATGGTATTATACCTATAGTCAGATAACAGTTCTCTGGTGACACCGGTACAGGTTAGTCTGTCGACCCGAGATCGTCATAAAGTCTTATGTGATTCCCACTGTGCTTTGATTTCCACCTTACCACGTTCAAGAGATCGTGCAAAACGGTGGTTTTTGGGTAGAGTCCCGAGTCACATGGAGGCAATGAGCGATACGAGGGGATTTCGTCTCTTCCGGTATTCGTGGTTGATGTTGCGTTATACTTGATTGGCCATAACAGGAAATCCCTGGTCAGGGTTGCTGAGATCTACTGGTGAGTGTTATCAGTAGTTTTTCGAACCGTTATGAGCCTCACATCGGCATGACTTATCAGGCTATTGGGGTCTGACGTTTACCACTCTCAGGATGTGATATGCGACATACCAGACAAAGAGACCGGACTGTACGGTAGAGTTACTTATTGGATTCGCAGGAGTATGAGCAGGCTTGCTTTTTGATCTTCTAATCGCTGAATACCCGGGTGGCCGTTACGTTTAGCAGACCGCTTGCGGTTTGTGGGTGACTGATATGATCACCACCTACTGCCGGCGTATTGACGAGTCTTTAGAGTCCTACACAGAGGTTTTCTGGCTCAAGTGAAACGAAGTAGGAGCATATATATGATATGTGTGGGACCGAGATTAATACGCGTATGTGATACCGTATTCTATTCTTGCGATATGTGATATCGGTTGGTTATATGTGATATAACCGGGCTGTTGAATCAAGTGTTGATTCGACAAGTTGATACATTTGATATTAGTCGGTTGTATATGATATACCCGGATTATTAAATTAAGTGTTGATTTAATAATTTAATGTATAATTATATATTTGATATATTATTTTACATTAACTAATATTAGCTCACTTAAATATTCTTTTTCTCACTAGTGTACACTTAGTATATATATGATATATATTAATGTACATCTTTTGTATCATGCTTGATGCCACATGCTATATGGGTGTATGAGACTCACATCATGCTTATAATAATGTAAGGTTTTGTTTGTTTAAAGTAAATCAAATTCGTTGGAAATTGTCACATGGTTGAAACTTGTGGAAGCGTGTGGAACCATTAACCAAGTCCACTCATTTTTTTTAATTGAAGATATTTATTAACCCGACCATTGTTATTTAGCCATAGTTTAGTCTCTACATGAGTTAGTATATGATATTAACTCACCCATGGTTGCTATTCTCACCACTTGATTCATTCAACACTTGAGATTTTTTCATGGTTGCTTCTTCTTCATCTCCTTCCTCAAGCTCACTAGCTTTTTGGGAGGTGGAGAAAATAAGTGAGAAAAATATTTCTAAAGTGAGCAAAATTCCTGCTTCATCATCCTCTACTGGATTAGCCATTTAATTTAGGGTGTTTGCTTCACTAATTCCATGTTAGTGAAGAGATAGCTTGAGTTGGTGTCTTCTCGACGTAGATCATATTCGGCCTCGAAGATTTCAAGCAAGCTTGTTCTGTTCATCTTGTGGAGCTTTTCAAGAGTCCGGGAGTTCACTACATGGAGTGAAGGAACTACTACACAGAGCTATTGAAGTGAAGGATCGATCTACAAAAGTTGTATTCCTCATTCACATAGATGTAAAGTTGTTTGCATGCTAGTATCATCTAATTCTCTAGTTAAGATTCTAGGTTAGGGTTCTTTAGTGCGCCAATTTTTTAAAAATGGTATGGTCGATACCTTCCGAAATCCAGTGGCGACCTAGGGAACCCAGTAGTGGTATCAGAGCCAGGCTAGAGAATTAGACGATATTGTAGAATTATGAAACCGAAACAACTCCGAAACACTCGAAACATAAACCCAGTTTCTGTCGAATTTTTCAGAGTGTCTAAATTTTTTTTAAGCAATTGCAGAATGTTATATGAGATGTAATATGAACACTGGACAAACACGAACTCATTTGGCCGGATTTCACCCGGCGACATAAGCAATATTTCCGGCCTGGCCGGTCCTTGTGAGGGTTCTGGGGTTCGTTTTTGTTGTGTGTTTCAGTCTCTGGGTTTTTGTGTTTCAAGTGTTGCTTGTTTTTACTCAAATTGCATGTGATGTTAATTTTCGGTAAAGGCAATTTGGAGTATTTCGTAGTCGTAATTCTAACATTGTTTCGGATACTTTAGACGACGTTAAAATGTTCGAACGGATATCAATAACCCAATTTTTCCCTCGTTGGAAATTTTCCAAGAATTGGATTTTTCCGTGTTTAAAATCTTCAGAAAATCATTCAAGCGATTCTGTGGACCCTCTAGAAGAACGATACACAAACTCGACTTTTTGGATCGCGGAACTGCGTTCATACCCTAGGGTTTGCGGCAGTTCCGCGGCGACATGCGTGAGGCATGGGTCGGCCCTTCTACAGATGGTTCATAGGTGCTGTGACATGTTCCGGGTATTTTTTAAACTCCGCTCAAGTGTTGAGCTCTTTGGAAAATTTTGAGTGTTTGTTGATTCGATCGAAAAGTTTAACATCGTTTACCTATCTGTGATTGTGATACAATATTTGGAATCCACATATTTAGTTTTATGAAAACTAATTTGAATTTTATAAATCTAGCTGTTTAGTCTCATTTGATCTGTTGCCACGGAATTTTGATGTGGATTAAAAGTCCATCACAATTACGTAGTGTACGCGGATACTCGCCCGGTTATCTTACAAGATAGCCACGCCCCATAACCCCGACCAAGTGACTGTAGGAGAACCCCGTTGCCAAAAGCATCCGTTCGGGTGCTCACGGCCATGGTGTTCCGCCTAAGTGCACTTCATCGATGGTATCGGGGGTGCGGCTGTCTACTAAAGTTTCCAACGAGTATTCGATCAGGTTGTCGGGAATCTTGTTGAATTATCCGATTAGTTATTGGAAAGTGTTTTCAATATCGAGACTAAAATGCGGTTAGGCATGTGATGTGTAAGGAATTCATTTGGTTAGGCATGAAATTCAAAGTATGTGATACATTGGGTTTATGATGTCTAAGGTGGTTACGGATTCCAATTTTTGTAGTTTTTCACTTTCTTTTTTTCGACCGTAAGTGTATCGCCAGTTTCGTTGCTATATGTCAACGACAATTGAGATACGCATATTTACTTACGTTGATGACATGTGATGTTATGTGTTGTTGTGATATGTTATATTGGATCGTCGTGTTTTGAATAGCCGGGTTTTTTTTATGTGAGATGAGAGTTTTCCATTTTCATTCATATAAAAGCTTGTATGTAATATTCTTTTATTGGGGTACTTTCGGATTGAGGATGATGTCACCATTGATGTATATTATTTACTTTTTTGTATTAGGATAGACCAAAGGTGGAGAGCATAAGTAACTGGGTTCTACGGTCCAGTGGGAGACCATCTCGAGGAGTCGAGATCGAGTCTCCTAACTCTAGAATTGGTAGGGTTGCTTGCTGCTCTCGTAGGGGTCTAGAGATGTGGGTTTGGCTATTCATCACGACCGTGGAATCCACGTTTTTTACTGGCTTAATTTAAAACACGGAATTCCTAGTATATCCAATATTTCATATGTGTTCTTCTGCTGCTGAAATTTTGTGATGTGATCACTTGATATGTTGAGACGAATGCTTATATTATATATATGATATATAATAAATATTGTTGCTTTCGTTTCTTCTGTGATATTTAGGAAGCATAAATGATGGGACTTCATTAATGAGATTAATGAAATAAAGAAAACCTAAAAATGTTGTAGAATCTTGTTTTAAAAACTGGTAGCTCTAATTCTTGCTTTGCATAGCGGTATTCCTTATAGAATATCCAGCACCTTATTCGATAAGGAAAGAGCGAGATCCCTTCACCGGAAGTGATCTCTTTAGCGAAACTAGCAGATACTACAACCCACTCGGTTTTGTCTTTTGATTGCTTTTTTAGTTCATGCTTTACATAGTGGTATTTGTGAAATATCCAGCATCTCATTCGATGAGGAAAGAGCCGAGATCCTTTCACCGGGAGTGACCTCTTTAGCAAAACTAGTAAAAACCTAAAAAACACTCCTTATCAGAATCACTCGATTCTATGACGATATCAAGTTCATTACGCAAAAGGTTTTCTTAAAAATCTGTCGTAACCCTCCGTCATTTTAGAAAGTAGAGTACTTAGTTATCCGTGCTACGTTTGTTGACCATAGTTAAGGCATAATGTGCGGTAACTAAGTGATGTCTTCCTACACAGTATATGATGCGATTAATTAGGACAGTCATGTAGCTTTGTTGACCATAATTAAGGGTCATGTGGTTGGGTCTAATTAATTATGAAATGACGGGTAGAACTTAACTAGTGCTTATGATTTGTTGACCATAGTTAAGGTCATAAGTCACTAGGGGTAAAATATTATCGGGAATTTCAAGTGTTGAAATTTGCAATGAGATTGCATACCTTTTATGAGATAATTGGATTCCGATACCCACTGCGAGTAAGAGTTACTCCTGGGAGAGTTTTGCATATTACAATTAGCTGATCATGTAGGTTTCTAGAAAGGTGTTAACGGGGTTATGCCCCTGGGAAAACGAGGTTTATTTTAATTAGGTCCGTGCGAAAGCACGGGGAACCTCCCTCAAAGTACCGACACTGGCCTGGCCGAAAGATTGGCGAAATTGTAGGGTGTAACTAATCCCGGCTAGTCTTACCTTTAAGGGTTTGAAGGAAGATTTGATAAAAACAGTGGGAGCCATCCTGATTAGATAAAATAATAACCAATCTGATCTTGTAAGAGTATACGCTGAGTGTTTTCTTCTTTCTCTCTCCTGGTAGCGACCATGTCACGCCTTAATCAAGATAATAATATGGATGCATTGACCGAACCTGCTTATTATACTGAGCTGGGGAACGTTGGTTCCGCTCAATCTTATAATTGTTATAAGTCCAAGCAGGAAATAGGGGAATATCCGGATTCCTACACAACCCAATTGAAGAAAGAGCATGCTGATGCATATTCTTTGGGTGTGTTCATTACGAAGAACTGTTTCTCAGTATCCTCTACGTCCTAGGTATGAGATACCGGATTAGGATCTCACATATGTAATCTGTTACATGGGCTACAGAAAGGTAGAGAACTGGGATTGGGTGATATGTCTCTAAGTGTTAAAGAATGGTGCAATTATTGCAGCCAAGTCAGTTGGCAAATATCACCTTGTATTACCAAATGGTAAATACATTGATTCCGAACGAATGTTGTTACATACCGAACCTGATATACAACATTACATCAAATTATTTATTGAGTTAAAGAAGGATATACTTATGTATTGGAGGATAATGTTGTGAACATTTTCCTGAATCAAAAGTTGATTGGATCAGGCACGTTATATAACAGCATATACGTTCTAAATCAAACCACAGTTCAAAGTATGTAGAACACACACAAAATGAGTAGTTCAGAAATGAACGAATCCTTCTTATGGCATTGTAGATTAGGTCATATCAATGCGACACGACCGGCTAAAGTTACATTAAGGATGAATATAAGAATCTGTTCGAATTTTTATCTTATGATACTTGCCAGTCTTGTCTCAAAGGTAAAATGACCAATACTCCGTTTACTGGAAACAGAGAAAGAGTTATTGAACTCTTGGGATGGATACATGATGATGTATACAGTCTTATGTCTACAAATGTCAGGGTTGGTTCATTGTACTTCATTATATTCACCGATAATCTCTCAGGATTCGGACATATGTTCCTGTTGAAACACGAGTCTGAAACTTTTGAGAAATTTAAGGAATATAAGCTTGAAGTTGAGAACCAGACGGGTAGGAGTATTAAAGTCCTTCGATGAGATCGAGGAGGCGAATATTTGCGTATGGAGTTCCTGGAGTTTCTAAACGGAGAATGTGATTCTCTCTTAGCTTACTCCTTCGAGTACACCACAGCACATTGGTGTATCGGGGCGAAGGTATCGCACCCTATGAGATATGGCGCGCTTTATGATGAGTACTGTTGAGTTGCCTGTTTCCTTTTGGTGTTATGCACTTGAGAAGATGCATACCTATTGAATGGGGTTCCGTCCAAATCAGTGCCCATCACTCCATATGAGATATGGAATGGGAAGAGACCATGTCTTAAACGAGTTAAAATATGGGGTTGTCCGGCTTATGTTGAAAGGCAAAATCCGGACAAACTCGAGGCAATGTCAGTTCTATAAGTTTGTTGGATATCTTAAATATTTGCGAGGGAATATCTTCTACCACACCGAAGAACAAAATTTGTTTTGTTTCTCAGCATGCCACCTTTTTGGAAAAAGAATTTCTTATGAAGAAATTAGTGGTCATGAGATAGAACTGGAAGGAGTTCCAGCTGGACAAACTAGCAGCTGTTGATTTGGTGAAACCAAAGGATTCAATAGTCTCCAACAAATCTCAGCCTCTCCGTGAATTTGGTAGGGTTCCTCATCCACCTGAGAGATACTACGGTTTTCTCGGTGACGGTGAGAGCGAGGATTGCATCATGGTAGATGATGACCCAACTAGGTTCAGGCAGGCCATTACGAGTGGGGACTGTTCTCCTCCGAAACGCAGAGACGCGACCGCGTAGGTCCGTCTTGCCTGAGTTTGGGGGCAGATGCTAATTGGTGCTATCCGTCCACCTCTCCGAAGATGCCAAGTTGATTTATAACACTGTGTATCGAAGGTTTAGACGGATGCGGCTGATATAACAGACTTCGTCAGATTCCCCCTCGTTGAGGGGTTTTTGATTGTGGCGATGCTCTTCCCTGCAGTTAATTACGCTACCGCATCGCGGTAACCACTTTCTCCTTCTCCAGATGGTCATTTCGTGTCGTAGGTGTTTGTTTTGTTTTTGGTTGCCCGTGGATTGTATACGGAGACTAATTTATGTTATTGGCCGTAGGGCGTGGATTAGTCCAAATCCGTATTTTCTTCGATTTGTGTTTGGGGTTGGGTTTAAGACATGTTAGTCTCATTTGAGACTAAGATCAACTTAAATATTTGTTAAGAATACGTTAGTCTAATTTTTAGACTAAGATCAACTTAACGGGATCATTTAGATCCAACAAAAGAGCATTTGGACTCTATTGTTTTAGTTTAAGGACATTGCGGTCGATTACCAGTTTAAGGACATGGTGGTCCAGTTTAAAGACAACATAGTCTGTAAAGGTTAAGGATATCATAGTCCATGGGCTAAAAGACCACACAGTCCGAGCTTAAGGACATCATAGTCTATGAGCTTAAGGACTCCACAGTCCGAGATTAAGGACATCATAGTCCATAGGCTTAAGGACCCCACAGTCCGTAGTTTAAAAACGTTATAGTCTATAAAGTTTAAGGACATCATAGTCCATGAGTTTAAGGAACTCACAGTCCATGGAATGATTGGTTATCGGGGCCCGTCACCTCTCTGAAGACGTTGAGGGATTACAACGACAAATATCAAAGGAGTGAAGAGATGTACCCTTGAACCAGTGTTGATTCGGAATCTGTAGTCCAATTTGGGACTAAGATCAATTAATTAGATTATAACCATATGGGCTCAGTCAAATCTGAATTGAGGACTTATGGCCAATTTGGGCTAAGTCCAATTAGGTTTGAAATTTTGGACCTTTGTTTGGACTGTTGATAATTTGTCTAGGTCCAGCCCCCCATTATTTAGCAATGCTAAACAGGGGTTTGGGGCTCTGACAACATTTTGTCTTTAGCTGAGCACTAGCCATTCATTATAGCTCTTTTACTTTGCATATTATATGAACTGATCAATTTTGAGGTTCATTTGAAGGGGAGACTTTCCTTTAGAAGATTTAGCCAATTTAGGCTAAGACTGGTTTGAAAATAGTGTTAAACACTAGCACATATCTGGAGGTCACGTGTTCCCACGTGACGCATTTAAAAATAATAGTGTTAAGCACTAAAAGAATGAAGTGCTTAAAATAGTGTTAAACATTAGGGACAAAACACTCAAAATAGTGTTAAACACTAAAAATGAGGTGGTCACGTGGGGTCACGTAAGGCGCCGGAGAATTGGGCCAGACTTCCTTTATTTTACTCTAAAAATCTACCAATAAGTGTTAAACACTTAATCTTTGTAATCATCACGTGTGGGCACGTGATAGTGCCTATGTATTGGGTATTAATTCCTCCGTTTTCCCTCATTTGCCCTTTTAAAAAGGTGTTAGTCAGGGGTCACGTGTGAGCACGTGAGATATTGCCTCCAAGCTTGTTCTTTCTCATTTTGAGGAGTCTGTTTAAGGGTCACGTGGGGGCACGTGACCTAGTCTTTTTCGTTCTCTTTCTGATCATTGAGGGGGAGGGTCACGTGTTGCCACGTTACCAGGTTGGATATTGATTTCTTTACGTTCATGGAGAGTTTTAAGTCCCTTGTTTTAAGAATTAAATTCTTTTGTAGGGTTAAACCCTAATTTTGTTTAGAGAAATTAAATTCTTATGTATTTGGAAAAATTAAATTTTTTAAACTCGATTCTCACTCTAAGTTTTGGATCTGCATGGCAGAATCTCCCCGATGAGAATTAAATTCTCAACTTATGGGGAGATCTGCTTCTGCAGATCTTCAACCAAAGGAAGAACTAAGTTTTTGTATTAAGGGTTAAACCCTATTTTGTTTGAAGGAATTAAATTCCTAATTGCTTTGATGTGAGAATTGAATTCTCTAAACTTAGATCTTCCCTTAGGTTTTAGATCTGCATGGTAGAATCCCCATGATGAGAATTAAATTCTCAACTTATGGGGAGATCTGCTTCTGCAGATCTTCAACCAAAAGAAGAACTAAGTTCTTATTCAGAAAAGTTAAACTCTTAGTTTGAGAATTAAATTCTCTTTTATTTTATGAGAGCTTGTAGAATGAACTTCTTCTTTTTCTTCTCACCTAGAGTATTTCTCTGAAGGGATCTTCTTTTCTCTCTTGAGAATTAAATTCTCCTCTCTTTTTTCTCTCTGTTGTTGTGTATCTCTCCAAAAAAGAATCCATCCTTTCTCTTCTTGGCTCCTATTTATAGGAGAAAGAAAAGAATCAGTTTGTTTTGTCAATCTTTTATTAAAATATTTTAATTGATTTTGTAACCAACCTGATCTTTTAGCTCATTCAGTGAATTTTATTCACCATTGGATTTTTAATCCAAAAGATATTATGTCTGTTATTCTTGGTGAATTTCAGGGAAATATTTCCTTGCATAGAATTTTTCTATAGATTGGTAATTTTTAATCACCATTGGATTTTTAATCCAACGGTGCTCCATTTTACAGAGCACAATCTTTTTTTGTTTGGAAAGATTTAGAGAAATATTTTTCCAGTTTAGGGTTCTCAATTTCCTCTTAATTAGAATTTAATTCTGTTAGTTCAGAAGGTTTACAAGCCTTATCACGTGTTGGCATGTGATCCCACTGTTTGATCATTTAAATAGAATTTAATTCTATTAATTAAAGAGCTTAAGAACCCATCACGTGTCTGCATATGACCTTTGGTCACGTGTGGACACGTGATGCCCCATTGGGGTATTCCTTACTGTTTTATTACACTTTTAATTCTTTTCAGTGGGTTTTTAAAGGCCCATCACGTGTGGGCACGTGACTCCACTGATTGCTTGTTTGATTAGAATTTAATTCTATTTCAACAGAATCCCCAGAAAACCATCACGTGTCAGCACGTGACCACTGGTCACGTGTGGGTACGTGACGCCCCATTGAGGTTTTTCTTGAATTTTATGAGGGAAAAGGGACTCTGTGAAATGGCTGGATGTTGTGTAATCAGAGATGGAATCTATGTACGCCAACAAAGTATGACTTTGAATGTTGCACCTGAAGGGGTAAAACCCATTGGGAGCAAATTGATCTTGAGAAGATTCTTGGTGTAGATGGAAAAGTTGAGACTTTCAAAACTAGACTTGTAGTAAAAGGCTATCGTCAATAACCAGGTGTGGTTTATGATGAAACATTTTCTCCAGTGGCTATGCTTAAGTCCATCAGGATTAAAACACGCATCGCGGAGTTGGAACATCTGTTTTGATGTGGCGGTCAAAGAGTTTGATTTCATAAAAAAGGTAGATGAACCTTGTATATACAAGAAGGTTGTAGAGATGAAGGTTGTCTTCCACGTATTGTACGTAGATGACATACTCTTGATAGGAAATGGTTTCCTATTCTACACTCGGTCAAACTCCTCTTATCACGAGAATTCTCCATGGAAGATCTGGATGATACCTACTACATCTTGTGGATTATGATCTATGGTGATTGATCTATGTGGTTGTTGGGAGTGTCCTAAATCCGGGTACATTAACACCGTACTAAAGGGGTTTAGTATGGAAGATTCTAAGCGTGGTGGTTCACCCACTTACTTAGGAATCACTTTCTCCAAAAAGATGTCTTCCGAGACTGATTTGGAGAGAGCTCGCGTGCAAGAGATACCCTAGACTTCGGCATTAGGCTCTATCATGTATACAATATTATGTACCTGACCAGATGTAGCTAACTCACTAGGTGTAGTGATTAGAAATCAATCGGATCTTGGGAGAATCACTGGATTGCTGTGTAGGACTGTCACGCCCCGCTTTCTAGTATACGGGCAGAGGACGCGACGAGGACGCTACGTATTTACTCAGAAGTAAACACGCTAAGCGTATCTAAGCAATATAAAATGTAATGTACACAAGAGACAATATATAAATGAACAACAATTTTATTTATTAAACATTCTTTTACAATGCAACTGAAAGGTAAATACATGGAATGAAAGAAATGCCTAAACAGTGGCATAACAGAAATGAAAATACTGAAATGAAATGTACAAGTAACCAGAGCTCCGGATCGAAGGCTAGATGATCCAAGCCCTTGCTGGTGGGCTCGATCTCCTGAAGGTCCGAATCACCTGACGACATTCCAAAGAAAAGAAAGAGAATGTCGTCAGCGAACAAATCGCTCGGTAAGTCCCGTAAATAGACAAGAATGGAATAAATAGAATAGAGAGTATATTGTTATAATGTTGTATTTAGTGTTAACGCTGTTGTTTATAACTTGGTAAAGAAGAATGCCAGTGTATATGAGAGGGGTCCCACTATTCCGGAGACTAACGTATATAGAGCACAAGGAACCGTTCAGCCACGGTACAACAGCAATGGATATTCAGGTTAGGTGTATTATGGTTACAGTCTCGTGCCACTTTTAACACCTTCCGTACCAATCTACCTCTTAAACCCCGCGATATCTTGATGGTATTATTTGTATTGTATTGTATTGATATATAGATGGATGACTTGCCGGTACCATGATATCAGTAAATGGATGTAACTGGAGAATCATGTAGATGGATGTATATTCATGGTTCGGTTCAGTCAATATAGATTGAATAGATTGAATATATTGAATATATGGATTTATATTGAATTGTAGTTTTGTAATTTCATACTTGAATCATATTCAAGTCAGATTGATTATATTGAGACTCAGTCTGAGTCAGACAATTAGAAAAAAATTGAAGTCCTGAATTATGTTTTGGTGCTATCGGTAACTGCTGCACATGGACGACAGGATTTGTGTCTTTTTCAAAGACAATTACTGTGTTGATAACACCGTTTGTTAAGTTGTCTACCTTAAATAGGCAAGCACCCATATCTCCGACTCCCTGAGGCTCAAAAGACTGGTCCCGCTTAAACCTATGTTTTCTAGGGTTCTTATTGTAATTTAGTATAACTTGAGAGGGTTTTATGTAAAATAGTTTTGTTATACTTTCAAAATATACCTCAAGTATTTAATTATCGTCTTTAGAGTTTTCATAAATGTTTCTTTTATTCAATATGAAATTTCTATTGAATATGACCTAGTTTTTAAAGTATAGGGTATTTATTTGAAATATTGAAATTGTATAGTATTTTCTTGTAAATGGAATATTTTTCTTGAATTTTGGAAATGTGGAATATTATAAATATTAAAAATAGATATTTTGATATTAATTACATATATATTTATTTATTAAAAATATAAGTTTTATTGATAATAGAAATCACATTTTTAACGAAAAATGTATTAAAAATCTTTCGAGATCGTATGCTCCTTGCGGAGGTCTGCATCTTACTCTACTAGGCCCGAAAATGTGCGATAATCCGCACCATACTGAACGGGTTTCCCAAAATGGGTTGTAGAGATGCAATTGCAAAGATTTGTTAAATACACTTCTTATAGAAAAAGGGTTTTATAAGTTGAAGCTAGTTATATGTGAAGTCGTATTTTCCTAAATCTATGTTCCCAAATTCCATCGTGCTATATTAGTTATGTGTGTTGTGAGGAGATAGGTCATTATCTCGTGAACTATTTATAGGTATAATAAGGAATTATGATGGTTTATGTCGGAACTAAAGTATTTAGTATTTTTCTGAAAAAGTATAATAAAAGTTACAAAAATGATTAGTTTGATGTGCAACTTGTTTCATTAATTTTTTTAATGTTTATTAATCAACATATAAGAATATGGTTTTATTTCGTTAAAGAAAAGTGTAGTTTTTAAAGAAAACCGAATCGGAAGTCGGACTAACTCCGCTTCCGTCGTGTTTTAGTTTTGAATATTTTTAGAATAGAGAAAAGAAGGAGAAGTAGGGACTTACTGAATGATTGTTTAGAGGAGAGAAATGGGAAGAGGTGGGAGTTTCTGGTGCATCGTTTCATCATCGGAAACTCCTTGAGTTGTCGTCGGAAGTTCGTCAGAACTTCGCCCTTTGCTAACTCCCCTTGCACACAAAAGGATCTTGAAATTTTCTTAAGAGTTTTTGTAGGAAATTTCAGTGTGAAGGGGTAAAAATAGAGTGGGTATTTATAGGGAAAATTAGGGTTAGGGTGTGATAAAAAATGCATTTAAATTTGCATTAAAATTGTGATTAAAGGGGTTTTATTATTCTCTGTAAATGGGTAGAAAATAAACAATACTGGGGTTATGGGGGGAGTCCAAGAGTCGCTAGGGTCAAGAAAAATTAGGGTTTTGCTTCATTACAACCGGCGGCGCCGGCCCGATTCAACTTCTCGCTGGTCAGATTCCGGTGAGGGGGGCTCGGATTGAGGCCACGTGTCCCTGACGCTTGGTCTAGCCTATTGCACCTGTTAGATTATTCTATAACTTACCCTATTACGTGTAGTGCACGTGTAACTCTTGGGCTTCTAAAAGATTAAAAGAATTTTAAATAAAAAGAATGTGTGGCTGATGGGATTTGAACTCTGGTGCTTTGGTTCAGCAGTGCAAGGTCTTACCACTGAGCTACAAGTGTTTTCTTGCTGTTCAAAAGTAAATTAAATTCTTATAGTACTCACAGGAATTGTAAATATCTTAAGTATACATTAACTTTAAATGAATTTTATGTACACTAAAATTGGAGTTGTTACAAGGACATTCTTAAAGTACTTAAGAAGCACTAAAGAAATGTAACGGTGAACTCCAGCGGGAGTCCTTTACCAATTCTAGCTTCCAGAGTGATAAGGTAGACTGAAAGTTAGTCTCGGGCTTTGTCTTTAACCTCATGGAGGGACGGTATGTTGGAAGAGTTCTAAGCTAGATACTGTGGCAAATTAGACGATAAAGACTGAATACATCGCTACCAACGATGCTACCAAAGTGGATGTCTGGATATTTCTTGTTCATGAGATGAACATGGTTCCTACCATTGAGCGTCCAATAACTGTTATTGTGACAACAATGGAGTTGTGGATTTGGCTTAGGAACACCAGTCCCATCAGCGATCCAGACATATTCTGAGGTCAGTATCACCTGATCAGGAAGATGGTTGATCTTCAAGGGATCGAGGTTAGGAGAGTTGACGCGAAAGATAACACGGCGGATCCACTTATAGAGGCCTTTCCCTAGATAGACTTTTATGGGGCGTTGAGTATGAGATACTACAACAAATGGCCTTAGTAAAAATAGAAGATTGTTAGTTATATGTATGCCTTAGAGGCCATTATTATACATGTGATGTATATTATAGCGGATGCTTGGACATATATAGGGAGGACTTTCTTGCTCGACATGATAGTATGCTATCTGGTTGCTCTTTATCTTAACATGTACACTTATTGTCTCTCTATTACATGTTGATAAAGCCCTTAGGATGACTAATTGACTACCAGAATTATGATGCAGATCATACTAGTGGGGAAGAGGTAGTCGGTAAGTACATCTTTCAATTTTTCCTAGTCGTGGGAGTATCGAGACTGGGAATCGATATTCCAGAGTAGACTAGCGTATACGTTTCTTGACCCATATGATGGGAGATGGATGATCCTATATCCATTGGTGTTTGACATCAAAGAAGGTATACGGGTGCTCAGTGGAGACTGGGTACACTGAACGGACTCTCTGAGAAATCCTAGATGGTATTATACCTAACGTCAGATAGCAGTTCTCTGATGATATTGGTACATATTAGTCTATCGAACCGAGATCGTCATAGAGTTGTAGGGTGTTTTTCGTCACCTCATTGAGATGGGAATACGCGCGCGCTGGTCAGGCGTACTACAGATTCCCCCTGTCTAGGATAGGCGGGGATTTATTGATTGTGGGGATCCGAATCTCCGGCAGCCGCGGACTAAGCTGCCGTTAATTACCCCTCGCCTTTGGAGCGAGGGAACCTTCGATTGACGGATCAAACAGGTCATGCGAACTCAACGTGCAGTGTGCGTATTTTTTGAAAGGGTTTTGGATATATCAGGGGCCCCGCAGAGTTTTTACGGGGGTCCCGCTACCCGGATAGCGGACTGGAGGTCAAGGGGGCTAGCAGCCCCTTACGGGGTACGGGGCAGCCCCCCGTTAGAAAAATTCTTCTAACATGGACAGCGTCGTGAAGTGTGTGTGTATATATATATACATATATATAAAAAGGGGAAAAAGCGTCTAAAGGACGTGTGGGGGCAAGTGCCTCACATGTATGGCACACAGGCGTTGGGCGCTGGCGCCTCACGTGCTTGGCACGCGGACGCTAGCGTGCTGGGCACACGGGCGCCGGCGCCCCATGTGCTTGGCATGCGGGCGCTGGGCGCCAGCGCCCCGCGTCAGCAGGAAAAGGGACTTGTTCCCTGCACTGGAAGCTGTGCTCCCGATTTGACTTATGGAGTTGAACTCCTGAAAGAGAGTGAGCTTAGTCCCTGCACTGGGAGTTGTACTCCAATTTTTTTTTATTATTTTGTGTGTGTGTGTGTGTGTGTGTGTGTGTGTGTGTGTGTATTTAAGGAGTTAAACTCCTAAGATATTTTTGGAGTTGATGAAAGGGGCTTCTCCCTTGAGCCCTCGATCTTCCCCAAAATCGGATTTTTGGAGACGGGTCTCCTTCTTCTCCCTCTCTGTTGGCCGGATCTTGGATGAAAGGGGGGTGAGATTTAAAAATCTCCTTTTTTAGAGATTGGATGGAAGATCTGAGCTTCCCTTTGTGGGTTTTGTGGTGAAAAACTATTTATTTTTGGAAAAGAAAGAGTAAAACTCTTTATTTAATTCAAAAAAAGAAGAAGGTTTAGAATCTTGAGGAAGGAGAAGGAGGCACAAACCCTAGTTTTTGAGTAGAATGAATTGTATTTTTTATTTCATTATCATGTTACCTTTTATAGGCTTACACATTTACATATAGTCGCTTTAGCTTAACAAAATGGCATTTTGCCCATCCCATGCCTCATGTGCTCATTTCTTTTGCACATGAGCCATGGGCTTTACAAAAATTTGGCTTTATACTCATTCATGCAAAAAAAATTACATTAAAATTATTTATTACATGATTTTTTATTTCGGCATAGAGAAGGCCGGCCGCAGGGTTCGACTTGGGCATGGGCCCGCTTGCTTGGGCCTGGGATCGCTTACTTAGTGTTGACCTTGACTTTGACCGATCAACTGGGGTGCAAATTTTAACCGCAACAAAGTGCCCCCCATCAATAAATGCATACCGCATATGTGGGTCGCGTGCATGAAATTGATGGATCTTCTTTCACATGGAGGCGACTTGATTTGGTTCCTGCTTTTTGGGAAGCTGGCACTGCCCTTTTTACGATATGGACGGTCGATACTTAACGTGTCTTCGAGATGGAGTGTCGGTGTATAACGTATCCCTGACGCGGAGTGTCTGTTTGACGTTTCTCCGGCACGGAGTGTCACTGGTGGACGTGTCCCCGGTATAGAGTGTCACTGGTTGACTTGTCCCCGGTACGGAATGTCTGCCTGACGTTTTCCCGTTACGGAATGTCGCTGGTTGACATGTCCCCGGTACGGAGTGTCTGCTCGACGTTTCCCCGTTACGGAGTGTCACTGGTTGACGTGTCCCCGATACAGAGTGTCTACTTGACGTATCACCGTTACGGAGTGTCTGCTAGTTGACGTATCCCCGGTACGGAGTGTCTGCTTGACGTTTCCCCGTTATGGAGTGTCTTCTTGATGTTTCCCCATTATGGAGTGTCTGCTTGACGTTTCCCCATTACGGAGTGTCACTGGTTGACGTGCCCTCGACATAGAGTGTCTGTGTTAGACGTTTCCCCAAGACGGAGTGTCTGTATGTGACGTTTTCCCGGCACGGAGTGATTTGGTTCCCGCTTTGTAGGAAGCCTGCACTTCCCTTTTTACGACATAGACGGTCGACGCTTGACGCGTCTCCGAGACGGAGTGTCCGTGGTAGACGTTTCCCTGGCCCGGAGTGATTCGGTTCCCGCTTTGTAGGAAGCCTGCACTGCCCTTTTTACGACATGGACGGTCGACGCTTGACGCGTCTCTGAGACGGAGTGTCCGTAGTAGACGTTTCCCCGGCACGGAGTGATTTGGTTCCCGCTTTGTAGGAAGCATGCACTGCCATTTTTACGACATAAACGGTCGGCGCTTGACGTGTCTCCGAGGCGGAGTGTCCATGGTAGACGTTTCCCTGGCCCGGAGCGATTTGGTTCCCGCTTTGTAGGAAGCCTGCACTGGCTCTTTTACGACATGGACAGTCGACACTTGACGCATCTCCGAGACAGAATGTCCGTAGTAGACGTTCCCCCGGCACGAAGTGATTTGGTTCCCACTTTATAGGAAGCCTGCACTGCCCTTTTTACGACATGGACGGTCGACGCTTGACGCATTTTCGAGACGGAGTGTCCGTGGTAGACGTTTCCCTGGTCCGGAGTGATTTGGGGATTTTGGTTTGGCATCAGTATCGCTACACTGGAATGTGGTACCAGGAGCGAATCATCATTTACCGTGAGGGGATTTCCTTCGTTCCCAGTTTAATGACTTAGGGGTCATCTGTTCCCAGTTTAACGACTTAGAGGTCATCTGTTCCAAGTTTAATGACTTAGGGGTCATCTGTTCCCAGTTTAACGACTTAGAGGTCATCTGTTCCCAGTTTAAAGACTTAGGGGTCAATTGGATCGGAAGTTTGGAATTTTGGGGTTAGGGTCGGCATCAGCGTTGCTAACACTAAAGCACAGGTGCCAGGAGCAATTCATCATTTGCCGTTCCTTGTTAGAGAAGGATGGCTTAGGAGACACGTTTAGGTCCTTATCATCTAAGACTTTTCAATTTTATGAGTCGTAAGGGTCCCATAAAAGCATTTTCTCTCTACGAGTCGAAAGGATCTTGTAGGTGTATTTTCTCCTTAGGAGTCATGGGGACTCCCAAGTATGTTTTTCCTTTGTGAGTCGTAAGGATCCCACGGAGGTGTTTTCTTCCGAGTTGAGAGGATCTCGTAAGTTTGTTCTCCTTATGTATCGTGAGGACACATGAGTGGGTCTTCTAAAATAGAACATAATTCCAAGGGCAGAGACCGGCTGTTGGACTGATGATTGCGGTGGGTGATCAGTCGAAAATAATGTATTTTTAACACGGAAATTTCCCTATCATTTGCACTCATTTAGAAGTGTTCGGTATTCATATTTCACATATTAGCAAATCAGTCGTTAAATATCAGATTGCATGTGTTAGACTTTTAAACCGACATTTCTAAGGAAATTGACTGCATTTCATGGCATCGCATCATCCCTGTATTGCGCAACACTTGTTTCGGAGTCTGTGCAGGAAATTCCAGAAACCGAGCAAAAATTGTGAAAGAATGCTGATAAAATACGCCAACTCAAAGGCAAGAGATCTGGCAGTGATCAGGGACTCATTTGGAAAATCAACATATCAGAAAATATATATAAAGTCAGCATCAGAAAAGCCCAGAAGTTCCAAGCCCCAAGGCCTGCATTGAGCCGCGGATCCGCGGCCAGAGCCGGCTTGCGCCACGGATCCGCGGCGGCTCCATGGCTTCAAATGCTCAATTTCCTGCACGTGCCTAATTGTAACGGTCCAAGCTTCCAGAAGACTCCAGAATGACCACGTGGCTTCATCTAGAAGGCTTGGCCTAACAACCTTACCCAAGAATATTCCCTCCAACAAACTTCTTCTAGAAGCCTCCTTATAACAACCTTCTTCTAGAAACCTCCTTGTAACAACCTCATTCTAGAATATTCCCTCCAACAAACTTCTTCTAGAAGATTCTTTCTAACAACCTCATTTTGGAGGGAAAATTCAAATGAGGTAGTTCATTTTGGAGGGGAAATTCAAATGAGGTAGTTCATTTTGGAGGGAAATTCAAATGAGGTAGTTCATTTTGGAGGGAAAATTCAAATGAGGTTATTAGAAGCCTTCAACCTTTTAGGAGCCAAGCCGATCTTCAATCGAGCAAGTGATCCAAGCCGATCCGCGACTCAAGGAGACGAGCGAAGCCAAATCGACGATCGAGTTCCTCCTCTTGTAGTTCTTGAGTGATTGTAACGGAATTGTTGATATAAATAAAAGGTGAAATTCTTTAATCGTGCTTTCTTTTAATTCTTGCATCATGATTAGATCTCAATTTGTGATTGTGGTTCTTGTTGTGATATTTGAGTAAAACTCCGCTCGTAAAGGTGTCGAGACGATCAATAGAATGACGATGATTTAGATCTTTTTACAATTCTTAAATCCTATAACGATTGTAAATTCTAGTGAATCAAATGATTAATGACCTAGTTTCGAGATGATCCTTTCTTGATTGTGTTCACTTGAAACTAGGGAACAACAATTGATCATTTGATTAACTAGAAGCTAGAAATTGAATGAGATTTATCGAAAGGATAAAGGATAAGACGAGGAAACCCTAGCTTCTTCGCAAGATCCTTAATCTCGATGAATCATCATCGATCTAGTATCAATTTGTTAAAGGATAAGAATATGAAATCATTAGATCTCATCACATCTATAGATCCGATCGATTCCTACGAGCCTCATTTAGATTCTTGATATTTGGTTGGAAAAATCATCAAACTATCAATTCTTGATTCTATCTTTTTCTTGTTATTAGATCTAGATTTTCTAATTCTTGAACTTCAATTACAAATCATGAATTGTTTTCGTTTCTTTTCTTTAAAGTTTCAATTCACCTAATTCAAAAGACGAACGATTACATTTTCCCTGTGGACGATCCGCACTTACTAACGCGCTACAATCGACACCGTTATTGATTGCGGTCAAATAATTTTTGGTTGTGATTTCTATATTCAATTTTCTAAAAACCGACACAATCGGAAATCGAATCAATCAAATGGCGCCGTTGCCGGGGACAGTGCGCTAATTGTTCGTATTTTGAAATTTGAGTTGAAAATTTTATTCCATTATAATTTTTAGATCTAAACTCGCACAAACCCTAATACGTGTGTTGTGATTTGATTGCGAGGAAATCTGGAATCATTGGAGCTTGGATTAAATTTTTGTGAATATTCCAGAGAGCTGGAGGAGTGAACAGAAGTTCACTGTTAAAATTTTGCACAGAGATCCGCAAAGAAGACCGCGGTTCCGCGGTGGGAGCCTCCTATTGTGGCGGTTCCGCGGCAGCCTAGCTGCTTCAGTGTACCAAAATTTCTCTGTAAGCTTCTCACTTTCTTATCTTCTCCCTCATCTGCTCCAATTAACAATTTCCTGCAGGTTTCTTTGCAAATAATCGCAGCGCCGTAAAAGCAAAATAAAAATTTGTGCGTGTTTTGATTTTTGGCTGTTTGCATATTAATACGGAAAATTAAGTGGCACGACCAAATCCAGATTAGGTGGGGAGTTCATTACCCTTCCTAAGCCCCAAAAATCACAAACTTGCATCCGTATTACCCTCATTAATTAAAAAATATCTGGAGATGACTCTAAGGACCGTCGCGCTCACTTAGGACAGAAGAAGGCCGTGGGTAATTCATTGCTTATCCGCGTTTTCTTGTGGTGTCTAAGGTAAGTGTGTCGAAGGCTAGTGGTTATTAATTAGGCCCACTACTTACGTAGTGGAGTACCTTCCCACTTACCTGGCACTTACCTGGCCACAGGGGGACAAAGAGGCAGTGGAAGATTTATCCTGCGACTTGTCTTTTGGCAGTTAGGAGCGGTCTAGAGCCTGACCTAGGTGACCAATAGAATTAGGGTTTTGCTTGTTGCATTTGTTGTGATCGCATCATTCTTTTAAAAAATCCGTATATTTTCAAAACAAACACCGCATTCATCATTTCCTCTAATTATACCAACGCTGCCACTTGTGCTACAACCGTTTAGCACAATGTTAGGCTGGACACGGGATTCCATTTCCCGTCTTGTCCGCGTTTCTTTTATCGACCCTAGAGTCGGTAATTCTCCGTCTTCTCCCCCACCACCTACCACGACCGCGATGGACCCAAATCCATCAAACTTTAACACCACTCTGCCACCGCCCGCAGGTGCGCAGAATCCTCCACGCATCTCTCTCCAAGAGAGGTGTTATCCTACACGTGTTTCCCTTCCCACCTGTCTTTCTATACCACCTGCCAACGGGGAAAATTTTGAAATCAACCCCCAATTCATCGAACTGTTACCCAAATTTCACGGTCTTGATTCTGAAAACGCATACATGTTTATTTCCAAATTCGAAAATGTATGTGCTTTAATGGGGAATTCATAACTGTCTGTGGATGCTCTGCGTTTACGTCTTCTCCCATTCACTTTGTGCGATTTAGCCGAGAAGTGGCTTTACATCACACCCGCACATTCTATTTCAACATGGGATGAATTCGTTGCAGCATTCCTTAAGAAATTTTATCCTAATCACAAGACCAGTCGTGTTAGGAGAGAAATCTTTAAATTTACCCAACTTCCCAATGAACCATTCTGGAAATGCTTTGAACGGTTCAAGGATCTTCTTATCCAATGTCCTCATCACGGAATCTCCAGATGGGATTTGTGTCGAATTATCTATGAGGGTATTGATCTCACTACTAGACAGATGCTTGAAACCATGTGTCATTGCCAATTCCTATCTAAAGATGATGGTGAAGCTTGGAAATACCTAGAAGATTTTGCTCAAAACACATCACAATGGGAAAGTGTTAGACCACCACCACCTAGGGAAGATGTCAATCAGCTCGATATTTCCGTCACCATGAAAGCCGAAATGGCCGCAATATAAAGGAAACTCGACGCTATAGAAAACAAAATCTCTTCAGCCTCCCTAAACCAATCCACACTTCCCAAAACCGTGTGTGGCTGCTGTTCAAACCCTTCACATTTGACGGAAGAATGTCCTTTGAATATACCGTTTCAAGGTCACACTAATGCTGCACTTCAGCAAAGACCTGGAAACTATCCCTCTTCTTCCTCATATAATCAAGATTGGAGGAATCACCCGAACTTTGCTTGGAACCAATCACAATCTCAAAACACGGTTCCAATCCTAAACAATTTTCAAAGGGTCTCTCCACCACAACAGCAACCACCACTTCAATTGAGTCAGCACCCCTTCCAACCGCAAAATTTTCAAAATCCTGCCAACACTTTTGCACTACATGAAAACTCTTTGAAATTGGCCGGTACTGATAATATCTCTGCACTGGTGCAAACCTTGGTTACTTTCATGAAACAATCCATCTAAGAGTTGGCAAGTTTTCAATTTTCCATCGATAATATGATAAAGATCATTCTCACTCAAAATGAGAATATTAAATCGATGGAAGCACAAATTGAACGAATAACAGCCGAAATAAGTGCTAGAGAAAAAGGGGATCTTCCATCTCAACCCTAACCTGATCCTGGACCTTCACATTGCACTAATGTGAATGCTCTTACCACGTTGAGATCTGGAAGAGTGCTAGACAATCATGTGGGTGAAAAAATTGATAATGATGAATTGATCATTAGCACCCAGGCTTCCACTTCCACTTCCACTCACACTTCTACTTCTTACCCTATTTCGTCTAATTTACCGTCTTCTTCCGAGCCTATTCTCCGTTTTCCCAAAGGCTCAAACCCTCCACCCACCTCACCTTGTCCACCCTCACAAACTTCTCCACAAATGTTGGACCCAACACTTATTGATAGAGCTCCATTTCCAAATAGGTTGAGGCCCAACAAACATGATGAACAAAGGGAGAAGCTTGTGGACATGTTTAAGCAAGTTAACATCAACATCCCTCTCCTAAATGCTATTCAACAAGTTCCGTCCTATGCGAAAATTCTTAAGAACTTATGCACTAGGAAGAGGAAGACTCAAGTGCCCAAGAAGATATTCATAGCAAAAACTGTAGACACGGCTTTCCCCCAACAATTACCAAGGAAACGTAAGGATCCTGGCTATCCTACTATTTCCATTTCTATCGGGGAGAAACACATCAACCGTGCTCTACTTGATCTTGGCGCTAGTGTTAACTTGCTTCCATACTCGGTTTATGAGCAACTAGATATCGGAGAGTTGAAGCCAACCCATTGCACTCTCCAGATGGCTGACCGATCAATCACCAAACTTAGGGGTGAACTGGAGGATGTGTTAATAAAAATCGGGGAATTTATATTCCCTGTGGATTTTATTGTACTTGATACACAGCCTATAGCGAACCCACGGAATCAAATTCCGGTGATTTTAGGTCGCCCCTTTTTGGCCACTTCCAACGCTATCATCAACTGTCGTAATTGTTCTATGACCCTATCTTTCGGGAATAGGTTAATTGAGCTAAACATTTACAAGTTGGGAAGTGTACCCTCCGAACCTACCGCTCAAGTCTGTTCTGTCGACTTAATGGATGTCGACAGCAGTGAATTTGATGATCCTCCTGATACTGATCTTGACTCTTTTCATATGTTATTGTTTGACCCAACTATGTATCATACACATACGGAATCTCCCACTGAGATATCCGGGTCAACAATTGACACTGATTATGAACTGTTAGAGTCTGAAGATCACCCCGCACCTTGTGATGACATTATTCTCCGGGGTATTGATAGAACTTTTGAGGAAATCTTCGCTGAAAAACTTGCATTTCTGAACAACACGGGTGTTGAGATGAATCATCTCCTAGTCATTGAAATTGAACCTCCACCCCTTCTTCTGAACTATGAAAAGAATGCGAGTTATCCATCACATTCACTGCATCGTCTCTCCAAAATGAGACGCACACATATTCTATTCCACCCCTTACCCTTTCCCCACTTCTTCTTTCACCAACCAGAGCACTGCATTGATAAAATTTTCGAATGGTTGGTGTTGATATTCGGTCTTTGCAAAGCTTGGCATCGACCATTGATTCTTGACCCCCTCATGTGATTTTCAAAGATTAACATTGCATAACTCAAGTTTGGGGGGGGTATATTTTTCTGGCTCTTGAAAAGAAATTTTTTGTAAAATTTTGAGCCAAAAATAAGTTTGGGGGAGATTCTTCACTTAAATATTTTGCCCCCACTAATAAATTCCTCCCAAGGTTACAAGTTTTTCAAGATTTAGCAGAAGGCAACAGTGAGGACACTGTTGAAAACAAGTTTGGGGGAGGTTTGTGCTTATTTTCGCATCATTTGCATATCATTTGCATAAGCACAAAACATTTTTTTCGAAAAACTATAAAAATTTAAAAATTTTCAAAAAGATAAATACATTTTTTGTACGTAAATAAGATAATAAAAGTTTAGATAGTGAAAAATTACATCCATGAGATTAGAAAAATTTAAGAAAACCAAGAAAATTAGAAGTTTTCTTATACGAACTAGTAATAAGTAGTTATGAGCCGTTGTCCCAAAGGTTAGTAAGATGAAGGAAGTCACTAATCTGAGGATAAAAATAAGTCTGAAAAATAGTTTCTATTCTGGAAGCCAAACATTTTGAACGTTGATACCCTGCTATTCGCACTTACACACGTCTTGAAGCCCGGGATAGTAGAGGATACCTTGAAATGCTCTTGTCTTAAAGCCGATGTATGAAGGAAATAAAAAAGTGAATAAAAAAAATGAAGAAAATATAAAGTGCTGAGAAAAATGAACACTGGTTTTGTTATCGCCGAGGGCAATAAAAAAATATAGCGAGGGTGCCTCTTCACCTAGTGCCCTAAGGCCAACTGGTCTGGGAGTCGCTGCTATGTCTGAGGTGGTGCAAGACGAGGAAAATACACCAAATAAGCAAGCACATGAGTAATCGGTCGGTTAGTACCTCAAGAAGTATTAACGGTCGCATGAAAGTGTGTGAGCAATCCTAAATATTCATTAATTAAAAAGTACTGAGGCTGATGGGCAAGAGTATGATAGCTTGAATTGAATTCTCCGGGTGTAGGGATGTCTTTATACACACGCAGGGTGATATGATCGATGTTTGGAAGAAAGATAGGAATGAAGAATAAGACGATGTTTTATTGAGAGAGGACGTGATTTCTGACATCTTTTCATGACCATTAAGATAGGGCTCATGACAACCGAAAAGCTAGCTTAGTTGAAAACCCTAATTTTCAAGGCTTTTCTTTTACAATTCTTTTCTTTAAATGTAATATTCATGATCTTTCTTTTATTATCGGATTTTGTGGGTGCAATCCGCTGAAAACCCTCAGGAGACAACACTCCTCCTACTAGGGGTTTAAAGGCTTGTTGCACGTGCTCAGTGCAATCGTGTTGCCTACGAAAGTGTGCTAGTTAGTTTTTCTCTTTCTTTATTTTCTCCTTCTCTTTTTAATAAAAAGGTTCGCTCGAGATGACCGAAAATAAGTTTGGGGGAATTTGATCAGTCGAAAATAATGTATTATTAACACGGCAATTTCCCTATCATTTGCACTCATTTTGAAGTGTTCGGTATTCATATTTCACATATTAGCAAATCAGTCGTTAAATATCAGATTGCATGTATTAGACTTTTAAACCGACATTTCTAAGGAAATTGACTGCATTTCATGGCATCGCATCATCCCTGTATTGCGCAACACTTGTTTCTGAGTCTGTGCAGGAAATTCCAGAAACTGAGCAAAAATTGTGAAACAATGCTGATAAAATACGCCAACTCAAAGGCAAGAGATCTGGCAGTGATCAGGGACTCATTTGGAAAATCAACATATCAGAAATATACATAAAGTCAGCATCAGAAAAGCCCAGAAGTTCCAAGCCCCAAGGCCTGCATTGAGCCGCGGATCCGCGGCCAGAGCCGGCTTGCGCCGCGGATCCGCGGCGGCTCCATAGCTTCAAATGCTCAATTTCCTGCATGTGCCTAATTGTAACGGTCCAAGCTTCCAGAAGACTCCAGAATGACCACGTGGCTTCATCCAGAAGGCTCGGCCTAACAACCTTACCCAAGAATATTCCCTCCAACAAACTTCTTCTAGAAGCCTCCTTATAACAACCTTCTTCTAGAAGCCTCCTTGTAACAAGCTCATTCTAGAATATTCCCTCCAACAAACTTCTTCTAGAAAAATCCTTCCTAACAACCTCATTTTGGAGGGAAAATTCAAATGAGATAGTTCATTTTGGAGGGGAAATTCAAATGAGGTAGTTCATTTTGGAGGGAAAAGTTGTTCATTTTGGAGGGAAAATTCAAATTCAAATGAGGTAGTTCATTTTGGAGGGAAACTCAAATGAGGTAGTTCATTTTGGAGGGATAATTCAAATGAGGTAGTTCATTTTGGAGGGAAAAGTTGTTCATTTTGGAGGGAAAAGTAGTTCAATTCTTCATTCCCCATCTACAAGTTGAGTGACATATCTTGTAGCTCCAAATTCTAAATCCAATTCCAAATTCAAGATCCCGAGTACCAAATCAAGCAAGAAGCCCTTCAACCTTTTATGAGCGGAGCCGATCTCTAATCGAGCAAGTGATCCAAGCCGATCCGCGACTCAAGGAGACGAGCGAAGCCAAATCGACGATCGAGTTCCTCCTCTTGTAGTTCTTGAGCGAATGTAACGGAATTGTTGATATAAATAAAAGGTGAAATTCTTTAATCGTGCTTTCTTTTAATTCTTGCATCATGATTAGATCTCAATTTGTAATTGTAGTTCTTGTTGTGATGTTTGAGTAAAACTCCGCTCGTCGAGAAGTCGAGACGATCAATAGAATGATGATGTAACAAATCTTAATACGATTCTTGAGTCCTACGAGCTTTGTAAACCCTAGCAAGTTCAAGAATCGATGACCTAGTTTCGTTGCGATACTTTCTTGAATGTGATCGCTCGAAATTAGGGATCTACGATCGTTTCTTGAATTTACTAGAGGCTAGAATGTGAATGATATCGACGAAAGAACAAGGGATAAGATGAAACCCTAGTTTCATAAGAAATCCCTAATTCTCGATCGATCATCATCGATCTAGTATCAATTCATCGAAGGATAAGAATACGTAATTGTAAGATTACATCACATCTATAGATCCGATCGATTCCTACGAGCCTCATTTAGATTCTTGATATTTGGTTGGAAAAATCATCAAACTATCAATTCTTGATTCTATCTTTTTCTTGTTATTAGATCTAGATTTTCTAATTCTTGAACTTCAATTACAAATCATGAATTGTTTTGTTTTGTTTTCTTTAAAGTTTCGACTCATCTAATTCAAAAGACGAACGATTACACTTTCCCTGTGGACGATCCGCACTCACTAACAATCTACATCCGACGCCGTAGTTGATTGCGGTCAAATAATTTTTGGTTGTGATTTCTATATTCAATTTTCTAAAAACCGACACAATCGGAAATCGAAACAATCAGTGGGGTATAGGTATGATGAGAATTATTTGAGCCCGTGGATTGTATACGGTAGTCAGTTCGGAGACCAACTGTAGGGCTGGAAGAATTTTGGAAATTGTTGGCGTCTGCATCGCTGCATTGGAATATGGTACCAGGAGCGACTCATCATTCGCCGTTTGGGGATTTAGAATTTGGTTGGTGTCTGCATCGCTGCACTGTAATATGGTACCAGGAGCGACTCATCATTCACCACTTTTTTTACCGCGATTGCTCTATCATTTCAGTTTTTCTTATCACGAAGGTCGCGATTGCCCTATCATTTCGGTTTTTTATTCGCGGTTGCCCCATCATTTCGGCTTTATTTTCTTATTTATTTTACTCGCTGATTTTTATTGCGAGTTGCCTCATCATTTCGGCTTTATTTTCATCTTTATTTTACTCGCTGATTTTTATTGCGAGTTGCCCCATCATTTCGGCTTTTATTTATTTATTTATTTACACATTTTTACATCCCCAGTTTAACAACTTAGAGGTCGATTGTCCCCCAGTTTAACGACGTGGTGGTCGACGGTTCCCAGTTTAAAGACTTAGAGGTCTTCTGTTCCCAGTTTAACGACTTAGAGGTCATCTGTTTCCAGTTTAACGACATGGTGGTCAACTGTTTCCAGTTTAACGACTTAGAGGTCATCTGTTCCTAGTTTAATGATTTAGAGGTCATCTGTTTCCAGTTTAACGACGTGGTGGTCATCTATTTCCAGTTTAACGACTTAGAGGTCATCTGTTTCCAGTTTAACGACATAGTGGTCATCTGTTTCCAGTTTAACGATGCGGTGGTCATCTGTTTCCAGTTTAACGACGCGGTGGTCATCTGTTTCCAGTTTAATGACTTAGAGGTCATATGTTTCCAGTTTAACGATGTGGTGGTCATCTGTTTCCAGTTTAACGACGTGGTGGTCAACTGTTTCCAGTTTAACGACTTAGAGGTCATCCGACGGGGAGCTTAGAGAAGATACCCGATTGAGCAGTTGTCAGAGGCACCGCTGGAGCTTGCCCGAGACACCTTGTTGCTTTGTTGGTGTTAATGTCGTTGCCCCCAGCTGGGGCCAAGGAAAGTCATTCAGACACCGACTTGCGTTTGGGTAGTGGTGTTCTCGAGATCACCACATTTGGCCTCTTGTCTTTCGAGGCCGGTTTGTCTGTTACCGGAGCTTAAAGAGTTAGAATGGCATTAGCTGGCATGAACAGAATAGAGCCGAACTGTAGCAGCGGCTCCTACCACTGTTGCCCGAGACTGGCCGGGAGGACCGTCTTGGCGTCCATCTTCATCATATAGGAGATGGGAGCTGTGTCGAGAGCTGAGCTGGTCCTTGGAGACATTTTGTTGCGTCCAGAGATTGCAATTTGAAATTTGTTAACCTGCACAAATAAGCATGATTTTAGTACAGGCAATCGATATGTATATTGATTGAGTTCGCATGAACGTTTAATCCGAAATATAGGAGGAGAGATTGGTCCCACAGGGCGTGCCAGAATCTGTAGGGTGTTTTTTGTCACCCCATTGAGATGGGAATACGCACGCGCTGGTCAGGCGTACTACAGATTCCCCCTGCCTAGGATAGGCGGGGGTTTATTGATTGTGGGGATCCGAATCTCCGGCAGCCGCGGACTAAGCTGCCGTTAATTACTTCTCGTCTTTGGAGCGAGGGAACCTCCGATTGACGGGTTAAATAGGTCATGTGAACTCAACGTGCAGTGTGCATATGTTTTGAAAGGGTTTTGGATATATTAGGGGCCCCACAGATTTTTTATGGGGGTCCCGCTATCCGGATAGCGGGCTCGGGGTCAAGTGGGCTAGCAGCCCCCTTGTGGGATGCGGAGCAGTGCCCCGTTAGAAAAAATTTTCTAACAGGGACAGTGTCGTGGAGTGTGTGTATATATATATATATACATATATACATATATATAAAAAGGGGAAAAAGCATCCAAAAGACGCGTAGGGGCTAGCGTCTTACGTGTGTGGCATGCAGGCGCTGGCACCTCACATGCTTGGCACGTGAACGCTAGACACTGGGCGCCAGCGTCCCGCGTGCTAGGCATCAGCAGGAAAAGGGACTTGGTCCCTGCACTGGGAGCTGTGCTCCCGATTTGACTTATAGAGTTGAACTCCTGACAGAGAGTGAGCTTAGTCCCTGCACATGGAGTTGTACTCCCCAAAAGAAAGATTTATTATTTTGTGTGTGTGTGTGTGTGTGTGTGTGTGTGTATTTAAGGAGTTAAACTCCTAAGATATTTTTGGAGCTGATGAAAGGAGCTTCTCCCTTGAGCCCTTGATCTTCCCCAAAGTGGGATTTTTGGAGATAGATCTCCTTCTTCTTCCTCTCTGTTGGCCGGATCTTGGATGAAAGAGGGATGAGATTTAAAAATCTTCCCTTTCGGAGATTGGATGGAAGATTTGAGCTTCCCTTTGTAGGTTTTGTAGTGAAAATCTATTTATATTTGGAAAAGGAAGAGTTAAACCCTTGATTTAATTCAAAAAAAGAAGAAGGTTTAGAACCTTGAGAATGGAGAAGGAGGCATAAACCCTAGTTTTCTGGGAGAATGAATTGTATTTATTATTTCATTATCATGTTGCTTTTTATAGGTTTACACATTTACGTATAGCCCCTTAGGCTTTACAAAATGGCATTTTGCCCATCCTATGCCTCATGTGCTCATTTCTTTTGCACATGAGCCATGGGCTTTACAAAAATTTGGCTTTATGCCCATTCATGCAAAAAAAAATTACATTAAAATTATTTATTACATGATTTTTTATTTCGGCATGGGGAAGGTCGGCCACGGGGCTCGATTTTTGCATGGGCTCACTTGCTTAGGCTTGGGCCCGCTTACTTAGGGTTGATCTTGACTTTGACCTGGTCAACTGGGGTGCAAATTTTGACCCTAACAAGTGTCTTGTGTGATTCCCACTGTACTTTGATTTCCACCTTACCACATTCAAGAAATCGTGCAAAACGGTGGTTTTTGGGTACAGTCCCGAGTCATATGGAGGTAATGAGCGATAGGAGGGGATTTCGTTTCTCCCGGTATTGGGGGTTGATGTTGCACTATGCTTGATTAGCCATAACAGGAAATCCCTGACCAGGTTTGCTGAGATCTACTGGTAACTGTTATCAGTAGTTTCTCGAACCGTTATGAGCATCACATCGGCTGACTTATCAGGCTATTGGGGTCTGACGTTTACCACCCCCACGCTGTGATATACAACATATCAGACGAAGAGACCGGACTGTACGGTAGTGTTACTTATTCAATTCGCAGGAGTATGAGCAGGCTTGCTTGTTGATCTTCTGATCGCTCAATACCCGGGTGGCCGTTACGTTTAGCAGACCGCTTGCGGCTTGTGGGTGACTGATATGATCACCACATACTGCCGGCGTATTGACGAGTCTTTAGAGTCCTACAAAGAGATTTCCTAGCTCAAGTGAAACGTAGTAGGAGCACATATGTGATATGTGCGGGACCGAGATTAATACGTGTATGTGATACCGTATTCTATTCTCACGATATGTGCTATCGGTCGGTTATATGTGATATAACCGGACTGTGGAATCAAGTGTTGATTCGACAAGTTGATACATTTGATATTAGTTGGTTCTATGTGATGTAGCCAAATTATTAAATCAAATGTTGATTTAATAATTTAATGTATAATTATATATTTGATATATTATTTTACATTAACTAATATTAGCTCACTTAAGTATTCTTTTTCTCACTAGTGTACACTTAGTATATATGTGATATATATTAATGTACATCTTTTGTGTCATGCTTGATGCCACATGCTATATGGATGTATGAGACTCACACCATGCTTATGATAATGTAAGGTTTTGTTTATTTAAAGTAAATCAAATTAGTTGGAAATTGTCACATGGTTGAAGCTTGTAGAAGCTTGTGGAACCATTGACCAAGTCCCCTAATTTTGTTTTACTTAAAGATATTTATTAACCCAACCATTATTGTTTAGCCATGGTTTAGTCTCTACATGAGTTAGTATATGATATTAACTCACCCATGATTGATATTCTCACCACTTGATTCATTCAACACTTAAGATTTTTTCTTGGTTGCTTCTTCTTTATCTCTTTCCTCAAGCTCACTAGATTTTTGGGAGGTAGAGAAAATGAGTGAGAAAAATATTTCTAAAGTGAGCAAAATTTATACTTCATCATACTTTACTGGATTAGCCATTTAGTTTAGGGTGTTTGCTTCACTAATTCCATGTTAGTGAAGAGATAGCTTAAGTTGGTGTCTTCTCGACGTAGATCATTTTCGGGCTCGAAGACTTTAAGCAAGCTTGTTCCATTCATCTTATAGAGCCTTTCAAGAGTCCGGGAGTTCACTACTTGGAGCGAAAGGACTACTACACGGAGCTATTGAAGTGAAGGACCGGTCTACAAAGGTTTTATTCCTCCTTCGCATAGATGTAAAGTTGTTTGCATGCTAGTATCATCTAATTCTCTAGTTAAGATTCTAGGTTAGGGTTCTTTAGTGTGCCATTTTTTAAAAAATGGCATGATCGATGCCTCCCGAAACCCAGCGGCGACCTAGGGAACCCGGCATGGAGGTCAGGTCACTACAGGGTTCAAGAATGAGATAATGATAATGATTCTTAAGGAGGGAAAGAAATTATTGGGAGGGGGAACAATCAATGCATCAAGCAGATTTTAAAGATACAATACTCAAGGAAAAATCTGCTCGAACCGGAATTTATTATCCAGAGAAATCTCGACAGAGCACAATTGAGAGTTAGACATGGCCCTAAGATATACATTGTTTTTTTTATTTGGCCAGAAGAAAAGAAAACAAGTCGTGTCAGTCGTGATTGTGGAAGTTCAATAAGTTATGATAAGCTCTCGCGCTAAGATAAGGGCGTCCATTCCCATAGTGTCTTGCAAGGATTGCTGCTTGAGGTTCTTCACCCTCGAGTTCCTCCTCACTCGAGAGTTCATCCTTCGACTCTTTCTCGGCTAGAGCCTCGTTTTCGGACTCTTCCCCCATGGGGTTTCTTCTTCCGGTTCTTCTTCTTCGGCGGGAGCTTCCTCATCGGGGTCCTCTTCCATATGTTCCGCCTTTTCCGGGTTCCTTTCTAGATCCTCTTCCTCAGGGTCTTTCTCACGATCCTCCTCTTTAGGATCTTCATCTGAGTCCTCTTACACTGGGTCTTCTTCGGGATCTTCTTCTTCATCGTCCGAGTCATTGATCATATTGATCCCTGGAGCCGCGACTCCGACTTTCTCGCTCTCAGAATTAAAGAACGAAAACAACAACAAACAGCTACTCAAAGGATGGGAAAAGTGTTGACGGATTTCCTCCTTGTAACTCTTTCTTTCGAGAGCAACCGTTGGCACGGTGTTCACCAAATCCACAAATCAAACATTGCCCTTTGGCCTGGCAACGGTCTCTCCGAAGGTGCCCCACTCTCTTGCAATAACCGCATACTTGGGTTCTCTGCTGCTCGTCAAGCTGAGGGACAAATGGATGCTTCATCTGTACACCTCATCTTTTACTAACAGGGATTACCTCACAATCGGGGCTCTTCCTGGTGCTCGAACTAGCTGCCTCCTTAACCCCTCGGCTAAAAGATCGTTCGTCCTCTCATGTGATTCTTTCAATCCTTGCAGTACGCCCAAAATCTTGGCGGGGTGATCCTGAAAAGCGGAGGTGGAAGGAGAGTCGTGGGAAGACATGATTCCGAAACAACCAATTTTCGGACGACGGTTTAAGATATAAGAATCAGAATAAGATATAAAATTGACAACGTAGCAAGAATATGTGGTGAGGCGAAACTCAACCGAGTGGAAATCAAATGTAGAACTCCAAGTCACTCAAGCAGAGTTCTGCCTTATAACTATATTGCAGTTCATAGTTACAACCACACAACTCTACTGAGTCTCCCAAAACTTTAGCGGATGGAGTAAAAATGTAGCTTGACAAACTATAGGGATTCTAGTCAAGGATAACAAGTTTACAATCTTGACTGAATGGGCGACTTAAATTGTCAAGCCTTAGTCGGAAACTGTAATCTCATTTTAAACCAACCTGGCTCCAATACCAACAAAATCATGTCACGCCCCACTTCCCAAAATACGGAATATAAGGGGTGACAAGGCCAGCCATACTCCTACGGTCAAGAAAATATTCTGCCGTAATCACACTTCGGTTTCTAGCATTACGTAGTAATCAGTAATCATAGTACAAGTAATGAGAAAGACAGTCACTAATCCTATCAAAACAGATGTAAAACTAACCAGATAGAGTCAAAGGGCATGATAGCTCCGATGTCGCTGATCTAAATGTCCGCAATATCCTTGAGATAAGGAAGGTCCTGATCCGAGCTAAGTCCACTTCTCACTCTGAGCATGCATACTCAGGTCGTCAGAGTGACACAATAGCAATATATATAAATATGTAATATGTGCAATGATGATAAATATGAAGCAGTAATCATAAAGGAATGACATGAACATGAAATAACCAGTACAGGTAAACAGTAAAGCATGTGTATCAGATCAGTAATCAATACAATGTCCATGTCACTAAACCTATCAGTCTCTAAATCTTAATGTCCAAGTCACTAAACTTATCGTCAGTCCGAGAGTGAGTGTTAACCACTGCAGGAGTATTCTCAACCGAAGGGTAAGCCCCGGGGCAAGGAAACACGAACCCAAATCACGATCAATAAGAATTAGTAACACGATCAATATCAAAATCATGAAATCACGAAATATGCCGGCAGTGGGACTCCTGAGATTCCGTTGATCGAACTCATACTCAAACTACCCCACACCCCGCGGTCTACATCAAACGCCGACCATGAATCTAAATATTAGTCGCTCCATGACAAGTCTACGCGAGAATTAAAGACAAGGTCTCTATCAAGCATGTCTCGACTGGTATCCAAGATAAATGGTCAGTGCTCAATGTAATACCTATAACACTAATATAAGTGCTTCCATACCCGTCCCATACCATTTATAGTTACACTTATATATGCCCCATAGACATCGACAATGCAATAACTAACTGGTTCCGCTGATTCTGTACAAGTACGTGTCACTTCTATTATTCAGTCACGCTTTTACACGTACTTGCCATAATCCAATCACTAACATTTATCACTTGGTAATGTAATACGGCCACTAGGATATCGATGCAAATGAACACTATTTACAAGGGTATAATAGTTATGCAATATGATGGGGATACAGTAAATGCACTACTGAATACATATGAGCAACCGGTGTCGGTTGGATTAGAAAAATCACATAAATCCACACGTGCATAATTTGGAAAAATAATATAAAAAGCGTAAACAGTGTATTAAATTATATCTACAGAAAAATTGGTTTCGAGTCAATCGGGTTTCAGGTTTGCGGGTTATGGTCATTCCATTTTAAGTGTTTACCGCTGGAAATCGAGTTTCAGAACTAGAAGTCCATTTTGTAACACGTTTTACTCCCTGTTGGGGGCATAATTAGGCGACGTAACAGTTATATAACATTTATATTAACTTGTTATGTTTCTAAAGCATCAGAGGGATCAATTATATCTGCTGTACGCAGAGATATATGCACTGTCTAAGGTTAAGGTATACATTCTGTCCCTGCATGAAATTGCAGTACATATCGACGGTTTAAATGGTGTTATAAATATCAAAAAATACTGGAATGCAATGAGACCAGTACTGTTAGAAAGCTTATTCAATTCTCTAAGCTTTCATATATAGTTCCGCACACTTGTACATTTAAAAGGTGAGATATATGCGTTCTAAAAATGGATAAAGGTAGAGATTCTTGCTCTGGACTGCAGTCCAGAGCCATGAATCGCCTCAGTTTTTAATGGCATAATCAATTAAAATGTAGAGATGAACTATGGGGTGTTGTAAGTTTTCCTGTTGGATTTGATACAAGCCATAGAACGCTAAGATCCGATATATAAATAATTTATTATGATTTTAACCGTTCAGCTTGTCCGGGAAAATTCAACTTTCATAAAGGTTATCGGGGTGTCGTTTTATGGGGTAACCAACTTTATTTTACAACCAAATTTATACACGATGTGCGTTATCAACACAGGATTTCATCGATCATGAGTTCCACCATTTTAACATGAGCTTTTGCATAGGGTTCGTACGAAAAATAATTTGATTATAATTTATCGATATAACTACAAATAGATATATGTATGCACAATATCATTTATCATTATTATTTTGAATTAACTAAAACATTAGCATGAGTAAGCAAGTGATTGATTTTCACTTGCCTGACGACGACAGAGGCACGACAGTGACGACGGCGACACGGATAATACGGGCACAGCACGACACGACGCAAGCACAAGTAGCAGCAACACTAGGTTGGCCAGGCTTGAGTTGGGCTTTGGCACTGATGTTGGCATGGCAGAGCATGAGGTAGAGGTGCAGTGGATGCGAGGTAGAGGCGGCGAAGGCGGTGGTGGAGCGAGAGAGAGGAGTTGGCCGTGAGGCAGTGGGGGGCTCAGGTGCGGGGGTGTTGGTGGTGACGTAGAAGTAATGCTTGCCGACGTGTTGGATACAGCAGTAGCTCGTCGAAGGAGGTGGAGGAGTTGGTGAGGGTGATAAGTCGTCGGAGTTGCAATGGGTTTCGGATGAGAAGGAGCTAGGGGTTAAGCCGTGGGGTTTGGCTCAAGGAGCTGCTGGAGGCGGCGTGGTGGTGTGGACGGATTGTGGATATGGTGGCTTTGGAGAGAAAGGGGCAGAAGGAGGTGGCTGGTGGTGGTAAGGTGGTGTAGGCGATAAGGGATGGAAGGCTTGGGTGTTGGGTTTTTGAAGTGGAGGAAGACGGTGGTTAGTTGCGGTGAGGGGAGGAGGAGATGAGGTCGGTGTCGGTGGCGATGCAGGGGGTGATGACGACGACCGCTTGGTGGTGATGGAGGCAGAGAGGGGTCGGCCGACAAGAGAGGAAGGATCGGTTGGATGGTGGAGATAGTGATGAAGGTGGTGAAGAACTAGGGGTTGGTGACGAGGGTGTAGGGGCTTGGCGACGAGGTCGGTTGGGCGTAGTCGTCGGCGGTGAGCAGAGAGTTAAGTGCAAAGAAGGCGTTAGGTTCGGTGGTGTCGTGAGCTGGGACGGCGCCGGCAGTGAGTTTGAGAGATGGAAAGATAAAATTGAGAGAGAAAGAGTTGGAGTTAGAGAAGGAGGTAAAGAGAGGGAGAGAGAGGTAGGTGATCCGGAGGTGAGGTGTCGGGGATCTCGGGGAGTCGTTGGGAGTAGGACTCGGTCGTGGGTAGGCGCAAGTCTTGGAGACAAGGGAGGAGGAAGCGGGGGTTTGAGTAAAGAGGAGGAAAGAAAGAGAAGTAGAGAAAAAAAGAGGAGTGAACTGGGAGTGGGGCTTGGGTTCAGGTGTGGGTTGTGATTGTTTGAGTTTGGGTTTGGGTTATTAGCTCGGCCCAAGGGTTTTTGGATTATGGGTTTGTGGAAAAATTAAAAAGGAAAGGAAAATATAAGAAGAAATTGGAAAAATATGAATATATATATATATATATATATATATATATATATATATATATATATATATATATATATGAAATTATTTGGAGAAATTATTTGGAAAAATATTTATTTAAATATGGATTCTAGTACAAAATAGGACCGGTTATTACAAATATTAATTAGAAAATAGCTCATGATCATCATCCTCTCACTCTTCATTCCTATATAGCGCAAAGAGGAAAAGCTCCATACCAACACCTTTTCTTTACCAATATTTTTTTAGTGGAAACGCCGTATGACAAAAATATGCTCTGTAAAATAACATGTAGCTCTTGTTCTCTCTCAATATATCTACCTTCTACCTATCTCTACTTTTATAGTGCTAAAATGAGAGGTTTCAAAATTGAGAATCCAATTTCAATAACAGCTTTCTAAATGGTTATAAAATTTTCTTATTTTTTCTTGCATAGAAATAAAAATAAAAAATAAAATTTTCTAACTACTCTCTCTCTTGGCTAACTAACCCCCACTATCTCTTACAATGACCAATTCTATAATCTTTCAATTACTAACGTGCATCACACGTATAAAATACTGGTTATTATAGAGAAAAAAGAATGTGTCATTTAATTTTGAAATTGATAGCCGATATGGCTTCTTACCTTTTTAGAGAAACTAAACATAAAAACACTATTGCTTTATGTGTGATGCATGTAATTAAATATCATGTCATTATTATTTTATAAGTACGATACACAGAATTAAATGTCACGTCTTTAGCTGTATACTTCTTAAAGCAAATTGTTCTTTTTTTGTTTTTGGTCATACAAAATCTAGGCTCCTCCATACAATCAATCAAGTAATCAAATCTTGACAACAAATTGCACATCATACAATCAATCAAGTAATCAAATCTTGATAACAAATCCCACAAAATCCAGCTCCCTCCTACAATTAATCATGTATTAGATTAAAATGTGCATGTCATATAATATCTAATCAATTGAATCATATCAAATATTTCAAAATAATAAATTAATAACAAACTAAAATAATAAAGGATATGATTTGGTTCACAAAATTAAATTAACATCGAAATTTATTCTATAAATCCTAAATTATAACTAATTTAGAAAATTACCAATAAATTTATTCAAAACATTACGGTAACCCGTTTTATTTTTGGCTGAATAGCTTAAAACCAGGCTGACTCGGGATAAGTTATGCAATAAACGTTTGCTCCTGACTTAATCAATTCCATTTGCTTCATTAATGCATTTGATTATCCTAAATCATTTCTTCGATTAGTTGGATTTAGACTTATTCTATCTATACCAATTAACAATTTAAATATAAACCTATATGCGAACAATCTCTATCTTAGTTTTAAATTCTCTTAATTTCATTTTCATCCTCTCATTCCAATGAGTACACTAATAGATGACCCAGTCCAAATAGCCCATAAATACCCAAACAGATTCATGTCACAATCTCAACACTCAGTGTGCTAGCATAATATGTGATCATTAACTGTGTATTATTTTTCTCTTATGAAGAAAGGTCCATTAACTGTACAAGCTCTTCATCTACTTGACTAATCCTATCAAATATTCCAAAGAAAAAGTTATCAAGTACTAGTCCACCTATTAATTAACATCTAAGTACTTACCGTACATGTGTAGTATTTCAGTATTTGGACGATTGGACTAATTAATTCGTAATCGGGGAATCCGACAGTCGAATGACCGTGCGAAAACAGAGTGATAACAGCGGTCATCGGACAATTGCCGGGACCAACAATACATGTTCATGAAGGCGATACTGTAATTGTCCATGTCATCAACATCCCTCCCTACAACATCACCATTCATTGGCATGAGATCTTGCAGCTGCTTAGGGCATGGGCCGAATCTCATAACCCAATGCCCGATCGTTCCCGGAAGCAGTTATACATACAAATTCAACATCATCAGTCAAGAAGGAACTCTATGGTGGCATGCCCATGTCTCCACTCTCCGAGCCACCGTCTACGGGGCCCTCATCATCCGTCCCAGAGCCGGTGTCCATGCATATCATTTCCCTAAACCCTACAAGGAAGTCCCCATTTTACTAGGTGTGTATTTTTGCATAACATTTAATTACCATCTATCTAAGGTATAGTCATGTGGTTTCCTTAAAGAGCAAACAACTAAATTAAATTAATAGAAAATATTGTTAAACTATGTAGGAGAGTGGTGGAATGCGAATGTCGTGGATGTCGATAACGAGTCATTTCTATCTGGTGGCGCTTCCAATATTTCTAATGCATCCACTATCAATCACTACTACATACAGTCACTATTAGAGACCGTATGGAACGGTCTGCAAAAAATCATAAACGGTCGCTGATATCTATTAGCGACCGTTCATATTTTAAACGGTTACTACAACAAGGTCGCTGATTGAGTGGTCGCTGATATATATATTAGCGACCGTTCATGAACGGTCTCTAATAGAAACGGTCGCTAATATATGTATCATGGACCGTTTGCTCCGGTCGCTAATAAGGAGACACGTGGACATCTCATCGAATTTAACCGTTTCCTAATATCAGCGAACGGTCGTTGATAAGATATGAGCGACCGTTCCTGTAGCTAATATGGTCGCTAATTCCTATTTTTCCTGGAAAAAAATTACAGAAAAATGCTATATTCAATACAATAATACACCAAATCACAATATATTACGCCACAATAGCATTTCGGATACAAATCAATATATATGCACAATCCACAGCATATCCAACAAGATCAACAACTAATACGAACGCATACGCATACAAACCAACATATAAACACTATCCACGATATATCTACCAATATCAACAACTCAATCAAACACATATGAACTAAATTCTTAATAAACAAGCATACATAAACTAAATTGTTTTGAATACGAACAACACAATACATATGCTATATATATGTCCAACAATACAAAAAAATCTCCAAATCACGTGCAATCGCAGCTCACACAACCCTGTGAATCGAAACAAATAAATAAATATATGAACTCAAATTAAAATTTTCGAAACAACCGTTAGCTATACTAACACATATATATATGCGTACCTCACTGACTCCCGTCACTTCCATTGCCAAAACATAATCCTTTCGCCGCTAATTTATAAGAACCCTACGAATATACAACATGAATTTTAAACATTAAAATCCAACACAGTTTAATTGTATGCTTAAATTTCTGTAAATAATAACTATGCGTACCTTACTAACTTTCACCGCTACCATCGCTACCAGAATCCCGTCTTGAATAGTATTGATTCACATCGTCGAAGTCCTCATGCGAAAAAGTTACCTAATAACCCTTCCTGTGGGGTCAGCTGTGACGGAGGCGGAGGCCGAGGGTAGTACCCTCCTGTGATTGCAGAGGCGGAGGATAAGGATAGTATGGCGTTCCCTGTGATGGGGGAGGGTAATACGATCGCTGCGTTGGAGGAGGGTAATATGCCGGCTGCGGCGGAAATAGACCCTGTGCTGACCACGGTTGCGGAGGCGAAACATATTGTTCTGAGAATTGTTCCCACCGCGCCTCCATTTGAGCTCTCTAAACCGCTTCATTTTCCTCCCTCTTCTTATCTGCTTCATCCCTCCTTCTGAGCTGTTCTTCTAACTTATTGATCCGTTATGCCTCAGCCGATTGTTGGTTGGAACGAGTGGTTGACGAATTTGAAGTAGTTATTCTGGAATCAGACCGCGAAAGACTAACGGGACCACCGTATATGGGAATACGATCATGTCTACTTGACTGAGGGAAAAGCCGCTTTATAATAAATATCTCGGCCTCCGTAGGAAAATGATCGTTGGCCGGATATTGGGGATTTGATTCCCGATAGCTCCTCTTCGCCACCTCAAAATTCTCATTCGATAAATAAAACAATAATTAATTTTCTTTATAAAGTTAACAAGTGTAATTAATTTACTTAAAAGAATTGAAAAATACAAGCTTACCACATGGTGAGTGGCTATATCCATCCTTTCTTATGATATGCCCTCTTTTATGTGCAATGCCTCCCAAGTCTTAGGGAGGCTCAGTTTTTCCCCAGCCTTCTCCTGTAACGGATATTTGATTTATTTATACGTGAGGATATGTAATCATGAAATTGAAAAATCGAATATTTATGTAATTAAAAATAAGCTAACCATAGTAGCCCTATACCAATCAGCAGGAACCGATCCACCATAATAGTCATATGTGGTTTTCCCTCGGATCTGCTTATTCCATTCTGATACATCCTGCTTATTCAGAAGATAATATCTCTAAATATAATTTAATTTAAATTCGGTATTCAAATCATTTAACTATATTTCTAATTACCTTTATTTCAGGTGGATCTCAATGCAATAGGAGAAATGCAAACTGATATTTAGGGATGATGGAGGGAAGAGCGGCAAAACATTCCCAATCATCCGTAAATTTCTCCGACTGTTTGAATTTTTTCTTCAATCTTTGACGCTATCTCTTGAATATTTATGATATCTCATACTGGGCATGCGTCTAATGTCCGTCTATATCGTCTTCAAAGACGAAAGGTTTCTGTAACATAGATTAATAAAGATATTATTTAATAAATATATAATATATAACATGTATACATATAATGTTGAAATATAGTTGAGTTATGTATTACTAAGAGTGAGCGCCAAGTCTATACGTATGCTTCTTAGGAATTATCTGCAAACGTGAAGCTCACGTTCCAGAAGTCGGTGTTGCGGATGAGAATACCGATATAACCGTGGAAATGTGGAGGTCACATATCCGGACCTACGGACTTTCCACCTACCCATTGCAGAATTGCACTTTTTCCACGCATATCGTATTTCGTAATTTCGTTTGGAACATCTCTCCCGTGGTGTTCAAACCGGGCCAGATTATTCCCCGCAGCCCGTGCCTCATCAATACTCGTTGTAGGATGTTTTTCATCACCCCATTGAGATGGAAATGCGCATGCCTGGTATGTACAGATTCTCCCTGCCTGGTGCAGGCCGAGATTTATTGATTGTGGGAATCCGAATCTCCGGCAGCCACGAACTAAACTGCCGTTAATTACCTGTCGCTTTTGAAGCGAGAGAACCTCCGATTGACGGGTCAAACTGGTCATACGAACTCAATATGCCATGTGCGTATGTTGTGTTTTGAAGGGTATTTAGATGTATCGGGGGCCTTGCGGAGTTTACGGGGGTTCTGCTAGCCGGATAGCGAGCTAGGGGTTAAGGGGGCTAGCAGCCCCTTACGGGATGTGGGGCGGCGTGCCGTTAGAAAAATTTTTCTAACGAGAGGGGTATTTATAGTGGGAAGTGTATGGAAAAAAGAGGGGTGAGTAACGTCCTAAGGACGTGTGGGCGCCAGCCCCTCACGCGCCCGGCACGTGAGCGTTGGGCGCCTGCGGGCTACGTGCAAGACGCATGGGCACCAGCACCTCATGCGTCCGGCACGTGAGCGCCAGCACCTCACGCGCCCTGCACGTGGGTGTTGGGCGCCCGCGGGTCACGTGCACGTCGCATAGATGTTGGCGCTAGCGCCTCACGCGCCCAGCATGTGGGCGCTGAATGCCTACAGAAAAAGGGGCTTAGCCCAAGAATGTGGAGTTAAACTTCCAAAAGAATTTTTAAATTTTTTTATTGTGGAGTTGAAATCCAAAAGAATTTTTATTATAGAGTTAAATTCCAAAAGATTTTAAATGGAGTTAAATTCCTAAAAAGGTTTTATTTATAGAGTTAGACTCCAAATTTTTTTGAATGGAGTTAAACTCTGAAAGACTCAAAAAGATTTTGACAAATGGAGTTGAACTCTCAAAAATCTTCGGGGATGATCAAAGGGGATGCCTTTCTTTTCCCCTTTAGCTCTGGGTCTTGGATCTTTTTAAACTGGGATTTTTGGAGACGGGTCTCTTTCTTCCTCCTCTTTGTTGGCTGGATCTTGAAGAAAAAGGGGGTGAGACTTAAAAATCTCCCATTTTGGAGATTTAATGGAAGATCCGAGTTCTCCTTCAAGGGTTTTATGGTGAAAAACTATTTCTTTTCGGAAAAGAAAAAGTTAAACTCTTAATTTAATTCAGAAAAGAGAAGAAGGTTTAGAATCTTGAAGAAGGAGAAGGAGGCACAGAACCCTAACTTTTGGAGAGAATGAAAAGTTGTTCTTGATTTTTTCATCATGTTTGTGTTTATAGGCTACACACTTTACATATATCCCCTTGGGCTTTGCCAAATGGTACTTGTGTCGCCCCATATACCATATTTACTTATTTCCTTTTGCACATAAGTCATGGGGTTTACAAAATTTTGGCTTTCTGCCCATTTTTCGTACATTTATTTATAAAAATTGCATTGAACTAATTTATTGCTTCATTCTTGGCATGAAGCCGGCCCCTTCCATTCTTGGTCTTGACTTGGGCTTGGGCCCACTTCGCTTGAGCTTGGGCCCGCTTGGCTGGGGGTTGACTGACTATGACTTGGTCAACCGGGGTGTAATTTTTGACCCCAAAAAAGTACCCCCATCAATAAATGCACTGTTCCCGCCAAAATCTTAGGCCAAGAGCTATTTGTTCCTGTTTACACCGGTTTAAGTTTCGTTTATAGATATGTGTGAAATCGGGCTCATTCATATACGCACATGCATACATCAGAGGAAGAACAGGAGTTAGAAAGGGAGCACTTGGTGGTCAATGACAAAAAGAAAGCATTTAATTGAACATTTTATTCTACAGGAAATAGATCACCATACATGGGATCAAAAGTACATGGATTCACAAAACTATGGATAAAATTCTCTAACTCCCTCTCTGTTTTCTCCACTATGGCAAAGCGGCAATCTTCACGAGGAGGAGCTACCCATCGGTCAACACTGCACCCATCAGCGAAGGCAGACATGACGACTCGTTGAGCCCGTATCTGGCTTAGCAGCCGAACAGAGCGATCCCTCAGAGCCGGGGTAATCAAAAGCACCTCATGAAAGCACTCGATCTTGTCCTCCGCTGCGTCGAGTATCACCGGAGTCATCTCCACCGGATGAGGGGGAATGTCATCGAGCACGGACAAGAAGACCAGCCGGAACCAAATGGAGCCGATGGGGAGAGGAGATCCTCTATGGGTCAAGAGCTCGTACAACACCGTATGCATTGGTCATCCGTAAGAGCAGGGTTCACCAAGCGCGCAGCAAAACGAGAAACAATTTCCTCAATAGGCACCTCCCATGTCTACTGGCGAGCATGTGGGCGATTACAAGCCATAGCTCTTCTTTGTCAAAATAATTCTCTGAAAGTGAGAGAGAAGAGAAGTATTGCTTCAGATTATGAAGGGAGACATTTAAGTCTAGGCATAGAATATGTTGTGCATGATGGAACTATTTCCAAGTATTGGGAAAGAAGAGTCTGACTCACGAAAAGCAAAGAAGGAAGGCGAAAAGACACCTTCAGTAAAGAGGCAGCGCTTCACGTGCCTTGCACGAGGGCGCCAGCGCTTCACGTGCCTTGCACGAGGGCGCCAGCGCCAAGAGTTAAAAACTCTGAGGCAGCGCCTCACGTGCAAAGCACGAGGGCGCCGGCGCCAGAACTAAAAGTTCTCCACTATTGGATCAAAGATCCAACGCAAAAGGTTTGATTCTTTGGAGGGAGGATGTCGGGCGACGGGTAAATTCTGTTGAGGAAATACTCCTCAAATCTTTCTAAATAAGAAAGATTGCGCTCTGTAAATCAAACCACCGTTGGATTAAAGATCCAATGGTGATTAAAAATCACCAAGATACAGAATAAACTCTGTATGGGAAAATATGTTCCTAATCTTTCTAAACAAGAAAGATTGTGCTCTGTAAATCAGAGCACCATTAGATAAAATATCCAATGGTGATTAAAAATCACCAAGATACAGAATAAGCTTTGTATGGAAAATATTTTCTCAATCTTGTTAAAAACAAGAAAAATGTATTCTGTAAAACAGAAGTTATTGGATCAAAAGATCCAACGGTGGATAAAATCCCGAAATCAATTAGAGATCTCTCATTGAGAGATTTCCTTAACTGAATTAACAAATCAGCCTCCCCTATATAAAGGACCCAAGACTTCAAGTCTTGGACGGAAGAACCCCCTTAAGGTTCAAGTTCAAAAAAGAAGAGCAAGCGAAAAGAGCTTTCAGAGAGAAGAAAGAAGAAGAACTTTCTTCAAGGTAAATAAAGATCATATTATCTCATCGGCATACTTGAGGGTTTAACCCTTATAAAAGAACATAGTTCTTTCCCTGGATCTGAGATCCATGAGACAAGTCTCCTACAAATGAAAATTTAATTCTCATAAGGACGAATTTATTCTTGGGGATTGAAGATCCAGGAGAGAACAAAGAATTGAACTCTTCAGAAAAATGCACAAGGAAGGAAACAGCGCCGAGCGCTCCACGTGCTCCTCACGTGAGCGCTGCTAAAATAAAGAGTGCTTAGCACTCAGTGGTTGGCGCTCAGCGCCAAGCGTTTCACGTACCCCTCACGTGGGCGCTAATAAAATAAAGAGTGCTCTGCACTCAGTGATTGGCGTCTAGCGCCAAGCGCTCCTTGTGCCCCTCACGTGGGCGCTGATGAAATAAAGAGCGCTTTGTAAATAGAGTTCAGCGCCATAAAGAGTGTTTAACACTCAATAAAAAATAAAATAAGGGTGAGCATCAAAGCCCATATCAATGCTCAGCATTGTTGAACAAAAGGGGATCAAGTCCAAATAAGTAGTCAAGTGGGTTGAGCCCAAGGTTGGCCAAACCCTAAAATCGACCGAGCCCATAGGCCTTCTTCTAAATTGGCCTTTAGTTCCAAACAGGATTACCAAGTCTCTGATGAACATTCTTTGGTTCAAGGGTGCATCTCTCCACACCTCTGATATCTATCATTTTAATTTTTCGACGTCTTCAGAGAGTGGAGGGTCCCAATAACCAATAACTCTTGGCACAACCCCAAACCAATAAGCCAAAACAACATGGACTATGATGTCCTTAAACCCAATGGACCGCAACGTCCCTAAACTAAACTCTATAGACTATGATGTCCTTAAACCCAATTGACCGTGACGTCCTTAAACTAAAACGATAGAGCCCAAATGCTCTTTTGTTGCATCAAAAATGATCCCGAACCCCCGTTAAGTAGATCATAGTCCAATATCGGATTAACGAATCCTTAACAAATATTTAAGTTGATCTTAATCTCAAATGAGGTTAACGATCCTTAAATCAAAACAAACCCAAATCTAAGAAAATACGGATTTGGACTAATCCCCGCCCTGTGGGCGACAACATAAATTAGTTTCTGTATACAATCTACGGGCAACCAAAAATAAAACAAACACACATGTCATGAAGTGAACATCTGGAGAAGGAGAAAGTGGTTACCGCGATACGGTAACGTAATTAACTGCAGGGGCTTGCTCTTGCAGGGAAAAGCATCCCCACAATAAAAAAACCCTCCCAATGAGGGGGAATCTGACGAAGTCTGTTACAATGGCCGCATCTATCCAAACCTTTGATACACGGTGCCATAAATCAACTTGGCATCTTCGGAGAGGTGGACGGATAAAACCAAATAGCATCTGCCCCCAAAATTTTTGCCAGACGTTCTAACGTCCCGGTTGTGTCTTTCGGCGGCGAACAGATTCTGGCACGCCCGGTCGGACCTTTTCCTCTTTCTACTCCACACTTCGTGTGTCGTGTTTCGCGAACAAATCGTGGTCTGCTATGGTTGCCTGTGGATTCGAGATACTAAGATTTGGTTTCTTTCTCCTGTGCAGAGAAAAGAAGATCAATGGATTCCAGCTGCACCAACTGCAACAACAACTCCCGCTCCGTCCCATCTGGAGGAGTAACTTACGGGCCCTAAGTGGCCTCCATCTTCGCAATGCAGGTGGAACATGTGACACAGGCCACCACTGGGTTGTTCTTCGGGACCATGATCCCGCCAATGATCTTCAACGCTCCAGTGCCGTTACAGGAAGCTCTAAAGAAGTCGGTCTTTGATTGGCTTGCAACTACCGCGGCCCCTCTCAACGGGTCGTCTAAGTCTAATACCTCAGTCTTCGGCAGGCTGAGCCTAAGCTCAAATGGGCTCGCGAAGAGGCTCGCAATACCGGAGAAGGCTATCCCAACCCCTGCTGCAGATGAAGTCGTCCAAACTACTTCCCTTACTCGAAAGTTGGCCTTCGACAGGTTGACCATTCCTTCTCAGCGGATGTCTGTCTTTGACAGGTTGACCATTCCTTCCCAGCGGATATCAGTCTTTGATAGGCTGGCGCCAATAACAGCCTCTCCTCAAAGCAGGGGGTATGACGAAGCTACTCCGACGATAAGGTGATACCGCCTACACGACATGCTCGACGTCGTCACTAGCGTCGAATGAGAAAAGCTGGGGGCAATTCCCCTTCTGGGCTTACTCCACCAGCTCCAATGGTGGAAGTTGATGCTGTTGTTCTAACTGGGAACAACTTTGAGCCGCTCAGGAGGGTACGCAAGAACTCTCCAACTGCCGTGTTGAAAAGGTCTCCTCCACCTGTGGAAAACATTACAAAGGCAAACCCGGAACAGCTCTCTTAGCGGCTGTCCCCCAAAATCCACAGGGTCTGGTGAAGAGTCTAAGACTCTGTAATTGACAAAGATTACTCCCACCGACAGAAGAAAATGAAGGTCTGGCAAGAGGAGGGTCATCCCGCCGTCGTACCACGGAAAGTATTGTCTGCAACAGCCCCCTCAGCTTCGACCGCCCGTGAAAGGATAAGGCTGGAGAAGATCCCCGTGTCTACGACAAATCTCAAGGGCACTGAACCTAAACACCCCAAGTCTGGGGGCACGGTAGTGCACACCATTTACATGGCTTCCGGAAAAGAGGAAATCCGTACTTTTACGGGTCATCGACTACTCACACGGTCTATGACGAAAACTCAGGAGCAGCAACAAAATCTCCAGGAGATGCTGACAAAGATGGCCGCACTCACTGGGCAGAAGGAAATCCTGGAAGTATCGTCGGATCAACGTCATGAACAAGAAACCGACGCCGAGTTCCTACGAAGGATGCTCGAGAAGAAAGATAAAGAGGCTGCGGAACAAGCGGCTAATATAAAACAAATGGCGCTATTGTTCCAAAATATGGTGGGGATGATGATCCAGCCGGACCCTCCAGCCGAAGATCCCCCAATAATCATTGAAGACGACAGAGGGGCGACATCAAACCCTCTGCCGGCTCTATCAGCAGCCAGGGAGGAGACAATCTCTAAAGTTGCGCTTGATGACTATATAGCTCAACAAATACGAGCTCATCAGGCAAGCGAAGCCGCTGGCCAAGTCGTCAGAACTGGGCGACCCTATCCAGGCCGGTACGATCAAATAAAGTACCCGCCGGGATATACAATCCCTACATTTCACGTGTATAAGGGGACAGGCAATCCCCATCAGCACGTTGCTCAGTTCAGGGCTTTGTGCGGTAATACTGGGGGTGACGATAAATTGCTACTTCGCCAGTTCGTCGGCAGTTTAGCGGAGACAGCTTTTGAATGGTACTCGGAGCTTCCGAATGACTCCGTCAAAACGTTTACAGAAATGGAGCTATTGTTCACCCTGCGTTTCGCAAGCGTTAGCGAGCGCACCCCGATCATTGCATTGATCAATGCCAGAGTGAAACCAGGAGAGACTTGGGTTCAGTATGCAATTCGGTGGCGTAATCTATGGTTGAAATGCGAACAACGCATAGAAGAAGCTCCTGCCGTGGGCATGTTCGTAGTGACCCTCGATCCACAGGCGACTATATCCCAGTTTATGATGTTTTTCAAGCCGACAACTTTCCAAGCCTTGATTGACAAGCTGGTCCAAATGGACCAGATGGGCCATAGGTCTTCCTCTTCAAAGACGGATCCTCGGAATGAAAAGGGCAAAGGGAAAGCAACCTTCATCGCCAACGCTCAACAACAACCGAGTGACCCGCGACCGGTTGTTCGCCAAAGCAACAAGCCGCGATCCCTCGATGAGAAGTTGAGACGTCCTTACTCGTTTCCCCGGGATAAAACAAGGAGACTGTTCGAATTGGAGGTGCGCAACAGGCTCATCACTTTGCCGGATCCGAGACACCCACTACAACCGGGTGATATCAACAATCCCAATTACTACCCCTACCACCGAATAGTGGGTCACCCAATCAAAGATTGCTATGTCTTCAAAAACTGGGTTGAAGACCAGTACCAACAGGGTAGGTTCACGTTGTCTGAAAACTGGAGGGTAAACCCGCCACAACAGCACGCTCCTAAAAAGGTGGACACGCTGGGGGAATCATGCTCATTTATAGAGGAAGCCCCATGGGAAGTTGTTCTTTCAGCTAAGACTAAGAGGATGCTGAAGGATCTACAATCATGTCCTGCGATTAGATGGAAGAGCTCGCTAGAGCCCAAGATCATTGAGAGGATACTGAAACCGTGCCCGACACTGAGAGTTGTTAGCGATGAGCAAAATACCCAGGTCCAGCCGTCAAAGTCTTCAAAGAAAAAGAAGAAGATCAAGAAGCCTACGCAACCTGACGACAAGTGCACGGATCTGCAAAAGCATATTGACGCGCTGGAGGAATACAACCAGAAGGCACGAACCACAGTCACGCTCTAAGAGTTTCTCAACCATAACCTTGAAAGCGGAGACAATGACAATGATGAGGGAGACGACTCGTTAGAAGAACCCGAGGATTATATGGCAAGTTGCCACATGATCTCTCATTCGTCGCTAAATAATGAAGAAGCTCACTCGGCGTTAGAAGATAACATAGAGGAGCTGGGGGCAGGAGCGGTGCCAAAATCTTTGGATCATGTGACAAGGTATATCAAGGGGGAGCCTAGTTGCTCATGAATATGCATGGCGAAAGACCCTTCTGGCCAAAAAACGGCCGATTCCTGAAGAAGTCCTATGCCTAACGAGTCATGACTCAGGTCAATGATGGATGACAATGCCTATGTTTGCTACTCTAAAAGTAGTACCCAACTGTACTCATTATCAAACACGGAGAACAATGGACCGAAATGTCCCTAAACTAACAACAGACCGAAATGTCCCTAAACTAACAACGGACCGAAACGTCCCTAAAACTAGTTACGAACCGTAATGTCCTTAAACTACTACGAACCGCTATTAGACTAGCGCTGTAAAATAAAAGGTACGTCCACAAGCGAAATGGGCACGGATGAAAACCCGGAAGGGCTCCGTGAGTAAAAATAGCAGGGCTACCGGTGAGTTTGTGAAAACCCGAAAGGGCGTAGACTCGTAAAAAAAAATTCATGTACACTTGCAGGGTCCTCTCGACCTTGTATGGAGAAAATACCCGCGTGAGATCCTTATGACTCACAACGGACCAAAACACTTAGGAATCCTCACGATTCCTAAGGAGAAAATACACTTATAAGATCCTCACGACTTGTATGGAGAATTTTCCCCCTATAAGACCCTCACGGCTCACAGGATTCAAAAGTCTTAAGATACAGGGACCTGAGCCTGTTCTTAAGCCATCATATCTCCCAAATTGCCCTACAGGTGGTCAATATCAGCCCTTATATACAATCCACTGGCATAAATAAACGTTCCCTCACCTAGTTCCACCAATGGCGCGAAATTTCCTCATGTGATGAACGACACTTGTAAGTACTTTCGACTTATATGGAAAAAACGCTCTTGTAAAATCCTTACGACTTATAATAGAACATGCACTTAAGAATCCTCACGATCCCTAAGGATAAAACGCACCTACGAGATCCTCACGACTCGTAGGGGGAAATACCTTTATGAGACCCTTACGGCTCATGAAGTTAAAAGCCTTAGTCGACAAGATCCTAACCCTGTTTGCTAAGCCAGCTTTGTTCAAATCAACAAAGACAAATGATGATTCGCTCCTGGAAACATTCCAGTAGCAGCGATGCTTATGCCTAAATGGGTATCAAATTCCAAGTCCTCTCAAGGCAGATGATGATTCGCTCCTAGCTATATTCCAGTTGCAGCGATGCTGATGCTAAGATTGGTGTCAGATCTCAAGTCCATACTCGCAACAAAAATCAGCGAGCAAAAAATGCATATAAAAATAACCGAAATGATTGGGCAACTCGCAATAAAAAGCAGCGAGTAAAAAGAAAGATAGCCGAAATGATAGGACATCGCGAGAAATAGTCGAAATGATTGGACAATCACCACCTTTGCGACATAAAAAGCTTAAATGATAGAGCATCGCGGAAAAAAGAAGAAAAAAAAGATTTGAAACTTTTGCCCTGCAATTGAGTCAATATTGACCCCTGTATACAATCCATGGGCATAAACGAAAAGGAAGGTCGTTTCCCCACCAGGCTCTGTCAAACGGAGAGTCAAATCTCAACGGCAACATCTACAGCCTAAAGATCACCATGGCGTTTCTTCTTACTCAACTGGATGCATACGTAACGTCAACAACCGACCTCAGGGTTGCAACAAAGCGGAACCATGGGAAAGTCCGCAGTTCCAAATCTCGATGGCCACATCTACAGCCTAGAGATCAACAACGACGTTCCTCCTCATTCCAGCAGGATACAGACACGACATCACCAATCGAAGCCAAGGATAATCCTTAGCTTCAGGGTCTTGACGGCAACTCAAATGAGACCTGAAAGATTAACGGAGATCATCCCACAGCAGCGCGGAGTGGTTACGACTCATCGGGGCTCCCAAACCGAGCCTAACCTCAAGTAAAAGGTGTCATGGAATATCCCTAGCGCTTGCTCTTCCGACGGTAATATCACCTGGAGGATTACTTAAAGACGTCTTGTCCAGCCCCCGAAGGGATCAGAGACACGACAGTCGTGGGGCTACTCGAACAGCAAGATTGCCTATCAAGAAATACATCGGTCAACACGACGGTATGACGGGTAAAAAACCCTACTACCACAGACCCTATCGAACTTCTATTAGCAGGAGTTAACGGTGACGTTAGGACCTCTCCTAGGAAAATCGATGTCCTTGGCAAAAACCTCTCAATTCAGGGAAATCAGCGTCCTTGGAGAGAACATCTTGATTCGCTTCGACCCACAAGGAAATCAGTGTCTTTGTAGGAATCTTTCGATTCGTCTCAACCCCCAGGGAAATCAGTGTCCTTGGCATAAACCTCTCGATTCAGGGAAACCAGCGTCCTTGACGAGAACCCCTCGATTCGCTTCGACCCGCAAGAAAATCAGTGTCTTTACAGGTATCTCTTGATTCGTCTCAACCCCCAGGGAAATCAGTGTCCTTAGCAAAAACTTCTCGATTCAGGGAAATCAGCGTCCTTGGCGAGAACCACTCGATTCGCTTCGACCCGCAAGGAAATCAGCGACTTTGCAGGAATCTCTCGATTTGTCTCGACCCCCAGGGAAATCAGCGTCCTTGGCAAAAACCTCTCGATTCAGGGAAATCAGCGTCCTTAGCGAGAACCACTCGATTCGCTTCGACCCGCTAGGAAATCAGTGTCTTTGCAGGAATCTCTCGATTCATCTCAACCCCCAGGGAAATCAGTGTCCTTGGCAAAAACCTCTCGATTCAGGGAAATCAGCGTCCTTGACGAGAACCCCTCGATTCGTTTCGACCCGCAAAGAAATCAGTGTTTTTGCAGGAATCTCTTGATTCATTTTGACCCCAAGGAAATCAGTGTCCTTGGCAAAAACCTCTCGATTCAGGGAAATCAACGACCTTGGCGAGAACCCCTCGATTCGCTTCGACCCGCAAGGAAATCAATGTCTTTGCAGGAATCTCTCGATTCGTCTCAACCCCCATGGAAATCAGTGTCCTTGGCAAAACCTCTCGATTCAGGGAAATCAGTGTCCTTGGCGAGAACTCCTCGATTCGTTTCGACCCGCAAGGAAATCAGTGTCTTTGCAGGAATCTCTCGATTCGTCTCGACCCCCAGGGAAATCAGTGTCCTTAGTAAAAACCTCTTGATTCAGGGAAATCAGCATCCTTGGCGAGAACCCCTCGATTCGCTTTGACCCGCAAGGAAATCAGTGTCTTTGCAGGAATCTCTCGATTTGTCTCAACCCCCAGGGAAATCAGTGTCCTTGGAAAAAACCTCTCGATTCAGGGAAATCAGCGTCCTTGACGAGAACCCCTCAATTCGCTTCGACCCGCAAGGAAATCAGTGTCTTTGCAGGAATCTCTCGATTCGTCTCGAGCCCCAGGGAAATCAGTGTCCTTGGCAAAAACCTCTCGATTCAGGGAAATCAGCATCCTTGGCGAGAACCACTCGATTCGCTTCGACCTGCAAGAAAATCAGTGTCTTTGCAGGAATCTCTCGATTCATCTTGACCCCCAGGGAAACAGTATCCTTAGCAAAAACCTCTCGATTCAGGGAAATCAGTGTCCTTGGCGAGAACCACTCGATTCGCTTCGACCCGCAAGAAAATCAGTAACTTTGTAGGAATCTCTCGATTCGTCTCAACCCCCAGGGAAATCAGTGTCCTTGGCAAAAACCTCTCGATTCAGGGAAATCAGCGTCCTTGACGAGAACCCCTCGATTCGCTTCGACCCGCAAGGAAATCAGTGTCTTTACAGGAATCTCTCGATTCATCTTGACCCCCAGGGAAATCAGTGTCCTTGGTAAAAACCTCTCGATTCATGGAAATCAGCGCTCTTGGCGAGAACCACTCGATTCGCTTCAACCCGCAAGGAAATTAGTGACTTTGCAGGAATCTCACGATTTGTTTCAACCCCCAGGGAAATCAGTGTCCTTGGCAAAAACCTCTCAGTTCAGGGAAATCAGCGTCCTTAGCGAGAACCCCTCGATTCGTTTCGACCTGCAAGGAAATCAGTGTCTTTGCAGGAATCTCTCGATTCATCTTGACCTCCAAGGAAATCAGTGACCTTGGCAAAAACCTCTCGATTCAGAGAAATCAGCGTCCTTGGCGAGAACCTCTCGATTCGTTTTGACCCGCAAGGAAATCAGTGTCTTTGCAGGAATCTCTCGATTCGTTTCGACCCCCAGGGAAATCAGTGTCCTTGGCAAAAAGCTCTCGATTCAGGGAAATCAGCATCCTTGGCGAGAACCCCTCGATTAGTTTCGACTCACAAGGAAATCAGTGTCTTTGAAGGAATCTTTCGATTCATTTCGACCCGCAAGGAAATCAGTGTCTTTGCGAAAACCTCTCAACCGGTAAAAAGAAGATTCTCTTATGAGATCCTTACGACACTCAAGAGAAACCGCACTTAGGAGTCCTCACGACCCCTAAGGAGAAAACACACCTACGGGATCCTCTTGACTCGTAGGGAGAAAAGTCTTTATCAGACCCTTACGGTTTATAAAGTTGAAAAGTCTTAGGTGTCAGATCCTAACCCTGTTTCCTAAGCCATCACTGCCTTACAAGGAGGTCAAGTTGGACTATCCATGGACCACATTCTCCAAAGTCGAATATCGACAAGGAGGGAAAAACTACTTATGAGTCCTCTCGACTTGTAAGGGGGAAAATTCTCTTGTGAGATCCTTACGACTCTCAAGAGGAAACGCACCTAGGAGTCCTTACGAGTCCTAAGGAGGAAATACACCTACGGGATTCTCTCGACTCGCAGGGAGAAACAACCTTCTTGAGACCCGTACGGCTCATGAAGATGAAAAAGTCTTAGGCTACAAGGACCCCAAACTTGTCTCCTAAGCCCTCAATTCTATGACCATGCATAACTCTGCACAACTTCACCCACGTACATACTTACGTGGGCAAAATAGTGGAGGGCATTTGTTCCCGCCAAAATCTTCGGCCAAGAGCTATTTGTTTCTGTTTACACCGGTTTAAGTTTCGTTTACAGATATGTGTGAAATCGGGCTCATTCATATGCGCACATGCACACATCAGAAGAAGAACATGAGTTAGAAATAGAGCACTTGGTAGTCAACGACAAAAAGAAAGTATTTAATTGAACATTTTATTCTGCAGGAAATAGATCACCATATATGGGATCAAAAATACAGGGATTCACAAAACTATGGACAAAATTCTCTAACTCCCTCTCTTCCTTCTCTACCATGGAAAAGTAGCAATCTTCATGAGGAGTAGCTACCCATCGGTCAGCATTGTACCCATCAGCGAAGGCAGATATGATGACCCGCTGAGCCCGTATCCGGCTTAGCAACCGAACAGAGCGATCCCTCAGAGACGGGGTAATCAAAAGCGCCTCATGAAAGCACTCGATCTTGTCCTCCGCTGCGTCGAGTATCGCCGGAGTCATCTCCCCCGGATGAGGGGGAATGTCATCGAGTATGGACAAGAAGACCATCCGGAGCCAAATGGAGCCGACGGGGAGAGGAAATCCTCTACGGGTCAAGAGCTCGTACAACGCTGTATCGCATTAGTCATCCTTAAGAGCAGGGTTCACCAAGCACGCAGTAAAACGAGAAACAATTTCCTAAATAGGCACCTCTCATGGCTTCCGGCGAGCATGTGGGCGATTACAAGCCATAGCTCTTCTCTGTCAAAATAATTCTTTGAAAGTGAGAGAGAAGAGAAGCATTGCTTCAGATTATGAAGGGAGACATTTAAGTCTAGGCACAGAAGATGTTGTGCATAATGGAACTATTTCCAAGCATTGGGAAAGAAGAGTCTGACTCAGGAAAAGCAAAGAAGGAAGGTGAAAAGACACCTTCAGTAAAGAGGCAGCACCTTACGTGCCTGGCACGAGGGCGCCGGTGCCAAGAGTTAAAAACTCTGAGGCAGCGCCTCACGTGCCTTGCACGAGGGCGCCAGCACCAAGAGTTAAAAACTCTGAGGCAGCGCCTCACGTGCAAAGCACGAGGGCGCCGGCGCTAGAACTAAAAGTTCTCCACCATTGGATAAAAAATCCAACGAAGATGATAAATCATCAAATTACAGAATTAAATTCTGTTGAGAAAATACTCCTCAAATCTTTCTAAACAAGAGAGATTGTGCTCTGTAAATCAAAGCACCGTTGGATTGAAGATCCAAAGGTGATTAAAAATCACTAAGATACAGAATAAGCTCTGTATGGCAAAATATGTTCCCAATCTTTCTAAACAAGAAAGATTGTGCTCTGTAAATCAGAGAAAAATTGGATCAAAAATCCAATGGTGATTAAAAATCACCAAGATACAGAATAAGCTCTATATGGAAAATATTTTCTCAATTTTGTTAAAAACAAAAAAATGTATTCTATAAAACAGAAGTCATTGGATCAAAAGATCCAACGGTGGATAAAATCCCCAAATCAATTTGAGATCTCTCAATGAGAGATTTCCTTAACTGAATCAACAAATCAGCCTCCTCTATATAAAGGAACCAAGACTTCAAGTCTTGGACTGAAGAACCCCCCATAAGGTTCAAGTTTAAAAAAGAAGAGCAAGCAAAAAGCGCTTTCAGAGAGAAGAAAGAAGAAGAACTTTTTTCAAGGTAAATAAAGATCATAGTATCTCATCAACATACCTGAGGGTTTAACCCTTATAAAAGAACATAGTTCTTTCCCTGGATCTGAGATCCATGAGACAAGTCTCCTACAAATGAGAATTTAATTCTTGTAAGGACTAATTTGTTCATGGGGATTGAAGATCCATGGGAGAACAAAGAATTGATCTCTTCAGAAAAATGCACAAAGAAGCAAACAGCGCCGAGCACTCCACGTGCTCCTCACATGAGTGTTGCTAAAATAAAGAGTGCTTAGCACTCAGTGGTTGGTGCTCAGCGCCAAGCGCTCCACGTGCCCCTCACATGGGCACTAATAAAATAAAGAGTGCTCTGCACTCAGTGATTAGTGCTTAGCGCCAAACGCCCCACGTGCCCCTCACATGGGTGCCGATGAAATAAAGAGCGCTCTGTAAATAAAGCCCAGCTCCATAAAGAGTGTTTAACACTCAATAAAAAAATAAAATAAGGGTGAGCATCAAAGCCCATATCAATACTCAGTATTATTGAACAAAAGGGGATCAAGTCCAAATAAGTAGTCAAGTGGGTTAAGCCCAAGGTTGGCCAAACCCCAAAATCGACCGAGCCCATAGGTCTTCTTCTAAATTGGCCTTTAGTTCCAAACAGGATTACCATGTCCCTGATGAACATTCTTTGGTTCAAGGGTACATCTCTCCACACCTCTGATATTTGTCGTTGTAATCCTTCAACGTCTTCACAGAGGTGGAGGGTCCCAATAACCAATAACTCTTGGCACACCCCCAAACCAATGAGCCAAAACAACATGGACTATGATGTCCTTAAACTCAATGGACCACAACGTCCCTAAACTAACTCTATGGACTATGATATCTTTAAACCCAATGGACCGCAACGTCCCTATACTAAACTCTATAGACTATGATGTCCTTAAACCAAATGGAACATGACGTCCTTAAACTAAAACGATAGAGCCCAAATGTTCTTTTGTTGGATCAAAAATGATCCTAAACTCCGTTAAGTAGATCTTAGTCCAATATCGGATTAACGTGCCCTTAACAAATATTTAAGTTGATCTTAATCTCAAATGAGGTTAACGATCCTTAAATCAAAACAAACCCAAATCTAAGAAAATATGGATTTGGACTAATCCCCGTCCTACGGGCGACAACATAAATTAGTCTCCATATACAATCCATGGACAACCAAAAATAAAACAAACACACACGTCACGAAGTGAACATCTGGAGAAGGAGAAAGTGGTTACCGCGATACGGTAACGTAATTAACTGCAGGGGCTTGCGCCTGTAGGGAAAAACTTCCCCACAATTAAAAAACCCCTCACAATGAGGGGGAATCTGATGAAGTCTGCTACAACGGCCGCATCTGTCCAAACCTCTGATACACGGTGCTATAAATCAACTTAGCATCTTCGGAGAGGTGGACGAATAAAACCAAATAGCATCTGCCCCCAAAATTTAGCCCAGACGTCCTAACGTCCCGGTCGCGTCTTTCGGCGGCGAACATCACACCACATATATGGGTCGTGTGCATGAAATTGATGGATCTTCTTTCGCATGGAGGTTGACTTGATTTGGTTCCCGTTTTGACGACGTGGAGGTCGATGCTGCCCTTTTCGTGACGTGGACGGTCGATGCTGCCCTTTTAGTGACGTGGACGGTCGGTGTTGCCCTTTTTGCGACATGGATGGTCGGTGCTTCAATTTTAGCGACGTGGACGGTCGGTGTTGGTCTTTTTGCGACGTGGATGGTCGGTGCTACCCTTTTTGCGATTTGGACGGTCGGTGCTGCCCTTTTGCGACTTGGACGGTCGGTGCTGCCCTTTTTGCAACTTGGACGGTCGATACTTGATTTGACTTGCTCCGCTTCTTGATTTGACTTGCTCTGCTTCTTGCGGTGTCCGGATTGAAGTTTACTTACTCCTCTTTTTGCGGTGTCAGGATTGATTTGTTTCCGAAATAGAGTTTGATTCCACCAACGAGGTGATTGGTTGACTTGTTTGATTTGATTTGTTTTGGGAGTTCTCTACCCACCCAGCGGGACTTTTGAGCTTAGAAGTGCTGCCGGGTGGGATGTTGATTTGATCTGTTTAATTTCTGCCTTATTTGGTGGGACTTTTGAATTTGAGAGGGATTTGGAATTTGTTTAGCATCAGTATTACCGTCCTGGAATAATACCAGGAGCAACTCATCTTTTTTCCTTGGAGGACTTGGGATTTGGTTTTGGGTCGGTATCAGCACCGCTAACACTGAAGCGTAGTGCCAGAAGCGACTCATCATTTGCCGTTGGGAAAACTTAGGATTTGGGTTTTGGGTCGGCATCAGCACCGCTAACACTGAAGTGTAATGCCATGAGCGACTCATCATTTGCCGTTGTCCGTTTTGGAACGATGGCTTAAGAGATAGGTTTAGATCTCTATCACCTAAGGCTTTTCAATTTTATGAGCCGTAAGGGTCTCATAAAAGCATTTTCTCCCCACAAGTCGAGAGGATCTTGCAGGTGTATTTACTCCCTAGGAATCATGGGGATTCCTAAGTGTGTTGCTCCTTTGTGAGTCGTAAGGATCTCACGCGGGGATTTTCTCCACACAAGGTCGAGAGAACTTTGCGAGTGTATTTCATCTCTTTTCACGAGTTTGCGCCCTTTCTAGTTTTCACAAACTCGCAGGCAGTCCTGTTGTTTTTTACTCACGGAGCCCTTCCGGATTTTCACCCGTACCCGTTTTGCTTGTGGACATACCTTTTTCCCTTGTTTTACATTGGTGGAGCTTTATCGCCGGTGGGACTTTAAATGTAGTCTCGTCGGTAGGACTTGGGAGAGATAGGGGTTGTTTATACCCGTGGATTGTATAGGGTTTTATAGGATGTATGATCTGGACCGTAGGGCCGGTGTGCTCAATTCGTCTACGACTTGGAGCATTCATGCGTAGTATTTCTTGAGATATCAGCTATTGATGGGTTGCATGGGCCTTTCTCTCTCGGCGTTTATTAGTTGGTAGGATCCTCCGTCGAATACTATCTCGATGATGTATGGCCCTTCCCAATTTAGCTCGAATTTTTCCTTGGTATGTCGATTGGGGGTCAGTATTTTGAGGACCAACACCAATTCCCCCTTCTTGAAAGCAAGTAGACGGGTCTTCTTGTCATAGGCCCATGACATTTGGGCTCGGTACAACTCCAGATTTTGCTGTACCGCGAGCCTCTATTTTTCGAGGGCGTCAAGTTCTTCGAGCCGAAGGAGAACATTTTCCTCCTCCGTCAAATTATGCTGGACGGCCATCCGGAGGCTTGGAACTTCGACTTCGAGGGGGAGGATCGCCTCCACTCCAAAAAGTAATTAGTATGGAGTGGACTGAGTTGGAGTGCGATGCGTGGTACGATATGCCCACAATGCCTCGTGAAGTTTGAGATTCCAGCCTCTCTTGTTGGTTGAAGCATTTTTCCTCAGGAGCTTGCATAGAGTTTTATTGAAGGATTCGGCTAGCCCATTGGCCCTTGGATTATAGATGGAGGAATATCTCCAGTCTTTCTTTTGCTGAGTAGCGAACCTTGAGACTTTGAAGCTCTTAAAAGAAGGTCCGTTATCAGAAATGATTCTTCTAGGTGTACCGAAGCGGTATAGAATATTATGCCGGAAGAGCGTCAGAATATCTTCTGTCTTAACTTCTTTTAGCGGGACAGCTTCAGCCCATCTGGATAAGTAGTCCGTTGAGGCCAATATGAACCGGTGACCATTGGATGACGGAGGATCAATTGGACCAACCATGTTGGTGCCCAAATCTTTGAAGGGCCATGACGCCATCATAGGATGCAACGGATTGGGGTGCTTGTGAATGAAGTCACCGTGAATTTGGCAGAGATGACATTTCTTCGCATGCTATTCGCAATCTCTTATCATGGTAGGCCCGTAATACCCAAGCCGTTTGATTTGAAACCAGATTGGTGAGCTCCACAGATGCCTGAGTGAACTTCTTTCATGACTTTTTGGGTTTCGGTCGATGACAGACACCTGAGCCAGAGTTGGTTATATGATCTGCGGTATAGCATATTATTTATAAACACATATCGGAGGGCTCTTTTCTTCAACTGAACCGTCGCGGATTTTTCTTCGGGCAGCTTGTTGTATTGGAGATACTCTATGAAGGGTTCTCTCCAATCAGGCTCGTCTTGAATGATCAGAGCTTCTTCGGTAGGATTGCCCTTTTGTTCTGCACTTTTCTCTTTTCGTAAAGAGACTGAGGGCAGAATTTGCCGGCTCCTAACTGTGATAAGAATTCATTCATGTCGGGATCAGCCAGCTCTTTGGCTAGGCGAGCGAATACGTCGGCTATTCCGTTCAACGCCGTTGGGACTCTCATTAGTTCAATGTGAGTGAACTGTTTCGTGAGTTCCACCATCCGGCTTCTGTATCGAGCTAATTCGAGCTTATATATCTTGTAGTCGCCGCGCACCGACGACAAGCTAGGAGTCACCGTAAACCCGTAGCCGAAAGATTTTTATTTCTATGGCGAACTCCAGACCAGCTATCAGAGCTTCGTACCTAGTCTCGTTGTTTGTGCGAGGCTCGGTAAGAGAAAAGGAATGTCGTAGGGTTCCTTCTGATGGCATGACGAACTCCAATCCTGTACCTGTTTTTATCTCCGGGACACTTGATTTGCTGGAGGTCCTTATTGATGAGGCTCCATCGAAGTATAGCTCCCAACATAGCTCAACATTCTCGAGGTGCAGCACTTGGTCGTTGGGTTACTCGCAATTGAGCAGTGACCCTTCTGGTATGGGATGAGTAGCAAGAAAGTCGGCAAGGGCTTGCCCTTTTATTTCTTTCTGAGGAGTATAGATTATATCAAATTCAAGCAGTATGACAGCCCATCTTGCCATTCTACCAGCTAGACTTGCTTTGGTCATTAAGTGTTTGAGCGGGTCGACCTTGGAGATCAGCATAACCCGATGAGCGAGCAGATAGTGTCTCAGGTTCTTCACAGCGAATATCAGAGCCAGGCATTGCTTTTCGATCGGGGAATAGTTGTGTTCCGTCCCGAATAAAGTTCGATTGAGGCAGTAGAGGGCATTTTCTTTCCCCCCCCGTTGTTCTGGGTAAGGAGCGCACCGAGTGACTCATCTAGCGTGGCAATATAGAGAATCAACGGTTTATTTGGAATAGGAGCAAATGCACTGGAGAGTGCAACAGGTACTATTTGATACTTTCGAACGCTTCTTGACATTCGACATCCCAGACAAAGGGAGCTCCCTTCTTCAAGAGCGTTGAGAAAGGCTGACATCTCCCTGATAGGTTCGAGATGAACCTTCGTATGTAAGCGAGTTTGCCTTGAAAAGATCTTAGCTGCGTCAGATTCTTCGGAGGAGGCATCTCCATGATGGCCTTTATCTTTGATGGGTCAACTTCGATTCCCCGATGTCGGACTATGAAGCCCAAGAATTTTCCCGACAACACGCCAAAAGCGCATTTCAGAGGATCCATTTTCAGATCGTATTCCCTCAGTCGGGTGAAAATGGCCCTGAGATCTTGGATGTGATCGGCTTTGGCTTTTGTCTTGACGACCAAATCATCAACACAATATTCGACAACCTTATAGATTAAGTCATCAAAGATTTTTGTCATTGCCCTTTGATATGTGGTGCCTGCATTCTTCAGTTCGAACGGCATCACCTTGTAGCAGTATATCCCGATCGGGGTTTGAAACGCTGTGTGTTTCTCATCCTCGGGCGACACCTTGATCTGATTATATCCAGACGAGCCATCCATGAAGGTGGACAGCTCGTAATTTGAGGTATCTTTGACCATCATTTCCATGGCCGGTAGCTGGAAATCATCTTTAGGGCATGCCTTGTTAAGGTCTCTAAAATCGACGTAGATTCGGATCTGCCCATTCTCCTTTTTCACTGGGACGATGCATGCGATCCAGTCCGCATATTTCTCTTCTCTGATGAAATCGACATCAATAAGTTTCTCGGTTTTCTCGATGACCTTTTCTTCCACTTCTCTTCTCATTCTTCGAGGAGCTTGTTTGACTGGCTTGGCATCAGAAGATATAGCCAGCTTATGCATGGCCACGTCAGGGGAGTGGCCAGGCATTTCTTTGTACGTCCATGCGAAGCAGTCGGCAAACTCATGCAGCAGGGCAATTATCTGCTCTTTCATTTCCTCTGACAAGAGTGAGCTGATATAGGTCGGCCATGGATTATCGGGCATTCCCAAATCAACCTCGGTTAGCTTGTCGAAGGTTGCTTGCCCGCAATCTTCGAACTCTTAAGGGGCTTCTTCTGGCTCGGCTATCTCGTCTTCATCATTTGACTCTTCGCTGGCTTCACCAATATGGATTATGTAGCATGCCTTGACGTCAGGTTGAACGAAACATATGCCCCGTCTATCTACGATTCGTCCATCGATGAGTGCTCGAACCTGAGGTCGATGCCACAACCCCTCATAAAACTTCGCTTCGGAGTCCGTTTGATATAACCAACATCCGCACTTTTTAAAATATTCCCGCATCTCGGGCGCATAATATATGGGGTTTAGGACGGCTCTTTTGCCTCTTTCATAGGGAAGGCACATGACAGACAAATCGAACGGGTGCACGACAGGATTTGACCCATAAAACAGAATGCTCTTCTGTCCACTGTTTCTTCCGGGAATGTAGGTCTTGAGCTGGTCCACGGTGGAGACCGACAATGTATCGAGCTCTTTGCATATCTGCTCCGGCACCCTTGTGATGGCTAGGGACCCTTCCATAACTTCAAAGGTCTCTCTTAGCTTCTCTTTTTGCACGAGAGCCCGATTTGCACAGCTGTTCCAAGACGGATCCTCTTCTTCTGATTCTTCAGTGTCACTGTCTAAATGAGGACGAATTTCGCTGCCGGATGAGCCTTCAATATCAGACTCATTTGTATCATTACCGAAATGAGGGCGAGTTTTACGGAAGGACAGATTTCCACCATCGGACTCATTAGTGTCACTGCTGAAACGCGGACGCACATGGGTTTTTTTTGCTTTTGAAAGTGACAGCCAGTTCAGATTTGCTTTTGAGTTTCAGGGTTGTTCTGTCTTTGGTCAACCGTGGCTCAGCACTTTGGAGGTTCACAAAGTACCGAGAATTTTCGTATCGGACTTCATGCACACTGAACGGCTGGATGTTCCCATCAATGCGTCTTTCTTCTCCATTTTTGGTATATTTCATGTACTGATGGAGAGTTGACAGAACGACACCATAATCGTGAAGCCACAGTCATCCCAGGAGGATCTTATAGGACGTGTCTGCGTCGATCACGTATATTTTAGCTTTGGTTTGTAGGTCCCCAAACCTAATCGGCAAAGCTATGGATCCCAGAACTTGCTAGCAGTTTTGATTGAAATCCTGGATGAAAATTCTCTTCCTTGACAGGTGTCGAACGTCCATTAATAAACTCTTTAGATTCCGCAAGTTCATTATGTTCATTGAGGACCCGGATCAATCAATATTAATCCGATCTCCGTTGCTGTACCCTGTCATATAAAGCAGTCGGTTGTCCTCAGCTGTTCCCAGTAATAGGTCTTCATCCTTAAATGTGACTGCGGCTGTATGGAGAGTGTAATTGGCAGACGTATTTCCGCGAAGGGATCATTGGATGACGTATTTTCGCGACGGGGTCATTGGATGACGTATTTCCGCGACGGGGTCATTGGATGACGTAGCGTCTGCTGTAATGAGACGAATGTCGAGATGGTCTCTAGGTTGTCTGTGAACCGTCAAGATTTAGAACTAGGGACTTTGCCGTGGCTCCGCTTTGCTGATATTGCGTCTGCTGTAACGAGACGAATGTCGAGGTGGTCTCTAGGTTGTTTGTGAACCGTCGAGATTTGGAACTAGGGACTTTGTCATGGCTCCGCTTTGCTGATGTTGCGTCTGCTGTAACGAGATGAATGTCGAGGTGGTCTCTAGGTTGTCTGTGAACCGTCGAGATTTGGAACTAGGGACTTTGTCATGGATCCGTGGTTGATTGTCGCGTCTGAATCCTGCTGGAATGAGGAGGAACGCTGTTGCTGGTCTTCTGGGATGCACATGTTGCCATTGAGATCTGACTTTCCCTTTTGACAGGACCTGGTTGGGGACATGTGGTTCCCTTTTCGTTTATATCCATGGATTGTATACAGGGGTCAGTATAGACTCGTCTGTAGGGCAAAAGTTTTATTTTATATGTATTATATATATATTTTTGTTTTCTTTCCGCGATGCTCTATCATTTAAGCTGTTTATATCGCGAAAGTTGTGATTGCCCAATCATTTCGGCTATTTTTTCGCGGCGCCCAATCATTTTGGCTATTTTTGTATGCATATCTTTTACTTGCGGATTTTGTTGCAAGTTGCCCCATCATTTCGGCTATTTCATATGCATTTCTTTTACTTGCTGATTTTGTTGCAAGTATGGAACTTGGAACCTGATGCCAATATCAGCATCAGCATCGCTACGACTGGAATATTGCCAGGAGCGAATCATCATTTGCCGTGAAAGGACTCGGGATTTGATACCGATTTAGGCATCAGCATTGCTACCACTGGGCAATTGCCCGGAGATAATCATCATTTGCCTCTGTCGATGTCGAACAAAGGTGACTTAGCAAACAGGGTTAGAATCCTGTTGATTAAGGCTTTTTGACTTTACGAGCCGTAAGGGTCCCATAATGGTATTTCTCCTTACGATTCGTGAGGATCTCGTAAGTGCATTTTCTCCTTGAGAATCGTGAGGATTTTTAAGTGTATGTTCTCTTATAAGTCGTAAGGATCTTATAAGAGTGTTTTCTCCTTATAGATCGAGATGACTTACAAGTGTCGTTCACCATATGAAGATATCCCTCGTCAGTGGTGGGACTCTGTTGGGGAAACGTTTATTTGTGCCAGAGCAGTGCGGTCTTAAGTCATCATGGTGATCTGTTCTGTCCCCAGAGCAGTGCGGTCTTAAGATATCATGGTGATCTGCTCTGTCCACACCCAGTGCGGTCTGTTGTGGACATCATGGTGATCTGAGTGAGGGAGCCATTTCAGAACAATGGGATCGGGTCCTTAAAGCACATTCCGAAAGAGGACCGAACTGCATTATAAATATAATGATACCACCCTCAATTACAGAGGCGCCTTTTAAGTGAACTGGAACTACAGGAGCTTGAGAACTCCGTAGTTAAGCGTGCTCGGGCCAGGGAAGTCTTGGGATGGGTGACCTCCTGGGAAGTGGCCCCTGGTCGGGTCCGGTTCGCTATAAAGGGAAAAACCGTGCGGTTTCGGCCAGAGCGGACAATACCATCTGTACTGAGGCGTGGGGCGTTACATTTATGGTGGCCCATGCGGGCCCTTCAACAGTAGGTCTGTGGTTCGAGGACGAACCATTGTTCTTAGATGGGGGGAATGTAATACCCCAGAGCAGTGCGGTCTTAAGTCATCATGGTGATCTGCTCTGTCCCCAGAGCAGTGCGATCTTAAGATATCATGGTGATCTGCTCTGTCCACACTCAGTGCGGTCTGTTGCGGACATCATGGTGATCTGAGTGAGGGAGCCATTTCAGAACAATGGGATCGGGTCCTTAAAGCACATTCCGAAAGAGGACCGAACTGCATTATAAATATAATGATACCACCCTCAATTACAGAGGCGCCTTTTAAGTGAACCGGAACTACAGGAGCTTGAGAACTCCGTAGTTAAGCGTGCTCGGGCCAGGGAAGTCTTGGGATGGGTGACCTCCTGGGAAGTGGCCCCTGGTCGGGTCCGGTTCGCTATAAAGGGAAAAACCGTGCGGTTTCGGCCAGAGCGGACAATACCATCTGTACTGAGGCGTGGGGCGTTACAAATGTATACAAGGATCAATATTGAACCGCTTGTAGGGTAATCTGAGGATTGTGATGGCTTAATAACAGGTTCAGATCCCTGTAGCTCAAGGCTTTTGAATCTTATGAGCCGTGAAGGTCTCATAAAAGGGTTCTCCTTACGAATTGTGAGGATCTCGTAAGTGTAATTTCTCCTTAGGAATCGTGGGGATTCCTAAGTTTGTTGCTCCCTTGTGAGTCGTAAGGATCTCACACAGGTATTTTCTCCTTACAAGGTCGAGAGGACATTACAAGTGTCTTTTAACGAGATTGCGCCCTTTCGGGTTCTCACAAAACTCGCCGGTAGTCCTGCTGTTTTTACTCACGGAGCCCTTTCGGGTTTTCGTCCGTGCCCATTTTGCTTATAGACGTACCGTTTTTTTGGGTCAGCCCTAGGATGCTGCGGTTTGTAGTAGTTTATAGACGTCTCGGTCAGGCATAGTATTTCTTCAAGAAACGGCCGTTTATTGGCCTGAAGGGTCTTTCGCCATGCATATCCATGAGCAAGTAAGCCCCACCCTGGTATACTTTGTCTATGATGTACGGGCCTTCATAGTTTGGCTCGAATTTCCCCCGTTTGGCACGATTAGGGATCATGGGTCTCTTGACCACTAGCACGAGTTCGCCTTGGCGGAATGCTCTCGGCCTAGTCAATCTCTCGTATGAGCGCGTCATTTTTGCTTTGTAAGCTTCCAATTTTTGCTGCACCATGAGCCGGGTTTCGTCAAGGGCATCGAGCTCTTCAAGCCGAAGATGAGCATTGTCTTCGTCTGTTAGCTCGTAATGAACCGCCAATCGTAAGGAGGGTAGCTCTATCTCCAAGGGAAGTACTGCTTCAGTGCCGAATACCAATGCATACAGCGTTGTGTTTGTGGCCGTTTTGAACGTAATTCGATATGCCCAGAGAGCTTCATGCAGTCTCTCGTGCCAGTCCCTTCTATTTCTGGACACTATCTTCTTTATGATCTTTGTCAAGGTCTTGTTGAAGGCCTCAGCTAAACCGTTAGCTCGGGGATTATAGACCAAAGAGTATCTCCAGTCTATATTATGTTGCTGCACGAAGCGGCTGATTTTGTGACTTCCATAGGCTGGCCCGTTATCGGAGATAATCCGTCGCGGAGTGTCGAACCGGTAGATGACGTGTGTCTTGAAGAAATGGAAGATATTCTCCGTCTTCACTTCTCTTAGTGGTACTGCTTCTGCCCACTTAGAGAAGTAATCAGTTGTCGCCAGTATGAACCGATGTCCTCTGGATGATGCTGGTTTGATGGGCTCGATTATGTCAGTTCCCCACATTTCGAACGGCTAGCTAGCCACCTTTGGGTGTAGCAGATTTAGATACTGGTGGATAAAGTCCCCGTGAATCTGGCACGAGTGGCACTACTTCGCGTATTCGAGGCAGTCTTGGATCATTGTGGGCAAATAGTAGGCCATCCTTTTGATCTTCATTTTCATCTTCGGCCCAGCTTGGTGAGAACCGCAGAGTCCGTCGTAAGTTTCTTGGACGACTCTCTTTACTTCTTCAGGTCCCAGACATCTTAGCCATAGAGAATCAAATGATCTCTTATATAGAGTGTCATTGACGAAGGCGAAAGACATGGCTCGTTTCATGAGATGATGTCTTGAGGACGCATCTTCAGGTGTTCGACGGAATTTGAAGTAGTCAATGAAGACTTCTCTCCAGTCCTTAGCCTTTTCCTGGACTTTTATTTGTAAGGCCATTTGCTCGGTCGCTCCCTTTTCTTCATTATATGACTGTATGGACGGCACTTGCCGGAGAAGTTGACTTGGAGTTTGACACCTGTTTAGGCATCTGCATCGCTACAACTGGGATAATGCCAGGAGCGACTCATCATTTGTCTATGTCGATTTGGACAAAGGTGGCTTAGTAGACAGGGTCAGGACTCTGTCGACTAAGACTTTTGACTTTATGAGCCGTAAGGGTCTCATAAAGGTAGTTCTCCTTACGAGCTGTGAGGATCTCGTAGGTGTATGTTCTCCTTAGAAGTCGTGAGGACTTCTAAGTGGTGTTTTCTCTTGCAAGTCGTAAGGATCTTCCAAGCGTGTTTTCTCCTTATAAGTCGAGAGGACCTACAAGTGTTATTCACCATATGGGGACATTTTTTGCCATTTGTAGAACTTGGCAAAGAAATATTTATTCATGCCCCTGGATTGTATACAAGGGTCAATATGGACCGCCAGTAGGGCAATTTAAGAGATATGACGGCTTTAGAACATGTTTAGATCCCTGTAACTTAAGGCTTTCGGATCCTATGAGCCGTGAGGGTCTCACAAGGGGATTCTCCTTACGAGTCGTGAGGATCTCTTAAGTGTATTTATTTTAACGAGGTTGCGCCCTTCTGGGTTTTCACAAACTCGCCGGTAGCCCTGCTGTTTTTACTCACGGCGTCCTTTCGGGTTTTTATCCGTGCCCATTTTGCTTATGGACATACCGTTCTTTTTTGTTTCTTTTTTTTTGAGAGCTTGATTTAGGAAATCAATATCCAACTCGTGCTCTGTTCTTTCTCCAGGTGCGTCTTTGGGATTTGCCTTAGACGATGGATTAGCGAGTGATGCTGCCTGTACAAGAATCTCCTGCTGATTTTCACATTGCAGTTGAACTTTTGTCAGGGACCGAGTTTGAGGTTGGTGACTAGTAGAAGCTTGAACTTTGTCTTTGGTATTTACCACATAGACTATGTGAACTACCATGCCCCCAGGCTTGGGGTGTTTGGAGTTTTAGCCTTTGGAGTTTGCTCCGGGCACTTGAGCTTTATTAGGCCTTTTGTTGTGACAAGCCGCTTTGGTTTTGGGAGGAACTGCTGTATCAGGATCCGTCTTGGGGTGAGTCCCCTTCACCTGCTTCCAAACCTTATATATAGATGAGGAAAGTTGTCTCAGTGAGCGAACTGGTTTCTGCTCTCGTGGGATCTCCATGGACTGCGGAGACTTCTTCAATATTGCGGTAGGAGAATTTTGTTTGACCCTTCACAACAATTTGAAGTTGTTCCCAATTGGAACAACAACATTCTCCACTGGGGTTGAAACAGGACCATACGGAGAACTGCCCCCAGCTCATTTTGTATGACGCTGATATCGATGTCGACCGTTTTTTACGGCCGGGATTTGATTAGCTTCAGGATTTTGACGAGCCTGCCCCCTGTTTCCTTTGAGAGCTTGAATATTCTGCCCCTTGCGTCGACCTTGATCCTTGGCATGTGCCAGTTGTTTGAGGACTGATTCCGTCGGCAGAGCTGCTTCTTGGGGAGCCCTGCCTGTGGAAGACAGACTTCCTCTGGGTTTCCTCCATCGGCGTTGAGGCACCGAGGGTGGGAGGTTGGAGCATCGACCCAAAGAGAAGCCCGTCGATTTCTTGAAGAGCCGGATTGCAGTGATTTGAGCCTGTAAGTGGCCCGTACTTGACTCTACCAGATATGATAGAGCCTGAGTTACTAAGGTGGGTGCATACGTCATTCTTCATAGAGACGAAACGTCGGCTTCAGTATCCCCTCCCCTAAGGGCAACCATAAACATATATACCGCGATTATTTGATCACGGAAAAACATGACACAGGAAGTGTGGAGTGGAAAGGGGAAAAGGTCCCACCGGGCGTGCCAGAATCTGTTCTCCGCCGAAAACTGGGAAGACAAATGTCTTGCCTGAATTTGGGGGGAGATGCTATTTGGTGCTATCCGTCCACCTCTCCGAAGATGCCAAGTTGATTTATGGCATCATGTATCGAAGGTTTAAATGGATGTGGCCGATGTAGCAGACTTCGTCAGATTCCCCCTCATTGAGGGGTTTTTGATTGTGGGGACACTCTTCCCTGCAGGCGCAACCCCTGCAGTTAATTACACCACCGCATCGCGGTAACCACTTTCTCCTTCTCCAGATGGTCACTTCGTGTCGTGTGTGTTTGTTTTGTTTTTGGTTCCCCGTGGATTGTATACGGAGACTAATTTATGTTGTCGCCTGTAGGGCGTGGATTAGTCCAAATCCCTATTTTCTTATATTTGGATTTGGATTGGGTTTAAGGATCGTTAATTTCATTTGAGACTAAGATCAATTTAAACGTTTGTTAAGAATACGTTAGTCTAATTTTAGACTAAGATCTACTTAATAAGATCATTTAGATCCAACAAGAGAGCATTTGGGCTCTATAAGTTTAAGGACGTCATAGTCCATGGAGTTTAAAGAAATCATAGTCTAGTTTAGAGACATCATAGTCTGTAAAGTTTAAAAACATCATAGTCCATGAATTTAAGGACCCCATAGTCCATGGAATGTCTGGTTGTTGGGACTCGTCACCTCTCTGAAGACGTTGAAGGATTACAACGACAAATATCAGAGGAGTGAAGAGATGTACCCTTGAACCAAATTGCCAGATTGAGAAGCAATAGGATGAACATTACTTTGAATGCCATTTGAGATGATCAGTTTTGGAAGTCAAGAGTATAATTGGGGTTCAGTTTTGAGGGATCTTGCCTCTGGAAAACTTAGCTAATTTAGGCTAAGATTGGCTCGAATATAGTGTTAAACATTAGAGTACGTTCGGCGCTGTCACGACCCGAAATTGGCACGTGACGGACCTTAAACTACGCAACGTCTACAAGCGTAACGCAATTTAAGTAAGCCGAAAACCCAGCAATCTAAACCATCAAAAGTAGTAAGTGATAACGGCATTTTCAAAACTTTTGAAATCTCAAACCAAATTCTTTAAAGTCCAACTTTACTTTCTTAAAAATTTTGGCAGCACCTCCTTTGTAAAAACTAACCCCAAAAATGGGTACAACATAAATATAAAGTAAAGCATCCCCAACGGGAGCAAATCCACGCCCAACGGCGGAAAACAACCACCACAACAGATATACGACGCCGTAGCGAAGAAATAATAGACGATATAAGTAAAACTGCATAAAAGACATCCATGTCACCAAAATATACAATATCGTTCTCACATCAAATCTCTAAGTCATATACATAAAAGTGGTAGATGGAGAGTACAGGATACAACAAATATACAATGAACATGAATGGATAACCACAAAACCCACCTAAAGCAAAACTGCACACTGTGAGCCGAAGTGGTATCCACAGCAAAAGATGGTAAGATAGATGAATAGCCTGCCTCAACTACTCTGGGGAACAACCTGCAAACACTGTGGCACAACGGGGGTGAGTTGCCAACTCGTGAATAGTAAATAATATATGCAGGTAATCGCAAGTATGCATGTACAGCGCGAATCTAACATATGCAAACTAATAGCAATAAATGGTCATATGTATGCAATAGTCATGAAAGGTACACTAGTAGATACAACTAATACATGAAGTAATAATATGACAATCTGTATGTAACAATCATGTAAGGTACTCTATCAGGTACAACTAATACATGAAGCGATGATATGACAATGTATATATGCAACAGTCATGAAAGGTACGCTAGCAGGTAAAACTAATACATGAAGCAATGCATATAAAATAAGTATGTAAATGCAACAGTCATGGAAGGTACTCTATCAGGTACTATTAATACATGAAGCAATGCATAAACAATAAATGCGGAGTATGGGATAAAACATGTCATTCCCACGGAATCCTGACCTCGTGGTAGGACCAAAATCCATCAAGACAATCCAAATCCCAATTTCCTCAAATCAGCCCCCAAATTGGCTCTCATATCATGTAAGTCTTATAAATCCTGAATGTACAAAATCAGCAATCTCATATATATCCTGTAACCAATATCAAGTCAATCTCATATATATCATGTATCCAATATCAAGTCAATCTCATATATACCATAAGTATATTTGCATGAATCATTATGATGAAGTATATAAATTGATATGTATACATATGTATTAGTGTCCCATTCCACCAATATATATATATATATATATATATATATATATATATATATATATATATAACAGCGTTCCATTCCACTGTTATATATATTTAGGAGTAAAAATATCATGAAAACCCGTGTCAAGTATCGACACATAAAGGCTGATCTATCATGTACCGTTACCATGACTGGCACCATGATAGGTACGTATTATACGCTATACCGAAAGCTCGAGTGTCCAGCTTTGACCCTCGCCTTTCGACGTATCCATACGTACATGACTCCCGTTGGTATCCCCACGATAACCGCCGAGTCATAGGTACTGTCACCGGCAGGTATGGTTCCCCTGTCAGGCCTCATCGGCATGTTACATCGACTATCCCTTTCTTGTCCCGGGGTACCTCCGGGCCCCACCATGTACCCTCACACGGCCCACGACGCTCCTCGCATGGGTTATATATATCAGAACCGATAAAACTCATGGTGGCTGCCGAAATATCATATCAAGAGAAACCGGGTTTTTCAAATAATACATAATTTCATGAAACTACCACGGTTCTCAAATACAGAAAATATCACGAAAAATCCATATCTCAATACGAAAATCCATAAATATACTATATGCAACATAAAACTGTAATGTGAGCATATTAAGGAAAAACCGCTATTTAACTGCAACAAGTTAAAATATATATATTATGCGGTTCCTAATTTCTCCAAGTCTATATAATATCAAATAAAGATAAATATGTAGCTATAGCCAGATATATGTGTAAATCTGTAAGTATAGTAATGTATATGTATCTACCTATCAGAAATGATGTAATATACCCTCCAGGTATAAGTGAAGTATGTATGCAAGGTATACATGTAGCTATGTCATTATGTGTGTATATACCTATCACTAATGGTACAATACTGTATAGGTATATAGGTAACTAGCATGTAAGCATGTCAAGACATATGTGTAAGCATGTAGGTATACAGGTATGCTATATGTCATATGCACGAAGGAAAATAAGGATCAAGTCTTGATATCCCTAAACAATACAATACCATATATGTATGAGTGTTGTGCGTGTCGTGACAATTATTGACGGTGTGTGTAGTAAACAATTAGTGCTCGTGAGACATGAACCGTCAATAATGGTGTTGTGTCTCATTAATACTAAGTCCATACATAAGGAAATGAGATAAGCATATACTGTAGGGTTACTAGGCACTCTAATAAGGTTCTACAATGCATCAACCATGCCCGTTTAAAATTTTAGCCGTGCCGAATAACCCTAAACAAGATTGTTGCTAGAAAATTAGGGTTTCATATGCTAGTAAACTACGTTTATGATTAAGTGAATACGAAATACAACCTTTGTAGATCGGTCCTTCACTTCTTTAGCTCCTTGTTGAAGTCCCTTCGCTGCGATCGTGGTTCTCCCGGTCTCTTGCATGGCTTCACGAGGCGAAAGACGCGTCCTTGCTTGAAGTCTTCGAGGCCGAAGATGATCTACGTCGAGGGGATGCCAACTCAAGCTTCAACTTCACTAACTTGAGAATTAGTGAAGCAAACACCCTAAACTAAAGTGCTAATCTCGTAGAGGATGGAGAAATAGGAAGTGGGTTCTCTTTAGAATTTTATTTCTCACAATCTTTCTCACTTTTGGATCAAACCCTAGCAAGTTTTTTCTTTTTAACAATGAAGAAGAAGAACAAAAGAAAGAGATGAGGATAATGATGAAGTGAGAAAGCTAACCATGGTGAGTGAGTATCATATACTAACTCTTGTAGAGACATAACCGTAGCTAATACTTATGGTTGGGTTAAGAAATATCCATAGTAAAAACAAATTTAGTGGAATTAGTCAATGCATCTACAAGCTTCCACAAGCTTCATGCATTGTGCTAATCCTCCACTAATTTTGTAATTACTTAAAATATAAAAACCCAACATAATAAATAGCATGGTGTAAGTCTCATACACCCAAGTCATGTGTATCATCAACCATGATACAAAAAGAAAACACATTTTAATATATATCATATATATATTAAAGTTGTGTTCATGTGAGAAAAAACCTAAAGTGAACAAGTGTTAGTAAATGTAAACTAGTATATCTAATATACAATTATACACTTAATTATTAAATCAACACTTGACTTAATAATCCGGTCATATCTCATATAACCGACTAACATCCATTGTATCGACTTATCGAATCAACACTTGATTCGATAATCCGACTATATCATATATAACCGACTGATACAAAAAGTCGCGAGAATAGAATATGGTATCACATACACGCATTATTCTTGGTCCCACACATATCACATACGTGCTTCTATTTCGTTTTGCCTGAGCCAGTAAAACCTCTATGTAGGACTCTAAAGACTCGTCAATACGCCGGCAGTAGGTGATGATCACATCACGCACCCACAAGCCGTCAGCGGTACTAGCTGGACGTAACGGCTACCCGGGTATTGAGCGATCAGAAGATCAGTAAGTAAGCCCGCTCCAACTCGTGTAAAAGCCTGCCGGTAACACTTCCCGTAAAGTCCGGTCTCCTCGTCTGATATGTCGCATATCAAGTTTAGGGGTGGTAAACTTCAGACCCTAATAACCGATAAGTCGTGCCGATATGAGGCTCATAACGGGTCGAGAAACTACTGGTAACACTTACCAGTAAATCTCTAAATCAGCCCTGGCCAGGGACTTCCCTGTTGCGGCCAATCGAGCACAGCGCAACATCAACCCCCAATACCGGGAGAGACGAAACCCCTCCTATCGCTCATTGCCTCCATGTGAATCGGGATTGTACCAAAAAACCACCGTTTTGCACGCCTTCATGGACGTGGTAAGGTAGAAATCAAAGCACAGTGGGAATCACACAAGACTCTATGACGATCTCGGGTCTACAGACTAACCTGCACAAGTGTCACCAGAGAACTTCCATCTGACGTGAGGTATAATACCATCTGGGAGTTCTCGGCGAGTCCGTCCAGTGTACCCAGTCTCCACTGAGCACCTGTATACCATCTCTGATATCAAACACCAATGGATATGGGATCATCCATCGCCCATCTCATGGGTCGAGAAGCGTATACGCTAGTCTACACTGGTATATCGATGCCCCGTCTCAATACACCCACGACTAAGGACCTTGAAGGATGTACTTATGGACTACCATGTCCCCACTAGTATGATCTGCATCATAGTCCAGGTAGTCAAGTACACATCCTAAGGGCTTTACCAACATGTAACTATAAGACAGTATAAAGAGACAAGTACACATGTTAAGATAAAGAGCAACCAGATAGCATACTATCATGTCGAGCAAGAAAGTCCTCTCTATATATGTCCAAGATTCCAATATAATATATATCAACTGTACAATACTGGTCTCTAGGGCATACATACAACTAACAATCTCCCACTTGCACTAGGGCCAGCTGTTGTAGTATCGCATACCAAGCATCCCGAAGAGTCTCTCAAACTGTATCTGGGGAATGGCCTTCATGAGTGGGTCCGCTGTGTTGTTCTTCGTGTCAACCCTCCTGACCTCGATCTCCCGGCGATCAACCATCTCCCGGATCAGGTGATACCGCCTCAGAATATGCCTGGATCGCTGATGGGACCTGGGTTCCTTGGCCATAACCACCGCTCCAATGTTATCGCAATACAAAGGTATTGGATGCTCAATGGATGGAACCACTCCAAGTTCAGTAATGAACTTCGTGATCCAGACTGCCTCTTTGGCAGCATCGTTGGCAGCGATGTATTCAGCCTCCATCGTCGAGTCTGCCACGGTTTCCTGCTTGGAACTCTTTCAGTTAACCGCCCCTCCGTAAAGGGTAAAGACAAATCCCGACTGCGACTTAGAGTCATCCTTATCACTCTGGAAGCTCGAATCGGTAAAGGACTCCACTTGGAGTTCTCCGTTACCATACACCAAGAGCATCTCTTTAGTCCTTCGCAAGTACTTGAGAATGCTCTTCACAGCTGTCCAGTGTCTCTCTCCAGGATCAGCCTGATACCTATTCACTACACTTAGTGAGTATGCTACATCGGGGGTCTGGTACATAGCATCACATACATGATAGAGCCTACTGCTGGAGCATAGGGTATCCCTTGTATGCGAGCTCTCTCCAAATCAGTCTTGGGAGACATCTATTTGGAGAGAGTGAGCCCTGAGATCGTGGGTAAAAACCCACGTTTGGAATCTTCCATACTAAACCTTTTTAGTATGGTGTCAATGTACCTGGATTGGGACAATCCCAATCTCCTTTTAGATCTATCTCTATAGATCATAATTCCCAATATGCAGGAGGCATCACCAAGATCTTTCATTGAGAATCTTTGTGATAAGAAGAGCTTGACCGATTGCAGCATAGGAACGTCATTTCCTATCAAGAGTATGTCGTCCACGTACAATACGAGAAAGACAACCTTACTCTCTGCCACCTTCTTGTAGATATAAGGTTCATCTACGTTTTTGACGAAATCAAACTCTTTGATAACGACGTCAAAGCAGATGTTCCAACTTCGCGATGCTTGCTTTAATCCATAAATGGATTTAAGCAGCTTGCACACCTTCCCTCTGCTCCCACTATCTACGAAGCCCTCTGGCTGAGTCATGTACACGCACTCTTCTAAATCACCGTTTAGAAAGGCGGTCTTAACATCCATTTGCCAGATTTCGTAGTCATGATATGCAGTGATGGCAAGCATGATCCGGATGGATTTAAGCATAGCCACTGGAGAAAAGGTTTCATCATAGTCCACACCTAGTCTTTGGCGAAAACCCTTTGCAACAAGTCTAGCTTTGAAAGTCTCCACTTTCCCATCTACACCAAATTTTTCTTGAAGATCCACTTGCTCCCAATGGGTTTTACCCCTTCAGGAGCATCTTCCAAAGTCCATACTTTGTTGGTGTACATGGATTCTATCTCGGACCGCATTGCATCCAGCCATTTCACCGAGTCCACACTCGTGATGGCCTGCTCGAAGCTAGTTGGATCATCATCAACCATGATGCAATCCTCGCTCCCACCATCCATGAGAAAACCGTAGTATCTCTCAGGTGGGTGAGGAACCCTACTAGATCGGTGGAGTGGCTGGGGTTCATCGGGAACTACCGAATCCTCTGGTTCCACCAGATCTTCTGTTGCAGCTTTTGTAGCTGGAACCTCTTTCAGTTCTACCTCATGACCACCAATCTCTTTTGCAAGAAATTCCTTTTCTAAAAAGGTGGCATGCCGAGAAACAAACACCCTTTGTTCCTCAGTGTGGTAGAAGATATACCCTTGAGAATTCTTGGGATATCCTACAAATTTGCATAGAACAGACCGTGCCTCGAGTTTGTCCGGATTTTGTCGTTTGACATAGGCTGGACAACCCCATATCTTTACATAGTTAAGACACGGTCTCTTCCCTTTCCATATCTCATATGGAGTGGTAGGCACAGATTTGGTGGGGGCCATATTCAATAGATGTATGGCTGTTTCTAGCGCATACCCCCAGAAGGAAATAGGTAACTCAGCTGTGCTCATCATAGAGCGTACCATATCTAATAGGGTGTGGTTCCTCCGTTCTGATACACCGTTGTGCTGTGGTGTATATGGAGGAGTCAGCTGAGAGAGAATCCCATTCTCTTTTAGGAAGTCCAGGAATTCATTGCTCAAGTATTCACCTCCTCGATCAGATCGAAGAATTTTAATACTTCTCCTGGTTTGGTTCTCGACTTCTTATTTATATTCTCTAAATTTCTCAAAAGCTTCAGACTTGTGTTTTATGAAGAACACATGTCCGTATCTTGAGAGATCGTCAGTGAATGTAATAAAATATGAAGAACCATCCCTGGCATGTGTAGACATGGGTCCGCATACATCACTATGTATCAGTCCCAAGAGTTTGGTAACTCTTTCTCCGTGTCCCGTAAACGGAGTTTTGGTCATCTTGCCTTTGAGACATGACTGACAAGTGTCATAAGATGAAAATTCAAACGGATTTAAATATCCATCCTTATGCAACTTAGCCAGTCGTGTCGCATTGATGTGACCCAGTCTACAATGCCACAAGAAGGATTCGTTCATTTCTGAACTCTTCCTCTTGTGTGTGTTTGTTATGCTCAGAACTGTTGATTGATTTAGAACATAAATGCCATTGCATATCGTGCCTGATCCAACCAACTTTTGGTTAAGGAAAATGTTCATAACATTATCCTGTAATACAAAATTATATTCCTCTTTACTCAACAAAGAAACCGATATAATATTGCATATCAGGTTCGGCATGAAATATCATTCGTTCAGAATCAATGTATTACCAGTTGGCAATACAAGGTGATATTCCCTGACGGTTTTAGCTGCAACAATTGCACCATTTCCAACCCTTATGTCTTTATCACCTTCTCCAAGTTCTCTACCTTTTCTAAGCCCATGTAACTGATTACATATATGGGATCCTGACCCGATATCTAATACCCAGGACGTAGAGCAAATGGAGAAACAGTTCTTTGTAACGAACACACCCGAAGAAAATGCATCAACATGTACTTTCTTCATTCGGGTGGCATGGGAATCCTAGTATTCCCCTATATCCTGTTCAGTCCTATAACTCTTATAAGAAAGAACGGAACCAACGTTCCCCAGCACAGTATAACATGCGGGTTCGGTCAATACATCCATATTATTATCTTGATTAAGGCATGATATGGTTTCTACCTGGAGAGAGAGAGAAGAAAACACTTTAACGTATACTCTTGCAAGATCAGATTGGTTATTATTTTATCTAATCAGGATGGCTCCCACTGTTTTTATCAAATCTTCCTTCAAACCCTAAAAGAAAAGACTAGCCGGGATTAATTACACCCTACAACTTTGCCAATCTTTCAGCTAGGCCAGTGTCGGTACTTTGAGGGAGGTTCCCCGTGCTTTCGCACGGACCTAATTAAAGTAAACCTCGTTTTCCCAGAGGCGTAACCCCGTTGACACCTTTCTAGACACCTACTTGATCGGCTAATTGTCCTGTGTAAAACTCTTCCGGGAGTAACAATTACTCGCAGTGGGTATCGAGATCCAACTATCTCATAGAAGCTATGTAATCTCATTGCAAATTTCAACACTTGAAATTCTCGATAATATTTTGCCCCTAACGTGCTATGACCTTGACGAAAGCCAACAAACCATAGCCCGCTAGTCAAGTTCAACCCGTACATTTCTTGATTGAATTAAACCCACCCGCACGACCCTTGACGAAAGCCAACAAAGCCGTACGACTACCCTAATCCAATCGCATCATATGCAGCAGATAAGCAGTATATAGCTACCGCACACTACACCTTGACGAAAGCCAACAAATACAGCAAGAATACTATATACAACTTATCTGAAATGACGGAGGGCTATGACAGGTTTTTCTGAAAACCTATTGCGTAATGAACTTGATATCGTTGTAGAATCTAGTGAATTTTGAAATGGAGTGATTTTGAGGCTTTTGTTAGTTTTGCTAAAGAGGCCACTCCCGGTGAAGGGATCTCGGCTCTTTCCTCATCGAATAAGGTGCAGGACATATATATATATCATAATGCCAAGCAAAACTCTAAAAGCAATCAAAAGACAAACCGAGTTTTGTAGCATCTGCCAGTTTTGCTAAAAAGGTCACTCCCGGTGAAGGGATCTCGGCTCTTTCCTTATCGAATAAGGTGCAGGATATATCATATATATCGCTATGCAAAGCAAAACTGTAGCTACCCTTTTTTTTTAAAAATTTGATTCTACAACATCTTTTAGGTTTCTTTTCTTTCATTAATCATATTAATGAAGTCCCATCATTTAAGTCACCTAAACATTACAGATAAATACGACATACACTTATGCCATCCGCATTCGCCTCGATGTCCCCTCGTGCACCGTTAGGTTAGGTAACTAACGGCAGAGCAGGGCAGGGCTAGCGCGGGTGTAAAACATAAGTAACGTCTATATAATATATCATATATACTATATACAGTATTTATCACAGAATATCAAATGATCACATCACAGATATCGCAGCAGAAGAAACATTTGAAACATTGGATATACTAGGACGTCCGTGTTTTATTTTGAGCCTCTATAAAACACGGATTCCACGGTCGCGACGAATAGCCAAAGCCACACCCCTAGACCCCTACGAGAGCGGCAAGCAACCCTACCAATTCTAGAGTTAGGAGACCTGGACTCGACTCCTCGAGTTGGTCTCCTACTGGACTCTAGAACCCGGTTACTTGTGCTCTCCTCCTTGGGTCTATCCTAGTGCGGAAAAGTAAATAATATACAAATGGTGATATCGACCTCATCCCGGAAGTGCCCCAACAAAAGAATATTACATACATTTAATTTTACATGAATGAAAATAAAAACCCTCATCTCACATAAAAGCCCCGGCTATTCAGAACGCGACGATCCAATATAATATATCCAGCAACACATAACATCACATGTCATCAACGTAAGTAAATATGCGCATCCCAATTGTCGTTGATATATAGCAACGAAACCGGCGATATCACATATTACACTTACGGTCGCAGAAAAGAAAGTGTAAAACTACAACATTTGGAATCCACGATCTCTTTAGACATCGTAAATCCGAAATATCACATATTTCGCATTTCATGCCTAACTATATGAATTCCACATATTGTATCACATTCCAGATAAATAAACAGTATTAAACTTTCCGATCGAATAATCAAATACCCAAGATTTCCATAATAGCTCAACACTTGAGCGGAGTTCAAAAATTCCAGAATACGTCACAGTAGCAACGGTCCAGCCGTAGAAGGGTCAAGCCAACGCCTCACATGTGGCACGCCGTACTGCCCCAAACTCTAAGGTTCAAAAGGCAGTTCAAGACGGTCACATAATCGAATTAAGGTTTGTTGTCTTCTAGAGGGTCCATCGCGTCACATGCACGTTTTTCCGAAAGATTTAAACCCGAGAAAATTCAACACTTGAATGTTTTTCGTGCCGGGAAAAATTGAGTTAATGATATTCGTTCGAACATTTTAATACTTTCTAAATTATCCGGAATAACATAACAAAATTAAATTCTCCGATCGAATCGACGATTACAAAATAAACCCCAAAATACTCAACACTTGAGTCAGTTTAAAAATACCCAAAAAATGCAGGAATTGCTAAGGATGTTACTGCACAAAGAACAGTCCCTAATACCCTTTTCTTGCCGTGGAACCGCCGCTAAAAGTGGCTTATTGCCGCGGTTCCGCGGCCACGTGGAGGACTCAGGGGCTCGTTTTTCATGGTAATTCTTAGAAAACCCTGCTGAATATTTTAGGTATTTTTAATTCAGAAAAATCACAGTTTTGAAATTTTTTCCAGAGAGGGGTATAATTTGACATTTTCGGGTTCGTTCGGAGTTTTAACTTCGTTAACACATCGCATAATACTCTAGCTAGGCTCTGATACCACTGTAGGGTTACTAGGCACTATAATAAGGTTCTATAATGCATCAACCATGCCCGTTTAAAATTTTAGCCGTGCCGAATAATCCTAAACAAGATCGTTGCTAGAAAATTAGGGTGTCATATGCTAGTAAACTACGTTTACGACTAAGTGAATACGAAATACAACCTTTGTAGATCGGTCCTTCACTTCTTTAGTTCCTTGTTGAAGTCCCTTCGCTGCGATCATGGTTCTCCCGGTCTCTTGCATGGCTTTACGAGGCGAACGACGCATCCTTGCTTGAAGTCTTCGAGTCCGAAAATGATCTACGTCGAGGGGATGCCAACTCAAGCTTCTACTTCACTAACTTGAGAATTAGTGAAGCAAACACCCTAAACTAAAGTGCTAGTCTAGTAGAGGATGGAGAAATAGGAAGTGGGTTCTCTTTAGAATTTTATTTCTCACAATCTTTCTCACTTTTGGATCAAACCCTAGCAAGCTTTTTCTTTTTAACAATGAAGAAGAAGAACAAAAGAAAGAGATGAGGATAATGATGAAGTGAGAAAGCTAACCATGGTGAGTGAGTATCATATACTAACTCTTGTAGAGACATAACCGTAGCTAATACTTATGGCTGGGTTAAGAAATATCCATAGTAAAAACAAATTTAGTGGAATTAGTCAATGCATCCACAAGCTTCCACAAGTTTCATGCATTGTGCTAATCCTCCACTAATTTTGTAATTACTTAAAATATAAAAACCCAACATAATAAATAGCATGGTGTCAGTCACATACACCCAAGTCATGTGTATCATCAATCATGATACAAAAAGAAAACACATTTTAATATATATCACATATATATTAAAGTTGTGTTCATGTGAGAAAAAACCTAAAGTGAACAAGTGTTAGTAAATGTAAACTAGTATATCTAATATACAATTATACACTTAATTATTAAATCAACACTTGACTTAATAATCCGGTCATATCTCATATAACCGACTAACATCCATTGTATCGACTTATCGAATCAACACTTGATTCGATAACCTGGCTATATCATATATAACCGACTGATACAAAAAGTCACGAGAATAGAATACGGTATCACATATACGCATTATTCTCGGTCCCGTACATATCACATACGTGCTCCTATTTCGTTTTGCCTGAGCCAGTAAAACCTCTATGTAGGACTCTAAAGACTCGTCAATATGTCGGCAGTAGGTGATGATCACATCACGCATCCACAAGCCGTCAGCGGTACTAGCTGGACGTAACGGCTACCCGGGTATTAAGAGATCAGAAGATCAGCAAGCAAGCCCGCTCTAACTCGTGTAAAAGCCTGCCGGTAACACTTCCCGTACAGTCCGGTCTCCTCGTCTGATATGTCGCATATCAAGTCTAGGGGTGGTAAACGTCAGACCCCAATAACCGATAAGTCATGCCGATATGAGGCTCATAACGGGTCGAGAAACTACTGGTAACACTTACCAGTAAATCTCTAAATCAGCCCTGGCCAGGGACTTCCCTGTTACGGCCAATCGAGCACAGCGCAACATCAACCCCCAATACCGGGAGAGACGAAACCCCTCCTATCGCTCATTGCCTCCATGTGACTCGGGACTGTACCCAAAAACCACCGTTTTGCATGCCCTCATAGACGTGGTAAGGTGGAAATCAAAGCACAGTGGGAATCACACAAGACTCTATGACGATCTCGGATCTACAGACTAACCTGCACAAGTGTCACCAGAGAACTTCCATCTGACGTGAGGTATAATACCATCTGGGAGTTCTCGGCGAGTCCGTCCAGTGTACCCAGTCTCCACTGAGCACCCGTATACTATCTCTGATGTCAAACACCAATGAATATGGGATCATCCATCGCCCATCTCATGGGTCGAGAAGCGTATACGCTAGTCTACACTGGTATATCGATGCCCCGTCTCGATACACCCACGACTAGGGACCTTGAAGGATGTACTTATGGACTACCATGTCCCCACTAGTATGATCCACATCATAGTCCAGGTAGTCAAGTACACATCCTAAGGGCTTTACCAACATGTAACTATAAGACAGCATAAAGAGGCAAGTACACATGTTAAGATAAAGAGCAACCAGATAGCATACTATGTCGAGCAAGAAAGTCCTCTCTATATATGTACAAGCATCCAATATAATATACATCATCTGTATAATACTGGCCTCTAGGGTATACATACAACTAACATATACATGCACAATCAATATCCATATACTTCTAACTAATAGTCATGTCATTTGATCTGGCCCAGACGCATAACGTCATGCGGGCGATCCCCCTGTAGATATTAAATCTATTCACCAACGTTTCTGGCTAAGTAAAGCCAACTACCCGATTTCCCCTGTTCGCAGCGCCCGAAGTCCCCGCCTACGATCCTGAAAGCATATAACAATATAACAAGTATATATTAGCAATCGACCAATAACACGTACCAACTACGTTTGACCGACGCACCAATTCCAAACATACTCTCAAGTGTTCGTCAAGTGGCTAACGCGTGTAGCGACACTATGAAACCAACTCAAGAGAAAAAGCTACACAAAGACACGAACGACATCGGCATGACCCTAGCTAGGAACGCAAAGCGACACAACTATCAAGCCTAGACCCTGATCGTACCAATCGCGCATTCACAACATAAGATATAGCGTGGAATCAATATAAGTAATGTCGCAACGTCAAAAGAAACCCACGCCTAAAATTTACCGAAACCTAGTAAGTGTTCCCCTCCGAAAGACACGCAAGACATGGGCGTCTTGCCTGAGATTCGGGGCAGATGCTATATGGTTTTATCCGTCCACCTCTCCGAAGATGCCAAGTTGATTTATGGCACCGTGTATCGGAGGTTTAGACGGATGCGGCCGATGTAGCAGACTTCGTCAGATTTTCCCTCATTTGAGGGGTTTTTGATTGTAGGGACGCTCTTCCCTGCAGGCGCAAGCCCCTGTAGTTAATTACGCTACCGCATCGCGGTAACAACTTTCTCCTTCTCCAGATGGTCACTTCGTGTCGTGGGTGTTTGTTTTGTTTGTGGTTGCCCGTGGATTGTATACGGAGACTAATTTATGTTGTCGCCCGTAGGACGTGGATTAGTCCAAATCCGTATTTTCTTCGATTTGGGGTTTTGGTTTAAGGATACGTTAGCCATATTTAAGGCTAAGATCAACTTAAACGTTTGTTAAGGATACGTTAGCCCAATTTGAGACTAAGATCAACTTAACGGGATCGTTTAGATCCAACAAAAGAGCGTTTGGGGGCTCTATTGTTCCAGTTTAGGGATATAGTGGTCCATTGAATGTATGGCCGTCGGGACCCATTACCTCTCTGACGACGTTGAAGGATTACAACGACAGATGTCAGAGGAGTTCAGAGATATACCCTTGAACCAAAGTTGGTTGGGAGATCTATAGTCCAATTTGGGACTAAAGTCTGTTTGAAGGTTTTGGTTTAAGGATACGTTTGCCATATTTGAGGCTAAGATCAACTTAAACGTTTATTAAGGATACGTTAGTCTGATTTGAGACTAAGATCAACTTAACGGGATCGTTTAGATCCGACAAAAGAGCATTTGGGCTCTATTGTTCTAGTTTAGGGACATAGTGGTCCATGACCAGTTTAAGGACATGGTGGTCCATTACCAGTTTAAGGACATAGTGGTCCAATAAAATGTATGGCTGTCGGGACCCATCACCTCTCTGAAGACGTTGAAGGATTACAACGACAAATATCAGAGGAGTTCAGAGATGTACCCTTGAACCAATGAGTTGGTTGAAAGAGTAGATGTGCTCAGTTCAAGATGATTTGAGGACTTATAGCCAGTTTGGGCTAAGTCCAATTATGTTTGAAATACCGGCCCTTTGGACCATTAGACATTTGTCTGGGTTCAGCCCCTCATCATTCAGCAGTGCTAAACAGAGGTTTGGGGGCTCTGACAACATTTTGTCTTTGATTTCCTTAATTTTGAGATTCATTCGGAGGAGGGACTTTTGCCTCTGAAAAATTAGCCAATTTGGCTAAAAGTAGTGTTAAACACTAGAAGAGGAAGGGGTCACGTGGGAGCATGTGATGGCATCAAAAAGTAGGGCCAGATCCCTTTTATTTTGTTCTGCAAACAAGTGTTAAACACTTTTTGACTTTCTGGCCACCACGTGCGGGCACGTGATAAGCATTCATGCACTGATTTGTTAAGGCATTTATTAGGGGTCACGTGGTAACACGTGAGAGCGCCCGGAGCCAACATTTCCTTTGTTTTTTCTTTCTGTGTTTTGGAGGTCACGTGGGAGCACGTGAGGCATTGCCTCAAAGTTTTCCTCCTTGTCATTTCTGGGGATCTCTTCAGGGGTCACGTGGGGACACGTGTCCTTGGTCTTTTGCATGCATGGAGATCTTTCAAGTCTCTTTTTTAAGAATTAAATTCTCTGTAGGGTTAAACCCTACTTTTTTTTGGAGGAATTAAATTCCTATTGTGAAAGAATTAAATTCTTATTTAGGGTAAAACCCTAATTTCTTTTTAAAGGAATTAAATTCCCAGATATGTAAAAGAATTAAATCCTTGATTAGGGTTAAACCCTAGTTTCATTTTAGGAGGAATTAAATTCCTGTGAGTTTGGGAGAATTAAATTCTTATAGAGGGTTAAACCCTAGTTTTGTTTAAGGAGAATTAAATTCTCAAAACTCAATTCTCCTTCTAAGTTTAGGATCTGCATGGCAGGATCTCGACCCGATGTGAATTAAATTCTCAACTTATGAAGAGATGTGCTCTGTGCAAATCTTCAACCAGAAGAAGAACTAAGTTCTTTTTTGTATAAGAGTTAAACTTTTGGATTTGAGAATTAAATTCTCTTTTTTAAAGTTTTGATTCCCTTTCTTTTCTCACCTAGGGTTTTTTTTGTTGAGAATTAAATTCTCCTCTCTTTTTTTCTCTCTTGAGAATTAAATTCTCCTCTCGTTGTTCTTCTCTCCAAAAAGGTTCCTCCTTCTCTCCTTATCTTGGCTCCTATTTATAGGAGAAAGAAAAGAATCAATTTGTTTTGTGAATTTTTCATTGAAAATTTTTAATTGATTTCATAATTAATATGATCCTTTAGATCACACAATGAGTTTTATTCATCGTTGGATTTTAAATCCAAAGATATTCTGTTTGTTATTTCCGGTGAGATTTAGGGGAAATCTTTCCTTGTCTAAAATCTTTCCATAAATTAGTGATTTTTAATCACCCTTGGATCTTTAATCCAACGGTCCCCATAATTCTTTTCCATTTGGAAAGATTTAGAAGCTTTTAGAATTAATTCTATTAACTGTAAGGCTTTCGAAGCCAGTCACGTGCTGACACGTGACCCTTGGTCACGTGTGAGTACATGACCCCCAATTGAGTTCTTTAACGGCCGCTTTTTTATGTTGTTGTTTTAACCATCACGTGTCAGCACGTGACCATTGGTCACGTGTGAACACGTGATACCTCGTTGAGGTATCATTTCTGACTTAAATTCTTTTAAGCTGTAAGGCTTTCAAAGCTTGTCACGTGCTGGCACGTGACCATTGGTCACGTGTGAGCACGTGACCCTCAATTGAGTTATTTTTCAGCAGTTCGTTTTCGCCTCTGTTCAATGAAGTTTTAACCATCACGTGTCTACACGTGACCATTGATCACGTATGAGCACGTGATACCTCATTAAGGTAATTCCTGATTTTTAATCAGGGAACAGTGCATAGCATATTTGCTCATAACTTTTGATCCCGGATGAATTATGAAGCCCATAATATATCAAATCGAAGGGTTTTTCGAGATGCTTCCAATATCATCAAAATTTAGCTGTTCCTCCTTCAGGAGTTTATCAAAATACAGGCCGGAAGATACTGGTTCGCATTTCTTTAAGCGTATCGCTGCAATCTGATACCTTGGACTCTTCTGCACAGAAATTTTTGGCGGGAACAGTAAGCAATATATATCATTTTAGCACCAAGCTACAACTTTTTACCAAACTAGAATTTACAAACATCACTAATTAGCAATATTAAACCATACAAACCCTTACTAGAATTTTAATCTCACTTAATTAGGATTTAGTAAAAGTCTAGTTTATAATTAAGCTAATTAGATAATTAGGAAAATATCATTTAACAAATCTAGCAAGTAGGTTAAGTTTTCATTTGCCTAAAATTAACAATTAACCTTTAACCCATTCATCAAGATTAAATACTAACTTGAACTTCTTTAAAATTACAATAAATGAATTAAACAAGAGTTAAAAGCTATATTAACCAAATAATTAGCTACATAATGATTTTAGAATAACAAATAAGGATTAGGGTTTGAAATTATACCTCAACAAGAACACCCCAAAACAACAAGATTTAACAACTTTAGCCTCCAAAAACCATGTTTTGTTGAAGATCCAAGCAAGATTAGTGAAGGGAAAAGATGGTTTAATTTTATTTAGAAATTTGTGGATTTATTTTAGGATTTTTGAAGGATTTTGAGAGCAAGAAAATGAAGAAATGAGCAAGGAAAGAAAATATGGCAGATTTGGGGAGAAGGGCTCGGCCATGAAGGGAATGGGGGGGTTTTGTGCAAAATGTGAAGAAATTTCTAGCATAAAACATTAAATGCTTCATTAAATGCAATTTTGCCACCTTTTCTTCTTTCTTTTCTTTTTAAAATTAATTCCATTTGTCATAATAAATATCTAGATATTAGAAGAGAAGGTTCTAAACTAATTCTAGTGATTAGATTAGCAACGATCCCAATTAGAACTAATTAACCCACACAAAAATATAATTTCCACTAATTAAGTGCATAAATAACACATTAAAATAATATTTAATTAGAAAAAAATTCTATGTGAACCAAAACTTTCCATTGACCCCCAAATCCCGCGCACTAGTTTCATTCTAGCTAAACTAGGTGCCGACAAGTCTATACAGAAGTTTGATCACAATCGGTTTGAAACGGAAAACACCGACTATTTTATCTTAAAAACGGAAAAATTCGCAAAACAATTTCTAAAATGTTACAGGCGCTCACGTGCTCCCACGTGAGGCACTTAAAGAAGTGTTAAATACTAAGACTGAAGCGCTCACGTTGGGTTACGTGAGGCGCCTGAAGATTGGGACTTTGCTTCTTTTATTTTACTCCCAGAATATATAAATGTTAAACACTTGATCTTTTATGGCCATCACGTGTGGGCACGTGATGGGTACCCATGCATTGGATATTAAAAGTATTTGTTAGGGGTCACATGGGGACACGTGAGGGCGTCCAAAATCTGAAACTGCCTTCCCTTTTGTCTTGAGGAACTTTTTAAGGGTCACGTGGGAGCACGTGATACACCTTAAAAGAGAAACTGTCTTTATTATTTTCTTTTTTCCCTTTTAAATAAGTGTTAAACACTTTGGGAAATCTCTTTTTCTGGTTCAAAGAAAGGGGGTCACGTGTTATCACGTGATCATGTTGGGTACTGATCTCTTTTACGTGCATGGAGAGTTAAATCGCTTATTTAAGAATTAAATTCTTTTGATAGGGTTAAACCCTAATTTTATTTAGAGAAATTAAATTCCTATATGTTTGAAAGAATTAAATTCTTTAAACCCAATTCTCCCTCTAAGTTTTGGATCTGTATGGCAGAATCTCCCCGATGAGAATTAAATTCTCAACTTGTGGAGAGATCTGCTTCTGCAGATCTTCAACCTGAGAAAGAACTAAGTTCTTTTTTAGAAGAGTTAAACTCTTGGTTTGAGAATTAAATTCTCTTTTGTTTTGTGGGAGCTTATAAAATGATCTCCTTCTTTTTCTTACCTAGAGTTTTGTTTCTCTTAAGAGATCTTTTTTTCTCTCTGGAGAATTAAATTCTCTTCTTTTTTTTCTTCTCTGTTGTTGTCTCTCTCTTTTCGCTTCTTTTCTTGGCTCCTATTTATAGGGGAAAGAAAAGAATCAGTTTGTTCAGCCAATCTCTCATTAAGAGATTTTGATTGATTTTGCAACCAAGATGACCTTTTAGATCACTCGGTGAATTTTATTCACCATTGGATTTTTAATCCAAAAGATATTTTATTTATTATTCCTGGCAAATTTTAGGAAAATATTTCCTTGTATAGAATCTTTCTGTAAATCGGTGATTTTTAATCCAACGGTACTCCACTTTACAGAGTGCAATCTTTTTTGTTTGGAAAGATCTAGGAAAATATTTTTCCAGTTAGGGCTCTTGATTCCCTTTAATTAGAATTTAATTCTATTAGTTCAGAGGGTTTAGGATTCTATCACGTGTTGGCACGTGACCTCACTGATTAAGCAATTAATTAGAATTTAATTCTATTGGTTCAGAGGGCTTAGAGACCCGTCACGTTTTGACACGTGACCCCACTGATGCAGCATTTCCAATTGTTTATTTTATTCAGCGCATATAGGCTTTGCCTGTAAAAGGTCATGTGTCTGCACGTGAGACCAGGTCACGTATGGGCACGTGATCCCCCCTTTGGGGTTTTTTCTTGCTGCTTTATTTATATATTTTATTCAGCTCCCATGAGGGAACACGCCTGTCTTTCTCTTATCTTCACTGTCAGGCGCATTGAAGGCCTTGATCTTGTTGGAGCTCCCACTTTTACGGTTGTCGTCTTTTCCGCTCTTCCAAGACTTGTCACCCTGAGAGTCCGTGGTAGACTCTTGTTTCGAGCGTTCCAACATTTGTACTCTCTTGGTTAGCTCTTGAACGTCTTGAGGCCTGCTATAGATAAGAATGTGACCATCCAATTGCTGATGTTCCCAATGAGAAGGCTGGCGGACTGGTCCTGCTCTAGCGGCGGTTCACACTTGACAGTGAGGTTGCGCTATAGGGCAATAAAGTCTGTGTTGCTTTCGTTTTTCCTCGGCTTGGTTCTCACGAGGTCAGCAATGGAGATTTTGTCACTAACACTCATGAATCTTTTCCGAAACAGAGACTTTATTTGGGCGAAAGTAGTGACGGACCCATCTGGTATACTTACGTACCAGTCGAAAGCGACACCAGTCAGGTTGTTGACAAACTGACGAAGAAGGGGCGCATCATTGCCCCTTGTATTTCCGCACGACTTTTTAAAGTAGGCAACGTGTTGATTTGCGTTTCCCGTCCCGTCAAATCTTTCGAACTTAGGAATGACGTAGCCGTTCGGGAACTCAATTAGATTGTTCTGTGTGGGATATGGCCGCCCACTACCACCAATTTCTTTCTGAGCTTTGGCTTCGGCCACCAATATTTTAACATTGCTGGTGATCAAATCCATTATCCGATCTTGTGTTTGCAGCATAGTGCTATCTGGGGCCAAGGCATCCCCAGAAGTGGAATGTGGTCAGCTTTCGTGCGGTTCACCCAATCTTGGACCCAAGAGGACAGGCATCGGTTGTTTCGGGTTGTCATCACCCGGCTCATGAGTTGAGACATGTGCTTGATTGGAAGGCGCCCAAGTAATTTGAGCTGTGAATTGCATCACAATATTTGTCAGGTCATCAATTTTTGAGTAGAGCTTGGCCATCTCTTTATATTTGCTCCTTAGTTGTTTTCGAAGCTCTTTAAGTAGCTCTTGCTCTGCGGTCCTAGGGCGGAAAGTCAGCTCTTTCTCCCTGTCCGAGCTTGACTCTATATGGACTGAGGGGTCTTTCTACTTATCAGCCTCATCGAGAGGATTTTCATCGTCCAGCGGAGGCGGCTGATCTTGGGAAACGGCAACCACATTCAAGCCAGATTGGGCTTAGGATGTGGTGGTCCTATCCTTACTTTTGATGCGCAAGTTTTCCCTGGGACGCCCGCCCACCATATAGACCGTATGGATAACATATCCAACCGTATTTTCATTATTGGCAGCTGATTTTGCGGACTGATGTCGTGGCCCTCTTTTTCGGTAACGGGTAATCGAATGAAGGCGGCTACCCTGACCGAGTTCTTGAATAGTGCTGGCACTTCTTTTTTGTCTTTGCCCCGCTGTTTTCGTGTGGCATAGAGCGCCTGATAGACTCTTGAAGAGACGGTGTCATGCATTCTCTGTTAGGGCCGGGATACGTCATTTTGTAGCATCATTTGGACAGTTGTCTTCCTGATTCTGGCGGTCATGGCATTTTTCTGAACCCACTTCAGAGGTTCGAAAGAATTGCTGACTTTTACGGCTGATTTAGCCGTCGTCGCAGGGTGACCCTGCTCTTGGAACTTCACAAGATTCTATTTGGCTGAAGTCCTGGCCCTCTTGTTGGCTCGATACCTGAGCCGCTTCTATCTCAACCTTTCTGTTTTGAACACTTGGCTAGCTACGGCTTTTTGGGAAGCCACCGTAGACCGGGCGATGGAGGGCTTTGGAGATACACCTGATTGTGCACTTGTTGGAGTCGTCGCCTGAGCTCGTCTGCAACGTTTGATGATGCCCTTTGTACCTGAAGTCTTTCCCTCAGCTGGAGCACCAAAGAGTCGTTTGGACACCGTCTTAAGTTTGGGTTGTTGTACCTTAGCGATCACAACGTTCGGCCTCTTGCCCCTTGAGATCGGCTTGGCCACCTGGTTTACTGGGATTTCTTCCAGATGAGTGCTTCCAGCAGGGTAGATGATGACGGAACCAAATTTTTGGCGTGACTCCTCCCATTGCCGGCTGAGACTTGCAGGGAGAACTAGGCGGGCATTGATTTTGACCATATAGGGAATCGAAGTCGCGTTAGAAACGAAGCTCGTCTTGTGAGACATGATTGCTGAGTTCGAGATTATGACTGAAACTTGTTAACCTATACACAAAAAATGACTTCAGTACAGGCAATCGATATATATGTTGATTGAGTTCGCATGAACGTTTAACCCGAAATATGGGAGGAGAGATAAAGTCCCACCGGGCTTGCCAGAATTTGTAGGGTGTTTTTCATCACCCGATTGAGATGGGAATGCACGCGCATGTTAGGCATGTACAGATTCCTCCTGCCTGGGGCAGGCTGGGGTTTATTGATTATGGAGATCTGAATCTCCGGCAGCTGTGAACTAAGCTGCCGTTAATTACCCCTCGCTTTTGAAGTGAGAGAATCTCCGATTGACGGGTCAAACTGGTCATGCGAACTCAATATGTCATGTGCGTGTGTTGTGTTTTGAAGGGTATTTGGATGTATCGGGGGCCTCACAAAGCTTACGGGGGTATTTTTAGTAGGAAGTGTATGGAAAAAAAGAGGAATGGGTAGCGTCCTAAGGACGCGTGGGCGCTGGGCGCCAGCGTTTCACGGGCCCGGCACGTGGGCGCTGGGAGCCCGCGGGCCACTTACAAGGTGCATGGGCACCCGGCTCTAGCACCTTACGCTCCCGACATGTGGGCGCTGGGTGCCTGCAAAAAAAGGGGCTTAGCCCCGGGATCTAGAGTTAAACTCCCAAAAGGATTTATTTATTTATTTTTTTTATTGTGGAGTTCAACTCCAAAAGAAGTTTTATTATGGAGTTAAACTCCAAAAGATTTTAAATGGAGTTAAACTCCTAAAAAGATTTTATTTGTGGAGTTAGACTCCAAAAGATTTTGAATGGAGTTAAACTCCGAAAGACTCCAAAAGATTTTGACAAATGGAGTTGAACTTCCAAAAATCTTCGGAGATGATCAAAGAGGACCCCTTTCTTCTCCCCTTTAGCCCTGGATCTTCTTTTGAGACTTGGATCTGTTAGGAATATGTATGCCCTAGAGGCCATTATTGATGATATGGTGGATACTTGGACATATATATAGAGGAATTTCTTGCTCGACATGATAGTATGCTATCAGGTTACCTTTATCTTAACATGTAGACCGGTATTTATATTGTCTGTCTCTTACATGTGGATAAAGACTTTAGGATATGTACTTGACTACCAGGATTATGATGAGATCATACTAGTGGGTCCAGGGTGGTCCAAAAGTACATCCTTTAATTAGTTCCTAGTCGAGGGAATATCGAGACTAGGGCATCGATATTCCAGAGTAGACTAGTGTGTACGTTTCTTGTCCTTTAGAGGGCGATGGCTGATCCTACAGTCATTGGTGTATGACATCAAAGATTGTACACAGGTGCTCATTGGAGAATGGGTAAACCGAACAGGACTCGCCGAGGAATCCTATGTGGTAGTATACATATCGTCAGATAGCAGTCCTCTGGTGACACTGGTACAGGTTAGTCTGTAGACCCGAGTCGTCATAGAGTCTTATGTGGCTCCCACTGTGCTTTGATTTCCTCCCTACCACGCTCAAGAGGAGTTGTGCAAACAGGTGGATTTTGGGTACAGTTCCGAGTCACATGGAGGCAATGAGCGATAGGAGGGGTTTCCTCTCTCCCGGTATTGGGGGTTGATATTGCGCTATGCTCGATTGGCTATAACTGGAAGTCCCTGGCCAGGACTGCTTGTGAGATTTATTGGTAAGTGTTATCGGTAATTTCTCAAACTGTTATAAGCCAGACATCGGCATGAATTATCACGTTACTTGGGTCAGACGTTTACCACCCCTAGACATGATATGCGACATATCAGACGAAGAGACCGGACTGTATGGTAGTGTTACTGATAGGCTTCATAGAGACTATGGACAAGCTTGCTTGTTGATCTTCATATCGCTCAATACCCGGGTAGCCGTCATCACCTACTGCTGGCGTATTGACGAGTGTTTAGAGTCCCACACAGAGGTTCCCTGGTTCAAGCGAAAAGAAGTAGGACACATATTTGATATGTGTGTGGGCCTGATTAAATACATGTATGTGATGCCGTATTGTAATCTGGCAGTTATCTGTTATCGGTTCGGTTATATGTGATATAACCAGATTGTCGAATAAAGTGTTGATTTGATAATGTGATATACAGATAAATGATATTAGTCAGTTATATGTGATATAACCAGATTATTAAATCAAGTGTTGATTTAATAATGTGATATACATTATATGTGATATAATTATATCTTAACTAATACCATTAGCTCACTAATTATTCTTCATAATATATATATTAATATATATGATATATATATATATATATATATATATATATATATATATATATATATATATATATATATATAAAATAATGAAGCATGGCATAAAATTCTATTTTGTGAAAATAGAAATGAGGTGGAAAATGAGAGTATGGTTGCAAGCATTGGATTTATATTTGTTTATTCATCTTGACTCGCTATTCAAGCATGGTTGCAATTTTATATTGCAAATTTCCATGCTTGAATGAGTGGGGGTCAAGTGTTGCCATTCATTCTAAGCTCATTCTCAACACTTAGCCATTTTCTTGAGTTGCTCCCATGGTTGCTCTCTAGCTTCTTCTTCTTCCTCAATTGCTATTGTTCAAGCTTCAACCCTCACATGTGATGTGAACCATGAAGCTTGAACACAAACTTGTGAGCTTTTAACATCCCCTACTTCACCATCCTACACTTGACTAACGATCGAGTGTAGCGTGTTTACTATGCTAAAGAGTTTAGTGGAGAGGTAGCTTGAGGTAGAGGGACTTCACGTGGATCATCTTCGGCACGAAGGTCATCGGAGGAAGCTCGTCCAAAGCCTCAAGTGGAGCCTAGTGGAGTCGCGGGACTACTACACGGAGTATGTGAAGTGAAGGACTCGATCTATGAGGGTATAGCCATCTTTCGCTTCTACTAGTTATCTAAACCCTAATATTCTAGCAAAGATCTTGGTTAGTCTAGCTTATCACCTAGAAAAATTTGAATTTGACATGCTTGATGCTACTAAAACCTTATGGTGGTGCTAGGGTCGACTTTCATAGTATCAGAGCCAAGATAGAACATTAGAGTAGACTATCATAGCTTGTAGCGACGTTAGAAATCCGTCGTTTTTGTCTCACAAAAACTGCCGATAAGAACAGTTTCCAAAATGATGTTTTGAGTTGTTTGCACACCTCGTGGGCTCATGATTTGAACCGAGAAGCCGTGGGATGGAGCGTGCGCACCCCGGGGACACCCCAGGGGGACCAGAGGCTGGACCCACACCCTAAGACCACCACAAGGTGGCCTTGGGGGTGGGTGACCCGAGAGCACCCCAACTGGGTGCTCTCGGGTCTGCCTTCCCGTAGGGCCCACTTCGTGGTGGCCCCTGGGGTGGGTACCCCCCGAGGCCCCCCATTCGATAGTTAATTTTGGGATCTTTGCCTCCGCGAAGATTCAGGAGGGTTTCGAGTTCGTTTACACTCCCGGATTGGCTTAAAATGATCGGTTTTGGAACTTTAGCTCACTGGATTTTTCATGTCTTGGAAAAATTGGTTTAGTTTGCTAATTGCATGCGGAATTCTAATGTCGTGGTTACTTTACAAGCTTTATGATGTGTGATACAATTATTAGAATCCGGATTAATTAGTTTTATGAAAACTAGTTAGTATATTGTAAACCTAGCCGTTTAGTCTCAATTGATCGATTGCCACGAAGTTTTGATTCGGATCAAAACTCCGTCGCAATTGCGTATTGTACGCGATCACTAAGTCGGGAATCTTGTTGAATTATCCGACAACCAATTGAAAAGAGTTTTCAATTTGAGACTAAAATGCAAGTTTTATAAGTTAGGCATGAAATTCGGAATATGAGATATTCCGGGTTTATGATGTCCAAGGATATCGCGGATTCTAATTATTGTAGTTTTCTGTTTTCTTTTTTGCGACCGTAAGTGTAATATGTGGGGTATCCCAATCTCGTTGCTATATGTCAACAAGTTTTAGGGATACGCATATTTGCTTACGTTGATGTTCATAACATAAGATTGCATTTTGTATTCCCCATTCTTATGCATTTAAGAATAAAAACAGGTGCTTTTGACCCATGTCTGTTACATGTTACAGGTTACAGGTTCTTGGAGCGAATACAGCGAAAAAGACGAAAATTGATACAGGAAAGGGATTTTTGACCAACAAGTAGACGGATCCTAGTCAAGCCCAGACTAATAACAGTTCAAGGCAACGCAAGGTCCAAGCATGTCAAAGTGAAACGGCTAAAAGACAAATACAAAATTTCACTGAAGATCTGGAGAAGAACAAGAAGCCAAACAGAGAAATAAAATGAAGAAATAACAAGCCCAGACAACTACAATGAAGCTCAGAAAATTTGGTGAGGTGATCTCAACAAAGGGCCGCGGAACCGCGGCCCAGACCCCCCCATGCCGCGGTTCCGCGGCCGTTTGTTGCCCGTGTCGGTTCAAATTTTGTGTGTCGGTGCGTCGGTGCGGGTGTTGGGATTTTCAATGGGCATATCTGTAAAATCATGTGTTCGAGAATCTGTAACCCTAGGTTCCCTGTTTTCTTATAAATTGTAATCTCAAATCTGTAAAAAGAATGCCTCTTTTCTATCAATAAAATTCAGAATTGTTGGGAGATCAAGAGTATCATTTTAGTAAGTTTTTATTTCTTTAAATTCTGCCGTAGTGTTAATTTAATTGTTACCCTAGTTCTCTCATATAATTCTTGCAGTAGATCAATCATATCATTGCCCTAGTTAATTTAGTGTAGTCTTTCAAATGCAATCGGTAAGTGCTTTAAAAATATCACTTTTAAAAGACACCCTAATGAGCGAGTAAAATCCTCGCTTGTTAAGGTTAGGAATAAAGGAGGGAATGAGAGATGAATATCTCTCATCTCTTTCAATACCGAATATTTTTAAATAGAACTTCATGCACGCATGCATGATCCGCTCCCTACGGCACCCTACCCACGAGGTAACGGTGACACCGTAGTATAAAGGACCGGACATGCATGCGTCCATGAAGGTTATAGCAATTAGTAGGAAAGGACGGACAAGGATCAAGAGGAAGAAACTTCGTTTCTTCCCAATCATCCTAATCCTCTTTGCTAATAATTGATATAACTTCTAAAACAGGTTTGAATCAAAAGCATTGAAAGAGGTGTTAATCTTTATCTACTCAACCCTACTTTAGACCTAATCCTTTACAAGTTCTTTAATATCGTATAATTTAGTTTTTTAAATCAATCAACAAAGACCAAACCACCGTCGTAATCAACTCGTAAAAACATAAATCAGAAAATTACACATCTTTGTGGATTGACCCGTATTCACCGGCTAGCTACAAAGCGACGCCGTTTCTGATTACGGTTAAACTATATATTTTTGGACTAATCAAATGGCGCCGTTGCCGGGGATGGCGTAATCTTTCTTTTGTGTAATTTTGGGTTGATTTAATTTTTTTTTAAAAAAATTATAAAAATCTGAAAATATAAAAAAAAGTACAAAAACATTTTATCAATTTTTATCTGTTTGAAGGGTTTTGTCGTTTGAATTTTGCAGGAACAGTGAAGACTTTCGGATCTGGAAATTTACAGAAGGCTGAACAGAAAAGTGTACATCAGAACAGAGGAGGATTGGGACAAAGGAGCAGTACAAATTTTTTCAGGAGCTGATCCCATCAACAGAGCGTGAAACCGCGGCCAATTGGGGCTTAAAGCCGCGGAACCGCGGTGGGTTAACCTCCTCTCTGCGTGGAAATTGCATGGTTTGATCTCTTGCTCTCTCCTCTGCAACCTCCATATATCTCTCTGTAAAAACTCTCTGCAGGAATTCTTTGCGCTAAAAAATTCTTTCTCCCCTTCTAAATAACAGATTTTCTGCAGGTTTCTTTGCGCCGCGTTAAAAATTGATTGCAAGTGAATTTTATTGTTTTGCGTAATTTAATCGGACTTTAAGGGGTTAATTGACCAAACTCAGATTGGGTGGGGATTTCATCACCCTTCCCAGGACCCCAGAAATCACCTTAAAGCATTTTGCATCGACCACAATTAATTAAAAAAATACTAGACTCAGACCTAAGGACATCGAGCTAAATAGGAAAAGGACTAGTATAGGTATCGACCGTTTATCCTAACTGACTTTGCGGTGTCTAGGCTAGTGGTTATTAATTAGGCCCACTATTGTGGTTCCTTCCCACTTACCTGGCCGTACTTGTCGGTGAAGAGGCGGTTTGAGGTCCTATTTCTAGCCCTAGTTAGGAGCTGTCTAGCGGACCTAGGTGACCCTAGATCTAGGCCTGATTGTGCATGTGTGGTTGATACATTTGTGTCACGAGTCCCTTTTCAAAAACCTCCTTGCAAGACTCTCACAAATAAAAAAAAAATCTTTTCAAAACTTGCAACTTGTCGCTAAGAAAACTTGCAACTCACTTCCACCACTTCCCTCCACTGACGTTATCTTACCCCCTCATTCTGTCTTTCTTTTTTTTTTCTGACTGCACTACCCCTTTAGTGTATGTCACTTTGGACTAGGGATACTAACGCCCGATTAGTCCGTGTTTCGTTGGTACCGACCGACGAACCCTTCGACACCGAAGTCGACATTCCGTCCACTTTCTTACCCTCACCTTCAAATTCCTTCACCGAAGGCATGTCGGGATTCAACCCCAACAATACCTTACCGATGGGAAGGATTCCACCTCCGTTAGGTGCGAATAACCCGAACCAACCGTCTGTTGAAGTGCCCGCATGAGTTGCGCTCACTACTACAAATAAGAGTTGCCCCTACGGATATATGCGTAGGGGCGAAAAAATACCCCGTAGGTGCAAAGGCCGCAGGTGCAAGTTGAGGCCCTGAACTTGCCCTTACGGGCAAATTCTTGGCTCTACGGATTTCTGTGTAGGTCCTAGTGTCCCGACGGACTAAGCCGTAGGGTACAAAAATTTATATTATTTACGGTTTTTTTTAATATATTAAGTGTACCTACGGATATGTCCATAGGTCCAAGTTATATACCCTACGGATAACTGCGTAGGTACCTATCCGTAGGGGCAAAATATCAGGATTCCTGATATTTTGCCCCTACGGATAGCGCCGTTGGGGAGAGGCAGTGGCCCCTACGGATATGTCCGTAGGGGCACTCCCAACCCCCTGGTACTGAGATCAGGGGGCAAATATCAGTTACTGCTGATATTTTGCCCCTACGGATATAGCCGTAGGGGCAACATGTGTGCCTACGGATTAATCCGTAGGTACATATTGTCTGTATTTTTTTTTTTAAAAAGTGCTGCCTGATTTTTTCCCGCCCTGTGCACAATAATATATACATCAATCAAATATAAAAATAATCATCACACAACATATATCGCAGTATTCATAATCACATCTCACGCATATAATATACAAAAGAAATCCAAAAACTGAATATGATATAAATATAAACCAATATCAATATCGTTTCAAAATGTAGTACAATGTGTATGATATAAATAAATACATGTTTCAAAAAATAAGAACCAAAAAGCTACCCTAGTTCGGTCCAGCTCCACCTCTGAATAACGATAGAATAATGCGCGCCTGCTCCTCGGTCAATAAACTCTGCAATTCGGAGCGAGCGGGAGTCTGAGCGGCCTGTGGAGCTGGCGATGTGGTATGCGCAGCCGCCGTCGAGGTAGTCGCTTGCGGAGCCGCGGCTGCGGGAGTCTGAGTGGGCGGTGGAGCTACAAGAGCTGTCTGCGGAAGCGCAGCCGATGTAGTGGCCGCAGCCGAAGGAGATGCATGTGGAGGCTCGACCGATGTACCCTGTCGCGTCTGGACCTAACGTGTGTAATAAGTGTGTAAGAACTGTGTATTATTCGAATTCGTATCATTATTAAGTTATTTCGAAACCCCGTTTGGATATCTAGTTTGTTGTTTATTTTAATTACATCTGTATGTATGATTAATCAAACTTAAGTCTAAAACCAAATAAGCTCAAGCTACGTACTAATTATGGATATGTTGATATCTATATAATATGACATGATATTTTACTATAAAGCAGTATACATACCAGCATCTCCTTTAACTCCTGAACGGTGGCCCTCAAGCTCTCCAGTTCCTGATGGACACGTTGGTCACCGGAGACGGAGGAAGTAACCGCCGAGGTGGAGTCCAACCTCATATGGGCCCTGCTAGGGCCCAGTCCCCGGCCTCTCTCCCAACCTCCGTGGTGCCCTCCATGTGCGGCGTCCAGAACTGGGGTCAGCAGCCTCGGATCGCTCTGTCCGGTAAAATCGATCCCCGAGGCCTGGGCCTGCTCAACCACCCGCTCCTACACCTACATTAAGCAGTAAAGTATAAGTATAAGATTTAAACTTGAACCTTCCAAAACTAAAATTTCAAATTTGGGTAGAAAAAATATTAACAGTTACGCAGTACTCCTGGGTAGCGACGTCGGGATATCGAAGCTCGCCTGTGACGGGATCTGTCGAGGTGCCGTGGACGGCAAGATATGCGGACAGCACGCTCGGTGTACCACCTGACGCCACGGTCCGAGATGTCTGCAATATTAGAAAGTAACTCTTAATATTAGAAATATTAGAAAATAACTCTTAATATTGCAGAATATCACAAACTTCGGTCTATTGTAATTTACCGATAACTCCATGGCTCGAGTAATGTTCCTCGAGCCACCTGTGTAAGTGGGGCGACCCCTCTTCGCCGACTTCCTGTTCTCTGTATTCTGAGCGGCCTGTTTCTGCACAACGCATTAACATTTAGTTTTCTAATTAAGAAACACAAAGAAATAAATTATATCATAAATAATGAATTACATTTAAAATACATACCTGTTTGCGTTGGGAGTCGAAATAAGCGCACAATAGAGGCCATGTCTCTACGTCGACTCTCGCAAACGCCGGAGTAGATAGGAGGGACGCTCTCTCTGCCTCGGGGGTTGCCATCCACAGGGAGTAGCAGTCGGCCTTCAGCTCATTCCTGTTGTATCGGACCTTGGCCTGCATGTTCTTCATCAGGCCATTGTACAGAGCATGAAGGTCGAGCACCCTCCCCGGGTGATCAGGGTCGGCTACAGGATGAAAATCATAATCCAACTGAAAATACAAAAAAACATTGTTATTAGATTGCAAGTGTTAATAATAAATATATTGGATAGATCAAATGAAAATATATATTAATACATACCCGAGCCTGATCAAAGAAGAGGGCGAATGAGCGCTGGTGCTGCTCGCCCCACTCAACGTGAAGTGGATAGTTCTTCACGAGCCGGCTCTCGTCCCCTATATACCGGCCGAACCTCTCGGCATGAGGACCGGTATAGCGATAGTCAAGGGTAAAAAAAAGGGGGAATGCTGCCTCCCCCCTAGCTCTGTCAGGCCTCAGCCTATGGGACTGATTCGGGCCTCGAGTCCTCCTCTGGGGATGGGGAGGCCATGCGTCTGCACGAAATATCAAAACAATCAATAATAAGACAAAGTTGTATTAAGAAATCAAGGTTAAACTAAAATTCAAGTGTGATATATACCTACGGTGACTATCGCACGAGCTTGGGCCCGGGCAGCAGCACGAGCGGGATGATAGTTCCTCCGGTGAGGAACAACCGGGGTCCCGGATGCGGACGCATCCCCTCCAACTAGAAAATAAACATCGACGCTAAATTTCCATGAAGTTCATATTTATTCTATAGAGCATATGTAAAATGAGTAAATATTTTAAATTTATTCATACTAACCTGCAGACGATGCGAAGGGTATGGAAGCGGCAGGAGTGGCCCCTGCGGAAGATGTGGACGCACCACCTATAATTAGATAATTAAAAATAGATTATATAAGTAATTGCAAAAAGAATGTGTAGATCAATAATATAACGTTCTAAATCAATATGCATGCACTATAGGATATATAAACATACCCGCAGGTGCGGTGGTGTCACCACCTACAGCTAGACAATAATAAAAATTACTAAGTAAGAGCAAAAGGAATGTGTGTATTTATGATATAGCATTCTAAATCAATATACATACACTATATGATATATAAACATACCTGGAGGAGCGGGGGTGGCTTCTGTCCCAGATGTGGACGCATCACCAACAACTAGACAATCAAACATTGACAGTATAAGTAATTTTGACATAAACAGGCATGAATATCTGTAATATTACATTCAAAATGGATATGCGTGCAGTATACCTGGAGGTGTGGCAAAATCCACACGGAAGGAGGCATCCGAAGGGGTCTCCGATCTAGGTGCAAGACCGGCCCTCTGAAGCTCCCTACGGAGCTCTCCGGGCGGCAGAACCGCTCTGCCTCTGCCGCGACTGGAGCTCCTGCCGTCCCTCGCTGCTCCCGACATCGTCATCAAATCTAGATAAACGGTTCGTGGATGCATTAGACAATCATTAAAAGTATTGACTATATATGTATAGAGCGTAAAATGTGAAGTAATAATATAACATTACTGATAACCTTTTTCGTTTCGTGGGCGCATCATACATATCTACTTGGATTTCATCGTCGATGTCATTTCTAACCCACGTAACTTCATGATCGGTCGAAGACAACCCGTCCTTCGAAACAGACGGTCGGAGCACTTTAAGCCTTCTCTCTTCTTCGTCCTCATCGCTGTCCTCGTATTCTGGGACATCGTAGACATCTCTGGGTTTCCATCGGCATACAACACTCCACCCCGGATGCTTCAAACACTGTGAATAGTATACTTGGAACGCTTGGTTCGGAAAGATAAACGGATCGTCCTGACCGTAAAATCGAAGTGTGTTCACACTGTTCAATCCATATTCATCTTTCCAAGTCCCAAGACTGCTTCTCCACCTGTCCGTATCGGTTCGCGGATCGTACCAAGTACACTGGAATATATAAAAGGGTTCTGATCGTCCGGGATAGTGGATGCCGAGTATATAATTTAAGTACCCATAGTAAATCACACTGTCCGATCCTACCGTCGCAATCCCACTATTCTGAGTGGTTCTAGATGTTTCTATGTCCTTAACTTCGAATTTGTATCCAAGGACACCAAATCCTTTGTAATATGCAACCTCCTTACTAGGAAATTGAGCTAAACATCTTGAATCACTCTCAAATGATGCAGACAAGTTTGGATCGTGGATTTAACAAAACAAATTTTACGACAAATACATAACGATACAAGTTTAGATTAAAATTGATAGCAATAAAATGTAATTCGAATAACTTACATGCTTGTGACCCAATCACAAAAATTATCCTGATGGTATTTTTCTAAACGTTCTTCGTTCCAATCAGGATGCCCCTCACGTACTTCGTTAAAATGAGTTCTGTTTTCGACAAATAATTGTGACATTAATATTATGTCATTTCATACACACACAAACACAGATATAACAATTAATCCAAAAGAACTTACTCTCTAATTTGTTCAAGACATGCGCAAATAAGTAAGATAAACCGGTATATCTTGTTGATAAACATAGTGTCTACCCTCTTATACTCGGCTTTATCATATGGCCCGTCTTGAATTCTTCGTGGTCGGTTAAGCCTTGTCTCAATGTTCTCGTCCAGATAGCGGAAACAAAATGTGGTTGCTTCATCAAGAAGATAACCTTGCATGATAGAACCCTCTGGTCGATTTTTATTGCGTATATACTTCTTAAGAGTGTAAAGGTACCTAATGAGAATATGTTGGATAAATAAATACGGGCATACAGGACAACAATAAATTTATAAATTGCGCGAAACGAAAAATTACACGTACCTCTCGACGGGATACATCCATCGATATTGTACCGGTCCGGCTAACTTCGCCTCAGTTGCAAGATGAACCGTCAAGTGTATTATGATATCGAAGAATGACGGTGGGAAAATACACTCAAACTTGCAAAGTATCAACGCAATAGAATTTTCTAGTTTATCCAGCGTCGCAACCTCCAGTGTTTTACCATACAACTTCCTGAAAAAACAACATAGGTCGTTGATTACTAGACCAACCGAGTCGGGGAGAGAAGTCCTGAGGGCTAATGGAAGAAGGTGCTCCACGATAACATGGTGATCATGACTTTTTAGCCCATCGATCTTGCCCTTCACAATTTTTATTTTCTTACTGAATGATCCTGAGAAACCTGTGGGGACTTTCAAATCATGCAACACCTGCAGGAATCTTTTCTTCTCCGGTTGTGACATATGATAAGCGGCATTGGGAAGTACAAACTTGCCCAGTTTACCCGCTACCGGTTTAGGGTGCAGTTCACTTCTTATTCCCCACTCTTGTAGGTCCATCCGAGCATTCATGTTGTCTTTCGATTTCCCGTCTTTACACAGAAGCAAGTTAAGTATGTGCTCTGATACTCCCTTCTCTATATGCATGTGTTAGTTGTATGTATGCCCTAGAGGCCAGTATTGTACAGATGATGTATATTATATTGGATGCTTGGAAATATATAGAGATGACTTTCTTGCTCGACATGATAGTATGCTATCTGGTTGCTCTTTATCTTAACCTGTACACTAGTCTCTTTATACTGTCTTATAGTTACATGTTGGTAAAGCCCTTAGGATGTGTACTTGACTACCGGACTATGATGCAGATCATACTAATGGGGACATGGTAGTCCATAAGTACATCCTTCAAGGTCCCTAGTCGTGGGTGTATCGAGACGGGGCATCGATATACCAGTGTAGAGTAGCGTATACGCTTCTCGACCCATGTGATGGGCGATGGATGATCCCATATCCATTGGTGTTTGACATCAGAGATGGTATACGGGTGCTCAGTGGAGACTGGGTACACTGGACGGACTCGCCGAGAACTCCCAGATGGTATTATACCTCACGTCAGATGGCAGTTCTCAGGTGACACTTGTACAGGTTAGTCTGTAGACCCGAGATCGTCATAGAGTCTTGTGTGATTCCCACTGTGCTTTGATCTCCACCTTACCACGTCCATGAGGGCGTGCAAAACGGTGGAATTTGGGTACAGTCCCGAGTCACATGGAGGCAATGAGCAACAGGAGGGGTTTCGTCTCTCCCGGTATTGGGGGTTGATGTTGCGCTGTGCTCGATTGGCCGTAACAGGAAAGTCCCTGGCCAGGGCTGATCAGAGATTTGCTGGTAAGTGTTACCAGTAGTTTCTCGACCCGTTATGAGTCTCACATCGGCATGACTTTTCGGTTATTGGGGTCTGACGTTTACCACCCCTAGACTTGATATGCGACATATCAGACGAACAGACCGGACTGTACGGTAAGTGTTACTGGTTGGATTCACAGGAGTGTGAGCGGGCTAGCTCGTCGATCTTCTGATCGCTCAATACCTGGATGGCCGTTACGTTTAGCAGACCGCTTGCGGCTTGTGGGTGCTTGATATGATCATCATCTGCTACCGGCGTATTGACGAGTCTTTAGAGTCCTACACAGAGGTTTCCTGGCTCAAGCGAAACGAAATAGGAGCGCATATGAGATATGTGCAGGACCGAGAATGATGCGTGTATATGATACCGCATTTCATTCTCGCGATATATGTTTCGATTGGTTATATTCGATATGACCTAGTTATCGAATCATTGATTCGATAAATCGATACATTGGATTCTAGTCGGTTATGTGCGACATGACCGGATCATTGAATCAAATGTTGATTTAATGATTTAATGTATAATTATATATTTGATATATTGCATTGCATTAACTAGTATTGGTTCACTTTATATGGATTTTCTCACTTGATGTGCAAATTGTATATGTGATATACTTTAGTGCACATGTTTGTATCATGTTTGATGATGCATGTTTATTTGGTTAAGTGTATAGAATTAAACTTAGGTTAAGAAAGTGATTAGGATTTTTATTTATCCATTCTTTTATTTATTCATTTTTGGAAAAAGAATGGGATGAAAATACAAAATGGTTGCTTTCATTCTTGAACATTGTTGAAGCTTCATGAAGCTTTGACTTTGTGACCATTTTGTCTTCACACTAAACCCTAACCATTCTTCTAACCTTAGTTAATTCTCTACACTTAACTATGGTTCACATTATGATAAGTATTGATTTATTTTTATTTTATCTCAACACTTATCATATTCTTTCTTCTTCTTCATCTTCATCTTCAAGAAAAAAGCTTGATGCCATCAATGGCAACTTGAGCTAAAGTGAGAGAAATCCAATTCTAAAGTGAACCCACCTCCTATTTCTTCACCCCCTACCTCTTGCCAAGTTGTTTTGGGTGTTTTCTTCACAAGTTTCACAACTTTGTGAAGTCGGAGCTTGAACTTGTGATGCCTAGACGTAGATCGTCTTTGACACGAAGCCGACGACCTATTCCGCTCGTTTCTCCGATGAAGCCGACGGTTGAGTTCGGGATTCATGATGGACAGCGAGAGGACACCCACGTGGAGCTAAGGAAGTGGATAACCGGATCTACAAAGGTTGTAGCTCTCTTCTTTTAGTTAAGTTGTTAACTAGTTTACCATTTCGCCTAGAAATCTAGCCGACGATCCGTATTAGGGTTTCTCGGCACCCATAAAATTTTAAATTGGCATGTTCGATACCTTGTGAGACCTCTATAGTGTGCCTAGGAACCCTACAATGGTATCAGAGCCTAGCTAGAGCCTTAGGCGAAGTCTAGACGCAATTTGAAGCCCGAACGAACCCGAAACCCTAAACCAAACATGCTCTCTGGACTTTTTCCAAAATCTGGAGTTTTTCGATATTAAAAATATGCAGAAAAATCAGCAGGAAATTATAAGGTTTACTGTGAAATTCGTGAGCCTAATTCCACTTTATCACCGCGGTTCCGCGGCATGAGCAAGGCTCATGCGGCGGTTCCGCGGCCGTACGGCCACAGTATGTAAAGTTTTTTGCACAGTAACTCTTAGTTTCCAGTGGTGATTTTCTTGGGAATTTTTAATGTTTTTTCCAGAGTTTTAATTTTCAGGGTTGTTTTGGGGATTCGGTATTTCGATCGGATTATCAAATTTCGTCATTTGTGTATTTCCGGATAATTTTTAGAATATGTTAAAAAGTTTGACCGGATATAAATACCCAATTTTTCCCCTGTCGGGAGATTTCCAAGTGTTGGATTTTTCCGTAGTTTAACGACGTTCTAAGTAGTGCAAGTAATGCGATGGACCCTCTAGAAGACAACAAACCTTAACTCGATTATGTGACCGTCTTGAACTGCCCTTTGAACCTTCGGGTTTAGGGCAGTACGGCGTGCCACATGTGAGGCGTTGGCTTGACCCTTCTACGGCTGGACCGTTGGTACTGAGGCACGAACTGAATGTTGCTAGACTTATTTCATGTGTTGGACTGTATCGGGAAAACTTGGGTGTTCGAATGTTCGATCGGAAAGTTTAACATTTTCTGTTTATCTGGAATGTGATACAATAATTGGAATTCACAAACTGTTATGAGATAACTGAATGAATGTTATAAATCTAGCAGTTTAGTCCCACATGATATTGAAAAGAGTTTTCGATAATGAGACTAAAATGCAGGATTTATATCTATTAGGCATGTGATGTCTAAGTATTTCATTTGATTAGGCATGCGATGTCTAAAGAAGTTGCGGATTCCAATTGTTGTAGTTTTACACTTTCTTTTCTGTGACCGTAAGTGTAGTATGTTCATATCGCCGGTTTCATTGTTATATGTCAACGACAATTGGGGTATGCGTACTTACTTACGTTGATGACATGTGATGTTATGTGTTGCTGGATATGTTATATTGGATCGACGTGTTTGAATAGCCGGGGGTTTTTATGTGAGATGAGTGTTTTTCATTTTCATTCATGTAAAAACTTGTATGTAATATTCTTTTATTTGGGGCACTTCCAGGTAGCGGAAGTTGTCACCTTTTGTATATTATTTACTTTTCCGCATTAGGATAGACCCAAGGAGGGGAGCACAAGTAACCGGGTTCTGGGGTCTAGTGGGAGACCAACTCGAGGAGTCGAGTCCGGGTCTCCTAACCCTAGAATTGGTAGGGTTGCTTGCCGCTCTCGTAGGGGTCTAGGGGTGTGGGATTGGCTATTCATCACAACCGTGGAATCCGTGTTTTATACTGGCTCGTATTGAAAACACGGACGTCCTAGTATATCCAATGTTTCATATGTTTCTTCTGCTGCGATATCTGTGATGTGATCATGTGATGTTCTGTGATGGATATAGTATATATATGATATATTATATAGACGTTACTTATGTTTTACACCCGTGCTAGCCCTGCCCTGCTCTGTCGTTAGTTACCTAACCTAACGGTGCACGAGGGGACATCGAGGCGAATGCGGATGGCATAAGTGTACGTCATATCTATCTGTGATGTTTAGGTATTTAAATGATGGGACTTCATTAATGTGATTAATGAAAGATAAGAAACCTAAGATGTTGTGGAATCGAATTTTAAAATAAAACAGGTAGCTACAGTTCTTGCTTTGCATAGCGGTATATATGATATACCCTGCACCTTATTCGATGAGGAAAGGACCGAGATCCCTTCACCGGGAGTGACTCCTTTAGCAGTAACTGGCAGATGCTACACACTCGGTTTGGTTTTGATTGCTTTTAAGAGTTTTTGCTTTGCACAGTGATATATATGATATATCCCGCACCTCATTCGACGAGGAAAGGACCGAGATCCCTTCACCGGGAGTGACTCCTTTAGCAAAACTAGAAAAGCCTCAAAATCACACCATTTCAAAACTTCATTTGATTCTACAACGATATCAAGTTCATTACGCAATAGGTTTTCAGAAAAACCTGTCGTAGCCCTCCGTCATTTCAGATAAGTACTAGTTAGTATTCGTGCTGCGGTTGTTTGGCATGCGTCAAGGCGTAGTGTACGGTAGCTAACTAGTGCTTATCTGCTAGCATACGATGCGATTGGATTAGGGTATCCGCACGGCGTTGTTTGGCATGCGTCAAGGGTCGTGCGGGTGGGTTTAATTCAATCAAGAAATGTACGGGTTGAACTTGACTAGCGGACTATGGGTTGTTTGGCATGCGTCAAGGTCATAGCACGCTAGGGGCAAAATATTATCGGGAATTTCAACTGTTGAAATTTGCAATGAGATTGCATACCTTCTATGAGATAGTTGGATCCCGATACCCACTGCGAGTAAGAGTTACTCCTGGGAGAGTTTTACACATTACAATTAGCCGATCAAGTAGGTGTTTAGAAAGGTGTTAACGAGGTTCCGCCTCTGGGAAAACGAGGTTTACATTAATAAGGTTCGTGCGAAAGCACGGGGGACCTCCCTCAAAGTACCGACACTGGCCTGGCTGAAAAATTGGCGAACTTGTAGTGTGTAATTAATCCCGGCTAGTCTTTCCTTTTAGGGTTTGAAGGAAGATTTGATATAAAGCAGTGGGAGCCATCCTGATTAGATAAGATAATAACCAATCTGATCTTGCACGAGCTTACGCTAAAGTGTTTTCTTCTCTCTCTCTCCAGGTAGCGACCATTTCATGCCTTAATCAAGATAATAATATGGATGTATTGACCGAACCCGCATGTTATACTGTGCTGGGGAACGTTGGTTCCGTTCCTTCTTATAAGAGTTATAGGAATGAACAGGAAATAGGGGAATACCAGGATTCCCATGCCACCCGAATGAAGAAAGTACATGTTGATGCATTTTCTTCGGGTGTGTTCGTTACAGAGAACTGTTTCTCCATTTGCTCCACGTCCTGGGTATTAGATACCGGGTCAGGATCCCATATATGTAATCAGTTACATGGGCTTAGGAAAGGTAGAGAACTTGGAGAAGGTGATAAAGACATTAGAGTTGGAAATGGTGCAATTGTTGCAGCTAAGACTGTCGGGGAATATCACCTTGCATTACCAACTGGTAATACATTGGTTCTGAACGAATGCTATTACATGCCGAACCTGATATGCAACATTATATCGGTTTCTTTATTGAGTAAAGAGGGATATAATTTTGTATTACAGGATAATGTTATGAACATTTTCCGTAACCAAAAGTTGGTTGAATCAGGTACGTTGTGCAATGGCATTTATGTTCTAAACCAATCAACAGTTCTGAGCATAACAAACACACACAAGAGGAAAAGTTCTGAACTGAACGAATCCTTCTTGTGGCATTGTAGACTGGGTCACATCAATGCGACACGACTGGCTAAGTTGCATAAGGATGGATATTTAAATCCGTTTGAATTTTCATCCTATGACACTTGCCAGTCATGTCTCAAAGGCAAGATGACCAAAGCTCCGTTTACGGAACACGGAGAAAGAGTTACCGAACTCTTGGACTGATACATAGTGATGTATGCAGTCCCATGTCTACACATGCCAGGGATGGTTCTTCGTACTTCATTACATTCACTGACGATCTCTCTAGATTCGGATATGTGTTCCTGATGAAACACAAATCAGAAGCTTTTGAGAAATTTAGAGAATATAAACAAGAAGTCGAGAACCAAACCGGAAAAAGTATTAAAATCCTACGATCTGATCGAGGAGGGGAATACTTGAGCAATGAATTCCTGGACTTCCTAAAAGAGAATGGGATTCTCTCTCAGCTGACTCCTCCATATACACCACAGCACAACGGTGTATCTGAACGGAGAAACCGCACCCTATTAGATATGGTGCGCTCAATGATGAGTACAGCTGAGTTACCTATTTCCTTCTGGGGATATGCGCTTGAGACAGCCATGGACCTATTGAATAGAGTTCCTACCAAATCAGTGCCTACCACTCCATATGAGATATGGAAAGGGAAGAGACCACATCTTAATTATATTAAGATATGAGGTTGTCCAGCCTATGTCAAAAGACAAAATCCGGACAAACTCGAGGCAAGATCTGTCTTATGTAAGTTTGTAGGATATCCCAAAAATTCACAAGGGTATATCTTCTACCACCCCGAGGAACAAAAGGTGTTTGTTTCTCGACCTGCCACTTTCTTAGAAAAAAGTTTTCTTATGAAACAGATAAGTGGCATTGAGGTAGAACTGGAAGAGGTTCCAGCGACACAGACTATAACAGAAGATTTGGTTGAACCAGAGGATTCCGTAGTTCCCGATGAACCCCAGCCACTCCGCCGATCTAGTAGGGTTCCTCGCCAACCTGAGAGATACTACGGTTTTCTCATGGATGGAGGGAGCGATGATTGCATCATGGAGGATGATGACCCAACTAGCTTCGAGCAGGCCATCACGAGTAGGGACTCAGTGAAATGGCTGGATGCTATGCGGTCCGAGATGGAATCCATGTATACCAACAAAGTATGGACTTTGGAAGTTACTCCTGAAGGGGTAAAACCCATCGGGAGCAAGTGGATCTTCAAGAAGAAACTTGGTGTAGATGGGAAAGTGGAGACTTTCAAAGCTAGACTTGTAGCAAAGGGTTTTCGTCAAAGACCAGGTGTGGACTATGACGAGACCTTTTCTCCAGTGGCTATGCTTAAATCCATCCGGATCATGCTTGCCATCGCTGCATATCATGATTACGAAATCTGGCAAATGGATGTTAAGACCGCCTTTCTAAATGGTGATTTAGAAGAGTGCGTGTACATGACTCACCAGAGGGCTTCGTAGACAGTGGGAGCAGCGGCAAGGTGTGCAAGCTGCTTAAATCCATTTATGGATTAAAGCAAGCATCGCGGAGTTGGAACATCTGCTTTGATGTCGTTATCAAAGAGTTTGATTTCGTCAAAAACCCAGATGAACCTTGTATTTACAAGAAGGTGGCAGGGAGTAAGGTTGTCTTCCTCGTATTGTACGTGGACGACATACTCTTGATAGGAAATGATATTCCTATGCTGCAATCGGTCAAGCTCTTCTTATCACAAAGATTCTCAATGAAAGATCTTGGTGATGCCTCCTGCATATTGGGAATCAGGATCTATAGAGATAGATCCAAAAGGATTTTGGGATTGTCCCAATTCAGGTACATTGACACCATACTAAAAAGGTTTAGTATGGAAGAGTCCAAGCGTGGGAACTTGCCCACGATCTCTGGAGTCACTCTCTCCAAAGAGATGTCTCCCAAGACTGATTTGGAAAGAGCTCGCATGCAAGGGATACCCTATGCTTCGGCAGTAGGCTCTATCATGTATGCGATGCTATGTACCAGACCCGATGTAGCATACTCACTAAGTGTAGTGAGCAGGTATCAAGCTGATCCTGGAGAGAGTCACTGGACAGCTGTGAAGAGCATTCTCAAGTACTTACGAAGGACTAGAGATATGTTCTTGGTGTATGGTAACGGAGAGCTCCAAGTGGAGTCCTTTACCGATTCGAGCTTCCAGAGTGATAAGGACGACTCTAAGTCGCAGTCGGGCTTTGTCTTTACCCTTTACGGAGGGGCGGTTAGCTGGAAGAGTTCCAAGCAGGAAACCGTGGCAGACTCGACGATGGAGGCTGAATACATCGCTGCCAACGATGCTGCTAAAGAGGCTGTCTGGATCAAGAAGTTCATTGCTGAACTTGGAGTGGTTCCATCCATTGAGCATCCAATACCTTTGTATTGCGATAGCAATGGAGCGGTGGCTTTGGCCAAGGAACCCAGGTCCCATCAGCGATCCAGGCATATTCTGAGGCGGTATCACCTGATCCGGGAGATAGTTGATCGCCGGGAGATCGAGGTCAGGAGGGTTGACACGAAGAACAACACGGCGGATCCACTCACGAAGGCCATTCCCCAGATACAGTTTGAGAGACTCTTCGGGATGCTCGGTATGCGATACTACAGCAGCTGGCCCTAGTGCAAGTGGGATATTGTTAGTTGTATGTATGCCCTAGAGGCCAGTATTGTACAGATGATGTATATTATATTGGATGCTTGGACATATATAGAGATGACTTTCTTGCTCGACATGATAGTATGCTATCTGGTTGCTCTTTATCTTAACATGTACACTAGTCTCTTTATACAGTCTTATAGTTACATATTGGTAAAGCCCTTAGGATGTGTACTTGACTACCTGGACTATGATGCAGATCATACTAGTGGGGACATGGTAGTCCATAAGTACATCCTTCAAGGTCCCTAGTCGTGGGTGTATCGAGACGGGGCATCGATATACCAGTGTAGACTAGCGTATACGCTTCTCGACCCATGTGATGGGCGATGGATGATCCCATATCCATTGGTGTTTGACATCAGAGATGGTATACGGGTGCTCAGTGGAGACTGGGTACACTGGACGGACTCGCCGAGAACTCCCAGATGGTATTATACCTTACGTCAGATGGCAGTTCTCAGGTGACACTTGTACAGGTTAGTCTGTAGACCCGAGATCGTCATAGAGTCTTGTGTGATTCCCACTGTGCTTTGATCTCCACCTTACCACGTCCATAAGGGCATGCAAAACGGTGGTCTTTGGGTACAGTCCCGAGTCACATGGAGGCAATGAGCGATAGGAGGGGTTTCGTCTCTCCCGGTATTGGGGGTTGATGTTGCGCTGTGCTCGATTGGCCGTAACAGGGAAGTCCCTGGCCAGGGCTGATCAGAGATTTGCTGGTAAGTGTTACCAGTAGTTTCTCGACCCGTTATGAGCCTCACATCAGCACGACTTATCGGTTATTGGGGTCTGACGTTTACCACCCCTAGACTTGATATGCGACATATCAGACGAACAGACCGGACTGTACGGTAAGTGTTACTGGTTGGATTCACAGGAGTGTGAGCGGGCTAGCTCGTCGATCTTCTGATCGCTCAATACCCGGATGGCCGTTACGTTTAGCAGACCGCTTGCGGCTTGTGGGTGCTTGATATGATCATCATCTGCTACCGGCGTATTGACGAGTCTTTAGAGTCCTACACAGAGGTTTCCTGGCTCAAGCGAAACGAAATAGGAGCGCATATGAGATATGTGCAGGACCGAAAATGATGTGTGTATGTGATACCGCATTTCATTCTCGCGATATATGTTTTGATTGGTTATATTCGATATGACCTAGTTATCGAATCATTGATTCGATAAATCGATACATTGGATTCTAGTCGGTTATGTGCGACATGACCGGATCATTGAATCAAATGTTGATTTAATGATTTAATGTATAATTATATATTTGATATATTGCATTGCATTAACTAGTATTGGTTCACTTTATATGGATTTTCTCACTTGATGTGCAAATTGTATATGTGATATACTTTTGTGCACATGTTTGTATCATGTTTTATGATGCATGTTTATTTGGTTAAGTGTATAGAATTAAACTTAGGTTAAGAAAGTGATTAGGGTTTTTATTTATCCATTCTTTTATTTATTCATTTTTGGAAAAAGAATGTGATAAAAATACAAAATGGTTGCTTTCATTCTTGAACATTGTCAAAGCTTCATGAAGCTTTGACTTTGTGACCATTTTGTCTTCACACTAAACCCTAACCATTCTTCTAAACTTAGTTAATTCTCTACACTTAACTATGGTTCACATTATGATAAGTATTGATTTATTTTTATTTTATCTCAACACTTATCATATTCTTTCTTCTTCTTCATCTTCATCTTCAAGAAAAAAGCTTGATGCCATCAATGGCAACTTGAGCTAAAGTGAGAGAAATCCAATTCTAAAGTGAACCCACCTCCTATTTCTTCACCCCCTACCTCTTGCCAAGTTGTTTTGGGTGTTTTCTTCACAAGTTTCACAACTTTGTGAAGTCGGAGCTTGAACTTGTGATGCCTCGACGTAGATCGTCTTTAACACGAAGCCGACGACCTATTCCGCTCGTTTCTCCGATGAAGCCAACGGTTGAGTTCGGGATTCATGATGGACAGCGAGAGGACACCCACGTGGAGCTAAGGAAGTGGATAACCGGATCTACAAAGGTTGTAACTCTCTTCTTTTAGTTAAGTTGTTAACTAGTTTACCGTTTCGCCTAGAAATCTAGCCGACGATCCGTATTAGGGTTTCTCGGCACCCATAAAATTTTAAATTGGTATGTTCGATACCTTGTGAGACCTCTATAGTGTGCCTAGGAACCCTACAGCATGACGTCCAGACAATGACGCACTGAATTTGTAGACCAGTACGTAAGCTCGAAGAAAATACTTAACTTGTTCCAATATTGTGGTTTGACCTGTTTCGTCGGATCCATCCCGAAGGTCACGTTATTGTAACCATCCCATTTAGCAGTCATGTCCTCTCCGGACAATGGGGATAGAGGTCCAAGAAGCTCCTGATGACCATCAAAGTGAACCGTGTCTAACCTATAGGGGTGGTCTGGAGGCAGAAAACGTCGATGGCCGCAATAACAAACCTTCCTGCTAAAATTCAAAAATTTTGATGTTGTGTGTTCATGGCAATGAGGACATGCTTTGTGACCATGTACGGACCAACCTGATAGCATTCCATACGCAGGAAAGTCATTAATTGTCCACATTAAAACCGCACGCAGTATGAAGGTTATATTTGTGTTTGAATCATATGTCTCTACACCATCAATGAACAAAGTTTTCAGCTTCTCGATCAGAGGTCGGAGATAGACGTCGATATTGTTCCCCGGTGAGTTTGGTCCGTCGATAAGAAGAGGCATCATAAAGTATGATTGGTCCATAGCCAACCAAGGCGACAGATTATAAATTATCATTACAACGGGCCATGTACTGTGACTTCCAGCCATATACTTGAATGGGCAGAAACCATCGGTAGCCAGTCCGAGCCGGACATTGCGAGGATCGCTACTGAATATTGCGTGCCTCCTACCGAAATCCTTCCATGCCGGTGAATCTCTTGGATGGCTCATTTTTCCATTATCGCTTGGAGGAGCACGGTGATGCCAAATCATTGCCTCGGCTGTTTTCTTGCACCTGAATAGCCTCTGTAGCCTCTGTGTTATGGGAAAGTATCGTGCTATCTTCATAGGTATATCAGGCTTCTTATCAGAATCTTTCGGCTTATACCTGGCCTCTCCGCATGTTGGACACTCTTTCAAATCTGAATTCTCTTTCCGGTACAACACGCAATTTTTAGGACATGCTTGAATCTTCTCGCACTTTAGACCCAAATCAGACATCATCTTCTGGGCTTCGTACCAGCTTTCGGGCACATTATTTCCCGGAGGCATAGAATCTTTCAAGAACGAAAGAAGCATTGTGAATGACTTGTTGCTCCATCCATTTAGGCATTTAATCTGGAAAAGTTGGACGAACCATGAGAGGGTGGAATACTTCGTATTCTCATAAATTGGTTTCCTAGCATCATTCATGAAATTTTCATATTTATCCGCACGCGGTCCTTGACCGGAAGGAATGTCATCTTCGGTACGAATAGATTCACCTAGGGCAGCCTCTACCATATCCTCCATTTCTTCTGACGGAAATAAATTTCCGTCTCCTGCCGTATTACCGAATTCTTCTTCTTCTCCTGCTGCATTATTGTGTTCTCCTTCTTCTTCTACCGCAGTACTGCATTCTTCTCCTTCCCCGTGATATTTCCAAGTTGAATAAAATCTAGTAAACCCATGTTTTACAATATGAAGCTCTGCCAATTCTACCTTCTGCCAGTACTTATTGCCACATCTATCGCACGGACAGAGAATCTTCTCTATTATGATCTTATTATGTGCGCGTGCAAATTCAAGGAAAGCAGCAACTCCTGCGACAAACTTAGGTTGCATATGTTGTTTCCAATCCACATACATCCAGTCCTTAACTCTGACGTACTCATGGGCCATGTTAGACTGAATAACATATAAATTGTAGGTTATGCTGACTATATTGAGAAATATAAGAACGGGATAGTTACTGACAAAGGAGAAAATCTGTGTATATGCTTTGTGTGTGCGTTTGTCGTTGAAAAGAATAAATTATCGCACGTATGTTAACCGATAGACGGGGACTAAGTGACGCTTTTAGTTTCATATATGAGTATCGATAGGAATATGAAGGTTTCATATTATCATATATTGGTTTTAACCCGAACATCTCGAATCGCTCTATAATTATGCGTTTGTATGTGTGTGTTCCGGCTGTCGGGGGTAGGCTTCTATCCCATTAAGAATGTATAGAGCGAACGCCCATCACTTGTGCTTTCAACCGTTTCGAGTAAATTTCGGCAGTACCTCCCCGCTGTTCTCCGAGTACACTGTAATAGAATAGATAATCATTTCAAAGCTGTGAAACAACGTTGAAATGAACATCTAATCTATCTTTGTACATGGAGAACCAGCGGAAAGGTACCGACGAAATATCTCGAAACGGATGAAAACACAAGTGAATGAAGGCGTTTGCTTTATACATTCTTAACTTGTCCACACGGGACAAATCTATGGGTTACCATACGATTGAATTTTCTCGTCGCGTAGACTATATGACGGTTGTTAGTATCAAGCTATACTGTCCGATATTTAACAACCTTCGTATAGTTCTAGGTCACGACGAGCATCGCACATATGTTAACCGATAGACGGGGACTAAGTGGCGCTTTTAGTTTCATATATGAGTATCGATGGGAATATGAAGGTTTCATATTATCATCGAGTATCATATATTGGTTTTAACCCGAACATCTCGAATCGCTCTCTAATTATGCGTTTGTTGTGTATTCTTGTTGTATGTGTGTGTTCCGGCTGTCGGGGGTAGGCTTCTATCCCATTAAGAATGAATAGAGCGAACGCCCATCACTTGTGCTTTCAACCGTTTTGAGTAAATTTCGGCAGCACCTCCCCGCTGTTCTCCGAGTACACTGTAATAGAATAGATAATCATTTCAAAGCTATAAAACAACGTTGAAATGAACATCTAATCTATCTTTATACACGGAGAACCAGCGGAAAGGTACCGACGAAATATCTCGAAACGGATGAAAACACAAGTGAATGAATGCGTTTGCTTTATACATTCTTAACTTGTCCACACGGGACAAATCTATGGGTTACCATACGATTGAATTTTCTCGTCGCGTAGACTATACGATGGTTGTTAGTATCGAGCTATACTGTCCGATATTTAACAACCTTCGTATAGTTCTAGGTCACGACGAGCATCGCACGTATGTTAACCGATAGACGGGGACTAAGTGGCGCTTTTAGTTTCATATATGAGTATCGATGGGAATATGAAGGTTTCATATTAGGATCGAGTATCATATATTGGTTTTAACCCGAACATCTCGAATCGCTCTCTAATTATGCGTTTTTTGTGTATTCTTGTTGTATGTGTGTGTTCCGGCTGTCGGGAGTAGGCTTCTATCCCATTAAGAATGTATAGAGCGAACGCCCATCACTTGTGCTTTCAACCGTTTCGAGTAAATTTCGGCAGCACCTCCTCGCTGTTCTCCGAGTACACTGTAATAGAATAGATAATCATTTCAAAGCTGTGAAACAACGTTGAAATGAACATCTAATCTATCTTTGTACACGGAGAACCAGCGGAAAGGTACCGACGAAATATCTCGAAACGGATGAAAACACAAGTGAATGAAGGCGTTTGCTTTATACATTCTTAACTTGTCCACACGGGACAAATCTATGGGTTACCATACGATTGAATTTTCTCGTTGCGTAGACTATACGTTGGTTGTTAGTATCGAGCTATACTGTCCGATATTTAACAACCTTCGTATAGTTCTAGGTCATGACGAGCATCGCACGTATGTTAACCGATAGACGGGGACTAAGTGGCGCTTTTAGTTTCATATATGAGTATCGATAGGAATATGAAGGTTTCATATTATCATCGAGTATCATATATTGGTTTAAACCTGAATATCTCGAGTCGCTCTCTAATTATGCGTTTGTTGTGCATTCGTGTTGTATGTGTAACATGATTTTAAACCATTGAGATCAAGATTGATAGAACTGATCATCCTACATTGCAATAGCATTCATCAACCAAAAACTATTATTGCAATGGTATTCATCTATAACAATCAACAATTAAAACTACAAATGTAGGATACTGATATCATAAAGCGTTATACGCAACATTGATAGAACTGATAAATAAAAAAACGAAACACAAACCGTATCAAGATTTAACAACTTTGATTATGTCATATACGCGGGCCGATATTTTCATATTAGCCAATAGGCAAAAATAGATTGCGGTCTGGATATGGCATATTGGCAGATGTTACCTATATGCATACATGCATGTTGTCTCCCCATTTTTTCATAAATCAAACCAACTACATACATCAAACTAGTCCATGCCACCAATCGGAAACTCCACTATATCTTTGAATTATTATTTTTCCAAATAGCATTGAGCTCCTATTGACATTGTCCCATCCAACAAATTTGTTGTGCTTGCTTCGACCTTCATCTAGCTTTCACATGCCATACACATTAGATGAGTAATATAGTTATAAATTATGGTATTTTATTGTCATCAATCCACCTAATCATAACCCCAAGTTGCTCTCTGAAAGCACATAGAACCATCCCCCTTAGTCAAGCATAGCTTTCTCTGTGCAATTGTTCTCATTCTTAATTTCTCACATTCATTACTCTCTCATTTTCTTGTCAACAAATTTGTTGTGCAATTGTTCTCATTCTTAATTTCTCACATTCATTACTCTTTCATTTTCTTGTTTTTTTCCAACTTCCCACGTGTTAACCCCAACCTAACCCTAGCCCCAGCCCCAGCCCAGCCCAGCCCTAACCTAACCCTAACCCCAGCACGGCCAGCTAAACCCCAACACCAACCCTAAGGCAAACCCTAACCCCAGCCCTAGCCCCAGCAGCAGCCGAACCCCAACCCTAACCCTAACCCCGACCCCGACCCTGACCCCGACTGCGACCCCTGCCGAACCCCAACTCGCGCGCGCAACCTCAGACCCAGCCATGAACCCTAAGCCTAAAATAATCAAAAAATTCTTTAATTTACCTCAAGATTTACTCACCTGAACGGCGGTGGCGACGACCTGAACGGCGGTGGCGACGAGAACGGCGGTGGCGACGAGGAGAACGACGGTGGCGACGAGGAGAAAGGCGTGGCGATTTGGGGATTTTTTTCGCGCGCAATCGAGAGAGAGAGAAAGAAAGTGAGCGTAGGCGATCGATCTGTGCCTTTATTAAATCAATATTTAGTTGCCCCTATGGATATACCCGTAGGTCCTTTATTTGCGGCTCCGTAGAGGCAAACACCAAATTAAGAATTAATATTTTTATTCTTGGACGTCTGGGCCCGTAGGGGCAACCTTTTAGCCCTACGGATTAATCCGTAGGGCCAAGTTAAATCTGCCCCTACGGATTCCAATATCCGTAGGGGCAACCCCCTATTTTACTAGTGGCTCCAGGATCTCTTTTACCCCGTCCGCACTTCTTTACCCACCTGTCTTTCACCCCCACCGGCAAATGGGGACAATTTTGAAATAAAACCACATTTCATCAATATGCTGCCAAAATTTCATGGTTTGGAATCTGAAGATGCATATATCTTTGTCAATAAATTCCAAAATGTGTGCGCTATGATGAAAACGACCCAATTAAGTGATGACGCTATAAGACTAAGGGTCATTCCTTTCACCTTATGTGACCTAGCCGAGAAGTGGCCATACAGCACTGCATCACATTCCATTAGAAATTGGGACGAGTTTGTGAAAGCTTTTCTAAAAAAGTTCCATCCTCATCACAAAACTGCCAGAATCCGTAATGAAATAATTCAATTCTCACAACTTCCTTCCGAACCCTTTTGGAAGTGCTTCGAGAGATTTAAGGACCTACTCGTTCAATGCCCTCATCATGGGATAGAAAGTTGGCAACTCTGCCAAACATTATACGAGGGATTGAACTCGGCAACGAAGCAGTTGCTAGAAACCATAAGTCAATGTCATTTTCTCTCCAAGTCTAGTGACGAAGCATGGGAGTTTCTTGAGGATCTTAATGAGCAAACAATTCAGTGGGAGAGTACCAAGACCACATCATCTTTTTCTAGTGGTCAATCTAGGGCAGGCATACATCAAGTAGAAATGTCGATTGCTATGAAGGCCGAGATGGCCGCTCTTACGAAAAATCTAGAAGCGATTGAGACCAAAATCTCGTCGTCTTCTCCTGCCCCTGTTATGCCTCCACGAACTGTTTGTGCTTGTTGTGCGGATCCGTCGCACCTAATCGAAGAGTGTCCTTATAATGCATCTACTCAAGGACATGATCAAGTCAATGCTGCATTTCAGCAACGACAAAGGAACGATCCGTACTCTTCGACATACAATCCCGGATGGAGGAGTCACCCAAATTTCGCTTGGAACCAAAATCAACAATTCCAAGGAAATAACAATTTTCAAAGACCTCCTCCTCCACAACAACAACAAGCACCTTCACAAACTCAATTTCAACAGCAACCTTTTCAACAGCAACCCTACCCTAATCAGGTTAACAATTTTGTGCCTAACAATACTTACCAGCCAAACAATTATGTTCAACCTAATAATGATAAGGTTAGCTCGCTCGAAAGAAGTCTAGATGCGTTCCTTAAGCAATCTACACAGTCTACAGCAAGACTAGAGACTTCTATTCAATCTTTGGTGCAAAACAGTGCCTCACACGATCAAAGTATCAAATCTATTGAGGCACAAATTGCACAACTCAATGCAGTTTTGAGCGAGCGCGAAAAAGGAAAGCTCCCGTCTCAACCACTGCCCAACCCCGGTCACGCACATGCTGCAAATCAACAGCAGAATCATAACGTAAATGCGGTGACCACGTTGAGATCGGGAAAAGTGTTGCAAAACAATGTGGGTATTAATAATGACACCCCTGCCGGTGGCCCTTCTTCATCCTCTTCACCTTCTTCTTTAGAGCCTATTCTCCACCCTTCACATGGCTCTACTTCTTCTAGCTCGAACGGATCCAATTCTCACAACACGAACACATCTACACGGGGTGCCGTTCCAACTCGACAATCTGATCCGCAAAAATTGGACTTAACCACCTTTCAAAATGTTCCTTTTCCTAATCGGTTGAGATCCAATGAACCAACTCCACAGATGGAAAAGATTGTTGAGTTGTTCAAACAGGTTAGCATAAATATCCCTCTTTTGGATGCAATCCAACAAGTTCCTTCATATGCAAAAATTTTAAAGGACTTATGCACCAAAAAGAGGAAGTCGCAAGTGCCAAAGAAAGTTTTTGTGGCTAGTGCTATTAGTGATGCTCTTGTAAATTCCTTACCCCCAAAGCAAAAGGACCCCGAGTGTCCGACCATTTCGATAACAATTGGGGACAAGAACATCAATAGAGCACTATTAGATCTTGGCGCGAGTTTCAATTTGCTACCTTATTCTGTGTACGAGCAATTGGACGTTAGAGAGCTTAAGCCCACTCACTGTACTCTCCAAATGGCCGACCGGTCAATCACCCATCCTAGGGGAGAGCTGGAGGATGTGTTAATTAGAGTAGGGGATTTTATTTTCCCCGTTGACTTTATTGTGATGGATACACAACCTGTCGCTAACCCCCGGAATCAAATTCCGGTAATACTTGTCGACCATTTCTGACAACTTCCAACGCAGTGATCAATTGTCGTAATGGTTCAATGAACCTATCTTTCGGCAATATGACAATTGAGCTCAATATTTTCAAGTTAGGAAGTCAGCCTGCTGAGCCTAATGCTAGCGTACTCGATGTTTGCTCGATCAATGAGATCGCGGAGGAGGACTGTGAGTTCGAGAATTTTTTGTTCGATCACAGCAATGTTAACGCCACTAGTGCGTTCCTTCTAGAATCCGACACAGCTTTCACGGTGGATAATGATTTTGAGTGTTTTACCTTCGTTGATGACTTTGAAGACTCATCACCTGAATTGGAGTCTTTTGCTTTTTCGGATGAGTTAATTGAACCATCCGACTCTGTTGCGTACACTCGATTCGAACCGTTGATGGAATCCTTCGAGTTTGAAACAGTTAACCCATTGTTACCATCTATTGTTTCACCTCCTAAACTCGAATTGAAGCTTTTGCCATCGCACCTAAAATATGCTTATCTAAGTGATAATGAGACCTTACCCGTCATTATATCGGCCTCTCTAGCTCTTGAGCAAGAGAAGGCTCTTTTGATGGTCTTACATAATAATCGGCAAGCTTTCGGCTGGTCTATGGCGGACATTAAGGGGATTAGTCCCCTCATAGTCGAACATCATATACACTTGATGGATGATGCCAAGCCGGCAAGGGATCCTCAAAGATGCCTCAACCCCATTATGAAAGAGGCTGTTAAGAAGGAGATTGTTAAGTGTCTGGATAGTGGTATCATTTACCCTATCTCGGATAGCCAATGGGTTAGCCCAATCCACGTTGAGCCAAAGAAATCGGGCATAACGGTCATTACCAATGAGGCAAATGAGTTAATTCCCACTCGCACCCAAACTGGGTGGCGAGTCTGCATAGACTATAGAAAACTCAATGCTGCGACAAGAAAAGACCACTTTCCTTTACCTTTCATTGACCAAATGGTCGAGCGATTGGCAGGGCATGAGTTCTATTGCTTTCTTGATGGCTATTCTGGTTATAACCAAGTCCCCATCGCCAAAGAGGATCAAGACAAGACAACATTTACTTGTCCCTTTGGCACTTTTGCTTATCGTCGCATGCCCTTTGGGTTATGCAATGCACCCGCGACATTTCAGCGGTGTATGATGGGGATCTTTTCAGACATGGTTGAAAAGTTCTTGGAGATCTTTATGGATGATTTCTCCATTTTTGGCGACTCCTTCGACGAGTGTTTACGACATTTGGACGCTGTTCTTACCCGCTGTAGGGATAAGAACCTAACGTTGAATTGGGAGAAGTGCCATTTCATGGTGCGGGAAGGCATTGTCTTAGAACATGTCATCTCGCAAAACGGCATCGAGGTTGATAGAGCCAAAATCGAAGTGATTTCTAATCTCCCTCCCCCTAAATGCGTCAAAGACATTAGAGCCTTCCTTGGCCACGCCGGATTTTATAGACGGTTCATCAAGGACTTTAGCAAGATTGCTAGACCCTTGACTCTCTTATTGGCCAAGGACACAAAATTTGCTTTCGACTCCACATGCATTGAAGCATTCGAGTCTTTGAAACATTCTCTCATCTCTGCGCCCATCCTTTCATCTCCGGACTGGACGCACCCTTTCGAAATCATGTGCGACGCATCAGATTTTGCCATTGGCGCTGTCCTTGGACAGCACATTAATAAAATACCGCATGTGATTTATTATGCTAGCCGAACACTAAATGAGGCCTAACTAAACTACACAACAACAGAGAAAGAGTTTTTAGGGTTGTGTTTGCACTTGAAAAATTTCGGCCTTATTTAATTGGCTCTCCGGTCATTGTATATACAGATCATTCAGCTCTTCGCCACCTTTTTGCGAAGAAGGATGCTAAGTCAAGGCTAATACGTTGGATCCTTTTACTATAAGAGTTTGACCTTGTCATAAAGGACAAAAAAGGATGTGAAAACGTAGTAGCTGATCACCTATCACGACTTCCTTCTTCGCCCACGCTTGATCTTCCAATCACTGATGTTTTTCCCGACGAGCAACTCTTGACCGTTTCTTGCGAACCATGGTTCGCCGATATTGTAAACTACTTAGCCACCGGCCTGATACCTAAAGATTGGTCGAAACAGGATAAACTTCGATTTTTGTCCCAAGTAAAACATTTTTACTGGGATGAACCTTATCTTTTTAAATACTGTTCCGACCAAATCATTCGTCGGTGTGTACCTGAAAGTGAGGTCAAGAGCGTGCTGTCTTTTTGCCACGATCAAGCATGTGGCGGGCACTTTGGCCCAAAGAAGACAGCCGAGAAAGTTTTGCAGTGTGGTTTCTATTGGCCACGACTCTTCGAGGATGCATTTGAATACTGCAAAACTTGCTCCCGGTGCCAACACTTGGGCCGGATATCGCGGAGAAACGAAATGCTGCTCCAACCAATTTTGGTTGTAAACATTTTTGATGTTTGGAGTATAGATTTCATGGGACCATTTCCTAACTCTTTTGGAAATGTGTATATTCTTTTGGCCGTTGACTACGTTTCAAAGTGGGTTGAGGCTGTGCCCAGCCGAACGAACGATAACAAGGTTGTCCTTCGATTTCTTAAAGAACACATCTTTTCTCGATTTGGGCACCCTCGGGCGATAATAAATGATAATGGTTCTCACTTTTGCAATAGGACTTTCGAGTCCTTAATGCGCAAATACTCTATCACCCACAAACTGTCAACGCCATATCACCCCCAAACATGTGGGCAAGCCGAGGTTTCAAATCGGCAAATAAAGCAAATCTTGGAGAAAACGGTTTCTAAAAACCGTAAAGATTGGTCACTTAAACTGATTGATGCACTATGGGCTTTCCGTACTGCATATAAGACCGATCTTGGTATGTCTCCATACCGGCTTGTTTACAGGAAGGCTTGCCACCTCCCAGTGGAGATTGAGTATAAAGCTTTTTGGGCTATCAAAGAGCTAAATTTATCTTTAGAAGATGCGGGCAGCAATCGAAAGCTGCAGTTGAATGAACTGGAAGAGCTGAGGGATGAGGTATATGATAATGCCCTAATTACTAAAAACCGAGCTAAGGTGTTCCACGATAAACACCTTTTGCGAAAAACTATTGAACCTGGTCAACAGGTTTTACTTTATGATACTCGGTTACATTATCATCCCGGCAAGCTCCGTTCCAGATGGAGAGGACCTTTTGTAGTCCGCACCGTTTATCCGCATGGTGCGGTTGATCTTGAAAATCCTGAAGACGGTACCTTATTCAAAGTGAATGGGCATCGACTGAAACCGTTCTTCACAGCGGACCCTTCGGAGGAGCTCCTGTTCTTGCAGGAGCCGATCTACACTGCGTGATTTTCCTCCACTTTCACCCCTAAATTTCTTTTTTCCAAAACATTATTTCAAATAAGTTTGGGGGTGTGTATATAATGTGTAAATATATAATCCCAAAATACCATAAAAAAATAATAAAAAATAACAAAAAAAATTATATTTTTGGACCTAATTGCAAATTTGCAGAATTAAGAGCTGACTTTTTTTTATTTTTTATTTATTTACAAATAAAATCCTCATTTTTGAGGGTGTTTTCTTCAAATAACCCGCTTTCCCCCTATTTATATGTTCCGAGCCCCCCTGTTCTCTTACCCTATATTTTTCCTCTTCATAAAACCCAAGCCGCCGCCCCCTATCTACTCCATAAAAATTTCACAGCGCCGCCACCAGAACGCCGCGGTTCCGCCGCCGTAGTCACCTCCCGCCGCCGTTTGGTGTCGTCGCCCCCTGAAATTTTCAGGGGAGGTAAATCTGTCATATTGCTCTATGTTTTTAGCATACTTTTTCTGTAAAATTATCATGGCACATAAAATGCAATTTGAGAGAGATTTTACCCCAGTTTTCACGCACGAAGTGTACAGTAGATATTTTGCACATGAAATCGAGCAAAGGGGATGGAATTTCCTGACCTATATCACTCCTCTGCGTTTGCCCTACCTGAACTAGTTGCCCGGTTTTATGAATCAATGGAGGATAATAGTCTAGACAACTTTAGCTACATTAAAATAAATTGAGGAGATCGCGTAATTCACATTGATAGGGATATGATCTATGAAGTAACACTCATACCTCGTGTGCCCGCACATGACCACCCCTTACACTTTGAGGATTATATGCCCTTGATGGGGAATGACTGCGCTAGAGAGCCGTGTAAGGGTATCCAAGCACGGACCCTTTTCGCTAACGTTCTTACTGTGTGCCGGTGGGCACAAAACAACATCTTTGGCAGCTCGCACAACACGACTTTTTTCACCCCCTCCTTACATGTCGTACACACACTAATGATGAAAAATCCACGGTTCGACATGTGCACCGTATTGCTCCATTCTATAGGTGCGAGGAAAAGCGATACCATCTAGCCATGTCCCATGCTAGTCACCCAACTCTGCCGTTATTTCCTTCCCGTCGAGGAATTTGATTCATACATGATAGACGGAGTTCCGGTTCGACCACTCGTTGAGGGCATTACTTCGTCCTACTCTAGACTTACTGATATTTGGTCACGAACGGAACCGGCAGAGAATATTCCCGCACGCACCCCTAGCTCTAGCTCGACATCGAGCGGGGAAGAACTGACCCCTCAAGAGCATGCATGATTGATGCGGAGAACGGTAAGAAGAATTGATTCTTTGAGGGATGAGTTTCGGGCGACAGCACGAGATCACGACCGTCGGTTGACGGAAATTGAGAGGGGTATTCAAACCCTTTTGGCTAGAGGGGAACGATCACGTTCACGCTCACGAGCGAGACATGGGGCCGGGCAGTGAGGGCACTGCTTTGCTTAAGTTTGGGGGAGAAGGTAGTGTATATAGTTATCTTTTGCATTGCATATTGTATATATTCTTTTCCTTTTGCATATTTAATTTCTGCATTGCATCCTTATATAAAAATCATAAAAATTGAAAAATATGAAAAATAAAAAAAATTATTAGAAAAAGAAAAACCCATAAAAAATTGAAAAATTTTATAAAAATTATAAAAACTAATGTATTCAATTCTGGTTAATTGACTTGAATTTGATAAATAGGTTAACTGGCTAGGAAAAACTAGATCTTAGACTCAGCAAATTAAAAACTCTAAAAATAACCTTCCTTAGAGTTTAACGGTAGAAAGTACATGTCTTTGTAGATTATTTGGAAATAGGAAAATTTTGGGTTCACTTCTTGGGCTAAGTCGAAACGAAGGAAAAGTATTAAAACTTTTATTAGAGTATAAGTTTGAAAAATAAATCCTAGCTTAAGTCTAGATTCTGAAAACATATACCCTCCAATTTGCACAATCACGCACCTTCAAACTTGGAATAGTAGAAGAGACCTTGAAATGCTCTTGTCTAAAGTCCTTAGTACGAAGAAAATAAAAGAAGAAAAAAAAAGTGAAAGAAAAAATGGACACTTGTTTTGTGATTACTTAAGGCTAAAACATAGAAAAAATATTTAGCGAGGGTGCTTCATCACCTAGTGCCTTAGACCAACTGGTTTGGGAGTCACTGCTAAAAGCCTTGGGTGTTGCAAAACTAGGAAATACGCTTTAAAATGCTAACACATTTTGTAATCGGTTGTTGGTACCTCAAGAAGTATTAACGGTCGCATGAAGGATGTGTAAGTGAAATTCACTAATTAATAAGTGCTTTGGACAATGGACGAGAGTACGATTGCTTGATTTGCATTTCCAAGTGTAGGGGTGATATTTACACACACGTGGGGATATGTGATTATAGTTTAGATAAGAGAAAGGAATGAAGAATAGAACTTGTATCTTTAGTAGAGTTGATAGAAATTCCTAAGCGGAGATAAAACCCTAGAAGGAAAACTTAAGAGATGCCGAAAGCTAAGTAATTCTATAGAACATATATAATCTTAAGTTAAATGATGAGTAAGTGTGAAAAATATGGGTGGATAATTTGCTGGCCGACGATAATAGAATTCCTTGTTAGAAAATCTAATTGGAGAACAAAAGTCGAGAAACCGAATTGATAGGATTTTGTGGGTGTAATCCGCTGAAAACCCTCAGGAGACAACACTCCTCCTACTAGGGACACCTAGAGGTTTAACGGCTTGTTGCACGTGCTCAATGCAATCGCGTTTCCCTGCGAAAGTGCGGCTAGGTTAGATTTTTATCAGGAATAAATAAAATAATAAGTTGCTCGAGGACGAGCAAAAGATAAGTTTGGGGGTATTTTTTTATAACATAAGATTGCATTTTGTATTCCCCATTCTTATGAATTTAAGAATAAAAACAGGTGCTTTTGACCCATGTCTGTTACATGTTACAGGTTACAGGTTCTTGGAGCGAATATAGTGAAAAAGATGAAAATTGATACAGGAAAGGGACTTTTGACCAACAAGTAGACGGATCCTAGTCAAGCCCAGACTAATAACAGTTCAAGGCAACGCAAGGTCCAAGCATGTCAAAGTGAAACGGCTAAAAGACCAATACAAAATTTCACTGAAGATCTGGAGAAGAACAAGAAGCCAAACAGAGAAATAAAATGAAGAAATAACAAGCCCAGACAACTACAATGAAGCTCAGAAAATTTGGTGAGGTGATCTCACCAAAGGGCCACGGAACCGCGGCCCAGACCCCCCCATGCCGCGGTTCCGCGGCCGTTTGTTGCCCGTGTCGGTGCAAATTTTGTGTGTCGGTGCATCGGTGTGGGTGTTGGGATTTTCAGTGGGCATATCTGTAAAATCATGTGTTCGAGAATCTGTAACCCTAGATTTCCTGTTTTCTTATAAATTGTAATCTCAAATCTGTAAAAAGAATGCCTCTTTTCTATCAATAAAATTCAGAATTGTTGGGAGATCAAGAGCATCATTTTAGTAAGTTTTTATTTCTTTAAATTCTGCCGTAGTGTTAATTTAATTGTTGCCCTAGTTCTCTCATATAATTCTTACAGTAGATCAATCATATCATTGCCCTAGTTAATTTAGTGTAGTCTTTCAAATGCAATCGGTAAGTGCTTTAAAAATGTCACTTTTAAAAGACACCCTAATGAGCGAGTAAAATCCTCGCTTGTTAGGGTTAGGAATAAAGGAGGGAATGAGAGATGAATATCTCTCATCTCTTTCAATGCCGAATATTTTTAAATAGAACTTCATGCACGCATGCATGATCCGCTCCCTACGGCACCCTACCCATGAGGTAACGGTGACACCGTAGTATAAAGGACCGGACATGCATGCGTCCATGAAGGTTATAGCAATTAGTAGGAAAGGACGGACAAGGATCAAGAGAAAGAAACTTCGTTTCTTCCCAATCATCCTAATCCGCTTTGCTAATGATTGATATAACTTCTAAAACAGGTTTGAATCAAAAGCATTGAAAGAGGTGTTAATCTTTATCTACTCAACCCTACTTTAGACCTAATCCTAACAAGTTCTTTAATATCGTATAATTTAGTTTTTTAAATCAATCAACAAAGACCAAACCACCGTCGTAATCAACTCGTAAAAACATAAATCAGAAAATTACACATCTCTGTGGATCGACCCGTATTCACCGGCTAGTTACAAAGCGACGCCGTTTCTGATTACGGTTAAACTATATATTTCTGGACTAATCAGTTGATGATATGTGATATCATGTGTCGCTGTTGATATGATTTATTGGATCGTCATGAAAGAATAGCCGAGGGGTTCTATGTGAGATGAGAGTTTTTATTTTCATTCATGTAAAATCTGTATGTAATATTCTTTTATTGGGGTACTTCCGGAGTTAGGATGATGTCACCATTGTTTTATATTATTTACTTTTCCGCATTAGGATAGACCCAAGGCGGGGAGCACAAGTAACCGGGTTCTAGGGTCCAGTGGGAGACCATCTCAAGGAGTTGAGACCGGGTCTCCTAACTCTAGAATTGTTAGGGTTACTTGCGGCTCTTGTAGGGGTCTATGAGATGTGGGTTTGGCTATTCATCATGACTGTGGAATCCGTATTTTACATTACTGGCTAAATTTAAAACACGGAAATCCTAGTGTAACAACTCCAATTTCAATGTACATAAAATTCATTTAAAGTTAATGTACAATTGGGGTATTTCCAATCCTGTGAATGCTATAAGAATTTGTTTTGCTTTAGAACAACAAGAAGGAGCTTGTAGCTCATTGGTAAGACCTTGCACTACTGAGACAAAGCACCAGAATTCAAAACCTATCAGCCACACTATCTTTTTATTAAAAAAAATTAATATTTTTAGAAGTCCAAGAGTCTACATGTGCACAACACGTAAAACCAAAAGTTATAGATAATTTAAACATGTGCACTGTGGAATATAGATCGACACTGACACGTGGCCAAAGCCCTAGCCTCATCCGTCGGGAATGACCCGGCGACACACCCCAAATCCCCGGTGCCGCCGGTCTCCCCCGTCCCTAATGCTCCCATTCTTTTTCCCTTGCAACCCTTGGACTACCCCCTTAACTCCTGCATTGTTTATTTCCTCTGCACATTTTCCAGAGGCAATAAATCACTCATTTAATTCATTTTAATACAAAATTTTAATTCACCCATTCACTACACTAAACCCTAGTTTTTCCTATAAATACCACCCTTATTTCACACTTCCTCACTCACAAATTCTTGCCAAAACTCTCAAGAATTCCCAAGTCTCTATATTGTGCAAGTGGAGTTAGCAAAGGGCGAAGCTCCGATGATGATATGAGGGGTTTCCGGCTACGAAACGAAGCACTGATGAATCCTAGACCTCCTCCTACCTCCCCCCTCTCATCAAACCCAGTAAGTCCATATTTCTCCTCTTTTCTCTATTCTAAAAACTTTCAAAACTAAAACCCGACGGAAGCGGAGTTAATCCGACTTCCGATTCGGTTTTTCCTTAAAAGTTCTATGTTTCTTAAACACAATAATACCAAACTCTCATATCATGATCATTAAACATTAACAAGACATATTAAACAAGTTCACATCAAAAGAATCATTTTTGTAACTTTTATCGCACACTTTTTCAGAAAAATACCACATACTTATATTTTGACATAATAACTTATCTCCTTGCTATACCTTTAGATAGTTCACAAGGTAATAACCTATCTCATCACAACACACATCTCTATTATAGCACGATGAATTTTGGGACAATAGAATACGGGAAAATATGACTTTACCAATAAATACCCTAAACTTACAAAACCGTTTTCTATAAAAAGATGTATTAAACATTTCCATAGAATTACGCCTCTACAACCCATTTTGGGGAACCCCGTTCAGGATGGTGCGGGTTATCGCACATCCTCGGATTTAGGAGAGTGGGATGCAAACCTCCAAAAGGAGCATTCGATCTCGATGGAGTTTTTGTACATTTTTCTTTAGAAAAATGAGATTTCTACAAGAAAATAAATAAATTATTTTCATTAAATATATATATATATATATATATATATATTATCAAAATACCTATTTTAATTATATAAATATTTCAAGTTTTCTAAATCAAAGTAATCACTATTACATGAAAATACCATCCAAATACAACATAAGTACAATATTTCAAGAAAATACTTTATACTATGAAAACTAGGTTCTATTTACTAGATATTTCACATTTATAGAATATACATCTATGAAAACCCTAAAGACGATAACTAAATACTTGAGGTGTATTTTGAAATTATGCAAAAACTATTTTTACATAAAACCCCCTCAAGTTATACTAAATTACAATAAGGAACCTAATAAACATAGGTTTAAGAGGGACCAGTCTCTTGAGCCTCAGGGAGCCGGAGATATGGGTGCTTTCCTATTTAAGGTAGACAATCTAACAAACGGTGTTATCAACACGGTAATTGTCTTGGAAAAAGACACAAATCCTGCCGTCCATATGCAGCAGTTACCAATAATATCAAAACCTAATTCAGGACTTCAATTTCTTTTCTAATTGTCTGACTCAGACTGAGTCTAAATATAGTCAATCTGACTTGAATGTGATTCAAGTATAAAACCACAATTCAATATGAATTCATGTATTCAATCTATCTTGACCGAACCGAACTATGAATATACTCCATTTAAATGTTCATCCATTATATCCGTTCCATTACTGATATCATGGTTTTGGCAAGTCATCCATCTATAGAATTCATAATACAAGATAATACAATACAAACAATACAATCAAAACATCGCGGGGTTTATAAGGGGTAGATTGGTACGGAAGGTGTTAAAAGTGGCACGAGACTGTAACCATAATACATCTAACCTGAATATCCATTGCCGTTGTACCGTGGCTGAACGGTCCTTATGCTCCGTATACCTTAGTCTCCGGAATAGTGGGACTCCTCTCGTATAAATTGACATTTTCTGTACTAAGCTACAAAAAACAGCGCTAACATTATAAAACAACTCTAAAAGTTACATTCTCTTTCTGTCTATTCTGTCTATATTTATATTTTGGGACTTACCGAGCGATTGTTCGCTGACGACATTCCTTTTCTTCTTTCTTTAGAATGCTGTCAGGTGGATCGGACCTTCTGGAGACAGAGCCCACCAGCGAGGACTTGGATCAGCTAGCCTTTGATCCGGAGCTCTAGTTTACTTGTACATTTCATTTTCATTTCTGTTATGTCATTGTTTAGGCATTGCTTTCATTCCATGTATTTTCATTTCAGTTGTATCGTAAAAAGAATGTTTAATAAATAAAGTTGTTTTTCTTTATATCTTGTCTCTTGTGTACATTTTATTTTATATTTCTTAGATACGCTTAGCCTGTTTACTTCTGAGTAAATATGTAGCGGACCTCGTCACATCTTCTGCCCGTATACTGGGAAGCGAGGCGTGACAGGTTTTGTTGGTGGCCCATGCAGGTCAGCTCTGTATGGACATACAGGTCTATTCTGCGTGGACAACCTAAGTAATATAACACAAGAACCAGCAACTAAAAACATTCTTTACAATTCATATTCCTTGAATCTTCCAATTTCATATATTTTTTAATCTTTCCTAACCCAAATTTTTCTTTCAAGATTATGGATTCCCCAAACAACACCAGCACCAACTTCAACAACATTTCACCACCTCTACCACTCACACCTATCGTCACTAATTCGATCAATGAGCAAACAGTACTACTTGAGGCGATCCGCAGCCTCCTGGAGGGACAGCAGCAGTAGACTGCTATCTTGATGAACCGTCCCGAGGCAGAAGCACCTGGGGTGAAACAATTCAGGGCCTTGCACCCCGAGCAGTTCTCAGGAAAAGAGAGCCCTCTAGAAGTAGAGGAATGGGCTCAGAGTATTGAAGATGACCTGGCAGCGGCACAAGTGCCAGAAATAGCTTGGGTTCGAGTTATGAAGCTGCATCTCACGGACAATGCACGGGTCTGGTGAAAAGCGGAGGAAAGCCGTCTTGACCAACCGATCGAATGGAGGACTTTCCGCGATATGTTCGACGCAAAGTACTTCTCCGAGTCTGCCAGATTCGACATGGAACAGCAGTTCATCCACCTACAACAGGGTTTAATGTGGACCAAATCAGTGGATGAGTACGATGCTGAGTTTACCATGCTCAGTCGTTAAGATATGTCTCAATAGTTCAATTTTCAATATATCACATACTACACAGCTATCACAATACCTTAACAGATTCGCGGCACACCTACTACCGACGGATGAGATTAGAGACTGGCGATTTCAACAAGGGTTAGATCCGGAGATCCAAGCTGCGTTAGCTACAGAGGATTTTCCGACTCATGAGTTGGCTCTGAAAGCAGCCCGTCGATATGAGGCGGTGGTAAAGATGAGGGGCAGATCTCAATCTACTGGAGTTAAGCCTCCCGCCAACCAGATGGCAGGAGGAGCCTCTTCATGGCCACCATTTGTGCCCAGGTGACCGGGAGTACCAAACAACCGGCCTGGCCTAGCCTTTTGCACCTACTGCAGAGATGGACATCTGGTGAAAGATTGTCGGCGTGAAAATCGCTTTTGCTTAGTCTGCGGCTCAGTTACTCATGATATCGGGTCTTGTCCTCGTAGACACAACCCATATGATGCAACCAGGCCAGCGATCACTTACCAGCAGCGTCCAGCCATCCAGGCACCTGCTCCGAGACTTGCACTACCAGCTCCACCTCCTTGTAGACCGACTGTATCTCCTCCTCGTCAATTCCATCAAGCTCAAAGGAACCCACCTCAAGGACCAAGGTGTTAGTTATATGTATGCCCTAGAGGCCATTACTGTACATAGGATGTATATTGTAGTGGATGCTGGGACATATATAGGGAGGACTTTCTTGCTCGACATGATAGTATGCTATCTGGTTGAACTTTACCTTAACGTGTATGCTGATTGTCTCTCTGTTACATGTTGGTAAAGCCCTTAGGATCTGTACTTGACTACCTGGACTATGATGCGGATCATACTAGTGGGGACATGGTAGTCTATAAGTACATCCTTCAAAGTCCCTAGTCGTGGGTGTATCGAGACGGGGCATCGATATACCAGAGTAGACTAGCGTGTACCTTCTCGACCCATACAGATGGGCGATGGATGATCCCATATCCATTGGTGTTTGACATCAGAGATGATATATGGGTGCTCAGTAGAGACTGGGTACACTGGACGGACTCGCCGAGAACTCCCAGATGGTATTATACCTCACGTCAGATGGCAGTTCTCTGGTGACACTGGTACAGAGTAGTCTGTTGACCCGAGATCGTCATAGAGTCTTGTGTGGTTCCCACTGTGCTTTGATTTCCATCTTACCACGTCCAAGAGGGCGTGCAAAACGGTGGTTTTTGGGTACAGTCCCGAGTCACATGGAGGCAATGAGCGATAGGAGGGGATTCGTCTCTCCCGGTATAGGGAGTTGATGTTGCGCTGTGTTCGATTGGCTATAACAGGAAATCCCTGGCCAGGGTTGCTGAGATTTACTGGTAAGTGTTACCAGTAGTTTCTCGAACAGTTATAGACCTCATATCGACACGACTTATCGAGCTATTGGGGTCTGACGTTTACCACCCCTAGGCGAGATATGCGACATATCAGACGATCAGACCGGACTGTACGGTAGTGTTACTGGTTGGATTCACAGGAGTGTGAGCGGGCTTGCTCGTCGATCTTCAGATCGCTCAATACCCGGGTGGCCGTTACGTTTAGCAGACCGCTTGCGGCTTGTGGGTGTTTGATATGATCATCATCTGCTACCGGCGTATTGACGAGTCTTTAGAGTCCTACACAGAGGTTTCCTGGCTCAAGCGAAACGAAATAGGAGCGCATATGAGATATTTGCGGGATCGAGAATAATATGGTATGTGATACTGTATTCGATTCTCGCGATGTGACATTGATCGGTTATATGCGATATAGCCGGGTTATCGGATCAAGTGTTGATTCGATAAGTTGTTACTAATGATGCTAGTCGGTTATATGCGATATGACTGGATCGTTAAATCAAGTGTTGATTTAATGATTTAATGCATAGTTATATATTTGATATATTACTTTGCATTAACTAGTATCGGTTCACTTTAAATGGATTTTCTCACTCGGATGTGCGCATTGTATATGCGATATATTTTTGTACACTTGTTTGTATCATGTTTGATGATACATGTTTACTTAGTTAAGTGTAAAGAATTAAACCATGGTTAAACTTATGATTAGGGTTTTATTTCCTTTTCTCTTTTCCTTTATCTATTTATTCATTTTGGAAATAGATGGAAAAAGGAGAAAAAGAATGGTGGCTTTTTTTGTTGTTTAGTGGAAGCTTCATGATACCTTGACCCTAACCATTCTTTTAACCTAAGTTAATTCTCTACACTTTACCATGGTTACTATTATGATAAGGATTGTTTTTCTTTTTTTTTTTCTAATTATTCTTATCATAATATTCTTCTTCTTCTTCCTTGAACTCAAGAAGAAACCTTCACTTCATCAATGGTGGATTGATGAAATGAGTGAGAAATCCAAAACTAAAGTCTACCCACTTCCTATTTCTTCATCCTCTACCTCTTGCCAAGTAGTAGAGTGTGTTTCCTTCACAAGTTTTCAAGACTTGGTGAAGGTGGAGCTTGATCTAGCGATGCCTCGACGTAGATCATCTTCGGCATGGACATCGACGACCTAGCTCGCTTTTTCTCCGACGAAGCCGACTCTAGAGCCCGGATTCCTTTTGGACAGCGGAGGCGACTTCGTTGCGGAGCTATGGAGGTGGAGCACCGGATCTACAAAGGTTGTATTTCCGTATCTTGTAGTTAAGTGTTAACTATTTAGCTTTTTCGCCTAGTTTTCTAGCAAACGATCCGTAGTCGGGTCTCTCGGCACCTAGAATTTTTGAAAATGGCATGTTCGATGCCTTGTGAGACCTCACTAGAGTGCCTAGGAACCCTACAGTGGTATCAGAGCCTAGCTAGAGCCTTAGGCGAAGTCTAGACGGATTTTGAAGTCCGAACGACCCGAAACCCCAACCGGAAAATGCTCTCTGGACGTTTTCAGAAAACGTGGATTTTTTCAAATTAAAAATGCCTAAAAAATTCAATAAATAATTATAAGAATTACTGTGCAAACTCAGGCGAAAGATTCATCCAACAGAGCGCGGAACCGCGGCAGAAGCCCAGCTTCTGCGGCGGTTCCGCGGCTAGGTAGTGACGTCATCACATATTTTTTGCACAGTAATTCCTATTTAATTATTCTGAATTTTATGGGAATATTTAAAATTTATTCCAGAGTTGAATGTTCTGGGTTGTTTTGGGGATTCGGTGTATCAATCGGAGTATCAAATTTTGTCTGTGTGGCTTTCCAGATAATTTTAGAATATGTTAAAAAGTTCGACCGGATATAAATACCCAATTTTTCCCCTGTCGGGAAATTTCCAAGTGTTGGATTTTTCCGTAGTTTAACGACGTTCTAAGTAGTGCAAGTAACGCAATGGACCCTCTAGAAGACAACAAACCTTAACTCGATTATGTGACCGTCTTGAACTGCCCTTTGAACCTTCGGGTTTGGGGCAGTACGGCGTGCCACATGTGAGGCGTTGGCTTGACCCTTCTACGGCTGGACCGTTGGTACTGAGGCACGAACTGAATGTTGTTGGACTAATATTTCATGTGTTGATCTGTATCGGGGAAACTTGGGTGTTCGATTGTTCGATCGGAAAGTTTAACATTTTCTGTTTATCCGGAATGTGATACAATAATTGGAATTCACAAGTAGTTATGAGATAACTAAATGAATGTTATAAACGTAGCAGTTTAGTCTCACTTGATCGGTTGCCACGGAATTTTGATGTGATCAAAAGTCCGTCGCAATCACGTAGCGTACGCGGATACTCGCCGGGTAAACTTAATAGACAGCCTCACTCCATAGCCCCGACCAAGTGACTGTAGGAGAACCCCGTCGCCGAAAGCATCCGTCCGGGTGCTCGCGGTAGCGGTGTTCCGCCTTGGTGCACTTCGTCGACGGTATCGGGGGTGCGGCCGTCTACTGAAGTTTGCGACGAGCATTCGATCAGGATGTCGGGAATCTTGTTGAATTGCCCGACTTGATATTGAAAAGTGTTTTCGATTTTGAGACTAAAATGCAGGGTTTATAATTGTTAGGCATGTGATGTCTAAGGTATTCATTTGGTCAGGCATGCGATGTCTGAGGTGGTTGCGGATTCCAACTGTTGTAGTTTTACACTTTCTTTTCTGTGACCGTAAGTGTAATATGTGATATCGCCGGTTTCGTTGCTATATGTCAACGACAATTGGGATGGACATATTTACTTACGTTGATGACATGTGATGTTATGTGTTGCTGGATATGTTATATTGGATCGTCGTGTTTGAATAGCCGGGGGGTTTTTATGTGAGATGAGTGTTTTTCATTTTCATTCATGTAAAAACTTGTATGTAATATTCTTTTATTGGGGCACTTCCAGGTTGCGGATGTTGTCACCATTTGTATATTATTTACTTTTCTGCACTAGGATAGACCCAAGGAGGGGAGCACAAGTGACCGGGTTCTGGGGTCCAGTGGGAGACCAACTCGAGGAGTCGAGTCCGGGTCTCCTAACCCTAGAATTGGTAGGGTTGCTTGCCGCTCTCGTAGGGGTCTTGGGGTGTGGGATTGGCTATTCATCACGACCATGGAATCCGTGTTTTATACTGGCTCGTATTGAAAATACGGACGTCCTAATATATCTAATATTTCATATGATTCTTCTGCTGCGATATCTGTGATGTGTTCATGTGATGTTCTGTGATAGATACAGTATATAGTATATATGATATATTATATAGACGTTACTTATGTTTTACACCCGCGCTAGCCCTGCCCTGCTCTGCCGTTAGTTACCTAACCTAACGGTGCACGAGGGGACATCGAGGCGAATGCGGATGGCATAAGTGTACGTCGTATTTATCTGTGATGTTTAGGTACTTAAATGATGGGACTTCATTAATGTGATTAATGAAATAAAAGAAACCTAAGATGTTATAGAATCGAATTTCAAAATAAAACAGGTAGCTACAGTTCTTGCTTTGCACAGAGGTATATGTGATATATCCTGCACCTTATTCGATGAGGAAAGGACCGAGATCCCTTCACCGGGAGTGACTCCTTTAGTAATAACTGGCAGATGCTACACACTCGGTTTGTCTTTTGATTGCTTTTAAGTGTTTTTGCTTTGCACAGCGATATATATGATATATCCCGCACCTCATTCGACGAGGAAAGGACCGACGATCCCTTCACCGGGAGTGACTCCTTTAGCAAAACTAGAAAAGCCTCAAAAGCACTCCATTTTAAAATCATTTGATTCTATAACGATATCAAGTTCATTACGCAATAGGTTTTCAGAAAAACCTGTCGTAGCCCTCCGTCATTACAGATAAGTACTAGTTAGTATTCGTGCTGCGGTAGTTTGGCATTCGTCAAGGCGTAGTGTGCGGTAGCTAACTAGTATTTATCTGCTTATGCATATGATGCAGATTGGATTAGGGTATTCGTACGGCGTTGTTTGGCATTCGTCAAGGGTCGTGCGGGTGGGTTTAATTCGATCAAGCAATGTACGGGTTGAACTTGACTAGTGGACTATGGGTTGTTTGGCATTCGTCAAGGTCATAGCGAGCTAGGGGCAAAATATTATCGGGAATTTCAAGTGTTGAAATTTGCAATGAGATTGCATACCTTCTATGAGATAGTTGGATCCCGATACCCGCTGCGAGTAAGAGTTACTCCTGGGAGAGTTTTATACATTACAATTAGCCGATCAAGTAGGTGTCTAGAAAGGTGTTAACGAGTTTACGCCTCTAGGAAAACGAGGTTTACATTAATTAGGTTCGTGCGAAAGCACGGGGGACCTCCCTCAAAGTACCGACACTGGCCTGGCTGAAAGATTGGCGAACTTGTAGTGTGTAATTAATCCCGGCTAGTCTTTCCTTTTAGGGTTTGAAGGAAGATTTGATAAAAAGCAGTGGGAGCCATCCTGATTAGATAAAATAATAACCAATCTATTCTTGAAAGAGCGCACGCTGAGTGTTTTCTTCTCTCTCTCTCCAGGTAGCGACCATATCACGCCTTAATCAAGATAATAATACGGAATATTGACCGAACCCGCTTGTTATACTAAGCTGGGGAACGTTGGTCCCGCTCCAACTTATAATAGTTATAAGACAGAGCAGGAAATTGGGGATTACCAGAATTCCCGTGCCGCCCAAACGAAGAGAGTGCATGCTGATGCATCATCTTCGGGTGTGTTCATTATACAGAACTGTTTCTCAGTATCCTCTACGTCCTGGGTATGTGATACCAGATCAGGATCCCAGATATGTAATCTGTTACATAGGGCTACAGAAAGGTAGAAAACTGAGAACGGGTGATAAGTTTCATGAGGCAGAAAACGGGGCAAGTGTTGCAGCCAAGTCTGTTGGTCACTGTCACCCTGTATTACCAATACATTGATTCTGAACGAATGTTAATAGATACCGAACCTGATATACAAAATCATATCAGTCTCTTTATTAGTAAAGAAATGATAAAATTTTGTATTGTTGGATAATGTTTTGAACATTTCCTATATCAAAAGTTGATCGGTTCAGGCACGTTATCTAAAAGCATTGATGTTCTAAATCAAACTACAGTTCTTAGTATATGGAACACACACAAGAGGAAGAGTTCAGAAATGAACGGATTTTTCTTGAGGTATTGTAGACTAGGTCAGATCAATGTGACCCGACTAGCTAGAGTTACATAAAGATGCATATTTAAATTAGTTTGAACTTACATCTTGTGAAACTCGCCAGTCATGTCACAAAGATAAGATGACCATAGCTCCGTTTACTGGAAACAGAGAAAGAGTTAGTAAACTCTTGGGATGATACATGTTGATGTATGTAGGTCCCCTGTCTACACATACCAGGACTGGTTCTTTATACTTCATTATATTCTCTGATAATCTTTCAAGATTCAGACCTATGTTCCTGTTGAAACATGAGTCCGAACCTTTTAAGATATTCACAGAATATAAGTTAGAAGTAGAGAACCAAAACGGGTATAAGTATTATGTCCTTTGATGAGATCAAGGAGGAGAATACTTGAGCACGGAAATCCTGGATTATTCTAAAGGAGAATGAGATTCTCTCTCAGCATTACTCCTCCGTATACACCATTGCATGATGGTATGTCGGGGCGGAGCAGATACACCCTATATGATAAGGTGTGCTCTATGATGAGTACTACTGAGTTACCTATTTCCTTTTGGGAGTTATGCACTTGAGAAGCTGCATACCTATTGAATAGGGTTCGAATCAAATTAGTTGCCTACTATTTCATATGTGATATGGAAAGGGAAGAGCCCATGTCTTAAGCTAGTTAAGATTTGGGGTTGTCCGGCCTATGTCTGAAAAGCAAAATCCGGACAAGCTCGAGGCAAGGTCAGTTATGTAGAACTGGAAATGTTCCAGCTATACAGACTGCAGCTGATGATTTGATAGAACCAAATGATTCAATAGTTACCAACGAACCTCAGCCTCTCCGCCGATCTAGTAGGGTTCCTCACCCACCTGAGAGATACTTCTGTTTCTCTATGACAGTGGGAGCGAGGATTGCATCATGAGATGATGACCCAACTAGTTTCGAGCTGGCCATCAGGAGTGAGACTCTGTAAGAATGGCTGGATGTTTAGTGATCTGAGATGGAATCCTTATACACCAGCAAAGTATGGACTTTAGCTGCTATATCTGAAGGGTTAAATCCCCATCAGGAGCAAGTATATCTTGAGAAGATCACTTGGTGTAGATGGAAAAGTTGAGACTTTCAAAGCTAGACTTGTTAAAAGTTTGCATCATTGACCAGGTGTGGATAATGATAAAACCTTTTCAAGTAGCTATGCTTAGGTCCATCCAGATCCTACTTGCCACAGCTACATACCATGACTACGATATCTGGCGGTTGGGTGCCATGACTGCTTTTCTAAATGATGATTTAGAAGAGTGCGTCTGTAAGTACACAGCCAGAGGGCTTCGTAGACAGTGGGAGCAGCGGAAACGTGTGCAAGATACTTTATAGGATAAAGCAGGCATCGCGGAGTTGGAACATCTATTTTGATGGATTAGTCAAAGAAGTTGACATCATCAAAATGATAGATGAACCTTGTATAAACAAAAAGGTAGTAGAGAGTATAGTAGTGATCCTCGTAGAGTACGTGGATGACATACTCTTGATAAGAAAGGAGTTTCTTATGCTACGCTCGATCAATCTCCGTTTATCACAAAGATTCTCCGTGTAGGATCAAAGTGATACCTCCTAAATCCTGGATTTTGGATCTATGAGATAGATCCAAATGGATGTTAGGATGCTCACTAGCTGTAGTGAGATGGTATCAATCGATCCTGGGAAGAATCACTGGAAGGGTTCCAGGGTGATAAAGACGACTGAATGTCAGTCACAGGCATTGTCTTTACCCTCAGTGGAGGGACGGTATGTTGGAAGAGTTCCAAGCTAGATACCGTGACATACTAGACGATAAAGGCAGGATACATCGCTACTTAAGATGCTACCAAAGAGGCTGTTTGGGTGTATAATGGTTCATGAGATGAACTACGTTCCTACCATTGTGAGACAATGGAGTTGTGGCTTATGCCAAGGAACGCCGGTCCCATCAGTGATCCAGACTTATTCTAAGGCAGCATCACCTGATCATGGAGATAGTGGATCTCCAGGGTGATCGAGGTTAGGAGAGTAGACTCAGAGGACAACACAGCGGATCCACTCACAAAGGCCTGTTCCCAAAGAGAGACTTTTATGGGATGGTTGAGTATGAGATACTTCAACCACTGCTACAGATGGCCCTAGTATAAGTGGGAGATTGTTAGTTATATGTATGCCCTAGAGGCCATTACTGTACATAGGATGTATATTGTAGTGGATGCTGGGACATTTATAGGGAGGACTTTCTTGCTCGACATGATAGTATGCTATCTGGTTGAACTTTACCTTAACGTGTATGCTGATTTCTCTCTGTTACATGTTGGTAAAGCCCTTAGGATCTGTACTTGACTACCTGGACTATGATGCGGATCATACTAGTGGGGACATGGTAGTCTATAAGTACATCCTTCAAAGTCCCTAGTCGTGGGTGTATCGAGACGGGGCATCGATATACCAGAGTAGACTAGCGTGTACCTTCTCGACCCATACAGATGGGCGATGGATGATCCCATATCCATTGGTGTTTGACATCAGAGATGATATACGGGTGCTCAGTAGAGACTGGGTACACTGGACGGACTCGCCGAGAACTCCCAGATGGTATTATACCTCACGTCAGATGGTAGTTCTCTGGTGACACTAGTACAGAGTAGTCTGTTGACCCGAGATCGTCATAGAGTCTTGTGTGGTTCCCACTGTGCTTTGATTTCCATCTTACCACGTCCAAGAGGGCGTGCAAAACGGTGGTTTTTGGGTACAGTCCCGAGTCACATGGAGGCAATGAGCGATAGGAGGGGATTCGTCTCTCCCGGTATAGGGAGTTGATGTTGCGCTGTGTTCGATTGGCTATAACAGGAAATCCCTGGCCAGGGTTGCTGAGATTTACTGGTAAGTGTTACCAGTAGTTCCTCGAACAGTTATAGACCTCATATCGACACGACTTATCGAGCTATTGGGGTCTGACGTTTACCACCCCTAGGCGAGATATGCGACATATCAGACGATCAGACCGGACTGTACGGTAGTGTTACTGGTTGGATTCACAGGAGTGTGAGCGGGCTTGCTCGTCGATCTTTAGATCGCTCAATACCCGGGTGACCGTTACGTTTAGCAGACCGCTTGCGGCTTGTGGGTGTTTGATATGATCATCATCTGCTACCGGCGTATTGACGAGTCTTTAGAGTCCTACACAGAGGTTTCCTGGCTCAAGCGAAACGAAATAGGAGCGCATATGAGATATGTGCGGGACCGAGAATAATACGGTATGTGATACTGTATTCGATTCTCGCGATGTGACATTGATCGGTTATATGCGATATAGCCGGGTTATCGGATCAAGTGTTGATTCGATAAGTTGTTACTAATGATGCTAGTCGGTTATATGCGATATGACCGGATCGTTAAATCAAGTGTTGATTTAATGATTTAATGCATAGTTATATATTTGATATATTACTTTGCATTAACTAGTATCGGTTCACTTTAAATGGATTTTCTCACTCGGATGTGCGCATTGTATATGCGATATATTTTTGTGCACTTGTTTGTATCATATTTGATGATACATGTTTACTTGGTTAAGTGTAAAGAATTAAACCATGGTTAAACTTATGATTAGGGTTTTATTTCCTTTTCTCTTTTCCTTTATCTATTTATTCATTTTGGAAATAGATGGAAAAAGGAGAAAAAGAATGGTGGTTTTTTTTGTTGTTTAGTGGAAGCTTCATGATACCTTGACCCTAACCATTCTTTTAACCTAAGTTAATTCTCTACACTTTACCATGGTTACTATTATGATAAGGATTGTTTTTCTTTTTTTTTCTAATTATTCTTATCATAATATTCTTCTTCTTCTTCCTTGAACTCAAGAAGAAACCTTCACTTCATCAATGGTGGATTGATGAAATGAGTGAGAAATCCAAAACTAAAGTCTACCCACTTCCTATTTCTTCATCCTCTACCTCTTGCCAAGTAGTAGAGTGTGTTTCCTTCACAAGTTTTCAAGACTTGGTGAAGGTGGAACTTGATCTAGCGATGCCTCGACGTAGATCATCTTTCGCATGGACATCGACGACCTAGCTCGCTTTTTCTCCGACGAAGCCGACTCTAGAGCCCGGATTCCTTTTGGACAGCGGAGACGACTTCGTTGCGGAGCTATGGAGGTGGAGCACCGGATCTACAAAGGTTGTATTTCCGTATCTTGTAGTTAAGTGTTAACTAGTTAGCTTTTTCGCCTAGTTTTCTAGCAAACGATCCGTAGTCGGGTCTCTCGGCACCTAGAATTTTTGAAAATGGCATGTTTGATGCCTTGTGAGACCTCACTAGAGTGCCTAGGAACCCTACACAAGGAATGGACAGAGGAATGCTCCTCCAGCAAGGAGGAATGTGCCGAGGCGACAGGCTTTCACTGTGACTGACTTCAAGGTGCTGGACATACCGAACTTCGATGTGGTTCTAGGTATGGATTGGCTAGGAACCTTCTACGCTACCATCGACTGTCGTCAAAGGAGGGTAGTGTTCGAGATTCCAGAACATCCAGTCTTCTATTTCAAAAGTGGAGACCGTACCCTGGAGCCAAGTACTTATAAGGCGAAACCAAAAAAGGCAGTGATTGCGCAATTCAAGCGGAGAAATGATCAAAGACAGAAGTGGTTCGAGAGTTCGACGATGTGTTTCCTGACGATATATCAGGTTTGCTTCCCGATCAAGCTCTTGAATTCAATATTGATTTAGTACCAGGAGCACAACCGGTGATCAAAGCACCGTATCGGTTAAGTCCGGAATGTTTGAAGGAGATCCGAACTCAGTTGGACGAATTATTGGCAAAATGATGGATTCGACTTAGCACTTCAAGTTGGGGATCTCCAGTTTTGCTCGTAAAGAAGAAGGAAGGTTCATACAGAATGTGCATTGATTATAGAGCCTTGAACGAAGTAATGATAAAGAACAAGTATCCACTACCGCGCACCGACGATTTATTCGATCAGCTAAGTGGATCTTGTGTTTTCTCTAAGTTAGATTTTCGTTCGGGTTATCATCAGGTGAAGGTCAAGGAATATGATATCCATAAAATGACATTCATAACTCGTTATGGTCATTACGAATTTCTTGTGATGCCATTTGGAGTGACCGACGCACCAGCAATATTCATGAACCTAATGAATCAAGTTTTCCGGGAGTACCTAGACAGGTTTGTTGTCATCTTCATCGACGACATCCTGGTGTATTCAAAGAGTTGAAAAGAACATGCCAAGCACCTACAAATGGTACTGGAAACTCTACGAGAACATCAACTCTATGCCAAGTATAGCAAATGCGAGTTTTAGCTAGATCAAGTCGGTTTCCTCGGACACATTGTATCAGGCGAAGAAATCTCTGTGGATCTAGCGAAAGTTTCAGCAGTAAGCGAATGGCCGACACCAAAATCGGTGAAGGAAATTCGAAGTTTCTTGGGTCTAGCTGGATATTATAGAAAGTTCATTGACGGCTTTTCAAAGATAGCAACACCCCTGACCAAGCTCACACGTAAAGATGAAGAATTTATGTGGTTAGAAGCATGCGAACAAGCTTTCGTAGAACTTAAGTCAAGATTGACATCAACGCCTATTCTTGTTATACTGGACTAATCTGGTGGTTTTGTAGTGCATTGCGATGCATCCGGTAAGGGATTAGAATGTGTTTTACATCAGCACGGTAAGGTTATGACTTATGCTTCAAGACAGCTGAAGATTCATGAGCACAATTATCCGACGCATGACTTGGAATTAGCAGCCGTTATCTTTGCTCTTAAGATTTTGCGCCATTATCTTCTTGGTGAAAGAGTGGACATATACACAGATCACAAGAGTCTGAAATATGTGTTTACTCAGAAGGAGTTGAATATGTGGCAGAGAAGATGGTTAAAACTCATGGCGGACTTCGACGTCAACCTACAATATCACCCAGGGAAGGTGAACGTAGTACCTGATGCTCTTAGTCGCCAACCATTAGCAATGAATCTCACCGCTCAGTGGAAACTTCAACAAGACTTGCATTAAATGGAAATTGAAGTGATCATGCCAGATAACGCTTCATGTTTGATGAACTTACAAGTTCAATCTACCATTGTCAATCAGATCAAAGCAGCTCAAGCAAGTGATGCTAAGTTGCAAAATATCAGAGAGAAAGTGGAAAGTGGACTTCGAAAAGACTTCATCATCCATGAAGACGGATATCTGAGATACGCCAGCAGACTTTGTGTACCAAAAGGTTCTGTTTGGGAAGAGTTGATGAAAGAAGCTCACAGCTCTCCCTACTCAGTACACCCTGGAGGTAAAAAGATGTACAAAGATCTGCGTAAAAATTTCTGGTGGCATGGAATGAAGCGTGAAGTATCCAGAAGCGTCGCTAAATGCTTGGTATGTCAGCAAGTAAAGGCTGAACATCATAAGACTGCTGGATTACTTCAACCGTTACCTATCCCAGAATGGAAGCGGAAACACATCACAATGGATTTTGTGACTGCACTTCCTCTCAGCACAAAGGGTAACAATGCGGTATTGGTTATTGTGGATCGACTCACAAAGTCGGCTCACTTCATCCCATTTCGAGTTGGCCAATTTACTGAGACATTAGCAAAGAAGTACATGGAGGTAAGAATCTAAGTAAGATTTTAAACTCTTGAAGTATGTACCATCTTTCATACCCATGAACTCATGCAGGAAATCGTAAGATTTCATGGAGTACCGGTCTGCATTGTCTTCGATCGTGACACCAGGTTCCAATCACAGTTTTGGTAAAGTCTGCAAGCAAGCTTGGGAAAAAGTCTGAACTTCAACACAGCTTATCATCCACAAACAGATGGTCAGTCTGAGCGAACTATTCAGATCTTGGAAGATATGCTCAGAGCGTGTATGCTAGACTTCGGAGGATCATGGGAAGATCACCTACATCTTGTGGAGTTTTCATACAACAACAGCTACCAAGCAAGCATAAGAATGGCACCTTTTGCAGCACTTTATGGAAGGAAGTGTCGATCGCTATTAAGTTGGGACGACATCGGAGATAGAGAACTCTGAGGACCTGAGATGATAGTAGCAACTGTTGACGTAGTTCGTACTATCGGGGAAAGAATGTGTATAGCCCAAGATCGACAGAAGCACTGGGCTGATGTAAAGCGCCGTCACTTGGAGTTCCAACCGGGAGATCATGTATTTCTGAAGATATCTCCAAACCGCGGAGTGATTCGTTTTGGAAGAAGAGGCAAGCTTAGTCCAAGGTACATTGGACCGTTTGACATACTCGAACGAGTCGGTGAAGTGGCTTATCGCTTGGCACTACCACCTTCACTAGAAGGCGTGCATAATGTGTTCCACATATCATAACTCAGAAGGTATGCGAGTGACCCCAGCCATATTCTTGATCATTCCGAGCTCTCTATACATCCAGATTTATCTTGTGAGCACCAACCTGCTGAGATCCTGGACGGAAAAGTGAAGTCATTTCGGAATAAGGAAGTCGACTTGGTTCGAGCGATGTGGAGAAAAGACACTCCAGGAGAATCGACATGGGAAAGGGAAGATGAGATGCGTGCAAGATATCTTCACTTATTTGTAAACTAGTTCTTAAAATAAATTGTAAATTTCAAGGATGAAATTTTTGTAAGGAGGGTAGACTGCAACAACTCCAATTTCATTGTACATAAAATTCATTTAAAGTTAATGTACAATTGGGCTATTTGCAATCCTGTGAATGCTATAAGAATTTGTTTTGCTTTAGAACAGCAAGAAGGAGCTTGTAGCTCATTGGTAAGACCTTGCACTGCTGAGACAAAGCACCAGAGTTCAAAACCCATCAGCTAAATTATCTTTTTATTAAAAAAAAATTAATCTTTTTAGAAGCCCAAGATTATATACGTGCACAACACGTAAAACCAAAATTCACTGATAATTTAAACATGTGCACTGCGGAATATAGATCGACACCGACACGTGGCCAAAGCCCTAGCCTCATCCGTCGGGAATGACCCAGCAGAACACCCCAAATCCCCCGGCGCCGCCGGTCTCCCCCGTCCCTAATGCTCCCATTCTTTTTCCCCTGCAACCCTTGGACTCCCCTTTAACTCCTGTGTTGTTTATTTCCTCTGCACATTTTCAAGAGGCAATAAATCACCCATTTAATTCATCTTAATACGAATTTTTAATTCACCCATTCACTACACTAAACCCTAGCTTTTCCTATAAATACCACCCATCATTTCACACTTCCTCTCTCACAAATCCCTGCCAAAACTCTCAAGAATTCCCAAGTCTCTATATTGTGCAAGTGGAGTTAGCAAAGGGCGAAGCTCCGACGAAGCTCAGCGACGATACGAGAAGTTTTCGGCAATGAAACGAAGCACCGATGAATCCTAGACCTTCTCCTGCCTTCCCCCTCTCATCAAAGCCAGTAAGTCCCTATTTCTCTTCTTTTCTCTATTCTAAAAACTTTCAAAACTAAAACCCGACGGAAGCGGAGTTAATCCGACTTTCGATTTGGTTTTTCCCTTAAAAGTTCTATTTTTCTTAAACACAATAATACCAAACTCTCATATCATGATCATTAAATATTAACAAGACATATTAAACAAGTTCACATCAAAAGAATCATTTTTGTAACTTTTATCGCACACTTTTTCAGAAAAATACCACATACTTATATTTCGACATAATAACTTATCTCCTTACTATACCTTTAGATAGTTCATGAGGTAATGACCGACCTCATCACAACATACATTTCTATCATCGCATGATGAATTTTGGGACAATAGAATATGGGAAAATACGAATTTACAAATAAATACCCTAAACTTACAAAACCGTTTTCTATAAAAAGATGTATTAAACATTTCTATGGAATTACGCCTCTACAACCCATTTTGGGGAACCCTGTTCGAGATGGTGCGGGTTATCGCACATCTTCGGGCTTATTAGAGTGAGATGCAGACCTCCGAAAGGAGCAGTCGATCTCGATGGATTTTTTGTACATTTTTCTTTAGAAAAATGAGATTTCTACAAGAAAATAAATAAATTATTTTCATTAAATATATATATATATATATATATATATATATATATATTATCAAAATACCTATTTTAATTATATAAATATTCCAAGTTTTCTAAATCAAAGAAATCACTATTATATGAAAATACCATCCAAATACAACACAAAGTACAATATTCCAAGAAAATACTTTATACTATGAAAACTAGGTTCTATTTACTAGAAATTTCACATTTATAAAATATACATCTATGAAAACCCTAAAAACGATAACTAAATACTTGAGGTGTATTTTGAAATTATGCCAAAACTAGTTTTACATAAACCCCCCTCAAGTTATACTAAATTACAATAAGGACCCTAGTAAATATAGGTTTAAGCGGGACTAGTCTCTTGAGCCTCAGGGAGACGGAGATATGGGTGCTTTCCTATTTAAGATAGACAATCTAACAAACGGTGTTATCAACACGGTAATTGTCTTGGAAAAAGACACAAATCCTGACGTCCATATGCAGCAGTTACCGATAACATCAAAACCTAATTCAGGACTTCAATTTCTTTTCTAATTGTCTGACTCAGACTGAGTCTAAATATAATCAATCTGACTTGAATGTGATTCAAGTATAAAACCACAATTCAATATGAATCCATCTATTCAATTTATCTTGACCGAACCGACCATGGATATACTCCATTTACATGTTCATCCATTATATCAGTTCCATTACTAATATCATGGTTTCGGCAAGTCATCCATCTATACAATTCATAATACAAGACAATACAATACAAACAATACAATTAAGACATTCGTGGGGTTTATAAGGGGTAGATTGGTACGGAAGGTGTTAAAAGTAGCACAAGACTATAACCATAATACACCTAACCCGAATATCCATTGCCGTTGTACCGTGGCTGAACGGTTCCTTATGCTCCGTATACCTTAGTCTCCGGAATAGTGGGACTCCTCTCGTATACACTGGCATTTTCTGTACCAAGCTACAAACAACAGCGTTAACAATATAAAACAACTCTAAAAGTTACATTCTCCTTCTGTCTATTCTGTCTTACTTATATTTTGGGACTTACCAAGCGATTTTTCGCCGACGACATTCTTTTTTTCTTTCTTTAGAATGTTGTCAGGTGGATCAGACCTTCTGGAGACAGATCCCACCAGCGAGGACTTGGATCAGCTAGCCTTTGACCCGGAGCTCTAATTTACTTGTACATTTCATATTCATTTCTGTTATGTCATTGTTGAGGCATTGCTTTCATTCCATGTATTTTCATTTCAGTTGTATTGTAAAAAGAATGTTTAATAAATAAAGTTGATGTTCTTTACATCTTGTCTCTTGTGTATATTTTATTTTATATTGCTTAGATACGCTTAGCGTGTTTACTTCTGAGTAAATACATAGCGGACCTCGTCACGTCCTCTGTCCGTACACTGGGAAGCGGGGCGTGACACCTAGTATATCCAATATTTCATATGTTTCTTCTGCTTCTTGGTTTTGTGATGTTGATCATATAACTGCGTGAGACGAATGTTCTATTATATATATGATATATAATAAACGTTGCTTATGTTTTGCACCCGCGCTAGTCCAGCCCCTGCTCTGCCGGTAGTTAAGTAACCTAACGGTGCATGACGGGGCCCAGTGGCGAATGCGGATGGTATAAGCGTACGTTCTATTTTTCTGTAATGTTTAGGAAACATTAATTGATGGGACTTCATTAATAAGATTAATGAAATGAAAGAAACCAAAAGATGTTGTAGAATCAAATTTTCAAAAAGGGTAGCTCTAGTTTTTGCTTTGCATAGTGGTGTTCCTTGATGAATATCCAGCACCTCATTCGATGAGGAAAGAACCGAGATCTCTTCACCGGGTGTGACCTCTTTAGCGAAACTAGCAAATGCTACAACCCACTCAGTTTTATTTTTGTTAGCTTCTCTAGTTTCTGCTTTGCATAATGGTATTGCTGAATATTATGCATCTCATTCGATAAGGAAAGTACCGAGATCTCTTCACCGGGAGTGACGTCTTTAGCGAAACTAGCAAAATTCTCAAAAACACTCTTTTTCAAAATCACTAGATTCTACAACGATATCAAGTTCATTATGCTCATGGTTTTCTTAAAAATCCGCGTAGCCCTCCGTCATTTCAGATAAGTACTATTTAGTATTCATGTTGCGTTTGTTGACCTTGTCAAAGCGTAGTGTGCGGTAGCTGATTAGTGCTTATCTGCTAGCATGTGATGCGATTGGGTTAGGGTAGTCATGCGGCCTTATTGACCTTTTCAAGGGTCGTGCGAGTGGGTTTAATTCAATCAAGAAATGACGGGTAGAACTTGATTAGCGCTTATGGTTTGTTGACTTTGTCAAGATCATAAGTGGCCAGGGGTAAAAACTATTATCGGGAAGTTCAAGTATTGAAATTTGCAATGAGATTGCATACCTTCTATGTGATAGTTGGATCCCGATACCCACTGCGAGTAAGAGTTACTCCTGGGAGAATTTTGCACTTTACAATTAGCTAATCTAGTAGGTGTCTAGAAAGGTGTCAATAGGGATATGCCTCTAGGAAAACGAGGTTTATTTTAATTAGGTCCGTGCTAAAGCACGGGGAACCTCCCTCGGAGTACCGATACCTGCCTGGTCGAACGATTGGCAAACCTGTAGGGTGTAATTAATCTCGGTTAATCTTACCTTTTATAGTTTGAAGGAAGATTTGATAAAAACAGTGGGAGTCATCCTGATTAGATAAGATAATAACCAATCTAATCTTGCAAAGAGCGCACGCAAAGTGATTACCCTTCTCTCTCTCCTGGTAGCGACCAATGACATGCCTTAATCAAGATAATAATATGGATGTATTGACCGAACCTACTTATTATACCAGGCTGGGTTCCGCTCTACCTTATGATTGTCATAAGTCTGAGCAAGGAATAGGGGAATATTCGGATTCCCATGCCACTCAAACGAAGAATAAGCATGTTGATGCATTATCTTCAGGTGTGTTCGTAACCAAGAATTGTTTCTCAGTTACCTCTACGTCCTGGGTATTGGATACCGGATCAGGATCTCACATATGTAATTTGTTACATGGGCTATAGACAGGTGGAGAGCTGGGAAAGGGTGATATGTCTCTAGTAGTAGAGAATGGTGCAATTATTGCAGCCAAAGCAGTTGGCATATATCACCTGGTATTACCAACTGGTAATACATTGATTCTTAGCGACTGCTATTTCGTACCAATAAATATTGTGAATATTTTCTTAAATCAAATGTTGATTGGGTAAGGTATGTTGTATAACAGTGTACACGTTCTGAAACAAACCACAGTTCTAACGTACAGAACACAAACAAGAGGAACAGTTCAGAAATGAACGAAGTCTTCTTGTGGCATTGTAACTAAGGTCATGTCGATGAAACAAGACTAGCTGAAGTTCCATAAGGATGCATATTTGAATCCATTTGAATTTACATCTTATGAAACTTGCCAGTCACGTCTCAAAGGCTTGGTGACCAAATCTCTGTTTACTGGAAACGGAGAAAAAACTACTGAACTCTTGGACAGATACATGGTGATGTATGCGGTCCTATGTCTACATATGCCAGGGATGGTTCCGCGTACTTTATTACATTCACCGATGTTCTCTCAAGATACGGACACGTGTTCTTGTTGAAACACAAAACTGAATCTTTTGAGAATTTCAAGGAATATAAGTATGAAGAAGAGAACCAGATGGGTAAAGGTATTCAAGTCCTTCGATATGATCGGGGAAGAGAATACTTGAGCACGGAATTCCGGGATTATTTAAAAGAGAATGAGATTCTCTCTCAGTTTACTCCTCCGTATACACCACAGCACAATGATATATCGGGGTGGAGGAATCGCACCCTATTAGATATGGTGTGCTCTATGATGAGTACTGCTGAGTTAGCTATTTCTTTTCAGGGACATGCACTTGAGAAGATGCATACCTATTGAATAGAGTTCCGATCAAATCCGTTGCCTACCACTCCATATGAGATATGGAATGGGAAGAGACCATCTCTTAAACGAGTTAAGATATTGGGTTGTCCGGCCTATGTTGAAAAGCAAAATCCAGACAAGCTCGAGGCAAGGTCAGTTCTGTGCAAGTTCGTAGGATATCCCAACCAATCGCGAGGGTATATCTTCTACCACACCGAGGAACAAAAGATGTTTTGTTTCTCGACATGCCACCTTTTTAAGAAAAGGAATTTCTTGTCAAAGAAATTAGTGGTAATGAGGTAGAACAGGAAGTAGTTCCAGCAAACACAAACTATAAGTGACAATTTGTTGGAACCAGAAGATTTAGTAGTCCCTGAAGAACCGAAGCCACCTCACAGATTTAGTAGGGTTCCTCATCCACCTGAGAGATACTATGGTTTTCTCATAGACGGTGGGAGCGAGGATTGTATCATTGAGATGATGAACCAACTAGTTTCGAGCAGGCCATCATAAGTGGAGACTATGTGAAATGGCTGGATGCTATGCGATCTGAGATGGAATCCATGTACACCAGCAAAGTGTTGACTTTGCATGTTGCTCCTAGGGGTAAAATCCATCGGGAACAAGAAGATCTTTGAGAAAGATAATATAGTGTAGATGGAAAAGTTGAGACTTTCAAAGCTATGCTTAAGTCCGTCAGGATCCTACTTGCCATTATTGCATACCATGACTACGAAATCTAGCAGACTGCACGTCAAAACCGCTTTTCTAAATGGTGATTTAGAAGAGAGCGAGTATATGACACTTCCAGAGGGCTTCGTAGACAGTGGGAGCAGCGGAAGCATGTGCAAGCTGCTTAAATCCATCTACGGGTTAAAGCAGGCATCGCGGGGATGGAACATCTATTTTAATGAAGCTGCCAAAGAGTTTGACTTCATCAAAAAGGTAGATGAACCATGTATAAATAAGAAGGTTGTAGAGAGTATGGTTGTCTTCCTCGAATTGCATGTGGAAGGCATACTCTTGATAAGAAATATGTTCCTATGCTACACTCGGTGAAGCTCCTCTTATCACAAAGGTTCTCCATAAAATATCTAACTGTTGCCTTCTACATCCTGGGGATATAGATCTATAGAGATAGATCTAAATGGATTTGGGATTGTCCCAATCCAGGTACATAGACACTATGCTAAAGGTATTTAGTATGGATGATTCTAAGCATGGTAATGTACCCGCTTGTTCAGGAATCACTTTCTCCAAAGAGACATCTCTCGAGACTGATTTGGAGCGGGCTCGCATGCAAAGAATGCCCTATGCTTTGGCAGATGGGTCAATCATGTATGTGATGTTATGTACCAGACCAGATGTAGCTTACTCACTAGGTGTAGTGAGTAAGTATCGAAAAGATCTTTAGGAAAACCACTGGACAACTGAAGAACATTCTTAAGTGCTTGAGAAGGACTAAAGAGATGTTCTTGATGTATGGTAACGGTGAACTCCAGATGGAGTCCTTTACCGATTTGAGCTTTCAGAGTGATAAGGATGGCTGAAAGTCAGTCTCGGGTTTTGTCTTTACCCTCAGTGGAGGGACGATATGTTGGAAGGGTTCCAAGCTATATATCGTAGCAGACTCGTTGATATAGGCTAATTACATCGCTACCAACGATACTGCCAAAGAGGTTGTCTGGATGAATAAGTTCATATGATGAACTTGGTTCCTACCATTGGGCATCCAGTACCTGTGTATTGGGATGACAATAGAGCTGTGGCTTTGGCTTAGGAACCCCGGTCTCGTCAGTGATCCGGACATATTCTTAGACAGTACCACCTGATCAGGGAGATAGTTGATCTCCAGGAGATCGAGGTCAGGAGAGTAGACACAGAGGATAACACAACGGATCCACTCACCGATGTCATCCCTCAGATGTTATTCGAGAGACTTTTGGGACGTTGGGTATGAGATACTACAACAACTGGCCTTTGTGCAAGTGGGAGATTGTTAGGAATATGTATGCCGTAGAGGCCATTATTGATGATATAGTGGATGCTTGGACATATATATAGAGAACTTTCTTGCTCGACATGATAGTTTGATATCAGGTTACCTTTATCTTAACATGTAGACCGGTATTTATATTGTCTGTCTCTTACATGTTGATAAAGCCCTTAGGATATGTACTTGACTACCAGGATTATGATAAGATCATTCTAGTGTGGCCAGGGTGGTCCAAAAGTACATCTTTTAATTAGTTCCTAGTCGAGGGAATATCTAGACTAGGGCATCAATATTCCAGAGTAAACTAGTGTGTACGTTTCTTGTCCTTTAGAGGGCGATGGCTGATCCCACAGCCATTGGTGTGTGACATCAAAGATTGTACACAGGTGCTAAATAGAGAATGGGTACACCGAACAAGACTCGCCGAGGACTCCTATGTGGTAGTATACCTATCGTCAGATAGCAGTCCTCTGGTGACACTGGTACATGTTAGTCTGTAGACCCGAGATCGTCATAGAGTCTTGTGTGGCTCCCACTGTGCTTTGATTTCCTCCCTACCACGCTCAAGAGGAGTTGTGCAAACAGGTGGATTACCTTGTGTAGAAGATCAAAAAGCACGTCAAACTGCTTGTTTGCCATCCTGCTGATCATCTTCAGATGGAGGAGCCTTATTACAAATGACAGCCTACTAAATTCCGTACAGCCTTCATACAGATCCTGTTCGTTTTTCTCCAGAAGTTTCCGCAATTCCTTTAATTCACTGGTGCCTTCAGACGGTTCAACATCATTAATTTTCTCTTCAGCAAATAAATCTTCCAATATCTCATGTGTGTCATCAATCCTGTCACCTGTTGGCAATTCAGCTTGCGAAGCTGCGGTCTTATTATCCATCCTCGTTTTCTCGTCACATATTCTCTCGCCATGGTAATTCCAATATATGTAGTTCGGTTCAAAATCCTCTTCTAACACATATTCTTCTATCACTTCACGTCGAAGACAGACTCTATTCTTACATTTCTTATAAGGACAGAACAAGAGTCCGTCTCGGTTATGCTTTGGGTTCTTATCCGCATACTTTAAAAAGGCTTTTAGCTCATCTTTAAATTTGGTGTCTCTCAAACTATACCATTCTTTTTTCCTATATACATAAACGATTTTTCCGAAAGAAATCTCATCTGTTATTATACAGATAATAATATGAGTTTAACATATCTTATGAGTTTATTACAAACTCATCATTAAATAAATTTTCAAATCTTAAATAAAATTTCATGATGTGGACGCATTAAACCATCTAAATTCATTTAAGATTGGCGTAAGTACTCAGGGCAAAAGGTCAGGACGCATAATTGATTTCACGGCTGTCAGGGATAAACGTCTTCTCATTACGAATGCAACACTCACATCTCGCATCCTCATGTTTTTCGTCCATTTCGAGAAAATTTCGGCAGCACTTTCCTCCAGTTCCCCGTGTTCGTACATAAATCTGTACACGGAGAGCAAGTGGAAAGCACCGTCGAAACTTCTCGAAATGAACGAAAATACAGGAGGATATGATATGTGAGTCTTGTTGCATTCGTAATATGTCCAAACTGGACAAATCCAACAATTATTGTATGTCAAATCCTCTCGCCGGATACTACACATACGTTTAAAAAAATTGAACATGACGCTCAACTCTCACAAACATATAATGTGATCCTATCAATTTGACGGGAAAAAAATTTGACATGCACCAATTATCAGATGGGAAATTATATGTCGATCCTAAATAAATTTAAGACCTTTCGATCTTAAATTTACTAATTAAATGAAAACATAAAACCCTAGGTAAGTTTCTAATCAAAATTTTAAGGTGTCTCTTAATTTTCTATTTAATATTTATTTTAATCAGGGTCTCGGTTCACTATTATTTGGTCTTAATTAAGATTTCTTAATTAGTGTAACTAATGTTATACATTAATTAGTGTCAATTGTTCTTAATCACTATGATTTTATTTTTGATTTATGCATCTAATATAGTTTAATTGGCATTAAAGAATTTGATTTTTATTTTGATTTGGTTTATAAATTATGTTACAATTAAAAAATCTAAGTAATAAATCATAAGCAATAAGATATCAAATTATTAAATTTAGAAAATAAATGATATCGAATCATTAAATTTACAAAATACAAGTTAGAATTTAGAATTTAGGATGAATATATTTTTGAAAAATTTCATATGCGCGCGCGCACTCAAACACTGATACATACACTCGCTCACACACTCGCTCACATACGTACGCGTGGACACACACTTACACATACTCACAAACACACATGCGCGCGTGCACTCGCTCACACACCCTCAATTAACTATAATACATTTTATCCTAAATTCATTTAATATAATTCTATAATCCATCTTACCTTAAATTAATCTAATAAGTAAATTCTTCGATTACCTTTAATCCTTGTATCTTCAACTTTTACCCTAAATTATCAAATTTATATTTCAATTTTTCATCCATTTTCAATTCTAAAACTCATCTAAAAAAATTTCCAATTCTAAAACCCTTCTAAACCACTCTTCAATTTCACCGTTTATAATTAACCCTTAACCACTCTTCAATAACCCTAACTCTCAATCACTAATTAATCAAAAACTACTCCAATTTTCAAACCAATTAAAAATGAGGAATTAAATGTGGAATTGCAATGAAAATCAAATATTTTCCAAACCCAACATCACAACTGCACGATTAAATTCAAAAAAAATAAAAATTGTAAGAAGCCTAACCTTTGGATAAGGATTGTGAAATTTTTGGAGAGAAATCTGAGCACCAACAGCATCAGCGGCAGCGACAACAACTTTAAAAATAATATTGGATAAGAAATTGGAAATTTCAGCATGAATCAAGATAAGGATTAGGTAAAAAACCCACCTTTGGGATTTTTTCGCGCAGCTAATTGAAGAAATTGGAGAAGAATGGGATAGGAGAAGTTTTGTCACGGGCTAAAATTGTAGGGAATATTAGAGACCGTTGCATATGGTCGCTAATGAAAAAAATGACGGTCTCGAATGCATTAGTGACCGGATATTAGCGTCCGTATGTTTTAAACGGGCATTGATACTTTATTAGTGACTGTTTAAAAGTAAACGATCCCTAATGAATCGTCCCTAACATGCACAGTTTCTATTAGTGAATGGGAGGTTGGGTGACATTTATCCTTGTTCCGGACAAAGTATAAGTTTGAATTTTTCTTTCGGAACAAAAACAAACTAGGCGGTACATACATTTGGACGAATTATAATTAATGTAAACTTGATGAAAAAAATGCAGATACATATAGACTTGAGGTGGTGCAAGGTGAAACCCATATGCTCCGCATCATCAACACTGCACTCGATAATCAACTCATCTTCAAACACTCGATAATCAACTCTTCTTAAAGATGGCATGTCATACTTTCACAGCGTTGCTGACGACGCTAACTACCACTACTAAAAGGCTGGTCATTGGGTATGGAGGTTTAGGGATGGGTAAAACCGATGGTTAAAACTGTTCCCCATTTGCAAAAAAATAATTGGGAACGATTATAACCGTCCTCACATGGTCAGATAAAACAAAAAAAGCCGAGTCCTCAACTGGTCGGGCCCAAACCCGAGTTCCCACTAGATCTCTCTCTCTCTCTCTCTCTCTGTGATAAGGCTCATGAATGGGAATTTCCCAGACTACGACACTTAGCAGATGACGTGTCGTCCACGTAAGTCTACTAGGCTTCTGGGGGCTGCGGAGGTAGAATCGGTGTGGCGCTTTAGGGACTTTCCTCAGGGCCTTGTTTCGAGGGCTTACACCCCCGCTTCTCTCCCCCGAGCCATCCAGCAGCCGAACATACGCCCCATTGTTCGTCTCCGAGGTGTTGCAGGGTTGAGCTTCCTCGGCCTCCCGGCTCGTCTCCGAGCTATCCATCAAGCCGAGTTTCCTCGGCTTTCCCGACCAACCAAAGAGTGCGGGGCCCAAGCACCCCCGCCACGGCTCTGCGTATATTGCCAAAGCGATATATCCGCCGCCCCACGTTCCGCGTCCCACGCCGGCACATCCATCCATTAATGAGCGGATCTCGCCATTAATGGATGGATCCCGCCATCGATGCGGGCATAACGCAGGGGCGTAACGAACGGAGAGGATCTCACGCCGGCTCGCTCCATGCGACCACAATATAAACCCCTCTTTTCAGACGACTTAGGTAACTCGAACTCATTCTGATACACCACCACCATGCTCTTATTCTACGGTAATGATTTGATCGTCGGAGGGTCCTACGGTAGTTTCCCACCCCAGGACTTCCCTTGCAGGTAGCTCGGCATCAACAACACCCAACAACCCATTGAGATCCATACAACAATTCTCATACCCAATTCAACCGCTCGTTAACGCTCGCAGCCAGATTGACGGAGGACAACATCTGAGGGAGATCCAAACCTCCATCAGTTGGCGCCATCTATGGGAACTTAGAAGTTCCTCCACCTATAAAGTTGATCTTCCCCCCTCGATCCGATGGCGAGCGACAACCGTGACGATCCCAATGCAAGCCGCCCCACCCTCCAAAACGGAGGCAGGAGCGGTTCTACTCCCCCTCCTAACGTCATCAACGCCTTATCCGCTCGGATCGATAGACTCACATCGATGGTGGATGCGCTCGTCCGCGTTCAAGCGGCGGGCCCTACCAACCAGACTTCAGTTCCCCCTCCCCGAGATGAAGATGCCCGCAGAAGGACCAACGGGCACGCTCAGGCCCTCGATCTCACTTGCGCTCATCTCAACGTCACCGAACGCCGGCGTGCCGACTCCGACAATCATGACCCGCATGCGGCGAATGATTCCATGACCCATTGGGCGCCGGACAGCTCTATACCCCGATCTCAAAGGAGATCGGGTCGTCGCTCTGCCGCCCGCCGCGCACTCTCACTCTCTGAGGAGGTGTCGGTCAGTTCGCCTACTTCCAGGCACGACTAGCGCCCCTACTCCCGTCGAGGCCGCGCAAACGGCGAACGTCGAGACTACTCAAGAAGGGCTTTGTCTGAGGATTTAAGAAATGTGATAGAGAGGAATCGAAGCCGCACCATCGCGCAGGCCCGGAGCGGGGATAGCCGTCACTCCGATTGTGCTGAATCCTCGGGGTACCACCAACGGATCGAAGCCCTGAAAAGAAAATTGAAGGCATATGATGAGATGGCCATATGTCCGGCGAAGGGGCAAAATACTCCGCCAATTCGCTCACAAGGCCCTTTACAGAACATCTACTGGCCGAGCGCATCTTGTCTAAGAAAAAGCCGCCTAAAGTGGCCCTCTTCGACGGGAAGCTCGACCTAAAGGACCACTTAGACGCGTTTACGGCGGGCATGAGCTTTCAAGATAACTCGGACACGGCTCAAAACCGAGCTTTTCCTACCACCCTAATCCGAGCTGGCCGGGACTGGTTCCGAGGGCTTGCGCCGTGCTCCATCTCGACCTTTGATGAGCTGGCTACCCAATTTCTCGGTTATTTCGTCGGTAACCGACGACAGAAGAAAACGGTCGACTACCTGTTCACCGTCAAGTGAGAAGACAAGGAATCCTTCAAAGGGTATGTCACTCATGTTGGGGTCGAAAATTACACCCCGGTTGACCAAGTCAAAGTCAACCCCAAGCCAGGTGGGCCCAAGCCCAGATCAAGTGGGCCCATGCCTAAGTTGACCCCACGGACGGCTTCCTCCATGCCAAAATAAAAATCATGTAATAAATAATTTTGATGTAATTTTTTATGCATGAATATAAGAAAATAGGCATAAAGCCAAATTTCTGTAAAGCCCATGGCTTATGTGCAAAAGAAATGAGCACATGAGGCATGGGATGGGCAAAATGCCATTTTGTAAAGCCCAAGGGGCTATATGTAAATGTGTAAGCCTATATAAGGCAACATGATAATGAAATAGAAAAAAGAACTTTTTTCACTCCCTCAAAACTTAGGGTTTGTGTGTCTCCTTCCCCTTTCTTAAGGGTCTAAAACTTCTTCCTCCTTTTGAATTAAATTAAGAGTTTAACTCTTCCTTTCTCAAAAAGAAGTAGTTTTTCACCACAAAACCAACAAAGTGGAGCTCGGATCTCCCATCAAATCTCTAAAAGGGGAGATTTTGAATCTCACTCCCTTTTTCCCCCAAGATCCGGCCAACCGAGAGGAAGAAGAAGGAGACTCATCTCCAAAAATCCCACGTTGGAAGGATCCAAGGCTCAAAAGAAGAGCCAAAGATTCCTAGGAGTTTAACTCCTTTCTAGATCTGTTTGAGTTTAACTCCAAAAATTAAATTTCTGTTAGGAGTTCAACTCCAAAACCCCTTGGGAGTTCAACTCCCCAACCTAGGGGCTAAGCCCCTTCTCACGGGTGTTCCACGTGGTTGCGTGTCATGCACGTTACCCGCGGGCACCGAGCGGCCGCATGTCACGCACGTGACCCTTTCATGCCCAGCGATCACGTGCCGAGCACGTGGCCCATGGGTGCCCCGCGGTCGCATGCAGCACACGTGACCCCGGGCACTAAAGCGCCCATGTGCACGCACGTGACCCGCGGGCACTAAAGCGCCCACGTGTGCGCACGCCCCACGATTGCGTGCAGCGCACGTGACCCGCGGGCACTATAGCACCCACCTGTGGTCGCGTGCAGCGCACATGACCCTTGGGCGCCTCACGGTCGCGTGCTGTGCACGTGACCCGCTGGCGCCCAGCGCCCATGTGCTGCGCACGTGACCAGCGGGCGCTAAGCGCTCACGCGCCAGGCACGTGACCCATGGGCACCATGCTCCCACGTGCCACGCACACGTCTTTAAGACGCTCCCCCCATTTTTTTATGCACTCCACATCAAAACACGTCCCCCGTTAGGAAAATTTTTCTAACGGGGCGCTGCCCCGCACCCCACAAGGGGGCTGCTAACTCTCTTGACCCCCAGCCTGCTATCCGGATAGCGGGACCCCCGTAAAAACTCTGTGGGGCCCCCGATATATCCAAAACCCCTTCAAAACACTACACTGCACATTGAGTTCGCATGACCTGTTTGACCCGTCAATCGGAGGTTCTCTCGCTCCAAAGGCGAGGGGTAATTAACGACAGCGTAGTTCGTGGCTGCCGGAGATTTGGATCCCCACAATCAATAAATCCCAGCCTACCCTAGGCAGGGGGAATCTGTAATGCGCCTGATAAGCGCGCGCGTATTCTCATCTCAATGGGGTGACGAAAAACACCCTACATATTTTGGCATGCCCAGTGGGACCTTTCTCTCCTCCCATATTTCGAGTTAAACATTCATGCGAACTCAATCAATATACATATCGATTGCCTGTACTGAAATTATGCTTCTTTGTGCAGGTTGAGTTTCTAATTGCAATCTTCGGACGTAGCAAAATGTCTCCAAGGATGAGCTCAGCTCTCGACACAGCTCCCATCTCTTACACGATGAAGATGGACTCCAGGACGGTCCTCCTGGCCAGTCTTCGACGACAGTGGGAGGAGCCACTGCTATAGTTCAGCTCTATTCTGTTCGTACCAGCTAATGCCATCCCTGCTCCTCAAGCTCCGGTGACTGATAAACCGGTTTCAAAAGGGAAAAGGCCGAATGTCATGGTCGTGAGGGCACCTCAGCCCAAGCACAAATCTGTTTCCGAACGACTCTCCATCGCTCCAGCTGGGGGCAAGGCCATCAACGTCAACGAAGCAACAGAGCATCTCGGGCAAGCTCCAACGGTACCCTCGACAACTGCTCGATCGGGTATCTTCTTTAAGCTCCCTATCAATCGACTCACGGTGGCTTCCCAGAAAACGGATGCCCGCCAAGCCCTTAAAATCGAGAAGCTAAGGAAGAAAAGGCTCAGATACAGAGCCAACAAAATGGCTAGAGCTCATGCTAGGCTGAGCTTCATGAGGCTCCAAGAACGGGGTCACCCCGCCAAAGATAAAGAGACGGCTGGATATGTGGTCTACACTGTCTACATGGTTGGACATGAAGAAACGAACCCTCCTATGCTACACAGCCATGGTGATGATATGGTTGACGCTAACCAGCATCGGCTCGGTCTAAATGATGAAGAGCCCGCTCAGGCCGATAAGCCAAAGAAGCCCGTGGTTCCTGCGGAATTGAGCTCAGGAAATAAGGATGACCCGGTTGTCATATCTGGAACTATAGAACAAGTATTATTTCGATGGCTTAAAAGGCAGCTTCAGGACAGGGAAGAGAAGTTAGCCAAGGTCTAGTCTAAGGTCGACGAACTGGAAAATGTCGCGGCAGACCACACTACTCAAGTCGCCCGATTGCAATTACATCAGGATCAAATTTTGGTTCATGAGCCAGGGATTGATACCCGGAGGCAGCCAACTGATACCCCTTTCAGCCCAAGAGCGGAGCGCCTTCACGAAAAACGGCTGCGATCAGCTTCCAGTCCCTCCGATAAATACACCGAACGTCGTAAGCGGACAGCAGGCTAACCTAATACCGACCAACTTCAGAAATCGATGTTGGGAGGGGGAGGGGAATCGCCTCTAAAAGAGAAACTGGATAAGGTCTATTCCTTCAGAAGGGACAAAGTCCACAAGATATTCAAGGACAACCTAAGAAACTGTCTACAACTGCCAGAATCAAAGAGACCGCAAGAAGCGAATATGACCGACGACCCCAAATATTACCCCTATCACAAAGTGATTGGTCATGCCATTGAGGACTGTTTCATCTTCAAAGATTGGGTCGAAAAGCAATATAGGGCGGGAGAAATATCATTGTCCCCTGGAGTGCTAATAAACAGTCAAGCTGCGACCGCCAATTTCATACAAATGGAGACTGAAGTCCTTCGAGAACCTGATTCTCTCAGACATCTGCCATTATCTGAAGAGAGCGAACCAAGGCAACAGGCTAAGAGCCAAGCGAGCAACATTACCGATGAAGAAGCAATAGACGGGTACACAACCCATACGGTCTACATGATGGAGCTCAGAGGAACGAGTCCTCCTATGCCTTATAGTCATGACAATGACGCGGTTGTTGCCATCCAACACCGACTCGATCCAAATGATGAAGAGCCCGCTCAGACCCTTGAGCCAAAGGAACCCGTGGTTCTTGCTGAATCAAGCTCAGGAGGTAAGGATGACCCCGTTGCCGTGCCCGGAATTATAGAATAAGCATTATTCCAATAGCTTCAAAAGCAGCTTCAGGATAGGGACGAGAAGATGTCCAAGGTCCATTCCAAAGTCGACGCATTGGCAGACGTCGTGGCAGATCTCACGACCCAAGTCGTCTGACTGCAATTACAGCAAAATCAAATTTTGGTTCATGAGCCAGGGATTGATATCCGAAAGCAGCCAATCGATACTCCCTCCAGCCCAAGAGCAGAGCGCCTTCGCGAAAAATGGCCGCGATCAGCTTCCAGTCTCTCCGATACGTACACTGAAGCGGCTAAGCGGGTAGCAGGCGAACCAAAGACTGATTGGCCTTAAGGACCAGCATCAGTAAAGACACCTACTCTAATGGACAGAAAGAAGAAGGTGTACTCTTTCAGGAGGGATGAGGTCCGCAATATATTTGAGGACGCCTTGAACAACGGTCTGCAACTGCATGTTCCGAAGAGTCCACATGAAATGAATATGACCGCCAATCCCATATACTGTCCATATCATAGGTTGGTGAATCATACTATTGAAGACTGCTGTGTTTTCAAAGATTGGGCAGAGGACCAATACAAGCTTGGAAAAACCTCACAGTCCTCGGATGTATCGGCAAGCCACAGAGCTACGGTCATGAACACAGCTCCTCCAAGATCAAAGTTCGAAGAGCTGGGATAAGCAAGCACATTAGACCGCTAAGTCTTTAAACTGGGAACAATCGATCTCTAAGTCGTTAAACTGGGAATGTAAAAAAATGTGTGTAAATAAAAAAATGTGTAAATAAAAAAAATAGTGTAAGTAAAAAAAAGAGCCGAAATGATGGGGCATCTCGCAATAAAAATCAGCGAGTAAAATAAAGATGAAAATAAAGCCGAAATGATGAGGCAACAGCGAATAAATAGCCAAAATAATAGGGCAATCGCGACCTTCGCGATAAGAAAAGCAGAAATGATAGAGCAATCGCGGTAAAAAAACGGCGAATGATGAGTCGCTCCTGATACCATATTCCAATGCAGCGATGCAGACGCCAACCAAAATCAAATTTCCCAAAATTCGTATAGCCCTACAGCTAGTCCCCGAGTTGACTACCGTATACAATTCACAGTCTCAAATAATTCTCATCATACCCATACCCCACCGCAATCACCAGTCTAGCGGCCGGTCTCCGCCCTTAGAATTATGCTCCATTGGGAAGACCCACTCATGTGTCCTCACGATGCATGAGGAGAACAAACCTTCGTGGGATCCTTATGACTCACAAAGGAAAAACACACTTGGGAGTCCTCATGAATCCTAAGGAGAAAATACACCTACAGGATCCTTACGACCCGTAGGGAGAAAATGCTTTTATGGGACCCTTACGGCCTATAAAATTGAAAAGCCTTAGGTGATAGAGATCTAAACCTGTCTCCTAAGCCATCGCTCCCCAACGGGTAACGGCGGATGATGAGTCGCTCCTGGTACCATATTCCAGTGCAGCGATGCAGACGCCAGCCAAGTTCCAAATCCCATACCCCAATGGCGAATGATGAGTCGCTCCTGGTACCATATTCCAGTGCAGCGATGCAGATGCCAGCCAAGTTCCAAATCCCATACACCAACGGCGAATGATGAGTCACTCCTGGTACCATATTCCAGTGCAGCGATGCAGACGCCAACAAAGTCCCGAAATTCTTCCGGCCCTATGGTCTGGATCATACATCCTGCAAAACCGTATACTATCCATGGGCGTAAAACGATCCCAATCTCTCTCAAGTCCTACCGGTGAGACCACATTTAAAGTCCCACCAGCGATGAAGATTCCTAAACAAAAAAATGAAAAAAAGAAAAAAGGGGTATGTTCACAAGCAAAATAGGTATGGATGAAAACCCGAAAGGGCTCCCTGAGTAAAAATAGCAGGACTGCCGGCGAGTTTGTGAAAACCCGAAAAGGCGCAAACTCGTGAAAAAGAGATGAAATGCACTCGCAAAGTCCTCTCGACTTTGTGAGGAGAAAATTCCCGCGGAGATCCTTACGACTCACAAAGGAGCAACACACTTAGGAGTTCCCACGACTCCTAAGAAGAAAATACACCTACGAGATCCTTTCGACTCGTACAGAGAAAATGCTTTTATGGGACCCTTACGGTTCATAAAATTAAAAAGCCTTAGGTGATAGGGACCTAAACCTTTCTCATAAGCATCGCTCCCCCACGGGTAAAGGCAAATGATGAATTGCTCCTGGCACCTGTGCTTCAGTGTTAGCAATGCTGATGCCGACCCCTACCCCGAAATTCCAAGCTTCCGATCCAATAGACCCCTAAGTCTTTAAACTGGAAATAGATGACCTCTAAGTCGATAAACTGGGCACAATAAATCCACTCATGTGTCCTCACGATGCATGAGGAGAACAAAACTTGCGAGATCCTTACGACTCGTAAGAAAACGCCTTCGTGGAATCCTTATGACTCATAAAGGAAAAACACGCTTAGGAGTCCCCACGACTCCTAAGGAGGAAATACACCTACAAGATCATTTCGACTCGTAGGGAGAAAATGCTTTTATGGGACCCTTACGGCTCAAAAAATTGAAAAGTCTTAGGTGATAAGTACCTAAACCTGTCTCCTAAACCATCGCTCCCCAACGGGCAAAGGCAAATGATGATTCGCTCCTGGTACCATATTCCAGTGTAAGCGGTGCTGATGCCAAACCAAAACTAAAATCCCCAAATCTTCTCATGGAAGATGATGATTCGCTACTAATACCATATTCCAGTGTAGCGATGCTGATGTCAACAAAAATCAAACCAACCAATTCCAATATCGACCTCTGCGTCAAACAGCCGACACTCCGTAACGGGGAAACGTCAAGCAGACACTCCGTGCTAGGGGCACGTCGACTACAGACACTCCGCCTCGGGGAAATGTCGACCAGAGACACTCCGTGCCGGGGGCACGTCGACCAAATCACTCCGGGCCAGGGAAACGTCTACCACGGACGCTCCGCCTCGGAGATACGTCAAGCGTCGACCGCCCATGTCGTAAAAAGGGTAGTGCAGGCTTCCTACAAAGCGGGAACCAAATCACTCCGGGCCAGGGAAATGTCTACTATGGACACTCCGCCTCGGAGACGCGTCAAGCGTCGATCATCCATGTCGTAAAAAGGGCAGTGCACGCTTCCTACAAAGCGGGAACCAAATCACTCCGGGCCAGGGAAACGTCTACCACGGACACTCCGCCTCGGAGACGCGTCAAGCGTCGACCATCCATGTCGTAAAAAGGGCAGTGCAGGCTTCCTACAAAGCGAGAATCAAATCACTCCGGGCTAGGGAAACGTCTACCACGGACACTCCGCCTCGGAGACGCGTCAAGCGTCGACCGTCCATGTCGTAAAAAGGGCAGTGCAGGCCTCCTACAAAGCGGGAACCAAATCACTCTGGCCAGGGAAACGTCTAGCAAGGACACTTCGTCTCGGAGACGCGTCAAGCGTCGACCGTCCATGTCGTAAAAAGGGCAGTGCAGGCTTCCTACAAAGCGGGAACCAAATCACTCCGAGCCAGAGAAATGTCTACCACGGACACTCCGTCTCGGAGACGCGTCAAGCGTCGACCGTCCATGTCGTAAATATGGCAGTGCAGGCTTCCTACAAAGCGGGAACCAAATCACTCTGGGCCAGGGAAACATCTACCACGGACACTCCGTCTCGGAGACGCGTCAAGCGTCGACCGTCCATGTCGTAAAAAGGACAGTGCAGGCTTCCTACAAAGCGGGAACCAAATCACTCTGGCTAGGGAAACGTCTACCACGGACACTCCGTCTTGGAGACGCGTCAAGCATCGAACGTCCATGTCGTAAAAAGGGCAGAGTAGGCTTCCTACAAAGCGGGAACCAAATCACTCCGGGCCAGGAAAACGACTACCACGGACACTCCGTCTTTGAGACGCGTCAAGCATCAACTGTCCATGTCGTAAAAAGGGTAGTGCAGGCTTCTTACAAAGCGGGAGCCAAATTACTCCGGGCCAGGGAAACGTCTACCACGGACACTCCGTCTTGGAGACGCGTCAAGCGTCGACCGTCCATGTGGTAAAAAGGGCAGTGCAGGCTTCCTACAAAGCGGTAATCAAATCGCTCCGGGCCAGGGAAACGTCTACCATGGACGCTCTGCCTCGGAGACACGTCAAGCGTCGACTGTCCATGTTGTAAAAAGGGCAGTGCAGGCTTCCTACAAAGCGGGAACCAAATCACTCCGGGCCAGAGAAACGTTTACCACGGACACTCCATTTTGGAGACGCGTCAAGCGTCGACCATCCATGTCGTAAAAAGGGCAGTGCGGGCTTCCCACAAAGCGGGAACTAAATCACTCCGTGCCGGGGAAACGTCTACTACGGACACTCCGTCTCGAAGACGCGTCAAGCGTCGATCGTCCATGTTGTAAAAAGGGCAGTGCATCCCAAAAAGTGGGAACCAAAGCAAGTCGCCTCCACGCGAAAGAAGATCCATCAATTTCATGCACACGACCCACATATGTGGTGTGCATTTATTGATGGGGGCATTTTGTTGTGGTCGAAAATTACACCCCGGTCGACCAAGTCAAATTCAAAGTCAATCCCAAGCTTTGTGGGCCCAAGCCCAGATCAAGTGGGCCCATGCCCAAGTCGACCCCGTGGCCGGCCTCCTCCATGCCAAAATAAAAATCATGTAATAAATAATTTTGATGTAATTTTTTATGCATGAATGTAAGAAAATGGGCATAAAGCCAAATTTCTGTAAAGCGCATGGCTTATGTGCAAAAGAAATGAGCACATGAGGTATGGGATGGGCAAAATGCCATTTTGTAAAGCCCAAGAGGCTATATGTTAATGCGTAAGCCTATATAAGGCAACATAATAATGAAATAGAAAAAAGAACTTTTCACTCTCTCAAAAATTAGGGTTTGTGTGCCTCCTTCCCCTTTCTCAAGGGTCTAAAACCTTCTTCCTCTTTTTGACTTAAATCAAGAGTTTAACTCTTCTTTTCTAAAAAAGAAGTAGTTTCTCACCACAAAACCCACAAAACTGCACATTGAGTTCGCATGACCTGTTTGACCCGTCAATCGGATGTTCTCTCGCTCCAAAGACAAGGGGTAATTAACGGCAGCTTAGTTCGCGGCTGCCGGAGATTCGGATCCCCACAATCAATAAACCCCAGCCTACCCTAGACAGGGGGAATCTGTAATGCGCCTGACAAGCACGCTCGTATTCCCATCTCAATGGGGTGACGAAAAACACCCTACAACTCGCTTCTATAATTCCCTCCTGGAAGTTCCTGTCATGCCCCGCTTCCCAGTATACGGGCAGAGGACGTGACGAGGGCGCTAAGTATTTACTCAGAAGTAAACACGCTAAGCGTATCTAAGCAATATAAAATGAAATGTATACAAGAGACAAGATGTAAATAAACAGCAACTTTATTTATTAACATTATTTTTACAATACATTTGAAAAGTAAATACATGGAATGGAAAGCAACATCTAAATAGTGTCATAACAGAAATGTAAAGGAAATATAATGTACAAGTGAACTAGAGCTCTGGATCTTCAGTAAATTGGTCCAAGTTCTCGCTGCTGGGCTCGATCTCCAGTGAGTCCGAAACACCTGACGACATTCCAAAGAAGAAGAAAGAGAATGTCGTCAGCGAGCAAATCGCTCGGGAAGTCCCGTACATAGATAAGAATAGAATATACAGAATATAGAGTATATTGTTATAATGTTGTATTTAGTATTAACGCTGTTGTTTGTAGCTTGGTACAGAAGAAACCCGTGTATACGAGAGGAGTCTCACTATACAAGAGACTACGGTATACGGAGTACAAAGAACCGTTCAGCCACGGTACAACGGCAATGGAGATTCGGGTTAGGTGTCTTATGGTTGCAGTCTCGTGCCACTTCTAACACCTTTCGTACCAATCTACCCTATATAAAACCCCGCTGTTCTCCGCCGAAAGACGCGACCGGGACGTTGGGACGTCCGGCCTGAATTTCGAGGGCAGATGCTATTTGGTTTTATCCGTCCACCTCTCCGAAGATGCCAAGTTGATTTATGGCACCATGTATCAAAGGTTTAGACGGAAGATTTGAAGCGCTCACGTGAGGCGTTTTGAAGTAGTGTTAAACAATGAAATATGAAGTGCTTACGTGGGGTCTATTCCCTGATTAAAAATCAGGAAAAAGCTTCAGAGGAAGCATCACGTGCTCACACGTGACCAGTGGTCACGTGTTGGCACGTGATGGTTAAAGCAGCGGCAAAGAGCAGAGCACAGAAGAGGAGTCCCTTTAGGGTCACGTGCTCACAACGTGACCGGGGGTCACGTGTTCACACGTGACAGGGGGTCACGTGCTCACACATGACCAATGGTCACATGGCAACACGTGACTGGCTTTAAAAGCCCTGCTGTTCAACAGAATTAAATTCTGAATAAGATCATTTAAATCTTTCCAAAATGGAGAAGAATTATGTAAAAACCGTTGGATTAAGAATCTGAGGGTGATTAAATATCACTAATTTATGGAAAAATCTTGGACATGGAAAGATTTCCCCTAAATCTCACCGAAATAACAGAAAGAATATCTTTGGATTTAAAATCCAATGGTGAATAAAATTCACCTAATAATCTAAAGGCCTGGATCAATGATGAAATAAATCAAATCTTTCAATGAAAGATTTACCAAATAGATTGATTCTTTTCCTTCTCGTATAAATAGGAGCCAAAGGAGAGAGTTTTAAAAAAGGGAGAGAGACAGAGAGATCGAGCCTTAGAATCTTGAAAATTCAGAAAGAAAGAAGGAAGAATTTGATTCTCTAAAAAGAAAAACCCTAGGTAAGAAAAGAAAGGGGAAAAAGACTTCAAAAGAGAATTTAATTCTCAAAATAAAGAGTTTAACTCTTCTATAAAGAAAAGAACTTAGTTCTTTCTCTGATGAAGATCTGCAAAGTGCACATCTCCCCACAGATTGAGAATTTAATTCTCATTGGGTCGAGATCCTGCCATGCAGATCTAAAACATAGAGGAGGAATTGAGTTCTGAGAATTTAATTCTCATAAAGTTATAGGAATTTAATTCCTCAAGATAAAATTAGGGTTTAACCCTATGTGAGAATTCAATTCTCCAAAGATTATAGGAATTTAATTCCTTCAAGATGGACAGAACTAGGGTTTAACCCTAATTGAGAATTTAATTCTCTCAAGCTCATAGGAATTTAATTCCCCTTAAAATAAAACTAGGGTTTTACCCTATGTCAGAACTTGATTCCTTACATACATGAGAGTTTGACTCCTACAGAAGGAAAGTTAGGGTTTAGCCCTATTTAAAAATATAATTCTTCAAAAGAAAATAGGAATTTAATTTCTCTAAAAGTTATTGCTAGGGTTTAACCCTATGAAAAATTTAATTCTTAAAAAGACAAACAGATCTTTAAACAGGAAAGAACCAGGGTCACGTGTCCCCACGTGCCCCTGTAAAGATCCACAGAAAAGAAACTCTGGGGCGCCCTCACGTGTCACCACGTGACCCCTAATGAGTATTCTAATAAACCAGGGCATGAGCACCCATCACGTGCCCACACGTGATGGCTGTCAGAATTAAAAGTGTTAAACACTTATCTACAGAACAAACTGAAGGGGATCTGGCCCCACCTTTTGGATGCCATCACGTGCTCCCACGTGATCTCCTCCTCTTTTAGTGTTTAACACTAATCTGATAATTTCGTTGCCAGTGTTTAATACTGTTATCTGTTAGTGTTTAAAACTAATTTGAGGATCATGATTTTTAGTGTTTAACACTAATCTGATAATTTCGCTGCCAGTGTTTAACACTGTTATCTGTTAGTGTTTAACACTAATTTGAGAATCATAATTTTTAGTGTTTAACACTAATCTTATTTCCAGTGTTCAACACTGTTGGTCTTTAGTGTTTAACACTAGCTGTAACCCAATTGGCTAACTTTCTAGAGGCAAAACCTCCTCTTCAATGGACCAACAGAGGGCCAATATTCTAAACTTGATTGGACTTAGCCCAAGTTGGCCATAAGTCCTCAATTCAGACTTAATTGAGCCAATGGGCTCATAACATAATTAACTGGTCTTGGTTCCAAATTGGACTACAGATCACTTAATCTACCTTGGTTCAAGGGTACATCTCTTCACTCCTTTGATATTTATCGTTGTAATTTCTCAACGTCTTCAAAGAGGTGACAGGTTCCAACAACCATACAGTTCACAGACTGTGGGGTCCTTAAACTCATGGACTATGATGTCCTTAACCTTGACCGGGATGTTTTAAAACTAACAACGGACTATGACGTCCTTAACCTTTACCATGATATCTTAAAACTAACGATGGACTGTGGAGTCCTTAAATCCACGGACTATGATGTCCTTAACCTTGACCGCAACGTCTTAAAACTAGCATTGGACCGCAATGTCCTTAAACTACTTACCGACCGCAATGTCATTAAACTAAATAATGGAGCCCCCAATTGCTCTCTTGTTAGATCTAAACGATCCCGTTAAGTCAATCTTAGTCTAAATTAGACTAACGTATCCTTAACTAACGTTTAAGTTGATCTTAGCCTCAAATAAGGCTAACGTATCCTTAAACACACCCCCCAAACCCAAATCTAAGAAAGATACGGATTTGGACTAGTCCACGTCCTACGGGCGACAATACCAATTAGTCTCCGTATACAATCCACGGGCAACCAAACACGAAACAAACACACACGACACGAAGTGACCATATGGAGAAGGAAAAAGTTGTTGCCGCGATGCGGTAGCGTAATTAACTGCAGGGGCTTGCGCCTGCAGGGAAGAGCGTCCCCACAATCAAAAACCCCTCAAACGAGGGGGGATCTAACGAATTCTGCTATATCGGACGCATCCGTTTAAACCTTCGATATACGGTGCTATAAATAAACTTGGCATCTTTGGAGAGGTGGACGAATAGCACCAATTAGGATCTGCCCCGAATCTCAGGTAAGACGTCAGTCTTGCGCCGTCTTTCGGAGGGGAACAGATTCTAGCACGCCCGGCGGGACCTTTTCCTCTTTCCACTCCACACTTCGTGCGTCGTGTTTCGCGAACGAATCGCGGTTTGTTAATGGTTGCCCTCGGGTTTCAGGTTACTAAGATTTGGTCTCTTTCTTGGTGCAGAAATCAAACAGCAATGGCGTTCAACTGCTCGAATTGCTCCAAATGCAACTGCAACCGACGCTCTGCCTCACCTGGAGATGTATCCTATGGGCCTCAAGCGGCCTCCATCCTTGCTATGCCGGTAGAACAAGTGACTCAGGCTACCACCGGTCTGTTCTTTGGGACCATGCTCCCACCAGTGAACATTAACGTCCTAGTGCCCGTACCGGAAGCTTCAAAGAAGTCGGTCTTCGATCGACTTGCTACTCCCACGGCCCCTCTCAACGGGTCGTCCAATTCTTCAGTCTTCACCAGGCTGAGCTCGAGCACCAAAAGGCCTATCAAGAAGCCCATAACACCTGAAGTGGCCATTCCAGAAAAGATAGCTACTCCTGAAGTCGTCAAGGCGGCTTCTCCTCCCAGAGGGTCGGTCCTCGCAAGGCTGACTGCTCCCAGTCCCGCTCCCGTTCAGAAATCTATTTTTGACCTGTTGGACGTAGCTTCTCAACGAACGCCAGGCTTCAAGAGGCTGACACCAACAGCCACCCACTTGAACGAGGGGTAAGACAAAGCCGTCGCTGAACCAATCCCAACAACCCGTCACGCCCAACGTCGCCACTGGCGCTGGATAAGGAAGACTGGGGGCAAGTCCCCCTCGGGGATAACTCTACCAGCTCCAACGATGGAAGTTAATGCTGCTGTTCCAACCGGGAACAGGTTTGAGCTGCTAAACAGGGTACGCAGAAATTCGCCAACTGCGGTGCTCAAAAGATCTCCTCCACCGGTAGAGACCGTCGTAGAAGCAAAATCAGAAAAGCCGGAGCAGTCTCCTCAACGGCTGTCTTCCAGGATTTACAAGACTTGGCGACGAGTCAGAGAATCGGTGATTGATCCGAATTTCTCTCACCAGCATAAGAAGTCGAAGGTCCGACAGGAGGAAGACCGCCCCGTTAAGCAACAGAAGACGAAGGCCACCTGGGTGCCCAAAGCAACGGCCCCCTCAACTTCGACGGTCCACAGGAGAAGAAGGCTGGAGAAAGTCCCCACACCTGCGGCGAATGTTAAAGGTAGTGAGCCCAAACGCCCTAAGTCTGGGGGCATTATGGTACACACCGCCTACATGGCGTCCGGGAAAGAGGATAGTCGTACATCTACAGGTCATAGACTGCTTACGCGATCGGTGACTAAAGCTCAGGAGCAGCAGCAGAAGCTCCAAGAAATGATGAATGCGATGGCCGCACTCACAGGGCCAAAAGAAAGCCCTGAAGCGTCCTCGGATCAACGCCAGGAGCAAGAAACCGACGCCGAGTTTCTTCGGAGAATATTGGAAAAGAAGGACAAAGAGGCTCCGGAACAAGCAGCCAATATAAAACGAATGGCCCTTCTGTTTCAGGACATGGTGGGTATGATGATCCAGTAAGATCCCCCAGCCGAAGATTCTCCGATTGTCCTCGAAGATGACAGAGGAGAAACGTCGAATCCACCACCGGCTCTGTCAACAGCCAAGGAGGAGACAATTTCTAAAGCTGACCTGGACGAATATATAGCTCAGCAGATACGGGTTCACCAGGCAACTAAGGCAGCCGGTCAAGTCGTTAAAACGGGGCGACCGTAACCGAGCTAGTATGATCAGATCAAGTACCCGCCGGGCTATACAATACCGAAATTCCATGTCTATAAGTGAACTGGCAATCCCCATCAACATGTTGCCCAGTTCAGGGCTCTTTGTGGCAATACCGGTGGCGATGATAAGCTCCTGCTCCGCCAGTTCATCGGCAGCTTGTCGGAGACGGTGTTCGAATGGTACTCCGAGCTTCCGAATGACTCCGTCAAGACATTTGCTGAAATGGAATTGTTGTTTACCCAACGTTTCGCAAGCGCCAGCGAGCGTACTCCAATAACGGCTCTGATCAATGCAAGAGTGAAGTCGGGTGAAACTTGGGTCCAATATGCAATCCGATGGCGAAATCTGTGGTCGAAGTGCGAACAGCGCATCAAAGAAGCACCAGCAGTGGGCATGTTCGTGGGCACCCTAGACCCTCATGCAACTATTTCACAGTTCATGATGTTCTTCAAACCGACCACGTTCCAGGCTTTAATCGATAAGCTAGCCCAGATGGATCAGATGGGTCACAGACCGTCTCCCTCGAAGACAGAACCGCGGAACGACAAGGGTAAAGGGAAGGCGACCTTCGTCGCAAACGCTCAACAGCAACCCAATGCCCCAAAACTAGTGGATCAATTGGAAGAGAGACGGCGGTATTATAATGAGAAATTGAAGTGCCCCTACTCATTCTCGCGGGATAAGACGAAGAGGCTATTCGAGCTGGCTGTGCGCAACAGGCTTATTAACTTGCCGAATCCAAGGCGACCGCCGCAACCCAACGAGGTGAATAACCCCAATTACTGCCCTTACCATCAAACGGTAAGTCACCCAATCGAGGATTGCTTTGTCTTTAAGGGATGGATCGAGGATCAATACCTACAAGGAAAGTTCGCGTTGTCCGAAAAGTGAAAGGTAAACCCACCACAACCGCACACTCCAAAGAAGACGGACACAAGGGGGGAAAATTGTTCTTTCGTTAAAGAAGCCCCATGGGAGGTCGTGCTTTCATCCAAAACCAAAAGGATGCTGAATGATCTTCATACATGCCCAGCGATCAGGTGGAAGAACCCGCTTGAACCTCAAATCATCGAAGGGATGCTGAAGCCGCGCCCAACTCCAAAGATCGGTGGTGATATCCCCAGCACTCACGCCCAGCCGTCGAAATCTGTGAAAAAGAAGAAGAGATCAAAAAAGCCCGTGAAGCCTGGTGACAAGCGCACAGACTTGCAGAAATAGGTCGACGCGCTGGAAGAATATAATCAGAAAGCGCGGACCCCCATCACGCTTCAAGAGTTCCTCAGCCATGTCCTTGAAGACGAAAATGATGGGGAAGACTCGTCAGATGGATCTGAGGATTACGTAGCAAGTTACCATATGATCTCTCATTCATCGCTAGACAGTGAAGAAGCGCCCTGCACAGAAAGATTGGGGGCAGAGCCTGAGCCGGAACTTGTGTGGCCGTCAGACGAGATGATCGGCGCCTTTCTGAATGAGATTCGTCTGAAAAGTAAAGCTGATCGGGAGCGTGGGATGGCCATATCGGAAGGAGCCAAATGCCGGCGACTAGACGAAAGAGTCGAAGCAGCCCCGTCAAATCAAAAGACATCCGTAGCAGATAAAAACAAATTCAAAACGAGGATAAGGTTTGCTAAAGCCATATCAATGGGGATGAAGCTACCACCCTCTGAAGGAAACATTGCCGGCAAAGCAGAAACGCACCCTTCCTATTGCTTTTATCATCGGAAGGTTTCGCACCCCACCGAAGAGTGCAAAGCTTTCAATAAATGGCGGCAAGGGTATGTTGTTCACCGGCAACGTTTCAAGCAGGAGAAGCGCAAAATTCGTCGGGAGCGGAAAAGTACGACCGAGGAGCCTAGAAGAACTACCGACGATTGTCGCATGGTTAACGCCTGGGAAGCGCAAATTCTCACATTCGGGAGCGACTCTAATGAGGAAATGACTCTTAGTCCTCTCTTTAAAGAGTCCACCTCGGCAAAAGAGGAAGAGCCGGAGGCCTGCGAAAATATCTGGCTGCGTAATCGCACGCTGCCCGAAAAGAATCTCGGACTCTCAAATTAAAAGATAAGGGAAAAGAAAAGGTCTGTGAGGATATCGCCCTAGATGACCAAGTCATGGAAGAGCTAACTGCCAAAGACCCGCCAAAGGAAAATAAGGTGGACTACAACGTTCTGGCACACTTGAGGAAGCTACCCTTGCAGCTCAGCATTCTCGATGCCCTCTTACTATCAAAAGAGGCAAGAGAATCATTGATCAAAGCGCTACAGGAGCCCGAGCAATTCCAAACCTTCCTCGCCGAAGAAAAGATGAAGGACGAGCTGGAAGAAGTACACACAGTCGATGTCACTTTCGGTGATGAAGACCTCCTCCTTGGGACATGCGAGCACAATCGTCCCCTCTATGTCTCAGGGTATTGCCACGATATAAAGATAGGTAAGATCTTGGTTGACAATGGGTCCTCCGTCAATCTCCTCAATGTATGGGTATTGAAGGAAATCTGCATGAGCGTCCAACACCTTGCTCGGGACAAGATCACCATCTCCGGGTTCGACTCTCAATCATCACGGACTCTTGGGTCTGTGATACTGACGTTACGCTTTGGGCTACTCGTCACGGACATTAAATTCCATGTCATAGATGCCAAGACATGCTATAATGCTTTGCTCGGCCGACCCTGGTTACACGAGTACAACATCATCCCTTCTACACAGCATCAGTGTATGAAATATTTTAAGGATGGTCTCGAGTATACCGTAACAGGAGAGTTAAACCCATTCTCCATGAACGAAGTCCGCAAATATGAAGATGCAAAATACTTCTTGCCAGATTTCGAAGACACGGAGAGGTGTCACAAGCCGGAGAACAAAGCTATCGCCACAATCCCTGTCTTCGGGAGAGAGATACCGAGGAGGATGAAGAGATAGTCTATTCCGGGCCGTCCCAATGCAACAAGCCAGGACCGTCCACTCCCATGTTAATCTTTGGCAGTGACTCGGAAGATGAGGTCCATGCTATATTTTCCGCTCGACCTTCAATACAAACTTTCGCTGATGAAGAGCAAAGTCTGCAATTCGCCATGGTTCCACTTAAACATCATAAAGAACTGGACGCGCTCGATACCTACGGTGTAGAAGAGTTGCGGACGTTCTATATCCCTCCCAGGCGAGAAGGTGAAAAGGCAATTATATTCTACCGCTCCGGGGAAACCAAAGTAGAGAAAGAAATCTGGCACGGTGCGGATCCTACGCTTGACAGGCTCCAGCCCATCCGTTTACCCAGATAGTACACGGACGGACTAAGAAGACTTTTGAGGTGCCAAGGTGTGCCCCTTAAGCAAACTGTTCGGAAAGCCAAGTTCTATGACAGGATCTGGAACGTTCCCGGGACTCAGCGCAAATTGCCTAACGGGAGAATGGAAACAATCGGCCTTGGATATGTTCAGTCCAAGAAACGGGAGCTACTCCGCGACTGCTGCATCGTACGTGACTTCAATGAAGAGGGAGATGCTCAATGGGAGGATGCTAACCCTGAACCAAAAAGAGTTCCTGAAGCAAAAATGCCCAGTCCGTCGTTCGAAGAACAAATGAACAAGCTTATAAGGGAAGCTGGTCAAAAAGTTCTAGATGACCATAACCGCGAAATGGCGATTTACGAGAAAGCTAGGACGCAACGTCTCCTCCAACAGGCTGTGAAAGACGGAAATGTTTCTCCCTATCAACCTGTTGTAAAAAAGGCCCGACGCAGAGGCAGAAAACAAGTCAAAAAGCGGAAAAAGGCGTTCAGCAACGGCAAAGCGAGACCAAGAAGCCACGCAGTCGGGAATCGAACGGTCCGGACTTGTCCCTTGCGAAGAAGATGAGTCGAGCATACTCTTTTCCCCAGGACAAAACAAAGAAGATACTTGACCTCGCTATAAGGCATCAAATGATTACACTGCCGGAATCTAAACACCCCGAGCAAGCAGGCGAAGTCTCTCATCCGGACTATTGCTCTTATCACCGAGTAATAGGACATCCGCTCGAAGATTGCTTCACCTTTAAGAACTGGGTCGAAGATCAGTATCGGCTCGGCAAGTTCGCTCTATCCGACAGTTGGAGGATAACTCCACCGCAAAAACATGAATCCAAATCCGTGAGACTGGAATCAGATCCACATCGGTCTTCGAAACGAGCTTGTACTTGTCATATGATAACGATATCGAAAGAAGAGCCCGAGAATATGAATGACCTTCCCTGGTGCTTCGAAAATAGCGATGACGAGGTGATCTCGGCATTTCCACCAGCGCCGAAAGAACTGGAAGATGGAATACATACCACTGCAGATAACCTCAAGAAAATTGATTTGGGGACGGCAAATGACCCGCGACCGACATTCGTCAGTGAGCTGCTATCTGAAGAAAGGGTGGCTTCATTAAAAGACGTGTTTGTGCAGTATAAAGATTGCTTCGCATGGAACTATTACGAAATGCCAGGACTAGATCTAGAAATTGATGTCCATAAATTGGCGATATCCCCGGACGTTAAACCAATCAAACAAGCACCGAGAAGAATGCGGCTTGAGCTTGAGATGAGCACTAACGCCGAAGTCAAGAAGCTGATCGACTCTGGGTTTATCCAAGAAGTTCAGTATCCCGATTGGATCGCCAACATCGTCCCGGTGATGAAGAAAAATGGGACGGTACGCATATATGTAGACTTTCGGGATCTCAATAAAGCCTGCCCGAAGGACGATTTCCCAGTACCGGTTACCGAGCTGATGATAGACAATACGTCCACTCACGAAGTCTTCTCCTTCATGGACAGATCGTCAGGATATAATCAGATAAAGATGCATCCCGAAGACCAGAAGCACACCGCTTTCCTGACCCCTTTGGGTATATTCTGCTACAAGGTGATGCCCTTTGGTCTAAAGAACGCCGATGCCACCTATCAAAGGGCCATGACGAAGATCTTCGATGACCTCATACATGAAATCGTCGAATGCTATATCGACGACCTCATGGTTAAGAGCAAATCATACGAGGAGCACTTAGAGCATCTGAAGACCGTATTTCAACGCCTTCGGCAATACAACTTGAAGATGAACCCTCTCAAGTGTGCATTCGGAGTTTCCTCGGGCAAATTCCTAGGATTCATCGTCTGACACCGAGGTATTGAGATAGATCCGTCAAAGATTAAGGAGATCATGGAAATACCTCCGCCAAGGACTCTTAAACAGTTGCGGTCTCTCCAAGGGAAGCTCGCATACATCCGCCGATTTATAGCCAACCTTTCAGGCAAATGCCGCCCTCACAGTCGCCTGATGAAGAAGGGAACCCCGTTCGTCTGGGATCACAAATGCCAGAGCACGCTGGACGAGATCAAGCAATATCTGCAGAATCCGCCAGTGTTAGCTGCTCCGGTCAAAGGAAAGCCTCTCATCCTTTATACAACAGCCCTCGAAGGTTCCTTAGGCGTATTATGGGCATAAGAGAATGACCAGGGGAAAGAAAGAGCTCTTTATTACTTAATTCGAGTACTCCTGGGGGCAGAAAGCAACTACTCCCCCATCGAAAAACATTGCCTGGCGTTGATCTTCGCGATAACAAAGCTCAGGCACTATGCGTTGGCGCATGAAGTCCGTCTCATTTCGAAGGTAGACCCCCTTAAATATTTAATGTCGAAAGCCATATTGACAGGGAGACTCGCTAAATGGGCCTTGCTCTTAATGGAGTTTTCGATAACCTACCAGCCTCTCAAGGCAGTGAAAGGCCAGGTTATCGCCGACTTCCTCGCTGAACATCCGATACAGGCCGATTCCCCTTTGAATTGCGAACTTCCAGACGAACATGCGTTTGATGCAATAGACGGTAGTGATACCCGATGGGAACTTTACTTCGATGGAGCCTCTTCCATGAAGAAGCGCAAACAAAACACGCCTATAATCAAATCAGGGGTAGGCCTTATATTCGTGACCCCACAAGGAGGGATAATGCGATTCGCCTTCTCCTTAACAGAGCAGAGGACGAACAACGAAACTGAGTACGAAGCTTTGATAGCAGGCCTTGAGATCTCCATCGACATAGGAATTGAGAACCTCCTCATATACGGAGACTCCCAACTGGTCGTTAGTCAAGTAAACGACGACTACCAGACGTGCAAACCAGAGCTGGTGAAGTATGGCGAGAGAGTACAGCGACTGCTGACTCAAATTCCCTCCTGCACCTTGGAAAGCATACCGCGTGCGGAAAATAGCAAGGCGGACGCATTAGCCAAGCTCGCTAAAGAACTAGCTGATGAGAACCTCGATGACGTCAGAATCGTGGTACAAAGCCGTCGGGTCCTCGCACCAGCAGAAATATCTCCAGAGTCGTCCAAGAAAAAGGAAGCGATTGAGCAGATGGTCCTGCAAATAAAAGCCCAAGAAACGGTTGGGGATTGGAAAGAAGTCTTTATAGACTACTTCAAGTCCCGTCGAACGCCTGAAGATGCGTCCTCAAGACATCAGCTTATGAAACGAGTTCTGTCTTTCGCCATCATCCATGATACTCTGTACAAGAGGTTGTTGGATTCTCTATGCTTGAGATGCCTGGGACCTCAAGAAGAAAAAAGAGTCATCCAAGAAGTTCACAACGAACTCTGCGGTTCTCACCAAGCAGGCCCGAAGATGAAGTTGAAGATTAAACGGATGGGCTACTATTGGCCCACGATGATTCAGGACTGCCTCGAATACGCTAAGCAATGCCACTCATGCCAGATTCATGGGGACTTTATCCATCTGCACCCAAATCCTCAACATCCAACGGTGGCCAACTGGCCGTTCGAAATGTGGGGGACTGACATAATTGGCCCCATCGAACCAGCATCGTCCAGGGGACATCGATTCATCTTGGCGACGACTGATTATTTCTCCAAATGGGCAGAAGCAGTACCGCTGAGGGAAGTGAAAATGGAGAATATCCTCCATTTCTTCAAGACACACGTCATTTATCGGTTCGGTACTCCACGACGGATCATCTCCGATAATGGGCCAGCCTACAGAAGCCACAAGATCAGCCGCTTCGCGCAACAAGACAACATAGACTGGAGATATTCCTCAGTTTATAATCCCCGAGCTAACGGTCTAGCTGAGGCTTTCAATAAGACCTTGACGAAGATCGTGAAAAAGACGGTGTCTCGAAATAAGAAGGACTGGCATGAGAGACTGCAAGAAGCTCTCTGGGAGTATCGAACTACGTTCAAAACGGCCACAAACACAACGCCGTACGCGTTGGTATTTGGTACAGAAGCAGTACTCCCCCTCGAAATAGAGTTACCTTCTCTACGAGTGGCGGTCCACTACGAGCTGACGGACGAAGAAAATGCCCACCTTCGGCTTGAGGAGCTTGATGCCCTTGATGAAACCCGGCTCATAGTGCAACAAAATCTGGAGGCTTATAAAGCAAAGATGACGCGCTCATATGAAAGATTGACCAGGCCGAGGACATTCCGCCAAGGCGAACTCGTGTTAGTGGTCAAAAGACCTATGATCCCCAATCGCGCCAAGCGGGGAAAATTCGAGCTGAACCATGAAGGCCCGTACATCATAGACAAGGTCTACTAGGGTGGAGCCTATCTACTCATGGACATGCATGGTGAAAGACCTTTCAGGCCAATAAACGGTCGCTTCCTGAAGAAATACTACGCTTGATGAGTCATGGCCTAGGTCAATGATAAATGACGACGACTATGTCCACTCGCTATCTTCCTAAGCCCAAACTCTATTAGTAGTAACCGTCTTACTTTGCAACGGACCGAAACGTTCTTAAACTAACAACGGACCGAAACGTCCTAAAACTAGCTGCTGACCGAGATGCCAATAAACTACGATGGATTGTGGCATCCCAAAACCGATAAAAAAAGAAAATAAAAAAAATAATAAAAATAAAACAGTATGTCCGTAAGCAAAATGGGTACGGATGAAAACCCGAAAGGGCTCCGTGAGTAAAAATAGCAGGGCTACTGGCGAGTGTTTGTGAAAACCTGAAAGGGCGCAACCTCGTTAGAAAAAAAAAGAAAGACGGTATGTCCCTAAGCAAAATGGGCACGGATGAAAACCCGAAAGGGCTCCGTGAGAAAAAACAGCAGGACTACCGGCGAGTGTTTGTGAAAACCCGAAAGCACGCAAACTCGTTAAAAGACGCTTACAGGGCCCTCTCGACCTTGTAAAGGAGAAACCACCTGCGTAAGATCCCTACAACTCATAAGGGAGCAACACAATTAGGGATCCTCACGATTCCTAAGGAGAAATTACACTTGCAAGATCCTCACGACTCGTAAGGAGAATTCTCTTATGGGACCCTCATGGCTCATAAGATTTGAAAGTCTTAAGTTACAGAAACCTTAACCTGTTCTTAAGCAACCCCCGCAGCCTTCGATATTGCCCTACAAGCAGCTCATACTAACCCTTGTACACAATCCACGGGCGCGAATAAACATTTCCCTAACCAAGTCCCATTCGTGACTAGGGATATGTTTATATGGTGAACAACCCTTGTAAGCCCTCTCGACTTATAAGGAGAAAACCCTTTTGTAAAATCCTTACGACTTACAGGGGAACACGCACTTAGGAATCCTCACGATTCCCAAGGAGAAAACACACCTACGAGATCCTCACGACTTGTAGGGAGAAATACCTTTGTGAGGCCCTTACGGCTCATGAAGTCAAAAGCCTTAGTCGACATGACCCTAACCCTGTCTACTAAGCCACCTTTGTTCGACATCGACAGAGGCAAATGATGATTCACTCCTGGCAATATCCCAGTTGTAGCGATACTGATGCCTAAAACGGTATCAAATTCCAAGTCTTTTCATGGCAAATGATGATTCGCTCCTGGCAATATCCCAGTTGTAGCGATGCTGATGCCTAAAACGGTATCAAATTCCAAGTCCTTTCATGGCAAATGATGGTTCGCTCCTGGTAATATCCCAGTTGTAGCGATGCTGATGCTGAGATTGGCACCAGATTCCAAGTTCTACACTCGTGATAAAAAATTAGCGAGCTAAAATGCATATGAAATAGCCGAAATGATGGGGCAACTTGCAATAAAAAGTGGCAAGTAAAAATGTATGCATGAAAAATAGCCGAAATGATGGGGCAATCGTGACCTTCGCGATATAAAAGCTGAAATGATAGAGCATCGTGGGAAAAGAAATAAAATAAAAATGACATTTATGCCCTATAGGTGATGTTACATCAACCCTTGTACACAATCCAGGGGCGCAAACGAAAAAGGGATCATACTCTTCCCCCCAGGGTTCATCAGAAGAAGAGGCCAAGTCTCGACGGGCCACAAATAACCTAGAGATAGTCTCAACATTCGTCTCATTACAGCAGACACAATATCAAGCAAAGCGGAACAGCGGCAACTCCCAGTTCCATGACTCGGCGGCATACAGCTGACTGAGAGTCAAATTCCGACTTCGTGAAATACAGACAAAGTCAAAATTCCCGGTCACGTGGAACGCGAATAACGTCACTCTTTGACCCCGTGGAAAACGTCCAGAGCGGAGCCTGGTCCCCGCCGAACACGGCAGTGAACCCGTGGGAAGCATCCAGAGCAAAATTCCTGGTCACATGGAACACGGATAACGTCACTATTTGACCCCATGGAAAACGTCCAGAGCGGGGCCTAGTCCTCGCCGAACACGGCAATGAACCCGTGCGAAGCATCTAGTGCAAAATTCATGGTCACGTGGAACGCGGATAACATCACTCTTTGACCCCGTGGAAAACATCCAGAGCGGATCCTGGTCCTCGCGAAGCATGGCAGTGAACCCGTGTGAAGCATTCAGGTCGGAGCCTAGTCCTCGCCGAACACGGCAGTGAACCCGTGTGAAGCATCTAGTGCAAAATTCCTGGTCACCTGGAACGCGGGTAACGTCACTCTTTGACCCCGTGGAAAATGTCCAGAGCGGAGCCTAGTCCTCACCGAACACGGCAGTGAACCCGTGCGAAGCATCTAGTGCAAAATTCCTGATCACGTGGAATGCGGATAACGTCACTCTTTGACCCTGTGGAAAACGTCCAGAGCGGATCCTGGTCCTCGCGGAGCACGGCAGTGAACCCGTGTGAAGCATCCAGAGCGGAGCCTGGTCCTCGCCGAACACGGCAGTGAACCCGTGGGAAGCATCCAGAGCAAAATTCCTGGTCACGTGGAACGCAGATAACATCACTCTTTGACCCCGTGGAAAATTTCCAGAGCGAAGCCTAGTCCTCGCCGAACACAGCAGTGAACCCGTGCGAAGCATCTAGTGCAAAATTCCTGGTTACGTGGAACGCGGATAACGTCACTCTTTGATCCCGTGGAAAACGTCCAGAGCGGATCCTGGTCCTCACGGAGCACGGCAGTGAACCCGTGTGAAGCATCCAGAGCGGAGCCTAGTTCTCGCCGAACACAGCAGTGAACCTGTGTGAAGCATCTAGTGCTAAATTTCTGGTCACGTGGAACGCGGATAACGTCACTCTTTGACCCCGCGGAAAACGTCCAGAGCGGAGCCTGGTCCTCGCAGAGCACGGCAGTGAACCCGTGTGAAGCATCCAGAGCAAACATTGGACTGTGGAGTCCTTAAAATCCACGGACTATGATGTCCTTAACCTCGACCGTAATGTCTTAAAACTAACGATCAACCATGATAATTCTAGACTGATTTTACATTGGTTAAAGGGTACATCTCTTTACTCCTTTGATATTTGTCGTTGTAATTCCTCAACGTCTTCAAAGAGGTAACGGGTCCCAGTAACCACACATCGGACTGTGGAGTCCTTAAATCCACGGACTATGATGTCCTTAACCTTGACCGTGACGTCTTAAAACTAAACATCGGACTGTGGAGTCTTTAAATCCATGGACTATGACGTCCTTAATCTTGACCGTGATGTCTTAAAACTAACATCGGACTGTGGAGTCCTTAAATCCACGGACTATGCTGTCCTTAACCTTGACCGTGATGTCTTAAAACTAACATTGGACTGTGGAGTCCTTAAATCCACGGACTACGATGTCCTTAACCTTGACCGTGATGTCTTTAAACTACGGTACCCTGGAAAACATCCCAAAGCAACCCCTGACCCCGTGAAATACGGATAAGGGCGACCGCACCCAGCACTTGCGGGTCCTCACGACTTGTAGGGAAGAAAATCTCTTGTTGGATCCTTATGACTCCCAAGGGAAAACCCGCTTAAGAATCCTCACGATTCTTAAGGAAAACTTACACCTACGGGATCCTCTTGACCTGTAGGGAGAAAAACTCTTTATGAGACCCTCACGGCTCATAAAGCTCAAAAGTCTTAAGAAGCAGATCGTAACCCTGAATCCTAAGCCATCGCTGCCCTGCAAAGAAATCAAGATAGACTATCCGCAGAATACATTCAATAAAAAGGGACACGCCATTGAAAAAATATGTCTTTTATTCATGAACCAAAATGGATACAAAGTACAATTCATGAAAAAACAAAAAGAATATACTCTCATTCAGGAGTATGTACAAAAAGAAAGAAAAAGATACAAGTCTTCAGGCCGGCGGGCGATTTAGCAATTTCACTAGCTCATCCTTCTTTTGCTGGGTCACGGCTTCGTGATACAGTATCGCCAGAAGACGGGTTTTCGCCTGAGCCTGCTGGGCCTGATAAGAGGCAAGCCGGCCTTCGAGCTCTTTTTCGGTAATCTTGTGAGCATCGAACCTTTCACGAGTGAACACGGCAGCTTTATCAAGGGCCACCACCTCTTTGATAGACTCTTGGAGTACTCGCCAGAGTTCATACGCTTTGTTAGTTTTGGCTGTAAGGTTGGTCTGGAGCTCGTGCAGCGCCTTACAGGCCAGCGCCCTCTCCAAGAATTTGCGGCCGAGCCTCTTCTCGCATGATACCATGTTTGCCGCGCACCGCTTTATCAGCCCCCGCAAGTCCGCCTTCACAGCCATGGCCTCCGAAGAAAGGCGAGAACACTCAAGTGCGTGCAAGCATGCCTCTACTTGCCGACAGAACTCCACCCAGATTCGCACCATTTCTTCATTGTGGTATGTAGCAAGAAAAGGAAGAGAACCGTTAGCTTCGGCAGCGAATGCTCCAGCTGTGATTGCGCTGCCAGCACAGAGCTCCTCGATCAAAGACGATAGGAAGACAAGGCTTAACTTGGCCAGACGCTCTGAGGCTCGCAAAGCGTAAGGGCCGGGCGGCATGGCGATACGCAATTCCAGCACTATGGGGGCTGGCAAGGCTGTTCAGATTTGAAGAATGTCGGTGAAACTCCTAAGCAAAGGAACAAGTGGGACCATATTGAAACGTCACTTACCTACGGTCATGCAAGTAGGAGCTGAAGATTTCCCCGGCCCTTCAACGACCTCGACCTCGTTATCGGCCTCTAAAACTGTAAAAGACATCAATGTCATTCCGCAAAATAACAACGATTCTATAATGAAAAATGGAAAACGACGCTAACCTTGCCCAGATGAGAGGACAATGTGTTGAGGAGATATCGCTTGCGGAGCGGCCATCTCCAGCAGACGCTGAAAGGAGTGCCGGGGAGACAGATCGGTAATAGAGGCCGCTAGTCGTGCAATTCTGAAAAAACAAAAGTGTTCAGATAACAAAAAGATTGCTAATTTAAAATGTAGAAGGTTACCTTCGACACTCCTCCCATTCTGAGCCAGGGGGATAGCAGCTTCAGCGGCCTCCGCCGTGGTCTCGGGTTCCAACGAAGGGAGGATGGTCCTGACTACCTCCATCCCAGCCTCGGGGCCGCCCTCAGGAAGAGCCGGTGGGACGGCGGCCACCAAAGGTGCCTCCCCCAAAGGAGCAAGTGCTCCAGGATCAACAACCGCCACAGGAGGCTCTATCGTAAGAAGCGCAGCGTCGTCAACCCCCTCCACATCGAGTAAAGCTTCATTGGGGGCGTCAACGGGCTTTATCCTCAACAAGCCCGTGGGGACCTCCCCCATCGCCGAAGTCTCTGCACAATTCACACAAGGATAAGAATACATATATACAAGTGCAAGCAATATGAAGTACTGCAAAGCAATATAGGAACATACCAATGCGTAAGGAAGCCTTCAATATGGCTTCTTCAAACCGATGCTCCTTCTCAAGGAGGTGTGCTCGCCGGGGTTCAAGGGTGGACTCGTGGCCGCCCGTCCACAAGGAGAGTGCGTCCGTAGCATCCTCCAAAGCAGCCTGCTTATGGGCCCTTTCCCCCCATTCCTCCAAAGGGCCGATGAACCGCCGCCGTATCCATGAAGGTTCTTCGTAGAAGATGATGGCAGGATAAGGCCTCTTCGGGATCCTTACCTTCTCAGTTTCAAGCTACGAGTGTCTTATAGCCTCAGCCAATTGTGCGGCTTCCTCGGCAGATGAACCTGGGAAAAGAAGACCATCATCCGGCGATATCATGGATATTGGTTCGTCTTGAATAACAGGTTCGGATTCTTCTAAAAGATCAAGCAGACGGGCGACTGTCTTCTTCCTCCTCTTTGTCCCAGAACAAATTCCAGAAGACGCTCACTTCTTTTCCCGTGGAGCCTTGGCGCGACGCCGACCCACCTCACCTTCAACACCCTCGTTACCGGCATCCTCATTTGGCGGTGCTGCCGAGGATGACACTGCCATTGTCGATGCCACGGGTGGTGGTGCTGCCACCGGAGCCCGATTAGCCCACGATCGGGTGCCCAATGGCATACCAACTGTGGGAGTGAGGTCTACTCCCGACTCTCCCGGAAAAAGCGCGACACCGGTATCCCTCAGGGGAAAACGGACCGGGGCGCGCGGTCGCAATGTAGCTCCTGTGGCCGGAACTTGAGTAGGAGCACCATGGCCAAGGAGTACCCTTCTCTCCTCAACAATAATCGGGTTGACCCGATGAAGGTACCAACCTGTAAACGACCCCACGCATCGGGGAAGATGGCCAGCTTCAGGGATCATGAAATGGGAGCCAATGTTCAACCTCACGAAATGATGACCTGCATCGCGAACGGCTTCGAGTGAAGGGACTGGCGCAACTATGAAAGCCTCGAAAGGGACGCCCTGGTCGTATCCAAGCTGCCAGGCGAAGCGATGCAGGTTGTACCGCATGAAAAGGGCCGCATTATCCTGGCGAAATACCAGATAGCCTGACCTAATGGCATACAAGTGCGCGACCTCCCGGGGCCTTAAAGAAGGCACATTGTCCTTTGACTGGTCCCAGAGTTGCGAAGCGGGACCTGAAGGAGAAGATAGAACCCGATCGGTAAATACCAACCGCCAGCAGTAGCGTAAGGAGCAATCAACGTCCGAATGGCCCCAAATTGAGTTGGGTCAAAGGCAGAAGCATCCACCAATCGTATAAGTCGCGGGAAGGTGTAGGCGTCATAAAAAGCGGGCCTCTAATGCATAGCAAAAGCCCCAAGCACATGCATTTCGAGCCAAGACGTGAAGTAATGCAGGGAAAAGTTTACTACATTCACGCCGGGAGTCGAGGTATTAGCCGCAATGCCCAACCCGTGATATAGATGCGCCAACACTGGGATACCAATGGCCAGCCGCGTTTCCTCAGTAATGCGATGAGCCGGATAAATAACCGAGACTCTTATGAAGCGGCGATGCATGGGAATGACGAACCAGCTAAGCCAGACACTGACAAAGCCCACAAAGAATGTCTCTTCATCCATGCCAGGAGCTGCGATAGATTCGAAAGATATCGGCGACATAATAGGAATGTAGTACTGCAGTAAATCCGATTCCCTAGTCGGCAGCTTCTTCGGACCAAACCCAAAGGGGTCTTTGATGTTTGCGAACTTCGGAGCCGTCTTCGACAGGACATCCTCGCAGAGGAAGCAGGCAATGAAGCTCTTAAAAGTAACTCCCTGCTCCTCAGATTTCGTGAACAGCCGGTCAAAAATACCCAGCGCCTTGATCAAACTTGAACGCTTGTGGCGAACGGCGTTCTCACTAGACAAGCCGTCGGTAATTGCGGGCTCGGGCTCAAAAACATACTCATCAGGAGGCAGCAACTCCTCATACAGTGTACCCCTGATTGGCAGCCCCGAAATCTCGCGAAATTCTTCCAGAGAGATCGAAACCTCACGGTCCCCTAAAAAGAAAAGTGTTGGTGGGGAGATTCCACTGGCTCAAGAACGCCTTAACCCACCAGACATGCGGGGATTGGTAGTGGAAGAGCGACGCATACATCGCGTGGTAAAGTCCGACCTTCTGCAGCTGCGCGCGATGGGCGGACAGGATGTAACGAGCCCAGAGGAGGTAGCCCGTAGGGTGTCGAGGGGTGAGCCCTATCTTGTAGATTTGTCCCCATGGTTGGGCCTCACCTTGACAAATACGCCACCCCAGAATATCTATAGCTGGGATCGGATGGTTCGGGATACCCGTCGTCGAAGGCTCGAGCCGACCCATTGGAGTCCAATTCGGCATCTCCACAGCAAAGACTTTCCTTGGTGGGTCCATTGGCAGAAACGGAAAGGTGGGCTCCGTTGGTACTTCGCAAAGAAAGCTTCGACGTCCCTGGATAATATGACCGTACCAGGTCCCCCACAAAAGCAAGTTGGTGCAGGACGGGTCATGGGCCTTGATCATCGCCATCACTTCCTCATCAGATGGTGATTGAGGATAGGCGGCCTTCGAGCGAGCGAAAGGGAAATACGGAACAGACGTCATCCCCCCTGTAATAAAATAAGGGGAAACTGTTAAGGCAAAACCAACAGTGATTATAAATATATATACAAGGGAAAAGACAGTGATAGAAGACTCAATTTATGGGACCATGAGTTACAAAACATGTGGTCCCACGAAATCAAAATGGCGGCTGGCTAATGATGAGGCACAACAATTATAATGAGACAAAGGGAATATTCTCATTAAATAGGCAGTGGGTTTCAAGTGACCCTACACATCCCCCTAAAAGACAGATCCATCTTGGACTCCGTGATAAATCAAACAGAATCAAGAGAATTAAATTCCCAAAGACCAACAGTGCAAACTTCTTCTGGATTGTGAAGAAGATGACTTAGGGCAAGAAAACCCATGAAGTCCTCTGGAAGAACTTAGTTCTTCATAAGAATTAAATTCCTTTTTGAAAAAGGGAATTAAATTCCCAGAGAATTTTGTTCCAGAGCCAGAGCTCCTTGGGGATGGAATTAAATTCCATGGAAGGGACAACCGACATCATCATCTCCCTAAAAGATCTGATGAACCCTAAGAGATCTACTGTTTGAAGATTAAATGGTTTTATATTCCTGTTGAAGAACTTGAAGAAAATGAGTTCATGTTAAAAGGGTGAAACCCTTGATGTGGATTTAAAATCTTTCTTCGATTGTTCAACATCATTACACAGAGTTAAACTCTGAAGATTTTTCGAGGCAGAGAACTAAGCTCTGGAAAAAGAGAATTAAATTCTCAAAAGAAGAAAGTTCTTAAAGGAGGAAGATGAACAAAGTGGAGGCTCTTCTGAAAGGACATTGGCATTTATAGGACGGGATAGAAAACGTTTCATCTACCCTACTCCCAAGGCAGATCCAATGGTCACAATTGTGACAGCGTTGCACTCACGTACAGACACGTGAGAACAACGCTGTGGGGGCATTTGTTCCCTGATTAAAAATCAGGAAAAAGCTTCAGAGGAAGCATCACGTGCTCACACGTGACCAGTGGTCACGTGTTGGCACGTAATTGTTAAACCAGCGGCAAAGAGCAGAGCGCAGAAAAGTAGTCCCTTCAGGGGATCACGTGCTCACACGTGACCGGGGGTCACGTGCTCACGTGACTGCCAGGGGTCACGTGCTCACGTGACCAATGGTCACGTGGCAACACGTGACTAGCTTTAAAAGCCCTGCTGTTCAACAGAATTAAATTCTGAATAAGATCATTTAAATCTTTCCAAAATGGAGAAGAATTATGTAAAAACCGTTGGATTAAGAATCTGAGGGTGATTAAATTTCACCAATTTATGGAAAAATCTTGGACATGGAAAGATTTCCCCTAAATCTCACCGAAATAACAGAAAGAATATCTTTGGATTTAAAATCCAACGGTGAATAAAATTCACCTAATAATCTAAAGGCCCGGATCAATGATAAAAATAAATCAAATCTTTCAATGAAAAATTTACCAAACAGATTGATTCTTTTCCTTCTCCTCTAAATAGGAGCCAAAGGAGAGAGTTTTAAAAAAGGGAGAGAGAGAGAGAGATAGAGCCTTGGAATCTTGAAAATTCAGAGAGAAAAGAAGGAGGAATTTGATTCTCTAAAAAGAAAAACCCTAGGTAAGAAAAGAAAGGGAAAAAGGTTTCAAAAGAGAATTTAATTATCAAAATAAAGAGTTTAACTCTTCTATAAAGAAAAGAACTTAGTTCTTTCTCTGGTGAAGATCTGCAAAGTGCACATCTCCCCACAGATTGAGAATTTAATTCTCATTGGGTCGAGATCCTGCCATGCAGATCTAAAACATAGATGAGAAATTGAGTTCTGAGAATTTAATTCTCATAAAGTTATAGGAATTTAATTCCTCCAAGATAAAATTAGGGTTTAACCCTATGTGAGAATTCAATTCTCCAAAGATTATAGGAATTTAATTCCTTCAAGATGGACAGAACTAGGGTTTAACCCTAATTGAGAATTTAATTCTCTCAAGCTCATAGGAATTTAATTCCCCTTAAAATAAAACTAGGGTTTTACCCTATGTCAGAACTTGATTCCTTACATACATGAGAGTTTGACTCCTACAGAAGGAAAGTTAGGGTTTAGCCCTATCTAAAAATATAATTCTTCATAAGAAAATAGGAATTTAATTCCTTTAAAAGTTATTGCTAGGGTTTAACCCTATGAAGAATTTAATTCTTAAAAAGATAAACAGATCTTTAAACAGGAAAGAACCAGGGTCACGTGTCCCCACGTGCACCCTGTAAAGATCCACAGAAAAGAAACTCTTGGGCGCCCTCACGTGTCACCACGTGACCCCTAATGAGTATTCTAAAATACCAGGACATGAGCACCCATCACGTGCCCACACGTGATGGCTATCAGAATTAAAAGTGTTAAACACTTATCTACAGAACAAACTGAAGGGGATCTGGCCCCACCTTTTGGATGCCATCACGTGCTCCCATGTGATCTCCCCCTCTTTTAGTGTTTAACACTAATCTGATAATTTCGTTGCCAGTGTTTAACACTGTTATCTGTTAGTGTTTAACACTAATTTGAGAATCATGATTTTTAGTGTTTAACACTAATCTGATAATTTCGCTGCCAGTGTTTAACACTGTTATCTGTTAGTGTTTAACACTAATTTGAGAATCATAATTTTTAGTGTTTAACACTAATCTTATTTCCAGTGTTCAACACTGTTGGTCTTTAGTATTTAACACTAGCTATAGCCTAATTGGCTAACTTTCTAGAGGCAAAGCCTCCCCTTCAATGGACCAACAGAGGGCCGATATTCTAAACTTGATTGAACTTAGCCCAAGTTGGCCATAAGTCCTCAATTCAGACTTAATTGAGCCAATGGGCTCATAACATAATTAACTGGTCTTGGTTCCAAATTGGACTACAGATCACTTAATCTACCTTGGTTCAAGGGAACATCTCTTCACTCCTTTGATATTTGTCGTTGTAATTCCTCAACGTCTTCAAAGAGGTGATGGGTCCCAACAACCATACATTTCATGGACTGTGGGGTCCTTAAACTCATGGATTATGATGTTCTTAATCTTGACCGGGATGTCTTAAAACTAACAACGGACTATGATGTCCTTAACCTTGACCGTGATGTCTTAAAACTAACAATGGACTGTGGAGTCCTTAAATCCACGAACTATGATGTCCTTAACCTTGACCGCAATGTCTTAAAACTAACATTGGACCGCAATGTCCTTAAACTACTTACCGACCGCAATGTCATTAAACTAAATAATGGAGCCCCCAATTGCTTTCTTGTTGGATCTAAACGATCCCGTTAAGTCGATCTTAGTCTAAATTAGACTAACGTATCCTTAACCAACGTTTAAGTTGATCTTAGCCTCAAATAAGGCTAACGTATCCTTAAACACACACCCCAAACCCAAATCTAAGAAAGATACGGATTTGGACTAGTCCACGTCCTACGGGAGACAATACCAATTAGTCTCCGTATACAATCCACGGGCAACCAAACACGAAACAAACACACATGACACGAAGTGACCATATGGAAAAGGAGAAAGTTGTTGTCGCGATGCGGTAGCGTAATTAACTGCAGGGGCTTACGCCTGCAGGGAAGAGAATCCCCACAATCAAAAACCCCTCAAACGAGGGGGAATCTGATGAAGTCTGCTACATCGGACGCATCAGTTTAAACCTTCGATATACGGTGCCATAAATCAACTTGGAATTTTCGGAGAGGTGGACGGATAGCACCAATTAGCATCTGCCCCGAATCTCAGGCAAGACGTTAGTCTTGCGCCGTCTTTCGGAGGGGAACAGGGTCACGTGAGGTGTTTGAAATAGTGTTAAACATTGAAAGTATGAAGAGCTCACGTGGGGTCACGTGAGGTGTTTGAAATAGTGTTAAACACAGAAGATTTGAAGTGCTCATGTGAGGTCAAGTGAGGCATTTGAAGTAGTGTTAAACACTGAAAGTTTGAGGCGCTCACATGAGGTCACATGAGGTGCTTGAGATAGTGTTTAACACTGAAAATATGAAGCGCTCACGTGGGGTCACGTGAGACATTTGAAATAGTGTTACACACTAAAGATTTGAAGTGCTCACGTGAGGTCACGTGAGGCGTTTGAAGTAGTGTTAAACACTGAAAGTTTGAAACGCTCACGTAGAGTCACGTGAGGTGTTTGAAGTAGTGTTAAACACTGAAGATTTGAAGTGCTCACGTAAGGTCACGTGAGGCGTTTGAAGTAGGGGAACAGCTTCTTTGAATTTGTTCCCTTTATCTTTTCTGAGTGCTGAGCACTTTTGGGTCACATGAGGCCTCACCAAAGACTGAAAGCCGCCTCTGTTTTATTCTCTTTTGAAAAAGTGCTAAGCACTATTAAGGGGTCATGTGATATCACGTGAGACGCCCTTAAAATATAAACTGCCTTGGATTTATTCTCCCTTTTTCTTCTGAAGGGCTTGTTCACGGGTCACGTGGGAGCACGTGACCTGATCTCAGTTGCTTTCTCTCGTTCAACACGGATGCTCATGTGGGAACACGTGATCATGTTTGGGTACTGATCTCTTTTATGTGTATGGAGAGTTAAATCCCTTGTTTAAGAATTAAATTATTTTATAGGGTTAAACCCCAGTTTTATTTAGAGGAATTAAACTCCTATGTGTTTGAAAGAATTAAATTCTTTAAACCCAATTATCTCTCTAAGTTTTGGATCTGCATGGCAGAATCTCACCGATGAGAATTAAATTCTCAACTTATGGGGAGATCTGCTTCTGCAGATTTTCAACCAGAGGAAGAACTGAGTTCTTATTTAGAAGAGTTAAACTCTTGGTTTGAGAAATAAATTCTCTTTTGTTTTGTGGGAGCTTATAGAATGATCTCCTTCCTTCTCTTACCTAGAGTTTTTTTCTGAAGGGATCTTCTCTATTTCTCTCTGTTGTTGTATCCTCTCTTCTCTTTTTTGTATCCCCCTTTCTCTTTTCTTCTCGGCTCCTATTTATAGGAGAAAGAAAAGAATCAGTTTGTTCAGCCAATCTCTCATTGAGAGATTTTGATTGATTTTATAACCAACATGATCTTTTAGATCACTCGGTGAATTTTATTCACCATTGGATTTTTAATTCAAAAGATATTTTATTTGTTGTTCCTGGCAAATTTTAGGAAAATATTTCCTTGTATAGAATTTTTCTATGAATTGGTGATTTTTAATCACCATTAGATTTTTAATCCAATGGTACTCCCTTTTACATAGTGCAATCTTTTTTGTTTGGAAAAGATCTAGGGAAATATTTTTCCAATTAGGGTTTTTGATTCCTTTTAATTAGAATCTAATTCTATTAGTTCTAAGGGTTCAAGAGTCTATCACGTGTTGGCATGTGACCTTACCAATTAAGCATTTAATTAGAATTTAATTCTATTGGTTCAGAGGGCTCAAAAACCCATCACGTGTTGGCACGTGACTCTACTGATAAAGCATTTAATTAAAATTTAATTCTATTAGTTTAGAGGGCTCAGGAACCCATCTTGTGTTGTCACGTGACCCCACTGATTAAGCATTTCCAATTGTTTGTTTCATTCAGCGCCCATAGACTTTGCCTGTAAAAGGTCACGTGCCTGCACGTGAGACCCGGTCACGTGTGGGCACGTGATGCCCTGGTCACGTGTGGGCACGTGATGCCCCCTTTGGGGGTTTTCCTTGCTGCTTTATTTGTATTTTACTCAGTTCCCATGAGGGAACAAATGCCCCCACAGCGTTGTTCTCACGTGAGTGCAACGCTGTCATCATTGTGGCCGTTGGATTTGCCTAGGGAACATGGAAGATGAACCGTTTCCTATCATGTCTTATAAATGCAGAGGTCTCATCTTCAGCAGCGCCTCCGTTCCTTCATCTTCTTCCTTCTTCATTTTCTTTGAGAATTTAATTCTCTTCCTCCGAGCTCAGTTCTCTGTTCAACAAAACAAAATCCAGAGTTTAACTCTGTCAACAAAAAAGAATCCTTTTTCAAGTAAGAATCTTGAATAGCCGATGAACTTTTTATAAAATTCTCTTTGGATTTTAAATCCACACCAAGGGTTTTCCCTTTAATAAAAACTCATCTTTCCAAGTTCTAAGAATTCACGATCTTTAGGTAGTAAGCCCCCAATGTTAGGCGTTTATCTGCTCTTAGGGGATTGATGATGGTACTTGTTTTCTTCTGGAATTTAATTCCATTCCAGAGAGCTCAGCTCTGAAAATTTTCTTGGAATTTAATTTCTCTGTTAAAAAGGAATTTAATTCCCTTAGAGAACTTAGTTCTAACAAGAAGACCTCTTGGAATTTTTATCCTCAGTTGTTCTTGACAAAAAATTTTAGGAGAGATTCTGTTTGATTTGCACAGAATTCATGATGGGCTTTTCCTTGAGGGAATGTGCAGAGATGTTTGAACTTCACTATTCATTTATTGAGAATCTTCCTTTTATTCTCATAATGATTACCCTGCCTCATCATTAGTGAGCCGCCATATTGATTTTGTAGGGCCCATGTGTTTTGAGGTTAATGGTCCCATGGAATAAGTTGCTTGTCGTTTTCTTCCATTGTATATATATATATATATATATATATAGATGTATGTATGTATGTATGTATGTATGCACGTGTGGGTTATATATATATATATATATATATATATATATATATATATATGCACGTGTGGGTTTCATTAACGGTTTTCCCTTCCTTTATTTCAGGAACAATGGTTTTTCTTCCATACTTTTCTTTTACTCGCTCAGACGCTGCTTTTCCACAATCGCCATCAGACAAAGAAGCAATGGCGATGATCAGAGCTCATGATAAAGATCGGACAAATCTGCTCTTATGGGGCACTTGGTACGGCCACATCATCCGGGGTCACCGAAGTTTTATTTGCGGGGAGCCGGTGGAACCTCTTCGCCCTATATTGCCGATGGAACGCCCACAGACTGCTTACGCAGTGGAAGTGACCAATTGGACTCTTTCGGGCCGGCTGGAGCTCTTTACTTCTGGGATACCTAACCAGCCCCTGCCTGCTATAGACATCTTGGGGCGTCGGATTTGCCAAGGTGAAGCTCGACTTAGGGGCAGGTTTATAAAGTGGGTATCACCCCCTGGCACCCAGTGGGCTACCTTATTTGGGCTCGCTACATTCTTTCCGCCCACCGCGCAAGACTGCAGAAGGTTGGACTATATCAGGCGGTATATGCATCGCTCTTTCATTACCATGCTCCTCACGTCTGGTGGATCAAAGCCTTCTTGAACCAGTGGAATCTGCCCACCAACACCTTCTTACTAGGGGATCGAGAGGTGTAACAACCCTAAAATCTTTATACATTTGTATTATCCATCTTCAATAATATATCGTATGTATTTGTACTTGGTATTTTCCGTTTTCTCCTAAATTTATTATTATTTTATTCCTCAATCTATTATGTATATTTTTCTAGGTACAATTTCTTTTTCTTATATTTAAGTTTTTAACTTCTCAGTCTTATTTTTCCTTTCATAAATATTTAATCCAAATCCATTATTCTTATTCTCTACAGCCCATCTAAAAAGCCCATTTTCTTTTTAAGCAACATCATATATTTAATTCTAATTAAATATATGCATGAACAAGCTTATAGCTCATTGGTTAAGTCCTTGCATTATTATTTCATAAGTCACATGTTCAAATCCCCATTCTTGCAATTATTTTTTATCATTTTTTATTCTTCTCATAACCCACAAGACCTTTCATTTCCAAAATGAATGGTGACCTTTCATTTCTCTTTTAATTCTCATGTTGAATGGATATATTATTATACATAATTCACCATTATATCATCTTTATTGTCCTCCTCTATCTTTTCCTTCCTCACATTTTTCTATCTCTCACTTCTTCCTCTTCACCTAGAGTCCAAGAAGAAGAACATGAAGAAGTCTTAAAGAAGGTCTCACTACTAACGCGAGGCTATCAGCGGATAGACAAGCCCGGTGACAATACCGGCTTGTGCATGTAAGTCCCTTCTCTCTTTCCTTCCCTCCATCTCTTTCTTTTTCTCTTTATATTTCTCTTGTTTTATATTACCATGAAAAACTTTCCTTGACATATCATAGTTCCTAAATAATTAATTAAATGGATACATATATAAATAATGAACACCCATACACACATATATAGTTTGTATAGTTTGTAAAGTCTTTTTCATTACTCTCAATTCACATGTTAAGATTTCATAGTGACCAATTAGGATGCATGTTTGTTGTTTTATTTTAAATCACTTTATTTAAAATTTGTATTAAAAAAAAATGAAGTTACGAATAAATACCATGGTTTTCTCATTTCTCACATATGACATATCAATACCTTTAGTTTTAAAATAATTTTTATAAATTAATTTTTAACTCTGAAAATTTCAGGAAATTTACATATGATAGAATATATTATTTTTTACACGCTGTGAAAATTTTAGATCGATCCGCGCAACGGTTTAGGAATTATATCGTATTTATTCACTGATCGTAAAACAGAAAACTGCAGCTATCGGTCAACTTCTAGGACATATAACTTGGTATAACGGTATCCAAATTGAGCAAACTCAGGTGTTTTTGATATCTACATCAAATGATCTAGATTTTCTTAGTTTTATAGTTTTACTGAAAACCTATCTAAGATAAAGAAAACTGCATTACAATATTAAGTGACGGATCTGGACAGAATCTGTTCCGATTCGCACACTGTTTTTAAATTGGACATAACTCGAACACCCGATGTCCGTTTGTGACAAAATTTAGATGTGTAGATGCACCATTGATAGAAATATAATTTTCTGTATATTATATTACTTAAGAATGCATGAAACAACCTGATATAGGCTTTGCAATAGAATATATAGTTGCTGTCCAGAAATCTGAATTTCTGTTTTAAACGCTGATATTAAAATGATCATAACTAGAGCTTCAGAAATCCAAATCATGTGAATCTTGGTGTTTTGAATAAGTACATCGAAATACCTACAATTTTCTAATAATCTTCGTAACCTGAAACCAGATAGAAATTAACTAAAACTGCGTTTTAAAAATATATGACGGTGCCGAATAGATTCTGATTTGTTTTGCGCGACGATACGAAAACATATATATCTCTCAAACCGGTAGTCGTATTTAGGTGAAAGTGGAACTCACGCATGCAAAACATTTAGAGCCATATTTCTGTTTATATTCCGCATTCGTTCAACTTGATTAATTAGTCGTACATAATATTTCTTTACAGCATTGTTTATGGTAGTTACTCGAATAATATACTTGACTCATTTCATACTATTTGAACATGTATACATATTTATCTTGATCATTAAATTATTGTATGTATATAAAGACGGTAATTAAATACTTGAGTTGTATTTTGAAAACTATACAAAAGTATTTTTACATAAAACCCCCTCAAGTTTTATAAATTACCCTAAGCACCTTAGCAATTATAAGACTTCGATTCACATTTCTGATTGTCTGACTCGGGTTTGAGTCTGATCAATCTGACTTGAATATGATTCAAGTCAATCCATAATCTATAAGTTTCCAATTCAATATGAACACATGAATCCATGAATACAATTACCAGTTTATACAATCTGGCTGAACCGAACCATGGATATATTCCTTTTACATGATTCACAGTATTCCATTTACATGACTCTACGGTTATAACCGTTTTCTGATATCATGGTTTCGGTCAGTCAGTCAATCAATCTTACAATCAATACAATTTACAAGATAACAATACAAACAATATATCACGGGGTTTAAGGGGTAGATTGGTACGGAAGGTGTTAAAGGTGGCACGAGACGGTAAGATTAAGACACCTAACATGAATCCAATTGCCGTTGTTCCGGGTTGTATAACGGAGCCTTGTACTTCCATTTGCCATGATCTCTAGCATATAGAGATCCCTCTCGTATACACTGGCATCCTTCTGTACCAAGCTACAACAACAGCGTTAGCACCATACTACTATAATATGACAATACAATACAACATTAAAAGCTACTCTCTCTCTCTCTTTTACTCTCTGTCTATTTCTCCATTATCTTTGGGACTTACCGAGCGACCTGTTCGCTGACGACATTCTATTTCCTTCTGCTTTGAATGTCGTCAGGTGCGTCGGACCAAGCTGAGATCGAGCCCACCAGTGAAGACTTGTAGCGGTTCCACGAAGACCTCGAGCTTTAGATATTGTATCTTGTTCTTTCCAGTATTTTTCATTTTCATGTTATGCCACTGTTTAGGCATCGCTTTTCATTTCAGTTGTATTTTTCCTTTTCATGCATTGTACAAAGAATGTTATTAATAAAAGTTGCTGTTCTTTTATACTCTTGTCTCTTGTGTATTTATATTGCTTAGTTACGCTTAGCATATGTACTTCTGAGTATATACGTAGCGGACCTCGTCGCGTCCATTTCGCCGTACACTGGGAAGCGGGGCGTGACAGGTTTTGTTGGCGGCCCATGCAGGTCAGAGCTGTATGAAACCATATCATGCAGTTCTGTTCTGCGTGAACAACCTAAGCAACATAAAACACAAGAAACAGCAACTGAAAACATTCTTTACATTACATATTCCTTGAATCCATCTTGAACTCCACCTTCGGTTTCCTTGAAGTCCATCTCTCCACTTTTGAATCCTTAATTCTTATTCATCCTTTCTATTTATATCTTTTAGACTTATTAGTTCAATTGGTTAGAGTATCAATCGACGGAGCTCGAAGAAGACATCATCCTAATTCTGTTTCCTTACTCTGTTACATCATCCTTCTTGAGTAATTTCGAGGACGAAATTATTTTTAAGGAGGGTAGAATGTAATAACCCTAAAATCTTTATACATTTGTATTATCCATCTTCAATAATATATCGTATGTATTTGTACTTGGTATTTTCCGTTTTCTCCTAAATTTATTATTATTTTATTCCTCAATCTATTATGTATATTTTTCTAGGTACAATTTCTTTTTCTTATATTTAAGTTTTTAACTTCTCATTCTTATTTTTCCTTTCATAAATATTTAATCCAAATCCATTATTCTTATTCTCTACAGCCCATCTAAAAAGCCAATTTTCTTTTTAAGCAACATCATATATTTAATTCTAATTAAATATATGCATGAACAAGCTTATAGCTCATTGGTTAAGTCCTTGCATTATTATTTCATAAGTCACATATTCAAATCCCCATTCTTGCAATTATTTTTTATCATTTTTTATTCTTCTCATAACCCACAAGACCTTTCATTTTCAAAATGAATGGTGACCTTTCATTTCTCTTTTAATTCTCATGTTGAATGCATATATTATTATACATAATTCACCATTATATCATCTTTATTGTCCTCATCTATCTTTACCGGCTTGTGCATGTAAGTCCCTTCTCTCTTTCCATCCCTCCATCTCTTTCTTTTTCTCTTTATATTTCTCTTGTTTTATATTACCATGAAAAACTTCCCTTGACATATCATAGTTCCTAAATAATTAATTAAATGGATACATATATAAATAATGAACACCCATACACACATATATAGTTTGTATAGTTTGTAAAGTTTTTTTCATTACTCTCAATTCACATGTTAAGATTTCATAGTGACCAATTAGGATTGCATGTTTGTTGTTTTATTTTAAATCACTTTATTTAAAATTTGTATTAAAAAAAATGAAGTTACGAATAAATACCATGGTTTTCTCATTTCTCACATATGACATATCAATACCTTTAGTTTTAAAATAATTTTTATAAATTAATTTTTAACTCTGAAAATTTCAGGAAATTTACATATGATAGAATATATTATTTTTTACACGCTGTAAAAATTTTAGATCGATCCGCATAACGGTTTAGGAATTATATCGTATTTATTCACTGATCGTAAAACAGAAAACTGCAGCTATCGGTCAACTTCTAGGACATATAACTTGGTATACCGGTATCCAAATTGAGCAAACTCAGGTGTTTTTGATATCTACATCAAATGATCTAGATTTTCTTAGTTTTATAGTTTTACTGAAAACCTATCTAAGATAAAGAAAACTGCATTACAATATTAAGTGACGGATCTGGACAGAATCTGTTCCGATTCGCACACTGTTTTTAAATTGGACATAACTCAAACACCCGATGTCCGTTTGTGACAAAATTTAGATGTGTAGATGCACCATTGATAGAAATATAATTTTCTGTATATTATATTACTTAAGAATGCATGAAACAACCTGATATAGGCTTTGCAATAGAATATATAGTTGCTGTCCAGAAATCTGAATTTCTGTTTTAAACGCTGATATTAAAATGATCATAACTAGAGCTTTAGAAATCCAAATCATGTGAATCTTGGTGTTTTGAATAAGTACATCGAAATACCTACAATTTTCTAATAATCTTCGTAACCTGAAACCAGATAGAAATTAATTAAAACTGCGTTTTAAAAATATGTGACGGTGCCGAATAGATTCTGATCTGTTTTGCGCGACGATACGAAAACATATATATCTCTCAAACCGGTAGTCGTATTTAGGTGAAAGTGGAACTCACGCATGCAAAACATTTAGAGCCATATTTCTGTTTATATTCCGCATTCGTTCAACTTGATTAATTAGTCGTACATAATATTTCTTTACAGCATTGTTTATGGTAGTTACTCGAATAATATACTTGACTCATTTCATACTATTTGAACATGTATACATATTTATCTTGATCATTAAATTATTGTATGTACATAAAGACGGTAATTAAATACTTGAGTTGTATTTTGAAAACTATACAAAAGTATTTTTACATAAAACCCCCTCAAGTTTTATAAATTACCCTAAGCACCTTAGCAATTATAAGACTTCGATTCACATTTCTGATTGTCTGACTCGGGTTTGAGTCTGATCAATCTGACTTGAATATGATTCAAGTCAATCCATAATCTACAAGTTTCCAATTCAATATGAACACATGAATCCATGAATACAATTACCAGTTTATACAATCTGGCTGAACCGAACCATGGATATATTCCTTTTACATGATTCACAGTATTCCATTTACATGACTCTACGGTTATAACCGTTTCCTGATATCATGGTTTCGGTCAGTCAGTCAATCAATCTTACAATCAATACAATTTACAAGATAACAATACAAACAATACATCACGGGGTTTAAGGGGTAGATTGGTACGGAAGGTGTTAAAGGTGGCACGAGACGGTAAGATTAAGACACCTAACATGAATCCAATTGCCGTTGTTCCGGGTTGTATAACGGAGCCTTGTACTTCCATTTGCCCTGATCTCTAGCATATAGAGATCCCTCTCGTATACACTGGCATCCTTCTGTACCAAGCTACAACAACAGCGTTAGCACCATACTACTATAATATGACAATACAATACAATATTAAAAGCTACTCTCTCTCTCTCTCTCTCTTTTACTCTCTGTCTATTTCTCCATTATCTTTGGGACTTACCGAGCGACCTGTTCGCTGACGACATTCTATTTCCTTCTTCTTTGAATGTCGTCAGGTGCGTCGGACCAAGCTGAGATCGAGCCCACCAGTGAAGACTTGTAGAGGTTCCACGAAGACCTCGAGCTTTAGATATTGTATCTTGTTCTTTCCAGTATTTTTCATTTTCATGTTATGCCACTGTTTAGGCATCGCTTTTCATTTCAGTTGTATTTTTCCTTTTCATGCATTGTACAAAAAATGTTATTAATAAAAGTTGCTGTTCTTTTATACTCTTGTCTCTTGTGTATTTATATTGCTTAGTTACGCTTAGCATATGTACTTCTGAGTATATACGTAGCGGACCTCGTCGCGTCCATTTCGCCGTACATTGGGAAGCGGGGCGTGACAGGTTTTGTTGGCGGCCCATGCAGGTCAGAGCTGTATGAAACCCTATCATGCAGTTCTGTTCTGCGTGAACAACCTAAACAACATAAAACACAAGAAACAGCAACTGAAAACATTCTTTACATTACATATTCCTTGAATCCATCTTGAACTCCACCTTCGGTTTCCTTGAAGTCCATCTCTCCACTTTTGAATCCTTAATTCTTATTCATCCTTTCTATTTATATCTTTTAGACTTATTAGTTCAATTGGTTAGAGTATCAATCGACGGAGCTCGAAGAAGACATCATCCTAATTCTGTTTCCTTACTCTGTTACATCATCCTTCTTGAGTAATTTCGAGGACGAAATTATTTTTAAGGAGGGTAGAATGTAATAACCCTAAAATCTTTATACATTTGTATTATCCATCTTCAATAATATATCGTATGTATTTGTACTTGGTATTTTCCGTTTTCTCCTAAATTTATTATTATTTTATTCCTCAATCTATTATGTATATTTTTCTAGGTACAATTTCTTTTTCTTATATTTAAGTTTTTAACTTCTCATTCTTATTTTTCCTTTCATAAATATTTAATCCAAATCCATTATTCTTATTCTCTACAGCCCATCTAAAAAGCCCATTTTCTTTTTAAGCAACATCATATATTTAATTCTAATTAAATATATGCATGAACAAGCTTATAGCTCATTGGTTAAGTCCTTGCATTATTATTTCATAAGTCACATGTTCAAATCCCCATTCTTGCAATTATTTTTTATCATTTTTTATTCTTCTCATAACCCACAAGACCTTTCATTTCCAAAATGAATGGTGACCTTTCATTTCTCTTTTAATTCTCATGTTGAATGCATATATTATTATACATAATTCACCATTATATCATCTTTATTGTCCTCATCTATCTTTACCGGCCTGTGCATGTAAGTCCCTTCTCTCTTTCCTTCCCTCCATCTCTTTCTTTTTCTCTTTATATTTCTCTTGTTTTATATTACCATGAAAAACTTTCCTTGACATATCATAATTCCTAAATAATTAATTAAATGGATACATATATAAATAATGAACACCCATACACACATATATAGTTTGTATAGTTTGTAAAGTTTTTTTCATTACTCTCAATTCACATGTTAAGATTTCATAGTGACCAATTAGGATTGCATGTTTGTTGTTTTATTTTAAATCACTTTATTTAAAATTTGTATTAAAAAAAAATGAAGTTACGAATAAATACCATGGTTTTCTCATTTCTCACATATGACATATCAATACCTTTAGTTTTAAAATAATTTTTATAAATTAATTTTTAACTCTGAAAATTTCAGGAAATTTACATATGATAGAATATATTATTTTTTACACGCTGTAAAAATTTTAGATCGATCCGCATAACGGTTTAGGAATTATATCGTATTTATTCACTGATCGTAAAACAGAAAACTGCAGCTATCGGTCAACTTCTAGGACATATAACTTGGTATACCGGTATCCAAATTGAGCAAACTCAGGTGTTTTTGATATCTACATCAAATGATCTAGATTTTCTTAGTTTTATAGTTTTACTGAAAACCTATCTAAGATAAAGAAAACTGCATTACAATATTAAGTGACGGATCTGGACAGAATCTGTTCCGATTCGCACACTGTTTTTAAATTGGACATAACTCAAACACCCGATGTCCGTTTGTGACAAAATTTAGATGTGTAGATGCACCATTGATAGAAATATAATTTTCTGTATATTATATTACTTAAGAATGCATGAAACAACCTGATATAGGCTTTGCAATAGAATATATAGTTGCTGTCCAGAAATCTGAATTTCTGTTTTAAACGCTGATATTAAAATGATCATAACTAGAGCTTCAGAAATCCAAATCATGTGAATCTTGGTGTTTTGAATAAGTACATCAAAATACCTACAATTTTCTAATAATCTTCGTAACCTGAAACCAGATAGAAATTAACTAAAACTGCGTTTTAAAAATATGTGACGGTGCCGAATAGATTCTGATCTGTTTTGCGCGACGATACGAAAACATATATATCTCTGAAACCGGTAGTCGTATTTAGGTGAAAGTGGAACTCACGCATGCAAAACATTTAGAGCCATATTTCTGTTTATATTCCGCATTCGTTCAACTTGATTAATTAGTCGTACATAATATTTCTTTACAGCATTATTTATGGTAGTTACTCGAATAATATACTTGACTCATTTCATACTATTTGAACATGTATACATATTTATCTTGATCATTAAATTATTGTATATACATAAAGACGGTAATTAAATACTTGAGTTGTATTTTGAAAACTATACAAAAGTATTTTTACATAAAACCCCCTCAAGCTTTATAAATTACCCTAAGCACCTTAGCAATTATAAGACTTCGATTCACATTTCTGATTGTCTGACTCGGGTTTGAGTCTGATCAATCTGACTTGAATATGATTCAAGTCAATCCATAATCTACAAGTTTCCAATTCAATATGAACACATGAATCCATGAATACAATTACCAGTTTATACAATCTGGCTGAACCGAACCATGGATATATTCCTTTTACATGATTCACAGTATTCCATTTACATGACTCTACGGTTATAACCGTTTCCTGATATCATGGTTTCGGTCAGTCAGTCAATCAATCTTACAATCAATACAATTTACAAGATAACAATACAAACAATACATCACGGGGTTTAAGGGGTAGATTGGTACGGAAGGTGTTAAAGGTGGCACGAGACGGTAAGATTAAGACACCTAACATGAATCCAATTGCCGTTGTTCCGGGTTTTATAACGGAGCCTTGTACTTCCATTTGCCCTGATCTCTAGCATATAGAGATCCCTCTCGTATACACTGGCATCCTTCTGTACCAAGCTACAACAACAGCGTTAGCACCATACTACTATAATATGACAATACAATACAACATTAAAAGCTACTCTCTCTCTCTATTTTACTCTCTGTCTATTTCTCCATTATCTTTGGGACTTACCGAGCGACCTGTTCGCTGACGACATTCTATTTCCTTCTTCTTTGAATGTCGTCAGGTGCGTCGGACCAAGCTGAGATCGAGCCCACCAGTGAAGACTTGTAGCGGTTCCACGAAGACCTCGAGCTTTAGATATTGTATCTTGTTCTTTCCAGTATTTTTCATTTTCATGTTATGCCACTGTTTAGGCATCGCTTTTCATTTCAGTTGTATTTTTCCTTTTCATGCATTGTACAAAGAATGTTATTAATAAAAGTTGCTGTTCTTTTATACTCTTGTCTCTTGTGTATTTATATTGCTTAGTTACGCTTAGCGTATGTACTTCTGAGTATATACGTAGCGGACCTCGTCGCGTCCATTTCGCCGTACACTGGGAAGCGGGGCGTGACAAGAGGTGTCTATCACATTGGATGAATTCCGTGAGATTTCAGGATTGCCCATTAGGGGAGAGCATTATGAGGAACTGCTACCTCCTGATGGATACGTTTTCTCCACCATGTCGGCTATGCTCGATGGTCTGACAGCCGAAATCGCCGTCCGTCATAAGTATCCCAGTCTGATCAAGGCCCTTGGTATTTTTGACAGATTATTTGCGAAGTCAGAAGGGCAGGGTGTCACTTTTGAGAGCTTTATCGCCTGTTTCATTCAGGGGATATTTTATCTAAGGAGGCCCCAAAGTTTGCAAGCATTGATGACCCTTTTGGGTTTGGTCTGGATAGACTGCCGGTTAAAGCAGAAGATCTACCACACTTTTACATGTTCCATCTGCTCTTATTTTGTAAATCTCGCTGATTATTTATGAATCTTGATAGCTTTCCCCGTTCTTATCCCGCTGGAATCTCGCATCCTTATGCCGCCTGGCCCTTATGCCCTACGCACATCTGAACGGACGGCGAAGCGAAGCCTTCACTCCTTGTCGGCTCTCATCAAAGATCTTCGTGCTGGCAGCTCGATCACGGCCGAAGAATTTGCTGCTGAAGCCAACATTTCTCTCCCCTTTCTTGTTGCTTAACATGATGAAACATTGGTGCATGTTTGGGTTGAGTTTTGTCGTCAGGTGGAGGCTTGCTTACATAGTCTTGAGTGCACACGCCTTCCTTCAGAGGTCGTGGATGCAAAGGCGAGCTTGCGGAGGCTGGTTGAGCGGTGTGCCGCAAATATGCAGTCATGTGAGAAGAGGCTCAACCGAAAATTTTCGGAGAGGGAGCTAGCTTCAAATGCGCTGGGGGAACTTCAAACCGAACTCACGGCTAAGACCACTCGTGCATATGAACTTTGGCGGGTGCTTCAAGAAGCTATTAGGGAGGTCGTAACTATTGATAAAGCCGTTATTTTTACTTGCGAGATGGTTGAAGCTCATAAAGTTGCTAAAAAGGAGCTTGCAAGTCGACTCGCCTCATATCAGGCCCAACAGTCTCAAGCGGAGACTCGTCTCATAGCAATAACGAATCATGAAGCTGAGAATCAGCGGAAGAAAGATGAACTGACGAATCTATTAAATCGTCCGCCGGCTTAAAAATGTATATGTTTCTTTTTATTCTCCTTTTTTAAATACTCCTGAATGAGAGTATTTTTTGATTCTTTTATAGATTGTACTTTGTATTCATTTTGATTCATGAATAAAAGACATATTTTGTTTCATGGTGGTGTGTCCCTTTTAGCGAATGCATTTTGTGGATAATCTATTTTGATATCTTTGTAGGACAGCGATGGTTTAGGAGTCAGGTTCAGATCTGACTCCTAAGGCTTTCCAACTTTATGAGCCGTGAGAGTCTCATAAAGATTTTTCTCCCTACGAGTCGAGAGGATCTCGTAGGTGTATTTTCTCCTTAGGAATCGTGAGGATTCCTAAGTGTGCTTTCTACTGAGAGTCGTAAGGATCTCACAAGAGAATTTTCCCGCTTACAAGTCGAGGGGACTCGTAAGTGGTTGTTTCCCTCCTTGTCGAGATTCGACTTCAGAGAGTGTGGCCCGTGAATAGTATGCAAGCACCCATCTTAGACTGACTTGCAGGGCCCCAGTGCTTAGGAAACAGGTTTTTTAATCCCCACTGCCTAAGACCTTTCCCTACGAGTCGAGACGAATCGAGAAGTTCCCGCAAGGACACTAATTTCCTTACCAGTCGAGACGAATCGAGAAGTTCTCGCAAGGATGTCCTAACGTCACAGTTAAGCTCTGCTCTTTACTACAGAGGTCCGTTAGGATCTGTGGTACTAGGTTTTGTCCGTCGTACCGTCGCATCGGCTGATGTATTGCTCGATAGGCAATCTTGTTGTTCGAGTAGCCTTGCGACTGTTATCCCTTCGGGGGCTGGACAAGACGTCTTCAAGCAATCTTCCAGGTAGTATTACGTCGAAAGAGAAAGCGTTAGGGATATTCCATGTCACTTTTTACTTGAGGTTAGGCTCAGTTTGGGAGCACCGATGAGTCATAACCACTCCGCGCTGGTGTGGGATGATCTCCGATAGTCTTTCAGGTTTTATATAAGTTGTCGTCAAGACCCTGAAACTAGGAATATTGCCTTCGCTTCATTTGTTGGTATTGCGTCTGCTGTATCAAGACGAATGCCGCGGTTGTCTCTAGGTTGTTGGTGAACCGTCGAGGCTTGGAACTAGGGACTTTGACATGGCTCCATTGTTGGTGTTGCGTCTGCATCCTATTAGAGGAAGAACGCTGGGGTGACGTCGCGTCTGCTGTATCGAGACGAACGTCGAGGTGGTCTCTAGGTTGTTGGTGAACCGTCGGGACCTGGAACTAGGGACTTTGTCGTGGCTCCGTTGTTGGTGTCGTGTCTGCATCCTGTTGGAGGAAGAACGCTGGGGTGACATCGCGTCTGCTGTATCGAGACGAACGTCGAGGTGGTCTCTAGGTTGTTGGTGAACCGTCGGGACCTGGAATTAGGGACTTTGCCATGGCTCCGTTGTTTTGTGTCGTGTCTGCATCCTGCTTGGGGAAGAACACTTGGGTGACATCGCGTCTGCTGTATCGAGACGAACGTCGAGGTGGTCTCTAGGTTGTTGGTGAACCGTTGGGACCTAAAACTAGGGAATTTGCCATGGCTCTATTGTTTTGTGTCGTGTCTGCATTCTGCTGGGGGAAGAACGCTGGGGTGACATCGCGTCTGCTGTATCGAGACGAACGTCGAGGTGGTCTCTAGGTTGTTGGTGAGCCGTCGAGACCTGGAACTAGGGACTTTGCCATGGCTTCGTTGTTTTGTGTCGCGTCTGCATCCTGCTTGGGGAAGAACGCTGGGGTGACATCACGTCTGCTGTATCGAGACGAACGTCGAGGTGGTCTTTAGGTTGTTGGTGAACCGTCGGGACCTGGAACTAGGGACTTTGCCATGGCTCCGTTGTTTTTGTCGCTTCTGCATCCTGCTGGGGGAAGAACGCTGGGGTGACATCGCGTCTGCTGTATCGAGACGAACGTCGAGGTGGTCTCTAGGTTGTTGGTGAACCGTCGGGACCTGGAACTAGGGACTTTGCCATGACTCCGTTGTTTTGTGTCGCTTCTGCATCCTGCTGGAGGAAGAACGCTGGGGTGATATCGCGTCTGCTGTATCGAGACGAACTTCGAGGTGGTCTCTCGGTTGTTGGTGAACCGTCAGGACCTGGAACTAGGGACTTTGCTATGTGTCACGCCCCGCTTCCCAGAGTGCGCTAAGATCGGCACGTGACAGAGCCAACCATACTACCTGTGGCTAGGAAAGATCCCTCCACAGTCACATTACGGCTGTCTAGAGATATCAAGAACAGTAAAAAATAAAATAAACTATCTAGTACATGTCCATAAGCCAGAATAAACGAGTCAAGAAATAATATGTGGAAGCAATAGATCCAATAAACAATAATAATCTGGAATGTACGTCCCAAATACGGGCTCACATCAGGAATGAAAATCCTGAAATAAAACTAAAATACTAACAGGTCCTCACTGCTCGGCCTGCTGACTGAAATACTCCTGCTCGGCCTGCGGCAAAGATAGAGGATCTGGGCCATGCAAAACCCAGATGTCAGTGCATCATAATATCAACAATAATATAATCAGGGGGTAGCAAGACATCCAGGCACGAGTATGAACAGTAAAGGTATAACGGTAACATAAATATGGAACAGTGAAGGGTAAAAGCACATGTGACGTGCAGGTGAAGTAATCTGGACTAAGCTACTGGGTTAATTACTCTCAAGTCTTTGAAATCAATTTAGTGAATCATCGATGTAACTCAATAGTATCCCATACGTGCCCGGGACCATGGTCCAGATTCTCGGGCTGAAACCGAGACATGCCGCTAGGCACTAAAACAGGAAATATGTACAGATGAATGATGTCAGCAGCAGCATCCCAAGGCTGGACTAGCCCCTAAAACTGATCAATATAAGCAAGCGAACTGTCGAATTACCAGTCAGGTTTCATCATTGATTTCCCCATACCCCTAAGTTATGTGTTCAAGTCAGGTATTTATAAATCTGAAGCTATGCCAACACAGGATCAAGCAGGAACAGGTTTGTCTATATAGACAACAGGATATGTCCATTGGGACAACATGTCAGGATTGTCGGCATTAGAAACAGGATCAGGTAACATGTCAAGTAGTGATATATCAGGTCATGTCAGGTAGTGAACATGTATCAAGTCATGTCAAGTAGTGAAGTATCAGGTCATGTTAAGTAGTGCACAGGTATCAAGTCATGTCAAGTAGCACTATGTCAGGTCATGTCAAGTAGTGTACAAGTATCAAGTCATGTCAAGTAATGCACGGGTATCAAGCGGAAGCTCATAATAAAACTGTAACATCTACGGATGCACAACAAAGCATGGATACACAAATATTTATCAGTGGTTATCACATTACTATGTAGGGTGCACAATATCAAGTATGGAGTACTAATATAACAATAAAATGAAATAATGTAACATGGTATGCGAATATGTATAAAATCAATGGTATGGATGCACAATTATCGGTTAGGGTTACATTTATAGTTTCAATACTAATTAGGATGCACTTTATTAAACATGGGGTGTCAATATAACCATAATATGTAATAATGTGATCTATAGATACAACTATATGTATATTAAGTGATATGGATGCAAACGGGTATCCGAAAACTATAAAACTTTAATATATATGTATAATGTGATAAATGGTTAACATTTTACTCATATGGATGCATAATACTATACTTAACATGTAGCAAGATGATTTAGCATGCGATTAGACATGTAAATAATGATATGGATGCATATGAATGTCCGAAAACGGTGAAATGTGAAAAATGATAATGTGGGTTGCATAACTAATCATTATGGAGTATTATTATTCAAATAGGCATAGATTACAGTAGTATAGCATGTAGCAAGATTAACTTGCCTCGATGGATCATGATACGGATATGTACGACACGTCCGACGTCGGCAAAACGTCGCAACGCACGCACGGCACACGGGACGGGTCCAAGCAACGCAAGAGGGTAATCACACAGGTAAAGTATGTCCTCTGGGTCGTCTGGATCGGTAGCGACAGTCACGGCTCCGGAGAACTATGAAAATACAGAATTCAAGAAATAAAGAAAAAGAAAAAGAAAAGAAAAGAAAGAGGAAGAAGAAGGAAGAGGGGATTGGCTTACTGTGGTTGTGGTGTACAGGGGTCAGGAGAGGAGTGATGGTGTCGAGGAGATGAACGGAGCTCCGGCGAGGCTAGGGTTTGGTTTAGAGGAGTTAGGGTTAGGTTAAGGTTTGAGGGTGTAGGGTGACGGGAATGGAGGAAGAAGAAGAAGGAGAAGAGAGAAGAAGGCTGGGGTCTCTGGGTTCAGAAAAGAAGGTGTCGACGAAGGTGGTGGCGACAGAGAGGTCGAGGGATCGTCGGCGATGGGTTCTGTGGGTGGTTGCAGGGTTCTGTGCAGGGGAGAGAGGCTCGGGAAGGAGGAAAGCAAAGGAGAGAGACGTGGAGATGCTGATACGAGAAGAAGAAGATGATCACGAGGAGGTTGGGATTGTCAGCGACGAGGTGCAGGTGGGTTCTTGGGTGTAGGGTGCAGCTCGGAGAGGAGGAGGAAGATGGAGATGGCGAGGAGGAGGAGGCTCGGTTGAGGTGAGGAGAGTGAGGCAATGGTGATTGTAACGCCCCATGCCCCAGTACAGATGGTATTGTCCGCTCTGGCCGAAACCGCACGGTTTTTCCCTTTAGAGCGAACCGGACCCGACCAGGAGCCACTTCCCAGGAGGTCACCCATCCCAAGACTTCCCTGGCCCGAGCACGCTTAACTATGGAGTTCTCAAGCCCCTGTAGTTCCGGTTCACTTAAAAGGTGCCTCTGTAATTGAAGGTGGTATCATTACATTTATAATGCAGTTCGGTCCTCTTTCGGAATGTGTTCCGAAAATTCCCCATTGTTCTACAGTAGGTCCCAGGGACTCAAGAGGTGGCCCCCACGGATTCAAGAGATGGCCCCCGCCCCTTTGGCATGACAATTGGCGTGGCACTTTGTTCCGTGTGGCACTTCGTTCCGTGAGCAAGAACCGGGTCCCGACATTCTCCCCACCTTTGAACAATGGTTCATCCTCGAACCACAGACCTACTACTGAGGGACCTGCATGGGCCACCATAAATGTAACGCCCCATGCCCCAGTACAGATGGTATTGTCTGCTGTGGCCGAAACCGCATGGTTTTTCCCTTTAGAGGGAACCGGACCCGACCCGACCAGGGGCCACTTCCCAGGAGGTCACCCATCCCAAGACTTCCCTGGCCCGAGCATGCTTAACTATGGAGTTCTTAAGCCCCTGTAGTTCCGGTTCACTTAAAAGGCACCTCTGTAATTGAAGATGGTATCATTACATTTATAATGCAGTTCGGTCCACTTTCGGAATGTGTTCCGAAAATTCCCCATTGTTCTACAGTGGGTCCCAGGGACTCAATAGGTGGCCCCCATGGATTCAAGAGATGGCCCCCGCCCCCTTGGCATGACAATTGGCGTGGCACTTTGTTCCGTGTGGCACTTTGTTCCGTGAGAAAGAACCATTATCGATGCTCTTTGTTCTGTGTGGCACTTTGTTCCGTGTGGCACTTTGTTGGTGGTCCCCTTCTCCTTCTAAGTATATACGGTGATTCTTTCGGAATGTGTGGCACTTTGAGTGAAACAATGTGGTATTTAAGCGAAAAATACGGTAAATTGAGAAAGCTAACATTTCATGTGGTGAAACTTGTTCAAATTCTTTGATTAGTGTTTAGTAGTCAACATAAGGATGTTTAATTATGATTGTATTAGTGAGAAGTGAAATTTATAGAAAACCGAATCGGAAATCGGATTTGTTCCAATTCCGTCGGGTTTTGTAATTTCGTATTTTGAGAATGGAAAAGAGAGATAGAAAGGGACTTACGGGTTTTCGATTATACAATGGAGTGAGGGGGAACTAAAGGGATTGTCGATGCGTTGCGTCGTCGCCGGTATTTCCTAAAAACGTCGCCGGAATTTCGTCGGAGTTTCGCCGCGAGCTTGTTTTCAAAGTACACAACTCTTGGAAAATTTTGAGAGAATGAGCTTAGGATTTTGAAATGAGAGGGTAGAGGGTAGGGGTGTATTTATAGGGTAGGCTAGGGATAGGGTAGGTGAAGGGTTTTAAATAAAAAAATTTGTAAAAATGTGAGAAAATCATTAAAAATTGTAGTAAATGGGGTATATTTAAGTCTCGGGAACAGATCCATTAATTTGGAGTATACAGGGGGTAGGGGAGACGAAGAGCCCCAACTTTCATGTTGGGGACTCGGCCGTCCGGCCGAGCCCAGCCGAGTCGGGACGTCGGAAGGTGGGGATTCGTCAGGTGAAGGCTCTGGTATATTTAGATTTTTGGGTGAAGTTCAAGTTTTGGAAGTTACGGTGTGTGGATTGTTGGGCTTCCAAGGAATTTAAAACAAAAATAATCTAAAAATAATATGGGGCAGGGGATTTGAACTCTGGTGGCTTGGTTCAACAGTGCAAGGTATTACCAATGAGCCACAAGCTCCTTCTTATAATTAAATTGCTAATTAATTACTTATCTTGTGCTCAGACAATAAATACCCCTTTAAGGATTTTGAAAAAAAAACAATTTAAAAATTTTTATGGAAAAAGTGTATAAGAAAATTAGGATTGTTACATTCTACCCTCCTTATAAAAATTTCGTCCTCGAAATTTTTAAAAGGAAAGTGTAATAAATCCAAGAAAATTTTGGTGCTGGTGTACTGACAATATGTGAAAAATAATAAGGTGGTGCAAGGGTTTTAAAAATGTGAAGAATGTGTGAAGGAATGAAAGAATGCAAAGGTTTTGGTAAAATTGTAAAAGAGGTGAGGGAATTTTGGGTTAGGACAGATTCAAAGTATATGATTCAAATAATAAGAAATGATGGGATTCAAGGAACATGGATTGTAAAGAATATTTTAGTTGCTAGTTCTTGTATTTTATATTGCTTAGGGCTCCATACAGCTATTACCTGCATGGGCCATCAACAAAACCTTTCACGTCCCGCTTCCCAGTGTACGGAGAAGGGGACGCGACGAAGTCCGCTACGTATATACTCAGAAGTACATACGCTAAGCGTATCTAAGCAATATAAAATAAATACACAAGAGACAAGGGATAATAAAAACAGCAACTTTTATTTATTAACATTCTTTTGTACAATGCATGAAAAGGAAATACAACTGAGATAAAAAGATGCCTAAACAATGGCATAACAGGAAATGAAAAGTACCGAATGGAAAAGTGTACAATGAAACTACAGTGCTGGATCTTCGGCAAACTGCTCCAAGTCTTCTGTAGACGGCTCGATCTCTGCCGGGTCCAAACCACCTGACGACATTTAAAAAAGAAGAAATAGAATGTCGTCAGCGAACAGGTCGCTCGGTAAGTTCCAAAGATAAGAGGAAAATAGAATAGACAGAATAAGATAGTATATTTTAAAGTTGTATAATGTTGTGTTAACGCTGTTGTTTGTAGCTTGGTAAAGAAGGATGCCAGTGTATACGAGAGGGGTCTCTATATGCTAGAGACCAGGGCAAACGGAATGTACAAGGAACCGATAGGCCACGGTACAACAGCAACGGAATATAGGTTAGGTTTCTTAATCTGACCGCCTCGTGCCACCTTTAACACCTTCTGTACCAATCTACCCCTTAAACCCCGCGATGTCTTGTTTGTATTGTTATCTTGTAAATTGTATTGGTGGTATGAGTGATTGACTGACTGAAACCATGATATCAGTAAACGGTTGTAACCGTAGAGTCATGTAAATGGAATAACTGAGAATCATGTAAAAGGAATATGTATATCCATGGTTCGGTTCAGTCAAGTTGTATAGATTGATAATTAAATTCATGGATTCATGTGTTCATATTGAATTGGAATATTGTATATTGTAGATTGATTTGAATCATATTCAAGTCAGATTAATCAGACTCAAACCCGAGTCAGACAGTTAGAAGTGTAAATCGAAGTTCTATAATTGCTAGGGTCCTTAGAGTAATTTATAAAACTTGAGGAGGTTTTATGTAAAAATACTTTTATATACTTTTCAAAATACACCTCAAGTATTCATTATTCGTCTTTAGAGCTGTAATGAATGTGGATTTTATATTGTGTCATTTCTAGTGAAAGTATCCTAGTTTTATAAATAAAGGTATTTATCTGTAATATTGATTTATTTGAAGTTCATGGTATTTTAGTGTAAAATTTATTCTTGTGATTTTTAGAAAAAGGTGGAATATTTATATCATAATAAAATAGATATTTAAATGATAAATATACATATAATTATACAAAATTAGTTTTAACAAATATTTTATATTCTAAAAATCTCATTTTCTTAAGATGTCGTATTTTAAACCTTTCGAGACCGAATGCTCCTTGCGGAGGTCTGAATCTCGCACTACTAAGCCCGAGGATGTGCGATAATCTGCACCATCCCGAACGGGTTCCCCAAAAATGGGTTGTAGCGGCGCTTTGCAAAGATTGTAAAATATTAAATCCTTTAGAAAACGGTTTTATAAAGTAAAAGGTATTTATTTGTAAAAATGTCAATTTTCCGTATTCTAGATTCTAGGGTTACCTAAGTCAACTAGCCTATTTCTAAATGGTCTAAACGACAAGTTGTTAGATTTCTCAAATCGCCTCTTCACCGCCAATTATGGCCAGGTAAGTACAAGTGAGGAAAGGAGGGATCCGCTCATGAATCACCGTGAGTCGGGCCTTTTAAAGTTACCTTTCTCATTTGCCTAGCATAGACACCACAAAGTCAGGTTTAGATAAACGACTGATGTCCACAACTTATCGTATTTTCCTAATAAGAGGTATTTATTTAAAAATGTATCAAAACTAAATCTTTTAGAGATAGTTTTATTAAGTATATGGTATTTAAATGTAAATTCTTGTTTTCTCGTATTCTAAGGTTTCAATGGTATCGTGTTAGGTTGTATGTAAGTGTGTGAGGACGTAGGTCGTTACCTCTTGATTCACTATAAATGTATAGCCAGTTTGATGGGGTTAAATGAAAGAGTGAAACAATGTGGTATTTAAGCGAAAAATACGGTAAATTGAGAAAGCTAACATTTCATGTGGTGAAACTTGTTCAAATTCCTTGATTAGTGTTTAGTAGTCAACATAAGGATATTTAATTATGATTGTATTAGTGAGAAGTGAAATTTATAGAAAACCGAATCGGAAATCGGATTTGTTCCGATTTCGTCGGGTTTTGTAATTTCATATTTTAAGAATGGAAAAGAGAGATAGAAAGAGACTTACGGGTTTTCGATTATACAATGGAGGTAGGGGGAACTAAAGGGATTGTCGATGCGTTTCGTCGTCGCCGGTATTTCCTAAAAACGTCGCCAGAATTTCGTCGGAGCTTCGCCGCGAGCTTGTTTTCAAAGTACACAAATCTTGGAAAATTTTGAGAGAGTGAGCTTAGGATTTTGGGATGAGAGGGTAGAGGGTAGGGGCGTATTTATAGGGCAGGCTAGGGGTAGGGTAGGTGAAGGGTTTTAAATAAAAAAAATTGTAAAAATGTAAGAAAATCATTAAAAATTGTAGTAAATGGGGTATATTTAAGTCTCGGGAACCGATCCATTAATTTGGAGTATACATGGGGGTAGGGAGACGAAGAGCCCCAACTTTCATGTTGGGGACTCGGCCGTCCGGCCGAGCCCGGCCGAGTCGGGACGTCGGAAGGTGGGGAGTCGTCAGGTGAAGGCTCTGGTATATTTAGATTTTCGGGTGAAGTTCAAGTTTTGGAAGTTACGGTGTGTGGACTGTTGGGCTTCCAAGGAATTTAAAACAAAAATAATCTAAAAATAATGTGGGGCAAGGGATTTGAACTCTGGTGGCTTGGTTCAGCAGTACAAGGTATTACCAATGAGCCACAAGCTCCTTCTTATAATTAAATTACAAATTAATTACTTATCTTGTGCTCAGGCAATAAATACCCCTTTAAGGATTTTGAAAAAAAAACAATTTAAAAATTTGTATGGAAAAAGTGTATAAGAAAATTAGGGTTGTTACAGTGATCTTAGGGTTAGGGTTTGAGAGATGGGAGTTGTGGTGATGGGTTACGAAGAGGGTGCTCGAAGTTTTTTTTTAAAGGAAGAAGCGGGAGAAATATAGGAGTTTGTTAAGGGAGGTGACGCGATCACGTAGACGGTGACTACATCCGAGATATACACAGTAAATCCGAGACGAGAGAGAAAGAAGAGAGAGAGAACAGTCAAGAGAAAGAATTTTGTTTGGTAGCGGGGAGAAAGAAAGAGGAAAGAAAGAGAAAGAAGGAAAGAAGAGAGAGGAGAGAGGAAAGAGAAATAGAAAGAGAAAGAGAAAGAGAGAGACTGGGCGAGAGAGGTGAGTGGGGTCCATATGAAAGAGAGAGAGAGAGAGAGAGTTGTTATAATTGTTTAGTTGAAATAGTTAGGATTTTATTTATAAAATTTCGTTACGTTATAAATCTTTAAAAACTGTTAACTAAATTTTAAACACAAATATTATATTAAATAAATTTGATTTTCAGGTAAATACAAATTTAGTCCAAAACACGCCCGGGTCGGGTATAAAAATTCAGTTTTAAAATACGAAAAATATATGCGACGACCAAAATTAAAAATGAATGTCCGGGTAACGAAAATGCATACCCCCAAGAACGGATGCACGTACGTGCGCGTAGCCATCCAAACAAATCCGTTTCACTGAACGGGACAAGAATAAGATACGCGGATGCTACGACAGGGTTAGGGGTATCATGCTGGCCATGCAATGTATTTTTAAAATATTTTACGTGACTTAAAATGTTATATGGTAAAAGATGCAATGCCAGATAAATTGCCAGTATGCAGTATTTATGAAAGTGCACATGTCTACGTAACAAGTCAAGATAATTCATAAATATGAATCAAACAAGTTTCAAGCAAGCGGGTCGGGTTGGATGCAATACTAATGTGAAATACCATTCGCACCCAAAACATGATAAATCAAGAAAATAACAAAAATAAGCAAAGACGAGAACTGGAACTGGTATAAATGAACTAGGGTGTTACACCATGGCTCCATTGTTTTGACTTTGGAGTTGCTTGTTGACGTCACGTCTGCATCCCGTTGTAGTGAGAAGAAACGTTGTTGTTGACACTGCGTCTGCTGTAACAAGACGAGTGTCAAGGTGGTCTCTAGGTTGTTTGTGAACCGTCGAGACTTGGAACTGGGGACTTTCCCGTGGCTCCTCTTTGTTTTGATCTTGGGGTCGCTTGTTGACGTCGCGTCTGCATCCCGTTGTAGAGAGAAGAAACGTTGTTGTTGACACTGCATCCGCTGTAACGAAACGAGTGTCGAGGTTGTCTCTAGGTTGTTTGTGAACCGTCGAGACTTGGAACTGGGGACTTTCCCGTGGCTCCTCTTTGTTTTGACCTTGGGGTCGCTTGTTGTCATCGCGTCTGCATCCCGTTGTAGTGAGAAGAAACGTTGTTGTTGACACTGCGTCCACTGTAACGAGACGAGTGTCGAGGTTGTCTCTAGATTGTTTGTGAACCGTCGAGACTTGGAACTGGGGACTTTCCCGTGGCTCCGATTGGTGATGTCGTATATTCCTGCAAAGAAACTGATTTCTCTGTGGGTCAACGCGAATCAAGATGCTCTTGCCAAGGACACTAATTTCCCTGAATCGAGGTATTTACCAAGGACACTAATTTCCTCGGAGTTGAGACGAATCGAGGTATTCCTGCAAAGACACCGATTTCCGTACGGGTCGACGTGAATCGAGATGCTTTCGCCAAGGACGTTGATTTTCCTGAATCGAGGTATTTGCCAAGGACACTGATTTCCCTGGGGTTGGTTGATTTGTTTCCGAGACGGAGCGTTGATCCGGCGGAGAGGTCATTGGTTAACTCTAGGTTGTCTGTGGACTGTAGAGTCTTGGAACTAGAGACTTTGCCGTGGCTCCGCTTTGTTGACGTCACGTCCGAATTCTGCTGGAATGAGGAGGAACGCCGTTGTTGTTCTTCTGGGATGCAGATGTTGCCGTCGAGATCTGACTCTCCTTTTGACAAGGTCTGGTGGGGAAATGTGGTTCCCTTTCATTTATGCCCATGGATTGTGTACAAGGGTCAGTATGGACTTATTTGCAGGGCAAAAAGTTTCATCTCATTTTTTTTCTTTCCACGATGCTCTATCATTTCAGCTTTTATATCGCGAAGTTCGTGATTGCCAAATCATTTTGGCTATTTTTCTTTTTTACTCGCTGCTTTTTATTGCGAGTTGCCCAATCATTTCGGCTGTTTTTGTATGCATATATTATACTTACAAATTTTATTGCAAGTTGCCCTATCATTTCGGCTATTTCATATGCGTTTTTGGCTCACTGACTTTTCGCCGTGAGTATGGAACTTGGAATTCGGTCCCAATCTCAGCATCAGCATCGCTACGACTGGAATATTTCCAGGAGCGAATCATCATTTGCCGTGAAAGAGCTTGGAATTTGATACCGATTTAGGCATCAGTATCGCTACCACTGGGACATTGGCAGGAGCGAATCATCATTTGCCTCTGTCGATGTCGAATAAAGGTGGCTTAGAAAACAAGGTTAGGATCCTGTTGACTAAGTCTTTTTGACTTTATGAGCCCTAATGGTCTCATAAAGGTATTTCTCCCTACGAGTCGTGAGGATCTCGTAGGTGCATTTTCTCCTTAGGAATCGTGAGGATTCCTAAGTGTGTGTTCTCTTATAATTCGTAAGGATCTTACAAGAGTGTTTTCACCTTATAATTCGAGAAGACTTACAAGTGTCGTTCGCCATATGAAGATATCCCTCGTCAGTGGTGGGACTCTGTTGGGGAAACGTTTATTTATGCCCGTGGATTGTATACAAGGGTCAATATTGAACCGCTTGTAGGTCAATCTGGGAAAGCTGATGGCTTAAGAACATGTTTAGATCTCTGTAGCTTAAGGGTTTTGAATCTTATGAGCCGTGAGGGTCTTTAAAGTCGACATTAGACACCCCACGAGTTGCGGGGAGGCGGAATAGGCAAAACAATCATTTTGTTTAAAACAAACATCGACTAACTTACGGATCTTTGCCAAACCCTAACTAACAACATCATAGGAGGGATTAACTACTATAAAAGAAGATTATACCTAATGAACCAAGTCCTTCTTCTTCTCGTTCACCATCTCCTCGTCGGCCTTCTCTTTGTGATAGAAGATCCACCTGAGAGCTACTACTCCAAGCTTGACCTCTAACTTGAGGTAACTAGGTTACTCAAAGTGCTAATCAAAGAAACCTAGGGAATATAGAGTAGGATTAGGGATTAATAAGTCTTTCTAACCCTTGATCTCAACACATGAGAGGTTAGGGTTAGGGTTTGAAGAGAGAGAGCTTGAGGAGAGAGAAGGTGAGAGTGAGAATCCTTTTGGAATAATGATTCATTTGTGAATATATGAAGCATATGTTATTTTTAAATGAATAACAAATAATAATGTGTCATCATGCTTCATTAACTCACATAGTGATTCATCTCATGAGTTATTTAAATCATAAATGCATCATTAACTCTATGGATGAATCACACCATGACTCATTAATCCAATAAATGCAAATGCCACCTTAGCCTCCATGTCATCATCCTTCTAGAAGCTTCTCAACAATTTATGAGAACGCCCCTCCTATCCGTGAAAACATGGAAAAACTTTAGACTGTATAAATCCAATAATCCGATACTAGAATCTGGCTTAAACCAAAGCCCGCTAGTAAAAACTGTCCGAACATCGTACGTGCATAAATGCACGTGCGTGTCCGAACCTTGTCATAAAACCATACGACCTCTATATCGTTTCGCCCGAAGCAGGGAAACTCTCTGTATGGGACTCTAAAGACTCGACTACTATGCTGGCAGTGGGTTTAACCACAGACCGCAAGCGGCACTAGCTGTACGTAACGGTCCCCAGGTAGATGTCGATAAGAAGGCCGATGAGGAAACCCATCCGAACTCCTACTGAGCTTGATGTGACAATCTCCGTACAGTCCGGTCTGTTCGTCTAGGACTATCACATATCGGGCCTAGGGGCGGCAAGCGTCAGTCCTCTAAAAGCGGTATAAGTCGTGTCAGAGTGAAGCCCATTATACCTTGAGAAACTACTGGAAAACCTACCAGTAAATCTCGCTTGCCCTTGTCAGGGACTTTGCGTAATGGCTCTCCAGACACAGCGCGATATCAACTCCCAATACCGGGAGAGACGAATCCTGTCTAACCGCCACTGCCTCCAAGTGCTTGGGACTGCACCCAACTGCTACCTGTTTGCACGGCTCCTTTGAGCCGTGGTAGGGTAGCAATCTAAGAACAGTGGGAACACACTTGAGGCGAAGCAGCAGTGTCAAGTCTGCGGTCTATGCTGTACTCATGTCACCTGGGAACTGTTAACTGACGACGGGTATAATACCAACCAACAGTTCCCTGCGAGTCCTGTCCGGTGTACCCGTAACCCAACGAGCACCTGTATACTATCTCCACCATGACGTACTGATGGCTGTGGGACAGACCATCTCTCCAACTGGGATGAGAAGCGTACACACTAGTCTACTCCGGAGTATTGATGCCCTGTCTCGATAATCCTACGACTAAGGACCTGAAAAAGGATGTGCTTGTAGACTACCCAGCCCCCACTAGTGTGACTGCCATCACAACGCTGGTAGTCAAGCAAGATCCTAAGGGCTCTATCAATACGTACACACATATTAAGATAGATATAAACCAAGTAACATACTACCATGTTTAGCAAGACTGTTAATATAACTGTGAATATCCCAAGCTTCCATTAAGTAATATACAAGCTAGTATGATACAATAATGGCCCCTAGGGCATATACACTGACAATCTCCCACTTGCACTAGGACCATGTACTGGCATATCGAAGAACGATCATCTCGAGTAGCCTCTCGAACTAAATCGTTGGTAAGGCCTTTGTGAATGGATCAGCTGTGTTCTCCTCTGTAGCAACTCTCCGGACCTCGATCTCCCGGCGATCTATGATCTCCCTAATCAGGTGATACCGCCTTAAGATGTGTCTGGACTTCTGATGGGACCTGGGTTCCTTTGCTAAAGCTATAGCTCCGTTGTTGTCGCAATACAGCTGTATTGGATCAACAATGGTAGGAACCATCTGAAGTTCTGTTAGGAACTTCTTCATCCAGACCGCTTCTTTTGCGGCATCGCAAGCAGTAATATACTCCGCTTCCATCGTCGAGTCAGCAACGGTGTCCTGCTTGGAACTCTTCCAGCACACCGCCCCTCCATTGAGGGTAAAGACATAACCTGACATGGACTTGGAGTCGTCCTTATCACTCTAGAAGCTGGAATCAGCAAAGGCCTCGATCTTGAGGTCTTTTCCGCCGTAAACCAAGAACATCTCCTTAGTTCTTCTCAGGTACTTGAGAATGTTCTTTACTGCTATCCAGTGCTTCTCCCCTGGTTCTGACTGATACCTGCTTACCACTCTCAGTGCGTAAGCTACATCTGGTCTGGTGCACAACATCGCATACATTATAGAACCTACCGCAGAAGCGTAGGGTATAATAGACATGCGATCCCTTTCCAAATCAATCTTGGGAGACATCTTTTTGGAGAGGGTGATTCCGTGACAACCCGGTAGATTACCGCGCTTAGAATCTTCCATACTAAATCTTTTCAGTATAGTGTTGATATACCTGGACTGTGAAAGTCCCAACATCCTCTTGGATCTATCACGATAGATCCGGATCCCCAGAATGTAAGAGGCATCACCCAGGTCTTTCATGAAGAACCTGTGTGACAAGAATCCTTTGACAGATTGTAGCATAGGAATGTCATTTCCTATCAGTAGAATGTCATCCACGTATAAGACAAGGAATACGACAGTTCGTGCTACAATTTTACTATATATACATGGTTCATCTGGATTTTTGATGAAGTCATATTCTTTGACCGTTTCATCAAAACAGATGTTTCAACTCCGTGATGCCTGCTTCAGTCCATAAATGGACTTAAGCAACTTGTACACTTTCCCACTGCTCCCACTCTGATTGAAGCCTTCTGGCTGATCCATATAGACGCACTCTTCTAAATTACCATTCAGAAAGGCCGTCTTTACGTCCATCTACCAGATCTCATAATCATGGAAGGGGGCAATAGAAAGAAGGACCCGAATGGATTTGAGCATAGCCACTGGAGAAAAGTTTCGTCATAGTCCAAACCAGGTCTTTGACGAAAACCCTTTGCAACAAGTCTAGCCTTATAGGTTTCCACCTGCCCATCTACACCAATCTTTTTCTTGAAGATCCATTTGCATCCTATGGGTTTTACCCCATCTGGAGCAAAGTACAAAGTCCATACTTTGTTGGTGTACATGGACTCCATCTTGGTCCGCATTGCATCTAGCCATCGTACCGAGTCGCCGCTCTGGATAGCCTGCTAGAAGCTAGTAGGTTCATCATCATCAATGATGCAATCCTCTCTATCCCTATCTATGAGAAAACCGTAGTATCTCTCAGGCGGATGAGACGGCCTACTACTCCTGTGGAGGGGTGCGGGAATGTCCTGTTCTTCTTGAACTACTGGTTCTACTAAACTTTCAGTAGTAGTTTGTGGTTCTGGAATTTCTTCCAGTTCTATTGCGCTCCCACTTGTTTCCTTTTCTAAAAACTGTTGTTCTAGAAAATGGGCATTACGAGAAACAAAAACCTTTTGTTCCTTTGCGTAATAGAAGTAATACCCCTTGGAGTTCTTTGGATATCCCACAAACATACACTGCACTGATCATGCCTCGAGTTTGTCCGCATGCTGCTTTTTAACAAAAGCTGGACATCCTCATATCTTCAGATATTGAAGATAGGGTTTCTTCCCACTCCACATCTGATATGGCGTGGTAGGCACAGACTTGGTAGGAGCCCTGTTCAAAAGATATGCAGCTGATTCTAGCGCACAACCCCAGAAAGATCGCGGTAACTCAGCATTACTCATCTTGGAACGTACCATATCCAATAGGGTTCGATTCCGTCTCTCCGATACACCGTTATGCTGTGGAGTGTATGGAGGAGTAAGCTGAGAGAGAATTCCTTTCTCTTTTAGGTAACCTAGGAACTCGGCACTTAAGTATTCACCACCTCGATCAGATCTCAGTGTCTTGATACTTTTGCCGGTTTGGTTTTCTACTTCATTCTTATATTCTTGGAATTTCTCAAAACCCTCGAATTTATGTTTCATTTAGAAAACGAATCCGTACCTAGAGTAATCATCCGTAAAAGTAATGAAATAGGAAAAACCACATCTTACATGTGTAGACATTGGACCACATACATCGCTGTGTATGAGTCCTAAGAGCGAGCTCGCTCTTACTCCATGTCCAGTGAATGGAGTCTTTGTCATCTTTCCTTTGAGACATGATTGACAAGTGGCATAAGTTTGATATTCGAACGAATCCAAATATCCTTCTCTATGTAACTTAGTTAACCTTGTCGCATTGATGTGACTAAGTCTACAATGCCATAAGAAAGCCTTATTTAAATCTGGAGACTTTCTTTTTAGTGTATTCTGGACATTGAAAATCTGTAATTGGTTTAAGACATATATATCGTTATTTAGTGTACCGGACCCAATCAAACCATGATTAAGGTGGATGTTAACAACATCGCTTACGAACGTGAAATCATAACCTTCTTTTGATAACAACGAAACCGATATGATATTACACGTTAAACTGGGTACACAAAAACAGTTATGCAAAACCAAAATATGTTCACTCGTCAATCCAAGGTGATAATCCCCTACGGACACAGCACCCACGCTAGCTCCATTAGCAACCTGGAGGGTCATATCATCAACCTTCAGCACTCTACGGTTTCTCAGTGCCTGCAATGAATTGCATATATGAGATCCTGATCCGGTATCCAATACCCAGGAAGTAGAGTTGATTGACAGACATTTTTCAATTACAAACACACCTGAAGTCGAAACCACAGCTTGCTTCGGTTCCTGGTTCTTGGCATTCCAAGCTTTGCAATTCTTTTTCCAGTGCCCTTTCCTACGACAGTGGAAGCACTCGTCCTTTGCCATTACTGGCACCGCAATCTTTTTCTTTCCCTTGACTCCCACCTTACTAACACCTCCTCTAGGTTTGGTAGCGGCCTTATTCTTCCTTCCTTTGGCCCTAGCCTTGGACCCGGAAGAAGAAGCACCGCGAACAAACATAGCGGGTGTTTCCCTTGCCTTCTGCAAGGTGCCCTCTGCACTCCTCAACATGTTAAAGAATTCTGAAAGTTCAACTTCTTTTCTTTGAATGTTGAAATTCAGAATAAACTGGGCGTAAGTGGAAGGAAGGGACTGGAGAATCAAGTCTGTATAGAGCTCGTTCTCCAAAGTCGTCCCGAGGTCTGCGAGCTCTTCTATATAGACAATCATCTTTAGGACATGTTCTCCTACAGACGATCCGATGGCCAATCTCGACTGAAATAAGTTCTTCGAGATCCCGTATCTTGCTATACGAGATTGCTCTCAATACAGATCTTTTGTATGGAGAAATATGGATTCAAGATCCATATCCTCGTGCCTCCTCTGATGTTCATTATTCATATAGGCAAGCACGATGCACTTGGCCTTCGCACAATCTAACTCCTAGGTCTTGTGGATTTCCTTATCCGCATTACTGGATTTAGGACCAGGGACAGCAGGTGCCTTAGTGGTAAAGACATACCCCAATTTGTCATAAGTCAAAGCCATCTTGACATTCCGCAGCCAATCTTTATAGTTTGGCCCTGTCAATATATTTTTCTCTAATAGTAACTTAAGGCTTGTCATGTTCTGGGTCGCTGCAATTAAGAGAGAGAGGGAACACTTTAGCATGATGCTCTTGCAAGTTTAGAGTGGTTTTTAGTTTATCTAAACTGGATGGCTCCCACTGTTTCTCGAATCTCTTCTCAAACCAAAAAGGAAGAACTAGCCAGGACTATTCTCACCGTACAATACTTGCTTAACCGTTCAGCCAGGCCGGTGTCGGTACTTCGAGGGAGGTTTTCTAATGCTTTCGCGAAGTTCCTTAATTAAATAACCTCTTTTCTCTGGGGACGTAGCCCCGCCGACACCTTTCTCGGCACCTACTTGGTTTATAGCATTGATCGTTAAGTGACGAATCTCCTGATGAGTAGCGGATACTCACAGTAGGATCGGGATCTAAATATCATCGTATGATAATGCTGAAGGGATCTTACCAACATTCATCAAACTCCAAATGGTATGCATCTCTTTACAAATTTCAGTTTCTTTAGAAATTCCCGATATTAATTTCTACCCCATGCTCTTATGACCTTGGCTTTGGTCAAAATGTCATAAGTCACATGTCAAGTTCTACCCATCATTATCTTGTTAATTTGAACACATCCGTACATACCCCTGACTTTGGTCAAATGATAATACGACTGTCCCAAACTAACTCATCTATCTATGCAACAAATAAATACCCAGCAGCTACCAAACACTATGCCTTGACTTTGGCCAAAATACATAACTTGAATACTACTGAATACCCAAATGAAATGATGGAGGGCTACGAATGGTTTTGGCGAAACCGTGAACGTAGTGAACTTGATATGACCGAAGGAACCTGATAGCTTTTAAAAGGAGTGGTTAAAGCTCCATAATTAAAAAATATCTTCTGTTTTAAAAATAACCGAGTGGTTTCTTTTAAACTGTTCCAACGATTCAACTTTGGTTTATTTTCTTTGCATTAATATAATGCGTCCCATCATTAACCTATCATTGCAAAAAACAACGAAAATACAACGTCCTCTTATACCATCCGTATTCGCCACTGGGTCCCGTCATCACCCGTTAGGTTACTTAACTAACGACAGAGCGGGGGCTGGGCTAGTGCGGGTGTAAAACATAAGTGACGCCTAATAGCTATCATATATAGATATTGTACATTCGTCAGACGCAATAATAGGCATTCCAGATCACAGATGAACATATTGGATTTTCTACGAATCCGCATTTCTTTTGAGCCTGCAAAGAAAGACGGATTACACAGTCGCGATGAATAGCTAAAACCCCACCCTAGACCCCTACGGGTACGGCAAACTACCCGCCAAGTACCCAAAGTGAAGCGGTCTCCCTCAACAACGTGAGTAGGCCACTAAACACTTCAAAATACCCGGTAGTTTGTGCACCCTACCTTGGGTCTATCCTAGGAGCAAAAATCAGTAAATGAAATAATACAACGGTAGCTACAACCGCAACCTGGATGTGCCCCGCAAAAGAATATTACAACAATTTACAAATTACATTTGAATGAAAGAAACGCTCGTCTCACATCCCCGGCTATCCATTCACGACAATCCAACAAGTCCACAAACACAAACAGTAATAACATTACAGAAATGTGCAACCCCCTGCCAACCGACATACTAAGAGTTAGGGGAGGTTTACGAACACATTATACAAATCACAGATATAATCTAATTAGCCAAACATCGTAGAATTTCGATTTAGCAAACACAAATGATTCTACTCCAAAAACTTCTCTGTGCACCTGAGACTTGAGCAGAAACAAAATATCCCAGAAAGAACAAAATTAACACAGAAGAGTTACTAGGGAATTTTGGGTCGACTCGGCTTCAACTCGGCCGCGGATCCACGGCGGATCGCTTGGATCGGCCGCGGTTCCGCGGCTGTTTGGCCGAGTCAGGAACCCAAATTTCTCCAGTATTCTTATAATTCCCTGCTTGTAATTTTAAGGGTCCCTGAAAAATTTTTAGACCCCGTTATAAAATCGACAGAAACTATGTGAAAATGATGTTTTTTCCGGTTCGTTTCGCAATCGAATTTCTAACGACTTTGCTAACAAGTTAGTTATGGTTTCGCGAGGCTCTGATACTACTGTAAGTCGACGTTAGACACCCCACGAGTTGCGGGGAGGCGGAATAGGTAAAACAATCATTTTGTTTAAAACAAACATCGACTAACTTACGGATCTTTGCCAAACCCTAACTAACAATATCATAGGAGGGATTAGCTACTATGAAAGAAGATTATACCTAATGAACCAAGTCCTTCTTCTTCTCGTTGACCACCTCCTTGTCGGCCTCCTCTTTGTGATAGAAGATTCACCCGAGAGCTACTACTCCAAGCTTGACCTCTAACTTGAGGTAACTAGGTTACTCAAAGTGCTAATCAAAGCAACCTAGGGAATATAGAGTAGGATTAGGGATTAATAAGTCTTGCTAACCCTTGATCTCAACACATGAGAGGTTAGGGTTAGGATTTGAAGAGAGAGAGCTTGAGGAGAGAGAAGGTGAGAGTCAGAATCCTTTTGGAATAATGATTCATTTGTGAATATATGAAGCATATGTTATTTTTAAATGAATAACAAATAATAATGTGTCATCATGCTTCATTAACTCATATAGTGATTCATCTCATGAGTCATTTAAATCATAAATGCACCATTAACTCCATGGATGAATCACACCATGACTCATTAATCGAATAAATGCAAATGCCACCTTAGCCTCCATGTCATCATCCTTCTAGAAGCTTCTCGACAATTTACGAGAACGCCCCTCCTATCCGTGAAAACACGGAAAAAATTTAGACTGTATAAATCCAATAATCCGATACTAGAATCTGGCTTAAACCAAAGCCCGCTAGTAAAAACTGTCCGAATATCGTACGTGCATAAATGCACGTGCGTGTCCGAACCTTGTCATAAAACCATACGACCTCTATATCGTTTCGCCCGAAGCAGGAAACTCTCTGTGTGGGACTCTAAAGACTCGACTACTACGCTGGCAGTGGGTTTAACCACAGACCGCAAGCGGCACTAGCTGTACGTAACGGTCACCAGGTAGATGTCGATAAGAAGGCCGATGAGGAAACCCATCCGAACTCCTACTGAGCCTGATGTGACAATCTCCGTACAGTCCGGTCTGTTCGTCTAGGACTATCACATATCGGGCCTAGGGGCGGCAAGTATCAGTCCCCTAAAAGCGGTATAAGTCATGTCAGAGTAAAGCCCATTACACCTTGAGAAACTACTAGAAAACCTACCAGTAAATCTCGCTTGCCCTAGCCAGGGACTTTGCTTAATGGCTCTCCAGACACAGCGCGATATCAACTCCCAATACCGGGAGAGACGAATGATTGAAAGAATTAAAGTTAACCGCAATCAAGACGGTGTCGCTATGCAGCTAGCCGGTTGAGCACGGGTCGATCCACAGGGAGATGGTTGTATTTCCGTTCTTGTTTTAGACGAGTCAATAAGGAATTTGTGTATGAGTTGTTCGATTCTATCCTAAGTGTATTATTTGCAAGTATAAAGTTGTTAAGAAAAAGATACAAGATTATAAGCTAAAGAAATCCGTACTTAAAACCTTTGAGCCGAATTTTGACCAATTGAAGCTAGAGCAATTGGCAACAACATGGATTAGGGGATTTAAGTGCGGTATTCGTGGAATACGGCTTATTTACCCTTGTCCTTCCGTTCTTGTCTCTTGCTTTCGCCTCCGGCCAAACCGAACGCAACCGGTCGCGGTTAGGAATCACCGTTACCTTGTCAGGGTACGGTGCCTAACGGAGCGCTTGCGTATGGTTTGGGCGGAGTTCAATGGAAAATACAGAAAAAGGAAATGGGCAAAGAAACGTTAACTTATAATACCGTATTTTTTCTTAACAATAATAATTACATTCATTCACAAGAAAGAACCAAAAAGAGAGAACAAAAAGAAAAGAACAAAGAAAAGAAAAGATTACAAGTAATTAAGTGCATGAATAAAATTGCAAGAAAGAAAAGCAAGATAATAAAAAGCGAGTAATAAATAAGCAAATAAAAAGAACAAGAAACTAGGACTCAAGACAAGCATGTGATCAATAGCCAACCCTTAAACTTGCAAGCTCAATCAAGAGGTTGCAAGATCAAGGGAAGGGTAGAGAACGCATGTGAAATGAAGTGCTAATTCCATGAAAGAATACGACCCTTGAGATCAATAACTAACCCTTAACCATTCAAGCTCAATGAAGAGGTTGAATGATCAAGAGAAAGCAAGAATCTCAAGGGGAAGAAGAAACAAAAGAGAATGATACAAAACCCTCATCTTCATTAATATCCCACTCAAAAAGCTCTCACTACAATTTTCATGGAAAAAGAATGAAGAAGAAGAAGAAAAACTATACAAAAGATTACAAAAGAGGAACAAAAGAATCACCCTTGGCTTAGCTCAAAACTGCTGTATTTATAGGCAGGGAAAATGAAATCTAGGGCAACAAACTGGACCCACATGAAAAGACCATCCTACCCCCCAAAACCCATGCCCTGAACCCTGTGTACGGCCGCGGATCCGCCGCCTATGCCCCCTATTGGCCGCGGATCCGCGCCCCTACAGTAGGGTTAGGGTGTGGGCAACTTGGTACTTCCCTGGTCTGCTGTCCCCTGTTGTCTGGTACATGTATTTTCTGATAATATTTCCAGAATATCTTCAGAATTCCTAGTCCAAGATTGCTATCTTTTCTTCACTTTTTACTTTTTCTCTCTTGAGCTCCGCGCACCCATTAATTCTTGTGCATCCCCTCTCGTGCTCTGTGCTTGTCCGAGACACGAATGACCGCTGTCATATGTCTTGTCCCTGGAACTGGTACGCAGCACTGGACGGATATGGATGACCGGAACCCGGCTTTTATCTGTTGTCAACAGATGTTCTGTATTTGGTGTAACTGTGGAGATTTTGTCATGAATTGCAATATTTGTACTGGAAACCTGTATTCTGTAAATATGTAACAAACACGGATTAAAAGCACCTACCTATAAACAACCGAGCGTAAGAATGGGCGGTATAAAATGCAGTATTCTGTGATGAACAAATACCCCCAAACTTAACTTTTGCTCGTCCCGAGCAAAACCAATTATTCACAAAAATAAAATCCTAACCGCACTTTCGCAGGGAACGCAATTGCACTGAGCACGTGCAACAAGCCGTTAAACCTCTAGGTGTCCCTAGTAGGAGGAGTGTTGTCTCCTGAGGGTTTTCAGCGGATTACACCCACAAAATCCCGTCAAGCTAGTGTCATAAGTTAACGTCAATTCTACTCCTACAGTTTAGTATTTACGTTAGAAATTCTATCATCCTAAGTTAGAAATATCCAACCCTAATGCTTCACACCTCTAATCTATTTAACCTTAGATTATATACGTTCCAATAAAGTTTAGAAAGATGTCGGTTCTCCTGAGTTTTCCTTCTAAAAGTGTGGTCTCAAATCAGGGATTTTTATCAACTTTACAGAAAGCACAAGTCTTATTCTTTATTTCTATCTTTTATTCAAACATCGATTGTATACCCCTACGTGTGTGTATATTTTCACTCCTACACTCAAGAATTCAATTCAAGCTATAATACCCTTGCCCTGATACCTAATACTACTTCTTTTCATTAAGGATGGACGGATTTGCTCACACACCTTTCATGCGACTATTAATACTTCTTGAGGCACTAACGACCGATTACTGAATGTGTGAACTTTAAAGCGTAAATAGCAGTCTCCAGGTCTTGATTCTATTCTATTTTTTTCTTTTTCTTTTTCTTTTTTTCTTTTTTTTTCAAGACCGGATATATTTTTCAATATGCTCTTTTGGTGTTTAGCTTTAAATACCGTTTTTTCTTTCATACTAGGCTTTCAAGCAAGAGTATTTCAAGGTATCCTCTACTATCCAGAGTTTCAAGGTGCGTGTAAGTGCAGTTTGTAGGGTATATAATTTCTAAATTTGAACTCAAGAAAAGAAACTATTTTTCAGACTTATCCTTCAGTAGAGCATCAATACTTTCCCTTCATCTTGACTTAACTAAAGAACTGAGCTCAAGATTACCTATTTCTCAAAAAAACTGTAAGGACGTATACTCACCAAATTTAGACAGAATGAGGGTTATTTTTAGGTTTTTCAATTCCTAAGCCTAGAATTTAGTTATTTCTATCATATCAACTAAACTTTCGGAATAAAGATCTAAGTTACCCTATTAGCTAACTTGACGACAAAGTTTTTATATTTTGGAAAATTTTCAATTTTTGTGGGTTTTTAATATGGTATGCAAATGCAAAATATACAAATGAATGCGAAGGAAGAAAGCTTACCGAGCACACCCCCAAACTTAAACTTGACAGTGCCCTCACTGTCAGGCTATACCAAGAGGGTCAAAATTGTCGGCGCTCCCTAAAAACAAATTATATACAAAATAGAAAAACAAAAATATATACAAAAAAGTGTCCCCCCCAAACTTAAGTAAAACAGTGTTTCCACTGTTAAGCGTTGAAGTTCAGGATTAGGGGGAAAGAACAGTATCAATCTATACAAGGCCTTACACAGGCCAAAAGTTAACACCAACCATTCAAAGATTTTGTCTCTATAATGTGCTGGTTGGGGAAAGAAGGCGTAGAGAAAAGAGATGGACAATACGCGAGACCGTATGCGAAGAGAAGCGGGATACGGTCTCGGTATATGAGAGGAAGACGAATGGCGAAAGGGAAAAAGAAGTGGAATACGAACTTGAGGGTGCAAATGGAGTAAATAGATTAGCACAATTTGTGATGACCGATGTGTGAAAAGTGATTGTGCTAATATATTTACTCGTCGAGAAATTGGGTCGAATCCCTCAAGATTCGTAAGAAACCATGGGTACGCCGAACTTGGTAAACCAGACATATGAAATGAAAGTGAGACAGGTTCTTGCAAGGTCGGAACGATGGAAAGGATGGAGGGAAGTGGTTGAGGAAGGGTATCGGTTAAGGGTTCAGGAGGGTGTACACAGTCAGTGGAAGGAACAGGATGAATTGGGAAATCCGACTCAACAAGCAAAACTGGTTCATCCTCAAAACTATCCTCAATATTCTCCTTAAAATTTAGCACATCCATGCTCTTCTCTTCAAAGTCCAGACGCATATGGGGTTCGGAAAAAACATTTAATGACTCGGGATGATGATTTGAAGAGACAAACTCAGCCAAATCTACGGGTTCATCATCCAAAATATCCCCAGCGTCAATATCCTCAATCAAGTGAAAATCAAGATTCTCTGACACCTCATCAAAAGCATGGATATTAATCGATTCTGGTTCTAAGATATAGGTGTAGAGGTCAAAAGGATTAGGTATGGTTTCACTTGGAAGGGACCCTTCACAATCGGGCAAATCAAACACTACGATGTCGCACAACTCATTCATCATTCTATCTTCAATTGATAAATCATGTGGGATACTCGATAGACTTTCAAAACAGGAGTTGTAGGATTCAATTTGGGACGGGTAGGTTTGATTTGGAAGGGGGTACATCTCACTCTCTCCACTCAAATTCACAGCCTGTCCTGCCGCATCATACATTGAAAAAGTTGGAGCTAGTTGAAAACTAGCTACCGGGTCACTAGGTTGCATGAGGGCGGCCATGGACGCATTCAAATCCATCATCTGTTGGCTTGACGCTACCCTAAAGTATTCCAATGACTGTTCTAGACTAAACATAGGTTGTGAAGGGGTTTCAGTAAAAGATTCAAAGTTGTTTGGATACTGAAAACTCCCAAAAGGCTGTGTAAAAGCAATGTCTAGAGAAGGTGTAAAAGTTGGGTAGGACTGGTAGGAATTGAATGGCTGGACAGGAGTGGGATCAACATTAGGATAAGAAGGTGAATGGAATTTTTGATCCCAAGAATTTGTAGTGGTGAAAGGAGTGAAAGATCGGCTACGAGATTGTTCAATACGTTCAGCAATAGACATAGGTCTCGGGGTTACAACTGGATTTTCAAAAGGGGTATCAACGCAAGAAGGTGTGAATGTTTGAAACGGTTGATACGAAGTGGATTGCGGGGTCCAGTTATTCGTCCTAGACGCGTCTATCCGATCTTTCAAAGAAATTTTTGGCATGGATGGATCGTTCGAAGTTCGACCAAAACAAGAACCGTAGGAAGTAATGTCTGGTTGTGGGTACCAAAGTTCGGCAAGAGTTTTGCGTGGTGGAGTACCCATGATATGAAGAGAGAGAGAAAAAGGTAGAGAAAAGGAGGGGAAAAAGAATGTGATATTTTTTTTTATTTTTTTTTTATTTTTAAAATATTAACAAAAGAATGAAGTATACACAAAAAAGAATATGGACAAAAACAATCACGACACAAAAAAATACCACACACCTAATCGTTCTAGGGTTAACCTAGGTCAACTAGACCTGCTCCAGAACTTGATTGTCGAAGTAAAACTGTGTCGAGAAACAGGCTCAAGATACACTGATCACGAGGCCAGGTAAGTGCAGAGATAAGGGGAGTTTTTCCAACGCTTTCGCGAAGTTCCTTAATTAAATAACCCTTTCTCTTTTGGCGGTTTCGCCGTTAACACTTTCCTAGACACCTCGTAAACAATATACCGTTAAGCAAGGTTCTAAACACAGTTAACTTCTCCTAGTGAGCGCGAAGTCCTTAAGGCTTAAAGTCTAGTTTCTTTTAAATTTTGTGCGGGTAAACGTTATGCGCAAGTTCGTGATTTGTGGGCCACGGAAAAGGTGATGAAATCCTTTACCGTATCTTGTGGGGTTCGCTTGCCCTTAAGTCCGTATTAATGTATGCAATGCACAATTCAATAAAAATTCTATAAAGAATCAAAAAATTGTTTTTTTTTATTTTAGCACAGCACTGCAACAAATACGGGTTAGTCAATTTTGGCGTTTGCTAGCGAACTTGCAAAGAATCCTGCAAAGAATAGTATATTGGAAGCGTCGGATTTGAGAAGAAGGTGTTAGTAAAGTACGTACCGTTTAAGTTTTGGGTTAGGAAACCCCCGTTGAATCAAATCCGGTAAGCTTGAAAGGTTCGCTTGCGCGGGTCAAACTACCCGGATCTTTGGCACTGTACTTCGTAATCACCTTTGCCTTGAATGCACACTTTGCTCCCCACAATCGCAGTTTGCAAATACGCAAAAATCTGCACACTTGCCCACAAGAATTATCAAAAAAAACAAAAAGATTTTTATTTTTATTTTTTATATTTTTTTTAAATATATACAAAAAGAATATTAACCCGAATAACAAGAAAAGAAATACGTTACCGTCTCCCCGGCAGCGGTGCCATTTGATTGAAAGAATTAAAGTTAACCGCAATCAAGACGGTGTCGCTATGCAGCTAGCCGGTTGAGCACGGGTCGATCCACAGGGAGATGGTTGTATTTCCGTTCTTGTTTTAGACGAGTCAATAAGGAATTTGTGTATGAGTTGTTCGATTCTATCCTAAGTGTATTATTTGCAAGTATAAAGTTGTTAAGAAAAAGATACAAGATTATAAGCTAAAGAAATCCGTACTCAAAACCTTTGAGCCGAATCTTGACCAATTGAAGCTAGAGCAATTGGCAACAACGTGGATTAGGGAATTTAAGCGCGGTATTCGTGGAATACGGCTTATTTACCCTTGTCCTTCCGTTCTTGTCTCTTGCTTTCGCCTCCGGCCAAACCGAAGCAACCGGTCGCGGTTAGGAATCACCGTTACCTTGTCAGGGTACGGTGCCTAACGGAGCGCTTGCGTATGGTTTGGGCAGAGTTCAATGGAAAATACGGGAAAAGGAAATGGGCAAAGAAACGTTAACTTATAATACCGTATTTTTTCTTAACAATAATAATTACATTCATTCACAAGAAAGAACCAAAAAGAGAGAACAAAAAGAAAAGAACAAAGAAAAGAAAAGATTACAAGTAATTAAGTGCATGAATAAAATTGCAAGAAAGAAAAGCAAGATAATAAAAAGCGAGTAATAAATAAGCAAATAAAAAGAACAAGAAACTAGGACTCAAGACAAGCATGTGATCAATAGCCAACCCTTAAACTTGCAAGCTCAATCAAGAGGTTGCAAGATCAAGGGAAGGGTAGAGAACGCATGTGAAATGAAGTGCTAATTCCATGAAAGAATACGACCCTTGAGATCAATAACTAACCCTTAACCATTCAAGCTCAATGAAGAGGTTGAATGATCAAGAGAAAGCAAGAATCTCAAGGGGAAGAAGAAACAAAAGAGAATGATACAAAACCCTCATCTTCATTAATATCCCACTCAAAAAGCTCTCACTACAATTTTCATGGAAAAAGAATGAAGAAGAAGAAGAAAAACTATACAAAAGATTACAAAAGAGGAACAAAAGAATCACCCTTGGCTTAGCTCAAAACTGCTGCATTTATAGGCAGGAAAAATGAAATCTAGGGCAACAAACTGGACCCACATGAAAAGACCATCCTACCCCCCAAAACCCATGCCCTGAACCCTGTGTACGGCCGCGGATCCGCCGCCTATTCCCCCTATTGGCCGCGGATCCGCGCCCCTACAGTAGGGTTAGGGTATGGGCAACTTGGTACTTCCCTGGTCTGCTGTCCCCTGTTGTCTGGTACATGTATTTTCTGATAATATTTCCAGAATATCTTCAGAATTCCTAGTCCAAGATTGCTATCTTTTCTTCACTTTTGACTTTATCTCTCTTGAGCTCCGCGCACCCATTGATTCTTGTGCATCCCCTCTCGTGCTCTGTACTTGTCCGAGACACGGATGATCGCTGTCATATGTCTTGTCCCTGGAACTGGTACGCAGCACTGGACGGATATGGATGACCGGAACCCGGCTTTTATCTGTTGTCAACAGATGTTCTGTATTTGGTGTAACTGTGGAGATTTTGTCATGAATTGCAATATTTGTACTGGAAACCTGTATTCTGTAAATATGTAACAAACACGGATTAAAAGCACCTACCTATAAACAACCGAGCGTAAGAATGGGCGGTATAAAATGCAGTATTCTGTGATGAACAACGAATCCTGTCTAACCGCCACTGCCTCCAATTGCTCGGGGCTGCACCCAACTGCTACCTGTTTGCACGGCTCCTTTGAGCCGTGGTAGGGCAGCAATCTAAGAACAGTGGGAACACACTCGAGGCGAAGCAGCAGTGTCAATTCTGCGGACTATGCTGTACTCATGTCATCTGGGAACTGTTAACTGACGACGGGTATAATACCAACCAACAGTTCCCTGCGAGTCCTGTCCGGTGTACCCGTAACCCAACGAGCACCTGTATACTATCTCCAGTACGACGTACTGATGGCTGTGGGACAGACCATCTCCCCAACTGGGATGAGAAGCGTACACACTAGTCTACTCCGGAGTATCGATGCCCTGTCTCGATAATCCTACGACTAAGGACCTGAAAAATAATGTGCTTGTAGACTATCCATCCCCCACTAGTGTGACTGCCATCACAACGCTGGTAGTCAAGCAAGATCCTAAGGGCTCTATCAATACGTACACACATATTAAGATAGATATAAACCAAGTAGCATACTACCATGTTTAGCAAGATTGTTAATATAACTGTGAATATCCCAAGCTTCCATTAAGTAATATGCAAGCTAGTATGATACAATAATGGCCCCTAGGGCATATACACTAACAGGTCTCATAAGAGGGTTGTGAATATCCCAAGCTTCCATTAAGTAATATGCAAGCTAGTATGATACAATAATGGCCCCTAGGGCATATACACTAACAGGTCTCATAAAAGGGTCTCATAAGGGCATATACACTAACAGATCTCGTAAGTGTAATTTCTCCTTAGGAGTCGTGGGGATCTCGTAAGTGTAATTTCTCCTTAGGAGTCGTGGGGATCCCTAAGTGTGTTGCTCCCTTGTGAGTCGTAAGGATCTCACGCAGGTATTTTCTCCTTACAGGGTCGAGAGGACCTTGCAAGTGTCTTTTAACGAGATTGTGCCCTTTCGGGTTTTCACAAACTCGCCGGTAGTCCTGTTGTTTTTACTCACAGAGACCTTTCGGGTTTTCATCCGTCCCATTTTGCTTATGGACGTATCGGTTTTTTTTTCAGTCTTGGGATGCTGCGGTCCGCAGTAGTTTATAGACGTCTCGGTCAGGCATAGTATTTCTTCAAGAAATGGCCGTTTATTGGCCTGAAGGGTCTTTCGCCATGCATATTCATGAGCAAGTAAGCCCCGCCTTGGTAGACTTTGTCTATGATATACGGGCCTTCATAGTTCGGCTCGAATTTCCCCCGTTTGGCATGATTGGGGATCATAGGTCTCTTGACCACTCGCACGAGTTCGCCTTGGCGGAATGTTCTCGGCCTAGTCAATCTCTCGTGTGAGCGCGTCATTTTTGCTTTGTAAGCTTCCAAGTTTTGCTGCGCCATGAGCCGGGTTTCGTCAACGGCGTCGAGCTCCTCAAGCCTAAGATGAGCATTGTCTTCGTCCGTTAGTTCGTAATGAACCGCCACTCGTAAGGAGTGTAGCTCTATCTCCAAGGGAAGTACTGCTTCAGCGCCGAATACCAATGCATACGGCGTTGTGTTTGTGGCCATTTTGAACGTAATTCGATACGCCCAGAGAGCTTCATGCAGTCTCTCGCGCCAGTCCTTTTTATTTCTAGACACCATCTTTTTCATGATCTTCGTCAAGGTCTTGTTGAAAGCCTCAGCCAGACCGTTAGCTCGGGGATTATAGATCGAAGAGTATCTCCAGTCTATATTATGTTGCTGCGCGAAGCGGCTGATTTTTTGACTTCTGTAGGTCGGCCCGTTATCGGAGATAATCCGTCACGGAGTGCTGAACCGATAGATGACGCGTGTCTTGAAGAAGTGGAGGATATTCTCCGTCTTCACTTCTCTTAGCGGTACTGCTTCTGCCCACTTGGAAAAATAATCAGTTGTCGCCAGTATGAACCGATGCCCTCTGGACGATGCTGGTTCAATGGGCCCGATTATATCAGTTCCCCATATTTCGAACGGCCGGCTAGCCACCGTTGGATGTAGCGGATTTGGATGCTGGTGTATAAATTCCCCGTGAATCTGGCACGAGTGGCACTGCTTCGCATATTCGAGATAGTCTTGGATCATTGTGGGCCAATAGCAGCCCATCCTTTTGATCTTCAGTTTCATCTTTGGCCCGGCTTGGTGAAAACTGCAGAGTTCGTCGTGAGTCTCTTGAACGACTCTCTTTGCATCTTCAGGTCCCAGGCATTTTAGCCATAGAGAATCAAATGATCTCTTATATAGAGTATCATTGACGAAGGCGAAGGATAGAGCTCGTTTCATGAGCTGATGTCTTGAGGACACATCTTCAGGTGTTCGACAGAATTTGAAATAGTCTATAAATACTTCTCTCTAATCCTTAGCCTTTTCCTGGTCTTTTATTTGTAGGTCCGTTTGCTTGGTCGCTCCCTTTTCTTCGGACGACCCCGAAGATATTTCTGCCGGTGCAAGAACCCGACGGTTTTGCACAACGATCCTTACGTCATCGAGGTTCTTGTCGGCTAGTTCTTTAGCGAGCTTGGCTAATGCATCCGCCTTTCTATTTTCTGCGCGCGGTATGCTTTCTAAGGCATAGGAAGGGATTCGAGTCAGCAGTTGTTGCACTCTCTCACCGTATTTTACCAACTCTGGTTTGCACATTTGATAGTCGACATTTACTTGACTAACGACCAGCTGGGAGTCTCCGTATATGAGGAGGTTTTCGATTCCCATGTCGACAGCGATCTCAAGACCTGCTATCAAAGCTTCATATTCGGCTTCATTGTTTGTCCTCGGCTCTGTCAAGGAAAATGCAAAGCGCGTTATCCCTCCTTGTGGAGTCACGAAGATGAGGCCTACCGTAGATTTGATTATGGGGGTACTGTGCTCTCGCTTCTTCATAGAAGATGCCCCATCGAAGTAGAGTTCCCATCGGGTGTCATTCTCTCCTTTCTCCCCATCGATCGTGTCAAACGCGTGCTCGTCTGGCAATTTGCAATTTAGCGGTGAATCGGTAGGTATCGGATGCTCGGCGAGGAAGTCGGCGATGGCCTGGCCTTTCACTGCCTTGAGCGGTCGATATGCTATCGAGAACTCCATCAAGAGGAGGGCCTATTTAGCGATCCGTCCTGTTAGTATGGCTCTTGACATCAAATATTTGAGAGGATCCACTTTTGATATGAGATGGACCTCATGCGCCAAAGCGTAGTGTCTGAGGTTCGTTATCGCGAAGATTAACGCCAGGCAGTGTTTTTCAATGGGAGAGTAATTGTTTTCTGCCCCCAGGAGAACTCGACTCAAATAGTAGAGGGCTCTCTCTTTCCCTTGATCGTTCTCCTGTGCCCACAGTGCGCCTAAGGAACCTTCAAGGGCAGTTGTGTACAGGATGAGAGGCTTTTCCTTGACTGGAGCAGTTAGTACTGGCGGATTCTACAGGTATTGCTTGATTTCGTCTAGTGCGCTCTAGCATTTGCGATCCCAGACCAGCGGAGTCCCTTTCTTCATTAGATGACTGTAGGGGCGGCATTTGCCAGAGAGGTTGACTTGGAGTTTGACACCTATTTAGGCATCTGCATCGCTAAAACTGGGATATTGTCAGGAGCGACTCATCATTTGCCCCTGTCAATTTGGACAAAGGTGGCTTAGTAGACAGGGTTAAGACTTTGTCGACTAAGTCTTTTGAATTTATGAGCCGTAAGGGTCTCAAAAAGATATTTCTCCCTACGAGCCGTGAGGATCTCGTAGGTGTATGTTCTCCTTAGAAGTCGTGAGGACTTCTAAGTGGTGTTTTCTCTTGCGAGTCATAAGGATCTTCCAAGCGTGTTTTCTCCTTATAAGTCGAGAGAACCTACAAGTGTTATTCACCATATGGGGACATTTCTTGCCATTTGTAGAACTTGGCAAAGAAATATTTATTCATGCCTCTAGATTGTATACAAGGGTCAATATGGACCGCCTGTAAGGTAATTTGAGAGATATGATGGCTTAAGAACAGGTCTAGATCCCTGTAACTTAAGGCTTTTGAATCCTATGACCTGTGAGGGTCTCACAGGGAGGATTCTCCTTACGAGTCGTGAGGATCTCGTAAGTGTATTTATTTTAACGAGGTTGCGCCCTTCTGGGTTTTCAAAAGCTCGCCGGCAGTCCTGCTATTTTTACTCACGACGCCCTTTCGGGTTTTCATCCGTGCCCATTTTGCTTGTGGACATACCGTTTTTTTCTTTTCTTTTTTGAGAGCGCGATTTAGGAAATCAATATCCAACTCGTGCTCTGTTTTTTCTTCAGGTGCGTCTTCGGGATTTGCCTTAGACGATAGATTAGCGAGTGATACTGCCTGAGCAAGAATCTCTTGCTGATTTTCACGTTGCAGTTGAACTTTTTTCAGGGACCGAGTTTGAGGTCGGTGACTAGTAGAAGCTCGAACTTCATCTTTGGAATTTACCACGTAGACTATGTGAACTACCATGCCCCCAGGCTTGGGGTGTTTGGAGTCTTGGCCTTTGGAGTTTGCTTCGGGCACTTGAGCTTTATTAAGCCTCTCTTTTTTGTTGTGAAAAGCCGCTTTGATTTTGAGAGGAACCGCTGTATCAGGATCCGTCTTGGGGTGAGTCCCCTTCACCTACTTCCACACCTTACATATGGATGAGGAAAGTTGTCTCAGGGAGCGAACTTGTTTCTGCTCTCGTGGGATCTCCATAGGCCGCGGAGACTTCTTCAGTATTGCGGTAGGAGAATTTTGTCTGGCCCTTCACAACAGTTCGAAGTTGTTCCCAGTTAGAATAACAACATTCACCACTGGGGTTGAAATAAGACCATACGGAGGACTGTCCCCAGCTCATTTTGTATAACGCTGATATCGACGTCGACCATTTCTTACGACCGGGATTTGATTAGCTTCAGGATTTTGCTGAGCCTGCCCCCGTTTTCTTTGAGAGCTTGAATATTCTGCCCCCTGCATCAACCTTGGTCCTTGGCATGTGCCAGTTGTTTGAGGACTGATTCCGTCGGCAAAGCTGCTGTTTGGGGAACCAGCCTGTGGAAGACAGGCTTCCTCTGGGATTCCTCCATCGGCGTTAAGGCACCGAGGGTGGGAGGTGGGTGAATCGATCCAAAAAGAATCCCGTTGATTTCTTGAAGAGCCTGATTGCAAAGATTTGAGCCTGCAAGTGGCCCGTACTTGACTCCACCAGATATGACAGAGCCTGAGTTGCTAAGATGGGAGCAAACGCCATTCTTTATAGAGACGAAACGCCGGCTTCAGTATCCCCTCCTTTAAGGGCAACCACAAACATATATACCACGATTATTTGATCGCGGAAAAACATGACACACGAAGTGTGGAGTGAAAAGAGGAAAAGGTTCCACCGGGCGTGCCAGAATCTGTTCTCCGCCGAAAGACGTGTCCGGGACGTTGGGACGTCCGGCCTGAATTTCGAGAGTAGATGCTATTTGGTTTTAGCCGTCCACCTCTCCGAAGATGCCAAGTTGATTTATGGCACCATGTATCAAAGGTTTAGACGGATGCGGCCGTTATACCAGACTTCGTCAGATTCCCCCTCATTATGAAGGGTTTTTGATTGTGGGAACGCTCTTCCCTGCAGGCGCAAGCCCCTGCAGTTAATTACGCTACCTCATCGCGGTAACCACTTTCTCCTTCTCCAGATGGTCATTTCGTGTCGTGTGTGTTTGTTTTGTTTTTGGTTGCCCGTGGATTGTATACGGAGACTAATTTATGTTGTCGTCCGTAGGGCGTGAATTAGTCCAAATCCGTATTTTCTTAGATTTGGGTTTGGGTTGGGTTGAAGGATCGTTAATCTCATTTGAGACTAAGATCAACTTAAACATTTATTGAGGATACGTTAGTCTAATTTTAGACTAAGATCTACTTAACAGGATCATTTAGATCCAACAAAAGAGTATTTGGGCTCTATAGTTTTAGTTTAGGGGCTTTGTGGTCCAGGAGTTTAAAGACATCATAGTCCATGGAGTTTAAGGACATCATAGTCTATAGTTTAAAGACGTCATAGTTTGTAAAGTTTAAGGACATCATAGTCCATGAGTTTAAGGAGCCCACAGTCCGTAAAGTTTAAGGACGTCATATTCTATGAGTTTAAGGACCCCACAGTCCGTAAAATATCTGGTTGTCGGGATCCATCACCTCTCTGAAGACGTTGAAGGATTACAACAACAAATATCAAAGGAGTGAAGAGATGTACCCTTGAACCAATATTGGTTGGGGGATCTGTAGTTGGATTGATTTAAGGATCGTTAGTCTCGATTGAAATTAAGATCAACTTAAATGTTTGTTAAGGATACATTAGTCTAATTTTTAGACTAAGATCTACTTAACAGGATCATTTAGATCCAACAAAAGAGTATTTGGGCTCTATTGTTTAGTTTAGGGACATTGCGGTCCAAAGTTTAGATGCAAACATGGGTTTGGAAATGCACTAGATAGTTATTGGTCCTCAGGATCCACCACCTCTCCGAAGACGTTGAAGAATTACAACGACATGTATCAGAGGTGTGAAGAGATGTACCCTTGAGCCAAATGCCAGATTGAGAAGCAGTGGGATGAACAGTACTTTGAATGCCATCTGAATCAGGGCTCGGTTAAAAACAAGGTTTTGGCTTTGGGAGACTTAGCTAACTTAGGCTAAGATTGGCCTATCATAATGTTAAACACTAGCCTATTTTCGCCGCTCACGTGCTCCCACATGAGGTCTTAAAGTATTGTCTAAGCACTGAAGATTTGAAGCGCTCACGTGAGGTCTTAAAGTATTGTCTAAGCACTGAAGATTTGAATCGCTCACATGAGGTCACGTGAGGCGTTTTGAAGTAGTGTTAAACACTGAAGATATGAAGCGCTCACGTGGGGTCACATGAGGTGTTTGAATTAGTGTTAAATATTGAAAGTATGAAGTGCTCACGTGGGGTCACGTGAGGTGTTTGAAATAGTGTTAAACACTGAAGATTTGAAGCGCTCACATGAGGTCACGTGAGGCATTTAAAGTGGTGTTAAACACTGAAAGTTTGAGGCGCTCACGTGAGGTGTTTGAGATAGTGTTAAATACTGAAATTTTGAAGCGCTCACGTGAGATCACGTGAGGTGTTTGAAATAATGTTAAACACTGAAGATTTGAAGCGCTCACGTGAGGTCACGTGAGGCATTTGAAGTAGTGTTAAACACTGAAAGTTTGAGGCGCTCACGTGAGGTCACGTGAGGTCTTTGAAATAGTATTTAATACTGAAAATATGAAGTGCTCACGTGGGGTCACGTGAGACGTTTGAAATAGTGTTAAACACTGAAGATTTGAAGCACTCACGTGAGGTCACGTGAGGCGTTTGAATTAGTGTTAAACAATGAAAGTTTGAAGCGCTCACGTGGGGTCACATGAGGTGTTTGAAGTAGTGTTAAACACTGAAGATTTGAAGCGCTCACGTGAGGTCACGTGAGGCGTTTGAACTAGGGGAATATCTTCTTTGAATTTGTTCCCTTTTTCTTTTCTGAGTGCTGAACACTATTGGGTCACGTGGGATCACGTGAGGCCTCCCCAAAGACTGAAAGTTGCCTCTGTTTTATTCTTTTTTGAAAAAGTGCTAAGCACTATTAAGGGGTCATGTGATATTACGTGAGATGCCCTTAAAATATAAACTGTCTTGGATTTATTTTTCCTTTTTCTTCTGAAGGTCTTGTTCAGGGGTCACGTGGGAGCACGTGACCTGATCTCGGTTGTTTTCTCTCGTTCAATACGGATGCTCACGTGGGAACACGTGATCATATTTGGGTACTGATCTCTTTTACGTGCACGGAGCGTTAAATCCCTTGTTTAAGAATTAAATTCTTTTATAGGGTTAAACCCCTGTTTTATTTAGAGGAATTAAACTCCTCTGTGTTTGAAAGAATTAAATTCTTTAAACCCAATTATCCCTCTAAGTTTTGGATCTGCATGGCAGAATCTTCCCGATGAGAATTAAATTCTCAACTTATGAGGAGATCTGCTTCTGCAGATCTTCAACCAGAGGAAGAACTGAGTTCTTATTTAGAAGAGTTAAACTCTTGGTTTGAGAATTAAATTCTCTTTTGATTTGTGGGAGCTTATAGAATGATCTCCTTCCTTCTCTTACCTAGTGTTTTTTCTGAAGAGATCTTCTTCTCTATTTCTCTTTGTTGTTGTATCCTCTCTTCTCTTTTTTGTATCCCCCTTTCTCTTTTCTTCTCGGCTCCTATTTGTAGGAGAAAGAAAATAATCAGTTTGTTCGGGCAATCTCTCATTGAGAGATTTTGATTGATTTTATAACCAACATGACCTTTTAGATCACTCGGTGAATTTTATTCACCATTGGATTTTTAATCCAAAAGATATTTTATTTGTTGTTCCTGGCAAATTTTAGGAAAATATTTCCTTGTATAGAATCTTTCAATAAATTGGTGAGTTTTAATCACCATTAGATTTTTAATCCAACGGTGCTCCCTTTTATAGAGTGCAATCTTTTTTGTTTGGAAAGATCTAGGGAAATATTTTTCCATTTAGGGTTTTTGATTCCTTTTAATTAGAATTTAATTCTATTAGTTCAGAGGGTTCAAGAGTCTATCACGTATTGGCACGTGACCTTACCAATTAAGCATTTAATTAGAATTTAATTCTATTGGTTCAGAGGGCTCAGAAACCCATCACGTGTTGGCACGTGACCCCACTGATAAAATATTTAATTAGAATTTAATTCTATTAGTTCAGAGGGCTCAGGAACCCATCACATGTTGGCACGTGACCCCACTGATTAAGCATTTCCAATTGTTTATTTAATTTAGCGCCCATAGGCTTTGCCTGTAAAAGGTCACGTGCCTGCACGTGAAACCCGGTCACGTGCCTGTACGTGAGACCCGGTCACATGTAGGCACGTGATGCCCCGGTCACGTGTGAGCACGTGATGCCCCCTTTGGGGGATTTCCTTGCTGCTTTATTTGTATTTTATTAAGTTCCGATGAGGGAACACCCGCGATGTCTTGGTTTGTGTTGATTGTATTGTATTGTATTGTATTGTAAATTGTATAGATGGATGACTTGCCGAAACCATGATATCAGTAATAGAACGGATATAATGGATGATCATGTAAATGGAATATATCCATGGTTCGGTACAGATTGATATAGATTTAATAGATGGATTCATATTGAATCATGTTGTATTGTAGTTTGTACTTGAATCATATTCAAGTCAGGTTGATTATATTGAGACTCAATCTGAGTCAGATAATTAGAAAAGAACTTGAAGTCCTGAATTATGTTTTGGTGCTAGCGGTAACTGTTGCACATGGACGACAGGATTGTATTTTTTTCAAAGACAATTACCGTGTTGATAACACCGTTTGTCAAGTTTTCTTCCTTAAATAGACAAGCACCCATATCTCCAGCTCCCTGAGGCTCAAGAGATTGGTTCCGCTTAAACCTATGTTTATTAGGGTCCTTATTGTAATTTAGTATAACTTGAGGGGGTTTTATGTAAAATAGTTTTTGTTATTCTTTCAAAATATATCTCAAGTATTTAATTATCGTCTTTAGAGTTTTCATAGATATTTCTTTTATTAAATGTGAAATTTCTAGTGAATATGACCTAGTTTTAAAGTATAAGGTATTTATTTGAAATATTAGAATTGTATGGTGTTTTCTTATAAATGGAATGTTTTTATTGAATTTTGGAAACGTGAAGTATTATAAATATTAAAAATAGATATTTTGATATTAATTACATATATGTTTATTTATTAAAAATATAAGTTTTATTTATAATAGAAATCACATTTTCTAAAGAAAATGTTTTAAAAATCTTTCGAGATCGTATGCTCCTTGCGGAGGTTTGCATCTCACTCTACTAGACCCGAGGATGTGCGATAATCCGCACCATACCAAACGGGTTCCCCAAAATGGGTTGTAGAGACGCAATTGCAATGATTTGTTAAATACACTTTTTATAGAAAATGATTTTACAAGTTGAAGGTAGTTATATGTAAAGTCGTATTTTCCCAAATCTATATTCCCAAATTTCATCGTGCTTTGTTAGATATGTGTGCTGTGAGGAGGTAGGTCATTACCTCATGAGTTTTCTAAGGTAATATGGTTTAAAAATTTTAAGCATGTCGAAATGAAATATTAAGGTATTTTAATGTAAAAGCGGAATAAAACTTGCTACGATTATTATTTTAATGTCAAACTTGTTTTATTGTCTTTGTTAATGATTACTAAATAATATATCAAAAGTTGTAGGTTTGTTATTAAGAAAAAGTTATATTTTTAAAAGAAAAGAGAATCGGAATCCGGATAACTCCGCTTCTGACACGTTTTAAGAATGAAGAGTTTGGGAATAGAAAAAGAGAGAGAGAAGGGTGACTTACTATCTTGGAGTCAAGAGAGGAGAGAGGGGGTCCTAAAGAGAGCTTCAGGGCCTCGTTTCGTCGCCAGAATCTCCTCGGAAGTTCGTCGGAGCTTCGCCCTTTGCTAACTCCACTTGCACACAAATAGAACTTAGAATTTTTTGTAGAGTTTTTGTAGGAAATTTCAGTGTGAAGGGGTATAAAAAATAGAGTGGGTGTTTATAGGGAAAATTAAGGTTAGGGTGTGATAAATTTAAGAATTAAAATGTATTAAAACACGGAGTAATGCAAAGTTTTAATTCTCTGGAAAATGCAGAAAAACAAACAGTCAGGGGTTAGCAGGGGGAGTCCAAGGGTTGCTAGGGTTAAAAAAAATTAGGGTTTGGGCTTCAAAAAACTGGCGGCGCCGGCCCAAGATGGATTCTCGCTGGTCGGATCAATGGGGTGGGGGTTCGGATTGAGGCCACGTGTCCAGGTCGGTTTGAATACTAATTTACACATGTTTGTTTTAAGTGTGACTCTTGGTTTTACATGTTGTGCACGTGTAGACTTTTGGGCTTCTAAAAGATTAAAAGAATTTAAAATAAAAAGAATGTGTAGATGATGGGATTTGAATCCTGGTACTTTGGTTCAGCAGTGCAAGGTCTTACCAGTGAGCTACAAGCTCCTTCTTGCTGTTCTAAATCAAAACAAATACTTATAACCTTCACATGAATTGTAAATACCCCAATTGTACATTAACTTTAAATGAATTTTATGTACACTAAAATTAGAGTTGTTACAGTCTACTCTCCTTACAAAAATTTCGTTCTCGAAATTTACAATTTATTTTAAGGACTAGTTTACAAAAGTGAGGATATCTTGCACGCATCTCGTCTTCTCTTTCCCATGTTAATTCTCCTGGAGTGTCTCTCCTCCACATCACTCGAACCAAGTTGACTTCCTTATTCCGAAGTGTCTTCACTTTTCTATCCAAGATCTCAACAGTTTGCTGCTCACATGATAAGTCAGGCTGTACAGTGAGCTCGGAGTGATAAGAATATGGCTGGAGTCACTCACATACCTTTTGAGTTGGGATATGTGGAACACATTGTGCACTCCTTCCAATGAAAATGGAAGTGCCAAGCGATAAGCTACTTCACCGACTCATTCGAGTATGTCGAACGGCCCAATATATCTCGGACTTAGTTTACCCCGTCTTCCAAAACGAATCACTTCGCGGTTTGGAGATATCTTCAGAAATACATGATCTCCCGGCTGGAACTTCAAATGACGGCGCTTTGCATCAGCCCAGTGCTTCTGCCGATCTTGGGCTATACGCATCCTTTCCCTGATAGTACAGACCACATCTACGGTTGCTATTATCATCTCTGGTCCTAGGATTTCTCTATCTCCAATGTCGTCCCAACTTAATGGTGATCAACACTTCCTTCCATAAAGTGCTACAAAAGGTGTCATTTCTATGCTTGTTTGGTAGCTATTGTTGTACGGAAACTCCACAAGATGTAGGTGATCTTCCCATGATCCTCCGAAGTCTAGCATACACGCTCTTAGCATATCCTCCAAGATCTGAATAGTTCGCTCAGACTGACTATCTGTTTGTGGATGATAAGCCGTACTGAAGTTCAGACTTGTTTCCAAGCTCGCTTGCATACTTTGCCAAAATTGTGATCGGAACCTGGTGTCACGATCGGAGACAATGCAGACCGGTACTCCATGAAGTCTCACGATTTCCTGTATGAGTTCATGGGTATCAGAGATAGTACATTTTGAAGAGTTTAAATCTTACTTAGATTCTTACCTCCATGTACTTCTTTGCTAATATCTCAGTAGATTGGCCAACTCGAAATGGGATGAAGTGAGCCGACTTTGTGAGTCGATCCACAATAACCCATACCGCATCGTTACCCTTTGTACTGCGAGGGAGTGTAGTCACAAAATCCATTGTGACGTGTTGCCACTTCCATTCTGGGATCGGTAACGGTTGAAGTACTCCAGCAGTCCTGTGATGTTCAGCCTTTACTTGCTAACACACCAAGCATTTAGCGACGCTTCTGTCTACTTCATGCTTCATTCCATGCCACAAGTAATTTTGACGCAGATCTTTGTACATTTTTGTACCTCCAGAGTGTACTGAATAAGGAGAGTTGTGAGCTTCCTTCATCAACTCTTCTCGCACAGAACCTTTTGGTACACACAATCTGCTGCCGTATCTCAAAGATCCGTCTTCATGGATGATGAAGTCTGTTCTGAGTCCATTCTCCACTTGTTCTCTAATCTTTTGCAACTTATCATCACTTTCTTGAGCTTCTTTGATCTGATTTACAATGGTAGATTGAACTTGTAAGTTCATCAAATTTGAAGCATTACCTGGCATGACCACTTCAATCTCCATCTGATGCAAGTCTTGTTGAAGCTTCCACTGTGCGGTGAGATCCATTGCTAATGGTTGGCGACTAAGGGCATCAGGTACTACATTCACCTTCCCTAGGTGATATTGCAAGTTGATGTCGAAATATACCATGAGTTCTAACCATCGTCTATGCCGCATATTAAGCTCCTTCTGAGTAAACACATATTTCAGACTCTTGTGATCTTTGTATATGTTCACTCGCTCACCAAGAAGATAATGGCGCCAAATCTTAAGAGCAAAGATTTCGGCCGCCAACTCCAAATCATGCATCGGGTAATTGCGCTCATGAATTTTCAGCTGTCTTGAAGCATAAGTCACAACCTTACCGTGCTGATGTAGAACACATCCTAATCCCTTACCAGATGCATCACAATGCACTTCGAAACCTCCTGATTGGTCCGGTATAACGAGAATAGGCACTGATATCAACCTTGACTTGAATTCTACGAAAGCTTGTTAGCATGCTTCTGACCACACGAATTCTTCATCTTTATGTATGAGCTTGGTCAGGGGTGTTGCTATCTTGGAAAATCCTTCAATGAACCTTCTGTAATATCCAGCTAGACCCAAGAAACTTCAAATGTCCTTCACTGAGTTCGGTGTCGGCCATTCGCTTACTGCTGAAACTTTCGCTGAATCCAAAGAGATTCCTTCGCCTGATACAATATGTCCGAGGAAACCAACTTGATCTAGCCAAAACTCGCATTTGCTATATTTGTCATAGAGTTGATGTTGTCGTAGAGTTTCCAGGACAATTCGTAGGTGCTCGGCATGTTCTTTCTGACTCTTAGAATACACCAGAATGTCATCAATGAAGATGACAACAAACCTGTCTAAGTACTCCCGGAAAACTTGATTCATTAGGTTCATGAATATCGCCGGTGCGTTGGTCACTCTAAATGGCATCACAAGAAATTCGTAATGTCTATAACGAGTTCTGAAAGCCGTTTTGTGGATATCAGATTCCTTGACCTTCACCTGATGATAACCTGAACGAAGATCTAATTTGGAGAAAACACAAGATCCACTTAGCTGATCGAATAAATCGTCGATACGCGGTAGCGGATACTTGTTCTTTATCGTTACTTCGTTCAAGGCTCTATAATCAATGCACATTCGATATGAACCTTCCTTCTTCTTCACAAGCAGTACTGGTGATCCCCAACTTGAAGTGCTGGGATGAATCCATCATTTTGCCAATAATTCATCCATCTGAGTTCGGACTTCCTTCAAACCTTCCGGACTTAATCGATACAGTGCTTTGATCACCGGTTGTGCTCCTGGTACTAAATCAATGCTGAATTCAAGAGCTCGATCGAGAGGCAAACCTGATATATCGTCAGGAAATACATCGTCGAATTCTCGAACCACTTCTGGCTTTGATCCTTCCTCCGCTTGAATTGCTGCAATCACTGCCTTCCTTGGTTTCACCTTATAAATACTTGGCTCCAGGGTACGGTCTCCACTTTTGAAATAAAAGACCGGATGGTCTGGAATCTCGAATACTAACCTCCTTTGACGACAGTCAATGGTAGCATAAAATGTTCCGAGTCCGTACCCAAGACCACATCGAAGTTCGGTATGTCCAGCACCTTGAAGTCAGCATAGAATTCTCTGCTGCAGACGACCACTGGACATAAGCCGTATCCCATTGTTGCCTTTAGAACGTCGTTCCCTGAACTGACATTCCAACTGGATACAAGCGGTGTGACTGGAATCGCATGAGTTCGGACGAACCGTTGCGATATAAAGCAATGAAATGCTCCAGTATCGAATAGTGCAAGTGCAGGAAATGAGGCTACTAAGATTGTACCTAAGGTATGTGGGATAGGTTTTAGGTATACGGGAAAAGATATATAGGTATTTCTATGAATTAAAAGAGAATTTGAAAGGGAAGGGTTACCAGTGATGACTTGGCCGGTGGCTTCAGCCTCTTCCACAGTCATCGTGAAAGCCTGTCGCCTCGGCACATTCCTCCTTGCTGGAGTAGCATTCCTCTGTCCGTTACTTGGTCCTTGAGGGGGGTTCCTTTGAGCTTGATGGAACTGACGAGGAGGAGGTGCAGTCGGTCCTCGAGAAGGTGGAGCAGGTAGTGCAAGTCTCGGAGCAGGTGCCTGAATGGATAGGCACTGCGGATATGTGATTGCTGGCCTGGGTACAGCATATGGGTTTTGTCTACAAGGACAAGACCCAATATCGTGAGTAGCTGAGCCGCAGACTAAACAAAGGCCATTTGCACGCCCGCAGTCTTTCATCAGATATCCATCTCTCCTGCGGTATTTGTAAAATGCTGGGCTGGGCCGGTTGATTGGTACTCCTGGTCTCCTGGGCACAAATGGTGGCCTTGAAAAGGCTCCTCCTGCCATCCGGTTGGCAAGGCGCTTCATTTCGGCAGACTGAGGTTTGCCCCTCATCTTTACCACTGCCTCATAACGGTGGGCAGCTTTCAGAGCCGATTCGTGGGTCAGAAAATCTCATGTGGCTAAGGCAACATGGATCTCCGGATCTAACCCTTGTTGAAATCGACGGGCTCTGATCTCATCCGTCGGTATCAAGTGTGTCGCAAATCTGTTAATGTATTGTGTTAGCTACGTAGTATGTGATATTTAAAAATCTAAATATTGAGACGTATCTTACCGACTGAGTATGGTGAACTCAACGTCATATTCATCTACTGACTTGGTCCACATTGAACGTTGTTGCAGATGGATGAACTGCTGTTCCATATCAAAGCGGGCAGTCTCACGGAAGTACTTTGCATCGAACATATCACGGAAATTCGTTCATTCGATCTGCTGGGTGAGACGGCTTTCTTCTGCCTTCCACCAAACCCGTGCATTGTCCGTGAGCTACAACTTCGCAACACGAACCCAAGCTATCTATGGCACTTGTGCCGCTGCCAGGTCATCTTCAATGCTTTGTGCTCATTCCTCAGCTTCTAGAGGGCTTTCTTTTCCTGCAAACTGTTTGGGGTGCAAGGCCCTTAATTGCTTCACCCCAGATGCTTCTGCCTCTGGTCGGTTCATCAGGATAGCAGCCTGTTGCTGCTGTCCTTCCAGGAGGCTGCGGATTGCCTCAAGCAGAACCGTCTGCTCATTGATCGGAGCAGCGACGACAGGTGTGAGTGATAGTGGTGGGGGAGTGTTGTTGACATTCGTTCTGGTATTGTTTGGGGAATCCATAGCCTTGAAAGAAAAATTTGGATTAGGATAGATTCAAAATATATGAAATTGTAAGATTCAAGGAATATGAATTATAAAGAATTTTTTCAGTTGCTGGTTCTTGTGTTATATTGCTTAGGTTGTCCATACAGTGCTGATCTGCATGGGCCACCAACAAAACCTGTCATGCCCCGCTTCCCAGTATACGGGCAGAGGACGCGATAAGGCCGCTACATATTTACTCAGAAGTAAACACGCTAAGCGTATCTAAGCAATATAAAATGAAATGTATACAAGAGACAAGATGTAAATAAACAGCAACTTTATTTATTAACATTCTTTTTACAATACATCTGAAAAGTAAATATATGGAATGGAAAGCAACTCCTAAACAGTAGCATAACAGAAATGTAAAGGAAATGTAATGTACAAGTGAACTAGAGCTCTGGATCTTCAGTAAACTGGTCCAAGTCCTCGTTGCTGGGCTCGATCTTCAGTGAGTCCGAAACACCTGACGACATTCCAAAAAAGAAGAAAGAGAATGTCGTCGGCGAACAAATCGCTCGGTAAGTCCCGTAGATAGATAAGAATGGAATAGACAGAATAGATAATATATTGTTCTAATGTTGTATTTAGTATTAACGCTGCTGTTTGTAGCTTGGTACAGAAGAGGCCAGTGTATACAAGAGGAGTCTCACTATACCAGAGACTACGGTATACGGAGTACAAGGAACCATTCATCCACGGTATAACGGCAATGGAGATTCAGGTTAGGTGTCTTATGGTTGCAGTCTCGTGCCACTTCTAACGCCTTCCGTACTAATCTACCCCTTATAAAACCCCGCGATGTCTTGGTTTGTGTTGATTGTATTGTATTGTCTTGTATTGTAAATTGTATAGATGGATGACTTGCCGAAACCATGATATCATTAATGGAACGAATATAATGGATGATCATGTAAATGGAATATATCCATGGTTCGGTTCGGTCAATACAAATTGATATAGAATTAATAGATGGATTCATATTGAATCATGTTGTATTGTAGTTTGTACTTGAATCACATTCAAGTCGGGTCGATTATATTGAGACTCGGTCTGAGTCAGACAATTAGAAAAGAACTTGAAGTCCTGAATTATGTTTTGGTGCTATCGGTAACTGCTGCATGTGGACGGCAGGATTTGTATCTTTTTCAAAGACAATTACCGTGTTGATAACACCGTTTGTCAAGCAGTCTACTTTAAATAGGCAAGCACCCATATCTCCATCTCCTTGAGACTCAAGAGACTAGTTCCGCTTAAATCTATGTTTACTAGGGTCCTTATTGTAATTTAGTATAACTTGAGGGGGTTTATCTAAAATAGTTTTTGTTATACTTTCAAAATATATCTCAAGTATTTAATTATTGTCTTTAGAGTTTTCATAGATATTTCTTTTATTAAATGTGAAATTTCTAGTGAATATGACCTAGTTTTAAAGTATAAGGTATTTATTTGAAATATTGAAATTGTATGGTATTTTCTTGTAAATGGAATATTTTTCTTGAATTTTGGAAATGTGGAATATTCTAAATATTAAAAATAGATATTTTGAAATTAATTACATATATGTTTATTTATTAAAAATATAAGTTTTATTTATAATAGAAATCACATTTTCTAAAGAAAAATGTTTTAAAAATCTTTCGAGATTGTATGCTCCTTGCGGAGGTCTGCATCTCACTCTACTAGGCCTGAGGATGTGAGATAATCCGTACCATACCGAACGGGTTCCCCAAATAGGTTGTAGAGACGCAATTGCAAAGATTTGTTAAATACACTTCTTATAGAAAAACGTTTTACAAGTTGAAGGTAGTTATATGTAAAGTCGTATATTCCCAAATCTATGTTCCCAAATTTCATCATGCTATTTTAGATATGTGTGTTGTGAGGAGTTAGGTCATTACCTCGTGAGTTTTCTAAGGTAATACGGTTTAAAAAGTATAAGCATGTCGAAATGAAACATGAAGGTATTTTAATGTAAAAGTGGAATAAAACTTGCTACGATTATTATTTTAATGTCAAACTTGTTTTATTGTCTTTGTTAATGATTACTAAACAATATATCAAAAGTTGTAGGTTTGTTATTAAGAAAAAGTTGCATTTTTAAAGGAAAAGAGAATCGGAAGCCGGATAACTCCGCTTCCGACACGTTTTAAGAATGAAGAGTTTGGGAATAGTAAAAGAGAGAGAGAAGGGGGACTTACTGGTTTAGAGTCAAGAGGGGAGAGAGGGGTCCTAAAGAGAGCTTGGAGACGTCGTTTAGTCGCCGGAATCTCCTCCGAAGTTCGTCGGAGCTTTGCCCTTTGTTAACTCCACTTGCACACAAATAGAACTTGGAATTTTTTGTAGAGTTTTTGTAGGAAATTTCAGTATGAAGGGGTGTAAAAAATAGAGTGGGTATTTATAGGGAAAATTAAGGCTAGGGTGTGATAAATTTGAGAATTAAAATGCATTAAAACATGGAGTAATGCAAAGTTTTAATTCTCTGGAAAATGCAGAAAAACAAACAGTCAGGGGTTAACAGAGGGAGTTCAAGGGTTGCTAGGGTTAAAGAAAATTAGGGTTTGAGCTTCACAAAACTGGCGGCGCCGGCCCAAGATGGATTCTCGCCGGTTGGATCAATGGGGTGGGGGTTCAGATTGAGGCCACGTGTCGAGGTCGATCTGAAGACTAATTTACACATGTTTGTTTTAAGTGTGACTCTTGGTTTTACGTGTTGTGCACGTGTAGACTTTTAGGGTTCTAAAAGATTAAAAGAATTTAAAATAAAAAGAATGTGTGGCTGATGGGATTTGAACTCTTGTGCTTTGGTTAAGCAGTGCAAGGTCTTACCAGTGAGCTGTTCTAAATCAAAACAAATACTCATAGCCTTCACAGGAATTATAAATACCTCAATTGTACATTAACTTTAAATGAATTTTATGTATACTAAAATTGGAGTTGTTACAGTTCCCGAGCACTGCGACAAAACGGTTATCACCGCGCTGAGGTCGGGTCTTAGGCACAAAGAGTGGCTCCGCTCTTTTGCATTAGCGCAACCTAAGACCATGGCCGAAGTGAAAGTATGGACTGAGCGAGAAATCCAACTCGAGTTAGAGGTGAACTCCAACTTGCCCGGAGGCGACCAAGTAGATCGAAAGAAGAGGGACAAGGAAGAGAAAAAGAAAGTCGATCATCCGAAACCTTATTCCCCGAGGTTCCAGAAGTACACCCCTCTAAACATTTCCCAGACCGAACTGTTGGAGGAAGCTAAGGGCGAGAGGTTTTTTAAGCTCCCGCCAGCTACCCAAAGGGCGGGCAAGCGTCTTCGCGGCCCGTACTACGCCTATCACAGGTCGCAGAGTCACCCGACTGAAAGCTACAAACAGCTTCGCGACTATTTCAAGGAACTGATCCTCTTCGGTCACCTGGCGAAATACCTACGGGATAAGCGACAGACAGAACGAGAACAAAAAGACCAAACCCCTCCCGGGGAGTTAACAATCTGGCAAATCATGATCATTTCGGTGGATCCAGCTCTAGGAAGTAGGGGGACTACCACCTCCTACCAGTCGGGGGCATAAGCAATCCACCCCACAAGAAGCACAAGAAGGATGACCTGATCTGTAGGGTTCCTAGCCACACTCAAGAGGTTCCACAAGGCATCAACCATGCCAAATTCAAATTTTTCTTGTGCTGAGAAACCCTAAACTAGATCGATTACTAGAGGTAAGGCGAAAAGAAAAGCAAGCAAACTACTTTGCTAACAAGTGAATGGAAATACAACCTTTATAGATCCGGTCCTCCACTTCTTTAGCTCTGTGATGACGTCCCTTCGCTGCGATCACCGGGATCCCGGACTCTAGCGATGGTTTCGTCAGGGAAATGAGCGGGCTAGGTCGTTGACTTCGATGCCGAAGATGATCTACGTCGAGGCAACTCTAACTCAAACTCCATCTTCACTAGGTCATGAAACTTGTGAAGAAAACACCCAATACAATATGGCAAGTAGTAGAGGATGAAGAAATAGGAAGTGGTTTCACTTTGGATTTGGATTTCTCACTTGATTTCAACACTTGAAATTTTCTAGTAAGGTTTTCTTTTCTTCCTCAAGAAGAAGAAGAAGAAAGAAAATGAAAAAAATGAATTATCTAAAAAAAGAAAATACAAGTGAAGTCTATCTTTTAGCAACCATGGGTGAGGTAAACTAATGTAGAGAATAAACTAGGGTTTAGGCAAATGGTTAGGTTAAGGAAAAAACAAAATGGTTTGAACTTTTCAAAGCTTCATGAAGCTTCAAATAAAAACAAAGAATGCCACCATTTTATTTTTGCCAAAATGAATAAATAAATAAATAAATAAAAACCCTAACCATTTACCTAAACATGGTCTAAAGCATACACACACCCAAGTTTGCATGTATCATCAAACATGATACAAACTAGTGCACAAAACTATATCATATATACAATGTGCACATTCAAGTGAGAAAATAATCTTAAGTGAACCAATACTAGTTAATGTAAAGTAATATATCAAATATATAATTATACATTAAATCATTAAATCAACACTTGATTTAATGATCCGGTCATACTGCATATAACCGACTAATATCAAGTGTATCAATGTATCGAATCAACACTTGATTCGGTAACCCGGCTATATCTCATATAACCATCCTATGATACAGATCGCGAGAATAGAATTCAGTATCACATACTGGTATTATTCTCGGTCCCGCACATATCTCATATGCGCTCCTATTTCATTTCGCTTGAGCCAGGAAACCTCTGTGTAGGACTCTAAAGACTCGTCAATACGCCGGCAGTAGGTGATGATCATATCAAACACCCACAAGCAAAAAGCGGTCTGCTAAACGTAACGGCCACCCGGGTATTGAGCGATCAGAAGAACAACGAGCAAGCCTGCTCACACTCCTGTGAATCCAACCAGTAACACTTACCGTACAGTCCGGTCTCGTCGTCTGATATGTTGCATATCTCGCCTAGGGGTGGTAAACGTCAGACCCCAGTAGCTCGATAAGTCGTGTCGATATGAGGTCTATAACAGTTCGAGAAACTACTGGTAACACTTACCAGTAAATCTCAGCAACCCTGGCCAGGGATTTCCGGTTATAGCCAATCGAACACAGCGCAACATCAACTCCCTATACCGGGAGAGACGAATCCCCTCCTATCGCTCATTGCCTCCATGTGATTCGGGACTGTACCCAAAAACCGCCGTTTTGCACGCCTTCTTGGACGTGATAAGGTGGAAATCAAAGTACAGTGGAAATCACACAAGACTCTATGACGATCTCGGGTCTACAAACTAACATGTACCAGTGTCACTAGAGAACTGCCATCTGACGTAAGGTATAATACCATCTGGGAGTTCTCGGCGAGTCCGTCCAGTGTACCCAGTCTCCACTGAGCACCCGTATATGATCTCTGATGTCAAACACCAATGGATATAGGATCATCCATCGCCCATCTGTATGGGTCGAGAAGGTATACGCTAGTCTACTCTGGTATATCGATACCCCGTCTCGATACACCCACGACTAGGGACCTTGAAGGATGTACTTATGGACTACCATGTCCCCACTAGTATGATCCGCATCATAGTCCAGGTAGTCAAGTACACATCCTAAGGGCTTTACCAACATGTAACAGAGAGACAATCAGTGTACACGTTAAGGTAAAGAGCAACCAAATAGCATACTATCATGTCGAGCAAGAAAGTCCTCCCTATATATGTCCAAGCATCCACTGCAATATACATCCTATGTATAGTAATGGCCTCTAGGGCATACATATAACTAATAACCTCCCACTTGCACTAGGGTCATCTGATAGCAGTGGTTGTAGTATCTCATACTCAACCATCCCATAATAGTCTCTCTCTGGGAAAAGGCCTTTGTGAGTGGATCCGCCGTGTTGTCCTCTGAGTCTACTCTCCTAACCTCGATCTTCTTGGAGATCAACCATCTCCATGATCAGGTGATACTGCCTTAGAATATGTCTGGATCACTGATGGGACAGACGTTTCTTGGCATAAGCCACAACTCCATTGTCACACAATGGGAGGAACTGAGTTCATCTCATGAACAAATATACATCCAGACTGCCTCTTTGGTAGCATCTTAAGTAGCGATGTATCCAGCCTTTATCGTCTAGTTTGCCATGGTATCTAGCTTGGAACTCTTCCAACATACCGTCCCTTTACTGAGGGTAAAGACAATGCCTGTGACTGACTTTCAGTCGTTCTTATCACTCTAGAACCTTTCCAGTGATTCTCCCCAGGATCAACTGATACCATCTCACTACAACTAGTGAGTATCCTAACATCCAATTAGATCTATCTCATAGATCCAAGACCCAGGATTTAGGAGGTATCACTTTGATCCTATATAGAGAATCATTGTGATAAGCGGAGATTGACCGAGCGATGCATAGGAAACTCCTTTCTTATCAAGAGTATGTCATCCATGTACTCTACGAGGATCACCACCATACTCCCTACTACCCTTTTGTTTGTACAAGGTTCATCTACCATTTTGATGATGTCAAACTCTTTGACTAACACATCAAAACAGACGTTCCAACTCCGCGATGCCTGCTTTATCACATAAAACATCTTGCACGCGTTTCCGCTGCTCCCACTGTCTTCAAGGCCCTCTGGCTGTGTACTTATAGACGCACTCTTCTAAAACATCACTTAGAAAAGCAGTCATGGCACCCAACCGCCAGATATCGTAGTCATGGTATGTAGCCGTGGCAAGTAGGATCTGGATGGACTTAAGCATGGCTACTTAGAAAAGGTTTCATCATAATCCATACCTGGTCAATGATGCAAACTTTTAACAAGTCTAGCTTTGAAAGTCTCGACTTTTCCATGTACACCAAGTAATCTTCTCAAGATATACTTGCTCCTGATGGGGATTTAACCCTTCAGATAAAGCAACCAAAGTCCATACTTTGTTGGTGTATAAGGATTCCATCTCAGATCGCTAAGCATCCAGCCATTCTTACAGAGTCCCACTCCTGATAGCCAGCTCGAAACTAGTTGGGTCATCATCTCATGTTGCAATCCTTGCTCCCACTGTCATAGAGAAACCGTAGTAACTCTCAAGTGGGTGAGGAACCCTACTAAATCGGCGGAGAGGCTGAGGTTCGTTGGAAACAATTGAATACTTTGGTTCTACCAAATCATCAGCTGCAGTTTGTATAGCTGGAACCTTTCCAGTTCTACAGAACTGACCTTGCCTCGATCTTGTCCGGATTTTGCTTTTGACATAGGCCGGACAATCCCAAATCTTAACTTACTTAAGAGATAGGCTCTTCCCATACCATATCTTATATGAAGTGGTAGGCACTGATTTGATTCGAACCTATTCAATAGGTATGCAACTTCATAAGTGCATAACTCCCAAAAGGAAATAGGAAACTCAGTAGTACTCATCATAGAGCACACCATATCACATAGGGTGATATTGCTCCACCCCGATATACCATCGTGCTATGTGTATACGGAGGAGTAATGCTGAGAGAGAATCTCATTTTCCTTTAGAATAGTCCAGGATTTCCGTGCTCAAGTATTCTCCTCCCTGATCTTATCATAGGACATAATACTTATACCCGTAATGGTTCTCTACTTCTAACTTATATTCTGTGAATATCTCAAAAGGTTCGGACTTGTGTTTCAACAGGAACATATGACTGAATCTTGAGAGATCATCAGAGAATGTAATGAAGTACAAAGAACCGGTCTTGGTATGTATAGACAGGGGACCTTCATACATCAGTATGTATCAATCCCAAGAATTCACTAACTCTTTCTCTGTTTCCAATAAACGGGGCTATGGTCATCTAATCTTTGTAACATGACTGGCAAGTTTCATAAGATGTAAATTCAAATAGATTTAAATATGCATCTAAATGTAACTTCAGCTAGTCGGGTCGCATTGATATGACCTAGTCTACAATACCTCAAGAAGGATCCGTTCATTTCTGAACTCTTTCTCTTGTGTGTGTTCTGTATACTAAGAACTGTAGTTTGATTTAGAACGTCAATGCTTTTAGATAACGTGCCTGAACCGATCGACTTTTGATTTAGGAAATGTTCAAAACATTATCCAACAATACAAAATTTTATCATTTCTTTACTAATAAAGAGACTGATATGATTTTGTATATCAGGTTCGGTATCTAATAACATTTGTTCAGAATCAATGTATTTGGAATACAGAGTGACAGTGACCAACAGACTTGGCTGCGACACTTGCACTGTTTTCTGTCTCATGAAACTTATTACCCGTTCTCAGTTCTCTACCTTTCTGTAGCCCTATGTAACAGATTACATATCTGGGATCCTGATCCGGTATCAAATACCCAGGACGTAGAGGATACAGAGAAACAGTTCTTTGTAATGAACACACCCGAAAGAGATGCATCATATGCACTTTCTTCGTTTGGGCGGCATAGGAATTCTGGTATTCCCCTATTTCTAGCTCTGTCTTATAATAATTATAAGTCGGAGCGGGACCAACGTTCCACAGCTCAGTATAACAAGCGGGTTCGGTCAATACATCCGTATTATTATCTTGATTAAGGCGTGATATGGTCGCTACCTGGAGAGAGAGAGAAGAAAACACTCAGCGTATGTTCTTGCAAGATTAGATTGGTTATATATTTTATCTAATCAGGATAGCTCCCACTATTTTTATCAAATCTTTCTTCAAATCCTAAAAGGAAAGACTAGCCGGGATTAATTATACGCTACAAGTTCGCCAATCTTTCAGCCAGGCCAGTGTCGGTACTTTGAGGGAGGTCCCCCGTGCTTTCGCACGAACCTAATTAATGTAAACCTCGTTTTCCCAGAGGCATAACCCCATTGACACCTTTCTAGACACTTACTTGATCGGCTAATTGTAATGTGCAAAACTCTTCCAGGAGTAACTCTTACTCGCAGTGGGTATCGGGATCCAACTATCTCATAGAAGGTATGCAATCTCATTGCAAATTTCAACACTTGAAATTCCCGATAATTTTGCCCCTAGCGTCCTATGACCTTGACGGAGGCCAAACTACCCATAGTCCGCTAGTCAAGTTCAACCCGTCATTTCCTGATTGAATTAAACCCGCCCGCATGACCCTTGATGGAGGCCAAACAACGCCGTACGAATACCCTAATCCAATCGCATCGTATGCTAGCAGATAAGCATTAGTTAGCTACCGTACACTACGCCTTGACGGAGGCCAAACTACCGCAGCACGAATACTAACTAGTACTTATCTGAAATGACGGAGGGCTACGACAGGTTTTTCTGAAAACCTATTGCGTAATGAACTTGATATCGTTGTAGAATCAAATTATTTTGAAATGGAGTGTTTTTGAGGCTTTTCTAGTTTTGCTAAAGGGGTCACTCCCGGTGAAGGGATCGTCGGCCCTTTCCTCGTCGAATGAGGTGCGGGATATATCATATATATCACTATGCAAAGCAAGAACTATAGAAGCAATCAAAAGACAAACCGAGGGTTGTAGCATCTGCCAGTTATTGCTAAAGGAGCCACTCCCGGTGAAGGGATCTCGGTCCTTTCCTTATCGAATAAGGTGCAGGATGTTCTACAAGGAACACCGAGATGCAAAGCAAGAACTGTAGCTACCTGTTTTATTTTTGAAATTCGATTCCACAACATCTTTTAGGTTTATTTTCTTTCATTAATCATATTAATGAAGTCCCATCATTTAAGCACCTAAACATCACAGATAAATACGACGTACACTTATGCCATCCGCATTCGCCTCGATGTCCCCTTGTGCACCGTTAGGTTATGTAACTAACGGCAGAGCGGGGCAGGGCTAGTACGGGTGTAAAATATAAGTAACGTCTATATAATATATCATAATACTATATACAGTATCTATCACAGAACATATCACATGATCACATCACAGATATCGCAGCAGAAGAAACATATGAAATATTGGATATACTAGGACGTCCGTGTTTTATTTTGAGCCTCTATAAAACATGGATTCCACGGTCGCGATGAATAGCCAAACCCACACCCCAAGACCCCTACGAGAGCGGCAAGCAACCCTACCAATTCTAGAGTTAGGAGACCCGGACTCGACTCCTCGAGTTGGTCTCCCTTTGGACCCTAGAACCCGGTTACTTGTGCTCCCCTCCTTGGGTCTATCCTAATGAGGAAAAGTAAATAATATACATCAACTGTGACAACTTCCGCAACCTGGAAGTGCCCCAATAAAAGAATATTACATACAAGTTTTTACATGAATAAAAATGAAAAACACTCATCTCACATAAAAAAACCCGGCTATTCAAACACGACGATCCAATATAACATATCCAGCAACACATAACATCACATGTCAGCAACGTAAGTAAATATGCCCATCCCAATTTTCGTTGACATATAGCAACGAAACCGGCGATATCACATATTACACTTACGGACGCAGAAAAGAAAGTGTAAAACTACAACAGTTGGAATCCGCAAACTCTTTAGACATCGCATGCCTAACCAAATGAATTCCTTAGACATCGCATGCCTAACAATTATAAACGCCGCATTTTAGTCTCGTTATCGAAAACTCTTTTCAATATCAAGTCGGGCAATTCAACAAGATTCCCGATTTCCTGATCGAATGCTCGTCGCAAACTTTAGTAGGCGGCCGCACCCCCGATACCGTCGACGAAGTGCACCAAAGCGGAACACCGCTACCGCGAGCACTCGAACGGATGCTTTCGGCGACGGGGTTCTCCTTCAATCACTTGGTCGGGGCTAAGGGGTGTAGCTGTCTATTAAGTTTACCCTGCAAGTATCCGCGTACGCTACGTGATTACGACGGACTTTTGATCGCATCAAAATTCCGTGGCAACCGATCAAGTGAGACTAAAGTGTTATGTTTATAACATTCATATTAGTTATCTCATAACAACTTGTGAATTCCAAATATTGTATCACATTCCAGATAAACAGAAAATGTTAAACTTTCCGATCGAACAGTCAAACACCCATGTTTTCCAAAAACAGCTCAACACATGAAATAAGTTTAAGAATATTCACTTCGTGCCACAGTACCAACGGTCCAGCCGTAGAAGGGTCAAACCAACGCCTCACATGTGGCACGTCGTACTGCCCCAAACCCTAAGGTTCAAAGGGCAGTTCAAGACGGTCACATAATCGAGTTAAGCTTTGTTGTCTTCTAGAGGGTCCATCGCGTTACTTGCACTACTTCGAACGTTCTTAAACTACGGAAAGATCCAACACTTGGAAATTTCCCGACAGGGGAAAAAGTGGGTATTTATATCCGATCGAACTTTTCAACATTTTCTAAAATTATCCGGAAAAACCCATAGACGAAGTTAAACTTCCCGATCGAAACACCGAGTCCTCAATACAACCCAGAAAACTCAACTCTTGAGTAAATATTAAAAATTCCCATAAAACACAGCACTATCAGAAATAAATTACTGTGCAAACCACGTGCACTAATTCAACAAACTGGCCGCGGAACCGCCCCACAAACCAGGGTGGGGCCGCGGTTCGACGGCGCTTCTGTCGACTTAAGTGCACGTGGCCCACAGTAATTCCTACAATTCCCTGCTGAATTTTTTGGAAATTTTTAATCTGAAAAAATCCACTGTTTTAAAAATTGTACAGAGAGGGGTGTAAAATAGGGTTTCGGGGTTCGATCGGGTTTCTAACATCGTCTACCAATCGCCTAAAGCTCTAGCTAGGCTCTGATACCACTGTAGGGTTCCTAGGCACACTCAAGAGGTTCCACAAGGCATCAACCATGCAAAATTCAAATTTTTCTTGTGCCGAGAAACCCTAAACTAGATCGATTACTAGAGGTAAGGCGAAAAGAAAAGCAAGCAAACTACTTTGCTAACAAGTGAATGGAAATACAACCTTTGTAGATCCGGTCCTCCACTTCTTTAGCTTCATGATGACGTCCCTTCGCTGCGATCACCGGGATCCCGGACTCTAGCGATGGTTTCGTTGGGGAAATGAGCGGGCTAGGTCGTTGACTTCGATACCGAAGATGATCTACGTCGAGGCAACTCTAACTCAAGCTCCATCTTCACTAGATCATGAAACTTGTGAAGAAAACACCCAATACAATATGGCAAGTGGTAGAGGATGAAGAAATAGGAAGTGGGTTCACTTTGGATTTGGATTTCTCACTTGATTTCAACACTTAAAATTTTCTAGCAAGGTTTTCTTTTCTTCCTCAAGAAGAAGAAGAAGAAAGAAAATAAAAAAAATGAATTATCTAAAAAAAGAAAATACAAGTGAAGTCTATCTTTTAGCAACCATGGGTGAGGTAAACTAATGTAGAGAATAAACTAGGGTTTAGGCAAATGGTTAGGTTAAGGAAAAAACAAAATGGTTTGAACTTTTCAAAGCTTCATGAAGCTTCAAATAAAAACAAAGAATGCCACCATTTTATTTTTGCCAAAATGAATAAATAAATAAATAAATAAATGAAAACCTAACCATTTACCTAAACATGGTCTAAAGCATACACACACCCAAGTTTGCATGTATCATCAAACATGATACAAACTAGTGCACAAAACTATATCATATATATAATGTGCACATTCAAGTGAGAAAATAATCTTAAGTGAACCAATACTAGTTAATGTAAAGTAATATATCAAATATATAATTATACATTAAATCATTAAATCAACACTTGATTTAATGATCCGGTCATACTGCATATAACCGACTAATATCAAGTGTATCAATGTATCGAATCAACACTTGATTCGGTAACCCGGCTATATCTCATATAACCGTCCTATGATACAGATCGCGAGAATAGAATTCAGTATCACATACTGGTATTATTCTTGGTCCCGCACATATCTCATATGCGCTCCTATTTCATTTCGCTTGAGCCAGGAAACCTCTGTGTAGGACTCTAAAGACTCGTCAATACGCCGGCAGTAGGTGATGATCATATCAAACACCCACAAGTCGCAAGCGGTCTGCTAAACGTAACGGCCACCCGGGTATTGAGCGATCAGAAGATCAACGAGCAAGCCTGCTCACACTCTTGTGAATCCAACCAGTAACACTTACCGTACAGTCCGGTCTCGTCGTCTGATATGTTGCATATCTCGTCTAGGGGTGGTAAACGTCAGACCCCAGTAGCTCGATAAGTCGTGTCGATATGAGGTCTATAACAGTTCGAGAAACTACTGGTAACACTTACCAGTAAATCTCAGCAACCCTGGCCAGGGATTTTCGGTTATAGCCAATCAAATACAGCGCAACATCAACTCGCTATACCGGGAGAGACGAATCCCCTCCTATCGCTCATTGCCTCCATGTGATTCGGGACTGTACCCAAAAACCACCGTTTTGCACGCCCTCTTGGACGTGGTAAGGTAGAAATCAAAGCACAGTGGGAATCACACAAGACTCTATGACGATCTCGGGTCTACAGACAAACATGTACCAGTGTCATCAGAGAACTGCCATCTGACGTAAGGTATAATACCATCTGGGAGTTCTCGGCGAGTCCGTCCAGTGTACCCAGTCTCCACTGAGCACCCGTATATGATCTCTGATGTCAAACACCAATGGATATGGGATCATCCATCACCCATCTGTATGGGTCGAGAAGGTATATGCTAGTCTACTCTGGTATATCGATGCCCTGTCTCGATACACCCACTACTAGGGACCTTGAAGGATGTACTTATGGACTACCATGTCCCCACTAGTATGATCCGCATCATAGTCCAGGTAGTCAAGTACACATCCTAAAGGCTTTACTAACATGTAACAGAGAGACAATCAGTGTACACGTTAAGGTAAAGAGCAACCAGATAGCATACTATCATGTCGAGCAAGAAAGTCCTCCCTATATATGTCCAAGCATCCACTACAATATACATCCTATGTATAGTAATGGCCTCTAGGGCATACATATAACTAACACGATCATCTTCACCGATGATGACCTTCACGGCATATCACTTCCTCACAATGACCCTCTTGTAATAACGGCCCGAGTTCGCCATTACGGGGTCCAGAGAATATTGGTCGACTCAGGGAGCTCGGCGAGTATCCTGTTCTACAATTATTTCCAGCGTATGGGGTTAGGTTCATCCGATCTTCAGCCGACCTCCCACGTACTCTCTGGGTTCATCAACCATTCCGTCCCGGCCGAGGGATCGGTCACCCTCCTCCTCAACATTGGGGAAGCGGGTAAGATGCGAACCATACCGGTGAACTTCCTCGTTGCTAAGGTCCTATCGTCCTATAACATTCTTTTAGGACGCCCTACCTTAAATGCCCTCCGGGCTCAGATCTCGACTTATCACCTTACGTTCAAATTCCCTTTGGATAATGAGGGAATAGGCCGAGCCTATGGGGACCAGCAAACCGCCAAGATTTACCTCATCTCGGCGTTCCCCGCCGGAGAGCAGGGCGACGATTTTGAAGACACGCATGATTTCCAGGGGTCTTGAGATACACGTGACGACCAAAAGGAAGTTCGAGGTGGTGCCCCGGTGGAAGCGTTGACAGAAGTCCCCCTCATAGAGGGAGCCGACGGTCGGACAGTCTAGATCGGTTCTCTCTTGACAGGGGACACCCCGAAGGCCTGATCCGGTTCCTCCGAGATAACTCGGACGTATTCGCTTGGACGCCAGCGGACATGCCCGGGATCAACCCTGAAGTGATCTCCCATAAGCTCGGGGTCGACCCGAAAGCCCGGCCTATCCGACAAAAGAAGAGAAGTTTTGCGCCAGTTAAACAAAAGGCGATAGAAAACAAGGTGGATCGATTGCCCGCCGCCAACTTCATCATAAACCTAGACTGCTCGGATTGGCTGGCGAACATGGTCATGGTCAAGAAAGAAAACGGGAAATGGCTCATGTGCGTCAATTTCACGGACTTGAACAAAGCTTGCCCCAAAGACAACTATCTACTTTCTCGGATAGACCAGCTAGTGGACAGCTCGGCCGGCCATGAATTATTGAGCTTCATGGACGCTTTCTCCGGTTACAATCAGATCCGGATGGACCCGGCCGATGAAGAACTTACCGCCTTCACCACTGACCGAGGAGTCTACTACTACAAAGTGATGCCCTTCGGACTCAAGAACGCCGAGGCCACATATCAGCGGCTGGTCAACAAGCTGTTTAAACCGCAGATTGGGAGAAATATGGAAGTATACGTCGACGACATGCTCGTAAAATCTGCTTTGACAGCCAGGCACACTAAAGACCTCGGCGAGACATTCGACGTCCTGCGCAAATACAAGATGAAGCTAAATCCAGCTAAATGCGCGTTCGGAGTCACTGGTAGGAAGTTCATTTGGTTCATGGTTACCCACCGAGGAATCGAAGCGAACCCAGAAAAAATCAGCGCCATACTCAACATAGCAACGCCCAAGAGTAATGTTGATATCATGCGACTCACGGGGAGGGTGGTTGCCCTGAGTCGCTTTATGTCCAGATCCGGAGAAAAGTGCCTCCCTTTTTTCTGAGTCCTAAGGAAAATTCCTAAGTTCGAATGGTCTAAGAAGTGCCAGAACGCTTTCGAACAACTCAAGACGCACCTAGCGACCCCACCGATACTCACCCGACCGGTCGAGGTTGACGAGCTATTACTATATCTAGCCGTCTCTGACCAAGCTGTAGGATCAGTGCTCGTCAGAGAATTTGAAGGCATACGAAGACCGGTCTATTACGTAATCCATATTTTCAAGGACGTGGAAACAAGATACCCGGCCATAGAAAAAATAGTCCCGGCGCTTGTCGTCGCCTCCAGGAAACTTCGACACTATTTTCAGGCGCACACGATCCTCGTCCTCACTGAGCGGCCTTTAGGGTCTATCCCCGCCTCCCCTGAATAATCAGGTCGTCTGGAGAAATGGAGGTGGGAGTTGTCTCAATTTGACATCAAATACCATCCCAGACAAGCTATCAAAGCACATGTCGTAGCCGATTTTGTTATCGAATGCACCATCCTCACTAAAGAAGGAATGGCAGCATGGGGCCCCGAACTACAACCCTCGGTCGAGGAGGTGCCCGGCCCTATCTCGGACTAGGTACCTTACATGGACAGATCCTCCATAGAGGAAGGGAACGGGGCTGGCCTGATCATCCGTGGCCTAGAGAAGGAGGAAATGGAATACTCTCTAAAGCTCGGTTTTAGGGCGTCAAACAACACCGTGGAATACGAGGCCTTGTTGGCAGGGCTATGAATCGCTTCCAGGGTAAGGCTGAAGACCATCAGGGTACGCAGCGACTCCGCACTAGTCGTCGGCCAAGTAACCGGGCGTTTCGAGGCCTGAGAACTACTTATTATGAAATACCTAGCCGAAGTAAAAAAGTTTTGAAAAAATTTCGACGAAGTCCAAGTGGAGCAGATTCCCATAAACTTGAACACCCAGGACAACGCCTTGAGCAAGCTCACTTCTTCATATTCAGCCAATTATAAAGGAAACATCCTCTTCAAAATCTTACCACGACCCAGCGTGGAAAATAGAGAGGTAACACTCCAAATCTACACAACTCAGGAAGAAGGCCGGGATTGGAGAAAGCCCCTAATGGAATTCCTGAAGGGCGGTGTACTTCCCGAAGATCGGGGAGAAGCTCACCAGCTTCGGGCAAAAGCACGCCATTTCTTCTGGAGCAACGGAAACCTGTACAAGAAGTCATACACTCAGCCTCTACTCCGGTGCGTCGACCCCCACGAGGCAGACTACGTTCTACGAGAGATATATGAAGGGGTAGGGTGAGCGCATCAAGAGGTCCGTACCCTGGTCCAAAAGACACTGCTCCAGGGATACTATTGGCCAAGAATACGGCTGGATGTCAAGAATCTGGTCAGAAGATACAAGAACTGCCAACTCTTCGGTAGCATACCTCATCTTCCCGCCACCGAACTAACGCCGCTCAGTTCCCCTTGGTCGTTTGTGCAATGGGGGATAGATATGGTAGGCCAACTCCCCACAGGCATGGGCGGACACAGATACATCCTTGTCATTGTGGATTACTTCACGAAGTGGATAGACGCCGTACCCATCAGGAAACCGGACGCCACCTCTATGATAAAATTCTTGCAGAACAACATAATCTCCCGATTTGGAATCCCGAAGTGCATAATTACCGACCATAGGACCAACTTCGAAAACGATAAACTCAAAGAGTTTTGCAGCGTCTACCACATATTGATGAAGTTTGCCGCGGTCGCACATCCACAATGCAACGGTAGGCCGAAGTAGTGAACCGAGGCGTCTTTTGCGGTCTTAGAGCCCGCTTGGAGGGTAGGCAAGGAAGCTGGGTCGAGGAACTGCCGCGGATGCTATGGGCGTTGCGGACATTAAAAAAGACACCCATGGAAGAAACCCCATTCAACGTCTGCTACGGTACTGAGGCAATGGTCCCCGCGGAAATTTGACTGCCCAGTTATCGGGTCGAACACTTTGACGATGAAGCTAACACTTTGGCACTCCGAAGCAATTGGACATCTTGTTAAAAAAACGAGATCGAGCGCAAATCAGAGCAGCCGCCTATTAGCAGCAAACCGCTCGCTACTACAATGCCCAAGTTAAACATCGGGCCTTCAAGACGGGAGATATGGTCTTACGAAGAAACGAGTTCATAGACCAAGGGAGACTACATAAGTTCTTCCTGAAATGGCACGGACTATTTCTTGTAACAGAAGCGTTGCCCGGTGGAGCATACCGCCTACATGACTTCGGGGGACGTAATTTTCCTCGTCTATATAACGCTGAAAAGCTTAAGTTGTATAAATAAACATGTACTCTTTTTTAAATAATGTAATTCCTTTCAGCATTAACTAAGTTTTCTGAACTAAGTCCTCTTACAGAAGAGACTTCTGCACCACCCCGGGGCTCCAGCCCTTTGTTACTTTCCTCAGCCCCGAGACTCCGGGGTTTAAAAAAAATACGGAAAGGAGGAAAGAGACAATACACCATAACCAAAGACAAATTTATTTATTTAGAGGTATTGTGGGCTCCCTAACCTTACAACGATTACAGCAGAGGAGGGCGAGAATTAAGAAAACATTATCGGTGATACTCAGAAGAAAGTTCCTCCAGCCGAGCCCAAGCAGCCTCCGCCCGCTCCCTCTGACGGTACCCGTGGACCCTAGAAGCCACGGACTCGCCAGGGTCCCCATCCGCCGAGCTAGATGCAACGACCAACCTTTACTGGAAGCTCTCAAGAAGAAGGTCCACCGAGCGGTCCCGCCTGCTCTTCGAGATTAGACAAAGCTCGTGGACCGTATGCATTTTATCAAATGCCTCGTCGATTAACAGCGGAGATAGGGTGTTGTACAGACCCGGGGAAGTCATCCATATCGCGTAGCACTTGAAGGGGAGGAGATCGCCGGGGAAGTAACCGCCCACAGTGGCCCTCCAAGCGGCCTATCACCGCCTCGTACGTCTTTTCAGAATGATCAAGATTATAAAAATACACGTCGTCCAGAGAAACGATCTCCCTGATAGTATATGCGCGGCCAGTCATCTTCGGGAAACACAAGACTAGGAAGAAACTGATATGAGAATTCGAAAGTGCGACCATACCTTCAGCACTTATAGCCTCAACAAATATCTTCCAACGGCCAAGATTTACTCGTGCAACAACGCAAATCACGGAATATCGCACTTTCCCGATATAATACTGCCACGTGTCATCCGTGACGGTCACCATTCCCGCCTTTACGGGTCATGGAAGGTTGAACGACATCCTAAGGACAAACTATGGAATTCAGAAAGCCCTCGACCAGAGGCAGCCGAGTATCTTCCTGCTCGGCTTATCCGATGAGGGTAGCTTCCTGCCCTCTGAAGAAGTGGATCCAAAACCCTCATCGCGAGGCCACCGAGCAGATTTCTGCTCTGTCAATCCACAACGGGTAGCTTCCTGCACTACGAAGAAGTGGATCCAAAGACCTCATCGCGAGGCCACCGAGCAGATTCCTGCTCGGTCCATCCACAACGGGTAGCTTCTTGCCCTATGAAGAAGTGGATCCAAAGCCCTCATCACGAGGCTGCCGAGCAGGTTCCTGCTCGTTCCATCCACGACAGGTGGCTTCCTACCCTACGAAGAAGTGGATCCAAAGCCCTCATCGCGAGGCCGTCGAGAAGATTCCTGCTCGGTCCATCCACGACGGGTAGCTTCCTACCCTATGAAGGCATGGGTCCAAAACACGCGCCAAAAGGCAGCCGAGTTATGTCCTGCTCGGCTCGTCCAAGAAAGAATCGAGGGGCGCCAACTTATTCGCACTTAGCTATCGCTCGATTCATACTCGACGCACGATCAACACCTCGACTCTGGGGAAAGGGAGGACTTCGGTCTTCCTACACTTGGCTATCGCTCGATTCATACTCGACGCACGATCGACACCTCGACTCTGGGGAAAGGGAGGACTCCGGTCTTCCAACACTTGGCTATCGCTCGATTCATACTCGATGCATGATCGTCACCTCGACTCCGGAGAAAGGATGGACACCGGTCTACCTGTGCTTAACTTTTTACTAGCTTTTATGTCACGCCCGCCTAACACTTGCGAGTTAAAAAGGCCTGCGAGCTAAAAATACTTGCGAGATAAAAAGGCTTGCGAGCTAAATGTACTAGCGGGAAAGAAACACTTGAGCCAAAAATATATATACTTTATTTATGTTCAAAATTATATATAAGGTATTGTGGGCTCCTCAACCTTGCAAAAATGCCCGGAGGCTTACAAAATTCTTTTTAAAAAGGGGAGAAGAAAGGATAGCTCAGACTGCCTTCTCAGCCGTCACCTCACCTTACTCTGCGCCTTCATCGGCGACGACAATGGCGACTTCAGTCTCAGCGCTTCCGCCAGCCGCCTCGCCTTCCCCGACCTGCTCGGCGCTCCCCCTATGGAGCTTCCTCGGCGAGGGGATACTTTGTTCGGAGCTCGCGGTCGTCGAACTCGGGCATAGTTTCCTGGACGGCGTCAAGGGCATTATGCCACCCAACGGCCGCGAAGTCAGCAAGGTCGACATAAAACTGATCGGACGTCTTGTACGCCTCCACAACCCCCTCCGCCCTGCTCTCCGAGAGCTTCGCTGTCTCGCAAGCCACCCGAACGTCCTTTTTTAGGGCGTCCCTCGACCTTTTCATGGCGTCGAAAATCCCGTTCGCCTCCCCCATCTGGACCTGGATAGCCCGGTTGGATTCAGTTAGGAGCCAATGGGACTCCTTCAGCTTGGAAACCATCAGGCCCTCGGCGATCAATCATGATTCAAAGAGGGCCGCCTTTCTTTCCGCTTGCTGCAGCTGAAGGAGAAGCTCTTCTCGCGAGGAAGATTCGCCCGCTTTCTTTATCGCCAGGGCAACCTCCTCGGACTCCATAGCAAAGAGGAGAGCGCAGTGCTAGAAGACCTGAAGAAAACAGGAACTGTGTTAAGAAGCTGAAATCGAGAAAATAACCCTTAAAAAATCTTTTGGGAAAATCTACCGACCTGAACCGCCTCCTGAGCAATAGCGGCAACTTGTGTCTTCATGGTGCCCCGTGGAATCTTGGCCCCAGCCGCCTTCTCTATGTCCTCCAGCAAGCTGTCGGCCACAGATAGCCCCGAGGGCACCTCGATGCAGAAGTCACCCTCCTGCACTTGGATCCTGGCCGGGGGTGGCCGAGAAACCACCTGCTTCGGTCTCTTAAGGGGGGATTTGGCGGGGGGAGTCACCTCCGCCCTAGTACGAGGTGCCGGGTCACGTACATGCTTCTTTCCTCCCCCGCGGCGTTCCTCCGAGACGGGGAGGCTGCGGAAGCCCTGACCGGAGGAGTTTGCCTAGGAGCCGCGCTCGGACCTAGTCGGGACGAGCTTGCGCCACCGATCTTTCTTCCCTGGGCCTTGGTAGCCATGGCGGTCATAATTTTTGATCGATCCATGGGCTCTACGAGAAAAACATAAGAAAAAGGTCGGCGACGCAGAAACAGCAATAGAATTTTAGCAAAGTCTAAACAGACCTGCAAAAGCCCTAACTTACCCAAAAAACGCGCGGGACTGAGTCCAGCCCAGCTCAGTACCTGCTCGGAGAGCAGGATATCAGCCCGCTGGATCGGTTCCCACTGGGACACCACCCTCGCCTCGAGGGCGTTCGACTGTCTCACCCTCGGGCAATCGGCCCTATGCCACTGGATGGGCATAGGCCAATCCTCACCCTCTGGTGTCCCGACGAAGATGAACTTCTCCTTCCATTCGTGGATGGAAGAAGGGACGACCACTACCCCCGACCCGGCCGTCCTACCCTTACGTTTTTTAAACGAGAGATACACCCTATTCGGCTCTTCCTTACTGGTATCGGGATGATTTTTATAACAAACAAAAGACAAAAGGATGCTCAAATCGAAGGGGATCCGATCAATTTTTAACCGGACCAGAAACCCAAGGTGGATCCTCCACGAGTTCGGCGCAAGCTGGCCCGGGGTAAGACGGAAACAATGGAGCACAACACAAATATCAGACGAGAAGGGCAGACGCATCTCTGCTCGGAATGCTTCCAGATACAGAGCAATCTCTTTACCCCACACCTGGTCTGCCCGCTCCCCTCCCTGGCCAGATGGAGTGAATAGCCAGAGAGGATATGGAATCGAGCTCGGATGTTGGAAAGCTTGTCTAGACGATTCAAGACTGAGGGCGCATCGCTGGTGTTCCCGATGCGCACCTTGGAAGCCCTTGTCGCCGCCCGACGGCGAGAGACAAGGGCGACACTAGCCCTGAGGGGCGAGCCCGACACAGAAGACGTAGATGAAGAAGAAGAACTCTTTCGGCTATCTAAAGCAGAGGGGGAGGAAGACCCGCTAGGCTCGGCCCCAGAAACCGAGGCCTCATCGCCCGACTCTACCCCTACTACATCCACAGATACCTCGAAAGAAGACATCTAACCTAATTCAAGGAAAGAGTTTGCCGAGGAAAATTCAGCGGAAGATCCGACCTAAGCGGAGGTGCACCAGGCAATCTTCAAACGACGAGAGACAATTAAGGCAAAAGGTCGGCCATGGGATGGCCCCCTCCTATTTATACACTCCAAAAGGGACATCCTATGGCCCAAATCGACTCCCGCTAAAACGAAGCGTCGCACCTAACGGTCGTCGAGGCTCCACGTGGCGATCGACCATTGGAAACACCCCCTCGCGGCAGAAGTCAGAGACGGCCTCTCGCGCCCCGCCAACCAATGTTAGGCACGTGACGTGTAGCCTAACCGACGGTCAAACGAAACGGCGCCCCCTCTTTAAAAGCGCAATCATTTCACCGATTCGCTGACGTCACCAAAGATACACGCGGTAATCAAGGTGTTTCGTGACCTGCCACGTAGGCCTAGTCATCCGAGAGGAGTAGCCGCCAAATGTCCCGCCGTTGTCAGGCAGCTCGGGAATCCTAGGCTGAACCGTTAAAAACCGGGCTTACCACTCTCGACCCTGACCTATAAATATGTCAAGGCGAGAGTGGGGGGCCAGTGATAAGGCTCATGAACGGGAATTCCCCAGATTACGACACGTAGCAGATGATGCGTCGTCCACGTAAGCCCACTAGGCTCCTGGGGGCTGCAGAGGTAAAATCAGTGTGGCGCCTTGGGGACTTTCCTCGGGGCCTCGTCTCGAGGGCTTACACCCCCGCTTCTCGCCCTCGAACCATCCAGCAGCTGAACTTACACCCCCTTTTGCTTGTCTCCGAGCTGTTGCAGGGCTGAGCTTTCTCGGCCTCCCGACTCGTCTCCGAGTCATCCACTGAGCTGAGTTTCCTCGGCTTCCCCGACCAACTGAAGAGCGCGGGGCCCAAGCGTCTCCGCCACGGCTCCGCGTATCTCGCCAAAACAAGATATCGCTGCCCCACATTCCGCGTCCCATGCTGGCACGTCCCTCCATTAATGAGCGTATCCCGCCATCGACGCGGGTATAACGTAAGGGCGTAACGAACGGCGAGGATCTCGCGCCGGCTCGCTCCATGCAACCACTATATAAACCTCTCTTTTCAGACGACTCAGGTAACTCGAACTCATTTTGATACGCCGCTACCCGGCTCTTATTCCACGGTGCTGACTTGATAGTCAGAGGGTCCTACGGTGGTTTCCCACCCTGGGACTTCCCTTGCAGATAGCTCGGTGTCAACAACATCCAACAACTTATTGAGACCCACACAACAATTCTTATATCCAATCTCAACCGCTCGTTACCGCTCGATGGACCATAACGACAACTTTTGAGGACCTGCATCACTCTCTCGCGCGCGTGCGTTACTCCCCAAACCCGAGCCATCTTTCTCTCTCTTCCCAAAAATAAAACCCAAATCCTAGTTCCCCGCTCTCTTCACATTGGCGGCGGGGGCGACATCGACGGCGACGAAAATGGCGACGGTGTCGCGGCTTTTGGGTCTCTCTCTTCACAGCTTCCCCCACACTGAAACCCCAAACCCTAGTTCACCATCTCTCTCTCTTCACGGCGGCGGCGACGACTACAGCGAGGGCGGCCTCTGTGTGTGTGTGGGGTGGGGTGGGGGGGAGATCTCTCTCCTTGATTTCTCTAGATCTAATGGATCTCGAGCTAGAGGGTTCAAATTCGAAGTATTTCCAGCAATAATCAACAAAAGGCACACTAAATTAGTATTTTCTGTTGTTAGTATAAATTTAAATATACCCTAAAATTTTTTGCTAGGATTCTTGTGATTATGTTTGTAATTTGAGAAGTTTATTCATTTTAATCCTTAGAGTAGTTATTATTTGAAGGATTTTGGTTTGAACTTGTGAAATACCAAAATTTTGGATTTTGGATATGATTCGATAATTGATAACCCTAATAGTCGGATTTTACGATTTTGGTTTAGGATATTCATTTTGTATGCAACACATGGAAATAATTGTAGAATTTAGAAACAAAAATTATTTGTAGATGAGCAATATGCTGTCTTTGGTTGTAAATGCAGAAAACAGATGCTAATGTTTAGCGATTTTGGTTTAGAGGCTGGTCATTTGTTTATTTGCAGAATGTTATTGGTTATTCTATGTTGTTAGGCATGTAAAGTATAGTCTGAAGTCTGAAATTATATCTTGAAGTTCATAAAGTGTTTACTATGTGCTCTATAATATTTCTGGAAAAAAAAAACCTGAACATCACTTGAATTTAATTAATTTGTTTAAGTTCTTTCTAGCTTGTCTTATGCATAATCTGGAAATCATGAAACTGTTTGGATTTTTGCTTGAGATATGTTGTAGGTGAACAAATTATTAATCTGAATGGCCCTCAATTTCATTAAATTGCTTTGTGTAGTATTTTTCATATTGTAATACGACTTTGCTAAGTATTGTCGTTCCTCTAAAGATTCTTTTTTTCTAGCCAGAAAGTATTGTGTGTAACTTACAATGTTTTGTGCCATTACACCTCTTGTTGTAATTAAGGCTAAATTCTAGGAAATCCCCTATCTAATTCCTTTATAGTAGGATATCACCTGCTTCACAAAAACTGCAACTTACTCCTTAGTCCTTACTTTATCGATAGATTACCTTTTTCCGTTTCTTTGACTTTCGCATGATTAAAGTGCCTGTGATATTCTGCCATTTAATATATCAACCTAACAAAGAACGTTCCTTTTGATACAATTTAGATAGCTTATGGGGATTCATCTCGGACAACAAAGGCTATTGAGAAGTACACCTTTTTATCCAGCAAGCCGATGGGAAAAAGATATTTGATTCAGAGAAGCAGAAGTCTATGTTCTCGTTCGAAATTGGAAATGCTTCACCTTTGCGAGTGATAATTGTTAGCCGTGGCACCGATACCGAACTCCTCGTTGCAAACCCAGTTGAGTTATCCGGCAAGGGAAGGCCTCGGGTATTTTATGACATCACTCACAGTTGCTCTAAAAGTACTTGGGATTTTCATTTTGTCGGTAAGAATTTGGATTAATTGGATATAACACCGTTCATCTATACATGTCTTGTACTTGTAAGTTGTAACCATCAACTGGCTTATTAGTATTAGACACTCCTGGGGTAAGTCTAGCCTCTAACACTTAAATATAAATTACACTAAAATACCCTCGAGTATAGTTGGTTTTTGCTAAACTACCTTAAAGTTTATTTATTTCAGTAAGCTCCCATACAGTGTTGCATTCAAATGTATTTCAGTGAAATAAATTCTCTAAAATCAAAATTTAGGGGAGCTTAGTGAAATAAAAAAACTTTTGAAGGTAGTTTCGTGAAAAGACAATGATGCTCAAGGGTAGTTCTGTGCAATTTAACCTGACAGTTATAATCACTTGACTAGGTACTTAGCATTTTATACCCCTGAGGTCAATCTTGGTTTTGACTGAAATTAATAGTTGTAACCTCTCAATGGCTTCTTAGCATTTGAAAGACACCGTGGGTTAGTCATGATTTGGGCTGAATCAGTATTATGAATTTGTGACCCCTTGATGAACTGACTTTTTTGGGTAAAACAACACTTTTAACCTCAGAACTGGCTTATTAGCATTTGACACCATGGAGCTAGTCTTCATCCGGGCTACAATAATACTTAAAACGCCTTATTTTCTTATTTGCTTTTGACTCCCTAAAGTGAGTCACAATTTGGCTTGGAATAACACTTGTAATCCCTAGACCAATTAACACAGGGTGCCAGTTGCTAATGAACCAGTCGAAGGGTTATAGGTTGTGGATGAGATATTTGTCACGTGCGCACACACTCCATACTACACAAATCAGAATATTTAGCACATCTTTACTTGCTTTATTTTGTGTATTAGGCTGTAATAGGATGGCACAATACCGGAGAGGCAAGATGAAGCCTACTGATTTTCTCTTGGAAGAAATCTGTGAGATCCTGCTGGCAAATAGACAAGCGAGAAGTTAGATCGTGGATAAGGGTAACACGGGAACATTAATGGGGTGGTGAATGCCTCCAAGTTCATGTAATATCGTCGAGTTGGGCATAAAAACCTCTACCTTTTCCACTTTAGCACTTATAATTCATTATATTTTGTTTTCCTTTGATTGTTCGTAGACTCTCTGCGCAAAGTTGTACAGCTGCTGTTGTAATCATAATCTACAGTTATCGCAAGAAAATATTTTCCATCTAATTTAGTTTTTTTCCCTGTATTTGAGAATTTACACTTTTCTGTACTTGTTGAGAGAGGTTGTTTTGGAGCAGTATTGTTGTTGGTTTTGATATTTTGATAAACTGTTGCTGATTTCATTGTATATGTTGTGTATTGTTTGAGGTATTTTGTTATATTGATGCATAGGTTTTGTAAAACTGGATGGAAAGGAAAACAGAAAAAATGATGGCGACGGAAAAATGATGGGGACCGTCCCCAATTTAGCCTAGTTTTGGCAGACAATGCTGAATTGGGGTGTCCCCATTGATCCAATTAGGGACGGTCTAGACCGTCCCCATTGATCAAATTGGGGACCGTCAATGGGAACGGGGGACCAAAGCCTTGGGGACGGTCTTCACCGTCCCCAATACCCATACCCGTAGTAACGTACACCATGCTCTTCACTGACGTTATAGTCGGTCGCCCCGGCCAGACTGTTGATGCCCTAATGATTGCAAATACCCCTAATGATTGCAAATACTCTTCTAGCTAGCTACTGCATGGCCGCCCAAGCTTACGTCAGCTCACCAATTGTCCCTTTCGACAACACCCCTACCACCGGCATCGTTCTCTACAAACGGCCATCATCGTCATTAGTTCCAATTCAAACCATCCATGCCTAAATTCAATGACACCCCAACCGCGCATCGATTTTACACAAGTTTACTTGGTTTACTCAAGCCTGGGTTGCCAATGGTTCCGCCGACAAACACTTGTTTGTTATGATTGGATTAGCCTTAGCCCAATGTGGCCCGAACCAGGTCAAGTGTCGAGGTCAGGTCATGAATAATGTTTCTTTTCAATTTCCAACCAAAATGCAGCTATTGGAAGCTCATTTTAAGGGTGTTAAAGGGGTCTACACAAGAGACTTTCCTAATACACCACCAATTAAGTTTGATCACACAAATAATAATGTGAACTCAAACACAACATTAGCTCCATTGGTGAGTACTTTGAAGAGAACTAAGGTGAAGAAATTGAAGTATAATGCAACGGCCGAGATGGTGCTGCAAAATACAGCGAGAACCATCCAACACATTTACATGGGTGTAATTTCTTCATGTTGGCTTAAGGATTTGGAAACTATAATGCGCGAACTGATGTGAAGAGTTCTAATCTGGTCAATCCGCTAGTGAGGAACACCATTGCGGCTCCAACCGGTGGTTGGACCGTTTCGATTCCAGGCCAACAATCCAGGTATAAACTCAACTCTAATTTTACGAAATAAAAGTTACTGTTTTACAGTTAAAGTTGCATGTAGTAATATAGGCCTTGCATTTCCAGCTTAAAAGCAAATAATGACTCCCTATTGTTTGACTTAGGTTGTTTCTTATGTAAATGGTTTATGCACTGTCATTTGGACAACCATATGACATGGGGCCAAGGTATGGCTTTTGAAGTAGAGAACGGACCGAATGCTTCATCAACTCTTCAACCGCCACCGCCGGACTTCCCTACTTGTTAGATAAAGGTATGGATTTACGACAATGCATTAGACTTGGAACGAATGACTTATAACTGTGAAGTCCTCACATTCTTTTTTACTTATTCAAATTTAGTGTTCTATTGCTTTGCTGTATAAAGAAGTGAAACCTTTTTTGACTTTCTACAATCATTATTTGTAAGTGTGACTATGTGTGGTATTCAATTTGTAATCAATTGCTTGCAAGAAATAGAAATTTCACGGCCCATTAGTAAGGGATCCGGTCCATTAAATATGGATAAATTTCAACAAGCATTGTCATGATGTTTCCATGGGTTACCAAATATCTTGAATCAAAGGCCCATGGAAAAAAGATAGGCCGACCCAATAAGTATTGCTCATGCCTAGACCTCAACGGAGCGGGTTAGATAGAAACCACAGGCTCGGCCCATTATGTCAAAACTTGAGCCCCAAGCATGCTAGAGGTTATAAAAGAGCACCTAAGAGCAACAGGGGACGGTCGGAATAGTCAATCTCACAAAAACCCTAGCATAAAATTACCCCTAGCTTCTAGTATAGACCTAGTTCTTCTTCGGCTGCTATGGCCGAAGAAATAGCTAGTAGTGGATGCACAACTGCTGCCACCATCGAGGTCCTGCTCGAGATTGAGAAGTCCGGCCCTTCCCGACAGGTAATGCCTCCTTCGTCGCAGATCTCCTATTAGCAACACTAGATAGGACGATTTTCGGCCCCAGCGCTGATGTACCAATTCATGGTCGATTATATTGGCGTGAATCTGGCTGTTCAGTTGATAAAACTGCATATTTAATATGACATTTTTCCTACTATTTCTATGTAAAGAAATGTGTTTATTATAATATATGATACATGTGAGGGTTTATCTGTAAAAATACTATTTTCATGTGTTTATATATTATAATTAACATTTGGTAGGAAAAAGTAAGCATATAATATCCATGTAACATTTGGCCCATTTAAATATGCTTACCTTATTAAATACTTTTGACCAATTCTTAATGGTTAAGTTAATATCTCAATAAAACAAACTCTACTAATATTATTTGTTGAGTTGTTGTGCAGAATTTTCAGCGCTGAAATCAAGAAAATCAAAGTTGTTAGAACAAACCTGCCTAATTAAGAAAGTAAACTAAAAAAATCAAGTCTGGCAGTGATGTAGAAAAGATTTTCAGTTTCCAGAGATTAAAAAGATCACCACGTGTCATAAAAATAAAGCTCCAGAAGAGAAAATCCTGTGATCCACCTATAAGGCCGCGGATTCGCGGCCAAACCTACCTATTGGCCGCGGATCCGCCGCGGTATAGCTGTATTGAGAGTTGGGATTTTATTGTTGCGATCTTAACCACTGGTTTCCAAATTAGGAAGCTAGGGTTATGGCTCTAGAACTATAAATATGGACTGAGAGCCTCTTGGAAAAATTATCAAGCTGAAGAGATCACGAAGTCCAAGACAGGCTCACGCATCCAGGCTGATCATCAACTGTTCGTCTACATTCTTAGAAGAGATCGAGAAGCAAACTAGCATTTATAATCATTTTCTAAGGAAACAAAGTGTAAATGAATTTTGTTGATTAATAAAGATAGTTGTCTTTCTTATTCTATTTCTTTATAGTTTTAATATGATTTCCCTCTCCATCTCTTTTTCTCCCAACACACGCGAGTAATTCTTCGCTTGTTAGGGTTCATGGGATTAGGATAGGTTAATGGATGATGAAAATCCTTAAACTCTTTTTAAGTCCTAAAAAGTTTATAAACTCTATCAAAAGAATAGTTAACATCCTAATTGGGGCGCGCTATCAATTCATTGATAATCGCAACCATGATTAGAGATTAGATTAACACTTATTTTGGTATAGATTAGATATGAACGGAGTTCCATATCGAGATAGGGGTTAAGAGTGGGAACCCTTTTCCCTCCAGAAACCCTAATCTACATGCATCACTGTCGATCTAGTTTTAAATCTATTAAAGGATAAAAAGAGTAATTTTTAATTAATTATCCATGACTACTAAATCTTAATAAACCCTACAAGCCCCCTTCTACTATAAAATCTACATCCGTAGTTAATTTAGATCTATATTTTGCATCCGTGTTTAACGTAGATCTAGATTCTACAACCATTCTTCACCATTCTTTATTTTTCCTCCTTTCTCAACACGCTTAAAGTAAGAATAAAATATTCAACGTTTCCCAGAGGACGACCCGTACTCATCTCGGTCTAGCTACACGCGACACCGTTATTGATTGCGGTTACACTACAAACACAACAAATTCCAGAACAATCAAATGGTGCCGTTGCCGGGGATACGTGCGTAATTTTTTATTCTTACTATTTGTGTTGAATTCTTATTCGATCTATATCATAATTAAAACAAAACTGCAAATCGTATATTTAATGAAGTGTGTGAATTTTTGCAAGGAGATCTGGAGTCACAGACTTGAGGAAACAGAAAGACAGAGATATTCATCGAGATCCAGAGGAGAACAAGAGGCCACGTAGCAAACGTCATCAACTGACCCTTCCTTCTCGCGGCGGAACCGCGGCAAATAAGGCACATTCGCGGCGGAAGCATGGCGGGATTGAGGATCTAGGGTTCCAAACTTCTCTGGTAAGTTTCTCAACTCTTTCTCTCTCCTCTGAAATCCAATAAAATATCTTTTCTGCAGGATTCTTTACAAAATATCGCTGCTCAAAGATGTTTTTGCAAAGTTTTGTTATTGGTTTGTTTTGCATATTTTAATACGGACTTTAAGGGGTAAAGAACAAATCCAGATTAGATGGGGATTTTATCACCCTTCCTAAGCCCCACAAATCACAAACCGAGCATCTGCATCAACCCTACATTAATTTAAAAAATATCTAGACAAGACTCTAAGGACTGTCGCGCTCAATAAGGACAGAGGAAGGTCGTGGGTAATTTATCGCTTATCCACATTACTTTTGTGGTGCCTAGGCAAGTGTGTCTAAGGCAAGTAGTTACTTAATTAGGCCCACTACTTACGTAGTGGAGAACCTCCCACTTACCTGGCACTTACCTGACCACAAGAGTAGTAAAGAGGTGGTAGAGGATTGATCCTACAGCTTGTCCTTTGGAAGTCTAGGAGCGGTCTAGAGACTTGACCTATGTAACTTTAGTACTAAGGTTGTTTGTGCATCTTTGTGTGATTTGTCTAAGTCCGACGCACTTTTCAAAACAGACCAATTTTAAATTACACACACGCTGCCACTTGCGCTAAACTCGCTTAGTGCATGCTTAGCTGGACACGGGATTCTAGTGCCCGTCTTGTCCGCGTTCCTGCTATCGACTCCGAAGTCGGTGCTTCTTCATCTTCTTTTCCCCCCACCACCCACCACATCGACCGAGATAGACGGTACTCCATCAAATTATAACACCACGCTGCCACCGTCCGTAGGTGAGCAGAATCCACCGCGCATATCTCTCCAAGAGAGATGTTATCCTATCCGTGGTCCACTTCCCACTTATCTATCTATTCCACCAGCTAACGGGGATAATTTTGAAATTAAACCCCACTACATCAATCTGTTGCCCAAATTTCACGGGCTTGAGTCTGAAGACGCGTACGTTTTCATCACTAAATTCTAAAACGTATGCGCAATGATGGATACTTCACAACTGACTGTGGATGCTATGCGATTGCGTCTTCTCCCATTCACTCTGTGCGAGTTGGCAGAAAAATGGCTTTATAATACTGCCGCACACTCTATCACTAATTGGGATGAATTCGTAATTGCATTTCTTAAGAAGTTTTACCCAAACCATAAGACCTCCCATATTAGGAGCGAGATCAATCAGTTCACCCAGCTTCCTAATGAACCATTTTGGAAATGCTTTGAACGTTTTAAGGATCTGCTTGTCCAATATCCTCATCATGGAATACAAAGATGGGATTTGTGCCGAATTATATATGAGGGCATTAATCCAGCAACAAAGCAGATGCTTGAAACAATGTGTCAATACAATTTCATGTCTAAAGATGACGGTGAAGCTTAGAAATATCTGGAAGATCTCGCTGAAAACACTTTGCAGTGGGAAAGCGTAAGACCACCTTCATTTAGGGGAGGTACTCATCAGCTCGATATTTCCATCGCAGTAAAAGCCGAAATGGCAGCGATGCAGAAGAAACTCGACGCTACTAAGAACAAATTCTCATCAGTCTCCCTAAATCAGGTAACGCTTCTCAAGACCGTGTGTGGTTGCTGTTCAGATCCTTCACACTTGACAGAAGAATGTCCTATGAATGCATCGTTTCAAGGTCACGAGCAAACTAATGCTGCTTTTCAGCAGCGACCTAGAAACGATCCTTATTCTTCCACGTACAATCAAGGATGGAGGAATTATCCTAACTTTGCTAGGAATCAAAACCAACCCCAAAATCAAAACCAGTTCCAAAGCAATTATCAAAGACCTCCTCCACAGCAACCATAACCACAAAGTCAGCACCCCTTTCAGTCACAAAATTTTCAAAATCCGGCCAACACTTCTGTACCGCAATTGGCCGGTACTGATAACTCTTCACTCGCACAAACTTTGGATTTGTTTATGAAATATTCCATTCAAATGTCGGCTGATATGAAGTCTTCTATTGATACCATAAAGAAAGACTTCGCCTCCCACGGTGAGAGTGTTAAATCAATAGAAAACCAAAATGCACAGTTGAACGCCACTATGAGTGCGAGAGAGAAAGGGAAACTCCCATCTCAACCCCTACCGAATCCTGGCCACTCACAAAATCATAATGTGAATGCCGTTACTACGTTGAGATCGGGAAAAGTGCTGAATAACCGAGTGGGTGAGCAATTTGATGATGTTAGTGATACCAATGATACCCCGGCTTTTACTTCTTCCCCTAATTCGTCTAGTCTCCTATCTTCATCCGAGCCTATTCTCCGTTTTCCTCAAGACTCGAACACTTCGCCCAATCTATCTAAGACGATTCCTACTCCAATTTTGGGATCGAATTCGTCCCCACAATCTTCTCCACAAATGTTGGACCCAAAACTTATTAATCAAGCTCCATTTCCAAACAGATTAAGGGCCGACAGACTTAACCCACAAATGGAGAAGATTGTGGAAATGTTTAAGCAAGTTAATGTAAATATTCCTCTCCTAGATGCTATTCAACAAGTCCCATCTTATGCAAGAATCCTTAAAGACTTGTGCACTAGGAAGAGAAAAACTCAAGTGCCCAAAAAAGTTTTCATGACGAGTAATGTTAGCACAGCTTTTACTCAGCAAATACCAAAGAAACGTAAGGACCTTGGCTGTCTTACCATCTCTATTTCTATTGGGGGTAAAAATATTAATCATGCTTTAGTCGACCTTGGTGCTAGCGTTAACTTGCTTCCTTATTCAGTATACGAGCAGTTAGGGATTGGAGAGTTGAAACCCGCCCATTGTACTCTCCAGATGGCAGACCGATCAATCACCAAATCTCGGGGTGAACTAGAGGATGCGTTAATTAAAGTCAGGAAATTCATATTCCCTGTGGACTTTATTGTTTTAGACACACAGCCTGTGGCGAACCCACGCAATCAAATCCCGGTGATACTTGGTCGACCCTTCCTAGCAACTTCTAATGCTGTAATTAATTGTCGTAACGGTTCTATGAACTTATTCTTCGGGAAAATGACAATTGAGCTTAATATTTACAAGCTAGGAAGTCAACCATCGGAACCTTCTGCTCATTTGCTTGATATTTGTTCCATCCACGAGATAGCTCCCGAAAGCTGCATGGATGAGGAACTTTGCTTTGATGATCTCGGCAACACTAATGAGATATTGTTTGATCTTGCACAACTTCATAGTGAGGATATGTTCAATGAGTCCGTCCCTGAGTTTGAATCAGTTGACTCGTCGCAAAAGTCAGTAACACATTCCGAGTCAATATCCTATGCAAGTTTTGAACCTCTTAGGGAGTCCGAATATCATTCCCTTACCCCACCTTCTATTGTCTCTCTACCAATACTTGATCTCAAACCGCTACCTTCTCATCTTAAATATGCATATTTAGGTGAGAATGAGAGTTTGCCAGTGATTATATCTGCTTCTCTAGCCTTAGAGCAAGAAAACGCACTTTTGGCAATGTTGAGATTGAATCGGCAAGCATTTGGTTGGACAATGGCTGACATCAAAGGGATTAGTCTCTTAATTGTTGAACATTATATACATTTAATGGATGAAGCCAAACCAACCTGAGACCCACAAAGACGGTTAAATCCCGTTATGAAGGAGGCGGTAAAGAAAGAAATCGTCAAGTGCCTTGATAGTGGTATAATTTACCCTATATCTGATAGCCAATGGGTAAGTCCAATTCACGTAGTCCCTAAAAAGTCTGGCGTCACGGTCATAACTAATGAGGCTAATGAGTTAATCCAAACACGCACCCAAACTGGGTGGCGCGTATGTATTGATTACAGAAAACTCAATGCCGCGACGAGGAAAGATCACTTCGCTCTACCTCTCATTGACCAGATGTTAGAACGATTAGCTGGACACAAATACTATTGTTTCTTGGACGGATACTCTGGCTATAACCAGGTCCCCATCGCCGAAAAGGATCAAAGATAAAACCACATTTACATGTCATTTCGGTACTTTTGCTTATAGACGCATGCCCTTTGGGTTATGCAATACTTCCGCTACATTTCAGCGGTGTATGATGGGGATATTCTCAGACATGGTTGAGAATTTTCTGAAAATTTTTATGGACGATTTCTCTATTTTTGGGGACTCCTTTGAGGACTGCCTTCGTAATCTTGACGCGGTTTTTACCCGCTATAAGGATAAGAACTTGACTTTGAATTGGGAAAAATGCCATTTTATGGTCCAAAAAGGTATTGTCCTTGGACATATAATTTCACGAAAAGGCATTGAGGTCGACAAAGCTAAAATTGATGTCATCCATAACCTCTCTCATCCCAAATGCGTCAAAAATATACGATCCTTCCTTGGTCATGCAGGATTTTATAGGAGATTTATTAAGGATTTTAGTAAAATTGCTAGACCCTTAACCCTTCTATTGGCCAAGGATACTACATTTCACTTCGATTCGGATTGTGAGGTTGCTTTTGAATCGCTTAAAGGATCGCTCACTACAGCCCCCGTTCTATCATCTCCGGATTGGAACCACCCGTTTGAGCTTATGTGTGATGCATCGGATTTTGCTATTGGTGCGGTCTTAGGACAGCACATTGATAAGATACCACATGTAATTTACTATGCAAGTAGGACCTTGAATGATGCACAAATAAATTACACAACTACCGAGAAAGAACTCTTAGCAGTTGTATTTGCACTAGAAAAATTCAGGCCCTACTTGATTGGCTCGCCAATAGCGGTTTACACTGATCACTCCGCCCTACGACACCTTTTATCGAAGAAGGATGCTAAGGCCAGGCTAATACGTTGGAACCTATTGTTACAAGAATTTGATCTTGTCATCCGAGACAAGAGTGGATGTGAAAATGTTGTAGCCGACCATCTTTCACGCATCACTTCTTCACCAACTTTGACCGTGCCAATAAATGACTCATTTCCTGACGAACAGCTCTTGACTGTATCCTATGAACCTTGGTTCGTGGATATTGTGAACTATCTTGCGACGGGACTTATTCCTAGCGATTGGTCGAAACAAGACAAATTTCGATTTCTATCCCAAATAAAATACTTTTACTGGGATGAACCTTATCTGTTTAAGTATTATTCCGATCAAATCATTCGCAGGTGTGTCCTTAACGAAGAATTCAAGAGTGTGTTATCATTTTGTCATGATCAGGCATGCGGCGGTCATTTTGGTCCTCGAAAAACGGCGGAGAAAATTTTGCAATATGGCTTTTATTGGCCAACATTATTTAAAGATGCATATGAACATTGCAGAACTTGTCCGCGATGTCAGCACGTGGGTCGGATTTCACGAAGAAACAAGATGCCGCTCAAACCTATATTGGTTGTGGAAATATTCAATATTTGGGGTATTGATTTTATGGGCCCTTTTCCCAACTCTTTTGGGAATTTATATATCTTGTTAGCGGTTGATTATGTCTCGAAATGGGTGGAAGCAATACCGTGTCGCACTAATGACAACAAAGTTGTCATTAAGTTCCTTAAAGAAAATATCTTTTCGCGATTCAGACACCCTCGCGCTATAATTAGCGACAACGGGACACATTTCTGTAATCGGTCTTTCGAGGCCTTAATGCGGAAATATTCAATCACTCACAAACTTTCTACGCCCTATCATCCCTAAACAAGCGGGCAGGCTGAGATCTCAAATAGGCAGATCAAACAAATTTTGGAGAAGACGGTTTCTAAAAACCGTAAAGATTGGCCAACCAAATTAACGGATACTCTTTGGGCATTTCGCGCCGCTTACAAGACCAATCATGGTATGTCTCCATACCGCATTGTATTTGGGAAGGTATGCCACCTTCCTGTCGAGATCGAACATAAAGCAATGTGGGCTATTAAAGTGCTTAATTTCGATTTTGATCAAGCGAGCAGCTATCGGAAGCTGCAATTGAATGAGCTAAGCGAACTCCGCGATGAAGTTTACGATAATGCGGAGATAGTAAAGAACAAGACTAAAGTATTCCACGATAAAAACCCTTTTAGAAAAACCTTCACATCGGGGTAACAAGTCCTTCTTTACGATTCCCGTCTCCATCTTCATCCAGGTAAGCTTAAATCTCATTGGAAGGGACCTTTTGTGGTGCGGTATGTACACCCGCACGGGGCAGTAGAAGTTGAAAATTTGAAAAACGGTTCAATTTTTAAAGTAAATGGGCATAAATTAAAATTGTATTTATCTACTGACCCAGCGGAGGAGCTCCTGTTTTTACAGGAGCCGCTTTATCAGAACTAGATTTCCTCCGCCTCACCTCCATGTTTTTGTAACATTTGCTCATTTTAAGAATGGAGGTGAGTGAAAATGGACTTAACTGAATATCTGTGCGTGCCAAAGAACAAGTTTGGGGGTAGTTTTCATTTAACTATTATTTTACCCTTTTTTGTCTCTCCCCAAGTATACAGGTCATGCTCTCAAAAGACAATATCAGTGAGGACACTGCTGAAGACAGGTTTGGGGGGGTTGTATGCACTGAATTATCTTTAACACTGGGCATTCAAAAAATTTTTATAACAAAAGAATAAATAGTGAAAAATTACATCTAAAAGATTAGAAAAATTTAAGAAAACCAAGAAAATTAGAAGTTTTCTTAAACGAACTAGTATAAGTAGTTATGAGCCGTTGTCCTAAGGATTAGTAAGATGAAAGAAGTCACTAATCTGAGGATAAAATAAGTCTGAAAAATAGTTCCTATTCTGGAAGCTAAACATTTGATTGTTGATATCCTACTATACGCACTTACACACGTCTTGAAACTCGGGATAGTAGAGGATACCTTGAAATGCTCTTGTCTAAAAGCTAAAGTATGAAGGAAATTATAAATGAATAAAAGATAAAATGGTGGAGAAAAATGAATACTGGTTTTGTTATCATCAAGACAGCAATAAAAAAATATAGCGAGGGTGCTTCATCACCTAGTGCCTTAGACCAACTGGTCTGGGAGTCACTGCTAAGCCTTAGGTGGTGCAAGACGAGGAAAATACTAATACACCTAATCATCAAGCACATGAGTAATCGGTCGGTTAGTACCTCAAGAAGTATTAACGGTCACATGAAAAATGTATGAGCATATTTCATATAAATATTGATTAAAAAGTACTAAGGCTGATGGACAAGAGTATGATAGCTTGAATTGAATTCTCCGAGTGTAGGGATGTCTTTTACACACACGTAGGGGTATATGATCGATTTTTGGATGAAAAGTAGGAATGAAGAATAAAGACGATATTTTATTGAGGGATGATGTGATTTCTAATATCTTTTCATGACTATTAAGATAGGGTTCATAGCAACTGAAAAACTGGTGTAGTTGAAAACTCTTATTTTCAAGTTCTTTCTTTTATAGTTCTTATCTTTGTATGTAACTTTCACTATCTTTCTTTTATTATAGGATTTTGTAGGTGTAATCCGCTGAAAACCCTCAGGAGACAACACTCCTCCTACTAGGGACACCTAGAAGTTTAACGGCTTGTTGCACGTGCTCAGTGCAATCGTGTTGCCTACGAAAGTGTGCTTAGCTTTCTCCTTTCTTTTTCTCCTTCTCTTGACAAACTAGTTTGCTTGGGACGATCAAAGATAAGTTTGGGAGTATTTGTTCAGTTGATAAAACTGCACATTTAATATGACATTTTTCCTACTATTTCTATGTAAAGAAAGGTGTTTATTATAATATATGATACATGTGAGGGTTTATCTGTAAAAATACTATTTTAATGTGTTTATATACTATAATTAACATTTGGTAGGAAAAAGTAAGTATATAATATCCATGTAACATTTGGCCCATTTAAATATGCTTACCTTATTAAATACCTTTGACCAATTCTTAATGGTTAAGTTAATATCTCAATAAAACAAACTCTACTAATATTATTTGTTGAGTTGTTGTGCAGAATTTTCAGGGCTGAAATCAAGGAAATCAAAGTTGTTAGAACAAACCTGCCTAATTAAGAAAGTAAACTAAAGAAATCAATTCTGGCAGTGATGTAGAAAAGATTTTCAGTTTCCAGAGATTAAAAAGATCACCACGTGTCATAAAGATAAAGCTCCAGAAGAGAAAATCCTGTGATCCACCTATAAGGCCGCGGATCCGCGGCCAAACCCATCTATTGGCCGCGGATCCGCCGCGGTCTAGCTGTATTGAGAGTTGGGATTTTGTTATTGTGATCTTAACCACAGGTTTCCAAATTAGGAAGTTAGGGTTATGGCTCTGGAACTATAAATAAGGACCGAGAGCCTCTTGGAAAAATTATCAAGCTGAAAAGATCACGAAGTCCAAGACAGGCTCACACATCCAGGCTGATCATCAACTGTTCGTCTACCTCCTTAGAAGAGATCGAGAAGCAAACTAGCATTTGTAATCATTTTCTAAGGGAACAAAGTGTAAATGAATTTTGTTGGTTAATAAAGGTAGTTGTTTTTCTTATTCTATTTCTTTGTAGTTTTAATATGATTTCCTTCTCCATCTCTTCTTCTCCCAACATGCGCAAGTAATTCTTCGCTTGTTAGGGTTCATGGGATTAGAGTAGGTTAATGGATGATGAAGATCCTTAAACTATTTTTAAGTCCTATAAAGTTTATAAATTCTATCAAAAGAATAGTTAACATTCTAATTGGGCGCGCTATCAATTCATTGATAATCGCGACCACGATTAGAGATTAGATTAATAATTGTTTTGGTAAAGGTTAGATATGAACGGAGTTCCATATCGAGATAGGGATTAAGAGTGGGAACCCTTTTCCCTCCAGAAACCCTAATCTACATGCATCACTGTCGATCTAGTTTAAATCTATTAAAGGATAAAAAGAGTAATCTTTAATTAATCATCCATGACTACTAAATCTTAATGAACCCTACAAGCCCCCTTCTACTATAAAACCTACATCCGTAGTTAATCTAGATCTATATTTTGCATCCGTATTTAACGTAGATCTAGATCCTACAACTATTCTTCACCATTCTTTATTCTTCCTCCTTTCTCAACATGCTTAAAGTAAGAATAAAATATTCAACGTTTCCCAGAGGATGAACCGTACTCATCTCGGTCTAGCTATACGCGACACCGTTATTGATTGCGATTACACTACAAAAACAACTTTTTTCTAGATCAATCACTGCCGAAGGGTCCAGTGAGAATGACCGGAGCAGATCCATCATCAAGGGTACCCAGATGTCCAGCCATGCGCCTTTGGGTCGATGGAGATGGCTCGGACTTCATCACAGATCAAGTAATCGGTGCGCGCTCGGCCTCTCAGAGCATCCACGAACCCCCACGAATTTTAGTTCCTGAGGTCGGACGGGTAATCAGAGGTCCAGTCCTACACTCAGACTTGTCAAGGTCAGGTCGAGCGAGACGCCCGAGGCCAAGCTATCAATTGCGGGTCGTTTTTGCCCGTAAGTCAGATGTCCAGTCCTGAACGGGCATGTGTTCTGCACCTGATACCTCGGCCGGCTACCAAACGATGCATGAAAAGTAAAAAAGGAACATGTAACACGATAGCCACGGATCTTTTATGTGGAAGCAACACGTTTCCAAAGTAATGGGGTGGAAACATATTCGGCCGATATATTTTTTGTAATGTATCGCATCTCCTATTTTAGGAGTTGACTGCTTGTAATTGCTGGCTGTTACCGGACCGATGAATATGATGGTTGTTTGTAATAAATAGGATATTTGAAGTCGGGTCGTTGTAATAAGTCGGGCCTTTATGGGCCGATGTTTTGAACTCGATATATACATATGCCTAAGGGCAGTACCAAAATGAAGCGGGTCGACCGATTGGATCGAGGCCCATCCTATTTTTATGATTAAGAATAATTTACCACACTTGCACATTACCAGGTTAAAACCTATTTTTCATTCATTTTAGGAAGACCGTTCTCCCTTCCTCTAAAAAATGAAGATCAATCCTTTAGGGGGACAAAGCTGCTAAGTTAGGTCTTTTCTGTTAAATACAAGCTCTTTAGGAGACCGGCAAAATAACGTAATATCTTTCTGGCATGCCCGGTGAGACCCTGGTAGTGTATGGTAAATACTAGGTCCACTTGCTACGACAACGGTCCAAGAAACACGGATAGGGATCATGCTGAACTGATCCGATCCAACCATCCAGAATAAAGATAGTCGTCGTATTCTGATAACTAAGTCTTACTCATTTTGCCGAAAAACGAACTCTCGTTGTCTCGGCGATTAGAAAAACAAATTGACAGAATGGATAGCCCAAGCCTAAATCCAACGGTATTAGGTTAAAGGCTAGAAGCTAACTCATCAGTCGAGCAAGAGAGAATATCAGCCCAGACTGGTCCTCACTCACGAAAAGCAACCCGTTACCTCCAGGACCTCTACAACGAGAAGTCCCTATTATGGTGGAAGAATAGGTTCAATGCCATGGCGGAAGGCATTGGTCTGCAGTTGCTTGAAACAAGCTAGAGGCCTTTTAGAGATATGCCGACTCTCTTGGTTCAGATGTTAAAACCTTTAGAAGAATCAAATGCCGGAACCTGTCGAGCACTGGACCAATTGGAAAATAGTTTGGGAAAGACGCCACTGCAAGACACAAGTGCCAATCCACCGTCAGGGGCACCCGGCCCAAACACCTTTCAAGCAGGAACTTTTACCGAAAATCCTAACCCATAACATCCTTTCGTAAATACATACGCTGGGGCATAGGGGGAGTTCCCGGCTCAGCCCTTCAACAGGCAAACATGCAGAGTCACATCGCACACTATCAGCCAGAAGAAGGTTTGAGGCCTGGCCAGATTCCCAGAGGGTAGCAATGGTATACTACGCCTACGGACGAACAACAAAGGTTTTTTGACCAACAGTTCCTACAAGCTCAGTATTATCCTTTCCATCAGCAGAACTATTGTCATGAGCGTTAAGCCCTTCACACTAAAGCTCCTTACGCTCAATGGTGCCAGCAGAGAAATCCAAACGGGGGGTATTATCCAAGATCCGTGCAAGCAGTTTACCCCCCGATTCCAACTCCTAATGCCCAATATTATTACTAAGGGTATCGTCCTCCCTATTATGATTGCAATCTGTACTATAAACCCTACCCGAAGTAGTACAATATGATGTATAAGTATCCGAGAGGATTCAAGATCCTAGATTTTACATTATTCTCGGGAGACAATGGGCAATCCGCTGTCGAGCATATCGCTATGTTCACAATGGAGTGCAGGGAAGTCGGGAACAATGGTTTCTTGAAGCTCCATTTGTTCGGAGGGTCTCTCACGAGAGCAGCTCAGAAACCTCGCACCAGGGTCTATTTACGAATGGCCGATAATGGAGCATGCTTTTCGGCATAGGTTCATTACTGCTACCGGGGAGGTAACAGTTGCTGATCTTAGCCTAATTAGTCAGAAGCATGGTGAGAACATGGAAACTTTCATCGGCCGACTCTTTATAGTGCAGCACCGATGTCCAACTATGCTAACGGCTAGAGAATATGCGACCATCGGCCAAAGGAACTTGTTATCGGATTTAAGGTGACACTTCGAGGGAGAAACATTTCCAGATTTGATAACCCTGGTTCAACGGGTATCGAAGTAGGAACAATTGATAAGGGATGAAGATTCAAAGCGCAACTCATCTTATGGCTCAAACTTCAAGAATATGTTTGGAGTCTCTTATGTCGGGTATCCTGCTGAAGGCGCTATATATTCTGAGGAGAATGGTGAAGACTACTTTGGATCAACTGACGAGAAAGATATGGAGAGTTTTAACATGAATATTGCCGAGTTGGAGCCAGGAAATCCATACACATGCAAAGTGCCTCCAAAAAGGGATGATTCGGTGCGGAATAAGGGAGCCATTAAAAGGAACTACTATGAGAATAACTGGAATTTCGATTTTGAGTTAGTAAAGACTGAACAGATTTTCGACTTACTTTTGAAAGATAAACAAATCAAGGTCTCCCATAAGATCACGAGTACGGAAAAGTTAAAGAAGAAAAAGAAATATTACAAATGGCACGACTTAGAGAGCCACGTCATGAAGATCTGTGTTGTATGGAGGAATAGCTTACAAAAATCTGTTGAAGAGGATCGGATTAAATTTGCGAAAGAACCAAATGAGATAAAGCTAACACATTCCTAAAGCTGCGGCCATCAATGTGACTGGAGATTCTAACCAAGTTGGCTTTGTTGAAAATTCGGTGAGGCCCAACGAGCCATGCTTTATCGATACTGATTTGGATCAGGAAATGTCTAATGGGAATTCGATGGAAAGTGAAGTGGCCCACAGAGGGAGACTCGTAATTCTTGAGCAACCAGGAGTGAACGCCGAGAAAAATGAAAAATCGCTATCAGAGGAAAAAAAAGTCACTTGGACATTCGTGAAGAATGTGCGAGGTGGCAGGATCGATGACTACGAGCTTCGACGAGAATTATGTGAATCTTGCATACTTCCTTGGTTCAGCAAATGTAAAATCGATGAGAGTCAGCAGATGACAACTGATAAGGTTGCATACACATACAAGGGGATCGAGCACACCCAGAAGGCGAAGACTTCCCAGCCGGATGAGGAATTTTCTCATGATGAGCCTTCATTGATACATTCAGGAGTGATGCGCAGGGGTAAGGGAATATTTAATACAAACCGACCATTTGGAAGTCAAATGCATATGAAAGACCCTCACCCATATCGAACTGGTCCCATTTTTGAAAGGGGTGCGAACACCTGGAGGCGCGTCGACCATAAGAAGGAAGAATGGAACACTATGAATGACAACGAAAAAACAGTAAGGACCTCAAATTTTTCAGGCTTTCATAGGTAGATCATCCAGGACGCAGATGGCCTGAAATTCAGTTGATTGATTCGATCGAGAAATCAAGCGACGTACCTACTGAACCTTGAACCCTGAAATAGCCTGCGGTGCTGATGGGGGTTTGGAAGAGAATTGAGCGGCCACAAGCGCGAATCCGTAAAATGATGCCCATAAATTTCATTACATGAAAAAGAACACAAAAACGAAGATGGCAACATGCAAATATGAATGAAAAGGAATCGACCGGAAAGGCCACGAGATATGGTTGTTAATAAGAGTACAGAGCAGTAAGTATAAAAGATCGGCTTTCACCGGACGAGAATAGTCAAGCGCGACAAGATAATAAAGGTAAACAACCAATGATGACTGATGGAGCGAGAATCAATATAGTATTTACCCTACTAGTCGTTTTCAAAGCAAATACCAATCAAGTGAGGTACTTGATAGGTGACTCGGAGGGGGAAGAAGTCGACTATTGTTTCTTGACCGATATTATAGAAAATTCATGAAAGAAGATGATGACATTTGAAAGGCCATATGGTGATATGGTCAATCATCTAAGACCGTTATATATTTCGGCCACCTTAGAAGGCAAGACGACGGACAAGATCCTGGTTGGCAATGGGGAAATAGTAAATCTACTTCTTGCAAGTATTTTAAAAAGTTGCACAAGACTTAGGCTGATTTGATTCCGACCGATATGATGTTGACTGGTTTTAGTGGGGAATCCTTGCTCTCGAAGTGGAAGTCGGAAGATTGTGAAGCTTAATGACTTTCTACATAGCAGATACGTATAGTTCGTACAATGCTTTGATTGGCCGAGATTGGACTCACTCTAATGAATGTGTGCCTTCAACCCCCCACCAATTAATTTTATATTAGGACGATGAAGGTTCGGGATAGATAAAAGCCGATCATAAGTCGTTCCCTAAACATCATTATATATCGTTTGCTCGGCTGTATCACGAGCCGATAGCACCTATCCGGTTTATTAAAGATGAGAACAGACGACGGCGGATTCCACAACTCGGGATTATATAAACAAAGAAGTGGTTTGTTTCCTTCGTACGATGATTCGGTCTAACGGGCTGATAACATCAGGAAAAGAATGGCACATACCATAGGCAAAGAGGTCACCAAGGCGGCAACACCGACCGATGATGATTCGGCCGAAGAGACATGACTCCAATCTAATAAAACTAGTCATCTAAGAGCCGTGGCATAAGATAAGTTAGAAGAAATCAATGTTGGGAAGGACGGAGTATCTCACCCATTATTCATTGGTAAGAATTTATGTGACGCCGTTCGGAAAAAATTGATATCTTTACTTTCCTATTATACTGAATGCTTTCCTTAGAACTATGAAGAATTAACCGGCCTTGGCCGAAAGTTGGTAGAGCACAGGCTTCCATTGAAAAACAATTTTAAACCAAAGAAGCAGCAACCACAAAAGATGTTGGTGGGGATTATATAAAAGGTTAAAGAAAAGGTAGAGAGACTACTCCAGGCTGGATTCATTCGCCAAGCGTGGTATCTTGATTGGCTAACCAACATAGACCCGGTAAGAGAGAAAAATGGGAAGATCAGGGTGTGTATTGATTTCAGATATTTAAATGATGCCACTTCTAAGGATGAGTACCCAATACCATTAGCAGAGTTTCTGTTAGACGCTTCGGCCCGATATGAGATGCTTTCGTTGATGGGCGGACATTCAAGATACAATCAGATAGCCATAGTTGAAGAAGATGTGGCAAAGACTGCATTCTGAGGCCTAAGTCCCCTTAGCCTATACGAGTGGGTAATGATGTCGTTCGGTCTGAAGAATGCTGGGGCCACTAACCAGAGGGAAATAAATCATATCTTCCATGATATGATCGGTCATTTTGTAGAAGTATACGTAGATGTCATCGTTGTCAAATCAAGACAAAGGGAAGATTACATAGCAGATTTAAAGAAGGCATTTGACCGAATACGTTTCCACAACTTAAAGCTTAACCCCTTAAAATATGCATTTGGGGTACCGGCAGGGAATTTCCTTGGTTTTCTTGTCCATCAAAGAGGGATAGAGATCGATGCAAATAAAACTAAAGCCATCATAGAGGTAAGGCCACCACATACTAAAAAGAGTTCTACAGATTGTTAGGCCAGGTAAATTACCTAAGAAGATTTCTTATCAACCTGGCCGGCAAAATATGGTCTTTTTTGCCTTTATTGCGAATAAAAAGCGACTAAGTTTTCACCTGGGGAGAAGAGCAGCAAAGGACATTCGATGACATTAAGAAATATCTGGTTAATCCTTCTGTCCTGATCCCACCTATGACGGGAAAGCCGATTAATGTTTACATATCGTCTACCCACGATTCGGTTGGGAGCCTTTTGGCTCAATATAATGAAATAGGACACGAGCATGCGAATTATTATTTAAGTCATTTCCTGTTAGATGTCGAGTAGAGATATCAGCCGATTGAGAAGGTCTTCCTGGTGTTACACCACGTGTGTACTAAGCTGAGGCATTATCTCCTGACAGTTTAAGTTCACCTTATAAGCCATATGGACATGCTCAAGTACATGATTGAGAGGCCAATGTTAAGCGGAAGATTCGGCCGATGGGCGATAGCTTTATCTGAATTTTCTATTAGCTATCACCCAGCTAAGACAGTCAAAGGACAGGAGGTTGCTAATTTTTTAGCTGACCATCCATGCATCGTCACAGGGTTTGTTTACCGGCGAAAAAAGAGACGAACTGGGATTGATCGTCTTGTTTGAATTTGGGGGCAGATACTATTTGAACATATACATCCACCTCTCCGAAAATACCAAGTTAATTTATGGCATAGTATATCGGAGGTTTGGACAGATGCGACCGATGTACCAGACTTCATCAGATTCCAGGTTTTAGATTGTGGGGATGCTCTTCCCTGCAGACGCAAGCCCATGCAGTTAATTACGTTACCGTATTTCGATAACAACTTTCTCCTACTCTGATAGGTCACTTTGTGTCGTGTTATGTTTGATTTATTTTGGTTGCCCGTAGATTGTGTACGGAGACTACATTATGTCGTTGACTGTAGGGCGCGGATTAGTCCAAATTTGTATATTTTAGATTTGGGTTTGAGTCAAGGATTTGCTTGAAGGGGTCCACATTGGTAGCTTAGTTTGCCAACGAGAATGAAGTTAGGACGTAGATCTCATATAAATGAGGTCCATCAGTTCTTGATATATTTGGGTTTGATCTAAGGATCGTTATTCATATTTGAGACTAAGATCAACTTATAAACAAATGAAGATACGGGCTCAATTATTTTTGAACCAGCTGCATAAAAAGACAAAAATTAAAATTTGGTATAGTTAGGGTTAATTTTGTTCAAACACAATTTTGGTGTGGATTTATCAAATAAGGGTTTGGCAATGTCTCCACCCATGAAAAATTGTAAGTAATTCATTCATTGGATTTTTGCGAGCTCTCCAAAAAATATGCTAGCTCGGCCCTGGACTTAGATCGAGGCTTAGGGTTTGAATTTAGAATATTAGAATTTTGAAGGTTGAACTTAAAGCCCTTTAAAAAAATTAAAAATGATTAAAAAAAACACTCATTTCATCAATCTAGTTCGCAAGAGCGGCCCTTGCCGCTGCGGCGAGCGTTGCGCGCCCGCTCCCCGTTCGGGGGCACGGTCGTCCGGTTCCCACTACACGATTTGAGTGGTGGGAAAAGCGACCCCAGGGCAGCTTTTTTCTGTTGGAACCTTACACGAGCCTCACTCCCTCCAATTTTTTTTTAAAAATAATTTTATAAATTAAAGGGGCGGTCAAATTTTTTTATTTTTTGGTAATTTACTTTTAAAATCATGGTTACAAAACCATAGTCTAGGTTATCCAAACATCTCATAATTACAAAACCATGGTTTCAGATCGCTTTCCTGAACGCATCTCAAAATATGGTTTGGTTACAAAACCATGATTTTAAAACCATGATTTTGAACCGCTCACACGAACGGAGCATGTATCCAGGGATTTCACCACTTTCATTTAATATTTTGTAAGGAGACTTACATTCCAAATCCCATCTCTTCTTCGTTTCCGAATAAAAAATACAAGTTAGAACTTTCTCATCCGGCAATTTTAAATGCAAAATAAATTTTTATATATTAAAACTGTAAGGGAATTGTAGGGGCACTGCACTCCATAACTGCAATGTGCATACTGTAGATCCATGGAGCCCAAGAAATCTGTGTGTAAGAAAAAAAAAATCTGGCCCCATGATACTTGTATTTTGGACACTGCAGTTATGGACCTGCAGTCTCTGTTTTGTTTGTTCTTGTTTCTATCATTTTGGACTCGGCAAGTTTTGACCAAGCAATTAAGAACACATTTTATATTATTTATTATTTCCACCGTCCACATTTCTCAACACACTTGGTTCGATGTTACTTTGTTATATAAATTTTTGCCATGAATTTCTATTTTCCATTAATTGTTATCTTGTAGATTAATTATGATGCCCACATCATCAAATTTATTTATGCTACACGCCTTTCGTCTCACGAAATTAATGATATTCCTTATATTTTCGCCACATCATTATCGAAAACTTGGTAAATTCTTATGAAGACCTCAAGGTGTTTTCTTATTGTCAAAAAAGGAAAAATAGGTAACCAAGTTTTATCAAGTCATAAAAACTAGAATTAAATTCTATACAAAGAAATACGGTATGTATATATATATATATATATATATATATATATATATATATGAGGATATAACAGTACAAGACCATGTTGTGATTTCCATATATAACCTAAATTTCACCGTAGACTGGGTCCCATCTATGAATTATTCCTCTAGTTTAAAATAAATTCCTCCCTGCCAAGCAATTAAAAAAAAAAAAAAACAGCAACAAAAATCCATGAATAGAAAATGAATTTTTAGGCGAAAATTGGAGCTGGGGCAGGAGCCGAAGCTGATGCGTGCAATCCATTAGCAACTGGACCAGGTGCAACACCGGAACTCATGAGCTCAACCATGGCACGACGAGGATTCGACCGAAGAGCCTGGCATAGGTCGGGCAGAAACACGCCTGTACATTAAATAAAAGCCCGTTAGACAAAGCAAGCCCATGAAATTTAATTGAAATAGATTCGAGAATAATAAATATATATATGCTTACCCTCTCCAGCTGCGAGATTGAAGTAGAGATCAATGATGTTTGGGCAATTCTGGTGGCACTTTGGCGAGCACAACTTTCCCATGAACTCCGCCTCAAGAAGTGAATCGGACGATATCCCCACCGCGCTACGATCCACACCACAGGCCTTCACGCACTGATCCGTCTCAACATGATCCTTCATCCTCTCAACGACGACCCCCGATGTCCTACACTCGTACACGGTAGGCTTACCGTTCCGTTGGAAACTCTCCAGCACGCAACGTTTCGAAGAAGAAGAGACCGCGAACGCACATAAATCTTGTGGTAGATCCTCGCATATCACGCTAGCTGCATCAAAACATATATTTTTCTGTAAATACTTTACAGACAGACCAATGGACGAACTAAAGTAAATAGCTAGATATATGATTAATTATATAAACGCACGTACCGAATGCAGAAGGGATGAGAAGGGAAAGGGAGACGAGAAGAGCCAAGGGCAAGTTGGAGGATCTTTGAGAAGCCATGAGAGGATTGTATAGCTCTTCTTCTTCTTCTCTAAATTTCTGTGTGTGATGATCCCTTGGGTTTTAGATGAAATTAAAGAGAGAGAGGGGGGAGTTGAGGGATTTATATAATGGAAAGTTTGAAGGTGAGGCCAACGACTTGAGACTTGGAAGTTGGAAGTTTTGACGAGAAATTAGGCATCCAATGCCAAAACGCGGTTTTTGTTGGGGACACACTATTGGGTTAATTACGTTAACAGGAATTGGTCCGTGGACGCGTGCAAGGTTTCATGATTCATGATGAAGTTTATGAATGTCATGGGTCTAAGAATTAATTAACAAATTTGCTGCTTTCGTGATCATAGGCTTTATGAAATTGCAAGGTAGGCCTCGTTTGTTGACAACAGAGCTTATGTTTTCAAGAACCATGGTTGTTTCGATGCTGAATCCTAAAAACGGTGAGCATGTAACTAAGGTATATTTGAAGGCCAAAATAATTTCTTTCAAACCAAGGAACTTTTCCGGGCTCCAAACCCTAGGGTTGCCTCTCTTATTCAAAGTCTATTTTTAAACACAAGCTTGATTTCAAGTCTATGTTGCCAAGTGACACTATACTATACTAGTGCTTTGCACGTATTTAATAAATTAGATTTTTTAAAAGACCAAATTAGTTAATTTTGACATGGGAAACGGTTTCTTTAAAGAAAGATTAGTTTCAAAAGAAAAAGGGGTTAGTGGGAAAAGTTTTATTAGAAGAAAATAAATTGAATCCACTAAATTTGGTGGTTGCGTTTTAAGAATATTTTAGTTGAAATTGAAATCAATTTAGTGATGTGGCGTTCTTATTTGAAGGAGTCTTTAATTTTGAAATCAATTTAGTGATGCGGCGTTCTTATTTGAGACCCCCTTGCTTTTGCTCTATTCTTACAAAATCAGATTTGCATACTTGCAAACCGCGTTTCCATTTTAACATAAATGAAACCTGGATTTTGAAAACATTGTTGTTAAACTAAGCCTTAAGGTATGAAGCTAATTGATTTGTTAAACATTGTTGGCGTTAATTAGAGTGACAGAAATGAAACCTGGATTTCTTAAAATAAGATGAAGATTATTTTATTGAATATGATCGTGATTTAGGTAATTGCTTAAGAATGATCGGCCTATGATTTGCAAAGTAATTAATTGTTTAGCTCCAAAATTTTGTTTTGTTTTGTAATCTAGTCTCCTACTATGTTGAACCTTGAGCTGGCCGATGATTCATATTAATTTGTGATGAATCATCTCCCTTACGTAAGTTTCGAGAAAGATAAGGAGGTATAAAACAAATTTGGTTAACAAGATAATAAAAATTATAGAAAGCTTAAATAAAAATGAGGATGACATATCAAATAACCCCTAAATGAACATGAGAATTGGCTCTTAACGCACACATTCTATCTCTAGTAAAAAAAAAAAGTCTATAACTTACTTCAAAAGCATGGTTTCAACTTCATTAATTTATTTGCCTAAGTTATATATCTCGATCAGCCGGTAAGAATTTTATATTATCGTTTTACAGCATACCTTTCCATGATCATTGTGATAAAAACGAAAAATAAAGTCGCAAGGCCGTATGATGTTGTTCAAGAGCTATCCAAATAATTCTATATTTATTTATTAGAATAGTTCTCTTATTATCTTCTTTGCACATATGTGTGCATACAATTGCAAAGTCAAAAACTATTTAAGCCTTGATATCTTCTTTGCACATATGTGTGCATACAATTGTCCAAGAAATCTCTCTCTCTTGTTAAGCAATCCATCCGTAGTCACAAATTCGACATTCGGGAATAATTCGACAAGACCGAAAAATCGGATTCGGGGAATGATGATACTCGTATATGGGGATTCCCCGGATCACGACGTGTAGCAGATAACGTGTCATCCACGTAAACCCACTAGATTCCTAAAGGCTACGGAACTGGAATAACTATGATGCAAAGGGAACATTCCTCGAAGCCTTGTCTCCGAGGCTCAGTCCGAGGAATAGACTCCGACCTTTCGAGGAATCCACCTGGTGCATTCCTGCTTCGTCTAACCACCAGTCAATAGCTCGTCTCCAAGCAATCATAGAGCAGAGCTTCCTCAGGTTCCATGCTCGTCTGCGAGCTATCCTATAATTGAGATTCCTCAGCGTCCCTATTTGGCCGAGAGTATGTAGCACGAGCGTCCTCGTAACGGTTCGTGTATCTCGCTACAACGAGATCTCCGCAGCTCCACGTCCTGCATCCCATGCTAGCGCATCTCTTCATTAATGAGCGTATCCCGTCATCAATACGGACGTTACGTATGGGCGAAACTGGCGGCGAGAATCTCGCATCGGCTCACCCTCAAACGACCCTTATATAAACCCCTTCTCCATATGACTCAGGTAACTCGAACTCATTCCAATATTCCGCTACTCTGCTAAATATTCCTTGATACTTACTTGATCATCGAAGGGTCATACGGTGGTTTCCTACCCCGGGACTTCTTTTGTAGGTAGCTCGGCGTCAACATCAACCAACAAGCCCATTGAAATCCACACGCTCAATCTTCCATAACAAGTCTCAGCTCTTCGGCCTCGCTAGCCACAAGATCGACGGAGGACGACATCTAAGAGAGACCCCAACCTCCCTCAGTTGGTGCCGTATGTAGGAAACTAAAAGATTTTTTCCACCAAAAAGTTGATCTTCCGCCTTCGATTGGATGGCCAACGATCATCGCAACGAAGATCCTAGAACGAGCTATCTCGTGCTTCTCAACGGAGATAGGGTCGGTTCCACTCTTCCTCCCAACATCGTCGAAACCCTAGCGGTACGGATCGACCGATTGGAAGCAATGGTGGAGCGCTCGCTCGTGTTCAAACTGCCAGCCACGCCCAGCAATGGCGTGACCAGCCGAGCTATCCACAGAGGATTGACACGAGCGAGGCCGGGGACTTGAGTGCGTCTGTCTGCCATCTGTGGATAGCTTAGCCGGTCAAGAGCTGCTGAGCATTATGGATGCATTTTCCGGTTACAATTAAATCCGGATGGACCCGGCCGACGAATAGCTCACTGCTTTCACCACTGATCAAGGGGTCTATTGTTACAAGGAAATGCCTTTTGGCCTAAAAAATACCGGGGAAAGTTATCAACGGCTGGTCATAAGCTGTTCAAGCCACAGACTGGATGGAACATGAAAGTCTATATCGAAGACATGCTTGTGAAGTCCACCCAGTCAGCTGGACATACCACGAAACTTGGCAAAACCTTCGAGGTCCTGCGAAAGTACAAAATGAAGTTGAATCCAACTAAGTGTGCTTTCGGCATCACGAGCGTTAAGTTCCACGGGTTCATGGTCACCCACCGAGGAATTGAAGTTATCCCGAAGAAGATCAAAACCATCATTGACATGAGGATACCTAAGAACAACGTAGAAATCATGCAACTCACAGGCAGAGTGGCTGCTATGAGTCATTTCATGTCTAGATCCGGGGAGATGTTCCTACCTTTCTTCAAAGATTTGAGGAAAATCATAGGGTTCGAGTGGTCCGAGGAGTGCCAAGTCGCCTTTGTGTAGCTCAAGTCGCATCTATCGGCGCCACCACTGCTCACCCGACCAGCCGAAAGAGACGAGCTACTGCTGTACCTGGTCATCACCGGCCAAACAGCTAGCTCGGTACTCATCAAAGAATCCGAGGGAATACAGAGGCCGGTTTACTACGTCAGCCACATTTTCAAAGACGCGGAGATAAGGTACCCGGCCATCGAAAAGATAGTCCTGGCACTCGTCGCCATCTTTAGAAAGCTTCGGCACTATTTCCAGGCTCATACGATCATCGTCCTTACCGACTGACCTCTGAGAAACATCCTCGGTTTCTCCGAGTCGTTAGGTCGCTTGGGGAAATAGAGATGAGAGTTGTCGCAATTCGACATTTAGTACCGACCAAGGCAAGCTATCAAAGCCCAAGCCCTAGCCGACTTTGTTGTTGAATGCACCATTCCTAGCAGAGAAGAAGAGCTAGCACGAGATCCAAGCCCAAAAAACTCGGTCTAAGAAAAGCTCAGTCCTATTCTGGACTGGGTACTTTATATGGACTGTTCCTCCAAAGAGGAAGGAAGTGGAGCCAGACTAGTCATCTGCAGTCCCAATGAAGCCAAGATGGAGTATTCTCTGCAGTTTGAATTCAAGGTCTTGAACAACGCCGCGGAGTATAAAGCCTTATTGGTCAGCCTACGAATCGTCTCGGAGTGGGGATAAAGAAAATCAGAGTCCGCAACGATTTTGCATTGGTCGTCGGCAAAGTGACCGAACAATTCGATGCCCAAGAACCCCTCAGGATGAAATATCTTGCCGAGGTGAAAAAGCTAAGAAAAAATTTCGACGAAGTCCAAATGGAGCAGGTTTCTCGGAGTATGAATGTCGAAGCCGATGCATTGAGCAAGCCCGCGTCCTCCTATTCGGCCAACCACAGGAGGAACATCCTCTTCGAAGTCCTGTCGCGACCTAGCATCGAAGATACAGAAGTGATACACAGAGTCTACGCTGCTCAGGGATATACTCCGGATTGGAGAAAGCGCATAGTAGAATTCCTCAATAATGGAACACTCCCCAAGGACCGAGCAGAAACATGCAGGCTCCGCATGAAAGCTCATCACTTCGTGTGGAGTAAATGCAACTTATATAAAAAGTCGTATACCCAACCTTTGCTCAGATGCATCGATTCCGATGAAACTGAGTACATTCTTCAAAAGATAGACGAAGGAGTCGGCGGCGCACATCAAGGGCCCGCAATCTGATCCAAAAGACGCTGCTACATGGCTATTATTGGCCGATGATCTATGCCAATGCAGAGAAACTCGTATGGAGGTGCAAGGCGTGTCAACTCTTTGGCAGCGTTCTTCGGCTGCCAGCCGCTGAGCTCCCCTTGGCCATTCGCCCAATGGGGAATGAACATGATCGGCCAGCTCCCAACAGGCATAGGGGGGCATAAGTATATTCTCATCGCCGTAGACTACTTTACAAAGTGGGTCGAATCCACGCCGATCAGAAATCTAGATGACGCCTCCACAGTGAAGTTCCTGCAGAACAATATATTTGCACGATTTAGAATTCCGAGATTTATCATCACCGACCATGGAACCGACTTCGAGAACGACAAAGTCAAAGAGTTCTGCAGCGACTACCACATATTGATGAAGTTCTCTATAACACCCTAGAACCATTATACTATATTTGGGGTATTTCAAATCTTGCGGTAAATTTCTTTCCTATTGTTGCTTTTGGGTTGCAGATAGTGCAATTGATAGTTGTGGTTATTATCCAACCCGACCTGCATGGTTGCAACCAAAAAGGTTCGTGATTATATCAAATATTTGCTAGTGAGTATCCATACACATATAGATTTTATAAACATATATAATATATTTTAGAATCCACATATCTTTTTAAAATACAATATAAAACCTAATAACATATTCAGTCACCTAGACTTGCATGTTATAATACCCCATATCATATGGTTGTGGCCATATATCAGGTTCATATCATAATTGTTAAACAGACTAGTATTTGGATCGCTACGTATACTTACGTAGACTTTTATTGGGGGTATATATTTTTATTTACAGGTATCGCATTATGGTTTAAATTCTTACGTATATTCTCCATATTGAAAAATTAGATTTTTGGATAGATAAATAAACCCTGTCACGCCTCACTTCTCAAGATACGTAACTACGGCACGTGATAGAGCCAACAATGCTACCTGTGGTTAGGAATCATCCCTCCACAGTCACATTACGGCTGTCAATCGGATATCAAGAACAATAAAATATAATCTAGCTAACACATGTCCATCTACCACAGAAAATAAAATCAAGAAATGCATAAAGCAGAAACGAATCAAGATCCAATAAAACAATAGTATCTGAATCACGTCCCAATATGGGCTCACATCAATAAAAATAAAACTACGGAAATAAACGAAACTAAGCATCTCTAAACTAAATTACTAGCTCCTCATCGTTCGGCTTGCTTGCTAAAATACTCTTGATCTGCTTGCGATAAAGTCAGGGGAACTGGGCCATGCAAAACCCAGACGTCGGTGCGTTATAATATCAAACAACAGTAGTAACCAGGATATGATGATATGATTAAACAAGAATGTAAATAATAAATACAGGTATAAATAGTGAGCTATATGTATGTGATGTGTATCCTAAAGTCTGTGCTTCTAGGTTATCTATTTTAGAAGTCTTTGAAATCAATTAATGTAATTCTCATCGTAACTCAACAGTATATATCCCGTTCATTCCCCACGGGACCACGGTACAATATATCCCGTTCATTCCCCATGGGACCACGGTACAATAAACAATGATTTTTTCGTTTACGTCCGGAATCACGGCAAACAATAATAATATCCTCTTGAATTACGTTTCGGTTACATTCTTGATTTCTCCTTTCCCCTAAGGTTCTGTGTTCAAATCAGGTATTGACGATATAAATCTAATGCCAACACAGAACCAAGCAGGTACAGTTCTTATCTATGCAATCAACAAGTCACGTCCATCAGGACAACAATAAGGATTGTTGGCATTAGCAATAAGATCCAAGTAACAAGTCTGGTAATGTGTCGTGAATATGACATGTATTGTATATTAACCAAAATAGATACCAATGTAAAACTGTAATCAATATCGAAACACAATTAATGCCAGGATGCATATGTATCTATCTGTAATAACTGTTATACGTCCATTACCATGTATATGATGCAATCTAGATAACATATTGAACTGTTATAGTAGTATGATTATATCGTGATGTTCCGGTATGCCACTAGATAAACTGTTATCAATACGGATACAGACGGATGCTATAAAACTGTAAATCACCAATCTCTGCTGAATAGTAAAACATATGCACTATAATTGTCAAGCCCCGCTTTCTAGTATACGGGCAGAGGACGCGACGAGGCCGCTACGTATTTATTCAGAAGTAAACACGCTGAGCGTATCTAAGCAATATAAAATGTAATGTACACAAGAGACAAGATATAAATGAACAACAATATTATTTATTAACATTCTTTTTACAATACATCTGAAAAGTAAATACATGGAATGGAAAGTAATGCCTAAACAGTGGCATAACAGAAATGGAAAATACAGAATGTAAATGTGTACAAGGAATCTAAAGCTCTGGGTCAAAAGCTAGCTGATCCAAGTCCTCGAAGGTGGGCTCGATCTCCTGAAGGTCCGAATCACCTGACGACATTCCAAAGAAAAGAAAGAGAATGTCGTCAGCGAACAAATCGCTCGGTAAGTCCCGTAAATTGACAAGAATGGAATAGACAGAATAGAGAGTATATTGTTATAATATTGTATTTAATATTAACGTTGTTGTTTGTAGCTTGGTACAGAAGATGTTGGATATAGTGCCCTCAAAGTCAATTATTGGATCACAGGTACGTGATTGCAATGATTGCGGAGGACCTATACCGGTAGGACAGTCTTACTCGAGATGATAGTATGCTATTTGATTTGCCTTTATCAGTCGTGTATAAGTTCAGCTGACTGAGCACGATTGCACGTTGATAGAGCCCTTAGGATCTTGCTTGACTACCAACAGTATGAGGGCGATCATATACGTGAGAGTTGGGTAGTCTATAAGCATATCCTTAAAAGTGGTCCCTAGTCGTGGGAGTTTCGAGACAGGGTATCGATACTCCGGAGTAGACTAGTGTATACATTCGAGACCCCGACGAGGGGCGGTGGCCGGTCTCACAAGCCACTGGTGTCAGTTGGATCACCTAAGATGTATACAGGTGCTCATTGGGTTATGAGTACACCGGACAGGACTCGCCGGGAATCTGCTAGTTGGTATTATACCTATCGTCAGATAGCAGTTCCCTGGTGACATGTGTACAGGTTAGTTCATCGACCTGAGGTCGTCATTTGTCTCGTGTGAGTTCCCACTATGCTTTGATTTCTACCTTACCATGGCTCAAAGGAGTCGTACAAACAGGTATTTTTTGGGTACAGTCCCGAGCTACATGGAGGCACGTGAGCGGATTGGCAGGGGATTCGTCTCTCCCGGTATTGGGGGTGAGATCCTGCTGTGTCTGGGAAAGCCATTACACCAAGTCCTTGGCCAAGGCAGGTGAGAATTACTGGTAGGTACTCCAGTAGTTTCTCATGGTGTTCAGGGCTTGTCTCCGACACGACTTATACCGCTATTGGGGGTCTGACGTTACTAGCCCCCTAGGCTGGATATGCGATACTCATAGACGAACGGACCGGACTGTATATATATTGTCACTGTTAGGCTTAATAGGGTTTCTGGATGAGTTCGCTCATCGGCCTCCCTTGAGGTCAGTCCATGGGCAGCCGTTACGCACAGCTAGTGCCGCTGACGGCTTGTGGTTAAACCCACTGCCAGGGTACCGACGAGTCATTAGAGTCCTCTATAGATAGTTTCCCAAGTTTGGGCGAAACGTTGTAGAGGCCGTATGGTTTTATGGCAGGGTTCGGAAAATGCACGTGCGTTTACGCACGTGTCATATTTCGGGCAGATAATACTGGTGGGTTTTGGTTTAAGCCGGATCCATATATTATACTTTGTAGATATAATATCTTTGTCTCAGTTGTATTTGTATTCGGTCGTAATTCAAATGCGGGTATATTTATATAGTTACGGGGTTATCCTGAAATTCGTTTCAGGATCACTTTTGAAAGTTGCCAGTTTTCAGTTTTTTATCACCCGTATTTGACATTCGGTTAAATACGGATTTATCTTTTCTTGATGAGTGTGGAAGGTTCTAGAAGTTTCTAGAAGAGGTGACTAGGTTAGAGTGGTGTTAATGTTTCATTGGTTGCATTTAATGAAAGGATGACTAAGGTTATGAGTCATTGTTTTCATTAATGCATTTTGTAAAGCTTAAGATATTTCTTCTTGATAAGCTTTGCTTGTGGTCACCCCCCTTTCTTCCTACACTCACCCCCTCCTCTATTAAGTAGCCGGCCTCACTCATTTGGGAATCATGGTTGTTGATTTGGAAAAAAGTATATGGTTTTGGGTTCATGGAAATTTGATAGTTCATTTCTCATTTCATTCAATCCAAAAAGGCAACTTCATTAACCGTTCGTCCATGGCTTTGAACGTAACGAGACAAAGTGTTCTACTCATTCTTTACATCAATCTTGGTCATCTCTTTTAGCAAACTTGATGATCGAGTTGCCTCGGGTCAGAGGCAGGAGCCCGTTTAAAGATCCGTTGACGTGGTGTCACCTGGACGAGAAGATCGGAGATCGACGAGATCGGAGCAGCCGCAACAGAGCGTGGGATGATGGTTAAAGAACGAAGGACTCGGATCATTCAGTATAACTTTTCTACTCTCTTTACAGTTTGTTAGTTTAGCGTTAATGGCAGATCCGGATTATAGTATACGATAGCGCTAGTTATAAAAGTTTTTGTTCCGCATTTGGCGTCAGATTGACGGCCGGGACGCTACCGTAGACTTACATGGTATCAGAGCCATGCCATTAAGCTTTACTAACTTGTGCTAACGCGTTTAAAATATCGATCGAACGGATTTTCGAAAACCACAAATTCCATGTCTAAAGTTTCTGTTGATTTTAAAAGGGGTCTAAAAATCATTTTGAGCATCTCTAAAAATAAAGCAGGCTTTTTAAAGAACACAGAAGAAAAATGACAAAGTGAGTCGACTGTACGACCGTGGAAACGCGGTCAAAGCCTGGCTTTGACCGCGGAAACACGGCCGTCTTGGTCAATCATTTGGTCATGTTTCTTCTGGGGCTTCTACTTGGGAAATTGTGGTTTCTGGATATTTTCTTTTGGGCCGAGATTTTGTTACTGTACAGCAAATGTACGTGGGGCCCACTTCGGGAAATTTAGTCGATCGAAATTTTAAACTTGTTAGTTTACAGTACTTACATTATATCTCCGACCGTGAATGTCATTCGAGCGGTAAACCGCGTCTAATTGCTATAGACCTTTTAGACGGGTTTGCGAACGTGACATTCGCGTTGATGTTCTGTGTTGTGCTGTGATGTTGCGGATTTGTCGTGATGGATAGCATTGTGCAATGGTAATGCAGTTTGGATTTATTTGTACATTTGATATTGTGGGGCGAGCTTCCAACATGTGGACTGCCGTCACTGCCTGTTGTATAATATTCTTTTGGGACACGACCGGGTTGAGGTCGATGTACCCGTTGTACATATTTTTCATTACTGTACTAGGTTTTACCCCGCGACGGAGTGCATGGATAGCCGGGTTCTGGAGGGCAACGGGTCCGCATCTCATGGCTTTGAGAAGCAGAGGGGCCTCACTCTAGAATTGGCAGACTATTCGCCGCACTCGTAGGGGGTACAGGTTGACCCAAGGAGGGGTGCTCAGGTTACCGGATTCCGTGAAGTGCAGGGTGGTCCATTCACTTTGCTGTAGGGGTTGTCTCGCTTCAGGTTTTGGCGGGTAACTTGCTGCACCCGTAGGGGTCTAGGTTTCATTGCACAGGCTATCCACACGACCAGGGGAACGTCGGGTTTCTGCAGCGGCTCTGTGAAACCCGGGGATCGCAGATTATCTGTATTGTTCTGTGATGCTTATTACTTTTCTGTAATGTTGCATTTTATCACACCTGGAGCGATTATCGTATATTGGTATATATACTAGTAGATGTTGTATATGTTTTGCACCCGCGCTAGTCCAGTCCCCGCTCTGTCGTTAGTTAAGTAACATAACGGGTTATGACGGGACCCAGTGACGAATGCGGATGGCATATACGTACATTTTATTTTTGTTCTTTTCTGGTGTGATTAATTGATGGGACTGCGTTGATTTTGATCAATGCAAAGGAAAACAAACCTGTTTGGATGTTGTTGGAACAAATTTAAAAAGTGTTATTACAAAGATGTTTCATTTTGTTTTGCGTAGTGGTATTCGGTTGGAATATCCTGCACCTCATTCGACGAGGCAAGGGCCGATATCCCTTCACCGGGAATGACCCCTTGGGTAGAAGTTTGCGTCAGGGTAATAACTTCACTATAGTCGATTACAAGTTGCTTTGCATCACGGTATTCAGTGGAATATCCTGCACCTCATTCCATGAGGAAAGAGCCGAGATCCCTTCATCGGGAGTGACCTCTTTAGCAAAGGTTTTTGCCACTATATTTTTATAAAAAGCTATCAGGTTCCTTCAACGAGATCAAATTCATTACGTTAAAGGTTTTTCGCCAAAAAACAGCCGTAGCCCTCCGTCATTTTTTATGGATGGTCAGTAGTATTCAAGCTATGTTTGTTGGCCTTCGTCAAGGCATAGTGTTTGGTAGCTGCTGGGGTATTCATTTGTTGCATAGATAGATGAGTTGGTTTGGGACAGTCGTATTACCTTATTGGCCTTTGTCAAGGGTATGTATGGGTGGGTTCAAATTAACAAGATAATGACGGGCAGAACTTGACATGTGACTTATGATTTGTTGGCCTTCGTCAAGGTCATAAGAATATGGGGTAAAAATCATATCGGGAGTTTCTAAAGAAACTGAAACTTGCCAGGCATGCGCATACCTTCTGGAGTGTGATAACATGAGTGGATTCCGTCACATTATCATGCGATGAGAGTTGGATCCCGATTCCCACTGATGAGTTGGTTTACTCTTCGGGTTATCCCGATTGATTCTTCTTTCAGGTTTGGAGGAGAATTTGACAGTACAGTGGGAAGTTTCCGGATTAGATAAAGTGATAACCATTCTGATCTAGGTTAGAGTGCACGCAGAGTGTTTCTTTTCTTTCTCTCTTTGGCAGCGACCTTTGACCGACCTTAGACTATGACTCAGTGACCAAGTTGACCGAACCTTCTTAAAATACTGGCTTTTGGATTGTCTAAGTTGCATAAGGCATTGCCACTCCTTCTTTTACCCTTTGCATTTCTCAGAACACCCCGCATTACTACGGACATCCACTTCCATTGGATAGATCCATCATATGGTTATATACGAACTCGAAGGGACTTCTTCGAGGATAGATCCAGGTTCAGGAGAAATAGAATTGGTTTATTCAGTTGTCTTTTATTATCCCCTTCTCTCAGGTTGCGAGGGCTCCTTGGTTTAGGAGAGTACACCTATTACGCTTATTGGATAGTCTTCTTCCAAACCATAGGCAGGTACCGAAAGGTAGGGAATGAAGAAAACCAATTAGCCTAAATAGGGTGTGCAGAAGGTAATAAGTAAAGACAAAATAAAGGGATTAGAAAGAGGCCAAAGTAAATTGCGACTGTTATCATTCACGACCAAACTGCGTACTTCATCGCCACTCCTATTTCACCTTTAAAAGAATAAGGTATTATTCAGTAGTCTTTTATCATCATCTTTTCTCAAGATGTGAGAACTCCTAGGTTGAGGAGGGCACACCTATTATGCTTACTGGATAGTCTTCTTCCAAACCATAGGCTGGTGCCGAACGGTAGGGAAGGAAGAAAACCATTTAGCCTAACGATGGTGTACAGAAGGTAACGACTAAAGACAAATAAAGGGATTTGGAGAGATGGTAAAGAATTATACGGTTACAGTCATGAATTTGATTATGGAAGAGGCATTACTATGAATACCAAGATACCCCTACGAAACATTTTCATGTTTCAGTGCATTGTTAATGGAAAACTGTTTTCCCGATTAGATACTTACTGCAGGGTATGTATTTACCAGGTTTGATTCTCACATCTGTATGGTTTTACAGATGTTGAGTGGGAGTAGGTTATTGGGAATTAGGTGATCATGCTCATTATATCGGAATTCGTTGTAATTGGTGATATTTGAGGAAGTCGCCTAGGGTTATTGCCGGAAGGCATGTATTTGGTTTTGAGTATCCGTTGTTGTGCACCAATTTCAAAATGATATATCTGTACGTTTATTTTCATAAAGTGAGATATAACTTTTTGATATTATGTCGATGACATTTACCTATATCAGTTGGCGATTGGGTAAAGAGCATTGAACAACGGAGTAGTTCTTAACCATAAGTACAGTTTTCAACCTACGATGCACCGGTTTTGAGTTATTCAACTCAGCGGACTTATACAGAGTATTGTATGTTATCCAGTGTCCATCAGGACAAAGAGGTTGGTTCTCGTACTCTGTTCTGTTTACTTATGACTTCTCTAGTTTTTAGACAAGTGTTTCGTAGAAATACAAGATCTAAGTTTTGAGAAGTTGTGGGTATAGGAATAAAGTAGAGAACCAGTTGTCGCAAGTGTCGAGATTCTTCAAAGAGATCGAAGATATAGATACTTGTGATTGGTATTCAGATGATAGTAATGGTTTTGAGAAACTTGTTTCTCTTTCGGGTTACTCATAATTGGATGGATTCCTAAGTTGAGTAATGCCGATTAGCCTCTCTCCATTAAGTTGATATGCACTGGAGACAGCTGCATGATTAGAATCTGGTTCCAATTAAATAAGTGCCAAAATTTCTATATTAGATATAGGTGAGTTGTCCGATTTATGCTTAAAACCAGACTCTGGATAACTCAGAGCACGTTTCTGTAATGGCTGTTTGTGGGTTGGCCCGGGCTATATCGAGGGTTGACTTTCTACCATCTGGAAGATCAATAGTGATATTGTTCTTGACTCGCCACAGTTTTAGTAAAATGGTTTTTTTCAGAAAACAGTAGTGGGAGTATGGTAGAACTGGAAGTGATTCCAGAACCGCAAACGATTACGGGAAATTTAATAGGACCTAAAGATTCAATCAGGTTTGACATTCCATTAGCCACTCTGCAGATATAGTGGGTAACCTCAGACACCCGAGAGGTACTTCGATAGCCTCAAGGACGGTGACATGGAGGTTCTTATCTACCCAGACTTGACACTACTGTTGTTCCAGGCTATGATACCCGGTAGGAGGTTGTTGTGGTCAGTGGGAGCAGCGGAAGCATAGTGGGCAAGTAGCTTATGTCTATTTATAGACTAGAGCAGTTATAGCGGAGATAGATCATCTAATTTTGATGTAACAGTCATGGGTTTGACTTCATCAGAATAGGGGATGGATCTGTTAAGAAGGTAGTAGGGTGTGTGATGTCCTGGTATTTGGATGACATACACAAAGTAGGAAGTAAAATTCCTATACTACGATCGGTTGTACTGTGGTCGTCACACAGTTGTTTCTCCACACAGGATATGGATATAATATCTGACATTCTGGTTTCTAGATTTATGGTTTTAGATCTGGATTTGGGTAGTTTCCCAATGTGGGTACTTTGACAGTATTCTAATGGTTTTTAGAATAGATGACTCCTGGCATGGTGGTGTACCTGCAGGTGATGGAGTCACCCTCTCTAAAGGTGTCTTACAGACTAAAGGGGAGAGAGATGTGCATGATTGACAGATCACTTGCTTAGGCAGTTGAGTCAATCATGAGATGTCAAGTACCACACCAGATGTTGTTTTTGCACTAGATGCGATAAGTTTGTATTAATCCAATCCTGGAGAAACATAAGGAAGCAGTTTTAGAAAATAAGTGAATGTTCTACGGATTTGATGATGGCAGCCTCCTTCGGGAGATGGTTATCATTCCAGGCTTCAAAGGTGACATGGATGACAGAGTGATTGTCAGAGTTATAGTTTTCCCTCTGACGAAGGGGGCAGTATTTTGGACAGGTGGTCCAAGAGGATACTGTGGGAGGCATGGTGCAGGATACTGATTAGGTTCAGTTATCGATACAGTCTAAGAAGTTTGGATTTAGAGTTCATTTATGAACCAGGTCCCATCAGATATCCAGACATATTCTAAGACAGGTATCACTCAATTCGGGAGATGGCTTTCTCCACGAACTTGAGATTAAGAGAGACATAGAAAGAAACATCAAGGCGGATCCACTCACTGAGGCTATTTCTCGAACACAATAGTTTTACAAACGGACTTTGTGAAACTGATTAGTAGAGGAGTTGGATGTTCGGTATCACACGGGCTGTGAGTATGCGACATCGCAATAATTAGCCTTAAGTGCAAGTGGGAGATTGTTGGATATAGTGCCCTCAAAGTCAATTATTGGATCGCAGGTACTTGATTGCAATGATTGCGGAGGAGCTATACCGGTAGGACAGTCTTACTCGAGATGATAGTATGCTATCTGGTTTGCCTTTATCAGTCGTGTATAGGTTCAGGTGACTGATCACGATTGCACGTTAATAGAGCCCTTAGGATCTTGCATGACTACCAACAGTATGAGGGCGATCATATACATGAGAGTTGGGTAGTCTATAAGCATATCTTTAAAAGTGGTCCCTAGTCGTGGGAGTTTCGAGACAGGGCATTGATACTCCGGAGTAGACTAGTGTATACAGTCGAGACCCCGACGAAGGACGGTGGCCGGTCTCACAAGCCACTGGTGTCGGTTGGATCACCTAAGATGTATACATGTGCTCATTGGGTTATGAGTACATCGGACAGGACTCGCCGGGAATTTGCTAGTTGGTATTATACCTATCGTCAGATAGCAGTTCCCTGGTGACATGTGTACAGGTTAGTTCATCGACCTGAGGTCGTCATTTGTCTCGTGTGAGTTCCCACTGTGCTTTGATTTCTACCCTACCACGGCTCAAAGGAGTCGTGCAAACATGTATTTTTTGGGTACAGTCCCGAGGGCGCATGGAGGCACGTGAGCGGATCGGCAGGGGATTCGTCTCTCCCAGTATTGGGGGTGAGATCGTGCTGTGTCTAGGAAAGCCATTACACCAAGTCCTTGGCCAAGGCAGGTGAGAATTACTGGTAGGTACTCCAGTAGTTTCTCAGGGTGTTCAGGGCTTATCTCCGACACGACTTATACCGCTATTGGGGGTCTGACGTTACTAGCCCCCTAGGCTGGATATGCGATACTCATAGACGAACGGACCGGACTATATATACATTGTCACTGTTAGGCTCAGTAGGGTTTCCGGATGAGTTCGCTCATCGGCCTCTCTTGAGGTCAGTCCATGGGCAGCCGTTACACACAGCTAGTGCTGCTGACGGCTTGTGGTTAAACCCACTGCCAGGGTACTGACGAGTCATTAGAGTCCCCCACAGATAGTTTCCCAAGTTCGGGCGAAACGTTGTAGAGGCCGTATGGTTTTATGGTAGGGTTCGGAAAATGCACGTGCGTTTATGCACGTGTCATATTTCGGGCAGATAATACTGGTGGGCTTTGGTTTAAGCCGGATTCATGTATTATATTTTGTAGATATTATATCTTTGTCTCAGTTGCATTTGTATTCGGTCGTAATACAAATGCGGGTATATTTATACAGTTACGGGGTTATCCTGAAATTTGTTTCAGGATCACTTTTGGAAGTTGCAAGTTTCCAGTTTTCTATCACCCGTATTTGACATTCGGTTAAATACGGATTTATCTTTTCTTGATGAGTGTGGAAGGTTCTAGAAGTTTCGAGAAGAGGTGACTAGGTTAGAGTGGTGTTAATGTTTCATTGGTTGCATTTAATGAAAGGATGACTAAGGTTATGAGTCATTGTTTTCATTAATGCATTTTGTAAAGCTTAAGATATTTCTTCTTGATAAGCTTTGCTTGTGGTCACCCCCCTTTCTTCCTACACTCACCCCCTCCTCTATTAAGTGGCCGGCCTCACTCATTTGGGAATCATGGTAGTTGATTTGGAAAAAAGTATATGATTTTGGGTTCATGGAAATTTGATAGTTCATTTCTCATTTCATTCAATCCAAAAAGGCAACTTCATTAACCATTCGTCCATGGTTTTGGACGTAACGAGACAAAGTGTTCTACTCATTCTCTACATCAATCTTGGTCATCTCTTTTAGCAAACTTGATGACCGAGTTGCCTCGGGTCAGAGGTGGGAGCCCGTTTAAAGATCCATTGACGTGGTGCCACCTGGATGAGGAGATCGGAGATCGACGAGATCGGAGCAGCCGCAACAGAGCGTAGGATGATGGTTAAAGAACGAAGGACTCAGATCGTTCGGTATAACCTTTCTACTCTCTTTACAGTTTGTTAGTTTAGCGTTAACGGCAGATCCGGGTTATAGTATGCGATAGCGCCAGTTATAAAAGTTTTTGTTCCGCATTTGGCGTCAGATTGACGGCCGGGGCGCTATCGTAAACTTACAGAAGAATGCCGATGTATACGAGAGGAGTCACACTATTCCGGAGAGTAAAGTATATGGAGCACAAGGAACCGTTCAGCCACGGTACAACGGCAATTGAATTCAGGTTAGGTGTATTATGGTTACAGTCTCGTGCCACTTCTAACACCTTTCGTACCAGTCTACCCCTTATAAACCCCGCGATGTCTTAATTGTATTGATGTATTGTTTGAATTGTATATTGTATATAGATGGATGACTTGCTGGAACCATGATATCAGTAATGGAACGGATATAATGGATGAACATGTAAATGGAATATATCCAAGGTTCGGTTTGGTCAATATAGATTGATTAGATTGAATAGACGGATTCATAGATCTATGTTGTATTGAAGTTTTATACTTGAATCATATTCAAATCAGATTGATTATATTGAGACTCAGTTTGAGTCAGACAATTAGAAAAGAAATTGAATCCTGAATTATGTTTTGGAGCTATCGGTAACTGCTGCACATGGACGGCAGGATTTGTGTCTTTTTCAAAGACAATTACCGTGTTGATAACACCGTTTGTTAAGTTGTCTACTTTAAATAGGCAAGCACCCATATCTCCGTCTTCTTGAGGCTCAAGAGACTGGTCCCGCTTAAACCTATATTTACTAGGGTCCTTATTGTAATTTAGTATAACTTGAGGGGGTTTTATGTAAAAATAATTTTGTATAATTTTCAAAATATACCTCAAGTATTTTATTATCGTCTTTAGAGTTTTCATGGATGTATATTTTATCAATGTGACATTTCTAATGAATAAAACCTAATTTCATAATATATGGTATTTATTTGTAATATTGGTATTTTCTAGTAAATGAGATATTTTTCTTGAATTTGGAAATGTGGAATATTATAAATATTAAAATAGATATTTTGATATTAATTACATATATATATATTTATTAAAAATATAAGTTTTATTTATAATAGAAATCACATTTTCTAAAGAAAATTGTATTTTAAATCTTTCGGGATCGTATGCTCCTTGCGGAGGTCTGCATCTCACTCTATTAGGCCTGAGGATGTGCGATAATCCGCACCATACCGAACGGGTTCCCCGAATGGGTTGTAGAGGCGCAATTGCAAAGATTTGTTAAACTACACTTCTTTTAGAAAAATGTTTTATAAGTTGAAGGTAGTTATATGTAATGTCGTATTTTCCTAAATCTATGTTCCCAAATTCCATCGTTCTACGTTAGATATGAGTGTTGTGAGGAGATATGTCATTACCTCGTGAACTATCCATAGGTATAACAAGGAATTATGATTCTTTATGTCGAAACTAAACTATATGGTATTTTTCTGAAAAAGTATAATAAAAGTTACAAAAATGATTAGTTTGATGTGCAACTTATTTTATTAAGTTTGTTAATGTTTATTAGTCAAAATATAAGAGTATGGTTTTATTTCGTTAAGGAAAAGTGTAGTTTGTAAAGAAAACCGAATCGGAAGTCAGACTAATTCCGCTTCCGTCGGATTTTAGTTTTGAATGTTTTTAGAATAGATAAAAAAAAGAAGAAGTAGGGACTTACAGGTTATTTGACTAGAAGAGAGAAGGAGGAAGAGGTGGGAGTTGCCGGTGCGTCGTCGGAAACTCCTCGGATTTCCGTCGGAAGTTCGTCGGAGTTTCGCCCTTTTGCTAACTCCACTTGCACACAAAATACTTGGGAATTTTCTTGAGAGTTTGGGCAAGGATTTGGGAGTGAGGAGGGGTGATTTGAGGGTGGTATTTATAGGAAAAATTAGGGATTTAGGGTAGTGAAAGGGTGTATTAAAATGGATTAAATGTGTGTTTTATTGTGCTCTGTAAATGTGCAGTAAAAACAAATAATACAGGGGTTATGGGGGGGAGTTCAAGAGTCGCAAGAGTTAAAGAAAATTAGGGTTTGGACTGAGTTGGACCGGCGACGCCGGCCGAATCAACCATTTCGCCGGCCCGAGTCGGGCGAGTCGGGGCTCGTCTTGGCGCCACGTGTTCCTGACGCTTGGTCTACTGCAGTGTATTCGTTTGTTTTATGTGTGACTCTTGGTTTTACGTATTGTGCACGTGTAGACTATTGGGCTTCTAAAAGATTAAAAGAATTTAATTTAAAAAAATGTATGGCTGATGGGATTTGAACTCTGGTGCTTTGGTTCAGCAGTGCAAGGTCTTACCAGTGAGCTACAAGCTCTTTCTTGCTGTTCAAAAGTAAATCAAATACTTATAGTACTCACAGGAATTGTAAATACCCCAAGTATACATTAACTTTAAATGAATTTTATATACACTAAAATTGGAGTTGTTACAATAATTTATCAAATAAATATTGATATAATAATATAGCATGTTGCAATTTTAGAACTTGCCTGATCGAATCTCAAGTCAAGATACGGATGTCACGTTCCGACGTCGAAATAAAGTCACGACGCAAAACTTACGCACGCAGGACTGGACCTGGCTGAGCAGCTGCGTGATGTGGTGACTGAGTTAGACGACGACGGTGATTAGATCGTCCGGATCGTCGGCGACGTGCGCAACTCCGACGAGACGGTCAGAAAAAAGAAAAGAAGATGATGAAGAAGAAGAATTGTTGTTGGGGTTTCTGGAGTTCAAGGGATTTGGCGAGGATAGTGAAAATAGTGGTGACGAGGTGAGGCGATGAGGCAAAATCATCGGCGGCGAGGTGGGTGTGGATTCTGGTGATCAGGGATGGAGCAGGGGGTCGGTGATGGAGGTGTGTTGGCGTTCTAAGCTTGCTGGGAGAAGAGAGGAGGTGATGGAGGTGGTCGGTGGTGATTAGTTTCCAACGATGAGGGGTTGCCGGCGATGGAGGTGTTTGGTTCTTAGGTCGGGGTTCTGGGTTAGGAGCTTGGGTCGACGGAGAGAGGAGGAGAGGGGAGGTGATGATGACGGCGAGGCGAGGAAGAGGAGGTGAGGACAAGGATAAGAGAGGGACGACGGCGTTTAGAGCGGCGGCTAGGCGTGGGTTTGGGTTCGCGTTCGCTTTTGCGGGAGGGAGAAGAAGGAGAGAGAGGGAGTTTTGGTTATACATTTTATATTATAATATATATATATATATAATATAGAGAGAAGTGTGGGGATGGGGGAATGATATAAAGAGTTAGAGACGGGAGAAAGAGAGAGATTTTAAATAAAAAATTAATTAATATTATATATATCAGTATATATTATTAGTTATAGAAAATATATTATATATATATATTGTGGGATTTTACAGATAATACCAGATTACTCCGAATATTACCCGTGTCCCTTCAAAAATCTAGTTTTTTAATATGGAGAATATACGCAAGAATTTAAACCATAATGCGATATCTTGTAAATAAAAACATATACCCTCAATAAGAGTCTATGTAAATATACGTAGCGATCCAAATACTAGTCCATTTAAGAATTAGGATATGAACCTGATATATGAGCGCAACCACACGATATGGGGTACTATGACATGCAGGCGAGGTGACCAAATATGTTATTTGGTTTTATATTATATTTTAAAGATATGTGGAATCTAAAATATATTATATATGTTTATAAAATCTATATTTGCATGAATACTCTGTACTAGCAAATATTTGATGTAATCACGAACCATGTTGGGTTCAAACAAACGGGTCGGGTCGGATAATAACAATAACTACCATTTGCACTATTCGCAACCCAAAAGCAACATTAGGAAAGAAATTTACCGCAAGATTTGAAATACCCCAAATATAGTATAACAGTGTTAGGGTGTTACATTCTCTGCGGTCGCTTATCTTCAATGCACCGAGCAAGCCGTGGTAGCTAACCAAGGTGTCATCCGAGGGCTCAGAGCCCGGCCAACTTGATAAGTCATGTCGATGTGTGGCCTATAATCTTTCGAGAAACCACTGATAACACTTATTAGTAAATCTCATCAGCCCTGACCAGGGAATTGCTGTTATAGCCAATCGAGCATACCGCAACATCAACTCCCAATACCGGGAGAGACGAAATCCCTCCTATCGCTCACTGCCTTCATGTGACTCGGGACTGTATCCAAAATCCACCTGTTTGCACGACTCCTTTGAGCCGTGGTAGGGAGGAAATCAAAGTACAGTAGGAACCGCACAAGACTCTATGACAATCTCGGTCTACAGACTAACCTGTACAAGTGTCACCAGAGAACTGCTATCTGAAAATAGGTATGATACCATGTAGGAGTTCTCGGCAAGTCATGTTCGGTGTACCCATTCTCTAATGAGCACCTGTGTACAATCTTTGATGTCAAACACCAATGGTTATGGGATCAATCATCGCCCCATACAGGGTCAAGAAACGTACACACTAGTCTGCTCTGGAACATCGATGCCCTGTCTCGATATTCCCTCGACTAGGAACTGCTAAAGGATGTGCTTGCGGACCACACAAGCTCCATTAGTATGATCTGCATCATAGTCCTGAAAATCAAGCCAACATCCTAAAGGCTTTATCAACATGTATCAATGAGATAGTAAACTAAAACAAGAGTACATGTTAAGATAAAGAGCAACCAGATAGCATACTATCATGTCGAGCAAGAAAGTACTCTATATATATGTCCAAGCATCCATTATAATATACAATAATGGCATTTAGGGCATACATATTCCTAACAATCTCCCACTTGCACTAAGGCCAATTGTTGCAGTATCTCATACCCAACATCCCAAAAAGTCTCTCCAACTGTGTTTGGGGGAGGACCTTCGTGAGTGGATCTGCTGTGTTGTCCTTCGTATCTACTTTCTTGATCTCGATCTCGCGGCGATCAACTATCTTCCGGATCAGGTGATACCGCCTCAGAATATGTTTGGATCGCTGATGGGACCGTGGTTTCTTGGCCAAAACCATAGCTCTATTGTTATAACAATACAATGGTATTGGATCCACAATGGATGAAACCACACCAAGTTTAGTAATGAACTTCTTCATCCAGACAGGCTCTTTGGCAGCATTGTTGGCAACGATGTATTCAGCCTCCATTGTCGAGTCTATAACGGTATCTTTCTTGGAAATCTTCCAACATACCGCCCTTCTATTAAGGGTGAAGACAAAGCCTGAGATAGACTTGCTGTCGTCCTTATTACTCTGGAAGCTCGAATCGGTAAAGGATTCCACTTGGAGTTCTCCGTTACCATATACTAAGAACATCTATTTAGTCCTTCTCAAGTACTTAAGAATGTTCTTCACAGCTATCCAGTCCTTCTCCCCTGAGTCTGATTGATACCAACTTACCATACTAAGTGTGTAAGCTACATTCGGTCTGGTGTATAATATCACGTACATGATAGAACCAACTGCAGAAGTATAGGGTATCATATTCATGTGAGCCCTTTCCAAATCAGTCTTGGGAGACATCTCTTTGGAGAGAGTGATTTCTGAATAAGCGGGTAAATTACCACACTTAGAATCATCCATACTAAACCTCTTGAGTATGGTGTCTATGTACCTGGATTGGGATAATCCCAACATCCTTTTAGATCTATCTTTATAGATCTTTATCTCCAGGATGTAAGAAGTATCACCCAGATCTTTCATGGAGAACTTTTGTGATAAGAAGAGTTTGCCAAATGCAGCATAGGAACATCATTTCCTATCAAGAGTATGTCATCCAAGTACAATACGAGGAATACAATCTTACTCTCTACAACCTTTTTATATATACATGGTTCATCTACGTTTTTGATGAAGTCAAACTCTTTAACTGCTAAATCAAAACAGATGTTCCAGCTCCGCGACGCCTGCTTTAATCCGTAGATTGATTTAAGCAGCTTGCACACCTTTCCGCTGCTCCCATTGTCTATGAAGCTCTCTGGCTGTGTCATATACACGCTCTCTTCTAAATCACCATTTAGAAAAGCGGTCTTGACGTCCATCTGCCAGGTTTCATAGTCATGGTATGCAGCAATTGCAAGTAGGATCCTTGTCATGCCTCGCTTCCCAAAATTCGCAGACCAGGGCACGCAATAGAACCAACCATGCTATCTGTGGCTAGGAAACATCTCTCCAGTCACATTACGGCTGTCTATAGGATATCAAGAACAGTAAAATATAAAATCTATCTAGTACATGCCCATTTTCCACAGTAAATAGAGTCAAGAAAATGCATAAGCGAAAATGAATCAAATCCAATAAACAAAATCTGAATCATGTCTCAATATGGGCTCACAACAAAAGAATAAAACTGCGGAAATAAACTAAACTAAACATCTCTAAATACATGATCAATTCTTCATCGCTCGGCTTGATTGCTAAAATACACTCGATCCGCTTGCGATAAAGGTAAAAGAACTAGGCCATGCAATACCCAGACGTCAGTGCGTCATAATACCAAATAACAGTGATAACCAGGATATAACAATATAAGTAAACATGAATATAAATGAATAACACAGATATAAAACAGTGAGGTATGTGTATGTATGGGTGTGTGATGTGTATTCTAAAACCGTGCTTCTAGGTTATCTATTCTAAAAGTCTTTGAAATCATTTAATGTAATTCTCATTGTAACCCAACAGTATATATCAGTTCATTCCCCATGGGACCATGGTAACAGTATTTATTCCGTAACGCCCGGAAACACGGCATACAAGTAATGATTATTCCGTAACATCCGGAAAAACGGAAAACAAGTACTTATTCTGTAACGCCCGGAAAAACGGCAAACAAGTAATTATTCCGTAACGCCCGGAAAAATGGCAAACAAGTAATTATTCCGTAACGCCCGAAAAAATGCCAAACAAGTAATAATATCCTCTTGGGTTACATTTCGGTTACATTCTTGATTTTCGCTTTTACCCCAGGTTTGTGTTCAAGTCAGGTATTGTCGATATAGATCTAATGCCAACACAGGATCAAGTATGTACAGTTCTTGTCTATATAGACAACAAGTCACGTCCGTCAGGACAACACGTCAATATTGTTGGCATTAGTAACAAGATCTAAGTAATAAGTCAAGTAGCGTGTCGTAAACATGTCATATGATACATATGTATCAAATAGATACCCAATGTGAAACTGTAATCGATATCGAAACACGGTTAATGCACGGATGCACATGTATCTATGTAATAACCATTATACGTTCATTACCATATATGATGCAAATTAAATAACATATTGTACTACTGTAAGAGTATAATGATATTCCGGCAAGCAACTAGATATGCTATTATCAGTACGGATACAAAAGGATAACATAACACTGTAAATCGGTAACAATTGCTGAATAATAAAAAACATGTACTATTTTTATTCATATAGATATCGATATAGTAACATAGCATGTTGCAAGTTAAACTTGCCCGATTGGATCTCACGACGGGGTACGAATGTTACGTCCGACATCGGATAAACGTCGCGCTACAAACTCACGCGCGTGCAGGACTGGACCTGGCTGATCAATGACGCGACGTGATGACTAGGCTGGACGACGACGATGACTGGGTCGTCCGGATCGTCGATGACGCGTGCGACTCCAGTTAGACGATCAAGAACCGATCAAGAAAGAACATGAAGAAAGATAATGGTTGTTGTTGTGTTCTGGGGTCTGGTGTCGAGTTCTGGGGAAACGAGGACAGAGGAAAGGGGCAAGGCGACGGCTTCACGACGACGATGGCTGTCGTCGGCGATGAGGTGGCTATAGGTTTTCTGGGGTTGCTATTTGTGGTCGGGAATAAAGGGTTGATGGTGGTGGTTGTGTCGGGAGTTGGAGAGGGAGGTGAGGAGACGACGGTGAGGTCGGTGGTGATCGGCGGTGAAGGATGCAGGCGTCGGGGCTGTGCAGGGTTTGGGTTTGAAGGTGGCGTCGAGAAGTCGGGGTTGCAGGGATCTCGTCGGGGAATGAAGGAGAGAAAAAAGAGGTGGTTTAGGTGATGATGATGGCGAGGAGGTGGTGATGACGAGGTTGTGGGGAGGTTGGCGGCGAAGGGTTTCTCGAGTTGCTGCAGGAGGAGGTCGTTCGGTTTGCTCGGGGTTCGTGGGTTCTCGGGGAAAGGAGAAAAGAGGTGGAAGCGGAGGCGGCGAAGATTGTGATGAGGGTGGCGAGGTGACAAGGTGGTGGCGAGGTCGACGGCAAGGTGAGGGGCTAGGGTTAGGGTGAGTTCTCGTCGCGGCGAGAGGGAGAAGAAAGAGAGAGAGGAGAGAGGAGAAAGGTGAGTTGTTTATTATATTATAGGGTTAATAATATATATTTATAGGAGAGAGAGAGTGCGCGAGAGGAGAGACAGGCTGAGGGATTAGAGAGAGAGAGAGAGAGGAAAATAATAAATAGTTATATATATTATATATATAATATATATATGAACTGTAGTATATATAAAGAATATTATAATATTTATATTTGGATTATACAACTAATATCAAAATACTCCGAAAAATACCCGGGTCTCTTCTAAAAATCTAGTTTTAAAATATAGATAATAAACGTTCAAGCCAAAACCATAATACGATATCCGGTTAATAAAAATGAGTATCCCTAAATACGGATCTACGTAAATACATGTAGCGATCACAACGAGTTTGTTTTATCAATCTGGACATGAACATGATGTATGGATGCAAACATATGATATGGGGTATGATAACATGCCATGCTAGATATCAAAAATATTATCTGCCTATTATTTGTATTATTTAAAAGATATGCAGATACTAAATATATCATACATGTATATAGAACCTATATGTGTACAGATCCTTTGTACTAGTAAATATATGACGTAGTCTTGAACCATGATGGGTTTCAAGCATGCGGGTCGGGTCGGATACTAACTACAGTTACCAAATGCACTATCTGCACCCAAAAACAATAATAATCAAGAAAACTGTCGTAAGATCTAAAAAACCCGTAATAAATATCGTATAAATGCACTAGGCTGTTACATTATACCCAACTACAAAAGAATTTCGTCCTCGAAATTCATGAAACGAGAAAAGACAAGAAAACACGGATTTAAGAAAAGAGGTGTGGAAACTTCTGTCAGATCTTATCTTCACGTTCCCAAGTAGATTCTCCATGCGAACAATTCCTCCATGAAACAAGTACTAGAAGGATAACCTTGTTCTTGAGGACCTTGTCTCGTCGATCCACAATCGCCATTGGTCTTTCTTCATATGTTAAATCCTCCCTTATTGTCAGCTCCAAGTGATCTAAGATGTGTGTCTCATCTCGAACGTACTTGCGGAGTTAAGATATATGAAACACGTCATGAACACTCGCCAAGGATAGTGGTAAAGCTAATCGATAAGCTACTTCTCCAACGCGTTCGATAATACTGAAAGGCACCACGAATCGAGGACTAAACTTGCCTCAACTACCTAATCAAAGCACACCTATGGTCGGTGATATCTTCAAGAATACAAGATCACCAACTGCAAACTCCAGAGGTCTTCTTCTTGTATCAGCCCTACTTTTCTGTCGATCTTATGCCGCCTTCATATGAATTCGGATCACGTTGACTTTCTCCACGGTTTGCACAATAAAATCCGGTCCCAATAATTTTCTTTCTCCAACATCATCCCAAAAGATGGGCGAGCGATACTTACGACCATATAATGCTTCGAATGGAGCCGTTTGTATAGTCGCTAGAAAACTGTTGTTATAAAAAAACTCCACCAAGTGCAAATGATCCTTCCAAGAACCCTTAAAGTCTAACATGCATGCTCTCAACATATTTTGAAGAGTTTGGATTGTTCTTTCAAACTGGCCATCTGTATGAGGATGATAGACGGTGCTAAACTTCGATCAAGTCCCCAAACTTTCCTGTAGACTTCTCCAAAAGTGCGATAAAAATCGGGTATCATGGTCCGAAATGATGCTCACAGGTACTCCATACAATCTCACAATCTCCTGCATGTATCGCTCTGCTAAAGTTTCCGTCGACTGACCAACCCGAAACGGTATGAAATGAACTTCCTTGGTCAATCGATCAACAATCACCCAAACTGCATTATTGCTCTTTAGACTCTGTGGTAAAGCTGTCACGAAATCCATGGTTATATGTTCCTACTTCTATTTAGGGAACGGAAGTGGTTGCAACAAACCAGCTGTTTTCCCCAATCAGAGCAAAGCTCTGTTTGAATTTCAAAATTCAAAAATTGAAGCAACGCTTCAGATTGCTTGCGCTGTGCGCAGCGCGCCACGTGTCAAAAGCCGACACGCCAGCGCCAGGAGCGCTGCGCCCAAGACAGCGCACCCCCAATCAGAGCAAAGCTCTGTTTCAAAATTCAAATTTTAAAATGAAGCAACGCTTCAGATCACTTGCGCTCTGCGCTGCGCGCCACGTGTCAAACAGTGGTGCGCTAGCACAGTTGCGCTGCGCTCTGCGCCGCGCGCCGCGCCGCGCGCCGCGCCGCGCGCCGCGCCGCGCGCCGCGCCGCGCGCCGCGCCGCGCGCCGCGCCGCGCGCCGCGCCGCGCGCCGCGCCGCGCGCCGCGCCGCGCGCCGCGCCGCGCGCCGCGCCGCGCGCCGCGCCGCGCGCCGCGCCGCGCCGCGCGCCGCGCCGCGCGCCGCGCCGCGCGCCGCGCCGCGCGCCGCGCCGCGCGCCGCGTGTCAAACGCAGGCGCGCTAGCGCAGTTGTGCCGCGCGCCACGTGTCAAACGCAGGTGCGCTAGCGCCAGTTGCGCTAGCACTAGAATTTAAATAATAAATTATTAATTAATTAGAATTAAAATTCTAGAAAGATCTTTCCAATTTTATTAAAATAAGAAGATTGTCTTCTGTAAAACAGAGGCCTTAGGATCAAAGATCCAACGGTGGGGAAATATCCCCAGATCAATCAGAGAAAGATCTCTGTAACTAACTTAACAAATCAATTGGCCCTATATAAAGGCCCCTAAACTCCAAGTCTAACAGATATAGATATACAAAAGAGAGAGAACCCTCTAAAAAACTTTGAGAAAAACTCAAAGAGAAGGAAAGGCAAGCCTTTGAAGAAAGAAGATCATCTTCTTCATCTTTAAAGGTAAATAATTAAATTCTTGGAAGAATAGAGATTAAATCATCTCATTAAAAAAGAAGAACCATCTTCTAAAAAAGATCAAAGATCTAAGAACAAGATCAAGATCTTCTATAAAAGCGAAAAAGATCAAAAAGATTTATCATAAAAGATTAAAAAAGAAGTAATTTACTTAATTCCTAGATCTTTTGATCTATAAAGGCATAGCCTTTTGATGAGAGCAAGAACTTTGGTTCTTGGATCTTGAGGCAATGCCTCTTTTGAAGAAAAGAACAAAAGAACTTATTCTTTGATCTGAATTTGATCAAGATGCGCTCTGCGCTATTGGACAGTGCCTTGCACTTTTGAAATGCGCCTTTGCGCTCCATGGACTGGCGCACTGCGCCAGAGCGCGCCACGCGTCAATCACAGAATGGTTTGCGCTTTGCGCTTCTAAAAATAGCGCACTGCGCTCTTGGACTGGCGCACTGCGCCAGAACGCGCCACGTGTCATTCACTGGCGCAGCGCACTCGGAAAGCGCAGTGCGCTAACAGACTTGCGCTTAGCGCAGAGCGTGACACGTGTCATCTTCACATGCGCTAGCGCATTGCGCTCTTTGATTGGCGCAAAGCGCCTGACAAGCCACGTGGCGCACTATCAGACCACTATTTTGCCCCTGATAAATGCTATGCATTTAATTACAGAGCCCAATGCTAAGCATTATTAAAAGGGCAGAGCCCAAATAAAGGCCTATCAGGCCAAACATGAATAAAATGTTAAACATTTTTAACTGGACTTAGCCTAATTCTGGCCATAAGCCCTCAAAATAAATTGAACTGAGCACAACTGCTCTTCCAATCAATTTACACCCGGTTCGAGGGTACATCTCTTTACTCCTCTGACATCCGTCGTTGTAATTCTTCAACGTCGTCAGAAAGGTAACAGGTCCTGATGACCACACATTGCTACGGACTGTGGGGTCCTTAAACTCATGGACTATGACGTCCTTAACCTCGATCGTGATATTTTAAAACTAATATCGGACTGTGGGAACCTTAAACTCATAGACTATGACGTCCTTAACCTCAACCGTGATGTCTTAAAACTAATATCAGACTGTGGGGTCCTTAAACTCATGGACTATGACGTCCTTAATCTCGACCGTGATGTCTTAAAACTAATACCGGACCGTAGGGTCCTTAAACTCATGGACTATGACGTCTTTAACCTCGACCGTGATATCTTAAAACTAATATCGGACTGTGGGGTCCTTAAACTCATGGACTATGACGTCCTTAACCTCGACTGTGATGTCTTAAAACTAATACCGGACTGTGAGGTCCTTAAACTCATGGACTAGATGTCCTTAACCTTGACCGCAATGTCTTAAAACTAACATTGGACCGTAATGTCCTTAAACTAACTATCGACCGCAATGTCACTAAACTAAACAATAGAGCCCAATTGCTCTCTTATTGGATCTAAATGATCCCGTTAAGTTGATCTTAGTCTAAAAACTGGGCTAACGTATTCTTAACAAATGTTTAAGTTGATCTTAGTCTCAAAAGAGACTAACGTTTCCTTAAACCCAACCCCCAAACCCAAATCTAAGAAAGATACGGATTTGGATTAGTCCACGTCCTACGGGCAACAATATAACTTAGTCTCCGTATACAATCCACAGGCAACCAAACACAAAACAAACACCCACGACACGAAGTGACCATATGGAGAAGGAGAAAGTTGTTACCGCGATGCGGTAGCGTAATTAACTGCAGGGGCTTGCGCCTGCAGGGAAGAGCGTCCCCACAATCAAAAACCCCTCAAACGAGGGGGAATCTGACGAAGTCTGCTACATCGGCCACATCCGTTTAAACCTTCGATACATGGTGCTATAAATCAACTTGGCATCTTCAGAGAGGTGGACAGATAGCACCAATTAGCATCTGCCCCGAATTTCAGGCAAGACGTCTGTCTTGCGTATCTTTCGGAAGGGAACAGATTCTGGCATGCCCGGTGGGACCTTTTCCTCTTTCCACTCCACACTTCGTGTGTCGTGTTCGCAAACCAATCGCGGTTTGCTAATGGTTGCCCTTGGGTTTTAAGGTACTAAGATTTAGCGTTTTGCTTGCTGCAGAAAGCAAAGAATCAATGGCGTCCACTTGTGCAAGATGTTCCAACTACAACTGCAACCTACGCTCCGCCTCACCTGGAGGTGTAGCTTATGGACCTCAAGCAGCGTCCCTGTTCACGATGCCGGTAGAACAGGTCACCCAGGCTACTACTGGATTGTTTTTCGGGACCATGCTCCCGCCAACGAGCTTCATCGCTCCCGTGCCCATACCAGAAGCTCCCAAGAAGTCGGTCTTCGATCGACTTACAGCTAATGCGGCCCCTCTCAACGGGTCGTCCAGCACCAGTGCCTCGGTCTTCTCCAGATTGGGCCAAAATTCCCGTGGGCCCACAATGAAGCCTGCAATCCCAGAGAAGGTTATTCCGAAGAGAGTAACCAACCCCGCTCCTGAAGTCGTCAAGGAGGCTTCTCCTGCCAAGGGGTCGGTCTTTACAAGGCTGACTGCCCCAACTCCCGCTCCTGCTACTCAAAGAACATCAGTCTTTAACAGGCTGACACCGGCAACGGCCCCTCACCTGAACATGGGGCAAGACAAGGCCATCCCCGTCACCGAGCCAACTCCATCAGCTCGACATGCTTGACGTTGCCACTGGCGCCGAATGAGGAAGGTCGGAGGCAACTCCACTTCTGGGCTAACTCTACCAGCCCCGACGGCGGAAATTAATGCCGCTGTTCCAACTGGGAACAATTTTGAGCTGCTGAATAAGGTGCGTAGGAATTCCTACCGCCGTACTGAAAAGGTGTCCTCCTCCACTGGAGAAGGTCGCGGAAGCAAAGCCAGAACATTCCCCACAGCGGCTATCCTCCAAGGTCTACGAAGTCTGGCGGCAGGTCCGGGACTCGGTGATCGATCAAAATTTCTCCCGCTAGCACAAGAAGCTGAAGGTCCGACAGGAAGAAAGCCATCCTGCCAAGCAACAAAAAGCTATCTAGGTGCCCACTGCGACGGCCCTCTCAACTTCGACTGCTCATAAGAAATAGAAGGCGGAGAAGATCCCCATGCCTACGACAAATGTCAAAGGCACTGAGCCCAAACGCCCTAAGTCCGGGGGCATGGTGGTCCATACCGTTTACATGGCATCTGGGAAGGAGGATAGCCGCGCTTCTACGGGCCACCGACCACTCACTCGATCCATCACAAGAGCCCAGGAACAGCAGAAGCAGAAGCATCAAAAGATGCTAACTGCGATGGCTGCACTCACCGGGCCAAAAGAAAGCCTGGAGGCGTCATCAGAACAACGTCACGAACACGAGACTGATGCTGAGTTCCTTCGTAGAATGCTTGAAAAGAAGGACAAGGAGGCTGCGGAACAAGCGGCCAATATAAAGCAGATGGATCTTCTGTTCCAAGACATGGTGGGTATGATGATCCAGCCGGATCCACCAGCTGAAGATCCTCCGATTATCCTCGAAGACGACAGAGGAGAAACGTCAAATCCACCTCCGGCTCTTTCAGCAGCCAAAGAGGAAACAATCTCTAAAGCTGCCTTGGATGACTATATTGCTCAGCAAATAAGATTTCACCAGGCAAATGAGGTAGCCGGCCAAGTTGTTAAAACTGGACGACCATATCCAGGCTGGTATGATCAGATAAAGTACCCGCCGGGCTACACGATCCCGAAATTCCATGTCTACAAGGGGACAGGCAATCCCCATCAACATGTTGCCCAGTTCAGGGCTCTTTGTGGCAACACCGGCGGCGATGATAAACTCTTGCTTCGCCAATTCTTCGGCAGCTTATCGGAGACGGCGTTTGAGTGGTACTCCGAGCTTCCAAACGACTCCGTCAAAACTTTCGCAGAGATGGAGTTGCTGTTCACCCAGCGATTCGCAAGCGCCAGCGAACGCACCCCAATAACGGCGTTGATTAATGCAAGGGTGAAGCCAGGCGAAACTTGGGTTCAATACGCAATCCGATGGCGGAACATGTGGTCGAAGTGCGAACAGGGCATCGAGGAAGCACTAGCAGTGGGCATGTTCGTGGGCACCCTAGACCCTCATTCAACTATTTCACAGTTCATGATGTTCTTCAAACCGACCACGTTCCAGGCTTTAATCGATAAGCTAGCCCAGATGGATCAAATAGGTCACAGACTGTCTCCCCCGAAGCCGGAATCGCGGAACGACAAGGGTAAAGGGAAGGCGACCTTCGTTGCAAACACCCAACAGCAGCCCAGTGTCCCAAAGCTATCGGATCAATTGGAGGAGAGACGGCGCTATTACAATGAGAAAATGAAGCGTCCTTACTCATTCCCACGGGACAAAACGAAGAGGCTATTCGAGCTGGCTATGTGCAACGGGCTTATCAACTTGCCAAATCCAAGGCGACCACTGCAATCTAGCGAAGTGAATAATCCTAATTATTGCCCTTACCATCAAACGGTAAGCCATCCGATCGAGGATTGCTTCATCTTTAAGGGATGGATCGAAGATCAGTACCTACAAAGCAAGTTTGCGCTATCTGAGAAGTGGAAAGTAAACCCACCACAATCGCACACTCCTAAGAAGACGGACACACCGGAGGCAACGTGTTCTTTTGTTGAAGAAGTTCCGTAGGAGGTCGTGCTGTCAGCCAAAACCAAAAGGATGCTGAATGATCTTCAGACATGCCCGGCGATCAGATGGAATAACCCGCTAGAACCTTGGATCATCGAAGGGATGCTCAAGCCGTGCCCAACTCCAAAGATTGGTGGTGATAGCCAAAGTGCTCACACCCAGCCGTCAAAATCTTCAAAGAAGAAGAAGAAGATATCCAAAAAGCCTGTGAAGCCTGGTGACAAGTGCACGGACTTGCAGAAACAGATTGACGCACTGGAAGAGTATAATCAGAAGGCGCAGACTCCCATCACGCTCCAAGAGTTCCTCAGCCACGTCCTTGAGGACGAAGATAATGGAGAAGACTCGTCAGATGGATCTGAGGAGTACGTGGCAAGTTGTCATATGATCTCTCACTCGTCGATAGACGATGAAGAAACTCCTTGCACTGAGAAGCTGGGGGCAAATCCTAAGCCGGAACTCCTGGAGCCGTCAGATGAAGTAATTGATGCATTCCTGAACACGGCTCTTTTGAAAAGTAAAGCTGATCGGGAGCGCGAGATGGCTATATTTGAAAGAGCCAAACGCCGACGACTAGATGAAAGAGTTAGAACACTCCCGCCGAATCAAGGAACACCCATCATAGATAAAAACAAGTTCAAGACGAGGAAAAGGTTTGCTAAAGCCATATCAATGGGATGATGCTACCACCCTCCGAAGGAAACACTCCCGGTGAAGCAGAGATGCATCCTAGCTACTGCTCATATCATCAAAAGATTTCACACCCCACCGAGGAATGCGACGCTTTTAAAAGATGGTGGCAAGGGTACGTTGCTCACCGGCAACATTTTAAGCGGATGAAACGCAAAGCTCGTCGGGTGCAAAGAAGTGCGACCGGGGAACATAAAAGAGATACTGGTAACTGTCGCATGTCAACACCGGGGGATCGCAAATTCTCACTTTCGGAAGTGACTCTGATGAAGAAATGACTCTTGGCCCCCTCTTTAAAAAATTCGCATTGGGGAAGGAAGAGTAAACGAAGGCCTGTGAAAACATCCAGCTGCGCAATCGCACGCTTCCGGAAAAGAATTTCGGATCCACGAGCAAAAATGATAAGGGAAAAGAAAAGGTCTCTGAGGATATCGCCCTGGATGACTAAGTCATGAAAGAGTTGACCGCCAAAGACCCGCCAAAGAAGAGTAAAGTGGACTACAACGTTCTGGCGCACTTGAGAAAGTTACTCTCGCAGCTCAGTATTCTTGACGCCCTTTTACTATCTAAAGAATCGAGAGATTCATTGATCAAGGCGCTACAAGAGCCAGAGCAATTCCAAACCTTTCTCACCGAAGAAAAGATGAAGGACGAGCTGGAGGAAGTACACACGGCCGATATCACTTTCGGCGACAAAGACCTCCTCCTTGGGACGTGCGAGCACAACCGTCCCCTCTATATTTCAGGATACTGCCATGATATAAAGATTGGCAAAATCCTGGTCGACAATGGGTCTTCCGTTAATCTTCTTAATGTGCGGGTGTTAAAAGAAATCTGCATGAGCGTCCAGCATCTCGCTCGTGATAAAATTACCATCTCCGGTTTCGACTCCCAGTCATCACGAACTCTCGGGTCTGTGATACCGACTTTATGATTCGGGCTACTTGTCACGGATATTAAATTTCATGTCATTGACGCCAAGACATGCTATAACGCTTTGCTCAGCCGGCCTTGGTTACACGAGTACAATATCATCCCTTCTACACAACATCAGTGTATGAAATACTTTAAGGATGGCCTCGAGTATACCTTAACAGGAGAGCTGAACCCATTCTCCGTGAACGAAGTTCGTAAGTACGAAGACGCAAAATATTTTTTGCCAGATTTCGAGGACACGGAGAGATGTCATAAACTGGAGAACAAAACTATCACCACCATTCCAGTCTTCGGGAGTGATACTGAAGAAGAGGAAGCGATAGTTTATTTAGGTCCACCACAGCACAACAAGCCAGGACAGTCCACTCCTGTATTGATCTTTGGTAGTGACTCGGAAGATGAGGTCCATGCTATATTCTCCGCTCGGCCTTCAATACAAACATTCGCTGATGAAGGGCAAAGTTTGCAAATTGCCATGGTTCCACCCAAACATCATAAAGAACTAGACGTGCTTGATACCTAAAGTGTGGAAGAGCTGCAGACGTTCTATATCCCTCCCAGGCGAGAAGGCGATCCTATTCTACCGCTCCGGGGAAACCAAAGTGGAGAAAGAAATCTGGCATGGCGCAGATTCTATACTTGACAGGCTCCAGCCCATCCGTCTGCCTAGATATTATACAGAAGGCTTGAAAAAGTCGTTAAAGCGCCAAAAGATACCCTTCAAACAGACCGCTCGAAAAGCTAAGTTCTATGACAGGATCTGGAACGTTCCCGGAACTCAGCGCAAGTTGCCCAACGGGAGAATGGAAGCAATCGGGCTTGAATACGTTCGGTCCAAGAAACGGGAGCTACTCCACGACTGCTATGTCGTACATGACTTTTGTAGAGTTGCTAGGCATGCGCACAAGGGTCTACGAGGCATCAACCATGCCTGATTAAAATTTTAGCCGTGCCGAACAACCCGAAGTCGGATCTTTAAACTAGGGTTTAGGCGAAAACATGCATGTTAAACTCTTTAACATTAAGTGAGAGGGATTATAACCTTTGTAGATCCGGTCCTTCACTTCTTAAGCTCAGTGTTGAGGTCCCTTCGCTGCGATCATCTTGTTCCGGACTCTCGAGAGGGTTCACGAAGAGAATGATGCAACCTTTGATTCCGATCTTCGATACAAAGATGATCTACCTTGAAGTTTCGTTAATACAAGCTAACACTCATAATATGATGTGAACACCCTCATATAAATGGCAAGGATAGATGAGGATGATGAAGTAGGATTTTTGCTCTCATTTATAATATTTTTCTCACTCATTTTCATCACAAAAGAAAGCTTTTTCATGAAGGAACTCAAGGAAGAAGAAGATGAATGAAGATAATCACTTAATCCTTTTCTGATGAACAATGAATTATTGTAGTGGTTACAAATCTAACCAAGGGTTAAGCATGAAAGAGTTAACCCTTGTAGAGAGTTAACTAGAGTTAATAGTTTGGATTCGGTTAACGTAATATCTCACAAAAATATCAAGCAACCATAAAGTCAAAGCTTCATGAAGCTTCATGCAAAAGCTAACCCTAATCCAAACCCTAACCAAGTTTAAACCCTAAACCATTATTAAATTTATAACCCTAACATGTTACAATATTATATATCATATATATAATATATATTTTGTAACAATAGAAAATAATACAATTAACATATATCGCATATATATCAATGTATTATCCAGTGAGAAAATGAATCTTTTAGTGAGCTAATATTAGTTAATGTAATTTAATATATCGTATATATTATTATACATTAAATTATCGAATTAACACTTGATCCGACAATCCGGCTATATCGCATATAACCGACTAATACGATGACCTGGCTATATCACATATACCCGGCCGATATCTCATATCGCGAGAATCCAATACGGTATCACATACCGTATTATCCTCGGTCCTGCACATATCACATATGTGCTCCTACTCCGTTTTGCCTGAGTCAAGAAACCTCTGTGTAGGACTCTAAAGAATCGTCAATAAGCCGGCAGTAGGTGATGATCATATCAAACACCTACAAGCTGCAAGCGGTCAGCTAAACGTAACAGCCACCCAGGTATTGAGCGCTCAGAAGATCAACAAGCAAGCCTGTACATTCTCCTGTGAATCCAATCAGTAACACTCCCGTACAGTCCGGTCTCGTCGTCTGATATGTCGCATATCTCGTCTAGGGGTGATAAACGTCAGACCCCAGTAGCTCGATAAGTTGTGTCGATATGAGGTCTATAACAGTTCGAGAAACTACTGGTAACACTTACCAGTAAATCTCAGCAACCCTGGCCAGGGATTTCCGGTTATAGCCAATCGAACACAGCGCAACATCAACTCCCTATACCGGGAGAGACGAATCCCCTCCTATCGCTCATTGCCTCCATGTGATTCGAGACTGTATCCAAAAGCCACCTTTTTGCACACCCTCTTGGACGTGGTATGATGGAAATCAAAATACAGTGAGAATCACACAAGACTCTATGACGATCTCGGGTCTACAGACTGCTCTGTACCAGTGTCATCAGAGAACTGCCATCTGACGTAAGGTATAATACCATCTGGGAGTTCTCGGCGAGTCCGTCCAGTGTACCCAGTCACCACTGAGCACCCGTACACCATCCTTGATATCAAATACCAATGGATATGGGATCATCTATCGCCCATCATATGGGTCAAGATGCGTATACGCTAGTCTACTCTGGTGCATCGATGCTTTGTCTCGATACACCCTCGACTAGGAACAATTATAGGATGTACTCGTCGACTACCGTAGCCCCACTAGTATGATCTCATCATAGTCCGAGTAGTCGAGTACATATCCGAAGGGCTTTATCAACATGTCACATAGAGACAATCAGAGTACATGTTAAGATAAAGTACAACCAGATAGCGTACTATCATGTCGAGCAAGAAAGTCCTCCCTATATATGTCCTAGTATCCACTACAATATACATCGTATGTACAGTAATGGCCTCTAGGGCATACATATAACTAACAATCTCCCACTTGCACTAGGACTATCTGTTGTGGTATCACATACCCAACAATTAGTTGTGGTTAAAGTATCTCATACTCAACCATCGCATAAAAGTCTCTACTGGGAAAAAGGCCTTTGTGAGTGGATCCGCGCTGTCGTCCTCTGTGTCTACTCTCCTAACCTCGATCTCCCTGGAGATCAACCATCTCCATGATCAGGCGATACTGCCTTAGAATTATATTTGGATTTCATATGGGATGGTAGTTCCTTGGCTAAAGCCACAACTCCATTGTCACACAATGGTAGGAACGAAGTTCATCTCATGAACTTATATATATCCAGACTGCCTCTTTGGTAGCATCTTTGGTAACGATGTATCTTGCCTTTAATCGTCTAGTATGTCATGGTATCTAGCTTGGAACTCTTCCAACATACCATCCCTCCACTGGGGGTAAAGACAATGCCTGTGACTGACATTCAGTCGTCCTTATCATCCTGGAACCTTTCCAGTGATTCTCCCCAGGATCGTTTGATACCATCTCACTACAACTAGTGAGTATCCTAACATCCAATTAGATCTATCTCATAGATCTAAAACTCAGGATTTAGGAGGTATCACCTTGATCCTATATGGAGAATCCTTGTGATAAGCGGAGATTAACCGAGCGTAGCATAGGAAACTCCTTCCCTATCAAGAGTATGTCATCCACGTACTCTACGAGGATCACCACCACACTCCCTACTACCTTTTTGTATATATAAGGTTCATCTACCATTTTGATGAAGTCAAACTCTTTGACTACCACATCAAAACAGATGTTCCAACTCCGCGATGCCTGCTTTATCATATAAAACATCTTGCTCACATTTCCGCTGCTCCCACTGTCTACGAAGCCCTCTGGCTGTGTACTTATAGACGCACTCTACTAAAACATCATTTAGAAAAGCAGTCATGACACCCAACCACCAGATATCGTAGTCGTGGTATGTAGCCGTGGCAAGTAGGATCTGGATGGACTTAAGCATAGTTTTGAAAGTCTCAACTTTTCCATGTACACCAAGTAATCTTCTCAAGATATACTTGCTCCTGATGGGGATTTAACCATTCAGATAAAGCAACCAAAGTCCATACTTTGTTGGTGTATAAGGATTCCATCTCAGATCGATAAGCATCCAGCCATTCTTACAGAGTCCCACTCCTGATGGCCAGCCCGAAACTAGTTGGGTCATCATCTCATGATGCAATCCTCGCTCCCACTGTCATAGAGAAATCGAAGTATCTCTCAGGTGGGTGAGGAACCTTACTGGATCAGCGGAGAGGCTAAGGTTCGTTGGAAACTATTGAATCCTTTGGTTCTACCAAATCATCAGCTGCAGTTTGTATAGCTGGAACCCTTCCAGTTCTACATAACAGAACTTGCCTCGAGCTTGTCCGGATTTTGCTTTTAGACATAGGCCGGACAACCCCAAATCTTAACCAATTTAAGATATGGGCTCTTCCCTTTCCATATCACATATGAAGTGGTAGGCAACTGATTTGATTTGAACCCTATTCAATAGGTATGCATCTTCTCAAGCGCATAACTCCCAAAAGGAAATAGGAAACTCAGTAGTACTCATCATAGAGCACACCATATCACATAGGGTGCTTTTGCTCCGCCCCGATATACCATCGTGCTATGGTGTATACGGAAGAGTAATGCTGAGAGAGAATCTCATTCTCCTTTAGAATAGTTCAGGAATTCCGTGCTCAAGTATTCTCCTCCTTGATCTCATCAAAGGACATAATACTTATACCCATTTTTGGTTCTCTACTTCTAACTTATATTCCATGAATATCTCAAAAGTTTCGGACTTGTGTTTCAACAGGAACATATGTCTGAATCTTGAGAGATCATCAGAGAATGTAATGAAGTACAAAGAACCGGTCTTGGCATGTGTAGACAGGAGACTTTCATACATCAGCATGTATCAATCCCAAGAGTTCACTAACTCTTTCTCTGTTTCCAATAAACAGAGCTATGGTCATCTTATCTTTGTGACATGACCGGCAAGTCTCACAAGATGTAAATTCAAACAAATTTAAATATGCATCTAAATGTAACTTAGCTAGTCGGGTCGCATTGATATGACCTTATCTACAATGCTTCAAGAAGGATCCGTTCATTTCTGAACTCTTCCTCTTGTGTGTGTTCTGTATACTAAGAACTGTAGTTTGATTTAGAACGTCAATGCTTTTAGATAACGTGCCTAAACCGATCAACTCTTGATATAGGGAATGTTCAAAACATTATCCAACAATACAAAATTATATCCTTTCTTTACTAATAAAGAGATTGATATGATTTTGTATATCAGGTTCGGTATCTAATAACATTTGTTCAGAATCAATGTATTCTGGTAATACAGGGTGATAGTGACTAACAGACTTGGCTGCAACATTTGCACCGTTTTCTGTCTCATGAAACTTATCACCCGTTCTCAGTTCTCTACCTATCAGTAGCCCATGTAACAGATTACATATGCGGGATCCTGATCCGGTATCTCATACCCAGGACGTAAAGGATACTGAGAAACAGTTCTCTGTAATGAACATACCCGAAGAAGATGCATCAGCATGCACTTTCTTCGTTTGGGCGGCACGGGAAATCTGGTATTCCCAATTTCTTGCTCTGTCTTATAACAATTATAAGTTGGAGCGGGACCAACGTTCCCCAGCTCAGTATAACAAGCGGGTTCGGTCAATTCATCCGTTTTATTATCTTGATTAAGGCGTGATATGGTCGCTATCAGGAGAGAGAGAGAAGAAAACACTCAGCGCTCTTGCAAGATTAGATTGGTTATCTAATATATCTAATCAGGATGTCTCCCACTATTTTATTCAAATCTTCCTTCAAACCCTAAAAGGAAAGACTAGCCGGGATTAATTACATTATACAAGTTCGCCAATTTTTCAGCCAGACCAGTGTCGGTACTTTGAGGGAGGTCCCCCGTGCTTTCACACGAACATAATTAAAGTAAACCTCATTTTTCCAGAGGCGTAACCCCTTTAACACCTTTCTAGACACCTACTTGATCGGCTAATTGTAATGTGTAAAACTCTCCCAGGAGTAACTCTTACTCGTAGTGGGTATCGGGATCCAACTATCTCATAGAAGGTATGCAATCTCATTGCAAATTTCAACACTTGAAATTCCCAATAATATTTTGCCCCAAGCGATCTATGACCTTGACTGAGTCAACAAACCATAGACCGCAAGTAAAGTTCAACCCGTCATTTCCCGATTGAATTAAACCCATCCGCACGACCCTTGACTGAGTCAACAAGGCCGCATGACTACCCTAATCCAATCGCATCATATGCTTTGCAGATAAGCACTAATCAGCTACCGCACACTACGCCTTGACTGAGTCAACAAACACAGCACGAATACTAAATACTACTTATCTGAAATGACGGAGGGCTACGACAGGTTTTTAAGAAAACCTTTTGCGTAATGAACTTTATATCGTTGTAGAATCGAGTGATTTTAAATGGAGTGTTTTTTAGGCTTTTCTAGTTTTGCTAAAGGGGTCACTCCCGGTGAAGGGATCGTCGGCCCTTTCCTCATCGAATAAGGTGCAGGATATATCATATATATCACTATGCAAAGCAAGAACTATAGAAGCAATCAAAAGACAAACCGAGTTTGTAGCATCTGCTAGTTTCACTAAAGAGGTCACTCCCGGTGAAGGGATCTCGGCTCTTTCCTTCTTGAATAAGGTGCTGGATGTTCTACAAGGAACACCGCTATGCAAAACAAGAACTAGAGCTACCAGTTTTTAAACAAGTTTCTACAACATCTTTAGATTTCTTTTATTTCATTAATCTCATTAATGAAGTCCCATTTTTAATTATGCTTCACAAGCATCACATTTGAAACGAAATCTGCAATATAACATATATCTCATATATATAATATAAACATTCGTCTCAGGCAGTAATATGATCTCATCACAGAACATTGCAGCAGAAGAACATATATGAAATATTGGATATAGTAGGACGTCTGTGTTTTCAATACGAGCCTGTATAAAATACGGATTCCACGGTCGTGATGAATAGACAAACCCACATCCCTAGACCCCTACGAGAGCGGCAAGCAACACTGCCAATTCTAGGGTTAGGAGACCCGGTCTCGACTCCTCGAGATGGTCTCCCACTGGACCCTAGAACTCGGTTACTTGTGCTCCCCGCCTTGGGTCTACCTAATTCGGAAAAGTAAATAATATACAACGGTGACATCATCCTCAGCCCGGAAGTTCCCCAATAAAAGAATATTACATACAAATGAATTTTACATGAATGAAAAAGAAAAACTCTCATCTCACATAAAACCCCCGGCTATTCAGAACGCGACGATCCAATATAACATATCACAGCAACACATAATATCTCATATCATCAACGTAAGCAAGTATGCGTATCCCGATTGTCGTTGATGTATAGCAACGAAGCCGGCGATACACCACATACTACGCTTACGGTCACAGAAAAGAAAGTGTAAAACTACAACAGTTGGAATCCGCAACTTTCTTAGACATCGCATGCCTAACCAAATGAATTCTTTAGACATCTCATGCCTAACAATTATAAACCCCACATTTTAGTCACAGTATCGAAAACTCTTTTCAATATCAAGTCGGGCAATTCAACAAGATTTCCGACATCCTGATCGAATGCACGTCGCAAATTTTAGTAGACGGCCGCACCCCCGGATGCCATCGACGAAGTGCATTAAGGCGGAACATCGCTGCCGCGAGCACCCGAACGGATTCTTTTGGCGACGGGGTTCTCCTACAGTCACTTGGTCGGGGCTATGGGGCATGGCTGTCTATTAAGTTTACCCGGCGAGTATCCGCATACGCTACGTGATTGCGACGGACTTTTGATCGCATCAAAATTCCGTGGTAACCGATCATCTGAGACTAAACTGCTATGTTTATAATATTCAAATTAGTTATTTCATAACTATATGTGAATTCCAAATATTGTATCACATTCCAGATAAATAGACAATGTTAAACTTTCCGATCGAATAATCAAACACCCAAGATTTCCCCAATATATCTCAACACTTGAAATCAGTTTAAAAATATCCATCACATGCCACAGTACCAATGGTCCAGCCGTAGAAGGGTCAAGCCAACGCCTCACATGTGGCACGCCATACTGCCCCAAACCTTAAGCTTTAGAGGCAGTTCAAGACGGTCACATAATCGAGTTAAGGTTTATTGTCTTCTAGAGGGTCCACCGCGTTACTTGCACGACTTAGAATGTTTTTAAACTCGAGAAAAAATCCAACTTTTGAAAAATTTTCCGACAGGGAAAAAAGTGAGTTATTGATATCCGTTCGAACTTTTTAACAGTTTCTAAAAATTATTCGGAAAGACTAAACAAAGTTAAATAATCTGATAGGATCAACGAGTCCCCAATATAACCCTAGAAAACTCAACACTTGAGTGGAATTAAAAAATTCCCAGAAAAAATTGCCACGAAAGGACCTAAGAATAAATTCATGAAATTCCAGGGACTAAGTCATAATTTTGGCCGCGGAACCGCCGCCAAACCCTTGGTTTGGCCGTGGTTCCGCGGTCAAATAGTTGACTCAGTGGACCGTACTTCACAGTAATTCTTAGTTTTTCCTGCTTATTTTTCTGAGCATTTTTAATTCTGAAAAAATCACATTTTTAGAAAATGTACAGAGAGGGGTTAATATCGGGTATTCGGAGTTCGATCGGACTTTAAATTTCGTCTAGACTTCGCCTAAAACTTTAGCTTGGCTCTGATACCACTGTAGGGTTGCTAGGCATGCGCACAAGGGTCTACGAGGCATCAACCATGCCCGATTAAAATTTTAGCCGTGCCGAACAACCCGAAGCCGGATCTTTAAACTAGGGTTTAGGCGAAAACATGCATGTTAAACTCTTTAACACTAAGTGAGAGGGATTACAATCTTTGTAGATCTGGTCCTTCACTTCTTAAGCTCCGTGTTGAGGTCCCTTCGCTGCGATCATCTTGTTCCGGACTCTCGAGAGAGTTCACGAAGAGAATGATGCAACCTTTGATTCCGATCTTCGATACAAAGATGATCTACCTTGAAGTTTCGTTAACACAAGCTAACACTCATAATATGAAGTGAACACCCCCATCTAAATGGTAAGGATAGATGAGGATGATGAAGTAGGATTTTTGCTCTTATTTATAATCTTTTTCTCACTCATTTTCATCACAAAAGAAAGCTTTTTCATGAAGGAACTCAAGGAAGAAGAAGATGAATGAAGATAATCACTTAATCCTTTTGTGATGAACAATGAATTATTGTAGTGGTTACAAATCTAACCAAGGGTTAAGCATGAAAGAGTTAACTAGAGTTAATAGTTTGGATTGGGTTAACATAATATCTCACAAAAATATCAAGCAACCACAAAGTCAAAGCTTCATGAAGCTTCATGGAAGCTTCATGCAAAAGCTAACCCTAATCCAAACCCTAACCAAGTTTAAACCCTAAACCATTGTTAAATTTGTAACCCTAACATGTTACAATATTATATATCACATATACAATATAAATTTTGTAACAATAGAAAATAATACAATTAACATATATCGCATATATATCAATGTATTATCCCGTGAGAAAATGAATCTTTTAGTGAGCTAATATTAGTTAATGTAATTTAATATATCGTATATATTATTATACATTAAATTATCGAATCAACACTTGATCTGACAATCCGGCTATATCGCATATAACCGACTAATACGATGACCCGGCTATATCACATATACCCGGCCGATATCTCATATCGCGAGAATCCAATACGGTATCACATACCGCATTATCCTCGGTCCTGCACATATCACATATGTGCTCCTACTCCGTTTTGCCTGAGTCAAGAAACCTCTGTGTAGGACTCTAAAGAATCGTCAATACGCCAGCAGTAGGTGATGATCATATCAAACACCTACAAGCTGCAAGCGGTCAGCTAAACGTAACAGCCACCCAGGTATTGAGCGCTCAGAAGATCAACAAGCAAGCCTGTACATTCTCCTGTGAATTCAATCAGTAACACTCCCGTACAGTCCGGTCTCGTCGTATGATATGTCGCATATCTCGCCTAGGGGTGGTAAATGTCAGACCCCAGTAGCTCGATAAGTCGTGTCGATATGAGGTCTATAACAGTTCGAGAAACTACTGGTATCTCAGCAACCCTGGCCAGGGATTTCCGGTTATAGCCAATCGAACACAGCGCAACATCAACTCCCTATACCGGGAGAGACGAATCCCCTCCTATCGCTCATTGCCTCCATGTGATTCGGGACTGTACCCCGAAGCCACCTTTTTGCACCCCCCTCTTGGACGTGGTATGATGGAAATCAAAGCACAGTGGAAATCACACAAGACTCTATAACGATCTCGGGTCTACAGACTACTCTGTACCAGTGTCACCGGAGAACTGCCATCTGACGTAAGGTATAATACCATCTGGGAGTTCTCGGCGAGTCCGTCCAGTGTACCCAGTCACCACTGAGCACCCGTACACCATCCTTGATGTTAAACACCAATGGATATGGGATCATCCATCGCCCATCATATGGGTCAAGATGCGTATACGCTAGTCTACTCTGGTGCATCGATGCCCTGTCTCGATACACCCTCGACTAGGAACAATTATAGGATGTACTCGTCGACTATCGTGGCCCCACTAGTATGATCTCATCATAGTCCGAGTAGTCGAGTACATATCCGAAGGGCTTTATCAACATGTAACATAGAGACAATCAGAGTACATGTTAAGATAAATTACAACTAGATAGCGTACTATCATGTCGAGCAAGAAAGTCCTCCCTATGTCCTAGCATCCATTACAATATACATCGTATGTACAGTAATGGCCTCTAGGGCATACATATAACTAACAACTTTGATGAAGAAGGAGATGCTCAATGGGAGAATGCTAACCCAGAACCAGAAAGAGCCCCCGACGTGAAAATGCCCAGTCCGTCGTTCGAAGAACAAATGGACAAGTTTATAAGGGAAGCTGGTCAAAAAGTCTACGAGAAAGCCAGGACGCAACGCCTTCTTCAACAGGCTGCGAAAAATGAAAATGCCCCTCCCTGCCAACCTGTTGTAAAAAAAGCTCAACGCAGAGGCCAAAACAAATCAAAGAGCGGAAAAGGCGTTCGACAGCGACAAAGCGGGACCAAGAAGTCACGCGATCGGGAATCGAGCGGTCCGGATTTGTCCCTTATGAAGAAGATGAGTCGAGCATACTCTTTTCCTCAAGACAAGACAAAGAAGATACTTGATCTTGCCATAAGACATCAAATGCTGACACTCCCAGAGTCCAAACACCCCGAGCAAATAGGCGATGTCTCTCACCCGAATTATTGCTCCTATCATAGGGCAATAGGACATCTTCTCGAAGATTGCTTCACCTTCATGAACTGGGTTGAAGACCAATATCAGCTCGGCAAGTTCGCTCTATCCGACAGTTGGAGGATAACTCCGCCGCAGAAGCATGAACCCAAATCCGCAAGAGTAGAACCAGATCCACATCGGTCTTGGAAGCGAACTCGTACTTGTCATATGACAATGATATCAAAAGAAGAACCTGAGAATAAGGATGACCTCCCCTGGTGCTTCGAAAACAATGACGACGAGGTGATCTCAGAATTTCCACCAGTGCCAAAAGAGCTGGAAGATGGAATACACACTACTGCAGATAACCTCAAGAAAATTGATTTGGGGACGACGAGTGACCCGCGGCTGACATTCGTTAGTGAGCTTCTATCTGAAGAAAGGGTGGCTGCATTAAAAGACGTGCTTATGCAGCATAGAGATTGCTTTGCATGGAACTATTTCGAGATGTCAGGACTAGATCCAGAAATTGCTGTCCATAAATTGGCGATATCCCCAGACGTTAAGCCAATTAAACAAGCACCAAGGAGAATGCGGCTTGAGCTTGAAATGAGTATCAACGCCGAGGTCAAGAAGCTAATCGATTCTGGCTTCATCCAAGAGGTTCAGTACCCTGACTGGATCGCCAACATTGTCCCGGTGATGAAAAAAAGGGGACAATGCGCATATGTGTGGACTTTCGGGATCTCAATAAAGCTTGCCCGAAGGATGATTTCCCAGTACCGGTCACTGAGCTGATGATAGATAACACGTCCGCTCACGAAGTTTTGTCCTTCATGGACGGATCGTCAGGATACAATCAAATAAAGATGCATCCCGAGGACCAGAGGCACACCGCTTTCCGGACCACTTTGGGTATATTCTGCTACAAGGTGATGCCTATCGGTCTAAAGAACGCCGGAGCCACCTACCAGAGGGCCATGACGAAGATCTTCGATGACCTGATACATGAAATCGTCGAATGTTATATCGACGACCTCGTGGTTAAAAGCAAATCATACGAGGAACATCTCGAACATCTGAAGATCGTATTCCAACGCCTTCGGCAATATAACTTGAAGATGAACCCACTCAAATGCGTGTTCGGGGTGTCCTCAGGTAAATTCCTAGGATTCATCGTCCGACACCGAGGTATTGAGATAGATCCGTCAAAGATCGAGGCGATCATGGAAATGCCCCCGCCAAGGACTCTCAAACAATTACGGTCTCTCCAAGGGAAGCTCGCGTATATCCGGCGATTTATAGCCAATCTCTCTAGCAAATGTCGTCCTTATAGTCACCTGATGAAGAAGGGGACCTCGTTCGTCTAGGATCATAAATGCCAAGGCGCACTGGACGAAATCAAGCAATACTTGCAGAATCCGCAAGTACTGGCTGCTCCGGTCAGGGGAAAGCCTCTCATTCTGTAGACAACCGCCCTTGAAGGTTCCTTAGGCGCATTATGGGCACAAGAGAACGACCAAAGGAAAGAAAGAGCTCTCTATTACTTAAGGCGAGTTCTTCTGGGGGCAGAAAGCAATTATTCTCCCATCAAAAAACACTGCCTGGCGTTGATCTTCGCGATAACGAAACTCCGACACTATGCATTGGCACATGAAGTCCGTCTCATATCGAAGGTGGATCCCCTCAAGTATTTGATGTCAAAGGCCATATTGACGGGGCGAGATGGAGTTCTCAATAACTTATCAGCCTCTTAAGGCGGTGAAAGGCCAGGCTATCGCCGACTTCCTCGCTGAACATCCTGTAAGTCTACGCTAGCGCGCCGGCCATCTACAGACGCCAAATGCGGAACAAAAACTTTTTAACTGGCGCTATCGTATACTTTAACCCGGATCTGCCATTATTGCTAAACTAACAAACTGTAAAGAGTGTAGAAAGGTTATACCGAACGATCCGAGTCCTTCGTTCTTTAACCATCATCCCACGCTCCGTTGCGGCTGCTCCGATCTCTTCGATCTCCGATCTGCTCGTCCAGGTGGCACCACATCACTGATTCTTTAAACGGGCTCCCGCCTCTGACTTGAGGCAACTCGGTCGTCAAGTTTGCTAGAAGAGACGACCAAGAATGATTTAAAGAATGAGTGGATGACTTTGTCTCGTTCCGTCCAAAGCTATGGACGGACGGTTAATGAAGTTGCCGTGGGAATCGGGTGTTGGAATGAAATGAGCTGTGAAATTCCATACACCCCAAATGCTATCAGAATCTTTTCATAAAATGAAAAACATCAAGTGAGAGAGAGAGGGAGGGCCGGCCACTTATAGAAGTGGGGGGGTGAGTGTAGGAGAGGGGAGAGTAACCTTAAGCAAAATATCATAATGTGAACACATGAAAATATCTTAAGGAAAACAAAACCTCATTGAAATCAAAGCATGAGTCATTAACCTTGTCATCAAATTCTAGAACCTTCTAGAACCTTCTAGAAGCATGACTCACCCTCATCCAAGAAAAGATAAATCCGTCTTTAACCAAATGTTAAAAGACGGTTGATAGAAAACTGGAAACTGGCAACTTCCAAAAGTGATCTTGAAACGACTTTCAGGATAACCCCGTAACTGTATAAATATACCCGCATTTGTATTACGACCGAATACAAATGCAACTGAGACAAAGATATTATACCTACTCAATATAATACTTGGATCCGGCTTAAACTAAAGCCGACCAGTATCATCTGCCCGAAAAATAACACGTGCGTAAACGCACGTGCATTTTCCGAACCCTGCCATAAAACCATACGGCCTCTACAACGTTTCGCCCGAACTTGGGAAACTGTCTGTGGGGGACTCTAATGACTCGTCAGTACCCTGGCAGTGGGTTTAACCACAAACCGTCAGCGGCACTAGCTATGCGTAACGGCTGCCCATGGACTGACCTCAAGGGAAGCCGATGAGCGAACTCAAGGGAGGCCGATGAGCGAACTCATCCGGAAACCCTACTGAGCCTAACAGTGACAATGTATATACAGTCCGGTCCGTTCATCAATGAGTATCGCATATCCGCCTAGGGGGCTAGTAACGTCAGACCCCCAATAGCAGTATAAGTCGTGTCGGAGTGTAGCCCAATAACACCCTGAGATACTACTGGAGTACCTACCAGTAAATCTCCTGCCATGGCCATGGACTTTGTGTAATGGCTCTCCTAGACACAGCACGACCTCGCCCCCAATACCGGGAGAGACGAATCCCCTGCCGATCCGCTCACGTGCCTCCATATGGCTCGGGACTGTACCCAAAAGCTACCTGTTTGCACGACTCCTTTGAGCCGTGGTAGGGTAGAAATCAAAGCACAGTGGGAACTCACACGAGACAAATGACGATCTCAGGTCGATGAACTAACCTGTACACATGTCACCAGGGAACTGCTATCTGACGATAGGTATAGTACTAACTAGCAGATTCCCGGCGAGTCCTGTCCGGTGTACTCATAACCCAATGAGCACCTGTATACATCTTAGGTGATCCAACTGACACCAGTGGCTTGTGAGACCGGCCACCGCCCCTCGTCGGGATCTCGACTGTATACACTAGTCTACTCCGGAGTATCGATGCCCTATCTCGAAACTCCCACGACTAGGGACCACAATTAAGGATATGCATATAAACTACCCAACTCTCACGTATATGATCGCCATCATACTGTTGGTAGTAAAGCAAGATCCTAAGGGCTCTATCAAAGTGTAACATGCAATCAGTCACCTGAACATGTACACGACTGATAAAGGCAAACCAGATAGCATACTATCATTTCGAGTAAGACTGTCCTACCGGGATAGGTCCTCCGCAATCATTGCAATCACGTACCTGCGATCCAATAATTGACTATGAGGGCACTATCTCCAACAATCTCCCACTTGCACTCAAGGCTAATTATTGCGATGTCGACTACTCACAGCCCGTGTGAAAACGAACATCCAACTCCTCTACTAATCAGTTTCACAAAGCCCGTTTGTAAAACTATTGTGTTCGAGAAATAGCCTCAGTGAGTGGATCCGCCAAGATGTTTCTTTCTATATCTCTCTTAATCTCAAGTTCGCGGAGAAAGCCATCTCCCGAGTTGAGTAATACCTGTCTTAGAATATGTCTGGATATCTGATGGGACCTAGTTCATAAATGAACTCCAAATCCAAACTTCTTAGACTGTATCGATCACTGAACCTAATCAGTATCCGGCACCATGCCACCCACAGTATCCTCTTGGACCATCTGTCCATAATACTGTCCCTCTTCGTCAGAGGGAAAAACTATAACTCTGACAATCACTCTGTCAACCATGTCACCTTTGAAGCCTGGAATGATAACCGTCTCCCGAAGGAGGCCGCCGTTATCAAATCCGTAGAACATGTACTTATGTTCTAAAACTGCTTCCTTATGTTTCTCCAGGATTGGATTAATACAAACTCATTGCATCTAGTGCAAAAACAACATCTGGTGTGGTACTTGACATCTCATGATTGACTCAATTGCCTAAGCAAGTGATCTGCCAATCATGCACTCCCTCTCCCCTTTAGTCTATACGACACCTTTAGAGAGGGTGACTCCATCACCTGCAGGTACAACACCATGCTAGGAGTCAACTATTCTAAAAACCATTAGAATACTGTCAAAGTACCCACATTGGGAAAGTACCCAATTCCAGATCTAAAACCATAGATCCAAAAACCATAATGTCAAATATTATATCCATATCCTGTCTGGAGAAACAACTGTGTGACGACCACAGTATAACCGTTCGTAGTATAGGAATTTTACTTCCCACTCTGTGTATGTCATCCAAATACCATGACATCACACCCTACTACCTTCTTAACAGATCCATCCCCTATTCTGATTGAAGTCAAACCCATGACTGTCATATCAAAATTAGATGATCTATCTCCGCTATAACTGCTCAAGTCTATAAATAGATATAAGCATCTTGCCCACTATGCTTCCGCTGCTCCCACTGACTACGACAACCCTCCTACCGGGTCTCATAGCCTGGAACAACAGTAGTGTCAAGTCTGGGTAGATAAGAACCTCCCTGTCACCGTCCTTGAGGCTACCGAAGTACCTCTCGGGTGTCTGAGGTTACCCACCATATCTGCGGAGTGGCTATTGGAATGTCAAACCTGATTGAATATATAGGTCCTATTAAATTTTTCGTAATCGTTCGCGGTTCTGGAATCACTTCCAGTTCTACCATACTCCCACTACTGTTTTCTGAAAAAGATCCATTTTACTAAAACTGTGGCGAGTCAAGAACAATATTACTATTGATCTTCCAAATGGTAGAATATCAACCCTCGTCATAGCCAGGGTCAACCCACAAACAGCCATTACAGAAACGTGCCCTGAGTTATCCAGAGTCTGGTTTTAAGCATAAGCTGGACAACTCCCCGTACCTTAACATCTTTTAAGGTACGAACCATTCTATATCCAATATAGAAACTTTGACACTTATTTAATTGGAACCAGATTCAAATCATGCAACTGTCTCCAGTGCATATCAACTTAATGGAAAGAGGCTAATCAGCATTACTCAACTTAGGAATCCATCCAATTATGAGTAACCCGAAAGAGAAACACGTTTCTTAAAACCATCACTATCATCTGAATACCAATCACAAGAATCTACATCTTCGATCTCTTTGAAGAATCCCGATACTTGTGATACCTGGTTCTCTACTTTATTCTTATACCCACAACTTCTCAAAACTTAGACCTTGTATTTCTACGAAACACTTGTCTAAAAACTAGAGAAGTTATAAGTAAACAGAACATAGTACGAGGACCTACCCCTTTGTCCTGATGGACACTTGGACAACATACAATACTCTGTATAAGTCCGCTGAGTTTGAACAACTCAAAACCTGTGCGTCGTAGGTGGAAAACTGTACCCTGGCGATTTCCTCAAATATCACTAATTACAACGAATTCTGATATAATGAGGATGATCACCTAATTCCCAATAACTTACTCCCACTCATCATCTGTAAAACCATACAGATATGAGAATGAAACCTGGTGAATACACACCCTGGAGTAAGTATCTAATCGGAAAAACAATTTTCCATTAACAATGCACTGAAGCATGAAAATGTTTCGTAGGGGTATCCTGGTATTCATAGCAATGCCTCTTCCATAATCCAATTCATGACTTCAACCGTATATTTTATTGCCATCTCTCCAAATCCCTTTATTTGTCTTTAGTCGTTACCTTCTGTACACCATTGTTAGGCTAAATGGTTTTCTTCCTTCCCTACCGTTCGGCACCAGCCTATGGTTTGGAAGAAGACTATCCAGTAAGCATAATAGGTGTACCCTCCTAAACCAAGAAGTACTCGTATCTTGAGAGAAGGTGATGATAAAAGACAACTGAATAATACCTTATTCTTTTAAAGGTGAAATAGGAGCGGCGATGAAGTACGCGGTTTTGGTCGTGAATGATATCAGTCGCAATTTACTTTGCCCTCTTTCTAATCCCTTTATTTTGTCTTTAGTTATTGCCTTCTGCACACCCTACTTAGGCTAATTGATTTTCTTCATTCCCTACCTTTCGGCACCTGCCTATGGTTTGGGATAAGACTATCCAATAAGCGTAATAGGTGTACTCTCCTAAACCAAGGAGCCCTCGCAACCTGAGAGAAGGTGATAATAAAAGACAACTGAATAAACCAATTCTATTTCTCCTGAACCTGGATCCATCCTCGAAGAAGTCCCTTCGAGTTCGTATATAACCATACGATGGATCTATCCAATGGAAGTGGATATCCGTAGTAAAACGGGTGTTCTGAGAAATGCAAAGGGTAAAAGAAGGAGTGGCAATGACTTATGCAACTCAGACAATCCAAAAGCCAGTATTTTAAGAAGGTTCGGTCAACCTGGTCACTGAGTCATAGTCTAGGGTCGGTCAAAGGTTGCTGCCAAAGAGAGAGAGAGAGAAAAGAAACACTCTGCGTGCACTCTAACCTAGATCAGAATGGTTATCACTTTATCTAATCCGGAAACCTCCCACTGTCCTGTCAAATTCTCCTCCAAACCTAAAGAAGAATCAATCGGGATCACCCGAAGAGTAAACCAACTCATCAGTGGGAATCGGGATCCAACTCTCATCGCATGATAACGTGGTGGAATGCATCCACGTTACTCATACTCCAAAAGGTATGCGCATACTTGGCAAGTTTCAGTTTCTTTAGAAACTCCCGATCAGATTTTTGCCCCATGCTCTTATAACCTTGGCTTTGGTCAAAATGTCATAAGTCACATGCCAAGTCTACCCGTCACTATCTTGTCAATTTAAACCCACCCGCACATGCCCCTGACTTTGGCCAATCGGCAGAACGACTGTCCCAAACCAACTCATCTATCTATGCAACAATTGAAATACCCAGCAGCTACCAAACACTATGCCTTAACTTTGGCTAAAATACATAGCTTGAATGCTATTGAATACTCAAAAGAAGTGACGGAGGGTTACGGCTGGTTTTTGGCGAAAAACCTTTAACGTAGTGAACTTGATATCGCTGAAGGAACCTGATAGTTTTTTTTTTAAATATAGTGGCGAAAACCTTTTGCTAAAGAGGTCACTCCCGGTAAAGGGATCTCGGCTCTTTCCTCGTGGAATGAGGTGCAGGATATTCCACTGAATACCGCTATGCAAAGCAACTTGTAATCGACTATAGTGAAGTTATTACCCTGACGCAAACTTCTGCCCAAGGGGTCAGTCCCGGTGAAGGGATATCGGCCCTTGCCCCGTCGAATGAGGTGCAGGATATTCCACTGAATACCGCTATGCAAAACAAAAGGAAACGTCTTTGCAATAACACTTTTTAAATTTGTTCCAACAACTGAAAACAGGTTTGTTTAACTTTTTGCATTGATCAGAATCAACGCAGTCCCATCAATCAAACACACCAGAAAAGAACGAAAATAAAATGTACGTATATGCAATCCGCATTCGTCACTGGGTCCCGTCATCACCCGTTAGGTTACTTAACTAACGACAGAGCGGGGACTGGACTAGCGCGGGTATAAAACATATACAACATCTAATAGTATATAAACCAATATACAATAATCGTTCCAGGCGTGATAATATGCAACATTACAGAAAAGTAATAAGCATCACATAACAATACAGATAATCTGGGATCCCCGGGTTTCACAGAGCCGCTGCTGAAACCCGACGTTCCCCTGTCGTGTGGATAGCTTGTGCAATGAAACCTAGACCCCTACGGGTGCGGCAAGTTACCCGCCAAAACCTGAAGCGAGGTAGTCCCCCACAGCATAGTGAATGGAACACCCGGCACTTCACGAAATCCGGTAAATTGAGCACCCCTCCTTGGGTCAACCTGTACCCCCTACGAGTGCGGCGAATAGTCTGCCAATTTTAGAGTGGGACCCCTCTGCCTCTCAAAGCCATGAGATGCGGACCCGTTGCCCTCCAGAACCCGGCTATCCGTGCACTCCGTCTTGGGGAAAAACCTAGTACAGTAATGAAAAATAGTACAACAGGTACATCGACCACAACCTGGTCGTGCCCCAAAAGAATATTATACAACAGGCAGTGACGGCAGTCCACATGTTGGACGCTCGCCCCGCAATATCAAATGTACAAATAAACTCAAACTGTACTACCATTGCACACTGCTATCCACCACGACAAATCCGCAACATCACAGCACAACACAGAACATCAACGCGAATGTCACGTTCGCAAACCCGTCTAAAAGAACTATAGCAATCAGACGCGGTTTACCAATCAAATGACATTCCCGGTCGGAGATATAATGTAAGCACTGTAAACTAACATGTTTAAATTTCGATCGACAAAATATCATAAAGTGGGCCCCACGCAAATCTGGAGAACAGTAACAAAATCTGGGCCCAAAATATATATACCAAAAATCCCAATTTCCAACATAGAATGTACTGTAGAAAGTTGGCTGAGTGACGTCACTTTCCTGCGGCGGATCCGCGGCCAAGACAACTGCTGGGGCCGCGGATTCGCGGTGGAACAGTCGACTCACTTGGTCGAATTTCTCCAGTATTCCTAAAAAACCCTGCTTGATTTTCTGGTATGGTCAAAATGACATTTGGACCAGTTTGAAAATTAACAGAAACTGTCGAATTGAAAAATTGCGATTTTTGATTTCCGGTTCGATCGATGTTTTAAACGCGTTAGCACAAGTTAGTATAGCAAAATGGTGAGGCTCTGATACCACTGTAAGTCTACGCTAGCGCCCCGGCCGTCTACAGACGCCAAATGCGGAACCAAAACTTTTTAACCGGCGCTATCGTATACTTTAACCCGGATCTGCCATTATTGCTAAACTAACAAACTGTAAAGAGTGTAGAAAGGTTATACCGAACGATCCGAGTCCTTCGTTCTTTAACCATCATCCCACGCTCCGTTGCGGCTGCTCCGATCTCTTCGATCTCCGATCTGCTCGTCCAGGTGGCACCACATCACTGATTCTTTAAACGGGCTCCCGCCTCTGACTTGAGGCAACTCGGTCGTCAAGTTTGCTAGAAGAGACGACCAAGAATGATGTAGAGAATGAGTGGATGACTTTGTCTCGTTCCGTCCAAAGCTATGGACGGACGGTTAATGAAGTTGCCGTGGGAATCGGGTGTTGGAATGAAATGAGCTGTGAAATTCCATACACCCCAAATGCTATCATAATCTTTTCATAAAATGAAAAACATCAAGTGAGAGAGAGGGGGGGGCCGGCCACTTATAGAAGTGGGGGGGGGGGTGAGTGTAGGAGAGGGGAGAGTAACCTTAAGCAAAATATCATAATGTGAGCACATGAAAATATCTTAAGGAAAACAAAACCTCATTGAAATCAAAGCATGAGTCATTAACCTTGTCATCAAATTCTAGAACCTTCTAGAACCTTCTAGAAGCATGACTCACCCTCATCCAAGAAAAGATAAATCCGTCTTTAACCAAATGTTAAAAGACGGCTGATAGAAAACTGGAAACTGGCAACTTCCAAAAGTGATCCTGAAACGACTTTCAGGATAACCCCGTAACTGTATAAATATACCCGCATTTGTATTACGACCGAATACAAATGCAACTGAGACAAAGATATTATACCTACTCAATATAATACTTGGATCCGGCTTAAACCAAAGCCGACCAGTATCATCTGCCCGAAAAATAACACGTGCGTAAACGCACGTGCATTTTCCGAAACCTGCCATAAAACCATACGGCCTCTACAACGTTTCGCCCGAACTTGGGAAACTGTCTGTGGGGGACTCTAATGACTCGTCAGTACCCTGGCAGTGGGTTTAACCACAAACCGTCAGCGGCACTAGCTATGCGTAACGGCTGCCCATGGACTGACCTCAAAGGAAGCCGATGAGCGAACTCAAGGGAGGCCGATGAGCGAACTCATCCGGAAACCCTACTGAGCCTAACAGTGACAATGTATATACAGTCCGGTCCGTTCGTCAATGAGTATCGCATATCCGCCTAGGGGGCTAGTAACGTCAGACCCCCAATAGCAGTATAAGTCGTGTCGGAGTGTAGCCCAATAACACCCTGAGATACTACTGGAGTACCTACCAGTAAATCTCCTGCCATGGCCATGGACTTTGTGTAATGGCTCTCCTAGACACAGCACGACCTCGCCCCCAATACCGGAAGAGACGAATCCCCTGCCGATCCGCTCACGTGCCTCCATATGGCTCGGGACTGTACCCAAAAGATACCTGTTTGCACGACTCCTTTGAGCCATGGTAGGGTAGAAATCAAAGCACAGTGGGAACTCACACGAGACAAATGACGATCTCAGGTCGATGAACTAACCTGTACACATGTCACCATGGAACTGCTATCTGACGATAGGTTTAGTACTAACTATCAGATTCCCGGCGAGTCCTGTCCGGTGTACTCATAACCCAATGAGCACCTGTATACATCTTAGGTGATCCAACTGACACTAGTGGCTTGTGAGACCGGCCACCGCCCCTCGTCGGGGTCTCGACTGTATACACTAGTCTACTCCGGAGTATCGATGCCCTGTCTCGAAACTCCCACGACTAGGGACCACAATTAAGGATATGCATATAACTACCCAACTCTCACGTATATGATCGCCATCATACTGTTGGTAGTAAAGCAAGATCCTAAGGGCTCTATCAAAGTGTAACATGCAATCAGTCACCTGAACATGTACACGACTGATAAAGGCAAACCAGATAGCATACTATCATTTCGAGTAAGACTGTCCTACCGGGATAGGTCCTCCGCAATCATTGCAATCACGTACTTGCGATCCAATAATTGACTATGAGGACACTATCTCCAACACATCCGATACCGGCCGATTCTCCCTTGAATTGCGAACTGCCAGACGAACATGCGTTTGACACGATCGACGGAAGTGCTGCCCGGTGGGAACTTTATTTTGACGGAGCGTCTTCCATGAAAAAGCGCAAACAGAGCATGCCCATAATCAAATCATGGGTAGGCCTCATCTTCGTGACCCCACAAGGAGGGATAATGCACTTTGCTTTCTCCTTAACAAAGCCGAGGACGAACAATGAAGCCGAGTATGAAACTTTGATAGCAGGCATCGAGATCGCCATTGACATGTGAATTGAAAACCTCATCATATACGGAGACTCCCAACTGGTCGTTAGTCAAGTAAACGGCGACTACCAGACGTGCAAGCCAGAGCTGGTAAAGTATGGCGAGAGAGTACAGCAACTGCTGACTCAAATTCCCTCCTACACTTTAGAAAGCATACCGCGTGAGGAAAATAGCAAGGCGGACGCGTTAGCCAAGCTTGCTAAAGAACTGGCTGATGAGAACCTCGATGACGTCAGAATCGTGGTACAAAGCCGTCGGGTCCTCGCACCGGCAGAAATATCTTCGGGATCATCCGAGGAAAAGGAAGCGATTGAACAGACTGCCTCGCAAATAAAAGACCAAGAACGGTTGAGGATTGGAGAGAAGTCTTTATAAACTACTTCAAATCCCATCGAACGCCTGAAGACACGTCCTCAAGATATCAGCTTATGAAACGAAATCTGTCTTTCGCCTTCGTCAATGATACTCTGTACAAGAGGTCATTTGATTCTTTGTGGTTGAGATGCTTGGGACCTGAAGAAGCAAAGAGAGTCGTCCAAGAAACCCACGACGGACTCTGTGGTTCTCACCAAGCCGGGCCGAAGATGAAGTTGAAGATTAAACGGATGGGCTACTACTGGCCCACGATGATCCAGGACTGCCTCAAATATGCGAAGCAATGCCACTCGTGCCAGATCCATGGCGACTTTATCCATCAGCATCCAAGTCCACTGCATCCAACGGTGGCTAGCTGGCCGTTTGAAATGTGGGGAACTGATATAATCGGCCCCATCGAACCTGCATCCTCCAGAGGACATCGTTTCATTTTGGCGACAACTGATTACTTCTCCAGATGGGCAGAAGCAGTACCGTTGAGGGAAGTGAAGACGGAGAATATCGTCCACTTCTTCAAGATGCACGTTATTTATCGGTTTGGAACTCCGTGACGGATCATCTCCGATAACGAACCAGCCTACAGAAGCCACAAGATCAGCCGCTTTGCACAACATAGACTGGAGATACTCCTCGGTTTATAATTCCTGAGCTAACAGTCTAGCGGAGGCTTTCAATAAGACCCTGACGAAGATCGTGAAGAAAACGGTGTCCCGAAATAAGAAGGACTGGCATGAGAGGCTGCAAGAACCTCTCTGGGCGTATCGAACTACGTTCAAAACGGCCATGAACACAACGCCGTACGCGATGGTATTCGGTACAGAAGCAGTACTCCCCCTCGAGATAGAGTTACCCTCTCTACGAGTGGCAGTCCATTATGAGCTAACGGACGAAGAGAACGCTCACCTTCGGCTTGAGGAGCTTGATGCCCTTGATGAAACCCGACTCCTGGCGCAGCAAAATCTGGAAGCTTATAAAGCAAAGATGACATGCTCATATAAAAGATTGACCAGGCCGAGGACATTCCACCAAGGCGAACTCGTGCTAGTGGTCAAAAGACCTATGATCCCCAATCGTGCCAAGCGGGGAAAATTCGAGCCGAATTATGAAGGCCCGTACATTATAGACAAGGTCTACCAGGGTGGAGCCTATCTACTCATGGACATGCATGGTGAAAGACATTTCAGGCCAATAAACGATCGCTTCCTGAAGAAATACTACGCCTAATGAGTCATGGCCTAGGTCAATGATAGATGACGACGACTATGTCCGCTCGCTATCTTCCTAAGCCAAAACTCTGTAAGTAGTAACCGGCTTTCTTTACAGCGGACCGAAACGTCCTTAAACTAACAGCGGACCGAAACGTCCTTAAACTAACAACGGACCACTATGTCCTAAAACTAGTTGCTGACCTAGATGTCGATAAACTACGGTGGATTGCAGCATCCCAAAGCTGATATAAAAAAAAGAAAAAAAAAGGTATGTCTATAAGCAAAATGGGCATGGATGAAAACCTGAAAGGGCTCCATGAGTAAAAACAGCTGGGCTACCGGCGAGTCTTGTGAAAACTCAAAAGGGCGCAATCTCGTTAGAAAAAAGAAAAGAATAAAAAAAAGAAGAGAAAATGGTATTTCCATAAGCAAAATGGGCACGGATGAAAACCCGAAAGGGCTCCGTGAGTAAAAACAGCAGGGCTACCGGTGGGTATTTGTGAAAACCCGAAAGGGCGCAATCTCGTTAAAAAACACTTACAGGGTCCTCTCGACCTTGTGAGGAGAAATCACCCACGTGAGATCCTTACGACTCACAAGGGAGAAACACACTTAGGGATCCCCACGATTCCTAAGGAGAAATTACACTTGCGAGATCCTCACGACTCGTAAGGAGATCTCTCTTATGGGACCCTCACGGCTCATAAGATTTGAAAACTTTAAGTTACAGAGACCTGAATCTGTTCTTAAGCAACCCCCACAACCTCCGATACTGCCCTACAAATAGCTCAATACTGACCCTTGTATACAATCCAACGGCGCGAATAAAAATTTCCCTAACCAAGTCCCATCCGTGACTAGGGATATGTTCGTATAGTGAGCAACCCTTGTGAGTCCTCTCGACTTATAAAGGGAAAACTCTCTTGTAAGATCCTTACGACTTATAGGAGAACATGCACTTAGGAATCCTCACGATTCCTAAGGAGGAAACACATCTACGAGATCCTCATGACTTGTAGGGAGAAATAGCTTTGTGAGACCCTTACGGCTCATGAAGTCAAAAAGCCTTAGTCGACAGAATCCTAACCCTGTTCGCTAAGCCACCTTTGGTCGATATCGACAGAGGCAAATGATGATTCGCTCCTGGCAATATCCCAGTTGTAGTGGTACTTGTTTACCTCAATCAGAGCAAAACTCTATTTAAATTCCAAGGTGGAAAAAGAAGCAATACTTCTGTTTTTCTCCAATCAGAGCAAAGCTCTGAATGAAAAAAAAAGCGCGCGCATAGCGCAGTGCGCTGCGCGACACGTGTCTGCGCAGCGCAACTGCGCGCTGCGCGACACGTGTCGGCGCAGCGCACAGTTGCGCTGCACAAAAGAAAAAGAGGAAAAAAAAAGGTGCGCGCGCAGCGCACCTGCGCGCTGCGCGACAAGTGTCTGCGCAGCGCACAGTTGCGCTGCGCAGCACAAAAGGCCAAAAAAAAAGGTGCGCGCGCACCTGCGCGCTGCGCGATACGTGTCGCGCAGCGCAACTGCGCGCTGCACGACACGTGTCTGCGCAGCGCACAGTTGCGCTGCGCGATACGTGTCGCGCAGCGCAACTGCGCGCTGCACGACACGTGTCTGCGCAGCGCACAGTTGCGCTGCGCGATACGTGTCCTGCGCAGCACAAAAGGCACAAAAAAAAAGCTGCGCGACACGTGTCAGCACAGCGCGACACGTGTCACGCGCTGGGGCATCTGTGCCAAACAGAATTAAAATATTCAAGAAATCTTTTCTGTTCTGGTTAAAACAAGAAGATTTTCTTCTGCAAAGCAGAAGCCTTTGGATCAAAGATCCAACGGTGGGGAAAATTCCCCAAATCACTCAGAGAAAGATCTCTTTAACAAATTTAACTAATTTATGAGCACTATAAAAAGGACCCCAGACCTCATTTCAAGATCATCAATATTTTTCTAAAAAGAGAGAGAGAGAGAGAGAGAGAACTCTGAGAAACTCCTCAAGAATAAAAAAGGTAAAAACCTTTAGAAAAAGAGAAAGTTCTCTTATGAACAGATCATAGATCTAAAAACAAGATCAATGATCTTTAATAAAAATAAAATAAAATAAAAATAGTGCCTTGCACTTGTGATGAATCGTTGGTTCTCTGAAATAAGGAAAAAACTTGTTTAGATTAAGGGATCAAAAAGTGCTTTGCACTTCTGTTTTGAATCTAAAAAGATTCTTAGTGCTTTGCACTTCTTATGAACCACTGGTTCTCTAAAACAAGAAAAACAGAAATAAAAAAAAATAGTGCTTTGCACTTTTATGAACCTTTGGTTCTTGAAATAAAAAGAAAAAACTTTTTTTTCTTTGATCTAAATTAGATCAAGAGATCAAATAGTGCTTTGCACTTCTTTTATGAACCATTGGTTCTTGAATCTAAAAGATTCTCAAATTAATAGTTCTTTGCACTTATGAATCTGCGCTGTTACGCTCTCTGATTGGCGCAAAGCGTCTGATAAATGCAATGCATTTCCTAAAAGGGCCAGGCCCAAATCAAAAAGATCAAACAGGCCAAAATAAATTGCAAAGCAATAAAAGGGCAGAGCCCAAATGAAATTGATGCTCTGCATCATTTATAAAGGGCAGAGCCCAAAACAAATTGATGCTCTGCATCCTTTCTGGAAAGCCCAAATAAAAATAAAAATAAATGTGAGGCAGAAGCAAATAAAATGTTGAACGTTTCAACTGGACTTAGCCCAATTTTGGCCGTAAGTCCTTAAATTAAATTTACTGAGCACGACTGCTCTTTTAAATTAATTTATATCCGGTTCGAGGGTATATCTCCGAGCTCCTCTGACACTTATCGTTGTAATCTTTCAACGACGTCAGAGAGGTGACGGGTCCCGACGACCACATATGTCAATATGGACTGCGGGGTCCTTAAACTCGTGGACCGAAACGTCCTTAAACTAATATCGGACCGAAACGTCCTTAAACTAACGGTGGACCACTATGTCCTTAAACTGGTATTGGACCACCATGTCCCTAAACTGGCACAATAGAACCCAAATGCTCTTTTGTCGGATCTAAACGATCCCGTTAAGTCGATCTTAGTCCCAAACTGGACTAACGTATCCTTAACAACCGTTTAAGTTGATCTTAGCCTCAAATATGGCTAACGCATCCTTAAACCTTCAAACAGACTTTAGTCCCAAATTGGACTATAAATTCCCCCAATCAACTTTGGCTCAAGGGTACATCTCTGAACTCCTCTGACATTTGTCGTTGTAATTCTTCAACGTCGTCAGAGAGGTGACGGGTCCCGACGACCATACATGCAATGGACCACTATGTCCCTAAACTGGAACAATAGAGCCCAAATGCTCTTTTGTCGGATCTAAACGATCCCGTTAAGTTGATCTTAGTCTCAAACAGGACTAACGTATCCTTGACGAACGTTTAAGTCGATCTTAGCCGCAACGCGACTAAGGCATCCTTAAACTAAAAACACCAAACCCAAATCTAAGTAAATACGGATTTGGACTAATCCAGGTCCTACGGGCGACGGTATTACTCAGTCTCCGTATACAATCCATGGGCAACCACAAACAAAACAAACATCCACGACACGAAGTGAAATTCTGGAGAAGGAGAAAGTTGTTACCGCGAAGCGGTAGCGTAATTAACTGCAGGGGCTTGCGCCTGCAGGGAAGAGCGTCCCCACAATCAAAAACCCCTCTAGCGAGGGGGAATCTGACAAAGTCTGCTACATCGGCCGTATCCGTCTAAACCTTCGATACACGGTGCCATAAATCAACTTGGCATCTTCGGAGAGGTGGACGGATAAAACCAAATAGCATCTGCCCCGAATCTCAGCGTCAGGCCATCGCGGTCCTGTACGCCGTCCTTCGGAGGGGAACAGATTCTGGCACGCCCGGTGGGACCTTTTCCTCTTTCCACTCCACACTTCGTGTGTCGTGTTCGCGAACAAATCGCGTTTTGCTGTGGTTGCCTGTAGATTCAAGGTACTAAGATTTGGTATCTTGCTCCGTGCAGAAAACAGAAGATCGATGGCTTCGAACTGCACCGCCTGCAGCAACAAATCTCGCTCCGTCATTGCTGGAGGAGTGACTTATGGGCCCCAAGCGGCCTCCCTTTTCAAAATGCCGGTGGAGCAGGTGGCTCGAGCCACCACTGGACTATTTTTTGGGACCATGCTCCTACCAATGAGCTTCAACGCCCCAATGACATTGCAAGAAGCTCCAAAGAAGTCGGTCTTCGATCGACTTACCACTGCCGCGACCCCTCTCAACGGGTCGTCCAACTCCACTGCTTCAGTTTTTAATGGACTAGGCCAGAGCTCTAACAGGCTCATGAAGAAGCCTGCCATACCAGAAGCCGTTATCCCGAAGCGGATAGCCATTCCAACTCCCGTTCCTGGCAAAATCACCAAGGTTGCTTCCCATGTTCAGAAGTCCGCTTCTGACAAGTTGGCCGTCCCCGTTCAACGGACGTCGATCTTTAAAAAGCTGGTACCAGTATATTCTGACCAATACAGGGGGCATGAGGAGGTCGCCCCTATAGCTGAAACAACTCCATCCGCAAGACACGCTCGACGTCGCCACTGGCGTCGAGTAAGGAAGGCTGGGGGCAACTCCCCCTCTGGGATAACTCCGTCAGCTCCGTTGGTGAGGATCGATGCTGCTGTCCTAACCAAGAACAGCTTTGAACTTCTCAACAAGGTGCGCAGAAACTCTCCTACTGCGATGTTGAAACGAACTCCTTCACCTGTGGAGAATACTCCAGAGAAGAAGCTAGAGCAGCCCCCTCAACGGCAGTCCTCTAAAATTTACAAAGTCTGGCGACAGGTCCAAGAGTCGGTGATCGATCAAGACTGCCTCCAACGACAGAAAAAGATGAAGGTTCGGCAGGGGAAGGATTACTCTGTCAAACCACAAAAAGCAAAAGCTACTTGGGTGCCCACTACAACGGCTCCCTTAACTCCAATCACTCAAAAAAGGAGGCCACAAAAAGCCCCTGTGAACATGGCGAAGCATAAAAACGCTGAACACAAACGCCCCAAATCTGGGGGTATGGTGGTGCACACTGTTTATATGGCTTCTGGAAAGGAGGAAAGTCGCACTTCTACGGGCCACCGACCGCTCACCCGATCCGTGACGAAAGCCCAGGAGCAACAACAAAAGCTTCGGGAAATGATGACTACAATGGCTGCACTCACTGAGCCAAAAGAAAGCTCTGAAACGTCTTCGGATGAGCGTCAAGAACAAGAAACTGACGCTGACTTTTTACGCAGAGTCCTCGAAAAGAGGGACAAAGAAGCTGCAGAGCAGGCGGCTAACATAAAGCAGATGGCGCTCCTCTTCAAAGATATGGTAGGGATGATGTTACAGCCGGACCCTCCTGCTGAAGATCCTCCGATCGTCCTTGAAGACGACAGGGGAGAAACGTCAAATCCTCCGCCGGCTCTATTAACAGCCAAGGAGGAGGCAATCTCCAAAGTCGACCTAGACGAATATATAGCTCAGCAGATCCGGGTTCATCAGGCGAATGAAGCGGCTGGGAAAATTGGTAGAACCGGACGACCGTATCCGAGCTGGTATGACCAAATCAATTACCCGCCTGGATATACGATCCCTAAATTCCACGTATATAAAGGGACAGGGAATCCGCATCAGCATGTCGCTCAATTCAGGGCCTTATGCGGCAATACTGGAGGCGATGACAAATTGTTGCTACGTCAATTCGTCGGCAGCTTAGCAGAAACAGCCTTTGAATGGTATTCGGAGCTACCTAACGACTCTGTCAAAACATTTGCAGAGATGGAACTGCTGTTTACACAAAGATTCGCAAGTGCTAGTGAACGCACCCCGATTACAGCACTGATAAATGCCAGGATAAGGCCCGGCGAAACGTGGGTCCAATACGCAACACGATGGCGGAACCTATGGTCGAAATGCGAACAACACATAGAAGAGGCACCTGCGGTAGGCATGTTTGTGGGCACTCTCGATCCGCAGGCGACCATCTCACAATTCATGATGTTCTTCAGGCCGACCACCTTCCAGGCCTTGATCGACAAATTAGCCCAAATGGGCCATAAACCGTCTCCTCCAAGACCCGATCCCCGAAATGAGAAAGGAAAAGCGATCATCGTCGCCAACGCTCAGCAACAGTCGAGCAACTCAAAGTCGGTCGCTCGCCAAAACAACGTGCGTCCACGCCCATCCCTCGAAGAGAGGCTAGGACGTCATTACTCGTTTTCTCAGAATAAAATGAGAAGACTGTTCGAGCTGGCAGTGCACAACAGACTCATTAATCTGCCGAATCCAAAACGTCCGTTGCAGCCAGGCGATCTTAATAATCCCAATTATTGCCCTTACCACTAAACGGTAAGTCATCCAATTGAGGATTGTTTCGTCTTTAAGGGATGGATCGAGGATCAATACCTGCAAGGCAAGTTCACACTGTCTGAAAGCTGGAAGGTAAACCCCCCACAGCCGCACTCTCCAAAGAAGACGGACACGCCGGGGGCAACTTGTTCTTTCGTCGAGGATGAAAACGATGGAGAAAACTTATCGGATGAATCCGAAGACTACGTAGTAACTTGTCATGTGATTTCTCATTCACTGACGGATGATGAGGAGGATCCTTGCGCTGAGAAATCAATGGCGGACCCTGAAACAGAAATTCCGCGGCCGTCAGACAAGTTGATCGATGCCTTCCTAAATGAAATTCGTCTGAAAGCAAAAGCCAATCAAGAGCATGAAATGGCCATACTGGAAAAAACCAAGGTATTGCCGTCAAATCAAAAGCCATACACTGCGGGTAAAAACAAATTCAAGACGAGGAAACGGTTCGCCAAATCTCTATCAGTAGGAATGAAGCTACCGCCCTCTGAAGAAAATTCTTTCTCTGAGGTAGAGATGCACCCTAACTTCTGTTTATATCATCAGAAGATCATACATCCTACCGAAGACTGCGAGTCCTTTAACTGTTGGTGGCAAGGGTATGTCGCTCAAAAGCAACACTTCGACAAGACAAAGTGTGAATCTCGTGGACATCGGAAAAATGCGATATATGAGCGCAAAGGAGCCGCCGCAAACTGTCATATAGCCGACTTCAAGGGATCATAAATTGTCACCTTTGGAAGCGACTCTGACGAAGAACCTATCCCCAACTTTTCCCTCGGGGAATCTATTTCGAAAATAAAGGAATTGAGAAGCTGCGAGAACGTTCAGCCATGTAATCGCACGCTATTCGAAAAAAATCTCGGCCCCGTAAACAAGGGACCGAGCAAAAAGAATAAAGGAAAAGGAAAAAAGGCCCTCATCGCCAGCGCTCAACAACAATCAGGTGACCCTAGACCGGTTGCTTGCCAAAGCAACAAGCGGCAATCCCTCCAGGAAAAGTTGAAACGTCCTTACTCGTTTCCGCAAGATAAAACAAGGGGACTGTTCGAGCTGGCAGTGTGCGACAGACTCATCAATCTGCCGAGTCCAAAACATCCGTTGCGGCCGGGCGATATTAATAATCCTAATTATTGCCCTTACCACCAAACGGTAGGTCATCTGATCGAGGATTGCTACGTCTTCAAAAACTGGGTTGAAGACCAATACCAACATGGCAAGTTTGCGCTGTCTGAGAACTGGAAGGTAAGTCCGCCACAACCGCACGCTCCGAAAAAGATGGATACGCCGGGGGCATCATGTTCATTCATGGAGAAGGACTCATAGACCGAAAAGTCAATAAACTAGATATTCGCCTCAAATACGGCGACGGCGGACCGAGATGTCCTTAAACTAATGATGGACCGCAATGTCCTAAAACTTGCAAAGGACCGAAACGTCCTTAAACTAATACCGCAGCATCTTTAGGCTGACGAGGTGAATAAAAAAAATATATAAATAAAGAAAAATATAATAAATAAAAACGGTATGTCCATAAGCAAAAAGGGCACGGATGAAAACCCGAAAGGGCTCCGTGAGTAAAAACAGCAGGACTACCGGCGAGTGTTCGTGAAAACCCGAAAGGGCGCGACCTCGTAAACAAAAAAAAAGACGGTATGTCCATAAGCGAAACGGGCACGGATGAAAACTCGAAAGGGCTCCGTGAGTAAAAACAGCAGGGCTACCGGCGAGTGTTCGTGAAAACCCGAAAGGGCGCGACCTCGTAAAAAAAAAGAGAAAGAGAAAAAAATAAAAGGAATAAAAAGAAAGAAAAAAAAAGGTAAGTCTATAAGCAAAATGGGCACGGATGAAAACCTGAAAGGGCTCCGTGAGTAAAAACAGCAGGACTACCGGCGAGTGTTTGTGAAAACCCGAAAGGGCGCAACCTCGTTAAGAAACACTTATAGGGTCCTCTCGACCCTGTAAGGAGAAACCACCTGCGTGAGATCCTTACGACTCACAAAGGAACAACACACTTAGGGATCCCCACAATTCCTAAGGAGAAAATACACTTGCGAGATCCTCACGACTCGTATGGAGAACTCTCTTGTGGGACCCTTACGGCTCATAAGATTTGAAAGTCTTAAGTTACAGAGGCCTAAACCTGTGCTTAAGCAACCCCCACAACTTTCGACATTGCCCTACAAGTAGTCCAATATTGACCCTTGTATACAATCCACGGGCGCGAATAAACATTTCCCTAACTAAGTCCCATCCGAGACTAGGGATATGTTTGCATGGTGAACAACCCTTATAAATCCTCTCGATTTACAAGGAGAAAACCCTCATGTAGGATCCTTACGACTTACAGAGGAACAATACACTTAGGAACCCTCACGATTCCTAAGGAGAAAATACACCTATAAGATCTTCACGACTTGTAGGGAGAAATAGCTTTATGAGACCCTTACGGCTCATAAAGTCAAAAGCCTTAGTCGACAGGACCTTAACCCTGGTCGCTAAGCCTCCTTTGTTCGACAACGACAGAGGCAAATGATGATTCGCTCCTGGCAATATCCCAGTTGTAGCGGTGCTGATGCCAAAATCGGTGTTCAATTTCAGGTTTACGGCGAAAAGCCAGTAAGCCGCACATGCATACGAAATAGCCGAAATGATGGGGCAACTTGCAATAAAAAAAACAGAATCAGCAAGTAAAAATGTATGCATACAAAACAGCCGAAATGATTGGGCAACTCGCAATAAAAAGCAGCGAGTAAAAACATAATAAACAGCCGAAATGATTGGGCAACTCGCAATAAAAAGCAGCGAGTAAAAACATAATAAACAGCCGAAATGATTGGGCAACTCGCAATAAAAAGTAGCGAGTAAAAATAAAGTAAATAGCCGAAATGATTGGGCACCGCGAAAAATAGCCGAAATGATTGGGCAATCGCGATTTTCGCGATATAAAAAGCTGAAATGATAGAGCATCGCGGAAAGAATAAAAAAAATGAAAGAATGAAACTTTTTGCCCTACAGGTGAAATCACACCGATCCCTGTATACAATCCAGGGGCACAGATAAAGAGGGAACCATACCTTCCCAACAGGCTCCATCAAAAAGCGAAGCCAAATCTCGACGGTTCATAGACAACCTAGAGACAATCTCGACATTTGTCGCAATATTACAGACACGATGTCAACAAATGAAGCAAACGAAGATCCCGAGCTTCAGGGTCTCGACGTCAACATCGACGACTTAGAAATCACCAACGGCGTTTCTCCTCACTCCAACTAGATGCAGACATGACGTCAACAACCGACCTCAGAATCGCAACAAAACGGAACCATGGCAAAGTCTCTAGTTCCAAATCTCAATGGCCACATCTACAGCCTGGAGACCAACAACGGTGTGCCTCCTCATTCCAGCAGGACACAGATATTACACCATCAAGCGGAGCGATAAATCCCAGCTTCACCTCAGCATTCGTCTCGATACAGTAGACGCAATGTCAACAGCAGCGTTCCTCCGCAGTCCGGCTGGAGGCAGATGCAACGTCAACAAAAGACCTCACGGTCGAAACAAAGCGGAGTAACGGCAAAATCCCAACTCCACCTTAGCATTCGTCTCGTTACAGCAGACGCAATGTCAACAACGGCGTTCCTTCGCAGCCCAGCAGGGTGTACATGCAAAGTTAACAAAAGACCCCATGGTCGAAACAAAGCGGAGTGATGGCAAAATCCCAGCTCCACCTCAGCATTCGTCTCAATACACCAGACGCAGTGTGAGCAAATTAAGCGAAGGCCAAATTCCTAGCTTCAAGATCTTAACGGCAAGTCATATAAGGCCTGAAAGACCACCGGAGATCATCTCACATAAAGTGGTCACCTCCTCGATGTTCGTCTCGATACAGCAGACAAAATGTCAACCCTAGCATTCTTCTTCTAGCAGGGATTCAGACATGATAAAGCAAACGAAGCGAAGGCCACATTCCTAGCTTCAACGTCTTTACGGTAACTCACATAAAACCGGAAAGACAATCGGAGATCATCTCGCACCAGCACAGAGTGGTCACCACCTTTACGTTCGTCTCGATACAGCAGACGAAATGTCAACCCTAGCATTCTTCCTCCAACAGGGTTTCGGACGTGACAAAGCAAACGAAGCGAAGGCCACATTCCTAGCTTCAACGTCTTTACGGTAACTCACATAAAACCGGAAAGACAATCGGAGATCATCTCGCACCAACACAGAGTGGTCACCACCTTGACGTTCGTTTCGATACAGCAGACGAAACGTCAACCCCAGCGTTCTTCCTCCAACAGGATTTGGACACACCAAAGAAAACGAAGCGAAGGCCACATTCCTAGCTTCGACGTCTTGACGATAACTCATATAAAACCGGAAAGACAATCGGAGATCATCTCGCACCAGCACAGAATGGTCACCAACTCGACATCCGTCTCGATACAGCAGACGAGATGTCACCCCAATGTTCGTCTCGACACAGCATACGCAACGTCATTAAACAAATGGAGCCACGGCAAAATCCCTAATTCCAAACCTCGACAGTTCACCAGCAACCTAGAGACAACCTCGACGTCCGACTCGATACAGTAGACAAGATGTCACCCAATGTTCGTCTCGACACAGCAGGCGCAACGTCATTAAACGAATGGAGCCACGGCAAAATCCCTAGTTCCAAACCTCGGCGGTTCACCCGCAACCTAGAGACAACCTCGACGTCCGTCTCGATACAGCAGACGAGATGTCACCCCAACGTTCGTCTCGACACAGCAGGCGCAACGTCATCAAACAAACGGAGCCACGGCAAAATCCCTAGTTCCCACCGCAACATTTGTCTCGATACAGCAGACGCAATGCCAGCAAACGAAGCAAAGGCCAAATTCCTAGCTTCAGGGTCTTGACGGCAACTCATATAAAGCCCGAAAGACTATCGGAGATCATCCCCACACCAGCGTGGAGTGGTTATGACTCATCGGGGCTCACCAAAATAAGCCTAACCTCAAGTAAAAAGCGACATGGCAAATTCCTAACGCTTGCTCTTCCGACGGTCAAACTGCCAAGGAGGATTGCTTGAAGACGTCTTGTCCAGCCCCCGAAGGGATCAGAGACACGGCAGTCGCAGGGCTACTCGAACAACACGATTGCCTATCGAGGACTATATCAGCTTATGCGACGGTACGATGGCCAAAACCCTAAGTACCACCAACCTTAACGGGCTTCTGTCGTAAAGAGCAGAGGTTAAATGCGACGTTAAGATGTTCTTGCGAGAAACGTTCGATTCGTCTCGACTTGTGAAAAATTGTCGAGGCGGCTCGACTCGTGAGATAAAGCCTTAGGCAGTGGGCATAAAAGAAGCCTGTTTCCTAAGCATTGGGACCCTGCAAGTTGGCCCAAAACGGTCTCTTGCATACCATCCACGGGTCTCACTCTCCAACGTCGAACTTCGACAAGGAGGGAAACAACCGCTTACAAGTCCTCTCGACTCGTAAGAGGGAAAAATTCTCTTGTAGGATCCTTACGACTTACAAGAGAAAACCACTCTTAGGAATCCTCATGATTCCTAAGGAGAAAAACCCACCTACGAGATCCTCTCGATCCGTAGGGAGAAAAGTCTCTATGAGACCCTCACGGCTCATAGAGTTGAAAAGTCTTAGGCAGCAGATCTGAACCTTCGGCCTAAGCCCTCGCTATCTCGTGAAGAAATCAAGAGGCTTACTCTATTACCTGCTAATTGTGATGACGTGCTGAGAAAAAGGAAAAGCAACAGAAAGAGCATCCAATTTACATTTGATCAAGCGTTCAAAACACATTCATTCATGAATGGGCAAAAAGACTCAGGACCAAAGATATATAATAAAGACAAGCTGGGGTAAAAAAAAAAATTCATTAATATTGCCCGAAGTTCTTACAGTCATAAAAAAACAATAAATGAAAGTTACAATGGAATAGCCTCAGATCCAGGGCATGGATTGCGGAATTCAAAAGCGACCATATCTAAGACTTTCTAAGCCTCGCGGACCATCCTATCGTGCTTCCTTTCGCGAGCATAAGCGTCAGGGTCCCTTCCGATGTCTTCCACCCTCCGATAAGCAGCGAGTATGGCAGACTGTTGAAAGACCTTGTGCAAGAGGTCGATAAGACTGTCTCGCCATCTCTTCGAGATAAAGTTCAATAGGTACACAGAGTGCACCTTGTCCTCAGCGGCATCCAACGCCTTAAGCGGCACACCGGAACAGAATAGGGGAAGCGCTCCCCAGATAGCTCCCACGATAAGTTTAAGAAGAAAGGAACGTCGGGGATGCAGTGGACCGTTGTATGCGTCGAAGCGACTCATTATTTCAGCACACTCCTCGTTTGTGAACTCCCGATTTTGAGAGCGGCCAAGTCGGCGGATGCCCTCATGAGAGATGATCTCGTTAAGAGCATACATATGGGCGTCAATTGTTCCTATGAAAGAGGATCAACAGAATTATCAGAAAGACTGATTAAGCAAAACGATATAATGCACTGAGGAATAAAATACCATATTTAAGTTCCAAGATCCATGAAGAATCCTTAAGAGTTCTTCTATATGATTTGGGAGGAGCAAAGCTCCATTAATGAATTAAGAAAATCCAAAGAAAATCTTTCAGAGAGCAGAGCTCTATGTAACCCTAGTAGGGTCCCCTTTAGTTCTCTTTAGATCCTTTTAAGACCTGTACAGTAAAGCTCTGCTAAGTGAAACCCTAAATATGTTTCCTTTAGATCAGAGATCTATTGAGAGCGATACTCTATCAACAAAAATTAATTTAACTTAATTTAATCCAAATTAAAATTTTCACCTAAAACTTTTAAGAGTTTAACTCTTAAAATTCTTCAAAATAAAAAGCGGGGCTCTGAGTTCTGAAAGTAAAAATTTAGAGATAAGAATCATCTAAGGGACCAAAAGTCCTATTTATAGGCATCAAGTGCCCTTTCAGCTTCCAAGAGATGGCGCGACGGTTCGGAGTCTGCCACCGCCGCGCTCACGTTAGGAGGCAACGTAAGCACAGCGGTGGGGGGGAGGGGGCATTTGTTTACCTCAATCAGAGCAAAACTCTATTTAAATTCCAAGGTGGAAAAAGAAGCAATACTTCTATTTTTCTCCAATCAGAGCAAAGCTCTGAATGAAAAAAAAAGCACGCGCACAGCGCAGTTTGCTGCGCGACACGTGTCTGCGCAGCGCAACTGCGCGCTGCGCGACACGTGTCGGCGCAGCGCACAGTTGCGCTGCACAGAAGAAAGAGAGGAAAAAAAAAGCTGCGCGCGCAGCGCACCTGCGCGCTGCGCGACACGTGTCGCGCAGCGCAACTGTGCGCTGCGCGACAGGTGTCTGCGCAGCGCACAGTTGCGCTGCGCAGCACAAAAGGCAAAAAAAAAAATAAGGTGCGCGCGCAGCGCACCTGCGCGCTGCGCGACACGTGTCGCGCAGCGCAACTGCGCGCTGCGCGACACGTGTCTGCGCAGCGCACAGTTGCGCTGCGCAGCACAAAAGGCAAAAAAAAAAAAAGCTGCGCGACACGTGTCAGCACAGCGCGACACGTGTCACGCGCTGAGGCATCTGTGCCAAACAGAATTAAAATATTCAAGAAATCTTTTCTGTTCTTGTTAAAACAAGAAGATTTTCTTCTGCAAAGCAGAAGCCCTTGGATCAAAGATCCAACGGTGGGGAAATTTCCCAAATCACTCAGAGAAAGGTCTCTTTAACAAATTTAACTAATTTATGAGCACTATAAAAAGGACCCCAGACCTCATTTCAAGATCATCAATATTTTTCTAAAAAAAGAGAGAGAGAGAGAGAACTCTGAGAAACTCCTCAAGAATAAAAAAGGTAAAAACCTTTAGAAAAAGAGAAAGTTCTCTTATGAACAGATCATAGATCTAAAAACAAGATTAATGATCTTTAATAAAAATAAAATAAAATAAAAATAGTGCCTTGCACTTGTGATGAACCTTTGGTTCTCTGAAACAAGGAAAAAACTTGTTTAGATTAAGGGATCAAAAAGTGCTTTGCACTTCTGTTTTGAATCTAAAAAGATTCTTAGTGCTTTGCACTTCTTATGAACCACAGGTTCTCTAAAACAAGAAAAACAGAAATAAAAAAAAATAGTGCTTTGCACTTTTATGAACCTTTGGTTCTTGAAATAAAAAGAAAAAACTTTTTTTCTTTTATCTAAATTAGATCAAGAGATCAAATAGTGCTTTGCACTTCTTTTATGAACCATTGGTTATTGAATCTAAAAGATTCTCAAATTAATAGTTCTTTGCACTTATGAATCTGCGCTGTTGCGCTCTCTGATTGGCGCAAAGCGCCTGATAAATGCAATACATTTCCTAAAAGGGCCAGACCCAAATCAAAAAGACCAAACAGGCCAAAATAAATTGCAAAGTAATAAAAAGGCAGAGCCCAAATGAAATTGATGATCTGCATCATTTATAAAGGGCAGATCCCAAAACAAATTGATGCTCTGCATCCTTTCTGGGAAAGCCCAAATAAAAATAAAAAGAAATGCAAGGTAGAAGCAAATAAAATGTTGAACGTTTCAACTGGACTTAGCCCAATTTTGGCCGTAAGTCCTTAAATTAAATTGACTGAGCACGACTGCTCTTTTAAATTAATTTATATCCAGTTCGAGGGTATATCTCTGAGCTCCTCTGACACTTATCGTTGTAATCCTTCAACGACGTCAGTGAGGTGACGGGTCCCGACGAACACATATGTCAATATAGACTGCGGGGTCCTTAAACTCGTGGACCGAAACGTCCTTAAACTAATATCGGACCGAAACGTTCTTAAACTAACGGTGGACCACTATGTCCTTAAACTGGTATTGGACCACCATGTCCCTAAACTTACACAATAGAGCCCAAATGCTTTTTTGTCGGATCTAAACGATCCCGTTAAGTCGATCTTAGTCCCAAACTGGACTAACGTATCCTTAACAACCGTTTAAGTTGATCTTAGCCTCAAATATGGCTAACGCATCCTTAAACCTTCAAACAGACTTTAGTCCCAAATTGGACTATAAATTCCCCCAATCAACTTTGGCTCAAGGGTACATCTCTGAACTCCTCTGACATTTGTCATTGTAATTCTTCAACGTCGTCAGAGAGGTGACGGGTCCCGACGACCATACATGCAATGGACCACTATGTCCCTAAACTGGAACAATAGAGCCCAAATGCTCTTTTGTCGGATCTAAACGATCCCGTTAAGTTGATCTTAGTCTCAAACAGGACTAACGTATCCTTGACGAACGTTTAAGTCGATCTTAGCCGCAACGCGACTAAAGCATCCTTAAACTAAAAACACCAAACCCAAATCTAAGTAAATATGGATTTGTACTAATCCACGTCCTACGGGCGACGGTATTACTCAGTCTCCGTATACAATCCACGGGCAACCACAAACAAAACAAACACCCACGACACGAAGTGAAATTCTGGAGAAGGAGAAAGTTGTTACCGCGAAGCGGTAGCGTAATTAACTGCAGGGGCTTGCGCCTGCAGGGAAGAGCGTCCCCACAATCAAAAACCCCTCTAGCGAGGGGGAATCTGACAAAGTCTGCTACATCGGCCGCATCCATCTAAACCTTCGATACACGGTGCCATAAATCAACTTGGCATCTTCGGAGAGGTAGACGGATAAAACCAAATAGCATCTGCCCCGAATCTCAGCGTCAGGCCATCGCGGTCCTGTACGCCGTCCTTCGGAGGGGAACAGTACTGATGCCGAAATCGGTGTCTAATCCCAAGCTTGCGGCAAAAAGCCAGCAAGCCATACATGCATATGAAATAGCCGAAATGATGGGGCAACTTGCGACAAAATCAGTAAGTAAAATTGTATGCATGCAAAATAGCCGAAATGATTGGGCAACTCGCAATAAAAAGCAGCGAGTAAAAATAAAATAAATAGCCGAAATGATTGGGCACTGCGAAAAATAGCCGAAATGACGGGGCAATCGTGACCTTCGCGATATAAAAGCTAAAATGATAGAGCATCGCGGAAAGAAATAAAATAAAAATAAAAATGAAATTTATGTCCTACAGGTGATATCACAGCAGTCCCTGTATACAATCCAGGGGCGCAAACAAAGAGGGAATCACACTCCTCCTCCCCCAGGTTTCATCAGAAGAAGAAGCCAAAGCCAAATCTCGGTGGGTCACAGATAGCCTGGAGAGCATCTCAACATTCGTCTCAACAGACACAACAGCAAGCAGAGCGGAGCAGCGGCAACTCCCAGTTCTATGACTCGGCGGTGTACAAATGACCGAGAGTCAAATCCCAACTCCTTGAAATGCGGATATAATCAACAAAAATACCTGGCTACGTGGAACGCGAATAACGTCACTTCTGACCCCGTGGAAAACGTCTAGAGCGGAGCCTAGTCCTCGCCGAACACGGCACTGAACCCGTGGGAAGCATCTAGAGCAAAATTCCTGGTCACATGGAACGCGGATAACGTCACTTCTGACCCCATGGAAAACGTCCAGAGCGGATCCTGGTCCTCTCAGAGCACGGCAGTGAACCCGTGTGAAGCATCCAGAGCGGAGCCTAGTCCTCGCCGAACACGGCAGTGAACCCGTGAGAAGCATCTAGAGCAAAATTCCTGGTTATGTGGAACGCGGATAACATCGCTTCTGACCCCGTGGAAAACGTCCAGAGCGGATCCTGGTCCTCGCAGAGCATGGCAGTGAACCCGTGTGAAGCATCCAGAGCAGAGCCTAGTCCTCGCCGAACACGGCAGTGAACCCGTGGGAAGCATCTAGAGCTAAATTCCTGGTCACGTGGAACATGGATAACGTCACTTCTGACCCCATGGAAAACGTCCAGAGCGGAGCCTGGTTCTCGCCAAACACGGCAGTGAACCCGTGGGAAGCATCCAGAGCAAACATCGGACTGTGGAGTCCTTAAATCCGTGGACTATGATGTCCTTAACCTTGACCGCGATGTCTTAAAACTAACGTCGGACTGTGAGGTCCTTAAAAACTCATGGACTATGATGTCCTTAACCTCGACCGTGATGTCTTAAAACTAACAATCAACCCCAATGATTTCAAACTGATTCTACCTTGGTTCAAGGGTACATCTCTTCACTCCTTTGATATTTGTCGTTGTGATTCCTCAACGTCTTCAAAGAGGTGACGAGTCCCAACAACCACGCATTTCACGGACTGTGGAGTCCTTAAATCCACGGACTATGATGTCCTTAATCTCGACCGTGATGTCTTAAAACTAACATTGGACTGTGGAGTCCTTAAATCCACGGACTATAATGTCCTTAGCCTTGACCGTCATGTCTTAAAACTAACATCGGACAGTGGAGTCCTTAAATCCACGGACTATGATGTCCTTAACCTTGACCGTAATGTCTTAAAACTAATATCGGACTGTGGAGTCCTTAAACCCACGGACTATGATGTCCTTAATCTCGACCGTAATGTCTTAAAACTAACAACGGACTGTGGAATCCTTAAATCCACGGACTATGAAGTCCTTAACCTCGACCGCGATGTCTTTAAACTACGGTATCCTGGAAAACATCCAGAGCGGAGCCTGGTCCTCGCCAAACACGGCATTGAACCCGTAGGAAGCATCCAGAGCAACCCCTGACTCCGTGAAATGCGGATAATGGCAACTTCACTCGTCACTTGCGGGTCCTCACGACTCATAAGGGAGTAAATTCTCTTGTGAGATCCTTACGACTTTCAAGAGAAAATGCACTTGGGAATCCTCACGATTCTTAAGGAGAAATTACACCGACGGGACCCTCTCGGCCGGTAGGGAGAAAATTCTTTATGAGACCCTCACGGCTCATAAAGTTGAAAAGTCTTAGGTGACAGAGCCTAACCCTGTTTTCTAAGCCATCGCCACTCTACAAAGAGCCTAAGACCGACAGCTATATGCTATCTATAGACTGCACTTGTTAAAGTCACATGGAAAACAACACAGCAAGAAAGAAGAAAGCAGAGAAATGACACAAGACATTATGAAGAACGTGTATCTTTTATTCATGAATTCGATTGAATACAAAATACATCGTGATAAAGAATAAAAGAAACAAATATATTTTATTCGCAATTACAAATGATACAAAATTTTCATTGAGAATGATGCGTTTTCAACAAGTCCGTGAGCTGCTCTCGCACTTCTTTCAGTGCCTTTTCATGATCAGCCGCCGCGGCCAGCTCTGCTTCGATTCGAGTCCTTTGCTGCACGCATGATGAAATCTTCTCATCAATTTCCCTTTGGGCAGCTTAGCGACTCTACGTAACCCGCTCAATAGAGTCAAGCTTCTGTCTCAATACAAGCCCGTCCGAGATACATCGATTCAAGGTATCAAAGGCGGCTCTCAGTTGTGCGACGTTCGCTTCGACCTGGGCGCACAACTGGATAGACTCAGCGGAAGCCTCCTCGCATTCCTTCTGTCTCAAGGTCGCTTCTTGTTCGAAATGGCGTAGGAAGGACGCGCTCTGCTCGACCCATGCGGCCTGTTGGGAGTTCAAAGCTTAAGTCTCAGGGGCAAGATGCATAAGTTCAAGCTGATGCAGACAGGCCTCGATCTTCCTGCAGTGGCTAACCCAAGACTCGACGACGCCTTCATTATAGAAATTTACAAGTGTCGCCAGCATCGGATTGACCTCGGCAGTGAAATCTGCGGCAGATGTAGGAGCTCCTACGTCAAGCTCCTCGATATATTCGCTCAACATGCGCAGACTCGTCGCAGCACCCTTTGAGGATGGACGTCTGGAGAAGGGACCTGCCGGCATCATAAGGCGAGATTCGAAAGAGGCCGGAATCGAAGCAACCGCTGCAAAACAAGTCATAATCAGATGACGGATCTAGAAATATAGGAGATTCATGAAAAATGGAATTTACTAATACCAGCGGCAGCAGGTGGCAAAGCCGGGAGGACCGGTGGCGCAACTGATCTCACATCTCCTTCTTCAATCTGTAGCACTGCAATCAAGGCAAAGAAGAATCAGAAATAATTTCATTATCGGTAAAAGAAGGAGAATTAATTGAAAGTTATATTCACCAGCACCGCTGGATGAAGCAATCTCCGACGGGAAGGAGAAGTGGGGGTGCAACACCTGGTACAGGTGGTCAAAAAGGACTCCTGTAAAAACGCGATAACGCAACGTCAGTACATAAATTATGCAATCTAAAGATAAGACTGATGGGTTACAAGTCCATGCCTTCCAACATTTGCGACCGTGCGAGAGAAGGCAGAGGGGTGGTCACCGTTAGGGCGGTAACTGGTGGCTCTGTCTTGAGCAGCTCAATTTCAGCACTAGCCACACCTGCATTAGAAAAAAGATAAACTTTATTAAGAAAGATTGCAGAATAAAAGAAGCAAGGTGACCCAAGATTTACCTGAAGAGTCGCCGGCCAGAGCCCTAACGAGGGCGTTACTTGATGCAACGGTGGCGTCTTCCTCCTCTATTGGGATGGTCTCACCTCCCGTTGCCTCATCGCCCGACTCTATAGGAGCCGTCATCACGCTCGCGACGCCGGAAGACGACAAGGAACCGTAAGCAGGGAGAGCGATGATCGGAGCGGCGCCCGACTCTTAAGAAAGAGCGGCCATCTCTTGCTCAGCAACCATAGCAGCCGTCTCACCCGCTACCATTTCGGGCTCAGCGGTCGCAGCCGTCTCGTCCACCGTTGCCGTAGGCTCGCCCGTAGCAGCCGTTTCATCCACTGCTACCTCAGGCCCAGCCATAGCAGCCGTCTCACCCGCCGCCACCTCGGGCTCGGCATTGGTATTCATCTCGGGCCTGGCAGTCGTGACTGTCTCGTCAGCCACTATCTCGGGCCCGGCAATTATGGTTATATCGCCTACCGTCGTCTCGGGTTCAGCGGCTACCTCCTCTACCGTCCCCTCAGGCTCGACGTTCGCCACTGCTCCTCCAGTAAGACTCGGCCCTGCAGGATAAAATATATAAGAACTGATAGCTTAAAACTTGGACAACAAAGCCTCAAAAACACATTACCTGAGGCGGATTCACCGTTGGCCTCCCGAGCTGCACGTGCCGCCCGTCTATGAACAGTAGACAAGGCGACCGGGAGCTCTTCTGAAGGAGTAGCAGCGGGAGTAACGACGCTTGAGCCTGCTCCCGCAGCCAAAGCAGCGCTACGCTCCCTCGCTGCGTGCCTCAGGCATTTCCTTTCCTCCCGGGCCGTCGTGACAGACCTTTTGGAAGTCTCCTTCAGCAAGGCGTCGTCGTCCGCGTTCAGGGTTGCCTCCAGAGCCGTCAAGGCTTCCATCATCGGCTTTTTAAGCAGGGCCTCCTGCGGTAATCCCGAAGAGGCCGGGACTTCGGTAGCTGGCCCGGAGAGAATTCCCGCATCGGTTTGCGAGGTAAGTCTTGTGGTCCCTGTGATAAGACAAAAAGAGGGTCAGATTACTCATAAGAAATGGAAGGAGATACATAGTAAACCGAAATGTACCAAGACCTAAGGATACTCTGAGTCGTTCCTCCTCCTAGAAAGTTTTGAGAGAAGCAGCGATGGCTTCTTCGGTAAAAATGCCTGTTAAAGAAGAAAAAGCGTTAGTCAAAAACAATGATAGAGGTACGATGCAATGACAAAAAATACAACTAGTTATTACCTGATTGCGCAAGTTTAGCCAACCACGCGTCGCGCCTTGCCAATCGCTCAGAAGCTGCGATGGCGGCCGCCAGATCAGTGTCGTCTGGCGGCATAAATAAGCCCTCGTTGGTCCCGTATTCACCCAAGCCCTCGCTATAAGGAGCATGAGGTTCCTGACCGAATGCACCGTCAGCAGAGAGGATCGACTTCTTCTTCCTCTTCTGCGTGTGAACCCCGGTCGCACCCAAAATCAGCTTAAGCTTCATGGGCACCTTGGGACGGCGGGTCCCGATATCCGAGCCCACACCGGATTCGGGTGAAACCACGTTCACCGTCTCCACGGGAGCACGGGGCGCTGAGGGCACGTCCACAGGATCACGGGGCAATCCACGTGTGGGGCTTAGCACACGTGGAGGCTCATCTCCACCATCTCCTCTTATTGAAGGAGGGATAGGGGTCCTTCGCTTTAGAGGGACGTTGCGATCGCTGGCGGGGGGCACACCCTTGCGATCAAGCAGCAGCCGCTTCTCTTCCCGGATAACAGCGCCCATCGCTTGCTGATACCAAGCCCCGTATACGTTGAGGGCCCTTGGAATGCAACTCGGCTCGCTAATGAAGAAGTGGGAGCCCGTGTTTAACCGCATAAAGTGATGCAGTGCGCTCCGTATTCCCTCCCTGGTGGCCGCAGGCTCTTCCAAAAACTCCTCCAGTGGGACCCCCTGATTGTAGCTTAGTTGTTGGGCGAACCGATGGGGGTTGTACCTCATAAAAAGCGCCGCCTCCTTCTGCCTGAACACGAGGAAGCCCGGCCGGATGGAGTATAGATGTAAAATCTCCAGGGCTTTCAATGTGGAGGCCCCGTCCTTGAAGTTATTGCGCAACGCCAACACCGCCTTGGAGGTCTCCGGGCCGATTGTCAAAACCTTGTCCATGAAAGAAATACCCGCTCCGACCATGCGCGGACGAAGAAGTAACCCCCTAGCCTCCCGCAGAGGCGGATTAATGATAGAAGCGCCGATCAGCCGCATAACTCTCGTGAATCTGTACTTCTCGTAAAACGAGGGTCTTTTATGAGTACCAAACACCCCGAGCACGTGCATTTCCATCCACGAAGTAAAGTAGTGCATCGGGAAATTGGCGGGTTGCACCCCTGTTCATTTGCGTCCGCCGCCATGCTAAGACCATGGTACAGGTGGGCCAATCTGGCAATCCCAATGGACAATTGTATGCCAGCCACCATTCGATGTGCTGGGTAGAAGACGGACGGCCTCATGTAGCGAGGGTGCATGGGGAGCGCGAACCAGCACAGCCATAGCCCTAGAAACCCGAGAAAGAAAGTCTCATCATCGATGCCCGGAGCGGCGATGTCCGATAGGGGGATGATTGCAGTATCGGGGAGGTAAAAACCCTTTTGATCGGCTTCCAGTGCTGGTCGACGATCTAAGACAAGACCGACGGGGTCGTCAAGTGATCAGTCAAAAATATTGCATTTTTAACACATCAATTTCCCTACCATTTGCACTAATCTAGAGGTGTTCGGTATTATTATTGCACATATTAGGAAAACAGCTGTAAAATACCAAATTACCTGTGTTATACCTTAAAACCGACATTTTGAGGGAAATTGAGTGTTTATCATGGCATTGCATCATCTTTGTATAGCGCAACACTTGTTTTGAGAATCTGTGCAGGAAATTCCAGGAGAAAAGCCAAATCTATGAAAAAGTGCTGATAAAATACGCCAACTCCAAGACTTGAGACCTGGCAATGAACTAGAGGGAATTATAAGGTTCCACATATCAGAAATATATCAAGAAGCCAGTAGAAAGCAGTGAAAGGAATTATACACAGAGAGGCAGCCAAACGGCCGCGGATCCGCGGCCGGAGCAGGGCATGTGCCGCGAATCCGCGGTCACGTGACTAGGACTGTAGGGTGTTTTTCGTCACCTCATTGAGATGGGAATACGCGTGCGCTTGTCAGGCGTACTACAGATTCCCCCTACCTAGGGTAGGCCGGGGTTTAATGATTATTGGGATCCGAATCTCCGGCAGCCGCGAACTAAGCTGCCGTTAATTACCCCTCGCCTTTGGAGCGAGGGAACCTCCGATTGATGGGTTAAACTGGTCATGCGAACTCAATGTGCGGTGTACGTGTGTTGTGTTTTGAAAGGGGGGTTTGGATATATCGGGAGCCACGCAGAGTTTTTACGGGGGTCCCGCTACCCGGATAGCAGGCTGGGGGTCAAGAAGGCTAGCAGCCCCCTTGCGGGGTGCGGGGCAGCGTCCCGTTAGAAATTTTTTTTCTAACAGGGGGCAGTGTCGTGGAGTATGTGTATGTGTACATAAGTATATATATATATATGTATATATGTATATATATATGTATATATGTATATATATATGTATACATATATATATATATATATATATATATATATATATGTATAAGAGGGGGAAAAGACATCCAAATAATGCGTGGGGGCCAGCGCCTCGAGCGCTGTGCACTTAGGTGCTGTGCGCTCAGGCGCTAGAGTGCCACGTGTCGGCACGTGGGTGCTCTGCGCTTGAGCGCTGGGCGCTTGAGCGCAAACGCGCCACGTGTCGGTACGTGGGCGCTTTGCGCTTCAGCGCCTGACGCTCGAGCGCAAGTGCGCCACGTGTCGGCACGGGAGCGACTTGCGCTTGAGCGTTGGGCGCTTGAGCGCAAGCGCGCCACGTGTCGGCATAGGGGTGATTTGCGCCTGAGCGCAAGCGCGCCACGTGTCGGCAGGGGGCGACTTGCGCTCGAGCGCTTGCGCTTGAACGCCAGCGCGCCACGTGTCGGCACCGGGGTGACTTGCGCTCGAGCGCTTGCGCTAGAGCTAAAGCGCGCGCCACGTGTCGGCACCGGGACGACTTGGGCTCAAGCTTTTGCGCTTGAGCGCAAGCGCGCCACGTGTCGGCACGTAGGCGCTTTGTGCTTGAGTGCAGAGCGCTGTAGGGCAAATGCGCCACGTGGGCGCTTTGCGCTCGAGCGCTGAGCGCTTGAGCGCAAGCGTACCACGTGTCGGCACGCGGGCGCTCCGCGCTTGAGCGCCGGCGAGAAAAGGAGGCTTTTAGCCTAGAACCAGAAGCTATGCTTCAAAAAGGAAATATATATATATATATGGAGTTAAACTCCTAGGATGTTTTGAAGCTGATGAAGGGGGTTCTTCTTCTTCCTCCTGTTGTTTGGATGGATCTTGAAGATCAAGAAGTAGGAGATTTTAAAAAATCACTTCTTTTTGAGATCTGATGGGAGATCTGAGTTCCCCTTTGTGGGTTTTGTGGTGGAAAACTACTTAGTTTTGGAAAAGAAAGAGTAAAACTCTTGATTTAATTCAAAAGAAATGAGAAGGTTTAGAACCTTGGAGAAAGAGCAGGAGGCACAAAGAACCCTAGTTTTTGGGGGAATGAAAAGTGTATATTTTATTCATCATCATGTTGCCGTATATAGGCTTACATATTTACATATAGCCCCTTGGGCTTTACAAAAATGGCATTTTAGCCATCCCATGGCTCATATGCCATTTCATTTTTGTACATAAGCCATGGGCTTACAAAATATTGGCTTTATGCTCATTTTGTTTACATTCATGCATAAACAATTACATGAAAACTATTTATTACATGATTTTGTTGTTGGCATGGGGAGGCTGGCTGCGGGCTCGACTTGGGTATAGGCCCGCTTGACCTGGGCTTGGGCCCACCTGGCTTCGGATTGATCTTGACTTTGACTCGGTCAACCGGGGTGTAAATTTTTACCACAACAAGGACGTCAGTTGAAATCTTCTGCAGTATTCTTCTTTCATGGCCTACACCTTATCAAGCTATGGCAATTTCCAGAAATCTCCAGAGTCTTCTGCCAGATTAGCAAGCTCCTTGTTCAAGCTAAACTTCCAAGCTTCCAAAGCAAGCTTCTCACTTAACAAACTAAACCTAGAAGCTTCTCCCTAACCTCCAAGCTTATGAAAGAAGCTAAGCCTAACTAACTACCTCTAGAAGCTTCTACCTAACTACCTAGCTTACAAGGGAAGCTAAACTAAACCTAGCTTCTAAAGGAAGCCAAAGCTAGTGAAGGCTATAAAAGGAACCCTAGAGCTTCTTCTCAAAAGTTGTTGTTTCTTACATCAATCCCCAATACAAGTTGAGTGACACGACTTGTAAACCCTAATCCCCAATTCAAATTCTAAAGCCAAAAATCAAGAACTTCGAGTACCAAATCAAGCATGAAGCCTTCGATCCTTTAGAAAGCGATGCCGGACTTCATCGGAGCAAGTGATCTAAGGAGATCCACGACTCAAGGAGACGAGCGAAGCCGAAATCAACGATCAAGTTCTTTCCTCTTGTAGATCTTGAGAGAATTGTAACAAAATTGTTGATAAATAAAGGTGAAATTTCTATATCTTGCTTTCTTTACATTCTTGCATCATGATTCGATCTCAATTTGTGATTGTGTTTCTTGTTATGATGTCTGAGTAAAACTCCGCTCGTGGAAGAATCGAGACGATCAATAGACGATGATGTTACAAATCTTAAAACAATTCTTAATTCCTATAAGTTTTGTAAACTCGTGTAAATTGAAGAATCGGCAACCTAGTTTCGAGCGATGCTTTCTTGATTGTGTTCGCGCCTAATTAGTGATCCACGATCGATTCTTGAATTTACTCGAGGCTAGAATTTGAATGAGATTCATCGAAAGGACAAAGGATGAGATGAAGAAACCCTAGTTTCTTTAAAAGATCCTTAAACCTCGATTAATCATCATCGATCTAGTATCAAATCATTAATGGATAAGAAAACGTAATCAATAGATTTCATCACGTCTATAGATTCGATCGATTCCTACGAGCCTCACTTCGATTCTTGATTATTTGGATTGGATATCATCACTTTTTGATTCTTGATTTTTAATGTTTCTCTTGATTTTAGATTTAGATCTAGATAATTCTTGAACTTCAATTTTATAAATCTAGAATTGAATTGTCTTTTCTCTTTTCTTTAATTTTCAATTCATCTAATTCGAACTACGAACGGATTACACTTTCCCTGTGGACGATCCGCTCTCGCTAACGCGCTACAAATCGACACCGTTATTGATTGCGGTCAAAATATTTTTGGTTGTGATTTCTTACACTTTTCTTATATACACACCGGAAAACGATCAATCAAATGGGGCCGTTGCCGGACTGTGGGGTCCTTAAACTCATGGACTATGACGTCTTTAACCTCGACCGTGATGTCTTAAAACTAATATCGGACTGTGGGGTCCTCAAACTCATGGACTATGATGTCTTTAACCTCGACCGTGATGTCTTAAAACTAATATCGGACTATGGGGTATTTAAACTCATGGACTATGACGTCCTTAATCTCGACCGTGATGTCTTAAAACTAATACCGGACTGTGGGGTCCTTAAACTCATGGACTATGACGTCCTTAACCTCGACCGTGATGTCTTAAAACTAATATCGGACTGTGGGGTCCTTAAACTCATGGACTATGACGTCCTTAATCTCGACTGTGATGTCTTAAAACTAATACCGGACTGCGAGGTCCTTAAACTCATGGACTATGATGTCCTTAACCTTGACCGCAATGTCTTAAAACTAACATTGGACCGTAATGTCCTTAAACTAACTATCGAACGCAATGTCACTAAACTAAACAATAGAGTCCAATTGCTCTCTTGTTGGATCTAAACGATCCCGTTAAGTTGATCTTAGTCTAAAAACTGGGCTAACATATCCTTAAAAAACGTTTAAGTTGATCTTAGTCTCAAAAGAGACTAACGTATCCTTAAACCCAACCCCCAAACCCAAATCTAAGAAAGATACAGATTTGGACTAGTCCACGTCCTACGGGCGACAATATAACTTAGTCTCCGTATACAATCCACGGGCAACCAAACACAAAACAAACACCCACGATACGAAGTGACCATATGGAGAAGGAGAAAGTTGTTACCGCGATGCGGTAGCGTAATTAACTGCAGGGACTTGCGCCTGCAGAGAAGAGCGTCCCCACAATCAAAAACCCCTCAAACGAGGGGAATCTGACGAAGTCTGCTATATCGGCCGTATCCGTTTAAACCTTCGATACATGGTGCCATAAATCAACTTGGCATCTTCGGAGAGGTGGACGGATAGCACCAATTAGCATCTGCTCCGAATTTCAGGCAAGACGTCTGTCTTGCGCGTCTTTTGGAGGGGAACACCAGCTACTATTTGATGTTCAGGTTTGACTTGCTGACACACCAAGCACTTCGATACGTAGCGAGCAATCTCCTTTTTCATGCCTTCCCACCAGAAATGTTGTCGTAGATCTCGGTACATCTTTGTGCCTTCCGGATGTACGAAATATGCGGAACTATGAGCCTCCTTCATAACTTCTTCATGAATATCTCCTTTCGCCACACATAAACGACTCACGTATCGTAACGAACCATCTTCATGAATTAACAGATCCATTCGGAGTCCCACTTCTATCTGTTCTCGAAACTTCTGCAACCTTGGATCGTGCGACTGCACTGCTTTAATGTTATCGATTAAGGACGACTGTACTTGTAACTGCATCAACTGTCCTGAAGAATGCGGTAGTGCATTCTCCAACTCGAATCTCTGAATATCAGTCATAATCTCTTTTTGTGCAGTCAACATTCGTATCGCTGGTAACCGACTTAGAGAATCCGGCAATACATTAAGTTTCTCCGGATGGTATTTTAGATCAAGATTATAGTCGGCCATCAGCTCCAACCATCTGCGCTGCCTCATGTTGAGCGCTTTCTATGTGAACACATACTTTTGGGTAGTTCTTCTCATGGGTTTTCAATTGTCTCGACGCATAAGCTATAACCTTCCCATGCTGCATTAGAACACAACCCAAGTTTTTCCCAGATGTGCCGCTGTGAATAACCAACCCTCTGGAACCGTCTGACACTATCAAGATAAGAGTGGTGGTCAATCTTTGCTTCAACGCTTCAAAAGCTAACGCACATTTATCTGTCCATACGAACGGCACTTCCTTTCGTGTTAGCTTATTCAATGGTTCAGCTATTCTGGCGAAGTTCTCCACAAACCTTCTATAATATCCGGCAAATCAGAAATCTTCTGATCTCTCATACGTTCCTTGGAATTGGCTAATCATGAACTGCTGCAATCTTTTCAGGGTCAACGGCAATTCCGTCCCCGGATACGACATGACCCAAGAACTTCACCTCTTCGAGCTAAAACTCGTACTTGTTCATCTTAGCATATAACTTCTCTTGTCTCAACGTTTGCAGTGCGATCCTCAAGTGTTCTGCATGCTCTTCTTTTCTCCTTGAATAGACCAGAATGTCATCAATAAACACCACTACGAATTGGTCTAGGTACGGTGAAAAGATTCGGTTCATCAAGTCCATAAATATCGTCGGTGCGTTGGTAACTCCGAATGGCATCACTAAGTACTCGTAATGCCTATATCGAGTTCGGAACGCCGTCTTGCAAATATCTTCTGATTTCACCCGAACTTGATAGTATCCAGATCACAAATCCAACTTCGAGAATACCCTCGCGCCACTGAGTTGATCGAATAATTCACCGATGCGAGAGATTGGGTACTTGTTCTTAATAGTTACTCGGTTTAATTCTCAATAATCGATGCACATCCTCCGCGTGCCATCTTTCTTCTTGACTAGAAGAACTGGAGTTCCCCAGGGCAAATTGCTGCTGCGAATATAATCCTTCTCTAGCAATTCGGCAACTTGTTTCATTACTTCTTCTAGCTCCACCGATGCCATTGGACAATAGGCCTTTGAAATCAGCGCTGCTCCTGGAAAAAGATCAATCGTGAACTCCATATCTCGTTTTGGCGGTAAACCCAAGATGTCCTCGAACACATCCATAAACTCTTGAACTACTACTGTCGCTTCGTCCTTGTCTACTTCCATCGACGAAGGAACAGCACTTGTCGGCCTAGCCTTAAATTCGACTGGCCCGACAGATTTGCTACCTCCTGAAAATAGAAACTCCGGATGTCCGGGAATCTGGAAAATCATTTTGTTCCCTACAATCGATGTGAGCGTGGAAAGTACCAAGAAAGTCCATTCCCAAGACAACATCATAGCTGCCAGTATCAATCACCAAGAAATCCGTGAATAATTTGTTGCGCCACGGCAGCGCCCCGGCCGTCTATCCGAGGCCAAAATGCGGAATCAAAAATTTTCCTTACTTGGAAACCGGCGCTACCGCGGACAAAGAAAACCCGGATCGATAACCATTAACTTATACTAGCTAACAAGAGATGGGAAGAGAAGTATACCGAGTGATCCGAGTCCTCCGGTCTTCTCGTCATCGTCCCGATCTCCCGCGGAAAGTCTTGTCTCCACATCGTCGCCTCCTCGCCGGAAGGGCACCACATCGCCTGCGTCTTTTACGGGCTCCCGCCTCAATACCGAGGCAACTCGGGCATGAAGCCGGCAACTCGACATGCTCAAGATATGCTGTAGAATGTGTAGTAGATCATGCTAGTCTCACTTGGGGTTTTTAGTTGCCTTGATGGAGGAATGGGGTTAGGAAAAATGGTGCTTTCATTTTTCCAAAACAAGAAGAAGAAGGAGATGAAGAATTCCTCACAAAACAAAGATGAACTCTCTCATTCTTTTCTTTCTCTCAAGTGTTCTTTCTTTCATCTAGTGAGAATGATAATATGGTGGAGGAATGAGAATGCCAACCATAAGAAGGGAGGTGAGTGTAGGATAAAGAGAATGGTGACTATATCCTAAACATCATCATCATAAACTCACATCAACATTCATCTCATATCTAATCATAATAAAGCATGAAAAGATGAAGGAAAAGAATGGCATCTAAAGATGCTATCATAATAAATACATATGCAAGAAAATCCTCCACAATGTGTTATTTGCAAAACTGCAAATAACCCCCTCCATCGGAAAAGTCCGGCCGGGAAAGAACAAAGGAAAACCGGCCGGAACGGAATACAAACTGGCAATTCCAGAAAACTGGTCCCGTAATAAATTACAGAAAAACCCCGATACTGTGCATACACACCCGCATTTGTATTCCGACCGGATACAAATGCAATGAGACAAAATCTACACTGTACTAAACTAGGACCGGCTTAAGCCAAAGCCGGCTAGTAAAATCCGTTCGATCCTGATCCGTGCAATACCGCACGTATCAGATCAAACCCTGCCATATAACTATACGGCCACTAGTACAAAACTGTCCGATCCTGATCCGTGCAATACCGCACGTATCTGATCGGACCCTACCATATCTCCATACGGCCTCTACAGCATTTCGCCCGAAAGCTTGAGTAACTGTAAGTGTGGTGGACTCTAAAGACTCGTCAATACTATGGCTGTGGATTTAACCACTAGCACGTCAGAGGTATTAGCCAATACGTGACGGGCCACCAGCTATTGACCAAAAGGGACGTCGATGAGCGAACTCATCCTGACACCCTACTGAGCCTGTCAGTGACAATATCCGTACAGTCCGGTCCGTTCGTCTATGAGCATCGCATGTCGGGCCTAGGGGGTTGGTAAAAGTCAGACCCCCAAAAGCGGTACAAGTCGTGTCGGAGCGTAGCCCAGAACGCCCTGAGATACTACTGGAATACCTACCAGTAAATCTCCTGCCTAAGCCGAGGGCTTTGCGTAATGGCTCTCCTAGACACAGCGCGACCTCACCCCTAATACCGGGAGAGACGAACCTCTGCAGATCCGCTCACTGCCTCCATGTGGCTCGGGACTGTACCCAACTAAAACCTGTTTGCACGACTCCTTTGAGCCGTGGTAGGGTAGTAATCAAAACACAGTGGGAACTCACACGAGACAAATGACGATCTCAGGTCGATGAACTAACCTGTACACATGTCACCAGGGAACTGCTATCTGAAATCTGGTATAAGACCAACTAGCAGGTTCCCGGCGAGTCCTGTCCGGTGTACTCATAACCCAATGAGCACCTGTATACATCTTAGGTGAACCAACTGACACCAGTGGCTTGTGAGACCGGCCACCGCCCCTCGTCGGGGTCTCGACTGTATACACTAGTCTACTAATGGAGTATCGATGCCCAGTCTCGAAACTCCCACGACTAGGGACATTTTAAGGATGTGCTTATAGACCCCAGCTCCCACGTATATGATAGCCATCATACTGCTGGTCGTCAAGCAAGAATCCTAGGGGCTCTATCAACGTGTAATAGCGACATGTCAGGTCACCTAAAGCAGTACACGATGATAAAGATAAACCAGATAGCATACTATCATCTCGAGTAAGACTGTCCCACCGGGATAGGTCCTCCCTCAATCATTGCAATCACGTGCCTGTGATCCAATAATTGACTCTGAGGGCACTATCTCCAACAATCTCCCACTTGCACTCAAGGCTAATTATTGCGATGTCGCATACTCACAGCCCGTGTGATACCGAACACCCAACTTCTCTACTAGTCAGTCTTACAAAGCTCGTTTGCGAAACTATTGCGTTTGAGGAATAGCCTCAGTGAGTGGATCTGCTATGATGTTTCTTTCTATGTCTCTCTATATCTCAAATTCGCGGAGAAAACCATCTCCCGAAATGAGCAATACCTGTCTTGGAATGTCTGGATGTCTGATGGGACCTAGTTCATAAATGAACTCCAAATCCAAACTTCTTAGACTGTATCGTCAACTGAACTTAATCAGTATCCTGCGCCATGCCACCCTCAGTATTGCCTTGGACCACCTGTCCAAAATACTGCCCCTCGTCAGAGGGAGAACTATAACTCTGACAACCTCCTTGTCGTCCATGTCACCTTGGAAGCCTGGAGTGATAACCGTCTCCTAAAGGAGGCAGCCGTTATCATATCCCTAGAACATTCACTTATGTTCTAAAACTGCTTCCGACTGTTTTTTCAGGATTGGATTAATATCAACTTATTGCACCTACTGCAAGAACAACATCTGGTGTGGTACTTGACATCTCATGATTGACTCAATTGCCTAAGCAAGTGATCTGTCAATCATGCGTATCCCTCTCCCCTTTAGTCTGTAAGACACCTTTAGAGAGGGTGACTCCATTACCTGCAGGTATACTACCGTGCCAGGAGTCGTCCATTCTAAATACTCATAGAATGCTGTCAAGTTACCCAGATTAGGAAACCACCTAAATCTAGATCTAAAACCATAGATCTAGTAACCAGCATGTCTGATATAATGTCCAAGTCCCATGTGGAGAAAACACCGTGTGACGACCAAAGTATAACCGATCGTAGTATAGGAATATCACTTCCTACCACCTTCTCAACAGATCCATCCCCTATTCTGATGACGTCAAACCCATGACTGTCACATCAGAAACAGATGATCTAACTCCGCTATATCTGCTTTAGTCTATAAATAGACATAAGCCTGATGTCCACCAATGCTTCCGCTGCTCCCACTGACTACGACAACCCTCTGGCAGAGTCATATAGACGTGCACTTCTAAAGCTAGTTTAGAACGACGCTATACTCATCCTCCTGCCGGGTCTCGCAGCCTGGAACAACAACAATGGCAAGTGTGGGTAAACAAGAACTTCCTTGTCACCGTCCTTGAGGTTACCGGAGCACCTCTCGGGTGCCCGAAGTTACCCACCTTATCTGCGGAGTGGCCAATGGAATGTCAAAACAGATTGAATCTTTAGGTTCCTTATCAAATCTTCAGTAATCGCTTGCGGTTCTGCAATCACTTCCAGTTCTACCATACTCCCACTGCTGTTTTTGAAAAAATCCATTTTTAATAAAACTGTGGCGAGTCTAGAACAATATTTCTATTGATCTGCCAGATGGTAGAAAGTCAACCCTCGTCATAGCCTGGGTCAACCCACAAACAGCCATTACAGAAACGTGCCTTGAGTTGTCCAGTGTCTGGTTTTAAGCATAAGCCGGACAACTCCCCGTACCTTAACAATGTCAAGATATGAACTGTTCTATATCCAATATAGAAACAGAGGCACTGATTTAATTGAACCAGATTCAAATCATGTAGCTGTCTCCAGTGCATATCAACTAAATGGAAGGAGGCCGATCAGCGTTACTCAACTTAGGAATGCTTCCAATTATGAGTAACCTGAAAGAGAAGCAATTTCTCTTTATCATTACTATCAACTGAACACCATACACAAGTATCTACATCTTCGATCACCTTGAAGAATCCCGATACTTGCTACACCTGGTTCTCTACTCTATTCAAATACCTATAACTCCTCAAAACTTCGACACTGTGTTTCTACGAAACACATGTCTAAGAACTAGAGAAGTTAAAAGTAAACAGAATATAGTATAAGGACCAACCCCTCTGTCCCAATGGACACTGGACAACATACAAGAGTATAAGTCCGCTGAGTCTAACAACTCTTTCACTGTGCGTCGTAGGTTGAAAACTGTACTTATGGTTAAGAAGAATTACACCACTGTTCAATGCTCCTTACCTAACCATCCACTGATATGGTAAATGTCATCGACATAATATCAAAAGGTATATCTCACTCTATGAAAAATAGACGTACAGATATATCAATTTGAAATTGGTGCACAACAGCGGATATTCAAAACCAAATATTTGCCGACCGGCAAACAGCCCAGATGATCTCCTCAAATATCACCGATTACAACGAATCCCGATATAATGAGGATGATCACCCTATTCCTAATAACTTACTCCCACTCAGCATCTGTAAAACCATACAGATGTGAGAATCATACCTGGTAAATACATACCCTGGAGCAAGTATCTAACTGGGAAATCAGTTTTCTTTTAACAGTACACAGTGAAACTTGAAACATTGAAATGTTTCGATGGGGTATCCTGGTATTCCTAGTAATGCCTCTACCATTATCCAGATTCACAACTGTAACCGTATATCTCTTTGCCATCTGTCCAAATCCCTTTATATGTCTTTAGTCATTACCGTCTGCACACCCCCTTAGGCCAAATGGTTTTCTTCCTTCCCTACCGTTCGGCACCAGCCTATGGTTTGGAAGAAGACTATCCAGTAAGCATAATGGGTGTACTGTCCTAATCCTAGGAGCACTCGCAATGCGAGAGAAGGTGAAGATAAAAGACAACCGAAGAAACCTTATTCCTATTTCTCCTGGACCAGAATCCATCCCCGAACTGGAACAAGTTCCTTTCGAGTTCGTATATAACCATACGATGGAGTATCCAAATAAACTGTGGATCTTCGTAGTGATACGGAGTGTCCTGGAGAAATACAAAGGTGATTTAGGATTGGCGAAGAAATACTTGGTTTGGTCGTGAATATCAGTTGCAATTTACTTTGCCCTCTTACTAATCCCTTGCTTTGTCTTAATCTTAATACCTTCTGCACACCATCGTTATGTTAATTGGTTTTCTTCATTCCCCACCGTTCGGCACCAGCCTAAGGTTTGGAAGAAGACTGTCCAATTTTCATAATAGGTGTACTATCTCCTAAACCAAGGAGTACTCACAATGAGAGAAGGTGAAAAGAAAAGACAACTGAATAATCCTATTCGTTTTCTCCAGAACCAGAAACCATCCTCGAAGTCCTTCGAGTTCGTATATAACCATACGATGGTTTTGTCCAATGGAAGTGGACGTTCGTAGTAATACGGGGTGTCCTGGAGAAAAGGGTAAAAGTAGGAGTGGCAATGAGGTCTGCAACTCTGACAATCCAAAAGCCAGTGTTAAGAAGGTTCGGTCAACTTGGTCACTGAGTCATAGTCCAGGGTCGGGTCAATGGTCGCTGCCAAAGAGAGAGAGAAAAGAAACACTCAGCGTGCACTCTAACCTAGATCAGAATGGTTATCACTTTATCTAATCAGGAAACCTCCCACTGTACCGTCAAATTCTCCTCCAAACCTGAAAGAAGAACTAGTCGGGATCACCCGAGGAGTAAACCAACTCATCAGTGGGAATCGGGATCCAACTATCATCGCATGATAACTTGACGGAATCCACTCAAGTCACCACACTCCAGAAGGTATGCGCATATCTGGCAAGTTTCAGTTCTTTTGAAACTCCCGATGTGATGTTTTTACCCCTAGGACCCAAGTGACCTTGACAATGCCAACAAATCAAAGATTCCTAGTCAAGTTCTACCCGTCATTATCTTGATTGCGTTAAACCCACCCGTACGAGTCCTTGACAATGCCAACAAGACCGTACGATTGTCCTAACCAATCCACTTATCCATGTGACAGAAAAGCATTACATAGCTACCGAACACTACGCCACGGCAATGCACGACAAACGCAGCACGAATACTAAGTAATACTAATCTGAAATGACGGAGGGCTACGACTGGTTTTTGGCGAAAAACCTTTAACGTAATGAACTTGATATCGTTGAAGGAACTGGATAACCTTTTTAGAAAATATAGTGACGAAAACCTTTACTAAAGAGGTCACTCCCGGTGAAGGGATCTCGGCTCTTTCCCCGTAGAATGAGGTGCAGGATATTCCAGCTGAATACCACGATGCAAAGCAAAAGTAATCGGCTATAGTGAAGTTAATGCCCTGACGCAAACTTCTGTCCAAGGGGTCACTCCCGGTGAAGGGATCTCGGCCCTTGCCTCGTCGACTGAGGAGCAGGATATTCCAAATGAATACCACGATGCAAAACAAAAGTGAACGTCCTTGCAATAACAGCTTTTTGAAAAGTGTTCCAACAACATCAGAATAGGTTTGTTTATCTTGCATTGATCCGAATCAACGCAGTCCCATCAATTGATCACACCACAAAGAACGAAAATATACTGACGTACGTATATGCCATTCGCATTCGCCACTGGGTCCCGTCATCACCCGTTAGGTTAGCTAACTAACGGCAGAGCGGGGACTGGACTAGCGCGGATGAAAAACATATACAACATCTACTAATATATATACCAATATATAGTATTTTGCTCAAGGCGTGAAAAGAATGCAACATCACAGAAATGTACAGCATCACAGAACAATACAGATATCTGGAAGCCCCGGGTTTCACAGAGCCGCTGCTGAAACCCGACGTTCCCCTGGTCGTGTGGATAGCCTGTGCAATGAAATCCTAGACCCCTACGGACGCGGCAAGTCACCCGCCAAAACCTGAAGCGAGGCAGCCCCCTTCAGTACCGTGAATGGACCACCCAGCACTTCACGGAATCCGGTAACTTGGGCACCCCTCCTGGGTCAACCTGTACCCCCTACGAGTGCGGCGAATAGCCCACCAATCCTAGAGTGAAGCCCCCTCCGTCCCAATGCCATGAGATGCGGGCTTGTTGCCCTCCAGAACCCGGCTATCCGTGCACCCCACCGCGGGGCAATCCTAGTACAGAAAGTAAAATATACATACACCGGGTACATCGACCGCAACCAGGTCGTGCCCCAAAAGAATAATACAAACAGGCAGTGACGGCAGTCCACATGTCGGACGCTCGCCCCGCAATATCAAATGTACATAATACAACAAAACTGTACTAGCATTGCATCCAGGCTATCCCCCACGACCGATCCGCAACAACACAGCATAAACATAGAACATCAACGTGAAAGTCACGTTCGCAAATCCGTCTGACCGGGCTATAGCAGTTAGACGGGATTTACCGATCAAGTGACATTCACGGTCGCAGATATAATGTAAATACTGTGAAATAATGTGTTTAAAAATATCCGATCGATCAAACAATTAACAAGTGGGCCTCCAAGTAATACTGTAGCAGTCACAGAAGATCTGGGCCCAAATTTAATATCCCAAAAGCCCTATTGTCAGCCCAAAAGCCCACTGTAGAAAAACGACAACATGATCCCATTATACTGCGGCGGATCCGCGGCCTGATAAAGGTTAATGGCCGCGGATCCGCGCTTGTACAGAGGGATCATCTTGTCGAATTTTCCCAGTTTTCTTATAATTTCTTGTACATCAGTTTTCTTCAACCTGAAAAATTTTTGGAGCAAGGAAAAATTCAACAGAAAACTGATGCATGCAAAAACGTGGTTTTTGGAATTTTGGTCGATCGGATAAGTAAAACGCATTAGAACAAGCTAGGTAAGGTTAATGGCGTGGCTCTGATACCATGTTGCGCCACGGCAGCGCCCCGGCCGTCTATCCGAGGCCAAAATGCGGAATCAAAAATTTTCCTTACTTGGAAACCGGCGCTACCGCGGACAAAGAAAACCCGGATCGATAACCATTAACTTATACTAGCTAACAAGAGATGGGAAGAGAAGTATACCGAGTGATCCGAGTCCTCCGGTCTTCTCGTCATCGTCCCGATCTCCCGCGGAAAGTCTTGTCTCCATATCGTCGCCTCCTCGCCGGAAGGGCACCACATCGCCTGCGTCTTTTACGGGCTCCCGCCTCAATACCGAGGCAACTCGGGCATGAAGCCGGCAACTCGACATGCTCAAGATATGCTGTAGAATGTGTAGTAGATCATGCTAGTCTCACTTGGGGTTTTTAGTTGCCTTGATGGAGGAATGGGGTTAGGAAAAATGGTGCTTTCATTTTTCCAAAACAAGAAGAAGAAGGAGATGAAGAATTCCTCACAAAACAAAGATGAACTCTCTCATTCTTTTCTTTCTCTCAAGTGTTCTTTCTTTCATCTAGTGAAAATGATAATATGGTGGAGGAATGAGAATGCCAACCATAAGAAGGGAGGTGAGTGTAGGATAAAGAGAATGGTGACTATATCCTAAACATCATCATCATAAACTCACATCAACATTCATCTCATATCTAATCATAATAAAGCATGAAAAGATGAAGGAAAAGAATGGCATCTAAAGATGCTATCATAATAAATACATATGCAAGAAAATCCTCCACAATGTGTTATTTGCAAAACTGCAAATAACCCCCTCCATCGGAAAAGTCCGGCCGGGAAAGAACAAAGGAAAACCGGCCGGAACGGAATGCAAACTGGCAATTCCAGAAAACTGGTCCCGTAATAAATTACAGGAAAACCCCGATACTGTGCATACACACCCGCATTTGTATTCCGACCGGATACAAATGCAATGAGACAAAATCTACACTGTACTAAACTAGGACTGGCTTAAGCCAAAGCCGGCTAGTAAAATCCGTTCGATCCTGATCCGTGCAATACCGCACGTATCAGATCAAACCCTGCCATATAACTATACGGCCACTAGTACAAAACTGTCCGATCCTGATCCGTGCAATACCGCACGTATCTGATCGGACCCTGTCATATCTCCATACGGCCTCTACAGCGTTTCGCCCGAAAGCTTGAGTAACTGTAAGTGTGGTGGACTCTAAAGACTCGTCAATACTATGGCTGTGGATTTAACCACTAGCACGTCAGAGGTATTAGCCAATACGTGACGGGCCACCAACTATTGACCAAAAGGGACGTCGATGAGCGAACTCATCCTGACACCCTACTGAGCCTGTCAGTGACAATATCCGTACAGTCCGGTCCGTTCGTCTATGAGCATCGCATGTCGGGCCTAGGGGGTTGGTAAAAGTCAGACCCCCAAAAGCGGTACAAGTCGTGTCGGAGCGTAGCCCAGAACGCCCTGAGATACTACTGGAATACCTACCAGTAAATCTCCTGCCTCGGCCGAGGGCTTTGCGTAATGGCTCTCCTAGACACAGCGCGACCTCACCCCCAATACCGGGAGAGACGAACCCCTGCAGATCCGCTCACTGCCTCCATGTGGCTCGGGACTGTACCCAACTAAAACCTGTTTGCACGACTTCTTTGAGCCGTGGTAGGGTAGTAATCAAAACACAGTGGGAACTCACACGAGAAAAATGACGATCTCAGGTCGATGAACTAACCTGTACACATGTCACCAGGGAACTGCTATCTGACATCTGGTATAAGACCAACTAGCAGGTTCCCGGCGAGTCCTGTCCGGTGTACTCATAACCCAATGAGCACCTGTATACATCTTAGGTGAACCAACTGACACCAGTGGCTTGTGAGACCGGCCACCGCCCCTCGTCGGGGTCTCGACTGTATACACTAGTCTACTAATGGAGTATCGATGCCCAGTCTCGAAACTCCCACGACTAGGGACATTTTAAGGATGTGCTTATAGACCCCAGCTCCCACGTATATGATCGCCATCATACTGCTGGTCGTCAAGCAAGAATCCTAGGGGCTCTATCAACGTGTAATAGCGACATGTCAGGTCACCTAAAGCAGTACACGATGATAAAGATAAACCAGATAGCATACTATCATCTCGAGTAAGACTGTCCCACCGGGATAGGTCCTCCCTCAATCATTGCAATCACGTGCCTGTGATCCAATAATTGACTCTGAGGGCACTATCTCCAACATAATTTTCGTCTGCAAATAACAATCAACAATCCTTGCACTCACTACTAGATATAATTTTTCCATTCCCAGTGTGTATGTCCCAGCAACAAGACAGGGCCGTGCATAGAATCGAGTGTGCACTAATCAACTTGGGCGAGATAAAACAATGGGATGCACCTGAATCAAATAATGCCAATGCGGGAAAATTATAATTGAGTAGGATACCTGAGATAATTTCTTCTGAAGCCTTGGCCTCCTCGGCCGTCAAAGTGAAGGCCCGTGCTTGATTAAGCCCCTGAGTAATCTACTTCTGCTGTGCTCTCGAAGCATCGCCCTTCAACTGAACTCTCGATGGACAAGCATGCATTCGATGATCAGTAGCTCTGCAAATCAGATATTGCCCAAGCCTCAACCGGCACTCCCTCTAGAAATGACCCGATCGTTGGCAGCAGTCACAAAATACACTCCTTCTCTGATCGGCTATAACGGGCTTCTTCATAGGTATAATGCCTCACTTGTTCACCGGTATGCCTCTGTATACAGGAGCTCTATTTGGCGTAAATGCCGGCTTCCGCACTACGACGTCTTGCTGTTGCATACTCTTTGCTTTCACCGATAAACTCTACTGCTCCCTGGCTGCCGTGAGAACTTGGAAGAAGGTGGTCAATCCCAGAGATATAATATGTCTCTTGTTGGATATATGTATGCCCTAGAGACCATTATATGATAGTGGATGTATCTATACATGTATATATATATTCAGTATGCATTCTTGCTCGACATGATAGTATGCTATCTGGTTCTTCTTTATCTGACATGTTGATTTGATCGTGCTTTTATTCATTCATACATGCTGATAAAGCCCTGAGGATGTCGGCTTGACTACTCTGATTATGATGGAGATCATACTAGTGGGACATCTGTAGTCTATAAGCATATCCTGGAAAGTCCCTAGTCGTAGGTATATCAAGACGGGGCATTGATATACCATAGTAGACTAGCGTATATGATACTAGACCCATACGATGGGCGATGGATGTTCCCACATTCATCGATCTTTGACATCAAGATCATTTACGGGTGCTCAGTGGTGACTGGGTACACTGGATGGACTCACTGAGAACTCCTATATAGAATTATATCTATCGTCGGATAGCAGTTCTCAGGTGACACTGGTACAGGTTAGTCTGTAGACCCGAGATCGTCATAGAGTCTTGTGTGTTCTCCCACTGTACTTTGATTGCCACCCTACCACGGATCTACTGAGTCGTGCAAACAGGTGGCCGTTGGGTACAGTCCCGAGACACACGAAGGCAATGAGCGATAGGAGGGGTTTCGTCTCTCCCGGTATTGGGAGTTGATGCTGTGCTGTGCCCGACTGGTTATATGAGTAAGTCCCTGGCCAGGGCTGCTGAGATTTGCTGATAAGTGTTATCAGTAGTTTCTCGATCTGTTATAGACCATTCACCGGCACGACTTATTGAGTTATTGGGGTCGACGTGACCATCCCTAGGCTCGATATGCAGCATATCTGACGAAGAGACCGGACTGTACGGTAGTGTTGCCGGTTGGCTCGACGGGAGTTGTAGCAGATTCGCTTGTTTTCTTCTGATCGCTCAATACCCGGGTGGCCGTTACGTTTAGCTGACCGCTTGCGGCTTGGGGGTGCTTGATATGATCATCACCCTCTGCCGGCGTATTGACGAGTCTTAGAGTCCCACACAGGAGTTACCTAGTCCAGGAGAAACGTTGTGGTGCGCGTATGCGATATGCGCATGGACCCGATTAAAATGCGCGTATATGATACCGTATATTGATCGAGCGGCTTGCTTTTGGTAGGGTCATATGTGATATGGCCGGATTGATAAATCAAGTGTTGATTTATCATTTAACCATTAGTTTTCTCACTTAAAACCTTTTCTTGGATGATGGATGTGTGCATGCATGTATGTTTTTCTTTTTTTCTTTCTTACTAGTTTCATGCACATATGGATGTGCATACATACATACATACATACATACATACATACATACATACACCCATCTATCATGGTTGTTTACACATGGAAATGGTGGCAATATAAGACTCACACCATGGTTGAATATATGGATTATTATTTGATTTATTGTTTAAAACAAAATAGAAAAGATAAGGATAATTCTTGCTTGCTTCTACATTCTTCTTTAAACCTAACCATGCTCACCTACTTCTAACCATGAGTTATCCTTCTCTTTGTGTTTTAAACTCAAGTTAAATAATGTCTCCATCATCTAACCATGGTTTGAGATGAGGATTAAAAAATATATATACATATATTTTCTTTTTCCTTCAAGTGAGTTATCTTTTTTACTACTCTTATTAAAACAAAAAGGCCATCATCTTCCTCCTTCTTCTTCCTTTTGCTCTCTAGTTTTTTCTAGTGAGTAAAACACAACCAAAGAAAGGTTTTTGAAGTGAGAATCTAAACCACAACATCATTCTACACAAGTTTAGCCAACTTGTTTAGAGTGTTCTCTTCGTTTCTCATCGTGATAATCGAAGTTGCGAGCTTGGACGAGGGACTCCGGGTGGATCGTCGTGGATGTGAGTGGACTTCAAGAGGACCTTCTTCCAACACCCAAGATGTTAGTTATATGTATGCCCTAGAGGCCATTACTGTACATAGGATGTATATTGTAGTGGATGCTGGGACATATATAGGGAGGACTTTTTTGCTCGTCATGATAGTATGCTATCTGGTTGCTCTTTACCTTAACGTGTATACTGATTGTCTCTCGTTTACATGTTGGTAAAGCCCTTAGGATGTGTGCTTGACTACCTGGACTATGATGCGGATCATACTAGTGGGGACATGGTAGTCCATAAGTACATCCTTCAAAGTCCCTAGTCGAGGGTGTATCGAGACGGGGCATCGATATACCAGAGTAGACTAGCGTATACCTTCTCGACCCATACAGATGGGCGATGGATGATCCCATATCCATTGGTGTTTGACATCAGAGATGATATACGGGTGCTCAGTAGAGACTGGGTACACTGGACGGACTCGCCGAGAACTCCCGGATGGTATTATACCTCACGTCAGATGGCAGTTCTCTGGTGACACTGGTACAGAGTAGTCTGTTGACCCGAGATCGTCATAGAGTCTTGTGTGGTTCCCACTGTGCTTTGATTTCCATCTTACCACGTCCAAGAGGGCGTGCAAAACGGTGGTTTTTGGGTACAGTCCCGAGTCACATGGAGGCAATGAGCGATAGGAGGGGATTCGTCTCTCCCGGTATAGGGGGTTGATGTTGCGCTGTGTTCGATTGGCTATAACAGGAAGTCCCTGGCCAGGGCTGATCAGAGAATTGCTGGTAAGTGTTACCAGTAGTTTCTCGACCCGTTATGAGCCTCATATCGACACGACTTATCGAGATATTGGGGTCTGACGTTTACCACCCCTAGGCAAGATATGCGACATATCAGACGATCAGACCGGACTGTACGGTAGTGTTACTGGTCGGATTCACTGGAGTATGAGCGGGCTTGCTCGTCGATCTTCAGATCGCTCAATACCCGGGTGGCCGTTACGTTTAGCAGACCGCTTACGGCTTGTGGGTGTTTGATATGATCATCGCCTGCTGCCGGCGTATTGACGAGTCTTTAGAGTCCTACACAGAGGTTTCCTGGCTCAAGCGAAACGAAATAGGAGCGCATATGAGATATGTGCGGGGCCGAGAATAATGCGTGTATGTGATACCGTATTCCATTCTCGCGATGAATGTATCGAATGGTTGTATGCGATATAACCTAGTTATCGATTCAAGCGTTGATTTGATAAGCCGATACATTGTATACTAGTCGGTTGTGTGCGACATGACCGGATCATTGAATCAAGTGTTGATTTAATGATTTAATGTATAATTATATATCTGATATATTACTTTGCATTAACTAGTATTGGTTCACTTTAAATGGATTTTCTCACTCGGTTGTGCGCATTACATATGCGATATGATTTTGTGCACTTGATTGTATCATGTTTGATGATACATGTTTACTTGGTTAAGTGCAAAGAATTAAACCATAGTTAAAAGAATGGCTAGGGTTTCATTTACTTTATTTATTTATTTATTTATTCATTTTGGAAAAGAAGAGAAAAGAATGGTTGCAAGTTTTGGAGTTTAGTTGAAGCTTCATGAAGCTTTGATAAAGTCAACCATTCTTATCTCATCCTTAACCCTAACCATTCCCACTAACCATGATTCATTCTCTACACTTGACCATGGTTAATTTTATGATAAGAATTCATTTTCTTTTATTTTTCTATTAACTTATCATATTTCTTTCTTCTTCTTCTTCCTTGCTTCAAGTGAAGAAAAGCTTACCTCATCAATAGTGATTGATGTTTTTGAGTGAGAAATCCAATTCTAAAGTTAACCCACTTCCTATTTCTTCATCCTCTACCTCTTGCCAAGTAGTAGAGTGTGTTTACTTCACAAGTTTCTTGACTTGGTGAAGTCGGAGCTTGATTTAGCGATGCCTCGACGTAGATCATCTTCGGCATGGACATCGACGACCTAGCTTGCCCATTCTCCGACGAAGCCGACACGAGAGCCCGGATTTGATTTGGACAGCGGAGAGGACCTCGTTGCGGAGCTATGGAGGTGGAGCACCGGATCTACAAAGGTTGTATTTTCGTTTTCTCATTAGTTAAGTGTTAACTAGTTCATTGTTCGCCTAGACATCTAGTTATCGATCCGTAGTTTAGGCTTTCTCGGCACCATAATTTTTGAAATTGCCATGGTTGATGGCTTGGGAGACCTCACTAGCGTGCCTAGGAACCCTACAGTGGTATCAGAGCCTAGCTAGAGCCTTAGGCAAAGTCTAGACGGAATTTGAAGTCCGAACGAACCCGAAACCCCGAATCAAACATGCTCTCTGTCCAATTTTTAAAATCTGGTCTTTTTCCATATTAAAAATATTCAGATAAATCAGCACAATAATATAAGAAATACTGTGAAATTCGATGCAGTAAATCAATCAAAGTGCCGCGGATCCGCGGCACGAGCTTGGCTCGTGCGGCGGATGCGCGGCTACTTTGTCGTTTTATGAATATTAAATTTCACAGTAATTCTCAATTTTCAGTGTTGAGTTCTCTGGATGTTTTTAAATTTTATTCAAGATTTGAATTTTCTGCAGTTGTTTTGGGGATTCGGTATTTCGATCGGATTCTCAAATTTCGTCTTTTGTGTATTTCCGGATAAATCTTAGAATATGTTAAAAAGTTCGACCGGATATAAATACCCAATTTTTCCCCTGTCGGGAAATTTCCAAGTGTTGGATTTTTCCGTAGTTTAACGACGTTCTAAGTAGTGCAAGTAACGCGATGGTCCCTCTAGAAGATAACAAACCTTAACTCGATTATGTGACCGTCTTGAACTGCCCTTTGAACCTTCGGGTTTGGGGCAGTACGGCGTGCCACATGTGAGGCGTTGGCTTGACCCTTCTACGGCTGGACCGTTGGTACTGAGGCATGAACTGAATGTTGTTAGACTTGTTTCATGTGTTGATCTGTATCGGGAAAACTTGGGTGTTCGACTGTTCGATCGAAAAGTTTAACATTTTCTGTTTATCTGGAATGGGATACAATAATTGGAATTCACAAGTGGTTATGAGATAACTAAATGAATGTTATAAACATAGCAGTTTAGTCTCACTTGATCGGTTGCCACGGAATTTTGATGTGATCAAAAGTCCGTCGCAATCACGTAGCGTACGCGGATACTCGCCGGGTAAACTTAATAGACAGCCTCACTCCATAGCCCCGACCAAGTGACTGTAGGAGAACCCCGTCGCCGAAAGCATCCGTTCGGGTGCTCGCGGTAGCGGTGTTCCGCCTTGGTGCACTGGGTCGACGGCGTCGGGGGTGCGGCCGTCTACTGAAGTTTGCGACGAGCATTCGATCAGGATGTCGGGAATCTTGTTGAATTTCCCGACTTGATATTGAAAAGTGTTTTCGATTTTGAGACTAAAATGCGGAGTTTATAATTGTTAGGCATGCGATGTCTAAAGAATTCATTTGGTCAGGCATGCGATGTCTGAGGTGGTTGCGGATTCCAACTGTTGTAGTTTTACACTTTCTTTTCTGTGACCGTAAGTGTAATATGTGATATCGCCGGTTTCGTTGCTATATGTCAACGACAATTGGGATGCGCATATTTACTTACGTTGATGACATGTGATGTTATGTGTTGCTGGATATGTTATATTGGATCGTCGTGTTTGAATAGCCGGGGGTTTTTATGTGAGATGAGTGTTTTTCATTTTCATTCATGTAAAAACTTGTATGTAATATTCTTTTATTGGGGCGCTTCCAGGTTGCGGAAGATGTCACCGTTTGTATATTATTTACTTTTTCGCACTAGGATAGACCCAAGGAGGGGAGCACAAGTAACCGGGTTCTGGGGTCCAGTGGGAGACCAACTCGAGGAGTCGGGTCCGGGTCTCCTAACTCCAGAATTGGTAGGGTTGCTTGCCGCTCTCGTCGGGGTCTAGGGGTGTGGGTTTGGCTATTCATCACGACCGTGGAATCCGTGTTTTATACTGGCTCGTATTGAAAACACGGACGTCCTAGTATATCCAATATTTCATATGTTTCTTCTGCTGCGATATCTGTGATGTGATCATGTGATGTTCTGTGATAGATACAGTATATAGTATATATGATATATTATATAGGCGTTACTTATGTTTTACACCTCGCTAGCCCTGCCCTGCTCTGTCGTTAGTTACCTAACCTAACGGTGCACGAGGGGACATCGAGGCGAATGCGGATGGCATAAGTGTACGTCATATTTATCTGTGATGTTTAGGTATTTAAATGATGGGACTTCATTAATGTGATTAATGAAATAAAAGAAACCTAAGATGTTGTAGAATCGAATTTTAAAATAAAACAGGTAGCTACAGTTCTTGCTTTGCACAGAGGTATATGTGATATATCCTGCACCTTATTCGATGAGGAAAGGACCGAGATCCCTTCACCGGGAGTGACTCCTTTAGCAATAACTGGCAGATGCTACACACTCGGTTTGTCTTTTGATTCCTTTTAAGAGTTTTTGCTTTGCACAGTGATATATGTGATATATCCCGCACCTCATTCGACGAGGAAAGGACCGACGATCCCTTCACCGGGAGTGACTCCTTTAGCAAAACTAGAAAAGCCTCAAAAACACTCCATTTCAAAATTCATTTGATTCTACAACGATATCAAGTTCATTACGCAATAGGTTTTCAGAAAAACCTGTCGTAGCCCTCCGTCATTTCAGATAAGTAGTAGTTAGTATTCGTGCTACGTTTGTTGGCCTGCGTCAAGGCGTAGTGTGCGGTAGCTAACTGGTGCTTATCTGCATAAGCATATGATGTGATTGGATTAGGGTAGTCGTGCGACTTTGTTGGCCTGCGTCAAGGGTCGTGCGGGTGGGTTTAATTCAATCAGGAAATGACGGGTTGAACTTGACTAGCGGACTATGGTTTGTTGGCCTGCGTCAAGGTCATAGGACGTTAGGGGCAAAATATTATCGGGAATTTCAAGTGTTGAGATTTGCAATGAGATTGCATACCTTCTATGAGATAGTTGGATCCCGATACCCGCTGCGAGTAAGAGTTACTCCTGGGAGATTTTTATACATTACAATTAGCCGATCAAGTAGGTGTCTAGAAAGGTGTTAACGAGGTTACGCCTCTGGGAAAACGAGGTTTACATTAATTAGGTTCGTGCGAAAGCACGGGGGACCTCCCTCAAAGTACCGACACTGGCCTGGCTGAAAGATTGGCAAACTTGTAGTGTGTAATTAATCCCGGCTAGTCTTTCCTTTTAGGGTTTGAAGGAAGATTTGATAAAAAGCAGTGGGAGCCATCCTGATTAGATAAAATAAAAACCAATCTATTCTTGCAAGAGCGCACGCTGAGTGTTTTCTTCTCTCTCTCTCCTGGTAGCGACCATATCACGCCTTAATCAAGATAATAATACGGATTATTGACCGAACCCGCTTGTTATACTGAGCTGGGGAACGTTGGTCCCGCTCCAACTTATAATTGTTATAAGACAGAGCAGGAAATTGGGGAATACCAGATTTCCCGTGCCGCCCAAACGAAAAAAGTGCATGATGATGCATCTCCTTTGGTTGTGTTCATTATACAGAACTGTTTCTCAGTATCCTCCGCATCCTGGTATATAATACCGGATCAGGATCCCAGATATGTAATCTGTTACATAGGGCTACAAAAGGGTAGAAAAACTGAGAACGGGTGATAAGTTTCATGAGGCAGAAAACGGGGCAAGTGTTGCAGCCAAGTCTGTCGGTCACTGTCACCCTGTATTACCGATACATTGATTCTGAACGAATGTTATTAGATACCGAACCTGATATACAAAATCATATCTGTCTCTTTATTAGTAAAGAAACGATAAAATTTTGTATTGTTGGATAATGTTTTGAACATTTCCTATATCAAAGGTTGATCGGTTCAGGCACGTTATCTAAAAGCATTGATGTTCTAAATCGAACTACAGTTCTTAGTATGTGGAACACACACAAGAGGAAGAGTTCAGAAATGAACGAATCCTTCTTGAGGCATTGTAGACTAGGTCAGATCAATGCGACCCGACTGGCTAGAGTTACATAAAGATGCATATTTAAATTAGTTTGAACTTACATCTTGTGAAACTCGCCAGTCATGTCACAAAGATAAGATGACCATAGCTCCGTTTAATGGAAACAGAGAAAGAGTTAGTAAACTCTTGGGATGTTACATGTTGATGTATGTAGGTCCCCTGTCTACACATGCCAGGAATGGTTCTTTTTACTTCATTACGTTCTCTGATGATCTTTCGAGTTTCTGACCTATGTTCCTGTTGAAACACAAGTCCGAACCTAGAGATATTCACAGAATATAAGTTAGAAGTAGAGAACCAAAATACGGGTATAAGTATTATGTCCTTTGATGTGATCAAGGAGGAGAATACTTGAGCATGGAATTCCTGGACTTTTCTAAAGGAGAATGAGATTCTCTCTCAGCATTACTCCTCTGGATACACCATAGCACGATGGTATATCAGGGCGGAGCAATCACACCCTATACGATAAGGTGTGCTCTATGATGAGTACTACTGAGTTACCTGTTTCCTTTTAGGTGTTATGCACTTGAGAAGTTGCATACCTATTGAATAGGGTTCGAATCAAATCAGTTGCCTACCACTCCATATGAGATATGGAAAGGGAAGAACCCATGTCTTAAGTTAGTTAAGATTTGGGGTTGTCCGGCCTATGTTTAAAAGCAAAATCCGGACAAGCTCGAGGCAAGGTCTGTTATGTACAACTGGAAAGGTTCCAGCTATGCAAACTACAGAAGATGATTTGAAACAACCAAAGGATTCAATAGTTACCAACGAACCTCAGCCTCTCCGCCGATCTAGTAGGGTTCCTCACCCACCTGAGAGATACTTCGGTTTCTCTATGACAGTGGGAGCGAGGATTACATCATGAGATGATGACCCAACTAGTTTCGAGCTGGCCATCAGGAGTAAGACTCTGTAAGAATGGCTCGATGCTTAGTGATCTGAGATAGAATCCATATACACCAACAAAGTATGGACTTTGGTTGCTATATCTGAAGGGTTAAATCCCCATCAGGAGCAAGTATATCTTGAGAAGATTACTTGGTGTACATGGAAAAGTTGAGACTTTCAAAGCTAGAATTGTTAAAGGTTTTCGTCATCGACCAGGCGTGGATAATGATAAAACCTTTTCCAGTAGCTATGCTTAAGTCCATCCAGATCCTACTTGTCACGGCTACATACCATGACTACGATATCTGGTGGTTGGGTGTCATGACTGCTTTTCTAAATGATGTTTTAGAAGAGTGCGTCTATAAGTACACAGCCAGAGGGCCTCGTAGACAGTGGGAGCAGCGGAAACGTGTGCAAGATGTTTTATATGATAAAGCAGGCATCGCGGAGTTGGAACATCTGTTTTGATGAATTAGTCAAAGAAGTTGACATCATCAAAATGGTAGATGAACCTTGTATAAACAAAAAGGTAGTAGGGAGTATGGTGATGATCCTCGTAGAGTACGTGGATGACATACTCTTGATAAGAAAAGAGTTTCTTATGCTACGCTCGGTCAATCTCCGCTTATCACTAGAATTCTCCATATAGGATCAAAGTGATACCTACTAAATCCTGGATTTTTGATCTATGAGATAGATTTAATTGGATGTTAGGATTCTCACTAGTTGTAGTGAGATGGTATCAATCGATCCTGGGGAGAATCACTGGAAGGGTTCCAGGGTGATAAAGACGACTGAATGTCAGTCACAGGCATTGTCTTTACCCTCAGTAAAGGGACGGTATGTTGGAAGAGTTCCAAGCTGGATACCGTGACATACTAGACGATAAAGGCAAGATACATCGCTACTTAAGATGCTACCAAAGAGGCTGTTTGGGTGTATATTGGTTCATGAGATGAACTTAGTTCCTCCCATTGTGTGACAATGGAGTTGTGGCTTATGCCAAGGAACGTCTGTCCTATCAGTGATCCAGACATATTCTAAGGCAGTATCACCTGATCATGGAGATGGTTGATCTCCAGGGTGATCAAGGTTAGGAGAGTAGACTTAGAGGACAACACAGCGGATCCACTCACAAAGGCCTGTTCCCAGAGAGAGACTTTTATGGGATGGTTGAGTATGAGATACTTCAAACCACTGCTACAGATGGCCTTAGTGCAAGTGGGAGATTGTTAGTTATATGTATGCCCTAGAGGCCATTACTGTACATAGGATGTATATTGTAGTGGATGCTGGGACATATATAGGGAGGACTTTCTTGCTCGTCGTGATAGTATGCTATCTGGTTGCTCTTTACCTTAACGTGTATACTGATTGTCTCTCGTTTACATGTTGGTAAAGCCCTTAGGATGTGTGCTTGACTACCTGGACTATGATGCGGATCATACTAGTGGGGATATGGTAGTCCATAAGTACATCCTTCAAAGTCCCTAGTCGAGGGTGTATCGAGACGGGGCATCGATATACCAGAGTAGACTAGCGTATACCTTCTCAACCCATACAGATGGGCGATGGATGATCCCATATCCATTGGTGTTTGACATCAGAGATGATATACGGGTGCTCAGTAGAGACTGGGTACACTGGACGGACTCGCCGAGAACTCCCGGATGGTATCATACCTCACGTCAGATGGCAGTTCTCCGGTGACACTGGTACAGAGTAGTCTGTTTACCCGAGATCGTCATAGAGTCTTGTGTGGTTCCCACTGTGCTTTGATTTCCATCTTACCACGTCCAAGAGGGCGTGCAAAACGGTGGTTTTTGGGTACAGTCCCGAGTCACATGGAGGCAATGAGCGATAGGAGGGGATTCGTCTCTCCCGGTATAGGGGGTTGATGTTGCGCTGTGTTCGATTGGCTATAACAGGAAGTCCCTGGCCAGGGCTGATCAGAGAATTGCTGGTAAGTGTTACCAGTAGTTTCTCGACCCGTTATGAGCCTCATATCGACACGACTTATCGAGATATTGGGGTCTGACGTTTACCACCCCTAGACAAGATATGCGACATATCAGACGATCAGACCGGACTGTACGGTAGTGTTACTGGTCGGATTCACTGGAGTATGAGCGGGCTTGCTCGTCGATCTTCAGATCGCTCAATACCCGGGTGGCCGTTACGTTTAGCAGACCGCTTACGGCTTGTGGGTGTTTGATATGATCATCGCCTGCTGCCGGCGTATTGACGAGTCTTTAGAGTCCTACACAGAGGTTTCCTGGCTCAAGCGAAACGAAATAGGAGCGCATATGAGATATGTGCGGGGCCGAGAATAATGCGTGTATGTGATACCGTATTCCATTCTCGCGATGAATGTATCGAATGGTTGTATGCGATATAACCTAGTTATCGATTCAAGCGTTGATTCGATAAGCCGATACATTGTATACTAGTCGGTTGTGTGCGACATGACCGGATCATTGAATCAAGTGTTGATTTAATGATTTAATGTATAATTATATATCTGATATATTACTTTGCATTAACTAGTATTGGTTCACTTTAAATGGATTTTCTCACTCGGTTGTGCGCATTACATATGCGATATGATTTTGTGCACTTGATTGTATCATGTTTGATGATACATGTTTACTTGGTTAAGTGCAAAGAATTAAACCATAGTTAAAAGAATGGCTAGGGTTTCATTTCCTTTATTTATTCATTTATTTATTTATTTATTCATTTTGGAAAAGAAGAGAAAAGAATGGTTGCAAGTTTTGGAGTTTAGTTGAAGCTTCATGAAGCTTTGATAAAGTCAACCATTCTTATCTCATCCTTAACCCTAACCATTCCCACTAACCATGATTCATTCTCTACACTTGACCATGGTTAATTTTATGATAAGAATTCATTTTCTTTTATTTTTCTATTAACTTATCATATTTCTTTCTTCTTCTTCTTCCTTGCTTCAAGTGAAGAAAAGCTTACCTCATCAATGGTGATTGATGTTTTTGAGTGAGAAATCCAATTCTAAAGTTAACCCACTTCCTATTTCTTCATCCTCTACCTCTTGCCAAGTAGTAGAGTGTGTTTACTTCACAAGTTTCTTGACTTGGTGAAGTCGGAGCTTGATTTAGCGATGCCTCGATGTAGATCATCTTCGGCATGGACATCGACGACCTAGCTTGCCCATTCTCCGACGAAGCCGACACGAGAGCCCGGATTTGATTTGGACAGCGGAGAGGACCTCGTTGCGGAGCTATGGAGGTGGAGCACCGGATCTACAAAGGTTGTATTTCCATTTTCTCATTAGTTAAGTGTTAACTAGTTCATTGTTCGCCTAGACATCTAGTTATCGATCCGTAGTTTAGGGTTTCTCGGCACCATAATTTTTGAAATTGCCATGGTTGATGGCTTGGGAGACCTCACTAGCGTGCCTAGGAACCCTACACAAGAGACCAAAAGTCCAGCGAAAGGGAGCTACAAAGGTTGTAGTCTCAAAACCCTAGTTTTTATTCGCTTTAACTTTCGAAACCCTAATTTTCTAGGATCGATTCCTTTGTATGCTTGTTTAGCACCATAAAAATCTAAATTTTGAGACATGTGATGCTTCAAAACTCTACATAAGGTGCTAGGCAAACCTTTCATTGGTATCAGAGCCGACCTAGAATATTAAGCGACGTTTTTACGAAGTAAAAATCCCGATCGGACAAAAATACGACATTTTAAGACTCTCTCTGGACAAATTTCAAAATCTGACATTTTTCAGGATTAAAAATACTTAAAAAATACGGCAGGTAAAACTAAGAATTATGGTGAAATTCGATGCCATGAACAGTATAAATGGCCGCGGAACCGCGGCAGTTCCTTGCTTAGGCCGCGGCTCCACGGCCGTACGGAGGTATCATTGCATCTAATTTACACTGTAATTCTTATTACTTCTTGTAAAATGTTTTAGGTATGTTTAATCTGAATATAGTACTGTATTTTCTGGAGATGGTTTTAGACGCGTAGATTCGATCGGAATTTTCATTTCGTTGCTTTTCCGGGTAAATTAGATAGTATTGAAATGTTTGAACGGGTATCATTTGCTCACTATTCACGGGGTTTAAATACTTTGGAGATACGTGCAAGTCTTTTTATGGTGGACCCTCTAGAAGACAACAAACCTTAACTCGATTATGTGACCGTCTTGAACTGCCCTTTGAACCTTAGGGTTTAGGGCAGTACGGCGTGCCACATGTGAGGTGTTGGCTTGACCCTTCTACGGCTGGACCGCTACTACTGTGTCACACTCCGGATTTTTGAACCCTGCTCAAGTGTTGAGCTTTAGTGAATCTTGGGTACTTGATCGTTCGTTCGAAAACTTTAATACTGTCTGTTTATCTGGAATGTGATACAATATGTGGAATTCATATAGTTTAGGCATGAAATACGAAATATATGATATTTTGCATTTATGATGTCTAAAGAGAATGTGGATTCCAAATATTGTAGTTTTACACTTTCTTTTCTGTGACCGTAAGTGTAGTATGTACGATATCGCCGGTTTCGTTGCTATACATCAACGACAATTGGGGTATGCATACTTACTTACGTTGATGATATGAGATATTATGTGTTGCTGAGATATGATGTGCAGGATTGTCGCGATTGAATAGCCGGGTTTTTTTTATGTGAGATGAGAGTTTTATATTTTCATTCATGTAAATTCAAATGTAATGTAATATTCTTTTATTTGGGGCACTTTCGGGTTGAGGTTGTGTCACCAGTGTTGTATATTATTTACTTTTCCGCATTAGGATGGACCCAAGGAGGGGAGCACAGGTGACCGGGTTCTGGGGTTCAGTGGGAGGCCATCTCGAGGAGTCGAGACCGGGTCTCCTAAACTCCAGAATTGGTAGGGTCACTTGCCGCTCTCGTAGGGGTCCAGGATGTGGGCTTGGCTATTCATCGCGACTGTGGAATCCGTATTTTCTATTCTGGCTAAATACTAAATACGGACGTCCTAGTATATCCCACTTTATATCTATGTTTCTGCTGCCTGTGTTCTGAGACGAATGACATATTATATATATGATATATAGTAGACGTTGCTTATGTTTTACACCCGCGCTAGTCCCGTCCCAGTATGCCGTTAGTTAAGTAACCTAACGGTGCATAACGGAACATTGCGGCGAATGCGGATGGCATAAGCGTACGTGTTATTTTCGTTTCTTTTCTGTGATTGGCTTAAGGACTTAAATGATGGGATTACATTAATGTGATTAATGTAAAGAAAATAAACCTAAAAAGATGTTGTAGAATCGGATTTGAAAACCACTCGGCTATTTATGAAAAAGCTATATTTCAAAATTGCGGAGCTTAAGCCACTCCTTTTGAAAACCATTTGATTCTACAACGATATCAAGTTCAAAGCGTTAAAGATTTTCTTAAAAATCAACCCCAACCCTCCGTCATTTTAGGAAGTAGAGTACTTAGTATTCGTGCTACGTTTGTTGACTATAGTTAAGGCGTAGTGTACGGTAGCTAAGTGATGTCTTCCTACATTGCATATGATGCAGATTAATTAGGACATTCTTATGACTTTGTTGACCTTAGTTAAGGGTCATATGAGTGGGTCTAATTAATCAAGAAATGACGGGTAGAACTTGACTAGTACTTATGATTTGTTGACCTTAGTTAAGGTCATAAGTACTAGGGGTAAAAACAACATCGGGAATTTCAATAGTTGAAATTTGCAATGAGATTGCATACCTTCCATGTGATGGTTGGATCCCGATCCCACTGTGGGCAATAGTTGCTCCTAGGAGAGTTTTACAGTTTACAATTAGCTAACTCATTAGGTGTCTAGAAAGGTGTTAACGGGGCTCCGCCTCTGGGAAAACGAGGTTTACTCTAATTAGGTCCGTGCGAAAGCACGGGGAACCTCCCTCAAGTACCGACACTGGCCTGGCTGAACGGTTAGCGAAGTTGTAGACTGTAATTAATCCTGGCTAGTTTTTCTTTTTAAGGTTTGAAAGAAAAACTCGATAAAAGCAGTGGGAAACATCGATTAGACAAGATAATAACCAATCTGATCTATGCAAGAGCTTTCGCTGAGTGTATTCTTTTCTCTCTCTTAATGGCAGATACTCATGACTGGACTCAAGCTTCTACTAGATAAAAACAAACTGAATGGGACCAACTATAAAGACTGGCTGAGGAATCTGAAAATCGCCTTGACTTATGATAAAGTATCATATGTCCTCACAGCTTCAGCCCCGCCCGTCCCAGGTCCAAAATCTTCAGTTGCGGACATTGAAGTTCGCAAGACATGGGACGCTGACTGTGCCCACTGCCAAATGCCTCGCGCTTGCATCGATGGATAACACACATCAAAAGCAGCACGAGGACATGGACATTCACGGTATATTGCTTCATACAAAGGAGTTGTATGGAGAGCAATCCCGCGTATTACGATACGAAGCATCAAAGAAATTGTTTCAAATGCGAATGGCCCCTGGCACACCAGTAGGAGACCATGTTCTGAAGATGATAGCTCTTATAGAAGAGCTTGCGGACCTTGGATGGACGATGGACAATGAACAATATATAGATATTATTCTGCAGTCCCTTCCCTCCACATTTGCTCAGTTCATAGTGAACTTCAACATGCATGGCATGGAAAAGGAACTCCCTGAACTCCTTAATATGTTAAGGAGTGCAGAGAGCACTATGAAGTCAGCAAGAACTCCCGTTATGACTATTGGACAATCTTCTTCTTCTCGCCCGAAAGCTAAGGCCAAGGGAAAGAAAAAGAAGAAGCCCACCAATCCTAAAGGTGGAGTTAAAAAGGTGAAGGGAAAGGAAAAGTCCAAGGCTGGAGACTCGGGGAAGGGCGAATGTTTTCATTGCCACAAGACAGGACATTGGAAGCGCAACTGCACGGAGTACTTAAGTCTCAAGAAGAAGCATGGGGATGCTTCTGCTTCAGGTGCGTTTGTGACAGAAAATTGTTTTTCAATAAACTCTGCTTCCTGGGTATTGGATACCGGTTCAAGTTCTCACATTTGCAATTCTATGCAGGGGCTGAGAAATAGCAAGGTTTTGAAGACAGGTGACCATACTCTCCGCGTTGGAAATGGTTCCAATGTACATACAGTCGCAGTGAGAGAGTATCACTTGGGGTTGCCAACTGGATGTATTTTGGTTTTGAATCCATGTTATTTTGTACCAAGTATGCTATGTAATATAATATCCATTTCTTTGTTGGACAATGAAGGATATAATTTTGTATTGCACAACAATGTTATGAACATTCACCTGAATCAAATGTTGGTTGGGTATGGTACGCTTAATAACGGAATATATGTCCTAAATCAACACACAGTTTTCAGTATACAACACACTAATAAAATAAAACTTTTAGAATTAAATGAAGCTTTTCTTTGGCACTGTAGACTTAGTCATATTAACGAAACAAGACTAAACAAGTTACACAAAGATGGATATTTAAACTCTTTTGAATATAAATCTTATGCGACTTGCCAGTCTTGTATCAAGGGTAAAATGACCAAAACTCCGTTTACCGGACACGGAGAAAGAGCTACTCAGCTCCTAGGCCTCATACATAGTGATGTATGTGGGCCAATGTCTACACAGGCTAGAGGCGGTTTTTCATACTTCATTACATTCACTGACGATTTCTCAAGATTCGGTCATGTATTTTTATTAAAGCACAAGTCCGAAGCTTTCGAGAAATTCATTGAATATAAACAAGACGTAGAAAAACAAACCGGCTTGAGTATTAAGATGCTTCGATCAGATCGAGGTGGTGAGTATCTCAGTACAGAATTTGCAAACTTCCTAAAAGAGAATGGGATTCTCTCTCAGCTCACTCCTCCTTACACACCACAGCACAACGGTGTGTCAGAACGACGGAATAGAACCCTATTAGATATGGTCTGGTCCATGATGAGTGACGCTGAGTTACCAGTCTCGTTTTAGGGGCATACATTAGAGACTGCAGCGTTTCTGCTAAACAGGGTTCCAACCAAAGCCGTGTCTACCACGCCATATGAGATATGGCATGGGAAGAGACCATCTCTTAAGAGAATTAAGATTTGGGGTTGCCCGGCCTATGTTAAAAAGCAGAATCCGGACAAACTCGAGACACGGTCAGTCATGTGTAACTTTGTGGGATATCCAAAGAATTCTTATGGATATCTGTTCTACCACAAAGAGGAACAAAAAGTGTTTGTTTCTCAGTATGCCACATTCTTGGAAAAAGAGTTTTTCACAGATAAAGATGATGGCAAGGTGGTGGATCTAGAAGAGGTTCTGGAGACACAAACTACAAATGACGATTTGGTTGAACCGGCTGTTACAACAGAAACTGAAGAATCTCGGCCACTCCGTAGGTCTGGAAGGACTTCTCGCCCACCGGAGAGGTACCACGGTTTCCTCATTGATGGTGACAGAGAAGACTGTATCATGGATGATGATGATCCTACCAGTTTTCAGCAAGCTATCACGAGTAGAGACTCTGTGAAGTGGCTGGATGCCATGAGATCCGAAATGGAGTCTATGTATACCAACAAAGTATGGACTTTGGACGTTGTACCCCCTGGGGTAAAACCTGTGGGGTGCAAATGGATCTTTAAAAGAAAGATTGGTGTAGATAGGCAGGTGGAGACCTATAAGGCAAGACTTGTGGCGAAGGGTTTTCGTCAAAGACCAGGTTAGGACTATGACGAGACTGTTGGAGATAGTGCCCTCAGAGTCAATTATTAGGTCACAGGTACGTGATTGTAATGATTGAGGGAGGACCTATCCCGGTAGGACAGTCTTACTCGAGATGATAGTATGCTATCTGGTTTACCTTTATCATCGTGTACTGCTTTAGGTGACCTGACACGTCGCTATTACACGTTGATAGAGCCCCTAGGATTCTTGCTTGACCACCAGCAGTATGAGGGCGATCATATAAGTGGGAGCTGGGGGTCTATAAGCTTATCCTTAAAAGGTCCCTAGTCGTAGGAGTTTCGAGACCGGGCATCGATACTCCATTAGTAGACTAGTGTATACAGTCGAGACCCTGACGAGGGGCGGTGGCCGGTCTCACAAGCCACTGGTGTCAGTTGGATCACCTAAGATGTATACAGGTGCTCATTGGGTTATGAGTACACCGGACAGGACTCGCCGGGAACATGCTAGTTGGTCATATACCAGACGTCAGATGGCAGTTCCCTGGTGACATGTGTGCAGGTTAGTTCATCGACCTGGGGATCGTCATTTGTCTCGTGTGAGTTCCCACTGTACTTTGATTACTACCCTACCACGGCTCAAAGGAGTCGTGCAAACAGGTTTTAGTTGGGTACAGTCCCGAGCCACATGGAGGCAGTGAGCGTATCTTCAGGGGTTCGTCTCTCCCGGTATTGGGGGTGAGGTCGTGCTGTGTCTAGGAGAGCCATTACACAAAGTCCTTGGCTAAGGCAAGGAGATTTACTGGTAGGTATTCCAGTAGTATCTCAGGGTGTTCTGGGCTACACTCCGACACGACTTGTACCGCTTTTGGGGGTCTGACTTTTACCAACCCCCTAGGCCCGCCATGCGATACTCATAGACGAACGGACCGGACTGCACGGATATTGTCACTGACAGGCTCAGTAGGGTTGTCAGGCTGAGTTCGCTCACAGACATCCCTTTTAGTCAATACCTGGTAGCCCGTTACGTATTGGCTTATACCTCTGACGTGCTAGTGGTTAAATCCACAACCAAGGTGTTGACGAGTCTTTAGAGTCCCCCACATTCAGTTACTCAGCTTTCGGGCGAAAGGTTGTAGAGGCCGTATGGAGATATGGCAAGGTCCGATCAGATACGTGCAGTATTGCACGGATCAAGATCGGACAGTTTGTACTATAGGCCGTATGGTTATATGGCAGGGTTCGATCAGATACGTGCGGTATTGCACGGATCAGGATCGAACAGATATTACTAGCCGGCTTTGGTTTAAGCCGGATCCTAGTATAGTACAGTGTAGACTTTGTCTCATTGCATTTGTATTTCGGTCGGAATACAAATGCGGGTGTGTATGCACAGTATCGGGGTTTTTCCTGTAATTTATTACGGGACCAGTTTTCTGGAGTTGCCGGTTTGCTTTTCGTTTCGGCCAACTTCCATTGTTCCGTTCATTGGCCGAAGATTGGTGGAGGAGGGCTTATTTGCATTGTTGCAAATAAGTGTTTGTGGAGGGGTTCTTTGCTTATTGTTTCATCATGATAGCCTCTCATTGACCTTGACTTCTAGCTATCATGATGGCTTGACTTTTAGTGGGCATGATGGTTGATGATGATGAGGGGTGAGGTTGGTTGAGTGTGGGTTATGGTTGTGATCATTGGTTTCTTTCATCATCTCTTTTCATTATTGTTCCACCCACCCCCTTGACCTTGCTCTCTTTTTTCTCTCTCCAATCACACATGATGGGGGGTGTGGCCGGCCATTCCTCAAAAAAAGGGGATGGGATTCATTTCTTTTGGTGGGGGGAAAAATTGTTATGCTCATTCTCTTGTATGCCACATTTTTCCCACCTCTCACCAAGTTCTTCTTCCTCCACAAAAGGGCAACTCCATAATCCCAAAAGAGACACAAGTTCTACCACACATTCTACAGCGATTCTTGGGCACGTCGAGTAGCCGGCTTCGTGCCCGAGTTGCCTCGGCATTGAGGTGGGAGCCCGTAAACAAAGTAGGCGATGTGGTGCACTTCCGGCGACGAGGAGGAGACGGGACTTTTCCGCAGAAGATCCGGACGATGGAGAGAAGATCGGAGGACTTGGATCGTCGGTATATCTCTATTCCCTTTCTTGTAGATAGCTTAGACTAGTTAATGGTTCGATCCGGTTAAAGTGCGCGGTGGTGCCGGTTTGCAAAGTCCGCAAAATTTAAGTTATTCACCGCTTCCGCATTCCGGCGTCGGATTGACGGCCGGGGCGCCGCCGTGCACTTACAGTGGTATCAGAGCCTCTCCATTAACTTAGTCTAGCTTTGTGTAATGTGTTTGCATTTCCGATCGATCAAAAAGTTCCAAAACTGCATTTTAGTTCGCATCAGTTTCTGTTGAAAATTTTTGGTCTCGAAAAATTTTTCAGGTTATAAAATATTGATGTACTGGAAAATCTAAGGGTTCTGTAAAAATTTGACGAAGTAACTCCACAGTTGGAGCGCGGAACCGCCGCGAAAACCCCTTTTGTGCGGCCCTTCCGCCGCGCACTATCCACACGACCAGGGGAACGTCGGGTTTCAGTAGTGGCTCTGTGAAACCCGGGGTTCCCAGATATCTGTATTGTTTCTGTGATGCTGTTCATTCTCTGTGATGTTGCATTTTATTCACGCCTTGAGCGAATATAATATATTGGTATATATATTAGTAGATGTTGTATATGTTTTACATCCGCGCTAGTCCAGTCCCCGCTCTGTCGTTAGTTAGCTAACCTAACGGGTAATGACGGGACCCAGTGGCGAATGCGGATGGCATATACGTACATCAGTATATTTTTCGTTCTTTTTGGTGTGATCAATTGATGGGACTGCATTGATTCGGATCAATGCAAGTTTAAAAACAAACCTAATCTGATGTTGTTGGAACATTTTTTCAAAAAGCTGTTATTGCAAGGACGTTCACTTTTGTTTAGCATCGTGGTATTCAGTTAGAATATCCTGCTCCTCAGTCGACGAGGCAAGGGCCGAGATCCCTTCACCGGGAGTGACCCCTTGGACAAAAAGTTTGCGTCAGGGCATTAACTTCACTATAGCCGATTACTTTTGCTTTGCACCGTGGTATTCAGTTGGAATATCCTGCACCCCATTCTACGGGGAAAGAGCCGAGATCCCTTCACCGGGAGTGACCTCTTTAGCAACGGTTTTCGTCACTATATTTTCAAAAAGCTATCCGTTCCTTCGACGATATCAAGTTCTTTACGTTAAAGGTTTTCGCCAGAAACCATTCGTAGCCCTCCGTCGTTTCAGCCGGGTAGTAAGTAGTATTCATGCTATGTTTGTTGGCCTTCGTCAAGGCATAGTGTATGGTAGCTGCTTGTTGCCTTTCTGCAGCATAGATAGATGCGTTGGTTTGGGACAGTCGTATAGCCTTGTTGGCCTTCGTCAAGGGCTTGTGCGGGTGGGTTCAAATCAACCTGGAGAATGACGGGTAGAACTTGACATGTGACTTATGATTTGTTGGCCTTCGTCAAGGTCATAAGAGCATGGGGCAGAAATCACATCGGGAGTTTCAAAAGAACTGAAACTTGCCAGATATGCGCATACCTTCTGGAGTGTGATGACGTGAGCGGATTCCGTCACGTTGTCATGCGATGAGAGTTGGATCCCGATTCCCACTGATGAGTTAGTTTACTCCTCGGGTGACCCCGACTAATTCTTCTTTCAGGTTTGGAGGAGAATTTGAGGTACAGTGGGAGGATTCCAGATTAGATAAATTGGTAACCATTCTGATCTAGGTTAGAGTGCACGCTGAGTGTTTCTTTTCTCTCTCTCTTTGGCAGCGACCATTGACCCGACCCTAAGACTTTGACTCAGTGACCAAGTTGACCGAACCTTCTTAAACACCGGCTTTTGGATTGTCAGAGTTGCAAACCTCATTGCCACTCCTACTTTTACCCTTTTCTCCAGGACACCCCGTTTTACTACGAACGTCCACTTCCATTGGACAAAACCATAGTATGGTTAGATACGAACTCGAAAGAATTTATTCGAGGATGGTTTCTGGTTCTGGAGAAAACGGATAGGATTATTCAGTTGTCTTTTCCTTTTACCCTCTCTCAGGTTACGAGTACTCCTTGGTTTAGGGGTAGTACACCTATTACGCAAATTGGATTGTCTTCTTCCAAACCTTAGGCTGGTGCCGACCGGTAGGGAATGAAGAAAACCAATTAGCATAACGATGGTGTGCAGAAGGTATTAAGTTCAGACAAAGCAAGGGATTAGTAAGAGGGCAAAGTAAATTGCAACAGATATTCACGACCAAACCAAATATTTCGTTACCACTCCCACATCACCTTTGTATTTCTCCAGGACACTCCGTATCACTACGAAGACCCACAGTTTATTTGGATAATCCATCGTATGGTTATATACGAACTCGAAAGGAACTTGTTCCAGTTCGGGGATGGATCCTGGTTCAGGAGAAATAGGAATAAAGTACATTCAGGTGTCTTTTATCTTCACCTTCTCTCGCGTTGCGAGTGTTCCTAGGATTGGGACAGTACACCCATTATGCTTATTGGATAGTCTTCTTCCAAACCATAGGCTGGTGCCGAACGGTAGGGAAGGAAGAAAACCATTTGGCCTAAAGGGGTGTGCAGAAGGTAAAGACTAAAGACAAATGAAGGGATTTGGAGAGGTGGCAAAGAACTATACGGTTACAGTCGTGAATTTGGAAGAGGCATTACTAGGAATACCAGAATACCCCATCGGAACATTTCAATGTTTCAGTTTCACTGTGTACAGTTAAAGGAAAACTGATTTCCCGATTAGACACTTGCTCCAGGGTATGTATTTACCAAGTATGATTCTCACATCTGTATGGTTTTACAGATGATGAGTGAGAGTAAGTTATTGGGAATTGGGTGATCATCCTCATTGTATCGGGATTCGTTGTAATCGGTGATATTTGAGGAAGTCACCTGGGTTGTTTGCCGGACGGCAGACATTTGGTTTTGAATATCCGCTGTTATGCACCAATTTCAAATCGATATATCTGTACGTCTATTTTCATAGAGTGAGATATATCTTTATGAAATTATGTCGATGACATTTACCTATATCAGTGGATGGTTAGGTAAGGAGCATTAAACAGCGGTGTAATTCTTCTTAACCATAAGTACAGTTTTCAACCTACGACACACAGTGAATGAGTTTTCAGACTCAAGGGACTTGTACAGAGTATTGTATGATGTCCAGGGTCCATCAGGACAGAGGGGTTGGTCCTCGTACTATATTCGGTTTACTTATGACTTCTCTAGTTTTTAGACAGGTGTTTCGTGGAAACACAGGGTCCGAATTTGGAGAAGTTATAGGTATTTGAATAGAGTAGAGAACCAGGTATAGCAAGTATCGAGATTCTTCAAAGAGATTGAAGATGTAGATATTTGGGTATGGTATTCAGTTGATAGTAATGATAAAGAGATCTTGCTTCTCTTTCAGGTTACTCATAATTGGAAGTATTCCTAAGTTGAGTAACGCTGAGAGGCCTCCTTCCATTTAGTTGACATGCGCTGGGGACAGCTGCATGATTTGAATCTGGTTCAATTAAATCAGTGCCTCTGTTTCTATATTGGATATAGAACAGTTCATATCTTAACGATGTTAAGGTACAGGGAGTTGTCCAGTTTATGATTAAAACCAGACACTGGACAACTCAAGGCACGTTTCTGTAATGGCTGTTTGTGGGTTGACCCAGGCTATGACGAGGGTTGACTTTCTACCATCTGGGTGAACAATAGCGATATTGTTCTAGACTCGCCACAGTTTTATTAAAAATGGATTTTTTCAGAAAACAGTAGTGGGAGTATGGTAGAACTGGAAGTGATTCCAGAACCACAAACGATTACTGAAGATTTGATAAGGAACCTAAAGATTCAATCTCGATTGACATTCCATTGGCCACTCCGCAGATTAGGTGGGTAACTTCAGGCACCCGAGAGGTACTCCGGTAGCCTCAAGGACGGTGACAGGGAAGTTCTTGTTTTCCCACAATTGCCATTGCTGTTGTTCCAGGTTACGAGACCCGGCGGGAGGATGAGTATAGCGTCGTTCTAAACCAGTTTTAGAAGTGGACGTCTATATGACTCTGCCAGAGGGTTGTCGTAGTCAGTGGGAGCAGCGGAAGCATTGGTGGACAGGAAGCTTATGTCTATTTATAGACTAAAGCAGAAGTAGCGGAGATAGATCATCTATTTCTGACGTGACAGTCATGGGTTTGACGTCATCAGAATAGGGGATGGATCTGTTGAGAAGGTAGTAGCGTGTGATATCCTGGTATTTGGATGACATACACTACACAGAGTAGGAAAAGAAACTCCTTTACTACAATCGGTTATACTTTGGTCGTCACACAGTTGTTTCTCCACAAAGGAAATGGATTTTATATCAGACATACTGGTTACTAGATCTATGTTTTCAGATCTAGATTTGGGTGGTTTCCCAATCAGGGTACTTGACAGCATTCTAAGAGTATTTAGGATGGACGACTCCTGGCACGGTAGTGTACCTGCAGGTAATGGAGTCACCCTCTCCAAAGGTGTCTTACAGACTAAAGGGGAGAGGGACGGGCATGATTGGCAGATCACTTGCTCAGGCAATTGAGTCAATCGTGAGATGTCAAGTACCACACCAGATGTTGTTCTTGCACTAGATGCAATAAGTTGACATTAATCCAATCCTGGAGAAACAGTCGGAAGCAGTTTTAGAACATAAGTGGATGTTCTAGGGAGATGATAACGACAGCCTCATTCAGGAGACAGTTATCATTCCAGGCTTCCAAGGTGACATGGACGACAAGGAGGTTGTCAGAGTTATAGTTTTCCTTCTGATGAGGGGCAGTATTTTGGACAGGTGGTCCAAGCCAATACTGAGGGAGGCATGGCGCGCAGGATACTGATTAAGTTCAGTTGTCGATACAGTCTAAGAAGTTTGGATTTGGAGTTCATTTATGAGCTAGGTCCCATCAGACATCCAGACACGTTCTAAGACATGTATTGCTCATTTCGGGAGATGGCTTTCTCCGCGAACTTGAGATATAGAGAGACATAGAAAGAAACAACAAAGCGGATCCACTCACTGAGGCTATTCCTCGAACGCAATTTTTTCGCAAACGAGCTTTGTGAGACTGACTAGTAGAGGAGTTGGATGTTCGGTATCACACGGGCTGTGAGTATGCGACATCGCAATAATTAGCCTTGAGTGCAAGTGGGAGATTGTTGGAGATAGTGCCCTCAGAGTCAATTATTAGGTCACAGGTACGTGATTGTAATGATTGAGGGAGGACCTATCCCGGTAGGACAGTCTTACTCGAGATGATAGTATGCTATCTGGTTTACCTTTATCATCTTGTACTGCTTTAGGTGACCTGACACGTCGCTATTACACGTTGATAGAGCCCCTAGGATTCTTGCTTGACCACCAGCAGTATGAGGGCGATCATATAAGTGGGAGCTGGGGGTCTATAAGCTTATCCTTAAAAGGTCCCTAGTCGTAGGAGTTTCGAGACCGGGCATCGATACTCCATTAGTAGACTAGTGTATACAGTCGAGACCCCGACGAGGGGCGGTGGCCGGTCTCACAAGCCACTGGTGTCAGTTGGATCACCTAAGATGTATACAGGTGCTCATTGGGTTATGAGTACACCGGACAGGACTCGCCGGGAACATGCTAGTTGGTCATATACCAGACGTCAGATGGCAGTTCCCTGGTGACATGTGTGCAGGTTAGTTCATCGACCTGGGGATCGTCATTTGTCTCGTGTGAGTTCCCACTGTACTTTGATTACTACCCTACCACGGCTCAAAGGAGTCGTGCAAACAGGTTTTAGTTGGGTACAGTCCCGAGCCACATGGAGGCAGTGAGCGTATCTTCAGGGGTTCGTCTCTCCCGGTATTGGGGGTGAGGTCGTGCTGTATCTAGGAGAGCCATTACACAAAGTCCTTGGCCAAGGCAAGGAGATTTACTGGTAGGTATTCCAGTAGTATCTCAGGGTGTTCTGGGCTACACTCCGACACGACTTGTACCGCTTTTGGGGGTCTGACTTTTACCAACCCCCTAGGCCCGCCATGCGATACTCATAGACGAACGGACCAGACTGCACGGATATTGTCACTGACAGGCTCAGTAGGGTTGTCAGGCTGAGTTCGCTCACAGACATCCCTTTTAGTCAATACCTGGTAGCCCGTTACGTATTGGCTTATACCTCTGACGTGCTAGTGGTTAAATCCACAACCAAGGTGTTGACGAGTCTTTAGAGTCCCCCACATTCAGTTACTCAGCTTTCGGGCGAAAGGTTGTAGAGGCCGTATGGAGATATGGCAAGGTCCGATCAGATACGTGCAGTATTGCACGGATCAGGATCGGACAGTTTGTACTATAGGCCGTATGGTTATATGGCAGGGTTCGATCAGATACGTGCGGTATTGCACGGATCAGGATCGAACAGATATTACTAGCCGGCTTTGGTTTAAGCCGGATCCTAGTATAGTACAGTGTAGACTTTGTCTCATTGCATTTGTATTTCGGTCGGAATACAAATGCCGGTGTGTATGCACAGTATCGGGGTTTTTCCTGTAATTTATTACGGGACCAGTTTTCTGGAGTTGCCAGTTTGCTTTTCGTTTCGGCCAACTTCCATTGTTCCGTTCATTGGCCGAAGATTGGTGGAGGAGGGCTTATTTGCATTGTTGCAAATAAGTGTTTGTGGAGGGGTTCTTTGCTTATTGTTTCATCATGATAGCCTCTCATTGACCTTGACTTCTAGCTATCATGATGGCTTGACTTTTAGTGGGCATGATGGTTGATGATGATGAGGGGTGAGGTTGGTTGAGTGTGGGTTATGGTTGTGATCATTGGTTTCTTTCATCATCTCTTTTCATTATTGTTCCACCCACCCCCTTGACCTTGCTCTCTTTTTTCTCTCTCCAATCACACATGATGGGGGGTGTGGCCGGCCATTCCTCAAAAAAAGGGGATGGGATTCATTTCTTTTGGTGGGGGGAAAAATTGTTATGCTCATTCTCTTGTATGCCACATTTTTCCCACCTCTCACCAAGTTCTTCTTCCTCCACAAAAGGGCAACTCCATAATCCCAAAAGAGACACAAGTTCTACCACACATTCTACAGCGATTCTTGGGCACGTCGAGTAGCCGGCTTCGTGCCCGAGTTGCCTCGGCATTGAGGTGGGAGCCCGTAAACAAAGTAGGCGATGTGGTGCACTTCCGGCGACGAGGAGGAGACGGGACTTTTCCGCAGAAGATCCGGACGATGGAGAGAAGATCGGAAGACTTGGATCGTCGGTATATCTCTATTCCCTTTCTTGTAGATAGCTTAGACTAGTTAATGGTTCGATCCGGTTAAAGTGCGCGGTGGTGCCGGTTTGCAAAGTCCGCAAAATTTAAGTTATTCACCGCTTCCGCATTCCGGCGTCGGATTGACGGCCGGGGCGCCGCCGTGCACTTACAGAGACTTTTTCTCCCGTAGCCATGCTTAAATCCATTTGGATCCTACTTGCTATTGCTGCTCACTACGACTATGAAATCTGGCAGATGGACGTTAAAACTGCATTTCTAAATGGAAATTTAGAAGAATGCATTTATATGGATCAGCCAGAGGGCTTCATTGATAGTGGGAGCAGCAGGAAAGAATGTAAATTGCTTAAATCCATATATGGGTTAAAGCAGGCATCACGGAGTTGGAACATCTGTTTCGATGATGTCATCAAAGAGTTTGATTTCATCAAAAATCCAGATGAACCTTGTGTTTATAAGAAGTCTGTAGGGAGAGCTGTCACATTCCTCGTATTGTACGTAGACGACATTCTTCTGATAGGAAATGATATTCCTATGCTACAGTCGGTCAAATCTTTCTTATCACTGAGGTTCTCCATGAAGGACCTGGGTGATGCCACATACATTCTGGGCATAAGGATCTATAGGGATAGATCCAAAAGGTTATTGGGATTGTCCCAAACGAGGTATATTGACACCATCCTAAAAAGGTTTAGTATGGAAGACTCCAAGCGGGGTGCCTTACCCGCTTGCCATGGAGTCACTCTCTCCAAGGATTCTTGTCCAAAGACCGATGAAGAGAGAGCTCGCATGAGTGTTATACCCTATACTTCGGCAGTAGGATCTATAATGTATGCGATGTTATGTACACGCCCAGATGTAGCTTATGCACTTAGTGTTGTAAGCAGGTATCAATCCAACCCAGGGGAGAATCACTGGACAGCTGTGAAGAACATTCTTAAGTACTTACGAAGGACTAAAGAATTGTTCTTAGTGTATGGTAATGGAGATCTCCAAATGGAGGCCTTTACCGATTCGAGCTTCCAGAGCGATAAGGACGACAGAAAATCTATCTCTGGGTTTGTATTTACCCTCAATGGAGGGGCGGTGAGTTGGAAGAGTTCCAAACAAGATACCATTGCAGACTCTACGATGGAAGCTGAGTACATTGCTGCAAATGATGCTGCCAAGGAAACCGTCAGGATGAAAAAGTTCGTCTCGGAGCTAGGAGTAGTTCCAACCATTATTGATCCAATACCTTTGTATTGTGATCATAATGGGGCTACGGCACTAGCCAAGGAGCCCAGATCCCATCAGCGGTCCAGACACATCCTGAGGCGTTTTCATTTGATCCGGTAGATTGTAGATCGCCGCGAGATCGAGATTAGGAGAGTAGACACAAAGAATAACGCCGCGGATCCATTCACCAAGGCCCTCCCTCAGCCGCAGCATGAGCGACTTTTTGAGATGTTGGGTATGAGATACGCCAATAACTGGCCTTAGTGCAAGTGTGAGATTGTTGGATATATGTATGCCCTAGAGGCCATTATATGATAGTGGATGTATCTATACATATATATATATATATTCAGTATGCATTCTTGCTCGACATGATTGTATGCTATCTGGTTCTTCTTTATCTGACATGTTGATTTGATCGTGCTTTTATTCATTCATACATGCTGATAAAGCCCTGAGGATGTCGGCTTGACTACTCTGATTATGATGGAGATCATACTAGTGGGACATTTGTAGTCTATAAGCATATCCTGGAAAGTCCCTAGTCGTAGGTATATCAAGACGGGGCATTGATATACCAGAGTAGACTAGCGTATATAATACTAGACCCATACGATGGGCGATGGATGTTCCCACATTCATCGATGTTTGACATCAAGATCATATACGGGTGCTCAGTGGTGACTGGGTACACTGGACGGACTCACTGAGAACTCCTATATGGAATTATATCTATCGTCGGATAGCAGTTCTTAGGTGACACTGGTACAGGTTAGTCTGTAGACCCGAGATCGTCATAGAGTCTTGTGTGTTCTCCCACTGTACTTTGATTGCCATCCTACCACGGATCTACTGAGTCGTGCAAACAGGTGGCCGTTGGGTACAGTCCCAAGACACACGAAGGCAATGAGAGATAGGAGGGGTTTCGTCTCTCCCGGTATTGGGAGTTGATGCTGTGCTGTGCCCGACTGGTTATATGAGTAAGTCCCTGGCCAGGGCTGCTGAGATTTGCTGATAAGTATTATCAGTAGTTTCTCGATCTGTTATAGACCATTCACCGGCACGACTTATTGAGTTATTGGGGTCGACGTGACCATCCCTAGGCTCGATATGCAGCATATCTGACGAAGAGACCGGACTGTACGGTAGTGTTGCCGGTTGGCTCGACGGGAGTTGTAGCAGGTTCGCTTGTTTTCTTCTGATCGCTCAATACCCGGGTGGCCGTTACGTTTAGCTGACCGCTTGCGGCTTGGGGGTGCTTGATATGATCATCACCCTCTGCCGGCATATTGACGAGTCTTAGAGTCCCACACAGGAGTTACCTAGTCCAGGCGAATTGTTGTGGTGCGCGTATGCGATATGCGCATGGACCCGATTAAAATGCGCGTATATGATACCGTATATTGATCGAGCGGCTTGCTTTTGGTAGGGTCATATGTGATATGGCCGGATTGATAAATCAAGTGTTGATTTATCATTTAACCATTAGTTTTCTCACTTAAAACCTTTTCTTGGATGATGGATGTGTGCATGCATGTATGTTTTTCTTTCTTTCTTTCTTACTAGTTTCATGCACATATGGATGTGCATACATACATACATACATACATACACCCATATATCATGGTTGTTTACACATGGAAATGGTGGCAATATAAGACTCACACCATGGTTGAATATATGGATTATTATTTGATTTATTGTTTAAAACAAAATAGAAAAGATAAGGATAATTCTTGCTTGCTTCTACATTCTTCTTTAAACCTAACCATGCTCACCTACTTCTAACCATGAGTCATCCTTCTCTTTGTGTTTTAAACTCAAGTTAAATAATGTCTCCATCATCTAACCATGGTTTGAGATGAGGATTAAAAAATATATATACATATATTTTCTTTTTCCTTCAAGTGAGTTATCTTTTTTACTACTCTTGTTAAAACAAAAAGGCCATCATCTTCCTCCTTCTTCCTTTTGCTCTCTAGTTTTTTCTAGTGATTAAAACACAACCAAAGAAAGGTTTTTGAAGTGAGAATCTAAACCACAACATCATTCTGCACAAGTTTAGCCAACTTGTTTAGACTGTTCTCTTCGTTTCTCATCGTGATAATCGAAGTTGCGAGCTTGGACGAGGGACTCCGGGTGGATCGTCGTGGACGTGAGAGGACTTCAAGAGGACCTTCTTCCAACACCCAAGAGACCAAAGAGTCCAGCGAAAGGGAGCTACAAAGGTTGTAGTCTCAAAACCCTAGTTTTTATTCGCTTTAACTTTCGAAATCCTAATTTTCTAGGATCGATTCCTTTGTATGCTTGTTTAGCACCATAAAAATCTAAACTTTGAGACATGTGATGCTTCAAAACTCTACATAAGGTGCTAGGCAAACCTTTCATCTCTGAATCTCGACATCCAAACTATGCATAAACCTTCATGCCCTGTCTGCATCGTTGGCATCCAAAAGCCCCGCAAATTGACTAAGCCGAGTTCACTCAGCCGCATGCGCATCAACGAATCCGCCATTCTGTTTCAGGCTAATAAACTTTTCTTTCATTTCCTCTCGTGAAGATTGCGGAAAGAATGTATCTAAGAAACTGTTGGAGATAGTGCCCTCAAAGTCAATTATTGGATCGCAGGTACGTGATTGCAATGATTGAGGCAGGACCTATACCGATATGATAGTCTTGCTCGTGATGATAGTATGCTATTTGGTTTGTCTTTATCATCGTTTACATGCTTTAGTTCGCTATTGCATGTTGATAGAGCCCATAGGATTCTTGCTTGACTACCAGCAGTATGATGGCGATCATATACGTGGGAGCTGGGGTCTGTAAGCACATCCTTAAAGTGTTCCTAGTCGTGGGAGTTTTAAGACAGGGCATCAATACTCCAGAGTAGACTAGTGTATACAGTCGAGATCCCGACGAGATGCAATGGCTGGTCTCACAAGCCATTGGTGTCAGTTGGTTCACCTAAGATGTATACAGGTGCTCATTGGGTTATGAGTACACCGGACAGGACTCGCCGGGAACATGCTAGTTGGTATTATACATATCGTCAGATAGCAGTTCCCTGATGACATGTGTACAGGTTAGTTCATCGACCTGAGGTCGTCATTTGTCTCGTGTGAGTTCCTACAGTGCTTTGATTTCTACCCTACCACGGCTCAAAGGAGTCATGCAAACAGGTCTTTTTTGGGTACAATCCCGAGCCACATGGAGGCAAGTGAGCAGATCGGCAGGGGATTCGTCTCTCCCGGTATTGGGGGTGAGATCGCGCTGTGTCTAGGAGAGCCATTACATAAAGACCTCGGCCGAGGCAGGAGATTTACTGGTAGGTGCTCCGGTAGTATCTCAGGGTGTTTTGAGCCACTCTCTGACACGACTTATACTGCTATTGGGGGTCTGACGTTACCAGCCCCTAGGCCGATATGCGATACTCATAGACGAACGGACCGGACTGTATGTATATTATCACTGTTAGGCTCAGTAAGGTTTATGGATGAGTTCGCTCGTCAGCTTCCTTTCCAATCAATACATAGGCAACCGTTACGTATAGCCAGTACCTCTGACGTGCTAGTGGTTATACCCAGTGTCAGTGTGTTGATGACTCATTAGAGTCCCCCACAGACACTTTTCCAAAGTTCGGGCAAAATGTTGTAGAGGCCGTATGGTTTTATGGTAAGGTTCGGAAAATGCACGTGCGTTTTCACACGTGTCATTTTTCGGGCAGATAATACTGGTCGGCTTTGGTTTGAGCCGAATCCGAGTATTATACTGTGTAGATATAATATCTTTGTCTCAGTTGCATTTGTATTCGGTCGTAATACAAATGCGGGTATGTTTATACTGATACGGGGTTATCCTGAAATTCGTTTCAGGATCACTTTAGGAAGTTGCCAGTTTCCAGTTTTCCATCACCCGTCTTTTATCATTCGGTTAAATGCGGATTTATCTTTTCTTCTTGAGATGAGTGTGGAAGTTTCTAGTAGGTGACTAGGATGGTGAGGTGGCTTAGTGCATTAATGGAGCATTTATGTGTTGATGACTATGTGTTATGAATCATTGTTTCATTAAATGAGTTCATACTATGTGTTAAGGCGACTCATTCTCTTCATGATTGATCTTTATCTTGTAGTCACCTTCCCCTCTCCTACACTTACCTCCCCCCTCTTCTATATATGGCTGGCCCCTCCCCACCTCCTCACTCACTTACTTGGGAAAAGATTATGATATATTTGTGTATGGAAATTTCATATAGCTCAAATTCTTATCACCCGATCAAAAAGGCAACTTCATTAACCATTCGTCCATAGCCTTGGACGTAACGAGACAAAATGTTCTACTCATTCTCTACATCATCTTGGTCGTCTCTTTTAGCAAACTTGACGACCGAGTTGCCTCGGTTTAGAGGCGGGAGCCCGTTTAAAGATCCGTCGACGTGGTGCCACCTGGACGACGAGACTGGAGATTCAGGAGATCGGAGCAGCCGCAACAAAGTGTGGGATGATGGTTGAAGACCGAAGGACTCGGATCGTTCGGTATAATATTTCTACCCACTTTGTAGTTTGTTAGTTTAGCTTTAATGGCAGATCCCGGTTATAGTACGTGATAGCGCCAGTTGTAAAAAGTTTTTGTTCCGCATTTGGCGTCTGTTAGACGGCCGGGGCGCTATCGTGGACTTACAGTGGTATCAGAGTGTCACGACCCGCCCCCAATACAGAGAGTATTGTCCGCTCTGGCTGAAGCCGCACGGTTTTGTCCTTCGGAGTGAATCGGACCTGACCAAGGGCCACTTCCCAGGAGGTCACCCATCCCAGGACTTCCCTGGCCCGAGCACGCTTAACTGCGGAGTTCTTCAAACTCCGGAGTTCCGATTCATCCAAAAGGCGCCTCTGTATTGAAGAGGGGTATAATTCCATTTATAGTTCGGATAGTGCCCTCTTTCGGAATGAAATTCGATACTCCCCATTGTTCTATAATGGTTCCCCGTGTGTATCCGTATCAGTTACATCCCCACCTCGATACCGGATAACACCTCACTTCTTCACGGGATAGGTGGTATTCAACCCCAACTCCACCTGGGGCATTACATCCCCCCCCCCACTTAGAACAATGGTTCGTCCTCGAACCACAGACCTACTTTTGAGGGACCGGCTCTGATACCATTCTGTCACGACCCGCCCCCAATACAGAGAGTATTGTCCGCTCTGGCCGAAGCCGCACGGTTTTGTCCTTCGGAGTGAATCGGACCTGACCAAGGGCCACTTCCCAGGAGGTCACCCATCCCAGGACTTCCCTGGCCCGAGCACGCTTAACTACGGAGTTCTTCAAACTCCGGAGTTCCGATTTATCCAAAAGGCGCCTCTGTATTGAAGAGGGGTATAATTCCATTTATAGTTCAGATCGGAATGAAATTCGATACTCCCCATTGTTCTATAGTGGTTCCCCGTGTGTATCCGTATCGGTTAGATCCCCACCTCGATACCGGATAACACCTCACTTCTTCACGGGGTAGGTGGTATTCAACCCCAACTCCACCTGGGGCATTACACAGAGACTCACTATTAAGCTTTACTAATTTATGCTAACACGTTTAAAATATCGATCAAACGGATTTTCAAAAACTACATTTTTTCAGTTCACAGTTTTTGTCGATTTTAAATCAGATCCAAAATTTATTTTGCATATCACAAAAAGTTGTGCAGGGTATTTTAAGCTATCTGTAGAAATTTGGTCACGTGACCCCACCAGACTACGGCGGATCTGCGGTTTGACCGCGCATCCGCGGCCAATCTGTGGGACCAGTGGTCCAAATTTCTACAGTGGCTTCTTCTGTGGAAATTGTGGTTTTTGATAATATTCTTTTGGGCCCAGATTTTGTTACTGTACAGCAGATGTACGTGGGGCCCTCTTCGGGAAATTTAGTCGATCGAAATTTTAAACTTGTTAGTTTTCAGTATTTACATTATATCTCCGACCGAGAATGTCATTTGATCTGTAAACCGCGTCTGATTGCTATAGTTCTTTTAAACGGGTTTGCGAACGTGACATTCGCGTTGATGTTCTGTGTTATGCTGTGATGTTGCGGATTTGTCGTGGTGGATAGCAGGGTGCAATGATAGTGCTGTTTGGATTTATTTGTACATTTGATATTGCGGGCCGAGCGTCCAACATGTGGACTGCCGTCACTGCCTGTTTGTAAAATATTCTTTTGGGGCACGACCGGATTGAGGTCGATGTACCCATTGTACATATTTTATTTTCTGTACTATGTTTATCCCACGAAGGAGTGCACGGATAGCCGGGTTCTGGAGGGCAACGGGTCCGTATCTCATGGCTTTGAGAGGCAAAGGGACCTCACTCTAGAATTGGCAGACTATTCGCCGCACTCGTAGGGGCACAGGTTAACCCAAGGAGGGGTGCTCAATTTACCGGATTCCGTGAAGTGCCGGGTGTTCCATTCACTATGCTGTGGGGACTACCTCGCTTCAGGTTTTGGCGGGTAACTTGCCACACCCGTAGGGGTCTAAGTTTCATTGCACAGGCTATCCACATGACCAGGGGAACGTCGGGTTTCAGTAGCGGCTCTGTGAAACCCGGGGATCTCAAATTATCTGTATTGTTTTGTGATACTTATTACTTTTCTATAATGTTGCATATTATCACGCCTGGAGCGATTATTGTATATTGGTATATATACTATTAGATGTTGTATATGTTTTACACCCGCGCTAGTCCAACCCCCGCTCTGTCGTTAGTTAAGTAACCTAACGGGTGATGACGGGACCTAGTGACGAATGCGGATGGCATATACGTACATTTTATTTTTCGTTCTTTTCTGGTGTAATTGATTGATGGGACTGCGTTGATTCTGATCAATGCAAAGTAAAACAAACCTTTATTTGATGTTGTTGGAACAAATTTAAAAGATGTTATTACAAAGATATTTCCTTTCGTTTTGCATAGTGATATTCAGTTAGAATATCCTGCACCTCATTCGACGAGGCAAGGGCCGAGATACCTTTACTGGGAGTGACCCCTTGGGCAGAAATTTGCGTCAGGGTAATAACTTTATTATAGTCGATTACAAGTTGCTTTGCATCGCGGTATTCGGTTAGAATATCCTGCACCTCATTTCACGAGGAAAGAGCCGAGATCTCTTCACCGGGAATGACCTCTTTAGCAAAAGGTTTTTGCCACTATATTTTTTATAAAAAGCTATCAGGTTCCTTCAACGAGATCAAGTTCATTACGTTAAAGGTTTTTCGCCAAAAACCAGTCGTAGCCCTCCGTCATTTCTTATGGATGGTCAGTAGTATTCAAGCTATGTTTGTTGGCCTTCGTCAAGGCATAGTACTTGGTAGCTGCTGGGGTATTCATTTGTTACATAGATAGATGTGTTGGTTTGGGACAGTCGTATAGCCTTGTTGGCCTTCGTCAAGGGCTTGTACGGGTGGGTTCAAATTGACCTGGAAAATGACGGGTAAAACTTGACATGTGACTTATGATTTGTTGGCCTTCGTCAAGGTCATAAGAGCATGAGGCAAAAATCACATCGGGAGTTTCAAACATAAAGAAACTTGCCAGGCATGCGCATACCTTCTAGAGTGTGATAACTTGGGTGGCTTCCATCAAGTTATCATGCGATGAGAGTTGGATCCCGATTCCCACTGATGAGTTGGTTTACTCCTCGGGTGACCCCGACTAATTCTTCTTTCAGATTTAGAGGGGAATTTGAGATTACAGTGGGAGGTTTCCTGATTAGATAAATTAATAACCATTCTGATATAGGTTAGAGTGCACGCAGAGTGTTTCTTTTCTCTCTCTCTTTGGCAGTGACCATTGACCGACCCTAGACTATGACTCAGTGACCAAGTTAACCGAACCTTCTTAAAATACTGGCTTTTGGATTGTCCGAATTGCATAAGTCATTGCCACTCCTTCTTTTACCCTTTGCATTTCTCAGAACACCCCGTATTACTACGGACATCCACTTCCATTGGATAGATCCATCGTATGGTTATATACGAACTCGAAGGGACTTCTTCGAGGATGGATCCAGGTTCAGGAGAAATAGAATTGGTTTATTCAGTTGTCTTTTATTATCACCTTCTCTCAGGTAGCGAGGGCTCCTTAGTTTAGGAGAGTACACCTATTACGCTTATTGGATAGTCTTCTTCCAAACCATAGGCAGGTGCCGAAAGGAAGGGAATGAAGAAAACCAATTAGCTTAAGTAGGGTGTACAGAAGGTAATATGTAAAGACAAAATAAAGGGATTAGAAAGAGGGCAAAGTAAATTGCGACTGTTATCATTCACGACCAAACCGCGTACTTCATCGCCACTCTTATTTCACCTTTAAAAGAATAAGGTATTATTCAGTTGTCCTTTATCATCACCTTCTCTCAAGATGTGAGTACTCCTAGGTTGAGGAGGGTACACCTATTATGCTTACTGGATAGTCTTCTTCCAAACCATAGGCTGGTGCCGAACGGTAGGGAAGGAAGAAAACCATTTAGCCTAACGATGGTGTACAGAAGGTAACGACTAAAGACAAATAAAGGGATTTGGAGAGATGGCAAAGAAATATACGATTGTAGTCATGAATTGGATTTTGGAAGAGGCATTACTAGGAATATCAGGATACCCCTACGAAACATTTTCATGTTTCAGTGCATTGTTAAAGGAAAACTGTTTTCCCAATTAGATACTTACTCCAGGGTATGTATTTACTAGGTTTCATTCTCATATCTGTATGGTTTTACAGATGATGAGTGGGAGTAAGTTATTGGGAATAAGGTGATCATCCTCATTATATCGGAATTCATTATAATTGGTGATATTTGAGGAAATCGCCTGGGTACAGTTTTCAACCTACGACGCACAGGTTTTGAGTTATTCAACTCAGCGGACTTATACAGAGTATTGTATGTTGTCCAGTGTCCATCAGGACAATGGGGTAGGTCCTCGTACTATGTTCTATTTACTTGTGACTTCTCTAGTTTTTAGTCAAGTGTTTCGTAGAAATACAAGATCTAAGTTTTGAGAAGTTGTGGGTATAAGAATAAAGTAGAGAACCAGGTATCGCAAGTATCGGAATTCTTCAAAGAAATCGAAGATGTAGATTCTTGTGATTGGTATTCAGTTGATAGTAACGGTTTTGAGAAACTTGTTTCTCTTTCAGGTTACTCATAATTGGATGGATTCCTAAGTTGAGTAATGCTGAGTAGCCTCTCTCCATTAAGTTGATATGCACTGGAGACAGCTGCATGATTTGAATCTGGTTCAAATTAAATTAGTGCCTCTATTTCTATATTGTATATAGAATGGTTCATATCTTAACGATGTTAAGATACGGGGAGTTGTCCAGCATATGATTAAAACCAGACACTGGATAAATCAAGGCACGTTTCTGTAATGGCTGTTTGTGGGTTGACCCTGGCTTTGACGAGGGTTGACATTTCTACCATCTGGAAGATCAATAGTGATATTGTTCTTGACTCGCCACAGTTTTAGTAAAATGGATTTTTTTCAGAAACAGTAGTTGGAGTATGGTAGAACTGGAAGTGATTCCACAACCGCAAACGATTACGGAAAATTTAATAGGACCTATATATTCAATCAGGTTTGACATTCCATTAGCCACTCCGCAGACATAGTGGGTAACCTCAGACACCCGAGAGGTACTCCGGTAGTCTCAAGGACGGTGACAGGGAGGTTCTTGTTTACCCAGACTTGACACTACTGTTGTTCCAGACTATGAGACCCGGTAGGAAGATATGTATAGCGTCGTTCTAAACTTGTTTTAGAAGTACACGTATATATTATTCGGTCAGAGGGTTGTCGTAGTCAGTGTGAGCAGCGGAAGCATAATGGACAAGTAGCTTATGTCTATTTATAGGCTTGAGCAGATATAGCAGAGTTAGATCATCTATTTTTGATGTGACAGTCATGGGTTTGACTTCATCAGAATAGGGGATGGATCTGTTAAGAAGGTAGTAGGGTATGATGTCCTGGTATTTGGATGACATACACAGAGTAGGAAGTAAAATTCCTGTACTACAATCGGTTGTACTTTTGTCGTCACACAGTTGTTTCTCCACAAAGGACATAGATATAATATCTGACATTCTAGTTACTAATTCTATGGTTTTAGATCTAGTATTGGGTAGTTTCCCAATCAGGGTACTTTGACAGTATTCTAATAGTATTTTAGAATAGATGACTCCTGGCATGGTAATGTACCTGCAGCTGATGGAGTCACCCTCTCTAAGGATGTCTTACAGACTAAAGAGGAGAGGGATGTGCATGATTGGCAGATCACTTGCTTAGGCAATTGAGTCAATCGTGAAAAGTCAAGTACCATACCAGATGATGTTTTTGCACTAGATGCGATAAGTTTATATTAATCCAATCCTGAAGAAACATAAGGAAGCAGTTTTAGAACATAAGTGCTTGTTCTACGGATTTGATGACGGCAGCCTCCTTCGGGAGACGGTTATCATTCCAGGCTTCAAAGGTGACATGGATGACAGAGTGATTGTCAGAGTTATAGTTTTCCCTCTGATGAGGGACAGTATTATGGATAGGTGGTCCAAGAGGATACTGTGGGAGACATGGTGCTGGATACTGATTAGGTTCAGTTATCAATACAGTCTAAGAAGTTTGGATTTGGAGTTCATTTATGAACTAGGTCCCATCAGATATCCAGACATATTCTAAGACAGGAATTACTCGATTCGGGAGATGGCTTTCTCCGCGAACTTGAGATTAAGAGAGACATACAAAGAAACATCAGGGCGGATCCACTCACTGAGGCTATTTCTCGAACACAAGAAACTAGCTTTGTGAAACTGATTAGTAGAGGAGTTGGATGTTCAGTATCACACAGGCTGTAAGTATGCGACATCGCAATAATTAGCCTTGAGTGCAACTGGGAGATTGTTGGAGATAGTGCCCTCAAAGTCAATTATTGGATCGCAGGTACGTGATTGCAATGATTGAGGCGGACCTATACCGATATGACAGTCTTGCTCATGATGATAGTATGCTATCTGGTTTTTCTTTATCATCGTTTACATGCTTTAGTTCGCTATTGCATGTTGATAGAGCCCATAGGATTCTTGCTTGACTACCAGCAGTATGATGGCGATCATATACGTGGGAGCTGGGGTCTATAAGCACATCCTTAAAGTGTCCCTAGTCATTGGAGTTTCGAGACAGGGCATCGATACTCCAGAGTAGACTAGTGTATACAGTCGAGACCCCGACGAGGGGCAATGGCCGGTCTCACAAGCCATTGGTGTCAGTTGGTTCACCTAAGATGTATACAGGTGCTCATTAGGTTATGAGTACACCGGACAGGACTCGCCGGGAACATGCTAGTTGGTATTAAACATATCGTCAGATAGCAGTTCCCTGGTGACATGTGTACAGGTTAGTTCATCGACCTGAGGTCGTCATTTGTCTCGTGTGAGTTCCCACTGTGCTTTGATTTCTACCCTACTACGGCTCAAAGGAGTCGTGAAAACAGGTCTTTTTTTGGTACAGTCCCGAGCCACATGCAGGCAAGTGAGCGGATCGGCAGGGGATTCGTCTCTCCCGGTATTGGTGATGAGATCGCGCTGTGTCTAGGAGAGCCATTACACAAAGCCCTCGGCCGAGGCAGGAGATTTACTGGTAGGTACTCCAGTAGTATCTCAGGGTGTTCTGGGCCACTCTCTGACACGACTTATACTGCTATTGGGGGTCTAACGTTACCAGCCCCTAGGCCGATATGCGATACTCATAGACGAACGGACCGGACTGTATGTATATTGTCACTGTTAAGCTCAGTAAGGTTTATGGATGAGTTCGCTCGTCAGCTTCCCTTCCAATCAATACATAGGCAACCGTTACGTACATCCAGTATCTCTGACGTGCTAGTGGTTAAACCCAGTGCCAGTGTGTTGATGAGTCATTAGAGTCCCCCTTAGACACTTTCCCAAAGTTCGAGCGAAATGTTGTAGAGGCCGTATGGTTTTATGGCAAGGTTCGGAAAATACACGTGTGTTTTCGCACGTGTCATTTTTCAGGAAGATAATACTGGTCGGCTTTGGTTTAAGCCGAATCCGAGTATTATACTGTGTAGATATAATATCTTTGTCTCGGTTGCATTTGTATTCGGTCGTAATACAAATGCGGGTATGTTTATACTGATACGGGGTTATCCTGAAATTCGTTTCAGGATCACTTTCGGAAGTTGCCAGTTTCCAGTTTTCCGTCACCCATCTTTATCATTCGGTTAAATGCAGATTTATCTTTTCTTCTTGAGATGAGCGTAAAAGTTTCTAGTAGGTGACTACGATGGTGAGGTGGCTTAGTGCATTAATAGAGCATTTATGTGTTGATGACTATGTGTTATGAATCATTGTTTCATTAAATGAGTTCATACTATGCGTTAAGGTGACTCATTCTCTTCATGATTGATCTTTATCTTGTGGTCACCTTCACCTCTCCTACACTCACCTCCCCCCTCTTCTATATATGGCTGGCCCCTCCCCACCTCCTCACTCACTCACTTAGGAAAAGATTATGCTAGATTTGTGTATGGAAATTTCATATAGCTCAAATTCTTATCACCCGATCAAAAAGGCAACTTCATTAACTGTTCGTCCATACCCTTGGACGTAACGAGACAAAGTGTTCTACTCATTCTCTACATCATCTTGGTCGTCTCTTTTAGCAAACTTGACGACTGAGTTGCCTCGGTTCAGAGGCGGGATCCCGTTTAAAGATCCGTCGACGTGGTGCCACCTGGACGACGAGACTGGAGATTCAGGAGATCGGAGCAGCCGCAACAAAGTGTGGGATGATAGTTGAAGACTGAAGGACTCGGATCGTTCGGTATAACATTTCTACCCACTTTGTAGTTTGTTAGTTTAGCTTTAATGGCAGATCCGGGTTATAGTACGCGATAGCGCCGGTTGTAAAAAGTTTTTGTTCCGCATTTGGCGTCTGTTAGACGGCCGGGGCGGTACCGTGGAGTTACAGAAATATCATGAAAACGTTGCCTATTCCTGCCAAAAAAATTTCTGTGCAACAGAGCCCAAGATATCAAATAGCAGCAATATGCTTAAGAAAATGCAAACCAGTATTTTACGAGCTGTATTTTGCCAAACTCACAAATGATAATCAATTAAATTATGATGGCATTGAAAGCGTCTCGAAAAATCCTTCGATTTGATATATTACGAGCCCCATAACTCTTCCGGAATCAAAAATTATGAGTAAATGTGCTATGCACGTATAGTCTAAGTAATGCTCTACCATATGGGGGATACTTTTTTAGTCTCGCATCGGGAAAAAGAGAGATCTCTTATCTACTACACCCATATATATAAGAGGGGATATCTCTTAGAAAAAATAGGATTCAATCCTCAAATGAGCTTAGTTCTCCATAGGAGCTTAGTTCTCCAAGTTAGGGCCTTAGTTGCCTCTCATAATGTGTATATGCGCAAGTACCATATGCGCCACGTGCAACGCACGTGCGCCCGCCATGTGCGCACCATGTGCACCCTCCATGCGAGGATTCAATCCTCAAAGGAGCTTAGTTCTCCATAGGAGCTTAGTTCTCCAAGTTAGGGCCTTAGCTGCCCCCCATAATACGCATATGCATAAGTGCCATGTGCGACACGTGTAGCGCACATGTGCCCGCCGTGCGAGGATTCAATCCTTATAGGAGCTTAGTTCTCTAAGCTAGGGCCTTAGCTGCCCCCATGATGCATATATGTGCAAGCGCCACGTGCGACGCACGTACGCCAGCCAAATGCGCAACGCGTGCGACGCACGTGCGCGAATGCAAAGAAGTCTTTTTCAGAAGTTAGGAATTTAAGCTCCAACATGTTCTTCCCCCTAATGAGTGGGACATGGTTCAAAGGGTACATCCCTCCACACCTTCGATATATGGCGCTGTAATCCCTCAGCGTCGTCAGAGAGGTGGTGGGTCCCAACGACCAATGATCTCTCTTTCCAAATATAGAGGAGGAGACCACCCCATAAGCTTCTATAAAAAAAATATACAGAAGACTTCCAAAAGCTCCCACAAAACAAAAGAGAATTTAATTCTCAAACAAGATCTACTTCCTCAAAACCCTAGGTAAAGAAACATCGAGATCAAAACTTCTCCTTTACCTATCCTATATAAGGGTTTAATCCTTCTCAAAGAACTTAGTTCTTTCTATGGATCTGAGATCCGCAAGACAAATCTTCAACAAGTTGAGAATTTAATTCTCATCGGAAATATCTTATTCTTGAGAATCAAAGATTTAGGAAAGAACAAATTTGAAAAGAAAGAAGATGGAGTTTCTTTAAATCAAGAACTTAGTTCTTTAAAGAACCCGATCCAAGATCTTCAAAAATAGTGATCTTGGTGATCTTTAATGGTCAAAACACCATTAAAAAAGTTTTAACCTCTCGGAGAAGATGGAGTTCATAATACTTCAAGAACTTAGTTCCTTCAAATGAAGAACTTAGTTCTTTAAAAAAAAACCGATCCAAGATCTTCAAAATAGTGATCTTGGTGATTTTTAATGGTCAAAACACCATTAAAACAGTTTTAACCTCTCGAATAAGATGGAGTTCATAATACTTCAAGAACTTAGTTCCTTCGTATTAAGAACTTAGTTCCTTCATATCAAGAACTTAGTTCTTTAAAGAACCCGATCCAAGATCTTCAAAATAGTGATCTTGGTGATCTTTAATGGTCAAAACATCATTAAAAAAGGTTTAACCTCTCGGAGAAGATGGAGTTCATAATAGTCCAGGAACTTAGTTCCTTCAAATCAAGAACTTAGTTCTTTAAAGAACCCAATTTAAGATCCTCAAAATAATGATCTTGGTGATCGTTAATGGTCAAAATACCATTAACAGAGATTTAAGTTCTCTAGAAACATCAGCAGAGATTAAATCTCCAAACGAACTCAGCACCTCACGTAAAAAGCACGTGAGCGCTCAAGGCCAAGTTGTATAGTGCCTCACGTGAAATACACGTGAGCGCCGGGAAAAGTTAGTGCTTAGCACTATTGGAGCGCCTCACGCAAAACACACGTGAGCGCCACAAAAGCAAGTGCTTAGCACTATTATAGTGCCTCACGTGATATACACGTGAGCGCTATAGACAACTGAGTGCTTAGCACTGCTTGGTGTTACAGAAACCCAATCTTATCCCAAATTGGCTAAGTATATATTTTTGATATCTAAATTGATATCCAAACTGATCTCGGTCTCAAATATGACTAATGATCTCCCATCGATGATATCCAAAATGATATTCATCCCATATCTCATAAGTTAATCTTAGTCTCAAATATGACTAATGATTCTTAAATGATCCACCAAGATCTTTTCCCTCAAATACGGGATTCAGTTTAAGGGTACATCTCTTCACACCTCTGATATATGTCGTTGTAATTTCTCAACGTCTTCAGAGAGGTGGCGGGTCCCAACGACCAACAACTTCTCATAATGCACTTCCAAATTGACGTGCATACCTCAAATCAAATCGTGCCCCAAATTGGGCATATTCCATATCAACATCGTTCACTTAGTCATGTAACAAATACACATGGACGCAAGTTAAATGATGGACCGAAACGTCCTTAAACTAGTATTCGCCTCCAAATACGGCGATAATGGACCGAAATGTCCTTAAACTAAATATTCGCCTCAAACATGGCAACCCAATCCTAACCCAAATTGGCTAAGCTTATGTTTGTGATATCCAAACCGATCTTCATTAATTTCTCCTTAGTTAATCGTAGTCTCAAATATGACTAATGATTCTTAGGTCCATCACAATCTTTTCCCTCAAAGACGGGATTCGGTTTAAGGGTACATCTCTTCACACCTCTAATATATGTCGTTATAATTTCTCAACGTCTTCAGAGAGGTGGCGGGTCCCGACGACTAACAAACTTCTTTTGTGGATGCACTTCCAAATTGACGTGCATGCCTCAAATCGGATCGTGCCCCAAATTGGGTACTTTCCATATCAACACCGCTCACTTCATCACGTAATAAATACACATGCGCGCAAGTTGAATGATGGACCAAAATGTCTCTAAACTAATATTCGCCTCCAAAATGGCGATAACGGACCGAAACATTATTAAACTAATACTCGCCTCCAAAATGGCGATAATGAACCGAAACATCCTTAAATTAAAATAATAGAGTACAAACGCTCTTTTGTTGGATCCTAAATAAAAATTATCCTGAAACCTCGTTAAGTGGATCTTAGTCTCAAATTGGACTAATGTATCCTTAACAAAAACAAATCGAGCCTCTAATGCTCACATACATTTAAGTCGATCTTAATATCAAAATAGATTAATGGTCCTTAAATAAAAACCCCAAATCTAAGATATACGGATTTGGACTAATCCACGCCCTACGGGCGACGACAGAAACTAGTCTCCGTGTACAATCCACGGGCAAACAAAACAAACAAAAACACACATGATACGAAGTGAACTTCCGGAGCAGGAGAAAGTGGTTATCGCGATGCGGTAACGTAATTAACTGCATGGGCTTGCACCCGCATGGAAGAGCGTCATCATAATCAAAAACCCCTCGGAAAACGAGGGGAATCTGACGAAGTCACGCTACAACGGCCTCATCCGTCCATACCTCCGATATACGGTGCCATAAATCAACTTAGCATCATTGGAGAGGTGGATGGATAAATCTAAGTAGCATCTGCCCCCAAATTCAGGCAGGACGATCCATCCCAGTTCTTCTCTGTTTTCGGCGGTGAAAAGATTCTGGCACGCCCGGTGGGACCTCTTCCTCTTTCCACTCCACACTTCGTGTGTCGTGTTTTTCCGCGATCAAATAATCGAGGTATAAATGTTTGTAGTTGCCTTTGGGTGATGCGATACTGAAGCCGGCGTTTCGTCTCTACCCTAGAACAACGTTTGCTTCCACTCACCGCAACTCAGGCTCTGCCACATCTGGTAGAGTCAAGTATGGGCCACTTGCAGCCTCAAATCTCTGCAATCCGGCTCTTCAAGAAATCAATAGGCTTCTCTTTGGGTCTATGCTCCCACCTCCTACCCTCGGTACCTCAACGCTGAAGGAGGAATCCTAGAAGAAGTCTGTCTTCCATAGGCTGGCTCCTCAAGTTTCTGCTTTACCGATGGAATCGATCTCCAAACAACCGGTACCTTCCTAAGGCTATAGTCAACGCAGAGGGCATAATATTCAAGCTCTCAAAGAAAACAGGGAGCAGACTCAGCAAAATTCTGAGGCTAATCAAATTTCGGCCGTAAGAAATGGTCGACGTTGATATCGACATTGTACAAAACAAGCTGGGGGTAGTTCGCCATCAACGCTGACTCCACCTGCTTCAACTCTGATAATGAATGCTGCTGTTCCAACAGAGAACAGCTTCAAACTGCTGCTAAGGGTCAGAAAAAATTCTCCCACCGCAATATTGAAGAAATCTCCGTAGCCCGTGGAGATCCCACGAGAGAAGAAACCGGTTTGCTCTCTAAAAGAACTTTCCTCATCTATATATAAGGTGTGGAAGCAGGTGAATGACTCAGTCGCCAACCGTGGAACTTCCCCTAAACGTCAGCCAAATTCTGATAGATCCCCTTTCAAATACAAGGGGACTCATCCCAAGACGGTTCCTGATACAACGGTTCCTCCCAAAACCAAAGCGGCTTCTCAAAAAAAGAGATGCCTAATAAAATCCAAATGCTCGAGGCAAACTTCAAAGGTCAAAACTCCAATCACCTCAAGCCTGGGGGCGTGATAGTTCATACAGTCCACATGGTGAACTCCAAAAACGAAGTTCGTGCTTCTACTAGTCACGGACCGCATACTCAGTCCCTGACAAAGGCTCAACAGCAACGTGAAAAGCTGCAGGAGATACTTGCTCAGGCGGTAGCACTCGCTAATCCATCGTCTAAGGCAAATCCCGAAGACGCGCCTGGAGAAAGAATAGAGCAGGAGTCGGCTATTAACTTCCTAAAACGCGCTCTCAAAAAGAGAGGTGAAGAAGCGGCAGAAATGTCCGTTAAAATGAACCAGATGGCCCTTCTGATCCAGAATGTGGCTGGAATGATGGTTCAATCGGAACTACTGGCAGATGAACCGCCAGCAGTCGCTCTTAAAGACAACGGCGACATTTCAAATCTTCTGCAAGTCTCATCAATGGCCGAAGAGGAAATGATTCCAAATGTAAAGCTAGACGAATATATCGCTCAGCAAATCAAAGCTCACTATGTCAGTGAAACTGCAAATTAGTCAATCAAGATTGGTCGACCATATCCGGCCTGGTACGATCAAATACAGTACCCGCCAGAGTACACACTTCTAACGTTCCACATGTACAAGGAACTGGGAATCCTCGCCAGCACATTGCGCGATTTAAATCCATATGCGTGAATACTGGAGGAAATGATATACTCCTCCTCCGATGGTTCTGTTTACCACCGAAAACGGAGACGGTCCGGGATGGATTGTCTTGCCTAAATTTGGGGGGCAGATGCTATTTGGATTTAACCGTCCACCTCTCTGAAGATACCAAGTTGATTTATGGCACCGTGTATCGGAGGTTTGGACGGATGCGGCCGTTGCAGCAGACTTCGTCAGATTTCTTCTCGTTTGCGAGGGGTTTTTTATTGTGGGGACGCTCTTCCCTGCAGGCGCAAGCCCCTGTAGTTAATTATGTTACCGCGTAGCGATAACCACTTTCTCCTTCTCCGGAAGTTCACTTCGTGTCGTGTGTGTTTGTTTTATTTTTGGTTGCCCGTGGATTGTATACGAAGACTAATTTATGTTGTCGCCCCGTAGAGCGTGGATTAGTCCAAATCCGTATATTCTTAAATTTGGGTTTGGTTTGATTTAAGGATCGTTAATCTCATTTGAGATTAAGATCAAATTTAATGTTTGTTGAGGATAAGTTAGTCCAATTTGAGACTAAGATCTACTCAACAGGATTTTGGGATCATTCAGACCCAACAAAAAAGTATTTGGGCTCTATTGTTTTAGTTTAAGGATGTTTCGGTCCGTTGTTAGTTTAAAAACGTTGTGGACCGTTGTAGTTTAAGGACGTCGCGGTCCGTATTGCGATGTGCTCATCGGTTTGGGAGTGCGCCAAAGAGTTGTTGGTTGTCGGGAACCTCCACCTCTCTGAAGACGTTGAAGAATTACAACGACATGTATCAGAGGTGTGGGGAGATATACCCTTAAACCAATTCCATGTTTGAGGGGAAATGAATTGATGGTCGAGCCCAGAAATCATTAGTCGTATCTTGAGACTATAATTTCTTCATTAGTTTTGGGAAGTCATGAGCATAGAGGCTCAATCTATTTGGAGATCTAATATGTTTTAATCTCAAGAAGACTTAGCCAACTTGAGGCTAGAGTTGATTTCCCATAGTGTTAAACTCTAGTGTATATTCAGTACTCACGTGTTCCCACGTGAGGTTCTAAAGCAGTGTTAAACACTGGATTCCGGGGGCGCTCACGTGTGGCACGTGAGGCACCTCAAAGATGGCGTTGTACCTTAGGTTCAAGTCCTCGTTTATATATAAGTGTTAAACACTTAACTCTTGTGGCACTCACGTGTGAACACGTGAGGCGCCCCAAAGTTGGTACTGTCTTTTTTTGGTTTTATTTCCCTCTTCTTTTATAAGTGCTAATCACTTGATTGGGGGTCGCGTGGAAAACACGTGACTGCTCTAAGAGGCACTTCTTGTTCTTCTTTTAGGCGCTCGCGTGGGAAACACGTGACTCGGTCTCGGCCATTCTTTTTTGCTCATCAGAGGTGCTCACGTGGGAAACACGTGAGGTTTTGTTATAGTGGTGAACACTAATGAATCACCAGTCTTTCCTTACATGAAGATTTTGATCTCATATTAACGATGCTGGGATCTGAGTTTAGAGAATTTCAAGTCTTTTGTTTTATAAGATTTAAATTCTTTTTAGAGGGTTAAACCCTAGTTTTTTCAGAGGAATTAAATTCATATATACTTTTGTAAGAATTAAATTCTTTGAACTTAGTTCTTTCTTATAAGTTTTGAATCTGCATAACAGTATCTCCCCGATGATAATTAAATTCTCAACTTGTGGGGAGATATGCTTCTGCAGACCTCAACCATAGGAAGAACTAAGTTCTCTTTTTTCTAAGGGTTAAACCCATTGTTTGAGAATTAAATTCTCTTTCGTTTTTGTGGGAGCTTTTTTGGAAAGCTTTTGGGGTGGTCTCCTCCTTTTAGAGAATTAAATTCTCTCTCTATTTTTCTTCCCCTCTCTCCCTCTCTGTCTTTCTCCTCCTCTCCTCGCTCCTATTTAGAATCAATTTGTTAAGAAAATCTCTCATTGAGAGATCATGATTGATTCCATAATCTTTTAGATCAATCGGTGAATTTTATTCACCGTTGGATTTTTAATCCAAAGGCTCTCTGTGTAACAGAGAAAATTTCTTGTTTATTTAACAAGATTACGAATGTCTTGTTAGTTTTAACAAGATTAGAATTTTATTCTATCATATCTTTTTAGTTTAATAAGATCAGAAATACATTTCCTTAATATAGAATTTAATTCTATCATATAGATATGTCAGGACCCGGTTCTTGCTCACGGAGCAAAGTGCCACACGGAACAAAGTGCCACGCCAAGTGTCGTGTAAAGTGGGCGGGGGACACCTCTTGAATCCGTGGGGGCCACCTCTTGAGTCCGTGGAACCCACTGTAGAACAATGAGGACTCTTCGGAATACATTCCGAAAGAGGGCAGATCTGTACTATAAATGGAATGATACCACTCTTCAATATAGAGGCGCCTTTTAAGTGAACCGGCACTATAGGAGCTTGAGAACTCCGTAGTTAAGCGTGCTTGAGCCAGGGAAGTTCTGGGATGGGTGACCTCCTGGGAAGCGGCCCCTGGTCGGGTCCGGTTCTCCCCGAAGGACAAAACCATGCGGCTTCGGCCAGAGCGGACAATACTCTCTGAATTGGAGATGGGGCATAACAGAATGGTATCAGAGCTGGTCCCTCAATAGTAGATTTGTGGTTCGAGGACGAACCGTTGTTCAAAAGTGGGGAGAATGTCGAGACCCGGTTCTTGCTCACGGAGCAAAGTGCCATACGGAACAAAGTGCCACGCCAAGTGTCATGTAAAGTGGGAGGAAGCCACCTCTTGAAACCGTGGGGGCCACCTTTTGAGTCTGTGGGACCCACTGTAGAACAATGGGAACTCTTCGGAACACATTCCAAAAGTGGGCAGATCTGTATTTTAAATGAAATGATACCACTTTTCAATATAGGCGCCTTTTAAGTGAACCGACACTATAGGAGCTTGATAGCTCTGTAGTTAAGCGTGCTCGAGCTAGGAAAGTTCTAGGATGGGTGACCTCCTGGGAAATGGCCCCTGGTCGGGTCCGGTTCGCCCCGAAGGACAAAACCGTGAGGCTTCGGCCAGAGCGGATAATACTCTCTGTATTGGAGGTGGGGCGTGACAGGATATCTCATTAGTTTAATATAGAATTTTATTCTTATCATATGAATATTTTTTTAGTTTAACAAGATTAGGAAAATATTTTCCTATGATAAAATTTTATTCTACCAAATGATCATCGTTGGATTTTTTATCCAAAGGTTCTCTGTTTAAAAGAGAAGATCTTTCTAGTTTGAGGAAGATCAGGAAAATATTTCCCAAATAGAATTTAATTCTATTAGATGATTTAATTGGTGATATTTTATCAATATAGAGGCGCCTTTTAAGTGAACCGACACTATAGGAGCTTTATAACTCTGTAGTTAAGCGTGCTCGAGCCAGGGAAGTTCTAGGATGGGTGACCTTCTGGGAAATGGCCCCTGGTTGGGTCCGGTTCGCCCCGAAGGACAAAACCGTGAGGCTTCGGTCAGAGCAGACAATACTCTCTGTATTGGAGGTGGGGCGTGACAGGATATCTCATTAGTTTAATATAGAATTTTATTCTTATCATATGAATATTTTTTTAGTTTAACAAGATTAGGAAAATATTTTCCTATGATAAAATTTTATTCTACCAAATGATCATCATTGGATTTTTTATCCAAAGGTTCTCTGTTTAACAGAGAAGATCTTTCTAGTTTGAGGAAGATCAGGAAAATATTTCCCAAATAGAATTTAATTCTATTAGATTATTTAATTTGTGATATTTTATCACCATCGGATTTTAAATCCAGGATTCTCTGTTAGAGAAAGATCTTTCCATATTAGAAAGATCAGGGAAAATATTTCCTAAATAGGATTTAATTTTATCACATAGAATTTAATGGGAACATTTTAAATTGGTGTGTTCACATGCTTTGCATGTGAGAGGCAAGAGAACTCACGTGTTTAACATGTGACCCCTGCTGTGAGTTTTAGCCTGTTTATTTTCAGCGCTCATATGCTTTGCATATGAGCGCTTACGTGTTTTACACGTGAGGCCTGTTTGGCCATTAATTATTTATGTTCAGCGCTCATATGATTTGCATATGAGCGCTCACTGTTGGGGTAAAAATTTACACCCCGGTTGACCAAGTGAAAATCAAAGTCAACCCCAAACCAAATGGGCCCAAGCCCAGGTCAAGTGGGCCAATACCCGGGTCGAGCCCGAACATGAAGCGGTCGGCCTCCCCCATGCCAAAATAAAAATTTTATAATAAATAATTTTGGTGTATTTATTTTATTTTATTTTTTAAAATGTAAGAAAAATGGGCATAAAACCAAATTTTTGTAAAGCCCATGGCTTATGTGCAAAAACAAATAGCACATGAGGCATGGGATAGGCAAAATGCCATTTTTGTAAAGCCCAAGAGGCTATATGTAAAGTGTATAGCCTATAAAGGAAAAGATAATGAAAATATCTCAACTACTTTTTCTCTCTCCTAAAAAGATTCAAGATCTGTGATCTTCTCCTTCCTCAAGGTTCTAAAACCTTCTTCTTTCTTTTGAATTCAATCAAGAGTTTTACTCTTCCTTTTCCAAAACTAAATAGTTTTCACCAAAAAACCCACAAAGGGGAGTTTAAATCTTCCATTAGATCTCAAAAGGGGAAGATTTTTTTTAAATCTCACCCCCTTTCTCTAAGATCCGGCCAACCGATAGGATGAAGAGGAGACCCATCTCAAGAAATCCCATCTTGGGAAGATTCAGGACCAAAGGGGAGAAACAAAGCATCCCCCTTTGATCAATCCTAAAATTTAAATTTTTTTTAGGAGTTTAACTCCAAGGGTTAAATCGGGAGCACAGCTCCCAGTGCAGGGACAAAGTCCCCGTTTCTGATTGATGCCTGGCGCCCACGTGCCAAGCACGTAGGGTGTCCAGCGTCCAGAACGCTTGCGCCCATATGCCAAGCACGTAGTGCGCCCAGCGCCCAGAGCTCTAGCGCACACGTGCCAAGCACATGGTGCGCCCAGCGCCCAAAGCGCTCGCGCCAATGTGCCAAGCATGTGGTGAGCCCAGCGGCCAGAGCGCTAGCGCCCACTTGCCAAGCACGTGGGGCGCCCAGTGCCCAGAGCGCTAGCGCCCACGTGCTAAGCACGTAGGGCGCCCAGCACCCAGCGCCTGCGTGCCATGCACGTGAGGCGCTGGCCCCCACGCGTCCTTTGGTCGCTTTTTCCCCTTTTTGTATATATGTATATATATACACACACACACTCCACGACACTATCCCTGATAGAAAAAATTTTCTAACAGGGCGCTGCCCCGCACCCCGCAAGGGAGCTGCTAGCCCCCTTGACACTCAGCCCGCTATCTGGGTAGAGGGACCCCCATAAAAACTCTGCGTGGACCCCGATATATCCAAAACCTCTTCAAACACACACACTGTATATTGAGTTCGCATGAATAATTGACCCGTCAATCGGAGGTTCTCTCGCTCTAAAGACAAGGGGTAATTAACGGCAGCTTAGTCCGCGGCTGTCGGAGATTCAGATCCCCACAATCAATAAACCCCCGCCTACCCTAGGCAGGGAGAATCTGTAATGCGCCTGACAAGCGCGCGTGTAATCCCATCTCAATGAGGTGACGAAAAACACCCTACAGATTCTGGCACGCCTGGTGAGACCTTTCTCTCCTCACATATCTCGGGCCAAGCGTTAATGCGAACTCATTTAACATATATGCCGATGTTTGTACAGAAATAATGTTTTTTCCGTGCAACAATCAACTTTCAACGACGATGTCTTCTAAGATGAATTCAGCTTCCGACGCGACCCCGATCCCGTACGTGGTCAAGATCAATGCTAGTGTGGTTCTCCCCGCAAGCCTCCATCGACAGTGGGAGGAACTGCCCCGCCAGTTTGGTTCTGTCATCATCTACCCTGTCGGAAGCGCTCATCTGGCAGATATCCCGGCAAAACAGGTGGCCAAGACGGTCTCAAGGGGCAAGAGGCCAAATGTTGTGATCGCTAAGGAACCACAACCGAAACTTAAAACTGTGTCTGAAAGACTCTCTGGTGCTCCAGCTGGGGGCAAGACTTCCGGTACAAAGGGCAACATCAAACATTGCGAACGGGCTCAGGCGATGACTCCAACAAATGCCCGATCGGGCGTCTCCTCTGGCCTCTCTATCAATCGGTCTACGGCGTCTTCCCGAAGAGCCGAAGTCTGCCGAGTGCTTAAAACAGAAAAGTTAGGGCAGAAGCGGCTCAGGTATCGAGTCAACAAGAGGGCCAGGACTCCGGCCAGGTGGAATCGTGTGAGATTCCAAGAGCAGAGTCATCATGCAACGACGACTGAATCGGCCGTAAAAATCAGCAATTCCTTTGAACCTCTGAAGTGGATTCAGAAAAATACCATAACCGCCAGAATCAAGAAGACAGTGGTCCGAACGTTGCTACAAAGAGACGTGTCCCGGCCCCAACAGAAAAAGTATGACACTGTCTCTTCAAGAGTCTATCGGGCGCTCTGTGCCATGCGAAAACAGCTGGGCAAAACCAAAAAGGAAACGTCAACACCATTCAAGAATCCGGCCAGGCCAGTCGCCTTCAATCGACTGCCCGCTACCGAAACAGGGGGGTCAAGACAGCGATCTGTGAAATCAGCCGCCGATAATAAAAAGAAGGCCGGATATATTATCCATACGGTCTATATGGCGGGCGGGTGCCCCAGCGACAACCTTCGCACCAAAAGCAATCATAGGGCCACCATATCCCAAGCCCAATCTGGCTTGAATGTGGTTGCCACTTCCCAAGAACAGCCGCCTCCGCTGGATGATGAAAACCCTCTCGATGAGGACGATAGGCAGAAGGACCCTTCAGTCCAGGCAGAGTCAAGCTCGAACAGCGAGGAAGAGCCGACTTTCCGCCCCAGGACCGCGGAGCAAGAGCTGCTTCAAGAGCTTCGAAAACAGCTCAAGAGCAAAGATAAAGAGATGGCCAAGCTATATTTGAAAGTTGACAACCGAACGAACGTTGTGATGCAGATTACGGCTCAAATTTCTCGAGTGCCTCCCAATCAAGTACAAGTCGCTACACATGAGCCGGATGATGACAATCCGAAGCGGCCGATGCCGGTCCTTTTGGGTCCAAGATTCATCGAGGCGCATGAAAGCCGGCCACATTCCGCTTCTGGGGATGCCTTGGCCCCAGATAACACCATCCCGCTAACACAAAATCGGATAATGGATTTGGTCACTAGCAAAGTTAAAACATTGGTGGCCGAAGCCGAAGCTGAGAAAGAAATTAGCAGTAATTAGCGGCCATATCCCGCACAGTAAGATCTGATCGAGTTCCTGAACGGCTATGTCATTCCTAAGTTCGGAAGGTTTGGCGGAACGGGAAATGTAAATCAGCATGTCGCCCATTTTAAAGCATCGTGCGGAAATACAGAGGGCAATGATGCGCTCCTTCTTCGTCAGTTTGTCAACAGCCTGACTGGTGTCGCTTTTAACTGGTATGCGAGTATACCAGACGGGTCCGTCATTACCTTTGCCCAAATGGAGTCTCTGTTTCGGCAAAGGTTCATGAGTGTTAGTGATAAAATCTCCATTGCTGACCTTGTGAGGACCAAGCCGGGAAAGAATGAAAGCAACACCGACTTTATCGCCCAATGGCGTAATCTCTAAATCAAGTACGAACCACCGCTGGAGCGGGACCAGTCTGTCAGCCTTCTCATTGGGAACCTCAGCAATTGGATGGTCCCATTCTTGTGTACAGCAGGCCTCAAGACGTTTCAAGAGCTAACCAAGAAAGTCCAAATGGTGGAACGCTCGATGCAAGAATCTGTCCCGGACTCTCAGAGAGACAAGACTTGGAAAAGCAAGCGGAACGACAACTGTAGAAGCGGGAATCCCAGCAGTACCAATGTCTTCAATGCGTCCGACAATGAAAAAAAGAAAAGGGCGGGCGAATCCAAAACCAGCTGTCTCGAAAGCCAGTGCTGGGAGGAGAAGGGCCTTCCCTAGAGGAGAAAAAGAACAAGGTTTACTCTTTCAGGAGGGACAAGGTCCGAAAGATATTTAAAGATGTCTTGAACAACAGTCTACAATTGCCAGAGTTGAAAAGACCTCAAGAAGCAAAAATGACCGACAATCCCCTGTATTTCCAGTACCACCGAGTAGTGAGCCATGCGATCGAGGATTGCTATATCTTCAAAAACTGGGTCGAGAAGCAGTACAAGGCTGGAGAGATTGAGCTGTCCAAAAGTGTGTTGGTGAACAATCAAGTTGCAACCAGCAACTTTATATAGATAGAAGCTGAAGCCTTCTGGGAGCAGACAGCCGAACCCGCTGCCGTGAGAAATGAAACCGACTCACCGCAGCCTCTTTGGAGTAAGCATATATCTATAAGATGAAGAAGATGATAAAGCTACTTCAGAAAGAGCCCAGGACGGAATAGGAAAGGCAGAAGAAGCCTACCATTCCAGCGGCCAATGCGGCTCCATCAGGTTCAAAATCCAAGAAGCTCAAGAAGAAGAAAAGTGCAGCTCAGCGCGAAAAAGAGTCTGCAGGGAGATCGACCATTCAGAAATATATCGATTCCCTCGAAGGCTATGAACAGAAGGAAAGAACTCTGATTCAATTGAAAGAGTTCCTCCCTATAGAAGCAACCGAAATTCTCGAGGAGTTAGAAGAAGACTCCAATGAAGAGATCCCTATAGTGACATGTTACGCCATCCATCTTGGCAGCGACTCTGAAGAGGAGCTCTGTTTTCCCGAAGAGGATGAGGAGCTCGCCACAAAGGCCAACCAAATCTAGCTCAGAAGCGGCAGGGCTCTACCGCCAAATCAGGGAATGCCCTAAAAGGAAAGGAAAAATAGGTGGCTAATGAGGAAGATGGCAGAGAACCGGCTAATGAAAACTCAAGTCCTTCCTCAGTGGACTACAATGTACTGGCTCATCTCCGAAAGCTCCCGTCTCTCCTGAGCATCTATCATGCCTTGGTCCTATCTAAAGAGCTTAGAGATGTTCTCATTCACGCTCTACAGAACCCCGAGCTGTATCAGACTCGCTTTGCGAAAATTAATATGAAAGAAGCCCAGTACTCTCTACATGCCGCCACAGTCACGTTTAAGGAAGAAGACTCGCTACTGGGAACAGCTGAGCATAATCGGCCGCTTTATGTGACAGGGTACAGCGACGGAGACCGGATTAATCGCATATTGATTGATCCAAGGGCCTCAGTGAATATCATGAACTTGCGAACTCTGAAGAGTTTGTCAATGGACGTCCGACACCTGTCAAAGGAAAGGATTGTTATTCAAGGCTTCAATCAAAATTGCCAGCAAGTTCTGGGATCCATAGCTCTGCCGATCAAATTTGGGGATCTGCAGACTGAAGCTAAGATATACGTGATCGACGCTGACACGTCTTATAAAATTCTCTTGGGACGGCCGTGGCTCCACGATTACGGCATCATTCCGTCAACTTTCCATCAATGCATGAAGTATACTAAAAATGGCGAAAAAAGACGCATTGACGGAGACATCCAGCCGTTTGGTATGCATGAAGTCCGATATGAAGATTCTCGGTACTTTGTGAACCTCCAAAGTGCTGAGCCACAGCTAACCAAAGACCGAACAGCCCCGAAACTCAAAAGCAAGTCTGAGCCGGCTGTCACTTTCAAAAGCAGAAACCCCCATGTGCGTCCGCGTTTTGGAAGTGACACTGATGAGTCCGATGCTGGAAGTCCGTCCTTCCGTAAAACTCGCCCTCATTTCGGTAGCGATACGGACGAATCTGATACTGAAGGCCCATCCGACAGCAAAATCTGCCCTCGTTTAGGCAGTGACACTGAAGAATCAGAAGAAGAGGATCCGTGTTGCAACAGCTGTGCAAATCAGGCTATCATGCGAACAGTGAAACTACGAGAGAGCTTCGAAGTTACAAAAGGATCCCTGGCCGTCACAAAGGTGCCGGAGCAAATGTGCAAAGAGCTCGATGCATTGTCAGTCTCCACCGTGGACCAGCTGAAAACTTTCTACGTTCTCGGGAGGAAAAGTGGACAGAAGGGCATCCTGTTTTATGGGTCAAACCTCGTTGTGCACCCGGACGATTTGTCTGTCTCGTGTCTTTCCTATGAGAGAGGAATAAGAGCCGTCCTCAATCCCAGATACTATGCACCCGAGATGCAGGAATATTTTAAAAGGTGCGGATGCCGGTTATATCAGACGGAGTCCGAAGCAAAGTTCTATGAAGGGCTATGGCATCCGCCCCAGGTCCGAGCACTCAACGATGGACGAATTCCAGATAGACGAGGCATAGGCTTCATTCAACTTGATTCTAAAGCATGCTGCATAATCCATGTTGGTGAAGCCAGCGAAAGATCAAATGATGATAACAAGATAGCCGAGCCAGAAGAAGCTCCTCAAGAGCTCGAAGATGGCGAACAAGCAACCTTTAACGAGCTAACCGAGATTGAATTAGGAACGCCCAATAATCCAAGGCCGACCTACATCAGCTCACTCTTGTCAGAGGAAATGAAAGAGCAGATAATCGCCCTGCTGCATGAGTTCGTCGACTGCTTCGCGTGGACGTACAAAGAAATGCATGGCCTTTCCTCTGAAGTGGTTGTGCATAAGCTGGCTATATCTCCTGATGCTAAACCGATCAAACAAGCTCCTCGAAGAATGAGAAGGGAACTGGAAGAAAAAGTCATCGAGGAAACCAAGAAACTCATCGATGCCGGCTTCATCAGGGAAGAGAGATATGCGGACTGGATCGCATGCGTAGTCCCAGTGAAGAAGAAAAATGGGCAGATCCGAGTTTATGTCGATATCAGGGACCCCAACAAGGCATGTCCTAAAGATGACTTCCCGCTACCGGCCATGGAAATGATGGTCGATGACACCATAAATTACGAGCTGTTCATCTTGATGAATGGCTCGTCTGGATATAATCAGATCAAGATGTCGCATGAGGATGAGAAACACACAGCATTTCGAACCCCAATCGGAATATATTGCTATAAGGTGATGCCGTTCGGACTGAAGAACGCAGGTGCTACATACCAGAGGGCGATGACCAATATCTTTGATGACCTAATTCATAAAGTCGTCGAATGTTATGTTAATGATCTGGTAGTCAAGACTAAAGCCAAAGCCGATCGCATCCAAGATCTTAGGACCGTTCCTACCAGACTGAGGGAGTACGATCTGAAAATGAATCCTCTAAAGTGCGCTTTTGGCATGCCATCGAGAAAATTCCTGGTCTTCATAATCCGACATCGAGAGATTGAAGTTGACCCATCCAAGATAAAGGCCATCATGGAGATGCCCCCTCCGAAGAGTCTGATGCAGCTAAGATCTTTTCAAGGCAAGCTTGCTTATATACGAAGGTTTATCTCAAATTTTTCGAGGAGATGTAGGCCCTTCTCAAAGCTCATGTGTTGGATATAGTGCCCTCAGAGTCAATTATTGGATCGCAGGCACGTGATTGCAATGATTGAGGGAGGACCTATACCGGTAGGACAGTCTTACTCGAGAGGTTAGTATACTATCTGGTTTGTCTTTATCATCGTGTGCATGCTTTAGGTGACATTGAGGTTCACTATTACACGTTGATGGAGAATAGTATGCTACCATGGTTTGTCTTTATCGTCGTGTACCGATTTAGGTGACCTTGCAGATCGCTATTGCACGCTGATAGAGCCCTTAAGATTCTTGCTTGACGACCAACAGTATGATGGCGATCATATACGTGGGAGCTGGGGTATATAAGCACATCCTTAAAAGGTCCCTAGTCGTGGGAGTTTCGAGACTGGGCATCGATACTCTATTAGTAGACTAGTGTATACAGTCGAGACCCCGACGAGGGGCGGTGGACGGTCTCACAAGCTACTGGTGTCAGTTGGTTCACCTAAGATGTATACAGGTGCTCATTGGGTTATGAGTACACCGGACAGGACTCGCCGGGAACATGCTAGTTGGTATTATACCTAGCATCAGATAGCAGTTCCCTGGTGACATGTGTACAGGTTAGTTCATCGACCTGAGATCGTCATTTTTCTCGTGTGAGTTCCCACTGTGGTTTGATTACTATCCTACCACGGCTCAAAGGAGTCGTGCAAACAGGTTTTAGTTAGGTACAGTCCCGAGCCACATGGAGGCAGTGAGCTGATCGGCAGGGGTTTGTCTCTCCCGGTATTGGGAGTGAGATCGCGCTGTGTCTAGGAGAGCCATTACACGAAGTCCTTGGTCAAGGCAGGAGATTTACTGGTAGGTATTCCAGTAGTATCTCAGGGTGTTCTGGGCTACACTCCGACACGACTTGTATCGCTTTTGGGGGTCTGACTTTTACCAACCCCCTAGGCCCGACATGCGATGCTCATAGATGAACGGACCAGACTGTACAGATATTGTCACTGACAGGCTCAGTAGGGTGTCAGGATGAGTTCGCTCATCGACCTCCCTTTTGGTCAATACTTGGTAGCCCGTTACGTACGGCTAATACCTCTGGCGTGCTAGTGGTTAAATCCACAGCCAAAGTATTGACGAGTCTTTAGAGTCCCCCACAGACAGTTTCTCAAGTTTCGGGCGAAATGTTGTAGAGGTCGTATGATATATGGCAGGGTTCGATCTTATTCGTGTGGTAGTTCACGGATCTTGATCGGACGGATCATACTAGTGGGCTTTGGTTTAAGCCGGATCCTAGTATTAGATTTGTTGGATTACTTTAGTCTTGTCGCATTCGCATTCAGTCGGAATGCGGATGCAGATAATGTATATACAGGTGAGGGGTATCCTTGTGATCCGTCACGAGTTTACTTTAGATGTTGCCGTATCTTTTTATTGTTGCAAACATTTGGATTAATGTTTGTTAATGGAAATTATGAGCTAGAATTCTTGATTTGGAGCATTTATTGTGACACATGCACAAGTGGTGACTCATGGTCTCTTTTCTTGTGCATGTGTCACATTATATGATGGATTGGTGTTGATATGATGAGAGGAGAGAGAGAGGGGCGGCCTAATGATATGTTTGGTCTTGTATTTTTTCTCACTCTCTCACTCTCATTCTATCACAAGAAAAGAAAAGAAAAGAAAAAAAGGGAAAAAGAAAGCATCTTCTTCTTCTTTCTCCTCTAGCTCAAAGTCTCCATTAATGGCAAGACCTCTAACCTCCATCCAAACCCATGGATGCAAGAGACAAAGTGATCACAAACATTCTCTACAACACCTTGGACACGTCGGCTAGTGCCCAAGTTGCTTCGGATGAAGCGGGAGCCCGTAAAAAGACTCGTAGATGTGGTGCCCTTTCCGACGAGGAGATCGAGACCGGAGATGCCGCGGGGAGCTTGGGATGGTGGCCAAAGATCGAAGGACATGGATCGATCGGTATAACTTTCCAACCCTTTCTCTAGATAGCTAGTTGTAGGTTAATGGCTCGATCCAGGTTTTAAGTATACGATAGCGCCGGTTTCTAGTTAAAGAAAAGTTTTTGTTTCCGCATTTTGGCCTCGGACAGATGGCCGGGGTGCTACCGTACACTTATATGGTATCAGAGCCACGCCATTAACCTTTACTAGCTTGCTCTAACGTGTTTAGAACTTCGATCGAACGAAAATTTCGAAAACTGCATTTCCAAGTCATCAGTTTCTGTCGATTTTTTTCCTGTGGTCAAAAAATTATTTGGTGCATTGCAGAAAATCAGGCAGGCATTTTTAAGAATTCTGACAAAATTTGGTACTCTGTTTTACTGTAGCGCGGCGGAACCGCGGCCGTACCCATGCTTTGGCCGCGGTTCTGCGGCCGTACTGTAGCTTCACTTTACCAAATTTCTTCAGGTGGTCTCTGACTTGGAATTGGCGTTTCTGGTATATTCTATTTGGGCCCAGATTATTTTGAGTACTGGGTATTGTGCTTGGGGCCCACTTCGGGAAATTTTGTCGATCGAAAATTTTAAACATGTTAGTTCACGGTATTTACATTATATCTGCGACCGTGAATGTCATTTGATCGGTAAATCCTGTCTAATTGCTATAGCCCTTTTAGACGGATTTATGAACGTGGCATTCACGTTGATGTTCTGTGTTGTGCTGTGATGTTGCGGATTTATCATGGAGGAAAGCCTGGATGCAATGGTAGTACAGTTTGGTTGTATATGTACATTTGATATTGCGGAGCGAGCGTCCGACATGTGGACTGTCGTCACTGCCTGTTTATATATTATTCTTTTGGCGCACGACTGGGCTGAGGTCAATGTACCCGTTGTATATATTTTACTTTCTGTACTCGGATTACCCCGCGGTGCGGTGCACGGATAGCCGGGTTCTAGAGGGCAACAAGACCGCATCTCATGGCTTTGAGACGGAGGGAGCTTTACTCTAGAATTGGCGGGCTATTGGCCTACTCATAGGGGGTATAGGTTGACCCAAGGAGGGGTGCCTAAGTTACCGGATTCTGTGAAGTGTTGGGTGGTCCATTCACTTTGTTGAAGGGGGCTGCCCCGCTTCAGGTTTTGGCGGGTAACTTACCGCACCCGTAGGGGTCTAGGATTTCATTGCACGGGCTATCCACACGACTAGGGGAACGTCGAGTTTCAGTAGCGGCTCTATGAAACCCGGGGATCCCAGATATCTGTATTGTTCTGTGATGCTTATTATATTTCTGTGATGTTGTATTTTATCACGCCTTGAGCGATTATTATATATTGATATATATACTAGTAGATATTGTATATGTTTTGCATCCGCGCTAGTCCAGTCCCCGCTCTGTCGTTAGTTAAGTAACCTAACGGGTGATGACGGGACCCAGTGGCGAATGCGGATGGCATATACGTACATCGTATTTTCGTTCTTTTGTGGCGTGATCAATTGATGGGACTGCGTTGATTCGGATCAATGCAAGATAAACAAACATATTCTGATATTGTTGGAACATTTTTCAAAAAGCTGTTATTGCAAGGAAATTCTCTTTTATTTTGCACAGTAGTATTCGGTTATGAATATCCAGCACATCAGTCGACAAGGCAAGGGCCGAGATCCCTTCACCGGGAGTGACCCCTTGGATAGAAGTTTGCGTCAGGGTAATAACTTCACTATAGCTGATTTCCTTTTGCTTTGCATCGTGGTATTCAGTTGGAATATCCTGCACCTCATTCTACGAGGAAAGAGCCGAGATCCCTTTACCGGGAGTAATCTCTTTAGCAAAGGTTTTCGCCCCTATATTTTTATAAAAAAAGCTATCCGGTTCCTTCAACGATATCAAGTTCATTACGTTAAAGGTTTTTTGCCAAAAACCATTTGTAGCCCTCCGTCATTTCAGAAAGGTAGCACTTAGTATTCATACTATGTATGTTGGCCTACGTCAAGGCATAGTGTATGGTAGCTACTTGTTACTTTTCTGTTGCATAGATAGATGCGTTAGTTTGGGACAGTCGTACTACTATTTTGGCCTACGTCAAGGGTATGTACGGGTGGGTTCAAATTAATCTGGATAATGATGGGTAGAACTTGACATGTGACTTATTATATGTTGGCCTACGTCAAGGTCATAAGAGCATGGGGTAAAAATCACATCGGGAGTTTCTAAAGAAATTGAAACTTGCCAGGCATGCGCATACCTTCTGGAGTGTGATAACGTGAGTGGATTCCATCACGTTATCATGCGATGATAGTTGGATCCCGATTCCCACTGATGAGTTGGTTTACTCCTCGGGTGATCCCGACTAATTCTTCTTTCAGGTTTGGAGGAGAATTTGACGTTACAGTGGGAGGTTTCCTGATTAGATAAAGTGATAACCATTCTGATCTAGGTTAGAGTGCACGCTGAGTGTTTCTTTTCTCTCTCTCTTTGGCAGCAACCATGGCCCGACCCTTGACTATGACTCAGTGACCAAGTTGACCGAACCTTCTTATAATACTGGCTTTTGGATTGTCTGAGTTGCAAACCTCATTGCCACTCCTACTTTTACCCTTTTCTCCAGAACACCCCGTATTATTACGAACATCCACTTCCATTGGATAAAACTATCGTATGGTTATATACGAACTCGAAGGAACTTGTTCTAGATTCGAGGATGGTTTCCGGTTCTGGAGAAAACGAATAGGACTATTCAGTTGTCTTTTCCTTTTACCTTCTCTCTGGTTGCGAGTGCTCCTTGGTTTAGGACGATACACCTGTTACGCTAATTGGATAGTCTTCATCCAAACCATAGGCAGGCGCCGAACGGTAGGTAATAAAGAAAACCATTTAGCCTAAAAGGTGTACAGAAGGTATTAAGTAAAGACAAATAAAGGGATTAGTAAGAGAACAAAGTAAACTGCGACTGCTATTCACGACCAAACCAAGTATTTCTTCGCCAATCCTATATCACCTTTGTATTTCTCCAGAACACTCCGTATCACTACAAAGATCCACAGTTATTTGAATACTCCATCGTATGGTTATATACGAACTCGAAAGGAATTTGTTCCAGTTCGGGGATGGATTCTGGTTCAGGAGAAATAGGAATAAGGTTTTACTCAGGTGTCTTTTATCTTTACCTTCTCTCGGGTTGCGAGTGCTCCTAGGATTAGGACAGTACACCCATTATACTTATTGGATAGTCTTCTTCCAAACCATAGGCTGGTGCAGAAAGGTAGGGAAGGAAGAAAACCATTTAGCCTAAGAGGGTGTACAGAAGATAATGACTAAAGACATATGAAGGAATTTGGAGAGATGACAAAGAAATATACAGTTACAGTTGTGAATCTGGATAATGGAAGAGGCATTACTAGGAATACCCGGATACCCCTACGAAACATTTCAATGTTTTAGTTTCACTGTTTACTGTTAAAAGAAAACCGATTTCCCAATTAGCCCTTACTCCAGAGTATGTATTTACCAGGTATGATTCTCACATCTGTATGGTTTTACAGATGATGAGTGGGAGTAAATTATTGGGAATTGGGTGATCATCCTCATTATATCGGGATTCGTTGTAATTGGTGATATTTGAGGAAATCACCTAGGTTGTTTGCCGGACGGCAAATATTTGGTTTTGAATATCCGTTGTAATGCACCAATTTCAAATTGATATATCTGTACGTTTATTTTTATAAAGTGAGATATAACTTTCTGAAATTATGTCTATGACATTTACCTATATCAGTGGATGATTAGGTAAGGAGCATTAAAACAGCGGTGTAATTCTTCTTAACCATAAGTACAGTTTTCAACCTACAGCACACAGGGAATGAGTTATTAGACTCAGGGGACTTATACAGACTATTGTATGTTGTCCAGTGTCCATAAGGACAGAGGGGTTGGTACTCGTACTATATTCTGTTTACTTATGACTTCTCTAGTTCTTAGACATGTGTTTCGTAGAAATACAAGGTCCAAGTTTTGAGAAGTTATAGGTATAAGAGTAAAGTAGAGAACCAGATGTTGCAAGTATCGGGATTCTTCAAGGTGATCCTGTAGGGTTGCTAGGCACTGCCACAGGGGTCTACGAGGCATCAAACATGCCCGATTAAAAATTTAGCCGTGCCGAACAACCCTTAACAAGATCTTTAAACTAGAGATGAGGCGAAAACAAGCATGTTAAACACTTTAACACTAAGTGAGAGGGATTACAACCTTTGTAGATCCGGTCCTTCACTTCTTAAGCTCCGTGTTGAGGTGCCTTCGCTGCTTTCATCGTGTTCCGGACTCTCGAAAGGCTCCGTGAAGAGAAAGATGCAAGCTTGCTTCCGATCTTCGATAACAAAGATGATCTACCTTGAAGTTTCATTAACACAAACTAACACTCACTAAATGAAGTGAACACCCTCATCTAAATGGCAATGATAGACGAGAATGATGAAGTAGGATTTTTAGCTCTCATTTATAATCTTTTTCTCATACATAATCATCACTTAGAAAAAATTAGAAAGCTTTTTCCATGAAGAACTCAAGGAAGAAGATGATGAATAAAGAATAATCATTTTGTGATGAATAATGCAAAGTAATGATAAGGTTAGAAATGCAACCATGGTCATGTAACCTTTGTAGAGATTGAACTAAGGTTAAGGGTTTGGGTTGGGTTAAAGAATGTCTTGCAAAATATCTTTTCCAAAACAAAAAATGAAAGCTTCTAGAAACTTCTAGAAAAGCTTAACCCAAATCAAACCCTAACCATGTTTAATCTCCACTAAACATATTGCATTAATAACCATATCATGTTACAATATTATATATCACATATATAATATTTATTGTAACAAAATAAAATAATACAATTAACATATATCGCATATATATCAATGTATTACCCGAGTGAGAAAAAGAACCTTTTAGTGAGCCAATATTAGTTAATGTAATTTAATATATCATATATATTATTATACATTAAATTATCGAATCAACACTTGATCCGACAATCCGGCTATATCGTATATAACCGACTAATATCTCATTTACTAATTCATCGAATCAACACTTGATCCGATGATCCGGCTCATATCAAAATAACGCGAAAATATAATATGGTATCTCATATCGCATTATCCTCGGTCCTACACATATCACATATATGTCCCTACTCCGTTTGCCTGAGTCAAGAAACCTCTGTGTAGGACTCTGAAGAATCGTCAATACGCCGGCAGTAGGTGATGATCATGTCAAACATCCACAAGCTGCAAGCGGTCAGCTAAACGTAACAGCCACCCAGGTATTGAGCGATCAGAAGATCAACAAGCAAGCCTGTACATTCTCCTGCGAATCCAATCAGTAACACTCCCGTACAGTCCGGTCTCTTCGTCTGATATGTCGCATATCTCGCCTAGGGGTGGTCAACGTCAGACCCCAGTAGCTTGATAAGTCGTGTCGATATGAGGTCTATAACAGTTCGAGAAACTACTGATAACACTTACCAGTAAATCTCAGCAATCCTAGCCAGGGATTTCCAGTTATAGCCAATCGAGCACAGCGCAACATCAACTCCCTATACCGGGAGAGACGAATCCCCTCCTATCGCTCATTGCCTCCATGTGATTCGGGACTGTACCCAAAAGCCACCTTTTTGCATGCCCTCTTGGACATGGTATGATAGAAATCAAAGCACAGTGGGAATCACACAAGACTCTATGACAATCTCGGGTCAACAGACTACTTTGTACCAGTGTTACCGGAGAACTGCCATCTGACGTGAGGTATAATACCATCTGGGAGTTCTCGGCGAGTCCGTCCAGTGTACCCAGTCTCTACTGAGCACCCGTACACCATCCTTGATGTCAAACACCGATGAATATGGGATCATCCATCGCCCATCATATGGGTCAAGATGCGTATTCGCTAGTCTACTCTGGTGTATCGATGCCCTGTCTCGATACACCCTCGACTAGGAACAGTTATAGAATGTACTCATCGACTACCGTGGCCCCACTAGTATGATCTCATCATAGTCCCAGTAGTCGAGTACATATCCTAAGGGCTTTATCAACATGTAACATGGAGACAATCAGAGTACATGTTAAGATAAAGAGCAACCAGATAGCGTATTATCATGTCGAGCAAGAAAGTCCTCCCTATATATGTCCTAGCATCCACTACAATATACATCGTATGTACAGTAATGGCCTCTAGGGCATACATATAACTAACAGATCGAAGATGTAGATACTTGTGTATGGTATTCAGTTGACAGTAATGGTTTTAAGAGAACTTGCTTCTCTTTCAGGTTACTCATAATTGGAAGCACTCCTAAGTTGAGTAATGTTGATCGGCCTTTTTTCCATTTAGTTGACATGCACTGGAGATAGTTGCATGATTTGAATCTGGTTCCAATTAAATCAGTGCCTCTGTTTCTATATTGGATATAGAACGGTTCATATCTTAACGATGTTAAGGTACGGGGAGTTTTCCGGCTTATGCTTAAAACCAGACGCTGGATAACTCAAGGCACGTTTCTGTAATGGCTGTTTGTGGGTTGACCCGGGCTATGACGAGGATTGACTTTCTACCATCTGGAAGATCAATAGTGATATTGTTCTTGACTCACCACAGTTTTGATAAAAATGGATTTTTTTTCATAAAACAGTAGTGGGAGTATGGTAGAACTGGAAGTGATTCCAGAACCATAAACGATTACTGAAAATTTGATAAGAACTTAAAGATTCAATCTGGTTTGACATTCCATTGGCCACTCCGCAGATTATAGTGGGTAACCTCAGGCACCCGAGAGGTACTCCGGTATGCTCAAAGACGGTGACAGGGAGGTTCTTGTTTACCCGGACTTGACACCACTATTATTCCAGGCTATGAGACCTGGCAGGAGGATGAGTATAGCGTCGTTTTGAACTGGCTTTAGAAGTGTACGTCTATATGACTCTGCCAGAGGGTTATCGTAGTCAGTGGGAGCAGCAGAAGTATAGTGGACAAGTAGCTTATGTCTATTTATAGACTAAAGCGGTAATAGCGAAGATAGATCATCTATTTTTGATGTGACAGTCATGGGTTTGACTTCATCAAAATAGGGGATGGATCTGTTAAGAAGGTAGTAGGGTGTGATGTCCTGGTATTTGGATGACATACACAGAGTAGGAAGTGAAATTCCTATACTACGGTCGGTTATACTTTGGTTGTCACACGGTGGTTTCTCCACAAAGGATATAGATATAATATCAGATATTCTGGTTACTAGATCTATGGTTTTAGATCTAGATTTGGAAAGAGTCCCAATATGGGTACTTAGACAGCATTCTGAAGGTGTTTTAGAAAGGACGACTACTGGCATGGTGGTGTTCCTGCAGGTGATGGAGTCACCCTCTCTAAAGGTGTCATACAGACTAAAGGGGAGAGGGATGTATATGATTGGCAGATCACTTGCTTAGGCAATTGAGTCAATCATGAGATGTCAAGTACCACACCAGATGTTGTTTTCGCACTAGATGCAATAAGTTGATATTAATCCTATCTTGGAGAAACGTTCAGAAGCAGTTTTAGAACATAAGTAGATGTTCTAGGGATATGATAACGATAGGCTCTTTTGGGAGACGGTTATCATTCCAAGCTTCCAAGGTGACCTGGATGACAGAGTGGCTGTCAGAGTTATAGTTTTCCCTCTTACGAGGGGCAGTATTTTGGACAGGTGGTCCAAGCGGATACTGAGGGAGGCATGGCGCAAGATACTGATTGGTTTCAGTTGACGATACAGTCTAAGAAGTTTAGATTTGGAGTTCATTTATGAACCAGGTCCCATCAGATATCCAGACATATTCTAAGACAGGTATTGCTCATTTCGGGAGATGGCTTTCTCCGCGAACTTGAGATAAAGAGAGACATAGAAAGAAACATTAGGGCGGATCCACTAGCTGAGGCTATTTCTCGAACGCAATAGTTTCGCAAATGAGCTTTGTGAGACTGATTAGTAGAGGAGTTGGGTGTTCGGTATCACACGGGCTGTGAGTATGCGACATCGCAATAATTAGCCTTGAGTGCAAGTGGGAGATTGTTGGATATAGTGCCCTCAAAGTCAATTATTGGATCACAGGCACGTGATTGTAATGATTGAGGGAGGACCTATACCGGTAGGACAGTCTTACTCGAGAGGTTAGTATACTATCTGGTTTGTCTTTATCATCGTATACATACTTTAGGTGACATTGTGGTTCACTATTACACGTTGATGGAAAATAGTATGCTACCATGGTTTGTCTTTATCATCGTGTACTGTTTTAGGTGACCTTACAGGTAGTTATTGCATGCTGATAGAGCCCTTAGGATTCTTGCTTGACAACCAATCGTATGATGGCGATCATATACATGGGAGCTGGGGTCTATAAGCACATCCTTAAAAGGTCCCTAGTCGTGGGAGTTTCGAGACTGGGTATCAATACTCCATTAGTGGACTAGTGTATACAGTCGAGACCCCGACGAGGGGCGGTGGACGATCTCATAAGCCACTGGTGTCAGTTAGTTCACCTAAGATGTATAAAGGTGCTCATTGGGTTATGAGTACACCGGACAGGACTCGCTGGGAACATGCTAGTTGGTATTATACCTAGCGTCAGATAGCAGTTCCCTGGTGATATGTGTACAGGTTAGTTCATCGACCTGAGATCGTCATTTGTCTCGTGTGAGTTCCCACTGTACTTTGATTACTACCCTACCACGGCTCAAAGGAGTCGTGCAAACAGGTTTTAGTTGGGTACAGTCCCGAGCCACATGGAGGCAGTGAGCGGATCGGCAGGGGTTCGTCTCTCCCGGTATTGGGGGTGAGATCGCGCTGTGTCTAGGAGAGCCATTACACGAAGTCCTTGGCCAAGGCAGGAGATTTACTGGTAGGTATTCCAGTAGTATCTCAGGGTGTTCTGGGCTACACTCCGACACGACTTGTACCGCTTTTGGGTGTCTGACTTTTACCAACCGCCTAGGCCTGACATGCGATGCTCATAGACGAACGGACCGGACTGTATGGATATTGTCACTGACAGGCTCAGTAGGGTGTCAGGATGAGTTCGCTCATCGACCTCCCTTTTAGTCAATACCTGGTAGCCTGTTACGTACGGCTAATACCTCTGACATGCTAGTAGTTAAATCCACAGCCAAAGTATTGACGAGTCTTTAGAGTCCCCCACAGACAGTTTCTCAAGTTTCGAGCGAAACGTTGTAGAGGCCGTATGATATATGGCAGGGTTCGATCTTATTCGTGCGGTAGTTCACGGATCTTGATCGGACGGATCATACTAGTGGACTTTGGTTTAAGCCGAATCCTAGTATTAGATTTGTTGGATTACTTTAGTCTCGTCGCATTCGCATTCAGTCGGAATGCAGATGCAGGTATGTATATACAGGTGAGGGGTATCTTTGTGATCCGTCACGAGTTTACTTTAGATTTTGCCGTATCTTTTTATTGTTGCAAACATTTGGATTAATGTTTGTTAATGGAAATTATGAGCTAGAATTCTTGATTTGGAGCATTTATTGTGACACATGCACAAGTGGTGACTCATGGTCTCTTTTCTTGTGCATGTGTCACATTATATGATGGATTGGTGTTGATATGATGAGAGGGGAGAGAGAGGGGCGGCCTAATGATATGTTTGGTCTTGTATTTTTTCTCACTCTCTCACTCTCATTCTATCACAAGAAAAGAAAAGAAAAGAAAATTAAAAGGGAAAAAGAAAGCTTCTTCTTCTTCCTCCTCCTCTAGCTCAAAGTCTCCATTAATGGCAACACCTCTAACTTCCATCCAAACCCATGGATGCAAGAGACAAAGTGATCACAAACATTCTCTAAAACACCTTGGACATGTCGGCAAGCACACTTTGTGGCCGAGTTGCTTCGGATGAAGCGGGAGCCCGTAAAAAGACTCGTAGATGTGGTGCCCTTTCCGACGAGGAGATCGAGACCGGAGATGCCGCAAGGAGCTTGGGATGGTGGCTAAAGACCGAAGGACACGGATCGATCGGTATAGCTTTCCAACCCTCTCTAGATAGCTAGTTGTAGGTTAATGGCTCGATCCGGGTTTTAAGTATACGATAGCGCCGGTTTCTAGTTAAAGAAAAGATTTTGTTTCTGCATTTTGGCCTCGGACAGACGGCCGGGGCGCTACCGTACACTTACATCATGAAGAAAGGAGCTCCTTTTGTCTGGAATGCCGAATGTCAAGAAGCGTTCGAAAGTATCAAACAGTACTTGTTGCACCCTCCATGTAAGTCCACGTTACCTCTCCCGGTTCTTTCGGGCTTGCGGAAACGGTAAAAAAATGATTTTTAGGGTTTAGGTAACATGGACTACAAAAACGGATCCTGGCTAAACTACACACTAGCAACCTAACTAGAGATTTATCTACTCGGTTAGGGGTTATACCTCACTTGAACTCCTTCTTCTTTGACTCTTTGTAGTGGTTGGATGGTACTTTCCTTGTCGCCTACTCTTGTCAAAGATGGATCCACCTGAGGGTTTCTTCCTTAAGCTCCTTTCTCGAACTTTGAGAGAACTAAGATCTTTGGCTTGCTAGACCTTCAACCTTAGAGTGAGTAGAGAGTGGTTTAGGGTATTTTATCTTAAGGAGAGGTTTCTCAACTCATGAGAATGGATCTTCTTAAACTAGAGGAGGAGGAAGAAGAAGATAGGAGAGAGAATGGTTATGATAGAATGAGATGGTTTTTTACAACCATAACAATATAAGTGAATTATCAAATTAATAAAATTAATCAAAATGAAAAAGTTGATGGGAGGTTTGATAAGACTATTATCATTTCACATTAAATGGATTTTGCTAGAATCAAAGAGCATCTTTGATGTGTAATGATGATAGTCAATGTTTCAACCATGGTCAACTAGTCAACCTTGGTCAACAAGTCAACAAACCCAACCATGACACAATTTCATTTAATTAATATTATTAATTGATATATCACAAATTCATTAGGGTTTGGAAAAAGACGACTATCAACTGTGCTTACGCACCCGTTCCAAAACCCTAATGAAAAACCTCTTCCTCCGCCTCAATCAACTGTGCATACACACCCGCATTCGTATTCCGAGGAACATGAATACTATGAGATAAAACAAACCCCAAAATATATACTAGGATCTGGCTCAAACCAGAGCCCGCTAGTAATGTCTGTCCGGACGCCAAACGCGCATAAATGCGCGGATGTGAACGAACCCTGTCGCAAAACCATGCGACCTCTACTCTGTTTTGCCCAAAGGCGAATAACCCTCTGTGTGGGACTCTAAAGACTCGATACTACGCTGGCAGTGGGTTTAACCACAGACCGCAAGCAGCACTAGCTGTACGTAACGGTCCCCAGGTAGATGCCGATAAGAAGACTGATGAGGTAAACTCATCTGAACTCCTACTGAGCCTGTATGTGACAATCTCCATACAGTCCGGTCTGTTTGTCTAAGAACATCGCATGGCAGACCTAGGGGGCGGTAAACGTCAGTCCCTTACTAGCGGTACAAGTCGTGTCGGAGTGTAGCCCAGAACACCTGAAATAACACTGGAAACCTACCAGTCTATCTCGCTTGCCCTGGCCAGGGACTTTGTATAATGGCTCTCCTAGACACAGTGCGATATCAACCCCCAATATCGGGAGAGACGAATCCTGTCTAACCGTCACTGCCTCCAAGTGCTTCGGGACTGCACCCAAAAACTACCTGTTTGTACGACTCCTTTGAGCCGTGGTAGGGTAGTAATCAAAGTACAGTGGGAACACACTCGAGGCGAAGTGACAGTGTCAAGTCAATGGACTAAGCTGTACTCATGTCACCTGGGAACTGATAACTGACGATAGGTATAATACCAACCAACAGTTCCCGACAAGTCCTGTCCAGTATACTTGTAACCTAACGAGCACCCGCATACTATCTCAAGTACGACATACTGACGGCTGTGGGACAGACCGTCTCCCAAACTGGGATGAGAAGCGCATACGCTAGTCTACTCCGGAGTATCGATGCCCTGTCTCGATAGTCCTGCGATTAGGGACCTGCATAAGGATGTGCTTATAGATTACCCAGCCCCCACGAGTGTGACTGCCATCACAACGCTGGTAATCAAGCAAAGATCCTAAGGGCTCCACTAATGTGTAAAGGCGATATGCTAAAAGAAACACATGCACACATTAAAGCAGAAACAAACCAAGTAGAATACTACCATTTTGAGCAAGAATGTCAATACAAGGTGAATATCCAAAGCTCCTATCAAGTAATATACAATCCAGTATGATACAGTAATGGCCTCTAGGGCATATACACTAACACTCCAGTGCTGGCAGCTCCCATTCCAAATAAACAACTGATTCTCTACACTGTCGCGCTAGATGAGTCACACTCGGTGTGCTCCTTGCCCAGAACAACGAGGAGGGAAATGAGAATGCCCTCTACTACCTCAGTCGAACTTTAGTCGGGACGGAATACAACTACTCCCCGATTGAAAAGCAATGCCTGGCCCTGATATTCGCTGTGAAGAAGCTGAGGCACTATCTGCTTGCTCATTGGGTTATGCTGATCTCCAAGGTCGACCCGCTTAAACACTTAATGACCAAAGCAAGCCTAGCCGGTAGAATGTCAAGATGGGCTGTCATGCTGCTTGAGTTTGACATGGTGTATACTCCTCAGAAAGCAGTAAAAGGGCAAGCTCTTGAAGACTTCCTTGCTGCTCATCCCGTATCAGAGGGGTCACCGCTCAATTGCAAGTTACCCAACGAACAAGCGCTGCACCTCGAGGAAGGTGAGCCATGTTGGGAGCTCTACTTCGATGGAGCCTCATCAATGAGGAGCTCCGGCAAATCAAGCATCCCGCGGATAAAAGCAGGGATAGGATTGGTGTTCATCACGCCATCGATAGGAACCCTACGACGTTCTTTTGCTCTCATCGAGCCTCGCACAAACAATGAGGCTGAGTATGAAGCTCTGATAACTGGTCTGGAGCTCGCCATAGAAATGGAAATCTTTCAGCTACGGGTTTATGGTGACTCCCAGCTTGTCGTCAACCAAGTAAGCGGCGACTATAAGATATACAAACCCGAGTTAGCTCGGTACAGAAGCCAAGTGGTGGAACTCATGAAACGGTTCACTCACATTGAACTAATGAGAGTCCCTAGAGCATTGAACGGAAAAGCCGACATACTCCCTCGCCTAGCTAAAGAGCTAGCTGATCCTGACATGCTCGAAATTCTAATCACAGCCAAAAGCCGGCAAATTCTGCCTCCAGCCTCTTTACATGAAGAAGAAAGCATAGAACAAGAGAACAATCATGCCGCAGAAGTTTCGATCATTCAAGACGGTCCCGATTGGAGAGAACCCTTCATAGAGTACTTCCGATACAATAAGCTACCCGAGGGAAAATCTGTGGGGATTCAGCTGAAGAAGAGAGCTCTACGATATGTGTTTGTAAATGACACATTATACCACAGGTCATATGACCAACTCTGGCTCAGGTGTCTGTCATTGGCCGAAGCCCAAAAGGTCATGAAAGAAGTTCACTCGGGCGTTTGCGGTGCTCACCAGTCCGGCCCCAAGATGCGGCTTTAGATCAAATGGCTTGGATATTACTGGCCCACCATGATACGGGATTGCATAGAGCATGCAAAAAAATGTCATATCTGCCAAATTCACGGTGATTTCATTCACAAGCATCCCAATCCGTTGCATCCTACGGTGGCGTCGTGGTCCTTCGATGTTTGGGGCAACGACATAGTTGGCCCAATTGATCCTCCGTCATCCAGAGGCCACCGGTTCATATTGGCCGCAACTGACTATTTCTTCAGATGGGCTGAAGCTGTCCCGCTAAAAGAAGTCAAGACAGAAAATATTCTTACGTTCTTGCAGCATAATATTTTATACCGCTCCGGTACACCAAGAAGAATCATTTCTGACAACGGGCCTTCTTTCAAGAGCTTCAAAGTCTCAAGATTCACTACACAACACAAGATAGACTGGAGATATTCCTCCATCTATAATCCAAGAGCTAATGGGCTAGCCGAAGCCTTCAATAAGACTCTATGCAAGCTCCTGAGGAAAAATGCTTCAGCCAACAAGAGAGACTGGAATCTCAAGCTTCACGAAGCGTTATGGGCATATCGTACCACGCACCGTACTCTAACTCAGTCCACTCCATACTCATTGCTCTTCGGAGTGGAGGCAGTCCTCCCCCTCGAAGTCGAAGTTCCAAGTTTAAGAATGGCCGTTCAGCACGAATTGATGGAGGAGGAAAACGTGCTCCTTCGGCTGGAAGAGCTTGATGCCCTCGAAGAAAAGAGGCTCGCGGTGCAGCAAAATCTAGAGCTATACCGAGCCCAAATGTTATAAGCCTATAACAAGATGACCCGTCTCCGTACTTTCAAGAAAGGTGAATTGGTGTTGATCCTCAAAATACCGATCATCCCCAATCGTCATGCAAAAGGAAAATTCAAGACAAACCGGGAAGGATCATACGTCATCGAGAAAGTGTTTGATGGAGGATCTTACCAACTAATAAGTGCCGAGGAAGAAAGGCGCATGCCTTCTATCAATGGCCGATATCTCAAGAAATATTACGCGTGAATGCTCCAAGTCGCAGGAGAATTGAGCACACCGGCCCTACGGTCTGGATCATACATCCTGCAAAACGGTATACAATCCACGGGCATAAACGGGACCAAGTCCTGCCAGTGAGACTAATTTTAAAGTCCCACCAGCGAAAAAACGGTATGTCCACAAGCAAAACGAGCACGGATGAAAACCCGAAAGGGCCCCGTGAGTAAAAACAGCAGGACTGCCGGCGAGTTTATGAAAACCCGAAAGGGCGCAAACTCGTGAAAAGAGATAAAATACACTTACAAAGTTCTCTCAACCTTGTGAGGAGAAAATCCCTGCGTGAGATCTTTACAACTCACAAAGGAGCAACACACTTAGGAATCCCTACGATTCCTAAGGAGAACATACACCTGCGAGATCCTCTCGACTCGTAGGGAGAAAATGCTTTTATGAGACCTTTACGGCTCATAAAATTGAAAAGCCTTGGGTGATAGGGATCTAAACCTGTCTCCTGAGCCATCGCTCCCCAACGGGCAATGGCAAATGATGGGTCGCTCCTGGCATTTCGCTTCAGTGTTAGCGGTGCTGATGCCGACCCAAAAACCAAATCCCAAGTCCGCCCGGGGCAAATGATGAGTTGCTCCTGGCATTATTCCAGTGCAGCAATGCTGATGCTAAACAAGATCCAAATTCCAAGCCCCCAAACGGCGAATGATGAGTCGCTCCTAGTACCATATTCCAGTGCAGCGATGCAGACGCCAACCAAAACCCAATTTCTCAAAATTCTCCCGGCCCTACGGTTAGTCCCCAAATTGACTACCGTATACAATCCACGGGCTCAAAAAAATTCTTATCATACCCATACCCCACCGCAATCACCAGTCAAGCAGCCGGTCTCCGCCCTTGGACTTATGCTCTATTTGGGAAGACCCACTCATGCGTCCTCATGATGCATGAGGAGAACAAACCTTACGGGATCCTCACGACTCGTAAGAAAACACCTTCGTGGGATCCTTACAACTCACAAAGGAAAAACACACTTAGGAGTCCTCACGACTCCTAAGGAGAAAGTACACCTACGAGATTCTTTCGACTCGAAGGTAGAAAAAGCTTTTATGGGACCCTTATGGCTCATAAAATTGAAAAGCCTTGGGTGATAGGGACCTAAACCTGTCTTCTAAGCCATCGCTTCCCAACAGGAAAAGGCAAATGATGAATTGCTCCTGGAACATGTGCTTCAGTGTTAGCAACGCTGATGCCTACCCTAACCCCAAAACTCCAAACTCCAATCCAAATGACCTCTAAGTCGTTAAACTGGAAACAGATGACCTCCAAGTCGTTAAACTGGGCACAATAGACCCCTAAGTCTTTAAACTAGGAATAGATGACCTCTAAGTCGTTAAACTGGGAACAGATGACCCCTAAGTCATTAAACTGGGAATGAGGAAAATTCCCTCACGGCAAATGATGATTCGCTCCTAGTACCATATTCCAGTGTAGCGATGCTGATGCCGGACCAAAACCAAAATCCCCAAATCCTGTCATGACAGATGATGATTTGCTCCTGGTACCATATTCCAGTGTAGCAGTGCTAATGTCAATCCAAATCACATCAAATCAGCAAAACAACCAATGACTTCCCTGGCAGAATCAAATTCCACCCCGGAAACAAGTCAACTTCATCCCTGACACCGCAAGAAGCGGAGCAAGTCAAATCCAGAATCGACCGTCCACGTCGCAAAAAGGGCAGCACCGACTGTCCAAGTCGCAAAAAGGGCAGAACCGACCGTCCATGTCGCTAAAATGGAAAAACTGACCATCCAAGTCGCAAAAAGGCCAGCACCGACCGTCCACGTCGCTAAAATGGAAGCACCGACCGTCCACGTCGCAAAAAGGGCAGCACTGACCGTCCAAGTCGCAAAAAGGGCAGAACCGACCGTCCACGTCATTAAAATGGCAGAACCGACCGTCCAAGTCGCTAAAATGGAAGAACCAACCGTCCAAGTCGCAAAAAGGGCATAACCGACCGTCCAAGTCGCAAAAAGGGCAGCACCGACCGTCCACGTCGCAAAAAGGGCAGAACTGACCGTCCACGTCGCAAAAAGGGCAGCACCGACAGTCCACGTCGCAAAAAGGGCAGCACTTACCGTCCAAGTCGCTAAAAGGGCAGCACCGACCGTCCACGTCGCAAAAATGGCATCACCGACCGTCCAAGTAGCTAAAAGGGCAGCACCGACCGTCCACGTCGCAAAAAAGGCAGCACCGACCGTCCACATAGCAAAAGGGGCAGCATCGACCGTCCAAGTCGTAAAAAAGGCAGAATCGACCGTCCATGTCGTAAAAAGGGCAGTGCCAGCTTCCCAAAAGCGGGAACCGAATTGTCACGACCCAAATGTGGCACGTGACTGGCACTTAAATCACGTGACATCTAAAGACATCGACGAGATCCAAGTAAGCCGAAACCCGGAATCTAAACCCTTTCTGAAATTATTGGAGGTGGGTTTTAAAATAGTCATCCGATGAAACCAGTTTTAAAAATGACATTTGAATTTAACTAAGTATGTTTTGAAACTTGACTTCACCTCCTTTAAATTTTTGTAAAACCCAATACAACATAATAAAATAGCATCCCAACAGAAACTAGTCTCCAGGTCCAAACGATGGAGTAACTAACAATCTAAATCAGAAATCGACTCCAAGGAGTGCGACATCACCATACATAAACTCTAAGTCTTGCTTCTAAGTCCATAATATACCACTTCTAAGTTGATAGAGTTTTCACTAGATACAAGAATATATGAATAATCAAGAGTGAGTATGATACAATAATAACCCACTTACCGATCAATCCCCGAAAAGAATGTGTACCCAAGCCACTGATAATCCAAGCGGTAAAACCTACAAGAAACTGTGGCACAACGAGGATGAGTTGCCAACTCAGTGAATAAAAGTACATCTAAAGGTAGAAATCGAAATGCTCGACTATACCTAGGTCATATATATAGTCCTATCATAATCTGTACCAATATACTATATGATATGCATATGTGCAATACTAACTATCATGCGATCCCAAGTATAATATCTCAGTGCCACTCGACCGGGCCTTCCTCTTCAGTTACGGGACTGATTCTTTCCTTTCTGCCTGCCTATAAGTTTTTTCAGTTAGACTCTCTTTCTTGTCTCGACCCTGTGGACCCTTTTTTCTCTCTAGCTGACTTTACTTAAGTCAAAATCATGAATCTATAGTTCGTGTTGGAATCCCTTTTTGTATATGAATGTCTGTACAAATGTATGCAGGTACTGTCCCCCGGATCAGTCCTGGTTGAATCCACTAAATAATATCCAACTGTGTACCTCATGATAATGATCATATCAATATATATAGATGTCCAGCATCGACATCGAAATCCGAAATCTCTCGGGTCCATCATCGACACATAAATGCAGATACCGTCGACACCATCTCAACAGATGATCGCCACCCGATATCCTGGCTACGATCAGTATCCCCTGGATATCTGTCGTGCCTAATCGAACCCCGGTCAGTATCCCCTGGATATCTGCCGTGCTCATCTCAATTTCCGGTATCGAGTATCCTCGTTAGGCTCCCCGCCTATAACTGCGGCCATCCTTCCCCTCGGCCTCAAACCGGGTCCACCATGTATCCGACTGTATAGCTCCCCCACTCAGGCCGGATAATAACAAGTCTGAAGCTGTATAGCTCCCCCACTCGGGTCGGAATCAGAATCAGAAAACACAAAACTCATGGTGGACGTTTAACTCATCATATCAAAACATCAAGTAAGAAATAAGAATACTTGCATAGATTATATTGATGATATATTATATATATACATATATAACAATGTCCCATACCACCGATATATATATATATATATATCATCAGGAGTAAAATATCCAGAAAATCCATAAAAATCAAATACAGCATTTATAGTACTAATATTCGTAATTCGCAACAGGAATAAAGAAAGACTACGTAATTATATCACATAAGCATAATGATCTCAATTCTACTGTGTCATGGCAATACTAATGATGTGTAGTGTGGCATACGCGTATGTGCTCGTGCAACATGGCAATCATTAGTATTTATGCAAGTGTTCTTCGGTATAACAACCTATTTATATTAACACATGTATATATACACATTATACAACAGAACAGTTCTACAGTGACATGGCAGTACCAATGAGGTGTAGTGTAACATATATTTACGTGCTTGTGCAGCATAGTACTCATTGGTATTTGTGTAGTGTTCTATCAGAGTGTGAGTAACGCAGAAACGTATAATATGAATAATATAATGCAAACATGTAAAGTAATCTAAACGTAATTATTGTAATTAGTTGCATATGAGTTTTACCATTATCTTTAGAAATGATCGAAACGTTAAGTTTGAAATAAAGAAGCTGCCATAGTTTTAAAATATATATCCGTTTTAGAAACTGGCATGCATCCTAGTATTTTTATTTAAAAGACAACGAATCGTAGTTTATAAAAGAATATAGCTCACACAAGTATTATATCCTAAAATAGAATATAATCTAACTCTACGAGTCAAAGGATAAATTGGCCGTTATTCGGCATACAAAGTTCATCATTTCCCAAACGTATAAATCCTTGTATTATATCTCATCATATCACTGTATTTGTATCATCTCAAGTCTAGCGTGACTGCTCATACAAATCCATCAAACCATATCCATATCATATCACTGTATCTGTATTCTCATAAGTATGGCATGATCCCTCGTACAAATCTACCAAACCATATCCATATCGTATCACTGTATCTCATCTATAACTATGCATGAAACTGTATGAAATTGAAGGACATACTAGATGCGATACTATATAAATATCTTGAATAAATACTAAACTAACTAGATATCATAATACTATTTGTAAGATTGCGAGGGTGTTATACGTCATCCACCCGATTTTCCCTGTAGATGTAAATCTACTCACCAAGTTAAGAGCTCGCTGAATCCACGCTGCTACATCGCCAACTCCGTCTCGGAATCCTCGAATTGTACCTATATTCTTATTTAAATCGTATTGATGTAAATATCATATCGAAAACCAAAACAACAAGCTAAACACCTATAGGTTAGAACCTACAGCATACTTAATCCAAAAACGACAAATAATTCTATCGTTAACGTATAAACGTTAACGGTTCAACTGCAACATCAAAATACGAAAACTCCGTATCGTAAACATCTGACATTTGATAAAATTATTTTTAAAACGTTCCCAAATTTTACTTTGTAAATAATTAGACAACACAAACAATACAGAGAGTTGTAAAATACCAATTCAAAGCTACAGAAGAAGAATCAACACCAAAATTCCCACACGGAGCCGGCGTCGCCCGATTTCAAGGGTGCCTTGCCGGATCTTTTATGGAGTTTGGGGCTTAGGTTTTAAGTGAGGGCTTCTAATGGGCTCATTATACTTTTGGTCTTTCTAGTTTTTCTAGTGATTATAACTATTAGTTCCAGATTCACTTTCTGTAGTTAAATTATCACAAGATCCTAGTTTAAGATACTGCACCACTAAACATGCTACGTATCGTATATAGAATTTTGCCCCAATCTGACATTAGCTTATAGATTTAACCTACTGAACATTTAACTTATTTAAACAATACCAAACATACCCAAAACACCTACAGAGAGATACCCTAAAAATTACAACACCCAACTCTCACACAAAACCGGCGAGCTCGGATTTTTCCTTGATGTCGCCGGTAAAAATCCGAGGGGATGGGTCCATCTTCCTATGGGTTATTCTAGGTCTAGTCTATAAGATTATGGCACTGTTTGGGTCTACATCTAAACTATAGCAGATTCAATATCTGTAGGCTAATGATCACAAATACACAGTTTTTATAACACTGCATAGAAAACAGATTTAAACCTTTACTAAACTTCTAAGGATGAAAAGAATTATACCTATGGAGATTGTGTATAAGAAAATCCTGCTCAAGACGTGCTTGTGGAAGCATCTAGAGTTTTAATGGCTTCTAAGATGATGGTGTGCACAATTTGATGAAGAAACTCCTTGCTCTCCTATTTTGGTATGAACACTTAGAATTTTTATTGGTTTGGAGCTGAAAAGGGTATAGTTTCAGTTGGAATTGCTACTGAATTCTTTACGTGTTATGTGTAAATGAAGTAAGAAGATATGTAGAGAAAGCATGTGGTGTGTGATGAGAGGGGGAGGTGGCATGAGAGGAAGGAGGTGGTGTCACTTGATGAAGCATGAGTGATTCATGCAAGGAGGAGGTAGAGAGATGTGAGAAAGGGTGAGGGTATGTTGAGGTTGAGGGTTTAAACTTAGGTTATCATAAACTCTACCATTATAGAATTTCAAAATGAAAGAAAACCTTTCATAACATAATTTAGTTGATAAGAAATAAAAGATATATAATAGTTAGTCTATTTCTTAAAGGTCATTAGCTTAATGAAAAATCCAATATCATGTTAAAACAATTAAATATATCATTTTTAAATGATATCACACTTTTATTTACATTTATCAAAATAATTACATTTTTTGGATATGATACCGATGCTAAATTTCATAAGCGATATCACTTCCATTTTTCTAAATTTCATAAGTGATAGCACATGAGGCATGGGATAGGCAAAATTTCATAAGCGATAGCACATGAGGCATGGGATAGCACATGAGGCATGGGATAAAGTCCATGCCGATGCTAAATTTCATAAGCGATAGCACATGAGGCATGGGATAGGCAAAATACCATTTTTGTAAAGCCCAATGGGCTATATATAAAGTGTATAGCCTATAAAGGCAAAGATAATGAAAATATCTCAACAACTTTTTCTCTTCCCTAAAGAGAATCAAGATATGTGATCTTCTCCTTCCTCAAGATTCTAAAACCTTCTTTTTTCTTTTGAATTAAATCAGAGTTTTACTCTTCCTTTTCCAAAACTAAATAGTTTTTCACCATAAAACCCACAAAGGGGAGCTCAGATCTTCCATTAGATCTCAAAAAAGGGAGATTTTTTTTTAAATCTCACCCCCTTTCTCCAAGATCTGGCCAACCGACAGGAAGAAGAAGGAGAGCCATCTCCAGAAATCCCACCTTGGGAAGATCCAAGGTTAAAGGGGAGAAACAAAGCAGCCCCCTTTGATCATTCCTAAAATTTAAAATTTTTTTTAGGAGTTTAACTCCAAGGGTTAAATTGGGAGCACAGTTCCCTGTGCAGGGACAAAGTCCCCTTTTCTGATTGACGCCCGGCGCCCACGTGCCAAGCACGTGGTGCGCCCAGCGCCCAGAGCGCTCGCGCCCACGTGCCAGGCATGTGGTGCGCCCAGCGCCCAGAGCACTAGCGCCCACATGCCAAACACGTGTGGCGCCCAGCGCCTGCGTGCCATGCACATGAGGCACCCGCGCCCAGCGCCCGCGTGCCATGCACGTGAGGCGCTGGCCCTCCACACGTCCTTTAGACGCTTTTCCCTTTTTTTGTATATATGTATATATATATAGATACACACACACTCCACGCCACTGTCCCTGTTAGAAAATTTTTTCTAACGGGGCGCTGTCCCGCACCCCGCAAGGGGGCTGCTATCCCCCTTGAACCCAGCCTGCTATCCGAGTAGCGGGACCCCCGTAAAAGCTCTGCGGGGCCTCCGATATATCCAAAACCCCTTCAAACACGCACACTGCATATTCAGTTCGCATGAATAGTTGACCCGTCAATCAAAGGTTCTCTCGCTCTAAAGGCGAAGGGTAATTAACGGTAGCTTAGTCCGCAGCTACCGGAGATTCGGATCCCCACAATCAATAAACCCCCGCCTACCCTAGGCAGGGGGAATCTGTAATCCGCCTGACAACCGTGCGCGTATTCCCATCTCAATGAGGTGACGAAAAACACCCTACACTCACGTGTTTTACACGTGAGGCCTGTTGGGCCATTAGTTGTTTTATTTTTTTTATTTTCAGTGCCCATATACTTTACATATGAGCGATCACGTGTCCATCATGTGAGGCTTGTTTGGCCATTAGTTATTTATGTTCAGTGCTCATATGCTTTGCATATGAGCGCTAACGTGTTTAACACGTGAGGCATGCTTGGCCCTTAGTTGTTTGTTTTCAGCGCTCATATGATTTGCATATGAGCGCCCACGTGTTTAACACGTGAAACCAAATTTTGAAGACTCTCCCCCCTTTTTTATAAGGAAACAAGTAGCTCTTGGCCGAAAATTTTGGTGGGAAAAAATGCCCCCCACTACTTTACCCACGTAAGTATGTACGTGGGTGAAGTAGTGCAGAGTCATGCATGGCAATAGAATTGATGGCTCTGGAGACAAGTTTAGGGTCCTTGTAGTCTAAGACTTTTTTCATCTTCGTGAGTCGTAAAGGTCTCAAGAGGGGGGTTTTCCCCTACAAGTCGAGAGGATCTCATAGGTGCATATTCTCCCTAGAAATCGTGAGAATTTCTAAGTGTTCATCGCCTCCGTGAGTCGTAAGGATCTCATTCGGATATTTTTCCTAACGAATCGTGAGGACCCGTAAGTAGCTTCCTCATTTCATTGGCGAATGTGGCCCGTGGATTGTGTACAAGAGTCAGTTTGGACTTTCTTGTAGGGAAGCAGTGGCTTAGGAAACAGGTTTGGATCTGCCGCCTATGACTTTTCAACTTTACGAGCCGTAAGGGTCTCATAAAGACTTTTCTCCTACGAGTCGAGAGGATCCCGCAGGTGTATTTTCTCCTTAGAAGTCGTGAGGATCTCCTAAGTGCGTTTTCTCTTGAGAGCCGTAAGTATCTCATAAGATAATTTTCCCCCTTACAGGTCGAGAGGACTCGTAAGTGGTTTTTTTCCTCCTTGTCGATATTCGACTTGGAGAATATGGCCCGTGGATAGTGTACAAGAGTCAGTTTGGACATACTTGTAGGGCCACAGTGCTTAGAAAACAGGTTGATATCCCCGTTGCCTAAAGCTTTTCACCTTCATGAGCCGTGAGGGTTTCATGAAGATGTTTTTCCCTACGAGTCGAGACGAGTCGAGAAGTTCTCGCAGGGGATTTCTCCCATAGCATCGATAATGTACACCCTCCCTCATTTTTTCCGACGATCGGCACCCATCATCTTCATCGTTATCATCTAAGATGTGGATATCCCAAATTTCATGTGATGCAACAACTTTTTCACCGTTGAATTAGTATTGTAAAAATTTCTATTGTCGGTAAACCATTAATTTTTCACCAACTAAATCAACGTTAAAAAGGGGACTCCGTTCGTCTGGAATCAAAAGTGTCAAAACGCACTAGATGAAATCAAACAGTACTTACAAAATCCGCCGGTACTGACCACTCCGGTGAAGGGAAAACCACTCATCATGTACACAACAGCCCTTGAGGGTTCTCTAGGCGCGTTATGGGTACAGGAGAACGACTAGGGAAAAAAAGAGCTCTATACTATTTGAGTCGAGTTCTCTTGGGGGCAGAAAACAACTACTCCCCCATCGAAAAGCATTGTCTGGCACTAATCTTCGTGATAACGAAACTCAGACACTACGCCTTAGCACATGAGGTCCATCTTATATCAAACGTGTATCCTCTCAAATATCTAATGTCGAAGGCCATACTAACGGGGAAGGCTTGCCAAATGGGCCATCCTCCTGATAGAGTTCTCGATAACGTATCGGCCTCTTAAAGCAGTGAAAGGCCAGGCCATTGCCGACTTTTTTGCAGAGCATCCGATACCAGCAAACTCCCCCATAAATTGTGAGTTGCCGGATGAATATGCGTTCGACACCATCGAAGGAGAGAAGGAGGAAAATGATTCCCGATGGGAACTTTACTTCGATGGAGTATCGTCTATAAAGAGGCGAAAGCAAAACACCCCCATAATCAAAGCCGGGATGGACCTGGTCTTCGTGACTCCACAAAGAGGGATAATGCGTTACCCCCTATCCTTAACGGAGCCGAGGACTAATAACGAAACTGAATATGAAGCTTTGATAGCAGATCTCAAGATCGCTGTCGACATGGGAATCAAAGACCTCCTCATATATGGAGACTCTCGGCTGATTGTTAGCCAAGTAAATGGCGACTATCAGACGTGCAAGTAAGAGCTGATAACGTTCGGCAAAAGTGTGCAGCAACTACTGACACAAATCCCCTCCTACATCCTAGAGAGTATACCGCGTGTAGAAAATAGCAAGGCGGATGCATTGGCCGAGCTGGCCAAGGAATTGGCCGACGAAGACCTCGATGACGTAAGGATCATCGTGCAAAGCCGCAGGGTTTTCGCGCCAGCAGAAATATTTTCAGAGGATTTAACAGAGCCATCTGAAGGAAAAGAAACGATCAAACAAGCAGCCCTCTAAATAGAGGATGAAGAAAAGGTCAAGGATTGGAGGGAAGTCTTTATAGACTACTTCAAATCCCAACGAACGGCCAAAAATGCGTCATCTAGACATCAGCTCGTGAAACGAGCTCCGTCTTTTGCCTTTGTCAATGATACTCTATACAAGAGATCGATCGACTGCCTGTAGCTAAGATACCTGGGACCAGAAGAAGCAAACAGATTCGTCCAAGAAACTCATGACGGACTCTGCGGTTCTCATCAAGCTGGGCCAAAAATGAACCTGAAGATCAAAAGAATGGGTTATTATTGGCCCATAATGATTTAGGTCTGCCTTGAATATGCGAGGCAATGTCACTCGTGCCAAATTCACGGGGACTTCAAAGGCTCGTCGGAAACTTTAGTAGATGGTCGCACCCCCGGAGCCGTCAACGAAATGCACTTGGGCGGAACACCGTGGCCGCGAGCACCCGAGCGGATGCTTTTGGCCATGGGGTTCTCCTATAGTCACTTGGTCGGGGCATTGGGGCATGGCCGTCTGCTAGTGTCTCCCGGCAAGTATTCGAGCACGATACGAGATTACGACGGAGTTTCGATCCAAATCCATACTCCGTGGGAATTCATCATTTGAGACTAAAACGCGAGATTTACAAATTGATAACTAATTATCACAAAACTAATCAATGTGGATTCCAAACATTGTATCACATATCCAAAGTTATCTAGACGATGTTAAATATTTCGATCGATGTTTCAAACAATACCAATTCACAAAAATCTCAACAACTTGAGCCTCACCAAAAATACCAGAAAGTCAAAATTATCAATATGAAGAACCAGAAGAAAAACGATGCAATAACACCTCAAGTCAGCGGCGAAACCGCGGCCAAGACATGGTCTAGGTGGCGGTTCCACGGCCACTTAATGGAGTTAAGTTCTCATATTTCTTGAGGGTCCATAAAAAAACCTGGATGATTTTCTGAGAATTTTTAACTGTGAAAATATTAACTTTTGAAAAATGGACAGAAACTAGGCAAAATACGGGTTTAAAACTTCGATCGAACACTTTAACGTCGTCTAGACTTCACCTAAGTCTCTAACTTGGCTCTGAGATCATGAAAGTATATTTTAGCACCTCTACTAGGTTTATATGAGTATCAAATATGCAATTTTAGAAAATCTAGAGTGCTAATCATACTAACCCAGAATCGAACAAGAAAATTAGGGTTTCAAAGTAAGTAAACAAGGTTCTAAACTAAGTGAATAGAGTCTACAACCTTTGTAGTCAAGTCCTTCATTTCTAAACCTCCAAGTAGTAGTCCCTAGAACTCTTCTTTAGGTTCCATTTGAAGAAAGGATCGAGCTTGCTTGTTGTCTTCGTTGCCGAAAATGATCCACCTTGAAGTCTCTCTCACTCAAGCTCATACTTCATTAATCAAGGTATTAGTGAAATTAACAACCTAATCTAATGGGCTAGATTAGTGTAGCTTAATGAAGTAGGAGATTTGCTCACTCCAAATATTTTTCTCTTTTCTTTTTCTCAACTTAAGAAAATTCTAGAGAGAGGTAGAAGAAGGAGATGAACTTGGATGATATGTGAACCATCAACTTATAAGATAAGATGAGAATGGGAGAAACATAAATATCTGTGAATAAAACAAGATTACAAGGTGAGTCATGACTTCTACATGCTTCTACAAGCACCCAAAAGCATGACTCATTCTTGTAATCTTTAATTCATAAATATAAATCTTTATCTACTCATTTCTAACCTCATGTGTGATTCTCATACATCCTAGTTCTATGTATTATCAACCATTATATATATATATATATATATATATATATAAAGAGAAGAAAATCTTAAGTGAGCTAAATATTAGTTTATATATGTGTGTGTGTGTGTGTGTGTGTCAAATATATAAATATATATCAAATTATTAAATCAACACTTGATTCAATAATCCGGTTATATCATATATAACCGACTAATATCATATGTATTTGTATTCCAAAACATTAAATCAACACTTGATTCAATTATCCGGTTATATCACATATAACCGGCTAATATTCAATATTAGTTATTAAATCAACACTTGATTCAATAATCCGGTCATATCATATATAACCGGCCAATATCAAATATATATATATATATATATATATATATCAAATCATTGAATCAACACTTGATTCAATAATCCGGTTATATCACATATAACCTGACTGATATCAAATATCGCTGGATTAAAATACAGTATCACATACTCGTATTTAATCAAGCTCCTGCACATATCTCCATATGTGCCCTACTTCGTTTCGCTTGAGCTAGAAAACCTCTGTGTGGGACTCTAAAGACTCGTCAATACGCCAGCAGTAGGTAATGATCATATCAGATACCCATAAGCAGTTAGCGGTATTAGCTGGACGTAACGGCTACCCAGGTTTTGAACGAATAGAAGATCAACAAGCATACTTGTCCAAAATTCCGTAAAGCCTATAAGCAACACTTACCGTACAGTCCGGTCTCTTCGTCTGATATGTCGCATATCGAGTCTGGAGGGTGGAATCGTCAGACCCCACTAACTTGATAAGTCATGCCGATGTGTGGCCTATAACCTTTCAAGAAACTACTGATAACACTTATCAGTAAATCTCATCAGCCTTGGACAGAGACTTGCTATTATAGCCAATCGAGCATACCGCAACATCAACTTCCAATACCGGGAGAGACGAAACCCCTCCTATCGCTCACTGCCTCCATATGACTCAGGACTGTATCCAAAATCCACCTGTTTGCACGACTCCTTTGAGTCGTGGTAGGGAGGAAATCAAAGCACAGTGGGAACCACACAAGACTCTATGACGATCTCGGGTCTACAGACTAACCTATACAAGTGTCACCAGAGAACTGCTATCTGATGATAGGTATGGTCCTATCTAGGAGTTCTCCACGAGTCCAATTCGGTGTACCCATTCTCTAATGAGCACCTGTGTACAATCTTTGATGTCAAACACCAATGATTATGGGATCAACCATCGCCCCATACAGGGTCAAGAAACGTACACACTAGTCTACTATGGAACATCGATACCCTGTCTCGATATTCCCTCAACTAGGAACTGTTAAAAGATGTGCTTGCAGACTACACAAGCCCCACTAGTATGATCTGCATCATAGTCCTGGTAATCAAGCCAATATCCTAAGGGCTTTATCAACATGTATCAATGAGATAGTAAACTAAAATAAGTGTACATGTTAAGATAAAGAGAAACCAGATAGCATACTATCATGTCGAGCAAGAAAGTCCTCTATATATATGTCCAAGCATCCACTATAATATACAATAATGGCCTCTATGGCATATATATTCCTAACACAAAAGTATTAAACTCCATTCAAACAAGGCTTAACTTAATATATAAAAGTCGGGTCGATTACAAAGCTCAAAATGTTCGGCTCGAAGCTATGTATATAAACACATAAAGTAAGCAAAAAACAACGACTCCGGCAGAGACTCAAAATGAAAACAGTTACATAATAGGGTTAACAAAAGAAGCAGCCAACACAGCCAATTCATTGGAGATCTGAGCAATATGCTGGACGGTCCTCCCTTGGTTAGCTGAGATGTCCTGACGCATTTTCTTTAAACGGTATCGTTCGATGCTCCCAACATAAACATCCCCAATTTCAAAAAGAAGCTTGATCTTTCGGACTTCGGCTGCGCGTAACGCATTTTCAAGGGCCATAATTTCGGCCGAGCCTTAGTCAATTTGTCTCTGCAAAGCCATGTGACGTTGGTCGGTCTCAACGATTCTGGTTGACAGACTCTTATAAGCAGTCAAAGATGGATTCGGTATGTTTTGGTAAACCCTCGTTTGTTGAATGATTCTACGCCGAAGAATAATACGAAAGAATGTAGTGGAGGAATTACTGAAGGCGGTATCAGTTAGAAGACCTATGGACTCGAAAAAATGTAGAAGACGGTTAGCTACCATGTAGTCATCGTTTGTGATATTGGCCAAAAGCTTGGGAAGCGTAGCCAAGACACAATGGAGAATTAACTTCAACATGCACAAACCCCGTTCAAGGGGGCGCCCACAACGAGCTTGAAGAGTATGCTGGAGCAAGTCATAAACATCATAGCTAGACCCAAGGCTTAATTCTTGCACCACGATCAGGGGAACTGCATCATCAATGGTTCCAATAGAAGGAACATGTTGAGTGATTAAGAGGGAACGACTAGAACGAGAAGAGGAGGAAGAAAGAGTGGAAGAAATCTCTGTGTTATGATAAATAACAATCAGTATTGATCTCTTTTTTATAGATGGACTGGTTGGTTTATAATTTAGTACGAATTTAATGAGCAATAAGATTCCCCATAAGTAAACAGAGGCCCTAGAAGAAATGACTCAGCCTGGACACAGCTTCCCAAGAGCTCTTAATAAGAGGGGAAGTTTGACTGACAGAACATTTACGACTCTGGTAAATGGAAATAAATTGAAGACATAAATGACAAAAATATTCCATTAAGAGACAGTCTATTACAACGACTATTAGCCGACCCACTGATACACAAAAATGGTCGGCCTACAAAAAATATATATAACAAAAACAGCGAAAGTAACAAAAAAGAAATCTATTTCAAAGGCCGAGAGGGTATAGTATATTTTCCATCAAGGCATCATACTCGGCCGAAACATGATCCATTAGTTGACGGTGAAATAGTGAAACCGCTTCCAAGAGCTAAATCCTTTGTTGAAACTTTCCTAGCTTGGCTTGCAGCACTGGGGGAATGTTGAAGTCACGGTCGAGTGAGGCCTCCTTGCAAGTCTTTGCGCACTGATCCACATCCAATTCCCAAGAGTTGGTATCCAAGAGTTCGGCTTGGAGGATTCTTCTTTTGAGTGTAACGGGATTTTCATGAAGGTCTTTGTCACGCCCCACTTCTCAGTAGACGGAAACGGTAACGTGGCAAGCCCGCGGCATATTTATCCAGAGATGGTCATTCCCTAGATAAAAATACTATGCGTATTGAAAACAATAATACACAATGCAAGAATAAATGGAAACTGTAAAATTCATCAACAAACATCTTTATTTAAATTCAACTTCAAATATATACAAGTACATGAGTTTATACTGGAAAGTAAATACAATAAGGAAAATGCCTAAACAAGTGGTATACATAAACTAAAGAAAAATGAAGCTGAGCTAGCCATGAGTAGCTATCTAGTCGTAGTCCTCCTCTGTGGCTTCAACTTCCTCCGCCTCGACAGTATCTGACGAACGTTCCAAGAGAAGAAAAGTGGGTGGAATGCCCGTCAGCGAACTAGCGCTCGGTAAGTCCTAAAGATAGGTAAGAGTAAAGAAAATGAAAAGTGTAGAATATATATGACGAGTAAGAGTATATGTTCATGGGTAAATATATACTATAGGTCTCTAGATAGTCACTATGTTAACGTTAATTTCCATGTGTGAATGTCAACACAGCCGTAGAAGTATTCACGAGCTCAAGAATGGAGCCCCAGGACCAAGGAAACACGGGCTCAATTCATGTGTTAGCATCGGGGCTCTAAGCTATGGATGAGTCAACCCGACTGATATTCGAGTAAAATAAAAAAGAGTTTAATACGGGACTCCTAAAACTCCGTTGGATTGACACAAGAAACTATCCTAAACACCCCGTGTATAATATATATAACTGGCTAATATACTTGATTGATTTGATTGATTGATTGATATGTCTTGACCGAAACCATAGATTGCAAAAGACGTAGATTGTATTCGAGTGAGTCGAGTAATGTGCGAGTCATGATGATTTCAATCTGAGTTCGAGTCAAGTTGGTTCGAGTAGATTGGATTCGAGTACATATTCGAGTTTAGATTCGAGTTAGGTTAGAGTTCGAGTTTGTGTTCGAGTTCGAGTTCAAATTTAGAGTTGAGTTTGGATTTGAGTTCATGTCTTTTCATATGAATTGATATAAATTGTTAAAATCTTATGTTCGGGAGAAATCGAAAACTGCTGCACATGGACAGCTGAATTTGTGTATTTTTTTAAGACAATTGCCTTTGATAACTCCGTTAAGCTGAATAGGCAAGCACTCACTTTCTTTGGCTCCTTGGGGCTCAAGAGAATTGATCCCGCATAAACCTATATTAATCTAGAGTCCTTAAATATTGTTTGCATATCTCGAGGGGGTTTTATGAAAAATACTTTAATATAGTTTGAAAATAAATCTCGAGAGTGATTTATAACATTTAGGATTTTTTCATGAACATGTATTTTAATTGTTGTGGTGTTTTGGTGATAAAACCTAGATTTTTTGAAAGTTTGTGGTGTTTTTATGAAAACTGGTTCTTTTGGAAATTTGGTGGTAATTTATTAATAAATTCTAATATTTCATTTTAAAAATATAGTTTCTTAATTTGTTTTTATTGAAAATACGGATTTCATAATTTCATATAATTTTTCCAAAATTAGTTTTTTATTAGAAAAGTCGCGTTTCTTAAAAACCGTATTTTTTATTCCTTTCGAGACCGAATACTCCGTGAGGAGTTCTGCATCTCGCTCTACTGTTCCAAGGATGTGCGATAATCTGTACCATTCATTAGCGGGTCCCCTAACGAAGGTTGTAGAGGCGTAATTGCCAAGGATTTCGAAATACTGATTTAAAGAAACCCGTTTTGAAACGGTGTGGTATTTTAATGAAAAACTTCTTTTACTTTGAATTACCCTTATGCTTAGAATACCGTGCTATGAAACCATAGTGTGCGTATGGGGTAGGTCAATACCCCGTGAAGGTTTAGGGTTTGGGTATACTAGATATCGAAAAGAGGTTACACTAAAGTTCATGGTATTTTAACGAAAAAAAGTTCCTTATATGTTTGTTTCATATGAAAATTTATTACAACTAAAAACCAATTGATGTGAATAAGGTTAGGATTAGTGTAGCATGTTAGTTTGATCTCGTTTGCTTATCACATGGCTTACAAATGTAAAAAAAGAAAACTATATCGGAGATAACTCCTCTTTTGTCGATTCGTTTTAGAAAGAGAGAGAGATGAAAGGACTTATGGCTTTTAGAAGGTTAAGAAGTGGTCGAAGAAGCTCTCGTGGGTCGTGGTTTCATCGGAGTTGCTCCGGTCGTCAAATTTGGCTCGCTACTCCACTTGAGGGGCTTAACTCCACTTGGCACTTAGAGAGTTTTGAGAGAATTTTTGCTAGAATTTCAGAATGGTGAAGAGCTAAGGCATGGGGAGGTATTTATAATGAAGAATTAGGGTTTAGGAATTAAAAATGTGGATTAAAATGCATTAAAAATGTGTTAAATTGTGAATTGAAAAGTCTCTGTTTGATTGCAGGAAAATCAAACAATACAGGGGAGTTAAGGGGAGTCGAAGGGGTGTGTGTGCAAAGCACGGAGCCAATTAGGCTCATCTTGACCGTCGGCGCGGCCAAATGAGGAGAATGGGCGGTCGGATCTTGAGGTTTTGCCTCGAGATTCGTGACACGTGGGTATATCTGTGTTTACTCCATTTTGCGCATGTTTGATTTTTCTGAAACTTTCATTTCCCCGTGTATTGCACGTGCAACTCTTGGGCTTCCAAAAATTAAAAAAGAAAAATTAGAAAAAAATAATTGTGTCTGATGGGAATCGAACACACAGGCTACGTCACAGCAATGTAGAGGCTTTACCGGTGAGCTACAAGTTGTTTCTTGCTTTTATTAAACAAATCTGACTTATAACTCTTACACATGCTGTAATATCCTTTTCTGTATAATAACAAGAAATTTATGTACAATGATTTCAGAGTCGTCACAATCTTTCTGACGGATATTGGTTAGGCGAGTGAGGTGATCATTTAACCCACGAATGGTATCAGCACATTCCTGACGACGAGCGAGGATTCTATTAACCATACCTTGAAGCTCGACAAGGCGGATTCTAGCGACGGCAAGATCACGAAGATTGATCGACGAGCGAGAAAGCAATTCCTTTCGAATTGACATACCATGGAAGGCACGAACTACGTGCTCCATTACAGAGATAGTCAAGATTCTAGTTTGCCGAAATTGATCGAGTTTCTGTATGGTTTCATTCAAAGCCCCGACAGAGAAATATTGGGGGAATGGTGGCAGACAGGCTAGGACGGAGCGAAGGATCATCCGGTACCAACAAGAGGTCAGGAGAATCAATGTCCCTGACCTTATGCCGGCAATGAAGTAGCGATAAGCCTCACTAATCATTTTAGGGATGGCTATGAAAACTAAGATCATCGGCAATATATCCTCTAGTGAAGGGGTCCTGGTGGCGTCGGTCAGAGGGGCAGAATTCCTTGCTGTGCTGCCCAAAAGAACGTTGGACAACGAACCTTCTCTTAGGGTGCATGTGCTCATGGTGTAACAATTGCGGCCAAGGCGGATGTGATAACAAAAATTTCAAGCAAGCAATGGCAACCACAACCCAAGAAATCATCCAAACACTAAATCTAGTAAACTAAAAGAGAGCAAAAAGAAAACTAGATAGGGTTTAAGCATGCTACAACCTTTGTATAGTATCTACCTAATCGTGGAAGACCTCTTTTAGGCTTCAAGTTCTCCGGATCGAGCTTGGTCGCTAACCTCACTTGTCGAAGATGAACCATACGAAGGAATCCGGACTCAAGCTCTGGCTTCACCAAATAGATCTCCTTTGTGAAGCGACTTGATTTATCTTCTTGCAAGGAAAATAGATAAAGGGATGTAGAAGCCTCTCACTCTCTTTATTCTTCTCTCTTTTCATTTCTTTCTTTTCTAATTAGAAGCTAGCTAAGAAAAAGAGAGAGAAAGGTAAAATGAATAAGTCTAAGCTTTTTTCTCTCTCTCTCGCTCTCTCTCTCTTCTTTTGCTTTTGTGGAGAACGGGAGCATGCATGACTCACACACATATGACTCACCCCTCCGCACAATTCACTTAGCTTCTAAAAAAACATATGTATAAATACATATAGTAACACTTATATAAAATATAAATGAAAAAAGAGAGAATGAAAATGAGAATGAAAAATAATAATTATATATATAATTATTAAATCAACACTTGATTTAATAATCCGGTTTTAAAAAACCGGCTAGTATTATTAAACGTCCGATTAATGCATGTGTATCACATACACTTGTTCAATCGAAATCCCATGTATATCACCATACGCATATTACATCGTTTTGCCTGAGCCGAGAAACCCTCTATGTGAGACTCTAAAAACTCGACAATATACTGGCAGTAGGTTAGGATCATATCCGATTGATCTGAACCACTTTCTGATTAATCCCCCACCGGATTAACCTACAAGCACGTCAGCGGTACTAGCTGCACGTAACGGATACCCAGGTATTGAGCGAAAGGTCGACAAGCAAGCTGATTCGTACTCTGCAGAGCCTATCAGTGACAGTCACCGTACAGTCTGATCTTTTCGTCTTAGAGTATTGTATACCAGGCCTGGGGGCAGTATCCATTAGACCCCCAATAACCCGATAAGTCATGCCGATGTCTAGCTCATAACCAACCGAGAAACTGACGATATCTCTTATCAGTAAATCTCATCTGGCCTGGCTAGAGACCTATGGTTATAACCAATCATGCACTACGCGACATCAACTCCCTATATCGGGAGAGACGATTCCCTTCCGATCGCTTACTGTCTCCATCTGGCTCGGGATTGTACCCAACTAAAACCTGTTTGCATGGCTTAAAACCATGGTAGGGTAGTAATCAAAGAACAATGGGAACCAGACAAGACACAATGCCGATCTCAGGTCTATAGACTACCATGTACTCATGTCACCAGAGAACTGCTATGTGACGATAGGTATAGTACCATTTAGGAGTTCTCGGTGAGCCCGTCCAATATAACTCATAACCTAATAAGCATCTGTATACAATCTCCGGTGTCAAACACCAATGGTTATGAGATCAACCACCACCCCATACAGGGTCATGAAACGTATACATCAGTCTACTTTGGAATATTGATGACCAGTCTCGATACTCCCACGACTAGGGACATTTAAAGATATGCTTATAGACTACACATGCCCCACTAATATGATCCCTATCATAATCCTGGTAGTCAAGCAAACATCCTGTGGGCTTTATCATTATGTATAAGCGATATATGATAACGAGTAAAATGTATACACATAAATGATAAAGAAAAACCAGATAGTATACTATCATCCCGAGTAAGATTTTTCTCTCCGTATAGGTCCTTCTACAATTAGAATAATTATCTTGAGAGAACCTATATCCAACACCTTCATTATCTAGACAACGATGAAGGCGGTGGTTATCAGCGGCAATGATATGGGAATAGTTGGCCATGATGAGCGAAAATTTGAAAAGATTATAGGTTGAAATTTCTGAAGAAGAGAATGGGTAAAGAAGAACCAAACTCTAAGGCTTTTATGCATAAAGTAAGTTAATCATGATTCATCGAAAACACATCCCGACTGTTCAGGATTCCAGGCAACGGTTCGAATTCATATTATCATTAGAATTCGAAAGGCAGTGGCAATGATAACGTACGATATACAAAGCGATGTTACATCTTTCCTGTTAAATTGCACAAACAGATAGTAATAAAGGGGCAATGAAAGTCAAAGAATACTATGATAGAAAGATGGTGTGTGTGTGTGTGTATAAAATTCGAAAAATATGGAGGCTCAGTCAAACACAAAAAAAATGTAAAATGATCAACTCAAGCAATAAACAAAATAAATCGGTCGGTTACAAAAACACTCAAACATTTGTCGGTTGATTGTTCATGAATGGGGAAAACCAATGAGCCATCAGGACCGATGCCCAAAACTTTGCCAGAATTGAGAGATGATCTGTTAGGACTTATCGGTCAGCATTGCAAAGGCGTCTGTGTATAGTTTCTGAGTCTCTTGACGAGCAGGTGCTGCAGCCGGTAACTGTTTGGCGCGGGACACTTTTTCCACTAGTGAAGGTGCTTGCAGCAAAGCAGCTTTGGCTTCAACAAGTTCTTTATTAGCCAGAGTCAGTTGGTCACGATGATATTTAACTTTATTAACTGCTTGATTCACCCTATCTCTAAGGGCTACTAACTAGGACAAGGCTTGTGGAACTTCGGCTTGGACCGTATCGACTTCTTCTAAGAAAGCTCTTTGTTGAAGGCCACCATTTGAATTCTTGTCATAAACCCTCTAGACAGGCTCTAGACGATCCAAGACCCCTAACACTTCCCAATGCAATGTTAGATCTGTCTCGGGCGGCAAAATGTTCAGTAGCTGTAGACAAGCATCAGCAATGGCCGATATTGTGAGCTGAGAAGGAGATACTAAAACCGAGGCTATAATGCGTCTAATAAGCTCTGGGTTGTTTGACAGTTACGGCATGAGAAATGAAGGTTTGAGAAGCCAAGGCTGGATCGTCAGCAAGAGCATCATTAACTCACTTAAAGACTTCGCCGAGTTCCACACACTAATGATAAAGTAAAAGCATTATTGGCTAGAAGAAATATAAGGGGAGATAATAAACAATTTTTTTACCTCAGAAATGCCCGCTGAAGTAGCGGTAGTAGATGGTCCGGCCATAGCCTAATAACAAGTCACTCAACAGCCACACATCACCTGCCTCACGAAAAAAGAAAAAAGAAAGAATAAGGGTTCGGCTAAGTTGTACGTGATAGAGCAATTGTTTGCAAGGGTCATCAAATATCATGAACCAAAGGCCCATGGAAAGATGGGCCGGTCCAACATGCATTGGTCATGCCTAGGGCTCAACAAAGCGGGTCGGATAGAAAGCACAGGGTCGGCCCGTTAGGTCAAAATTTGAGCCCCAAATAAGCTAAAGGATATAGAAGAGCACTCAAGAGCAACAGGGAGCGATAGAACAATCAATCTTACAAGAACCCTAGCATAGAATTAGCTCTGGTTTCTAGCATAGACCTAGTTCTTCTCCGGCTGCTATGGCCGTAGAATTAGCCAATAGTTGATCCACAACCGCACCATCAAGGCCCAGCTCGGGTCGTTGCAATAAGTTAGGCCTTTATGGGCCGATATTTTGAACTCGATATATACGTATACCTAAGAGCGGTACCGAAATGAAGCAGGCTGACCGATTGGATCAAGATCCATCCTATTGTTATGATTATGAATAATTTATCGTACTTGCACATTCCGGAGTTAAAAAAACCCTTTTTCATTCATTTTAGGAAGACCGTTCCCCCTTCCTCTAAAAAATAAAGATCAATCATTTAGGGAGACACGGTTGCTAGGTTAGGTCTTTTCGGTTAAATGCAGGCCTTTTAGAAGACCGGCAAAATAACGCAACAAATGCTAAGTCTCTTTTCAAAATAAATAACATATCGTTTGTTAATGGTTTACGGTCCCGTGCCGAAAAATAAAAATATGTATTGTTTGATATTACGTACAAACTAAGTAGATACCAAGACTTTTCAATATTTGCCTCTGTGATTTATTATTTTATGCGACACCCAGAACATTCGAAAATTCATTTCATCCATCCCCCTCTTCTTTCAAAACCTTGCATAATCAACGTTGAAGGCTTGGAAAGATCCAACAACCCTCTCACTCTCAGCCACTAACCCGATGCACTTGATGAAGAACGGAAAGGGTAGTAATGAAGAGAGAAAAGAGTGAGTAGTTATAAGTAACATGCGATTTCCTCTTCTTCCTCTTTTAATAAAATTTATAACAGCGAAGATAGGGATGATGACGTAGATAACTTCATCTTTAGGATATTTCTTAACTTTTCAATTCTTATTGAGAGAATCCTAAATCCGCAGGAGTTCCAATTATTATAGTATAGATAATATCTGATATCTTATAATTTTTATAGGTGCCCTTTTTTCCCTCTTTGGATTTGGCATTTAAGCTATTCCGACAAAAAAAATATAACTTGCTTGCAAGAATTAATTGTTATAATTACATATGTATTCTAATTAATTATATAATTAATATATGAAAACTAATTAATGTAGATAGTGTAAAACGAATTAAAGCACTTTTAAAGATGGAAGTTAATCTATTTTACTACTTCACTATGCTTAAAATTAGGGATATGAATATTAAAATGTGTTATTGACATTATAAAAAAGGTGACTGATCTTGTCAAAATTTTATTTGATGAATCCATCCAAAACATATGTATGGATAAAACTAATCCCAACTACATTCTTTTCCACACACACACATATATATATATGAGATTAATGGAGGAAAGAGGCCATAGGAGGGGATTTCCTCCTATGGCGTCGAAAAAACACCCCTTCCCTAGTTTTTTCCGACGATCGGCACCCACCATCTTCATCGTCTTCATCTAAGATGTGGGTACACCAAATTTCATGTGATTCTACAACTTTTTCACCGTTGATTTAGTGGGTTCAAAATTAACGGTTTACCGATAATAGAACTTTTTACATTGCTAAATCAACGGTGAAAAAGTTGTAGAATCACATGAAATTTGGTGTACCCACATCTTAGATGATGACGATGAAGATGGTGGGTGCCGATCGTCGGAAAAACATAGGGAGGGGGTATTTTTTCGACGCCATAGGAGGGAATTCCCTCCTATGCCTCTTTCCTCCATTATTCTCTATATATATATATATATATATATATATATATATATATTTGATAAACCCCGCGCTATTTGGAAAAGGAATTAGACTTTTTATAATTACATATATATAGGCGTCAACGTAGCACTGCCTTGTGTCGATAGCGGGATGGTCGTCATTAGTGAGATCAAGAATATCCGCAGTCCCGGACGAAGATCCGCAGCCTCGCGGGCTTGTCGGCAACCCGATCGAACTCCTCCATCACGTTGTCGAGATCCTAAGGCGAGATCAAGATGAGGGCATCGAGATCCTCGTCGGGGAGCTGATATTTGATGGCGCTGATCTAGCCTCCAAATGCACCATCGATCTTGGCCAACAGATTCACTAGGGTTGAGGAATGCCGAAGCGAGAGGATCTGGTCGGAGGAGAGGAAGAAGGTTATTGGAGAGGTTGAGAAGGCGGAGGTGGGAGAGGAAGAAGATGGGGAGGAATAGAACGAGGCCGGTGAGATTGAAGGAGGAGAGCAGTCGAGAACGACGAACACGACGAGCGAGGGGTCGTAGGCGTAGGAGGGAGGCGAAGGAGGGACGATGGAATGTGATATGGATGGGTAGAGAGAATGTATTCTATTTTAGTAAATTGAACAAACTGCATAAAAAGACAAAAATTAAAATCTCATGTAGTTGGTGTTAATTTTGTCCATACACAATTTTAGAGTAGATTTATCAAATAAGGGTTTGGTGATGTCTCCACCCATGAAAAATTGTAAGTAATTCATTCATTGGATTTTTGCACAATGTAATACCCAGTCCCTTTTTATACCAATATCCGTATTTTGTTACTCTTAAAATTTATTTATTTTATAATTATTTTAGTATTTTAAAATCCCTAACCCTAATTTATCTAAACCCTTTCTATTTTCTCCCTTTTATTTTCTTTTAGCCGGCCCATCTCCTTTCCCCAATTTCTTTTCCCCATTTCCATTTTCCCAAGCCCATTCTTTCCCCAAACCTTAGAAACAATTCCTCAGCCCTATCTATATTTCCTCCAGCCCATTCATCAAAGCCAAAATTTAAAACTAAATATATATTAATATAAAAATCCCCGGCCCAATTTCCCTCCTCAGCCCAACTCTTCTTTTATTCCAAAATAAATTAATAAAACCCCGGCCCAGCCCAAGTCCCTAACCCAGCAGCCCGCGCCCGCCTTCCCACACCCGACCCGCTTCGTTAACTTCTTCTCCCCTCACAAAACGTTTTTCCCGCTTCTTTTTTGGCCTCTGCGAGAACCCACTCTCCACGTTTTCCCCCCCACGTCGCCGACGCGCCCGCTCGCCGATCCATGTTCCCACGTCCGCGTGCCCCTTAGCCCCTCAACCCCTTCTCGTCTCCCCTTTCTCCTCTTTCCCCTCCACTCTCGCTCTCAAACTTTCTCTCTCCAAGAAAACCCACAGCACCCCTCGAGTCCCTGCACCGACGACGACAACGTCGACGTCGACGACGATGAGGACGACCACTACAACCACTTCGTCGACCCCCTCGCTCTCTTCTCTCCATCAACAGAGCCCTCTCCTCACCTTCTCCAGCCACCTTTCTCCCACACTGCACACCCGAGCTCGACCACCCCTGCACCCTCGATGCCGGCGAGCCCCCACTGCGTCTGAACCGCCTCAGTCGACACCTCTTCACCCCAACAGCATCACCATCTCTTCCAAACCCGAGCCCCACTGCCCTTCTCTCTCTCTCCAAAACCCACATCTCTACCGCCACTGTGCACATCGCCGGAGCGACCACCGCCGACATCGTCGACCCCAGCACATCCCAGGAGATCGACAGAGCAACCCACTCCGCTTTCAGCGAACGCGAGTCGTTCCCCGGACAACCCCGACGACGAAACCGAAACGCGAGCGAGGCCGTGGACCCTAGCCGCGCCGTTCATCGTGCATTCGTGCCGTTGCCGCTGCCGTGCATCTCCAAAGCATCTCCAGGCAAGTACCCTACTTATTACATGCTAGTTTATTTCCGTTACAAACTAAAATCGTATTAATTCCATGTTTACAATTCACGAAACATACATGACATAACTGTTCGATGCAAGATCCAAACGAAAACCTTCATTTAAATTGACGGAACTTGATTGCATATTTTGGCCCGTCTGGCAATGAACCCTGTGTAGAAATTTTACTGGAAAATACAATTGTTAATAGCTTAAACGAACACCCCCCTATTACACCCGTAAAAACTGGGAATTTCCCGCACCTGAAATTTGTTAAAATCACAATTAATTGTGTACATATTGAAATGAGACGTTCGAGGGCTCAAATCAAAGCCGACTCGACGACCTGTAACCCTATGCAAGTTCTTAATTGTTTCTGTACTGAAATTATGACGAGAATTGGTTCGGAGAGCGGCTATGGACTGCAGTCCAGAGCAGCTCTGGTTGTTGTTTTCTGTCTCGTAACGTTTACTAGCTTGCTGCCTGAACTTGTATGTTGCGGAACCCTACATTTTATTAAAGACCAATCTGTTATAAAAATAACTCAAGTGATTTTACCCCTTTTCATCATCTTTTACTATTTAAAATGCAATTTTAAAGATCGGGACGTATAGCAGTCCCAAACAGAACCAGAATTGATACCCTAGTGTTGAACAGTGCATAACTTCTGACGTAGAGATACGATTAAAAATCCGTATGGTGAGTTAGAAACCTTATTGGAAACCCTAAATTTCATTCAACTGTAGCGTCGCTAAATTCTGATCTCAACTGAGATTAAAATGCGTTACGAAACGGACTTCTGATTCTGAAACCGGATTTCCAGCAGTGAACGCTTAAAATGAAATGAACATATCTAGTGATCCTGAAACCCGATTAACGTGAAACTAATTTTGATGGATAGATAATTTGACATACTGCTTACCCCCTTTTTATTATTTCGCTAAATTTTGCACGTAGGATTTATGATAAATTATGCAAGTGGTAGGACACCGACTTATGACTTCTTAATCATGCCTGAATTATCGTATTCTCATCACATTATATATATGTCATTGCATTGGTAACCTAGTGATCATGTGCATTACCCAGTGTTAGGTATTAGTGGTGATTGTGGCAAATACGTTAGTGTTGAGCATGAATGGATAAGTGAAAGTGACACGTACTTGTACACAATCAGTGGACCCTATTGATTTATTGCATTGTCGACGTCTGTGGGACGTGTATAAGTGTGACTATAATTGGTATGGGACAATTATGGAAGCACTTGTATGGGTGTCACAGGTAAGGCACCAAATACTGTCCATTTATCTTGGGTATCATTCGGGACGTGCTTGATGGAGATCTTGTCTCCAGTTCTCGCGCAGACTTGTCATGGACCGACCGGTATTTGAGTTTATGGTTGGCATTTGATGTAGACCACGGGGTGTGGGGTAGTTTGAGTGTGAGTTGAATAGATTCTCGGGAGTCCCATGCCGGCACATATGGAGATATATGGAGATATATAGGGATATCATTGATTATTAGCGAGCGATTCGGGCCCGTGTTCCCTTGTCCTTGAGTCCTACCCTTGGGTGGGGGATACTCACGAGTGGTTGACTCTCACACTTGGACTGACGATAGGCTTAGTGACCTGTACAGTGAGACTTAGAGACTGATAGGAATAGTGATATTGACATGCATTGCTTACTGAATCGACACACCTGACATACTATCTTACTGCTTTACTGTTCACCTGCTCTATTAGACACCCGCATTGGCACTTCATGTTCACATCTTCACTATCTTGATTTACTGTTATATATTCATTATTACTATACGAGTTACCACCTGCATCTATATATATATATATTGCTATCGCGTCGCTCTGACGACCTGAGTATGCATGCTCAGAGTGAGAAGTGGGTCTAGCTTGGACCAGGACCAGACGTACATCGCGGACATCTTGATCAGCTATCCAGAGCTATACTCTTTTGATCTCCATCAGGTTAGTTCTTTGTATTTGTTTTGTTTCAGTTACTGCATTTCTCATTACCTATGCATTGTTTACTGATTACCACGTTAAGCTAGAAGCCGAAGTGTGACTACGGAGAGATATTATCTCGACCGTAGGAACATGGCTGGCCTTGTCAACCCCTCGTATTTCATATTTTGGGAAGCGGGGCGTGACACACAAGCCCTCCAAAAAATAAGCTAGCTCGGCCCTGGACTTAGATCGATGCTATGGGTTTGTATTTAGAATTTTGAAGGTTGAATTTCGAAATATCATGCCCTTTAAAAAAATTATAAAAGAAAAAAAACACTCCTTTCATCAACTATGGGCCCGTTCTGGGGATCAGCCCTCGCCGCTGCGGCGAGCGTTGCGTGATCGCTTCCCGTTCGGGGGCACGGTCGTCCGGTTCCCACTGCTCGATTCGAATGGTGGGAAAAACGACCTGGATAGTTTTTTCCGTGGGAAGCTCAAGTGTGCCTCACTCCATCCAAATTTTTTTAAAATATTTTTTATAAATTGAAGGGCAACGGTCAAAAAATTCTTTTGGTAATTTACATTTAAAATCATGGTTACAAAACCATAGTCTAGGTCATCCAAACACCTCATAATTACAAAACCATGATTTCATATCGCTCTTCTGAACATATTTCAAAATATGGTTTGGTTAGAAAATCATGGTTTCAAAACCATGGTATTGAGCTGCTCATACAAACTGACGCCTATATCCAGCCACTAAATGATATCACCACTTTCATTTAAGATTTTGTAAGGAGACTTACATTGCAAATCCCATATCTTCTTCATTTCCAAATAAAAAATACTAGGTAGAACTTTCTGGTCGGCAATTTTAAAAGCAAAATAATTTTATATATTAAAACTATAAGGGGATTGTAGGGGCACTGCATTCCATAACTTCAGTGAGCACATGCTGATCCATAGAGCCCAAGAAGCAAATGTATAAAATTTAAAAAAACTCTGGCCTCATGGTTATTATATTCTGGACACTGTAGTTACGGGCCTGCAGTCTCCGTTTTGTTTGTTCTTTTTTCTATCATTTTGGACTCGACAAGTTTTGACCAAGCAATTAAGAACACATTTTATATTATTTATTATTTCCATCGCCGCATTTCTCAACACACTTGGTTCGTGTTTCTTTGTTATATAAATTTTTGCCATGAATTTCTATTTTCCATTAATTCATATCTAGTAGATTAATTATGATGCCCACATCATCAAATTTATTTATGCTACACGCCTTTCGTCTCATGAAATTAATGATATTCCTTATATTTTCGCCACATCATTATCGAAAACTTGGTAAATTCTTATGAAGACCTCAAGGTGTTTTCTTATTGTCAAAAAAGGAAAAATAGGTAACCAAGTTTTATCAAGCCATAAAATCTAGAATTAAATTCTATACAAAGAAATATGGTGTGTATATGAGGATATAACAGTACAAAACCATGCTGTGATTTCCATGTATAACCTAAATTTCCCCGTAGACTGGGTCCCATCTATGAATTATTCCTCTAGTTTAAAATAAATTCCTCCCTGCCAAGCAAATAAAAAAAAAAACCAGTAACAAATATCCTTCAATAGAAAATGAAGTTTTAGGCGAAAATTGGAGCTGGGGCAGGAGCCGAAGCCGATGCGTGCAATCCATCAGCAACTGGACCAGGTACAACACCGGAACTCATGAGCTCAACCATGGCACGACGAGGATTCGACCTAAGTGCCTGGCATAGGTCCGGCAGAAACACGCCTGTCCATTAAATAAAAGCCCGTTAGGCAAAGCAAGCCAATGAAATTTAATTGAAATAGATTCGAGAATAATAAATATAGATGCTTACCCTCTCCGGCTGCGAGATTGAAGTAGAGATCAATGATGTTTGGGCAATTCTGGTGGCACTTTGGCGAGCACAATTTCCCCATGAACTCCGTCTCAAGAAGTGAATCGGAGGATATCCCCACCGCGCTACGATCCACACCACAAGCCTTCACGCACTGATCCGTCTCAACATGATCCTTCATCCTCTCAACGATGACCCCCGATGTCCTGCACTCGTACACGGTAGGCTTACCGTTCTGTTGGAAACTCTCCAGCACGCAACGTTTCGAAGAAGAGGAGACCGCGAACGCACATAAATCTTGCTGTAGATCCTCGCATATCATGCTAGCTGCATCAAAACATATATTTTTCTGTAAATACTTTACGGACAGACCAATGGACGAACTAAAGTAAATAGCTAGATATATGATTAATTATATAAACGCACATACCGAGTGCAGAAGGGATGAGAAGGGAAAGGGAGACGAGAAGAGCCAAGGGCAAGTTGGAGGATCTTTGAGAAGCCATGAGAGGATTGTATAGCTCTTCGTCTTCTTCTTCTTCTTCTCTGAATTTCTGTGTGTGATGATCCCTAAGGTTTTAGATGAAATTAGAGAGAGAGAGAGAGGGGGGCGTTGAGGGATTTATATAATGAAAAGTTTGAAGGTGAGGCCAACGACTTGAGACTTGGAAGTTGGAAGTTTTGACTGGAAATTACGCATGCAGTGCCAAAACGCGGTTTTTGTTGGGTACACACTATTGGGTTAATTACGTTAACAGGAATTGGTCCGCGGACGCGTGCAAGGTTCATGATTCATGATGAAGTTTATGGATGCCATGGGTCTAAGAATTAATTAACTAATTTGCTGCTTTTGGTGATTCATAGGCTTTATGAAATTGAAAGGTAGGCCTCGTTCAAGAACCATGGTTGTTACCCTAAAATTGGTGAGCATGTAACTAAGGTATACTTGAAAGCCAAAATAATTTCTTTCAAACCAAGGAACTTTTCCGCGCTCGAAACCCTGGGGTTGCCTCTCTTATTCAAAGTATATTTTTAAACACAAGCTTGATTTCAAGTCTATGTTGCCCAATGACACTATACTATACTAGTGCTTTGCACGTATTTAATAAATTAGATTTTTTAAAAGACCAAATTAGTTAATTTTGACAGGGGAACGGTTTCTTTAAAGAAAGTTTAGTTTCTTTAAAGAAAGACGGGTCAGTGGGAAAAGTTTTATTAGAAGAAAATAAATTGAATCCACTAAATTTGGTGGTTGCGTTTTAAGAATAATTTAGTTGAAGTTGAAATCAATTTAGTGATGTGGCGTTCTTATTTGAAGGGGGTCTTTAATTTTGAAATCAATTTAGTGATGTGGGGTTCTTATTTGAGACCCTCTTGCTCTATAATAGTAGAGATATGCAAAGCCCTATTCTTACAAAATCAGATTTGCATACTTGCAAACCGCGTTTCCATTTTAACATAAATGAAACCTGGATTTTGAAAACCTTAGTTGTTAAACTAAGCCTTAAGGTATGAAGCTAATTGATTTGTTAAACATTGTTGGGGTTAATTAGAGTGAAAGAGAAAAAATGAGATGATATTTAGAAGTTTAATTTGGAGCGTTGAAGATCTAGAAGGCTTAGGTTTTTCGTTGAATCAAGGAAATTTCCTGGACCCGTAATTTAAGTGTCATTGTCTGAATAAGATGAAGATTATTTTATTGAATATGATCGTAATTTAGGTAATTGCTTAAGAATGATCGGCCTATGATTTGCAAAGTAATTAATTGTTTAGCTCAAAATTTTGTTTTGTTTTGTAATCAAGTCTCCGACTATGTTGAACCTTGAGCTGGCCGATGATTCATATTAATTTGTGATGAATCATCTCCCTTACGTAAGTCTCGAGAAAGATAAGAAGGTATAAAACAAATTTGGTTAACAAAGATAATAAAAATTATAGAAAGCTCAAATAAACATGAGGATGACATATCAAATAGCCCCTAAATGAACATGAGAATTGGCTCTTAACGCACACATTCTATCTCTTGTAAAAAAAGTCTACAACTTACTTCAAAAGCATGGTTTCATCTGCATTAATTTATTTGCCTAAGTTATATATCTCGACCAGCCGCCGGTAAGAATCTTATGTTATCGTTTTTTGGCATACCTTTCCACGATTATTGTGAAAAACGAAAAATAAAGTTGCAAGGCCGTATGATGTTGTTCAAGAGCTATCCAAATAACTCTATATTTATTTATTAGAATAGTTCTCTTATTATCTTCTTTGCACATATGTGTGCATACAATTGCTAAGTTAAAAACTATTTAAGCCTTGATATCGTGATAGTTCAAAAGGCTGAGTGATTTAGTTAATTTGACCAATCGATTTGTTTTTTATTTTCTTCTCATTTTTATTCTTTAAAAGGCATCTATTATTTAATTTGGAAAAAAATTGTGGAATGTGACAATTAATTAAGTGGACAATAGAAATCTGACTATTATTATTCCCAAGTCTCTCACAAAATACATTTTAAGAATGGGACAGCAGCCTGCGCATAGAATAAGGTAATCTAAATTATAATACTATATTATCATGGAATATTACCATACTTGTTTAGATGTAAAAGATATTCTTAAGAATATAAAATTATCATGGTAATCAAATGATCCTATTTCATGTTAATTATATTCTCCGGCAAAACATGTGTCTATTTTAAATAATCATGAAATATTCTCGCATAACATGAATAAGCCATGACCATCCGCCGCCGGCCTCTCTCGCTACCCGTCGACCGGCTGGCCCCGCCACCCATCATCGATCGTCCGCCGGACAGCCACCGGCCATTACCGATCGTTTATCGGCCGACCCGCCGCCGATTGGACATTCGCCGCCGGCCAGACGCCTGCTATCGCTGTCGATCAGACGTTGTCCGTGGGTGGCCCGCCGCCGATCGTTCGTCACCGGCCTCACCGCCATCCACCGGCCCTCCTCCCGTCTCACCGCCAGTTTTATATATATATCTATATAGAGAATAATGGAGAAAAGAGGGCATAGGGGGAAATTTCCTCCTATGGCGTGGAAAAAATACAACCTCCACCGACTTTTTCGACGATCGGCTCCCATCATCTTCATCGTTATCATCTAAGATGTGGGTATACCAAATTTCATGTGATTCTACAACTTTTTCACCGTTGATTTAGCAATGTAAAAAGTTCTATTGTTGGTAAACCGTTAATTTTGAACCCACTAAATCAACGGTGAAAAAGTTGTGTAATCACATGAAATTTGGTGTACGCACATCTTAGATGATAACGATGATGATGATGGGTGCCGATCGTCGGAAAAAATGATAGAGGTTGTATTTTTTCTACGCCATAGGAGGAAATCCCCTCCTATGGCCTCTTTCCTCCATTAATCTCATCTATATATCTATATATATATATATAGAGAGAGAGAGAGAGGGGGGGGAGGGGAGATGCCATAGGAGGGAATTTCCTCCTATGGCGTTGAAAAAATGCACCCTCACATATTTTTTCCGCCGATCGGCACCCATTATCTTCATCGTTATCATCTAAGATGTGGGTACACCAAATTTCATGTGATTCTACAACTTTTTCACGGTTGATTTAGCAATCAATGTAAAAACTTCTATTGTCGGTAAACCATTAATTTTGAGCCCACTAAATCAACGGTGAAAAGGTTGTAGAATCACATGAAATTTGGTGTATCCATATCTTAAATGATAACGATGAAAATGGTGGGTGCCGATCGTCGGAAAAAATGAGAGAGGACGTAATTTTTCGACGCCATAGGAGGAAATTCCCTCCTATGGCCTCTTTCCTCCATTATTCTCATAGAGAGAGAGGTTAATAGAGGAAAGAGGCCATAGGAGTATATTCTTCCTCATTTTTTCCGAGATCGGCACCCATAATTTTCATCGTTATCATCTAAGATGTGTGTACACCAAATTTCATGTGGTTCTACAACCTTTTCACCATTGATTTAGTGGGTTCAAAATTAACGGTTTACCGACAATAAAACTTTTTACATTGCTAAATCAACGGTGAAAAGGTTGTAGAATCACATGAAATTTGGTGTACCCATATCTTGGATGATAACGATGAAGATGGTGGGTGCCGATCGGCGAAAAAAATGAGAGGGTGTATTTTTAAGACGCCGTAGGAGGAAATTTCCTCCTATAGCATCTTTCCTCTATTATATATATATATATATATATATATATATATATATATATTATCGAAAATTATATATATTATCGAAAATGATTAAAATATACCAAGTACGTTAATATAAAATTTATTGAAATTAGATACCCGCTAATCCCGATAATTTTTTATTTAAGGTACAAGCGCAGCCTAGGAAGTCAAGCACCACCAATTAAAAGGTGGAGGATATTATGTGGAAGATATTTTAACCAGAATGATTATGATGATGCTCCCTTGTCAGGTCAGTATACACTGGAGCATGAAGCACGTGCGATCACGTGTATGAATATCATTAAAATAGAGTATGCAGCACGTGTGATGCACGTGTACAATTATCGTTTAAAATATAGCAGTGGTCATGCTCATACGAATATCGTTTAAAATATGGTAGTGGCTATATTCTCATAATCGTTATGTGTCGTCGAGACTCAATTGATGAGAGTTGACGTGGATATCTCTGGATTAAGAATAAATAAATAGTTTCTCCCGCTATTATATATTTTATGTCTTATGTGGCATGGCTTCAACCTTTACAAAACAGGTTCGCATTAGTAGATCAGAGATATGCAGGCTAATGCTACCAACTATAAAATTAAAAGATAAGAAAATCCCCCTTTTTGGTAAATTGTCCAAGAAATCTCTCACTCACTTGTTATGTTATCCATCCTATAGTCACAAATTCGACATTCGGGAATAATTCGACGAGGTCGAAAAATCGGATTCGGAGAATGATACTCGTAAATGGGGATTCCCCGGATCACGACACGTAGCAGATAACGCGCCATCCACGGAAACCCATTAGATTCCTAAAGGCTATGGAACTGGAATAACTATGATGCAAAGGGAACATTCCTCGAAGCCTTGTCTCCGAGGCTCAGTCCGAGGAATAGACTCCGACCTTTCGGGGAATCCACCCGGTGCATTCCTGCTTCGTCTAACCACCAGTCAATAGCTCGTCTCCAAGCAATCATAAAGCAGAGCTTCCTCAGGTTCCATGCTCGTCTTCGAGCTATCCTATAACCGAGATTCCTCAGCGTCCCTATTTGGCCGAGAGTATGTAGCACGAGCGTCCTCGTAACGGTTTCGTGTATCTCGCTACGAAGATATCTCCGCTGCTCCACGTCCCGCATCCCACGCTAGCGTATCTCTCTATTAATGAGCGTATCCCGTCATCAATGCGGACGTTACGTATGGGTGAAACGGGCGGCAAGAATCTCGCATCAGCTCACCCTCAAACGACCCCTATATAAACCCCTTCTCCATATGACTCAGGTAACTCGAACTCATTCCAATATTCCACTACTCTGCTAAATATTCCTTGGTACTTACTTGATCATCGAAGGGTCTTACGGTGGTTTCTTATCCCGGGACTTCTTTTGTAGGTAGCTCGGCATCAACATCAACCAACAAACCCATTGAGATCCACATGCTCAATCTTCCGTAACAAGTCTCGGCTCTTCGGCCTCGCTAGCCACAAGATCGACGGAGGACGACATCTGAGAGAGACCCCAACCTCCATCAGTTGGTGCCGTATGTAGGAAACTAAAAGTTTTTTTCCACCAAAAAGTTGATCTTCTGCCTTCGATCCGCTGGCCAGCGATCATCGCAACGAAGATCCTAGTACGAGCCATCTCGTGCTTCTCAATGGAGACATGGTCGGTTCTACTCCTCCTCCCAACATCGTCGAAACCCTAACGATACGGATCGACCGATTGGAAGCAATCGTGGAGCGCTCGCTCATGTTCAAACTGCCAGCCACACCCAGCAATGGCGTGACCAGCCGAGCTATCCACAGAGGATTGACACAAGCGAGGCTGAGGACATGAGTGCGTCTGTCTGCCGTCTGTGGATAGCTTAGCCGGTCAAGAGCCGCTGAACATTATGGACGCATTTTCCGGTTACAACTAAATCCGGATGGACCCGGCCGACGAATAGCTCACTGCTTTCACCACTGATCGAGGGGTCTATTGTTACAAGGTAATGCCCTTTGGCCTCAAAAATACTGGGGAAACTTATCAACGGCTGGTCAACAAGCTGTTCAAGCCATAGATTGGATGGAACATGAAATTCTATATCGAAGACATGCTTGTGAAGTCCACCCAGTCAGCTGGACATACCACGAACCTTGGCAAAACCTTTGAGGTCCTGCGAAAGTACAAAATGAAGCTGAATCCAACTAAGTGTGCTTTCGACATCATGGGCGTTAAGTTCCACGGGTTCATGGTCACCCGCCGAGGAATTGAAGCAAACCCGAAGAAGATCAAAACCATCATTGATATGAGGATACCTAAGAACAACGTAGAAGTCATGCAACTCACAAGCAGAGTGGCTGCTATGAGTCATTTCATGTCTAGATCCGGGGAGATATTCCTACCTTTCTTCAAAGATTTGAGGAAGATCATAGGGTTCGAGTGGTCTGAGGAGTGCCAAGTCGCCTTTGAGCAGCTCAAGTCGCATCTATCGGCGCCATTACTGCTCACCCAACCAGCCGAAAGAGACGAGCTACTGCTGTACCTGGTTGTCTCCGGCCAAACAGCTAGCTCGGTACTCATCAAAGAATCCGAGGGAATACAGAGGCCGGTTTACTACGTCAGCCACGTTTTCAAATATGCGGAAACAAGGTACCCGGCCATCGAAAAGATAGTCCTGACGCTCGTCGCCATCTTTAGAAAGCTTCAGCACTATTTCCAGGCTCATACGATCATCGTCCTTACCGACTGACCTCTGAGGAACATCCTCGATTTCTCTGAGTCGTTAGGCCGTGTTCAGTTGATAAAACTGCATATTTAATATGGCATTTCCCTCTACTATTTCTATATAAAAAAAGTGTTTATTATAATATATAATACATATGAGGGTTTATCTGTAAGAATACTATTTTCATGTGTTTATAAATTATAATTAACATTTGGTAGGAAAATGTATGCATATAATATCCATGTAACATTTGGCCCATTTAAATATGCTTACCTTATTAAATACCTTTGACCAATTTTTAATGGTTAAGTTAATATCTCAATAAAACAAACTCTACTAATATTATTTGTTGAGTTTGTTGTGCAGAATTTTCAGGACTGAAATCAAGGAAATCAAAGTTGTTAGAATAAACCTGCCTAATTAAGAAAGTATATTAAAGAAATCAAGTCTGGCAGTAACGATGAGAAGATTTTCAGTTTCCAGAGATGTTAAAAGATCACCATGTGTCAGATAAACAAAGTCCCAGAGAAATGACCCAACAGACTCCCTATAAGGCCGCGGAACCGTGGCTATATCCACCTATTGGCCGCGGTTCCGCCGCGGTTCAGACGATTTGGGAGTTTAGATTTTGCTATTAGGATCTTAACCTCTGGTTTCCAAATTAGGAGACTAGGGTTCTGCCTCTGGGACTATAAATAAGGACCGAGAGCCTCTTGGAAAAATCATCAATCTGAAGAGATCACGAAGTCCGCGACAGGCTCACGCATCCAGGCCGATCATCAACGGTTCATCTACCTCCTTAGAAGAGATCGAGAAGTAAACTAGCATTTTGTAATTATTTTCTAAGGGAAGAAAGTGTAAATGATTTTTGTTCATTAATAAAGGTAGTTGTTTTCTTATTTTATTTTTTTATAGTTTTAATATGATTTCCCTATCCATCTCTTCTTCTCCCAATATGCGCGAGTAATTCTTCGCTTGTCAGGGTTCATGGGATTATGGTAGTTTAATGGATGATGAAGATCCTTAAACTCTTTTTAAGTCCTATAAAGTTTATAAACTCTATCAAAAGAATAGTTAACATCTTAATTGGGCGCGCTAACAATTCATTGATAATTGCGACCACGATTAGAGATTAGATTAATTATTATTTTGGTAAAGGTTAGATATGAACGGAGTTTCATGTAGAGATAGGGGTTAAGAGTGGGAACCATTTTCCCTCCAGAAACCCTAATCTACATGTATCACCGTCGTTCTAGTTTTAAATCTATTAAAGGATAAAAAGAGTAATCTTTAATTAATCATCCATAACTACTAAATCCCAATGAACCCTACAAGCCCCCTTTTAATATTAAACTTACCTCCGTAGGTAATCTAGATCTATATTTTGCATCTGTGTTTAACGTAGATCTAGATCCTACAACCATTCTTCACCATTCTTTATTCTTCCTCCTTTCTTTCTCAACATGCCTAAAATAAGAATAAAATATTCAACGTTTTCCTGAGAATGACCCGTACTCATCTCGGTCTAGCTACACGTGACACCGTTATTGATTGCGGTTAACTACTACACACTTCTAAAAAAACAGATCAATCAAATGGCGCCGTTGCCGGGGATACGTGCGTAATATTTTTTTTCTTGCTATTCGTGTTGAGTTCTTATTCGATCTATATCATAAAAATAAACAAAACTGCAAATTGTATATTTAACGATTATTGTGTGAATTTTGCGAGGGAATCTGGAGTCACAGATTTTAGGAAACAGAGATTCAGAGACATTCATCAAGATCTAGAGGAGCAAATGAGGCTACATAGCAAAAATCTTCATCAGATCTTCCTAGTCGGCGGCGGAACCGCGGCACAAAGAGCCTATTGGCGGCGGAACCGTGGCTTATTGGGGGATTTAGGGTTGCAAACTTCTCCGGTATTTTTTCTATATCTTTCTCTCTCCTCTGAAATCTAATAAAATATCTTTTCTGCAGGATTCTTTGTAAAATTTTGCCGCTCAAAAATCTTTTTGTAAAGTTTTGTTATTGGTTTGTTATTTCATATTTTAATACAGATTTTAAGAGGCAAGACCAAAATTCAGATTAGGTGGGGATTTCATCACCCTTCCTAAGCCCCACAAATCACAAAATGAGCATCCGCATCAACCCTACATTAATTTAAAAAATATCTAGACAAGATTCTGAGGACTGTCGCGCTCAATAACGACAGAGGAAGGTCGTGGGTAATCTATCACTTATCCGCATTACTTTTGTGGTGTCTAGGCAAGTGTGTCGAAGGCAAATGGTTACTTAATTAGGCCCGCTATTTTCGGTGATTCGTATAGCGGATACCTCCCACTTACCTGGCACTTACCTGGCCACAAAAGTAGTAAAGAGGTGGTAGTGGATTGATCCTGCGGCTTGTCCTTTGGAAGTCTAGGAGCGGTCTAGAGACTTGACCTAGGTAACCTCAGTTCTATGGCTGTTTGTGCATTTTTGTGTGATTTGTTTTAAAGTCCCACTTTTTTCAAAAAAAAAAAAACAAACCGATTTTAAATCACACATACGCTGCTGCTTGCGCTAAACCCGCTTAGTGCATGCTCGACTGGACACGGGATTCTAGTGCCCGTCTTGTCCGCGTTCCTACTATCGACTCCGAAGTCGGTGCTTCTTCATCTTCTTTTCCCCCACCACACACCACATCAACCGAGATGGATGATGCTCCATCAAATTATAACACCATGCTGCCACCGCCCGTAGGTGCGCAGAATCTACCGCGCATTTCTCTCCAAGAGAGATGCTATCCTATCCGTGGTCCACTTCCTACTTGTCTATCCATTCCACCAGCCAACGGGGATAATTTTGAAATTAAACCCCACTACATCAACCTGTTGCCCAAATTTCACGGGTCGAGTCTGAAGACGCGTACGTTTTCATCACTAAATTCGAAAACGTATGCGCAATGATGGGTACGTCACAACTGTCTGTGGATGCTATGCGCTTGCGTCTTCTCCCATTCACTCTGTGCGACTTGGCAGAAAAATGGCTTTATAATACTGCCGCACACTCTATCACTAATTGGGATAAATTCGTAATAGCATTTCTTTAGAAGTTTTACCCAAACCATAAGACTGCCCGTGTTAGGAGCGAGATCAACCAGTTTATCCAGCTTCCCAATGAACCATTTTGGAAGTGCTTTGAACGTTTCAAGGATCTGCTTGTCCAATGTCCTCATCATGGAATCAATAGATGGGATTTGTGCCGAATTATATATGAAGGCATTAATCCAGTGACAAAGCAGATGCTTGAAACAATGTATCAATGCAATTTCATGTCCAAAGACGATGGTGAAACTTGGAAATATCTAGAAGACCTCGCTGAAAACACTTTGCAGTGGGAAAGCGTAAGACCACCTTCATCTAGGGGAGGTATTCATCAGCTCGATATTTTCATCGCAGTAAAAGACGAAATGGCAGCGATGCAGAAGAAACTCGACGCTATTGAGAATAAATTCTCATCAGTCTCCCTAAATCAGGTGGCGCTTCCTAAGACTGTGTGTGGTTGCTGTTCAGATCCTTCACACTTGATAGAAGAATGTCCTATGAATGCACCGTTTCAAGGTCACGAGCAAACTAATGCTGCTTTTCAGCGGCGACCTAGAAATGATCCTTATTCTTCCACGTATAATCAAGGATGGAGGAATCATCCTAACTTTGCTTAGAACCAAAACCAACCCCAAAATCAAAACCAGTTCCAAAGCAATTATCAAAGACCTCCTCCATAGCAACCACAACCACAAAGTCAGCACCCCTTTCAGTCATAAAATTTTCAAAATCCGGCCAACACTTTTGCATCGCAATTGGCCGGTACTGATAACTCTTCACTCGCACAAACTTTGGATTTGTTTATGAAACATTCCATTCAAATGTCGGCTGATATGAAGTCTTCTATTGATACCATAAAGAAAGACTCCGCCTCCCACGGTGAGAGTATTAAATCAATAGAAAACCAAATTGCACAATTGAACGCCGCAATGAGTGCGAGAGAGAAAGGGAAACTCTCATCTCAACACTTACCGAATCCTGGCCACTCACAAAATCATAACGTGAGTGCCGTTACTATGTTGAGATCGGGAAAAGTGCTGAATAACCGAGTAGGTGAGCAATTTGATGATGTTAGTGATACCAATGATACCCCGGCTTCTACTTCTTCCCCTAATTCATCTAGTCTCCCATCTTCATCCGAGCCTATTCTCCGTTTTCCCCAAGGCTCGAACACTTCGCCCAATCTATCTAAAACGATTCCCACTCCAATTTTGGGATCGAATTCGTCCCCACAATCTTCTCCACAAATGTTGGACCTAAAACTTATTAATCAAGCTCCATTTCCAAACAGATTCAGGGCCAACAGACCTAACCCACAAATGGAGAAGATTGTGGAAATGTTTAAGCAAGTGAACGTGATATTCCTCTCCTAGATGCTATTCAACAAGTCCCATCTTATGCAAGAATCCTTAAAGACTTGCGCACTAAGAAGAGAAAAACTCAAGTGCCTAAAAGAGTTTTCATGACGAGTAATGTTAGCACAGCTTTTACCCAGCAAATACCAAAGAAACGTAAGGACCCTGGCTGTCCTACCATCTCTATTTCTTTTGGGGGTAAAAATATTAATCGTGATTTACTCGACCTTGGCGCTAGCGTTAACTTGCTTCCTTATTCAGTATACGAGCAGTTAGGGATTGGAGAGTTGAAACTTGCCCATTGTACTCTCCAGATGGTAGACCGATCAATCACCAAATCTTGGGGTGAACTAGAGGACGTGTTAATTAAAGTCGGGGAATTCATATTCCCTGTGGACTTTATTGTTTTAGATACACAGACTGTGGCAAACCCACGCAATCAAATCCCGGTGATACTCGGTCGACCCTTCCTAGCAACTTCTAACGCTGTAATTAATTGTCGTAACGGTTCTATGAACTTATCCTTCGGGAAGATGACAATTGAGCTTAATATTTACAAGTTAGGAAGTCAACCATCAGAACCTTCTGCTCATTTGCTTGATATTTGTTCCATCCACGAGATAGCTCCCGAAAGCTGCATGGATGAGGAACTTTGCTTTGATGATCTCGACAACACTAGTGAGATATCGTTTGATCTTGCACAACTGCATAGTGGGGATATGTTCAATGAGTCCGTCCCTGAGTTTGAATCCGTTGACTCGTTGCAAAAGTCAGTAGCACTTTCCGAGTCATTAACCTGAGAGAATAATAGAGGAAAGATGCCATAAGAGGGAATTTCCTCCTATGGCGTCGAAAAAATACAATCTCCATCGTGTTTTCTGACGATCGAAATTCATCATCTTCATCGTTATCATCTAAGATGTGGGTACGCCAAATTTCATGTGATTCTACAACTTTTTCACCGTTGAATTAGTGGGTTCAAAATTAACAGTTTACCGACAACATAACTTTTTACATTGCTATATCAACGGTGAAAAAGTTGTAGAATCACATGAAATTTGGTGTACCCACATCTTGGATGATAACGATGAAGATGATGGGTGCCGGTCGTCGGAAAACACGATGTAGGGTGAATAATTTCGGCGCCATAGAAGGAAATTCCCTCCTATGGCCTCTTTCCTCCATTATTCTTATATATATATATATATATATATATATATATATATATAAGACCAAACAGTGACTTTAATCAAGACAAGAGAAGATCCCGTATATATGAAAATGATGGAGGAAAGAGGCCATAGGAGAGAATTCCCTTCTATGGCGCTGAAAATATACGCCTTCCATCGTGTTTTACGACGATCGACACCCATCATCTTCATCGTTATCATCCAAGATGTGGGTACACCAAATTTCATGTGATTCTACAACTTTTTCACCGTTGATTTAGCAATGTAAAGAATTATGTTGTCGGTAAACCGTTAATTTTGAACCCACTAATTCAACGGTGAAAAAGTTGTAGAATCACATGAAATTTGGCGTACCCACATCTTAGATGATAACGATGAAGATGATGGGTGCCGATCTTCGGAGAAAATGAGAGAGGGTGTACTTTATCGACGCCATGGGAGGAAATCCCCTCCTATGGCCTCTTTCCTCCATTATTTCCGACGATAAAGTACACCCTCTCTCATTTTTTCCGACGATCGGAACCCATCATCTTCATCATTATCATCTAAGATGTGGGTATCCAAAATTTCATGTGATGCAACAACTTTTTCACCGTTGAATTAGTATTGTAAAAATTTCTATTGTCGGTAAACCGTTAATTTTTCACCAACTAAATCAATGGTAAAAAGGGGACCCCGTTCGTCTGGAATCAAAAGTGCCAAAACGCACTAGATGAAATCAAACAGTACTTACAAAATCCGCCGGTACTAACCGCTCCGGTGAAGGGAAAACCATTCATCATGTACACAACAGCCCTTAAGGGTTCTCTAGACGCGTTATGGGCACAGGAGAACGACTAGGGAAAAAAAGAGCTCTATACTATTTGAGTCGAGTTCTCTTGGGGGCAGAAAACAACTACTCACCCATCGAAAAGTATTGTCTGGCACTAATCTTCGTGATAACGAAACTCAGACACTACGCCTTGGCACATGAGGTCCATCTTATATCAAATGTGGATCCTCTCAAATATCTAATGTCGAAGGCCATACTAATAGGGAAGGCTTGCCAAATGGGCTCTCCTCCTGATAGAGTTCTTGATAACGTATCGGACTCTCAAAGCAGTGAAAGGCCAGGCCATTGCCGACTATTTTGGAGAGCATCCGATACCAGCAAACACCCCCATAAATTGTGAGTTGCCGGATGAACATGCGTTCGACACCATCGAAGGAGAGAAGGAGGAAAATGATTCCCGATGGGAACTTTACTTCGATGGAGCATCGTCCATAAAGAGGTGAAAGCAAAACACCCCCATAATCAAAGCCGGGATGGGGCTTGTCTTCGTGACTCCACAAGGAGGGATAATGCGTTACCCCCTATCCTTAACGGAGCCGAGAACTAATAACGAAACTGAATATGAAGCATTGATAGCAGGTCTCGAGATCGCTGTCGACATGGGAATCAAAGACCTCCTCATATATGGAGACTCTCAGCTGATCGTTAACCAAGTTAATAGCGACTATCAGACATGCAAGCAAGAGCTGATAACGTACGGCGAAAGAGTGCAGCAACTACTGACATAAATCTCCTCCTACATCCTGGAGAGTATACCGCGTGTAGAAAATAGCAAAGCGGATGCATTGGCCAAGCTGGCCAAAGAATTGGTCGACGAAGACCTCGATGACGTAAGGATCATCGTGCAAAGCCGCAGGGTTCTCGCGCCAGCAGAAATATTTTCGGAGGATTTAACAGAGCCATCTGAAGGAAAAGAAATGATCAAACAAGCAGCCCTCGAAATAGAGGATGAAGAAAAGGTCAAGGATTAGAGGGACGTCTTTATAGACTACTTCAAATCCCAACGAAGCCCAAAAATGCGTCATCTAGACATCAGCTCATGAAACGAGCTCCGTATTTTGCCTTTGTCAATGATACTCTATACAAGAGATCGTTCGACTGCCTGTGGCTAAGATGCCTGGGACCAGAAGAAGCAAACAGAGTCGTCCAAGACACTCATGACGGACTCTGCGGTTCTCATCAAGCTGGGCCAAAAATGAAGCTGAAGATCAAAATAATGGGTTATTATTGGCCCATAATGATTTAGGACTGCCTTGAATATGCGAGGCAATGTCACTCGTACCAAATTCACGGGGACTTCAAAGGCTCTTCGGAAACTTTAGTATATGGTCGCACCCCCGGAGCCGTCAATGAAATGCACTTGGGCGGAACACCGTGGCCGCGAGCACCCGAGCGGATGCTTTTGGCCATGGGGTTCTCCTATAGTCACTTGGTCGGGGCATTGGGGCATGGTCGTCTGCTAGTGTGTCCCGACGAGTATTCGCGCACGATACGAGATTACGATGGAATTTCGATCCAAATCCATACTCCGTGGCAATTCATCATTTGAGATTAAAACGCGAGATTTACAAATTGATAACTAGTTATCACAAAACTAATCAATGTGGATTCCAAACATTGTATCACATATCCAAAGCTATCTAGTCGATGTTAAACATTTAGATCGATCTTTCAAACAATACCAATTCACAGAAATCTCAACAACTTGAGCCTCACCAAAAATACCAGAAAGTCAAAATTATCAATATGAAGAACCAGAAGAAAAACGATGCACTAACACCTCAAGTCAACGGCGAAACCGCGGCCAAGACATGGTCTAGGTGGCGGTTCCACGGCCACTTAATGGAGTTAAGTTCTCATATTTCTTGAGGCTCCATAAAAAAACCTGGATGATTTTCTGAGAATTTTTAACTGTGAAAATATTAACTTTTGAAAAATGGATAGAAACTAGGCAAAATACGGGTTTAAAACTTCGATCGAACACTTTAACGTTGTCTAGACTTCGCCTAAGTTTCTAACTTGGCTCTGAGACCATGAAAGTATGTTTTATCACCTCTACTAGGTTTATATGAGTATCAAATATGCAATTTTAGAAAATCTAGAGTGCTAATCATACTAACCTAAATCGAACAAGAAAATTAGGGTTTCAAAGTAAGTAAACAAGGTTCTAAACTATGTGAATAGAGTCTACAACCTTTGTAGTCAAGTCCTTCACTTCTAAACCTCCAAGTAGTAGTCCCTAGAACTCTTCTTTAGGCTCCATTTGAAGAAAAGATCGAGCTTGCTTGTTGTCTTCGTTGCCGAAGATGATCCACCTTGAAGTCTCTCTCACTCAAGCTCATATTTCACTAATCAAGATATTAGTGAAATTAACAACCTAATCTAATGGGCTAGATTAGTGTAGCTTAATGAAGTAGGAGATTTGCTCACTCAAAATATTTTTCTCTTTTCTTTTTCTCAACTTAAGAAAATTCTAGAGAGAGGTAGAAGAAGGAGATGAACTTGGATGATATGTGAACCATCAACTTATGAGATAAGATGAGAATGGGAGAAACATAAATATCTATGAATAAAACAAGATTACAAGGTGAGTCATGACTTCTACATGCTTCTACAAGCACCCAAAAGCATGACTCATTCTTGTAATCTTTAATTCATAAATATAAATCTTTATCTACTCATCTCTAACCTCATGTGTGATTCTCATACATCCTAGTTTTATGTATCATCAACCATGATACAATTTCATATATATATATATATATATCACACATATATAAATATATATAAAGAGAAGAAAATCTTAAGTGAGCTAAATATTAGTTTATATATATATATATATATATATATATATATATATATCAAATATATAAATATATATCAAATTATTAAATCAACACTTGATTCAATAATTCGATTATATCATATATAACCGACTAATATCATATATATATATATGTATATCAAAACATTAAATTAACACCTGATTCAATTATCCGGTTATATCACATATAACCGGCTAATATTCAATATTAGTTATTAAATCAACACTTGATTCAATAATCCGGTCATATCATATATAACCGGCCAATATCAAATATACATATATATATATATATATCAAATCATTGAATCAACACTTGATTCAATAATCCGGTTATATCAAATATAACCTGACAGATATCAAATATCGCTGGATTAAAATACGGTATCACATACTCGTATTTAATCAAGCTCCTGCACATATCTTCATATGTACCCTACTTCGTTTCGCTTGAGTTAGAAAACCTCTGTGTGGGACTCTAAAAACTCGTCAATACGCCAGCAGTAGGTAATGATCACATCAGATACCCATAAGCCGTTAGCGGTACTAGCTGGACGTAACGGCTACCCAGGTTTTGAACGAATAGAAGATCAACAAGCATACTTGTCCAAAATTCCGTAAAGCCTATAAGCAACACTTACCGTACAGTCCGGTTCCTTCGTCTGATATGTCGCATATCGAGTCTGGAAGGTGGAATCGTCAGACCCCACTAACTTGATAAGTCATGCCGATGTGTGGCCTATAACCTTTCGAGAAACTACTGATAACGCTTATCAGTAAATCTCATCAGCCCTGGACAGGGACTTGTTGTTATAGCCAATCGAGCATACCGCAACATCAACTCCCAATACAGGGAGAGACGAAACCCCTCCTATCGCTCACTGCTTCTATATGACTCGGGACTGTATCCAAAATCCACCTGTTTGCACGACTCCTTTGAGCCGTGGTATGGAGGAAATCAAAGCACAGTGGGAACCATACAAGACTCTATGACGATCTCGGGTCTACAGACTAACCTATACAAGTGTCACCAGAGAACTGCTATCTGATGATAGGTATGGTCCTATCTAGGAGTTCTCGACGAGTCCAATTCGGTGTACCCATTCTCTAATGAGCACCTGTGTACAATCTTTGATGTCAAACACCAATGAATATGGGATCAACCATCGCCCCATACAGGGTCAAGAAACGTACACACTAGTTTACTATGGAACATCGATACCCTGTCTCGATATTTATTCCCTCAACTAGGAACTGTTAAAAGATGTGCTTGCGGACTACACAAGCCCCACTAGTATGATCTGCATCATAGTCCTGGTAGTCAAGCCAATATCCTAAGGGCTTTATCAACATGTATCAATGAGAAGTAAACTAAAATAAGTGTACATGTTAAGATAAAGAGAAACTGATAGCATACTATCATGTCGAGCAAGAAAGTCCTCTATATATATGTCCAAGCATCCACTATAATATACAATAATGGTCTCTACGGCATATATATTCCTAACACAAAAGTAATAAACTCCATTCAAACAAGGCTTAACTTAATATATAAAAGTCAGGTCGATTACAAAGCTCAAAATGTTCGGCTCGAAGCTATGTATATAAACACATAAAGTAAGCAAAAAACAACAACTACGGCGGAGACTCAAAATGAAAACAGTTACATAATAGGGTTAACAAAAGAAGCATCCAACATAGCCAATTCATTGGATATCTGAAAAATATGCTGGACGGTCCTCCCTTGGTTAGCTGAGATGTCCTGACGCGTTTTCTTTAAACGGTATCGTTCGATGCTCCCAACATAAACATCCCCAATTTCAAAAAGAAGCTTGATCTTTCGGACTTCGGCTGCGCGTAACGCATTTTCAAGGGCCATAATTTCGGCCGAGGCTTAGTCAATTTGTCTCTGCAAAGCCATATGACGTTGGTCGGTCTCAGCGATTCTGGTTGACAGACTCTCGTAAGCAGTCAAAGACGAATTCGGTATGTTTTGGTAAACCCTCGTTTGTTGAATGATTCTACGCCGAAGAACAATACGAAAGAATGTAGTGGAAGAATTACTGAAGGCGGTATCAGTTAGCTATGGACTCGAAAAAATGTAGAAGACGGTTAGCTACCGTGTAGTCGTCGTTTGTGATATTGGCCAAAAGCTTGGGAAGCGTAGCCAAGACACAATGGAGAATTAACTTCAACATGAACAAACCCCGTTCATGGGGGCACCCACAACGAGCTTGAAGAGTATGCTGGAGCAAGTCATAAAAGTCAGAGCTAGACCCAAGGCTTAATTCTTGCACCACGATCAGGGGAACTGCATCAGCAATGGTTCCAATAAAAGGAACATGTTGAGTGATTAAGGGGGAACGACTAGAACGAGAAGAGGAGGAAGAAAGAGTGGAAGAAATCTTTGTGTTATGATAAATAACAATCAGTATTGATCTCTTTTTTATAGATGGACTGGTTGGCATATAATTTAGTACGAATTTAATGAGCAATAAGATTCCCCATGAGTAATCAGAGGCCCAAGAAGAAATGACTCAGCCTGGACACATCTTCCCAAGAGCTCTTAATAAAAGGGAAAGTTTGACTGACAGAACATTTACGACTCTGGTAAATGGAAATAAATTGAAGACATAAATGACAAAAATATTCCATTAAGAGACAGTCTATTACAAAGACTATTAGCCGACCCACTGATACAAAAAAATGGTCGGCCTACAAAAAATATATATAACAAAAACAGCGAAAATAACAAAAAAGAAATCTATTTCAATGGCCGAGAGGGTATAGTATATTTTCCATCAAGGTATCATACTCGGCCGAAACTTGATCCATTAGTTGACGGTGAAATAGTGAAACCGCTTCCAAGAGCTAAATCCTTTGTTGAAACTTTTCTAGCTTGGCTTGCAGCACTGGGGGAATGTTGAAGTCACGGTCGAGTGAGACCTCCTTGCAAGTCTTTGCGCACTGATCCACACCCAATTGCCAAGAGTTTGTATCCAAGAGTTCGGCTTGGAGGATTCTTCTTTTGATTGTAACGGGATTGTCATGAAGGTCTTTGTCACGTCCCGCTTCCCAGTAGACGGAAACGGTGACGTGGCAAGCCCGCGACATATTTATCCAGAGAAGGTCATTTCCTAAATAAAAATACTATGCGTATTGAAAACAATAATACACAATGGAAGAATAAATGAAAACTGTAAAATTCTTCAACAAACATCTTTATTTAAATTCAACTTCAAATATGTACAAGTACATGAGTTTATGCTGGAAAGTAAATACAATAAGGAAAATGCCTAAACAAGTGGCATACATAAACTAAAGAAAAATGAAGCTGAGCTAGCCATGAGTAACTATCTGGTCGTAGTCCTCCTCTATGGCTTCAACTTCCTTCGTCTCGACAGTATCTGACGAACGTTCCAAGAGAAGAAAAGTGGGTGGAATGCCCGTCAGCGAACTAGCGCTCGGTAAGTCCTAAAGATAGGTAAGAGTAAAGAAAATGAAAAGTGTAGAACATATATGACGAGTAAGAGTATATGCTCATGGGTAAATATATACTATAGGTCTCTAGATGGTCACTATGTTAACGTTAAGTTCCATGTGTGAATGTCAACGTAGCCGTAGAAGTATTCACGAGCTCAAGAGTGGAGCCCTACGAGCAAGGAAACACGGGCCTAATTCATGTGTTAGTATCGGGGCTCTAAGCTATGGTTGAGTCAACCCGACTGATATTCGAGTAAAATAAAAAAGAGTTTAATACGGGACTCCTAAAGCTCCGTTGGATTGACACAAGAAACTATCCTAAACACCCCGTGTATAATATATATAACTGGCTAATATACTTGATTGATTTGATTGATTGATTGATATGTCTTGACCGAAACCATAGATTGCAAAAGACGTAGATTGTATTCGAGTGAGTCGAGTAATGTGCGAGTCATGATGATTTCAATCTGAGTTCGAGTCAAGTTGGTTCGAGTAGATTGGATTCGAGTACATATTCGAGTTTAGATTCGAGTTAGGTTAGAGTTCGAGTTTGTGTTCGAGTTCGAGTTCACATTTAGAGTTGAGTTTGGATTTGAGTTCATGTCTTTTTATGTGAATTGATATAAATTTTTAAAATCTTATGTTCGGGAGAAATCGAAAACTGCTGCACATGGACGGCTAGATTTGTGTATTTTTTTTAAGACGATTGCCTTTGATAACTCCGTTAAGCTGAATAGGCAAGCACTCACTTTCTTTGGCTCCTTGAGGCTCAAGAGAATTGATCCCGCATAAACCTATATTAATCTAGAGTCCTTAAATATTGTTTGCATATCTCGAGAGGGGTTTATGAAAAATACTGTAATACAGTTTGAAAATAAACCTCGAGAGTGATTTATAACATTTAGGGTTTTTTCATGAACATGTATTTTAATTGTTGTTGTGTTTTGGTGATAAAACCTAGCTTTTTTGAAAGTTTGTGGTATTTTTATGAAAACTAGTTCTTTTGGAAATTTGGTGGTATTTTATTAATAAATTCTAATATTTCATTTTAAAAATATAGTTTCTTAATTTTTTTTATTGAAAATATGGATTTCATAATTTTATATAATTTTTCCAAAATTAGTTTTTTATTAGAAAAGTCACGTTTCTTAAAAACCGTATTTTTTATTCCTTTTGAGACCGAATACTCCATGAGGAGTTCTGCATCTCGCTCTACTGTCCCAAGGATGTGCGATAATCTGTACCATTCATTAGCGGGTCCCCTAACGAAGGTTGTAGAGGCGTAATTTCCAAGGATTTCGAAATACCGATTTAAAGAAACCCGTTCTGAAACAGTGTGGTATTTTAATGAAAACGTTCTTTTACTTTGAATTACCCTTATGCTTAAAATACCGTGCTATGAAACCATAGTGTGCGTATGGGGTAGGTCAATACCCCGTGAAGATTCTAGGGTTTGGGTATACTAGATATCGAAAAGAGGTTACAGTAAACTTCATGGTATTTTAATGAAAAAAAGTTCCTTATATGTTTGTTTCATATGAAAATTTATTACAACCAAAAACCAATTGATGTGAATAAGGTTAGGATTTGTGTAGCATGTTAGTTTGATCTCGTTTGCTTATCACATGGCTTACAAATGTAAAAAAGAAAACTATATCGGAGATAACTCCTCTTTTGTCGATTTGTTTTAGAAAGAGAGAGGGATGAAAGGACTTACGGTTTTTAGAAGGTTAAGAAGTGGTCGAAGAAGCTCTCGTGGGTCGTGGTTTCGTCGGAGTTGCTTCGGTCGTCGAATTTGGCTCGCTACTCCACTTGAGGGGCTTAACTCCACTTGGCACTTAGAGAGTTTTGAGAGAATTTTTTGCTAGTATTTCAGAATGGTGAAGAGCTAAGGCATGGGGTGGTATTTATAATGAAGAATTAGGGTTTGGGAATTAAAAATGTGGATTAAAATGCATTAAAAATGTGTTAAATTTTGAATTGAAAAGTCTCTGTTTGATTGCAGGAAAATCAAACAGTACAGGGGAGTTAAGGGGAGTCGAAGGGGTGTGTGTGCAAAGCACGGAGCCAATTAGGCTCATCTTGACCGTCGGCGCGGCCAAATGAGGAGAATGGGCGGTCGGATCTTGAGGTTTTGCCTCGAGATTCGTGACACGTGGGTATATCTATGTTTACTCCATTTTGTGCATGTTTGATTTTTCTGAAACTTTCATTTCCCCGTGTATTGCACGTGCAACTCTTGGGCTTCCAAAAATTAAAAAAGAAAAATCAGAAAAAAATAATTGTGTATGATGGGAATCGAATACACAGGCTACGTCACAGCAATGTAGAGGTTTTACTGGTGAGCTACAAGTTGTTTCTTTCTTTTATTAAACAAATCTAACTTATAACTCTTACACATGCAGTAATACCCTTTTCTGTACAATAACAAGAAATTTCTGTACAATAATTTCAAAGTCATTACAGTCTTTCTGACAGATATTGGTTAGGCGAGTGAGGTGATCATTTAACTCACGAATGGTATCAGCGCATTCCTGATGACGAGCGAGGATTCTATTAACCATACCTTGAAGCTCGACAAGGCGGATTCTAGCATCGGCAAGATCACAAAGATTGATCGACGAGCGAGAAAGCAATTTCGTTCGAATTGACATACCATGGAAGGCACGAACTACATGCTCCATTACAGAGATAGTCAAGATTCCAGTTTGCCGAAATTGATCGAGTTTCTTTATGGTTTCATTCAAAGCCCCGACAGAGAAATATTGGGGGAATGGTGGCAGACAAGCTAGGACGGAGCGAAGGATCATCCGGTACCAACAAGAGGTCAGGAGAATTAATGTCCCTGACCTTATGCCGGCAATGAAGTAGCGATAAGCCTCACTAATCATTTAAGGGATGGCTATGAAAACTAAGATCATCGGCAATATATCCTCTAGTGAAGGGGTCCTGGTGGCGTCGGTCAGAGGGGCAGAATTCCTTGCTGTGCTAACCAAAGGAACGTTGGACGGCGAACCTTCTCTTAGGGTGCATGTGCTCGTGGTGTAACAATTGCGGTCAAGGCGAATGTGATAAAAAAAATTTCAAGCAAGCAATGGCAACCACAACCCAAGAAATCATCCAAACACTAAATCTAGTAAACTAAAAGAGAGCAAAAAGAAAACTAGAGAGGGTTTAAGCATGCTACAACCTTTGTATAGTATCTGCCTAATCGTGGAAGACCTCTTTTAGGCTTCAAGTCCTCCGGATCGAGCTTGGTCGCCAACCTCACTTGCCGAAGATGAACCATACGAAGGAATCCAGACTCAAGCTCTGGCTTCACCAAATAGATCTCCTTTGTGAAGCGACTTGATTTATCTTCTTGCTAGAAAAATAGATAAAGGGATGTAGAAGCCTCTCACTCTCTTTATTCTTCTCTCTTTTCTTTTCTAATTAGAAGCTAGCTAAGAAAAAGATAGAGAAAGGTAAAATGAATAAGTCGAAGCTTTTCTCTTTCTCTCGCTCTCTTTTCTTTTGCTTTTGTGGAGAATGGGAGCATGCGTGACTCACACACATATGACTCACCCCTCCGCACAATTCACTTAGCTTCCAAAAAAAAACATATGTATAAATACATATAGTAACACTTATATAAAATATAAATGAAAAAAGAGAGAATGAAAATGAGAATGAAAAATAATAATTATATATATAATTATTAAATCAACACTTGATTTAATAATCCGGTTTTAAAAAACTGGCTAGTATTATTAAACGTCCGATTAATGCATGTGTATCACATACACGTGTTCAATCGAAATCCCATGCATATCACCATACGCATACTACATCGTTTTGCCTGAGCCGAGAAACCCTCTATGTGAGACTCTAAAAACTCGAAAATATACTGGCAGTAGGTTAGGATCATATCCGATTGATCTGAACCACTTTCAGATTAATCCCCCACCGAATTAACCTACAAGCACGTCAGCGGTACTAGCTGCACGTAACGGATACCCAGGTATTGAGCGAAAGGTCGACAAGCAAGCTCATTCGTACCCTGCAGAGCCTATCAGTGACAGTCACCGTACAGTCCGGTCTTTTCGTCTTAGAGTATTGCATACCAGGTCTGGGGGCAGTATCCGTTACACCCCCAATAACCCGATTAGTCAACCGAGAAACTGACGATAACTCTTATCAGTTAATCTCATCTGGCCTGGCTAGAGACTTATGGTTATAACCAATCATGCACTGCGCGACATCAACTTCCTATACCGGGAGAGACGATTCCCTTCCGATCGCTTACTGTCTCCATCTGGCTCGGGATTGTACCCAACTAAAACCTGTTTGCACGGCTTAAAGCCGTAGTAGAGTAGTAATCAAAGAACAATGGGACCAGACAAGATACAATGACGATCTCAGGTCTACAGACTACCCTATACTCATGTCACCAGAGAACTGCTATGTGACGATAGGTATAGTACCATTTAGGAGTTCTCGGTGATTCCGTCCAATATAACTCATAACCTAATAAGCACCTGTATACAATCTCCGGCGTCAAACACCAATGGTTATGAGATCAACCACCACCCCATACAGGGTCATGAAACGTATACACTAATCTACTTTGGAATATTGATGTCCAGTCTCGATACTCCCACGACTAGGGACATTTAAAGATATGCTTATGGACTACACAGGCCCCACTAATATGATCCCTATCATAATCCTGGTAGTCAAGCAAACATCCTGTGGGCATTATCATTATGTATAAGCGATATATGATAACAAGTAAAATGTAAACACATAAATGATAAAGAAAAACCAGATAGTATACTATCATCTCGAGTAAGATTTTTCTCTCCGTATAGGTCCTCCTACAATTAGAATAATTACCTTGAGGGCACCTATATCTAACACCTTCATTATCTAGACGACGATGAAGGCAGCGGTTATCAGCGGCAACGATATGGGAATAGTTGGCCATGATGAGCGAAAATTTGAGAAGATTATAGCTTGAAATTTCTGAAGAAGAGAATGGGTGTTCCCCTCCGAACGGCGGCCGAGACATGAGGACGTCTTGCCTGAGATGAGGACGTCTTGTCTGAGATTCGGGGTAGATGCTATATGGTTTTATTCGTCCATTTCTCCGAAAATGCCAAGTTGATTTATGGCACCGTGTTTCGGAGGTTTAGACGGATGCGGCCGATGTAGCAAACTTCGTCAGATTCCCCCTCGCTTGAGGGGTTTTTGATTATGGGGACACTTTTCCCTTCAGGCACAAGCCCCTGCAGTTAATTACGCTACCGCGTCACGGTAACAACTTTCTCCTTCTTCAGAATTTCACTTCGTGTCGTGTGTGTTTGTTTTGTTTGTGATTGCCCGTGGATTGTATACGGAGACTAAGTGATGCCGTCGCCCGTAGGACGTGGATTAGTCCAAATCCGTATTTACTTAGATTTGGGTTTGGTGTTTTAGTTTAAGGATACGTTAGCCATATTTAGGCTAAATCAACTTAAACGTTTGTTAAGGATACGTTAGTCTGAGTTGAGACTAAGATCGACTTAACGGGATCGTTTAGATCCGACAAAAGAGCATTTGGGAGCTCTATTGTTTAGTTTAATGACGTTGCGGTCAATAAGTAGTTTAAGGACGTTGCAGTCCATATTCCAGTTTAGGGACATGGTGGTCCATATTCAGTTTAAGGACGCTTAAGTCCATGAGTTTAAGGACCCCACAGTCCGTGTTTTATTTTAAGGACGCATAAGTCCCCAGGTTTAAGGATCCCACAATCCGTATTTTAGTTTAAGGACGCTTAAGTCCGTGGGTTTAAGGACCCCACAGTCCGTATTTTAGTTTAAGGACGCTTAAGTCCGTGGGTTTAAGGACCCCACAGTCCGTATTGATGTGTGGTTGTCGAGACCCGTCACCTCTCTGACGTCGTTGAGGGATTACAACGATAGAAGTCAAAGGAGTTCGGAGATGTACCCTCGAACCGGATGTAAATTGATTTAAGAGAGCAGCTGTGCTCAGTCAATTTAATTTGAGAACTTACGACCATGATTGGGCTAAGTCCAGTTCAACGCTTTTATTTGTTTTTGGCCTATTAGGCCTGTGCTAGGGCTTGGCCCCTTTTTAATAATGCATTACATTATTTATTTTGTCTGGGCTGTGCCTATTTATAAATGATGCAGAGCATCAGTTTTGTTTGGGCTCTGCCCTTTTTATTGCATTTTCAATTTTGTTTGGGCTCTGCCCTTTTATAAATGATGCAGAGCATCAATGTTGTTTGGGCTCTGCCCTTTTTATTGCATTGCAATTTAATTTGGCCTACTAAACCCCTCTAATTTGGGCCTGGCCCTTTAGTAAAAGAAATGCATTGCATTTGTCAGGCGCTTTGCGCCAATCACTGAGCGCAAGTGCTTGCGGTGATGACACGTATCACGCAAGCGCAGTGCGCTGCACCAGCGCGCTGCGCTTGCGCTGCTGACACGTGGCGTGCTCTGGTGAGTTGCGCCAGTTTTAGAGAGTAAAGCTCTATTTCAAAAGCGCATAGCTCAAGTGGTTCAGATTCTGACACGTGGCGCTCTCTGGTAGCTTGCACCAACCCAAGAGCGCAACAGTGCAGTTTTGCAAGTGTAAGGCACTATTAACTTGAGAATCTTTTAGATTCCAGAACCAATGGTTCACAAAAAAAAGGTGCAAAGCACTGTTTGTTTTCTTGATCTAATTTAGATCAAAGAAAACAAGTTTCTCTTGTTTTTTTAATTTCAGGGAACCAGTGGTTCATAAAAAAGTGCAAAGCACTTATTATTATTTATTTTTCTTTTTATTGAAGATCATTGATCTTGTTTTCAGATCAATGATCTGTTCATAAGAGAATTTTCTCTTTTTTCTAAAGGTTTTTACTTTTTTTGTTCTTGAGGAATTCTCTCCAATTTTTCAGAGTTCTCAATGATGATGTTGATGATTTTAATTTGGGGTCTAGGGGCCTTTATATAGTGCCGATAAATTTGTTAAAGAGATCTTTCTCTGAGTAATTTGGGGAATTTTCCCCACCGTTAGATCTTTGATCCAAGAGCTTCTGTTTTACAGAAGGCAATTTTCTTGTTTTTACAAGAACAGAAAAATCTTGCTAGAATTTAATTCTGTTTGGCGCAAACGCCCCAGTGCATGACACGTGTCAAGCAGCGCAGAGCGCAGCACAACTGCGCTGACACGTGTCGCGTAGCGCACGGCGCAGCGCATCTGCGCTGACACGTGTCGCGCAGCACAACGCTTGCGCAACTGAAGCGTTGCTTCCTTTATTTTTGTTTTAAATAGAGTTTTGCTCTGATTGGGCGGGCTGCCTTGGGCGCTGCGCTGATATATCATCTTTTGACACGTGGCGCGTTGCGCGCAGCGCAAAGAATCTGAAGCGTTGTTTCGAATTTCGAATTTTGAAATTCAAACAGAGTTTTGCTCTGATTGGGGGAAACAAATGCCCCCCCACCGTTGCGCTCACGTGGCGTGCACGTGAGTGCAGCAGTGGCAAAATCCTGACCGTTGGATCAACGGGTGAGCTGAAGAGGCGCAAACGCCTTATAAATAGGACCCCTGGCCCTTAGAAAATCTTCACCATTTTCTAGATTTTGATTTACAAAGTTTTGCTCTTGCTTAAGAACTTCAGAGCTTTACTCTTGCTTTCAGACTCTAGAGCTTTGCTCTCATTTACCAAAGTTAGAAAACTTTAGGTAATAATTAATTTTAAATTAAATTAATTTTAATTAATCTTAACCAACAGAGTTTTTCTCTCATAGATCTTTTGATCTAAAGAAATCCCCTTTGGGGTTTCATAAACAGAACTTTGCTCTCAATAATTTATTTCAGGGTTTCTTAGCCCATGAACAGAGCTTTGCTTATATTGACAGAATATAGATCCCTGATCTTCTGATGATGAACTCTTAAAAGTTTTTTTATATGGATCTTTAAGATCCCAGAACTTCAACTTTTTTAGGAATTAAAAAAAAATTCTTTGATGAATTTTTTTTATTATTACAGAGCTAAGCTCTTTCAAAGAATCTTATTCCCCTGAGACCAGAGTTTGACAAGTGTCACTCTGTGACAGAGCTTTGCTCTGAAAGAAGAGATTTTCTCCTTGTCTCTAGCAATTTTTTTTATTGTTAATCGGAATATTCTCTTGGGGACCAACTGACAATCTCATCTAATGATGGGGTTGTCTTATTAACTGACGTATTGTCGTCCAGATTTTGTGGGTCCCCCTTGGTCTCCTACCCACTGCACTGCAGAATGGTGTAATTAATTTTAATTTAATTTTAATTAATTTTTAATTTAAATTTTTTTTAAAACCCTAAGCGTTGGAATTGCAACACTAACGGCTGATTTTGTTCACTTGCAACGATCATGTCTCTCGATACTTCATTCCCGTTCGCTCGCTCGGAGGAAGGGTTTCCTGAAGCGCCTTTGGACCGCGAAGTCCTAGCCATGATCAGGGACCACGACCCGGAATATAAGAGTCTCCACCTTTGGGGGTCGTGGTACAATCAGATTATCATGGGTCGACGGAGCTTCACATGCGCAGTACCGTCAGAACCCATCACGGCGATTCATTACGCCAGCCCACCCCCGGTGCAGTATGCCGTGGAGATGGTTGATTGGACTTCGAAGGGCTTTCTTCATCCTGCCATAGATGCGATTCCGGTTCAGCGTCCTATGGTTTTGGATATCCTGGGACGCCGTATCTGTCAAGGCGAGGTGCGACCTTGGGGGCAATCATATAACATAGGTCTGATCCCCCGCCACCCGATCGGCTATCTGCCGTGGGCTCGGTATATCCTGTCGACGAAGAAGTCGCAGTTGATAAGGTTAGGGTTGTACACTACGGTCTACGTCTCCCTCTTCCAGTATCCTACGCTTCCCACCTGGTGGTTTAAGGCTTTCTTGGAGCAGTGGAACATTCCCACTCACACTTTCCTCGCAATGGATCGGGAAGTGTCAATTTCTCTGGAGGAGTTCATAGAGGTCTCCAGTTTACCGGTTATAGGGGAGCACTATGAGGAGTTGCTTCCGACAGACGAGTACGTCTTCAGTGCTAAGCCGGCGGTAAGGGGCCTCACACCGGAGAATGCTGTTCAACACCAATTCCCAAGTTTGATCAAAGTGTTGAACATCTATGAGGCCCTTTTCATCGAACGTGGGAGTCGCGGAGTTAGCTTTGAGGATTTCATCGCTCGGTTCCTTCACCCAAGCGTCCTCTCGGCAGAAGCTGCCAAGTTTGCCACCCTCGAGGACCCTTTCGGTCTAGGTTTGGATAACCTACCGGCGAAAGAAATAGACCAAAAGGATTTTTTCCTTCCTAACTCTTCGGCTATGTCTTTTGCGGAAGTTGCAGCTCCTGGGATGGACGAGGAGGCCTTCTTCTTAGGATTTCTTGGGCTATGGCTGAGTTGGTTTGCACTCCCAATGCATTCTCGCCATATGCGGCCCTCTGTCTTTTACCCTGCTCATCGGATGACCATCGGGGTAAAAGTGGCCGTCGGGATAGCCGGCTTGGCACACTTGTATCACGGCCTCAGTCGAGCGGCGGATGCTAATGAGCCTGGGGTGCTGCAGGTGATCTTTCCGATGCACTATTTCATATCATGGCTCGAGCTACACACATCGGGTGTCTTCGGCATGCACAAAAGGCCATCGTTCTACGACAGGTGCAGTTTCCCTCGCATCATACAGTTGATTGGAGCATCAATTATTACTCCATCGCTACGGAATGCCAGAGGGTTACTCCTTCGCCCCCACACCGTTGGAGACGGGGTGTCTTTTTTCGACTATTGGAAAGGCGTCTACCACTGCGGTGCGGCCATTGCAGGACACTTTCAAAGATGGAGCCTCAGTTCTGACGGCCCGGGAGACCCTTCACTTATATTCTATTAGACCGGGCTTCCTGGTGTTCAGGCAGAACGGTGCGGCGATTTTCATGAGGTACAACCCGCATCGCTTCACCCAACAACTGATCTACAATCAAGGGGTACCATTGGAGGCCTTCCTTTCGGAACCTGCTGCGACCGAAGAAGGGATGGAGAGCGCGCTGCATCATTTCATGCGACTGAACACGGGCTCCCACTTCTTTATCAGTGAACCGGCTTGCGCCCCACGACTCCTCAAGGTATATACAGAATGGTACAGTCATTCGACGGGAGCCGTCATAAAGGAGGAAAGGCAATTGCTGGTCGACCGTAAGGGTGCGCCTCCAGGTAGCGACCGCAACGCTCCTTTAGTGCCAAGGACCCCGGTAGTTCCCCCTCTAAAAGATGCCAGAGCCGGACCATCGCGTGTGCAAAGTCCTCCACACGGATTGCCGCTCCCCGATATCGCGAATGCACCACCAGCGCCCTGTGCTCCAGTGGAGACAGTGGTTGTAGCTTCGCCGGAGTCTGATGTGGGTGCGGACATCGGGACCCGCCGCCCCAAGGTGTCTGCAAGGCGCAAGTCGATTCCGGGTGCACCTAGGGTTGGTGGACAGAAGAAGAAAAGAAGTCGCTCTTCGCTGCTGACGTCGCGTTCGGTCAGGAACCCCACGCTCCCTATAGTGAGGGCCTGAGTGAATATGGGACTAACGAGGGATTAGTCATGCCGCCGGATGACACGGATTTAGAGGCCGCCCTCGAAGCTTCGGAGCGGTTGGCGAGGCGAGACGCGTGGCTGGCTAAGCTTGCGGAATCAGGTAATCACTAGTCGCATTTTCTATTGCATCATATCTTTATTATTGCCTTTGACTAACATTTTTCCTTCTTTTCTTCCAACAGGCATCACCATTGAAGAAGGTATTGCCGCTTCCCTCAAGACCTTCTAAGAGGAGGAACGCTTTAGAGCGTCTTTAGGCCTTAGTAAGTTTCAATTCATCAAGTTTTCATTTTCCTTGTGTTATGGTCGATCTAACCTCTCCCTTTTTATCGCAGAAACCTCAATGCCGTTCCCGCCATGTGACTCGGATATTCTGCCAGCTGCCGATGTTCCTGCTTCCTCAGGGCTACCGTGGGAGGTCCGTCTTGAAGAGCCGATGAGAGATGCCTTAAAGGCTCTGGAGGCATCTCTAAACGAGGACGACGACGCCTTGATGAAGGAAGCGTCGAAGAGGTCCATCGCGACAGCCCGGGAGGAAAGGAAGCAGTCGAGGCGCGAAGCAAAGGCACGCAGGGCTGCCTTGGCCATTGGAGTGGGCCCAAGCACCGTTTCTCGTGCCGATACTCCGTCAGAAGAGCCCCCGGTCTCCCTGTCTACAACTCATAGACAGGCGATTCGCGCCAGTAGGGAGGCTAACGACAAGTCCACCTCAGGTAATACTTCTTTCAGAATTTTGTTGTAAGAATTATAAAACTGTCGGTTCTTATATGTTCTACCCTGCAGGGCCAAGCCCAACCGAGGGGGAGGCGGAGACTGTCGAACCTGAGGGGCTAAGGGAAGAGGCATTGGTCGAGCCCGAGCCAGTGGCGGATGACACCGCTGGGATTGCTGAGCCCGAGATAGTGGCTGACGAACTGGTCATGTCCACTATGCCTGAGCAAGTGGTTGATGTCGAGCCCGAGGTAGCAGCGGGCGAAGGTCCTGAGACCGATGATCTCGTGGTGACGGTGGATGAGACAACCGTGACTGCTGAGCCCGAGGGAGTAGCGGGTGAGGTAGACATGATTCCTGAGGACGAGCCAACCACTCTTTCTCAGGAGTCTGGCAATGCTCCGGTCATAGCTCTCCCTGCCTATGGCCCTCTGCCGTTTCCTGGCCTCGCGAGCACGACAACGACCCCCGTGGAGTCTGGGGATGAGGCCACGGGTGGTGGTCTTATGTCGATGGAGGAGGGAGATGCCTCCGTCTCGGCTGGAGGCTCATCAGGTAAATTTCGGATTACCGTCACCCTTTTTTTATCTTGCAATCGCTTCTGAAAGGTTTACCCTTGTTTTTGAACGCAGGTGCGGCCAGCGCCGATGCTCCACTGCTCGAGGGAGCGCCGTCGACTACTGCCTTGGCGGTGGTCACTTCTCAGCCCTCTCTTATACCATCAAAGATGCTGGAAGGTATGGATTTGCAATCTATTAGTTTCGTCTTTCAGCCGCCTAATTTATGTACTAAAGTCATACTGCTGTGTCTTTTCAGGAGTGCTTTTTGATCATCTCTATCAAGTGTTGCTCCCACACTTCTCCTTCCCATCTGAATTCGCTTCTTCCTCTGGTGGCGCTGGTGAGTATGGTTTCCCATTGATATCTTTCTTTTTCATTGATGGAATTTCTTCTAACTTTTTTTTTCTCGTCCCGATTGCAGTGCTACAAATTGAAGGAGGGGATGAAAGATCGGCCGCGCCACCAACCCTTCCGGCCTTGCCATCTGCCGCAGCTGGTACAACAACTATCGCATTTATAACTCCCCTTTTTTTATCTCTTGAACTGTTATCTGATCATGTCTTTTTTTTTAGCTGTCGTTCCGGTCTCGGCGCCCTTTGAATCTCGGATCATAATGCCGACGGGCCCTTTCCTGAGACGTCCGTCTTCGAAAGGCGCCGCGAATAGTCTGCGCATGTTGAGCGACTATGTCGAGGAACTCGACGTCGAGACTCCTACATCTGCTGCAGACTTCGCTACGGCGGTTAACCCGATGCTGGTGATACTCGTAAACTTCCATGACGAGGGCATCATCGCGTCTTGGGTTAACCACTGTAGAGAGATCGAGGCTCGTCTGCATCAACTGGAGTTTATGCGTCCTGCGCCCGAGACCTTAGCCGCAAGCAATGAAAGAGCAGCATGGATCGAGCAAAGCGCTTATTACGTCTGCCACTTGGAACAAGAAGCGGCTTTAAGACTGAGGGAATGCCAAGAGACCTCGAGCGAGACGGCTCGTCTGCGTGCTGAGCTTGAGGCGAATGCTGCCTAAGTGAAGGCTATCTTTGAGGGTCTCCTGGAACGCATCTCTCATGGGCTAAACTTGAAGCGAAAGCTTGATGTCGCCGAGCGTGACACCCCAGGCCACGAAGCTGCTCATCAAGCCGTTAGGGAGCAGCTTGCATCTGTCTTGCAGTAGCGGGCTCAAGTGGAGGCGGAGCTGGCAGTGGTGGCCGATCAGGAGAAAGTGGGGAAGAGGTGCGCGCACAATTGCTAGAGCTATGCAAGACGCTTCCTTCCCAGTAATTCCCCTTGTATTTAGATACTTGTAAAATTTTTCTTTTTAAATAATATGTATCCATTCTTTATTCTTTTGTACGCTTCACCTTGTACTTGATCACATTCAATAAAGATACACATTTTTGTTTCCAATACCTTGTACTATTTCTTTGCTTTTTCCTTTCTCTTATTATCAGCATGCTGTCTTGATAAACACATTTGACCGATAATAGAGTAAGCATCTAGATTTCTATGAGAGATAGCGATGGCTTAGGCCGCAGGTTCAGATTTGCTGCCTAAGACTTTTCAACTCTATGAGCCGTGAGGGTCTCATAGAGACTTTTCTCCCTAAGGATCGAGAGGATCTCGTAGGTGTATTTTCTCCTTAGGAATCGTGAGGATTCCTAAGCGCGTTTTCTCTTATAATTCGTAAGGATCTTATAAGAGAATTTTCTCCTCTTACGAGTCGAGAGGACACGTAACCGGTTGTTTCCCTCCTTGTCGAAATTCGACTTTGGAGAGTAAGACCCGTGAATAGTATGCAAGAGACCGTTTTAGATCGACTTGCAGGGTCTCATTGCTCAGGAAACAATTTTTTTTTTATCCCTGCTGCCTGAGGCTTCATCTTGCAATTTGAGAAAAATCAGGAATTTCCCGCGGAGACACTGATTTCTCTGCGAGCCGACGCGAGTCAGGAGGCTCTCATCAAGGACGCTAGTTTCCCTGAATTGAGGTATTTGCCAAGGACACTTGTTTCCCTGTTGTTGAAACGAATCGAGAATTTCTCGCGGAGACACTGGTTTCTCTGCGAGTTGACGCGAATCAGGATTTTCTTCGTCAAGGACACTTGTTTCCCTGAGTCGAAGGATTTGCCGAAGACACTGATTTCTTCGAGGTTGAGACGGATCGGGAATTTCCCGCGGAGACACTGGTTTCTCTGCGAGCCGACGCGAATCAGGAAGCTCTCATCAAGGACGCTAGTTTCCCTGAGTTGAGGTATTTGCCAAGGACACTTGTTTTCCTGGTGTCGAAACGAATCGAGAATTTCCCGTGGAGACACTGGTTTCTCTGCAAGTCGACGCGAATCAGGATTTTCTTCGTCAAGGACACTTGTTCCCTCGAGTCGAAGGATTTTGCCGAAGACACTGGTTTCTTCGGGATTGAGACAGATCGGGAATTTCCCGCGGAGACACTGGTTTCTCTGCGAGCCGACGCGAATCAGGAGGCTCTCATCAAGGACGCTAGTTTCCCTGAGTTGAGGTATTTGCCAAGGACACTTGTTTCCCTGGTGTTGAAACGATTCGAGAATTTCCCGCGGAGACACTGGTTTCTCTGCGAGTCGACGCGAATCAGGATTTTCTTCGTCAAGGACACTTGTTCCCTCGAGTCGAAGGATTTTGCCGAAGACACTGGTTTCTTCGGGATTGAGACGGATCGGGAATTTCCTGCGGAGACACTGGTTTCTCTGCGAGCCGACGCGAATCAGGAGGCTCTCATCAAGGACGCTAGTTTCCCTGAGTTGAGGTATTTGCCAAGGACACTTGTTTCCCTGGTGTCGAAACGAATCGAGAATTTCCCGCGGAGACACTAGTTTTTCTGCGAGTCGACGCGAATCAGGATTTTCTTCGTCAAGGACACTTGTTCCCTCGAGTTGAAGGATTTTACCAAAGACACTGGTTTCTTCGGGATTGAGACAGATCGGGAATTTTCCGCGGAGACACTGGTTTCTCTGTGAGCCGACGCGAATCAGGAGGCTCTCATCAAGGACGCTAGTTTCCCTGAGTTGAGGTATTTGCCAAGGACACTTGTTTCCTTGGTGTTGAAACGAATCGAGAATTTCCCGCGGAGACACTGGTTTCCCTGCGAGTCGACGCGAATCAGGATTTTCTTCGTCAAGGACACTTGTTCCCTCGAGTCGAAGGATTTTGCCGAAGACACTGGTTTCTTCGGGATTGAGACGGATCGGGAATTTCCCGCGGAGACACTGGTTTCTCTGCGAGCCGACGCGAATCAGGAGGCTCTCATCAAGGACGCTAGTTTCCCTGAGTTGAGGTATTTGCCAAGGACACTTGTTTCCCTGGTGTTGAAACGAATCGAGAATTCCCCGCGGAGACACTGGTTTCTCTGCAAGTCGACGCGAATCAGGATTTTCTTCGTCAAGGACACTTGTTTCCTCGAGTCGAAGGATTTTCCGAAGACACTGGTTTCTTCGGGGTTGAGACGGATCGGGAATTTCCCACGGAGACACTAGTTTCTCTGCGAGCCGACGCGAATCAGGAGGCTCTCATCAAGGACGCTAGTTTCCCTGAGTTGAGGTATTTGCCAAGGACACTTGTTTCCCTGGTGTTGAAACTAATCGAGAATTTCCCGCGGAGACACTGGTTTCTCTGCGAGTCGACGCGAATCAGGATTTTCTTCGTCAAGGACACTTGTTTCCTCGAGTCGAAGGATTTGCCGAAGACACTGGTTTCTTCGGGGTTGAGACGGATCGGGAATTTCCCGTGGAGACACTGGTTTCTCTGCGAGCCGACGCGAATCAGGATTTTCTTCGTCAAGGACACTTGTTTCCTCGAGTCGAAGGATTTGCCGAAGACACCGGTTTCTTCGGGGTTGAGACGGATCGGGAATTTCCCGCGGAGACACTGGTTTCTCTGCGAGCCGACGCGAATCAGGATTTTCTTCGTCAAGGACACTTGTTTCCTCGAGTCGAAGGATTTTGCCGAAGACATTGGTTTCTTCGGGATTGGGATGAACCGTCGAGATTTGGCTTCGTTTTCTGGCGGAGCCTGTTGGGAAAATATGGTTCCCTCTTTATTTGCGCCCTTGGATTGTATACATGGATCGATGTGATTTCAACTGTAGGGCCAAAGTTTTATCATTTTTTTTGTTTTATTTCCGCGATGCTCTATCATTTCAGCTTTTATATCGCGAAGGTCGCGATTGCCAGATCATTTCGGCTATTTTTCGCGGTGCCCAATCATTTCGGCTATTTATTTTATTTTCACTCGCTGCTTTTTATTGCGAGTTACCCAATCATATCGGCTATTTTGTATGCATACGTTTTTACTTGCTACTTTTTATTGCAAGTTGCCCTATCATTTCGGCTATTTCGTATGCATGTGCAGCCTACCGGCTTTTCACTGTAAACCTGAAATTAGACACCGATTTCGGCATCAACACCGCTACAACTGGGATATTGCCAGGAGCGAATCATCATTTGCCTCCGTCGATGTTGAACAAAGGTGGCTTAGCGAACAGGGTTAAGGTCCTGTCGACTAAGGCTTTTAACTTCATAAGCCGTAAGGGTCTCACAAAGGTATTTCTCCCTACAAGTCGTGAGGATCTTGTAGGTGTATTTTCTCCTTAGGAATCGTGAGGATTCCTAAGTGTATGTTCCTCTGTAAGTCGTAAGGATCCTACAAGAGGGTTTTCTCCTTGTAAGTTGAGAGGACTTATAAGGTTGTTCATCATGCGCACATATCCCCAATCACGGATTAGGGAAATGTTTATTCGCGCCGTAGATTGTATACAAGGGTCAGTATTGAGCCACTTGTAAGGCAGTATCGAAGGTTGTGGGGGGTTTGCTTAAGCACAGGTTTAGGTCTCTGTAACTTAAGACTTTCAAATCTTATGAGCCATGAGGGTCCCATAAGAGAGTTCTCCTTATGAGTCGTGAGGATCTCGCAAGTGTATTTTCTCCTTAGGAATCGTGGGGATCCCTAAGTGTGTTGCTCCCTTGTGAGTCGTAAGGATCTCACACGGGCGATTTCTCCTTACAAGGTCGAGAGGACCCTGTAAGTGTCCTTTAACGAGGTTGCGCCCTTTCAGGTTTTCACAAACACTCGCCGGTAGTCCTGCTGTTTTTACTCACGGAGCCCTTTCGGGTTTTCATCCGTGCCCTTTTTGCTTATGGACATACCGTTTTTTTATTCTTTTTATTTTTATATATTTTTTTTACGAGGTCGTGCCCTTTTGGGTTTTCACGAACACTCGCCGATAATCCTGCTGTTTTTACTCACGGAGCCCTTTCGGGTTTTCATCCGTGCCCATTTTGCTTATGGACATACCGTTTATTATATATATATTTTTATATTTTTTTATTATTTTGTCAGCCTAAGAATGCTGCGGTAGTAGTTTAAAGACGTTTCGGTCCGTCATTAGTTTAAGGACGTTTCGGTCCGCCATTAGTTTAAGCACGTTTCGGTCCGTCCAGGAGAAGGCTGGCTACTGCTTATGAAGTTTGAGCTTAGGAAGACAGCGAGCGGACATAGTCGTCGACATCTATCATTGACCTAGGCAGTAACTCGCTAAGTGTAGTATTTCTTTAGGAATCGGCCATTTATTGGCCTGTAAGGCCTTTCACCGTGCATATCCATAAGTAGATAGGCTCCACCTTGGTAGACCTTGTCTATGATGTACGGGCCTTCATAGTTCGGCTCAAATTTTCCTTGCTTGGCTCGATTGGGGATCATAGGTCTTTTGACCACTAGCACGAGTTCGCCTTGGCGGAATGTCCTTGGCAGGGTCAATCTTTCATATGAGCACGTCATTTTTGCTTTATAAGCCTCCAGGTTTTGTTGCGCTATGTGCCGGGTTTCATCAAGGGTATCAAGTTCCTCAAGCCGAAGGTGAGCATTTTCCTCGTCTGTCAGCTCGTAGTGGACTGCCACTCGTAGAGAGGGTAACTCTATCTCGAGGGGGAGTACCGCTTCTGTATCGAATACCAACGCATATGGCGTTGTGTTTGTGGCTGTCTTGAACGTAGTTCGATACGCCCAAAGAGCTTCTTGTAGCCTCTCATGTGAGTCCTTCTTATTTTGGGACACCGTTTTCTTCATGATCTTTGTCAAGGTCTTGTTGAAGGCCTCAGCTAAACCGTTAGCTCACGGATTATAAACCGAGGAATATCTCCAGTCTATATTGTGTTGTTGCGCGAAGCGACTGATCTTGTGGCTTCTGTAAGCTGGCCCGTTATCGGAGATGATCCTTTATGGAGTTCCAAACCGATATATGACGTGCGTCTTGAAGAACTGGAGGATATTCTCCGTCTTTACTTCCCTCAGCGGTACTGCTTCTGCCTATTTGGAGAAGTAGTCAGTTGTCGCCAGGATGAAACGATGTCCCCTGGACGATGCTGGTTCGATGGGGCCGACTATGTCAGTTCCCCACATTTCGAATGGCCAGCTAGCCACCGTTGGATGGAGTGGATTTGGATGCTGGTGGATGAACTCCCCATGAATTTGGCATGAGTGGCATTGCTTCGCGTATTCGAGGCAGTCCTGAATCATCGTGGGCAAGTAGTAGCCCATCCGTTTAATTTTCAATTTCATCTTTGGGCCTGCTTGGTGAGAACCGCAGATTCTGTCATGAACTTCCTGAACAACTCTTTTCGCTTCGTCAGGTCCCAGACATCTCAACCACAAAGAATCAAATGACCTCTTGTACAGAGTATCATTGACGAAGGCGAAAGACAGAGCTCGTTTCATAAGCTGATGTCTTGAGGACGCATCTTCGGGCGTTCGACGGTATTTGAAGTAGTCTATAAAGACCGCTCTCCAATCCTCAGTATTTTCCCGATCTTTTATTTGCAGGGTCATCTGCTCAGACGTTCCCTTTTCTTCGGATGATTCCTGAGATATTTCCGCTGGGGCAAGCACTCGACGGCTTTGTACCACAATTTTGACGTCATCGAGGTTCTCGTCAGCCAGTTCTTTAGCGAGCTTGGCTAATGCGTCCGCTTTGCTGTTTTCCACGCGCGGTATGTTCTCCAAAGTATAGGAGGGAATTTCGGTCAACAGTTGTTGCACCTTTTCGCCGTACTTCACCAACTCTGGTTTGCATGTTTGATAGTCGCCGTTTACTTGACTAACGACCAGCTGGGAGTCTCCATATATGAGGAGGTTTTCAATTCTCATGCCTGCTATCAAAGCTTCGTATTCGGCTTCATTGTTTTTCCTCGGCTCT